>BSBN01000463.1:0-4800000 GCA_027924645.1 Cunninghamia lanceolata | reverse complement strand
GGAGATAGTTCATGGCCTCTTAAACCAGGCCTCAAGATTATAGTGAAGTCACATAATATAAACAAAGATTATCATGAATTGGCTAAAATGTTGTCAATCTCCTATCACATATCTTAAGGTTGTCCTTAATCCAGAATCCAACTCTCAAATGTTAGATGGAAGGTCATGGCTCCAACTAAAATAATTGGTGTCAAAATGATAAGTCAGGGGACCATCATAGTGTTGATATACTATTGTAGTGGGATCATGAGGATTAACATTGTAGAGGTTTTCATACCATGAGGCATAGGTAACAACCATAGGAGGTTTAAAAGAAACACTAGCAACATAAATTATTGTCACAGTACACCTAGGATAGCTAGGTATGCATCCATGGAGTTATTCATATTAAATTGTCTCATTAATCTTGTGACTAGGTTAACTCACTATCATAGTAACAATGTAGTTAGTCATCAATCAACATGTTGTCTTTGCATTTCAATGAGATCAATTCTTGAAAAATGACAATCTAGAGGTTAAAGAGACAAGTTGATACCTTACCTAAGTTGTCATGTTCTTGAAACCTTGTCACTATAAAGAGGAGATATCTAGAGAGTAATGTCACAAGGATATAACCAAGTCATGCACTATCATGAGCCATAGGGACAACTTACTACACCATCCAAAACTCCATTTGAACTAGCTACTATCAATAATTCACATTATTAGGGACTGTCATGAGGAAAACACCATGCATAGGACTGTCATAGTCAAAGTGGAGAGAATTGTCTAGTCATTGTATGACTGTCATAATAGCTAGTGGGTTAGTTTCCACGCTTCAACCTAAAATAGGTTAATGAGAACATAGAAATGAAAATCACAATACCATAAGCACACTCCATAAGCTACCAATATAGTCCCAATATCATGTCATCATGATAGTAAGAGAAGAGTTGTTTGGTTTTTCCAAAGCCATATCACTTGCATAAGAATGGTCACCAACCATCTGTGTAAGGTCATGAAAGAGTGAGTCATTATTGAGCTAATCATAAGAGAAGAATGAAGTCAAAATACTATCATGGAAACAAGATATAGTTATTTATTATAAGGACAATCCAAATTTGGTGAGGTTAGTCTTTTATCAACTTCCAAGTAAAATACATCTTTTTACACTTATTGAAGCTAAATTAGGCTCACTTTGCACTGCCTTTTGTGCCCCAAAAAGATTACATTTAGGCCTAAAAGTTGATGCTAAATTAGGTGCACTTTGCGCCACCTTTTGCACCCCAAAAAGATTACATTTAGGCCTGAAATTTGGCGCTAAAGTCAACAGTAACTGCTCTGACTATAGCGCCGACTATTGGATAAAAAAAAAATTAAAAAATTCTCACCAACACATACCCAAAAAAAAAAAAACTTTATTGATTTTTGGTGTTTTTTTTTTGTTTGGAGATCGAGCGTTTGGCGTGCAGAGATTGAGCATTTGGGTTTTTTGTGTTCGCCCTTATTTTGGCAATGGCAGGACCTGTAAAGGAAAAAAAAAAAAAAAAAAACTTCCCACTTGAATTATATGATAAATTCGATAATTACAAGAGAAAAATGCCACATGAATTAGAGGAGAAAAAAGAAGAAAAACACTGCGCAAAGAGAGGAGAAAAAAGGGAATAACAAGCAAGGAGATGAGAAATTCAATTTAGTTTGCGACACCATAGGTAAGGTTACAATTACAATGAAAAAGTTTTCATTCCCAAAAATATTTTTTATTTCGATTAAATGGAGAAGATTGTGAAGAAAGGGTTGTGAATATTGTTTTGTTTACAAACAAATCGTTCAAGTCTCATGTGGTTGCAAAGGAGGAGAGTAAAATTGTAGACATTGTATTATTTCCTCTGCATCTAAGAGTAGTGAATGCATTTGTCAAACCCCAATGCCTAGGTTCGCTTATCATTCCCATCAATACCTTTCTCAGAAGACAAGATTCTCACTTCATTGCTAAAAAAGTAGTCGAGTGCTTTAAGAAAAGTCGATTGTGAGCAAACTAAAATTAGGGCTTTTGAGATGAGGGTGAGCAAACTAAAATTAGGCCCGGAACTATAGATTCCCTCCCAAGGTACCAATTGATTCATAGGAAAATAGCTTCATGATTTGCTCTACAAAGTAAAGGCCAAAAACCTTGAGGAATACAGAAAAACTGGACGAAAACTTTCATACATGGTAGTGTGTACTTCATTTGCCTCCACAGACTGAATGAAAATAATTTGCCCTAGGTCACCTCAAAATATCAAGCAATAGAGGGAAGAGAGAAAAGAGAGCAGACTCTAGCCATAATGAAGTAATTCATTGTCAATTTATAGATTTGTAAATGTTTCCATTGTTCTTTGATTTTTAGTTTTTAGTTTTTTATTTGTAAATTTAAAACAAGAAATTATATATATAAATATAGGAACATGAGACTGACAAAGATAAAGAGGCATTGGCTTCCATATTGGGGGTAGAGGTAGTGAACAAATTGGATGGTGTAGACTTGACAATGCTTGCCAGATACATAGAAAAATGATTTGGTAAAGCCCCTGAAACATTGCAACCAAATCAACAGTGTCAAAGGGAATCAATTGATTCCCTAACTAGTCCTGGATCAAGCAAAAGATCTAGGAGGAAATCAATAACAATAACTTCTAAGAATGTGGAATAGGGAACAGAGGCTTCCAGTGTCTCACCAACTCTTGGGACACAGACTTCTTCGACCACCACACCATGTTTTGCATCTTGCATTGGTACCTATAATACCAAGATAGAATACGATGTGGTTTCAAGGGAAGTCCGAATGACAGATGCTAGAAAAACATTTGTGAATAGGTTGAAGGAATCATGCCTTCAACGATTCAAAGACCATCTACATTTGCCATTCTCAAAGATACCCATGCACCTGCAAAAAATGGTTATCCAGGACATGGAGACTGAATTTGGCAAATGTTGGTCTGTAAAGAAGATAAAGCTATGAATGTCTCAAAACTACAAGAGAATTCACTGCAACCAAACAAAGAAGATAAAAAACTCACTCTTGAGCTAAGGCTCAAAAAAAGGCCAATTGATGTAAGTGTGAAAGTATGGAAAAAGCTTGTAAAAGCATATGAGAAGTCCGATGCACAGAGGAAGTCTGGTGAGGAGAGTACACAGGTATTTGAATTTGGTCATAAGATTATATCAAATTTATTAAACAATTTTTAAATTTTATTTGTGCATAGTTAAATTGAATTAGTATATGTTTTAGGACAAGGCCTCCAAGGCTAGGCTTGACACACTTCATGCCATGCATCACAATGGCCAAAAAGTTTTACAAGCCTTGATCTGTACATTTGTAAGTATATTTAATATGTTAAATGATATTTTTTTTATTTCCTAGGAAAAAGTAAATGATTGCATATTAATTATTTTAACTAATCCATGTGCCATGTTTTGACATGAGGAGAAATATGGCATGTATCCAACACAATTTGAAAAGGATATGTTACAAAGCAAAAAATGGACCGATTTTGTAGTCTAGATGGAGATCGAGGTATCAATAATTAACTTTCAATAACTTAGTTTGATATTGTTGTGTTAATATGTCAATTTGCATTTCTTGTGTTGAGTTGCTTATTGATGCATAGGATGAGTTCTAAAGTTCTTCTCTATTGGTCCTAGCACCCTTAAATGCAAGATTTCTCTTATATGACAAATTATTACTCTTATATCTTTAGGGAGCCTTCTTGGTGCCATTCAAATCATAATGAGTATACTAGTCTTGTGCTTGCTTACAAAAATTGCTTGCAATTAACCTAATCATGAGGTCATTATCCACAACATTTTGTGTGTGCCATGCTATCTCATATGCTTAAGTTTAAAGGGATAATAATGAACAAAAAACCCTTGTTTGCCTGCCTCCAACTAATGGACTTGTTAGAACCTAAAATTTCCTACATTATTTTACAAAAAATTAAGGTTCCCATGATGAAAAATCCAAACTCCACAACCTTTGCCACCATCCTCCCTACATGTGTTAGAATGGGAGCTTTAGAATAGTGTATGGACATCCATCAATACATAAAGGATAGAGGAATTTTGTTAGATGTTGTAGTTGCAACTACCCTGTTAGACATGTATACAAAACATGGAAGCATAGACAAGGCACGTGAACTATTTGATAGAATGACTCAAAGAAATGTGGTCTCATGGACTGCAATGATTGCAGGATATGCACAAAATGGATTTGTTGAAAAGGCTTCAGAAATTTAAAAGCAATTGCAATTGGCTATTGTAAATCCAAATTCCACAACCTTTGCCACCATCCTCCCTACTTATGTCAGAATGGGAGCTTTCAAATAGGGTATGGATATCCATCAATACATAAAGGATAGAGGAATTTTGTCAGATGTTGTAGTTGCAACTGCCATGTTAGATATGTATGCAAAATGTGGAAGCATAGACAAGGCACGTAAAGTGTTTGATAGAATGCCTCAAACAAATCTGGTCTCATAGACTGCAATGACTACAGGATATGCATAAAATGGATTTGTTGAAAAGGCTTTAGAAATTTTAAAGAAAATGCAATTGGCTGGTGTAAAGCCAAATTCCACAACCTTTCCCACCATCTTCCCTTCTTGCGTCAGAATGGGAGCTTTGGAATAGGGCATGGACATCCGTCAATACAAAAAGCATAGAGGAATTTTGTGAGATGTTGTAGTTGCTGGTGGTGATCACCTAATTTTAGGGTTCTATGATCAAGTTGCAGGTTCCTATGTGTATTCCTTTGAAGCCTTGGTCCTTGGTTTAATTGTTCCCCAAGCTGCTAACACTGTTTTACCATCTGTCCCTGTTGCACTTCATAAAAAATACTGAGTTCTATGCATGCAAAGGTGAGTTGTATATTGGCAGGTCAGAAATCTCCATCGGCCTTTGAAAAAATAAGTTATATGCATTTTGGAATGCATATCGGGTGCATATACAAAGGGGGAATCTTCTGTAGATTCCCAGGAAAATTCACTGCTTGTATATCAGGTCTGCTGGTATATCAAGCTTGTATGTTTTAAAGTACAATGGCTATATACAAGAAAAAGGTGCAAAAATGAATGTATGTCTAAACATACATTAGGTTTATACAATGAAAAGATACAAGGGGCCTTGTATATTCGGCAACATACAAAGCAGTGGGAGATACATGTGGTAGGGCCTGCGGGTATATACAAACAAGTTTGTATATTCAACATACAAAGGAAATATACATTTGATGAGATACAAGTCGGATTCGAAAGGTTCTCCAATCTAGCTGATAAATGAGTTGGAATCCGCGACTTGTATATTTTCTTTTGTATGTTTGCACACACAAGCCAATATACAAAAGAAGACATACATTTTGGACCCAAGGGATAAATCAATTGCAGTATATAAAATTTGGGGTCCATTGCTTGTATATTTGGGTGCTTATATATGTGCCGATATACATTGTGAAGATACAAAGGCTAGATACAAGCCAGATTTCAAAGCAACTTCAAAATGCTTTATAAAATTTGAAATCTGTGCCTTGTATGTATAAAGTGAATGTATATGCAGATATACATTGAGATATGCAGGGAAAGAAGATGCAGGGTGGACCCGATTGAAAATTTCAATTTGCTCTATAATTGACTGGGGTCCGCCTTGTATATTAAACTGTTGCATTTGTATATGCATATGTTTTTGCATATACAAGGGTGAAATGGCAAAATGTGAATAGGAAAAGCTAGCAATGGAAACATGAGGTGCCTCTGTGGCGCGATCTAATTGGCCGGTGACTTGGTCAACATTTTTGGTGCCGTTGATCTTAGCGATGGGGAGATGATCGACGAATGGTTTTGTATTTTGCTGCAACAATGGGTTTCTTTGCATCTGAGGCTACGTTTGGGTAGGAAATACTCCAAAGGCACACCACTGAGGATCTACGGGTTGCTGAGGCATTAATGGCGGAGTTGCATTGGTATGGGTCGGTGATGGACAAGTCAACAACCCTATTGAAGATGAATGTCCTTGAGTGGCGGTGTGAGTCCTGTTTCCACCTGTTCATTCCTCTTTGTCTCATCGTAGCTTTGATGTTTTTGAGCGCCATTCCTCATGCATTGAATCTGGAAAAATTTTTGACCTTGTCTTATAATTAGTTTTGCTAAGTACATAGTCTTGGTATAAATGCCAAACTGTGTTACTCTTTTGTTGTTGGAAACTGGATGAAACTTTGGTGCTGTGACACAATCCAACTTCATTGCTAACTCTGTCTTTGTTGTCTTGTGAGTTTATGTGTCTCATGTTGTATGTTTAATGCATAAACTCATTGGTTTCATGTTGATTTAAATGAGTAATGCTTCATTGCATGTGTTCTATTACTTGTCTCCAAATTGAATGTGTTCTTCTTTTGAATCTAAACAACTAAGGGATGTCTAAGATTCTTGAATGTAGATTTGCTATGTTGAATGCTTGATCTTCTACTTCTACTCAAAGAGCAGATTAAATGTTTTAGGTTAAGGTGTTAAGAAGAATATATTGCAGTGAGAATCTTCTAAGCAGAGGTAATTGAATACTCAATTCTGGGAAGTATCTGTAAGGCAGATATTAAACAACCCTTTTGAAACTCAGTCATTAATATAATCTTATGTGTACATTCACATGTGTATGTCTATTGACTCTGAACCCTGGACATGCACCGATCTAGTCCTATATTGAGGTCACATCCAAAGTCCTGGTTTTGCATCCAAACATAACAGCAAACTCAAACTTCATATACAAACCTTTAGGACTTTAGAATTAGTTTAGGATTTAAAATCCTCTGTCTACAACTGAATATAGGCCCAAAGCTAGCCCCTTTGCACTTATCTCACAGTTTTGGTCTTCATAAGAGAGGATTTATCTGCTTTGTGTCAACATCCCATCTAGTACATAGATACATTTCATGGATGTTGAATAGGGAATACCCCCCTTGGTTCTGTAGAGCCTAAAGAAGAAGAGGAGATATTTATAGAGTCTATCTCCTATACTGTTGGCCCCTAGCCCGGGAATCCTGTTGATCAATGATGGCTACCTTGTAGGGATAACTAGGAATAAGCATCCAGTATGGGAAAATAACCAACAAAAATTAGCGACTCTACTGGGGATGTGAGGTGAGAGAACCCTAATTAAATGAAGAAAACAATTCCTAGTTGTAGGTGGCGACTCTGAACCAATCTCCCAACCAGTAAAGTAAAAATTTGTATGCAAGGGAGAAGATCCCAACGTAACCCTTTGTTCAAAGAGTTACCCAAAAAAATGATGTATAAGAAAAAAGGGACTGTTCGAGCCAGTCAAGATGGTTCTCCTAGCCCCAAGAAAAATGATAATAATCAAAACAATCTAGGATCTTCAGAGAGGACAAAACCTTATTTTTCAAACACAGAAGCTGAAATCCAAAATGCATATGAGAGACAACAAGGGGTGCTTTAAGAATAAGGTTAGAAGTGTTCCAAGAATGCCCTTTCCTGGATCCCAGTGATAGATTTGAAGAGGTTGAGTCTCCAAGGGATGATGATGACGATGACTAGAATGGAATGGGACCATCCTCCTCTATGCCTAGAGAGGAACAATTAGTTGAAGAAATTAAAAGTTTAAAAGTTGAATTGGAATATCTGCAAGCAGTGAAGATCAGAGATGACATGAGACAGAAGGTGCAGGCGCTGAGAGTTGTTCAGAATGATTCAGTTCCTACCCTTGAAAATGCAAATGTGTAGAGAAATTAGCATGGAAATGAAATCCAGAATCAGCATAACGATCAAAGACATAATGCAAATAATGCTAGAATACCATTAAATAATGTAAGAAATTAGAATGCAAATAGAAATGCCAATGCTAATCGATTTGGTAGACAGCCCATGTAGTTAGACAAATTTAGGCAACTAGTTTTTGATGGCATTCCTGATTACCCAAATCCTATTGACAAACATGTGAGGCTACAAGTGCCTAAATTTTTAGGAAATAATACTGTGTCAGGAGAAGATCACTTAAAAGCTTTTTAGAATATCATGGACAACTTTGAGGTTGAGCATGAGGATGTTTTTATGAAGTTATTTATGCAATCCTTGGTTGATGAGGCTAGAGAATGGTACAAGGGTCTGCCTGATAGGAATATTTCATCATGGGATGACTTCAAAAGAATTTTCAAAGAACAGTATGGTGACAAGACTGATCCTAGCTTCTTTATTAATAAATTCACTAGCATTACCAAAGGATCAAATGAATAGGTTGCTGATTTCAATGCTAGATTCATGAAGGTACTAAACAAATTGCCACATGATCTGAGGCCTAATGAACCTATGTGCATAGTGTTGTACATAAATTCTTTTGATGCCAAAATAGCCTACGGATTGAGAGATAAGGGTCCTCACAGCCTCAGAGATGCCTTCAAAATAGCAACAAATATTGAAAATAACAGAAAAGCATCTGGTAAGACAAATAGAAGAGATGATGTAAAAATTTTGCAAAATCCAAATACTAAATCTCAGAATGTTCAAGGCAATGCATCCACTTCTGAGGATAAATTAGATAAATTGACAACTATTGTCAAGGACCTAAGCTATAGAATGGCTAAAAATGAAAAGGGGATAGGTCCTGACAGACAAGTTTACCAAAGGCAAGAAAGAAGACCATCATTACATGATATGCCATATCATACCAATTGGCATAATGGTAAACCCATCCTCCCAAACAGCAACACAAGTCAAAGGGCTCAAAATGTTAAGGAAACTCCTGATCCTTTGAAAAAGGCTGTAAATATTGTTAATAACACCCCATGGTGCATAATATGTCAAATGTCTCATTCACAATCACAATGTATGATCGCCTAGTCTTTATACAACAATGTTGTTGCCTGTGATGAGTGCAATGAGCTGCATTGCATGGAGGATGATAATGTAAATATGCTATCTACAAACAGGGGGTATCCGCCTCAGGATGTTGATGCAGATGCAAGTGAGGAGATTCAGGTCTAGCAGCAATTTCCCTATGATAAAGATGAGGAAGATAACTATGCTTATGCTCGGGACTCACACAATTTTCTGAATAATTTGAGGAGGCCTTCTAATGAAGAAATTTGAGCTTTCACAGCTGTAGCAGTAGCTCAAGTTAAAAGCAATTACAATCTCAGGGGCAAAGCTCAGGTAAGTAACTCACACCAACCAGAGAATACTTTTATGAATCAGCTGGTGCAAAATCATAAAGGGACTGAAACACAAAAGAAGCAATGGAGCAATAATTGGCAAAATTTTAAGCAAAAAATAGGTCATGATTTTCAAGGACCAAAAAATAGAATTCCCCAGGTTGAGGATCAAAACAGAAATTCTTAGGGCAAGAATGACAGTCAGGCAGCTATAAAAACTAAGGCTGGATCATCCCATGATAAAGGTAAGACGGTGGAGCAAGTTACAACTGTTATTCAAAATTATGCTCCATTTGATATAACTCAAGTCTTATCACAGATGAAAGTTTCTGTTCCATTGATGGAGCTGATGAAAGTGGAAGAATTCAAAAATAAAGCAGTATCCTTAATTTCAGGAATACCATGTCAAGCCAAGTTGAGTGATGAAGATGAAGTTCCTGAAGTATATTTAGGAATGACCATGACAAAATGCCCTTCACAAGTGGAACCATTCTATGTCTCCCTAGTTATAAATGGAAAAATAATTAAGAACTGTATGATTGATTTAGGAGCATCAACAAATATCATGCCTTTGGCCATCATGCAGCAAGCTGGGTTAAAAATAGATAAGGCATGTGGGAAATGCTATGCAATGGATGCTAGGGAGGTACCTGTCATTGAAATTATGAAAGATGTCAATTTCAGACTGGTAGCATATCCTGAAAAGACTTACAAAATGAACATAACAGTTGTTGATATCAAGCCACAATATGGCATGTTATTGTCAAGAAGATGGGCAGCATTGATTGGTGGGAGTATGCAATTAGATCTATCATATGCTATGATCCCTATGAATGGCAGGGATGTCAAATTGATTAGAGAAGAAAGATCAGCAGAAACAGTTGAGGACCAAGAGTCAGAAGAGCAAATATGTTTTGTGGACACTGACTGTGAAAATTTTAGAGTTATCTCAGAGGTTCAAAGAGGTAAAGGAGGAGACATGTGCATTGAAGGGTCTGACCAACATGGTCTCTGGACCATGTATTTTGATGGAGCTTGCTCGAAGGAAGGCTCTGGTGTGGGAATTGTTTTTTTGTCTCCAGCTGGTAAGCTCCTAAAATTCTCTTTCTTGTTGAAATTTGCCTGTGCAAACAACATTGCAGAATATGAGGCTCTGTTGTTAGGATTGAATGTAGCTCTGAAGCATGGAATAAAGATGCTCAGGGTGTTTGGTGATTCAGAGCTTATTGTTTCCCAAGTTAGGGATAAGTATGCATCAAAAAATAAAAGGTTAAAGCAATATAAGCATGCTATTTGGGATACAATAGAATTGTTTGATGCTTTTTCAATAAACTAGATAGAGAGATCAAAAAATGTTAGGGCAGATTTTCTAGCTAATGTGGCCATAAGACTAGATGATATAAATTTATCAGATGTACAAATGTTGAGGTCAAACTCAGATCTGCAGTGCCAGATAATGTGTGCAGCTGGCAAGTCTTTGATAATGATAAGGATTTACTGAGATTTCTACATTGCATTGATGAATACAAGAACCAAGAAATAGATTTTCAGAACTTTGTGGAGGTTATGGATGGAAAAGAAACTCTCTTAGGGAAAGAAATAATTCAACTCAAGACAAACAAAATCCATAGAGGGCTGGTTTCTTTAGAGAGAGCTTTTGACCATAGAGACCAATTTGTTACAAAGACATCTCCAACAAATAAGAATGATCTAGAGGAGATAAATTTGGGAACATCTCATGCCCCCAAGAAGGTATACATTAGCAAATAGCTCAAGCCACATATCAGAAGTATGCTGATTGCACTGTCGAGAAGATATAAGCATGTCTTTGCCTAGTCTTATGAGGACCTCAAAGCTTATAGAGAGAATTTATTTCAGCATGAAATCCTTTTGAAGCCTGAATCTAAACTGTTTAGACAAAAAGAGAGACCTATCAACCCAACCTTAGCTCCAAAAATGCAAGAAGAACTTATGAAACTTAGGGATGCTGGAATAATCATGCCTATCAGACATTTAACTTGGGTGTCCAACCTTGTCCTAATCAGAAAAAAGAATGGTGATATAAGGCTGTGTGTGGATTTTATAAATCTGAATATGTCTTCTTTGAAGGACAATTATCCATTGCCTAATATGGAAGCCATGTTACAGAGGGTGACTGGCTGTGAGCTTCTATCCATGATGGATGGGTTTTCAAGGTACAATCAGGTGAAAGTAAAGGAATCAGAACAATTCAAGACTGCTTTCACTACTCCGTGGGGAACCTATGTATATGTGAGGATGCCATTTGGACTAACAAATGCAGGTGCCACATTTTAGAGGGCAATGGATGTTGCTTTTACAAGATTGATTGATTCAATCTTGGCTGTATATCAAGATGATTTGACTGCTTATTCAAAAAAGGAAGAATAGCACTGTATGCACCTAGAGTAGATTTTTTTTAGAACATTAGAATATGGCATCTCACTTAACCCAAAGAAATGTCCTTTTGGGGTTGTAGAAGGAAAATTGCTTGGACACATTGTTTCCAAGGATGGAGTCAGGATTGATCCTAAAAGAGTGGCTGCAATTGATAAAATTTAGATCCCTAAGACAGTGAAAGGTGTTCAGTCCTTCTTTGGACAAATTAATTTTGTTAGGATATTTGTTCCTAATTTTGTAGAGACCACCAAGGAGATCTCTAAAATGCTGAAAAAGAATGCAATTGTCAAATGGGAAGATGAAGCAACTAAATCATTTCAGAATATAAAAGAGGCTATAAAGATGGCTCCTATACTAAAATCTCCTAATTTTTCTAAGTCATTCCAATTATTTTCATTTGTTTCTTACTATACAATTGCTGCATGCTTGTTGTAGAAAAATGCAGAGGGCTTTGAACAGCCTATAGCATTCTTTAGTAGGTCATTACAGGCTACCGAATTGAAGTATGACATCATGGAGAAGCAAGCATATGCACTGGTTAAAGCAGTCAAGAGCTTCAGACCATATCTGGTGGGCTCCCATACAATTCAATATGTGCCTTATGCAGCAGTCAAGGACATCTTTACTCAGCAGGAAGTAACTGGAAGAAGATGCAGATAGATAAATAAATTGCAAGAGTTCAACATAGAGATACAAATCACAAGATTGGTAAGAGGACAAGGTTTGGCAAAACTGATGACACAGTCAAATCTAGAGGCATGCCAAGTGAATGTGGTGCATAATAAAGTTATAAATATGTCAAAATCTGAGTGGTACAAGGACATTGTATATTATTTGCAAAATTTAAACTGTCCTACCCACTTCAGTGATAATTAGAAGAGAACCTTGAAGCTGCAGGCTATTAAATACATCATTGTTCAAGGAGAGCTATATTGGAAAAATTCTGATGGCGTATTACTCAGATGTGTGGATGAAAATCAGGCTAAAGATATTCTAAGTGACATGCACAATGGAGTGTGTGGTGGACATTATGTTGCCTATACAACAGCTGACAAGATTCTCAGAGCTAGCTACTGGTGGCCAACTCTCTTCTCAGATGCACAAAAAATGATAAGAAAATGTGATCCTTGCCAAAGGTTTTTAGGAAAGCTAAAATATGAAGGTGCATTACCCCTTAGGACTATAACTGTAGAAACTCCATTTCAGCAATGGGGAATTGATTTTATAGGGGAAATCTCAGAAAAATCAAGTGAAGGGCATAGTTGGATTCTTGTTGCCACTGATTACTTCACTAAATGGATTGAGGCTATTCCAACCAAAAAGGCTACAAGCAAAGTGGTGATGGATTTTATCCTGGAAAATATTATTATCAAATTTGGAGTACTAGCCAAATTGGTCACAGATAATGCAATGTGCTTCAGGTCTGGTGAATTCATTGATTTTTGCAAAACCTATGGGATAAATTTGTTACATGCATCACTGTACCATCCACACGGAAATGGTCAAGCAGAGTCAAGCAACAAGAGCCTCATGAAAATTGTCAAAAGAATGGTAGGTAAAAACAAAAGGGCTTGGGATTTAAAGCTGAAAATGGCACTATGGGCTAACAGGGTAACTGTGAAGAAAGCAACTAGAAGGTTGGCATTTGAACTAGTGTATGGTGCAGCAGCTAAATTACCTATGAACAACCTTCTACCAGTCTACAATTCATACAGGAAAATGAGGAGGAGATTGAGGACTGAATGACTAGAAGAATAAATCAGTTGGTTGCACTGGATGAAGTGAGAAGAGAAGCACAGGAAACAAACATCAAGAGACAGCAAAAGGTGAAATATCTGTTCGATAAAAGGGCTACAGAAAGAAAGTTTCAGATAAGTGATTTGGTCCTTGTATGGAATGCAAGGAACCAAGATAAGGGCAAGCATGGTAAATTTGAACCCTTATGGGTAGGCCCATACCAAATCAGTAACACTCATGGAGAAGATTCCTACTTTCTCCAGGCCCTAACTAGTGAACTGTTGGAATTGCCTGTGCATGGATAGTTCTTGAAACCCTACTTCTCATAAATGAGTAACTTCTGTGCACACTGTAAACTAGATGTGAATATTTTGTAAATGCCCTGTATAGTCGATCCTATTTTGTGTTTTGCGTTTTATCTAGTTTGCCCTGGAGTTGTCTGGTTCTCGCTGCAGTCTTGCGTCTACACATCCCCGGACGGAGCCACTGGTGGTGATCACCTAATTTCCACTGGTGGTGATCACCTAATTTTAGGGTTCTATGATCAAGTTGTAGGTTCCTGTGTGTATTCCTTCGAAGCCTTGGTGCCTTGGTTTAATTGTTCCCTGAGCTGCTAACACCATTTTATCGTTTGTCCCTATTGCACTTCATAAAAAATACTGAGTTCTATGCATGCAAAGGTGAGTTGTATATTGGCAGGTTAGAAATCTCCATCAGCCTTTGAAAAAATAAGTTATATGCATTTTGGAATGCATATCACGTGCATATACAAAGGGGGAATCTTCTGTAGATTCCTGGGAAAATTTGCTGCTTGTATATCAGGTCTACTGGTATATCGGGCTTGTATGTTTTAAAGTACAATGGCTATATACAAGAAAAAGGTGCAAAAATGAATGTATGTCTAAACATACATTGGGTTTATACAATGAAAAGATACAAGGGGCCTTGTATATTCGGCAACATACAAAGCAGTGGGAGATACATGTGGTAGGGCCCGCGAGTATATACAAACAAGTTTGTATAATCAACATACAAAGGAAATATACATTTGATGAGATACAAGTCGGATTCGAAAGGTTCTCCAATCTAGCTGATAAATGAGTTGGAATCCGCAACCTGTATATTTTCTTTTGTATGTTTGCACACACAAGCCGATATACAAAAGAAGACATACATTTCAGACCTGAGGGATAAATCAATTGCAGTATATAAAATTTGGGGTCCATTGCTTGTATATTTGGGTGCTTGTATATGTGCCAATATACATTGTGAAGATACAAAGGCTAGATACAAGCCGGATTTCAAAGCAACTTCAAAATGCTCTATAAAATTTGAAATCTACGCCTTGTATGTATAAAGTGAATGTATATGCAGATATACATTGAGATATGCAGGGAAAGAAGATGCAGGGTGGACCCGATTGAAAATTTCAATTTGCTCTATAATTGACTAGGGTCCGCCTTGTATATTAAACTATTGCGTTTGTATATGCATATGTTTTTGCATATACAAGGGCGAAATGGCAAAATGTGAACAGGAAAAGCCAGCGATGGAAACATGAGGTGCCTCCATGGCACAATCTGATTGGCCAGTGACTTGGTCAACATTTTTGGCGCCGTTGATCTCAGCAATGGGGAGATGATTGATGGCTGGTTTTGTATTTTGCTGCAGCTATTGGTTTCTTTGCATCTAAGGTTGCATTTGGGTGGGAAATACTCCAAAGGCACACCACTAAGGATCTACAGGTTGCTGAGGCATTAATGGTGGAGTTGCAGCGGTATGGGTCGGTGATGGACGGGTCAACAACCCTATTGAAGATGAATGTCCTTGAGCGGCGGTGCGGGTCCCGTTTCCACCTGTTCATTCCTCTTTGTCTCACCGCAGCTTTGATGTTTTTGAGTGCCATTCCTCATGCATTGAATTTGGCAAAATTTTTGACCTTGTCTTGTAATTAGTTTTGCTAAGTACACAGTCCTAGTATAAATGCCAAACTATGTTACTCTTTTGTTGTTGGAAATTGGATGAAACTTTGGTGTTGTGACACAATACAACTTCATTGGTGACTCTGTCTTTGCTGTCTTGTGAGTTTATGAGTCTCATGTTGTATGTTTAATGCATAAACTCACTGGTTTCATGTTGATTTAAATGAGTAATGCTTCATTGCATGTGTTCTATTACTTGTCTCCAAATTGAATGTGTTCTTCTTTTGAATCTAAACAACTAAGGGATGTCTAAGATTCTTGAATGTAGATTTGCTATGTTGAATGCTTGATCTTCTACTTCTACTCAAAGAGTAGATTAAATGTTTTAGGTTAAGGTGTTAAGAAGAATATATTGCAGTGAGGATCTTCTAAGCAGATGTAACTGAATACTTAATTCTAGGAAGTATCTGTAAGGTAGATATTAAACAACCCTTTTGAAACTCAGTCATTAATATAATCTTATGTGTACATTCACATGTGTATGTCTATTGACTCCGAACCCTAGATAGGCACTGATCCAGTCCTGTATTGAGGTCACATCCAAAGTCCTAGTTTTGTATCTAAACATAACATCAAACTCAAACTTCATATACAAACCTTTAGGACTTTAGAATTAGTTTAGGATTTGAAATCCTCTGTCTACAACTGAATATAGGCCCAAAGCTAGCCCCTTTGCACTTATCTCACAGTTTTGGTCTTCATAAGAGAGGATTTATCTGCTTTGTGTCAACATCCCATCTAGTACATAGATACATTTCATGGATGTTGAATAGGGAATACCCCCTTGGTTCTGCAGAGCCTAAAGAAGAAGAGGAGATATTTATAGAGTCTATCTCCTATACTGTTGGCCCCTAGCCCAGGAATCTTGTTGATCAATGATGGCTACCTTGTAGGGATAACTGGGAATAAGCATCCAGTTTGGGAAAATAACCAACAATTGCAACTGCCCTGTTAGACATGTATGCAAAATGTTGAAGCATAGACAAAGCACGTGAACTATTTGACAAAATGCCTCAAGGAAATGTTGTCTCATGGACTGCAATGACTGCAGGATATGCACAAAATGGATTTGTTGAAAAGGCTTCAGAAATTTTAAAGTAAATGCAATTGGCTGGTGTAAAGCCAAATTCCACAGCCTTCGCCACATTCCTCCCTACCTGTGTCAGAATGGGAGCTTTGGAATAGGGTATGGACATCCATCAATACATAAAGCATAGAGGAATTTTGTCATATGTTGTAGTTGTAACTGTCCTATTAGACATTTATGTAAAATGTGGAAGAATAGATAAGGTACGTGTACTGTTTGATAGAATGCCTCAAATAAATGTTGTCTCATGGAATGCAATGACTATAGGATATGCACAAAATGGATTTGTTAAAAAGGATTCAAAAATTTTAAAGCAAATACAATTAGCTGGTGTAAAGCCAAATTCCACAACCATTGCCACCATCCTCCTTGCATGTGTTAGAATGGAAGTTTTGAATAGGGTATGGACATCCATCAATACATAAAGGATAGAGTAATTTTGTCAGATGTTGTAGTTACAACTACCCTCTTAGACATATATACAAAATGTGGAAACATAGACAAGGCACGTGAACTATTTGGTAGAATGCCTCAAAGAAATGTCATCTTATTGACTGTAATGACTAGAGGATATGCACAAAATGGATTTGTTGAAAAGGCTTCAAAAATTTTAAAGAAAATGCAATTAGCTGGTGTAAAGCCAAATTCCACAACCTTTGCCACCATCCTCCCTACATGTGTCAGAATGGGAGCTTTGGAATAGGGTGTGGACATCCATCAATACATAAAGGATAGAAGAATTTTATCAAATGTTGTAGTTGCATCTTCCCTATTAGACATGTATGAAAAATGTTGAAGTATAGACAAGACATGTGAACTGTTTGACAAAATGCCTCAAAGAAATGTTGTCTCATGGACTGCAATGACTGCAGGATATGCACAAAATGGATTTGTTGAAAAGGCTTTAGAAATTTTAAAGCAAATGCAATTAGCTAGTCTAAAGCCAAATTCCACAACCTTTGCCATCATCCTCCCTGGCTGTGTCAGAATGGGAGCTTTGGAATAGGGACATCAATCAATACATAAAGGATAGAGGAATTTTGTCAGATGTTGTAGTTGCAATTGCCCTGTTAGATATGTATGCAAAATGTGGAAGCATAGACAAGGCACGTGAACTATTTGATAGAATGCCTCAAAGAAATGTGGTCTCATGGACTGCAATGAATGTAGGATATGCACAAAATGGATTTGTTGAAAAGGCTTGAAAAAATTAAAGAAAATGCAATTGGCTGGTGTAAAGCCAAATTCCACCACCTTTGCCACCATCATCCTTGCCTGTGTCAGAATGGGGGATTTGGAATAGGGTATGGACATCCATCAATACATAAAGGATAGAGGAATTTTGTCAGATGTTGTAGTTGTAACTGCCATATTAGAAATGTATGCCAAATGTGGAAGCATAAACAAGGCATGTGAGTTGTTTGACAGAATGCCTTAAAGAAATGTGGTCTCATGGATTGCAATAACTGCAAGATATGCACAAAATGGATTTTTTGAAAAGTCTTCAAAAATTTTAAACCAACTGCAATTGGCTACTATAAAGCTAAATTCCACAACCTTTTCCACCATCCTCCCTACCTGTGTCAGAATGGAAGCTTTGGAATAGGGTATGGACATCCATCAACACATAAAGGATAGAGGAATTTTGGGAGATGTTCTAGTAGCAACTGCCCTATTAGACATGTATGCAAAATGTGGAAGCATAGACAAGGCACATGAACTATTTGACAGAATGCCTCAAAGAAATGTTGTCTCATGGACTGCAATGACTATAGGATATGCACAAAATGGATTTGTTGAAAGGCTTCAGAAATTTTAATGCAAATGCAATTACCTAGTGTAAAGCCAAATTCCACAACCTTTGCCACCATCCTCCCTGCCTGTGTCAAAATGGGAGCTTTGGAATAGGGTATGGACATCCATCAATACATAAAGGATAGAGGAATTTTGTTAGATGTTGTAGTTGCAACTACCCTGTTAGACATGTATGCAAAATGTTGAAGCATAGACAAGGCACGTGAACTGTTTGACAGAATTGCTCAAAGAAATGTGGTCTCATGGACTATAGTGACTGCAAGATATGCACAAAATTGATTTTTTGAAAAGGCTTCAGAAATTTTAAAGCAAATGCAATTGGCTGGTGTAAAGCCAAATTCCACAACCTTTGCAACCATCCTCCCTGCTTGTGTCAGAATGGGAGCTTTTGAATAGCATATGGACATCCATCAATACATAAAGGATAGAGGAATTTTGTCAAATGTTGTAGTTGCAACTGCCTTGTTAGACATGTATGCAAAATGTGGAAGTATAGACAAGGCATATGAATTGTTTGACAGAATGCCTCAAAGAAATGTGGTCTCATGGACTACAATGACTGCAGGATATGCACAAAATGGATTTGTTGAAAAGGCTTCAAAAATTTTAAAGCAAATGCAATTAGCTAGTGTAAAGACAAATTCCACAACCTTTTCCACCATCGTCCCTCCCTGTGTTAGAATGGGAGCTTTGGAATAGGGTATGGATATCCATCAATACATAAAGGATAGAGGAATTTTGTCAGATGTTGTAGTTGCAACTACCTTGTTAGACATGTATGCAAAATGTGGAAGCATATACAAGGCATGTGAACTATTTAACATAATGCCTCAAAAAAATGTTCTCTCATGGATTGCAATCACTACAGGATATGTACAAAATGGATTTGATGAAAAGACTTCAGAAATTTTAAAGCAAATGCAATTGGCTGGTGTACAGTCAAATTCCACAACCTTTGCCACCTTCATCCCCACCTGTGTTAGAATGGAAGCTTTGGAATAGGGTATGGACATCCATCAATACAAAAAGGATAGACGAATTTTGTCAGATGATGTAGTTGCAACTGCCCTGTTACACATGAATGCAAAATGTGGAAGCATAGACAAGGCACATGAATTGTTTGACAGAATGCCTCAAAGAAATGTGGTCTCATGGACTGTAATGACTGCAAGATATGCACAAATAGGATTTGTTGGAAAAGGCTTCAAAAATTTTAAAGCAAATGCAATTGGCTGGTGTAAAGCCAAATTCCACAACCTTTGCCACCATCCTCCCTACCTGTGTCAAAATGGGAGCTTTGGAATAGGGTATGGACATCCACCAATACATAAAGGATAGAGGAATTTTTTCAGATGTTGTAGTTGCAACTTCCTTGTTAGACATGTATGCAAAATGTGGAAGCATAGACAAGGCACGTGAATTGTTTGACAGAATGCCTCAAAGAAATGTTGTCTCATGGATTGCAATGACTGCAGGATATGTACAAAATGGATTTGTTGAAAAGGCTTCAGAAATTTTAAAGCAAATGCAATTGGCTGGTGTAAAGCCAAATTCCACAACCTTTGCCACCATCATCCCTACATGTGTTAGAATGGGAGCTTTGGAATAGGGTATGGACATCCATTAATACATAAAGGATAGAGGAATTTTGTCAGATGTTGTAGTTGCAACTGCCCTGTTAGACATGTATGCAAAATGTGGAAGCATAGACAAGGCACATGAACTGTTTGATAGAATGACTCAAAGAAATGTTGTCTCATGGACTGCAATGACCACAAGATATGCACAAAATTGATTTGTTGAAAAGGCTTCAGAAATTTTAAAGCAAATGCAATTGGCTGGTGTAAAGCAAAATTCCACAACCTTTGCCACCATCCTCCCTACCTATGTCAGAATGGGAGCTTTGGAATAGTGTATGGACATCCATCAATACATAAAGGATAGAGGAATTTTGTCAGATGTTGTAGTTGTAACTGCCCTGTCAGACATGTATGCAAAATGTGGAAGCACAGACAAGGCACATGAACTATTTGATAGAATACCTATTAGTTCCTAATGAAAATGTTTGAGGTTTGAAAATTATGAAATTGTGAAATGATATTTGTGATGACCAGTGCTTTCATCTATTGGGCAATACAATCAAAAGTTAATGATATATGGATCCCTCTAATTGGTTTAACTTAGATTACTGGGCACTTAGGTGAATCTACACATTGTGTAGATGTGCAAACATGTTGAGTTGTAAGGTTCTTCTTACTGATTCCAATGATATTTTCTTAAATCATTGTGATCATAGGAAAAGATTTTTATTCAAGTGGAAAGGAAACCTAAAAAGACGACCAGTCTTAAAGGATTTTTAACTCTTAGGTAGAGACCAATAAACATAGGCAGCTTTAGTAGGAATTAAATCAATTTTCCACAGAAAACAATCAATTTAATCACACAAAAACAACAATTGTGTTCTGACAAATTAAACATACCCTTGATATATTAATTTGAACTGATTTAAGAAATCATTTTGGAAACAACCACATAGCTCATAAACATGAATTTTCACACAGCGATTGAACACCAAAAATATAATCCACTAGATAACTTCTACTCCTTTGCATTAAATTATAAGTTTAGAGAACATGAGAATATAACATAATATAAGTATTGCAGGTTTTAGATTTGGATATATATATTAAAGAGTCCTATAATTGTTCTAATAATTTGAAGCGGCCTTGGTATCCCTTATTTATGGGATGCAAAACAAGCTTCGGGCTAAAAGGACATGCCTTTTCATAAACATACTCCTAACTAATGCAATTATTAAGGAAATAAGAAAATAATTTGCAAATACGCAAGGCGATCAATACTGTGCTCAGTTATTCATCAGAGGTAGACTCATGAACCATAGTTTGGTAAAGTCATCTCTTCAGGATCAGTTTTGACATGTCCAAGGTATCTTCTCAAAAATGTATCTCTGCACTCCTATATATTCACTATGTTCTAGATATAAACATGTTTACTCTGGCCAAGTGATCAATGTACTCCTATTCAACACATGTATCTGAAGCAATTATATCACTTATAGCAAATTCCAGGGCGAAGAGCTTCTCGAGGCACTAATAGATATTATCCAATACTTTTTCTTTATCATTCACCTTATCCAAGAGTGGTTGCAGTATCTAGTTCATTTCCCTTACCCAGTCATCCTTATCGTGAAGATCACTTCTAGAAAAGAAGTTTGGAAATGTTAACTCGAGGTTTTGATCAAAATCATTTAGGTCATCAGTCAATGTAGTGTTATACTTTCCATGGTAGACAATTAAGTTGTTATATTCCTCAAGTATTTGACCCTGGAGACTTCACTTAGCGCTCAATTCTTCTTTCATTTCTAATAGCCTCAAATGAAGCCTTTTGTGCTCTTGATGTGCAAGATATGTCCTTTTATGCATACTCCAGGTTTGGTCACTGAACTTCATTATTTTATCAAATCTTCTTTTGATCAATGTTGAGGCCATGTGGTATTTGATTGATTTTATCTCGACTTCAAGCTGTTCACTCTTCTTTTGAAACTTTTCTTCTTTGATTTTCCAGTAATTTGAATCGGCTTTTGCCTCAAGAATCTTTTGATCTTTTTCTAGGTAGGGTGAATAAGAACTTGAAGGCAATCTATCCTTGTAAGTGGCCACCTCTTGTCTTAGATTTGCATTCTTATCCATATAAGCATTGTTTTTCTTTATCAACTGCTCAATCTGAGCCTTAGTAAATATTGCCACATTGATATTGAGGTCATTAGTTTCAAGATGGTATATGTCCTCAACTCTCTAGATCAACAAATGGCCAAATGCTTCATCAGGATTATTTATAACTTGAGGTTTCTTATGTGAAGGATAGAGGGACCATATTAGCAATATCTTTTTATCAAGGTCATAGCCCGATCCATTCTTAATCTTATCCAATGCCTCAATACTAAGCTACATTTTATTTTCTTGATTCTTTCTAAAGGTATCAAAAACAATGGCTGAAGTCATGTCCCACCCAGGGACCAATACCACTCCTACTTCTTTGAGCAATTGTCTACCTTTCTCTAGTGTCATGTCATTCATGGCATTGTCCATTTCTGACTAAAGTTCTTGTAGAACTTCCTCTTGGACTTCAGGAATAATGTCCTTCATCCTTTCCCTGGCCTATTTTCCTTTGTACTCATAAAGGAAGGCTTTGAATTCTGAGGTTTTAATGAAATCAGCATCTGCAATGAATTTCTGGTTGGCCAAATATCTCACATCATCTATTAATTCATCAGAAGTTTCTATTCTAACTTCCTCTCTATCCACAGGGGGCTCATATTCCTCAAGAAGTGAAGAGGATGCTTGCAAGTCTTTATTTTTCCCCTCTTCACTTTCTTCTTCAAAAGAAATTTCTGGAGTTTGTTGAGGAGACAATTGGTAAATAGGAATCTCATCTTCTACTTCAGTTCCTTTAATAGCTTTTCCTTTTCTTTCAAAAACATAGGAAGGGACATTTTGAATCAAATCTACAGCATTTATTATCAATGTATCTAGCCTTTCAATAGGATCATTCACATCCATGAAGACTCTGCTATAAGTCGGGTTTTTGGTTACCCTCCAAGCCTCAGCAAGTGTTATCTTATAATACAAATCTCTTCTTTCAATTGCAGCTTGCTCATCATAGTTTCTAACCAGGTCATCATCAACAAAATAAACATGGTCATATCCTCTAAGCTTTTGTTTTGTCTTGACACTATTTATGAAACCTTCTGGATCAAATCTTTCTCTACAACTCCCTGATGGTAGCCTATAATGTTCCATTTTTTGTCAATTAACTGGTACCACTTGTCAGACATAACTATGAAATCACCAAAACATAGAGTGCCTACCATAAAAGACTGCTTATTTGTCTTTTTAAGTGCATAAAATTAGAAAGAGCAAGTTGTCTTACAATCTCTAGATAAGCCACCCTATTAGGACAAATTCCTAGTAGTAGCAGAGGAGACCCTTCAAACCCAAACACTCTTATTTTTGTACAGTCGGTGTAAGAATACCAATCTCCCCAATTATGAGCAAATTTTCTAGTCTTATACTTGTCCTTTGGTCTCAAAAACTTCTAAATTTCAAGTGATAGGTTGTAATTATAAGGATTCCCTAAGTGTTTATATACTAGTTTCATGAAGTACTCTTCAAAATATATATAATGGGATTTGTCACACCTATTGTCCCATATGGCAATCCATCTTTGGATGGGCTTCACATCTCCATTTATATCCAAGTCCCTTACTCCCAGGCATTTGTCCCACAATCCCCAGTTTTTGCCTTCATACAAAACCAACTGCATTAATAGGGAGTAATGCCTGAATTTACTACCTCCTCCCTTGATAGAAACTAGTTCGTTGTGAAGGGTACTACCTAAGAACTCAGCATAATCAAAATGCAAGGCCTATTAGCTTTAGATATCAGTTGTTAAAACCATGGGAGCTACTTCCATAAACATTGAGGCCTCCACTCCTAACAATTGGCATACCGAGTAATAAGTATACTGAAAGTATTCTTCAAACAGTTCAATGGAAAATGGGGGATCCTCTACAACTGAAAAAACCCTTAATTTGATATTTCCATCATGAGGTCAATGCATAGGCAACCTCCATCTTTTGTAATTGTTACTCAAGTTATAATATTCACCAAATAAATCCCTAATTCTGAGTTTCACATCAAAGCTACTATCTAGTTGGAACACCATTGAAATGTAGTCCCAGGTGATAGGGAAAAATCCCGTACCATCCTTCAATTCAATCATGTGGTTATACAGGTTGTATCTTTTAGCTAACATTTTTATGAATTCCACACTCACAAAAACATTTGGCACTACCAACTTTCCTAAATTTAGCCACCATGGGTTTGACACAGGGGAATGCCTATGCATTTTCTTGTAGTGGTAGATGAAAAGATCATATCCCCTTCAGGAGTCCACACATCTCCTACTTGTTTGTATTCATCCTCTAATTTCTCTACATTTGGATTTAATTGGACATTCCTCTGGGATTTTTGCCCTGATTTTGGACATTGGTCTATTAAGTCCTTATTCAGGTGTCTTTCGTTTAACTTTTGCCTTTTAGTGTTAGGGTTATCAGATGTTTCTTCCACGATGGAATGTAAGAGATTTTTCTTAGATGCAATTCCGAATCACAAAGCTTAAGCTTCAGAATACTTACTTGGAAAACTGAACTGTATCAGTTGTAGATGCTTTCCCCAAGTCCTGTGCTTGCTTACTAAATGAAATATTTCAAGATTTCCCCTTTTACTCTACTCTGATCATTAATGGCAGCTTTCAAATCATTGGGGAAACATTAAAATTTTGCAACATATCACCTCTTGTCACCTTGCCAAAATAATCATTTCATTTGAAGGATTTATTATTTCTTTATTTATCAAGACCTTGTTATAGCTCAAATGGTGGTCTTGCCGAAATCCCCTCCTTTTGATATATGTGCCTTTCCTTAATATTTTCTTAATTATCAGCATGTTCATTTTTTTGGGGAGATTGAATATGGACTCCCTTTGACACTTTGAAATATTAGTCATTCGGCAGGACATATCTCTAAGTCACCCCGTCATGATGAA
Source organism: Cunninghamia lanceolata (assembly GCA_027924645.1). NCBI lineage: Eukaryota > Viridiplantae > Streptophyta > Pinopsida > Cupressales > Cupressaceae > Cunninghamia > Cunninghamia lanceolata. The sequence continues at coordinate 4,775,166 of BSBN01000463.1, read as the reverse complement.
ATGGAATGTTACTTCTATATTTTGAAATCTCATTGATAGGTTCCGTTTGGGTCGAAATGTCGAAGAGACCTTAGAAACATTCATCCCAACACTTCGATATCTTTATCTCTTCAAACTCGAAATGTCAGCTCGAAATACTTGTCAAGTGTTCATGTATGCAGATATTGATTTAATTGTTTTATCGGTGTGACACATTAAAGGTGTCACACCGACCTCCCGATCACCTTTTAACATGTTTTGGGGTGTCGAAGTGATTTTTGAAGAAGTTCTACCGATATGTCGAAGGTTCTTCCATAAAGACTAAGGCTTTGACACACCGTATATGAATTTTTCATGGGTCGAAGGCAGATATGGTGGGGAGGCTGATTAAATAAATGAAAAGTACATGGACGTGAACTGTTTGACAGAATGTCTCAAAGAAATGTAGTCTCATGGACTACAATGACTGCAGGATATGCACAAAATGGATTTGTTGAAAAGGCTTCAGAAATTTTAAAGAAAATGCAATTGGTTGGTGTAAAGCCAAATCCCACAACCTTTGCCACCATCCTCCCTGCCTGTGTCAAAATGGGAGCTTTGGAATAGGGTATGGACATCCATCAATACATAAAGGATAGAGGAATTTTGTCAGATGTTGTAGTTGCAACTGCCCTGTTAGACATGTATGCAAAATGTGGAAGCATAGACAAGGCACGTGAACTGTTTGACAGAATACCTCAAAGAAATGTGGTCTCATGGACTACAATGACTGCAGGATATGCACAAAATGGATTTGTTGAAAAGGCTTCAAAAATTTTAAAGAAAATGAAATTGGTTGGTGTAAAGACAAATTTCACAACCTTTACCACCATCCTCCCTGCCTATGTCAAAATGGGAGCTTTGGAATAGGGTATGGGCATCCATCAATACATAAAGGATAGAGGAATTTTGTCAATGTTGTAGTTGCAACTGCCCTGTTAGACATGTATGCAAAATGTGGAAGCATAGACAAGGCACATGAACTATTTAACAAAATACCTCAAAGAAATGTGGTCTCATGGACTACAATGACTATAGGATATGCACAAAATGAATTTGTTGAAAAGGCTTCATACATTTTAAAGCAAATGCAATTGCTTAGTGTAAGGCCAAATTCCACAACCTTTGCCATCATGCTCCCTGCCTGTGTCAAAATGGGAGCTTTGCAATAGGGTATGGACATCCATCAATACATAAAGGATAGAGGAATTTTGTTAGATGTTGTAGTTGCAATTGCCCTATTAGACATGTATGCAAAATGTGGAAGCATAGACAAGGCACGTGAACTGTTTGACAGAATGCCTCAAAGAAATGTTTTTTTTGGTAAACACTACCAAATATGGGGGTAGCTCCCTATATTAAAATATCAAAAAAAAGTTACATAAAAAGCTAAGGCATTACATCTAGTGATATATATAACCTATGTCGGCAGCAATATCCACCATCCTGGCTATTACATTTTCATCAATCAAACACAGGTTGGCTTCTAGGAATTTTAAAAACTATCCTATGTTATTTTCATTCTCCATGCCCTTTTTGTAGAGGGCCTAAGCTTTGTGTAGCTTCACCTTCTTCTTCTCCTCATTCAGGATGAGGGTGGCAAGAGCAAATCCCTATTCAGGCTCCATTGCCACACCATCCATGGTAGTCCTGACCATGTCCATTAGATCTTCCCTCACCAATCTCATCACAGCTCTTAGCCCCCAGAGACTTGCTCCCACAACCTATACATAGTTCTCAAAAAAATGTTCCAGCACTTGTCCATCATGTGTGTGCCCTCTTGACCAGAAACTAGCCCCGATCACTTTCAAGATGGCCACTTTTTCTTCATCGGAGGCTTTGTTGAACAGATATGCAATATGTTTCCCTCTAGTTTGATCCTCCTTGCAGTGGCACTCCACTTTGAAATACTGAGGAATCACTTCATTTAGACCATTCCTGAGAACAAACAATATAATCTGCTTCAATCTCTCCTTAGCTTAAAAAGAAGCCTATGGGCAAGTTCTCCCCCGACCTCCAATCTTGAGGATCACCATTCCATGCACAAGATTTTACCACCTATGGGAAGGTGGTACATTCGCATCATTTGGACTGCCTCCATTTGCAGGTTTGTTCTTAGAGTCTGCCATTGTATCCTGCTTGAGGATTCTCCTACTTCTCCTATGACGGCCTCTTGTTTTATAGAAGCATTGAGAGGTTTCATCAAAGCCTGCATATCCCAAGGCTAGCAACTGTTTTGCACTTTAGTAGTACTTCTGTGCTCATTTCACCCACCTTCATTCAGACTCACTTTCGTCCTTGCCTTCAAGAGATTGATGTGTGACAAACCTTGCACTAGTAATTGATAAGAACATCCTTTCACTTTTGTAGTAGTGGACAATTTCATGAGTCTCATGACATATGGTACAATTAGGTATCTGTTGAACAAGAGGGAAGTATATGGCATTAATAGCTTGAGCTCCCACTACTAGATAGTTTGTAGTTGTATGCCCCTTAGTGTGGCACTTTATTCATCCTAAACAGAAAAGGATAGAGGAATTTTGTCAGATGTTGTAGTTGAAACTGCCCTGTTAGACATGTATGCAAAATGTGGAAGCATAGACAAGGCATTTGAATTGTTTGACATAATGCCTCAAAGAAATGTGGTCTCATGGACTGCAATGATTGCAGGATATGCACAAAATATGGAATCATAGACAAAAAAATGTGAACTATTTGACAAAATTCCTCAAAGAGATGTTATCTCATGGAATGCAATGATTGCAAGATATGCACAAAATGGATTTTGCAAGGATGCTCTCAAAATTTTTGAATTAATTAAGCACTCTTGAACATATCCTAACATTGTAAGCTTTGCTTGTATTCTAGGTGCATGCAGCCATGCAGGTTTAATGGATGAGAGTTGTACATACTTCAATCACATTTGTAACCCTTATTGCATTACACCTATAGTTGATCATTATGTGTGCATGGTTGACCTCCTTTCCCATGCTGGCTATCTTGAATACACCCTAAACTTTATCTTGCTTTCTAAATCCCTAAATTTGCCCTATTCCTGCTCACATTGAAGAACTGTGAGTGGGAATAGGGCTAACATTTTTTCTTTCTAAAATCATTCGGATAAAGCCATATTGCTAACTTCATTTTTTTTTCAAACAAAATAGACCTTTATCTTAAGGTTACTCATGAACCTTAACATAAATAATTATTGAAAAAAATTGTGCATTCCTTAATGACATGTAAGAGAATTTAATCAACTGCTACTTAAAAACTCTTTAATGTTTCTGTCTCATGCAGGTTATTAGATTAATAGTGAAAAAGAACATACATGGACCAAGCAATTTGTGGCACTTAAGGTTATGTAATAGAATTTACAGCTGATAGTTAAATTTATAACAAATTTTTTTATGATCTTTACTAACATTTATTAGAATTGTTGCATGTTTTACATCATTGGAATGACATATTAGCTGTAACTTTTTTGAAATTTTATTATGGTATGTGCACTTTGATATGATGTAATATGATTATGGTTTCGTTTCATATGTTGTAATATTAGATATATAACAGAAAAATAAATTATTGCATGAAATAAATAATAACTTTTCATTTTAAATATTTTTTTTGCAGAACATGGGTCTTCCAAAAGATCAAGATGATCCTCATGATAGAGATCCAGATTATGTTGGTTCTAGTATAGATCACATGGTAGAGGATGATGATGATGTAGATACAGAAGATACCGAGGTTGATGACGATGATGATGATCATGATCATGATGATCATGATGATGATGATCATGATGGTGATGATGATGATGATGAGGCAGTTGCTGGTAGTAGCCAGTGACATTCATGATCATATAAACTGCATCATGGATCATTGTTGATATATCGTTATGATGCCTCTTTTCATGGTCACTATCATATGTATCATTTTCATGGCCTGCAGTACCATATTAATGAGTTGTATCATAAATTTATATATCATTTTCACTTATATCATTTGGACATGTATCATCTTGACTTGTATCATTTTGAGTTACATAATTTATCATTTTTACTTATATCATTTATACATGTATCATTTTGACATGTTATTGATCTACTGGCATATTTGACTTTCACTTGTTTTAGTTATATATGATGATGATCTTATTAGTATTGACTTGTCAATTTATATATATTGAAAGTGGTCAATGATTTTTGGATGGATATTTATTACATATGATAATTTTAATTTACTGCTCAAGATGGATGTTGTCAAATTCAATTAAATTATAGATATTTGACTCACTTGTTTTAATTATAGATGATGATCATGCTATAATAATTATCTTGTTGTTTAATCATATGAGTTAAATAATTAAATCACTTACTCTATAACCATATGAGTTATTTAAGAGGCATGATATATTTAACTAATTAAATTAAAATAAAACATATTAAATTAATAAATGTAAGCAAAACAAGAAGCATTTTTAGAAGCAAAAAAGGAAGCAACAATGGAAGCCAAACTAGAAGCAATTTTAGAAGCAACAAAACATGCAAAAATGGAAGCAAAATTGGAAGCAACAAGCGACATTATATCAGAAACAAAATTGGAAGCAAAATCATAAGCAAAATTAGAAGCAAAACTAGAAGCAAAATTGGAAGCAAAATTGGAGGCAAAATTGGAAGCCAAACAGGAAGTAAAACCAGAAGCAAAATTGGAAGTGAAACTGGAAGCAAAACTAAAAGAAAAATTGGAAGCAAAACCAAAAGAAAAACCAGAAGCAAAATTGGAAGCAAAACTGGAAGCAAAATCAGAAGCAAACCCAGAAGCAAAACCAGAAGCAAAACTAGAAGCAAAATCGGGAACAAAACTGGAAGCAAAACCAGAAGCAAAATTGGAAGCAAAACTGAAAGCAAAATTGGAAGCAAAACCAGAAGCAAAACTGGAAGAAAAACCAGAAGGAAAATTGGAAGCAAAACTGGAAGCCAACCTAGAAGAAAAACTGGAAGCAAAACCAGAAGCAAATTGGAAGCAAAACTGGAAGTAAAATTGGAAGCAAAACTGGAAGCAAAATCAGAAGCAAACTTGAAAGAAACACAAGAAGCAAAACCAAAAGAAAGATCGGAAGCCAAACTGGAAACAACAAAATCTAGCCCTAAATTTGGCACTAAACCTAGCACTAAAACCTGGCATTAAACACAGTGCAAAACACGGCACTAAACCTGGCGTTATAACTAGTGCTAAACCCGGCGCAAAACTAAAATGCAATTGGGCATTAAGTTTGGCACTGGAAGAAGTGTCCAATTCATGACTCAAATGCACTAAATTCTGGCACTATTTTAGGTGTTAATTGTTTGTTTTACTGTAGTGAATTTACCCACTTTTGTTGTTGGGAGCACCGAGCCAAAAAAAAATTGTTGGAAGGCCAACATGATTTCTGAGGTGCAAATTTTTGTAAAATTTTCAAAAAAATAATAGTGCTAGCACTAATAGTGCTAAGTGCTTTAAATAAATTTATTTTAAAGGAAGCTCAACCCCTATAAAGCCCCTTGCAGTTTGTGCAAAGGACCCACCGCCTAGGGTTTGGGGCATGGCCTTTAGCCCCCCAACCCATCACTTAATTTGGTCTTCTTGGCTGAAAACCTTGTCCATCGGCCTTTTAGACTTGTAATTTTTTTATTCACTTGTTAAATCTTGCATTTGGCCTTTTAGGCCCTCCAAATCAATGCCACTTATTTGACCATTATGCCATTTGTAGCAGTGTTTCTAGCGAGACCATGCTAAATCTAGCTTTGACTATATTTAGCTGGAGTTCCAAACTTAGTAGAGGCTTAAATTTGTCTGACGACTCCTCTATTTTTGGAAACACCACCACATTTGGTGGAGATTATGGTAGACTTTCCTAAACTTGGTAGCTCCTTAAATTGGTAGATAGCTAAACTCATCTAGACTCTAGAGGTTCACCAAATTTGGCAAAGGGTTAAACTATTTGGCGGCCTCTACATTTAGTGGATCCCTATTTTTAGTGGCAGTTTCACCAAATTTGGCAGTAAGACAATTATGCAAACTCAAACCCCTCTCCATTGGTAGTTTCATTCTAGAAGGTGAGCTTTAGAGGTTGATAACTTGGGCTTAGGACCCCCTTTTTCTGAGCAATTTTTGTTATTTGAGATCATTTTTCACACTCTACAAGCTAGTGAAAATGATTTTTGATTTCAATGCATGAATTTTTCAAAAATTGTATATTTTGATAGGTGACGCTGCATGGTTCTCATTTTGGGAACATTGAAGACTCATAACTTTCACATACGACCTTGGATTGAGGTGATTCTTGTTTTGAAAGTGCATGATTTTTTGAGTACTTTTTAGTAATGTCATTTGTTTCACTTGATTTTATTCCATAATTGTACTCTCACCATATACTCATTTGTTGAGAATTTTGTAAAGCATTGAGATCAAGTCCACTCAGTATTTCTTGCTAGTGACATTTGTGATTGTACTAAATATAAAGTTCTAAATCATATTTTCTTTGGGAGAGGGGGGTGTCTTTGATTGAGTGAAAAGGGGGTGTCATGTGTGCTCTCTTTGAGTTACAAGGGAATCTGTTATGGGGTTATTGTAATCATGAATTGAGATAAAGTTCCATTTTGAGGGGTTTATCATGATTTTTGGTATTTAGTTCCACCCTTCTATTGTAGCTAAATTTAGAGAACTATTTGTCTTGGAAACAAGGGATAAAGAATCACTGTCTTGAGTAGGATCTATTGCCCTATCTCCTTGGACTCATTCTTAAGCCAAGTGACTATGAACAAAAGAATGTATGGTTCAAAAATAATGACATGGTCTATGGACTAATATGTCTTACTATTTTTAAGGATATTCTACAATACATAGAGCACACTGAGTGCCCTTTCACTACTTGGACCATCATCCAACAGTTGTATAGAGACTTTGGATCTTCATTAGATAGTGATGTTTTCTTAGATGACCAGCCTCTTATGGATGATACTGAGACTTATGTTTCCCCATCTTGTGTGGACACGTTCTCATGGGATCATCAATATATTTGGTTGACATACATTGATACCCCATCTATAGTTCAGGACACTTCTACAATACTTGTTGCTACTTTAGAGTTTAGAGTTTATTCTTGGAGAGATTCTAGTGATTCTTTATATTAGGATCATATTTTTCTTTTGGATTCTTTTCATTGGGACCAATTTCTACTAGACATCTCTTGTTTGTTTGCAAAGTCCCACATTTCAGGTCTACGTGACACTCTTGAGGATATTCAACTCCTCCTTGATGATAGTCATTTCATCACTTTTATCCCATCTTCCTTGTCTTTGGACCTTGTATCTCCTGGTTCTTCAGATGGGATTGGATTGCTTCTACCTTCGTGCATTGAGGCATCTTCTAATATTCACATAAGGATACTTGAGTAGAGTTTTGAGACATGATACATAATGAGACTTCCTACCTCATGCCTTGCTTCTTCAAATGGGAGTTACTTCAACATTCGTCATTGGAGTTGTTTCTTCCTAAGGGGAGAAATGTCATTTTCCACAAATGGATCATCTTCAACATTCATAAATGGGCATCCTCTTTTGGCATAGGAGCTACTTTGTTGTGGGGGGTTCATAGTCTCTTTCGCTCTCTCTATTATGGGGGGAGTTCTCTCTCTATTTTGTTGCAAGTATGTGCCTAATCGATGTTGTCATTGATGTCAACATATCTGTGTTGTCATTGGTGCCAACTGTGCTCTTGTCTTGATGATTGTTTGTAATGAGTTAGATGCCTATGTAAGTGTTGGAAAGTCATATATTAAGGATATTGAGAAAATTTGCTCCTCCAGTAGAAACAGTATGTTGCAGAATATTTTTGTATACAAAAAAATAGTCCAACAGATTGCTCCACATTTCCTATAGAATGAATATCTTTGTCTGTGGATTGGAAGTTATTTAGAAGTCTGTCTGAAGTTGTTATATTCCAAGTTTGAGCCTATGGTATGAATATTTGAGTGAGTTATGTTCACCAAAGTGAAAACTACTTTTCCTGTATGTTTGGTGGTGACAGGGAGAAAGTGTTATGCTCTGCATTTCTCTGCATTGAAGTATTTTTTTCTACGGTTCTAGAGTTAAGTCTAGGATGATGTTAAGTGCCTTCAATTCTAATGGTTAGTGATTTGGTCATCCGCAAGTGATCTTTTCCCTATGACAGTAGTTGGTTGTTGTTTATGTGCTGCAATTTGAAGAATCTTCTTGACAGAGTGGTTAGAAGTTGTGTGGTTGTTCCTGATGATTTCAATGTGCTTGTGGATGTCTTCTGATCATGTTCCTACCTTTGGATTGGTCTACAAAGAGAAATTTGGATTGTGGATGAAGAATGTTCTTAGAAGACTTAATGTTCTCACCAGTCTTGGCCGACCTGGTTGATTTCATAATTTGCAGAGATGTTTTGAAGATCGTGGAAGCATGTCATGGTGTGAAGGATTGCATTTAAGTCCTAGCTAAGGTGTGGCATGATCAGCATACATCTTCACATCTTTCCCTTAGCCAATTTATGTATTAGGCCCTAACCTATTTCTAAGTATGTTATTGTATTGCCGACCTTGATGTACATTCCAAGGTTGATGACTTGTATAAAGACTTGTAATGTAATTGCAAAAAAGTGTGTGGAAAAATTAGTAGATAAGTACGAAGAGTAAGAAGAGTAGAGCAACGGAAGAATATTGCTCGTCAATAGAGCTGAACTTAGGCATAGATTAGATGTTGTCATATTAGTTCATAAATCCTTGGCAGTGAGCCACCATTTGGCAGTGAGCCGATTCTTGGCAGTGAGCTACCCCTTGGTAGTGAGTCAATCTTTGCAATGAGCATTTGGGTAGTAAGCCCCATAGGCAGTGAGCCTCTATTTTTCAATATTGGTATAACTTATATATTTCTATGGGCTAACACCCACTGTGGTTTTTCCCTTTTAGGGTTTTTCACGTAAAAATCTAGTGTCTACTGTGTTGAATGTGTGATTGTGATTAAGTCTATGGTTTCACGCTTTCATGGTTAAATCTGATTATTAGTAATTAAGTAGTTGATGGTTTGATATTCATTTGAAGTTAAGTTTTTTGGACAACTGATTCACCCCCCTCACAGTTGTCCTAGGTATTTCAACACTCGGTATTAGAGCCAAGTTCCTAGAAAGAAAGCCTAACAGCTTGAGGAAGATCCAGGATGTCTTTTAAAAAGGAAGCTCCTCAGTTTGATGGGACAAATTATGTTCTATGGAAGGTATGAATGAAAATCCATCTTCTTTTTCTTGTTTATATAGTGTGGAAAGCTGCAGAATCAAAATATACCATGCCTCAAAATGGTTTGTCAACTAAAGATGAAATCAAAGAATATGAGTTGAATATAAAATCTAGAGATGCCCTATTAAGTGCTTTGTCTGACACTGAGTTGATAAAAGTCATGGATCTAGAATCTATAAACGAAGTTTGGGAAAAGTTAAAGAAACTGTATGAAGGAGATGATTCTATAAAAGAAGCCAAGGTACAGGGCCTGAAAGCAAAATATGAGAGTTTAAAGATGAATGAAGATGAAAAAATTAGAGCCTTCATGCAAAGGGTTGATGAACTTGTCAATGGAATAAAAGGTATGGGAGGAACTATCAAGGTGATAAGGAAGTTGTGATGAAAATTCTTAGATCACTACCAAAATCCTATAGTCATAAGGTAGCTACAATTGAAGAAGTAATGACTATGAAAACTATTGATAGAGATCAACTACTTGGAAAGCTTACAACCTTTGAGATGAGAGAATTTGGTGATGTTCTGCCAAAAGTTGAATCAACTTTTAAAGCCAATACCTCTAAAAAGATCTCCAGAGCTGAGAAATATAAGGTGGAACCTGATGATGACTTTGATGAAATTGAAGCTAACTTTGTTGACAAATTGCAAAGAGGTTTCGGTAAGTTCAAAGGAAAACTACCTTTCAAATGTTTTTCATGTGGTAAAGTAGGTCATTATACTTCCAGATGTCTTGAAAGGATTGAAAGAAATAAGAAAAAAATTGAGAACAGGCCTAGAGCTCCAAAGAAATGCTACTATGTTGGAGATTTTGATGATGAAGGTGTGACAGGTGATGAATCTGATGATGCTAGTACTAGTGCCAATGAATGCTTGTTTATTGCTATTAAAGAAGAACCCATGTCTACTAATCATGCTAGCTATGTGAAGGAAGAAAAACTAGTGGAAGAAAGCACTTTGGCTATTCAGGTTGAAAAAAATAAGGATGAATGGATTATTGATAGTGGAAGCTCACATCATCTGACTGGTGACAAAAGTAAGTTTGTAAGTTTGGAAAAATATGATGGAGGATTGGTCAGGTTTGGAGATAATGCAGCTGGTAAGATTTGTGGAAAAGGATCTATTGCATTTGATGGAAAGCATAATATTAATGATGTCCTATATGTGAAGGGTTTGAAGCATAATCTTTTGAGTGTTGGTTAGATGTGTGAAAAAGGCTATGATCTAAGATTCAAAGACAATGGGTGCAAGATCATGGAAATCTCCAGAACTGTGATTGCTACTAGCAAGAAGACTAGAGGTAACATCTATCAATTAAGAGGAACTAATGATTACTATTTATTAGCCCAAGTAAATGAGATTTAGTTGTGGCATAGAAGGATATGTCATATAAACTTTGATAATCTGGTAAAGATAAATCAGGTTAGACTGTGAGAGATTTACCAAAACTTGTGAAACCCACCAATACCATTTGTAAGGAATGTCAGTTGGGGAAGAAAACAAGAATAAGTTTCAAGAGCAAAGAGCAATTTTCTACCGATTTACTGGATCTAGTTCATATAGATCTATGTGGTCCTACAAGGATAAGGAGTCTACAAGGTGACAGGTACTTCATGTTGCTTATTAATGATTATTCTAGAATGACTTGGGTTACTTTTTTGAAAGACAAATTTGAAGCCCTAGAGAAGTTCAAATCTTTCAAGGCAATGGTTGTGTTGGGACCTAAAAACTCATACCAAAATTTGTAGAAAATTTTAGGTTTCCATAATAAAAAATGAGCTTCAACACCCAGAAATACATTTGCAAAATCTATATTGATGGAATGAAGATAATTATTGAATATAAATCTCCACACAAGAAAGCAGATGATCTAGAGTAGTTGATGCCAGAGCTTGTTGAGAGAAAACAATAGTTATCTACTGAGCGGGTTTTAAGTGTTTTGAAGTGAATTATTGATGAGGAGTGTCAAATGCTAGGATTGAACCCAAAATATGATGATTTTTAAAAGTGCTTCCATTTCCTCCACCCCTAGTTAGACCTTTCATCATGATGGACACCACATCAAGGAATGAGGATGATCCCACCCATCAGCTTGTTATGATTATTAGACACAATGAAAATCTAAAAAGTAGGAGAAAACTGGGGCTCCAGCTCATATTATTTATGAGGTTGCACAATTGTTGCAATTCCACATTGCTACATATTTTGACAATGAACTGCCCGGTCAGTCAATTTTGATTTATTATATTAGAAGGCTATTTGGGCACCTCAAGAGGCCTGTTTTGATGACCAAACCAATAGATATTGATGAAACTTGTGCCCAAGCACACTAGCTAGAGATAGAACCACGAATGACCAATGTATTAATGAAGCTAGTGAAAATGGTCCCATCACATCGACATCTTTTCATTATTGAGCTGGAAAATGCTACAGAGACATTGTGCAGGTTGTAGTAAGTGAATTACAATCTTTTAGGGGAGGTAGAAATCGTAGTTCTTTCAACTGCATTGTCTGGTGCTGCAATTCTCATAATGTTACAGGCATTGAGCTCCCTTGCTACTTCATTTCAAAAGAAAAAGATCACGAGGTCTTTCCCGAACAACGACAGATCGAACACTGGATGATGTACACAAGCATTGGAATTTCAAAGTATTAAGATGTCATTTATGGGGAAGCATAATTGTGATTTTCTTCCACAACAAAACTAATTTGTTGTTTCCTTTTGGGCCTGATGCTACCATTGCAGCTTCATGGAATATAAAACATGGTTAGGTATTTCTTTTCATCCTGTTGGGCATAACACCTTTGGCCAAATGACTTGAGCAGTTAGCATTTTACACTGGTTCTACAGTTGGAGGGCTTTTGAATGCCACCTTTCGAAATGCCATTGAGATGATCATTTCTATATGTGCACTAAAACATGGGATGATTTGTGTTGATACAACAATTCCATACTTCCAAATATATTTCTTGTGCTTGGTTGTGCCTTTTCTAATGGAGACATTATTCACAGTAGAAAAGTATAAACCTTTAGTAAGGTGGTTGTTGGTGTAACTCAGGATTATTGTTGATAGCTATTATGGGACTACTTTTCCCAGCTTTGCTCCACTCTACACATATAGAGCTCCATGTCAGACGATCAAAGTTAGCACTTTTAAGGTTTAGCAGCTGCATCATGCCCATTGCATATGCAGACTATCTATTCTTTCAATAGAAGAGTCATCGAGACCTCTATGAATTCTATAATGAGGGTAACAATGAAGGAAGATTATCTTGTCAACGCTATTGAGGGGACATCTAAGAGTTGGAATATGTCAGTTGCTTTTATAAGTATCATATTACTCCCGATAGTTGGGAATGTTGTCGAACATGCAAGCATATAAATGTTTTCTATGAAAAATAAACTGAACATTACATTAGGCATTACAATTGGATCTTCAACACAGATAGCAATGTTTGTGGTTCCTTTATGTGTGGTGGTTGGTTGGATCATGGGAAAACCCATAGATTTGAACTTTCATGTTTTTGAGACTGCAACACTCTTTATCATAGTTATTGTGGTGGCATTTCTGCTTCAGGATGGCCAATCGAACTATTTTATAGGGCCGATGTTGATATCATTCTACCTGATAGTTGTTGTAAGCTTCTCCACGCACAATGATTCTAAAAATGATGACGATTCAGGAGAGGATTTGTATGCTGACACTGCTAACAGAGACTTGCAGTAGAAGGTAGGAGAAACAACACTACATACTACCAGGCATTCTATGCGTAACTTAGGATTGGAGAGTGCTTCAGCTATTTCTACATTGACTGTCTTTGATAGAGATAAATCTGACCACAATAATATGGTTCCAGAATCAAGTACAAAGGGTTGAAAATCTAAGAGAAGAAAGACATAACATACTACTGCAAGTGATTCAAAGCTTGCATATCATGGAACTTTAGTATATCCAAATAAAGATGAAGTACAATTGAATGATACTTTTGTAAATATGAGACCTCCCTTTACACGCCAAACTAAAGATATTAATCTTAAATCCCCTGCTACCATTGGATGTGGCCACAAAGTAACACAATCATCTTGTAAAGAACCGTTGACAAAAGGGAGTCCTAAATTAAACCTAAAAGGAACTTATGAGTGCATGGGCAAGGGAACAGGAACATGAACTGTTATATCTTGATGTTTGTTGTGGTGAAGGATGAGGTTGGATAAGCTAAGGAACTAGCACTTCTAGAAGGGTTATTAGATCAATATGTTTATGCACTCAGTACCCTTACAGTGCTTGAGGAGGAATACGATACATACAAATATAGTTTGATGCAAAACATTCCAGACATCTCTTACATTCTTGCCAGAAAATACATAGTTGAAAACACACAAAAAAATCCCTAAAATTAAAAAATGCATTGGTGAGATAAAACCAATCAAAGAGAAAATTGTTAATCATGCCGAACTCTTGTGTCACACAGATGGAGGCTTTATCGGAAGGAAATGGCATATCGATAGGAAATATTTTGAAGCTCTCGATAGAGTTATGTCACACTGATGGAGCCCCGTGAGAAGAAATAGTTATCAAAGGAAAAATAAATATTTAGTGGTGCAAGTAATTAATAAAAGTAAGACCATAGTAGAACAAAAACAAAACAAAAAATTTTGAAGGGTTTGAGAATATTTTCAAGAAGTGACATATTTTCTCTGAGGGTTAAGAAGGTGGGTATTTTTAGAAATATGCATGATGGATTGTAAAAGTATTTGCACCTGAGAAGTTTAAAAAATAGTCAAATTATTTTCACCTAAATGAAATTCTTATCAAAAAAAGAGTGAAAATACATGAGTAAAGATATCAAACAAATATTTGTGAACCAAACCTAAAGAATATTTCACAGTAAGGTATTTTCACCTAGGGTGTAAAGAAAGGGGTGATAATTATTTTGTCAAATAATGGTGTAGACATAAGAAATATGATAAGGGAAATGAAATTAAGATTAAAGTATTGAGAAACACTTTATTGGACAAACAAAAGGTTAATATTTTACAAAAACATTTTATATTAACCCAATTATCCTCTTTCACTACAAACAAAGAGATATGCAGAAGAATACTATCGAGAGATAGAATAAAGATTAAAGCATTACTTTATTATGTGACGGTAAAAGATTAGATTGAATATTAAAGATAATTAATTAAACGAAAAGGTATACCAAAGGTTGCATCAGAAATCAAAAGGTCATAACCCTAGAAGATATCATGTATATATGCAAGATGAAGTTAAAAGAGGGATGATGAGTAGGATTAGATTAGAAAATCATTACTAGTAGAAGACAGATTACATCCATTCGCCCTTCCATTCCATATCAGAAAAAGTTATGATATATATTATTTGAAGTAATATTATGGAGTAGAAAATTCTTAAACAGTGATCTATTTTAGTGTTCACTTGTTGCGTTGATATTCATGCTTATATGTTACCGTGCTATCCCCAGAGTGGTTTCTGATGTTATTTAAATTATCATATCAAGGATATCTTTAATTTATCTGGTCAAATTTGTTGATTCAGTGTGTTCTAATTAATTGGTTTCTATAATAAGTTGATTTAATTCCTTCCAAGTTGTTAAGTTCATTGGTCTTTGCCAGGAGTTAAAACCCTTTCAATGAGACAATTTTGGTTAGGTTTCCTTCTTTCCAGTATTAAAACTTCCTTTTAGTTGTTCACAATAATATGGGAGAATATCACTGGGATTATTAAGAAGAGTATAGTAACTTACAGACCTGCACATTTGCATAAGGTGCAAACATTTCATGTGCTCAACAGGATAGAGTTAAGTTGTTAAATAGACTTGCCTATCTTACATACCTATATTCATACCCATCATTCATCATCAACTCCAATAGCCCAATAGATTAGGCACTGGTCATTCCAAACTCATCCTAGAAACTCTACATAGTCTTATTCAAGCATTCATATCTAAGACCTTAGCAGTAGGAATAGGAACAATTATCTTTTAGCTACTTCACACCTGTTTGCCACCATGAAGGATATTAAAATCTGCATTAGTTGTGAAAGGTATACCCACCTAGGTCTAGCAGAACCTAAAGTGAAGAAGGTATTATCCTTGTGCCTATTAGCCAAGAACGTGAAGAGAGCTTGGCAACCTCTTAATGTGTAAAAACCTATGTTTTTAAGACCTAACAAAATGGCAACTCTGCTAGGGAGTAATCCAGAATCCGGTTAAAGATAATCTCATTACAGAGTCAGTAAACTTTTGAATTCTGACACGAATTGGTAACTTTGCTGGCAAGATGGACCCGGAAAAGAAAAAAAATCATTCCTCTTTTGATAAGAGGTGGCGACTCTAAAAAGGAATTCAATGAAGAATATAAATACAACCTGTACACAGCACCATCTACAGTCAAAATGAATATGTCAGAAGAAGAGGAACTGTTGGAGTTATCAAGGGAAGAAAAAAGGTTGATTCAAGAAATACAACGATTAAAAGCCAAACAGGCTTCAAGTTCATTACAACATATACCAACGTCTAACCAGAATGGGTATAATGATCCTTTGAACTCACAAGTGTTCCATGATTTAGGCAATGGATATAGTGCATACCATGCACAACAAAACAATTATTTACCACAAGCCTCATACCAAATAAATGTTTATCCTGTATTCCTTGGACAAAGATCAATCATCTACCAAAATCCATATGGCTCTCCAAACTTTGTCTCAGCCATCAATAAACCATTTAACTGCAATAGTATCCAAGGCTACCCAAATCCTTATCTTTCCAAGCTGATAGAAATACTCAGGCATATCCCTAAATTTCATGGAGAATGGTGTGAATTAGCTCATAAGCATGTACAACGATTCTAGGATTTCATTTTGGACTTTTAGATTTTTTCAGAAGATGTCATTATGAGGTGTTTTTCAAGATCTTTAAGGGATGATGCAAGGGAATGGTTTATAGGCCTACCTATGCAAAGTATCTCTTCATGGGAAGATCTCAAAAAACTATTCCTTAGCCACTACAACAACTATTATGAAGATGAATATGGAGAATCTAATCAAGCAATGCAGCCAGTAAACGAGACATATGCAAATGAAAATTTTCATGATGATATTTTAGATTTAAATAATGATGAAGTTCTAAAATACCAAATCTTCACCCAGGATCATGATTGCAATCATCAAAATTTTGCACAAGACTTGGAGCCCCAGCATATAACTAAAAATGAGAGTAGTCTTCAAAATATGGATGTTCCTTTTTTCCCAGCCCACCCATCAAAATACCTGAATCAACAGTTTGAGGAGGAGGATGATTGTTCTCAACAAACAGGGCAAACTCATGATAAGGAGGAAGTGCAGATATCTAAAAATGATTTTTAGATTTCTTCAAACCCATTGTATGATGAAGAAGTAAAAGAAGATTAGATGGCCTTCTACCAAGGCATGCCGGATAGGGAGTTCCAAGTGTTTTCAAATCCATGTTATCATAAGGACAAAGCATTTTCAGATAGTTAAGATGTTGTACCAACTCATGAGGAAAGATCTTTTTTCAGATAAAAGGAACAACACATCAATTTGTATTGAAAATAGCTATGCGGATGAGAATGATATATTAAACCTGTCTTTACCTAATGATGTCGAATTTAACGAAGACATTTCAAAAGATATTTTTGTGAAGTCTCACTTTTCCAACCTTGAAGGATGCTGCAGTCAGTGTGATTCTGCTCTACATAATAAATATGGTGATTATGTATCATATATATCAAAAATTTTAAGCCAGAAGCTGATAATGGAAAGCAAAATGATGAGACACATGATGATTGTGACAAAGATGGGTATTCTTTGGCAAACGATAATATTCTTTCCATATGTGTGCTACTGCTACACGATGAGAATAAGGTATATGACAGAGGAAAAAGGAGGATTTTATTTCTTTGATGGCCTTGTTCCATTAGTCATCATGTGGTTTTTTCAAACCTTATCATTGTAGGGCAAAGGTAACATTTGAACTCTATTGCCCAATGGAGTAGGCACTGGTCTGCTCCCTAGAGATCTGGGATCTTGCTATGCCCACAAGAGGCATACATCCCCAGACAGAGCCATTATTGGGACCTAAAAATTCATACCAAAATTTGTAGAAAATTTTAGGTTTCCATAATAAAAATTAGCTTCAACACCTAGAAATACATTTGCAAAATCTATATTGATGGAATGAAGATAATTACTAAATATAAAGCTCCACACAAGAAAGTAGATGATCCAAAGCAGCTAATGCCAAAGCTTGTTGAGAGAAAACAACAATTATCTGCTGAGGGGGTTTTGAGTGTTTTGAATCGAATTATTGATGTGGAGTGTCAAATGTTGGGATTGAACCCAAAATATGATGATTTTTAAAAGTGCTTCCAGTTCCTCCACCCCTAGTCAGACCTTCCGTCATGATGGACACCACATCAAGGAATGAGGATGATCCCACTCATCAGCATACTATGATTATTAGACACAATGAAAATCTAAAAAATAGGAGAAAACCTGGGCTCCAGCTCATCTTATTTATGAGTTTGCACAATTGTTGCAATTCCACATTGCTACATATTTTGACAATGAATTGCCTGGTTAGTCAATTTTGAGGTATTATATTGGAAGGCTATTTGGGCACCTCAAGAGGCTTATTTTGATGACCAAACCAACAGATATTGATGAAACTTGTGCCCAAGCACACTAGCTAGATATAGAAACATGAATGACCAATGTATTAATGAAGCTAGTGAAAATGGTCCCATCACATCGACATCTTTTCATTATTGAGATGGAAAATGCTACAGAGACATTGAACAAGTTGCAGTAAGTGAATTAAAATCTTTTAAGGGAGGTAGAAATCATAGTTCTTTCAACTGCATTGTCTGGTGCTAAAATTCTCAGAATATTATAGGCATTGAGCTCCCTTGCTACTTCATTTCAAAAGAAAAAGGTGATGAGGTCTTGCCCGAACAATGATAGATCGAACACTAGATGATGTACACAAGCATTGGAATTAAGTATTAAGTGTCATTTATGGGGAAGCATAATTGTGATTTTCTTCCACAACAAAACCAACTTGTTGTTTCCTTTTGGGCCTATTGCTACCATTGCAGCTTCATGAAATATAAAACATGATTGGGTATTTCTTTTCAGCCTGTTCAGCATAACACCTTTGGCCAAATGACTTGGGCAGTTAGCATTTTACACTGGTTCTACAGTTGGAGGGATTTTGAATGCCACCTTTAGAAATGCCATTGAGATGATCATTTCTATATGTGCACTAAAACATGGGATGATTCGTGTTGATACAACAATTCCATACTTCCAAATATATTTCTTGTGCTTGGTTGTGCCTTTTTTAACAGAGACATTATTCACAGTAGAAAAGTACAGACCTTTAGTAAGGTGGTTGTTGGTGTAACTTAGGATTATTGTTGATAGCTATTATGGGACTACTTTTCCCAGCTTTGCTCCACTCTACACATATAGAGCTCCATGTCAGACGATCAGAGTTAGCACTTTTAAGGTTTAGCAGCTGTATCATGCTCATTACATATGCAGTCTATCTATTCTTTCAATAGAAGAGTCATCAAGACCTGTATGAATGCTATAATGAGGGTACCAATGAAGGAAGGTTATCTGGTCAACGCTATTAAGCAGACATCTAAGACCTGGAATATGCCAGTTGCTTTTATAAGTATCATATTACTCCCGATAGTTGGGAATGTTGTCGAACATGCAAGTGCAAAAATTTTTGCTATGAAAAATAAAATGAACATTACATTAGGCATTACAATTGGATCTTCAAAACAGATAGCAATGTTTGTGGTGGTTGGTTGGATCATGGGAAAACCCATAGATTTGAACTTTCATGTTTTTGAGACTGCAACACTCTTTATCACAGTTATTGTGGTGGCATTTCTACTTTAGGATGGCCAATCAAACTATTTTATAGGGTTGATGTTGATATCATGCTACCTGATAGTTGTTGCAAGCTTCTTCGTGCACAATAATTCTAAAAATGATGGCGATTCAAGAGAGGATTTGTATGCTGACACTGCTGACAGAGACTTGAAGTAGAAGTTAGGAGAAATAGTGCTACGTACTACCAGGCATTCTATGCGCAACTTAGGATTGGAGAGTGCTTCAGCTATTTCTACATTGACTATCATTGACAGAGATAAATCTGACCACAATAATATGGTTCTAGAATCAAGTATAGAGGGCCAAAAATCTAAGAGAAGAAAGACAGAACATATTAAAAATTCCTTTCAGTTGTTCACAATAATATGGGAGAATATCACTGGGATTATTAAGAAGAGTATAGTAACTTACAGACCTACACGTTTGCATAAGGTGCTAACATTTCATGTGCTCAACAAGATAGAGTTAAGCTATTAAATAGACTTGCCTATCTTACACACCTGTATCCATACCCATCATTCATCATTGACTCCAATAGCCCAATAGATTAGGCACTGGTCATTCCAAACTCATCCTAGAAACTCTACATAGTCTTATTCAAGAATTCATAGCTAAGACCTTAACAATAGGAATAGGAAGAATTATCTTTCAAGTACTTCACACCTGTTTTCCACCGTGAAGGATATTAAAATCTGCATTAGTTGTGAAAGGTATACCCACCTAGGTCTAGCAGAACCTAAAGTGAAGAAGGTATTATCCTTGTGCCTGTTAGCCAAGAACGTGAAGAGAGCTTGGCAACCTCTTAAGGTGTAAAAACCTGTGTTTTTGAGACCTAATAAGTTGAAAATGAAATAGAGTTAAAATCAAATTCTTGAGGTCTAATAGAGGAGGTGAGTTCACTTCTAATGAATTCAACACCTTCTGTGAAGAGCAAGGAATAAAGAGGCAGTTGTTTGCACCTAGGACTCCTTAGCCGAATGGAGTTGTGGAAAGAAATGACAGGACAGTTCAAGAAGCTGCTAGGACAATGATGAAGGAAGGAGGTCTACCGGAATTTTTTTGGAAGGAAGCTATACATACTATTGTCTACATTCAAAATAGAGTTTGAGTGAAAGGAAATGGTACTAAAACTCCCTATGAATTGTGGTATGGAAGAACTCCAACGGTAATATATTTTAAAGTCTTTGGAAGCAAATGCTATATCTAAAGAGATGAAGATCTAGGGAAATTTGATGCAAGATGTGATGAATGAATCTTCCTTGGATACTCTACCAAGAGTAAGGCTACCAGTGCTACAAAAAAAGGCTGAAAAAGATTGTTGAGAGTGCAAATGTGAAGGTGGATGAAGGCAAAGGAAGAACATCATATCAGAGTAGCTATGAATTAGATTAACCTGCTGCTACAACATATGAAAGAAAAGTTGAATAAGAAGACAATCGAGATGAAGAAGAAAAGGCTCTGGAAAATGCTACTAAGACCCCCAGGTATGTAAGAATCAATCACTCTAAAGATCAAATTATTGGAGACAAAGATAAAGGAGTACTGACAAGGGAAAGAGTTGTAGAAGAACAAGTGAATTACTATTTGCTCTCTACAGTTGAACCAAAAACTATGAATGAAGCCTGCAATGATGAAAAATGGGTAAAGGCAATGGAGGAAGAACTAATGTAGATACAGAAGAATGAAACTTGGGAATTAGTTCCTAGATCTGCTGACAAAAATATTATTGGAACCAAACGAGTTTTTAGGAATAAGCTGAATGAAAATGGAGAAGTTGTAAGGAATAAAACAAGGCATGTCTGCAAAGGATATTCTCAAATTGAAGGGATAGATTTTGAAGAGACTTTTTCTCTAGTAGCTCGAATTGAAGCAATCAGAATATTTCTGGCATTTGCAACTCACAAAGATTTCAAAGTGTATTAGATGGATGTGAAGTCTGCATTTTTGAATGGTAAGTTGGAAGAGGAAGTCTACATTGAGCAACCTAAAGGATTCCAACTATCAAATCAAGGTGATATGGTATGCAAGATGAAGAAAGCATTGTATGGACTCAAGCAATCTCCTAGAGCCTGGTATGCAAGGTTGGATAAGTACTTATTATAGTTAGGGTTCAATAAAGGTACTGCTGATAGTAATATCTATTTCAAGATTAATGGTGATCAAATTATGATTGTTGAAGTCCTTGTTGATGATATCATCTTTGGAGGTAATGAAAGTATGTGTATAAAATTTGTTGGTAAAATGCAGAAAGAGTTTGAGATGTCTATGTTTGGTGAGATGAATTTCTTTTTGGGTCTACAAATCAATCAATCAGATAAAGGATTCTTCATATCTCAGTCGAAGTATGTGAAAGAATTGTTGAAGAAGTTTGGGATGGAAGACTCTAAACTGGTATATACTCCCATGGTGACTGACTGCAAGTTGATCAAAACTAATGAATCACCCAAGATTGATTAGAAAATGTATAGGTCCATGATTGGAAGATTGCTTTATTTAACTCAATCTAGACCTGATATTATGCATGCAGTTTGTCTTGTTGCAAGATTTCAAGCAGATCCAAGAGAATCACATGTGTTGGCAATAAAGAGAATCTTGAGGTATTTAAAAGGCATTTTGGATCATGGCTTATGGTATCCAAAGGATAATGATTTCACTCTTAGTGCTTTTACAGATACTGATTGGGCCGGAGATGTTGATGACATGAAGAGTACAAGTGGAGGTGCCTTCTTGTTGGGTAACAGATTGATTTCATGGCTAAGAAAGAAACATGTCTCAATCTTTTTATCAACTATAGAAGTAGAATATATTGCAGCAATATGTTGTTGTACTCAAGTGTTATGGATGAAGCAGACTTTGAGGGACATAAGAGTTGTATATGAAGATCTAGTTCCAATCTTCTGTGATAATACTGTTGGGAATTAAGGTGTCCCAACCTTGGTAATTCCTTGTATTATTTCATTGTATTTATTTATTTATTGCCTATTATGTAATTAGGATGCAAATCCTATTTTGTCATCTTGTGGGAGTTGGCATGGTGATGTGCCATCCTACATGGAAGGTGACCACATGTAAATTTGTCCTCACATGACGAGATAGGTGTCCCACTTAGTGATAGGAATATTTTCCATGTGTTGGCATCTTGGATAGCGTGTAAGGAAATTTTAACTGAAATAGTTATGATAGATTCCTATGACACATCTATGATGCGTAAGAGTCGTAAATGGAAGATTCTATGACAGGTGAAGACATGTGTCTCAAGACATCTTGAAAGAAGGCATCTTTGGGCACCCCAAGGAGGGTAATGACATGTTGTAAGAGAATATGTTATTTTTAGCCTGTGTATGATAGATTCTCTTACAACTGTAAGATATGACAGCTATGACAGATTCTATGATAGTCGTAAGTGTCGTAAGAATATTGGTCATTGCCCAACTTAGGAATAGGTGACCTCTTTGGGATGGGGTGATATGACAAGTGTCATGAACACCCTGCAGTGTTGGACAAGTGTCCTTAGGTGTGGGTTTTGAGCCATGAGGCCATGTTGGACGCCCATCTCAAGATAGAGGCATTTTTGCCTTATATCTTCTATATAAACAGGTGCTTTGGATAGGAGATGTATTATGTGATTGACAGATACTGTTATGCTGTTGGATTATCTCTAGATATGAGTGTCAAAGACTCTGAGAGCTTGCATTGCAAGTGTATTGTAAACCATTACAGTTTTGATAATACATTGTGTAGGTTTTTGGAGTGTGGGGTTTTTCACCCGATAAGGGTTTTCCCCATGTTATATCTTATCTCTCTCTTCTTCTGTCTCAATTCTTGTGTTGTGTATTGCTGCAATATCTCCATTGTTCTATTAAACATTTTTTAATTATAAAGGTTAAAAGAATTTTCACTCATCTCTCCTCATTAGATTAGTGTAGGAAGTGATTTCTACACACCTAGCTTCATTTCAGTTGGTATCAGAGCTTGATCACCTTTGGTCCTAGTTGTTGGGTAGGGTTTTTTTGAGCTGATCTTAGTTTGAGTGGAAGTCTATGTAGATTATTCTATAATCTTGCTACAGGAAAAGAGATGGCAGGCACATCCGGAAGATTAGAGGTGGAGAAATTCAATGACACAAATTTTGAGTTATGGAAACTTAAGATGGAAGACATGCTTGTTGATTGTGTCCTAGGGGAAACCATATCCGATGTAAAACCATCTGCAATGGCACAAGCTAATTGGGATCTCAAAGATCGGAAGGCTAAGGGTCTCATAAGACTCAGTCAAGTTGATTTTGTCTTATTAAATTTCCATGAGGAGAAGACCATGAAAGACCTTTGGAAGAAGCTGGGTGATGTTTATCAGGCCAAATCCCTGGTGAAAAAACTTTTTTTGAGAAAGAGGTTGTATTCTATGAGGATGGAGGATGGAGGATCGGTTGCATATCACCTGAATGCTTTCAACATGTTAGTTGCACAATTGACATCTTTTGGTGTGAGGATGGAGGAGGAGGATCGTTGTATGACATTGCTTTGTTCTTTGCCGGACTCGTTGGATCATCTTGTTATGGCTATTGGGAGCACCACATCCACATTCAAAATGGATGAAGTGGTATCTTCACTGTTATCTGAAGAGATGTAGAGAAAGTCTTCTAAGGTAGCCAAAGAGGCTCTTGCGGTTCATGGAAGACCCAAGGAGAAAGGGAAAAAGAAGGACAAGAAAGCTGAGAAGGGTAGATCCAAATCCCGTGGGAGATCCAAATCTCCTGGAAATTCCAAGGCTCTCTGTTGGAACTGTGGCAAAATTAGACATTTTTGAAAGGAATGCAAAGAGGAAAAGAAAAAGAAGAAGAATGCCTTAGATTCAGATTCTAGCAAGTCTCAAGATGATGGTGATGCCTTCATCACAGCCCTGGCCAACCATGCATCTGATGATGTGTGGTTGATAGATTCTGGTGCATCATTCCACATGACCTCACATCGAAACTGGTTCATGAGGTATGAAGAGTTCAATGGTGGAAGAGTGTACCTGGGTGACGATTCTCATTTGAAGATTGTTGGTCATGGAAGAGTCTCAATTTGATTCCCTAATGGACGAGTGAAGGGGATCACTGGGGTTACGCACATCCCAAGCTTGGCACAGAACCTACTTTCTATAAGTATGTTGAATGATGTAGGTGTGTAGGTTATCTTTTCAAAGGATGGATGCAAGATGACTAGAGGATCTATGGTGCTTGCGAAGGGTACTTGGAGAGGTACTCTGTTTTAGTTGGTGGCATGCACTTCACAGTACAATAGTTCTTCTAACTCGAAGAAAAGAGCTACAGTCACTTCATCCCCACCATCTAAACAAGCAGTGAAAAAATCTATTATTACAAATTCTGATGGTAGTGTACATGCTTTGGAAGTTAAACTTCTTGCTAAAAAGACAATGTTATGGCATAAGAGATTTGGCCACATTGGTGACAAGGGTCTTCGAACCCTGAAAAATAAAAACCTCATTGAGGGGTTAAATGATTGTAATCTCGAGTTTGACTTTTGCAAACATTGTATATATGGAAAGAAAAACTGTGTTCAGTTTTACTCTAGTTCTGACAAGTCTTCTGGTGTGTGTTGGACCTTGTTCATTCTGATGTGTTTGGTCCTGTTAGTGTTCCTTCGATTTCTAAATCTGTATATTTTGTATCTTTTATAGATGATTATAGTAGAAGGACATGGATTCATTTTCTCAAAAGCAAGACTGAAGTCTTTAGTTGGTTCAAAGAGTTTAAAGCTTTTTTTGAGAATCAGACTGATAAAAAGATTAAGTGTTTGAGAACTGATAACGGTGGTGAATTTTGTTCGACATATTTCGATAAGTTCTATAAAGAGCAAGGGATTGAAAGATATAAGACAACTCCATACACCCCGCAGCAAAATGGAGTTGCAGAGAGGATGAACATGACACTGATGGAGAGGGCTAGGAGTATGCTTAGTAAAGCAAGCCTTGAACAAAAGTTTTGGGCTGAAGCTATAGCCACTTCTTGCTACCTAGTAAACATGTCTCCTATATCAGCTCTTGTTGGTAAGACACCTATGGAGGTGTGGTCTAGTAACAAACCTTCAGTTAGACATCTTCATGTTTTTATTTGTGAGGCATATGCACATGTGCCTAAGGAGAAATGGTCTAAATTGGAGAACAAGGATGTTAACTGTATTTTCATTGGCTATGGTGTCGGTGTGAAAGGATACAATCTTTGGGATCTTGTGGCTGAAAAAGTGTTGTATAGAAGAAGTGTTATCTTCAGAGATCTAACACCTTCTTCCATTATTTTATAGCTAGAACAGACAGAAAAGAAAGAGGATGTGGTTTAGTTTCCTTCTACCCCTAAGAAGACTGAACTGATAGATCCTGAGACCTGATGATGATGAGAGCTCTAGCAGCTCTGAAAGTTTAGAAGAAGAAGCAGAACCTCAACCTCAGCCATTGAGGAGGTCTACACAAATAAGGAAGCAACCTGATAGGTTTGGTTACTCATTGCTTGATTCTAGTTGTGCTTTTTATTTTCTTACTAACACTGATGAGCCTAGAACTATGAAAGAGGCTATGGGCATGAAAGATACAGGTTCTTGGAAGGAGGCCATGGAAGATGAGATGGCTTCTTTGGAGAAGAATAAAACATGGGACTTGGTGCCTTTGCCTGAAGGACGGAAACTTGTTGGATGCAAATGGGTGTTCAAGAAGAAATTCGGTACAGATGGCAGTGTTGAAAAGTACAAGGCCAAACTGGTTGCGAAGGGGTACTCACAAGTGGAGGGAATTGATTATGGTGAAATTTTCTCTCCCATTGCAAAGCTAACATCTATTCAATTCCTATTATCTCTTGCAACATCTTATGACTTAGACGTGGAGCAGATGGATGTGAAGACAATATTCCTTCATAGTGATTTTGAGGAAGAGATTTACATGTCACAACTAGAGAATTACATAGAGAAAGGTAAATAAAATTTGGTTTGCAAGTTGAAAAAGTCTTTGTATGGTTTGAAGTAGTCTCCTACGATATGGTACTTGAAGTTTGATGCCTTTGTGTTGTCGGTTGGATTTCTGAGATTGAAATTAGATCATTGTATGTCTTACAAATTTGACAATGATCACATTCTCATTATTGCATTGTATGTTGACGATATGTTGTTGATTGGGAATGGTAAGAATATGATTTGAAGTCTCAATTGTCAGCACAATTTGAGATGAAAAATCTAGGGGCAACCAGGTACATTATGGGAATGGAAATCAGAAGAGACAGAGCTAACATAAAACTTTGGTTAAGCTAGAGTAAGTATGTGAAGACCGTGTTAGATAGGTTCAGCATGGCAGATTGTAGACCATTGTGTGTTCCTGTTTCTTTGGGGACAAAGTTGTCTGTTAATGATTGTCCAAAATCTCCTAGTGAGGTTGAGGACATGAGCAGAGTACCTTATGCTAGTCTGGTTGGCAGTTTGATGTATGCTATGGTCTACAAAAGACCAGACGTTGCCCAAGTAGTGGGAGTCCTTAGTCAATTTATGGCCAATCCTGGATGGGTACATTGGGATGTAGTTAAGAGAGTGTTCAGTTATGTGAGGGGTACTTCCAAGTATTCCATATGCTATCATGGTAATCCTATAGGACCTCCGCATTTAGTTTGTATTCGTGGATTTGTAAATTTTGATTGGGCGGATGACATTGACAGTAGGAGATCCACTAGTGCTTATGTGTTCACTATGTTCAATGTTGCAATTAGTTGGATGAGTAAGAGACAGCCTGTGGTTGCTTTGTCCATGACAAAAGCTAAGTATATGGCAGCAACTCATTCTTGCAAGGAAGCCATTTGGCTTAAGAGATTGTGTTCAGATATTGGTGTTGATGTAGGATAGATTATGATTTATTGTGACAGTCAGAGTGCAATTTGCCTAGCAAAGAATCCAACTTTCCATGCCAGAACAAAACATAGTGATGTTCAGTTTCACTTCGTGTGAGACATGGTAGAGGATGGGAAGGTGAACTTAGAGAAGCTAAATACTTTGAAGAATGTTGCGGATGCATTGACGAAACCAGTGGGTACAAAGAAGTTCAGATGGTGTTCAGAGTCTATGGGCCTCTCAACCTATAGCAGTTAAATCTTGTTATTTCCATTGGCTCTTAAAAGGTGTTCAACAAGTGGGAGAATGTTGGGAATTAAAGTGTCTCAACCTTGGTAATTCTTTGTATTATTTCATTGTATTTATTTATTTATTGCCTATTATGTAATTAAGATGCAAATCCTATTTTGTCATCTTGTGGGAGTTGGCACGATGATGTGTCATCCTACGGGGAAGGTGACCACATGTAAATTTGTCCTCACATGAGGAGATAGGTGTCCCACTTAGTGGTAGGAATATTTTGCCATTTGTTAGCATTTTGGATAGTGTGTAAGGAAATTTTGACTGAAACGGTTATAACAAATTCCTATGACAAATGTATGACACGTATGAGTCGTAAATAGAAGATTCTATGACAGGTGAAGACATGTGTCACAAGGCATCTTGGAAGAAGGCATCTTTGGGCGTCCCGAGGAGGGTTATGACATGTAAGAGAATATGCTATTTTTAGCCTGTGTATGACAAATTCTCTTACAATTATAAGATATGACAACTATGATCGATTCTATGACAATCATAAGTGTCGTAAGAGTATCGGTCATTGCCCAACTTGGGAATAGGTGACCTCTTTAGGATGGGGTGATATGACAAGTGTCATGAATACCTTGCAGTGTTGGACAAGTATCCTTAAGCATGGGTTTTGGGCCATGATGCCATGTTGGAAGCCCATCTCAAGATAGAGCCATTTTTGCCTTGTATCTTCTATATAAAGAGGTGCTTTAGAGAGGTTATGTATTATGTGATTGACAGGTACTATTATGCTACCAGATTGTCTCTAGATACTAGTGTCAAAAACTCCTGAGAGCTTACATTGCAAGTGTATTGGAAACCATTACAGTTTTGATAATACATTGTGCAAGTTTTTGGAGTAGGGTTTTTCACCTGATAAGGGTTTTCCCCATGTTATATCTTGTCTCTATTTTCTTCTCTCACATTCTTGTGTTATGTATTGCTACAATATCTCCATTGTTGTCTTAAACATTTTTTAATTGTAAAGGTTAAAAAGAAATTGCACTCATCTCTCCTCATTAGATTAGTGTAGGAAGTAATTTTCGCACACCTAGCTTCCTTTTAAATACAAGTGCTATAAATATTTCAAAGAATCTAGTGATGCACTCAAGAACAAAGCATATATCTATAAGGTAACACTTTTTGAGAGAAAAGGTGACAGAGAATGAAATAAAATTGGGATATGTGTTCACAAAGGATCAGATTGTAGATATCTTCACCAAGCCTTTGCCTAAGGATACTTCTGAGTATCTCTAAGAAAAGTTAGGGGCCATTACCCCTCCTGCCCTAAACTAAGAAGCATAGAATTGCATCAGTCCACTAGTGCCCAAAGTCTCATTTTTTGATCTGGATTGATGTTTTGAGAGCACCTCTTAGGGGGAGTAGCTATATGTTACCGGTATGAGTTCTTGATAAAGAAAGTATTGATATCAGAGGAAGTTCAATTGGATCAGAGTAGCAGGATGCAAGTATGTGCCCTTTGCTATTGATGTCAAAAGAGGAAATAAATCATGTGAAAAAAATAGAAAAGAAAGAGTGCAGTTGTGTAAAGAGAAAGGGGGAGAATCTTGTCCTAATGTTCTTTTCAATTTTTCACATCAAATGTTGCCATCAATGACAAAGGGGGAGATTGTTGCAAATATGTGCCTAACTGGTATTAACATTGATGTCAACATACCTGTGTTGTTATTGGTGCCAACTGTGCTCTTGTCTTGATGATTGTTTATAATGAGTTAGATGCCTATGTAAGTATTGGAAAGCCAAATATTGAGGATATTGAGAAAATTTGTTGCTCTGATAGAAACAGTATGTTGCAAAATATCTTTGTATACAAAAGAACAATCCAACAAATTGCTCTGCATTTCCTGTAGAATGAATATCTTTGTCTACGGATTGGAAGTTATTTAGAAGTCTGTCTGAAGTTGTTATATTCCAAGTTTGAGCCTCCGGTATGAATATTTGAGTGAGTTATGTTCACCAGAGTGAAAACTATTTTTCCTGTATGTTTAGTGGTGACAGGGAGAAAGTGTTATGCTCTGCATTTCTCCACATTGAAGTTTTGTCTGCAGTTCTAGAGTTATGTCTAAGATTCAATGTTAAGTGCTTTCAACTCCAATGGTTCATGATTTGGTGGTATGCAAGCGATCTTTTCCCTATGACAGTAGTTGGCTATGTTGTTTATGTGCTCCAGTTTGAAGAATCTTCTTGGTAGAGTATTTAGAAGTTGTGCAGTTGTTCCTAATGATTTCAATGTGCTTTTAGATGTCTCTTGATCATGTTTCTACCCTTGGATTGGTCCGCAAAGAGAAAGTTGGAT
Source organism: Cunninghamia lanceolata (assembly GCA_027924645.1). Taxonomy (NCBI): domain Eukaryota; kingdom Viridiplantae; phylum Streptophyta; class Pinopsida; order Cupressales; family Cupressaceae; genus Cunninghamia; species Cunninghamia lanceolata. The sequence continues at coordinate 4,745,430 of BSBN01000463.1, read as the reverse complement.
CGTAGATGAAGAATGTTCTTAGAAGACTAGTGTTCTCACCAGTCTTGGCCGACCTGGTTGATTTCATTATTTGCAGAGATGTTTTGAAGATCGTGAAAGCATGTCGTGGCGTGAAGGATTGTGTTTGAGTCCCAGCTAAGGCATGGCATGATCAACATACATTTTTACATCTTTCACTTAGCAAATTTCTCTATTAGGCCCTAACCTATTTCTAAGTATGTTTTTGTATTGCCAACCTTGATGTACATTCCAAGGTTGATGACTTGTATAAAGACTTGTAATGTAATTGCGAAAAAGTGTGGAAAAATGAGTAGAAAAGTGCGAAGAGTAAGAAGAGCAGAGCAGAGGAAGAATATTGCGTTTCAATGGAACTAAACTCAGGCATAGAGTAGATGTTGTCATATCAGTTCAAAAATCCTTGGCAGTGAGTTGATTCTTGGTAGTGAGCCGATCTTTGCAGTGAGTATTTGGGCAGTGAGCCTCTATTTTTCGGTATTGGTATAACTTATATATTTCTGTGGGCTAACACCCACTGTGGTTTTTCCCTTTTAGGGTTTTCCACGTAAAAATTTAGTTTCTACTGTGTTGAATGTGTGATTGTGATTAAGTTTATAGTTTCATGCTTTCATGGTTAAATCTGATTATCTGTAATCAAGTAGTTGATGGTTTGATATTCATTTGAAGTTAAGTTTTTGGAACAACTGATTCACCCCCCCCCTCTTGTCTTGGGTATTTCAACATATTTGTGGGGAGGGCTTCTAATCCTTTGCTTGGGAGGACTTCTTCTCTTTGAGGGGGAATTCATTGTACATGGGTACCTCATTAGGCTTGATTTGTTGGGACCCATCTTTTCACCCACCTAAGCTATGCTTAAGGGGGTGTTAGTGTAGGTTTTTATTTTCCTAGCGGGGTAGTTGTTTTTCCTATTTCCTAGGTTTTTCCTAAACTTTTATTAAACTTTCTTAGGTTAAATAAAGTGAGTTTAATTATGTGAGCGGGTCATTTGAGGTGTCACCATCCTACGAGGGAGTTGCATTTACTATGTTTAAACCATTTGGTGGTCTTTGTAAACATGCCACTTGTTCTACCAACTAAGATTTACCAATTTTAACTTGAAAGTAAATAAAGTTGTGAATTCATAACAGGAATAATAAAAAAATTTCTCTGAACATTTGATATAATGCACATTTGAAACATATTTCAAATTTCTATTGCATAACCAAATTACATTTTCTCAATAAACATAATTTGAATATTCAACTTTTACAACCTTTTTCATAAATTACATAGAAGCTTCAAAAGCTTAAATGATAAATAGAATCACATGTTTGTATACTTATATGTCTTCAATACTCCCAGCCACCAACTGCATGAGACGAAGTATCACTCAAGTGATTTACCTCCAACCACGGACTATCTGCGGTCCCCCGCACATTTACCAAACAAATAAATGGCCCTACCCTTCAACAAAGGGATTGGTATAGAAACCTCAAAGTTAAGCCTAATTTGAGAAGGTGTTGTGTCCTACATTAACTAGTACTATCATAGTATGGCTACAACCATCAAAATATGAAATCTCTACTTAATAATGCAAACCTGAAACACAGTGAAGCTAGACAGTGTAAACGTTGGCTATTTACACCACTTTGACCAAAGTTTTCTTTGTCTCATATTCACCCACCTTTCTATCTCATCAGGGAAAGATGACAATCTCTATACTAGGTTATCTACCTCTTCCATGGATCACATATCCCAAGGTTAACCTATTACATGCTTTGCTAGGATACATATATCGAAGTAATACCACTTGAATCCTATTCTTACTATCTTTCCCCTTGTACAATTTTCTTATATAAATACCAATCAATGATTGATTTGCAAAACTATCTAGGCAAAAACCAAACCATAAACACTATCTCACATTCACAATACAAGTTTACTATCTAGAAAAATATATATATCCATATATACATAAAACTATTATACAATCAAAAGACATTAACAACAATAATTCAATATTGCAATCACTTAACAATAATACATCATATAATATTTTGAAAACATGGAAATCATAAAGAAGGAGAAATAATTACCATGCCTAAGAATATAGCTCCAAATGGATTAGATACTCTTTTGCTAACGACCTTCCAATACTCTAGATCGCTCTTCCAATTAAAAACCACTTAACAAAACGACAAATTTTCGACACAAATGCAAAACTCAAATTTGAAAAAGAAAAGCTCTTGATTAGAAAATGGTGCAATTGAAAATGAGGGAGAGTACCCCCTTTTATACCGCAACCAATTAAAAAATGTCGATATAATGTCGACGTGCTTAACCAACTCAACTATTTTGACACTTTAGAGACATGCTAATCAAAATCTAAATTTAGTTCATAAATCCAAACAACCTTCTAAAAAAAGGTGTTAGATAAAAATTAAAAAATAAAATAAAAATATAAAACTCACAAGGTTTTCATGAGCCAAACGATATAAAAGTTTTTTTAAAAATAAAAATAAAAGTTTAAATGGTTTAAAAGAAGGCCCGCAACTTTTAAGGATTAAAACATGCCATCCGTTTTAAACATAAGAACATTTCCCTTATTATAAGAAAAACACTTAATAACCTAAAATAGCATCTCTTAAAAAAGATACGTATCCCTTTTCTAAAAAGAAATTTAAAGCTTAGATTTTAATAATAATATTATCACCTTAAACTTTAATAATAATTATTATTTATTTTATTATCTTTATTATTATTATTTTTTATAAAATTAATATTTTATTATTATATATTTTTTAAATCTATTATATATAAAAATTTATTGTTTTACTTATCATAAAACAATATTTACGAAAATTAAATTCTGTAAACTGATAAAATTATATTTCTACAAGAGAAAATAATAATAATATTTATATTAAATACATATATAAAGAAACGATAAATATACATTTATATATATATTCGCATATGTATAAATTTATCATTGTAAAATCAAATATAACTCATAATCAAGAAATGCATATAAAATCGTAAAATCTTTATAGACTTATCACAAAAGAGACGATAATTCAATGCATAAGCCAAACGACATCTTCCATATCTATGAGTAATATGCTCATGAATATACGTAGGTACGTCTACCTACATATGTTCATGCTCATATCGACTCACGTATAAGAATGTATCGAGGACTTGCACGATCATTAATTAACTCAGAGAAACCAAACACATAACAACATGCAAGTTCGAACATCCAATCAAGACTCAAGCTACATAACTCAACTCACTTACCTCTACCCACACTAACTCGACTCAACCTAAGTCAAACAGGATGTGAGTGTGCTGCTCAGTTTAGGCCTCTCTTTTACGTTTACCAGACCAAGTCCTTCTCTTAAGTGATACCTCCCCTCCTTTTCTGGAGGGACAACCTGTTCCTGCATCCACTTAGATCATCGCAAGAGTAGTTAACTAATCAAAACATAATCATTAATTAACAATAACCACATTTAATACAAGACATTGCATTATTCTTTTTCTCATCATATTGCATTCAAAATAGATAACACATATAGATGCATGATTCATAAATACTTCAATTTTCACAAAATATCCAATCTATAGTAAATGGATTAAAACACATATACAGCTACAGAAATCCATAATCACTCACTTTCTAAACAAATTAACCAAACTAGGTAAATAGTAAATAGATAGAAATACATGGGGTGTAACAGTCTCTCTCTATTAGTTGGTTTTTCCACCTCCACCCTTCTCCTTGGTCTATATAAACTTACTACTTAGCTTGTATTTTGCATCTCTCGGAGTCACGGATTTGTATTATTTATGCTTTTTCCATTTTATGTAGCTTATAATTTCTCTTATAAAGTTCTTGGGTTATCAATCTATTTCATATTTCTAACAGTGTGCATACTTTTACAAACATAAAGTTGCATGCATGATGCAAATTTTATTCCACTATCATACTAATAAACTATGCATGAATGTTATTAAAATGTGGGCTACTAAACTTTTAATCAAAAAAATCACTAATGGTAGGGATTATATGGAATATTTGCAAACATACACTTGCATATATGCAAAAGTTGCATGCATATAGTTGTATGCTTGCAAAACTTAGAAGTTTATACAATTGTATGCATGTAAAATTGGTTGGGTAAAATTAGCCAGCGTACATCTATATGTAAGCAAAAGATGCATACATGCAAATTATATGTAATCCAATTTTGGAGACATACACTTACATGCATGCAAAACTTGCATACACACATTACATACCCAGAGAGATTACTTATAAAAGGTGAACACATATTCAATATATAGTTGTATATATATAAATGCAATTGTATATATACACATATAACTATATAGACATATAGAACTATATATGCACTAAACACCTGTAAATATATATACAATTATATGCAACTATGTATACATCTATGCATATACAACTATATATATGCATTAAAACATGTGGAAAATATAACATAAGTAAATATAAATGTTGTATATATAATCACTATAAATATATCAAGTGTAAATTTTAAAATTGTAAATAAGTGTAGTTTTTGGTATTTTGTAAAAAGTATTGAGAAAAATATCAACTCTTACATCTATGAGTTGGTAAATGCATTTAACCTCATGACAAAATTTGCTAACTTCTACATAAATGACCTAAAGTAAAAGTTGTATAAACTATCTTGTAAAATGGAAAAAATTTAAAAAATTGAATTGTGAATGCATTTATATATAGTTGTTGAGATTGAATTTCACTTGCAAGTAAAAAAATCTAATTGTTTTTAAATTTTAGTTACATTTATTTTGATTGGTAAGTTTGAATTTAAAATGTGTATAAAAAATCTTGATTAATTGCTAAGAGTTATCAAGTTGATTTGTGTTCAAATATTATAGGGGAGCCTTACACCACTAAATGTTTGTACAAACACTTTAATTAGATGGAAAATGACTACTTGAAGTGGGAGCATGGATAAGCGTGCACTTGAAGGCCTAAGAAGAGGGGATGTACATTTATTTATGATATCTTTGGATGCATTAAATGGTCATGTGAATGTCTAATTTGAACTCATTTTAACTTTTGTGCCTTTTATTAAAAAATAGATTTTGTAAAATGTACACCTTAAAAGATATAACTACATGTGTGTACACATTTATTGGTGCTTTACTAAATTTTTACTAGTATATTGTTTCAATTCAATCACCATCTTCCAATATATTTTAAATGGGAACAAAAGTACATGACACAATAATAACCATTGACATGTGGTAGGGTACTCTGTAACTCGTATATGGAACGCTCCACCTCACAAGGGAAGCAGACAAAATTGGCACTTAAAGGAAATATAGCACTTGTACCATAATGCGCCAATAAGGATGGTCAATAGGCCTCAATGGGGCAGGAGTGTTACAGTGTATACAATGAGCATGGTTTGAGTTTATCATTGAAATAAAGTAGAGCTGACACTTGGATCATGGTTCATGTACAGCCATGTGATCTTTCATTGTCACGTCGCATTAGTTTGTGTCAACAATACGTAGAGGATCTTTTACCACCTGTGTGATTCCCTGTGGCTTAGGCCTTACCGTAGATGTCCTTATCAAGAAATGGTTAATACTTCTGTGATCCTTGATATTCAAGCACCTGCCTGGTTTTACCCAACAGAAAATCCATCTTAAATTGTTTTTGGAACCTGCTAATAGCTGTTATATTCTGTCCTTTAATAGAAGACTGGATCTTAAAAAAAAAAGTGATATGCTGAAGAAAGGGACTGAAACATGTGTCAATGCATTTCTTATGTGCCCTATATCTCTGCACAAGAATATCAAAAGCTTTGGTAAAGGTTTATGTCTTCACAAACCAAAAAAAGGGCAACCTTATGGCGCTCATGATTTCTAATTGTATATACAGTCATGAAAACTCCATAAAACATCCAATTCTATGGATGAAGGAAATCCTTGGGGTAGGGCCTATAATCTTATGACCGCATTCCAACGATATTTGAAGAAACATGTGAGCATAGATAACATATAGAAAAAAAATTGACCTTCATAAACTGACAATGGTGCCGAAGATGACCAATGAGGTAAAGTCTCAATTGGTCTCGCTGTAATCATATGAGAAATCGTTATAAAGGATTATAATAGATATGATCAGCTACCTTGGATCTCTCCCTTCCTAAGAATTATTCACTTTGTAAAATAATTCAGTTTTGGGCTGTTTAGACTTTAGCTACATATGAAAACCAAACTTCCAATTCAAATAAGCGTGCAAAAAATTTGGGACTCAAATTTGGTAAGCACATATTCCCAATGTTTAGGTACGGATTTCCACATTATAAATAACGAATCAAATCAAGTCAGTATTCCTAATTCACATTTTTTCTAGAAGTTTGTTTCTAATTCTGCATGATATTAATGTGCCTGAATATAAATTCCAACCTACCAGTAGGTAAAATAAATTTGAAAACCTAGGACCCAGACTGGGATATAGAGACAAGTCTAAATTATTTGGATCAATTCTAGAGTAAGGGGATACACACCTAACTGTGTTCAACTCAATATGTTGTTATAATCACTTTTTCTGCAAAATGATAGTTGTTAAAATGTATATAAACATATAAGAATTAGCCCTAGTTCCCAGAAGAGAGGACAATAGAATACTTGAATAAGCATGTATGGTACTTGGTCACTATTCATCGCCAATAAAAATGTCAAGAAATTCGACAGTTGTGAATCCTGAGTAACAAGACAAGCATCTAAACCTTAATGTAGAGTATATCTATCTAATGGAGCTCCATCCTAATCCAATTTTGCAGTATCCTCTGTGGATATATACATACACTACTGATTTTGAATTCGATCTATTCCTCTTATCCATCCATTTTTCCATTAGTTTATAGTAGTCAAAATTATGTACCTGAAGCTTTTAAAAGGCTTAAATCTAACAAGACAACTATTAAAACTTTTAGAAGCGATTCAGAATGCTAAGTAAATAAAAATCAAATTTAAAGGAACTACGAGGGTAATTGTAGTGAACAGAAAAATTCTAGGTGTGATATTTAGTATAATGATTTAAAAGTAATCAATCTCAAAAGAAAAATTATTGCTTTATATGTTCATATAATTTTAGAATTATACCTAAAATTACTGCATTTGTTGCGGAACTAAAAAGTATCCACAACACCATCGGGGAAGAAGAATACAACCTAGCACATCTCTCATCCTTAACTGATTCAAAACCTCACCTAGAATGCATACAATCATGATATCTAATGAAACTGAAAATGCCTACTATCCCAAAGATTAGAAATTACTTGACACAATCATTCTTTTTTGAATACCACTATGAAACTTTTTACCATCAAAGAAAACAATGCAACATTTTAATATTTCCAGAGTATGGTCTCATGATGCAACTAGCTGCAGCTACACACTCTAGGAGCATTTAGGTCCAAAATTATAGACATGCCAGTATGGACGCAACTTCTTTCAAAACGTCTAAAGCACGGTGTTTTTCAACCAAATACTAATTAAGCACATGAGACTACCCTTGCGGAAACCCACAAGGGGCTTTCCAATTACTTTATATATTGTTCAAATTTTGTGCACCTCGTGACAGAAGAGTTGATCCCAGCGAGAAGCATTCAAACTGCTCCTGAGAATGCATGAAGTGTCATATGCATTGTTCAAACATGATTCAATAAACTACATCAAACCTTTGAAAAAGAGTATTACTAGTTTTGCTATCACACATCAGGAAAAAATTAGTAAGATCAAGAGGCAATCTCTTAACACATCGTGATTGATATGAAGAGCCTGGTAATGTTATACTTTGTCAATCAAAATGTGTCAGAAACCTGCAAATGAAATTTGAGGAATTATTTTGAAGCAGGTTAACAGATCATTATCAAGAATAACTAGCCCTGAGGAAGTTTATAAAAGTAAAGATCGATAGAAATGCTTTGAATTAGAAGGGATTCCTGAAGGCTGAAAGTTGAGACAAATTAAATAATGCCCAAACAAATAAAGAATTGAATCATTGATATTTGGGATTGGTCTGTTATATAGAAATGTTACATCCCTCAAAATTGTTGATGTTATTTGATTTCTATACATCTCATTCCATTTCAAACACATGGTGCATCCTATCAAAGGCTCCTGATTTTTTTTAGGTTTAGCTTGTGATAGTGAGTCATGGAAGACAAATAAATTGGCGAAACTCATGTCGCCAGACAAATTAATGAGATTGAATGTCATGTATGATAGATGCTGCTGAAAGTGCAGTTGAGATGCCAGCAATCTGATTATTCAGAGTCACTTTCTGCTTTTCGCATTGATTTCAAACCCCTTGGTCTCTGCATCAAGGACAAATTGAATTAGTTAGTGCTAGAAACAATTAAGGCATAAATAGTATTAGAGAAGTTTGCACAAAATTGGCAAGAGACTGCTGAGAAATTACCTTCTTTGTACATTTCTTTTCCCTCACTTCGTACCGTTCTTGAGAAATATCGTTGAGCCAACCACCAGGGCTAACATTCTGCAAAAAAGCATATAGCTTACAATAAATGAAAGTGCTTCACTTTATGACAACTAATGTTCTTTTACCATAAGTAACAACTGCTGTGGTATACCATGTAATAATTGCAAGATAATTCTAAATTCAGGGTTATGTCCAAGCATCTGAACAACTCCATAGTCATTGGTAGCCATTTGGTAGACAATATGCATCTCAACTTCAAAAAAAGCACATCTAAAGTTCCCCAACAGGACCCATTGTAGAGAAACTGTAAAGCACATCTAGAATTTCCTTTAGAAGGTGAATTTTAAAGACAGGGTATGCATCAACATTACCACAACTGCGAATGAAAACTTCTAGCAGGGAACCCACACGGTTTCAAGAATAACAATTATGAGATCATATTTTGCAAAAAATCCAGAATAGATAAGATATTATGAAAATTATGATTAGTAAACAAGAGATTTCTGCAAAGTGTTTTGCATTATGTCCACTCTATTATGTATAAATAGGCATAAAAAAAATTATGATCCTTTCAACATTGCTTGGAGAGAGAACGGACAACAATTTACCAAATATGCATAATTATTCTCTTCTGCGTCTCCACTCTATTATGTATAACTAGGCAATTTTTAAAAATACAAACATCCTTTTCTACATTGCCTGAAGACAGAATAAACAAGAATTTACAAAATATACTTTTAATCTCAGCATTATCAAGGGATGCAAGCCAATTGGATATGAATACAACCCAATGGACTAGAAATGAGCAATTTAACAATTTTGGAAAGACCTCCTTACTACCGTTACTGTTACAGAGTTAATTTTGGTCGTCCCTTTCAAATAAATGACAGGAAATACCAATATAATAGGGAAAAAGGAGAGAACAGCTCGATCCAGACATGTGGACATGTTTATTTACCTAGGAAATTCCCAAAAGGTAGCATACATAATAAGTTAACCCGGATTCCTGCCCCACCTGGGATCTCACTTCTAACAAAAGCAAATATATGCCAACTGCAACAGTGAGGACAAGATACCATGGAGTGAGTCTCTACAAATTTTATGCCTCGGTTGATCCTATGAAGCAGTAACTTAAAGAATTGGAATGTTTTCCAGGAAGTTCCCAGCAACCATTGTTTAAGAGGCAAATTTTTAGTTCTGGAGTTGGGCTGCAACCGCTTAAACAGATTTATAGCCAAAATACAATATGTGTTCAGTCTGAATTTTCAGATAATTTCTTACAATATAGCATTGATAAATTGGACTATTTTTCTGTAGAGGGCTCCTAAGGTTTACTTCACAGTACCTTGCTATGAATTTTAGTAAGCCTCCTCCATGGGTTCACTAGATAAGCTAATCCTTGGGAAAGACGTCCCTTAAGACTCCTCGACAAAAAAAATACAGAAAGAAGCTGATCTTATGTTTTGTGTTCTTTATTTGATTTAAGGCTTAAAACAAAAAATTGATAAAGAAAAGTTGAGAAAATCACAAGATTACTCACATGGATTGTCCTCTGAATAGACTTGAGGCGCTTTTTGGGCTTCAGTGGCAATTTTGAGCCCTTTATTGCTAAAAAATCTTCCTCTATCTGGCCAAGAGACAGGGTCAGACAAACTTTTGGCCAAATCAAAGGCTCCAAATTCAAGGGCTTGTTATGTTGCATTATGTTGGTTTGGTCTGAATAATTGCTGCTCCTGGTGCACATAATATTATTTATTGGATGCTGCAATCTGGTACTCCTTTCTGGACGATGTGCCGAGGAATGAGAACTGTTGTTGCAGGGCACTGGTACCTTTTTATCAACGGCTAATTTCACTTGGTAGTGATGTTCTTGTGCGGAGATTGTTATCTCAGCAGCATATTCCTCTTTATCCGCTCTAAAAACGCGTCTGTCCACATGAATGGCGGATTTCTTATCTGTAACGGCGTCGGCCTGCTTAACGTGTGGCTTGACGCAACTCATTCGCTTGCGGATTCCCCATTTTGGTAAAAAATCTCCAGAAGGAATTGGATTCTCCATTTCTGCCGCCATATCCATTTAACGAAACACTACAATCCTTTAGATTTGAGACCCAAAGTGAGAAAAATATTCTCAAGTCTGTCGATTTGAAGCAGAACCACAGAAACTTAAACAAAAGTCTTGAATCCTCGGACTAGAAGCAGAAACCCAGAGATTTATACAGGCTACAAAAGAAAATCCCGAATCTTAAAGTTTAGAGCATATACTGATAAAATCTTCCCCAAATCCTCCATTCTCTCGGCAAAATGCTCATCCTTGCACTCCAGATTACAAATTTCTTTCAAGATTTCATGAAATCGTCTTTCTAGTTTATTTGCAAGGAAGATGTGAACATCTTCAAATTTTACCCGCAGATGGTCTCCGAGCAAATTTTATGGCGACAAATAAATAAATTCTGCTCAGACAAATAGGTTCAAATTCCTAATTCCATCAACAGGGCTTCAATTAATCAACAAAAAAATACGGATCACCTGCACAAAAATTATCAAAACTTCAGCGCTCCAAAAACAAAAATCAAAATTTAGAAGCAAACTACAACTGCTGAAGAGTCTGAATAAGTGAACCAGATTGCATGAAAAACCATCGAAGAAATCAACTTACCTAAACATTAAAGAGGTGGAGTAAATTCTCATCAGAAAATTCGAAATAGAGGGCCAAATGCTCCAAGATTGAATTTTTTAGAATCCACAGACTCCACAGAAGATGATTCAATCATAAAAATCCCATTCATGGCTGCCCTTCGAACCATTTTAATCCAGATTTTTCCACACTCTGCCTCCTCCTCTTTCTCAGTATCTTCTCCTCCTCTGACTGTATTGAATTGTATATAATTTTATTCTAATTTACTTGTTTTGCCTCCAACGTTTCTATTTTTATCTCGCTTCGAAATTTCTTTTAAAATGTCGCTTGCACCGTTGGATTAAAAGATCGACGGTTAATATTATTTTTTCGATAAAATACGAATTGCTAATAGAAAATCATATAAATGACACGTGTTATTATCTCTTTCTCTCACATGAATGTAGATAAGATATTTTTTTATTTCATTCACTAAAAAAATTAACCTGTAACGAATGTGGTAATTTAGGCACTTTTATCTCTTTTCAACGGAAAATCTTCTCAAGTTTGACTGAAATTTAGTTAGGGTTTATATTGAAAGCCGTGAAATCCACGTGCAAACATGAAGAGGATTAAATTTATCACTTAAATTTCAGATTTTGACATAAATTGTTGTGTTAGTTGAACTTTCTATTCGTGTGGCATGAGAGGTATAGTTTTAGTGGAAGATGAAAGGGAGATTATTTGTTTTAGGTTAATTAGTTGGGGGATTTCATACGGTCTTCATTTGATCATTTGAGATAAGATAATAAATATTTAATAAAAAACTTCATTATCTTTAGAGTAAAACTTATTAATTGGTTATTCTTCTATACTAATAATTAAGTGTTATTTAAGAGTAAGAAATTATATATATATATATATATATATATATATATATATATATATATATATATATATATATTGATCTATGATAAGCAAGCCCTTAAGATAATGGAGCAACTCATAGCAAACTCGTCATAATCGAGCACTTATATATCCTAACACCAAACTAAACAAAAATCACAAAACATAAGTTGAGTTTACATTCAACACACACCCCAATGCTTAGGATCAAACGTACCATCCCACTCCACAATCTCCTCCATGAAATGTCCTCTAGGTCACGCACTAGGGTCGAGAGCTAAGAGTTGAACATTAGGTATACTGTTTCATGTGCTTTTTAGTTATATGCATAGTTTTACTATAAAAGACAAGGACTGTGTATTCAGTTGTGGTTTCTAAGGGGCCACCAATGATGAGTAACCAATAAATCGACCATCACTTTGCCCATATTAGAGCAATAAGCTCTAACACATTCACCTTTTGTTGTAATGCATTCAACTTCCCTACATCCACCATTGACAAGCCACCTTCTTACAACCCTATAGATTCACTTGCTTTGACCCCTGCATCGGCCTCCAGGGGAATCACCAGACCTTTGAACTAGTCTAGCAATAATAACTTCAAGAGCCAAACCCTCAATGCAACATCAAGAATCGTATATGCTAGTTTAGAGATAGATATTTGGTGCACCATTGCCTTTGACCTAGGAGCTCCATGTAAACCTAGTCCTAACTCCCCCAAGACATCTTTACCAAAACCCATGGTACTTGGAGAATCATGGCAAAAAAAATGGAAGCCAACCTACTCTTCGATAGCACACCCTTCCTCCTAAGATCACGTCCTAGCGTTTCACTCTTCTTATGAGTCATGATAAGAAACCAAGAAACCAAAATAGACCCCACACAGCTTCCACCTACTAGCCATCTGACCAACACTGACAAGCACACTATCATTTGCACCTCAACCCAACACTTGCACTAATACAAAAGCTACACAAGCATCCATAAATCCCCTTCCCTCTTACACACACCCCCCAAACTTGCCAATCAAACCATGATTTTCCTCTATCATCAATCATAGATCCTTGTGATGAACGCCAACCATAGTGGCTCCTTAAGACAACATATCTTTAGGAAAATAATTAGCAAGTTCTTTAGGAAAATAATTAGCAAGTTTATAATGCAGAAGCAAATCTAGAATTTCCCATGAGTTTGAAATGTGGCTAAAGAGAGTCATTAATGGTTCTTAATCTATTCATTATTTTGCCAAAAAGTCTGGCACCTTATTAAGATTACAAAAGCAATATTGAAAGCTAATAGTAGTGAACTTAGAGCTCAATATAAGAGCTTCTTTAACATAGTGTTTCAATCTCTAGTTGGGATAGGTTTCCTTGTGTAAAGCATCTACCAAAAACAAAGAATCTCCCTCTACAATAAGATTTTCCATCTTCCTTGAAGTTGTATCTTCCATACCTACTGCTAGAGCTTCCCCTTCCACATCATTATTTGTTTTAGTGCCCACGAAGAGGGAGGATGTTGATATGCACCGGACAACTGAGAAGGGGGGGTGAATCAGTTGTCACAAAAACTTAAACACTTTCTGTAATTAAACATTCATCACTGATCCACAATTATTATGATTTAACAATGAGTGCATGAAATCAGAACCTTAACCACAGATATAACATCAAACACAAGAGACACCAGATTTACGTGAAAAACCCCAAGGTGGGGAAAAACCACGGAGAGGATCAACTCTCAATATATATTGCAATCTTGAAATAGTGATGTTTAGGCTTGGTCACTCCACGGGCCTAAACATACTGGCTTACTGCCATGAAGAACAACTAGGTCTAGCAGGCTCACTGCCTAAATCCTAAACTTTCTCTATTTACGACTGAAGTATAATAATTTCCCTGCTCTACCTTTCCTCTACTCTTCTCTTCCTCTTCTTTCCTCTACCCCTTCTTTTCTCTGCCTTTGGACCTTTCTTAATATCTTTCCATTTTCACTCAAGGACACCTTTTCCATGACTCAACTACAAGTATTTATACACTATATCAACCTTGGAATGATCATCAAGGTCGGCATCACAATCATCAACCATTGGAACAATCTCCAAGGTCAGTATTACAAACAATTACAAAATACGTCCTGACCTATTGCAATATCATGCAAAGGGAATGAAATGCAGATCACACCATGCCTTAGCTGGGACTCAAACATGATCTTCCACGCCACAACACGCTTCCACAATCTTCCAGAGATCTCCACAATCACTGGGATCAACCAGGTCGGCTAAGACTAGTTACACGCTACATTATATGGGAACAATCTTCACACACCATCTCAATTTCTTAACACAGACCAAAGTCCAGATAGGAACATGATTAGGAGACATCCACAAGCACGCTATAATCATTAGGAGCAACCGCATGAACCTTAACCACTTTATCCATAGGAATCTTCTCATCGGAACACATGAACTTCACTGTCTTCAACTATCATAAAAGAAAGATAGTTTGTGGACCACCAAACCACGAACCATTGCAACTGTAGGCACATATCATCATCCCAGACTTCCCTCTAGAGCCGCAGAGCAAAATACTTTATTATGGAGGAATGTGGAGCCAAATACTTTCTTCCTGTCTCAACTGAACTTAAAGAAAAATGAGATTTCACTTTGGTGAACACAACTCACTCAGATCTTCATGTGGATGGCTCAAACCTGAAATGTAGCATCCTCAGACATACCTCTAACTTACTTTCAATCTGCATACCACGATCTTCGAGCAGGAATAAATGCGGAGCAGTTTACCGGATTGTTCTTCAGTATACAACTCACTGTCTGTACTGCACTTCTCTGTAACTCACTTGTTTCTTCTGGAGAGGCTAATTTTCTCAATATCCTCAATATACAAGTCTTCTAAACAAGTAATAGAATAAGATATAGTTGAGATCAATGACAACAAGAATATGTTGACATCAATGACAACACCGATTAGACACATACTTGCAATAGAGGCACCATATAAAAATTCACCTTTTACATGTATCAACATAAAACCTAACCCAACACTTCTTCAGCTACCTTGAGAAGCATCATCAAAATTTAATTTCATGCATCCCTCACAAGGTGGTTCCCACGAAGACCAGGTATTATTTGTGGAATTTTTCCTACTTTTATTTCTACCAATTTCATTATATCTTACCCCTTGAATGAGGGGGATCAAAAGGAGACTATTAATGTGTAAGAGAAAATTCATAAATTAGGGAGGATTTACAAGGTGAGGTACTATAATTGTTAGCATTTCAAAATAATCTATATATTTTTAATGTTTAAGATGTCTTTCGAAAATTTAGTTATTTTTCAAGTGTTTGTTGATTTATTAGTGAGAATATTTTATCAATGAATAGTCTACCACAAATTATTTTTTGTTAAGTGCAAAGACCTACCATTATAAGTAATGGGGTTGGGTTTGAGTCCTAGATGAATTTGGCAAAATAAATACCCCTTAGTCGAAGGAGGTCAATGATTCATGCCCTTATTATCTATAAATTGTTTTGGTGGAATAGATCGCCCTTAGTCCTTTGCACTAAGTGAAATGAGGTTGATTCATGTACTTGATATCCCTCTGACCTTAGCACTAAGACAAAGGAAATTGATGATTCATGCATCTAATATTTATAGACTACAAAAAGTATTGAGATGTTTATCCTCCAAAAAAAATCAAATATTTGGGTTTGTTATTTAAGTTCATCTTTTAATATTTAAAATTGTTAATATTATAAATATTAAAAAGGATCCTTAATAGGTGACACTAAAAAGAACCTACAATTTAATGTATGGCATGAAATTTGATATATTATTGATATTATAGAGGATCTACAAGAAATGAAAGCAAGGATTTTATTTTAGTAAGTTAAATGAAGGTTTTATAGGGACCCTCTTTTAAGAAAGGAAGACTACATATGATAACAATTGGATAAATTGAAAGAGGTAGATACATTCAAAAGGTCACATAAACACGCCAACTGACTTGGTAGAAAAAGAACTAACAAAACTATACTAACAAACAAAGCTTCCCATATGTCAACTAAGCTTGAGTGTCCTAAAGCCACATCATCCTTAGGAACCATCAAGAAACCTGGCTCCAAGAAAGATTTACAAACGACTCTAGACATTTTGATGCAGTCAAGTATAGGGAGCCAAATGAATGATGACCTTGTTAGTAACACCAAACATTACTAACAAAAGATTTAAATATTCAACCCCAAGAATAACATAAACATTTACAACAAGATCCAACTCTGATTTTGAGATCAATACACATAAAATACTTCAAACAACACCAAGATTGTAACCACACACATGTTGATTTTGTTTCTCAATATGATATGAAAAGTTTACATCAAATCTAAGGAAATTTTAGTAGAGTTTCCCCTTATAAATACAACCTTTTCAAATTACAAAAATAAAAAACTAGGTATCCTACAACCAATGCCCACACTCTACAACCTAGATCAAACCTTGAGCTCCCAATAACTTACAAAACCCACATGTTTTGCACTCCTCAATATTCCGCAATGAGCTTCTAATGACTTTCAAACAATAAATAAAATCACATCCTTCCTCCTTCAACCCACAATCAAACCTTATGGAAGCTAACTATTTATTAATCCATGCTTCCTCCTCTAACTTGGGTGCCAAAATCAAGAGAAAGAAAGTGTAACTCTTTCAGCAAAATTTCCCCTTTTAAATACAACCTTTTTGACCTACAAAAATAAAAACCAAGTATCAACCTACAATAAGACCCACACTCTACTACTTAGATCAACTCGCTATAGCACAAGAACCCCACATGTTGTGCACTCATCAGTCTTCTCAATTGAGATTTTGATGACTTGAAAATAATTAATAAAATCACATCCTTCCTTAAGACCCACACTCTACTACTTAGATCAACTCCCTATAGCACAAGAACCCCACATGTTGTGCACTCGTCAGTCTTCTCAATTGAGATTTTGATGACTTGAAAATAATGAATAAAATCACATCCTTCCTTCCTTCAGCTTGCAATAAAACCCTATGAAAGATAACTCTCATTTAGTCCATGCTCAAGTTTTATCCATTCTTCCTCCTCTAACTTGAGTACCGAAATCAAGAGAAAGAAAGTATGTAACTATTTTCTCTCCAAATTGGGATACCACTCTCCAAAATTGGAGACCAATTTTGAAGTGTGTAACTCCTTCATTAAGGCCAAGAATGGAGACCAAGTCAAATGGGTAACCTCCACTATCAAGAACCATTAATCACTAGCTAAGAATAGTCATATGGAGCACCTTCTCCAACATGCACTAGCCTACATATAAATTTGGAAGATCATTCATCAACATGCAAATGGGGTGCTCCAATTCTCAAAGCTAATTTAGAAAGTCAAAGATACCTCTTATAAGTAACCCCATCATCTATGTCATGCCATAGATGTTCTTACAAGTGATGATGGTTGTCATATGTAATCCCCCTCTTAAAAAATGTGTCTCAACATGTCATAGGTATTCTTACAAGTGTCAAGAAGGGATCTCTAAGATTCCCTCCAAGTGGGATGCCAAAAAATAGAGAATAATTCAAATTTGAAAATAAGCAATTCCCCCACACCCAGGAACCCAAGGTCCTTATTTGTAAAACAAAAAATTGAAGATAAAATTATATTTGATTGATGTTGATTACCAAACCCCAAGATGCTCCTACATCAGACATCCTAGGTAAGAGTTTGAGAATAGTGCTCACAAATTAGAATTGAGTGGTAGAACCACCCTTTTAGTCTACCTAGAAACCTTATCATGTTGTATCACTAGTTAAAGGTGCCTTAGAAGAAACCTTCATTTGCCTCTTATAGCTTCTAGTTGGGTCATATTTTTCCTCCTCTACTAAGTTTGGTTTTCCATTTGTTTCATTTCTCTTGTAACCCTCAGTCCACCATGATTTGACCTCCTCCAACTATTTCTCCCCTGCTTCCCCTTACTGTAAAATACCTTTGACATATTATTTTTGTATACCATGTACTCTTATGTCCACAACTTGTGCTAACTGTGGATCCAGTTTCTGGAATATGATCTCATATTCAACTCCATCGAAGATTCTACAAAGAAAATAATCTTCTTCAAGTGCAAAATGTTCCTTCAAGCTCAACTCAATCTCCATGGTGGGATCAAACAAGTTATCCATCCATTCTTCTTCACCTGTCTATCCTTCCTCAATCAAGATCTAACATAGAAGCATCCTAAGGGACAAGAACAATCTTTCATCACCCAAAAATATTTTCTTTTACTTGTTTCATTTATTTACAAGTTTTCATTTACCAGTCAGTTGTAGAAGAAGCCATTGCATTTTACTGTAGTTTGCATTTTAGTCTTGAAATTTTAAGATAATGTTTATAGAGGTAATTAGATGTCATATCCATGTTTGGGGATAATTGGATGCATAGAGTGACATAATTTGGTTGAATACTTACACCAAACTAGCATATTGTCATAGTTATAATTTTACTGTTAGCGTCAGAGTATTTGAAGTTTACGATAATCAAGGAACACATGTGAAGATTTATTGGGCTTAGAGGAGTGAACAATGAACACCAATGATAAATTTAAGAAAACCCCCTAAAAAAAGATTAAAATCCTAGCAAATCTTTCATTTTTTGGAAAAAAATATAATTTCTATTGGCAAATCTTTCCCTTTTTTCAAAAAAATATTAATTTTATTGGCAATTTTTTTACATCACTGGAAATTTGTAGAAAATTCTGGTGAATAATAGGCAAGTGCATTAATTACCATGGTGAATCCTTCCTTTAAAAAAATAAATTTCTATGAAAAGTAGGGGCCTGGGAGTGGCAGCGATCAATGGGTTTAAGGGGTAGTGCTCCTTATGGGGGTCAAGGGGGCAGTGCCACCTTGTGGGGGTCGAGGGGGTAGTGCCCCCTTACAAGGTCCAAAGATAGCAATCCCAATGTGCTCCTATTGTGATAAAAGTAGGGTCAAGGGGCACTGCCCCTTGACACCAAGCACAAATCTACTATCAAGAAAGCATTAGAGCTCACACATATTAAATATTTAAATCAACACCATATAAATAAAATTATTTCTATTCTTACAATTACATTTTGGGTCCAAATTTCTATTTTGATCACTAATTTTTTCATAATCTAATGGTTCTCCTCGTATTTTGTGAGCTAAAATGTGCCCTGCAGTTTCCAATGCCCATCGACCCCAAAATTTCTTTTGGATCATTGAT
Source organism: Cunninghamia lanceolata (assembly GCA_027924645.1). Taxonomy (NCBI): domain Eukaryota; kingdom Viridiplantae; phylum Streptophyta; class Pinopsida; order Cupressales; family Cupressaceae; genus Cunninghamia; species Cunninghamia lanceolata. Next base: position 4,726,113 of record BSBN01000463.1, on the reverse strand, counting down.
CTCCATCAAGATCGAAATTGCTTTTGGACTATTGATCTCAATGGAGATCAATGGTCCAAAATCAATTCTGAGCCCAATGAGTATTGGAAACTACGTGGGCACATTAGTGAGAATTGTTAGATTATACATAAAATCAATGGTGGTAATTGAAGATTGGCGATATGGCCCTAAAGTAACCAAGAGTTATGTAATATTAATGGAAAATTAATTTGGATTTGTACTATCACTTATAAAATTTAGGTGAATTGGATCTAATCATCTCTCGAATACTGTGGTGAAACAGTTAAGTTTTAAAGTTTATTAAAATAAATGCTCTGGTGATTTAACTAGGACTAAACTAAAGTTTCATAAAAATGTGGTGATTCAGGTCACCTTATAGCTTGTACTATTCACCAAAATTTGAATCCCTAGTTTTAACTATTTGCTAGTTGGTGAAAATTCACCACTAAAAAAATCACTGATGAGCATTGCACAAATTTCTTTTTTATTACAATTGCTTTGTTCACGAAACTAGTTTTCACCAATCGACCACCCATTTCATGGAGTATTGAACTTTGCACCACCTTACAACTAACACAAATAATTTTGGAGGTTTGAGATTGCTATATATTTGTTACTCACAATAATTGAGATCATGAAGAAGAATAAGGAAGAATTACAAGGAATAGAGGTTCAAGAATGAACATCAAGATGTAGGTTCAGGATGGAGTTTGATGATGAAGACACATAAGAGACAAAATATACATAGTTTCATTTGAAAAGAGTAGTTTTCCATTTCAATAATTAAATGGTTGTAGCCAAGCATTTAAGAATCTCATTACATCCCAGATTGTGATTAGTTTGTACCCTTTAATACAATAAAGATAGTGTTGCTATTTCTGGGAGGTATTGTTGTTTGGTGTGATTGTTTGTTTGGCTACATGGTTGGAAAATCCTTCATTCAATCCTCCACCCATGACTACATCAAATGGTATTAGAGAATAAGGTTTTAATCTTGAGGAGAGAGAGATGGTGTTCCAAAGTTCTTGTAAATAAATCACCAAATTGAGGTAGCTTGCATGAAGCTTGTCAATAGATCATTGATTAAGAGGTAGTTGCAAGGGGTGATTGTAGGTAGACTTGTGACCTGAGTTAGTTTATGCCATATCTCATGAAATATGTTGTTGTGAAGAGTCTAGGGTGTTGTTCACATTGGTGGAAAGTGGGATGAAGTACTGAAAGAGGTAAGAGAAAACTCAATCAAATTGATAACTTTGGAAGAAGATAGGAAAAGAGGTTGAAGTCTAAGAGACCACAATGAAAGCGATATGGAAGAAGGCACAAGGGAAGAAGTGTAGGACTTGGAAGACCTAGAAGAAGAATCTAAATAAGTAAAGATGTTGAAATCCATTTCCAAAATTGGTAAGAGGCTTATAATTGAGATCCCAAACTATTGTAGCAATTTGGAGCCTAAGGAATTAATCGATTGGATAAATGATTTGGAAGAATATTTTGATTATGAGGAAATTGAGGATCTTGAGAGGGTTAAGATTATGAAGAACATGTTAAAGGGACATGCTACTATTTGGTGGAAGGAAGTACAATTAGAAATAAATAGGAGGGGAACATAAAGAATAACAAAATGGGACAAGATGGTTGCAAAATTAAAGAGGCAATTTCTACCCATGGATTATGAATTCAAAATACTAAATAAGTTGTAAAGTTTGAGATAAGGGGGTTGGATTGTGAAGGAATATACTAGAGAATTCCATAAACTAATCATATATACAAGGCATAGTGAAGCAAGCTAGGAGAAGATTACATGACACATCAATGGATTAAAGGAAAGTATCCAAGAACAGTTTAGTTTGGTCTAGTTGACTACCATAGAGGAGGCATACCAATTTGTGATCAAGGTGGAAGGAAAACTGAATAGGAGGTTTGAAGACAAATAAAATTGATAGAGAAGGGAGGAAGAGAGACCCCAGAGAGAAAGATTAAGGTGCAGCGACATAAGACCTTATTGGGAGGAAATGCAGATGGATAGTACCTACCATAGGGATAGTAATACCTACCACATGAAGGAAGGAGCTATAATACCTATTACAAGGAACTAGATAATAGTAGACACTACCATAAAGATAGGGGGGCCAAAGAAACATACCACAAAGGTAGATACTAGCAGGATAGAGGAAGACATGAGAGGAATGAAAAAAGGAACTTTCAAAGGGACATGTTTCAAGTGTGGAGAGGAAGGACATTGATCATTTGAATGCTTCCAAGGCCAAGAGAAGTGAGGAAAAAGGTATCACAAGAGCTACATTTGAGGATGAAGGACCTCAAAGACCATATGAGTTAGAAGATGACCTAGAACATGGTGAGTCACTAGTCATGACGAGGGTCTTGTTGAAGTGCCCAAAGGATGAAGGACCAATACAAAGAGAGAACTTGTTTAACTAGGTGCAAGGTTGGGGGTAAATATTACAATGTTTTCATCAATAGTAAGAGTAAATATAACTTTGTATCTAAGCACATGGTTGATAAATTAAACTTGAAGAAGCTAAAACACCCAAATCCTTATGCGATTGCTTGGATATAGAAGGAACACAAGGTAATGGTCAATGAGCAATTTTGGATGAAATTTAAGATAGGAGGTTACCATGATGAAGTCATGTGTAATGTAATGTTGATGGATGTATGTCATCTACTATTGGAGAGGCCATGGCAGTTTGACTAACAAGCTATACATTATGGAAGGGAAAACACATACACTGTAACAAGGAATGGCCAGAGACATAGGTTGATGCCCTTGAAGGATAGATAAGATCAAGTTTGTAGTAATGCTAGGATATGATTAGTGGTTGGGAGGAAATTCTTGGATGGATTGTGACATGAGAATGTTTGTTTTATGTTGATTCCTAAGTGATGCAACACTATAGATGTTAAAGGCACCAGTGCAAGTGATGAGGAGACATTACATGAGATTTTAAATTTTCTGATAGAATACAAGGACATCATATTGAATAATATGCATAAGAGTTTTCCACCAATAAGGAGCATTATGTTGGCAAGAGACACTATATGGATTCATGGTTGTTGTCATTGATGGCAACAAAGGTCATCCCACATATCCGCAAGTCATGGTGTGCCTCTACCGGAAGTCAGGATGAAGAACTGTTATGGTCCGGTGAACAAGAACAGAGCATGTGGCAAGGTCCGACAGATTGGTCCGGACCTCTCAAAGGAAGTGTCTTGGTGCAGTGCGGATTTGGGGAAGTCAAGAGGACTACCTTGAGTAGTATATTCCAAGGATTTAGCCTCCGGTGATGGACAAAGAAAAAGATATGAATAGCTGAGTACCGGATTCCTGAAAGACAATGAGAACAGAAGGAAGAACTGACTGACAGAGCATCAGAATCTTTTCCGGATATGTTACTGTTGATGGTAAAGGTTGTGAAGGCATGAATCATGTTTGGCCAACATGACTAATGATATCTACAAGTATATGCTTGATCCGCATTGCTTGGTGAGCAAGGATTCAGCCGACAGAACAGAGCTTGTAAGAAACCAGACTGTTCCGGATGCCGACTAGAAAGGTGATGAAATTACTTGTGCGGATATATATAGAGGATGGATTTAGTTGTGAAAGTAATGATGGTGTGATAGTGTGTGCGAATAAGTACAGATCAGAGCAGAAGTAGTAAGAAAGATCCGGTATGTGAAAAGATAGCAGAATAAAGAACAGAGGAAAGATGAAGTGCAGCAGATCAGTGTACTGAGCCTAACCGGAACTGAACCCTAGCATATGTAGGTGCTTCCAATCAGTTCAAGTATTGTATAACATTCTTTGTAGACAGTGTGTCTCCTTGTAGGCAGTGGGCCTCTTTGTGAGCAGTGTGCTCGGGCAGTGAGCCCTAATTGGCAAGTGCCATTTTTGTAACTCCTTATTCTTCTAACAGAGAATAATCTTTGGGTTAATCACCCCGTGGTTTTCTCCCTTAACCGGGTTTCCACATCAAAATAATGTGTCATGTGTTTCTCATTTCATGATAATGTTTGTTTGTTCAATTCAATGCTGCTTTGCGTAATAAGAAAGTTCAAAAGAAGAAATAATTAGGATAACTGATTCACCCCCCCCCCCTCTCAGTTATCAACAATTGGTATCAGAGTAAGGTTCCTCCTAATAGAGCCTAACAGCTTGAGGAAGATCTGGGAATTCAAATGGATGCATATGGTTTAAGGGAGCAACTCAAGACTGCCCTTGAGGATCTTGAACAGTCAAATTCTGAAGTCAATGAATTAAAGGAAAGACTCAAACAGGCTGATGAATTCATGAGAGAACTAAAAGACAAATTAAGTCTCTCTATGAAAAAGAGAAAGGAGCTACTCCAACAATTGGCAAGCCAAACTGAAGAAAGCAATACTAATGAAGAATTGACTGAGAAAACCAAGTTATGTGAAAAGTTATCAAAAGAAGTCATTACGTTAAGACATGAAATGGAATCAGGAACTATAAAGTTTACTCAAGAGATTGAAGAAAAAAGAAAAGCTGAAGACAATCTAAGACAATCTCTTAAAGAGAAATCAGAAGAATGCCACCAGATGGATAGGATTATCAGACATCTTGAATCTGATCTTGAAGATGCCAAAGATAATGAAGAAAAACTTGAGAATCAAATTGTCTCTCTCAAAAGAGATCTTCAAACAGCAAATGAATATAAAGATAAATTCAAGATAAGTTCTGCCCAACTTGAAGTACTTCTTGCAAGTCAAAAGAAGACAGATGACAAGTACGGTTTGGGATATGAGAAAGGAGAAAGCTCCGAATCCAGTCAAAAAAATTTTGGATCAGAAAATCCAAGGAATAGGCCTGAAAGACCTCCGGTAAGATAGCCCAATGCTCAAAGATATCCATCTTTCAATGGATACTGCCACAGCTGCAATCACTTTGGTCACAAAGCTAATCAGTGCAGAAAAAGAATGAATCAAACTAATCCATCCTTCTCCAGACAGTGCTTTAATTGCAAAAGGTATGGACACAAGTCTCATGAATGCAGAAATATGCAAGTAAACAAATCATTCAAAGGTAGATGCTTTACATGCAATAGAGTAGGTCATATGGCTAATCAATGCAGATCAAGAGGTTATCAGTCAAATATGCAAAGAAATGTTATTTGCCAAATCTGTAATAGGTTCGGTCATAATGCTAAAGTCTGCAGAAGCAAGAATCAGGACAAAAGAGGTCCGGTGTATAATCAGAATCAAGACAAGGGTAAACAAAAGATGAATGCGGATGAAGTTAGGAATCAGATGAGCAAGATTTGGGTAAAGAAAAGTTCGGAGAATACAGAAACTGGATCTGCACCAAATTCTGGTGCTGATATTCCTTCTGAAAATTAAAAAGTGAGCTCTGGCTCAGGGGGAGACTCAAAGAAAATCCTGTTCCCCCAGCCAATCAAGTGATGCTGGATATGACACAAGATGCAGAGTAAAGGGTTTGAAGATATAAGTCCTGAGATGATCCAGACAAGATTTCAGAGGTCCGCATGAAGATGTAAAGAAGTTGTGATCGATCAAGTAAGACCTGTTCTGGGAGATGCTCCGGAATGACAGAGGACTACAAAAGGGTCCGGAAAGATCCAAAAGTACATTATTTTACTCTGCGGACTGGACAGAACGTTTGATGTTCTTGTAATATGTCACCTCGATTTATTCATGATTGAAAGATCCGTATGATGTTCATAGATCAGGACTGATCTGGGATACTCCAAGCTATCTGGATAAGGCAAACCGGAATAATATAGGTGGAGCATTTATTGCAAACAGATATTAGGGTTTGCGAAACGATATAAGGGATTTCTCAATAATCATTTGATCATTCCACACCCAAGAAGAAGCGAAAAGCGGAGCTCTGCGACAAAATTCATCAAGTTCACTGAAGATCACTTACAAAAGTTACTACATACAGAAATCAATCCAAATAACCGAAGGCGCATAAGGTATTCTTCGTTTTCAATATCTCCCTGCAAATCTTTGAAAAATGGCTACTCCGAATATAGTTAAGATCTCTGATAGACCTCGTCCCACATTCAAGAAACATCCTTACAAATCCTTGGAGGTAGATCCACTAGGAGCCTTCTCTAGTGTTCCACATGGTGTATTGCATACGGAAGACATTAGGGTTTACATCCATGCAAATTTTGAAGACTTTGGAGAATCAAAACTAATGGATATCTATCACAAACAATTGATAGATGACTCCTTCGAGATCAAACCTCAGTACAAAGCCATCCGGGACAAACACTTTGCACAGTGCATTCATTTCCCCTGTTTTGAAGAAGATGAATGGGTCCGGTATGTACTAAGTAGAGTACATGACAACTTCCTATGGTTGAACAAGCCCTTCAAGATCACCAAAGATGCAATTAGGGCTGTAACCGGTCTGCACTCATCTGGTGGATTACCTGTTCTCAAGTCTGTCAAAAATCAGACAGTTAGTGATGCAACCAGATCCAAGTTTGACAAGAGAGCTATGACAGTTGATGACATCACTGAACCGGATGTCAAATTTGCATCTATGATAATTGGTTACAAAATCTATCACTCCAGTAGGGAAAATTCAGTACCGGGAACTGCAATCTACACAGCTTATCAAATGTTAAAGGAGAATGCAGACTATGACTTGTGTGAGCTTCTTGTAAACCAACTCTTTGAAAATCTACAGAAGATTAAGAAGGACAAGAAAAACTCCTTCAAGTATGGCAATCTGATCCTTTGTCTCTTCTTTTACTACATGAATGAGCTTCCCGGATCCAGTGTGGTGCAGGAGCACCTACCTGACAGTTGGCCTTCATGAGGCAGTTAGTAGTTTAGGTCTTGTTTGTGTTTCCAAGAAGGTCTGTTAGACCAAATGCATGTAATAAGGTCATGCTGATCAGGATAAGATCATGCTGACCGGGCTTTTGCTATTTTTAGCTAGTTAGTTATAACAGCTGTCATGATGTATGTTCGGTGGGATCTCCCAGCCGCTTGGAGAGTTCCCAGCCGCTTGGAGTCGGGTCAATAGTACTCGTAGGCAAATCTTTATAAGCATGAGATCGGTTGATTGGAGATCATCGATCGACAGTGTAGTGTTGCATCAAGCAGAGGAGTTGAGTGTTCTGTGTGAGGAACATCATATTGTATTGCATCTTTGAGTCAATAAAGATCCTGTTTCATTTTCTGTTTGATCTCCTTCCTGTAATCGATTGCTGGTTTGAGAGGTTTTCATGGATATACTGATCCATTCCACCGGTTGACTCATCTGATCGGTGGAATGGCAATGTACAGTAGGTTAGTAGGTAGTTTGTTTGTTTGCATGCAGGTGTGCAGGATCGCGGTCAAGAGATGTTGAAGACCCTAGCATCCTCATGTGCTAGGTCAAGTTGAGAAGTTCAAGTTGAGAGAGAGAGATCACCCTAAGACTGGATCGGGTCGTCCCTGATCGATCGGCGAAGTGAGATTTCGCTAAGTGAAGAAGTTCGTGAAGACGGCATCATCAGGATATCTGGGTGAATATCCTGCAGTCGGGTTAGGCATCATCATCCGGATAAGTGAAGATGAACATGATGCAGTTGAGCGCATGAAGTGCGGGTTCGTCGGGGTGATCATCATCTGGAGGAGCCGAGGAGGAGTGCATCGGCATCAGGAAGAAGGTCGGGTCATGAAACTGTTGGAGTTTTCATGTTGCGAGTGCATCAGGATGTTCTAAGTCGGACATAGACTAAGTGCATGTATCGGCATCAGGATCATCATATCGGAAGTGCCAAACATCCGCATATCGCGAGTTGATGCGGGAGAGAGTTCGGGTTTTTTTCGACTAAGTGTTGAAGAGGTCATCAGGATATTTGGTGACGTCATCGTCATCAGGATATGACGTCATCGTCATCAGGATATTGAGATATCCCCCCTATGCGAGTTTATCCTGCCGTCGTTAAGTGCTTGGATATCGGCGGAAGTCCGTGGCAGGAAGTTGTGTTAACATCATCATCAGGAGGTTTCGAAGAGAACCGGATGAATTATATCATGATGCTGTTGCTTGTGTCGTCGGCTGTTGGAGCATCGAGGGGAAGGTGCTGAAGGCGATCGTCATCAGGATATTTGAGCAACCGGATATTTGGATATCCTGCTGACGAAGGTAGTGTCGGAGATCATGACGAAGACGTTAGAGTTCGGAGCCCGATGAACAGTGCAACCGGAGGATGTGTGCGCCCGCTGAACATCATGATGATGATGTTAGAAGGAAGGCGGAGGAGATGAACAGTAGTCGGCAGGCGGATGTTTGCGATCGTCCGAAATATGATGATGCTGACTGTGTAACGCGAAATGTGATGATGCTGTTGGTTTTGGGAAATATGATGATGATGGCGAAGATGATGATGATGAGGTTGGTCTGCAGACATCCATGCTATCTGCGAAGGGTATAGTGTGGATGCCTCTGCATCATAGTGGTATCAGAGCTCAGCAAAAGGTCTGGGCTGTTGTGTGTTGATTCTGTCACCGAAAGGGCAGAGGTAGAGGTAGAGTTGATTGTGTTGTGTGTAGATTGAGAGGTGGACAAAATACCTCCTAAAGGTAGTGGTACTGCAAGGGAATTGCAGGAAATGAAGGAGAAACATGCTAGAGAGATGAGGAAGATGAAGGAGCTTGCTGAAGCACTTCAAGCCAGGCTGACAGCCCTGGAAAAGAACAAAAAGAGGGAAGTGGAAGACAGTGAGTCTGAAGAAGATGCAGATACTGTTGAAGAGTATGAAGAGGTAGCTGAAGATCTGGATGCTGAAGACCAGAGATTGGCAAAACTATTAAAGGCAGTGCAGAGTGAAAAACCTAAGGTAAAGGTTGATGTTACCAAGTATACTGGAAGCTTGAATGAAGATGAGTTGTTAGATTGGATTGCTGCACTGGATAATCACTTTGAATGTGAAGATGTTGCTGAGGATCAGAAGGTAAAGATTGCAAAGACCAAGTTAGGAGGTCATGCTTTGGTATGGTGGGATTATGTACAATCTGAGAGAAGGAAGCAAGGGAAGTCTAAGATCACTTCTTGGGATAAGATGGTAGCAAGGATCAAGGGTAAATTCTTGCCAAGGGATTATGAAATCCAGATGTTTAAGAAGCTGCAATTTCTAAAGCAGAAAGACAGGGATGTGAAAGCATATACTGAGGAATTTTATCTGTTGAGTATGAGATCTGGTCATCATGAGAATGAGGTAGAAAAGGTGGCTAGGTACTTGGCTGGTTTGAGGTTTAACATACAGGATGAGTTAGTGTTAGCTAACCCTAAGAATGTGGAGGATTGTTATCAAATGGCAATCAGGATTGAAGAAAAGATGAATAGAGGACATGAGAAGTCCATGAGAGGCAGAGGAAACAATAGGGGAAGAGGAACAGCCCCTACACAAAAGCAAACCAATGAGGGTCAAGAAGACACTGGTAAAGGACAAGGACAGTCTGATTTCAGAGGTGGATGGAAAGGTACTAGAGGAAGATTTGGAGGTGGTAGAGGTTCTACTACATTTTCAGGAAAATGTTACACCTGTGGAGAGTTTGGTCATCCATCTTTCAAATGTCCAGAAAACAAAGGTTCATCATCCAGAAATGATAGAACTAGTGACAAGAGAGTACAACTGGTACAAGAAGAGAAAGAAGAAGAAAGTGCACAGAGTTCAAACAGAGGTCCTGAGAATTTTGGCTATCCAGAGAGTGGAGAATCATTGATGCTAAGGAGAATTAGTTTACAGGCATCAAAGGATCTGATGCAAAGAAAAGCTCTTTTCAAGACCACATGCAAGAGCAAAGGTAAGGTATGTAAGGTTGTCATTGATACTGGTTCAACAGATAACATGGTATCCCAGGAAATGGTGGATAAATTGAAGCTGGAAAGAATTCCACATCCACACCCTTACAAGGCATCTTGGGTGAGTGATAGGCAATCACTTTTTGTCTCTGAGCAGGCATATGTGGATTTCCAGATTGGACCATATCAGGATAGAATTTTGTGTGACATATTGCCTATGGAATGTTGTCACCTACTGCTGGGTAGACCATGGCAATTTGACAGAAGGGTACTGTATGATGGGTATGCTAATACCTACACCATCCAGAAGGATGGGAAGACTATTAAGTTGATGCCATTGCAGGCAAAAGCTGCAGTACAGAAGGCAGCTCAAATCATTTTGATGGGAAAGAAGGAGTATGTGCAGATGCCTAGAGGAGCAGGCATGAAGGCAATTGAGGATACTGCAGGGCAAGGAGTTGTTAAAGACAACAAGCTGAAGAAAGTTTCAGTAGTGACTGACAGAGGTCAGCAACAGGTGCAGAAACAGGTTTGTACACAGCAACCAGTTGAGAGGCATGACAAGGATGTTGTCATAGTTGGGACTATTGCTTGTCCTATGAAGATTGAAAGAAAGGTACAGTTGAACACCACAGAGGCAGTTCAGCCAGAGGTTCTGGTCAAGCAACCTGACAAACACAAGGTATGTGGGAGCCAAGCCTACATCAACAGGCATGAGGATTTACTTACCAGAAAGCAAGTTACATTGCAGAAGTCTTGGAAAAGCCAAGAGACAACAGCAGACAAAGCTGGAGCAGGTCAGAAGACTGACAAAGCAAAGTGTAGAGGTGGAAGACTTCCACATACTCAACTCATGGGACATGAGTTCTTTTCTGTTGGGGAGTATGGTGCAGGAGCACCTACCTGACAGCTGGCCTTCATGAGGCAGTTAGTAGTTTAGGTCTTGTTTGTGTTTCCAAGAAGGTCTGTTAGACCAAATGCATGTAATAAGGTCATGCTGATCAGGATAAGATCATGCTGACCGGGCTTTTGCTATTTTTAGCTAGTTAGTTATAACAGCTGTCATGATGTATGTTCGGTGGGATCTCCCAGCCGCTTGGAGAGTTCCCAGCCGCTTGGAGTCGGGTCAGTAGTACTCGTAGGCAAATCTTTATAAGCATGAGATCGGTTGATTGGAGATCATCGATCGGCAGTGTAGTGTTGCATCAAGCAGAGGAGTTGAGTGTTCTGTGTGAGGAACATCATATTGTATTGCATCTTTGAGTCAATAAAGATCCTGTTTCATTTTCTGTTTGATCTCCTTCCTGTAATCGATTGCTGGTTTGAGAGGTTTTCATGGATATACTGATCCATTCCACCGGTTGACTCATCTGATCGGTGGAATGGCAATGTACAGTAGGTTAGTAGGTAGTTTGTTTGTTTGCATGCAGGTGTGCAGGATCGCGGTCAAGAGATGTTGAAGACCCTAGCATCCTCATGTGCTAGGTCAAGTTGAGAAGTTCAAGTTGAGAGAGAGAGATCACCCTAAGACTGGATCGGGTCGTCCCTGATCGATCGGCGAAGTGAGATTTCGCTAAGTGAAGAAGTTCGTGAAGACGGCATCATCAGGATATCTGGGTGAATATCCTGCAGTCGGGTTAGGCATCATCATCCGGATAAGTGAAGATGAACATGATGCAGTTGAGCGCATGAAGTGCAGGTTCATCGGGGTGATCATCATCTGGAGGAGCCGAGGAGGAGTGCATCGGCATCAGGAAGAAGGTCGGGTCATGAAACTGTTGGAGTTTTCATGTTGCGAGTGCATCAGGATGTTCTAAGTCGGACATAGACTAAGTGCATGTATCGGCATCAGGATCATCATATCGGAAGTGCCAAACATCCGCATATCGCGAGTTGATGCGGGAGAGAGTTCGGGTTTTTTTCGACTAAGTGTTGAAGAGGTCATCAGGATACTTGGTGACGTCATCGTCATCAGGATATGACGTCATCGTCATCAGGATATTGAGATATCCCCCCTATGCGAGTTTATCCTGCCGTCGTTAAGTGCTTGGATATCGGCGGAAGTCCGTGGCAGGAAGTTGTGTTAACATCATCATCAGGAGGTTTCGAAGAGAACCGGATGAATTATATCATGATGCTGTTGCTTGTGTCGTCGGCTGTTGGAGCATCGAGGGGAAGGTGCTGAAGGCGATCGTCATCAGGATATTTGAGCAACCGGATATTTGGATATCCTGCTGACGAAGGTAGTGTCGGAGATCATGATGAAGACGTTAGAGTTCGGAGCCCGATGAACAGTGCAACCGGAGGATGTGTGCACCTGCTGAACATCATGATGATGATGTTAGAAGGAAGGCGGAGGAGATGAACAGTAGTCGGCAGGCGGATGTTTGCGATCGTCCGAAATATGATGATGCTGACTGTGTAATGCGAAATGTGATGATGCTGTTGGTTTTGGGAAATATGATGATGATGGCGAAGATGATGATGATGAGGTTGGTCTGCAGACATCCATGCTATCTGCGAAGGGTATAGTGTGGATGCCTCTGCATCACAGTGGATGGATATGGCAGAATGACAGACCGGTTGCCATTCAAATCAGAGACTATTTGCATGGACTTGGGGATGCTAAAGCAAGAAATACAGCTCTATGGGGATATTTCAAGAACTTCCAAAGCATGATGCATGCAAGAGAAAGAATACCCCAATCCCTTGTTGAAAAGTACAAAGACACAGTATGCTTCATGGTAGAAACAGATCAGTGTCTAATGGAGGCAGTAGAACCAAGAACTGTATGGATCATGCCCATGGGGTATGAAGTGGATGAACAAATAGTGGAGCTGCATGTTCAACACATGCTAAGTCAGCCCAAAGATCCAAAGGCAGAAAGGTTTGGAACCTTTGAGGAGCTGAGTGTAAAGATACATGTAGAACTCAGGGAACCTGAGATAAAGAGGAAGGTGAGAAAAGAAGTAGAGCATATTGCTCAAGGCCTAGGCATCTCAAAAGAGGCACTTGATGCCAGCCGGGAAAAGAGAAGAAAATCTGAGGAAGAAAAGAAAGAGGCAGAAAAGAAAAGCAAGAAAAGTGCTCCGGTGGAATCCTCAACCCGGACCAGATCATCTAAAGGATCCACACCTATCAAAACCAAAAGCTCAAAACCAGAAGTCCAGGGATCCGGTAAGAGATCCAAGACAAAAGCCTCAAGAGCTTATCAAAGCCACAAGGATGAAGAAGAAACTGAGTCAGATGAGGGAGTGAAAGAAATAAAGAAACAGAAAAAGAAAGGATCCGGTAAACCCTCCTCTGGCCGAGACAAGGAAGAAATGATAGAAGAATTTTCTGAAAAGCCCACCCTATCTCTAGACAGTGTAGTCAAATCAGTCACTATGGATGGGAACCTTCAACCGGTGGCTGAATTCTATGATGACTACAATGAGGCAGATCAAAAGATCCTGCAGGAAGCTATAATAAGGTACTTGAACATCTACAATAAAGCTTTTATTGAGATTATCTCTGAAATCCCAAAGAGCCTAGAGATGGAATTAGAAATAAGAAAGAACAATGCCGTGGCAAAAGACCTTGAGATCAGGGAACAGATAGCTATTCAGCTATATCCTTCAATTGATCACAAAACAATGAACATGATATTCAAGGACTACAAGGATGAATTCAGAAGCAAAGCAAGGATGAATCAGCTTATGCTTGGTGAGACTGACAAAGTAGCCAAGGACACTGAAGAGATCCTCCAGAATACATTCAAAAGGTTCAACATTCCTATTACAGAGGACTTAGGTGCAGAAACAGCTGCATCATCTGCTCCGGAAGAAGTGCCACTTGAACAGACTAACATCTCCTCTCCGGCTTCTCCTATAGTCTCCGGATCCCAAGAAGAAGAAAAATTATAGGAGAAAGAAGCAGCAGAAAAAGAAAAAGAGGTTGACAGCACCAAGGATACAGAGAAAGAGAAGAATCCAACAGAGAAAACCACAACTGTAAGTGGTAAGAATGTGGAAGGAGATAAGACTCCTAAGGACAAAACTGCAGAAGAAAAGAAACATTTGTCTCCAGCAAGAGACACTGCACAAACTGTTCAAAGTTTCTAAGCCAAGAAACTTCAGAGATTGATGAACCGGAGCTTCTAAAAGGCCCATTCGACTTTGACTCTCTCTCTCTGGTACAGACAATGAAGATAGCTTCATTTGCAAATGCTAAGGCAAATGAAAAACTCCTGAAGTCTCATATGGAAGACTATGAGTTGATAGAGGCTGCTTCCGGAGTGCTTGAAAAGATCATGCCATCAATCCAGATAGATCCGACAGCCTCCTCTTCCGGTAATCTCAAAACCTTAGTCAGCAGTGTTGATACACATTTTGATTCTCTAGAAAAATCAGCTGAAGAAAAGGTCCGGAAGGAATTTTTGGATAAAAGATTTCCAGAAGTATTAGGATTAATCTCTAACGATAGGAGAAATATGAGTATTGGAATAAAGAGCTTAGAAAATGCTCTTAAGGATGGCGGTGATATTTACAAATTTTGTATCTCCTGGTCAAAGGCAACAGTAGAAATAGATAAGAAAATAAAAGCGAAACAGGACAAACTACAAAGTTTGTCTCAAAGTTTTGATCCTCTCTCTTCCATAGTAAATCAAGAATGTCAAACTATTGCAATCACAAATGCAATAAAGAACTTTGAGAAGGAAAGGAAGAATATCACTAACCGGATGGGAGAACTTAGAAGGATTATAATCCCTAAGTTAGAAACTATGCATGAGGCCATCAGTGATGCTCAAACTACCGCCCAAACAAATGATCCGACAGATCTCAAGAGGGCAGAAGCCTTTGCATTTTTGTTGAGTGGTCACATTTCAATTTTGGATAGAATGAAGCAAAGTTGGGCTACAAAACTGATCCAACTGAAGACATCTTTTGCAGACATTCTTCAGTTCATGTGAGTATGTAAATATGCGGCTATGTATAGAAAATTTTTGAAAATTTTGGTGTGCGGACCTCACCCTTTGCCATTGATGTCAAAGGGGGAGTGAGGAGCAGTGAAAAATGAGGAATCCAACTAAGGGGGAGTTCCAGAAATTGTATATAAAGATAGAGCATCAGCAAAGGGGGAGCATAGTGTAAACACTTAGTCATTTTTTCACTAAGTATTGCCATCAATGCCAAAGGGGGAGATTGTTGGCAAGAGACACTATATGGATTCATGGTTGTTGTCATTGATGGCAACAAAGGTCATCCCACATATCCACAAGTCATGGTGTGCCTCTGCCGGAAGTCAGGATGAAGAACTGTTATGGTCCGGTGAACAAGAACAGAGCATGTGGCAAGGTCCGACAGATTGGTCCAGACCTCTCAGAGGAAGTGTCTTGGTGCAGTGCGGATTTGGGGAAGTCAAGAGGACTACCTTGAGTAGTATATTCCAAGGATTTAGCCTCCGGTGATGGACAAAGAAAAAGATATGAATAGCTGAGTACCGGATTCCTGAAAGACAATGAGAACAGAAGGAAGAACTGACTGACAGAGCATCAGAATCTTTTCTGGATATGTTACTGTTGATGGTAAAGGTTGTGAAGGCATGAATCATGTTTAGCCAACATGACTAATGATATCTACAAGTATATGCTTGATCCGCATTGCTTGGTGAGCAAGGATTCAGCCGACAGAACAGAGCTTGTAAGAAACCAGACTGTTCCGGATGCCGACTAGAAAGGTGATGAAATTACTTGTGCGGATATATATAGAGGATGGATTTAGTTGTGAAAGTAATGATGGTGTGATAGTGTGTGCGAATAAGTACAGATCAGAGCAGAAGTAGTAAGAAAGATCTGGTATGTGAAAAGATAGCAGAATAAAGAACAGAGGAAAGATGAAGTGCATCAGATCAGTGTACTGAGCCTAACCGAAACTGAACCCTAGCATATGTAGGTGCTTCCAATCAGTTCAAGTATTGTATAACATTCTTTGTAGACAGTGTGTCTCCTTGTAGGCAGTGGGCCTCTTTGTGAGCAGTGTGCTCGGGCAGTGAGCCCTAATTGGCAAGTGCCATTTTTGTAACTCCTTATTCTTCTAACAGAGAATAATCTTTGGGTTAATCACCCCGTGGTTTTCTCCCTTAACCAGGTTTCCACGTCAAAATACTATGTCATGTGTTTCTCATTTCATGATAATGTTTGTTTGTTCAATTCAATGCTGCTTTGCTTAATAAGAAAGTTCAAAAGAAGAAACAATTAGGAAGACTGATTCACCCCCCCCTCTCAGTTATCAACACATTAATCACCACATGGACCTAGTTTTGGGACCCAACTTGCCAGATAAAGCACCGCACATGATAATACTAGAAAAAAAAAAATTAAATAGACAAATGGAGTTGCTAAGAAAGAGATTGATTAGGGAGAGTTTGAGCCCATGTGCAGTACTCATGGTACTTGCACCCAAAAAGGATGGAAAAATGAGGATGTGTACTAATTCTAGAGCAACTAATAAGATCACAATCAAGTGTAGGTTCCCAATGCCAAGGATGAATGACATAATGGATTGTCTAAGCATAGCAAAGTACTTCACCAATATTAATTTAAAGAGTGGTTACCATTGGATTGGGATAAGTTAAGGAGATGAATGGAAGACAACATTTGAGACTAATGAAGTACTATATGAGTGGCTGATTATGCCTTTTGGATTGACAGATGCACTGAGCACACTTATGAGATTAATGAATGAGGTACTAAGAAAATTTTGGGTAAGTTTGTAATTGTCTACTTGGATGATATTCTAATATTTGGTAAGAGTGAGGAAGAACACTTAGAGCATATCAGATTAGTATTGTAGATGTTAAGATAGGAAAGGTTAAATCCATTGTTAGTGGCCTACACTGGCAAATGTTGCAGAGGTGAGATATTTTCATGGACCAGGAAGTTTTTATAGGAAATTAATAAAACAAATTAGTAGAATTTATGCATTATTGACTGAGACAATGAGGGGGGACAAGAAGAAATTTAAGTGGACCACCAGAGTGGATAGAAGCTTTGAGTTACTAAAGAAGAAGGTGATAGAACAACTAGTAAGTATCCTTACTAGACTTCAATGTAAGATACTCCAAGTTGATTGTGATGCAAGTGAAAATACAATTCGGTTAGTACTAAGCCAGGAAGGGAGACCAATAACATATTTTAGTGAAAAGTTAAATGATGCTAGAAGAATATATTTAGTTTATGGCTAAGAATTTTATGTCATAGTCCAAGCACTAAAGAAATGGAGGCATTACCTAAACAACATTGTAATATTGTTAAATTAGATACAACAATGATTATTGAACATGGTGCACATCTAACATTTTATATGCTAACAACTAAGTAATTTTCTAAACTAAGAAAAACACCTTAATGAATCAAGATAAACTATGTATTTTGTTAGGATTGAAGTAAACAATAACATAGGAAAATTGAATTTACTATCTAACAATCATTTGCTTTATAAAGAAAGTATTAAAATACAAATGAAAATAAAGATTAAGCATAATATCTATGCAAATGCATTGTGTTAATAGGTTCTTTGAGAGGTGTACCATGCATATCGGATAATTTATATGCACCTAATCCAAAGACTTTAGTGATGATGTATGGTCCTAGCCAATTCAAGTTGAATTTCCCTTTTTCACTAGGAGGTGCATTGACATTGTGTTGATTTTGATAGAGTACAAGATCTCCAATATCGAATGAATGATGAATAACACATTCATTGTATGAATGTTTAATTGTATTTTGATGGGCTTGGATATGTTCAAGAGTGTTTATGTGTTGTTCGTCGAGCATCTCAAGTTGTTGAAGTCATAGTTCTCTTTGAGGATTTTCATCAAGAATATCATTGAGAGAAATTTGCAATGAAGGAATTTCTAACTCCAAAGGCATGACCGCATTAGCACCATATATGAGGTTGTACGGGGTAGTACCTGTAGCCATATGCACACTTGTTTAGTAGGCCCATAATGCGTAGGATAGTTATGAATGCCAATCCTTCTGATGTTTGTTAACAGTTTTCTGAATAATTTGTCTAATTATTCTGCTAGAATTTTCTACTTGTCCAATTGATTGTGGATAATAAGGTGTAGAGAAGAAGTGTTGAATATCATATTTTTATAGGAATTTCTTCACATCTTTTTTCTTAAATGATGCACCATTGCCAAAAACCAAAGTAGAAGGAATACCAAATCAAGAGATTAAGTTATCTTGGATGAAATGATAGATTACTTCAGCAGTCGTGGATCAAAGAGGGACCACTTTGACCCATTTTGTGAAGTAGTCAGTAGCTATAAGAATGAAAGTGTGTCCTTGAGAAGAAGGAGGTGAGATTTTTCTAATAAGATTCAAGCCCCACACAAAAAAATGGCCAAGGTGAAACTTGAGCATGAAGTTCTTGGGCAGGAGCTCGAATGATATTGTTATGTTGTTGACATTGCAGGCACTTTTTGACAAAGGAAAAGGAATCTCTTTCCATGTTCTACCAATAGTAACCCATACAAATCAATTTTGAACTAGAGATTTCCCACCGAAATGTCCTCCGCAAGCCCCTGAATGTGCCTCTTCTAGGGCAACTGGGATCTTAGATTTATTAAGGCAATGAAGGAGAAGACCTTCATAGCTTCAACAATATAGTATATTTGATAAGATGATGTAGCATGCCACAAGTTTGTGTATGCGAGTTAAGGCACTTTTGGATACTAGATTAGGAAAGGTATCATCACACAAATATTAGAATATATGGGAGTACCATTCAACTAAATCTCTGTTACTACAAAAGACAATATTAGATACTTCTGATATTGAAGATGATTTGAGATTATGAATGATAAATTGATAATTCCCTGAAGAATCATCAAGGGATATAAGGGAAGCAACACTTTCCATTACATCCGCATGTCAATTGTCTTTTCGTGGAATTGTGTCAATTGTAAAGGATGAGAAATTCTTCAATAGTGATAAGGCCAAGTCTCAATACTAAGATAACTTATCTTGATTAGCTTGATAAGATCCAGTAACTTGTCTTATGATCAATTGAGAATCATTGAATATGTAAATGTGTTTAATGTTGAGAGCCATTGTGGCACTCAAGCTAGCTATAAGGGCTTTGTACTTTGCAATGTTGTTGGTACATAAAAAGTTGAGATGGTAAGATAGAGGATTTGACTTACGTAATGGAGGTACTAGTATAACACCAGCACTGAAGCTAGTTCAACATCTAGAAGTATCAAAGAATAACTTCCACTTACTATCAACATCCAAGGAAAGGATTTGATCATCAATGAGTGATTCTTGATTCGGAATAGAAAATGGTGAAGGAGCTTCAGCTAAGTGGTAGATCAATGCTTAACCCTTAATTACCTTTTAGGAGACAAACTTAAGATCAAATTCCGTTAACAACATAACCCACTTCGCTAAAATTCTTGAAAGATCTATTTTAGCAAAGAGATGTTTCAGAGGATCAAATTTTACAATTACATTAATTTTAGTAGTTAGTAGATAATGTCTTAATCTTTGTGTCACAAAAACAAGACCTAGGCATTGTTTTTCTATCGTAGAATATCCCATTTCATAATTGATAAAAGCTTGGTTGATGTAGTATACAACATGCTCTTTTCCATTGTCACCATGTGTTGTGCCAACAATGTTGCGAGACCATTAGGGGGTGCAGATGTGTAGAGAATTAAGGGTCATCTAGAGGCGATATGTTGTAATATAGGAGAATTAGCCAAGTAGCTTTGAGATCATCAAAATCTTTTTGGAAATCCTTATCCTAATTAAAGTTAGACTATTTCTTAAGTAGTTGTGTAAAAGGGTGAGTCTGATCCATGAGTTGTGAGACAAATCGACAGATGGCTTGTGTTATGTAGGGAAAAGATGAATGATAAAGTCTAGCGTGCAAACTAGATCAAACCCTCTTCCGTGCAATAACATTCAAGGACAAAACTGAGCTAAGTCACTACAAGATGAAAGAGGACTCAACTACTATTTTTGTTCTCTTGTTTGCTATGGAAAGATGTGATTTAACCAAGCCTTTTATCAAACCCTAGGCCAATCAATGCACTAAACCCTAGAGTTGAGATAATCAATTTATAATAGACAAACAACAATGAAAAGCCAAGATCTAAAAGAACCAAGATGATTAGTGAGATGTCATAACCTATTCCTTGAAAGAAAAAATGTTGAAAGACTCTAGGGCTAGTGCCTGAGTCCAAAAAGTCCTGATCTCTGAAAACTTAGAGTTGGAAAATTTCATAAATGATGCTCTGATGCTGAATCCAGGGTTTGTTTTAGCTGCTGGACATTGGGGCTAGCACCCAAGTCTACTACAGTGGAATTTATGAACTCTATTTTTGGATCTTGAATCTTTATCCCTTAAGAAACCCCCCTGTACCTTCACTTCTACAATTCTCGCACTTGTAACCTACACACAAGAAGAAAAGGGGTTTGGGGGTTGTGGTGTTTAGAGATTTTCCTCAGTCAAATCACGGGTTAGCATTCAAGATTTTCTAACACCATTGTTAGAGAGAGAGCATGTCCTTTCCAGATAGAGGCTAAAAATAATCCAAATGATGATGAAATGATTCAAATACAATGATAATGTCACCTTGGAGGTGAAGTCCTTAGGAGGATGAAGATTCTTCAACTCATAAGGATGATGATGATTCTAAATCTGTAACAAACACATTACTAACACAAATCTGCAATAATAACACAATGAATGCCTTGAATGCTCCTTTGCTCAATATCATAACTTTGCTATTATCAACTTCTCACAAAATAAATTCAAACACTTGTTTATATATGCTATCTTGTTAAACTTTCAAAAATAATTGAAAGAGTCAACAAGGGAGGACCCATTTAGGAGTCCTATGTTGACATCCCTTAAATTTTACCTTGACCAATTAGGGTGGACTTGGACATAGGTGCCCAAGTCCCAAGGTGCCTTTTGGTTGGGACCTAAGCATTAAATGGGCCCCTAGTCCCCATTTGACATGGGTTTTAGGGAATTTCTCAATGGGACGAATATTTTTCTTTGTAGAGTGTAAACATGGGGACCTAGGAGCTAAACTAGGAGGTAAAAAGGCATGTGTCCACTTTTTACTCCATAACATTTAGCCCCCACTTTAATGTGTCTACAATCCTATGATTCAACACATGCATTAAAGTACAGTCAAAGCATATCAAAACACATCAAACACTAGAGTGAAGACACACCCTAATCTTGAAGGACTATTTCTAGCCCCCAGGCTTAGGCAAACATAAGAAAACACTTAACAGTCACATAAGACATAGTGAATACAATAAGGAAGCATGCAATACATGGAGAAGACAATGAAAGAATGCAATACACAGAGAAGACATAAGCACAATCATGCAATACATGAAGTAGACATGAAGAGAAGACATGGTTAAGCAATTACATATCTATACGTATAATGCTAACTAAAGCAAACAAAACACACAGTGTGGAGGGGCTCATTGCCACATGTCTTTAGACCATGCCACAAACATGCAAAATATGCAAGGAAGACACAAAACACACAGAAGGCATATAGAATACATGAGCGCCACATAGTATGTCACCGACACACTATACATCTTATACATAGCAAACACCAGCGATAGGAAGGAGCTCATCACTACTCCACTATCTAAGACACACCAAACACACCTGACGGTTGAGATACACTACCACAACTGCCAAAGACACACTTAAGGGTGAATGAATTAAGATCCAACCTTGCCTTGTGATGAGGACTTTGTTTAGAAGGATGTGCACTAGCTCAAGAGATACACCACCCCGCCTTCCACAGAAGGGATTTGTTCAAAAAGGGTGTGCACTAGCTCAAGAGATACACCACCCTGCTTTCCGTAGAAGGGATTTTTCTTAAAAGGATGCACACTAGCTCAAGAGATACACCATCCTGCCTCACAATGAGGGCTTACAAACACGCTTTGTTAGTGTAGAAAGTAATCAAGTAGATACCATTATATATGCCCCCATCTTAAAGTAGTTGGTCCCGCTTGCTGGTATCAAGCACATTAAGGTAGAGTGAAAACGTGCAAGGAAACAAGAGATTTCACAAAGCCCATGCCCAAAAAGTGACATGTGCCATGATCGTCGAATGTTCCCACAAACACATCGATATCATTTGCTAAGATAATCAACAAGATATAAGATTTGGTTAGAAAATCTTACTCTAAGATAGTAACCAAATCCATTCATGAAAGCTATGTAGAAATCATATCACATGATAGACCAAGGCTACACTTGTGGGTTCAGAGCTGAGTATAGCCGTGAGGTTATACTGTAGGTATCTCAGAACTGAGTGTAGTGAATAGGTGAGATACAAAATAATTCAAAGTGCATAGAAGTAGATTTAGAGTATTGCAAAGGTTTGTTACAACAAAGTTCACAACATGATACATCACACAGAGTGATTCTACTAGTCAAGTGTTAGTAATATGTATCAACCCCATCTTCATATATGGAATAGGTCCATTTTTTGCTTTCTTGTTGTAGGGACACACGGTCCTTATCAGTATTTGTCTGTTTTCGTCATCTGTTGACTTAGTAGAGTCACTAAAGAATAGAAACACTAAAACTAAGAGTGGAGACAAGAGTGACTTGAGTTTACAACATGGGAAGATGCCCCAAGATATCCTCCACAATGTCATGCCCCCAAGGCACAATAGACAACAATAAGATGAAGAGGAAAGTAGAAGAATAGAGAGACACATAGAAGAATGGTCACAACAAAGGTGGTCTCCTTGTATCCTTGACCTTACAAGAGTATCAAGGGTAATCCAAGGAGACTTTAACACAACATGAGGGAACACAACACAACATTACCAACATATATATCTAGGAGGAGGCCACCCTTGAGAGCAACCGGCATAGGTGCTACATCAAGTGTGGTGAAATAGGGAAGAAATACTTACCTATTTCAATGGGATATCTCCTGGTAGAGAATCCATGTCTATCATATGAGGATATATCATATTGAGTTTTGGACTTGTTTTTGATTAGTTCAACTGGAAAAAAAGGTCTAGAACCCTTTACAAAGTTGCCCCCAAGGCAAAAAAAGGCCTCAAACGAGCTAGAAACAATACATTAACAACACAGAAACAATAGTAAAAAAATGAGACTAATCAAAAACACAAAAAACCAACAGACCCACTAAGGACTATCTTTCGTCCCATACTTAGCTAGGAAGTTAACCATATCCTTATAGTCGCCCAGGCTGTCCATCTCCACATCTCTAACCTTATCATCTAAATCTTTAACAGCAGCAAACATCAAAGCCATGCAATGGAGAGCCTTGGCAGTAAATTCAGTCATCACCCACCATTTCTTCTGCATCTTTTCCATCTTATCTTTAAGCACTATTAGCTCTTCTGCAGTCTTTCTACACAACGTGCAGCCACCCTTCTTCTTGTGTCCCTAAACTTCCTCAACATCCTCCTCCATCTCTTCTAAGCTAGGCTTGTTCAATTTAGCAAAGTGACTCGCTCCTTCATCCTCATGAACATATTCGGTGGGTGTTTCATCTTCTCCCTCCTTAATGGTGTCCTCCACAAGCTCAAAATCCTCAGAAATGTCCATGCCATGGGGATTGGAGGATAGGATACTAGCAATACAACTAGACCTAGGCACACCTTGGGCAACATACTTACCAGCACCACCCCCATCCCCACTCCCTGTCTTTTTAGGTCCCGAGTCAAGGTCTATGACTTTCAAGGGCCCCTTATCCCTTTTTGACTCTACTCTCCCAATTTTAGCCTTGTTGGAATGTAGATTGCCCTCCTCCTCCTTAGCCATCCGGTCCCTTTTAGCTGACACCACAGTTTCCTTCCCAGTCTCTAGGTTAGGGGTATCAAGTTTCTAGCTGGCATTGAGTTTTGGACTTGTTGATATTGTATTAACATTAAGTTTAGGAGGACAATAAGCTTTGGTGGGATTCAAAGAATGGTATCCAATACCATCTGAGTAGTTAATTCCAGTAACTTGTAAAGGTACTATGATTCCTTGTTGATTTACACCACAACCATCACCTACATATTCGTAGTTCTTATAAAGGATTTTAAATCCTTGACCATAAAGAGATGTCATTTCTATAGAAGATGGTGGAGCTTCATAAGTCTCATAATCTATAGTATAAGTAAGAGCATTGTCTTCCTTGTTAACTACAAAATTTTGAGATTCTCTAGGTGTTTCCACAGATTGTTTAGATGAGATTGATGCAAATTTTGATGTTTGAACATTATTAAGCTTATACTCCCCTATGAAAGTAGGAGTAAAATATAATGAACCCAAATTGTCACCTAGAAATGCATTTGATGATGGTTGAGAATCTTGCACAACACTATCTATGGCAAGAGGTTGTGATGAATTAGCTTTTAAATTGTTTAGAATCTTATGATCACTGATTTGTTTTTGCATTTCAATATGTAAAAAGCTTTCCGGTTTTGGATCAACTTCAATAGTTTGAAGTTTATTTACGTAAATAAACTTTATTGATCAATGAAGGGAAGATGGAACTGCCCCCATAGTGTGAATCCATGGTCTTCCCAGAATCATATTATATGAAAGAGCATCGGGCATAACATGAAAAAGAGTAGACAATGTCATGGGTCCAGCCTTTATAGGCAAAGTTATAATACCCAGGGATGGTCTACCAATATTATCAAAGCCACAAATGTTAAGCTTATCCAACTTAATTAATTTTGTATCAATGTTGATTTTGCATAACAAATCAACACCACAAACATTAAGAGCTGATCCATTATCCACTATAGCTCTCTTATCAACTTTTTGTTTATAGTGACAAAGATTATAAGAGGATCATATTGTTTCTAAACTTCCATAAAAGGTAACTCATGTTGTTGAAACAGATGGTCTATTTTTGCTACATGCATACAATCTAACAGAGCTGCTACATGATTAGGCTTAATAGTAGGTGGTACAATCACCTTTTATAAAGCTTCCTGGAGCATTCCGTGGTATGTAGGTGATGTTTGTATGAGTTTCCAAAGAGAGATCTTAGCTAGAGTGGCACGAAGCTGCTCAACAAGATCATAATCTTGACTACCTTTTTTAGTAAGACGAGGTGGTTGAGGAAGCATAGGTTAAGAAGTTGGTAAAGTGATCAGAATGTTCGACTATTGTTTACTATATTATTTTACGTATTGTATGTGTGAGCAACCACATTGTGATAGGGTTTTTGTGACACATTTTGATACATTTGATTTCCTTGAGTAATTTGTTTTGTAACATTAAGAATGTAATTCAAGCGTCTAGGTGGTGTTGGAGCACCTTGAACTGTAATCACCAGTTTGAAGTGAGGAGGCATGTTATGTGCACCATTCACCATGATTTTGGGAACATTAGTACACTTATTCACTATCCCCTTAGTAGGTTGAATAAGTCTATTAGTGATTATTGAATTAATATTGTTTTGACTTTGATTAAGCTCAACATCCATCCCTAAAGGATTTAATGTGAGAGATTTTTCTTCATCCACCAATGCTTCATCTTTTGAAGGGAGAGCATTGAAATGAAGAGAGGGTAGGGCGATATTAAGAAATTTATCAATGACTTCATCCTCTTGCGCCAAAATGTCCTCACAAGTGGGAACAACTTTGAGAGAGGGAGCCAAATCATTATCATCTTTCTCATGACAATTCATGGAGATGAAATTAGTAAAGTCCTTTAATATCGAAGGATATTTATTTGTAAGAGTTATGAAGTTATTAAAATCAGATACATTGTTACTAATTTTTTGTTCACACTGAAAATTAGTTGCACCTAGGTGTAATTGTTCATAATGAATAATAGAAAACTTCAAGGTTATGCATTCTTGAATGGTTGACACTTTGACAAAGCTGAAAAAGAGGATCCAGTTGTCAGGATAACCCATTAGTCCAATGAGGACTGATAAGTTATCATGACAAAAGAATTGATCATCAAAGGATCAAACATTCAAGGAGATACAATTGTTCTACAAGGTTTGATTTTTCAGGAATTATAAGTTAAATTGATTATTCAGATTAATTAGTTTTGAATAAAAGAGAGAAAGATGTTGTATTACATTGTTATTTCATGTCATGTTTTGAACATACATCCAGGTATCTATTACTTTATCTCATGCATTGATTAAAAAGGAAATACATATACATCAGAAAAACTAATTGATCATGTTGTAAAGAAATGTTCAAATGTGTCCCACACAAGCTGTGGGAATAACTAAACTTAGCTTGTGTGAATAACTAAACTGAGCAATTGCAGACATGCAAGCTATGTATTTGTTTGATAAAAGAAAAGAGAAAAGAACATATGATAAATCTAAACATCCATCTTTGCCTGATGATGGAGGTTGTTATTGAAGTTGGTCTTCAAAGTCTTTAGTCTTCATGCTTCAATCCAAGCCACCATCTAGTTGAAACCTGCAAAATTTTTTGGGAAAGCCCTGTTAGTGCTCTGGATGTTTACAGTTATCACATGCTCTTATAAAACAAAGACATCTACTTATCATATCATGCATTCAGATAAGAATTTAGATTAGATAATGATACAAATCAAGAAGAAATAAAGGAGATCAATCAATGCTATCAGGTACTTTTTTATGCTAACTTGTTTGTTCACTGTGCAGGTATAGGACAAATTTTGTTGCTGATTCAAAGACAAATAAATATGTTGATTAAATGTGGCTACTACAAGGGTTTGAGCCCAGCATGTTTCTTTTCATTTTTTGAAAAGAGTACCAAAAAAAGACAGGATGCATCATTCTAAGCTATATCATGCATCATCTAATCAACTTACATAAGGAAGATGTCATCATGACATCATTACAGTTGATTGAAACAAATCAGAACTATATGATTGAATCAAGATTGACAAAAGACAAATTTAGAAAAATTAGATTACAGTCATCTCAAAAGTGATACAAGTTTTCAGATTATTGTGCCTGATAAAGAGAAGAGAGACAGAGGAAGGAGGATACAAGAACTTATGCATCATTTGAAAAAGTTGCAGAATATATCTGATGAAGAGTCATCTCATTATGACAAAGGAGTACAATGAAACAACATTGCATACCAGGTATTTCTCATATTGTTTTCATACTGTCTAAAGATGATCAAAGTTTAGAACAACTATATCACATTCAAAGTTGCAAGTGTCTCATAAGAAGTAGTCAAGTAAATACCACATGAACAACATATAGAACAGTGGAAGACAAACAACTTAATCTCTATGCCAACTTGACTGCCATTAAATAAGACTTCACAATATGTATGAGATGGGTGTGCAGTCATCCAGAAAAGAAGATATAAACTTTGTAAAAGGCTGCCACCAATGCCTCAGAATTTCAAACTATCAAAAGATACATGAAGATCAAATGCTACATTCAAAATGGAGTAACATGTTCAAACAATGAAGCATTGAGGAATGAAGCATAGAATACAAGCAAATACCCCAACACAGTGAATGGGCCTCCAACATGACAGTCAAGTCAACCTTCAAGATCAAATGAAAGACAGTTATGACTGAAGTTGCAAGCTACAAAACATAAATACTATGCAGTAGATGCCACACAGTATGCAACACAGTAAGGAGAAGATGCTATGCAAGTTGCAAGCTATAGAGAATGCAGTCAAGAAGAGGTGCCACATAGAAATGTATGCAACACAGTAAGGAGAGGATGCCATGCAAGATCCACACAGAAGAGGTGCCACATAGAAGTAGATGCACACAGTACATGCCATGCAAGATGTAGTAAAAGAGTAGGTACAATCAAAAGATATAATGATGACATAAAGAAAAACACATTGCAAAAACAAGACAGTCACCATCATTATAGACAGTCATGACAGTAATAGTGAAGTTGTATGATAAATCATAATGGTCATTGCTCACCTACAAAGGAACATCAATAATGATAAAACAAACAATCAAGAAGAAGGCAGTGTTTCCTTCTATGACAGTTATGCTATCAAAATACAGTCACCATCACCATAACAGTCTTGGCAGTGACTTGTGAAGTGGTTTAAATGAGTAGGAGACATTCATGATACACCCTTATGATCATTGTCCACCTACAGAGGAACATGAGAAATGATATGATAGGCAGTCTAAAGATGCATATGAATGATCCCATATGAATGGAGGGACAAGAGCATATATTGATAATACAAAGGTGCATAATGATAAAGATATGAATAGCCAGAAGAGATCTGAAGATGCATGAGGAAGCTACAAGTAGAGATTGAGTATGCAAAAATATGACTACATGTATGAAAATTCATGAATGCAAGCTACAGAAGATGAAATAAAGAAATATGCCTATGCTATAGATAAGACTTGAAAGACAGCAAGAAACAAGAAAGCATGTTTTCCAAGCTATAGGTGCATTTCAAGAATGCCACAAACAATAAAGAAGAAGACATCTAATCTCTATGCCATGATATACATCCAGTTATAGCTAAAAGATAGTCTCATATTTAAATGATGATAATATAGCCAAATAGTTCATCAACCTTGCATTCATGCAATCTGAAGAGATAGTCTACAGAAGAGCCTTACAGTATGATACAAACTATGCTATAATGATGCAAATGGAAGTAAAATGTCAAGCCATTATATAGAATATCAAAAGACTACTGTCATGACAAAAATTAACATATGCTTCTACCCATTAGCCACAGTGGAATGATAAGACAAATGAATCATCATAAAATGTGTATGAGACAGTCACAAGGAGGTGAGGAGTATTATAAGAAGTAAAGCAAGAAAACCCATTTCTAATACTTCAAAGCCCCTAAAATTTTGCCAACATATAGAGACAAGATTACAGTCAAGGTGGTGTTGCATAGAAAGAAGCCATTTTTTTAAAAGGCTATTTACCCATGTCGAGGGACCAAACCCTAATGTTGTTCTTGCAAACACAGTTGAGAGTTTTCCAAGAAGATACCTTAATGCATTCATAACCATCAAGGAGGAACAAGAAACAAGAAAGAGTGTATACCCATATGCTAAATTCACAAGATTTCTTTACAGATATGTCAAATCTTTCATTTCTTACAGTAAGGAGAGAGAGATCAAACAAAATAGTACCTGTGGCATTACAAGATTTTTCTGTGCAAAGGAGAAGTTGAAACCCTAACTTTATGGCTTACAAACCCTCTAGGTAAGTTACAATTTTTATGCCTATTAACAAAGACAAACATAGCCATGACAGATAGAAGTTCTGGAAATGGAGGAGGAGTTGAAACCCTAACTTAAAACTTCAAAACCCTCAAGTTTCTGCATAATAAAGGTAGATTAAGATAAAAGAAGAAGTATGCAGCCATGGCCAACAGAGACTCAACATTTCTTGCTATAAAATGCAATACCCACAACCATCTACAGCTTGTCAAGCTATCTCAGGAGTGAGACCAAAAAAGAATGAAACTACAGAGACTAGATAGCAAGTGCTTACCTTGTTGTCAAGAAAGAAAGATCTTCCACGGCCTCATAGTGGCCTCAAACTTCTAAATGAGCAGGAGAAGACTATTAAGAAAGGAACCACATAGAGAAAGAGTGAAGGCATTAAAAGAATGCACAACAGTGGAGCTGTTATAACAGTGAAAAAGGCCATGGCCATACAGATGAAGGAAGCTAAAGACTTCAAATGCTTCATAACAAATAGAAAAGAAAGGTTACCTTCATTCTAGCTCATGAGGAGTTCATGACAACAACAACGTATTAGAGCCATTGAAGGAGAAAAACTAGAGCCATCATGGAGCTACCTCAAACCCTTGGCCAACATGTTTTGCATAGCTCAAAGATAGAAATCAAAAGATGAGTGAATGAACAAAAAATTAGGGTTGTTTCAATATTTTGTTCGAAGGTTCTTTTCACTCAAGTGCTTTTTTTTTACTTAAAAAAACCAAATTATTACCTTATCCAAAATTGTTGTCAGGGTCAAGACTTTCCCTAACAATCATAACATCTAGTGGCCGACAGCAACCCTTTGGAGGTTGATTCCTTTTAAGTCAAGAGGCTGATATAACATGTGGAAAGGCTACAAGCCTTACGACCTATTATGCATGGTAATGTTCCTTGGTGGTCGAATGGTGGAGGCATAACAAAACACATGCTTAAGTCCTTTTTCCTATGCCCAAGCATCCAAGGATGGATTTCAAGATTATGCATGGTGGCTAACAACCAAGGAGGTGGATGTTTTAAGACATGATATGCATGAATATAGAGTTTACAAAGGTGGCAGCTAAGGTGAGCATCTATAATGGTGCAATATTTTATGGATATGAAATACATGGAGGTTCAAGGGTAAACTCATTATGCATGATGGAGATATAGCATATGGATGATAAGTGATGTGGCAATTGCATGGTGACAACATTGATAATGACAACATATAATGGATTTTTTATGCATGGGGTCAAGTTGCATAGTGGAGTTATTTTCTTTCCTTAACTTCGAATATTGCATATGGGGATATAAGGAGATTTGAGAAATGGATATTTATGCAATTTTTGTCTTGGTCATAGAGTGTGTTAGGAATTTGCAGGTCTATTTAAACCAATTCCACATAACCCAATAGGAGAAACAAGATGCTAAAACAAACCATAATGCAAAGATCAAATGAACAAGCAATAAGATAACACAAGATATACCCTGGGAAAACCCTTTGCAGGGAAAAACCCAGCCTCCAAAAGCATCCATGCTCAAATGTATTATTTAGCAATAAGAGTATTACAATACAATCCATGAGCCTCCATGAATACCCCTGAACCATTAAGCACCTCCAATGCAACCTCCATGTGTACAAGCATGAATCCACACATCACCTGCCATGCTTCACAATATGCACTTACAGGAGAGAACTCAATACAATGACAACCTCTCTCAAACCTCCAATCCACCTACAATGAAACAACCAACATTACCCAAACCACTAACCATGTGCTTGCTTTTATAGACCAAGCTCACACAAATACAACTTGTGGTATTGGATAAAACCATGTGCCCCAAAAACCATGGTAACACAAAACCATTAACTTATAAAACCACTTGACCCCACATTTGACTATTGGTACTCACTTTTCCTAATAAATCAAATAATACAAATAATAATTAATTACTCTATGTGTCCCACACACATAAAATAACTAACCCAATGTTACAATACAACTTATACAAGTGGTAACCGAATAAAATAGTACAATATTATGAAATGGTGTACAACACCATATCCCAACATTATCCCACTTGTTGTATACATTGCATAAGGGTCAATACATGAAAACATCATCATAGGCAAAACATGAAATCACATGAATCTCCAGAATGCTTTTGTGCTCCAACAAAATACCTGCAACAAAGCAAAGTGTTCACCATCTCAATCAAGAATTCTTGTCATCCTCCAATGTGCCACCTATGGAAGAAAATGAACATGCCAAGGTGAAGATGCACCAATCCAAAGAACACAAGCATCAAATCCAAGTGAAACCATAAGGCTCCAAGCTGCTGTCAAAGGTAAAAAACCCACATGACTGGAAATAGCACCCACAACATATGCTAATACATCCAACCATCCATACCTCGTATGTATCAACAACATCAACAAACTCATGCCAATAACATATCCAACCCATATACTGCAATAACAAGCTCCATGAATAAAACCTGTCAATGAAGAACACATACATCCAAGAACTCCCACTGCATGGGTAATGTCAAATCTGAAAATAGGTCCAAGACATACTAAGTCTATCAATCAATACTCAAACCAAGGTGTGGCTAATCAACAAGCCAATGTAGTATCAGGAACAATCATAATGATCTACACATGCATGATAAATTGCTAGATACTCTCTCACAACATGTCACCATAACTCTCCCAAAGTCCAACCATATCAACATGATCCTCCAAGAAGTAGCCATAAGACAAAGAGAGAAAACCTGTAAATCATAATGTCCTTCTATAAACACCTCAAAGTGCTAAGTTGTGTCAAGTATGATCTCCTCTACAACCCCAAATGAAAAGCCTCAACAACACCCAACCATTCAATCTCATAAGATCAAATGAACATATATAACATGTAACCAACATGGATGTAAGCCTCTCTAATCAAGGTAGACCAAACTCATAACCATTCCATAACCAAGAATAAGCCCAATCACATCTCCTAAACTCCTCATAATGAACAAGAAGATAACCATGCTAACATCCCTCAACTGAACCCTCTAGAACGAATAACTGTAGCTCAAGATCCATATCTATGAGAAGATGAAACATAAAGTAAAACACATCTAAAAGGATGGGCAATACCTCATAGATGATAATCTACCGAGTAGACCAAGAGTGGGGAATGAGAATGCTCCTCCAGGATACACCAAGTCATAATGACTCTCTCCAAGAACAAACTCCTCTAGGTCCATAATGAACTCATGTCCATATCCAGGTGTAAGGCTCCTCAGTCTATCTGTTGAAACCTCCAAAGAGTAACCGTCTCAACATGTGTCTCTAATCACAAGAAAACTCCAACCTCACCTAAGTTTCCAAGCATCCATGAGCACCTGTAACTGACCAATACATGCCAAACTCCAAATGCAACATAGCACCATCATGAAGTAATCAAGCAAGTGATCAAAGTACTCAATACCAAGAGAACAAACAAGACCACTGTCAATACTCCTACTGCATAACTGCATAATCAAGAAGCCCATCATGACATCATGATCTAACCATCTCCTCGTAAGAAGATCACATGCAACAAAGTGTACAATGATGCATACATCTTGTCTCAAAAGAACCTGTATCATGCCAATACTCTAAGCTAGCATCAAGAGTAAACCATGACATAATATCAACATCTCCCAAACAAGGATAAACCTGTCAAACTAATAAATCATAATCCAACACCTCAACCAAAGACTCAAAGGAGTCCTCCATGGTAAACCAAGATGTCAACATCTCCAATCATATGAAGATAACCATCTCCTGTCACCTGAACTGAAAATGTCAAAGAACTCTCAAAACCAAGAGCTCCTCCATGACACCAATATCCACTACAGAAGATCATCCATCATGTATGATGAATCTAACATGCTGCCAAAGCTCCCACTGAACCGTGATATTGAGCTGTCTATGACAACAAAATAACCATCTCCTAAATGAAGATTATCCATAGCTCTAAACCAATCAAGAAATCCCACTGTAACATCAACAGCTCCCAAAAGGTCTAGTGAAACAAAATCTCAAAACAAGAAGATAAAACCATCACTGTCAAAAGCTAACATAGAACCATGTATCCAAGCTCTCCATGACATCATGATAAACATGCTATAAGTCCCAACAAATGACTATCTAGGCACTCTAATTATCCATCATCTTATCCCAAAGCAACATACCAATACACAAATGACCACAGACAAGGCCAACTAATGAAGTCTGCATAAACACTGAATCAATCTGGTGGATATAGACAGTTCA
The DNA here is from genome assembly GCA_027924645.1 of Cunninghamia lanceolata. Lineage (NCBI taxonomy): Eukaryota > Viridiplantae > Streptophyta > Pinopsida > Cupressales > Cupressaceae > Cunninghamia > Cunninghamia lanceolata. The sequence goes on along the minus strand of BSBN01000463.1, from coordinate 4,692,776 downwards.
CATCCAAGTCATCCCACTGTAGCCAAGGGGTAGCTAATCCACAAAACTACATAACTCGAAGATCCAAAACAGGTGTAATATGTAAACTCATCATCACACTAGTAAACTGCAAACTGAGATATCAAAGAAGATAACCTATAGAGTCCAAGACTCAAACACCAAATCAACTCTAGATTCGATTTGCCAACAAGTCCACAAATGAGTAACCATAGTCAAGGAACTAATCAAGCATCCAGGAGATAAGAACAATCCCCTAAAACAACACCACAACACCACCAGTAATCATGAATCAAACATCATAGCCCATACCTATCAATCTCATACATGATCATGTCGTGCCAATGCAAATGTGTGTTTGCATATCCATGACACCATAATCATCATCATCACTGTACCTATACTCAACTCCCACTGAAACGAGACTCCAAGTCTCACATGAGTATCAACCATGTCCTCAAACTAAAAGACAACCTGTACCTGTCTCCATCAAAGTCGTAACTCTGAAAACACCTGTAAACCTATATCAGGGAGCACCAAATCTGAAAAACTACTATACCATACTAATGGTCTCATAGCAACATGTACTCCCACAAGTCTGTGCCAACAAATCCATCTAAATGCACTCGTAAATGCACTCTGAATCTCAGGCTCCTACAAGTGATCAAACAAGTACCAAACTCTCTCTGCACACCAAAATGAAAATCTACATGATCCAAACTATAGTACACTTCAAGAGCTCTCCAACGCCTATCCAAAATCCAAAATCCCATTCTGTATGTGAAAGTTATGAGCATAAAACTGTACCGAAGCAATGCGGGCTTCAAACACTAAATTCTGATACAAACAAAAAAATCTAATCATGAAACCTATACCACTACATATTTCTTGGAGAAAGCTTTCCGATGCCTATGTGAAAGTCATGCCCCTTGGAAGAAAAGGCACTCCTAGGGCTAAAAATGGACCCCTGGTGAGCTCTTGTACCCTGATGATGTGGCATGATGTCATTGCTGACGTCATCACTGCTGACTGGGCATAAACACATGTGGCACTGACATGGCACTTGGTTGGCATAATTAATCTTCAACAGACGGATTTGAAAAAGTTTTCCATTTTGTTTAAATTTCCCAAAACTCCATGGACCAAACATTATATGGAGGTTTTAAATTTTATAAAGTCCAAAATCAAAAGAGATTTTAAATGCTGCCATTTTAAAAATTTCTTTCCACCCCACCGAACCTTTTATTAAAGGTTTAAATATAAAAATTTTAACGTTTTCCATACGGGTTGCCATTTAAACCTTAAAGGAAGGAAGGTTTAAATAAAATTTAAAAGCCCTTAAAAGGGCTACTACATGAGCCGACGACAAGGAAGGTGGTGGACCGGCAGGCCATATGGCTCTGCGCCAGTGGTACCTGCCGGTACCCTACAACAATAGCGTAGGGGCGGTACGGTAGTACCCGCCCCCTACAATTTTCTTGTTTTTTTTTAAATTTTTCATCTTGTAATTTTTTTTTAATCGCCTATAGTTTTTTTGATTTTTTTTTCAAACAAAAACTATAGAAAAAATTCATGCGCAGGAAAAATATTTTTTATTTTATTTTTTCTAAGCGTACCTCCAACTGCGACGGTTGTACGGCCGTACCGACGAACCAGGGGGGCTTCAAATTTTGCATTTTGCTCCTGTGGCCGAAATAGGTTGAATTTTATATGATTTTTTGTTTCTCAGGCCTCTTGGACTCAATGGCGAGGTCCGTTTTGTCCCAGGAGGTCATCTATAGAAGTTCCTCCTCAAAACCCTCATGAAGCCAAAACCTGGAAACCCTCTTCAACCATGATTTTTCAATCACCTGATCTGCAACGTGCACAATAAATCACCAATACCCAGAACCCCCAATTTGCAATTCAACCTGCACAAAACCTTGTAGTGTCCCAAATCCTTACATGCATTGCCATGGCTTCCATTTTGCACCTAATCTACACACACAAGGGTTATACATATCCAGGGAGCTCACACCTCACTCAACCATGAACATGGCTCTGATACCAACTGTTAGAAATTTGTAGGTCTATTTAAACCAATTCCACATAACCCAATAGGAGAAACAAGATGCTGAAACAAACCATAATGCAAAGATCAAATGAACAAGCAACAAGATAACACAAGATATACCCTGGGAAGACCCTTTGCAGGGAAAAATCCAGACTCCAAAAGCATCCACACTCAAATGTATTATTCAGCAATAAGAGTATCACAATACAATCCATGAGCCTCCATGAATACCCTTGAACCATTAAGCACCTCCAATGCAACCTCCATGTGTACAAGCATGAATCTACACATCACCTGCCATGCTTCACAATATGCACTTATAGGAGAGAGCTCAATACAATGACAGCCTCTCTCAAACCTCCAATCCACCTACAATGAAACAACCAACATTACCCAAACCACTAACCATGTGCTTGCTTTTATAGACCAAGCTCACACAAATACAACTTGTGGTATTGGATAAAACCATATGCCCCAAAAACTATGGTAACACAAAACCATTAACTTATAAAACCACTTGACCCCACATTTGACTATTGGTACTAACTTTTCCCAATAAATCAAATAATACAAATAATAATTAATTACTCTATGTGTCCCACACACATAAAATAACTAACCCAATGTTACAATACAACTTATACAAGTGGTAACCGAATAAAATAGTACAATATTATGCAATGGTGTATAACACCATATCCCAACAGAGTGCTAAGGGAGATTTTTTTTCACAAATGTATTGGAGTGATAAGGAAATGTGTATTTATTCCTAAGTCCTATTTTTGCAAAATAGGCAAATGTATTGGAGTGATAAGGGTATTTTTTCTTCTAATCATGCACGATTTTACACATTAATTAATTGTAAATAAATAATAAAGTAATATTCTATAAATTACTTTATTATTTTCTACAAATTGTAAAATAAAAAATAGACAAGTTGTAACCAATAATAAAGTAATATTTTATTCCTTTATTATTTACTCACAATCAATTTTGCTCATGCAAAATCATGCAAATTGATTAGCTGAGTTAACTAGGCCACATAGGGGTTTTGCTTGACTTTTTAGGAGTATTTTTAGGGTCCTTAGTCAAAATTTTGGTCAAACACATGGAGAAGCCCAAATTGAAGCTATTTTTGCTCAATTTAAGGGAGTTTTAAACCCTAATTTTGAGGATTTTTGAGGTTGCTCGGGAATGAGTATTTTTAGAGGCAGTTAACTGCAAGTCTATATTTTTGCATGCCTCTTGGAGAGAGCAAACCTAGATATTGTAAAGCAAAAGTCTATTTTTTCTAGTTATTGATTTTCATTCTGATTCAGATAGATTGGAGAATTCTTATAGCTCACTATTACAGTTTTATTGAGAGATCGATAGGTTACAGGTTATCTTTTGTATTTTGCAAAGCTTTCCTTTGTTATTTTAGATCAGTTGAATTACCTTTCCTTTTAGTGTTGAATGCTGAAGTGATTTTAATGAAATTTTGCTGTGTTTTATTGTTAAATCTTCAAAATTATTGTCTAACCTCATTGTTTACATCATTAAAACATAAATTCATCACAGGTCTTAGGTTGTGTTAACTAGAAATAGTCTTTTTATGCTGTGAAAAACTATTTTCCTTCATAAAAACCTATTTTCAAACCTTCCTTAGAATCATTTTTGTGATATTTATGCCAAGTCTGGATTGTGTAGAAGTTAAATTTTTGAGCAAGCATTGTGAATCATATTGCATTATTTTTATCTATATCAGGTGCATCACCACTTTACACTTAGAGTTCATTTAATTTCTTTCTTTCCTTTTCCCAAAAAGTAAAAACATACATCTCGATAGAACATTTGAAGGGAACCAACCCACAATCTAGAGGTCTAATCTCATCATAGGGCACCCACACCCTGAGATTAGTCCCATGTTACACAAAATTGCAGTGCTTTAACCAGCTTTCCATACAGGTGCAATTCCTAGTGATAACAGTTTTTGGCATGCCTGGTGAGACTTTGAACTAATTTTTAGTTCAAAAGGACTTATTTCTTTTTGCTATTTTTGGTATGAGCATCAGAATTCTAGCCTTTTAGAGGTTTCTTATCAGTACCTAGTGACTCTAATACTTTGGTTTTTTCAGATTAGATCTTGCAGCCTATGAAAAAATATCAAACAAGGTCAAGCAAAAATTCTGAGAAGAAGCATAATTAGTTATCTCCACAAAAAAAGGAGAATAAAAGAAGAGAAAGAGGCTAATACAACATATTTATCAATTATTACATATCTGCCAAGTACACATCCTGACTTTGCTTCACATCAGAACCCATTGTTTGCAAGTTCATCAACAGATTTTTTGAGTTCTCCACCAGTAAACCCAGAAGAACAGATTCTTATTTTTCAAGAGGAACCACTTCTTCTCGAGTTTACTTCTGAAGAGCCTATTTTACAGGAAATATTTCAAGAAGTTTCAGTCCAAACACCAGCTCAAGTTTTACCCATTCCAATGTCTTTACTAGGAGAAGGAGGAGGAGTGTTACCACCTCCTGGTGGAGGAGGTGGAGTGTTACCACCACCTGGAGGTGGTGGAGGAGGTGGAATAAATCTACCACCACCTCAAAATTAGCCTTTTGTGTCTTTTAATGAAGGCAACCCTTTTGAATCTGAATCAACATGATGACATATCGATGGCTGCATTGAAAAGTTTACCAAGTTTTACAGGAGAAGATGTGACTACACCCATTGAACATATCAAAGATGTGTCTTTATGTGCTGTTCACCACATCACTGAGGAAAACATTACAATCAGGTTGCTGGCATCATCATTAAAAGGTAAAGCTCTTCAATGGTTTAGAGGCTTAAGAGTAAATTAAATTAGATCTTGGGATGAATTAGGTGCTGCTTTGAATAGGCAATTTCAAGACAAGTCTGATCATTTATCATTAGTTGAACAAATGACTACTATTAAGAGGGCTCCACAAGAGCAAATGATAGATTTTAATTTTAGATTTCAGAAAACATGGAATAGAATTCTTGAAACAGTGAAACCATCACCAGAGCATACTTTTTTGTATTATTTAAGGGCATTAAATTCAGATATTGTTGTTATGATGCAATCCATGGGAGGGGTAACTTTACCAGTTTCTTTTGATATTGCAATAAGAGCAGAAAACAATTTAATAGAAGCTGGTAAGATAGCACCTAGGCCCCCAATGCCAATTTTTCTAGATATACAACATTTAATACCAATTTCAACCCCACATATTTCAACAATACCATCTTTTGGTTATTCAACAAACACACAAAATAATACAGAGCCCATTCATTCTAAATTTAGAGAGTTGAAAGAAAATCAACAAAGCATAGCAAAACTACTGTAGACTGTGAGTAATGACTTAGTGAGTCTAAAAATTCAAACAAATCATATTAACAGACCTTACCAAGCAGCCCCTTACCAAGCAAATAGACCTGGTTATTAGGCAGATTATCAGGGTCAAAGAAGAAATTACAACGATAGGCCAAATCAACAATACAATCCAAATGTTGTCAGTACATCAAAAGAAATAGTGCCTATATAGAACATGGTTCAAGACTATGCATGGTGCTATCCCTGTAATCAGCCTCATAATCATGCCACTTGTCTAAATGGAATAGTAAGTCAAGCTTTGATGGTACATAATAACTATGCTGTTGCTAAAAATTTAGCAAGTGTTGTAAACAACCAGTTGGACATTTAGCCTCAGTATGTTAATCCTGATGTAGCTTCTTTTAAAAAAAAGTGCCTGGTAAACTTTTTAATGTGACCGACGACCCTAGTGCGACACGCCCTCTGGCTCCACGTGAGTGCTTTTGCCTGGAGCAATGAACCGGTGAGGCCACTATTAATTATCGTTGCACCAAAAGATCAACCTATTAATGCCTGATACAACCACTTGACTTAACAAGCATGGGAGGCGGTTAAGCCCTTGTTGCAAACCACCACAACGCAACGCTGAACAAGGAGACCAAGGGCCACACCTTGCAACAATCCCCCCTAGTGCAAGTGCGGGGTTTGAACCCTTGACCTCGACTCTGATACCAATTGTTAGTTGTCGTTGCACCAAAAGATTGACCTATTAATGCCTGATACAACCACTTGACTTAACAAGCACGGGAGGTAGTTAAGCCCTTGTCGCAAACCACCACAGCGCAGCGCTAAACAAGGAGACCAAGGGCCACACCTTACAACAACCACAACATAGGGGACTTCATCCCCTAGCAAGAACACTTCAAACCCATGAGCTCGTTGGCCTAGTGAAGGCGTAAAGCCTTTGAGCTCGTTGGCCTAGCAGGGGTTTAAACTCTGGTGGCCGCCACTACAACTGAGCGACTTAACCACCGAACCACGCCCTTATCGGCTACTCCTGATGTAGCTTTAATGAATTGGCAGGCTAATAAATTTTGTGGTGTAAATCAGTTGCCAGGTCAAAAGCAATCTTTTACTAATATTGTAGCAAACACAAGATCAAAAAAGAGAGCTATTGACTTGCAGCAATAGCCCGGAAATACAAATTAGCAAGCTGAAACTGGAAAATAGCAAGCTGGAAATGTATCACAGCCAACTAATAAAGGAAAAAAATATAGTTTCTACAACTCAGAATGAGCAAAATCAAGCCTCTACATCAAAAGATTTGCACATTTTGTCAAGATAGCCAACTACAGAAAATAAATAGCCAGCAAAAGACCACCCAAAGGTTGCTGTCCCAAAAGTACAACAAAAGGTTAGTGGCCCTATTTTTAATATTTTGAATCATATGAAAAAGACAACAGTAAGCATGTCTATTTTAGATGCTTTACACACACCAAGACAAAAAGATTTGCTACAAAATGCTCTATCTCAGTTGCCTTTGTCAAATGAGGTACAAAAATCACATCAACCTTAGATTATGATTGCAAAGGAAACAAAAAAAAGAATAGAACAACCTAAATCATTAGGCAAACCTCCACCATTTTATGTCACTTTGATCATAGGTGATTATTTAGTACATAATTGCATGATAGATTCAGGAGCCAACAATTTAGTTATGCCAAAACAACTAGCTGATAAGTTAGGTCTGAAATATGAACCTATTGTTAGAGGTGTTGTACAAATGGATGGAACTGAAGTAAGTACAGTTGGAATGTTCAAAAATTTAGGCCTTTCTCTGCATGCTTGTCCAAACTTTGATTTGCCACCTACCTTTGCCATTTCCTTATCTAGAGATTTTACAACAAGGTTAGGAGGGTATTTATCATTTGATTGGACACATTTATTTTTTAGAACTAGATATGGAACCAAGGTTACAATCAAATCTAAACCACTAGCAAAAGATCATTTGGAACCTTACACACCCAGCTCTATAAATGCAAATGTTCCCATTTTTGATCAAGAATCTAATTCCTGTCCAAGATCCAAACACACCTTTGGAAGGAATTACAGATTTGGTTCTAGACCAATGTGTAGTAGAAAATCATGAAACAGATCCATTTGAGCAAATGGATGAGATTGGTCTTGGTGTGTACATGACTCAAGAAAATAATACAATTATTCCAAATCTGATTAAAGAAGAAAAATAACAAACTGTAGAATCTGAAGATGATGTTTGGGAACTATTTTTTATGTTAGATTCAGGACAGACAACTGAGAGGGGGGATGAATCAGTTGTCCAAAACTTTCTTCCAATTAATCACTTAAATCCACTTTGTTATTCAGCAGCATAATTATGAATAATCATAGAAACATAATGCATTAAATCAAGAGTAGAAACACATTAACACATAAGACACCAAGATTTTAACGTGGAAAACCCGGTTAAGGGAAAAACCACGGGGTGACTAACCCAAGATTGTATTCTCTATTAAAAGAATAAGAAGAACAAAATGGCACATGCCAATTAGGGCTCACTGCCCGAGCACATTGCTCACAAGAGGTCCACTGCCTACAAGAGACACTGTCTACAAAGTAATAGATATTACATACTTGAACTAAAGAATAGTGTCTTTAGCATGCTTGAGTCAGTTCCATTAAGCCCAATACTTCTGCTCTACCTTTCGCTCTACTCCTCTCTACCACACACTCATCTTGACAACTCCTTTGAAATGACTTCACAACCTCTTATTTATACAAGACATTTGACTTTGGAATAATCATCCAAGTCGGCATACATTACAGAGCAAATACATAAATAATACATGACTAATTATAAAAAGACTTCATGCGGATCAACACACTGTCAGCCACACAGATCTGAGACTTCAATTTTCCTTTAGGAACACACCATTCTTCACATAACATCTTCAAGATCATTTGTAGGATGTGTAACTCATCCGGTAGGCCAAACATAGGAAGAACACCATCATTCGGAAGTAATTCTTCAATTACAAGCTCAATCTTCAATGCGGACCACCAACACAAACTGGACACAATCCGGAGACCTCCACAAGCTTTCCTGAATCACCAAGAACATCCACACTACTTCTACTTATTGAAATCATTCTCTCCTTCATCCGAAACCTCAAGAACACAGTCTATCATCATTGTCATATTGGAATAGATGTTTGCAGACCTCCAGACTATGAACCAATTGAGTTGTCAATTCACATTGACTTCCTAAACACTCCACCAAATCCGTAGAACAAGATATTGCATTTCTGGATCTCACCGGACCTATCTGTGTCATTCTGTCACCTCTGAACATCTGCCAGAACCAGTTTTACTTAAGTGGCCATAACTTCTTCAAATCTTCATGCAGACCTTTGAAATCTTTATTGGATCATCTTAAGACACATATCTACAAACCCTTTGATGCACATCCTCTGATCTTCATCTTAGCTAGGATATTTACCTCACTGTCTTCACTATTCTTCTTTGTTCCTAATAGGACTAATTTTCTCAATATCCTCAACATACAGCTCATCCAATCCTTATCATCAATGCAACAGGAGTATGTTGACATCAATGACAACACCAGTTAGGCCCATACTTGCAACAATCTCCCCCTTTGTCATTGATGGCAACATATGATGTGAAAAACTATTTTAACCATCAAGACAAGAAATTCTCCTCACTGACATAACTCCCCCTATCAACAACAACCATTCACATGTCTTCTCTTCCTTTACTTCTCCCCCTTTGATCAACAACTACTTATTTTTCACATGTTTTCTCTCCCCCTTTGACATCAATGGCAAAGGGCACATACTTGCATCACTTTAGAATCATACTAGCTGCTCCCCCTGAGTAGCAGCTTCCCATCATCAATCTGGACCAGAAGATATGACTGTGAGATCCACCGAACTGATGCACATCAGTGTACCTTAATTCAGAACCTGAGGGGTAATAACCCCTAACTTCTCCCTGAGATACTCAAAAGAGTCCTTAGGTAGAGGTTTAGTAAAAATATTTACAATCTGATCCTTGGAAGGCACAAACTCCAATCTGACTTCATTCTTGTTCACTTGCTCTCTCAAAAACTAAAACTTGATGGATATATGTTTAATCTTTGAATGCAACACTGGATTTTTTGATATGTTTATTACACTTGAATTATCATAGAATATTGTGATAGGTTCCTCATACTCCACTCTAATATCTCTTAGCACTTGCTTCATCCACAATACTTGAGTACAACTACCTACTGCTGCAATATATTCTGCTTCTGCAATGGACAAAGATATTGCCTCTAGTTTCTTGCTCAGCCAAGAAACCAATCTCTTCCCCAAAAAGAATGCTCCACCATTGGTACTCCTCCGGTCATTCATATCTCCTGCCTAATCCGCATCTGTATATGCATGAAGAGAAAAATCATGATCTCTAGGATACAACAATCCATATTCGACTATCCCTTTTAGATATCTAAAAATCCTCTTGATTGCCATGACATGAGATTCCCTAGGATCAACTTGGAATCTAGCAACAAGACCAACAACATTCATAATGTCAGGTCTAGTTTGAGTGAGATACAATAATCCTCCAATCATTGACCTGTACTTTTTCTGATCAACCTTAGGAGAGTCATCATCTTTGCTCAATTTACATCCGGTTGCCATGGGAGTACTCATTGGTTTTGAGTCTTCCATCCTAAATTTCTTCAACAATTCTTTCACATATTTGGTCTGAGAAATGAATATTCCTTTCTTTGTTTGAATGATTTGCAGACCCAAGAAAAAATTCATTTCCCCAAACATGGACATCTCAAACTCACTTTTCATTTGATTTGCAAAAGTTTTGCACATACTATCTCTTCCTCCAAAAATCATATCATCCACAAACACTTCAACAGTCAAGATATTTTCATGATCAATTTTGAAGTACAAGTTACTGTTAGTAGTACCTTTGTTGAAACCAATCTTCAAAAGATGCTTATCCAATCTTTCATACCAGGCTCTTGGGGCTTGTTTGAGTCCATACAGTGCTTTCTTTAGCTTGCAGACCATATCATCATGATCAAACAATTGGAATCCATCTGGTTGCTCAATTTATACTTCTTATTCCAAATCACCATTTAGGAAGGTAGACTTGACATCCATTTGATATACTTTGAAATCCTTGAAGGCAGCAAAGACAAGAAATAATCTGACTGCTTCAATCCTTGCCACCAGAGCAAAAGTTTATTCAAAATCAACTCCTTCTACTTGAGAGTAATCCTTGTAGACCAATCTAGCTTTGTTTCTGACTACTTCACCATCTTCATTCAGTTTATTCTGGAAGACCCATTTGGTTCCAATCACATTCTTATTTTTCGGTCTGGAAACAAGATCTCAGGTGTGATTTTTCCCAATTTGTATCAGATCTTCCTCCATTGCTTTAGTCCAGTTTTCATCGTTGCAAGCTTCATTCACTATCTTTGGTTCAATCATTGAAATCAGACAATACTCTTCTAAATCTTGAGCAATATTTCTTCTTGTTTGAACACCTTTGCTTTTATCACCTATGATCTGATCTTCAGAGTGATTCAATCTTACACACCTAGGAATTTAGGGAATTTCTTGCACTTCTGATTCTTGAATAGGTTCATTCAAACTGACCTCTTCTTCCTGATTCACCGGATCAATCTGAATCTGAATTTCAGAAGGGGCTTGGAATTCTTGAACAAAAACATCATTCTGATCATCTTCATCATATTCATAAAACCTTAAGGGTTTTTCAATACCTTCATCAACCTTCACATTTGTACTTTCTACAATCTTCCTCAATCTATTGTTATAACACCAGTATGCTTTGCTTTGAGTAGAATAACCCAAGAATATTCCTTCATCACTTCTAGCATCAAATTTTCCTAGATCTTCATCTCTTTTAATGTAACATTTGCTACCAAAGACTCTGAAATACTTCATAGTGGGAGTGATGCCAAACCAAAGTTCATAAGTAGTCTTACCGGTATTGCTTCTGATTTGTACTTGATTGAGAGTATAGACTGCAATGCTTATAGCTTCTTTCCAATAGATATGAGGAACATTTTCTTCCATCATCATGGTTCTAGATATTTCCTGGATGGTCCGGTTCTTTCTCTCCACTACTCTATTCTGTTGTGGAGTCCTTGGAGCAAACAATTGTCTTTTTATCCCACATTTCTCACAGAATTATATGAACTCACCAGATGTGAATTCTCCACCTCTGTCAGACCTTAGACATTTTATGTTCAAACTAGTTTCATTCTCTACCATAGCCTTGAATATTTTGAATTTCTCAAGAGCCTTAGATTTCTTTTTCAGAAAAGTCACCCACATCATCTGGGAGTGGTCACCAATTAATAACATGAAGTATCTATCACCTTGCACACTCCTGATTCTTGCTAGACCACATAGATTAGTATGAACTAAGTCTAATAATCTGGTAGAAGATTGTTCCTTGCTTTTGAATGAGACTTTGGTTTGTTTACCCAACTGACATTCTTTGCACAAACTATTAGTAGGTTTCACCAATCTTGGAAGATCTCTTACAGCCTAAGTGTTGCTATCTTGATGATATTATCAAAATTCACATGACACATTCTCCTATGCCACAACAAACTCTGATCAATTTGAACAAATAAACAACTTTTGCCAGTACCAACCAAGTAGAAGATATTACATTTTGTTTGAGTACCGGATGCAATCTCTATTCTAGAACTTTCAAAGATCTTAAATTTTCCATTTTTGAATCTGAGATCATAGCCTTTATCCACCAATTGTCCAACACTGAGAAGATTGTGCTTCAGACCTTCAACATTTAGAACATTACCAGTTTTGTTCTTTCCATCAAAAGAAATAGTTCCTCTACCTCTGATCTTGCCAGCAGAATTATCACCAAATTTTACAACTCCTTCATATCTTTCCAAGTCTATGCACCTTGTTTTTATCACCTGTCATATGGTGGGAGCATCCACTGTCAATGACCCAATCATCTTTTTCTTCAACTTGGGCAGCCAGAGCTCTTTCTACTATTTTATGATTGACAATTCAGAGGGCATTGGATCTTCTTCCTTGATGGCAATAAACACCCAGTCACTTCCAGCTTTGTTTCCTGTCTCTGATTCATCATCTGTTACTCCATCATCATCTTCATGGACATAGTAGCATTTCTTTTGGAATCTTGATCTATTAGGATTTGGTCTTGAAAATCTTTCTAGACATCTTGAGGCAAAGTGACCAATCTTATTGCAATTAAAACATTTAAAAGGCAATTTTCCTTCATACTTATCGGATCCTCTTGGCAGTCTTTTTGCAATAAGGGCTTCAAGTTGAGTAGTTTCGACTTCATCTTCTTCCAAATCTTTTCTTGCTTTTTCATACCATGATAGTTTTGAAGAGTTCTTTCCTAAATCAAACTTTTATTTTCCTTTTACAGAGGCATTGGCTTTAAATGCAGATTTAGTCTTGGGGGGTGCATCTCCAAAATCTACCAATTCAAATGCAGCCAATTTACCAACCAATTGATCTCTTGTGATATTTGAAAAGGATCTGAATTCTTCAATAGCAGTAACCTTGTACTTATAAGAATCAGGAAGGGATCTGAGAACTTTGGCAACAATCTCATCTTCATCCAAGATTCCACCAGCACATCTAATGCCACAAACAAGCTCATTTACTCTTGGCATAAATGTAGTGATATTTTCATCTTCTCTCATCTTTAGGTTTTCAAAATTTTCTTTCAGAATCTGTAGCTTGGCACATTTGACATACTTATCTCCTTCATGTAAAAGTTCCAGTTTTTTCCAAATCTCAAATGCAGTTTTTAGATCAATAACATTTGTCAGTTCTGAATCAGATAAGGCACTTAGTAGAGCTTCTTTAGCCCGAAGGTTGTTTTCAGCATCTCTGATTTCATCTATAGTTCTCGGACCATTTTGTTGAGGAACATACTTCTTTGAAGCCATGACCCAATATTGCATTCCCATACATCGCAAGTGACATTCCATGTGACTTTTCCAAAGAGTGAAATTGGTTCCATCAAACCTCAGACTATCCTTCTTGTAGGATGACATCCTGGATCTCCTCAAGCGATTAAGCTCCTTTTAGAGGAACTTGGCTCTGATACCAATTGTTAGATTTAGGACAGATAACTGAGAGGGGGGAGGTTAATCAATTGTCCAAAACTTTCTTCCAATTAATCACTTAAATCCACTTTGTTATTCAGCAGCATAATTATGAATTAATCATGGAAACATAATGCATTAAATCAAGAGCAGAAACACATTAACACATAAGAGACCAAGATTTTAACGTGGAAAACTTGATTAAGGGAAAAACCACGGGGTGACTAACCCAAGATTGTATTCTCTTTTTAAAGAATAAGAACAAAATGGCACATGCCAATTAGGGCTCACTGCCTAAGCACACTGCTCACAAGAGGCCCACTACCTACAGGAGACACACTGTCTACAGAGTAATAGATATTACATACTTGAACTGAAGAATAACATCTTCACCATGCTTGAGTCAGTTCCATTAAGCCCAATACTTCTGCTCTGCCTTTTGCTCTGCTCCTCTTTACCACACACTCATCTCGATGACTCCTTTGAAATGACTTCACAACCTCTTATTTATACAAGATATTTGACTTTGGAATAATCATCCAAGTCAGCATACATTACAGAGCAAATACATAAATACAACATGACTAATTACAAAAAGACTTCACGCAGATCAACATGTTGTTAGCCACACAGATCTGAGACTTCAATCTTCCTTTAGGAACATGCCATTCTTCACATAACATCTTCAAGATCATCCGCAGGATGTGTAACTCATCTGGTCAGCCAAACATAGGAAGAACACCATCATCCAGAAGTAATTCTTCAATTACGAGCTCAATCTTCAATGCAGACCACCAACATGAGCTGGACACAATCCAGAGACCTCCACAATCTTTCCTGAATCACCAAGAACATCCACACTACTTCTGCTTACTAAAATCATTCTCTCCTTCATTCAGAACCTTAAGAACATAGTCTATCATCACTGTCATATTGGACTAGATGCTTGTGGACCTCCAGAGCACGAACCAATTGAGTTGTCAATTCACATTGACTTCCTAAACACTCCACCAATCCGTAGAATAAGATATTGCATTTCTGGATCTCACCGGACCTATCTGTGTCATTCTATCACCTTTGAACATTTGCCAGAACTGGTTTTACTTAAGTGGTCATAACTTCTTCAAATCTTCATGTGAACCTCTACAATCTTTACTGGATCATCTTAAGACACATATCTACAAACCCTTTGATGCACATCCTCTTATTTTCATCTTAGCTGGGATCTTTACCTCACTGTCTATACTATTCTTCTCTGTTCCTGATAGGACTAATTTTCTCAATATCCTCAACATATAGCTCATCCAATCTTTATCATCAATGCAACAAGATTATGTTGACATCAATGACAACACTAGTTAGGCCCATACTTGCAACATTTTGATGGTTCTAGAAGCAAGGTAGGAGCTGGAGGAGGAGTTGTTTTAGTTTCTCCCAAAGGTGAGAAATATTATTCATCTTTTAGATTTGCTTTCAGCTGTTCTAACAACTCAACTGAATATGAGGCTTTAGTTCATGGATTAGAATGGGCAAGGAAGAGAAAAATCAGATGTTTAAAAGTGTTTGGAGACAGTGAGTTAGTGGTTAAACAAGTCAGAAACCTTTTTGCTACAAAAAATGACTTGCTAAAATTATACAAACATAGAGTTTGGGACATGATAGAAGAGTTTGATGCATTTAATCTCATATCTGTACCTAGAACTGATAACAAGCAAGCTGACAAACTAGCTACTATAGGAGATGAATATGATATTCCTGCTAAAATGAGGAATATTCACTCTCCTTTATATGTCAAAGTTGCTGTTAGACTATCAGTTCTAGATAATAATGTCAGTTGGCAAGTGTTTGACAGTGATGAACAGATTGTAAATTTCTTAATGGAAGAAGCTAAATTTTCTACAAGTAATTAGTAGAATTTTGTGCAACAATATGATGACCAAATACTTTAGTTAATATCAAATAAGTTACCCAAGGGATTAGTGACTTTAGAATCTATCTTTAATACTGATGATCAATTAAGAAAGGACAAGGCCGACTTGTCAATAAAGCAAGAACATTATGAACCTCCTGAGATCTTTAAAGGGAAATTGCTCAAGCTAGGAAAGATATGTACAAAACAAGAACAACAAGCATTCATCTAGCTTTGTCAAGAGTTCAGTAAAAATTTTGCATGGGAATATGGAGATTTGAAAGGTTTCAACTTTGAGTTAGCTCAACACACAATAGAGCTAGAACCTAAAGCTAAACCTATCAGACAAAAGCAAAGACCATTGAATCCCAAACTGAAAGTGCTCATGAAAACATAACTCAATAAACTCATTGAAGGTAATATCATTTTTCCTATCAAACATACTTCATGGGTTTCTAACTTGGTTCCTGTTAGTTTTTCTTCTGAATCAGCATTAGGGTTTGTCAGTTCTAATGCACGAGTAGATTCAGCCAACTAAATATAGGAGGTTGTGTGAGCTCCTCCCCTTCACTTCTGGTTCTACCGCACCAAGGGGGGTATCCCTATTACTAAAGATGTAACATTGACTGGCTCAATGATAGGAATATTTAGCTTGACAACAGCAGGTAGAATACTCTCATGTGTGGACCAAGATGTGGATGATACATCACAAGGTTGGCAATCTTCTTAGACATATGTGTCTAGTTAAGGATGAGAGTATGCAGGGGTTCCTAATATTACTCCTATAACTAACAGGTTGGGATAATGGAATGGTTTGAATTTGATGATTTGGATGCAAGACAAGGGTTTTGGATCATAACTACTTCACAAGATCAGACCAGTGCCTATCTCAAGGCAAGGAGTCAAATAGACATATACATAAGAATGGCTTGCAACTAGCATTCGAGTTTCAAGGGGTTAGGACTGATGCTTGCCTTACAAACATCACCCAAGGATAGGTATTTAGCTATTCATACTTACAAGCACCCCAATTGACATACATTCTTCTTCAGATTTAACTTAAGACAAATTTAATCCACTCCTTGAATGGAAGTCAAAAGATCAAACATGCAATACAGAAGCTTGTATCCCCGAATCTATGAAACCCTAAGCAACCAGATTCAAAAGAAGAACCAACATGCAACACATGGAGACAAACAAATAAATACATGCAAAAAAGGCATTTTTCATATAACATTAACACTGAAACTGAACATATGTGCGAGATACATCACAAATGCAATACATAAACTCCAAAATGAGATAGAACAACAAGGAAATGCTTTGTATTTCATTATCTTTCCCCCAAAATTTCCCAAGTCTTCAACCACCAACAACTGAGCCACACAACCCTACTTATACAGCAGGAAGGTGCACTCAACCTTTCAGTACAATGGCACATCAAAATATCTACCAAATACATGCATTAGAAGATGGCGCTCAAAAGTAGTTAATGCTGTAGGAGAAATAGGGAGAAGAAGTAGGTAAAATCAAGATCTGGGCTGTCGCTTAGGGACTTTCCTCTTAAAAATGATGGTTGAACTGTCCACCGTCGACCCAAATCCTGCAGATGTCACCATTATTGCTCAGCTACCCGTAGATCCTCAGTGGCGTGCCTTTGAAACTTTCCCACCAAAATACATCACCCTGATATTTTAAATTAGAAGGAACCATTTATCCCACATGCACCCCATGGAGACCCTTTTAGCACTTTATATACCATGCTACATGTAAACACACTGTCGCACATTTTACCCTGCATGACCCGCGAGCCAACCGCTGGCGGTCTATTGGTGTAACTCCTGCCTCCGTCGGTGTGACCCACACTATCAAAACAAATGAAAGTCCTCTTTCCGACATCTCATGTCACACCGACTGCTACACCCATTGCCAAGTCTTCGGCGAGACCGTAAACCATCGGCAAACTCAAAAATCCTCCTACCAATATGCATCGTTTCACCGACGAACACCTCCATTAGCTAGACATCAACCATCAGAGTGACAAAAATCTCCTTCGCTGACCACACCACTCTCGCTGACAGCTAAATCCTTGAAAAGCCTCAAACCACAATCCATCGGCTAGACAACTCACGTCGGTGGACCTCCCGCCAGCTTGCCCGATAAGCAATGTCACTCTGATGAAGGTTCTCATCGGCCAAACACAAGACATTGGAAGAAGATCTCCCAGCCTCACCGATGCGAGAAGTCACCTTGATGAACATCCTAGTGACATGATCGTCACATTCTCAATATCAAGGGGTCTTCATAAGATGACCTAGTGTTAGAAAAAATGACCCCCTGGACCTTGATGACCCTGAAACCTGAATGATTAAGCAGGCACCACCAGTAGCTCGAGCCTAAAACCCTAAACATAAATGATTACCAACAATTCCTGTTAGAAAGAAAAATGGAGAAATCAAATTATGTGTTGATTTCCGTGATATAATAGAGCATCTTTAAAGGATCATTATCCTTTACCATCTATGGAACAGATATTGCAGATTGTTTCTGGATCAGAGAGATTTTCTTTATTGGATGGTTATTTAGGTTATAACCAAATTCTTGTGAAAGAGGAAGATCAATACAAGATAGCTTTTACCACAAAATGGGGCATACTAGCATACATAAAGATGCTATTTGGCTTATCAAATGCAGGTGCAACATTTTAGAGAGCAATGGACATGGCTTTTCAAGGCCTGATTAATAAAATTGTGCTTGTATACTTAGATGATGTGACTATTTTTTCTAAAAAAGCTGAAGATCATTTTCATCATTTAAGACTAATCTTTGAGAGATGTAGAGAATATGGGGTATCATTAAACCCAAAGAAGAGTATTTTTTCTGTTCATGAAGGAAAACTACTGGGACACATCGTGTCTAAGGATGGAATTGTTGATAATTGAGAGGGGGGGTGAATCAGTTATCTTAATTATTTCAGCTTTCTAAACTTTCTTAATAATTAGAGCAGCATCAATTCAAACAAGCAAACATAACCATGAAATGGAAGTATACATGACACAATATTTTTGACGTGGAAACCCTGTTAAGGGAGAAAACCACGGGGTGATTAACCCAAGATTGTATTCTCTGTTAGAAGAATAGGATTACAAAATGACACTTGCCAATTAGGGCTCACTGCCTGAGCACACTGCTCACAAGAGGCCCACTGCCTACAAGAGACTCACTATCTACAATTTACAAAGAGTGTAATACAATACTTGAATTGATAAGGAGAATCTTCATATGCTGGAGTTTAGTTCTAGTTAAACTCAGTACACTAACCTATTGCACTTCATCCTTTCTCTTCTTTAGTCCTACTATCCTTTCACATATCGGACCTGCCTTTCTACTTTCGCTCTACCTTACTGCTTTTCTTCGCACTACACCAAAAACACGACACACCTCATAACTAAATCCATCTTGTATATATATGCGCAAAAGTGATTTCATCACCTTTCTAGTCAGCATCTGGAATAGTCAATATTTTTAATGAACTCTGATCTGTCGGTTGAATCCTTGCTTATCGTGATACGGATCAAGGATATACTTGTAGAAGTCATCAATCATGTCGGCCAATTATAACTTATGCCTTAAGAATCTTTACCATCATTAGTAACGCATCCGGAATCATGTCTGATGTTCTGCCAGTCAGTTCTTCCTCTGACCACACTGCCAATCAGGAACCCAACACTCAAGTATTCATATCTTTTTTTTCATCTATCACCGGAGGCTAAATCCTTGGAATCTATCAGTCAAGGTAGTCCTCTTGACTTCCTCAAATCTTCACTTCACCAAGATACTTCCTCTAAGAGATCCAGACCTGACTGTCAAACCTTTCCACATACTCTATTCTTGCTTACTAGACCACAACATTCTTCAATCTGACTTCCGGTAGAGACACACCATATCCTACGGATGTGTGGGATGAACTTTGTTGCCATCAATAACAACATTCATGAATACATATAGTGTCTCTTGCCAACAGGAATATCAATTGATCCTGGAAGAATTATTGTAATACTGGCATTACCTCTTCCTGCACATAAGAAAGGCTTACAAAGCTTTCTGGGAAGAATTAACTTTGTAAGAAGGTTTATTCCAAACATAGCAGCACTTTTACAACCTCTTACAACAATGCTGAAGAAGAATATTCCCTTTAGCTAGACCAAAGAAGGAAGGCAGAGATTTGAAGAAATAAAGGAAGCACTTGCTACTGCTCCAACTCTGATAAGTCCAAATTTTGATAGACTTCATTTTATATGCATTCGGCAGTGTGGATACTATATTAGCTATGCTATATCAGCAAAACAGTGAAGGAATGGAACAACCTATGGCATTTTTCAGCCAAGTTCTGCATGACTACGAGGTAAGATATTCTTTTATTGAAAAGCATGTATTAGCTGTTATCAGGAGCTTAAAGAAATTCAAACACATGCTTTCAAATAATAGAATTCAATTAATGGTTGCTCACCCAACAGTGAAAGAGTTTTTTCTCAGTAAAGATCTAAATGATAAGAGAGCAGGGTGGATAACAAAGGTCATGGAATATGACATACAAATTAAGGTAACCAAGATGGTTTGAGGCAAAGGACTATGTGAACATCTTGCAAGAAATGAAGGATACAACAAGGAACTTGAAGGAGAGGCTGAGACAGTGCTTCAAAACAATGAAACATCTGCTGTCCCAGACCCCCTACAAGTTGGACATGATATGATTCATTATCTGCACACTGGTGATTGTCCACAAGGCCTGGACAGATCTAAAAGAAGATATTACAGATTACAGGCAATCCCTTATGGCATAATTGATGGAATTCTGTACAAGAGAGATTTTAACAATGTTTTATTAAGATGTTTACAACCAGATCAGACTCAAAAGATTCTAGAAGAATTTCATGATGGACCTGCTGGAGGTCACTTTGTAGCTAGAACAATAGCTCTAAAAATTATGAGGGCTGGTTACTATTGGTCTGACATGTTCAAGGATGCTCATGAATGGGTAAAGAAATGTCTTAAATGTTTAATTTTTGCAGGTAAACAAAGACTGGCAGTAATGCCCTTGCATCCAATTCAATTGGAACAACCATTTGGCAAGCAGGGATTGGACTTCATTGGTCCTATCAATCCACCTTCAAGTCAAGGACACAAGTGGATTTTGATTGCTACGGATTATTTCACTAAGTGGACTGAAGCAGTTGCTTTGAAAGATGCTAATGAAACATCAGTCCTAAATTTTTATCAAGATCTAGTGTCTAGTTTGGAACTCCTGACTCAATTATTTCAGATAATGCTTTAGCATTCATTTGATTAAGAATATCTGATTGGTCTGTCAAAAATAACATATTCTTGAATACTTCATCAAATTATTACCCTCAAGGTAATGGATAGACTGAATCAACTAACAAAAATCTGATTAAGATTATAAAGAAAACAGTTGATGAAAATTGGAGGTCTTGGCATGATAAATTAAAGTTAGCACTGTGGGCTGATAGGATTACACCTAAGAGATCAACAGGTAATTCACCTTATGTGCTTACATATGAAAAAGAAGCCAAGTTACCAATAATAGTGGAGTTGCCAACACTTAGCTATATAAAAGAGCTAGAGTTACTTGAAGAACAACCAATGGAAATCAGGATTACACAGTTGATTGAACTTGAAGAGATCAGAAAGGAGGCCCTGAAAACATTGGAAGTACTCTAGGCCCAAATGAAAAGAACTTTTGATAAAAGAGCAGTACCAAGGGTTTATAAAGAAGGAGATCTAGTTTTCAAGTGGAATGAATTGAAAAGTAGACCAGGACAACATACAAAGTTTGATGCAATGTGGGATGTGTTGGTTATTTTTTTTTGAATTTACAGTGGGTTTGCCAGTTCCAATGCACAGGTAGATTCAGCCAACGAATACAGGAGGTTGCGTGAGCTATCTCCCCTTCACTTCTGGTTCTGCCACACCAAGGGGGGTGTCCCTATTTGCTAAAGATGTAACATTGACTAACCCTATGACAGAAAGATTTAGCTTTGTGATAATAGGCAGAATACTCTCATGTGTGGACCAAGACTTGTGTGACAAATCACAAAGTTAGTAACATTCTTGGACAT
Organism: Cunninghamia lanceolata; assembly: GCA_027924645.1. NCBI lineage: Eukaryota > Viridiplantae > Streptophyta > Pinopsida > Cupressales > Cupressaceae > Cunninghamia > Cunninghamia lanceolata. Next base: position 4,671,169 of record BSBN01000463.1, on the reverse strand, counting down.
ATGTGTCTGGTTATGGATGAAAATATGCAGGGGCTCCTAATCCTATTCCTACAACTAACGGGTTTTGGATGGTTTAAATTTGATGGTTTGGATGCAACACAGGGGCTTTGGATCATAACTACTTCACAAGAATAGACCGGTGCCTATCTCAGGGCAAGGAGTCAACTAGACGTATACATAAGAATGGCTTGCAACTAGCATTCAAGTTTCAAGGGGTTAGGACTGTTATTTGCCTTACAAACACCACCCAAGGATAAGTATTTAACTACCCATACTTACAGATATCCCAGTTGACATACATTCTTCTCCATACCTTAACCTAAAACAATTTAATCCACTCCTTGAATGGAAGTTACAGATTAGGCATGTGGTACAACAAAACTATACCCTAGAATCTGAGAAACCCTTAGCAATTAGATTCAGAAGAAGAAAATGCATACAAGTGGAGACAAACAGATAAACACATGCAATAACACATTTTTCATATACAATGACAAGAAATTGAATATATGTGCAAGATACAACTCAAATGCAACACATAAACTCCACAGAGATAAAACAAAATGGAAATACTCTGTATTTCGTTATTCACACAAAAATTCTGCCCAAGTCTTCAACAACAACAATGAGTAACACAGTTTGGCTTTTATACCAAGACTATGTACTCATCAAATTAATTACATGGCAAGTCAAAACTTCGCTAGATACAATGCATCATGAGAAATGGCACTCAAAATTGAATGCAGCCAGGAAGCAAAGGAAGAGAATAGGTCGAATCAGGATCTGAGTCGCCACTCAGGGACATTCATCTTCAATCGGGTGGTTGACCTGTCATTTCCGTTGCCCATCCTCTGCAAATGTGCCATCAATGCTTCATCCACCCGCGGGATGCAACAACAGATGCATTTGGGGATTTTCTCGCTCAAAAATGGCTGCACTCGCCTAGAAAAAACCATCGTTGAAGGTTCAAAACCTGACCGTTGATCTAAAATCCATCGCTGAGATTGACAGCACTCAAAAATATTGAAAAGTCGTCAGCCAGTGAAAACATGCCACATAGGCATCCCATGATTCTATCGCTAGCCTTTTCCCTCTTGTATTTTGTCTTTTAGCCCCTTGTATATGCATGTTCGAATGCATTTACAAATCCCTTTTTAAATCTTTGTATATGCAGGATGCATATACACGCAACTGCTCAACATACAAGGCGGACCTAAAACTTTTATGCATCAGAATGTACCTCCTTTTGAAGCCTGGATTGTATCTTTTTCATTTGCATCTCGCATTGTATATAGGAATGTATACAAGCATCCAAACATACAAGCCACGGATGCCAGCCATTGAATTAGATGAATTTGATCTTCACATCGGATCTGGCTTGTACATTGCTCCCTTGTATATTTGCTTGTATGTCGCATATACAATGCGAACATACAAGCCAAATATACAAACAACGGACCTCAAATTTTATACACTGGAATTGATTTCTCCGTCGGGCCCGAATTGTATCTCAGGAATGTATATTTGGTTGTATATCGAAATATACAACCGCAAACATACAAGTGGTGGGCCCTTGCCTCGCAACTGTAGCAAATGCATCTATGCCAACTCTTGTACATTTTCCTTATATCTTTCAAATGCATGTCGACTTGTATATTAGAGATACATTCACCTTTATACATTTTTCTTTGCACATTTCGCTTGCATGTTCAACATACAAGCCCGATATACAAGCAGTGCCGATGTACATACAGCAAATATTCTTGGGAATCTGCGAAAGATTCCCCCCTTGTATATGCACATCCCAAGCTTGATATACATTCAAAAATGCATATAACTCATTTTTCACCATTTTTTGAAGGCCGATGGAGACTTTTGAAAGCCTGCCAATGTACATTTTGCCTGCAACTTAATTTCAGAACGCTAAACTTAGGTGATCACCACCAGGATGGACCATATATAATCACAGAGTGTAAGAAAAACAATGCATTTCAACTTGCTAAGTTAGATGGTGAGGTGTTTCCAATCCCAGTTAACGGGATTCACCTCAAGATATGTTACTAAGTAAGGCAGCCTTATGTTGTAAATAAGTGCTTTTGCACAGTTAGTTTCAATTTTGTTGTTTTGTTTCCAAGAAGTGCTTCTGCACATGTAGCTGGTTTTGTTTAAGCAAATCAATTTTAGTTTCAGTTTTTTTAGTTAGTTGCTACTGTTGTTTTTAGTTAGTGTGAGTTGTAGAATTTCTCTAAGTTCAAGGAAGAAATGACTCTATGCCCAATGAGAAGGCAAGGCTATAGGTTCTAAGCTGTTTAGCAGGCAAACACCCCTGAGAGGTCACCAGAAATGTTACTAAATTTTTGTTCACATTGAAAATTAGTTGGACCTAGGTGTAATTGTTCAGAATGAATAATAGAAAACTTCAAGGTTATGCATTCTTGAATGGTTGACACTTTGACAAAGCTGAAAACAGGATCTAGTTGTCAGGATAACCCATCAGTCCAATCGGGACTAATAAGTTATCATGACAAAAGAATTGATCATCAAAGGATCAAACATTCAAGGAGATACAATTGTTCTACAAGGTTTGATTTTTCAGGAGTTATAAGTTAAATTGATTATTCAGATTAATCAGTTTTGAATAAAAGAGAGAAAGATGTTGTATTACACTGTTATTTCATGTCATGTTTTGAACATACATCCAGGTATCTGTTACTTTATCTCATGCATTGATTAAAAAGGAAATACATATACATCATATGCATCAGAAAAACTAACTGATCATGTTTTAAATAAATGTTCAAATGTGTCCCACACAAGTCGTGGGAATAACTAAACTGAGCAATTGCAGACATACAAGCTATGTATCTGTTTGATAAAAGAAAAGAGAAAAGAACATATGATAAATCTAAACATCCATCATTGCTTGATGATGGAGGTTGTTGTTGAAGCTGGTCTTCAAAGTCTTCAGTCTTCATGCTTCAATCCAAGCCACCATCCAATTGAAACCTGCAAAAAATTTTTGGACAACCCCGTTACTGCTCCAGATTTTTACAGTTATCACATGCTTTTATCAAATAGAGACATCTACTTATCATATCATGCATTTAGATAAGAATTCAAATCAGATAATGATACAGATCAAGAAGAAATAAAGAAGGAGATCAATCAATGCTATTAGGTACTTTTTTATGCTAACTTGTTTGTTCACTTTGCAGGTATAGGACAAATTTTGTTGCTGATTCGAAGACAAATAAACATGTGGATTAAAGGTGGCTCCCACAAGGGTTTGAGCCTAGCATGTTTCTTTTCATTTTTTGAAAAGAGTACCAGAAAAAGACAGGATGCATCATTCTAAGTTATATCATGCATCATCTAATCAACCTACATAACGAAGATGTCATCATGACATCATTACAGTTGATTGAAACAAATTAGAACTATATGATTGAATCAAGATTGACAAAAGACAAATTTAGAAAAATAAGATTATAGTCATCTCAAGAGTGATACAAGTTTTCAGATTATTGTGCCTGATAAAGAGAAGAGAGATAGAGAAAGGAGGATACAAGAACTTATGCATCATTTGAACAAGTTGCAGAATAGATCTTATGAAGAGTCATCTCATTATGAAAAAGGAGTAAGATGAAACAACATTGAATACTAGGTATTTCTCATATTGTTTTCATACTGTCTAAAGATGATCAAAGTTTAGAACAACTATATCACATTCAAAGTTACAAGTGTCTCATAAGAAGTAGTCAAGTAAATGCCACATGAACATCATATAGAACAGTGGAAGACAAACAACTTAATCTCTATGCCAACTTGACTGCCATTAAATAAGACTTCACAATATGTATGAGATGGGTGTGCAGTCATATAGAAAAGAAGATATAAACTTGGTAAAGGGCTGCCACCAATGCCTCAGAATTTCAAACTATCAAAAGATACCTGAAGATCAAATGCTACATTCAAAATGGAGTAACATGTTCAAACAATGAAGCATCGAGGAATGAAGCATAGAATACAAGCAAATACCCCAACACAGTGAATGAGCCTCCAACATGACAGTCAAGTCAACCTTCAAGATCAAATGAAAGACAGTTATGACTGAAGTTGCAAGCTACATAACATAAATACTATACAGTAGATGCCACACAGTATGCAACACAGTAAAGAGAAGATGCTATGCAAGTTGCAAGCTAAAGAGAATGTAGTCAAGAAGAGGTGCCACATAGAAATGTATGCAACATAGTAAGGAGAGGATGCCATGCAAGATCCACACAGAAGAAGTGCCACATAGAAGTAGATGCACACAGTACATGCCATGCAAGATGCAGTAAAAGAGTAGGTGCAGTCAAAAGATATAATGATGACATAAAGAAAAACACATTGCAAAAACGAGACAGTCACCATCATTATAGATAGTCATGATAGTAATCCTGAAGTTGTATGATACATCATAATGGTCATTGCTCACCTACAGAGGAACATCAATAATGACAAAACAAACAGTCAAGAAGAAGACAACGTTTCCTTCTATGACAGTTATGCTATCAAAATATAGTCACCATCACCATAACAGTCTTGGCAGTGACCTATGAAGTGGTTTAAACGAGCAGGAGACATTCATGATACACCATTATGATCATTGCCCACCTACAGAGGAACATGAGAAATGATAAGATAGGCAGTCTGAAGATGCACATGAATGATCACAGATGAATGGAGGGACAAGAGCATATATTGATAATACAAAGGTGCATAATGATAAAGATATGAACAGCCAGAAGAGATCTGAAGATGCACGAGGAAGCTACAAGTAGAGATTGAGTATGCAAAAAGATGACTATAGGTATGAAAATTCACTAATGCAAGCTACAGAAGATGAAATAAAGAAATATACCTATGCTAGAGATAAGACTTGAAAGATAACAAGAAACAAGAAAGCATGTTTTCCAAGCTACAGGTGCATTTCAAGAATGCCACAAACAATAAAGAAGAAGACAGCTAATCTATATGCCATGATATACATCTAGTTATAGCTAAAAGATAGTCCCATATTTAAATGATGATAATACAACCAAATAGTTTATCAACCTTGCATTCATGCAATTTGAAGAGATAGTCTACAGAAGAGCCTTACAATATGATACAAACTATGCTATAATGATGCAAATGGAGGTAAAATGTCAAGCCATTATATAGAATATCAAAAGACTATTGTCATGATAGAAATTAACATATGCTTCTACCCATTAGCCACAGTGGAATGATAAGACAAATGAATCATCAACAAATGTGTATGAGACAATCACAAGGAGGTGAGGAGTATTATAAGAAGTAAAGCAAGAAAACCCATTTCTAATACTTCAAAACCCTTCAAATTTTGCCAACGGATGGAGACAAGATTACAGTCAAGGTGGTGTTGCATAGAAAGAAGCCATTTTTTTGAAAGGCTGTTTACCCATGTCAAGGGACCAAACCCTAATGTTGTTCTTGCAAACAAAGTTGAGAGTTTTCAAAGAAGATGCCATAATGCATTCATAACCATCAAGGAGGAACAAGAAACAAGAAAGAGTGTATACCCATATGCCAAATTCACAAGATTTCTTTACATATATGTCAAATCTTTCATTTCTTATAGTAAGGAGAAAGAGATCAAATAAAATAGTAGCCGTGGCATTACAAGATTTTTCTATGCAAAGGAGAAGTTGAAACCCTAACTTCATGGCTTACAAACCCTCTAGGTAAGTTACAATTTTTATGTCTATTAACAAAGACAAGCATAGCCATGGCAGATAGAAGTTCTAGAAATGGAGGAGGAGTTGAAATCCTAACTCAAAACTTCAAAATCCTTAGGGTTCTGCATAATAAAGGCAGATTAAGATAAATGAAGAAGTATGCAGCCATGGCCAACAGAGACTCAGCATTTCTTGCTATAAAATGCAATACCCAGAACCATCTACATCTTGTCATGCTATCTCAGGAGTGAGACCAAAAAAGAATGAAACTACAGAGACTAGATAGCAAGTGCTTACCTTGTTGCTGTCGAGAAAGAAAGATTTTCCACAACCTCACAGTGGCCTCAAACTTCTAAATGAGCAGGAGAAGACCGTTGAGAAAGGAAGCACACAGAGAAAGAGTGAAGGCATTAAAAGAATGCACAACTGTGGAGCTGTTATAATAGAGAAAAAGGTCGTGGCCATACAGATGAAGGAAGCTAAGGACTTCAAATGATTTGTAACAAACAGAAAAGAAAGGTTACCTTCATTCTAGCTCATGAGGAGTTCATGACAGCAACAATGTATTAGAGCCATTGAAGGAGAAAAACTAGAGCCACCATGGAGCTACCTCAAACCCTTGGCTGACATGTTTTGCATAGCTCAAAGAAAGAAATCAAAAGATGAGTGAATGAGCAAAAAATTAGGGTTGTTTCCCTATTTTGTTCGAAGGTTCTTTTCACTCAAGTGCTTTTTTTTTACTTAAAAAACTAAATTATTATCTTATCCAAAATTGCTGTCGGGGTCAAGACTTTCCTTAACAATCATAACACATAGTGGCCGACAACAACCCTTTGGAGGTTGATTCTTTTTAAGTCAAGAGGCTGATATAACATGTGGAAAGGCTACAAGCCTTATGACCTATTATGCATGGTGAAGTTCCTTGGTGGTCGAATGGTGGAGGCATAACAAAACACATGCTTAAGTCCTTTTTCCTATGCCCAAGCATCCAAGGATGGATTTCAAGATTACGCATGGTGGCTAACAGCCAAGGAGGTGGATGTTTTAAGACATGATATGCATGAATATAGAGTTTACAAAGGTGGCAGATAAGGTGAGCATCTATAATGGTGCACTATTTTATGCATATGAAATACATGGAGGTTCAAGGGTAAACTCATTATGCATGATGGAGATATATCATATGGATGATAAGTGATGTGGCAATTGCATGGTGGCAGCATTGATAATGAGAGCATATAATGGATTTTTTATGCATGGGGTCAAGTTGCATAGTGGAGTTATTTTCTTTCCTTAACTTCAAATATTGCATATGGGGATATAAGGAGATTTGAGAAATGGATATTTATGCAATTTTTGTCTTGTGCATGGAGTGCTACAGGAGTGACTGGTTCTTTTATTTTCCTTGCAGAGGGAGATTATTTTTTCACAAATGTATTGGAGTGATAAGGAAATGTGTATTTATTCCTAAGTCCTGTTTTTGCAAAATATGCAAATGTATTGGAGTGATAAGGGTATTTTTTCTTCTAATCATGCACGATTTTACACATTAATTAATTGTAAATAAATAATAAAGTAATATTCTATAAATTACTTTATTATTTTCCAAAAATTGTAAAATAAAAAATAGACAAGTTGTAACTAATAATAAAGTAATATTTTATTACTTTATTATTTCCTCACAATCAATTTTGCTCATGCAAAATCATGGAAATTGATTAGCTGAGTTAACTTGGCCACCTAGGGGTTTTGCATAATGTTTTAGGAGTATTTTTAGGGTCCTTAGTCAAAATCTTGGTCAAACACATTAAGAAGCCCAAATTGAAGCTATTTTTGCTCAATTTGAGGGAGTTTTAGACCCTAATTTTGAGGATTTTTGAGGTTGCTCAAGAATGAGTATTGTTAGAGGCAATTATCTGCAAGTCTATATTTTTGCATGCCTCATGGAGAGAGAAAACCTATATATTGTAAAGAAAAAGTCTATTTTCGCTAGTTCTTGATTCTCATTCTGATTCAGACATATTAGAGAATTCTTGTAGCTCACTATTATAGTTTTATTGAGAGATCGGCAGGTTACAGGTTATCTTTTATCTTTTGCAAAGCTTTCCTTTGTTATTTCAGATCAGTTGAATTACGTTTCCTTTTAGTGTTGAATGCTGAAGTGATTTTGATGAAATTTTACTGTGTTTTATTATTAAACCTTCAAAATTATTGTCTGACCTCATTGTTTACAACATTAAAGCATAAATTCATCACAGGTCTTAGGTTGTGTTAACCAGAAATAGTCTTTTTATGCTGTGAAAAACCATTTTCCTTCATAAAAACCTATTTTCAAACCTTCCTTAGAATCATTTTTGTGATATTTATGCCAAGTCTGGATTGTGTAGAAGTCAGATTTTCGAGCAAGCATTGTGAATCAGATTGCATTATTTTATCTATATCAAGTGCATCACCATTTTACACTTAGATTTCATTTAGTTTCTTTCTTCCCTTTTCCCAAAAAGTAAAAATATACATCTCAATAGAACATTTGAAGAGAACCAGCCCATAATTTGGAGGTCTAATCTCGTCATAGGGCACCCACAACCTGAGATTAGTCCCATGTTACACGGAATTGTAGTGCTTTAACCGGCTTTGCATACATGTACAATTCCTAGTGATAACATACATAATCAAGGACTTCAAATGAAGAGCATTTAAATATATCCTTATCATACATGGATTGTATATGAGTTAAAACATAAGGATGCATAATTACGAATTTGTAAAAAATTTTAAAATCTTTGATATATGCATGCAATGATACCAAAGAGGAGCAATTAGAAGATTCAATAACAAAATGTCTTGGAACAACAATGCGTAATAAGATCTATTCATTTATCAAGACAACCAATATGAGAGGCTTTTGTACACCACAACACTAGTTTGAGGAAACTGGGTTTTTGAAGCTTTTTTAAGGATAAAAAAATACACTAGTGTCACTACAAACCAAGTCAATTTAATGTTAAAAGTGTTGTACAAAAGGTGATATTGATAATTTATTTATTTGTTGCAAATATGTGAAAAAGATGCTTATTCTCTTATGTTGAAATACACATTGTGTAATTGCAAAAGTATGATAATTATGCACTTTTTCCACAATTATGAAATTTTTTGAATGAATATGCAAAGAAATCAGTGGAAGATCTGATTTGAAATGTTTATGATAGTAGTAAAACCTGAAATAAGATTTTGACTACAAACCCTAGCTTTGCAAATGACTAGGTTATAGGAAAAATGCATGTTTTCAACAAAACCCTAGCAAATGAGATCTTCAAATGCAAGATGTGATATCATGAAATGATTGATTGCTGTAATCTGGATCAGATCTATTGTAAAAATTAGAAAATCAATTGTTGGAGTACAGGACCACTGAGAGGGGGGGGGGGGTGAATTAGTGATCTATTGAACAATCAAACTTTTTCACCTATTAACACACTTGACTAATAATGCAGAGAGAACTAAGTCACTTTAATGAATTAGACATTGAATATTGAATGCATCACCATAACAAGTACATTTAAACATAAGACTATGAGAAAAGATGATCAAACATAAGACACAACATCAAGAAGAGAGATGACACCAGTATTTTGAGTGGAAAACCCTAGAAGGGTGAAAAACTAATATGAAAATAGATTCTATTGAGCCTCACTGAAAAATCCTTACTGGATACAAAATATGCCTCATTGGCTACAAGAGGTGTCTCACTAACAATATACATTATATCACTAATTTGAATGAAAAGGAAAAACACAGAGGGACACTCTGTTTCTTTGCAAACCACTTCAACATCTTTTCAAATACATACTCAATAGCATATCAATCAAAAACATAAAATGAGTCTCACCCTTACTGTCACAACTTTTTGCATCTCTGCCATTTCTTTTCACACCCTTTCTCACATGTGTTTTCTATATGCTTCACACTTCAAAAACAACTTGTTTAGAGTGGGAAAAGATGGATGTGTGAATATGTGAGGGTTTTAGTTTTTTATATGTAATCCTCCTTTCCCAACAAACATTCCAAGGGCTTATCAACTAAGTTGAATCTCCACTAAGCGAAAGCAGTCACCTATTGTGTTGGATAGCCACTTGGGAAGCTGTGGACTCTTAGATATGTCAAACAATGTCTTTATCTAATGCCCAATTATTCTTAGAAACCCTAATTATGTACATCAGTAAGCAAATTATCAAATTACAGCAAATCCTTTCAAACTGGAACAAAGGACAAAGATACTTAACTTACTATTTTTCAAAGTTTGGAAGGCAGAGAAGTCAGGGACATGGGGACTCACACCCAAGTCCAAGGTACCAATTTCTTTGAGGGGTTCTGATCTCCTTCCGACACTAATATGCACTACAACTTTAGTTTCTGGAGATTCCAATGTGGAGGACACAAGGACTAGTGCCCTAGTCCAGGAAAAGCACCAGTATCCTGCTTCTTTCCAGATCCTGAATCCTTGATGTCTCCTAACCTTCCCTGCAACTCTACTTCTTCCAGATGTGACACCTGTAACCTGTAATCACAAGGAGTGTGGGAGGGGGTTGTGGTGTGTAGAGGCTTGCCTCAGTCAAGCCTCAGAGAGACATTCAAGTCTTTCGAACACCATTGTTAGATGAGAGTGCGTATCCCAGCAGGATAGAGGCAAAAATCTAAATGATAAATGATTGAAAACACAATATATATCACCTTGTAGTAAAGATCTCATGGAAGGAAGATGCTCTTCATGCCATGAGGAGATGGATATCAAATTTGCAAATACAAACACAATAACAACACAAAGTACTGCTCTGCAACACAATGAATGCCCTGAATCACTTCACAAAAAGCTTGTTAATCCAAAATTCCATCTAGTTTGAAAATGAAACCTAATCATGCTTATATATGCAACTACAAAGATTCTCGCTAAGAATTTCGTAATTCAAACTTTAGATGTCGGCATAGGACCTAATTAACGATCATAAAACTGATATTTGAAATTAGGGCAAATCCAAATAGGGTTGGACTAGGTCGCTAGCATCCAAGTCCACCCTGCCATTTTTGCTTAGGATTCATCAAAGTGTAGCCCCCTAGGTCCTATTTGTCACAAGACCTGAGGGTTTTCTCATTGAGAGTCAGAAATAACATGCAAGATGCTCTAAATGCAATTACAAGACCCGGGAGCTAAACCTTAATAGGAAAAAGCCCCCAAGGTTACTTTTTCTGACATAACATTTAGCCCCCACTTTAATGTATGTATAACCACAAGGCCAATACATGCATTAAAGTACGGTCAACAAACATAGAAAACACACTAAGCACAGAGAAGACATGCCAAACACATTGAAGACAATAACAAGCACACAAAACACGAAGACGACAGTTACAATCACGCAAAACATGGAGAGGACAACATTGAAGACACGCAAAACGTAGTGAATATAGTGAATGTAGTGAAGACAGTAATGATTTTATTTTCTTTTTCATTTTCATATATATGAAATGCAGATGCAAGTACAAGGAAAGTAAACACACAACCTAAAATGTAGGAAGGACTCATCGCCACTAGTCTTTAGACTGCACATGGGGCAACAAACACGCCAAACAAATCTCAAAGTGTAGGAGGGACTCGTCACCACCAATATTTTGACTACACTTGATAACAAACATGCCATACAAAACAAGCACGCTGTACAAATCCCAAAGCATAGGAGGGACTCATTGCCATCGGTCTTTAGACTATGCTTGGGAACAAACATGCAATACACACACATATGGAAGACACGGAGAAAACATGGAAAACAAGTGATGGAGTGTACCTATTTCTAGGTTCATCACCATCTCAAGCACATTACAAGCACACATCGATAATTGGGCTTCACCACAACAATCGTCGAAGACATGCTTAAGGGTTAAGTTAGTCATAGAACCACTCCCCACCTCCGCAGAGGACTTTTTGAAAATGATAGGATTGTGCACTCTCCTTGAGAAATACACCATCCCCGCCTCGCACAGAGGGCTTAAGATAAAAAGGATATGCATGATATCCTACCTCTACAGAGGGCTTAAGATAAAAAGGATATGCATGATATCCTGCCTCTATAGAGGGCTTAAGTGATTGCAATAGATTCAAGATTCACAAACACACATTGCTAACACCTACAACTGAAAACTTACCTTATATATGCCCCCATCTTAAGGTGGTTGATGTCGTGTTAGGAAAAAAACACACAAGGGAACACAAGCTCTCACAAAGCCCATGCCCCCCTGGAGGTGACATATAATTTACGATCGCCAAATGTTCCCACAAACACATTCTCGTAAGAAAAGTGTTAGTGTCCATATAATCATGATAAACAACAATGCATATGATCAATCACATAAAGAACCGAGGAATGAAAGATTCAAGATAGACAAAGTGCATGGAGCAACAATATTGTTAGGTTTTGTAAGTGTGATAGGACAACATCAAGATCACATGCAGTGATTCTACTAGCCAAGAGTGAGATAATATATAACAACCCCATCGTCATGTATGGACTAGATCCATTTTTTTTATTCCTCGCTAAAGGGAAACTAGGTCCACATCAGTATAAAATATTTTTCATCATTTGCTCGCTAGATAGAACCACTAGAGGAAGGTAAACAATAAAGAAAGAGAGGAGAAACAACTTCCTTAGGGAAAGTCATGTAGGAGGGTGCCCCCATGTCACCAACTGCAATGCTATGTCCATAAGACATAACATACAACATTGAAAATCGAGGAGAAGCAATATAGAATAATGATGATACAAATAGAGAAGGATCACAATAGAGGTGGTCTCCTAGTATACTTGACCTTACGAGAGTATCAAGGGTCATCCTAGGAGGCCTAAACAACAGATAACACATCACGGGGGAAACACATCATAGAGGTTGTTAGGACAGTAAAAATTTAAAATTTTTATTATCTTCTCACTCCACCATATTTGAATAAACCCTAAAAAATATCCCAAAAAAACCATAGTAAAAATTCAATGTATCTCATAGGATGTCTATAGATGAGCAGTGCCAAAATACTTAAAGGTCAATCTATTGGCAAGATGTCTTATTGCTTACACCGATACATGAAGAATCATTTGAAAATAACCATCGGTGTGAAAATAGAGATTGGAAAGAGATTTATAGAAGTCACTGATGGAATAAGTAATACCGATGACCCTTCATCGGCAAGAGAACCGAGTAGTCATACCAATCGGTATGACTAATAATCATCAGAGGATCCTTCAGAAGCTACCCCGACAGTATATAGCATACCAATGAAGTATTTTGGTAAGAGTTTCACCGAACATCCTGAGGGGGAAATGAAATAAATAGCCATCGGCAAGAAATAAATTATTGGGATGAGAAACAAATAAGTCTCCAATACTCAATGTCTTGGCAAAAAGAGAGCTCTCAGCGAGACTCACAGCGATAAAAATATCTATCGGGATGACTAAATATATCGGGACAATGGAATTAGGTCTTACCAATTCACAAGTCACGGTGATCAAAAGGTGTCGGTGACACTTTAAACAGACTATGTCCGATAAGGAATATGAAATGATCATCGGGGAGAAGATTGGGATTGGGTTGTCTTTTAAAAGCTATCCCGATAGTATATCTCATTCCGATAGGAATAAATTCATACCTGTTGATAAGGAATTTTTATAGCGGCAAGACTTTAACAAAGTCATTCCGATCCAAAGTAAAGATGACTATCGGTGAGATGACAGAGCTTGGGGAAACATAATTATGTTATCCCGATAGTATTGATCACTCCGATGAACAAATTACTATCGGTGAGACTCTTACCGATAGTGATATCGGTAAGACTCATTATGTCGGAGAGAAATCTAAATCACACGGCGATGAAACAGGTCCTGCCGATGGTCACGCCGATTGATTGTTCGCGCCATAAAAAGCATTAAGGTCACCCAGACATTTTAAAAATCACGCCGATAAGAGGAGTTATGGTGATGTGACATGTCGCAGCGATGGACATTGAATTGATCAGATAATTAAATACAAACGGCTATTAAATTTTTACGATCATTATAATTGCAAGGTCTTTTGAGAAGAGAATACAGAAGAACTCTTAAAGCAAAAGCAGAGGATTTTGATTACAGCCACTGAACGACAGGTACATACATACAAACCACTATATAGCCTGTGTTTAAATTTTCTGCCTAAGTTTTAAACATGGAAACTCCGAGAAAGGGAAAAGGAAGAAAAACACAAGGACTTAATTGACCAATTGCCTGGGTCAACTCCCAAAGCCAGAAGGTCTGCTCAACTCAGGGCAGAGGTTGAGAAACTAGAGGATAAACATAAGCGCTTGGGAGATATCTGGACCCCAATCAGGGGATATGAGCTTTTTAGATTCCATTATAACAAAAGGTTTAGGAATACTCTTGTATCAAACCCATGGCAATTGAATTTGGGAAAACTGGTTGTGCCTAATGTATTCCTGAATGTGGAACTCCTCCAACTGCTTGCCAAACATTACAACTCAAGCCTGAAAGCCCTCTGTAACCCACAGGGAGAACCAATTGTGCATTTGTCAAAAAATGCTATTTGTGAGGTGTTTGATCTAGATGATTTATGCACTGTCCCTATTATTTATGAAGATATGGAGAAGGAATATTGGAGAATGGATACAACTTACAATGGATGGAGGTTGCCCATTCATAGGCCTAGGGTTGAAGGAGAAGTGATGCCCTTAATTGAAAATGATGGTCCTCCCTTTCATGTAGCCATATTTGAACCATATATACAGTATACCTATTTTTCTATAGGCCAAGTCCTTGGTTCAGAGGTCCCTGAGTTCATGACTATCCCTCTAATGGTCATAGCCTCTGACATTCAGTGTCATAATGTGAGGCAATTTGATTATGCTTCTCATATTGCTAATAGAATGGATTCTAGTTTATCTGCAATAAGAAATAGTGCCCCAGCATGTCTTTTGAGCATTACTCAATGCTTATGCACATGGTGTTGTATTTCGGCCAGGAAGTAGGGTTGTGGCCAAGTGAGCTTAAAGTTGTTGCTGTAGATAAGAAAGGAGAAAAAATACCCATACAAATGTGGACCAGAATATGGGATAGTAGATATGCCCACTCCAGCTATGCTCAATTCGAAGAACACTGTGTAAAAGTGTTGTATAGGTATTTTAACCATCCCTGTGAATATTCAATTTCAGCTGAAATAAAAAGGTTCCTCAGGCCAAAGGATTTTGGTGGCCCACCTACTGTCACTCATAATTGGGGAGACTGGTATTGCTTTGAGGATGCTACTATGATCAGGGTTTACGGTTTTGAAGATACTCCATTCATACTGCCCAAGACTGTCCCTGACAGACTTGCATATTTAGAGATAATCAGGCAAATGCATTGTTCAAATGTGATGCATCTGAGTTCACATGATAAACAATCATTTATGCCCAGCACTTTATGTTTTGGAGATTTTACCGTGGTTTCAAAAGAAGGTTACAATCTCATTTTGGATAAATTAATGCATTATAATATGAGGAGTGCTGAGGCGAGGAAAGGATTTGACCCTGAAGGTTTTATTGACTCTGCATGAAGAAAAAAAAATCTCAGTGGATACATGCACATACATTATCCACATGATGATGTTATTAGAAATCTAGAAGAGGCTGAAGTTGAATTGGTGGTAGAAAAGTATAACAGGGATTTAAGTGAGAAGAAAAAGCAAATAGCAAAGATTGAGGTTGTATCCTCTGAGGATGAAGAACTGACAGGGCAAGAACAACCACAAGACAAAACACTAGAGCTGTCCAAAAGGAAAATGCTACAATATCAGCCTCCTATTGTGCTACATGATGAGGAGGGGTCTGCTGATGAGGATCCATGCCAAACAGCCTATGATTCTTTCATTTCAGATGATAAATTTATTCAGTCAAAAGAATTTAAATCATTCTTGTATAAATACAAAGGGAAAGAGATCAGAGAATCAGTAGATGATGTTTCTGCTGATAATGAAAGACAATTGTTAGATATGCTGAAAGAAACAGTAGATAAAGAGATGCAAGACATGACACCTAACAAGGGTAGACAGTTGCTTAAGGATGCAGGGGTTATGATTATTCCTGGTTTGGATTTAAATTCTACTTTGGTTTTTGATAGTTTTCTGAATAATGCAGATGATAAGTATAAACTTACTCCAGAAGGAGTTAGTGAAGTATATATGGGGACAAGATATAATAATGATGAAATATCCTTGATGATATGGGCGTTATACCCTTCCCATAAGAAGACGGCCATCATAGATACTGAAAAGACTTTTGGCCATGTTATGACTTTGAAAGCAGGGGAAACTGACCCTATAATTACTGCAGACATTGGTATCAATGTTGCAAAATTGAATAAGGCACAAGCTCAAATGTTGATCAAAGAGAGAGATGCATACAAATTGAATTGTGAAAGATTGACAAAAGAAAATGATTACTTGAAGGATGCTGTAAAGAGTACTTTTGGCCAATCCACAAAAAGAATAACTCAAGGTGAGAGCTCACAGGGCATTCAAGTATTATCCCCTGACCAAGCAACACAAATTCAGATAGATGCATTTGTTACAATACTGCAGAGCAGGTATGCAAACATGGTGCGGTGGTTAAACCAGTTTTGGGATAACTACTCAGAAAATCACAAAGCAGTTAAAGAACATGAAAGACTTGAAAAGAGAATATAGGAAAAATTGATTGAGATACAAAGCAAAAGTGCTACTGATAGCACAGATATCTCCGGTGCAGGAGCATTGCTCAAACAACACCAAGAATACTATGACAAACTTAAAGCTGATGCTAAGGAAGGTACCGATGCTTCAAATGCAGGAGTGCCCGTGTTGTTTGAAGACAATGGAGAGGTAAAGAGCAAAGAAGAGTGGATTGTTGATTGTCAGCTCATATTACACGAGGCCACAAGAGCTCTGAAGGATAAAGCCTCTGCATCTAGAGAAGCTTGCAGACACCTGGAAAGAATGGTCACACTTGATGTGATTACCAGAGATGCTATTGATCTTACTGATTCTCACCATGATCAGGAGTATTTAGATCACTTGGCTAAAGTTTATTTATGGCTGATTAAAGCATAATCATGATTATGTAATAGTTGTTAATGTTTGTTCCCAAAAGACTTATTGAAGAGTCATGTCTCTTCATAGAAACATCTATATAAGTTCAAACAATTGATGTTGAAAGATCATCAGCAGTAGAATATATTCATATACATAATATACAAGATTTCAAAATGACTATGTTGCATATTTTATTTGAAGAAGAAGTTTGAAGTTCTCTGATTCAGTGGTTCTGCTTTGGTATTAGTTGTTTGTTAAAATTATTCAATTGTGTGGCTGTCTCCATTTCTGCATTTCCTTGTTATTCAGATTAATGTATCAAGTATATATTTAATCTGTCAATACACATTTGCTGTATCTGTGTAATTAAATAGGTTGGTGTCCATTTGAGGAATTAAACCCTTTTGATTTAGTCACAGTAGCCTGGAAGTGTTAAGTTTGGATTACTAAGTAGGGCCATATAATTAGAATTGCCATTCTGTCTCCAAGATAATATTATCTGTTAATCTTGCTCATTCATTTCATTTGGTTCCTTCAAGTAAGGATTAAAATACCTTCTGGTGAATTATAAGATATATGGTTATATTGGTTGGATTATCAAGAAGAGTTTGTCAGTCATTTCCTTGCACGTTTATACAAGTTATAAACTAAAACTGTGCCAAACAATTAGAATTATTGCCATTAGGAAACCACTTGTCTTGGTCCTTCAATTGACTCTGTTACCCAACAAGGCACTAGTCTTATTTAACTCATTATCCTTTTACCTTGATATTGCTTATACAATTTTTACCAATCAAACATTAGACATAGAATCAGTTAGCAAGCTTTTCATCTATCCTACATCCTATGCCATTGTAGATAGATTTAATTAGTCCACACATTCATATTCAGACTGTTTTAATTTTCCAAGGTTTACCCGCCTAGGTGTAACAGGACCTAAAGCGTAGGAAATCATCAAACCTTG
This sequence comes from Cunninghamia lanceolata, assembly GCA_027924645.1. Lineage (NCBI taxonomy): Eukaryota > Viridiplantae > Streptophyta > Pinopsida > Cupressales > Cupressaceae > Cunninghamia > Cunninghamia lanceolata. The sequence continues at coordinate 4,653,325 of BSBN01000463.1, read as the reverse complement.
AAGGTTGATTTCGTCAAGTTAGTTCAAAAATGTTGCAAATCTAAACATAGAAATTGGCATCCTCTTAGGATTAGCAACCTGCATTTTTGAGACCTAACAAATTGGCGACTCTACTGGGGAATTAGTAAAAGACCTTAGAAATTAATCCTTTCTTCCATAGAGTCATTCCAGAAAATTTAATTTGGTAACTCTGCTGGTGATAAGAACCCTACAGATAAAATATAAACTTTTCCTATCTATAGGTTGCGACTCTAGTTACAATTATAACAAAGAATTCAATATCAAATGGATGGTAGGAGATCCAAGATGGAAGGTAAAAAATTGCAGTCCTCTCCACCACTTAGAAACATTTCCAAAAGAAATGGAAATTCAAATTATTCTCACCAAGATAATAATCTGGATATCCAAGAGAATGATTCAGAGCAAAATATTTCAATTCATAACAAATTCACACCTCTGCATGATTCAAACGAGAACCTCAGTGGAGCAACTGATGATATTTTGGCAAGGTACAGACCTACTCCTCAACATCAGTGTGATTATGATGCAAAGATCATGAGGGAGATTGATCAAAACCAAGCTGAAAATGACTTCAAGATGTCATTACATCAGGGAGAAGAGATGGGATATTGATTTTCAAACCAGGGAATGAATGATAATCCAAAACATCAGGAAATAAATAACAATGCAGAGAATTTAAAAGACATGAGTGAAGAGCAACAGGAAATACTCATGCTCCAGAAAGAACTTGAGAGGTACAAGATATAGGAAGAGAGAGAGTTGTTGCAGCAAGAAATTCAATAGAGGAAAAGTAAAGCCAAAACAGCTCCCCCAAAATATGTACCTCCGCATAGAGGAAACATCTCAAGAAATACACAGCAAAATACAGGTGGTGGTCAAAACTCACATGCATCCGAGAGTCATCAGAATACTATTCCCCAAAACCCTAGACCACCTCCTATACGTAATACATCTCAACATATGGCAAATACTTACCCACCCCCTGGTCAACAATATTATAGACCACAAAACAATTACACAAATCCCCACATGAACCAACATCAACAATATGCATATCATCAGCCACCAAGTGGATATAATTACTATCCCAATCCACCACCTTTGAACTTCCCACCTCAAAACCTTGCAAATATATGTAGTCAATTTGACTTAACTGGATATCAGTTGTATCCATATCCTATGGATAGTACTTGGAGAAATATGGTTCCCAAGTTTACTGGAAACAATACAATATCTGTGGAAGATCATATCAGAAGTTTTAATGCTTTTGTACAGGATATTGGAATGGATTGGGAAGATATTAGAATGAGGTTATTCATGATGTCCCTCACTAAAGATGCCAGAGATTGGTTTAACAGCTTGCCTGATGCCTCAATCAATTCAATAACTTACTTCCATAACCAGTTTAAGGATCAGTACGGTAACCAATATGCTCCTGAGTTTGCATTACATGAATTGATAAGTATACAGAAGTATCAGAACAAGTCAGTATTTGATTTCAACTTGAAATTTTCCAAGTTACATAATAAGGTACCACATGGAGCCAAGTTATCTAACCCAGCAGCACTGAGTATCTATATGAAAGCATTTGACCCCAAAACAGGGTACGAGCTTAGAAACAGGTGTCCTGCAACCTTGGCCGAGGCATAGAAAGTGGCCCTAACTATTGAAAACAATAGGAAGGCTGCAGGAATGGTCAGTAAGAGGGACAATCATAGAAATCTTTAGAATCCAAATGTTCAACAGACTAAACCAGAGGGTCAGCATAGGCATGAAAGACCTAGGTTGCATGATATGCCCTACAATACAAATTGGAAGGATGGAAGACCCATCGATAACAGTAGAAAGCAGCCATATGGAAAGGATACTCCTGATCCCCTAAAAAGAAACATGGCACATATGGTAGAAAATAAACCTTGGTGTTTTGTGTGTAATTTACCACATTTACCTGAATACTGTGAGGTAGCTCAATCAATACAACAAGAGGAAATGCTATACAGCTATAATAGAGATAATCACACCATAAATATGATGCAAGATACACCATGTGTGGTCACAGAAGATTACTCTTCTTTAGAAGAAGAAGGATATGAGTATGATGTAGGGAACCAAAGGCATCATATCAACATGGGAGAACAAGAAGTATTCTCAGACCAGGACAATAGTTGTGAGCAACCTATTTGTTATAACAACCAGTCATATGGTCAGTGGAGAAAGCCTACTGAGGATGAAAAAGAAGCTCTCACAGTGGCTGCAGTGGCTCAAGCTTGAAATACTTACAACTTAAGGAATAGAATAACAAATGTTGGGCAAGGAACTCCTGGGAGTGTATTTGTAAAAGACCAGAATAACAAAGGGAATAATACAAAACCACTATCCAAAGAACCAGAAAAGGGGGATAAAAGTAAGATGAAAGAAAATCAAGAAAAAGAAAACACAAAAATAGAAAAGAATGACCAAACCATGGCCCATTCTTTTGACATTGCTCATGCAGTGTCTCAGGTGAAGATATCAGTCCCACTCCTAGAGATGATGAAAATAGATAAATATAGGAGTACAGTTGTCAAGATGATTTCTGATACACCAAATCTGAAACATAAAGGGTTTGAAAAAATAACAAATAATGTACATCAAGAAAATTTCAAAATGCCTGAGGTATACCTTGGTGACACACTTACAAAAAATCCCTCACAGGTAGATCCATTCTATACTACACTAGTAATCAAGAACAGGATAGTCAGGAATTGCATGATTGATTTAGGTGCTGCCATGAATATCATGCCTATAGCAGTTATGAAGGAATTGGGAATGTGGGTTGATACTACGTATGGCCAGTGTTATGCAATGGATAACAGATCTATTCCAGTAGTTGGTATTATGAAGAATGTAGAGATAAAACTTGCCTCACACCCTGAAGCAACTTATAACATTGATATTACTGTGGTTGATATCCCACCCTATTATGGAATGCTTCTATCAAGGCAATGGGCTGCAATGGTAGGAGGCAATGTTCAGTTAGATCTATCATATGCCACTATACCAGTGGGTGGCAAGGAAATTAAGCTGTGCAGAGAGCCAAGGTATGACAATATTATAGAAAGAATGGATCGGCATCAGATAAATTTCTTTTGTGATACATATTTAGGAGTTTTCAAAGTTGGAGAAACTACACCAGAATTGCATAACACTGATCCAATACACGCTGAATCTATGAAAGAAGAAAATGATTTGTGGAAAATGTATTTTGATGGTGCATATAGCAAAATAGGAAATGGGGCTGGAGTAATTTTCATTTCACCAGGAGGTAAAACTTTCAAATACTCTTTCCTATTGACATTTGAATGCACAAATAATGTAGCTGAGTATGAAGCCTTGCTCATTGGTCTAAACATAGCCACTAAACACAAAATAAAAAAGTTAGCTGTCTATGGTGACTCTGAATTGGTCATATCCCAAGTAAGAGAAAAATACCTATCAAAAAATAAAAGATTAAGACAGTACAGAAATGTAGTTTGGGATGATATTGAATTGTTTGATGCCTTTTCAATCAACTGGGTTGATAGGTCTAAAAACATTATGGTAGACTTTTTAGCAAACATAGCATTAAAAAGAGATGATGTCACACTAGGAGGGATTACGGAAGTTGAATTTAAAACTAGACCTACTATCCCTGATAACATACAGAACTGGCAAGTGTTTGATAGCGATGCTAATATAATCAATTTCTTACATTGTGCTGACTATTATGAAAATCAAGAAATTGATTTTAATGCATTTGTAGAGGAACATGATGGGAAAGAAACCCTTTTTGGCCAAGAGGTGGTTCAGTTGAAAACGAATAAGATACCCAAGGGACTTATTGCATTAGAAAAGGCATTTGATGGCCACGACAGATATAAAAAGAAAGACACACCAGTGGTACCTAATAACCTTGAAGAAATCAATTTAGGGACACAAACAACCCCAAAGAATGTGTATATTGGAAGAAATCTTGACCCAAAAATCAGGAGCAGACTCATCAACCTGCTCAGAAAATACAAACGTGTTCGCTTAGTCATATGATGATTTGAAAGCATATAGAGAGGATTTATTTCAACATGAGATACCACTGAAGCCAGATGCTAAACCATTCAGACAGAAACAGAGGTCGATCAATCCTACATTGGCCCCCAAGATGCTAGAGGAACTTACAAAGTTAAGGGATGGAGCTATAATTAAACCTATTAGACATTCTTCTTGGGTTTCAAATTTAGTACCTGTTAGGAAAAAGAATGGTGACATTAGACTGTATGTGGATTTCAGAAATTTGAATAAATCTTCTCTCAAAGATAATTATCCTCTCCCCAATATGGAAGCAATATTGTAGAAAGTCACTGGATGTGAATTGTTATCAATGATGGATGGTTTCTCCGGTTACAATCAGGTAAAAGTCAAGGAGTCAGAACAATTTAAGACTGCATTCACCACTCCTTGGGGAACATATGTGTATTTGAGAATGCCATTCGGATTAACTAAAGCTGGAGCAACATTCCAAAGAGCAATGGATGTGGCTTTTGTTGAATTGATAAATAAGATTATGATAGTATATCAAGATGACTTGACAACATATTCAAAAAGGGGTGAAGATCATTGCACACACTTAGAACAAATATTTATCAAAGCCCTAGAATATGGGATATCATTGAACCCTAAAAAATGTCATTTTGCAGTAACAGAAGGAAAGTTGCTTGGCCATATAGTCTCGAAGGAAGGAGTTAAAATAGATCCTGAAAGGGTAAAAGCAATTGATCAAGTCCCTATTCCAAAAAATATAAAAGCTATACAATCATTTTTTGGTTAGATAAATTTTGTCAGAAGATTTATACCAAATTTTGCAGAAATTGTTTGTCCTATATCGAAAATGCTAAAGAAGAACTCAGAAATGAAGTGGACATCAGAAACAATAGAAGCATTTGCTAATATTAAGAGGGCAATCAAGCAAGCCCCAGTTTTAGTATCCCCTGACTTTAGTAAATCATTCCAACTATTTTCATTTGCTTCCTATCATACAGTTACAGTAGTGTTATTACAGAAAAACAATGATGGATATGAACAGCCTATCTCTTTCTTCAGCAAGTCCCTTCAGAATGCAGAGTTAAAGTATGACATTATTGAAAAACAAGCATATGCATTGTTAAAAGCAGTAAAAAGTTTTAGACCATATTTGGTGGGGGCTAAAATCACAGCATATGTTCCTAATGCTGCAGTGAAGGATGTATTGGTCCAAACTGAAGTCACCGGTAGGCGATGTAGGTGGATCAATAGGATTCAGGAATTCAATATTGAAATCCAAATCACTAAATTGGTGAGGGGACAGGATCTTGCCAAATTGATGGCTGAAAGTAATCTTGAAGCTTCTCAGATATGTAATGTTGATGCAAGTACCAGTATTGAACATACTACATGGTATACTGATATACTATATTATCTAAAATATATGAAGTGTCCTGAAGGGTATGATGATAACAAAAAGAGGACACTCAAACTACAAGCTTCAAAATATGTACTCATCAGTGGGGATCTTTATTGGAAAAACAGAGATGGGGTTCTACTATTATGCTTGGATGAATACTAGTCAAAACATATTATGAAAGAGCTGCATGAAGGCATGTGTGGAGGTCATTTCTCAGCAAAGACTACAACCTGCAAAATCCTAAGGGCAGGGTACTACTGGCCTAAAGTTTTTAATGATTCATACCATTACACTAGAAAGTGTGAAGCATGCCAAAAATTCTCAGGGAAATTAAAATATCAGGGAGCACTACCCTTAAAACCTATGTAGGTTGAGGCTCCATTTTATTAGTGGGGTATTGATTTTATAGGTGAAATCTCAGAGAAATCAAGTGGGGGGCACAAATGGATTTTAGTCTCTACTGATTACTTTACAAAATGGGTAGAAGCGATCCCAACTAAACATGCACAACAAGTAAAGTTGTGATTAACTTTCTAATGGAAAATATTATATGCAGATTTGGTACTCCAATAAGATTGATTACAGATAATGGGATGTGTTTTAGATCTGATGAATTCAAAGGATTTTGCAGTACACATGGTATTACCATTTCTTATGCTGCTCCCTACCATCCACAGGCCAATGGACAAGCAGAATCAAGTAACAAGAGCCTCTTGAAAATCATAAAAAGGATGTTGGATAGAAACAAGAAGGCTTGGGATTCAAAATTAAGAATGGCAGTATGGGCTGATAGGATAACTATAAAAAGAGCAATTGGGAGATCTCCTTATGAGTTGGTGTATGGAACACAAGCAAGATTACCATTGGAAAATCTTATACCAGTATACAAATTCATTCTCCAGGAAGACTTGAATATTCCTGAACCAATGGAGGAAAGGTTGGAACAACTGGCAGAGCTTGATGAACAAGAAGAATAGCTTAGAGGCAGAATGTTAAGTTACAATCACAGGTAAAATATCTCTTCGACAAGAAGGCCAAAGACAGAAAGTTTGAAATAAATGATCTGATACTAATGTTGAATGCAAGGTGTCAGGACAAAGGAAAGAATGGAAAATTTGAAGCCCTATGGTTGGGTCCTTTCGTTATCACTGGCAAAGGAGGTGATGATTCTTACTATGTACAAAATATGTCAGGAGAGGAGCAGGAATTGCCTGTACATGGGCAATACTTGAAGCAATTCTTTTCATAAACATGTACAAAGAGAATTGAGCGTTGCCAGTGCATGGACAACCTTCAAATAATTCTCAAAATATTTTATTCCATGCACAGTAGTCTAGGAATCATTCCCGATCCCCATCATTTGTTACTTTCCTTTTCCCATTTTCATAAAAACATTACCCCAAAACAAATAAAATATGTGGTCTACTTACCCAGGAGATCTGGATCCTTGTTATACTCACAAGGAGTATACATCCCAGACAGAGCCACTGTTAGGACAATAAAAATTTAAAATTTTTATTATCTTCTCACTCCACCATATTTGAATAAACCCTAAAAAATATCCCAAAAAACCATAGTAAAAATTCAATGTATCTCACAGGATGTCTATAGATGAGCAGTGCCAAAATACTTACAGGTCAATCTATCGGCAAGATGTCTTATTGCTTACACCAATACATGAAGAATCATTTGAAAATAACCATCGGTGTGAAAATAGAGATCGGAAAGAGATTTATAGAAGTCACCGATGGAATAAGTAATACCGATGACCCTTCATCGGCAAGAGAACCGAGTAGTCATACCGATCGGTATGACTAATAATCATCGGAGGATCCTTCAGAAGCTACCCCAATGATATATATCATACTGATGAAGTATTTCGGTAAGAGTTTCACCGAACATCCTGTGGGGGCAATGAAACAAATAGCCATCGGCAAGAAATAAATTATCAGGATGAGAAACAAATAAGTCTCCAATACTCAATGTCTTAGCGAAAAGAGAGCTCTCGACGAGACTCATAGCGATACAAATATCTATCGGGATGACTAAATATATTGGGACAACGGAATTAGGTCTTACTGATTCACAAGTCACGGCAATCAAAAGGTGTCGGTGACACTTTAAACAGACTCTGTTCGATAAGGAATATGAAATGATCATCGGGGAGAAGATTGGGATCGGGTTGTCTTTTAAAAGCTATCCCGATAGTATATCTCATTCCGATAGGAATAAATTCATACCTGTTGATGAGGAATTTTTATAGCGGCAAGACTTTAACAAAGTCATTCCGATCCAAAGTAAAGATGACTATCGGTGAGATGACAGAGCTCGGGGAAACATAATTATGTTATCCAGATAGTATTGATCACCCTGATGAACAAATTACTATCGGTGAGACTCTTACCGATAGTGATATCGGTAAGACTCATTATGTCAGAGAGAAATCTAAATCACACGGTGATGAAACAGGTCCTGCCGATGGTCACGCCGATTGATTGTTCGCGCCATAAAAAGCATTAAGGTCGTCCAGACATTTTAAAAATCACGTCGATAAGAGGAGTTATGGCGATGTGACATTTCACAGTGATGAACATTGAATTGATCAGATAATTAAATACAAACGGCTACAAAATTTTTACGATCATTATAATTGCAAGGTCTTTTGAGAAGAGAATACAGAAGAACTCTTAAAGCAAAAGTAGAGGATTTCGATTACAGCCACCGAACGACGGGTACATACATACAAACCACTGTATAGCCTGTGTTTAAATTTTCTGCCTAAGTTTTAAACATGGAAACTCCAAGAAAGGGAAAAGGAAGAAAAACACAAGGGGAAACCAGTAAGTCCAAAAAACAGAAAACCAAACAAACCCCTGAGGAAAAAGTAAAAGATAGAAAACTCAATCAGGACTTAATTGACCAATTGCCTGGGTCAACTCCCAAAGCCAGAAGGTCTGCTCAACTCAGGGCAGAGGTTGAGAAACTAGAGGATAAACATAAGTGCCTGGGAGATATCTAGACCCCAATCAGGGGATATGAGATTTTTAGATTCCATTATAACAAAAGGTTTAGGAATATTCCTGTATCAAACCCATGGCAATTGAATTTGGGAAAACTGGTTGTGCCTAATGTATTCCTGAATGTGGAACTCCTCCAACTATTTGCCAAACATTACAACTCAAGCCTAAAAGCCCTCTGTAACCCACAGGGAGAACCAATTGTGCATTTGTCAAAAAATGCTATTTGTGAGGTATTTGATCTAGATGATTTATGCACTGTCCCTATTATTTATGAAGATTTGGAGAAGGAATATTAGAGAATGGATACAACTTACAATGGATGGAGGTTGCCCATTCATAGGCCCAGGGTTGAAGGAGAAGTGATGCCCTTAATTGAAAATGATGGTCCTCCCTTTCATGTAGCCATATTTGAACCATATATATAGTATACCTATTTTTATGTAGGCCAAGTCCTTGGTTCAGAGGTCCCCGAGTTCATGACTATCCCTCTAATGGTCATAGCCTCTGACATTCAGTGTCATAATGCGAGGCAATTTGATTATGCTTCTTATATTGCTAATAGAATGGATTCTGGTTTATCTGCAATAAGAAATAGTGCCCCAGCATGCTCTTTTGAGCATTACTCAATGCTTATGCACATGGTGTTGTATTTCAGCCAGGAAGTAGGGTTGTGGCCAAGTGAGTTTAAAGTTGTTGCTGCAGATAAGAAAGGAGAAAAAATACCCATACAAATGTGGACCAGAATATGGGATAGTAGATATGCCCACTCCAGCTATGCTCAATTCGAAGAACACTGTGTAAAAGTGCTGTATAGGTATTTTAACCATCCCTATGAATATTCAATTTTAGCTGAAATAAAAAGGTTCCTCAGGCCAAAGGATTTTGGTGGCCCCCCTACTGTCACTCATAATTGGGGAGACTGGTATTGCTTTGAGGATGCTACTATGATCAGGGTTTACAGTTTTGAAGATACTCCATTCATACTGCCCAAGATTGTCCCTGACAAACTTGCATATTTAGAGATAATCAGGCAAATGCATTGTTCAAATGTGATGCATCTGAGTTCACATGATAAACAATCATTTATGCCCAGCACTTTATGTTTTGGAGATTTTACCGTGGTTTAAAAAAAGGTTACAATCTCATTTTGGATAAATTAATGCATTATAATATGAGGAGTCCTGAGGTGAGGAAAGGATTTGACCCTGAAGGTTTTATTGACTCTGCACAAAGAAAACAAAATCTCAGTGGATACATGCACATACATTATCCACATGATGATGTTATTAGAAATCTAGAAGAGGCTGAAGTTGAATTGGTGGTAGAAAAGTATAACAGGGATTTAAGTGAGAAGAAAAAGCAAATAGCAAAGATTAAGGTTGTATCCTCTAAGGATGAAGAACTGACAGGGCAAGAACAACCACAAGATAAAACACTAGAGATGTCCAAAAGGAAAATGCTACAATATCAGCCTCCTGTTGTGCTACATGATGAGGAGGGGTCTGCTAATGAGGATCCATGCCAAATAGCCTATGATTCTTTCATTTCAGATGATAAATTTATTCAGTCAAAAGAATTTAAATCATTCTTGTATAAATACAAAGGGAAAGAGATCAGAGAATCAGTAGATGATGTTTCTGCTGATAATGAAAGACAATTGTTAGATATGCTGAAAGAAACAGTAGATAAAGAGATGCAAGACATGACACCTAACAAGGGTAGACAGTTGCTTAAGGATGCAGGGGTTATGATTATTCCTGGTTTGGATTTAAATTCTACTTTGGTTTTTGATAGTTTTCTGAATAATGCAGATGATAAGTATAAACTTACTCCAGAAGGAGTTAGTGAAGTATATATGGGGACAAGATATAATAATGATGAAATATCCTTGATGATATGGGCGTTATACCCTTCCCATAAGAAGACGGCCATCATAGATACTGAAAAGACTTTTGGCCATGTTATGACTTTGAAAGCAGGGGAAACTGACCCTATAATTACTGCAGACATTGGTATCAATGTTGCAAAATTGAATAAGGTACAAGCTCAAATGTTGATCAAAGAGAGAGATGCATACAAATTGAATTGTGAAAGATTGACAAAAGAAAATGATTACTTGAAGGATGCTGTAAAGAGTACTTTTGGCCAATCCACAAAAAGAATAACTCAAGGTGAGAGCTCACAGGGCATTCAAGTATTATCCCCTGACCAAGCAACACAAATTCAGATAGATGCATTTGTTACAATACTGCAGAGCAGGTATGCAAACATGGTGCGGTGGTTAAACCAGTTTTGGGATAACTACTCAGAAAATCACAAAGCAGTTAAAGAACATGAAAGACTTGAAAATAGAATACAGGAAAAATTGATTGAGATACAAAGCAAAAGTGCTACTGATAGCACAGATATCTCCGATGCAGGAGCATTGCTCAAATAGCACCAAGAATACTATGACAAACTTAAAACTGATGCTAAGGAAGGTACCGATGCTTCGAATGCAGGAGTGCCCGTGTTGTTTGAAGATAATGGAGAGGTAAAGAGCAAAGAAGAATGGATTGTTGATTGTCAGCTCATATTACATGAGGCCATAGGAGCTCTGAAGGATAAAGCCTCTGCATCTAGAGAAGCTTGCAGACACCTGGAAAGAATGGTCACACTTGATGTGATTACCAGAGATGCTATTGATCTTACTGATTCTCACCATGGTTAGGAGTATTTAGATCACTTGGCTAAAGTTTATTTATGGTTGAATAAAGCATAATCATGATTATGTAATAGTTGTTAATGTTTGTTCCCAAAAGACTTATTGAAGAGTCATGTCTCTTCATAGAAACATCTATATAAGTTCAAACAATTGATGTTGAAAGATCATCAGCAGTAGAATATATTCATATACATAATATACAAGATTTCAAAATGACTATGTTGCATATTTTATTTGAAGAAGAAGTTTGAAGTTCTCTGATTCAGTGGTTCTGCTTTGGTATCAGTTGTTTGTTAAAATTATTCAATTGTGTGGCTGTCTCCATTTCTGCATTTCCTTGTTATTCAGATTAATGTATCAAGTATATATTTAATCTGTCAATACACATTTGCTGTATCCATGTAATTAAATAGGTTGGTGTCCATTTGAGGAATTAAACCCTTCTGATTTAGTCACAGTAGCCTGGAAGTGTTAAGTTTGGATTACTAAGTAGGGCCATATAATTAGGATTGCCATTCTGTCTCCAAGATAATACTATCTGTTAATCTTGCTCATTCATTTCATTTGGTTCCTTCAAGTAAGGATTAAAATACCTTCTGGTGAATTATAAGATATATGGTTATATTGGTTGGATTATCAAGAAGAGTTTGTCAGCCATTTCCTTGCACGTTTATACAAGTTATAAACTAAAACTGTGCCAAACAATTAGAATTATTGCCATTAGGAAACCACTAGTCTTGGTCCTTCGATTGACTCTGTTACCCAACAAGGCACTAGTCTTATTTAACTCATTATCCTTTTACCTTGATATTGTTTATACAATTTTTACCAATCAAACATTAGACATAGAATCAGTTAGCAAGCTTTTCATCTATCCTACATCCTATGCCATTGTAGATAGATTTAATTAGTCCACACATTCATATTCAAACTGTTTTAATTTTCCAAGGTTTACCCGCCTAGGTGTAACAGGACCTAAAGCGTAGGAAATCATCAAACCTTGAAGGTTGATTTCGTCAAGTTAGTTCAAAAACATTCCAAATCTAAACATAGAAATTGGCATCCTCTTAGGATTAGCAACCTACATTTTTGAGACCTAACAGAGGTAAAGGGTTAGAAATACTTACCTACCAGGATACCCAAACTAAGGGTTATCATCGAGTAAAACATCATCTTCCCAATCTCGGATGCTAGAGGAAAGAGGTGTGTAAGGTACCATAGCCCAACTTTTGTCTTTATCTTCCAATTCTTTGGTGTTGAGGTTTTCTATGTTTGTTTCAATGTTAGGTTGAATGTTTTCTTGTTGAGCAGCAAGTCATTGGGCAAAAGCTTGTCTTCGCCTCATCCTTTCTTTTGCTTGTCTATTCCTTCTTGTTTTAGTACTTACTTCTTCAAAGACATCATTATGCTTTTCTATATGGTTTTGCACATTAGAGGAGGAAGCACCATGTTCAAATTTCATTGGTCTCGATGGAATGCTTTGTTGTCTATAAAAACCTCCCGATCCTTGTAAGGATGTCGGAGGAGGGACCTTAGTGTAGATACCATCTTTTCGTGGACGAGGTGAGTTATTAAACTTTTCCTTATCCACATTTATCACACCAATTATCTCATCATATCCATTGTAGTCTTGTGTTCATTTTCCTTTTGCTCTAAGGGGATCCTCAAACTTATGTTGTTCATCCCTCAATGTTTGTAAAGGAGGCCTATCCAATCTAGCTAGTTGTTTTGCTTTGTATCATCTATAATTTAGGAAAGATTGGTCTCTTTGTGGCTCAGGTTCTATTTCAGGTTGCGGCCAAAAGTAATCAAGGGTGAAATTCTTGTTCTTAGCCAGAGGTTGGTATGTGTTATGATGGATAGTATGGATCTCTCCATGCAAAGGGAATTTTAGACATTTATGAATAGTTGAAGGGATGACATTCATAGCCTTAAGCCATGGGTGTCCTAGTTTTACATGAAAGAGGTCAGATAAGGGGATAACATCAAATAACTGATCCACAACTTTGTCATAAATTGAGACTAGCAATTTTACCAATCTAAATGTTTTCATCAAAGATCCATTATGTGTTTTAATTCTCAAATCTGACAGGTCATAATATTTTTGTGCTATAATATCAGAAAATGTCCCCTTTGGGGCTTTTTCCTCTTAAGGTTTAGCTCCCGGGTCTTTGATCTGCATTTAGGACATCTTGCATCATATTTTGGCATCCCAATGAGAAAACCCCTAAGTTTAATGATGAATGAGACTGAAGAGAAGGAAAACAAATGAAGTTAGAAATACAAAACCAAATGCATAAATACACAAAGTTATACCTTCAAATGTGATCCCTCTCCTTGATAGGGTGGAAGGAGTTGCACCCAAAACTCCTTAGATTTACCCAAGTAGATGAATGTGGAAATGTGGGTTGCTCAATGCATTCAACACAATGTAAATGAGGGATTGGATGATAGATTGATAGATTGTATAGGGAGGCCAGAATGATTTTGGCATTATGATGGTAAGATGAGGAGATTTGAGAGAAATTTGTGCATGATAAGAATGCAAGAAGAAGTTCTTGTGAATGGCTTGGGTGAGGGTTTCATTTATAATTTTTTTGGAAAAGCGATGGAGGGTGAGGATTAAAAGTTGAGATCAAGGGCTAGGAATGATTGAGAGTTAGAGTTTGGATTGGAGTCATAGCCTTGTGACAAGTATCACAAGAGGAGTGGATGAGAGAGATCAATGGTTGAGGTTTGGTCAATGGGATTGGAGGGCTCTCATTATTTGTGAATTTTAAATTCACATGGGGAAAGGTGTGGAGGATAAAAATGAATTAAAAATTTATTTTTGGGAAGAGTGGATATGACAAGTGAATTAAAAATTCAACTCATGGGGGAGTGTGAATTAAAAATTCACTTTTATGTGGAGATGTGAAGATTGAAGGACACATGTACACTTACATGTGTAAGAGGGTGATAAATGAGGTGTAAAGCAGATTTGACCCTTTGAATAAAAAATTGATTTTTATTCAAAGGTGTGTGGGAGGATGGGCTAACAAGGTTAATTAAGTGTTTAGCTTAATTAATCTAGTCTAGGGGATAGGTAGGCTAGGGTAGATTAATTAAACAATTGCTATTTAATCAACTAGGCTAGGTTTAGGTTGATTAGTAGGGTAGATTAATTAGATAAGCATGATTTATCTAATTAATAGGGATTAGGGAGATGGACAAATTAGCTAAATAAATATTAGGAATATTTATTTAATTAATGAGGATATAGTTATAAGGTATAGTGATAAATTAAGTGAATTAATTGATCAAAAGGGATAGATTAGGGATAAATGGTTAGGGATAAATTAATTAAATAAAATAAATTTATTTAATTAATAGGAGGGATAATTGATGGTGTAGAGATACAGGAAGCAAGTCAATTTTAGGTGTCTATAGGGACCTAGGGGGATCCCTTGAGATAGACCCTACCCAAAATGGGGGGCAGGACTTGGGTGCCCATGCCCTAGTCCTGCCCTATTTTAGGTCAGGTCCAAATTTTTAAGTGTCAGTTCATGATCATTATTTGGTTCCTAGGCTAACACGGTAAGTTTAAATTATGAAATTCTTGGTGGCAATGTTTGCAGTTGCATATATAAGCATGTTTAGGCATTCATTTGTAAACTAGAGGATTACTAGATGGCAATTTTGATTCATGAGCTTGTGTAGAAGTGATTCAAGGCATTCATTGTGTGGAAGAGCAGATTTTGTGTTGTTTATGTGTTTGTATTTGCAGATTTGAGCACCCATCTCCTCATGGCTTCTTCCTTCCATGAGATCTTCACTAGAAGGTGATGTTAATTATACTTTTATTCATTTATCATTTGGATTTTGCCTCTGTCCCACAAGGACACACACTCTCTCTCTGACAATGGTGTTTGGAAGACTTGAATGTCTCTTCGGGGCTTGACTGAGGCAAGCCTCTAAACACCACAACCCCCTCCCACACTCCTTGTGATTATAGGTTACAGGTGTCACATCTGGAAAAAGTGGAGTTGCAAGAGAGTGTTGCAGAGTGTCAGAATTGCAGATCATAACTAAAAACAGGGACCTGGACTCGGGCACCTACTCATTTGTCCTTTAGATCCTGCAATGGAAGAATCTCTGAGACAACAGGAACAGGTTGCAGACAAGGTTCCCAGATCCTGATAAAAAGCATGGCACTAGACTAGCGTGCCTGGTCATTAGTCCCCGACTGTTTCACTTCTCAAACTTCAAAAACTAGTACACATTTGTCTGTTATTTTATATCTTTCTGTAGTAGCATTTTTAGTAATTTATCCGTTTGCTTCCATATTTGCATAATTAGGGTTTTGAGCATAATTGGGCATAATCAAGTAATCAAATCACACAAATCCAATTTTCCCTACATTCTAAGTAATCAAGGGCTTGATAGTAGATTTCTACTTGACCCCATGTCCTTGAATGTTTAAGGGGAAAGGAGGATACACATAAACTATCAAATAAAAAAAACCTCTATCCAAATTTTACCTTAAACATTTTAGTGAACCTGTGTTGTTGAAATTTTTGGCACCTTGTTGAGTGTTTTGCTTCAGATTTACATTGATTTCATTCATTCATATCATCATTCATCTTATTGCATTGGAAAAATTACAATAAAAATTTTAAAAATTTGAAAAAAATTGCACTCTATGGTTTGCATTTTCATAAAATTTTCATCAACTAATTTGAATTTCATTAAATTTCTGATTTTGCATTAGATCTGAGATAAATTGCAGAAAATTACAAAAATTTAATCACTTGCATTGCATTTTTCATCATAAAATTGCTAGGGTTTTATTGGAAATTTTGAATTTTTTTATATAACCTAGTAATTTCAAAAACTAGGGTTTGTAGGTAAAATCTTGTTTTAGATTTTTCTACTGATCTTATACACTCATTCAAATTTGGATTTGGCTGTAGTGTTGCATTTTAGTGTAAATTTGCATTTAGATCTAAAAAATTTGCATTTTCACATAGAAAATTTCAACAAAAACACTAGCATTTTTCATTGATTTTTCATTAGATTTGCACTTGTATTTTGCATTGTAGGGTTTGAAAATCATTTTCAGATCTGAGTGGAATTAATTTTTCATCATAAATCAGATTACAAAACATTCATATAACATTTTGCATTCATTTGGACTAAGACCTCATGCCTAGGGTTTGAAAACCTTAATTTTTCACTAGATTTGGCCTTATCGTTCTAGATTTGCATCCTAGGCATGTTGTAAAGGATTTTTCTATACTAATTGGATTTATCAGGGTTATTATCTTCTGACCCTCCTAAAATCCTTTACAACACCTTTTTATTGGGCCCTTACAGTGGAAATTTGGCAAAAATTTGTATATTTTACCTATATTTGACCTAGGGTTTGACCTAGATTTGCACTCCAAGCATGTTGTGAAACATTATATGGCTTTAGGTGACTAATATTACTGCTATAATCTGCTGCACCTCCTAAAATTATTTACAACACCCCTTTTATTGGGTCTTTGCATGCAAAAGTTGTGAAAAATTACATATTTTAGTGTATTTTCGCTAGGTTTTGACTTGTCATCATTCTAGATTTACATCAAAAGTGTGTTGTGAAGGATATTATTTATTTATTGGACTTATATCAGACATATTACTTTCTACACTTGATAAATTTCCTTACAACACCTTTTCTTTCACTTATTTGCATTGAAAAAAGTTGAAAAAATCAAGCATTTTAGGTCATTTTCCTACATAGTTTTACACTTGTATCTTGCATAACTTTTGAAAAACTTCTAAAATCTGATTTCACACTCATTTGAAAACATATATCATGGATACTTCCTTGGAAGCTCTATTTGCATACATCATAGACATGGATCATTTCTCTAAATTTACTCATGAATATCCTCAAGTCTTGGAATAAATAGCATACATTCATGATGTTGATCTCTCTATGTGCTCCACATATGAAATCCTTTGTTATATATATGATTTTGATAGCTTCAAAAACCTCATGGGAATATATCCTTGGTTATTATATGCTCTCACTAAATTCATGATCAATAATATATATACTAATGATGACCTCAAGATGTTAGATGAAGCCTTAGATGACTTTATGGAACATTCCACTACAACACCTATTGCTAAGACATGTGATGATAACTTAGGTTTACCTTATGATCCCTCTCCCAAAGTTGTTCCTCCTCACGAGGACACTTTGATGCAAGCAAATGATTTCACTGACACATCTCTTAACATCATACCACCACTTTCCCATTCCATTGCTCTCCCTGGACAATATGAAGCATTAGTGAATGAGGAGCTCCCCTTAACGAAGAATATTCAATGGATAGATAATAAACATTCATTTAACAAAAAAAAACTCCACCTTAGTACATGAAACCTCTATGGATCATCCCACAAACCTTCTTCCTTTAGTTGATTATTCACACACCTTGGATATCACTAAGGAAGAGAAGACCCTTAATCTCCCTCCTTTGATTGCATATTCAAGTCATTTGGACATCACTAAGGATTTAAAGACATTGACTACCTCTCCTGACAACACCTTACTTTCCCCTCATTCCTATTCTCTTTCTTCAAAAGACATAGCACTAGTGGATGAGGAAAGGTCTCTCACATTAAATCCCTCAAAGATGGATGTTGAGATCACTGAAAACAAATCACTTCTTCCACCTTCTAACATGATAGTGAATAAGTGTGCTAATAAACTCCAACAAGAAAACATTCCACCTAACATTGAGTCAAACCAAGAAGCATTTAAAAATGAACAAAAGAACAATGAGAAAGACTTGGCAATGGTACCTTACACACCTCTTTCCTATAGCATTCGAGAGGCTGATTTAATTGTTGATAAACTCTAGCATGAATCTCCCTACAGGTAAGTATCTCTAACCCTTTATCTCTCGTGATGTGTTTCCCCTGTGATGTGTTATGTGTTGTTTAGGCCTCCTGGGATGACCCTTGATTCTCTTTTAAGGTCCAAGATACCAGGAGATTGCCTCTATTGTGACCCTTCTTCTATTTGTATCATCATTCTTCTATATTGCCTCTCTCTGTTTTCATTGTTGTGTGTTGTGTCTTACGGACATAGAGTTGCAGTTGGTGAATTGGGGGCACCCTCCTACGTGACTGTCCCTAAGGCACTTGTTTCTCCTCACTTATTTCATTGTTTACCTTCCTCTAGTATTTATATCTAGCCGATGGATGATGAAAAACATATTATACTGATGCGGACCTAGCATCCCTTAGCATCCCTTTAGCAAGAAATAAAAAATTGGACTTAGTTCCTAATATGTCGATGGGGTTGTACTATATTATCCGATGCTTGGCTTGTAGAAGCACTCCATGTGTTCTACGTAGTGATCTTGATGGTGTCTTATCTCACTTACAAAACATAACTATACTACTACTCCGTGCACTTTGTCTATCTTGAATCTTGCATTCCTCAAATTTCATATGCATTGTTGTTTATCATGATTATGTGGACACTAACATGTTTCTTGCAAGGATGTGTTTGTGGGAACATTTGGCGATCGTAAAGTACATGTCACCTCTGGGGGCATGGGCTTTGTGAGAGTCTGTGTTCCCTTGTGTGTTTTCTTCCTACCTTAACATACTTGATATTGATACCTGATATCAACCACCTTAAGGTGGGAGCTTATATAAGGTAAGCTATCTGTTGTAGATGTTAGCAATGTGCTTGTCCTTAGGTACAGTCTTAAAGACTGGTGACGAAGAGTCCCTCTTGAACTCTGAGTTTTGTTTGCAATCAATCAATCATCAATCATCTTAAGCCCTCTGCGAAGGTGGGGATGGCGTATCTCTCGTGGAGAGTGCACATCCTGTGATTTTTCAAAAGTCCTCTACTGAGACGAGGAATGGTTCTGTGACTAACTCAACCCTTAAGCGTGTCTTTGGCGATTGTTGTGGTGAAGCCCAATCATCGGTGTGTGCCTGTAATGTGCCTAAGATGGTGATGAATCTAGAAATAGGAACACTCCATCACTTGTCTACTCTATTTTCTCTGTGTCTTCAAAGTGTGTGTTTAGCATACTTGTTTTGTATGGCATGCTTGATTTGTTTGGCATGTTTGTTGCCCCATATGTAGTCTTAAAGACTAGTGGTGATGAGTCCCTCATGCATTATGGGTGGTGTGTTTACTTTCCTTGTACTTGCATCTACATTTCATATATTTATGAGAAAAAGAAAAAGAAAAGAAATCATTCATGTCTTCTATGCATTCACTATCTTCTCTGCATTCAATGTTGTCTTCTCTTTGTTTTGGGTGACTGTAACTATCTTCTCCATGCTTTGCATGCCTGTTATTGTCTTCTTTGTGATTGGCATATCTTCTCTGTGCTTGGTGTGTTTTTTGACTGTACTTTAATGCATGTATTGGCCTTGTGTTTATACATACATTAAAGTGGGGGCTAAAAGTAACTTCAGAAAATGTTCCCTTGGGGGCTTTTCCCTCTTAAGGTTTAGCTCCTGGGTCTTTGATCTACATTTAGGACATCTTGCATCATATTTTGGCATCCTAATGAGAAAACCCCTAAGTTTCATGTTGAATGGGACCTAGGGGGATCCCTTGAGACAGACCCTACCTAAAATAGGGGGGGGACTTGGGCGCTCATGCCCTAGTCCTGCCCTATTTTGGGTCAGGCCCAAATTTTAAGTGTCAGTTTATGACCGTTATTTGGTTCCTAGGCCGACACGGTAAATTTGAATTATGAAATTCTTTGTGGGAATGTTTGCAGTTGCATAGATAAGCATGTTTAGGCATTCATTTGTAAACTAGAGGATTACTAGAAGGCAATTTTGATTCATGAGCTTGTGTAGAAGTGATTCAAGGCATTTGTTGTGTGGAAGAGAAGATTGGTGCAGGAGCACCCGTACATGATCAGGATATAGGTTAATTGTCCACATGATGATAGGCCATTAGTCTATTTTTAGTATGTTTGACTTCATCATGTAATAAGGTCCATTGGACCGATGCTATGTAATAGATCAGCCTAGGAGTGTGTGTAGGCAGTTAGAGATCGTGATCAGGTAGTCTGAGCTGTCCTTCTCCCAGCCTCTTGGAAGCTCCCAGCCGCTGGGAAGTGAGTTGGTAGTACTCGAAGGATTTTGCTATATATACCTTCGATCTGTTAGGGTTTAGCATATTGAGTTATGATATGTTATGCTAGTTGTGTTATGTATTGGTGTTGTTGAGATTCAGGAGAACAGTCCAGATATTGAGAAGCACTGTTGTTTGACAGTATTGCAGAAATAGTACATTTGAATTTCATTTGAATAAGATCTCATCATTTGCATTATCTGGTTTATCAGCTGTATCTGTTTTGATTTCCATTCTGTTTGCAAGTTAATGGATACTTTCAACCCTTCCACCGGTTGATCCTGTGAATCGGTGGAATGGTCCTGTATTATAGCTTAGTTTGCATTTTTGTTTTCTATTTATGCATTGCATCGTTCAAAAGATCAGTTAGGAGCATGCTGTGAATCAGCCTAGCATCCTCATGTGCTAGGTCTAGAAAGATAAGCTGTTAAATTTTGGTTTGAAGGTGATCCGGCCCGATCATCTTATCGTCTTTGTGAAATTGTGCGGTTTTGAGTGTTTGCATGCAGCGGACGGATATACAGGAGTCTGCATGTGCTTTTCCAGTCGGAGCGAATCGCATCATCATCTGTGAATGTATCGCAATCAAGATCGGGTCATGAAACTGTTGAAGTTTGCATGTTGCAAGTGCATCAGGATATTGTAAGTCAGATATATACTCAGTGTATATATCACCGTCAGGATCATCTCTCGGGGGTGCCCATCATCCGCATATCGCTAGCAGGTGCGGGAGTGAAAATTTGTTTTTTTGACTAAGTGTTGAAGAGGTCATCAGGATATTGTGTGACGTCATCGTCATCAGGATATGACGTCATCGTCATCAGGATATTGAGATATCACCACATGCAAGTTTATCCTGCTGTCGCTAAGTGTAGGTATCGGCGTAGGTCCTCGGCAGAAAGTTGGGTTAACATCATCAGGATGTTTCAATCGAACCGGATAAATCATATCATGATGCTGTTGTTTGTATAGTCGGCTATCGGAGCATCGAAGGGAAGGTGCAAAGTTGTCGTCATTAGGATATTTGGAGCAACCGGATATTTGATATCCTGCTGACGAAGGTGGTGTTGCATATCATGATGATGCTGATAGAGTTTGACGCCCGATGAACAGTGCAACAGGAGGATGTTTGCGCTAGTTGAATATCATGATGATGATGATAGGCGGAAGACGGAGGAAGTGAACAGTAGTCGGCAGGAGGATAATTGTGCTCGTCAGAAATATGATGATGTTGTTGGTGTTTGCAGGAAAAATGATGATGATGCTAAGCCAATAGGGATTTTTCACATGCTATTTGTATATTTGACTCCTCCTTCCTGTTAATTAGCTCCCATTGCGTTTACCTCTGCATCATAGTGATATCAGAGCAAAGGTTAGGATCTTCTGGAAAAGATAAGCAGGATGTCAGACGAAGAAGGAACATTGAAGGTTCCAGCAAGGATGACCAACGCTGAGTTGGCAGTTCTGGTGAAGAAACCGATTGCAGAAAGCAAGGCCATGAAGGCTCAGAATCAGGAATTGAAGGATGAGTTAACAAAGTTGAGGAGCAGAGTAGGTTCTGGTAGAGAAGAAGATAGGGAAGAAGAAGAGATCCCTAATTGGAGCGAGGAGGTCGTTCCTGCAGACCAGAGACCACTGTTGAACGCCCTCAAGGCCATGGAGAGAACCATGGATGTGAAACTGGATTTGCCAGTGTTTACAGGCAAGATGGACCCTGATTCAGTGATGGAATGGATAGACTGTTTGAACAATTTCTTTGAAACAGAGGAGATACCAGAACAACAGAGAGTGAAGATAGCACAGTCAAAGATGAAGGAAGCTACCTTGACATGGTGGAATTTTGTCCAAGATGACAGAGTACAGGAAGGAAAACGTAGAGTTGCCACATGGAAGAAGATGATGGCATTAGTCAAAGAAGCTTATGTCCCATTGGATTACAGTATCCAATTACACAAAAGGAAGCAAAACCTGAAGCAGAAGGAGCTAGATGTCAGCTCATATACAGAAGAATTCATGAAACTCTGTATGAAGACAAAGGTAAAAGAAAGTGAAGAAGAGAAGGTAGCCAGATACCTTAATGGATTGAGGTTTAACATTCAGGAAGATCTAAGTCTGCATAATCCAGATACAGTTCAGAAAAGCTTTCAGTTGGCATTGAAAGTGGAAGAGAAGTTGAAGAGAAAACAAGAACAAAACAATAGAGGAAGAGGAAGGCAACAAAGAGGTGGAAGAGGTCCTTTCAGAGGTAGAGGACATGGACAGGGATATCAAGGAGAATCCAGTCATGACAATAGTAAGGGCAACAATAGTCAGAACCAGAGAGAGAATCATAGTCAGCAAGGAAACTTCAGAGGTAGAAGACCTTTCAGAGGAAGATCCCAGGGCAGAGGATCCATCAGATGTTATAACTGTAACAAAGAAGGCCATATAGCCAGCAGATGTCCAGAAAAGGCCACAAGCTCAGCAGGAGAAAGGAGAACAAATCTGGTCCAAGAACCTGATAATCAAAGTAGGACAAGCTCTAATGATTTTCAGAGTGTGAATGCTCCTGATAATTATGCATACCCAGAAAGTGGAGAGTCTCTGATGATGAGAAGAACAGTGACTACCATGAAGGTACCTGACAAAGAATCCCCTCAAAGAAAGTCTCTTTTCAGAACTATTTGCAAAGCAGGAGGTAAGGCATGTAAAGTTTTGATTGATTCTGGTTCTACTGAGAATTTTGTGTCTGAACATATGGTGACAAAGCTTAAGCTTAGGAGATTACCTCACCCATCCCCATATAAAGTCTCATGGCTTACCCAAGGTCAGCAGACAACTGTAGAAGAGCAGGCTTGGGTAGAATTTCAGATTGGTGGATATAAGGATAAGTTGTTGTTTGATATTACCAAGATGGATGCTTGCAACCTTTTATTTGGTAGACCATGGCAGTATGATTTGAAGGCACAACATGATGGTGTGAGAAATATCTATAAAATCACTAAAGATGGTCAAGATATACAGTTATTCCCATTGGCAGAGAAAGAGGAGAAATCTAAAGGAAAAGAGGTGAAGGTCATGCTGATGGAAGGCAAACAGTTCATGAAAGAAGTAGCAGCAGAAGGTGCAGTTGCATATGCCCTAATCCCATGTATGAGTGTGAATAAAGCACAGCAGCAAGAAGTCAAGAAAGAGAAAAAGCTAAGGTTCATAGACCCAGCTGTCCAAGAGCTATTGGATAAGTACAAAGGTGTCATCTCAGAGGGAATGCCCAGATCCCTACCACCTGTTAGAGATATCAGTCACTGCATAGACTTAATTCCAGGGTCAACACTTCCAAACAAAGCAGCCTATAAGCTTACTCCAGAACAGAATGCAGAAGTAGCCAGACAGATTGAAGAATTGTTGGATTCAGGTCTAATTAGAAAAAGTCTAAGTCCATGTGCAGTACCAGCTGTACTAGCACCAAAGAAGGAAGGTACTTGGAGGCTTTGCATAGACTCCAGAGCTATTAACAAGATCACAATCAGGTATAGGTTTCCAATCCCTAGAATAGAGGATTTACTTGATTGTTTGGGAAGTGCTAAGTACTTTACAAAAATAGATTTGAAGAGTGGATATCATCAGATCAGGATTAGACCAGGAGATGAATGGAAAACAGCATTCAAAACAAATGAAGGGTTATATGAATGGAAGGTTATGCCTTTTGGTTTATCTAATGCACCTAGTACTTTTATGAGGTTGATGAATGAGGTTTTGAAAGAATTCATTGGTAAGTTTGTCATAGTATATCTAGATGACATTCTGATTTTCAGTAACACAAAAGAAGAACATCTCAGACATATAGACTTGGTTCTAAAGAGGTTACATGAAGAGCAGCTGATGATAAATTTAGACAAGTGCTTCTTCATGCAAAAGGAGATCACATATTTGGGTTTTGTCATTTCACAAGGCAAGTTACAGATGGATAAGGAGAAGGTAAGTGCCATATTGTCTTGGCCTACTCCACAGACTATGAATGATGTCAGAAGTTTCCATGGGTTAGCAACCTTCTACAGGAAGTTTATCAGAGGGTTTAGTCATATTTGTGCACCCATGCTGGATACCATCAAAGGAGGACAAAAGTGCAGATTTGTTTGGACTCAAGGAGCAGATGATTCCTTCGAGACATTGAAGAAGAAGGTGGCACAGCAGCCAGTCCTTGCACTTCCAGATTTTAACAAAATCTTTCAGGTAGAATGTGATGCCAGTCACATGGCCATTGGAGCAGTACTCAGCCAAGAGGGTAGACCTATTGCATTTTTCAGTGAGAAGCTCAATGATGCTAAGAAAAGGTATTCCTCATATGATTTGGAAATGTATGCTTTAGTGCAGTCACTCAAGAAATGGAGGCATTACTTGATGCCAAAGGAATTCATAGTATTCACAGATAACCAGGCTCTAAGTTTCATCAACAGCCAGGAAAAGCTGAACCACAGACATATGAAATGGGTAGAAACCTTACAAGCTTTCACTTTTACATTGAAGCATAAGAAGGGAGTTAAGAACAAAGTTGCAGATGCTTTGAGCAGGAGAGTTCTAACAGTCAATCAGATTCAGTTAGAGAGTGTTGGCATTGATTCACTAAAGACCATGTATGAGTCTGATGAAGATTTTGGAGAAATATATCAGGTATGTACTTCTTTTGGGGAGAAATACCATGCTGAGTTCTCTGAATTTTTGATTCAGGATGGATTGTTGTTCAAAGGTGGACAGTTATGTATCCCAAGGTGTTCTATGAGATTAAATATCATCAAGGAGAAACATTGTGGAGCTATGGCAGGTCATTTTGGTCTAGACAAGACTCTTGATCTGGTCAGAAGGCATTACTTTTGGCCTAAGTTGCAGTCAGATGTCAGAAAATTTGTAGAGACATGTGTGATATGTCAGAAAGCTAAAGGCAGGTCAACCAATGCAGGTTTATATCAGCCTTTACCCATTCCTTCCAGACCATGGGAAAGCATCAGTATGGATTTTGTCTTGGGTTTACCAAGGACAAGGAAAGGCTTTGACAGTGTTTTTGTTGTAGTGGATAGATTCAGCAAAATGGCACATTCTTGCCATGCAAAACCACTGCTGATGCTTCATACATTGCAGATTTATTTTTCAGGGAGATTGTCAAAATCCATGGATTACCATTGAGCATAGTGTCAGACAGGGATGTGAAGTTTATTGGTCACTTCTGGAGAACTCTTTGGAGGAAACTTGGAACAAATTTGTCTTTTTCCTCTGCATATCATCCTCAAACTGATGGACAGACTGAAGTAGTGAACCGTTCCTTAGGGAATTTGCTTAGATGCTTGACAAAACAGCATGGAGAGAAGTGGGATAATATTCTGTCTCAAGCTGAATTTTCATATAATGATACTGTCAATAGGAGCACAGGGAAATCAACTTTTCAGATAGTCTACGGTATGCATCCCAGAGGAATTTTGGAATTGAGAGATCTACCTACAGTAGACCCTGTTAGTGCAGAAGGTGAAGCTTTTGCTGAAGCCATAAAAGAGGTTCATGATCAAGTCAAGACCCAACTACAGCAAACTACCTTGAAATATAAGGAATATGCTGATAAAAAGAAGAAGGATGTCCAGTTTGATGTTGGAGATTTGGTTTGGGTTCACTTGAAGAAAGACAAACTTCCTAAGGGAAAGTATACTAAGCTCATGCAAAGGAAAGTTGGACCATGTCCGATTTTGCACAAGCATGGACAGAATGCTTATGAGATCCAACTCCCTCCTGATCTTGGTTTGTCTCCTATATTCAATGTATGATTTAACTCCATACAAGTCTTATCCAGATGCAGATCAGGATCTCCTACAGGATACAGTTGCTGATGACCTTCCCAAGCATGATCCTCCACAGTTGCAGCAGGTTTTGGACACCAGAGTGGTCAAACAGACCAGGAACAAAAAGTACTTGGAGTATCTCGTCTCTTGGAAAGGAAAGCCGACTTCTAAAGCAGTATGGATGACTAAAGAGCAGATCCAAAAACATGGTGCAGACCTTGATACTCTCATCTCAAGTGGACTTGAGATTTCTTCTTCTGGGGAGTATGGTGCAGGAGCACCCGTAGATGATCAGGATATAGGTTAATTGTCCACATGATGATAGGCCATTAGTCTATTTTTAGTATGTTTGACTTCATCATGTAATAAGGTCCATTGGACCGATGCTATGTAATAGATCAGCCTAGGAGTGTGTGTAGGCAGTTAGAGATCGTGATCAGGTAGTCTGAGCTGTCCTTCTCCCAGCCGCTTGGAAGCTCCCAGCCGCTGGGAAGTGAGTTGGTAGTACTCGAAGGATTTTGCTATATATACCTTTGATATGTTAGGGTTTAGCATATTGAGTTATGATATGTTATGCTAGTTGTGTTATGTATTGGTGTTGTTGAGATTCAGGAGAACAGTCCAGATATTGAGAAGCACTGTTGTTTGACAGTATTGCAGAAACAGTACATTTGAATTTCATTTGAATAAGATCTCATCATTTGCATTATCTGGTTTATCAGCTGTATCTGTTTTGATTTCCATTCTGTTTGCAAGTTAATGGATACTTTCAACCCTTCCACCGGTTGATCCTGTGAATCGGTGGAATGGTCCTGTATTATAGCTTAGTTTGCATTTTTGTTTTCTGTTTATGCATTGCATCGTTCAAGAGATCAGTTAGGAGCATGCTGTGAATCAGCCTAGCATCCTCATGTGCTAGGTCTAGAAAGATAAGCTGTTAAATTTTGGTTTGAAGGTGATCCGGCCCGATCATCTTATCGTCTTTGTGAAATTGTGCGGTTCTGAGTGTTTGCATGCAGCGGACGGATATACAGGAGTTTGCATGTGCTTTTCCAGTCGGAGCGAATCGCATCATCATCTGTGAATGTATCGCGATCAGGATCGAGTCATGAAACTATTGAAGTTTGCATGTTGCAAGTGCATCAGGATGTTGTAAGTCAGATATATACTCAGTGTATATATCGCCATCAGGATCATCTCTCGGGGGTGCCCATCATCCGCATATTGCTAGCAGATGCGGGAGTGAAAGTTCATTTTTTTGACTAAGTGTTGAAGAGGTCATCAGGATATTGTGTGACGTCATCGTCATCAGGATATGACGTCATCGTCATCAGGATATTGAGATATCACCACATGCAAGTTTATCCTGCTGTCGCTAAGTGTAGGTATCGGCGTAGGTCCTTGGCAGAAAGTTGGGTTAACATCATCAGGATGTTTCAATCGAACCGGATAAATCATATCATGATGCTGTTGTTTGTATAGTCGGCTATCGGAGCATCGAAGGGAAGGTGCAAAGTTGTCATCATCAGGATATTTGGAGCAACCGGATATTTGATATCCTGCTGACAAAGGTGGTGTTGCATATCATGATGATGCCGATAGAGTTTGACGCCCGATGAACAGTGCAACAGGAGGATGTTTGCGCTAGTTGAATATCATGATGATGATGATAGGCGGAAAATAGAGGAAGTGAACAGTAGTCGGCAGGAGGATAATTGTGCTCGTCAGAAATATGATGATGCTGTTGGTCTTTGCAGGAAATATGATGATGATGCTGAGCCGATAGGGATTTTTCACATGCTATTTGTATATTTGACTCCTCCTTCCTGTTAATTAGCTCCCATTGCGTTTACCTCTGCATCAAAGATTTTGTGTTGTTTATGTGTTTGTATTTGTAGATTTGAGCACCCATCGCCTCATGGCATGAAGATCTTTTTCCTTCCATGAGATCTTCACTACAAGGTGATACCAATTGTGCTTTTGTTCATTTATCATTTGGATTTTGCCTTTATCCCACAAGGACACACTCTCTCTCTAACAATGGTGTTTGGAAGACTTGAATGTCTCTCTGGTGCTTGACTAAGGCAAGCCTCTAAACACCACAACCCCCTCCCACACTCCTTGTGATTGTAGGTTATAGTTGTCACATCTGGAAAAAGTGGACTTGTAGGAGAGTGTTGCAGAGTGTTAGAATTGTAGATCAAAATTGAAAACAAGGACTTGGATGAGCAGGCACCCACTCATTAGTCCTCCGGATCCCGCAACAGAAGAATCTTTGAGATAGTAGGAATAAGTTGTAGACAAGGTTCCCAGATCCCAACAAAAAGCATGGAACTGGACTAGGGTGCCCGTTCATTAGTCCCTGACTGTTCCACTTCCTAAACTTTGAAAACTGGTACACATTTGTTTGTTATTTTACATCTTTTTGTAGTAGCATTTTTAGTAATTTGTATGTTTGCTTCTGTATTTGCATAATTAGGGTTTTGAGCATAATTGAGCATAATTGGGCATAATCAAGTAATAAAATCACACAAATCCAATTTTTCCTACATTCTAAGTGATCAAGGGCCTGATAGTAGATTCCTACTTGACCCTAGGTCCTTGAATATTTAAGGTGAAAGGAGGATCAAATAAAAAACTCTATCCAAATTTTACCCTAAACATGTGCCAAATCGTGCTTAAGAAGGAAATCTTCCATAACCACATTTGTCATGCAATTAGGGTCTATAAGTGTTCCATGCACATGTACTTCCATTATTTTCACTGTAATGTAAAGAGGCCCTTCAGTATCTACCATTTCTTTGTCATGAGGTGTAAATGTTATCTCAAGTTTAGGGGCTTGTCTTTTAAAATGCAGTCTAGGAGGAAGCCTAGAATTATTTTTGTATTGAGAAGCCATGTATATGTTTTCAAATGAGTGCTAGATCAGATTTAAAAAGGTTTTCAAAACTTATGCAAGATCAAATGCAAAAGTATGTATGAATATGACCTAAAATGTTTGATTATTCAACTTTTTTCATTGCAAATCACTAGGAGACAAGGTGTTGTGAAAATTTTCAAGAGAGACAGAAAATAATATGTCTAATAACAATTCAATTATGCAAAAATATCTTTCACAACACATTTTTTAAGCAACTCTAGAGTGATGACAAATCAAAACCTAGTGAAAATAGGCCAAAATATGCATTTTTTCACCAAATCTCAATGCAAAAGAGTATGACAAAGGGTGTTGTGAGGAAAATGATGATGTAAAAAAATTATAACAGTAATAACAGCCACCTAATGCCAAAAAATCTGTCACAACATGCTTGTAGTGCCACTCAAGGTAAAACCCTAGTGAAAGTATAGCAAAAATATGCAATTTTTCACAATTTTTTAATGCAAAGGACTAGTAGAAAGGGTGTTGTAAGGAATATGAGGAGGGGAATCAGATAATAACCCTAATAAAATCCAATTAATGCAGAAAAATCCCTTACAACACGCTTGTGATGCAAATCTAGGGAGTCGATAAGACCAAATTTAGTCAAAAATAAGGTTTTTAAACCGTAGACATGAGATTTTTCAAGAAGACCACTATGATGCAACACTACTATTAGAAATAAGTCCTAATGAGTGTTTTAAAATGATAGTAAAATATGAAACAAGATTTTGACTACAAACCCTAGTTAATGCCAAAACTAGGTTTTTATGAAAAATGCACAATTTCAAGCAAGTTTTGTCAAATTAAGCACAAAAATGTAATTAAAATGTATTATAAATGACGAATTTATGCAAATTAAATCAGATCTATTGAAAATGACAGAAATTTAATGAATTTGAATGCCAAATATTTCAAATTATGCTAAAATGCAAGCCTAAAATGCCAATTTTTTCAAAATTTTCATTTTTTTTGTAATTTTTCGAATGCAATAAGATTAATGAATGCAAATCTATCAAACAACACTTAGCAAGGTGTCAAAAAGTTCAAAAACATGGGTTCACCAAAATTTTTAGAGTGGAAAAAGATGGATGTGTGAATGTGTGAGGGTTTTAGTTGTTTATGTGTAATCCTCCTTTCCCAACAAACATTCCAAGGGCTTATCAACTGAGTTGAATCTCCACTAATCGAGAGTAGTCACCTATCATTTTGGGCAGCCACTTGGGAAGCTATGGACTCTTGGATATGTCAGACAATGTCTTTATCTAATGCTCAATTATGCTTAGACACCCTAATTATGCAAATCAGTAAGCAAATTATCAAATTACGACAAATCCTTTCAGACTGGAACAAAGGACAAAGATACTTAACTTACTATTTTTTAAAGTTTGGAAGGTGGAGAAGCTGGGGACATGGGGACTCACACCCAATTCCAAGGTACCAATTTATTTGAGGGGTTCTAATCTCCTTCTGAGACTGATCTGCACTACAACTTCAGTTTCTGGACATTCCAATGTAGAGGACACGGGGACTAGCACCCTAGTCTAGGAAAAGCACTAGTGTCCTGCTTCTTTCTAGATCCTGAATCCTTGATGTCTGCTAACCTTCCCTACAACTCCACTTCTTCTAGATGTGACACATGTAACCTGCAATCACAAGGAGTGTGGGAGGGGGTTGTCGTGTTTAGAGGCTTACCTCGGTCAAGCCCCATAGAGACATTCAAGTCTTTCAAACACCGTTGTTAGATGAAAGTGCATATCCCAGCGAGATAGAGGCAAAATTCCAAATGATAAATGATTGAAAACATAATAGATATCACCTTGTAGTGAAGATATCATGGAAGGAAGATGCTCTTCATGCTATGAGGAGATGGCTATCAAATCTACAAATACAAACACAATAACAACACAAAGTACTGCTCTGCAACACAATGAATGCCCTGAATCACTTTCATAAAAAGCTTGTTAATCCAAAATGCCATCTAGTTTACAAATGAAACCTAATCATGCTTATATATGCAACTACAAAGATTCCTACTAAGAATTTCGTAATTCAAAATTTAGATGTTGGCATAGGACCTAATTAACAGTCATAAAACTAACATTTGAAATTAGGTCAGACCTAAAATAGGGCTGGACTAGGGTGCTAGCGCCCAAGTCCACCCTGCCATTTTTACTCAAGATTCATCAAAGTGCAGCCTCCTAGGTCCTATTTGTCACAAGACCTAAGGGTTTTCTCATCGGGAGTCAGAAATAACAAGCAAGATGCTCTAAATGCAATTATAGGACTTGGGAGCTAAACCTTAATAGGAAAAAGCCCCCAAGGTTACTTTTTCTGATATAACACAACTCAACTTTACCCCTCTAAAAAAAAACAAGCCTCTGTCTTCTCTACATATACAGATCTGATCAACAAATCATCTTCACAAGAATGTTCACTATTCACTGCATAGCAAGGTCATTCCATTTGTCTTCTAAACATCATATTTTGCCTCAATGAAAACAAGGATCCAATATATACTAACAATGTTATGATAGTATTGTATAGCACTCAAATTGCAACTCCTCATAAACATGAAAGCATGAACATGATCACTGAACTGTGCAGAGAAAAAGACTCATGGTTTAAAGTCAAAACAAAGACATCATATAATCTATCAAAATAGAACCCTCATGACCATATCATTTTCTCAGATCAAGATTCACATCCTCCTCTGCAAACACTCTTAAAAAACAACTTGTATTAGAATGTAAGTATTATGTATATGATCTTGAAGATATCACTGTTAGAAACTCAGAACATGGACCAACCAACACAGAATTGTTATATAGAGCCTTAAATAAAATTTCCTGGCCCACTTGGTCATTGCGAGAACTGAAAGAAAGTAGTTTGGGGCACACTTAATCCAACTTCCAGTCAAGTTTAGAGTGCAAGAATGTCTGTTAGAATTCAAATGAGCTTTAAATTTACATCGTCGATGCACCCTTCCATCTTTAAATTGTGACCTTAGATTGAAAACCCCCACTTAAAACATAGGAGGTAACCTTTGTGACTGGTAGCCCCTAACCAATGGGGTTAGTCAGCCAACGACAACAACCACATAAAGTGTCCACTTAAGTGGACTTAACCTACTACACCCAGTCAACAAACAAAATAGAATAAAAAGGTAGACGGGTAACAAAGGGTTTAGTCTTAATATAACGTAAGGACTTGTTTTAGGGTTTAGATCCTAAACACTATAAACATCAACCCTTAGATTAAAAACACACTTTGAAGCACAACCTAAGATCCATGAAGATCATCTCCTCAAAGCAAATCAACTCAACATCATCAACACTTTTGACATCAATTATTTATTTCTGAATATGAGGCATGAACACCATGATAATGGGCAACATCAAACCAACTTGTGAATATCCTGATCTTGTAAACTCCTGAAACATGAACATCATAAACATCATGATCTTGTAAACTCCTCCTAATGATGTGCATCTCAAATCGACTCAATCCATCTTTGACATCAATGACAAACATCACAACATCAATGATATGTAATGATAATAATGCAAAACTATGCCTTTATGCAAGCGTATAATGCTTATTTTTTCACTTTTTTCAAATTTATGCAAGTTTTTTTTTTCAAAGTAGAATGATAAGTATGATATGAATTAATGCAAGATATGATTTCAATACTCAGCAAGATGCAAATGCTTGATGCCACGAGTCCACCAAAATGTTATGTAAGGAAAAGATGAATGATAAAGTCTAGCATGCAAACTAGATTAAACCCTCTTCCATAATAACATTCAAGGACAAAACTGAGCTAAGTCACTACAAGATGAAAGAGGACTCAGCTATTGATTTTGTTCTCTTGTTTTCTATGGGAAGATGTGATTTAACAAAACCTTTTATCAAACCCTAGGCCAATCAATGCACTAAACCCTAGAATTGAGATAATCAATTTATGATAGACAAACAACAATGAAAAACCAAGATCTAAAAGTACCAAGATGATTAGTGAGATGTCATAACATGTTCCTCAGAAGTTGAAATGTCAGAAGACTCTAGGGCTAGCATTCGAGTCTAGAAAGTCCTAATATCTGAAAACTCATAACTAGAAAAATATCGTAAATGATGGTTTGATGTTGAATCTAGGGTTTGTTTTAGCTTCCGGACACTAGGGCTAGTGCCCAAGTCTGCTATAGTGGAATTTTTAAACTCTATTTTTGGATCTTGACTCTTAATCCCTTAAGCAACCTCCATGTACCTTCACTTCTGCAATTCCCGCACTTGTAGCCTACACACAAGAATAAAAGGGGTTTATGGGTTGTGGTGTTTAGGGATTTGCCTCATTCAAATCTTGGGTAAGCATTCAAGCTTTCCCAACACCATTGTTAGAGAGAGAGCATGTCCTTGCCAAACAAAGGCCAAAGATAATCCAAATGATGATGAAATAATACAAACACAATGATAATGTCACCTTGGAGGTGAAGTCCTTAGAAGGATGAAGATTCTTCAACTCATAAGGATGTTGATGATGATTCCAAATCTATAACAAACACAATACTAACACAAATCTATAATAATAACACAATGAATGCCTTGAATTCTCCTTTTTTGAATATCATAACCTTGCTATCATCAACTTGTCACAAAATGAATTCAAACACTTGTTTATATATGCTATCTCGTTAAACTTTCACAAATTAATTGAAATAGCCAACAAGGGAGGACCCATTTAAGTGTCCTATGTCAACATCCCTTAAATTTTACCCCAATCAATCAAGGTGGACTTGGGTGCAGGTGCCCAAGTCCCAAGGTGCCTTTTTGGTCATGACCTAAGCATTAAATGGGCCCCTAATCCCCATTTGACATGGGTTTTGAGGAATTTCTCATCAAGATGAATTTTTTGCTTTAAAGATTGTAAACATGGGGACCTAGGAGCTAAACTAGGAGGTAAAAAGGCATGTGTCCACTTTTTACTCCATATAATAGCCCGTCTAATCCTTGTAAACTAAAAGTTGTGAAATGTTTTTAGGAGGTGGCATGTTGACAATGGCATCAATATTTTTCATATCCACCTCAATACCACGATGCAAAACTATGAATCCCAATAGCTTACCACTATCAACGCCAAAGATGCATTTACAGGGATTCAATTGCATGTATTTACGTATACATTTAAATATTTGATGGATAATTTTGATGTGATCCTCATGCAAAACAAATTTCTCCAGAATGTCATTGACATAATCCTCTAAAATGTTATGCATGAAATAATGAATGATGAGTGTCATAGCACATTGATAAGTTGCACCAACGTTCTTTAATCTGAATGGCATGAAGACCCAAGAAAATGTTCCCCAAGGAGTTTTAAAAGTTGTTTTATATTGATCCTGAGGATTGATGAATATTTGATTATAACCAGAGAAACCATCCATAAAGGAAAGTAAGGCATGGCCTGCAATGGAATTGACAATCATATCAATATTAGGAAGATGAAAATCATCCTTTAAAGATCCTTTATTTAAATCTTGAAAGTCATTGCAAATTCGAATAGGTTTTTAGATTTAGCAACAACCACAATATTCGAGATCTAAGGTGAGTAGTCAATAGGGCAGATAAAACATACTTGAAGAAGCTTTTCTATCTCAGCTTTGAATAACAATGTAACCTTAGGATTCATCTTACAAATCTTTTGTTTTATAGGTTTAACATCAGGATGAATGATGATATTGTGTGTTACTACCTTAGGCTCAAAGTCGGGCATGTTAGAATATGTCCATGCAAAGAGGTTAGGATATTCATGCAAAAGAGAAGTAAGTTCTTGATTTTCTTGAAGATCTAGACAATTTCCAATAGGGATAAATTTTCAAAGTTATCCTTATCCATCAAGACATCGACAATCTTTCTATTAAGGAGAGTACTATGGTCTGGGACCTAAAGATGATGAAGGGATTTCATAGGTGATTCATGAGATGCCAAAGTACCATTAGATAAACAAGCATCTTTCCCAAAGTATGTTTCCACATTTAAATGATAAGGAAATCCATGATCATAATGGTAACAAGGAAAATGATCATAAGTTCCTAGGGATTCAACCAAAGCTTCATCTGTTGAAAAACTATCCAAAGGAATATTTCTAGAATCACAATTTGTGTCGATTAATTCTAGATATACCCAATTGAGTATTGAAATAAGATTTGTATATGATTAAATTGTGTTTACATTTAGATTAGGATGACAAGTGGCTTTAGTGGGCTATAAAGGATGGTATCCAAGTCCAAATGAAGAGTAATGTGGATTAGCCTCTAAGGGCAATTTAATGCCTTGTTCCTTTATATCACAACCATTACCATTGTATCCACATTGAGAGAGAATTTGAAAACCCCGACCATAAATAGATGCCATTTCCAAAGGGGAAGGAGGTGCCTCATAGGTCTCATATGATGTAGTATAAGAGTAAGTATTGTCATCATTACTTTTCAAAGAAATCTTAGGTGTCTTATGAGTAGAAATTGAAGCAACCTTAGAAATTTCTAGCTTTGGCACTAAGACTTCATACTCCCCTACAAAGGTAGGTGTAAAGTCTAACGAACCCCAATCATTTCTAAAAAGTGTATTCGAAGGTGAATTAAATTCTTCAATAATAACCTCCATAGGAGGGGGAGAAGAATTAACTTTAGAAAGAGGAGAAAATAAAGTAAAGGGTTTAAAATATTGACTAATTTTAGCTTCAGTTTGTAGACAACTTTTTGGAATTGGATCAACTTCAATTGTTTGGAGCTTATTGTCATGAACAAACTTAATTGATTGATGAAGGGTAGACTGGAATGTCCCCATGGCATGAATCCATGGTCTACCAAGAAGAAGTTTGTATGAAAGAGAATTAGGCATGACATGGATAAGGGTAGGAAATGTCATAGGTCCAGCCTTAACAAGTAAGGTGATAGTACCTAATGGTTGTCTATCAACATTATCAAAGCCATGAATGTTGAGTTTATCTAGTTTAATGAGAGATGTATCATCATTAATTTTATGTAACAAGCCTATTACACAAACATTAAGACCTGATCCACCATCAATCATGGTACATCTAACCCTCATCTTGTTGATAATGATGAATATCGTAAGAGGCTCATATTGGTTTTGAACTTATGTGGGAGGTAATTCATGTGGTTGAAAAATGATATCTATTTTTGTCACATGCATACAATCTAACAGGGTTGCTACATCATTTGGCTTAACAGCAGGTGGAACAATCACCTTTTGTAAAGCTTCTTGGAGCATTCCATAGTATGTAGGTGATGTTTGTATCAACCCCCATAAAAAAATCTTTACTGGAGTAGTACATATCTACTCAACAAGATCATAATCTCTACCAGTATGAGTAGGAAGATGAGGTGCTTGAGGAAGAATAGGTTGAGAAGGTGGAAGAGAAGCTAGAAAAAATGTGATTAGTTTCTTTTGTTTATTGTTTCTAGTGTTATATGTGTGAGCAACCTCATGATGCATGGGTTGTTGCAACACATTTTGATTGAGTTAATTATTTCTAGTGATTTGTTTTGAATAGTTTAATATATAACTAAGAGGTCTAGGTGTTTTTGGAGAACCTCCTGTTATGATAGATTGTGATTGAGGAGCATCATTATGAAGATGCACAACAATTTTGGGTTTCTCAGGCTCTTTTTTGGGAATCAAAAACATAAATTGTATTAATGAATATTTGAAATAGAGATGGTTTAGGAGTCATAGAGGATGATTATGTAGAGATGAAGTCATCTAAGGATTCATCTAACATGTCAAAATCATCACTACTAAATGGCTCATCAAATGCATTGAAATCTTGAAGAAAGAAGTCCAACATATTTTCATACCCTACTTTTTTTAAACCTTATAGAAATGAAGTGAAGGAGAGGAAATGAAATGAAGTTTATTTATGCTTTTATACTGCACAAAATGAAATATACCAAGCTATGTTTTTTTATTTAATCCAATTGCTAACTAAAACATAAGCAAGATTTTTCAATTTTCAAGCTAGAATTACCATAAAATGAGATTTTTGATAATCCTAATCAATATATATGTATGAATGCAAGGTTTGCATGTAAGGAATGTGTATCAAACTCAGTTATAATTAGATCTAAATCATCATATCAGAAAATTATATTGAGTTACTGTGATCTATGGAATCAAAATGAAAGTGAAATAATGAAACAAATGCATAAAAACAAGTGTTATACCTTCAAGATGACCCACAAATCCAAGATAGGGTGGAGAGTGTTGCACCCAAACACTCTAGCTTTACCCAAGATGATCAAATGCAATGTGAAGTGCTCTCAATCTATGCAAATCACTAAGTATAGCTAGCTCAAGGGGAGAGATTTTGGCATGATAACTTTGCCCAATTTGTGGATGATAAAATGGCTTGAGAGATGGTGTATTTATAGGCTTTTTGGGAGAGAATTTGATCCAAGGGTGGAGTTTGATTTGGGAGATCAATGGTTGTGAATGCATGTGATATGGAGGGCCTAGATTTAATCTCCAAAAATGGAGGGTTGTGAATAAAGATGAATTTTAAATTCATCTTGGGAAAGGGGTGAATTAAATGAGGTTGGGTGAGATGGATTAGATGTGAATTAAAAAATTCACATGAGGAAGAGAAAATGAATTAAAAATTCATTTGGGGAAGAGTGGAAATAAATGAGTTATGACATGTGTAAGGGGTGTAAGAGGTATTTAATGAGGATTATGACATGTGTGTATAAAAAAATGATTTATGTGGCATATTTATCAATTTTTTATTTGGAGGATGTGGGGAAGGGTGTTAAGCTAGGTTTGACCACTTTAATTAGGGTAATTAGCCTCATTAATATGGCTGGAAAAAAATAGGGAGTAGGTTAATGAGGTGTTAAGATTAATTAAATAATGTTTTATTTAATTAATCCTAGGTCTAGGGTCATGTAGGTTAGGCTAGGTAATTAAATAATTGATATTTAATTAACTAGGGTAGGGATAGGGTAATTAGTAGGTTAAATTAATTAAATAAACATGATTTATTTAATTAATTAGGTTTAGGGAAGAGGGGAAATTAATCAAATAAATATTTGCACATTTATTTAATTAATTGGTTAAGTTAGACTATTGAATTAATCAAATTAATCCAATTTTAATGGATGAAATGATGGGAAACTAGGTGTTGGAAGGATAATTAATTAAATAAAAAATTAATTAATTGATTAGAAAGGAAATTGATATATTTGGTGATGTTAGAGGCCGGTTAGATGGTGAAGACATTTTTAGGTGTCTATATTTGCCCCTCTTTGATGTGGTGTTATGACTTAGCAGGGAAGTGGCATCAAGTCAAAGAAAAATATGCCCAGTTGCTAGGAAAGAATGAAATGAGTGAGGGATGCCCCCTCGAGAGGTCAGGTGAGAAAATAACCTTTTTTTGGGTGAGCTCTCAAAAGGAAGAAACAACAGTGAAAAATGGATAAAGGATGAAAAAGCAGGTTGACTGAAAGAAAAACAGGCGAAAAAGGTTGTGATCTACACCCTAGGGAGGAAAAAGTGTGTTGGAAGATGACATGGCTTACTATAAATGGAAAAGTGGACCCTAAAGTGCCACATTTGCACACATAGAGCCACTTGGACGAAGGAGAAAAGAAGAGGATGGTGAACCCTAACCCGATGTTCCTGTGCTTTGAGCACATTTTTGAGCGATTCTGGTCGTATGGGAGATCACCAGAGGCTGGTAATCAGGTAGGCCAAAACCCTAACTTTGTCATTTTTGTATTTACTACATTTATTAATTTGAGAAAATGGGTTTTAGGGCTTGGGGTGCCATTTAGAAATTGATTGGCACCAAAATGACTTGGATTAGTGCCATCTTCTAGATTGGTGCCATCCAGGTAGGGGCAAGGGAGGAGGTAGTTGAGGAGGAGATAGTGGTAGAGGAGATGGAGATAGATGATGATGGTCTGATTGGGGTATTGGAAGAAACAAGATATGAGTAGGTGGAGGTTGTGAGAGGACAGGGTAGAGGGAGAGGTAGACGACCATTGATACTGCCATTACAGGTGCCGTCGCAGTGATAGCAATAGGCACAACAACAGGCAGTACCCCATGTACAAGCTCCTGCATAGCAGGAGGAGGGGGGATAGTAGGGTTTACAGTAGCAGTAGGTACAGATTAGGTAGGTGCCAAGTCAGCGGGTACCTCGGTAGCGTGGTGGGAGACATAGGACACCCACACAGCAGGCATCAGGAGGAGATAGGGGTTTGATGTCACCTACATAGTAGCAGGGACAGGCACCCCTCACAAAACAGTAGATAGCTAGGCTGGAGGTGAGAGAGAGGACAATACAACAGCATATTCCAGAGACTGCCATGGGATTCACTGGGGCCGGACGGACGAAGACAGGTAGCTTGGGGGTAGGGGCAAGGTCAGCTCCTAGAGAACACTCATCTCATTAGCGCACCGAAGGAGAGGAAGAGGAGGTGCAGACCCTACAGGCACAGGTGGCCAGTCTAGAGGAGACTGTGGAGAGGCAACAACAAGAGTTAGTGTAGCTGTGGGGAATGATTGCGTTATTAGACAAAGCAGATGGGCAAGTGAACGCATTATAGGCATAGCTGGCACAGGCACATGCCTAGGTGATATAGGCACAGGCCTAGATAGCTACCCTGATAGATGAGCAAGACTCGGAGAGAGCCCAGCAGTAGGCTGCAGAGGTGAGGGCCTAGCAGGCAGAGGCCCAAGTAGTGAGTTTGTAGGGGGTTACAACTGGTACTAGCATGGGTCTAGTGTTAGCACTGATGTAGACTTAGATTATACAGTTGTAGGGACAACTTGGATAGGTACATAGTTAGCTCCTAGATCAGAGTCAACAAGCTGAGTACTACCACACAGCCTATTGTTTATCCGTACCTAAGGGTCAGCGGCTTCCTAGCTATAGTCAGTAGAGTGGGTCATGGATGTCTGGGTCTCACAAGTCTAGATCTATTCAGTTAGTACAGTAGCCTATGGGACCCCCACCACCGCCACCATAATAGCCACAACAATAGACATAGCAGCAGCGACAACCAGGATCTCCCACTGAGTCAGGCAGGGGATCATCAACCCAGGGCTGATGATTGTACATATTGATGTATTTTTGAGCCCTTGGAGGCATTTTGTATCATGACTTATTATGATGATGTACACTATTGTACAGCGATATATATATGGTTATGCATGTTATGATGTTATGGGTTTATTATGTGATGTGATGATGTGATGGTTTATGATGATGCTTATGTGATGGTTCATGTTTTTGGATGCATTTGTGTATGTAATGATTTATGCCATATGATGGATATGCAGATGATGATATGATGTTATGATTTATTTATGATGCTTTGATGGAT
Organism: Cunninghamia lanceolata; assembly: GCA_027924645.1. Classification (NCBI taxonomy): domain Eukaryota; kingdom Viridiplantae; phylum Streptophyta; class Pinopsida; order Cupressales; family Cupressaceae; genus Cunninghamia; species Cunninghamia lanceolata. The sequence continues at coordinate 4,612,845 of BSBN01000463.1, read as the reverse complement.
AGTTTTGCATTTATGATGTATGTGATGGCATTGATCAAGGATCACTCTGGTCATACTTGGTAGGCTTGCTAGCAAGCCCTTATTAATGGTAATTTAATTTAGATATTAATTGTTGTAAGGATTTTCTGATGTTGCTAATATCTGTTGTGATCTTGTTGGCTTATGGATGAATGTTTTATTATGATATCATGATTTGTGTAGGTGGTACTTGGCAGGCTAATTCCCTCATGTGTTCATTGTTCAACTATGATTTTATTGTGGATATATGTTATGTTTTAATGATGTCATGGTTTCATGAATAGATGATGCTATATGTATGATGTTATGTTTTGCTTATGCTGATGTGATGATGTTGATGCATGTTATGATTATGGATTTATGATGTGCATGAGAGATGCAAATTGATACTCATTTATTATGGATGCACAATGTGATGAAATTGAAATATATGCTTAAATTAATAAACATATATTGTGTATGCAAAATGAAATGGTAATGCAATGGTTGAATAATGATTAGGTGATTATGCTAATGCAACTAATGGCATGATGATTTATGAGGTGATGAATTCATGATACACATTATATTCTTTTAGGCCCTAGGTGATGTGGCTAAGTGGTGAGGAGGGAGAGGGTGAGTTAGGGATGGGTTTGGTTACGGAGAGGTATGGGATGGAGGGAATTGGGAATGTTAGGTCATAATATACCATGTCATTGAGGGGGTGGGGGGATGGGTAGGATGGGGGTGTGGGTTGGTGTTAGAGTGAAGGGGAGATTAAGATTCTAGGCCCACATTTTATGGTAAAAAGATGATTTGAGCTAGTTATAGTATTTTCATTGGACTATTGAGAGCATTTCTAGATTTATTATAGCAATGTAGGATACATTTCACGAAGGTATGAGATGACCTAGGTGATGATATTTATCCCACAATTGCATGGACTAGACTCACAAACAATAGGTTGATTGCATGCATGTCCAAAGTAGTATAACCTTGCCTAGCTGAGGGAAGGGGACTCATAACCATGAGTGCTCATAGTACATAGAAGGCATAAATACCTGTATATGCAAATGAAACGCACTATGCTAGAACTGACTCAAGCTTCAAGTTATGAATACTATTCTTGGAGTAATGACATCAACCCACAAGCACATCATACACAAACAAGCAAGAGAAATGATTGACAGTACTTAGTAATTATTTTGCCCATACATACAAAAGTAAATTGCATGTTATTTGACAACCACTATGATAATAGTGCAACTTGTCTAGTCAATGTTGTGTATCATCATACTAGTTGAAAGAAAGTTGCTTTCCTATATTTAGAAGATAAAAATCAATAATCAAAAGACCAACAAAATGACACAAACAACCATTGTGTTCTCTTGCCAAGATGTGTGTTGATAGGATGATGGATTCTGTCCATTGTAGGAACGATATATCCTAGGACATGAATCAGTTAGGTTTTGTTGGATAGTTTATGAAAGGTGAGAAAAAGGATAGTCGGGCCATGTGTGATGATTGTAGTTGATGTGTTGATTGATGATTTTTGCATGAAGTGCAATGTTTCAGGTGCATGCTTAGCATGTGTATCATTTGTGGGATCTAGCAAGCTTAGTAAATAAGGATTGTCCAACTAGGTTGGATGGGTGCATCTTGTGTACCTAAGTACTGGATACTTCCTTCATATTCCAGACTGCCTACATACCTTGTGTCCACAGGATCAAGGCACTTTCAAGAGGCAGGTGAGATGAATATGTAGTTCTGGCAAGACTTGATGATGTGGGAATGGTTTGGGATGGATGTGCTAATGATGGTTCAGATGATTTTGGGTGATGTTATGGGATTGTTTTTGGGATTTTTGTAATTTTTTTATTTTTTTGGTGTTTTTGGATTTTGTATTGTTTTTGAGATTTTTTTTAGTTTTCTAATGTTTTTGGGATTTTCTGGTTTTCTGATGTTTTTTGGATTTTCTGGTTTTCTGATGTACAGAAGAGGCTTACAAGGATTCTTGTTCCATGGACTAGCCTTGGGCGGGATGATGGGGGTGGGTGATTGGTGTTTCTGAATTCCAAGCCATGGGAAGTATTTAATGTGGAGTGTCATGATGGAGAGAAGCCTTATCACATGGTGGAACTAGCCACTACACATGGCACTTGAAATAGGTTTTCACCATGGTACTTATCCAAGGCGTCACTGAAGTGATTTTCACCATTGGACGACTTTATTGCACTCGAGTTTTTTCTTGATTTTTTGATTTTTTTGATTTTTTCTATTTTTTCTATTTTTTTGTATTTTTGCTTTGGGATACTTGATGGGTTATGCATAGAACCTCTTCAAATGCAGAATATTCATGGGCTCATCCAGAGGCTGCCCCTCAGGTGTTGCAAGCTGATATGCCCCTAATCCATAGCTAGCTATGATAACATAAGGTCCCAACCAACTAGGCTCAAATTTTCCTTTCTTAGTGTGTTCTTCCAGATTCTTCTAGTTTTCCATGAGGACAAGGTCACCTAATTCAATTTTGTTGTTCTTGATTTTCTTGTTGTAGCTTCTCTGTAGGCAATTTTGGTATGCCTGTAGGTGGTTGAGTGCATCTAGGCGTTTCTCATCCAATAGTTCTAGCTCATGCAGCCTTGTAACTTGGTATTCTTCATCAATGATTATGTTCTATAGGGATACTCTGAGTGATGGGAGCTTGAACTCAATAGGTAAGATGGCTTTGGATCTAAATACTAGGGAATATGGAGTGGCTCCTGTGGGTGTGCGGATACTCGTGCGGTAGGCCCATAAGGTGGGATTTAGTTGGATGTGCCAATCATGGCCAACTTCATTAACTGTCTTCTTCAGAATGCACAAGATGGTTTTATTTGAAGCTTCATCTTGACCATTACCTTGGGGCTAGTATGGAGTGGAGAAGTGGTGTTGGACTTGGAATTTCTCACACAAGGTGTGAACCTCCTGGTTCTTAAACAGTTTCTTGTTGTTAGTAATGATGGAATGGGGGATGCCATAATGGCATATGATATAGTGAAGAATGAATTTGGCTATCTGGATGCATATGGTGAAAGCGAGTGGAATTGCTTCAACCCACTTAGTAAAGTATTTGGTGGCAGTGATGATGAATTTATGACCATTGGACAATGGGGGTGAATCTTCCCTACGAGGTTGAGTCCCCATTGTGAAAAGGGCTATGGAGTTGTTATTAGTTGTAGCTCTTGTGATGGTGCATGGATGAGGTCTGCATGTTGTTGACATGATAGTCACTTTTTCATGAACCATTAGGCATCTCGCTCCATAGTCGGCCAATAGTACCTAGTTCTCAAGATTTTCTTAGCTAAGGTAGGTCTGCTAGAATGTACCCCACAAATGCCTTGGTGTACCTCTTGTAAAGCTACTTCAGCTTCCCTAGAGTCAAGACATTGTAGAAACATACCATCAAGACTTCTTTTGTATAGGGTGTCACCTACAAGAGTGAAGCAGGAGGCTAGACAGATGAATCTTTTTCGTTGGGAGGGTGATAGGTTGGGTGGGATGACATTGTCATGAAGGTGCATATGTCTCTTGATACCATGGAGATAGTGGGCCAACAATGTCACATACCAACTCTGATTGTGGGACATCATATGCCAGGATAGGGAGTTCTTGTTAGATTTAGGGCAGACAATTGAGAGGGGGGGTGAATCAGTTGTACAAAAACTCTCTTCAATTAAACACTTAATTCCACTTTGTAATTCAATAGCATAATGATAAATCAATCATGGAAACATAATGCATTAAATCAAGAGCAGAAACACATTAACACACAAGACACCAAGATTTTGACGTGGAAACCCAGTTAAGGGAAAAACCACAGAGTGATTAACCCAAGAAAGTATTCTCTGTTAGAAGAATAGAAAGAACAAAATGGCACATGTCAATTAGGGCTCACTACCTGAGAACACTGCTCACAAGAGGCCCACTGCCTACAAGAGACACACTATCTACAAAATAATAAGTATCACATACATGAACTGGAGAATAGCATCTTCACCATGCTTGAATTAGTTCCATTTAAGCCCAATACTTCTGCTCTACCTTTTGCTCTCCTCTTCACTACAACACTCTCATCTCCACAAGATATTCTTGAAATGACTTTACAATCCCTTATTTATACAAGACATCGACTTAGGAATAATCATCTAAGTCGGCAAACAACTACAAGAACATCCGCAGGATGTGTAACTCATCCAGTCAGCTAGTCTTAGGAAGAACACCATCATTTGGAAGTAATTCTTCAATTGTGAGCTTAAAATTCAATGCGGACCACCAACACGAACTAGACATGATCCAAAGAGCTCCACAAGCTTGCTTGAATCACCAAGAACATCCACACTACATCTTCTTACTGAAATCCTTCTCTCCTTCATTCGGAATGTCAAGAACACAGTCTATCATCACTGTCACAAAGGAATAGATGCTTGCAGACCTCCAGACCATGAACCAATCAATTTGACACTTCACAAGGATTTCCTAAACACTTCACCAAATCTGCAGAATAGGATAATGCATTTCCAGATCTCACTGGACCTATCTGTATCACTTTATCACCTCTAAACACCTACCGGAAGTAGTTTTACTTGAGCGGCCATAACTTCTTCAGATCTTCATGCGGACCTCTGAAACCTTTGCTGGATCACCTTAAAATACATATCTACAAACCCTTTAAACCGCAACCTTTGATAGTCATCTTAGCTAGGATATTTAGCTCACTGTCTTCACTATTCCTAATTAGGACTAATTTTCTCACTATCCTTAGCACACAGCTCATCCAATCCTTATCATCAATGCAACAGGAGTATGTTGACATCAATGACAACACCGGTTAGGCCCATACTTGCAACAATCTCCCCCTTTGTCATTGATGGCAACATATGATGTGAAAAACTATTTTAACCATCAAGACAAAACTTTTCCTCACTGTCACAACTCACCCTATCAGCAACAACCATTCACATGTCTTCTCTTCCTTTCCTACTCCCCCTTTGATTAGTAACCACTTATTTTTCACATGTCTTCTCTCCCCCTTTGACATCAATGGCAAAGGGCACATACTTGCAATTCCACCACTTCAGAATCATACCAGCTGCTCCCCCTTAGTTGCAGCACCCCATCATCAATCTAGACCACAAGATATGACTGTGATATCTACTAGACTGATGCACATTAGTGCACCTTAGTTCATCACCGGAGGGGCAATAACCCCTAACTTCTCCCTGAGATACTCAAAAGAGTCCTTAGATAGAGGTTTAGTAAAGATGTCTGCAATCTGATCCTTGGAAGGCACAAACTCCAATCTGACTTCATTCTTGTTCACTTGCTCTCTCAAAAAGTGAAACTTGATGGATATATGTTTAGTCTTTGAATGCAACATCGGATTCTTAGATATATTTATTGCACTTGAATTATCATAGAATATTGTGATAGGCTCCTCATACTCCACTCTTATGTCTTTTAGCATTTGTTTCATCCACAAAACTTGAGTGCAACTACCTGCTGCTGTAATATATTATGCTTTTGTAGTGGACAAAAATATTGCCTCTTGTTTCTTGCTCAGCCAAGAAACCAATCTCTTCCCCAAAAAGAATACTCCACCACTGGTATTCTTCCGGTCATCCACATCTCCTGCCCAATCCGCATCTGTATATGCATGAAGAGAGAAATCATGATCTCTGGGATACCACAATCCATACTCAACTATCCCTTTTAAATATCTAAAAATCCTCTTGATTGCCATGACATGAGATTCTCTAGGATCGGCTTGAAATCTAGCAACAAGACCAACAACATTCATAATGTTAGGTCTAGTTGGAGTGAGATACAACAATCCTCCAATCATTGACCTATACTTTTTTTGATCAGCCTTAGGAGAGTCATCATCTTTGCTCAATTTACATCCAGTTGCCATGGGAGTATTCATTGGTTTTGAGTCTTCCATCCCGAACTTCTTCAACAATTCTTTCACATATTTGGTCTGAGAAATGAAGATTCCTTTCTTTATTTGAATGATTTACAGACCCAAGAAGAAATTTATTTCCCCAAGCATGGACATCTCAAATTCACTTTTCATTTGATTTGTAAAAGTTTTACACATACTATCTCTTCCTCCAAAAATGATATCATCAACAAACACTTCAACAATCAAGATGTTTTTATGATCAATTTTGAAATACAAATTACTATCAGCAGTACCTTTGTTGAAACAAATCTTCAAAAGATGTTTATCCAATCTTTCATACCAAACTCTTGGGGCTTGCTTCAGTCCATACAATGTTTTCTTCAACTTGTAGACCATATCACCATGATCAGACAATTGATATCCATCCGGTTGCTCAATGTATACTTCTTCTTCCAAGTTACCATTCAGGAAGGCAAACTTGACATCCATCTGATATACTTTGAAATCCTTGAAGGCAGCAAAGGAAAGAATTAATCTGACTACTTCAATTCTTGCCACTGGAGCAAAAGTTTCTTCAAAATTAACTCCTTCTATTTAAGAGTAACCCTTGCAGACCAATCTGGCTTTATTTCTGATTACTTCACCAACTTCATTCAGTTTGTTCCGAAAGACCCATTTGGTTCCAATCACATTCTTGTTTCTAGGTCTGGGAACAAGATCCCAAGTGTGATTTTTCTCAATTTGTATCAGCTCTTCCTCCATTGTTTTAGTCCAGTTTTCATCATTGCAAGCTTCATTCACTGTCTTAGGTTCAATCTTTGAAATCAGACAATACTCTTCTGAATCTTGAGTAATCCTTCTTCTTGTTTGTACACCTTTGCTTTTATCACCTATGATCTAATCTTTAGAGTGGTTCAGTCTTACATACCTGGGAACTTTGGGAGTTTCTTGCACTTCTGATTCTTGATCAGGCTCATTAAAACTCATCTCTTCTTACTGATTTACCGGATCACTTTGAATTTGTATTTCAGAAGGGGCTTGGGCTCCTTGAATCAGAACACCATTCTGATCATCTTCATCATATTCATAAAATCTTGAAGGTTTTTCAATTCCTTCATCAACCTTCACATTTGTACTTTCTATAATTTTTTTCATTCTCTAGTTATAAAACTAGTATGCTTTGCTTTGAGTAGAGTAACCCAAGAATATTCCTTCATCACTTCTAGCATCAAACTAGCTTAGATCTTTATCTCTTTTAATGTAACATTTGCTACCAAAGACTCTAAAATACCTCACAGTAGGAGTGATGCCAAATCAAAGTTCATAAGGAGTCTTACTAGTATTGCTTCTGATTTGTACTCGATTGAGAGTATAGACTGTAGTGCTGACAACTTCTTTCCAATAGATCTAAGGAACATTTGCTTCTATCATCATGGTTCTAGATGCTTCCTGGATTGTCCGGTTCTTTCTCTCTACTACTCCATTCTGCTGTGGAGTCCTAGGAGCAGACAACTGTCTCTTTATTCCATGTTTCTCACAAAATTCTATGAACTCACCGGATGTGAATTCTCCACCTCTATCAGACCTCAGACATTTTAATTTTAATCTGGTTTCATTCTCTACCATAGCCTTGAATATTTTGAATTTCTCAAGAGCTTCTGATTTCTCTTTCAGAAAAGTTACCCACATCATCCGGGAGTAGTCATCAATTAATAACATGAAGTATCTATCACCTTGCACACTTCTGATTCTTGCTGGACCAGATAAATTAGTATGAACTAAGTCTAATAATCCGGTAGAAGATTGTTCCTTGCTTTTGAATGAGACTTTGCTTTGTTTACCTAACTGACATTCTTTGCACAAACTGTTTGTAGGTTTCACCAATTTTGGAAGATCTCTTATAGCCTGAGTATTGCTTATCTTGATGATATTATCAAAGTTCACATGACACATCCTTCTATGCCATAACCAACACGGATCAATTTGCACAAATAGACAACTCTTACCAGTACCAACTAAGTGGAAGATATTACCTTTTGTTTGAGTACCAGATGCAATCTTTGTACCGGAACTTTCAAAGATCTTGCATTTTCCATTCTTGAATCAGAGATCATAGCCTTTGTCCACCAACTGTCCAACACTGAGAAGATTGTGCTTCAATCCTTCGACATACAGTACATTACTAGTTTTGTTCCTTCCATCAAAGGAAATAGTTCCTCTACCTCTGATTCTACCAGCAGAATTATCACCAAACTTTACCACTCCTCCTTCATACCTTTCCAAGTCTATGAACTTATTTTTGTCACCTCTCATATGGTGAGAGCATCCACTATCAATGACCCAATCATCCTTTTCTTCAACCTGGGCAGCCAGAGCTCTTTCCACAGTTTTATGATTGACAGATATAGAGGACATTGGATCTTCTTCCTTGATGGCAATGAACACCCAGTCACTTCCAGACTTGTTTCTTATGTCTGATTCATCATCTGTTACTCCTTCATTATCATCATCTTCATGAACATAGTAACAATTCTTTTGGAACCTTAATCTGTTAGGATTTGGCCTTGAAAATCTTTCTGGACATCTTGAGGCAAAATGACCAATCTTATTGCAATTAAAACACTTAAAAGGCAATTTTCCTTCATACTTACCAGATCCTCTTGGCAGTCTTTTTGCAATAAGTGCTTCAAGTTGAGCAGTTTCTGCTTCTTCTTCTTCTAGGTCTTTTCTTGCTTTTTCATACCATGATAGTTTCCTTGAAGAGTTCTCTCCTAGATCAAACCTTTGTTTACCCTTTACAGAGGCACTGGCTTTGAATGCAGATTCAGTCTTGGGGGGCATCTCTAAACTTGATCAATTCAAATGCAACCAATTTACCAACCAATTGATCTCTTGTGATAGCTGAATGGGCTCTGAATTCTTCAATGGCAGCAACCTTGATTTTATAAGAAGCAGGAAGGGATCTGAGAACTTTACCAACAATCTCATCTTCATCCAAGACTCCACTAGCACATCTAATCCCACAAACAAGCTCATTTACTCTTGGCATAAAAGTAGTGATATTTTCATCTTCTCTCATCTTCAGATTTTTGAATTTTCCTTTCAGAGTTTGTAGCCTTGCACATTTAACATACTTGTCTCCTTCATGCAGAGTTTCCAGTTTTTCCCAAATCTCAAAAGCAGTTTGTAGGTCAACAACATTTGTCAGCTCTGAATCAGACACTGCACTTAGAAGAGCTTCTATAGTCTGTAGATTGTTTTCAGCATCTATGATTTCATTTGGGGATTTCAGGCCACCCTATGGAGGAGTATACTTCGTTGAAGCCATGGTCCAGTACTACATTCCCATACATTGCAAGTGACATTTCATGCGACTTTTCCAGAGATTAAAATTGGTTCCTTCAAACTTTGGACTATCCTTCTTGTAGGACGACATCCTGGATCACCTCAAGCGGTTAAGCTCTTTTAGAGGAACTTAGCTCTGATACCAATTGTTAGATTTTGGGTAGACAACTGAGAGGGGGGGTGAATCAGTTGTACAAAAACTCTCTTCAATTAAACACTTAATTCCACTTTGTAGTTCAGTAGCATAATGATAAATCAAGAGCAGAAACACATTAACACACAAGACACCAAGATTTTGACGTGGAAAACCTGGTTAAGGGAAAAACCATGGGGTGATTAACCCAAGAAAGTATTCTCTATTAGAAGAATAGAAAGAACAAAATGGCACATGCCAATTAGGGCTCATTGCCCGAGCACACTGCTCACAAGAGGTCCACTGCCTACAAGAGACAATTGGAGAATAGCATCTTCACCATGCTTGAATCAGTTCCATTTAAGCCCAATACTTCTGCTTTGCCTTTTGCTCTCCTCTTCATTACAACACTCTCATCTCCACAAGATATTCTTGAAATGACTTTACAATCCCTTATTTATACAAGACATCGACTTAGGAATAATCATCTAAGTCGGCAAACAACTACAAGAACATCCGCAGGATGTGTAACTCATCTGGTCGGCTAGTCTTAGGAAGAACACCATCATTCGGAAGTAATTCTTCAATTGCAATCTTAAACTTTAATGCGGACTACCAACATGAACTAGACATGATCCAAAGACCTCCATAGGCTTGCCTGAATCACCAAGAACATCCACACTACATCTTCTTACTGAAATCCTTCTCTCCTTCATCTGGAACGTCAAGAACACAGTCTGTCATCACTGTCACAAAGGAATAGATGCTTGTGGGCCTCCAGACCATGAACCAATCAAGTTGACACTTCAAAAGGATTTCCTAAACACTTCACCAAATCCGTAGAATAGGTAATGCATTTTTGAATCTCACTGGACCTATCTGTATCACTCTGTCACCTCTAAACGCTTGCCAGAACCAGTTTTACTTGAGAGGCCATAACTTCTTCAGATCTTCATGTGGACCTCTAAAACCTTTACTAGATCACCTTAAGATACATATCTACAAACCCTTTAAACTATAACCTCTGATAGTCATCTTAGCTAGGATATTTAGCTCACTGTCTTCACTGTTCCTGATTAGGACTAATTTTCTCACTATCCTCAGCACACAGCTCATCCAATCCTTATCATCAATGTAATAGGAGTATGTTGACATCAATGACAACACTGGTTAGGCCCATACTTGCAATAGTTCTTTGATCATGAACTCACACTTCTTGTTGTCTTTCTTCATATCCACCAATGATCTGATTGTGGCCATGGCATCTGCAACTTTGTTGTTTAACCTTGGGATTTGTTCAAAGTGGATGTCATAAAAGTAATCTTTGAAATCATCCACCATTCTTTTGTAAGGCAAGAGCTTATCATCCTTGGTCTTGTATTCATTGTTCACCTGTCAAATGACCAGTTGAGAATCCCTGTAGACTACTAGCTTTTCAATCTTCAACTGAATTGTCATGTGGATTCCTGTGATAAGAGTCTCATATTTTTCTATGTTGTTTGTGCATGGAAATGTGATTTTGTATGATTTTGGGATGGTGTCTCCTTGAGGGGTTACAAACAAAATGCCTGCCCCTGAGCCTCAATGTGTATAAGATCCATCAAAATAAATCTTCCACAATTCTGTTGTTGGTGTTACTAACAATATTGAGTCATCAGGAAACTCTGCAAGTGTGGGTTTCTCTGTTGGGATGGGTGCCTCGGCTAACTGATCAATGATGACTTGTCCTTTAATGGATTTTCTCTTTGTGTATTCATTATCAAAATCGCTCAGGATCATTACCCATTTAGCCAATCTACCTGTGAGAGCTGCTCTATTCAGCAGGTACTTCAGCGGATTGATCTTGGCAATGAGCTTGGTCTTGTGATTGAACATGTAGTGTCTCAACTTTTGTGAGGTAAAGACAATAGCTAAGCATGCTCGTTCAATTGGGGTATAATTCATCTCATAGGACACCAATGTATGATTGATATAATATATTGCTCTCTTTCCCTTGTTCGTCATGCTACACCAACAAGGCCCTTATAGTTGTTTCCGTTGTTGAAATGTATAAGAGGAGGGGCTCTTCTTGCTTTGGTGGAATTAGGATTGATGGATTAGAAAGGTATTCTTTCAATCACTCAAAGGCATTTTGACACTGACTCTCCCACACAACGGTCATGTTCTTGTGGAGGAGGTGCTGGAATGGCTAACATTTATCTCCAAGTTACACTATGAACCACCGGATAGATTGGAGTTTCCCCTGTAGACTTCGCAACTACTTAAGTGTTTTTTGAGGAGGCATCTCTATGATAGCTTTGACTTTGGCGGGATCCACTTTGATTCCTCTTCTTGACACTATATATCCCAAAAGTTTACCAGAAGTGACCCCAAAGACACATTTCTTTGGATTAGTGGCACGTTGTACTGTTCTAGTTTGTCAAAGATTTTAGCCACCACATCTAAGTGCTCCTCTCTGGTCTTTGATTTTCCTAGCAGGTCATCCACACAGTCCTCCATGATGTGGTGGAAAAGGTCATGGAAGATGACCGTCATGGTGCGTTGATATGTTGCTTCTGCATTTTTCAGGCTAAAAGGCATTACAACCCAGTAGTATATCCCCCATGGGCATATGAAGGATGCCTTGTGTTGATCCTCTTCTGCAATTCTGATCTGATTGTACCCTGAGAAGCCGTCCATTAGAGATAACACTTCATCCCCTATGGTGAGATCTACTATAATGTCACTGTTGGGTAATGGAAAGTTGTCTTTAGGGCATGCCTTGTTAAGGTCTCTGAAATCCATGCAACATCGGATGCCCCTAGTGACTTTTGCTATAGGTACAATGTTGGACACCCACTCAGGGTAGTCTATTGGTCGGATAAACCCCACATCTAGGAGTTTCTTCAGCTCTTCCTTAACAAGGAGTGTAATCTGAGGATTCATCTTCCTTAGCTTTTGTTTTACCAGTTTTGCATCAGGTCATACCGCAAGGTGATGAACAACCAAGGCAGGATCTAGTCCCGACATATCAGTATAAGTCCATGCAAAATTATAGCTTCTTTGTTTAAAGAAAGCTAGGAAGTTCTTTTGTTCTGTAGTTGTAAGAGATTCTACTCTGAATGTGATCTTTGGCTCTTTCTATGTTCCAAGGTTCATTTCTTATGTTGGTTCCACAAGGATTCTATCTCAGGAAGGCCCATGGTCCCATCTCCTAGTGCCTCATGCAGGTTTTCACTAGGGGATGTATGTCCTTTATTTTGACTTTTTCTTCAACTGAAAGTGCCATAGAGTGGTTTTCACTAGGGGTGTTGTTTTTATTCTTATATTTTTACGACTAGAAGCATGGGTAGTTTCTCTGAAATAGGAAGATGTGATGAGTTCCATAATGTACACATCTCTGTGGTCTCCAAGGGGGAAGTGATCTCTGTCCCCCATTATTTCTACTATCGCTTCATCATTTTCTACGACATTGATGACGGGAGGTCCTCGTTGGTCCTAATCAATAAGCTATGGGTATGTAAGAGGTAAGTCACGTGAGTTAGATAGAGTGGTGGTCATGGCATAGATGGTGCAAATAGAGGTTTTGAAGAATTTAGTAAAATCGCTAAAGGAGTGTTGATGGTCTATTTCATTGATGATATCGACGGCAGGGGAAGCCTTAGCAACTTCACCTAAGATACATTCACCACTAGTGAGGATGAATTTAGGTTTCCCATACCCTAGCCCTTGAGAATAGGGGTTCCTCGTTGTTTGAATCAGCTCCACAATGCCTTGCTCATGAAGGCCGATACCACCTTATCCTTTGTAGCCCATATATTTGACAATCTTGAGGCCCTTGCCATAGATTTCAGCTGGGATAGTAGGGCCTTCCTGTTCTGCTTCCTCATCCTTGTATAACCAGGAGGATATGTCTTTAAGAACATCTTGCTTGAGAAGGTACCTTCTTTCAAAGGTGGGTGATGGCTTGTATTTAAGGACTACTATAGAGACCCCTTCTTCTTTCGAAGCACCAAATGTTTTAGGAGTGGGTAAGGTCCCTACACAAAAGGTACTGTGCAGGTGTTATTCGCCACACCCCATGTCACTCAACTTGATCTTAACATTAGGTAGTGGAGTTGTTTGTGATGAAGTGTGGCAATGTTGGAAGGGTTGATATATGATGCCGATGAAGTAGGGATGGCTTGGGAAGTGGGCTTCTTAGTAGCATTGTTGTACAGGTAGAAAGTAAGATCGTGTCCTTCCAAGAAATTGCAGTATTGGAAGGGGTGGGGATCGGCATAGATAGTTACTTCTGCACCGTTGTGAGGGAATTTTAGGCATTGGTGATAGGTATATGGAATGGCTTGCATGGAATGGATCCATGGTCAGTCGAGGAGAATGTTATAAGGGAGGTCAAGATCAAGGACCTGACATTTGGTCTCCAAGAGTTTCTGTCCTACTTGAATAGGGAGTTTGATGGTGCCCTAAGTGTTAAGAAAAGTGTCTCAACCTTGCAACTTCAAAAGATTACTATTTTTCTCAGTTTTGGTCTTTTTAAATACCCTTTATCTTGGATAATGGTCTAGAACTTTCAAATTTTCCAAATGAGCTAAAAATAACAAGACGTACTATTTTAGTAAGTCCTTTGATTGAGCTCAGATTGACCAAAATTTTTTCCCAGAAGGTGTGGAATAGCTAAGTGAACATCTCGGGTGAGTTTCGTCTCAAGATCATATTTGGATTACGAGATATTAAAGTTTCTTTTTTTTGAAACTGCCAGAAAAGGTCTTTGAACTCAATTACCTAAATCAAAACTTCCCTAAATGTCCCAAAAATTGTCATAATTGGCATAGTAGGTTATTGGGTGATATATCTCTTCATGAGCTTTCTGACACATTAAATGGTTCATCAATCAGACACCCGGATCAAAAGTTATGTCCAACCCTTCTGTTTTTGGGAAATGTGAAAACGTGTTGGACACATAAAAGAGCTGTAAAGGGGAGAGTTACACATGTTGGTGTGTGTTTTGGCACATCACAAGGCATCTTTTATTGGAGATAATTTGGGCAACAATTTTGGGTGGTTTTAGCTCATGGTTTTATAATTACCATTGGCAGTGTACAGAATTGTATCTCCTATATATCAGGAACTTGAGATGGAGGTTGTATGTAAGAATCTTATAGATGTCGAATTACCTCCTAGATCTCTGGTTGGATATACTCCTATAAAAGATTTCTCTGCAAGTATATTGTAATCTTCATGATTCCTGAATAATATATTGGGCGGCTTTGGAGTGTGGGGTTTTTTACCTGAAAGGGTTTTCCCCATGTATATCTTGTGTTGTGAGTTTTGTGTTTGCATTTGGAAGTTATTATTATCTTTCTGTTAATGTGCATCTTAATCTGTAACTGTAAAAGTTGAAATTTGCATAAATTTTTCCTCAGTAGATCAGTGTAGGAAGTGTTTCCTACATACCTTGCTTCCTTTCAGTTGGTATCAGAGCCTAATCACCTTTGGTTCTAGTTGTTGGGTAGAGGGTTTTTTTTAGCTGATCTTCGTTTGAGTGGGAGCTTGTCAAGAGGATTTTGAAATCTTTGTTGCAGGTAAGAGATGGCGAGCACATCTGGGAGATTTGAGATAGAGAAGTTTAATGATAGTAATTTCAAGTTGTGGAAACTCAAAATGGAGGACATGCTTGTAGATAAGGATTTATAGAAAGCTGTATCTGGTACAAAACCAACGACAATGTCTCAAGAAGACTAGGATCTCAAAGATTGAAAAGCTAAGGGTTTGATAAGACTCTGTTTGGCTGATTTAATGCTCCTGAATATCCATGAAGAGAAGACTGCAAAGGAACTTTTAAAGAATCTTGGAGATGTTTATCAGGCTAAATCCTTGGTGAACAAGGTATTCCTATGAAAGAAATTGTATTATTTGAGGATGGAAGATGGAGGGTCTATCGCTGATCACCTAAATACATTCAATATGCTTGTTATCCAGTTGACTTCTGTTGGTGTTAAGATGGAGGAGGAGGATCGATGTATGACATTACTGTGTTCCTTACCAGATTCATGGGACCACCTTGTTATGGCCATTAGAGTACCACTACCACCTTCAATATGGATGAAGTGGTTTCTTCGCTGCTATCTAAAGAGATGCGGAGAAAGTCTTTCAAATCAACTAAGGAGTCTCTTGCGGTTCGTGGTGGATCTAAAGAGAAGGGAAAGAAAAGGGATAAGAAGAAGGAAGAAAAAGGAAGATCCAAATCCCATGGGAGATCTAAGTCTCTTGGAAAGTCCAAGGCCTTGTGTTGGAACTACGGTAAACCTGGTCACCTACGCAAGGAGTGCAAGGAGGAGAAAAAGAAAAAGAAGAAGAATTATGATTTAGATTATGACAAGTCCTCTCAGGATGAAGGAGAAGCATTTGTTGCTGCCTTGGCAACACATGCATTTGAGGATGTGTGGCTTATTGACTCTGGTGCATTTTTTCACATGACCTTGCATCAGTGTTGGTTTTCAAAGTATGAAGAATACGAGGGTGGAAAGGTGTACTTGGGTGATGATTCTCACCTGAAGATAGTTTTCCATGGAAGAGTCTTGATTCGATTCCCTGATGGATGAGTAAAGGGAATAAATGGTGTTCTACATATCCCTAGTTTGACACATAACCTACTTTCTGTTAGTAAATTGAATGATGTGGGTGTGCAGGTTGTTTTCTCGAATGGAGCATGCAAGATGACTAGAGGATTTATGGTGTTGGCTAAGGGTGTTAAATTGGTACTCTATTTTAGCTTGATGCATGTGTAGTTCAGTGCAATAGTGCCTCTATTTCAAAGAAGAGAGCTTCAGAGTCTTCATCCTCACCATTGGAACCAGCAGTGAAGAAGACAGTTACATCTACTTCCGATGGTCATACTTTCTGGGTACCTAAGGGTGCTCATTCTATGGAGATGAAACTTCTAGCTGAGAAGACAATGTTATGGCACCAAAGGCTTGGTCACATTGGTGAAAAAGGTTTGAGGACCCTAAAGAATAAAAATCTTGTTGACGGCATGAATGATTGTAACCTTGTGTTCAATTTCTGTGAACATTGCATTTATGGAAAACAAAACTGTGTTTAGTTTTATTCCAATTCTCACAAATCTTCTGAGGTGTTGGACTTGATTCATTCTGATGTGTTTGGTCTTGTTAATGTTCCTTCAATTTCAAAATCTATTTACTTTGTTTCGTTCATTGATGACTACAATAGAAGGACATGGGTGTATTTCCTTAGAAGTAAATCTAAAGTCTTTAATAGATTCAAAGAGTTCAAATCTGTTTTAGAGAATCAAAAGAATAGAAAGATTAAGTGTTTGAGGATTGACAACAGTTGTGAGTTTTGTTCAACAGATTTTGACAAGTTCTGTAAAGAATAGGCGATTGAGAGGCACAAGACAACTCTATATACCCCTCAGTAGAATGGAGTTACAGAGAGGATGAACAAAACATTGATGGAGAGGGCAAGGAGTATGCTAAGTGGAGCTGGTCCTAAACAAAAGTTCTTGGCTGAAGCAATTTCAACCACTGGTTACCTGGTTAACAGATCTCCTACATCAGTGCTTGTTGATAAGACACCTATGGAGGTGTGGTCTGGTAAAAATCCTTCATTAAGACATTCAAGTATTTGGTTGAGGCATATGCACATGTGCCTAAGGAGAAGAGGTCTAAGTTGGAGAACAAGGCTATAAAGTGTATCTTCATCGGTTATGGCATCAGTGTGAAAGGGTACAAGGTTTGGGATCCAGTGGCTGAGAGAGTTATGTATAGCAAAAGTGTGATCTTCAGAGAGCTCAATCCTTCTTCTGTTGTCTTGTAGCCAAAGAAAGAAGAGAAGAAAGATGATGTGGTTTAGCTTCCTTCCACCCCTGAGAAAGTTGAACCAAAAACATCTATTGGACCTGATAATGAAGTGAGCTCTAGTAGCTCTGAAAGTTCAGAAGAAGATGAAGAACCTCAACCTCAGCCTTTGAGGAGGTCCACGCAAATAAGATAGCAACCTGATATGTTTGATTATTCATTGCATGATTTGAATTATATTTTTGTTTTGATTTCTAACACTAATGAGCCTAGAACTGTGAAGAAGCTATGGGTATGAAAGATGCAGGTTCCTGGAAGGAGGCCATGGAAGAGGAGATGGCTTCTTTGGAAAAGAATAATACTTGGGACTTAGTGCCTTTGCCTGAAGGATGAAAACCTATTGAATACAAATGGGTGTTCAAAAAGAAATTTGGTGTAGATGGTAGTGTTGAGAAATATAAGGCTAGATTGGTTGCAAAGGGGTATTCTCAGGTGGAGGGAATTGACTATGGTGAGATTTTCTCTCCCGTTGTAAAGCTGACATCTATTTGCTTCCTATTATCTCTTGCAGTAGCGTATGATCTAGAAGTGGAATAGATGGATGTGAAGACATCATTCCTTCATGGTGACTTGGGGGAGGAAATCTATATGTCATAGCCAGAGCACTATGTGGTGAAAGGTAAAGAAAATATGGTTTGCAAGTTGAAAAAGTCTTTGTATGGTTTGAAATAGTCTCCTAGGATGTGGTACTAGAAGTTTGATGCCTTTGTGTTGAGTATTGGATTTTAGAGATTGAAATCAGATCATTGTGTTTATTACAGGTTTGACAATGACCGCATTCTTATTATTGCATTGTATGTCGATGATATGTTACTATTTGGGAATGGTAAAAGTTTGATTTTTGATTTGAAGTCTCAGTTGTCAGCACAGTTTGAGATGAAAATCTAGGGGCAGCTCGGTACATTTTGGGGATGGAGATAAGAAGAGACAGAGAAAATAGAAAACTTTGGTTAGGCCAGAGTAAGTATGTTAACACTGTTTTGGAGAGATTCAACACGGTGGATTGGAGACCTTTGACTGTTCCTGTTACAATGAGGACAAAGTTATCTATTGAAGATTATCCAAAGTCTCCTTCTGAGATAGAGGATATGAGTAGAGTTCCTTATGCTAGTGCGGTTGGTAGTTTGATGTATGCGATGGTCTGTACAAGACCAGGCATTGCCCAAGCAGTGGGAGTGCTTAATTGATTTATGGCTAATCCTAGATGGGTACATTGGGATGCAGTGAAGAGAGTGTTTAGATATTTGTGGGGTACTTCTGAGTATTCCTTATGTTATCATGGTTATCCTACAGGACCTCAACATTCACTTTGTATTTGTGGATTCAAATTGGGCAAGTGACATTGACAGCAGGAGATCCACCAACGCTTATGTGTTCACTATGTTTGGTGGTGCTATTAGTTGGATGAGTAAGTAGCAACCTGCACAATCACTTTGTCCACTACTGATGCTGAGTACATGGCAGCAACTCATGCTTGTAAAGAAGCCATTTGGCTTAAGAGATTGTGTTTTGATGTTGGGTTTGATGCAAGGAATATTACTATTTGTTGTGACAGTTAGAGTGCCATATGTTTGGCAAAGAATCCTACTTTTCATGCAAGGACTAAGCATATTTATGTCCAAGACCATTTTGTTCATGACATGGTAGAGGATGGGAAGGTAAACTTGGAAAAAGTTGAAACTTTGATGAATGTTGTAGACTCCTTGACAAAACCTGTGAGCACAGAGAAGTTCAGATGGTGTTTAGAGTTTATGGGCCTCTCATCCCCTAGCAATTAAATCATGGTATTGATACTCCCTTTGCTCTTGCAAGGTGTTTGACAAGTGGGAGAATGTTAAGAAAAGTGTCTCAACCTTGCAACTTTGAAAGATTACTATTTTTCTTAGTTTTGGTCTTTTTGAATACCCTTTGTCTTAGATAATGATCTGGAACTTTCAAAGTTTCCAAAAGTTTCCAAACGACCTAAAAATAAAGAGACTTACTATTTTTAGTAAGTCCTTCGATTGAGTTCAGATTGACCTAAAATTTTTCCTAGAAGGTGCAGAACAGCTAAGTGAACATCTCGAGTGAGTTTCGTCTCAATCTATCATATCTGAATCACAATATATTAAATTTTCTATTTTTTGAAACTGTCATAAAAAGTTTTTGAACTCAATTACCAGAATCAAAACTTCTCTAAACATCTCAAAAATTGTCATAACCAATGTAGCAAGTTATAGGGTGATAGATCTCTTCACGATCTTTCCAACACATTAAACGGTTTGTCAATCGGACACCCGGATCAAAAGTTATGGTCTTCAGAAGTTGGACCTTCTATTTTTGGGAAATGTGAAAATGTGTTGAACACAAAAGAGTTGTAAAGGGGAGAGTTACACATGTTGGTGTGTATTTTGGAACATCACAAGGCATCTTTGATTAGAGATAATTTGGGTGCCACTTTTAGGTGGTTTTAGCTCATGGTTTTGTAATTACCATTGGTAGTGTACTGTATTGTATCTCCTATATATCAGGAACTTGAGATGGAGGTTGTATGTAAGAATCATATAGATGACGAATTACCTCCTGGATCTCTAGTTGGATATACTCCTGTAAAAGCTTGCTCTGCAAGTATATTGTAATCTTCGTGATTCCTGAATAATATATTGGGCGGCTTTGGAGTGTGGGTTTTTTTACCTGAAAGGGTTTTCCCCACGTATATCTTGTGTTGTGAGTTTTATGTTTGCATTTGGAAGTTATTATTATCTTTCTATTAATGTGCATCTTAATCTATAACTGCAAAAGTTGAAATTTGCATAAATCTTTCCTCAATAGATCAGTGTAGGAAGAGTTTTCCATGTACCTTGCTTCCTTTCACTTAGATAGTCTTTCAATGTCATCATACCCCTTTATGGTTATACTCTCACTAGCATCCACAACCACGTCAAAGTATCCCAAATGTTTTAACAATTTAAGAGTGCAAAGGTTTAGGCTAGAGCCACCATCTATTAAGACTCTTTTTATGATATGTTTATGGATACGTACTTCAATGTGTAGGGTGTCATTGTGTGAGTTGTTGGAAGTGGGAAGGTCTTTTTTGGAGAATGTTAGATGTTGAGGTGAAGTGATATGGCCCACCATGGCTTGGAATTGATCCACATTCAGGTTGGTGGGGACTTGGGTCTCCATTAAAGCCTTGTTGAGGACTTCCTTGTGGAGGGGTGACATACGGAGTAATTTGAGGATGGAGATTTGGGCAGGGGTCTTACCTAGGTGATCTAAGAGGTTGTATTTATGGATGGTTGGTGGATGGGTCGATGGATGGTTTTCTGTAGATGTGGAGGGTTGATCAGTGGTGGGCACCCCGCGAATGGACACACAGCCGCAGTGGGTAGTAACAACACAATTGGGTGTTTGTCCTTGGATAATAATGGTGTTGACATGGTTGGAGGATTCTTCTATTCAACCCACAATGGAATCAAAAGAAGTGGGGGGTGGAACAATTTGGTAAGCTTGGTTAGATGATGATGTTTTTCATTTATTGTGGTTAGGTAGAGGATCCTTGTAAGCCCTGAGGTTTACATTTGGCAACTGTTACGGTGATTCCTCAAAGCTGATTCTACCCTTTTCTATGAGATCTTGTATACAATGTTTTAATTTCATACAGTCAGATTTTTTATTCCCCTTGACACGATGGTATTCACAGTAGGCATTCTCATCAAACCATGTAGGTTTGAATTGATTCTCATTGTAAGGCCTAATGGGAGGAGAGTTATCAAATTCCCCTTTACAATCTTGTTTAAAACATCTTCTATCAATTCTCGTAGGGGTGTGAATTTCCTCCTAGGGAGGTTATTTTGTTTGGGGGATCCCTTGGGGATATTTACATTGTTGGCAGTGGGTGTGTTGGGTAGTGCTTGATTTTACATATTTTGAATGACGTTCACATCTATGAAGCCATCATTAAGGGTGTTCTTGTTCTTTCTCCAAAAGTGAGGTTTCTCATTTGATTGTGCATTATTATTTGTGTTTGGGGTGTTGATGTTGACTTTATTGTTGTTGTTGTTGGTGTAGGTTTTATTGTCATATAGCTTGATCGATCCCTTGGCAATAAGGGCTCTCTCAATGGTTGTTCCTTTGTCAATGACCTCTTCAAAGGTGGATGTGCATAGGATTTGTAGGTGGAATCCCATTTCTTGATTAAGATTAGCCACAAACATTGTGACTAATTACTTCTCGGGGATCGACCAAGGGAGTTTTCTTTCCAAGCCTCTCCATCTTTGTAAGAAGGCAATGAAGGATTCTCCATTCTTCTATTTGGTATTGCAAAGATCCATCATGGATACTTCGTGTTTGAAGTTGTAGAAGAAGTCGTTCACAAACTTCTCCATGAGCTCAAGAAAGGTTCTAATACCGGGAGGGAGGTGTGCAAACTATTTGGTGGCTTGACCACCAAGGCTTCTAGGAAAGAGTCTCATTAAGTATGTATCATCATATGAGACTTCAAGGAAAGCAATGTAAAACTCCCTAAGGTGTTCCCTAGGATCTCCTTTCCCTTTATATTTTTCAAATTTGGGTATCTTGAAGTTCTTTGGAAAGGGCGGGATATACAATGTCCTGTCAAATGGGTATGGGCAAATATCCTCGAAGGAATATTTCTTATGTTTGTTTCCATATTGCATGTCATCCACTTTTTGGATTAAGGTCCGCACAACGCTTGTTAAGTCCTATGTTGGGGGCAGTTGCGGGATGTACATTTGTTGGTTTTGAATGAGTTGTTCTAGGTGGGGTGGAATTTGTTATTGTGACACTTGATTTAGATTTTGGTGAATGGGGTTTTGGTTTTGGTTTAACTGTGCAAGGTATTGTTGGTAGGTGTGGAGTTGTAGAATGTGAGGTGGTAGTTGTGGATTGGGATTGTGTTGTGCAGATGATATCATAGGAGGTTGTACATATGTGAAATTAGATGAGTTGATGTTAGATGGATTGGTCGTGTTGTGAGGTGGTCATGAGAAAACTTGGTTCATGTAGGCTATGGTGTTGGTGTTATATGGAGGCACACTTGTGGAAGTACTTGTGTGCGTGGAGTTGTTGGGGATAGTGAGGGTGATTTGTGGGATAGATGCGGTTGCGTTTAATGTGCCTGCGGGATTGATGTTGGTGAGATTTGTAGGATTTGTGGGATTTGTGGGGTTAGTGGGATTTGTGGGATTTGTGGGATTGGAGGGATTAATTTGAGATGTGTTAGGGTTAGTGTGTGATGTAGAGGGTTGTGAGGATGTGGTGAGGTTGTTTGAGGTGGATGGGTTTTGAGGTATATTAGCACCATTTTTAAGGAGAAACTAAAGATTCCTATTGGGATCTGACTTTAGGACTCTGTCGAGCATATCCATAGAATTAGCATCTTACGTGAAATTTAGGACATCTTGGTGTACTTGATTGGCGGTGAGTTGGGTTGATTGTAAAAAGGCGAAAGGATTTATCATTGAATTGGTATCATATGAGGGTAGTTGTTGGATTGTGGGCATGTTTGATACTTATTGGATGATAAGCAGATTGTTTTGATTAGTTTGGGGCATTCCTATGCCAAGGTTGTTTCCATGGTTGGCCATTTCTTGATTTTTCTTTGATTGGGATCTTGTTATGGGCATGCAATGATGTGGATTTGATTGAGGGTGGGTGAAGGTCAAGACCTTAGAGAATTGGTTTGACTAATTGGACCCAAGGATGGTGATGGAATGGGACAAAGATTTAGGTTTGAGAGAGTATGCTCCCTATAAATCTAAATCTAAGGATGAAGGAGGTTATGGTGTGGTTTAGATTGGGAGATAAGTCTCAAAAAGGCAGCAACCTAAGGATTGATTTTCAAAATTTTGGACCAAAACAAGTGGAGGATGGAACAATTTGAAAAGATGATTTGGTAAGGGAGATTTGGAGATGGGTTGGATGATGTTTTAACTAAGGAAAACCTTAGGTGGCTTAGATGTTTGATAGGATAGATTTTGATGGTGTTTAGGAAGGGTGCTCAAGTCAACAAATGAGTTAAATAGGTCTAGATTTTGAATGTTGTAGAACGGATGTTTTCTTCTTACCCAAGGTAGACCTATGACTTTAATCAAAAAAGGGGTGATTATTTTACTTGAAGGTAGACTAATGACCAACAAGTAAAATAGGATGTGAAAGGATAAAATCTAGATTCAATTTTTTGCTCCAAAGGTTGATTTTGGGATATGATTGATTGGTGATTGATGTTTTGATTATGAGATTTTTGGATGTGTTTTCTTATGGAAGGGATAGATGGATTGGGGATGGAATTGTAGAATGATGTATTAGGTCCAAAATAAAGTAAAATCAAAAGAGGATGAAAGGCTATTGGATAGATGGATTATGGTTAGGCTTAATAGTAAGATGAGGGGTCCAATAGTGGAGACGATTATTCTCTAAGGTCAAAATGGGAATATGGATGAAAATTTTAGGTCAAAATGGTTGTGGTTTTGATGGATTTTGGGCAAGGTGGATATGGATTATTGAGATGCAGGTCTCAAAGGTCCCAAACAACTTTCTTGGGCTGTGTGCAAATTGGTCTAAAAATAGCACCAAAACTCAGGTATATGGTGTCAAAACAGCTGGAAATGGTGCCAAAATAGGTTAGTGGTGGTCAATGATTTGGCAAAGGTAGGCTTTAATGTCAAATTGGATTTTGTGGAGGTCAAATGTTTATCAAATGTTGTAATGGCGGTTTGATGATGATGTTTCTTGGCAAGTATTGAAAACACTTCAAGCAAAGAGAATACAATAGCCAAAGGTTTTGTTTGTGAAAAATGTGAAAGATTTATCAAACATGCACAACCTAAGGTGAAGCAAGGACAATACTTGTTGAGTTCCCACTTGGATTTCTCCAGCCACACTTACTTAAAGCGGATAACTTAGAAGCTTGGTGACACTGGCTCCCCCTTGCACGACACTCACTTTTGGTACACCAATCTTTGAATCCCAAAAGACGCATGGATCTCAAGGGATTTTGTTATCTCTACTTTAAGTTGTGAGAATGTGGGATGGATTCAAGGGTCTATCTTCTGACCCCCTCCGCCAACAAGTAGAAGGTTTTTGGCTTCTAAAAACAAATGGTGTTTAATGGGGGAACATTCAGGGGATTGGTACATTATGAGCATCTGGTAAACCACTTAAGGTTTTGAGTAGCTCTACTAGGAGTTTCATATACACTAGGTATGACTTCCTTTCAATCTAGCACTGTATGGTAAGCGCTTACACCAAATTGGACTTGGCTTTCGCCTTATCCTATTTTATATAGCAGACCGAATGAAAGTACCACTTGGGGTCACAAATGAATTCTCCTTGCGGATGTGTCTCAAGAGCAAGCCCACTTCCTAAAAAGAAAAAGAGAGTAGAACCATTTCTCTTCACCCCAGATCCTTTTGAAGGTGAGGGGAGAGGATACTTTAATTCTATCCCTTGGGAGACAAAGATGTGCAAGTGCACCAAACATGACAAACAATTGCTAAAGTTATTTTTTAGAGCACAAATGAAGTGTTCCTAATGATTGTTTGCAAACACTTGTTAATTTTAATGCACCAATCCAAATGTTGTCTAGACTAAGCAAACAAAGATTCTTTTTAAGTGCACCAAAATGAAATGTTTTCTAATGATTGTTTAGCAAGCAAGTGTTAATTTTTAGTGCACCAATTCCAAATGTTTGAGCTAAACAAAAACAAGGGTTCTTTTTAAATGCACCAAGATGAAGTGTTCTTTCTATACTACTAAAAACCCCTACAAGATTTTTAGTAGTTTTAGATGATGGTCTTGGACACGCAATTTTAACCTGTAGAACATAGTCAGCCACCTGCACGAATCCCAAAGTTAGTACAGGAAATAGTGCTAAAATAGACTGATAAGGCACTAGAAAAATATAAAATGGCACTATAGAACCAAACAATAGTGCCACCTATGGAAGACCCCTATTTCCTATCTTCTACAGAAAATAGTGCTACAATATTACAAGATGGCGCCACAATCATAAAGGCACTACAATATACAAAAATGGCGCTACGATATAGAAAAATGGCATTACAATACGCTACTAGTTTCTATATAGAAAATAGCACTGTTGTGAGTTAGGATAGTGCCACGAGACAGGAAGGTGCTACAGAACTTTGAAATGGCGCCGCTGAGGTTTTTCTGAACATTGTCTCTTGTCTGCAGGGCTAAAGGGCATCGAACTGGGTACTGATAGCACCGAAATGACATAGTGTTTCAAGAGGGGCTGTCAAAACACACTCTTAGTCTCAAAATGTTAGTTAAAACAAGATGAATAGCCACTTCCTAGTTCAATAACACTAAAGCACTAGAGAAATTGAGACAAAAGGGTCTAAGCAAGCCTGCAAACAAAGAGTTAAAAGACAAAATGTTCGATATATTTTAAAGAAATTTTGCCATAGTGTCCCCCTGTCTGCACATGTTTTCTGCAAAAACCAAGAGTGAAAGATGCCAAAACAACAAAAAAAGAAAAGGAACAAAAGATCTAAGTCTGTGTAAATGAGATTGTCATGCAGAGATGGCGCTGAAACAGTCGTAACTAGCACCACAATACACAGAAATGGCACCGTTGTGTGGGAAGATGACACCAAACAGTGAGTGCTTAGTGTAAGACCTACAAAAACACTCCTTCAAGCACACAATCTACACAAAAAAATTAATTTTGGACCTTGTGGGTCTCGCCGGGCGTGCCAATGTGATCTATGGAATCAAAATTGAAAGTGAAAACATGAAACAAACGCATAAAAACATGTGTTATACCTTCAAGATGACCCACAAATCCAAGATAAGGTGGAGGGTGTTGCACCCAAACACTCTAGCTTTACCTAAGATGATCAAATGCAATGTGAAGTGCTCTCAATCTATGCAAATCACTAAGTATAGCTAGCTCAAGGGGAGAGATTTTGGCATGATAACTTTTCTCAATTTGTGGATGATAAAATGGCTTGAGAGATGGTGTATTTATAGGCTTTTTGGGAGAGAATTTGATCCAAGGGCGGAGATTGATTTGGGAGATTAATGGTTGTGAATGCATTTGATATGGAGGGCCTAGATTTAATCTCCAAAAATAGAGGGTTGTGAATAAAGATGAATTTTAAATTCATCTTGGGAAAGGGGTGAATTAAATGAGTTTGGGTGAGATGGATTATATGTGAATTAAAAAATTCACATGGGGAAGAGAGAATGAATTAAAAATTCATTTGGGGAAGAGTGGAAATAAATGAGCTATGACATGTGTAAGGGGTGTAAGAGGTATTTAATGAGGATTATGATGTGTGTATAAAAAATTAATTCATGTGGCATATTTATCAATTTTTTATTAGGAGGATGTGGGGAAGCGTGTTAAGCTAGGTTTGACCACTTTAATTAGGGTAATTAGCCTAATTAATATGGTTGGAAAAAATTAGGGAGTAGGTTAATGAGGTGTTAAGATTAATTAAATAATGTTTTATTTAATTAATCCTAGGTCTAGGGTCATGTAGGTTAGGATAGATAATTAAATAATTGATCTTTAATTAACTAGGGCAGGGATATGGTAATTAGTAGGTTAAATTAATTAAATAAACATGATTTGTTTAATTAATTAGGTTTAGGAAAGAGCAGAAATTAATTAAATAAATATTTGCACATTTATTTAATTAATTGGTTAAGTTAGACTATTGAATTAATCAAATTAATCCAATTTTAACGGATGAAATGATGGGAAACTAGGTGTTGAAAGGATAATTAATTAAATAAAAATTTAATTAATTGATTAGAAATGAAATTGATATGTTTGGTGATGTTAGAGGCCGGTTAGATGGTGAATACATTTTTAGGTGTCTACACTTACAATGATATAGTCTTATGAAATGTAAACAATGTAAAAAGTATAGCTTTTTTCAAATCTAAATCAAATGCTTGTTTTTCCAATTTCACATGCCAAAATACAAAGAATGCACTAAAAAGAAAGGATGATATGGTAAAGCAAATGAAATCACTTTAATCAACCTAACAATACTACAAAGATCTGAAACAACTCACTAATCTACAAACCCTAGGTTCAAGATTAGCTAGATTTCTAGGAAATGCAAAGTTTTTGTTACCTTTATGATGGATTGAATGCAAAATGTGAAGCATGCAAGTATGAAAATGATGAATGAACTCAATTTTACTTAGATCTAGGACAAAAAGAAAATTATTTTCAGATGAAGAAGGATGTAAGAGTGTAAGAAGAGTCAGGTTCACCAAAATGTTTGATGGAAAAGAGAGATCTAGCCTAAAAGGTTAAACTAGGTCAAACCCTCTTCCATTAACATTGAGACATAAACTGAGCTTGGATTCTACCCTTGACAGAGAGCCAAACTATAGGAGTTTTGCCTCTTTTTTGTATAGAGGAGAAGTCAACCAAATTCAACCAACCAAACTAGGTGTTACATCCCTAATTTTGTCTTGCTAATACTTTTTACTTTTACTTGGACTTAAGTAAATCTATTATGATGTTTAGATTAATGTCTAGGAATTATATAGATTATATTGAATGTCATTTATGGAATTATGGAAATAAATATGTTATTGTCGATTTAATATTTTACATTATGAGATTTGGTTTATTATTTGAATAATGATGCACTGATCATAATTTGTTGCTAACAAGTTTGATACAGGATTATAGGTTTTTCAGATGACTCTTGGAGAAAAGAGAGAGAGAGTATCTTTCGAGGAGAAAGATATAGACCTTGGGTTATGAGTGATGATTTTCCAAACAAGTATTAGTGTTTAACAAAAATGTGAACCAGTGCCCTAAGAGGTAAGTCTTGTCTTGTCAGTTTACTTTTGAACCCAATCGACAGGTAGTCGATATCCTTCGAATCTTTTCAAGTCGTAGGGTGTCGACATAGTTGTTTGTGAAGTAAACAACATCGTCGGAGTAAGAACTATGACCATTTATGTTTAACGTAAAAATTATGATGTCATTGTTGTAAAATGGTTGTGTTACTATTATTAAGTCACTTAAGGTTTTTTTGTCGACTTTTAATGTCAAGACGTTTTCGTCAAGTCAAGTCAACATGATTTTAACAAAGGATTATGAAGGGGAGACAAGCTCAACCCATTCACATTATATATAAACCTTTGTTTTATTACTATTATTCTTATTGATCAAATCATAACTATTGAATAGTATTGATGTTATGTAAGTCATATTTGATATAAACAAATATATATTTATGCATAGAATGAGGATAATACCTCGTGATAGTTAATAATGCTTACTCATATGAGTAGCCATGGGCATGTAAATTGAAATGGCTTCATTAATTTAAGTGATGGATTGGATCACTTAAAGTGATAATTAATTATCAACGATGGCTTAAATGCATGTGTCGACCTCTTTCAAAGAGTAAACGTGGTATTAATACTCCACTTGATGATTTTTCCCTACATTTTGTGTCTTCCTGAAGCATGTGTTAATCTCTGCTAATAAAATAGTTTCAGTTGAAACTGAATGGGTAGTGGACTGCAACGACTCCTATTTTGTTTCCAATGGTGTGAGTGGAAAAGTGTAAGGATAGGCGACTCATTATGAGCCGATTAGGAGTCCTTATAATGCCTGACTCATTAAGAGTCAGGGATAATAGGATTCAGGATAGAAAAGAAAGGGGGATCACTATGATTAGAAGGAAGTGGATATTAAGAATAGAGATCTCGATTGTAGTTAGATGGAAGATAGAGAACATTGAAGGAAGAAATACCAAGGTAGTAGAGAGTTGACGGATTACAGTGACGTTCTCCTCAATTTTGCTAATGATAGTCTGAACAGGTTCTTTTGCTTTTCGAAGTCAATTTTTTTTGTTTTAAGCAAAATCTACTCTTTTCTTGAAGATTGTCTAAGTTGATAGTCTCTAAACTTTTGAGTAGATAACTAAATTTTAGATCTATTCTTGGCTATAAGTCAATATAGACTGAGACATTTAGAAGATTGTTTGTCGATTAAGCTTTTTCTCTCATAGATTATATATTTAACATTGGTCACTGTTGACTGAATGCTTTTATCTCCATGCTCAGATTTGTCATAGTGAATCCATAGCGAAACAGTCTATGAGTTTGGGAAGAGAGATTTGTATCTTTATGTCTTCAAGCCACTTCCTCACCACATGATATAGTATTATACAATGCACATATGTTGAGGTAAGGCAGACTTAGATTGTAATGAGTAAACTCGGATATTAGTATTCCTATCATTGTGAAGAACAATTGGGTTCTTGACAGTAAGCATTGTCTTATTTAGTTTACTATTCTTTTTAAAGGCACATCGAGTGTGATGATCTCTTTGTATCTAATTAGGCAATAACACTTGAATGTTTAGTTTCATCTTAGCTCAAATATGTCTAAATGAGAGAAATCTAGATGTAGGATTCTAATGGATATCAATGAAATGAGTCCAGCATCTTATGGAGCTAAACTAAACTTAGAAAAAGTTTATATTACTTATCGTAATAGAGATATACTTGCTTGTAGTCTTGGTCTGAAAGATTTATATGACCATGTATTTGGATGAATACTCAAGGTCAAATTCTCTCTTCTAATATTATTTTATTCTATCCATATGGCCATGTTAATGTGTTATTCTACTATTTTGGAATAAGGGAAACAAATTCCTAGATAAACCCAAAGGGTAGGGCTATTTAATTGTACCATTATGGGTACGTTTTGTCTTAACTATTCAATTAGGGATTGACAATGAAGGGTTGAGAATCCCTAATTATCAATGTTATGTTTACTTATCTAGAGAAGATGTGTCTAAAATGATAATGATTATCCTTGATATAAATACCTATTGGAATTTTAATTACCGAAGGACTTAAGTAATAAATGTTGTCATGTCATAGACCTCGACTGTTGCAAGCATGCAAAGAGGTATATACGAATAAAAAGTCATACCATAAGATATATGGGAAATGACTACCTTATGAATCCACCTAAGTCGAAAAGACTAGATTTGAGTTAGATAAAACTCTTTAGTTAAACCTTAACTTGACCCAGATAAGGTAATTATTTATATTAAATTATTGTGATCATTACATAAAATGTGAATGTAAGGACAAGTACCTTGACTATGTTTATTTATTCTTACTTGTAAGAAAAGAAATAGTTTCCTAGATTATGATGCTTAACCTAGGTAAGGTAACCATCTTATTCATTATAAAATTCATATGAGTTGATAAGTCTTGGATCTCGGGTATTGCAATGATGTAATGAGAATCCTCGTAAAGAAAGGTAATCAATAAGGTCTATGGAATATAGTCAGTGAATGTAAATTTGTCTAGGACAGGAAGACTAAAATATTAAAGTTGCCAAGACTCTATAGTTATACATAATTGACCAAGTCAAACTATAGGAATATAATAGTATCCAAGTTGAGTTGGGGTGGGTGAACATTACAACAACGTTCATTGCGAACGTCAATTTATATTGAAACTATGGCCATAGTAATGCATATGTCTCTACATGCATTGTCGGTTCACTATATTTGGATTGCATAACCTATCAAAAATCATACTTAGGTAGAGGATATCTAGGGTTGTATGGTTGATAGAGTTGTGTAAGATACAACACTATGTACTCGGGAAGGCAAATTACTGTTGGTCATCTTTGGTCTATATTCTCGTGAAGGGTAGGGCCACTTCTGATGTGGAATATGTGTAGGGACCACTGGTCTCTGGATAGAGGTAAAGTACTGGGAAGATGCTCTCTCTCTCTCTCTCTAGCAGAAGACATGCCAAGGCTTGTGATAAAGATGTAAGATTTCCAGATGTAGTATATCTTTGAGACTCGTGTTTATTGAGACTTTGTAAAACATTATCTAATACATATATTTGTAATTGTAAAGACAAAATGTCATCTTTGTATATTATATTTTGTTTCTCATTTCAGGATAGAAATCTTTCAATTTGTCGTTACTTGATTATATGTTAAATAAAAGAAAATTTTTCTCATTTTTACCTTGTTGAATTACTCTATGGTAAATTCTTGATTTTACTATGTCTTTAGAACGTGGATGTTACATATGGTATCAGAGCTACCAGGTTTGGCACTAGGGCTTATGAGTCCACTATGCTAACCTGTAGTCAACATTATGCGATTAACTAATGTTTGAATTTTCTTGTGCCAGAATGGTGTGGAGAAGAACCAAGAAAATTGCTAGAAAGTCTGTTCCCTAGCAATTGCTTGAATTAGTGGTTAAGAAGGAACCTATCGAGGAAGTGAAACTTAAAGAGTATATTATTTACTCTAAGGGTGCATGGCTGGAGGATTCAGAGACTTTTACTAATGCACTTAAGTGTTTTTAGCTAGAAAGAAAACAACGTTTTGAATTGACCAAGAATCTTACTATTTCTACTTGTGTAGTGAAACCTAGTAAACTGTAGCCAGTCACGACATGTCACTTGGGGGTTGTGATGCTTCTGCTTTAGGAAAAGAGGTGTTGGAGGAATATCTATGTATACATCTACCCTCTTGGTTTGTTTAAATTGGAAAATCCTTTAATCGGCAGTGACATGTAGTCTTGTCATATCAACTATACAAATAAGGATGTAGTTACTCCTAAGTAAATTATAATAAAGATGAGAATGTTTAGTATCAATCTATTGATTGTTATGAGTTAAATATGTTTTGATGTTTTGAGTCACTTTAGACTCAGAAAACTATTTGATAACTTATTTTTCTGGCATGAGAAAAATGACATGTTTCATACAAGAATAAACCAGGGTGAGAGACTAGAAGAGAATAAACCATCAGTTAATCTCTTGAACAAATTGGAGCAATTCTAACCATGTCTGTAAAAAAAACAAGGGAGAGACTTGGTAACTTGGAAAAAGAAAATAAGAGAACAAGGAAAACCTTGAAGGGGGAAAATGAGATTTCTCATGGGATGAGCAAGGAAAATCACCAAGAATATAGTGAGAAAACCCTGAAACTATAGACCCTAAAAGGAAGCAAAGGATAGGATTGCCTTAGAAATTTCCTAGATACGAAGAAAGTCATTCCACCAAAGTTTGATGGAACAGGTCATTGGAGCAACTGAAAAATTTAATTCCTCCTAGAGTTTTGGGATAAGTTACCTAGAAAAGTACCTTACCATATGATAGCTATAGAACTAATGGAATCAAAGCCCCATTATAAGAATTATCAGCTAAAGGTTTGATTAGATTCAATACTTCACCATGGGATGTACTAGTTATCTTTGTCAAGAAAAAAAGGACATAACTCTACAATTGTGTATTTAGTATCATATGCTCATTAAAGCAACGATAAAGAATCCTTTACCAGATATTGATGATATCTTCGATCAGATGCGTGGATTTGTAGCATTTTTAAAGATCAATTGGTGATCAATATATCATTAGTTAAGATTGAAGGATGAGGATACCCATAAAACAACTTTTTGGACAAGAAATGGGCACTATGAGTTTGCAGTGTTGCCCCTTTGGAGTTACAAATGCCTCTATCACAATCATGAATCTCATGAACAGTGTGTTTAGAGATTGTATAGATCAATTTTTTCTAATCTTTCTAAATGATATACTTATTTATTCTAAGAATGAAGGAGAACATTACGAACATGTGCAAGTGGTTCTGCAATGGTGAAGGGAAGCAATTTTTAGTGAATAGATAAATGTCAAAAGGAAATTGATCTATTAAAAGAGAACAGAGTAGCTGATGCTCTGAGTCAGAGGGGATATATTTCTTCAATTGTCTTTATTCATGCAAACTTTAAAGATTAAGTATTGCAAAATTTATTAGGTGATGAATATTATGAGCAAGTCAAGAAAGCTCTTATGGCAAATCCTAATGATTCAAGGTATGATAGGTTTCATTTTGAGTCTAATGGACTATTGAGATATAGAGGAAGAATGCATGTTACTAATATAGCCAAATTAAGAATTTTTGTATGGAGAGAAGTACACACTGCACCATACTTAGGATATCCAAAGGTAACTAAACTTCTAGTGGATGCAAAATGTCTTTAATTCATGAAAAGAATGAAGAATGATGCTGCAAAATTTGTAGCAAGTTGTCTGGAGTGCCAGAGGGTAAAAATAGAACATCAACACCCTGCAGGATTGTTGTAACTGCATGATGTACCAGAGTGGAAATGACAAGTTATTAGTATGGATTTTGTTCAAGGTCTTCCTATGTCTAGGAATAGACATGATGCCATTTAGTTGAGGTTGATAAACTCACGAAGGTAGCACATTTCATACAAGGTAATTTGTCTGATGGAGCACCTATGTTAGCTGCAATTCTGTTCAAGAAGTGTTTAGATTGCATGATTTTCTTGAGAAGGTTATCTCAGATAGAAATGCACGTATAATGTCAAGGTTTTGGCAAACTTTATTCTCTATGCTAAGGACTAAACTTAATAAGAGTACAACTTATGATCCTAAGAACAGATGGTTAAATTGAGAGAATTAACAGGGTTTTTGGAGCATTTGTTACAAATGTATTGCATGGATCAACAATATAAGTAGGAAGACTACTTTTTACTTGTAAAATTTTCAACAATACCTAACTTTTTGCTATTAAGATGACACCATTTAAAACATTGGACATAAAAAGATGCCAAACTCCTATAAGATGGGCAAGCTAGAAGACAGGATTATCATTAGTCTGGAAATGTTATCAGAAATGGATGAAAAGATTTAGATGATCAGAAAATATTAGTGGAAATTGATAATAAATAGAAAAGTTACATTGATGTTAAGTGTACACTAAGACAATTCTCGGTTAGAGAAGAAAAGTTCTTTTGAAGGTAAAATTCCTGAAAAGTTTCATAAAGTGTGGAATGTATTCCAACACTAAAATAGAGCAGGCAATTAGCACCTAAAATAGTACCAAAATTTAGTGCATTTGAGTCCATGAATTGGACAATTCTGTCAGCACAAAACTCGGCGCCCAATAGCATCTCACTATTGCGCTAGTTTTAGCGCCAATTATAATGCTAGGTTTAGCGCTAGGTTTAGCACTAGATTTTAGTGCCAGGATTAATGTTGGATTTAGCACCAGATTTTGTTGCTTCTAGTTTGGCTTCCAATTTTGCTTATGGTTTTGTTTCTTGTGTTGCTTCCAAGTTTGCTTCCGGTTTTACTTCCAATTTTGCTTCTGATTTTGCTTCCACTGTTGCTTCCAGTTTTGCTTCTAGGTTATCTTCCACTTTTGCTTCTAGTTTTACTTATGGTTTTGCTTCCAATTTTGCTTCCAGTTGTGCTTCCAAGTTTGCTTCCAATTTTGCTTCTGGTTTTGCTTCCAGTTTTGCTCCCAGTTTTGCTTCCAATTTTGCTTTTGGTTTTGCTTCCAGTTTTGCTTCCAATGTTGCTTCTGGTTTTGCTTCTAGTTTTGCTTCCAGGTTTGCTTCTAATGTTGCTTCTAGTTTTGCTTCCAGTTTTGCTTCTAGGTTTGCTTCCAGTTTTGCTTCCACTTTTGTTTCCAATTTTGCTTCCGGTTTTGCTTCAAATTTTGCTTCCAGTTTCATGTCCAATTTTGCTTTTGGTTTTGCTTTAGGCTTTACTACTAGTTTGGCTTCCAATTTTGCGTCCAGTTTTGCTTCCAATTTTGCTTCTAGTTTTGCTTCCACTGTTGCTTCCAGTTTTGCTTCCGATATATCGTCGCTTGTTGTTTCCAATTTTGCTTCCATTTTTGTGTCTTTTGTTGTTTCTAAGAATGCTTATTATTTTGCTTACATTTATTAATTTAATATTATTTATTTTAATTTAATTAATTAAATATATCATGCCTATTAAATAACTCATATGATTATAAAGTAAGTAATTTAATTATTTAACTCATATGATTAAATAACAAGATAATTATTATAACATGATCATCATCTATAATTAAAACAAGTGAGTCAAATATCTATAATTTAATTGAATTTGACAACATCCATCCTGAGCAGTAAATTAAGATCATCATACGTAATAAATATCCATCCAAAAATCATCGACCACTTTCAATATATATAAATTGACAAGTCAATATGGATAAGATCATCATCATATATAACTAAAATAAGTGAAAGTCAAATATGCCAGTAGATCAATAACAAGTCTAAATGATACATGTACAAATGATATAAGTAAAAATGATAAATTATGTAACTCAAAATGATACAAGTCAAGATGATACATGTCCAAATGATATAAGTCAAAATGATACATAAATTTATGATACAACTCATTAATATGGCACTACAGGCCGTGAAAATGATACATATGATAGCTAGCGACTATGAAAAGAGGCATCATAATGATATATCAACAATAATCCATGATGTAGTCTATATGATCATGAATGTCACTGGCTACTACGAGCTACTGCCTCATCATCATCATCACCATCATCGTCGTCATCATCATCGGCCTCAGTGTCTTCTGTATTTGCATCATCATCATCCTCTGCCATGTGATCTGTACCAGAACCAACATAATCTGGATCTCTATCATGAGGATCATCTTGATCTTCTAAAAGACCTATGTTCTACAAAAAAAAACATTTAAAATGAAAAGTTATTATTTATTTCATGCAATAATTTATTTTTCTGTTATATATCTAATATTACAACATATGAAACGAAACCATAATCATATTACATCATATCAAAGTGCACATACCATAATAAAATTTCAAAAAAGTTACAGCTAATATGTCATTCAAATGATGTAAAACATGCAACAATTCTAATAAATGTTAGTAAAGATCATAAAAAAATTTGTTATAAATTTAACTATCAACTGTAAATTCTATTACATAACCTTAAGTACTACAAATTGCTTGGTCAAAAGCTCCCATTTTGACACAGGCAGGGAGCATGGTGGCAAAGGTTGTGGAATTTGGCTTTACACTAGCTAATTGCATTTGCTTTAAAATTTCTGAAGCCTTTTCAACAAATCCATTTTGTGCATATCTTGCAGTCATTGCAGTCCATGAGACCACATTTCTTTGAGGCATTATGTCAAATAGTTCTCATGCCTTGTCTATGCTTCCACATTTTACATACATGTCTAATAGGGTAGTTGCAACTACAACATATGAGAAAATTCCTCTATCCTTTATGTATTGATGGATGTCCATACCCTATTCTAAAGATCCCATTTTGACCCAGACAGGGAGGATGCTGACAAAGCTTGTGGAATTTGGCTTTACACCAGCCAATTGCATTTGCTTTAAAATTTCTAAAGCCTTTTCAACAAATCCATTTTGTGCATAACTTGCAGTCATTACAGTCCATGAGACCACATTTCTTTGAGGCATTCTGTCAAACAGTTCATGTGCCTTGTCTATGCTTCCACATTTTTCATACATGTCTAACAAGGCAGTTGCAACTACATCTAACAAAATTCCTCTATCCTTTATGTATTGATGGATGTACATACCCTATTCCAAAGCTCCCATTTTGACACAGGCAAGGAGGATGGTGGCAAAGGTTGTGGAATTTGGATTTACACCAGCCAATTGCATTTTCTTTAAAATTTTTGAAGCCTTGTCAACAAATCCATTTTGTGCATATCCTACAGTCATTGCAATCCATGAGACCAGATTTCTTTGAGGCATTTTGTCAAATAGTTCACGTGCCTTGTCTATGCTTCCACATTTTGCATACATGTCTAACAGAGCAGTTGCAACTACAACATCTGACAAAATTCCTCTATCCTTTATGTATTGATGGATGTCCATACCCTATTCCAAAGCTCCCATTTTGACATAGGCAAGGAGGATGTTGGTAAAGGTTGTGGAATTTGCCTTTACACCAGCCAATTGCATTTGCTTTAAAATTTCTGAAGCCTTTTCAACAAATCCATTTTGTGCATATCCTATAGTCATTGCAGTCCATGAGACCACATTTCTTTGAGGCATTCTGTCAAATAGTTCATGTGCCTTTTCAATGCTTCCACATTTTGCATACATGTCTAATAGGGCAGTTGCAATTACAACATCTGACAAAGTTCCTCTATACTTTATGTATTGATGGATGTCCATACCCTATTCCAAAACTCCCATTTTGACACAGGCAGGGAGGATGGTGGCAAAGGTTGTGGAATTTGGCTTTCAAACAACTCATACTCATAGAGTCATGGTTTTAGGTCACGTATGTTATTGTAACAAAAAGGGATTCCAACTATGGTTACAATAGCTAAGACTGCTCTCATTTGTGACCGTAACAAGGTTCTTGGACAACACTATCTTGCTCTTCACACTGGGTACTATATAGGCCAAGATTGGGTTGAAGAAATCACTTGATGGTTACGTATATAGTGATACCACATGCATTCTAAATTGCTTGAGATTTATACAATACTCAACCAACATGAAATTGTATCACTGTACCACACTTAACTATGATAGTCCTTTCTTGACAACAATTTGTAATCTTTAGACCATTGGGATACTTGCCACAAATACATATTAGGTCAATGACACAAGGGTTTTAAACAAAAACCATAATCCCAACTCTATATCCATCCACTTTGCAGTCTCAAGGGCCACCTTGAGACAAAAAATGCTAGTGTACTATTATGACAATTATGATTGTCCTCCATCATTTCATTGTGCATTTGAAACTTGAGATGAGGATTGGGGAGGTCTCCATTTGTAAAAACATGGAAAATACTCATGGCAAAATCTTTAAAATAGGCATATTCAACTTCAGGCATTTCTGCAGACCCTAGGAAGGTGGATGTAAGCTTAGTGACTTTAATTACCGCCACAAAGACTATCCCCTTTGTGACTATGACAAGGTAACACTGTCATGCTCTTTATGACAATCCCTTCTCCATTGGATGATGGCCTACCAAGTGGTTTGACATAAAAATGAATAGGCTTCGAATTATAACCCTTCAAAGTAGGCCACTGAAGTATATTGTACAGGTGCATTTCTGAGTGCTACAGTTAGATTTTTCATCATGGGAACCTAAATTTTTTGCAAAAAATGGTAGGAAATTTTAGGTTCCAACAAGTCCATTAGTCGGAGGCAGGAAAACAGGGGTTTTCTGTTCATTATTATCCCGTTAAACTTAAGCATATGACATAGCATGGCACACACAAAATGTTGTGGATAATGACCACAAGATTAGGTTAATTGCGACCAGTTTTTGTAAGCAAGCACAACACTAGTATACTCATTATGATCGTAATGGCACCAAGAAGGGTTCCCAAAAATATAAGAGTAATCATTTGTCATCTAAGAGAAATCTTACATTTAAGGGCACTAGGGCCAACAAAGAAGCACTTTAGAACTCATCCTACACATCAATAAACAACTCAACACAAGAAATTCAAATTGACATATTAACACAAAAAAATCTAAGTTATTGAAAGTCAACTATTGATACCTCATTCTCCATCCAGATTACAAAATCGCTCCACTTTTTGCTTTGTAACATTTCCTTTTCAAATTGGCTTGGATGCTGACCATATTTCTCCTCTTGTCAAAACATGGCATATGGACTAGTTAAACTAATTAATATGCAATTATTTACTTTTTCCTAGGAAATTAAAAAAAAAATTAACTTATTAAATATACTTACAAATGTACAGATCAAGGCCTGCAAACCTTTCTGGCCACTGTGATGCGTGGCACAAAGTTTGTCAAGCCTAGCCTTGGAGGACTTGTCTTGAAACATATACTAATTCAATTTAACTATGCACAAATAAAATTTAAAAATTATTTAATAAATTTGATATAATCTTATGAGCAAATTCAAATACCTGTGTACTCTCCTCACTGGACTTCCTCCGTGCATCAGACTTCTCATATGCTTTTACAAGCTCTTTCCATACTTTCAAACTTACATCAATTGGCCTTTTTTTAAGCCTTTGCTCGAGAGGGAGTTTTTTTATCTTCTTTATTTGGTTGCACTGAAATCTCTTGCAGTTTTGAGACATTCATAGCTTTATCTTCTTTATAGACCAACCTATGCCAAATTTAGTCTCCATGTCTTGGATAACTACTTTTTGCAGGTGCATGGGTATCTTTGGGAATGGCAAATGTAGATGGTCTTTGAACCGTTGAAGGCATGATTCCTTCAACCTATTCACAAATGTTTTTCTAGCAACTATCATTCAGACGTCCCCTAAAACCACATCGTATTCTATCTTGGTATCGTAGGTATCAATGCAAGATGCAAAACATGGCATGGTGGTCGAAGAAGTCTGTGTCCCAGGAGTGGGTGGGATATTGGAAGCCTCTATTCCTTGTTCCACATTCTTAGAGGTTATTGTTATTGATTTCCTCCTGGATCTTTTACTCGATCCATGACTGGTTGGGGAATCAATTGATTCCCTTTGACACTGT
Source organism: Cunninghamia lanceolata (assembly GCA_027924645.1). Classification (NCBI taxonomy): domain Eukaryota; kingdom Viridiplantae; phylum Streptophyta; class Pinopsida; order Cupressales; family Cupressaceae; genus Cunninghamia; species Cunninghamia lanceolata. The sequence continues at coordinate 4,573,210 of BSBN01000463.1, read as the reverse complement.
TGATTTGGTTGTAATGTTTCAGGGGCTTTACCAAATCATTTTTCTATGTATCTGGCAAGCATTGGTAAGTCCACACCATCCAATTTGTTCACTACCTCTACCTTCAATATGGAAGCCAATGCATCTTTATCTTTGTCAGTATCATGTTCCTATAAAATAAATTTCTTCTTTTAAATTTACAAATAAAAAACTAAAAACTAAAAATCAAAGAAACAATGGAAACATTTAAAAATCTATAAATTGATAATGAATTACTTCATTGTGGCTAGAGTCTACTCCCTTTGCTCTCTTCCCTCTATTGCTTGACATTTTGAGGTGACCTGGGCAAATTATTTTCATTCAGTCTGTGGAGACAAACGAAGTACACACTACCAGGTATGAAAGTTTTTGTCCAGTTTTTCTGTATTCCTTAAGGTTTTTGACCTTTATTTTGTACAGAAAATCATGAAGCTATTTTCCTATGAATCAATTGGTGCCTTGGGAGAGAATTTATAGTTCTTGGCCTAATTTTAGTTTTCTCACCCTCATGTCAAAAGCCCTATCTCCTCGTATTGTCTTGACCAACCTCTGTTTAAGTTTGCTCACCCTTATCTCAATAGCCCTAATTTTAGTTTGCTCACAATCAACTTGTCTTAAAGCACTCGACTACTTTTTTAGGAAGGAAGCGATAAAGTGGTGTTTAGAGAAAGGTATTGATGGTAATGATAAGCGAACCTGGGCATTGGGATTTGAAAAATGCGTTCACTACTCTCTGATGCAGAGGAAATAATGTAATGTCTACAATTTTACCCTCCTCCTTTGCAACCACATGAGACTTGAAAGATTTGCCTATAAATAAAACAATATTTACAACCCTTTCTTCACAATCCTCTCCATTTAATGGAAACAAAAATATATTTGGGAACAGAAATTTTTTATTGTTATTGTAACCTTACCTATGGTGTCAAAAACTAAATCAAATTTCTCATCTCTTCATGCATCATTTTTCTCCTGTAATTATCGAATTTCTCATATATTTATTTAGGCGGGACTCCAACCCAAACGCCAAACAAAAAATGAACACCAAAAATCAATAAAGTTTTGTTTTGTTTTTTTTGTTATGGGGTATGTGCAGGTGGGAAATTTTTAAATATTTTTTGATCCAGTAGTCAACGCTATATTCAGAGCAGTTAACGTCGACTTTAGTGCTAACTTTTAGGCCAAAAATGTAATCTATTTGGGGCACCAAAGGTGGCGCAAAGTTCACCTAATTCAGCGGCAATCAATGCAAAATGATGTATTTTGCTTGGAAGTTGATAAAAATGTAACCTCACCAAATTTGGATTGTCCTTATAATAAGTAACTATATCTTGTTTCCATGATAACATTTTGACTTCATGCTTCTCTTATGATTAGCTCAATAATGACTCATTCTTTCACGACCTTACACAGATGGTTGGTGACAATCCTTATGGTGACAATCCTTATGCAAATGATATGGCTTTGGAAAAACCAAACAACTCTTCTCTTACTATCATGATGACATGATATTGGGACTATATTGGCAGCTTATGGAGTGTGCTTTGTGATTTTCATTTCTATGTTCTCATTAACCTATTTTAGGTTGAAGCATGGTAACTAACCCACTAGCTATTATGACAGTCATACAATGACTAGACAATCCTCTTCACATTGACTATGACAGTCCTATGCATGGTGTTTTCTTCATGACAGTCCCCAATAATGTGAATTATTGATAGTATCTAGTTCAAATGGAGTTTTGGATGGTGTAGTAAGTTGTCCCTATGGCTCATGATAGTGCATGCCTTGGTTATGTCCTTATGAAAAGTGAGTCTATTAACAAGATAAATTCAAGAATAGTCTCTTGGTGCATAGCTGTTATGTGACTATTGTTATTGTTGTGTATTGCAGGATCTAGAGGAGGCCATGGACAGAGGACGTGGACAGCATAGAACTACTAAATTGCAGAGAGGAAAGTGGGTGGAAATAGATATGACAATAGAATCTGCAGATACAATAGAGGTAAGAAGAGAAAGCAACCTCAATCAAAGGAGGAAGGTGTTTATGAATTCACAAATGCTACAACATAGAGGAGATAAAGTCATTTTTTTGTCCACAAGGCCTCTGAGGTCAAACTTATTGGTTGAAAATGCACATGAATGATGATTAAATGTGATTCTATGATCGAGGGAAAAGTTTGAAAATTAGGATGGCCAAAACATGATATCAATATGTCAAATATATGACTAAAGTGAGGTTTTTTGTTGGATAGCATATTCATTGAAATGATATAATTGGTGTAGTAAACATTATTTATTATGTTGTGTATTATAGGGGCCAGACAAGGCCATGGAAACAGATCATGTCATATCAAATGAGGACACAACGGATGAAGCGGGAAATCAGGTACTCAAATCCAATTTCCTTAGGAAAAAATGATTTGATGGAATTTTGTGATATGTCCATCTTTTTTCACATTATTATTGAAATTTATAATCTATTATCCAATCTTGACATAAATTAATGCATGTTGTTGATTATTTTAGATGGAGATTGGAGCAAATGTAGAGCCTGAGCATTCAACTAGAAAATGAAAAATATATGTACGTGGACATGGACCTAAAACTATTAAATCACATAGATGACAGTGGGTGGAAGAGGATATGACAATGGATCCTGCAGACACAACAAATGATTGCACTAAACAAGAGGTTGGTCAGGACTATAGTACACGAGATGAATACTTTGATAAAATTGTTGTTTGTGGATGTTCTGTATATATGTTCATACAACAAATATTTTTATTTTTTAAGCCATTTTTTATTATATTTCTTTGAAATTGATACATTTATGATTTATCCAATTGTTGCTAAACATTAAATAATGCTTGCATTTGTTGATAGGTAGAAGATGTTGATGAAACACATACTAATACCCAAGATCCAATTGGGTTATTAAGATTTGGACGGGATGATCCAAACCATCCTTTAAACAATACTAGGGTGAAAAGAGCATTATTGAAGAGAATAATATCAGCTAAGAAATTTGAAGAGTTGATGAGATCCGTATACATTGATGACATGCCACCTAGCCTTAATGATGATGATGATGATAGTGAAAATGCAGTGTATGAAGAAGGATTGAATGAAATGCTTACAGATTTCTTTGAGGATAAAAAAAATGATGACAATAATGACCATATGGTTGACAGTAATGATGATAGCAGGGGTAATTACCTCCAATGTAATGTTGATGATAACAACCTGAAAGACTCCATCAAGCAAGCAACGAAGACACCTGTGTTCAAATCGGGTGCAAGTAGAACCTCAAAACTAGCATGCACATTAATATTATTAGAAATCAAGTCACTATTTGGTTGGTCAGATAAAGGATTCACTACCCTACTGAAGTGAGTTGAAATCTATTTCTTATTTTGCAATTGTCAATTGGTGTACATAATTCGTAAACATTCATCAAATTCATTTATATTTCTTTAGGGGGATTTTAAAACCATATATTGTATATAAATAGTCCTAGTATAGATTGACATATCAAACATGTTCCTCACAAGTCAAAGCATTCAATTGATTTAATCTCTAGCAATCTTACAAGGCACTAAAAACTAAAATATTCCCTGAAGATAATGTGTTGCCATCAACTTGCAAAGAGGCGTGTCTGTTGTTGGTTGAGTTGGGGATTGAATATAAGCAAATTCATTCATGTAAAAATGATTGCATTTTATACAGAGATGAATATCAAAACAAGGTAGAATGCCTTGTATGCAAAGAGAAGAGATATCATACAGATGTACAAGGTCCTACAGTTCCAAAAAAGGTTTTACGTCACATGCCAATTATACCTAGACTTCAATGAATGTTTCATTGCAAGTCACTTGCACAATTGATGGACTAACATGCAAAGAATTGGAGTAAAGATGGATTCATACAAATTTCGGCCGACTCTAAAGCAATGAAACACAAAGGAAAAATGGCCCAGAAAATTCAAAGATGAACCCCGTAGTATCAGGTTTGGTCTTGCAATTGATGGAGTGTGCCCATTCTCTTTCCTGAGCTCAAATTATAGTGTTTGGCCAGTCAGATTGATAGTATACAATATTCCCCCATGGATGAGTGTTAGAAAGGAGCACCTTATGCTGACTCTCATTGTTCTAGGAAAACATCAAGTTAAAAACATGGATGTTTATCATGCGCCTTTTATTGATGAGATGCAACTGCTATGGAAAGGCATAAGAATGTATGACATATCACATCCCCCATCAAATAGGTCCTTCATGTTGTACAGTGTGCTATGTTGGACTATTCATGATTTCCCAGGACTTGGTGGTTGTTCTGGTAAGATAAAATATTTACGTATTTACACTCATAATTTATTTTCATCCCAACTTTCATACTTAGTTTTATACTATTTTTTTGATGTTATTAACATTACTTATTGAATTGCAGGGCTTCAAACAAAGGGGATATTTGCATGTCCAAGATGTGTAGAACAATTTCAAGGGTGGTATTCTAAAGATCTACATAAATTTATTTACACAAACAACAAGGTTTTTCTACCACTAGATCATAAGTTTAGAAATCGCCTGAAGAATCGATTTGATGGAAAAGTTGAAAATAGAGTCCCTCCCATGATTATGGGTCTAGGTGATTGGCTTAAGAAGTATGAAGATGCTGAATTGAAAGGTTGGGAGGATTTTTTTGATCAGGGTGATTCAATTGAAGAACTAGAACAAGTTGTAGTTAATATGCCAGAAGGAATGAAAAGGAAATCCATATTTTATGAGCTCCCTTACTGGAAGGATCTATTAATATCTCACCTATTAGATCCTATGCACGTCTCCAAAAATGTCCCAGATTCTATATTTTGACATATATCAAGCAAAGAGAAGGGCACTTTGTCTTCGAGGAGAGATATTGCTCTTTCGCGTACTAAAATTGATAGAAAACATTTGTGGCCAAACAGGGAAAATGAAACATATGCAAAAGCTCCATGGCTTTTGAAAAAAAAAGAGCTAGACCAACTAAAAAATGTCATCCATTCAATAAGGACACCTACTGGCTAGGGGTCATCATTGGCTAAATCTTTTACAGTTGATGGACATATCAAAAGATTTAAAACACATGATTTTCATAATTTTATGAAGGTATTATATATCATCATTTAACATTTACTGGTAACATTGATAAAGTACTAAATATATTTTGATATTGTTATGTTGTGTGAGAAAAAATTACTAATGACCTTTTCATCAATGTGTTTCATAGCATATCATGCCATTGGCAATTAGGGGGATACCTGTCTTACAGTTGACTTAAGGAATGCCATAAGTCAATTGTCACCATTTAGAAGGTATGTGGTTAATGTGTGAGAGACATAGATATATTATATTGCATTTTAATTTTTGACTAAAGGTTCATACTAATTTACTATTCTTATATTAGGTGGGTGACCTCCAAGGAGATCCATGAATGTGAAGTGCCAAAATGGAAGAAGGAAATTGCAGAAATTGTATGTGTATTTGAGAAGGAGCTCCCTACAAGTTTCATGGACCTACAAGTCCATTCACTTATACACCTAGTTGATGACATTGAATTGGCGGGTGTCGTATCAACGAGCTGGATGTTTTTCTTTGAGAAGTATATGAAAACTCTAAAAAGATATGTCTGACAAAAGGCACATCCAGAGGGTTGCATGGCTGAAGGATATGTATTGAATGAAGCATTTTTCTTCCTGTGTGAATTCCTTGGTAAGGATTTTGAAGATGGGCCACGCTTCTGGGATGAAGAATGAGCATCAGATATTATTGATCGAGAAAAACTACAATCTAATGGTGTTCAAGTAGAAATTAGTAAGTAAATTCATGATCAGGGTGGTTTTTTTCTTACAATCATTAATTTACTCTATAATTTATTTGTCAAATTAACAACATGACATTTGGAGTTTGAAATAAACATGTTGACATGCAATAGGTGTAGACGAAAGTGCTATACTCGACAAGTTTATTCTGTACCACATGGACTTTATGAACAAATGGATTGATCTGTATGATACATGGACTTCCCACTGATCTGCTTGGGGAATGGGGCAAAGATTGCACACTAGAATGGGTTAATGAACAAATTCAAAATCAAATAGAAGATGGAGGTATAGATTCAAACATAATAGAAGATGAAATCAACATGTCTAGAGGATGTGAAAGAAAGGTATAGTTGGAATTTTACAAAATGTTGTTTCCTTACAACTTTGACACTATTAACTATTTTAATATTCATCATTATATTTGTTTTCACTGAAATAAATGGTCTTTCACAAGTGAAGAAATATCCAGCAATGTGGGTATATGGTCGACATTATCATGTAGAAAGTGTAGATGTAAAGAGACGATCCTTCGATTGTGGCATCATGGTTGACTTCAAGCAATCCAGTCGATCAAGTTCAAAAGATAAGAATATAATCGAAGGGAATCTACAATATGTTGGGAAAATACAAGAAATTATTAAGTTGGATTACCGCTCTTTTAAATGTTGTATTTTTAAGTGTAGATGGTATGAAACATTTGAGAGGACATGAAGACATGATACCCATAGTGGATTGTTTTCTATAGACTCCTCATGTTTCCTACCGGAGGATAAGGAGCCTTATGTTCTACCAATTCATTATGAGTAGGTATTTCTTTAACTCAAACAAGAAGTGGTAGTGATCATTAATCTATTAATTCATAGTTTATTGCAAATATATACATGTGTTTATTAATCAATAAAATTGTTATACCATACGTCTTGTGTATATGGAAAAATGGATTAAATCTAAACTAAATAAAACCAAAAAACCCAATAACATAAAGGAAATGAATCTAAGTAAAAGCCATAAATCACAAATAAAAGCTCTTACCAAAACCTGTATTGTTCCCTTTTGGAGATATGTGGATTGCTCAATGTAGTTGCAAAGCCATGGCTGCAACAAGCAAGTATGTGCTCAAGAGATCAATGCCAAAAGATCGTTATAGTGCTCAATCGACACGTTGTGTATGCTCAAAGCTCTGTTAAGTATGCCTGAGAATACGATCGAAGAGAGAGGTAATGAAGGAGATGAGGGGGGTTTATATAGATTTCAACAGAGATAGATCAGCGGTCCAGATAATTTAGAAGAATCAACGGAGGAGATAAGTTGAGGAATGTGCAACGAATGAGAAGAAGACATGTGTTTTGCTTGCTTTTGCATGAGAGGAGCTATCAAGAATAGAAGAATGAGTTAACTGAAGAGATAAATCAATTAAAAGAATAAAGCAATCAGTTAAGTGATTTAAAACAAGAAGAAGAGATTTGCATGAGAAAAGAAGATATTTTGCTTTATTAAATATAGAAATATTTAATTGATGAGCAAAAAAGCTTGAGTTATTTTAGAGATAACTCAAATTAGAAGAAAAAGCAATTTAAATAAAAAATTGATTTATTTAAATTTAGAGAAGATATTATTGGAAGAAAATAATTAAATAATTAGAATTATTTAATTTAGAAGATTTGAAACCAAATTAAATAAATAAATTTATTTAATTGTTGTGCATGATTTTGGAAGAATAAATTTGATTTAATTAAATAATTAAGAATTATTTAATTTTAGATAAGAGGGAATTTGTTGAATTAATTAAATAATTAATTTAATTAATGTGGATGTGATTTTTTTGGAGAGAGGATAATGATCCAATTAAATAATTAAAATTATTTAATTGTGGAAGAATATAGAGGAATTTGATTTAATTAATTAAATAATGAGGATTTATTTAATTAATGTCGCAATTTAGGAGATTTAGAAGAATTTGATGATAATTAATTAAATAATTAGATTAGTTAATCAATGTTGTAATGCAGGTGATTAGACAGATAACGGAATGCAAGTGATGCGACGACTTGGTCATTTTAGGGTGTCTACATTTTGCCCCTCTTTGATGTAATGCAGCATGTAGCGTTGTGTCAAAGAAATTAATTGTTGAAGAGGTGATACAATTTTTATGCCCCAGTGTAGCTAGTTGCCCCAGCGTATGCCCCCTCGAGCGGGAAGACAGGGAAGCGACAGAGGAAAGGTGTTGACGCTCGACTAGAAGATTGCGCGACCAGGTGGGAAGAAAAGCAGAAAATGGGGTGGGAAAGAAAACTAAGGGTGGGGACACTATAAATAGGTCCCATGGGGACCACAATCCTCATTTGTACCCATTGAGATTCTAAATTTAGAGAGAAGAGCTTCTAAACTAAGTGGAGAAAGAGGTGAGCAGATAGCGCGGAAAGATGCCGATTCCAGTGCATAGACATCGGGTGGAGCTGGTGCGGACCTACGGGAGGCTAGCAGGAGCTCCGGCAGCGGTAAGTGATCGAAAACCCCCTTTGATTTTGTTGATTAGGGGTAGATTAGGGCTAGATTTAGGCAGGTCATCTTATGTCAAGCAAAAGCGCTTTAGGAAGTTGTAGTGCGTTTGGTATAGGGTGGCAGCGCTTTTGGTGCGACACAGCGCGACTGGTAGTCGCCTGCAGCGCATGTGGTAAAATCGCGTCGCTTTTGGCAATAAGTGTCCGCGCCGCAGCGCAGTTGGGAAATCTCGCAGCGCGCTTGGCTAGGCAGTGTAGCGCGTTTGGTTAGGCAGTGCAGCGCAAGTGGGGGGAAGGGGAAGAGAACGCATCGCATCTGGTATGACAGAGTGGCACAGTTGGTATGGCAGAATGGCGCAGTTGGAAAACAAGGCGCATTTGGTTCAAAAATCAAAGCGCGGCTGGTTGAACAGGAAGGCGCGGTTGGGGGCGAGGGACAGCGCGTTTGTATAAAACTAAGTGCTGTTGGTTTGAATAGAAGAAAAATTAGGGTGCAAGTAGCAGAGTGAGGCTGCCAAAGAGGAAAGGGCAAGTTGGGGGTTGCATAGCAGAGTCCAGGGGTAGATAGGCTTTATGAGGATTTGGTTATGGAAGAACTGACACGTGATTTGTTATGGATGCAAAGGATTTTGCCACCCCTGATGTCGCGGGAGCGACACCACGCGATAGCGCACGAGGTGGTTCAGTTGACATGGGAGGAGGATGCATTCTTGGAGCATGCAGGGCTATGGCATGTGGCACACCTGACACACATTAGGGCGAATCTCGCCCTAGTGACAGCAGTCGTGGAGAGATACCACAGTGAGACTTCGTCATTTCACTTCCTGACAGGGGAGGCCACAGTGACTTTGGAGGATGTATATCGCATCCTGCGGATCCGGATAGACGGGGAGATTGTTGACTTTGACCCAGCACGAGGCGAGGCAGGCTTGGTGGAGGTCTTCTGCACGGACGACCTATGGATAGACGATGGGGAGATCAGATGGGCAGACGTCCCGAGACTCTGCGATAGGATCAGATGGATCGTGGCATCGTTGATTGGCGGCTTCCTGTGCCCGGACAGGAGATCAAGAGGACTATCAGTTGGCTGGGGGACCGTTCTATCTGGGATGTTCACCCATGGTAGACAGTACGCGTGGGGCCCTTGTGTGTTAGCCCAGCTATACCATGATATGCATTACTACGTATACAGGAGAGGCAGGAGCCTCTCAGCAGGGGTAACTCTATTACAGGTGTGGGCGTGGGAGCACATTCCCGTTATCTGACCCATGGCGCAACGCCACCGAGACAGAGGGGAGCCGTATGCGTTTTTGTACGACGGGGTGATGACACACAGGAGGATGGGATCTGTCAGCTACTGGCGGTGGCAGATTGACGAGATGGACATATTCATCTGGAGGCCGTGGTTATTGTGCGAGGAGTGGCCGGATGAGCACGAGCAGCTCATGTACTGCAGACAGGCTCGCTATCTGTTCGGTAGACGGACAGATATGATAGAGAGATATCTTCCCGAGTGGGTACTTAGATAGTTTGGCCTACCACAGGGGCTACCAGTGGGGGAGGCCACACATGCCAAGACGCGGAGAGAGACTGGAGACTGGGACGCAGTGATCCCCGTGGCGACAGCATTAGCAGAGGTGCGGGGACTTATCCCCGTGAGATGGGATTGGGACTCTGGGCTAGCAGACCCAGGGACACTGCCATACTATGATCAGTACTGGCAGACACACAGGCCGATGAGATTGACTACACCAGGTGTAGTAGGGGCAGTGGGAGAGGTGTTAGTGCTTGGTGGAGAGGCCAGGATGAGGCGGCAGGCTAGGGCAGCCGGACAGCAGGCAGGTGGACAGCAGGCAGGTGGCCAGTAGGAGGATGCTGAGATGGCAGAGGCATTGGGCCCAGTCGTAGAGACTGATCTGCAGAGGGCCAAGTGACTACTGCAGGAGGAGATAGCCCGGAGGACTTGACTAGAGCTCCGGATGGTCAGACTGAGGAGAGACAGGGATACAGCACAGGCAGAGGCGAGACAGGCAGAGGCCACAGCCCAGGCACAGACATAGGCAGCCACAGCAGCACAGACAGCCCTAGCGCAGGTGCAGGCGCAGTTACAGGCACAGGTGCAGGCATACAGGCAACTGCAGGCCCAGGTACATGCACAGGCACAGGGACAGATGCAGCCGCCGGCCGCACCAGCAGCAGACACCGAGGTGGTAGCACAGGCCAGGAGAGAGAGGGATGCAGAGGTACAGCTACGGCTGACAGTAGAGGCCACACTATTCAGAGTGAGGCGCGAGAGAGAGGAGGCACGCCGTGCGCTGGGTGCCGATCAGAGGACCCTATACAGTGAGCTCGTCAGAGTGCAGGGTGAGCTGGTATCAGCTAGCCAGGAGGCAGGGTATTACAAGGGGCTGTATGTGGGTGCGGTGCCGGCAGCTCAGCAGGCACCGAGTTATAGGGACAGGAGCAGGTCAGGGGCATCAGGATCCCAGAGGACAGGGCAGTCAGCGTCCTCGGTCAGAGCGCCACTTTTGCCACCAGGAGGAGGAGGAGGACCATCAGGGGGACCTCCACCGAGCATAGGGGGAGGCCAGGGGCCACAGCAGGAGGGCAGCTCTACCCACTAGGGCATATTCATGTATATTGTATCATATTACATTATTTTAGACAGATGCCTGCGTGCATTCTGATGTATATTTTGAGGGCTCTTGATAGCCTTGATGTACTATATTGGTGTATATTGGATGTATACATATTTTGTATTATTGATGTAGACACAGACACTTTGTATTATGATGACCATTACATGAGATATATATATATATGATGATCTATTCAGCTCACTATTGTTCATGCTTTTGTGTATGCATTCCTTGATGTCATGGATGTGATGATATGTATGTATGATTATGGATTCATGTGATGACATGTGCAGTTTATATGATGCTTATAGATGTATGATGATAGAGATGTGATGACTAGTGATATCTGACATGTGGGTTTTGCAGATATGCACCAGAGAGGAGAACAGGAGGAGATGGAGACTGTTGATCGATTACTGTAATGAAAGCGATATAAAGGATGTGGAAATGGATGAATGAGCTTGTTGCAATGGCTTCGCATTTGTATATAAAGAGCAATCCTTAGTTTGATATAGCACGTGGATAGTTCACCACCGAGGTATAAAAGACCAAGGGGCAGTAATATCCGAGTGCGTGGACGTTGACTCTGCAAGCAAACGGTTTGAACCTAGATCCTCTTAGACATAATATAACCTTGTTGGTACATGTGAATAAGCCATAGTCTTGAACATAAAATAAACTTCAATACATGTAAATGCAAGAAGAAATATTAATATGTAAGATGCTATGACGTAACACACACAAGATAAATAGAATGCTAATAAAGATACTAGAGATCATTCCTCAAACACGGCACACAGAAAGCAATGACTATGCCCCCAATCTGTACTGTATCGCAACATACCAAGATTATAGATAAATCAAGGTAGCTTTGAATAGGTATGGGAATAGGGAACAAAAGATAAACCATAACACAAATTGACTAACTTACAAAGTAAACATACAGCCAACATATTCTCTTGCCAAAGAGGTTGCTCAGGATAGATTGGATAGGAAAGATAACCGCCTTATCGTAGGAGCTTTGTGTCCGTTAAAGGGGGCTATCTACCTAAAAAGACAATGTCTCACTTGCAGGAAATGCCACATGTCACAGGAGACGCGTGTGTTGGTCTCGACAATAGAACACTTCGAAGAAGACAAGCTTGTTGATCTAGGGCTTGGTTAAGCGGTACTTAGCTGATGTTGGCAATCGGTATGTAGGACAGTAGATGATTCTGGAAGTAGGCCTCTTTGCTTCAAGTTTGTTAAGGACTTTTGCTTTGAAAGGATGCGCTAGCTGGCTGCTTGAGTTAGTCAAGTCGAGGTGAATGGATTTGGACAAACGGAAGACTAGAAGGATGGAATGCTAATGGATTGGGATGGGCGGAGAATGATGGATCGTGTGTGCCTGAGTATTGGATACATCCTTCGTATTCCAAACTGCCTACATACCCTGTATCCACGGGATCAAGGCACACGACGATGGAAGGTGAACGTGATAAATATGTAGTTTTGGATAGAGTGATGAACGGGGCCAGGTGAAAGGGGGAGATCTTGTGTACCTGAGTACTGGATACTTCTGGTGCAGGAGCACCTACCTGACAGCTGGCCTTCATGAGGCAGTTAGTTAGTTTGAGTCTTGTTTATGTTTTCAAGAAGGTCTGATAAGACCAAATGCATGTAATAAGGTCATGCTGACCATGCTAAGGTCATGCTGATCATGCTTTACTATTTTTAGTTAGTTTGTTAGAACAGCTGTCATGCTGTAGGTCCGGTTGGATCTCCCAGCCGCCTGGAGAGATTTCCCAGCCGCTTGGAGTTGGGTCAGTAGTACTCGTAGGAAAACCTATTTATGCCTGAGGATCGGTTGGTTTTAGATCATCGATCACAGATTAGTTTGAGCAGAGGAGTTAGATTGCAGAGAGAGAGACTGATCATTGTATTTGCATCTTTTGAAATCAAATAAAGTGATCCTGTTTGTGTTCATCCTCTGTTGAATTCCATTATTTGATCGATTTGCTGGTTTGGTGGCTGTATGGATTCGCTGATCCATTCCACCGGTTGATTCATCGGATCGGTGGAATGGTTATGTACAGTAGGTTAGGTTTTAGTTTGCTTTCTGTTTGCATGCAGGTGTGCAGGATCGCCGTCGAGAGATGTTGAGGACCCTAGCATGGGCATGTGCTAGGTCGAGCTGATAAAGTGTGGAAGATCACCTTGAGAGTAGATCGGGTCATCCCAGGAGGATCGGCGAAGGGAAAATTTGCTAAGGCTGAAAGTTCGTTAAAACGGCATCATCAGGATATTTCGGTGTATATCCTGCAATCGCTTCGGGCATCGTCATCCGGATAAGTGGAGAGGAGCATGATGCTATCGATTGCATGAAGTGAAAGTGCGTCGGGGTGATCATCATCAGGAGTTGCTGAGGAGGAGCGTATCGGCATCAGGTAGAAGATCGGGTTGATCGCGGGCTGAAAAAGTTTAAGTTTGGGCAACAGCAGGATATGACGTCATCATCATCAGGATATACGTCATCAGGATATTTCAGAGCAGCAGGATATTGAGGAGCTGCATGTGACGTCATCATCATCAAGATAATCGTCATCAGGATATCAGGGTGATGTAAGCATCGAGGGGACGGTGTGTGGAGTTACGGTTTGTCATCATCAGGATATATGGGAGGAACCGGATGTTCCATATCCTGCTGATTAACATGATGATGAACATCATGATGCTGAAGATAGTGAAGGTCGAAGTTGTCGGTGAGATGAACAGTGGACGTCAGGAGGATGTTCGCGCTTGCCGAATATGATGATGCTGCCGATAGTCGGATATGATGATGCTGTTGACATGCGAAAGGGTGAAGGCTTGTCATCAGGAGGATATCGGTCGGCAGAGTAAATGTGATGATGCTGACAGTGTTAAAGAAAACATGATGATGATGATGATGATGAAGGGTTGCGGACATCCATGCTGTATGTTAAGGTTATAGTGTGGATGCCTCTGCATCATAGTGGTATCAGAGCTCAGCAAAAGGTCTGGGCTGTTGTGTGTTGATTCTATCACCGAAAGGGCAGAGGTAGAGTTGATTGTGTGTTGTGTGTGGATTGAGAGGTTGATAAAATGCCTCCAAAAGGTAGTAGTACTGCAAGGGAATTGCAGGAGATGAAGGAAAAACATGCCAGAGAGATGAGGAAAATGAAGGAGCTTGCTGAAGCACTTCAAGCCAGGCTTGTAGCCCTGGAAAAGAACAAAAAGAGGGAAGTGGAAGACAGTGAGTCTGAAGAAGATGAAGATGCTGTAGAAGAGTATGAAGAGGTGGCTGAAGATCTGGATGCTGAAGACCAGAGATTGGCAAAACTGTTAAAGGCAGTGCAGAGTGATAAACCTAAGGTAAAGGTTGATGTTTCCAAGTATAATGGAAGTTTGAATGAAGATGAGTTGCTGGATTGGATTGCTGCACTTGATAATCACTTTGAATGTGAAGATGTTGCTGAGGATCAGAAGGTAAAGATTGCAAAGACCAAGTTAGGAGGTCATGCTTTGGTTTGGTGGGATTATGTACAATCTGAGAGAAGGAAACAAGGGAAGTCAAAGATCACTTCATGGGATAAGATGGTAGCAAGGATCAAAGGTAAATTCTTGCCTAAGGATTATGAAATTCAGATGTTTAAGAAGCTGTAATTTTTAAGGCAGAAGGAAAGGGATGTAAAGGCATATACTGAGGAGTTTTATAAGTTGAGTATGAGATCTGGTCATCATGAGAATGAGGTAGAAAAGGTGGCTAGGTACTTGGCTGGTTTGAGATTGAACATACAGGATGAGTTAGTTTTAGCTAACCTTAAGAATGTGGAGGATTGTTATCAAATGGCAATCAGGATTGAAGAAAAGATGAATAGAGGACAAGATAAGTCCATGAGAGGAAGAGGAAACAATATGAGGGGAAGAGGATCAGCCCCTACACAAAAGCAAACCAATGAGGGTCAAGAAGACACTGGTAAAGGACAGGGATAGTCTAATTTCAGAGGTGGATGGAAAGGTAATAGAGGAAGATTTGGAGGTGGTAGAGGTTCTACTACATTTTCAGGCAAATGTTACACCTGTGGTGAGTTTGGTCATCCATCTTTCAAATGTCCAGAAAACAAAGGTTCATCATCCATAAATGATAGAACTAGTGACAAGAGAGTACAACTTGTGCAAGAAGAGAAAGTAGAGCAAAGTGTGCAGAATTCAAACACTAATCAAAGAGATAAGGAGCCTGAACTTTATGGATATCCTGAGGAGGGAGAAGCATTGATGCTAAGGAGAATTAGTTTGCAGGCATCAAAGGATCTGATGCAAAGAAGAGCTCTTTTCAAGACCATATGCAAGAGCAAAGGTAAAGTATGTAAAGTTGTCATTGATACTGGTTCAACAGACAACATGGTATCTCAGGAAATGGTGGATAAACTAAATTTGGAAAGGATTCCACACCATCACCCTTACAAGGCATCTTGGGTGAGTGATAGTCAATCACTTTTTTTCTATGAACAGGCATATGTGGATTTTCAAATTGGAGCATATCATGATAGGGTTTTGTGTGATATTTTGCCCATGGAATGTTGTCACCTACTGTTGGGTAGACCATGGCAATTTGATAGAAGGGTACTGTATGATGGGTATGCTAATACCTACACCATCAAGAAAGATGGGAAGACTATGAAGTTGATGCCATTACAGGCAGATGCTGCAGCACAGGAGGCAGCCAAAATCATTCTAATGGGAAAGAAGGAATTGGTGCAGATGCCTATAGGAGCAGGCATAAAGGCAGTTGAGTATACTGCAGGAAAAGGAGTTGTTCAGGACAACAGGTTGAAGAAAGTTTTAGTTTTGACTAACAGAGGTCAGCAGCAGGTGCAGAAATAGGTTTGCACACAGCAACCAGTTGAGAGGAATGACAAGGATGTTGTCATAGTTGGGACTATTGCTTGTCCTATAAAGGTTGAAAGGAAGATAGAGTTGAACATTGCAGAAGTTCAAGAGGCAGTTCAGACAGGGGTTCTGGTCAGACAACCTGACAAACACAGGGTATGTGAGAGAAAGGCCTACATTGACAGGCATGAGGATTTACTTGCCAGAAAGCAAGTTACAGTTCAGAAGTCTTGGAGCAGCCCAGAGCTAGCAGAAGACAAAGCTGGAACAGATCAGCATATTGCTAAGGCAAAGTGTAAAGGTGGAGGACTTCCACAACCCAAACTCATGGGACATGAGTTCTTTTCTGTTGGGGAGTATGGTGCAGGAGCACCTACCTGACAGCTGGCCTTCATGAGGCAGTTAGTTAGTTTGAGTCTTGTTTATGTTTTCAAGAAGGTCTGATAAGACCAAATGCATGTAATAAGGTCATGCTGACCATGCTAAGGTCATGCTGATCATGCTTTACTATTTTTAGTTAGTTTGTTAGAACAGCTGTCATGCTGTAGGTCCGGTTGGATCTCCCAGCCGCTTGGAGAGATTTCCCAGCCGCTTGGAGTCGAGTCAGTAGTACTCGCAGGAAAACCTATTTATGCCTGAGGATCGGTTGGTTTTAGATCATCGATCACAGATTAGTTTGAGCAGAGGAGTTAGATTGCAGAGAGAGAGACTGATCATTGTATTTGCATCTTTTGAAATCAAATAAAGTGATCCTGTTTGTGTTCATCCTCTGTTGAATTCCATTATTTGATCGATTTGCTGGTTTGGTGGCTGTATGGATTCGCTGATCCATTCCACCGGTTGATTCGTCGGATCGGTGGAATGGTTATGTACAGTAGGTTAGGTTTTAGTTTGCTTTCTGTTTGCATGCAGGTGTGCAGGATCGCCGTCGAGAGATGTTGAGGACCCTAGCATGGGCATGTGCTAGGTCGAGCTGATAAAGTGTGGAAGATCACCCTGAGAGTAGATCGGGTCATCCCAGGAGGATCGGCGAAGGGAAAATTCGCTAAGGCTGAAAGTTCGTTAAAACGGCATCATCAGGATATTTCGGTGTATATCCTGCAGTCGCTTCGGGCATCGTCATCCGGATAAGTGGAGAGGAGCATGATGCTATCGATTGCATGAAGTGAAAGTGCGTCGGGGTGATCATCATCAGGAGTTGCCGAGGAGGAGCGTATCGGCATTAGGTAGAAGATCGGGTTGATCGCGGGCCGAAAAAGTTTAAGTTTGGCCAACAGCAGGATATGACGTCATCATCATCAGGATATTTCAGAGGAGCTGCATGTGATGTCATCGTCATCAGGATAATCATCATCAGGATATCAGGGTGACGTAAGCATCAAGGGGACGGTGCGTGGAGTTACGGTTTGTCATCATCAGGATATATGGGAGGAACCGGATGTTCCATATCCTGCTGATTAACATGATGATGAACATCATGATGCTGAAGATAGTGAAGGTCGAAGTTGTCGATGAGATGAACAGTGGACGTCAGGAGGATGTTCGCGCTTGCCGAATATGATGATGCTGCCGATAGTCGGATATGATGATGCTGTTGACATGCGAAAGGGTGAAGGCTTGTCATCAGGAGGATATCGGTCGGCAGAGTAAATGTGATGATGATGACAGTGTTAAAGAAAACATGATGATGATGATGATGATGAAGGGTTGCGGACATCCATGCTGTATGTTAAGGTTATAGTGTGGATGCCTCTGCATCAACTTCCTTCGTATTCCAGACTGCCTACATACCCATATCCATGGGATCAAGGTACCTTAAGATTGAGAAGATGATAATATGTAGTTCTGGTTGATGTGATGCAGGGGGAAAAGTGCGGAGAAGAGGTGATCTTATGTACCTGAGTACTGGAAACGTCCTTCATATTCCAGACTGCCTACATACCCATATCCATGGGATCAAGGTACTTTAAGATTGAAAAGATGATATGTAGTTCTAGGTTGGTGTGATGATGTAGAAAAAGTGTTGAGAAGATAACAGCCTTATCGTAGGAAATCTGTCCGTTAAAGGGTGTTACCTGTGGAAATGAGACAAGATTGAAGTATGTGCTGCGAACCATGAACAAGGAACCAATCCTAGGCCGAAGCTAAGGAAAGAGTTGCCCCCATTCTGGTAGAGGAAACTATAGGGGTGACTGCCGAAGAAGACACAGAAAGACTTGACCTAGGACAAGACAGTGTTAACTGTAGATCCAGACCAAGACGTGGGAAGACGACGATGGACACTGACAAATTTCTAAGCTATACTAGATAGGGAGATGGAAATGCAAACAAAGTCAATGGCTTTATTATGGATGGATGGAAAGTGCGCGTTGCGAACTGGACAAGGAGTGGACAGGACTCGATAGACGATGGATGCTGACTCTACGCATAGCGCCTGTTTGCCAGGTTTTCACTATGGTACTTATCCAAGGCGCCTGTTTGCTAGGTTTTCACCTGAGGACGGATTTTTTTTTGGATTATTTGATTATTTGATTTTTTGATTTTTTTTTATTTTTTTATTTTTTTTGCTTTTTTTTTTATTTTTTTTGATTTTTTTGATTTTTTGTGGGAATACTCTAAGGATCAGGCATATAACTTCTTGAGATGGACACTGTTAAGTGGCTCATCTAGAGGAATGCCGTCAGGTGTAGCTAAAGTATAAGCTCCCGATCCATATGCTGTTGTCACAATGAAGGGACCTAACCAGTTAGGCTCAAACTTACCCTTCTTCTCTCGATCTGCTTGATTTCTCTGATTCTCCTTAAGTACAAGATCACCAACTTGAAACCGTCTTTCTTTGATCTTTTTGTTGTAATTACGCCAGAGGTGGTTTTGATAGACATGGAGATGATTAAGTGTGGCAAGGCGCCTCTCATCTAGTAGTTCAAGCTCAGCTAATCTAGAAGTGCGATACTCATCTCCGCCGATCAGATCCTGCATGGATACTCTGAGGGATGGGATCTCGACCTCTATAGGTAGGATGGCTTCAGAGCCAAAGACCAAGGCATAAGGTGTGGCACCAGTTGGTGTTCTAATACTAGTGCGGTAGGCCCATAGGGCGGGATTGAGTTGCAAGTGCCAATCACGACCAGCTTAATTGACCATTTTCTTTAGGATCTTGAGAATGGTTTTATTGGAAGCCTCAGCTTGGCCGTTACTCTGCGGATAGTAGGGAGTTGAAAAGCGATGTTGGATATTGTATTGTATGCATAAGGCACGAACATCTTGGTTCTTGAATGGTCTCCCATTATCAGTGACAATGGCTTGGGGAATACCATACCGGCATATGAGGTAGTTTAGGATAAACTTGGCTATTTGCTTACCGGTGATATAGGTCATAGGAATGGCTTCCACCCACTTCGTGAAATACTCAGTGGCGGTAATGATAAACTTGTGGCCATTGGAGGAGGAAGGGTGGATTTGTCCTACGAGGTCGAGACCCCATTGAGAAAAAGGCCATGGAGTTGTCACAGGTTGTAACTCATGAGCTGGTGCGTGAATCAAATCTCCATGCTGCTGACATTGTAGACACTTCTTAGCAAACTGTGCAGCATCTTGCTCTATTGTAGGCCAGTAATAACCTGTTCTGAGTATCTTCTTAGCAACATTAGGACCGGTAGAATGCGCACCACAGACACCTTCATGTATGTCTCGTAAGGTAACTTCGGCTTCTTCCGCGTTAAGACATCGTAAGAGGATACCATCGAGACTCCGGCGATATAGTGTATCACCCAGAATGATGTAACGAGAGGATCGACGAATAAAGGTTTTGCGTTGGGTGGATGATAGGTCAGGGGGAAAGGTATTGTTCTTGAGGTATTCATAGATATCTTCGTACCATGGGGAATTGGGACCAACAAGTTCGCAGATGATTTCAGTAACAGGAACATCGACGGCTGGTATCAACAATTGCTCGATCAAGAATTCACATTTCTGTGTATTTGCAGGCATGTCAATCAGTGACCCTACAGAAGCCATAGAATCTGCAGCTTTGTTATGCTCTCTTGGAATTTGCTCAAATGTGATGGTAGAAAAATGTGGTTTGTAGGCATCCACTAGTTGCTTGTAGGGGACCAACTTTTCATCCTTTGTTTGGTATTCATCTGTGACTTGGCGAATGACTAGCTATGATTCTCCATATACTTGTAATTCTGTGATGTCCCATTGAACTGCTGTGTTGAGACCTATAAGGAGTGCTTCATACTCGGCTATGTTGTTGGTGCAAGGGAATGCAAACCGATATGACTTTGGAATGTAGTCATTCTGAGGTGTAACAAATAAGATGCCAGCTCCTGATCCATGCTGTGTGTAAGAACCGTCAAAGTACAACTTCCACATTATGGAGTTGGAAAGAGTGAAGAGATTCTCATCAGGAAAGTCTGCTACCATAGGATGTGTATCTTTCATAGGTGCTTCTGCTAGTTGATCCGCGAGGGCTTGTCCTTTGATTGCCTTACGATCTGTGTATTCAATCTCGAACTCACTAAGGATCATGACCCATTTAGCTAGTCTGCCTGTGAGAGCTGCTTTTGCTAGTAGATATTTCAAGGGATCAATCTTAGCTATCAAATTTGTATGTTGGTTCAGCATGTAATGTCGCAACTTTTGGGAGGCAAACACTACTGCTAAACAAGCCCTTTCCATTGGTGAATAATTGAGCTCGTATCCCACCAAGGTTCTACTGATGTAATAAATTGCATGCTCCTTTCCTGTGTCGTCATTCTGTGCTAGCAAGGCCCCTAGGGCTGAGTTTGTAGTGGAGATGTATAAGATCAAAGGTTTGTCCGCAACTGGTGGAACCAATACAGGAGGTGTAGCTAGATACTCTTTAAGTTGATCAAACACTGCTTGACACTTGTTGTCCCCTCGAAACGAGACATCCTTTCGGAGTAAGTGCTGAAAGCGTTGACATTTATCTGCTAGCTGTGAGATGAAACGCCTGATGGATTGCAACCTTCCTTGGAGGCTCCTTAATGCTTTTAGGTTCTTTGGTGGAGGCATCTCCACTATAGCCTTTACTTTCGCTGGATCTACTTCGATGCCTCTAAGAGATACAATGTATCCCAATAGCTTTCCTGATGTAACACCGAATACACACTTCTTTGGATTGAGTCTTACTTGGTATTTTTCAAGCCTGTCAAAGATCTATCCTAAGACCTGTATGTGATCCACTCTAGAAGATTTAGCCAATATATCATCAACATAGTCTTCCATGATGTGATGAAAGAGATCGTGGAAGATCACTGTCATTGCTCTCTGATAGGTTGCTCCTGCATTCTTCAGACCAAATGGCATGACACACCAACAATAATTGCCCCAAGGACAAGTAAAGGTTGTTTTATGTTGGTCTTCTTTAGCTATCCTTATCTGATTATAACCTGAGAATCCGTCCATGAGAGAAAGCATCTCGTGACCTGCTGTCAAGTCCACTATAATGTCAATGTTTGGTAGTGGAAAGTCGTCCTTAGGACATGCCTTATTGAGATCTCTGAAATCATTACACATGCGGATGCACCCATTAGGTTTAGACACAGGTACAATGTTTGAGACCCAATCTAAATAGTCAATAGGTTGTATGAACTTTGCATCTAATAGTTTTTGTACTTCCACTTTCACTAAGAGAGCTATCTGTGGGTGCATTTTTCTTAATTTTTGCTTGACTGGTTTCACCTTGGGATCAACTGTGAGATAATGAACTACCAGCTTAGGGTCTAGCCCTGGCATATCTGCATAGGTCCATGCAAAGTTGATGGTTCGTTGCAAGAAGAAGCTATTAAGATCTCTGTGTTCTGTGTCGGATAATGATGCCGCTAGGAATGTTGTCTTTGGATTCTGTTCTGTACCTAGGTTGATCTCTGTAGAATCTTCCACTAGTAGAGCTGATTTCTCCTGGCACTTAGATGGTAAGGGAAGGTCAAATCCTCCATCCTCAGGTGCCACAGTTGGGTTTTCACCTTTGGATACATCCTTTATTTTTACTATTTTATGATCAGGAGGTGCCACAGTGTGGTTTTCACCTAGAGATCTTTCTTTATGTGCACTTTTGCAACTGGAGGATTTGGCATTCTCACCAAAATAAGCCGTGGGCTCAAGTTCTATTACAAAACCTGCCTTGTGATCACCCAAAGGGATACCTTCCCGAAGTCCCATGAACTCAGCTAAAGCTTCGTCATTCTGAAATACATCTATAACGGGGGCCCCTTGTTGGTCCCAATCGATAAGTTCAGGGTAGACAAGCATGACATTCTGGGTGCTGGTGGTGGAAGTTAAGGATACAGAGGATAGTGTAAAAATGGAGGATTCTGCGAATAGATTGGTCATGTGGAGGGAAGAGTCATCGGTGATATCCTCTGTAGACGTCGTATTGGCGGGAAAAGTGTCAGCTACCTCGTCGAGGATATACTCGATGTCCGAGGCGCGTGGTACCTTCTTACCAAATCCTAATCCTTTCTTGTCTAGCTTCTTTGCTACCACAATGGGCTCCATAGTGCCTTGATTCTATTTCCCAAGGCCACCTTTGCCTTTATAGCCCATGTTTTTCACTATCCTTAAGCCATTGCCATATT
Organism: Cunninghamia lanceolata; assembly: GCA_027924645.1. Classification (NCBI taxonomy): domain Eukaryota; kingdom Viridiplantae; phylum Streptophyta; class Pinopsida; order Cupressales; family Cupressaceae; genus Cunninghamia; species Cunninghamia lanceolata. Next base: position 4,550,698 of record BSBN01000463.1, on the reverse strand, counting down.
GCTTGACTGGTATCGTGACTGGTTCTTTCTCCTTGTAGAGCCAAGACGAGATGTCCTCAATAGTTTCCTCTTCCAATAACCATCCATGTTGGAATTGGGTTAGGAATGTTGGGGGAGGAATAGTTGCTTTTTTGGTAACTTTGGCAATGGGTGGTTTGCCGTAAGATTTTGGAGATAAAGGCATCCGCCCTACACAACAAGATTCTGAGATATGATAAGTTCCAAAGCCTATATCTCAGACACGAGCTGTGATTTTGGGGAGGGGTGTAGGCTCACTTGTAGAGGCTTGCGTGAGAGTTTCAGGGTCAACATAGAGAGGGGATTCAAGGGCTTTGTCATTTTTAGGCACTTGGTTGCAATTCTTATAGCTTTCTTGCAAGACACGGAAAAATTCAAAAGGATTAGGATCTCCTGGGATGGTGATCTCCGTACCATTGTATGGGAACTTTAGGAACTGATGGTACATGGAGGGAACAGCTTTCATTGCATGGATCCATGGGCGGCCAAGGATAATGTTGTAAGGCAGCTCAATATCAAGGACTTGACATCTGGTTTCAAGCATGACTGGGCCCAGTTGTATAGGCAAGTGAATAACACCTTCTGAACGGCGTTCTACATCATCATACCCCTTGATTGTAATACTATGATCAGTGTTGACGTGATCCTCAGAGTATCCCAATTGCTTTAGTAACTTTAAAGAACAGATGTTGAGACCAGCACCACCATCTATGAGTATACGTTTGATTTTGCGCTTATGGATGAGAACCTCAATATGGAGGGCATCATTGTGACAAGGGTCATGGGAGGGGAGGTCTTTCTCAGAGAAGACCACGTTGTAAGGCGAAGCAATATTACCCACTATAGCTTGGAAATCTGCGACTGCTATGTTGTTAGGAACGGAAGACTCTTGGAGGGCTTTTTATAACACGACTCTATGTGCAGGTGATGACCGTAGCAGGTCCAAAATAGAGATCTGTGCTGGTGTTTTCCCTAGATGTTCGACAAGATTATAATCAGACTGAACCGGAAGCCTAGGTGTAGGTGCACGGATGGTGACATGACCTCGACGAGTAGTAACAGCACAATCCGTAGATTTGCCTTTGATGGTGAGGGTAGACACTCGACTCTCTTCAAAATGACCTACAATGGAATCGAAAGACGTGGAAGCATGATTGATACCTTTATCCCTATCCTGAGGAGGAGGTGGACCATGATGAGGGAATGGTTCCTTGTACATATCGAGATCCTTGTTCGTGTGTTGCGCTGGTGATTCATTCTCAAAGGTGATTTGATTACCGTCGATGAGGTTTTGGATGAGGTGCTTAAGCTTCATGCAAGACGTAGTTCTATGACCTTTGCTCCTATGGAACTCACAATACTCATTGTCTCTGTAACGTGCAGTTTTGTAGATAGGTTCTCCATAAGGAGGAGCATCAGGTAAGGTGATGAGCCCTTTCTGTAAAGCTTGCTGTAATACCGATTCGATGGGCACTCTCAAGGGAGTGAATTGACGTCGCGGAGGGTAATCTTGTTGAGGCCACTCTTGTTGTCATTGCTGTTGGTTGGGATAAGGCTACCTTTGTTGCTGCTGTTGTTGAGGTGGAGCTTGACTTGGTTTGGAGAGTTGCAGCGGTGTTTGCAACGTTTGGACATGCTTAGTATCGACCACCCCATCGTTGACCACATTTTTGTTCTTGTTCCAATATTTGGGTTTATTGTTCGACGGCTGATGAGAATTGCCATCTTTCGTCTCCTTAAAGATTTTGACCACACCCTTAGCGATGAGGGCCTTCTCAATGTTGATACCCTTGTATGTGATTTCATCGAAGGTTGTAACACTAAGGATTTGTAAATGGAAACCTAACTCTTGGTTGAGGTTTTGCACAAATATGCTAACAAGCTGTTTCTACGGAATCTTGAAACGGAATTTACTAGCCATTTGTCTCCATCGTTGAAGGAAAGAAATGAAAGTTTCACCATTTTTTTGTTTATTGTTGCATAGGTCTGTCATGGAAATCTCATGCTCTGCGTTGTAAGAAAAATGGGTGGCAAACTTCTTTGCTAGCTCGTTGAAGGACTTGATACCCATAGGTAAGTGTGAGAACCATTCTATTGCTTGACCTCCAAGACTTCGGGGAAAAAGACGCATATGATATGTGTCATTATGAGAGACCTCAAAGCAAGCAAGATAGAATTCCCTAAGATGGTCTTTTGGGTCACCTTTTCCTTTGTACTTATCGAACTTGGGAATAGTGAAATTTTGAGGAAAATGGATCATTGGCAATGACCGATCAAAAGGATAAGGACACACTTCCTCTAAAGAGAAGGTCTTTTTGGTGTGGCCAAACGTAAGATCAGATAGCTGTTGCTGCACCTCCGCAATCTTTAGTTCCATAGTCGTGGGAGGGGTTGGTAACATCTCCTGTTGTCCAACAAGTGGTTGGTGTTGCCCATATGGAAGATTATAATGTGAGCCATGCGCACTGGTATTATAAGGGTCATAAGATTGATTGGGATTGTACGGATTGTACAATTGGTTCAGATTGGGTTGGAATTGGAGGCCTTGATTAGGCAGAGGTGGAGGTGGCGCTAGGTAAGAATGTTGGCTTTGCGATGGTTGAAGAAAAGTATTGGGGGGAGGAAAGCTAAAGTGCATTTGATTAGGTTGTGATGGTGGCACATAGCTTTGGGAAACCTGATGTTGGGAATGTTGAGAGTGGCTAGGCAATGTATGAAAGAAGTTGAGTGAGGATGAACATTGTGGAGGAGGAACATAGGTAGAAGTGACTTGCGATGGTGGAGGTTGATTGAAGATGAGAGTAGAAGAATGTTGTGGTGGAGGAACATAGGTAGAAGTGATTTGCGACGGTTGGGGTTGCTTGAGGATGAGAGTAGAAGAATGTTGTGGTTGGGGTTGCGTGACTCCAATTGGTTGAGAGACATGCAGGTGTGATGATATAGGAGGTGGCATATGTTGAGACCCTTGTTGCATGGCTACATACGTGTTCCCCGGATTGTAATTGGGTGGGAAACCTATGCGTGATGGGGTAACCAAGATTCCACTTGCGCTTGGGGTGGACACTGTAGGAGGTGGTTGCACATTCAATCGAGCTAAGGTGGCTTGCTTAGCTAACTCTGCTTGACGTTGGAGAGTTTCTTATTGGTTTTGATAGATCTTCATAGGAGTCAAAAGTGGTGATATGGGCCTCTCCTCTGTTGGATTTTGAAAAAGGGGATTCCTATACTGCGAGCCTTGAGTAGGCAAGGGCGTAGTTACCGTGGACATGGTTTGCACAGCTTGTATGGCTTCTTGGGTGTTGGTGCTCTCCTTGAGAGTGGACACATCAAAATCTTGAGGTAACTTGGCACCCTGCTTTGCAAGCAAGCAAAAGAAATGATCCTGGTTCTCACTAAGGATTTTATCAAAGGCAGCTATAGGTCTAGGATCTTGTATAAATTCATCAAGATCTTGCCCCTCTTCTTGAGAGGATTGACCTATTTCAAAGTGTCGCTCTTCTTGAGATGGGGCTTGATCTATGATGTAACCTTGTGGGACAAAATCCAGAGGCAAGCCTGTGGTATACTGAGGTGCATTTAGCAAAGGGGTTCTATCCTCATGAGGATTGCTTGGTTCATCTATGTGCGGCATGTTTGGAGAGCTGATTGGTTTTGCCGCGGGTGTACTAAGAGTCACCTTGGGAGTAATGTTGAGACGACCTGATTGTGGTGTGCGAGGGGGTGACTTGTGCTTCTTAGGGACAACTTGCCTAGACTTCATGGTTTGCTGTAGCCTAGTGGTGACCATGGGATACACTTAGGACACAATGTAATGCTGGGAATCTGTGAGATGCTTTGAAGAAACGGACAAACTTTGATGCACAAAGTACTGGACCAAAGGCGCTATACTGTTTGACCAGAGGCGCAAGACTGTGCTACCAAAAGCGTGCTACTGTGGGCCAGAGGCGACGGACTGAGCTACCGATAGCGAGTTACTGCTATGCCAAAGGTGAGCTACAGTGACCAAAAGCGAGCAACTGTTATACCAAGGGCGCTGAAGTAGAATTTTGCCAGAGGCGGGTTACTGCTGTACCAAAGGTGATCTACTGTATTACCAAAGGCGAGCTGCTGGAATACCAGGGGCGCTGAAGTAGTGTCTGATGTTTTTCAAAGGCAAGATTTTTCTGTTTCTGATTGGATTGGTTTGGCAAGAGAAAACATAGCAAACAAGTGGTCAAAAAAGGCACAAGGACTGACACAACAGATAGTGTATGTTCAAGGCTCCAAACAAGCCCAATGTTTCCACAGGTCTAATACAGTTGCAATCAATAACAAGCACTTTTTATCCCTAGAGACAAGGTTTCATTGCAGTAGATAAGCTCACAGCTTAATACTCCGTCAATAAAAATATCATTCCATAAAGGTGTCGGATATTTAGTATCTTTGCGAGAGACGATAGGTAGGGATATCTCACCCTCCCCTTGGAAAGCTCAAGTAGGTCACAAGAGCTTTATGTCCGAGGGAATACTATCTCTTCTCAAGGGAGCCAATGGTGAGTATCTTAAGGGTTTAAATTGATTTCCCTTGCACTGATGATTACCGCAATGTTCGGAGGTAGGTCGGGTAGTCTCTATCTAGATTAGTTCTTAGTGACTTTGAGGGACCAACGCCTTACGAGCAATGCGACAAGCTACTAAAAGCTTTAACCAATCCTACTAAGAGTTTCAAACACTTCGCTCAATGTGAAAATCGTTTCCACAAAGAGCTAGTACACCTCTTTTCAGTTTGGCACCACAAGGTAAGGCTGACGTCGGTTAGGACTTGGCTTTCGCCTTATCCCTCTTATATAGCGGTTCAAAGGAAAACTCCGCTTAGGGTCGTTCCTTTTGGATGAATTGCAATCCAAAAGCAGGCCCTTCTAAAGGAAGTACAAAAAAAGTAAAAGCAATCACGTCAAACAAAGGTTCAATTGTCCCGTTATAAGAAAAATAAGGTGCAACTAAGCTATGCACACACACGATTGTAGTTGTAAATTGTCCCTTATGAAATGAAGTGTTTAGCATTCATGTCCATTGTCCTTTAGAAAATTGAGGTGTTTGTCCATACATGTCCATTGTCCCTTAAGAAAATCAATATGTTCCTAAGACTTAGATTTGCAAAAAAGATTTGTTCAATTACTCCTTTTAAGCATGCAATGTGTTTCTAAGACTTAGTGAGATAAAACAAAAGGGTCTTCAACGCTCGTCCTGCATGAACATATTAAGAAAACACCTATTGGCTCTGTGTGAGTAATAAGAAGCTGCAACAAGTGAGTTAGTTCCACCAACAATTTCACAAGTTAGCAAAAAAAACAAATCAATTTGACCCAAAAGCGTGTTACTGTCTTACCCAAAGCGATTCACTGTAAACCAAGAGTGATGTATTGCAGAACGGAAGCGCTGTAAAATATTACCAGAGGCACAGCACAATAACCAGAAGCGCTTCACTGTGTTTTCGAAGGCGCTGCGATAAATACCAAAAGCGTGCGACGATAATACCAAAAGCGCTATAAAATATCCAAAAGCGCGTCACTGTGTAACCGAAAGCGCGATACTGTGTAGCCGAAAGCGCTGTGCTATCTCAGATACAGAAAATATGAGTTTTTGTCAAAATAACCAGGCAAAAATGACTTCTCATGGTGGATCTACTGTCTGGGCAATGATATCTGATAGATCTGGGTCGTGAAATCTGGAAAACTCAGAGAATGGGTCAACACAATAGATTAGCAGAACTTAAGGATACTCCTAAATAAATCAGCTTAGGAGATATCTAAAATCAGGTTTGGAAGACAAATACAATAGCTTGTGCAACCAGAATCACAGATCTGAAAATGAGAGGAAAACCCTGCCAAAGCACTGGAAAAACAAAGTCAAAACCTAATTTTAACCAGAAGCGCTTAACAAAGCCTCCAATAGCGCTTCTCTGTGTCACCGAAAGCGCTGCTCTGTGTGGCCAGAAGCGCGGCCGTGCCGCCAGTAGTGCTGAACTATTCCTGCAAGAGCGCCTAGAGATACTACCAGACGCGCTGTGCAATATCATCTGCGCTGTTCCGTACTGTGACTTCAAAAAAACAAATTTCTCAAAGAAATAAAGGGATTAGTGGGTCCCACCGGGCGTGCCAGAATGTGTATATGGAAAAATGGATTAAATCTAAACTAAATAAAACCAAAGAACCCAATAACATAAAGGAAACGAATCTAAGTAAAAGCCATAAATCACAAAAAAAAGCTCTTACCAAAACCTGTATTGTTCCCTTTTGGAGATATGTGGATTGCTCAATGTAGTTGCAAAGCCATGGCTGCAACAAGCAGGTATGTGCTCAAGAGATCAATGTCAAAAGATCGTTATAGTGCTCAATCGACGCGTTGTGTATGCTCAAAGTTCTGTTAAATATGCCTGAGAATACGATCGAAGAGAGAGGTAATGAAGGAGATGAGGGGGGTTTATATAGATTTCAACAGAGATAGATCAACGGTCCAGATAATTCAGAAGAATCAATGGAGGAGATAAGTTGAGGAATGTGCAACGAATGAGAAGAAGACATGTGTTTTGCTTGCTTTTGCATGAGAGGAGCTATCAAGAATAGAAGAATGAGTTAACTGAAGAGATAAATCAATTAAAAGAATAAAGCAATCAGTTAAGTGATTTAAAACAAGAAGAAGAGATTTGCATGAGAAAAGAAGATATTTTGCTTTATTAAATATAGAAATATTTAATTGATGAGCAAAAAAGCTTGAGTTATTTTAGAGATAACTCAAATTAGAAGAAAAAGCAATTTAAATAAAAAATTGATTTATTTAAATTTAGAGAAGATATTATTGTAAGAAAATAATTAAATAATTGGAATTATTTAATTTAGAAGATTTGAAACCAAATTAAATAAATAAATTTATTTAATTGTTGTGCATGATTTTGGAAGAATAAATTTGATTTAATTAAATAATTAAGAATTATTTAATTTTAGATAAGAGGGAATTTGTTGAATTTATTAAATAATTAATTTAATTAATGTGGATGTGATTTTTTTGGAGAGAGGATAATGATCCAACTAAATAATTAAAATTATTTAATTGTGGAAGAATATAGAGGAATTTGATTTAATTAATTAAATAATGAGGATTTATTTAATTAATGTCGCAATTTAGGAGATTTAGAAGAATTTGATGATAATTAATTAAATAATTAGATTAGTTAATCAATGTTGTAATGCAGGTGATTAGACAGATAACGGAATGCAAGTGATGCGACGACTTGGTCATTTTAGGGTGTCTACACGTCTAATATATGTATGTCGTTCATGTGCATGTATTTTTCTATGAAGATATTTTGGACCCGAAATGGATATTTGTCATACATTATGATCCAAGATTAAGGCATGTATTTGATGATGCATTAGTGGATACTGAGCAAAACAATGATGGCCAACAAAATAAGAGAGAGGGATTAGAGAACATTGAAGAAATTGACATCTATGATGATGTTGAAGATGGTTATGTTCAAGAACAAGAAGACAACAATCCAGAGTTGGACGATGTTATGGAAGACAACAATTGGATGGTATACAAAATGATGATCCAAATACATCTGGTAACAATATAGATGGTCTACAGTCAGATTTCAATGATGATGAAGATGATGGAGGTCAAGATGAGGATGATGATAATATTAAATACTTGAAAGAACATATGAACATTGACAATGATACACTGGATGACATTGTAGCAGACAATTAAGTTAATGACCAAGACTTCTAAATTTTCAAAATTATTTGCAATCCATGTTTAAAAAAGGATGATTAAATTGTTGGCAATAATGTTAATTAAATGGGTTGTTCAATTGTTGACAAATTACCTATTGCAATATCCTTAAATTGTTCAATCTTTGGTATGAATTATTGGCAATAATGTTTATTAAATGGATTGATTGATGTTCTTCATAACTTGTTAATGGATAATTCTTATGTGATGGAAGTACTAAGTGATATAGGTCAAAGGATAAGCTCATCAAGTTCCTTAAATAGTGGGCGTTACCTTGTTTCACCAATGACAATTTACTTTCAAGTTTGTTGGTGACTTCAGAACAGATTAAGGAGCTTATGTAATTTTGTCTGTTAAATCATCCACTTCACTTAACCCAATCTAGCATATGATTTGGATTAATGTTTTCTATAAATCTATAAACCCTGCTCATCAAGTTTAACATTTATTGAACCTATTTGACTCAAAATCATATTAAAGGTGTCAAAATGTTCTACAGTAGAATATCCTTCCTTCATTTTTAAATAATATAAACATCTTTTGAGATATAACTTATTACTTTATAAATTTAGTTTGATAAATATCACATATCCTCTTTTGTAATGTGAATACAGGGGTCTCTTTTGATTTGAATAACAAAGAAAAAGTAAATTGGAGACAACCAGATAAATGATTAGAAATCCAATTCAACAAACAAACGATAACCAAAAGTTGACCACCAGAGAATAGAAGCTTTTATATTGATTTTCTTCAAAGTATAGGCAGTGCAATGTCTCTTTCAAAAAATCAAAATCCCAGATAGATTCTGAGCCATAAGGTCTTGGTTTCCTTTTATAAAGGAAGCAACAAGCTTCAGACCTTTCACATTCAAAATCGCTCTTTGTATTCCTAACCCTTGATATTACAATATTTGTCTTTTATAAGTCTAATTTAGATTTTCAAATATATTTGAATACATTTTGAAAACATGAAGAAAACATAAAGAGACAAAAAGAGAGTGTTCAAGATGTGGTGGTGCTATTTAACGCCATCATATAACTCATTGCTCTTCTGTACCTCAACCTGTGCTGCTGATGATTCATCTCTAAGATATTTCTCCTCCTATTTATATAATATTGTAAAATCACCAGGCCATTGGTATGCCTGAATCTGAAGCAAGTTCTGCTAGTGATCTTTCCATCTTTTATCAAGCAAAGCTCTGACATCCATCACAAATTTTGCATACCCAACATCCAACGCAATTACTCGATCCAATATCATGTTGAAACTGAGAATGCTGACATCTCCATCCTTCTTCAAAAAATCCATAACTTGGAATATTATTTGGCCAAATTCCATCTTCCATGTGTCAAGACTTTTGATTTTCTCTTCTTCTGTCAGTATAAAAGGAATAAATTTATGCTTGAACATAGTAAAAGATTCAACCTTTGCTTGCATATTACTTTTCAACGTAGGGATGATGAGCATATTACTTTTCAACACCATTTGTCTTGCCTTCTCTGGACTCACATTAATTTCATCTACTTTCAATTCTTTAAAAGTTTGTGTAATGATTTGATCATTTTGTGTTTCATCAGCACCCATTTTATTTATTGCAACTTTTTCATTATATTCTTTCATTTTCATTTTCAGCTAGATGTCTTGTTTACCACCCAACCGCAAATGTTATGAATGATCGTCGCAGGATGGTGGGGGTGAAAACTAATTACATTCTCTTCTTTCTGCTCTACCGCGAGCCTCGGTTGAAACCCTTGAGAGGATGCGGTAAGTGTTATTACCGCAATGCCGCTGATTACTTTTCAAACCTTCGCGGGACCGCGGGAAGAGACTAACACCGCCAAGCCGCAAGTGTCAGATGAACCATCCACAGGGTAGCGGTAGCTTCTTCATATCAACCGCTTCCTACCACCAAGCCACAAACTATTCTTTTATACTCTACAAGAATGCGGTGTGTGCCATATTTCATTCCTCTTGTTCCTGCATAACCGCAAAAGATAATCAATTAACCTGCGGGACAACAGTAATAAACAAAAACACTCATATAGTCAAAAATAGTCAAGATTGTTTCACAATGGCCATGATATATATATATTTATTTAGTTATGGGGGAATGTTGGGGGTAATTGATTTAATTAAATAAATGTGGATTTATTTAATTAAGGATGAGACTTTAGAGGAAGGGTTAATATTTAATTAATGTCAGAAGAACGTTTAGATTTATTAATTAAATAGTGTGACTTATTAAACTGATATTAGGAGGAATGATCAAAGTGGTTAATTAACTAAATACAATTTATTTAATTAACATTGTAAGAGTTCCTTTTTTTTCCTTTTAGATTTGAAGCAATGTGGATCAAGCACCCTGACTTCAGAAATCTCCTTTCTAGCTAGTGGCAAATTAAGGTGGTCAGTACTCCTATGTTCCGTCTTCACAAGAAACTCCTCCACATCTGACATCAGGTTTATGGCTAGAATAGGTACAGCTTTGGTAATATCTTTTCTAAGAAGAAATTCATCTCTGATAATCTTGAGGACATACAGCTTAGGATTGCCCAGGGAGATAGGTCTGTGTCTTTGGCTACTTCCGAAGACAACCTCATTAAGGATTGGAAGGATATCATGTACAAGGAAGAAATTTTTTGGAAACAAAATTCCCGCATCCAATGGCTCAAAGAAGGGGATCGAAACATGGCCTTCTTTCATAAATCTACCCTTAAACATAGAAAATTCAATACTATATCCTCTATTAAATTGGAGGATGGTAGTCTTATTACTGGAGATGAGGAGATTGGAGATAATGTTGTTAATTTATTTCACAACCTGATGTCGGAGCCTGGGCTAATTACTGATAATTCACTGCCTGTCTCTCAACTGTTAGAAGAGTTACCTTTTATTTTGACTGTAGAAGATAATACTGACATTTTGAAAACTGTCACTGAGGATGAGGTTAGGGCTATTGTCTTTTCTATGGGCCCTTATAAAGCTCTTGGTCCCAATGGTTTTCCTCCGGTGTTTTTCCAAGAATTCTAGGAAATCATTGGGTTTGAGGTCACTACTGCTGTTAAAGACTTTTTCAGGACTGGTAAGCTCCTTAGACAATTTAATAACACCTATATTGCTTTGATTCCTAAAAAACCCAACCCTGATAGGTTCAAGGATTTCTGGCCTATAAGCCTTTGTAACACCTTTTATAAAATTTGCACTAAGTTGTTGGTTTTCAAATTGCAACCTTATCTGGATAAGATCATTTCTCCCATGCAAAAAGGTTTTGTTCCTGGTAGACAGATTTTGGATGTTGTTCTTGCTACTCATGAGACTATCCATTCCATGGAAAAAAGTTAGATACCTAGCATGGCTCTCAAACTCGACATCTCTAAAGCTTACGACCGGGTTTCCTGGCAGTTTCTGTTTAAAATTCTTCACATTATTGGGTTTAATGATAAACTCCTCACTCTTGTCAAGGAAGTTGTTACTACTGCTAAATATTCGATCCTTGTGAATGGTATCCCAAGAGGATTTTTCTCCCCTTCTAGGGGGATTCGACAGGGAGACCCTCTCTCGCCCTACCTTTTTATTATGATTGCTAAGGCGCTAGGTAGATCCTTTCTAAACAAAGTCTCTTCTAAAGTTATCACTGGGATTAAACCTGCCACCTCCCTTACTCCTATGATGATTCAACAGTTTGTGGATGATACTATTCTTTTTGGCATTTCTTCTATGGTGGAGGCTTCTGCTTGGAAAAGGGTTTTGAATGAGTATGCTAAGGCTTCTGGGCAACATATAAATTTTTAGAAGAGTAATGTTTTTTTCTTCAATACTCTTGATAATCTTCAGAGAAAAATTGTTAAGATTCTTGGTTGTGTTGCTGCTAATCTCCCTTCTATCTATTTGGGCTACCCCTCACTATTAAAGATGTCACTCCTGCCTTTGGCACAACATTATTGAAAGAACTCAGAGGAAGCTCATGGGTTGGAAAGGCAAACTTCTTAGCAATGCTGGGAAACTTCAACTTTTGCGTGCCTCCCTTCAAGGTATTCCCATGTACTTCCTCTCTCTTTTTAAGATGCCTAGATACTTAGCTGAAAAACTGGAACAGATACAAAGGACTTTTTTATGGATTGGTATGGAGGAAAAGAAGAGGATTTCTTTGGTCAAGTGGGAGTAGGTCTGTTGTCCTAAATCTCATGGGGGTCTTAACATCAGGACTGTCCAAAGCATGAATAAAGCTCTACTGTCCAAGGTTATGTGGAACTTCATCAATAAAAATAAAGATTGGGGAGACATAATGAAGGCCAAATATCTCAAAGATTCTGATAGCTACTCAGTTCTTCATCATGAAGGTATTCTGTCTGGTTCTGCCATCTGGAATAAAATGCTAAAAACTAGGAGCATCATTAGAAAAGGAATGAGATGGAAATTAGGGGAAGGTTCTCTCATCAACTTTTGGGACGACCCCTAGTTAACTAATCAGGCTCTCTCAACCCAAGTTGATAATAAAGTTATTGTTGATTTGGCCAAGCAATTTTTTGGCTCTAAAGTTAGTAACTACCTTACCCAAGACCATGGGCTTAAAAGGTGGAAGAATCTGTTACAATGCACCAGGAATAACCCTGAGTTTCATCAGAAACTGAATATGGTTCAACAATTACTGATGGATATCAGACTCCCTTTATTCCCTCAGAAGGATGAACTCTTGTGGCATGCTGACAAAAAAGGGAGGTTCTCAGTAAAATCTGCTTATCTTCTGCTGGTGGAGGATGTCAACAAAGATGAGATATGGGAGAAAGTTTGGAATTGTAAAAGTCTTCCTAAAATCAACTTCTTTTGGTGGACTGCCACCCATAATAAAATTTTGACTCAGGAAAACCTCCAAAGTAGAGGGTTGCAGCTTGTTAACAAATGTGTTCTTTTGCGGCAATCAAGAAGAAACTGTGGCACATCTCCTCATTCATTGTGACTTTGCCCGTTGTTAACAGATGTGTTCTTTGTGACAATCAAGAAGAAACTGTGGCACATCTCCTCATTCATTGTGACTTTGCCCGTGAGGTCTAGAGCAGAATTATGGAAAAATTTGGTATACAATGGGTTTTAAACAGAGAGATCCGTGATTGTATCGCCATTGGAATGTTCCCCTTAGTCACCCTTGGTTGCAGGAACTGTAAAAGTAGACCCTTCCTTCTCTTGGGTGGGCCCTGTGGAAAGAAAGAAACAATAAGATCTTCAAGGACACTCATAGGTCTCCGATGCAGGTTTGGATCTCTTTATTTAAGACTATTGTTGAAAATGTTTCTAATGCTAACATCAAACTTGCAGCTCAACCTTTGACCAAACAAGATTCTTGGGTGGCTTCTAACTAGGGTTTGCTGAACCAAATCCTAGATTTTGATGATACAAAACTTCAGAAAAGACTTAACACTGTTTGGACCCCGCTGGAGCTGGGGTGGTTGAAACTTAATTTTGATGGTGCTGCTAAAGCTAATGGTTGTGCCAGTGGAGGAGGTATATTTAGGGATGAACATGGGGATCTTGTTGCGGCTTATGCCAGAGGTCTTGGAAAGCATTCTAACAACTTTGCTGAGGCTATGGCCCTCCTCTGGGGTCTCAAAGTGGCAATCTCTATGGGGATTAGCCATCTTCACATACAAGGTGACTCTAAAATCATTCTGGATGTGGTTACCGGTCTCTCTACTTGTGGGTGGAAGCTGAGTGACATTATTTCTGATATTCAAACCATTCTCCATGGCATCCCCAATGTCTCTTTCTCCCATACTTATAGGGAAGGCAACTCGGTTGCTGATGGTCTTGCCAACTTTGGGCAGGAATTTTAATTATGGCAGGTCTGGCGCCAAATTAGCAGCATTCCTGGTCACATTGGAATGCTTATTCAAAAGGAGAAGAATGCTATTATTAATGATGTCCAATCAAGTGTTGAGTGATGAGGTGGCATGTTCTCCCACCCTGTCTAGGCTTATGCACGAGTCCTGTGTGAATTGGCAGCGGCACATGTACTCCCTCCAGGTGAACTTAATCTTCATTATTTCACTTGCGCTTTGGAACTTAATGTTTCATGATTGGCATCAGCTGGGTTTTAATCATATGAATACCGCTTGCTAGATTCCTTTAAAGGGTATTCTGCAAATTAATTGTCTTCTTCTGCTGGGTATTGCGGCGTGGTCTTTCATCATGGGCGGTGAAAGAATTCGCACTAAACCTAACACCTGCAATGATTTCAAAGATAATGCCATTGTTTGGCATTACTGCAAGGAAGGGGGCATAATTCCATTCCTAGAATGCCTTAACGGGCATGATGAATCATTATCCATCTAGTGTGCTTTTTCGTGGGTTGACAGATGGGTCACCATTAGCAGTGTTAGCTTTGAGTTTTCAGAGAAAAGTATTGCTGAAGCGATGGGCTTATCCCTCAAAGGCATTAAGTTGCCAAGAAAGAAGAAGGTTTCTAAAGCGCAAAACCTAAAGCTTTTCTTGGGTGACGGCGAAGAGTTGGTTCCCTACCAGGGAGGGTTCGAGAGGGCGAAGCTTCCTTAGCCATGGGCGGACATGTGCTTTTTAATTATGAAGTATTTCACTTTGGAAGGCCGCTACGCCAAGCTTTATTACTACCATCTTCCCCTGCTCAATCATTTTCACAGAAACTTGGCTATTTGTTTCCCTTTTTACTTGCTTTCTTCTTTAGAGCACTCAGTTAAAACAGTTCATAAGAATTTAACCTCCAGGCCATTGGAGAAGCATGTGCCCCTTCACCAAGGCCTCATTCACAGGCTCTACCAGTTTCACTTGGCCCTGATGCCCCCTGCCACTCTCCATTACCTGGCTGTGGAACCCTCCCCCAATACTCCATCGGCTTCTATCAAATGTGATCCTGTCCACACTCCTGTGACTAATAGTCATGATGGCCCGACTTCGGTCTCTGTGAAAACTAATACCCCCACTCCTGGGTCTACCTCTACCCCTAAGAAGAAGGGCTCTATTAAGTCTAGGAAGTAGCTTCATCACCTCTTTGAGCTGGCTGAGGAAGTGGCCATTCTTAGCTCCCTCAAAGATAGTCAGGAGACCCCCAAAGGTGTTAACTTGTCTGCTGAGAATCCTACTAAAAAGACTAGGAAGGGCAAAGAGAAAAGCATTTCCACTGGTGTCAGATGCTCTACCAGAATTGTTGGGAAGCCAGCCCCATGGTTAAACTCATAGACTACTCAAAAAGTAATTCTGAGGTTTCTTCTCCCGATAAGGAGGCCAATAGTGATGAATTGCAAGAAATTTACATGGAGGATCCTGTTTCTAGGGGGCAGTTTGATGACCATGACTCTCCGTAGAATGTTTATAGGGACAGCCTTGAGAATGTGATGGATACTGGTACTGATAAGGATGAGGTTGACCACCAGAGCCCTGTGGACGCCCAGTATGATAATGGTGAAGGAGAGGAGAACTTTAATGACCAGAACCCTGCCGGTGCTGAAGAGGTGGAAGTGAACAGTCAGTCTGTCCCTGAAGAGGATGATGTTAGGACCACTGCTGAGAATGACAATGAGAATGAGGGCAGGGATAGTAGCTCTCTCTTTACTGAAGTGACTCAGTTAAAGGACAAGATGGTGGCTCTGCAACTCAAGATGTCTACTCTTTGCAAGTTTATTACTCGCATGCTGTGCAGATCTTCCATGACCAACTTAACCCTTTTGTAGGATTTTCAACTTCTCTCTTAGGGAACCGACAATGACAAAACTCAGGAGCTGGAAAAAATCTTTGAACTACTTGCTAATGACTGGGAGGACTCTTTGTCCTAGTGTGCCTTCTGCTGCCTGGTTGCTGGTTTTTTGTTGTTACTTACTTTCTGCTATTTGTTAGCTGGTGTTTCCTGGGTTTAGTTTCCAGGCTCTTTTTGTTTTCTGAGCCTATGCTTTTTCATATGTTATCTCTGTAATGGGTTCGGCCCCTTGTTTTTGCCACCTGATGTAATCAAAAACATTGTAAGAGGAGATGTGGAATAGATCTGGTGTGATGTTAGGCCATGGTAAGATTTAGGTGTCTACATTTCTAACAGTGCATTAGTTTTTGGGTCGATGAATAATGATCACAATTTATCTTTGGTAATTTTTTCCTTCAGCATATCATGAGACAATTTTGAGGAACAAAATTGATGACAAATTTCTCTATGGGTTGCCCATATGTTTATTTTCCTTCACTATTAAGATAGATTGAATTAGGAATAGGAGAGCATCAAACGAGGATCAAATTAATGAGTGCAACCATGATTATGTTATTGGATTTCAAACTTTTTCAACAAAGAATAGTAGATGATATCAACTTGGAGACAGAATGCCAACCCTAATTAAGTGGTTCTTCTTACTGATCCAATTAATACTCCTAGATTACTGTGATTGACTAGAAGGATTTAATTCCTTTGAGGAAACCAATTAATCATATCACACAAATACAACAAATGTGCATCGATAAACTGAGTATATACTTGATATATCAATTTTAATAATAAGGAAGCACTAAAATGGAGACAACCAAATAATTGAATAACTTCAACAAACAATTGATATATCTATATAAATGAGGCAGACTTAAACTGTGTGTTTCCTAATCTAGCAATCTATCCACAATGGCAATTAGAAATGGAAAGATATAGTTCTAATTTGGTATAAATTGTATAAGCAATATCAAGGTAAATCCTATGTTTAATTGATAGAAAGTTTTAATTAAAATGAAACAGGTGAGACCAGTGCCTTGTTGGGTAAATGGAGTCAAAAGAAAATCTGAGATGAGTGGATTATATTTAGTAGTAATTCTAACTATTTGGCACACTAATATAGGTTAATAACTTGTATCAACATGCAAGGAAATAATTGACAAACTCTTCTTAATAATTCAACTGACACAACCAGGTTACTTGTAATTTATCAAAAGTATTTTTAATCCCTACTTGAAGGAACCAACTGAATAAATCAAACAAGAACAATAGATGATATCAACTTGGAGACAGAATGCCAACCCTAATTATGTGGTTCTTCTTACTGATCCAATTAATACTCCCATATTACTGTGATTAACTAGAAGGATTTAATTCCTTTGAGGAAACCAATTAATCATATCACACAAATACAACAAATGTGCATTGATAAACTGAGTATATACTTGATATATCAATTTTAATAATAAGGAAGCACTAAAATGGAGACAACAAATAATTGAATAACCTCAACAAACAATTGATACCAAAATGGCGCCACAGAATTAGAGATTTTCCATTAAATTCTTCAAAATTATGCTTGCAACATGGTCTTTGAGTTTTGTAAATATTATGGAGCTTTTCTACTATCTACTACTACTACCTTCTTCTCCTCTCTCTCCCTTTCTTTTTATCTGGTCTTGGTCTCTCTTTTTTATAGAAGAGGCAAACAAGCTTCAGACCTGTTACAATAGAAAGGACATAACTATTCATAACTATTAAGAAAACACTTTTAAACTAACAAGATTTAAGAAAATATTTTTAATTGGAAAGACCAATCCGTTATTCACCGAATAGAAACCCATGACCATCCAAGGCCTAAGCAAGGCATTCTATTTTCTAATGTGGTATCTCTTGTTCACATTTAATCCTCTTCAGGACCCAAATATGTTTCTTGCCATTCACTTATTTTCATATCACTAGGCCACTTAAAATCATGTGCGACTGCAAACCTTATAAGATGGATTTTCCATCTTTTGTCCAGGAGGTTCTTGATGTCCACCACAAAATTTGTGTATCCATTGTCCAACATGATAATTCCATCAAGCAGAGTATGAAACTCAGTGAGTTTAATTTCCCCATCATTCTGTACATGTGCCAAACATTTAGGAATTATCTGGTCAAACTCTTCTCTCCATTCATCTACACCCTTCATTTAATTATCATCTTTGAGGATTGATGGGTTGATACAGCATTTGATGGAGTCAAATGTACTCCTCTTACCTTCCACTTTCTTTTTTGTATCTACCAAATACTGATACTCCTCAATTATGCTTTTCACCATTTATCATGTAGCCTTGAGCTTTGATGGGGCATCCAGATCTTTGTGTGTGGCTTTGCATAAAGTAGTCAGTGTGTGGAAGGTAGGTTGCCATCTCTTTTGAAGCTTTTCAAGAATGGAAGAATTAGTGTTTATCTATTCCAGAGCTTTGATTAGATTGTTGAATTGTTCATGTACCCCATTTATTTTATCTGTCAATATATCAACTTTGTTCTTTAATATCCTACTCAGGATCTCTACGATGCAACTTTTGACATCTTCCTCATTATGCTTCTTTAGCTTATCAATTTCCTCTTTCATTTGTTGGATCTAGGGATCCTCTGTATGGACTGGTCGGTGATAGAAAATTAATTCATCTCCCCTTATTGTGGTGGCTTGTTGCAATTGTTGTTTCATCTTTCTATTCTCAATGAACAATTTGTTCACCTCATCATTAGATAGCTTTAACCTTTTCTCATATTCATTAATTTTCTTTTTCATGTTTTCTACCACATCTCTAGTGAACATTGCAGAGTGCATGGTTATGGTGGCAGCTTCAGTAGGAGTTGTGTCTCTCATAGTTCTAATCATGGCTGACCCCCTCATTTCTTGTACTACATCAAGGAGCCGAGGCTTCCTTGTGTTCTTTTGCTTTGTCCATAGGGCAAGTGTTTGGGTAGTAGGGTTATACCCTACTCCTGAGACACCTTCCTCTGAATCAAATTCTGCAACTAACATGGGGTCATCTTGTGCTCTGATCTGATCTAAAAGAAACATTTTGGACAACTCCATCCCTGGTATAATCAACATATCACTTTTCAACACCATTTCTCTTGCCTCCTGGGGAGTGACATTAATATTATCAATATTCAATTCTACAAATGTCTGAGCCTAGATCTCAGCCTGGTTTGACTCATCAGCTCCTATAAGATTAATCTTCAACTTTTCATCAAATTATTTCATTTTCATTTTAATCCAGAAATATTTGAACTCATTGTTGTGTATAAAATTATCATCCTCTATGAATCTCAGATAGGCCACTACCCTCTCATCCTCTTAAATCTCATCAGTTCCCTCCTCTAACAACCTGACCTTTGGATCATGAGGCTTTTGACTTTTTTGTTGTTTTGCTACCTCTTTCAGTTCAGTCAAGGCCAAGAATGCTTCTTGTTCTTCATCATCACTTGAATCATATTCCATTAATGGCTGCATCTTCTATTTTTTGACCTGTGGCTCATGAGTGGGAGATGGAGGGGATGGACGTGTAGGTGATGGGGTGAAATCTAAGATGTGGATGTTTCATGTGGTGGTTGGTGGGGTGTGGGAAATGGAATAAGTCCCTCATCTTGGGCCATTTTGTATAATTCATCAAATTTACTCAAAATCATTTGCATTCTTTTTAGAAGGTTCGGTTCATATGCAAAAAAGCCTTTGAAGCTTCTATCTTTTTCCTTCTTCTAATTTTCCCACCTAATCATTGCATTCCACCTTTTTTTGGCCCGCATTACATCAGCAAAATACACCAAATTCCTTATAACATCCTCTTCAAAATGAAATTCATGTGAAATAGCCTTCTTCATCAATAGGGTTCTTCTGATCATATTGATGTGACCCTCTAGGTCACATACTCTTTCTATTCCAGGTTTGAGGGAGTAATTGACCCTTATAAACCTCTGCGTTTCTTTGAGCATATTTGACCCAATGGCCATCTCTTCAAACATAGTCAAGTCAGGCAAAAATGTGCCTTTCCTCTGATTTCTCATCAAGTCAAGCATCCACCACATAAACTCCAAGAAACACACTCTTGCAGGTACAAAGTTAGGTAAAACATGTGGTGCTTGGTTGCACCCATATACTTTGATAATAGTGTGTTGTGGCATAAGGAACTAATTAGCATAATTATGAGTATAGCTTTGGTCTGGCCCATACCACACAGGCCTCATTACCTTCATCAATGACTTAGGCATTCTTGGTGTTGCATAACCAAGAGCAGCAATTAATCTAATAGCAAAATCATCTTGAAACACTACAAAATCACTTTTTGTACACCTGGTATCCCAAATGTAGCACTAGTTTTGCATAGGGAGTCTAACTCCTCTTTCTTGTGTACACATATGCATCCTTGTAGTCCACTTTATTTCATTCTGATACATAATTAAGTGACACAATAAAGAATATTTTCTAAAAGTAATAGGGGCCTTAGCTTCCCTAACTTGTAGCAAACCTTCATGTATTTGTTCTTCAATCATAGATACAAAATCAAATTCTAAATTTGACTCAGAATGTTGAATTATCATAGCCATTCTCATCAACCCTATTTGCATTTTCTCCTCTGTATCTATCCCCAAAACTTGACACAACGTATAATAGGTATTCTTGAAATAAACCTGGAATTCAAAAACTTGGAAAGGTTCTATTTTGGAAGAAGGAATAGAGAGCCTTCTATTATCATCACCCCTCTTCATGTGTAAAGGGATCTCATCACTTCGATATGTTCTCCTCAACCTCTTATATTCTTTCTCAAGTTTCACTAAGTTCACCTCTGTTATAGCTTTTTTATTGAGGTTGAAACATTTGATAATGGCATCTCTACTAATATCCAGTAAGCACTCACCATTTGGAAGCCTCACAGTTTTGGTTGGGGCATGGTAACTGTGGGCAAGGGCTTTAATCAGATCAATGTCAATGAAAATGTTGGAAACAATTAATTTAGCCAAATCTAGGGCCCATGGGTTTGATGCTGGTTCCTGGTCATTCCTTTTTATATAAAAGTACCAGTAGAGATTCCATCCTAACATAGGTATATAGGGGTCCCTTTAGCCTTGAGCTAAGTCTCTAAAAACCTTTTAGAACCTTTGTCAATTGAGCCAGGCAACAATGAAAGCATAGGGGATTGCAATGAAGACTTTCTGGTTTTGGCTTCATCCTTCTTAGTTCTGACCTTAGTCTTTTTAGGTGCCATTTTATGAAATTCACAAGAAATGATGAGCAGAGCTTACCCAGAAAAATCACCTTGAAGAATTCTCTTTACTCCCGTGGTTTGAGCTCCTGTGTAATTTGTCTTCTGCTACTATGAGTGAGAAATCTTAATTTGTTTCATGTATTGTCAAGACCAAGATGGATTTACTTCTGGCTCATAAATTTGCATGATTCAAATCTTTGTGTTGAGCTTAAATCTTCATATTTTGATGTTGATGTGATTGGTATGCTTTAAATAACCCAATGGATTGAGAACCACACTACCATAGGTTAAGTTTTGGCACCCTGAAGTATAGCGGTATAGTGCGTAGTGTATAGTATTAACTTTTCTTACCATCATACTACGGGCTATTTGAGAATGTTCTACGGTAAGGAGGTATGATACGGGTATTATGAAGGCTAGCCACTGTGATAGTGGTATCGCAGTAAAAGGTAAAGATGACTTTATGAATGGTAATAACATGATTTATTATGGAAAAATAAGAGTGGGAGTCATGGATACACAAATAAAACACTTAGAACTTTTATGAAAATTTTGGTTCCAACATGTGGACATCATGACCATGTGTCACATGCATACAGTGCCAATTATTTGATCATGTTTTGTAGTACAAATGTCATTAGGTGGCACATGTGTATGGAAGCATAACATGTGGTTGTTGATGTTCCATGTGTCTAACTAGCCACCAACATGTGTAGCAATGTGTATAGCCACACTATCTAGATCCTTGAAGATTTGTACTAAACCATGAATAATTCCCCTAATAAACCTAAACCCTAACCCCTAACCCCTAAACCATAAACCCTAAATAATGCCCCTTATAAGCCCTATCCCAGCCCTGACCTGCCATAAACCCTAAACCCCTAAATCCTAAACCGCAAACCCCTAAACCCTAAACAATACTAAACCCAAGCAACCCTAAACCTCTATCTCCCTATCTCCCTATCTAGCCCTATCTCTATCATTCCTCTACCTCTCAATATCTCTCTCAGCCCTATGTCTCTAGCCATGTCCCCTACTCTCTATATCTCCCTATTGGTCCTCTCTCTAAACACCAAACCCTAAACCTCTAAACCTTAACCCCTGAACCATAAACCCTAAAGTACCCTAATTAAGTAATGCCCCTAAAACATAAACCCTAAACCCTAGTAAACTCTAAACCCTAAACTTGAGCAATGCTAAACTCATAAATGCTAAATAATACCCCTAAACCCTGACCACTAACCCCAAGAAACTCTCTATCTCTGTCTCTCTCTCTGACCTATATATTATCTACCAAATCCTAGTTAGTTAAATCCTTTTCCTAGATTTCCTATCTTTCCTTTTCCTTTCCAATTTCCCTTTAGATCCCTGCACCAAATTTTCCCTATTTTACTATTTTCCACCTCTCCTCTCATCATTCGATCTTCCCATCCAATGAACTTTAGTTTTATCAGCTTGTTTCCATTTCATCCAGCTGCTAATTTATATCCTCATCCCTCTTTTCATGTCCTAGTTTTCTTGTTTCCATTTGCTTTGTTGATAAGGGAGACAGATAGAGACAAATATGGAGAGAGAGAGAGAGAGTCCTATAAGTTCTCCATGATTGTTCATTAATGATATATATAGGAATGATAAGGGGTTGAGAGAGGTAAGAGAGAGAGATAGGGAGAGATAGATAGGTAGAGAGAGATAGAGAGGAGACAGATCATAGGGAGAGATAGAGGAGATAGAGGGGAGAGATAGGGAGAGATAGATAGGTACGTAGAGTCGAGAGAGAGGAGATAGATTGGGAGAGCTGATAGAGGAGATCACAATCAAGTGAGAGATAGGGAGATAGAGAGTGAGTGAGATGTCTAGAGAGATAGGGAGAGAGATTGAGAGGTAGTCAAGGGATGATAGCTAGAGAGAGGGAGATAAGGGAGAGATTATATGGAGATAGAGGTTTAGGGTTGCTCAGGTTTAGGGTTTAGGGGTTATGGGTTAGGGGTTAGGGATTAAGGGCATTATTTAGGGTTGAGGGATTTAGAGAGAGAGAGACTTCTTTTGACATGCAACTGTAAACCCTAAATAATGCCCCTAAACCTGAGCAAACCTAAACCTCTAAACCTTAAATAATGCCCCTAAACCCTATAACTTAACCCCTAACCCCTAAAACATATCTAAACCCTAAATAATGACCCTAACCCCTAACCCATAAACCCTAAACCTAAGAATTAACCCTAAACCCCTAATTAATCCTAAACCCCAAACCCCTAAACCCTAAACACTAAACCCAAGAAACCCTAAACCTCTATCTCCCTAGCTATCTCTCTATCTCTTTCATTCCTCTACCTCTCAATCTCTCTCCCTGTGTCTCTGGCCATGTCCCTCACTCTCCATATATATCCCTATAATCCCTTCTAGCTATGTCTCTAACCATGTACCTCACTCTCTATATCTCCCAGCTATTGGTCCTCTCTCTAAACACTAAACCCTAAACCTCTAAACCCTAAACCGTAAGCCCTAAATAATGCTCTTAAACCCTAACCCCTAAACCCTAAACCCGAGAAACCCTAATCCCCTATATATCTCCCTATCTCTAATATTGTCCCTCTACTGGCTCTCAATCCTTCTCCCTATCTCTCTACAGGATATATATCTCACTCATTCTAGTACCCAGTCTATCTCCCTATCTCTCCTCTATGTCTCAGCCTATAATCTCTCTCTCTCTCTAGCTATCTCCAAACCTGAGAAACGTCCCTAAACCCCAAACCCCTAAACCCTAAATCCAAGCAACTCTAAACCTCTATCTCCCTATGATCTATCCCCTATCTCCCTATCTCTATCATCCCTCTACCTCTCAATCTCTCTCCCTATGTCCCTGGCCATGTGCATGTGCCTCACTCTCTATCTCCCTATCTCTCTCCACAGTCTCCTCTATATCTCCCTATCATTCCTCTCTCTATAAACCCTAAACCCTAAACCTCTAAACCTGAACCCCTAACCCCTAAAAAATAAACCCTAAACCCTAAATAATGCCCCTAAACCCTAACCCCTAACCCCTAAACCTGATTAGAAACCCTAAACCCCTAAACCCCAAACCTATATCTCCCTATCTCTCCCCTCTCTCCCTATCACCTTTGTCCCTCTACCTCTCAATCTCTCTCCCTATGTCTTTGGCCATGTCCCTCACTCTCTATCTCCCTATCTCTCCCCTCGGTCTCCTCTATATCTCCCTATTGGTCCTCTATCTCTCTCTAAACCCTAAACCCTAAACCTCTAAACCTTAACCCCTAATCCCAAAACCATAAACCCTAAACCCTAATTAATACTCCTAAACCCAAGTAACCATAAACTAGATGCTCAATTAGGCGCTACATCAGGCACTAAAACAGGTGCTAAACCAAGCGTTAAATGTGGCACTAAATTAGGCGCTACAGTAGGAGCTAAAGCAGGCACTAAAGTAGGCGCTAATTTCTGCCTAATTTAGCATCGACTTGTTCTGGTCGGCGCAAAAAATGCCAAAAACAGTGCCATCCCAATAAATAGCGCCGACTTTTTTAAAAAAGTGGATAAAAATACATTAAAATAGTGGGTGGAAGCAAAAAATAGAGCAAAAAAGGGAGCTAATCACAGGAATTTGTTGTAGTACAAACCAGTTCCTAAGTATAAAGGACTCTTCTAAATTTTCAAGGTTATCAATTCTATTAATTTCAAGAATCAATTTATTACCAGTCATTACCAGAAGGCATAATGCTTTTTGTGATTCATATATGAAAAATATATTTATATAATATACTAGTATATTCATATTTAAAAAAATATATCTACAGTACGCCGAGAGATATCTTCCAAATTTGTTGGCATTTATAAATTACTTGCAATTAGAATATTTGGCATGCTCACATGAGTTAATTTAAAGAGACTATGCTGCAAGACTTTTCATATTCTTCAAATGTAATAAAGATTTCATTCCATAACTGCCAAGTTTTTCTATTTTTCTATACATTTGGCTTCCATGAATTTATTTATTTTTTGTTTAACATGATAAAGATTTCACTCCATAACAGCCCAGGTTTTTCTATTTTTCTATCCATTTGGCTTCCAAGAATTTATTTATTTACATATTTTATGAATTTTGTTTACATGGAATCTGAATCTTAATTGTTTACGAGAATCTAAATCTTCTGTGAGTGTAGAACGCCTCTCGGCATAATGAATATTATACTCTTAAAATGTTTTACAAGTACAGAACCCAAGAATGGTTATGATCAAGCTTCTTAGATGCTTGAAGTTTGCAAGCATTGCTTGTGTAACGTAGAGTTTATGTAGTACTAGGTCCAGTGGGACCAATATGTAAAGGATAGTTCTACATGGGAGGATTACAATGAATTTTTTTTATCAGAATTTTCCTCATTTATTTAATGTTGTTACCAGTCGAAAACAATGAACTTGCTTTTTAGTTGCATTTTGATACTTTATATCATGGAGGATGATGAATCTTTAGGGGAAGGATATGTTACATCCCTAATTTTGTCTTGCTAATACTTTTTACTTTTACTTGGACATAAGTAAATTTATAATGATGTTTAGATTAATGTCTAGGAATGATATAGATTATATTGAATGTCATTTATGGAATTATGGAAATAAATATGTTATTGTCGATTTAATATTTTGCATTATGAGATTTGGTTTATTATTTGAATAATGATGCACTAATCATAATTTGTTGGTTACAAGTTTGATACAGGATTATAGGTTTTTCAGATGACTCTCAAAGAAAAGAGAGAGAGAGAGAGAGAGTATCTTTTGAGGAGAGAGATATAGACCTTGAGTTATGAGTGATGATTTGCCAAATGAGTATTAGTGTTTAACGAAAACATGAACCAGTGTTGTAAGAGGTAAGTCTTGTCTTGTTAGTTTACTTTTGAACCCAATCGATAGGTAGTCGATATCCTTCGAATCTTTTCAAGTCGTAGGGTGTCAACATAGTCTTTTGTGAAGTAAACAACATCGTCGGAGTAAGAAATATGACCATTTATGTTTAACGTAAAAATTATAATGTCATTGTCATAAAATGGTTGTGTTATTATTATTAAGTCACTTAAGGTTTTGATGTCGACTTTTAACGTCAAGATGTTTTTGTCAAGTCTAGTCAACATGATTTTAACGAAGGATTGTGAAGGGGAGACAAGCTCAACCCATTCACATTATTCATAAACCTTTGTTTTATTACTATTATTCTTATTGATCAAATCATAACTATCGAATAAGATTGATGTTATCTAAGTCATATTTGATATAAACAAATATATATTTATCCATCGAATGAGGATAATGCCTCATGATAGTTAATAATGCTTACTCATATGAGCAGCCATGGGCATGTAAATTGAAATGCCCTCATTAATTTAAGTGATGGATTGGATCACTTAAAGTGATCATTAATGATCAACGACGGCTTAAATGCATGTGTCGACCTCTTTTAAAGAGTAAACATGGTATTAATACTCCACTTGATGATTTTTCCCCATGTTTTGTGTCTTCCTAAAACATGTGTTAATCTTTGCTGATAAAATGGTTTCGGTTGAAACTAAATGGGTATTGGACTGCAACGACTCCTATTTTGTTTCGAATGGTGTGAGTGGAAAAGAGTAAGGATAGGCGACTCATTATGAGTTGATTAGAAGTCCTTATAATGCATGACCCATTAAGAGTCAGGGATAATATTATTCAAGATAGAAAAGAAAGGGGGATTTCTATGATTAGATGGAAGTGGATAGTAAGAATAGAGAGCTCGGTTTTAGTTAGACAAAAGATAGAGAACATCGAAGGAAGAAATACCAAGGTAATAGAGAGTCGACAGATTACAGTGATGTTCTCCTCAGTTTTTCTCACGATAGTCTGAACAGGTTCTTTTGCTTTTCAAAGCCATTTTTTTTATTTTAAGCAAAGTCTACTCTTTTCTTGAAGATTGTCTGAGTTGATAGTCTTTGAACGTTTGAGTAGATAACTAAATTTTAGATCTATTCTAGGCTGTAAGTCAATATAGACTGAGACATTTAGAAGATTGTTTGTCAATTAAACATTTTCTCTCATAGATTATATATTTAACATTGGTCACTGTTGACCGAATGCTTTTGTCTCCATGCTCAAATTTGTCTTAGTTTTCATAGCGAAATAGTCTATGAGTTTGCTAAGAGAGCTTTGTATCTTTATGTCTTTAAGCCACTTCCAAACCACATGATATAGTATTATACAATGCACATATGTTGAGGTAAGGCAAAATTAGATTGTAATGAGTAAACTAGGATATTAGGATTTTTGTCATTGTGAAGAACAATTGGGTTCTTGACAGTAAGCATTGTCTTATTTAGTTTACTATTCTTTTAAAGGCACATCGAGTGTGATGATCTCTTTGTATCTAATTAGGCAATAATACTTGAATGTTTAGTTTCATCTTAGCTCAAATATGTCTAAATGAGAGAAATCTAGATGTAGGATTCTAATGGATATCAATGAAATGAGTCCACCATCTTATGGATCTAAACTAAACTTATAAAAAGTTTATATTTACATTTGAACCTTTGACTTATCGTAACAGAGATATACTTGCTTGTAGTCTTGGTCTGAGAGATTTATACGACCACGTATTTGGATGAATACTCAAGGTCAATTTCTCTCTTCTAATATTATTTTATTCTATCCATATGACCATGTTAATGTGTTATTCTACTATGTTGGAATAATGGAAACAAATTCCTAGATAAACCCAAAGGGTAGGGATATTTAATTGTACCATTATGGGTACGTTTTGTCTTAACTATTCAATTAGGGATCGACAATGATGGGTTGAGAATCCCCAATTATTAATGTTATTTTTACTTATCTAGAGAAGATGTGTCTAAAATGATAATGATTATCCTTGATATAAATACCTATTGGAATTTTAATTACCGAACGACTTAAGTAATAAATGTCATCATGTCATAGACCTCGACTATTGCAAGCATGCTAAGAGGTATATACGAATAAAAAGTGATACCATAAGATATATGGGAAATGACTACCTTGTGAATCCACCTAAGTCAGAAAGACTAGATTTGAGTTAGATAAAACTCTTTAGTCAAACCTTAACTTGACCTAGATAAGGTAATTATTTATATTAAGTTATTGTGATCATTACATAGAATGTGAATGTAAGGACAAGTACCCTGACTATGTTTATTTATTCTTACTTGTAAGAAGGGAAATAGTTTCCTAGACTATGATGCTTAACCTGGGTAAGGTAACCATCTTAGTTGTTATAAAATTCTTATGAGTTGATAAGTCTTGGATCTTGGGTATTGCAATGATGCAATGAGAATCCTCGTAAAGAAAGGTAATCGATAAGGTCTATGGAATATAGTCAGTGAATGTAAATTTGTCTAGGATGGGAAGACTAAAATATTGAAGTTGCCAAGACTATATAGTTATACATAATTGACCAAGTCAAATTGTCGAAATATGATAGTATCCAAGTCGAGTTGGAGTGGGTGAACATGATAGTAATGCACATGTCTCTGCATGCATTGTTAGTTCACTGTATCTGGATTACATAACCTATCAGAAATCATACTTAGCTAGAGGGTATATAGGGTTGTATGGTTGATAGAGTTGTGTAAGATACAACACTATGTACTCGAGAAGGCAAATTACCACTGGTCACCTTTGGTCTATATTCCTAGTGAAGGGTAGGGCCACTTCCTATGTGGAAGATGTGTGGGAGACCGCCGGTCTGTGGATGGAGGTAAAGCACTGGGAAGATGCTCTCTCTCTCTCTAGCAGAAGACATGCCAAGGCTTGTGATAAAGATGTCAGATTTCTAGATGCAGTATATCTTTGAGACTTGTGTTTATTGAGACTTTGTAAAACATTATATAATACAGATATTTGTAATTGTAAAGATAAAATGTCATCTTTGTATATTATATTTTGTTTCTTATTTTAGGATAGAAATCTTGCAATTTGTCGTTACTTGATTATATGTTAAATAAAAGAAAAAATTTCTCTCATTTTTACCTTGTTGAATTACTCTATGGTAAATTCTCAATTTTACTATGTCTTTAAAATGTGGATGTTACACTAGGGTAAATGAGCAAGATTGACCTACAGACAACTGTTGGAAATAGGAACAACAAATATGAAAGGATATAAAAGATGAAGAGATAAAGAGAGCAAGAACTTGGGCCTAAAATGTCAAAAGTACCAGAGCGCTGGGTACCCTAGACCCTAATTAGGGTTTTACAGAAATTCAGAGCTTCACCTGACCTATACCTATAAAACCTTCCTTCTTCCTGGATCTTGTCTCTCGAGTCCTGTTACTTCAACTTGCACACACAAAAGAAGGAAAAATTATTGTGGCTATACAGGAGATTTCTTTAGTCAAGCCCCTGTTGCGATATTCCTACCTCACAGATAGCCAAGATTAGAACAAGATGTTGTGTGTACTCAGAAACCCTAAGTGTGAGCAATAACATGCAAGATCTAATCAAATATATCAAACCCTAACCCTAGATGACTCAAGAAAATAGGATATAATGATATAAAAGAATGCTTCACTCAAGGAAGCATATAAATTCACCTCATGGTTGAGGATTCACCAAAGGTGTGCTGAATAAGAAGGTTATGCAACCATACCCTTGGAGAGTGCTCAAGCCAATCTCAAGTTGGCGGTTCCAAGCCTTCTCCCAATCATGGAAATTTCTTCTACCTAGGAATGAATGAGATGGACTCAAGATCTCACTTCTTAGCCTTCATACAAATCCTTCCAAGAGAAAAGTTGAACTCCACTTGATCAAATAGAAACCTGTGTTATGGGAAAATGTGGTCGATATCACTATATCAATATAATCCAATAATCTCAATGAAATTGAAACAAATAAGATCAAACACAAAGAACACAATACCTTGCAAACCTTTCTATTATGTGACGTCCATTGGTCACCTATCTTGAATTGATCTCATGTATGAATAGAGCCCTCAGAAGGTGCACTTCCTTGCTTTTTTCCAAGATGACAATGGAGAACGGTTGTTGATAGGTTTTGCAATGAAGAGGATCTTCACAATACAATGATAATGGTGATAATGGCATGATAATTGATATCAAGCTATGGAGTGATTTGTGCCAAAGGCGCACTGTGATTCATGCAGAGTAAGTTTATAAAAAGCTTAGATGGATTCAAATGGAGGAATAAGGATTGTATTTAAAGATTTGTGAAAAAGAAGATCAATGGTGTAGAATGAGTAAGAAGATCAACAGTTGAGAAAATTTGAGAGGATGTGCGCGAATAGGGAGAAGACAAGTGTCATGTTTCTCTCATGAGTTATGGGAGTTAATAGAATAGATTGAAGAGTTAACTAAGATGACTGGCCAGTTAACGGGGTTGATTGGGGAGTCAACAAAATAGATTGAGTTAACTGAGATGATTGATCAGTTAAATGGGTTGATTGGGGAGTCAACAGAATAGATTGACCAATGAACTCAATTGACTAATTAGTTAACATATTTGATTGATTAGTTAACTAATTTGACTGGAGGATAAATAGGACATGTGGGTGAGGGAATATTAGCTAATTAAATATTAAAATATTTAATTATGTGTGCACATGGATTAATTGAATTATTTTTGGTATTAATTCAATTTTGGAGGAAATAGATAATTTAAATAAATATTTGGATTGGATTTGAAGACTTTGGAATTTAGAAGAATTAATTAAATAATTTGGTATTATTTAATTTAGAATGATTTTATAAGAATTTGGATGATTTAATTAAATAAATGATTTTATTTAATTTTTTGGAGAAATATGAATCAAATAAATAAATTGATTTATTTATTTATTGATAGAGGAATTTAAAATAAAATAAATATTAAAAATATTTATTTAGATAGAGTCATGTCATTTTTAGGTGTATACATTTTGACCCTCTTTGATGCAATGTGTTTTATCATGCTGCTTCAAAGAATAATTTTTTTTGCAATTTGATACATGCCCCAGTTTGCTCCTGGTACAGGTTTTATGATGCTAGGATGCCCCCTCAAGAGATTGTATGGGAGGAAAGTTTTGAGGATGCGAGACGGACAATGTCACGATGAAGAAGGTGAAAGGATACACAAAATGGTAGAGAAATCAGGTTACAACTTGAGAAAATGGAGGAGAAAGGGTGCAGAGAGCAGGCTGGGTCACCACACAGCTAGTTAGGTCTACATGTCTATATTTAGAAGTTGGGTCCACAATCCTAGTCATTTACACACTTGTCATTTTCTGAGAGATACTTGGAGCTTTGCAGAATGCAGGAGCCAGAGCAGTCAACAGAGAGATAGATATTTCGGTTGAGGAGCATCGTTTCAAGTGGGTTCGATGATTCAGGCGGGTAGCGGATGTAGGACCCTCGGTACGTATGTGAAAAAAGTTAGGCTAGGTGCATTTATTAGTGCAATAAATGCAGGTAAAAGTTACTTGAAACATATGTGCAACTTCGTGTTTTGGCACATCTGTGCTTCGAAACTATGCATTTGTAGTGGTTCAATGCATTTAGGTCATGTTGCTGTGCATTTGTTAGTTCTGCGCTTTTGCTATAGGTTTTTGCGCATATATGTGTTGATACTGTGCATCCACTTGGAAGATGTGCATTTGTGCCATGTTTCAGTGCATACGTCAGGTTCAACACATGTGTTATAGAATTGTGCATATACTTCATTCTGTAGTGCATGTATTGCAAAGCTGTGCTTTTGCTCTGATACTGCGCAAATGCTACCTAGAACAATGCATTTGCTTAGGATAGTCAGTTACTTAATGAAATTGACTCAATTGACATCTTGATCAATGCGACAATTGATAAGTAATCTCTAAGATTTGATAGAATCTAGACAAGAGATGATATTCTTGGTTTGATCAATTTGATATGTTAAGTAAGTGATTTGGATAGGTTTGATAGTTAAGCAAGGTTGCATTGATATGGTTTTGGTTGACGCTTTTCTTTGTTGATGGCAGGAGGGTATTTCTGACTATATCATGTCACGGGAGTAGTTCCCTATTACGATGTAGCAACGACACATGCTGACAGAGGCAGATTGTCTAGTGCTTGGTGTGATTGGGTTGTACTATGTTTGCTTCATGCCCAAGGTTCGTGTGAACCTCAGTCTATTGACTTCTCTAGTAGAATGCTTCCATAGCGAGGATGGGACATTCCACCTCCCCACCGGTGAGATCACCATGACATTGGAGGACGTTTACAGGATCCCGAGACTTCCTATAGTAGGGGAGTAGGTAGAGTATGACCCTCAGTGTAACGCCAGGCTAGCTGAGTGCAGGAGGATATTTGATGACCCTGATATAGAGGGATCAGTGATTAACTAGCAGGATATGTATAACGACTATGACTACTTTCCTAGGATTGTAGCTGGCTTGATTGGAGGTGTTGTATGCCCCGATCAGAAATCACATGGTTTTACAATTTGCTGGGGTCAGACTCTAGAGAGGATGCTAACTGAGGGCACCTATTTTTCTTGGGGTGTATGCATATTGGCTCACCTGTACCATGATATGCATTAGGTTGTGTACCGTGGAGCGTCTAGTCTGTCGACAAGTGTTTCTCTATTACAATTTTGGGCGTGGGAGCACATTGTAGTGACATGGCCTATTGTCACATTTTAGTGGCAAAGGGATGAGCCATACTCCTATGGATATGCCAGTTTACTTACTCAGCATAGGCTGGGTAAGTTGGAGTACTGGCACCATGCATTGGACAATGTGGATGCAGTTGTGTGGCAACCATACCTAGACTGCGAGATATGGGATGATGAGGACAATGAGCTGTCGTACGTGTTTCAGATGTGGTGGCTGATTGGCCAGACCCCACATATTCTATAGAGGCAGATAGTGAGTCATGACTTCTGACAGTTTAGGTGTTTACAGGGTATGCCACAGGGGCAGGCACTGTTTGTGAGGACGTGGGAAGAGCAACGGCGATGGGTTCATGTGGCTTCTTATGAGGAGGCTCAAGTAGACTTCTTATAGATTCCTTATTAGGTGTGGCCGATGAGGTGGGAGGTTGTGGATGCGGGGATGACACAAGATTTTGAGGATTGGTTCACTGCACACCCGTTCCCTAGGTACTCGGGTCCAGGAGAGTTAGCTCTTCGTCTAGAGGAGGTTGAGTCAGAGGAGGAGGATGATGGAGGTAGATGGAGGAGGAGGAAGAGAGGAGGAGATGGTGTAGGAGGAGATGGAGGAGGAGGAGGAGAAGGAGGAGGAGGAGATGGAGGAGGTGATAGCCAACAAAGATAGTGGCAGAGAGTGGGGCAAGCCCCACCCCAGCAGATGGCACAGTAGGTGGCACAACAGGCAGTGGTTCAGCAAGCAATACAGTAGGTAGTACTGGTAATGGTTCTGCTGGTACTAGATCAACCTGACCCACAACAAAAGATGTAGGGGGATGTAGTAGGCTTGTTATGAGGCCAGCTGAGGCAGGTGCGAGCATAGTTGAGAGCCGTCGAGGCTCGAAGAGAGGGAGATATAGGGATCATTGCTAGTGTCACTGCAGAGTGGGATGCCGCACTAGCCAAGGTACAGGCTTTGATTGGGGAGAGAGATGCAGCATTGGCTAGGGTACATGCCCTGACAGGAGAGAGAGATGCAGCCATAGCTACCCTGGGTACTGACGTGGCTACTATTCTTCTTGTGACACAGTTGACACAGGCCCAGGTGACACAGGTGTTGGGAGAGTTGGCCACAGCCCGAGCACAGACTCAATACTATAGAGGGTTATACCACGGGGCGGTGCTAGCGGATCAGAGGGCACCGAGTTACAAGAGCTAGTCAATGACTGTGTCCTCATGGAGGGCAGGTGGTTCACAGTTGGCAGCTTTAGGTATGGGCCCACAGCAGTCTGGGATAGGCCGAGGTGGAGGAGGGGGAGGGGACAGTGCTAGGAGTAGCATCCCACGACAATAGGGTTAGCTACGATTCTGTACAGATTTTTGCCTTTGTACATACATATTTTTGGATGGCTCATGGATAGCCAATTTATGTATATATCACTTTTATTGTATAGTTACTGAGACATGTATCATTATTATTTTGATGTATGTATATACCCTTTGTGATTTGACTCATGGAGATGGATTGATATTGTACACTTGGACATTTTTGTTTCATGACTATATAAGATGATGCAGTTATGATGGCCTACATGCATGTTTTTATGTGATGATCATGGATGCACTCTGTTTGTTATGGACACTTTTACGTTTTATATATGATGATGCAGTTATGATGCCCTACATGCAATTTTTTTTTTTATGCGATGATCATGGATGCATTCTATTTGTTATGTTTATATGTTTTGCAAATGTTATGATATCTAATGTCCAACACCTGTTATACAATTAAAATGGTATGAGATGATTACTGACAGCTATGTTTTTGATGGTTTTCTGATGAGATACTATGTATGCATCTATGTTATGTTTGTTATAGATGTATATAGATGATTGCATGCACCTATATGTATGCAAAATGATTTAATCAATTTAATGACTATCTCAACTAATATGAAATGCAAAATGATGATATTAATGATTTAATGCACATATATGTATGTGAATGATCTAATTAGTGAAATGACTATCTCACCTAATATGAAATGCAAAATGATGATATGTATTTTGTTACATCCAAGTGTACTCAATCAATGCAAAAAGATTTGATGATAGATATAATGATAGAAATTTGATTGGTAGAAGAAATGTTAATGAAGGAATCACAAGCTTTTATTTGTTTGTAAACACTGGCACTATGAACAAAATTTTTATTTATGGATGGGATATGAAATGTAATTGGATACATTACGGATGCAGATATTTGTCACCTTGATATTGCAAGTATTTTGAAGTGCTTGATTCATCATTGGACTTTTTTTTGTTTCTTTTATCCTTAAAATGTTGTAAGAAAATACAAGCATCTAGGTATAATTAAACTAGGATGACCTGAGTATTGCTTACATGGATTTTGATTTAGCAAGTTAATACAAGCATCTAAGTATAATTGAACCAAGATGACCTGAGTATTTCCTGCGTATCAATGGACAAGGATTGCCCCCTTTCATGTTTAGACCTCTGAAGTCCTCAATGATCTTTTGCTGATCATGTCGTTAGACAAAAGTCGTCACATTACTAAAGATTGATCCACAAACAACAAACAAAGAAGATGATCATGCCCTCATCATGGCTGCTCTAGTTTTTTGGGCATCCTTGAGTGGCGTAGGAGACATGATAACAAAAATTTAAACTTTAAGGCACAACTAATCAAAACAAAACTTTCTTGTATTTAGATGTGTCTTCTTGCCATAATTTAGATAAATCATTTGGAGTGTTTAGGCCCTTGTTTGTTTTGCTTTGGATAGGTTGATGTCTTGCATCAAAATTTCTACTTGGAAGCATGTTTTGTTAAGGTATCACAATCCTTATTGGTGCCCGCTTAGAACATGTGGCATTGCAGAATCCAACTCGGTAACCAAGTCAATGACTTGCCCCCAGTCAGGTAAAGGATCAATTTATTATGGAATAATGGACAACAGACACGAAGAGACAGGCCCTAAGGGACTGACCTAGTGTCTCGGGGGCTCATCGATGATGGCCTTACCTACATGACAGCTTAGAGACAATGTAGTTTAGGGCGTGGACTCGTGTGGACCTAGGACCTAGGTGATGGGAAATGGTGCAGATGTGGATGGACCAATGGATGGGTGATAAGGTATGGAATAGATGGGTAGCCTCGGGGGCCCATCAATGATGGCCTTGCCTACGTGACGATGTAGAGGCAACATAGTTCAAGATGACAAGATACTGAGGATGGACGCTGTGACAGGCTGACACTATGGATAGGGTGGTGGATAGACCTTAGGTTGTAAGGCGATAATGTCAATAGAGTATCAAGCCATGATAGGTTATCATTAGGTGGTTGTTACAAATGGATATGATTAGATGATGGATGATGGTAGGAAGAATGGACGCAAGGTGATGGTTTCCCAAAGATGGAGGAAGCAGTTTTCATCGCAAAGAGCGCCTGTTTGTTAGGTTTTCACTACTTTGTTTTTATTGTGACGGTAGCCAAAATACACATGACACTTGCTTGCCAGGTTTTCATCATGGTATCTATCCAAGGCACCTGTTTACCAGGTTTTCACTAGAGGACAATTTTTTTATTTTGATTTTTTTGCTTTTAAATTTTTTTTTTGCTATTTTTTCATTTTTAAAAATTTTTTGCGCCCCCCTTACATTGGGGTTCTCTAGGTATAGAACTAGTGAAGATGCATACTATTGATTGGGTCATCAAATAGGTCACCTTCTGATGTAGCTAACTGGTACGCTCCTGATCCATAGGCAGCAATGATTACATAAGGACCAAGCCAGTTGGGTTCAAAGTTTCCTTTCTACTCCCGATCCTACTAATTGCGGGGATTTTCTTTGAGCACTAGATCACCAACATTAAAGACCCTTGGATGGACTCTGTGATTATAGCTGCAAGACATTCTTTGTTGGTAGGCTTTGAGATGGTTGAAAGCATTCTGTCATTTCTCCTCCAACAGTTCTAACTCTTGTAGTCTGGAAACTCTATAGTCCTCATCAGTTATAAGACCTTTTAACGACACCCTCAAAGATGGTAACTCGACCTCAATGGGTAAAATGGCTTTAGAACCATAGTCAAGGGCATATGGAGTGGCACCTATGGGAGTGCATATGCTGGTTTGATAGGCCAACAGAGTGGGATTTAGTTGGATGTGCCAATCACAGCTGGCGTTGTTGATAGTTTTTTTGAGGATTTTCAAGATGGTTTTGTTGGATGCCTCTGCTTGACCTGTGCCTTGTAGGTAATATGGGGTGGAGAAGCAGTGTTGGATTTGGAATTTATCATAGAGCTCTTGGACATCCTGGTTTTTTAAGGGTCTTCCATTATCCATGATAATGGATGAGGGAATTCTGTATCGACAAATGAGGTAATTAAGGATGAAGGAGGCAATTTGTTTGCCTATGACATTGGTGAGTGGGCTGGCTTCAATCCACTTGGTAAAATACTCAGTGGTGGTGATAATGAACTTGTGGCCATTAGATGATGGAGGGTGGATTTTTCCCACAAGGTCAAGTCCCCACTGACAAAAGGGCCAAGGTGTCGTTAAAGGCCATAGTTCCTAAACTGGTGCATGGATGAGGTTACCATGAATCTGACACTACTTGCATTTCTTGACAAAATGATATGAGTCTGTCTCCATGTTTGGCCAATAGTATCCCAAATGTATGAGTTTCTTAGCTAAGGTAGGACCACTAGAGTGTGATCCACAGATTCCTTCATGCACTTCCGGTAAGGCAGTTTGAGATTAGTCATGTTCAAGACATCTAAGTAGAGTACCATCTAGACCTCAGCGGTAGAGGGTGTCAGCGATAATGGTATAATGGGATATTTGGCAGATAAAGGTTTGGCGTTGGTTGTTGGATAAGTCAACTAGTAAGGTGTTATCCTTGAGGTAAGTGTAAATTTTACCATACAAGGGTGAATCATATCCTACTGGGAGGCAAATGGATTGTGTTTTAGGGATATCATAAGTTGGTTGTGCGATTGACTCCACCAAGAACTCAAAACGTGACTCATTCTCTAGTATATCGAGAAGTGAGGCAATGGTTGCCATGGCATCTATTGCTTTGTTCTCTATGCGAGGAATCTGCTCAAAGGAGATTATCACAAAGTATCCTTTAAAGTCATGTACCGTACACTTGTATGGTATTAGCTTGTCATCTTTTGTCTGACAGTCATCATTTACTTGGTTGATGACGAGTTGTGAATCTCCATAGACATGTAGCTCTTTCACTTTCCACTTTGCCGCCATCTTAAGACCAATGACTAAGGCCTCATACTCTGCTATGTTGTTTGTGCAAGGAAAAAGCAAATGATAGGACTTAGGTATTGTGTCGCCTTGAGGAGTGACTAATAAGATTCCCGCCTCCAATCCATGGTTTGTATAAGACCCATCAAAGTAGAGCTTCCATGAATGTGTTGTGATACTGAATATTGATTCATCAGGAAACTCGAATGTCATTGGAGTAGTATCTTGTAATGGTGCCTTTGCTAAC
Source organism: Cunninghamia lanceolata (assembly GCA_027924645.1). Taxonomy (NCBI): domain Eukaryota; kingdom Viridiplantae; phylum Streptophyta; class Pinopsida; order Cupressales; family Cupressaceae; genus Cunninghamia; species Cunninghamia lanceolata. Next base: position 4,512,780 of record BSBN01000463.1, on the reverse strand, counting down.
TGATCTGCAATGATCTGACCTTTGATATCTTTCCTTTCCACATATTCTATGTCATACTCACTTAGTAGCATCACCCATTTAGCTAGGTGGTCTATTAGAGCTGCTTTGCTTAACAAGTATTTGAGTGGGTCGATCTTTGCAATTAGCTTGATGGAATGTGCAAGCATGTAATGGCATAGTTTTTAGAAAGAAAAAACCATAGCAAGACAAGATCTTTCGATTTGAGACTATTGCAATTCGTACCCCACCCATGTGTGACTGATGTAGTATATTGCCTGTTCCTTGCCTTCATAGTCTTGTTGTGCTAAAAGGGCTCCAAGAGCTGATGGTGTTGCAGATATGTAAAGATATAGTGGCTTTCCTTGGATAGGTGGCATCACGATAGGTGGATTCATGAGATATTCTTTCAGTTTGTGAAATCCTTCTTCACATTTATCATCCCATATAAATGGGATGTTCTTATGCAAGAGATGAGTGAAAGGTTGACATTTATCCACCAGTTGTGAGATAAATTGACGGATTGCCTGTAATTTTCCTTATAAGGACCACAGTTGGGTGATGTTCCTTGCTGGTGGCATCTCCATGATAGATTTTACCTTCGCAGGATCTACCTCAATCCCATTGGCTGATATTATGAAACCCAAGAGTTTGCCAGAGGTGACTCCAAACACACACTTTTTCGAATTCAATTGGACCTTAAAGTGTTCTAGCCACTAAAATATTTTCTCTAGGACATCTAAGTGGGATTCCCTTGTAAGTGACTTGGCAAGGATGTCATCCACATAGTCTTCCATGGTTACATGCATCATGTCATGGAAGATAGTAGTCATTGCCCTTTGGTATGTGGCTCCTACATTCTTCAACCTAAATGGCATGATGTTCCAGTAGAAGGTTCCCCGTGGACATGTGAATGTCGTCTTATGCTGATCTTCTAGTACTATTTTGATTTGGTTGTATCCAGAGAAACCATCCATAAGAGAGAGCATAGTGTGTCCAGTTGTCAAGTCTACGATGATGTCAATGTTGGGCAATGGGAAATCATCTTTGTGACATGCCTTGTTGAGATCTCTAAAGTCATTACACAATCTGAATCTTCCATTAGGTTTTGATACTGGTACAATGTTTGATACCCACTCCAGATAATCGATTGCCTTGATGAACCATGAATCCAGTAGTTTCTTTAGTTCCTCTTTGACTAGCAATGTGATGTGTGGATGCATTTTCCTGAGTTTTTGTTTAACAGGCTTAACTCCAGGATCTAGTGGTAGATGATGCAAGATCAAGTCTGGATCTAACCCGGGCATATTTGCATAAGACCAAGCAAAGTTGACCTGTTTCTTTTTGAAGAAGGGCACAAATTTCATCTTTTCCACCAGAGATAGAGACTTGGCAAAGTGTATGATCTTTGGGTTACCTTCTATGTTGATGTCAACAGGTTCTGTAGGTTCTACCACATTTTGTGACTTCTCCTGATAGATGTTGTTGGGGAGAGTGTCAAGCCTTCCATCATCTGGTGCCTTAGAGAGGTTTTCACCATCAGATGCATCATTTATTTTTACTTTTTTAGGATTTGACACTTCTATAGAGTAGTTTTCACCATTAGATCCATGTTTGATTTTTATATTTTTTCAACTGGAAGGCTTGGCACCCTCTCTAAAATAAGCTATGGTATTGAGTTATATGGCAAAGCTAGCTTTATGATCTCCTACAGGTAGGTGGTCTCTTAGTTCCATGTAATCAATGTAGGCATCGTCATTCTGGAACATGTCTAGTTGGGGGTTCCTTGTAGGTCCCAATCGATAAGCTCGGGATGTACCAGGGAGAGGGGATCAATAGATTGATCCGATTCTATGGGTCTGATGGTAAGGATGGATATATGATCAGGATTTGGAGTGATAGGAACAAGAACTGTCATGGTACTTTCGTGAAGATTATATATCTCATGAGAACTCTGACCTTCCTCATAAGTTGTTCTCTCCAGAATGGGCAAATCACACTCTATTAGTCTAGGCCTTAGAGTTTGTCCCTCACAGTAGGGGCTATAGGTGCGAATGGTATCGATTCCTTTGTTCTCATAGGAATGTTCTAAAAGTTCATCCCATTCATATTCATTAGAATCTGTATCACTATCCTCTTGGAGGTTATGGATCTATTCCACAAAAAAAGTAGTAGCCTTAGCTTTGCCTTTGTCCTTGTCTCTATATCCTAGCCCTCTTGTGTCTCGGGCCGATGAGGATGAAGAGGGTTGAATGGGTTTAGTTATTCCTTCTTTTCTCAGGATGATGGGACCCTATCCTTCATAGCCCATTCTGTGTAATATAGATTGACCACATCCATAGATTTCTGTTGGGAGCTTTGGGTGTTTGTCTTGTGGTGTGTCATCTTCATCTATGTAGAGCCATTGTAGAATGTCTCTTTCCTCGCTTTCATCTGATAGGGTGCCCCATTTGACAAAGGGAATTGTGGGAGGTTTAGGAGAAGATGGTTTTGGGAAGGGTGTAGGTCACCCAAAGGTCTTTAGAGATAAAGGCATTTTGGCTAAGCAAAGGGTATGCTCGATGGAGTACTCCCCTACCCCTGTTTCTTTAATCTTGATCTTCTGCTCTTTGGTCATTGATGTGGAAGCTTGGGAGCTAGTATCATTCTGGGAGGTAGAAGATGTGGAAGCTTGGGAACTAGGATCATGCTTGGAGGGGGAAGATGTGGAAGCTCTATTATTAGGGATGATGAAATCTGGCTTTGATTGGATAGTGTTACAATGTTGAAAAGGATCAGGGTCACCTTGGATGGTGATCTCTCAGCCGTTGTGAGGGAACTTGATACATTGATGATATGTGGAAGGCACATCTTTCATGGCATGTATCCAAGGTCTACCTAGGAGAATGTTATAGGTGAGCTCCCAGTCAAGGACTTGGCAAACAACCTCTTTCTCCACTGGTCCAATTCGTAATGGCAATACCACAGTTCCTTTGGTTGTCCGTTCTTCTTCATCATAGGCTTTTATTGTGATCTTTCTTGGATCCACTACATTTTCTAAGAACCCCAATGTAAGGATTAATTTAAGCATGCAAATGTTTAAACCTACTCCTCCATCAATGAGAACACTTTTGATGCGATGTTTATTAATGAAGGCCTCAATATGCAATGATGTGTTATGGGGTTGAGATATGGATAGATCATCCTGTTCAGTGAATGATAGGATGTTAGGTGAGGTAAGATGACCTACCATGGCTTGAAATTTCTCTTGGGCCAAGTTGGTGGGCACAGTGGTTTCCGCTAGGGCTTTATCAAGAATCTCTTTGTGGGATGGCAATAGACGCAACAACTCTAATATGGATATATGGGCCAGAATCTTTCATAGTTGGTCAATGACATTGTACTTGTGGGGGGTAGATGGTGAGGATGATGACCTTGGAGGGAGTGTGTGCAAGGTGACTCTCCCACTGCGGGTGGTGATATTGCAATTAGATTTGATGTTGGAATCTAATTGTTTGTTAAATGTGAGCACATTGATGTGTAGGACATGCTCTGATATGTAATTAATGGTGTACTCAAACGACACGTTCATGTAGTTAGCCTCATTGTTCTCGTTATTGTGATTTGGCTGATTGTTATTGTTTTTGTTATGAGTGTTCTGTATGTCATGGTTAAGGAGTGGATCCTTGAATGCCACATGTGATTCGTTAGAGGGATGATATCTTGTGCCCACATGATTTTGATCTAGTAAGTCTTGTATGATGTTTTTCAAGTAGATACAGTCACCAGTTTTATGGCCTTTGGCTCTATAGTACTCACAAAAATCAGTATCCTTCCACCAAGAAGGTTTGAATTAAGGTTCATAGTCTCTTGCGATGGGAAGGGTGATCTCATTGTTTGCCACTAACTTTCTCAAAGCATAATCATATGACTCCCCCAGTGGTGTAAATTTTTGTCTAGGAGAGAAATTGTATGGTTGTCTCGGTTCATTTGACAAAGGTTTGCTCGGTGTTGCGTTGTTTGATGATCCTTTAAGATTTAAAATTGATTTCTTAGAAGCCCCTACTTTAGCATCAACCACTCCATCATTGACGATGTTTTTGTTTTTGGTCCAGAATTTTGACTTATCCGGGGTATAGTTTGAATTAGGAGTGTCTTTGAACAATTTTATTTGTCCTTTTGTGATCATAGCTTTTTCGATGAATAACCCCATCTCAATCAATTTTATGAATGAGGTAGGGCATTGGATTTGAATTTGATAGCTTAGATCAGGATTCAGGTTATGGACAAACATTTTTGTCATCTATTTCTCAGGGACATGATATGAGCACTTGCTGGCAAGTTGCCTCCACCTTTGTAAGAAAGCAGCGAAGGATTCGCCACTCTTTTGTTTTGTGTTGCAAAGGTCAAGCATGGATACCTCATGTTTGATATTATATGAGAACTACGTGACAAATTTGTTCACTAACTCATCAAAGGTACGGATACCTGGGGGGAGTCGAGAGAATCACTCCATGGCTTGCCCTCCTAGAGATCTAGGGTAGAGTCGCATGACAAAAGTTTCATTGTGAGCAACCTCTAGACATGCAACACTGAATTCTTTGAAATGGTCTCTAAGGTCACCCTTTCCTCTATACTTGTCAAATTTTGGAACTTCAAACCTAAGGGGAAAAGGGATCATGTTCAAGCTCTTATCAAAGGGATACAAAGAGATATCCTCCAACGAATAGTGTTTAGTGGATGTTCCTATTTGGAGGTCCACTAATTGTTGTTGTAGGCTTTGTACTTGTTTTGTCAACATGTCTAAAGGTGTGGTTGAGTCTGTGGGTTTCTTACCTTTGTCTGTGCCAAGGGTTCTTTCCTCATGTGTGCTATCTTCATGAGTTCTTTCCTCTTCAGTTCCTTTCAACACTGTGACATCAAAGTCAGTAGGGAGCTTAACTCCTTGGGTTGCTAGGTGGAGAAAGAACTTTGTAGGGTCTTGGTGGAGTACTTTGTCCATCATTCGTTGAAATTTCCTATCTTGGAGAGCTTCTTGTAAGTCCTCGTGAGATATCTCCTCATCACTGTCATGAGGGGAGGACACAATTTTGTCGAATGTTTCAACCATTTCAATTTGTTTTTACTTCTGTGATCTAGTTAGTACCATGCGATGTGATTTGGAATGGAGTTGGGTGAACTTGGATGCTTTGGTAAGATGTGTTCGGAGGTTGTAGTGAAGAGGATACTTGTGGTGATAAGATTTGAACAAGGGTTTTCTTTGACCAATGGTTTCAAACAAGTCGGTCGATACAAAACAGTAGCCAAAAGTAAGGATGGTTGAAATCTGATTACTTGGTAGAGACTAGTCTTGCACCAAAACAAACTAGTGAAGTTCTGAGAGAGAAGGATGATAGATCCTATTAGTGGAGACTTACTAGTGATGTTTGAGTATGATATGATCCAAAATTTTCCTTTTAGTAACCTGGTTTGGATAGTTTGATTTGTTCTTGGGAATTTTTTATGGAATTTTGGCAAGGCGAACAATGGAAAAGAGGGTACGCTATGGAAATGAATGGGAGAAAGGACTACATGGTTAATTTGATCTTGAAAAATGATACAAGATTGAAATGGGTGCTCAAAAAGGTAGGTGTTTTTCTGACAAACTGTACGGAAGTGCTCACTATGATAGATGCACAGAAACAGATGCACAGGAACAGAGTGTATATGCGCAACAATAGGGAACAAAAGTGTAGATCTGGTGAAAATTGGATGTGCTAGAACAGAGTGTAAATGCATAGCTTCAGGAAACAAAAGCGTAGGTCTGGTGGAAAAGTGTATGTGCAACAGAAATGTGCAAAAGCATAGCAGAACTGTGTAAAACCACAGCAGAAAGCAAATGCATAGTAGGGTTATGCAAATGCATAGCAGGATGAAGCAGATGTGCATATCTGTTTGTTTTGCTTGATTTTGAATGATTTTAACTTGGTAAAGGCATATTTTCAATGTTTTTGGGTTCTTTGTTCAAATGTTGCTCTTTTTTTATTTGTTTCTTTGATTATGGCAAGAAAGACACATCACACGCAAAGAATATTTTCATGATTTGATTTTTTTGACTACAATGCAAGCACAATCCTAAGGTTGGCAAGGACAATATTCAATGAGTTCCAACTTGGTTTTTACACCAGCCACTTGCATAAAGGCAGACAACTAATAACTTGGTAGCACCGGCTCCCCTCCACAGCACTCACTTCTCATGCATACCAAGTTATAGTTCCTCCGAAGAGTTAAACTTTTCTGTCTCTACACTAAATGAGTGTATGATGTTGGACATCTCTGGAGAATGTTTTCCTCATGTGTCACTGAATAGGGGATTTTGGCTCACTATAACAAAAGGATTTAAATCAAGGCATCCATTCGGGTGATTACACGTGCGGCCATTCACGTCGATAAGAAGGCTTCCTAGCCTGCAGAGGTTATGCTCCATAGGGTTTTGGGGGAAACATTGGTCGATGTAATACAAAAGAACCCATCACTTGCAACTTTCGTCACAAACGCAATTTATTTATAGTGACTTGGAGGTACTTGGCTCCAAGGGCATGCCTCTCTAAAGGTAACACATACAAAATGATGATTCTGGCATTTTGGTTACCTAGTTAAGGGGAGAGCATAGTCCTATCATCATTCCAAAATCACGGAAAACACTGGTTCTTTCCTCCTAGTTAAAAAGAGAAAAACTAAATGAGTTACTCTATTAGGCACACAAGATTTGTTAACTTTGAAAAATCTTTTGAAAGAAATTGTTCAATTTTAATCCTCCTAGTTGGGACTATGTTCAAGTTGTGATGCAACAAGTACAAATTACTTCCCTCCTATTTAGATCTAAATGGAATTTTGCAAGATTTGTTAACTTTGAAGAATCCTTTGAAAGCAATTGTTCAATTTTAATCCTCCTAGTCAGGACCATGTTCAAGTTGTGATGCAACAAGTACAAATTACTTCCCTCCTATTTAGATCTAAGTGAAATTTGCATGAACAAGCTCAATTACTTCTTTTGCTATTTAGATCTAGATGAGAGTTAACAATACAACTATATGCCTGACCGGACCTGAGAATATTCTTGCAAATGATGTTAGTGTTAGAAATTTCCCAAGAAATAGCTCAAAAATCCTAGCAGAATGTATGCATAGTAACGGAGAATGTATGCATAGATACAGAGAATAAATTCGCAGATCTGACAGATGCATAGTATCAGAGAATATATACACTGGAACAATGAATAAATGTGCATATTTGACAAATGCACAGTATCAGTGAGTATATGTGCCAGAATAGTGAGTGGATGCACAATTTGGACAAATGTGCAGTAATAGTGAGTATATGTATGGCAGAATGTGATAGATATGCAGAAATGTCATGTGTATAGATTCTAAAAAAAACTCAATTTTAAAGTTAAATTGGGGCAAGGACCCATGGTGGTCACCAGAAAATGCTATGGGAAAATGTGGTCGATATCAGTATATCAATATAATCCAATAATCTCAATGAAATTGAAACAAATAAGATCAAACACAAAGAACACAATACCTTGTAAACCTTTCTATTATGTGACTTCCATTGGTCGCCTATCTTGAATTGATCTTGTGTATGAATAGATCCCTCAAAAGGTGCACTTCCTTGCTTTTTTCCAAGATGACAATGGAGAATGGTTGTTGATAGGTTTTACAATGAAGAGGATCTTCACAATACAATGATAATGGTGATAATGGCGTGATAATTGATCTCAAGCTATGGAGTGATTTGTGCCAAAGGCGCGCTGTGATTCTTGCAGAGTAAGTTTATAAAAATCTTGGATGGATTCAAATGGAGGAATAGGGGTTGTATTTATAGATTTGTGAGAAAGAAGATCAACGGTGTAGAATGAATAAGAAGATCAACGGTTGAGGAAATTTAAGAGGATGTGCGCGAATAGGGAGAAGACAAGTGTCATGTTTCTCTCATGAGTTATGGGAGTTAATAGAATAGATTGAAGAGTTAACTGGGATGACTGGCCACTTAACGGGGTTGATTGGGGAGTCAACATAACAGATTGACGAGTTAACTGAGATGATTGATCAGTTAACTGGGTTGATTGAGGAGTCAACAGAATAGATTGACCAATGAACTCAATTAACTAATTAGTTAACAGATTTGATTGATGAGTTAACTAATTTGACTGGAGGATAAATAAGACATGTGAGTGAGGGAATATTATCTAATTAAATATTAAAATATTTAATTATGTGTGCACATGGATTAATTGAATTATTTTTGGTATTAATTCAGTTTTGAAGGAAATAGATAATTTAAATAAATATTTGGATTTATTTAAATATAGAGAATGATTTGGATTTGAAGACTTTGGAATTTAGAAGAATTAATTAAATAATTTGGTATTATTTAATTTAGAATGATTTTAGAAGAATTTGGATGATTTAATTAAATAAATGATTTTATTTAATTTTTTGGAGAAATATGAATCAAATAAATAAATTGATTTATTTATTTATTGATAGAGGAATTTAAAATGAAATAAATATTAAAAATATTTATTTAGATAGAGTCGTGTCATTTTTAGGTGTATACAACCTACAATAATCCAATAGCATAGAGAGCATAATATCCTTCATCTAATATCAAGATCACATCTAGTTTCGAACAAAGAGGTTACTTGCTTTTATACAAGGCTTTAGAAATGAGTAATTTGAATTAAAGAGCCAACAGCATGCATCAAAAAGCAAATTTGAGTTTAGGGTCAGCCTAACCATCATAAAAGTTGACTTGTGGACTTAATTTGCTTCCCTAAAAACATGGGAGGGACCAAAGGCACTATGCGCCCTAGGCCCTTTGCAAAAATTAAGTCACAAGCCCATATTTAAGGTCGTGCTAACTCCAAATTTCAAATTAGTTTTCAGGTTACGACCAAACTTTAACTAAAATCATGACATTTCATAGAATCGGGGCCCCATTAGGACTTTAGGGTGGACCTAAAAATGAACTAGGCTTGGTATCACTAAAGGGAGATGCTAAACATTGTGAAATTGTGTTTGCACAACCAAGGAGCACAATATATGACATAACATATTTATGTTTCTCCATATTATACTTGATGGTTTGATCACATGTACTAATTGATTAATTAGATTTGAGCACTATTTATTTATAATTTCACTATATTTATTTCTCTTGTTCTCACAATAACCTATTACTTCAAGCCTTAGGTGGAACACACTTATATCCTTAGCAAGCATAAATAAAATTTTAATTTTAGAATGGGCATGTCAGATCATTTGCTTCTATATTTAATATAGATGAACTCTCTCCTTTCTTGTAATAGGTATCAAATTTATCTTTATAATGCCTATCTAGAAGAGTTGATTCTGTGTGAAGATGTTATTTGAATTGTCTATACTCATTAATTTGTCCAATTTATGAATTCAATTTCAACATGGCCTTTGGTACACAGTTGGCAAAGGTTGGTCATATTTGCACACATTTATGATCTTGGGTTCATTGAATCCATAGTATGAAATATGTTGCGAACTGATCTCCTTCCTCTTATTTTGATCTCACATACTTTGCCATTATTTCTCCGACTGCTTGAAGGACTTGTTATCATTATGAGGATTCGTGTGGTGGCATTTTTAAACAAGCGAAAATGAATACCTTTCGTTTCATCCCCTATAGCTTTCTCTTCATGTTGTATAGCCACAATGTCGATCATTCCGCGCAATAGTCATCTTTTGTTCACAGTCCAACACTGGGAGCAACTGCTTCATGGTAGCATCAATTCAGAGCTGATGGCAAGGGTATTCAAATTATACGACGACTACGTGGAAGAAGCCCTAGTAGAGGTTTATGATAGGGATTTTCTCTCTCTTTCCAAAGTAATTTATGCCTCACACTTGGGTTTGCATTTTCTATCTAATGTCATGGATCTCTTTTAGCAAGTAGACATTGTCAAAAGACTTGCGGCTTTATTTGTCCATGAATATCTCATCCCAGAGGCTAAGTTATTTGAAGCTTTTGCATGCTACAATTTACATGAGGGCCCTACTTTAATTGGGGGTATTTTCCACTGGGAGGAGGTTGTCAACAAACCTAATAGTAATTGTGTTTTTCAAGCCATGATTATCAGTCTTCAAACGGATAACAGGGAGCTATTTGATAACTCGTTGAGGGCACACAAAGTTGTTTTTAGCAGGTCCAAGAGAGAAAAGATTGAGGAAGTCTTCAATGCCTGGAGTTACCTATCTGACTTTCATCCTCTGGTGGCTCCTTTTTTAAATGATGGAGATACTGTGCTGGGTGAAGAAGATCCAAATTCTTTTCAAGGGTTTTGAGCTGTAGACATATTTAATGGGCATACTTATACTTTTTGGTTGTTTTGATGCTTGCTATTCAAATGATGTAATCTTGGCCATATAGGGCCTTTTGTCTACTTCTCTATTTTGATCCTTCTGATATGAAATTCTCATGTATTAATCTTGGCCAGATTGGGCTTTTTTTGTAATATGTAAACTCTTATATTAATATAAATATTATGATGCTCTATGCATCCTTACCGATTAAAAAAAAACTACTCAAATCCATAAGGTGCCATGTTGAGGTCCAATTTTTTTGTAGGCATATTTTATAAATGTATGTGGTATATAGTTTATAAATTTAAATATTTTGTAGTGTTAAGTGATGATCTTTAGCAAATGGGTATTGTACATTTTACTCTAAAAGGCCCCATTATGTCAAGTAAGATGTTAATAATTAGAGTTATTAGATTTTCTCTCTTTTGTATAAATATGTTTTTTCCCTTTTATTATCTAGGAATCATTCAAGCAATTAATGCAATAGATTGGGATATCTCATCTTCTACCTCCAAAGTGCAGTTGTATTCTATTTCAAATTTGCAAGTGTCAAAAACCTTCTATTTTTTATTAGATTAACTATGTCATTTTTTATTTCCTTTTATTATCTAGGAAGTGATGAGCGCCAGAAAGGAGATGGATAACAAGAAACTTGAGAAGGAGCTCGTGGAGGTCAAGACTCATCTTTCAGCCATGGAGGGCAAAGTCAAGGCACTGACCAATTTGGTTTTGAAATCCTCTCACAGGGTTGCTGCTGCCTTCTCTATTTTGCAAGATGACAGGAACGATGGTGTGGATTCTCTAATCGAGGATAAGGAGAAAATGTTTAATTTGATCACTGATGATTGGAAAGAACTACTTAGTTGTTTCTTTAGGTTATGCTTAAAAACTCGTACTCTGGTTTTATTAATATGTTGTTAATATGCTATTTTTTGGTTGTTTGAGGCTTTGGGCCTGTTTTGCTGCCTTTTTGGCTTTTGTTATCGGGGCCTGTACCCAGGTTTGTAGCTTACTAATATAAAATACTATGTCATTCTATAGCACAATCTGTTGGAGTTTTATTACATCTTAGTATAGATTAAATAATAAATAGGTGATAGTAAATAATTAAAATAAAGCAATTGTTAGTTTTTGGGAGTTACTTTCCTATAAGTAAATTTGTGGTAGTTAGTATGAGAAAATTAAAGGATTTATAAATCAAATGTATTGAAATGTAAACTCATCTAGAATCAATCATATATAGTATTCATATTATACTATGGTTTTCTTCTATGTAATAATGGTGTAATTTGTATATGTAATCTACTCACCATTTCTACTAGTATTAAAGTTTATTTTGAAAATAGGCTACGAAGAAGAAATGATTGGTAGTTGATTGTTTACTGATCTGAAATGAATTGGGGAAAATGGCTAAAAGAGATATTCTTAGAAGCCAAAATATGCTTCAAATTTGTTAATGATTATGTTGCATAATGAAGCAGATTCATTCTAGAGAGCGTGAAGTGCATACCAACGAGTCTAGAGTTCAAGTAAATCATAAACATAGTCTTCTTAAGGCAATGGGGTCTAGTAATAGGTAGTGTACAATAGTTATTTAAGATCGTTCCAAAAATATTAATTTCCAACCATGCATTTGTTACTATCATATGCATGTTGTCTACTAATACAAAGTCTGTGAAGTGGCTAGTAGATTCTATGTGACCAATAGACTAAGTCTTCATATTTAAAATGTTGTGATTGTGTGGGATCTAGATGATTATATTAATAATCTTTAGTCATGTTAAGAAGACTAAAATCTAATCAAAATAAAGAGCCATTAGAGATTTGTATGATTTTTTCATTGTGGAAATGCGGCATTAGTAGGCTAGTTCCATATAGATATATGGTGGTGATATAAATATATATATATGGTATGGTTATGTATCCAACTATGTTTGCTTAAGGTATTAAAAGAGTGAAATTTTATAATAGAAGAATCAATCACTATTGCTAAATTTGCGGAACATGATTTTCATACCTAGAAAATAAAGATGCAATCGCTTCTAATTGAAAAGGATTTATGGGATATTGTGATTGGAAACACAAAAAGGCCATGTGATGAAGATGAAGCCACAAAATGGATAATCAAATATTGCAAAGAAACAACATTTATTGGTCTTGGATTATCATATGCATACTTGCATTACATTGATATTTCAAAAACATCAAAATAAATCTAGTAAGGTCTTAGTATATTAGTTAGCTCTCAAGCTTCTAGTGCCAAGATGTCAATCAAACAAAAACACTTTGGCTTGAAGATGAATGGAAAGGAAAGTGTTGTTCAACACATCAATACTTTTTTGATCTCTTCTAAATCAACTTGTTGGTATAAATTCTAAGATTGAAGATGATGATGCTAAAGCAATTTTATTGAGTAGTATGCCTGCAAGTTTTGATCATGTTGTATTTACATTAAATAAAATTAATCCCAGTTTGGAAACTATGATTTCTTCCTTGATTGATGAAGAAAGTAGAATTAATAAAAAATCATTTGATTATTGAGGAAACTGCTTTTCTTATTAAGAAAAAGTCTAACATTTCAACATGCAAGAATAAATACTTCAAATACTACTATTGTCAAAAAATGGACATAACTAGATAAATTGCATTCAATGTGCCAAGGATCTCATTGATTAGAAGTTGAAAACAAATAAAGCTTTTGCTACAATTGAAAGTGAGATAGAAGATTGTGGTTTTATAATACATAAAGAAGACTCTCCCCACCATGACAGTGAGGAGGAATATATTTTAAGGACTAGCCATAGGACTGTAGAGGAGGCTAGAGGAGAAAGGAGGTCGAAGGTTTTTCACATTTCAAGATAGCTTCTTGCTCTAAGATGGTAGTATGTTTGAGAAACACCATCAATTTGTGTCCCTTCATGGAGAAAGGGGACTTGGTAGTTTTTGGCAGTACTTGTGGATAGTGTAATCTCTAAAATAGGGTGGAGTTAGTGTATCAACATTGGCTTAGTTCATTTTGTACATTGGAGGAGGGATTTGGTTCTCATAGCATTGGAGGAGGGATATTGACACTTTCTAATGAAAGTGGACTCTCAGAGGAGAGTTGTTTTCTCATATGTAGGGACTAGAGGAGGGATTTTGACACACTCAGAGGAATGATGGGCTCTCAGAGAAGGGTTGTTCTCTCATTTTGGATGGAGGATGGGATAAATATTTTCTCATGTGGTACAAAGGATTTGCAGGTTTGACATTCAAGACATCTGCTGATGGGATCAGTTTTACATGCCTTAGGTGTGCGAGGACTCAAGGAGATTTGGTGGAGGTGCTTCGTCAAATTTCCAAATGGGTTGTTGTGTTCAGTCCATGCAGTGTTCTATCTTTTATTCAAATTGATGTAATAGGGGGGATGTTGGAGTTTTATTGTATCTTAGTATAGATTAAATAATAAATAGGTGATAGTTAGTAAATAATTAAATAAAACAATTATTAGTTTTTGGGAGTTACTTTCCTGTAAGTTGGTGGTAGTTAGTATAAGAAAATTAAAGGCTTTATAAAGCCAATGTATTGATATGTATACTCATCTAGAATCAATCATATATAATATTCATATTATAATGTGGTTTTCTTATGTGTAATAATGGTATAATTTGTATATATAATATGCTCATCATTTCAACCAAGTATTGGTGGCTTTCAAACATATTATAGTTTACAAAGAGTGATATTTTTGTTTGCCTTTACTTTTGTGACTACCAAAAAGAAATTAGTCTAGACAAATTATTTGAAGTTGGTATTATTTGCTATTGTTAGATCTTATAATTTGCCCTCATGTTTTTTTTCTTTGTGATTGGTAACTTAGGAATTTTTATCTTGGCTCAAGCTAAGTGAAGCCACAAATAGGGGACCTCATCTTCGGCATGAACACTTTGGCTTGAATGCCTACATTAAAATTACAAAATAAAACCTGCAAGCTCAATGGCCCAATGAGGGCACACAAGACCCATAAGCACAAAAACCCAGTGAGGGTTTGAACCTAGGTGGCAACAACCACTTTGAGGATTCCAATCCATTAGCATGATGACCCAACAAGGGTCAAGTGGGCATCCAAAGCTTGTGCACTCAGTCGCCTAGGGGGTTTGAACCTTGGTGGCAACAACCACAATGCCACGATTTAACATATGCACTATGCCATGAATGACTTTGCCCCCTTGGTTTACCCCAAAAGAAGGCTGGCTTTTTGTCTCTAGATTGACTATTGAGGGGTTAATTGGATTAACATTAAAAAAGTCTTTCAAATGTCCATGATAGATGATCTCATGGATGACTTTCATTACATTAGACTTGTCTTTAAAATCTATTTCCAGTCTAGCTATCACCAAACGCCCATTTAGCTCCAAGTTTAAGATAAGACTTTCTTCAACACTCATCAAGGTCACTACTAATCTAAGATCTATTCCCTTTTATCTCTATAGTTCATCTGTTCAAGATTTTATGAGTAAGGTCTTTAGCAAGTACTTGCAGAAGTTTCTCCTAATCTTTTGTTTTCGTTGTCCTTTTGTGTAGCAAAGTATTTCTAGAGCATTTGATTCTTCTTGAGAATACCATCTCATTTCTCTAGCAAAATTAGGCACAAAGCATGAAATCCAAATATGTATTTAGATCTATATTTTTGCCATTTTATTTCTGCTGAGTGTGTTTCAAATAGATCCCATCAAAATCATTTTTATGCAAGAGTTTATTTTGCCAACAACCCATGAGAAAGTTCATTAATTTCTTAAACCTAGGCTTCTATTGTTTTTTTTTTTTAAGTTTTCCTTTATTTCTCTTTTCCTAACCAATTCATGAAAAAAAAAAAATCATTTTAAATAATTTAGTTCTTCCGTAACAAGTTTCCCTCTCCTCATCTTTTCTTAGCCAATCCTAATTATTCCAACCTTCGTCCTTCATACGAAACTTCTCTATCTAGACTCTTGATACAATACTCACATTCAACCTCTACATATCTGTCTTTTCAATAAAGATATTAATTAAAAAACACATCTACACCATCTATCTGCATATCCCCTTGATTTTTCTATGCATAGGTTCAGACCACCATATTATTTATAGAGAATTAATTAAAACAAAATGCTTTAAAATATGTCATACGATAGAAGATGAAACGCCATCAACATTACATTTTATGATGTTGAATGCAATTTCAGAATATTTATTTATTAAAAATCTATTTAGTTTGGTATAAACCTTGGACTGAATGCAAAAGTCGTTGATATATCATTACCATTTGAACTACAAAGGCAGGTGATGTTTAAGTCCAACCTAAAATAATCGTCACTTAAACTTTAGTCTATTTTTCCATACAGAATTTGCAAGCCAGAGTTTCCAGAAGATGAAAACAACTGACACAATTTCAAATATTTGGGAAAGGAACGAAATCTATAATAATGAGTTGAAAGATAGTTAAAAATGAGTGCCAGTTAAATTCAACAGGCTGCCATAGTTGACTAGCATAGAGATGTGCTCAATTTGCAACATTTGATGAGTTTTTTTTTCTTTCCACCCTCACATTTTCTCTATCTCATTGATGTTTTCTTGGTGGATTCTGGACGTTTTGGCTTTATGATTTTCCTCCCTTGGCACCCTTTTTTCTGTAGACTCTTTCAACTGCAGCCTGTAATTTTCTCTCGACTCTTTTCCTTTATCTTGGATCATGTCATACAATGTTTTAGTTTTTGGGTGTTTGGAATCTCACAGTTGACAATGCTCGGCATTTAGATTATTTTATCTCTCAGAAGCTTTGGGGATCGTTTTGAAAATTTTGTTTTAAGGTATCTGGTTTTCTCCTTCCCCTTTCCATTAGTGTAGTTTCATAATACCAAGTAGTTTATTTCGGTATGCCATGAATCACACGCATGCTAGAATGAGTTGGTCCCATAATTATGTGATTCTCCTATATTTTTAATTAAATGATTGATTTTGGTTAATAAAAATAAGATCATTATTTTGTTTTTTGTGGTATGAAAGAGGTTTAAAATTTCTATTGACTATTTGATAATTAAATTGGATGGTCCTAAAACCTCCTTTGGTACTATTAAGAGTGGGTCTAAGAAAGGCATGGGCATTTATGTTCTACGTAAGGCCATCAAGACCAATGTCGAGAAGGGTTTTAGTAAAGTTGTGGCCATCCTTGATTTTCCATATGAGGAAGACAGTAATGTTTAAGTTTTTGAGAGGGTCAAAGTTGGCAACTTTGATGCTGATCAAGAACAAGTCATCAATGCTCTTATTATCCTGGAGAGAGGCCTTGCTACCTCCAGTGCCTTGAAGGGAAACATGGATGCTAATTTGGTTGGTGAGAAGCTTGGCAATAAGTTTGAGTTGTCATTTGCTGTGGACTTGTCTATTAAGACGGGAAAAGGAAAGGTCCAAGAGGAGTCAATCTTGGTCTCCCAAGCCAATCTGATTGCAATGGAAAAAGACATTGACTTGCTCAAGGGTTTGGTGAGCCAATTTATCAAGGAGAACAAGGACACTAATGGCATAATCAATGTTATTAGTATGAATCTTAAGGATATAGAACAACATGCTTGTTGCAGGAATCCCTCATTGTGAATCCAAAACTGGATGAGGTATTGTCTAGAATAGTTTTGTTGGAGAAAATTGGTACAAGTAGAAGCCTTAGAGAAAAAGTAATAGGAAGATCAATTTGAACAAATTGATCCACATAAGTAGGGACATAATTAAAAATAGTGTTGCTAGCATAACCATTATTTAGGAGTGTTTTAAAAGAGACAATGAGTCAAAGAGTTGAGTGTGGAAACTAGAGTAGGAAAAAAGGTAAATATCAAGGAAAAGTAAAGGAAGCATTGTTAAGAATAGAAAGGAAATAATTAACTAATGGATAACTCAAATTCATGCAGGAAGAATGGGAAGGGGCAAAGGCATTAGCTAAATTTAGAACCCCTTAAGTTGTATTTGTTTTTATTGTTTTATGGTTGTTGAGTGTAGTTTTTGGACCTTTGGTTGTATTGGTTTGGTTGGCCTTGCCTTTTGGCTATTTCTTGTTGCTTTCTACTATGTTATCTTTCTACTTCTAATGTATAAGCTTGTGGGGCCCTTTCAAAATATTTCCAATGTGGATTTAAATTAGCTATATTCAAAACTCTATGTATATCATAGGTGGTTAAATTTTCCTCATGCACTAGTTCAATATGACTAATAAGAATGTTAGAACTAAAGTTCAAAATGAACTCTATTGATGATATTAATATAAGGTATTGCTAAGGTTAAACAAAAGTAAGCTAAAATTTACTTGTCTCTACTTACACGTGTTTTAAACTAAATTTTCTCATTATCAAAGAAAAATTCATTGATTCTTATATTCCACCTCTCTCATGTCCTTTCCTTATTTATGCTTCTACATCTTTGAGACTCTATTCTCTTACTTATTCTATGTCATTCTACCCTTTCTAACTGTGATCCTACTTTTTGTGATAAAAAGGTTTAAACAATGATTGAGTTGTTTGTTAATTTATATAGCAAAACTTTTTTAACTTGTGAATTAACAAATAACTCATTATTTACTTTTAAATCTATACAAATTGAACTAAAGGAATAGTTGATGGAATATATAGCTCTATACTTCTTCTTTTGTTAATGCTTCGAACTAAAAAAAATCAAGGAGTTAGTTCAACTATAATGGTAAAGGTGACAATTACAAGTCAAATCTCTTATGATTAGTGGAAAATTTTTAAGTGACTTAAAATTGAGGCTTTCTTACCATAAAACCAATAATGTTTGTCATATAACATGACACATGCCAATGGGTTTTCTAGTTCATGCTTCATTTCTTTCTTTTTGATAAGGAAGCCATTCTAGTTGAAGACACAAATCATAATTTCAAAGCTCTAGCTTGAAATTTAAGTGTGTTGGGAATTAAGGTGTCTCAACCTTGGTAATTCCTTGTATTTATTATTTGTAATGTATTTATTTTATTAGCCTATGATGTAATTAAGTTGCACATCCTGTTTTGTCATTTAGTGTAAAGTGGCACGATGAGTTGTCACTCCACTTGTAAGGTGACTAGGATGGTCAACCCACTCCATGTGGATATAGGCATCCCATATGGTGCAGGAGCACCCGTACAGGACAGGATATAGGTTAATTGTCCGCATGACAGGACATTAGTCTATTTTTAGTATGTTTGACTTCATCATGTAATAAGGTCCATTAGACCAATGCATATGTATTAGATCAGCCTAGGAGAGTGTGCAGGCAGTTAGAGATTGTGATCAGGTAGTCTGAGCTGTCCTCTCTCCCAGCCGCTTGGAAGCTCCCAGCCGCTGGGAATTGAGTTGGTAGTACTCGTAGGATATTGCTATATATACCTTCGATCTGTTAGGGTTTAGGATGATATGTTAGTTGTGTTATGCTATGGTGTTGTGTTAGGGATTGAGTTGAGATTCAGGAGAACAGTCCAGATATTGAGAAGCACTGTTATTTGACAGTATTGCAGAAACAGGACATTTGAATTTCATTTGAATAAGATCTCATCAAATTTCATTATCTGGTTTATCAGCTGTATCTGTTTTGATTTCCATTCTGTTTACAAGTTAATGGATACTTTCAACCCTTCCACCGGTTGATCCTGTGAATCGGTGGAATGGTCATGTATAATAGCTTAGTTTGCATTTTAGTTTTCTGTTTATGCATTTCATTGTTCAAGAGATCAGGTAGTAGCATGCTGTGAATCAGCCTAGCATCCTCATGTGCTAGGTTTAGAAAGATAAATCTTTAAGTTTTGGTCTGAAGGTGATCCGGCCCGATCATCATATTGTCTTTGTGAAATTGTGCGGTTCTGTGAGTTTGCATGCAGCGGACGGATATACAGGAGTCTGCATGTGCGTTTCCAGTCAGAGCGAATCGCATTGTCATCTGCGAGTATATCGCTATCAGGATCGGGTTATGAAACTGTTGAAGTTTGCATGTTTCAAGTGCATCAGGATGTTGTAAGTCAGATATATACTCAGTGTCTATATCGTCGTCAGGATCATCTCTCGTGTGTGCCCATCATCCGCATGTCGCTATCGCATGCAGGAGCGAAAGTTCATTTTTTTTTGCTAAGTATTGAAGAGGTCATCAGGATATTGTGTGACGTCATCGTCATCAGGATGTGACGTCATCGTCATCAGGATATTGCGGATATCACCTTATGCAAGTTTATCCTGCTCTCGCTAAGTGTTTAGGTATCGGCATAAGTTATCGGCATAAAGTTTGTTTAACATCATAAGGATGTTTCAATATGACCGGATAAGTCATATCATGATGCTGTTGTTTGTATAGTCGGCTATCGGGGCATCGAGGGAAAGGTGCTGAAGTTGTCGTCATCAGGATATTTGGAGCAACCGGATATTTTATATCCTGCTGACGAAGGTGGTGTTGAATATCATGATGATGCCGATAGGGTTTGGCACTAGATGAACAGTGAAACAGGAGGATGTTTGCGCTTGCTGAATATCATGATGATGATGATAGGCGAAAGGCGGAGGAAGTGAACAGTAGTCGGCAGGAGGATAATTGTGCTCGTCCGAAATATGATGATGCTGTTGGTGTTTGCAGGAAATATGATGATGATGCTGAGCCGATAGGGATTTTTAACATGCTGATTGTATTATTGACTCCTCCTTCCCGTTCGTAAGCTCCCGTTGCGTTATACCTCTGCATCATAGGGGTATCAGAGCAAAGGAAGGATCTTCTGGAAAAGATAAGGATATAGCAGGATGTCAGATGAAGAAGGAACATCGGAGGTTCCGACAAGGATGACCAACGCTGAGTTGGTAGTTCTGGTGAAGAAACAGATTGCAGAAAGCAAGGCCATGAAGGCTCAGAATCAGGAATTGAAGGATGAGTTAGCAAAGTTGAGGAGCAGAGTAGGTTCTAGTAGAGAAGAAGATAGGGAAGAAGAAGAGATCCCTAATTGGAGCGAGGAGGTCGTTCCTGCAGACCAGAGACCACTGTTGAACGCCCTCAAGGCCATGGAGAGGAGAACCATGGATGTGAAACTAGATTTGCCAGTGTTTACAGGCAAGATGGAACCTGATTCAGTGATGGAGTGGATAGACTGTTTGAACAATTTCTTTGAAACAGAGGAGATACCAGAACAACAGAGAGTGAAAATAGCCTAGTCAAAGATGAAAGAAGCTGCCTTGACATGGTGGAATTTTGTCCAAGATGATAGAGTACAGGAAGGAAAGCGTAGAGTTGCTACATGGAAGAAGATGATGGCATTAGTAAAGGAAGTTTATGTCCCATTGGATTACAGTATCCAATTACACAAAAGGAAGCAAAACCTGAAGCAGAAGGAGCTAGATGTCAGCTCATATACAGAAGAGTTCATGAAACTTTGTATGAAAACAAAGGTAAAAGAAAGTGAAGAAGAGAAGGTAGCCAGATACCTTAATGGATTGAGGTTCAACATTCAGGAAGATTTAAGTCTGCATAATCCAGATACAGTTCAGAAAAGCTTTCAGTTGGCATTGAAAGTGGAAGAGAAGTTAAAGAGAAAACAGGAACAACACAATAGAGGAAGAGGAAGACAACAAAGAGGTGGAAGAGGTCCTTTTAGAGGCAGAGGACATGGATAGGGATATCAAGGAGAATCCAGTCATGACAATAGTAAGGGAAACAATAGTCAGAACCAGAGGGAAAATTATAGTCAGCAAGGAAACTTCAGAGGTAGAAGACCTTTCAGAGGAAGATCCCAGGGCAGAGGATCCATCAGATGTTATAACTGTAACAAAGAAGGCCATATAGCCAGCAGATGTCCAGAAAAGGCCACAAGCTCAGCAGGAGAAAGGAGAACAAGTCTGATCCAAGAACCTGATAATCAAAGTAGGACAGGCTCTAATGATTTTCAGAGTGTGAATGCTCCTGATAATTATGGATACCCAGAAAGTGGAGAGTCTCTAATGATGAGAAGAACAGTAACTACCATGAAGGTACCTGACAAAGAATCCCCTCAAAGAAAGTCTCTTTTCAGGACTATTTGCAAAGCAGGAGGTAAGGCATGTAAAGTTTTGATTGATTCTGGCTCTACTGAAAATTTTGTGTCTGAACACATGGTGACAAAGCTTAAGCTTAGGAGATTGCCTCACCCATCCCCATATAAAGTCTCATGGCTTACACAAGGTCAACAGACAACTGTAGAAGAGCAGGCTTGGGTAGAATTTCAGATTGGAGCATATAAGGATAAGTTGTTGTTTGATATTACCAAGATGGATGCTTGCAATCTTTTATTTGGTAGACCATGGCAGTATGATTTGAAGGCACAACATGATGGTGTTAGAAATACCTATAAAATCACTAAAGATGGTAAGGATATACAGTTATTCCCATTGGCAGAGAAGGAGGAGAAATCTAAAGGAAAAGAGGTGAAGGTCATGCTGATGGAAGGCAAACAGTTCATGAAAGAAGTAGCAGCAGAAGGTGCAGTTGCATATGCCCTAATCCCATGTATGAGTGTGAATAAAGAATAGCAGCAAGAAGTCAAGGAAGAGAAGAAGCAAAGGTTCATAGACCCAGCTGTCCAAGAGCTATTGGATAAGTACAAAGGTATCATCTCAGAGGGAATGCCAAGATCCCTACCACCTGTCAGAGATATCAGTCACTGCATAGACTTAATTCCAGGGTCAACACTTCCAAACAAAGCAGCCTATAAGCTTACTCCAGAACAGAATGCAGAAGTAGCCAGACAGATTGAAGAATTGTTGGATTCAGGTCTGATTGGGAAAAGTCTAAGTCCATGTGCAGTACCAGCTGTACTAGCACCAAAGAAGGAAGGTACTTGGAGGCTTTGCACAGATTCCAGAGCTATTAACAAGATCACAATCAGGTATAGATTTCCAATCCCTAGGATAGAGGATTTACTTGATTGTTTGGGAAGTGCTAAGTATTTTACAAAAATAGATTTGAAGAGTGAATATCATCAGATCAGGATTAGACCAGGAGATGAATGGAAAACAGCATTCAAAACAAATGAAGGGTTATATGAATGGAAGGTTATGCCTTTTGGTTTATCTAATGCACCTAGTACTTTTATGAGGTTGATGAATGAGGTTTTGAAAGAATTCATTGGTAAGTTTGTCATAGTATATCTAGATGACATTCTGATTTTCAGCAACACAAAAGAAGAACATCTCAGACATATAGATTTGGTTCTTAAGAGGTTACATGAAGAGCAGCTGATGATAAATTTAGACAAGTGCTTGTTTATGCAAGAGGAGATCACATATTTGGGTTTTGTCATTTCACAAGGAAAGTTACAGATGGATAAGGAGAAGGTAAGTGCCATATTGTCTTGGCCAACCCCACAGACTATGAATGATGTCAGAAGTTTCCATGGGTTAGCAACCTTCTACAGGAAGTTTATAAGAGGGTTTAGTCATATTTGTGCACCCATGCTGGATACCATCAAAGGAGGACAGAAGTGCAGATTTGTTTGGACTCAAGGAGCAGATGATTCTTTTGAAACATTGAAGAAGAAGGTGGCACAGCAGCCAGTCCTTGCACTTCCAGACTTTAACAAAATCTTTCAGGTAGAATGTGATGCCAGTCACATGGCCATTGGAGCAGTACTCAGTCAAGAAGGTAGACCTATTGCATTTTTCAGTGAAAAGCTCAATGATGCTAAAAAGAGGTATTCCTCATATGATTTGGAAATGTATGCTTTAGTCCAGTCACTCAAGAAATGGAGGCATTACTTGATGCCAAAGGAATTCATAGTATTCACAGATAACCAGGCTCTGAGTTTCATAAACAGCCAGGAAAAGCTGAACCACAGACACATGAAATGGGTAGAAACCTTACAAGCTTTTACTTTTACATTGAAGCATAAGAAAGGAGTCAAGAATAAAGTTGCAGATGCTTTGAGTAGGAGAGTTCTAATAGTCAACCAGATTCAGTTAGAAAGTGTTGGCATTGATTCACTCAAGACCATGTATGAGACTGATGAAGATTTTGGAGAGATATATCATGTATGTACTTCTTTTGGGGAGAAATATCATGCTGAGTTCTCTGAATTTTTGATTCAGGATGGATTGTTGTTCAAAGGTGGACAGTTATGTATTCCAAGGTGTTCTATGAGGTTAAATATCATCAAGGAGAAACATTGTGGAGCTATGGCAGGTCATTTTGGTCTAGATAAGACTCTTGATCTTGTCAGAAGGCATTACTTTTGGCCTAAGTTACAATCAGATGTCAGAAAATTTGTAGAGACATGTGTGATATGTCAGAAAGCTAAAGGCAGGTCAACTAATGCAGGTTTATATCAGCCCTTACCCATTCCTTCCAGACCATGGGAAAGTATAAGTATGGATTTTGTCTTGGGTTTACCAAGGACAAGAAAAGGATTTGACAGTGTTTTTGTTGTAGTGGATAGATTCAGCAAAATGGCACATTTCTTGCCATGCAAAACCACTGCTGATGCTTCATACATTGCAGATTTATTTTTCAGGGAGATTGTCAGAATCCATGGATTGCCATTGAGCATAGTGTCAGATAGGGATGTGAAGTTTATTGGTCACTTTTGGAGAACTCTTTGGAGGAAACTTGGAACAAATTTGTCTTTTTCCTCTGCATATCATCCTCAAACGGATGGACAGACTGAAGTAGTGAACCGTTCCTTAGGCAATTTGCTTAGATGCTTGACAAAATAGCATGGAGAGAAGTGGGATAATATTCTGTCTCAAGCTGAATTTTCATATAATGATACTGTCAATAGGAGCACAGGGAAATCACCTTTTCAGATAGTTTATGGTATGCATCCAAGAGGAATTTTGGAATTGAGAGATCTACCTACAGTAGACCCTGTTAGTGCAGAAGGTGAAGCTTTTGCTGAAGCCATAAAAGAGGTTCATGATCAAGTCAAGACCCAACTGCAGCAAACCAACTTGAAATATAAGGAATATGCTGATAAAAAGAAGAAGGATGTACATTTTGATGTTGGAGATTTGGTATGGGTTCATTTGAAGAAGGACAGACTTCCTAAGGGCAAATATACTAAGCTCATGCAAAGAAAAGTTGGACCATGTCAGATTTTGCACAAGCATGGACAGAATGCTTATGAGATACAACTCCCTCCTGATCTTGGTTTGTCCCCTATATTCAATGTATGTGATTTAACTCCATACAAGTCTTATCCAGATGCAGATCAGGATCTCCTACAGGATACAGTTGATGATGACATTCCCAAGCATGATCCTCCACAGTTGCAGAAGGTTTTGGACACCAGAGTGGTCAAACAGACCAGGAACAAACAGTACTTGGAGTATCTAGTCTCTTGGAAGGGAAAACCAAATTCTGAAGCAGTATGGATGACTGAAGAGCAGATCCAGAAACATGGTGCAGATTTTGATACTCTCATCTCAAGTGGACTTGAGATTTCTTCTTCTGGGGAGTATGGTGCAGGAGCACCCGTACAGGACAGGATATAGGTTAATTGTCTGCATGACAGGACATTAGTCTATTTTTAGTATGTTTGACTTCATCATGTGATAAGGTCCATTAGACCAATGCATATGTATTAGATCAGCCTAGGAGAGTGTGCAGGCAGTTAGAGATCGTGATCAGGTAGTCTGAGCTGTCCTCTCTCCCAGCCGCTTGGAAGCTCCCAGCCGCTGGGAATTGAGTTGGTAGTACTCGTAGGATATTGCTATATATACCTTCGATCTGTTAGGGTTTAGGATGATATGTTAGTTGTGTTATGCTATGGTGTTGTGTTAGGGATTGAGTTGAGATTCAGGAGAACAGTCCAGATATTGAGAAGCACTGTTATTTGATAGTATTGCAGAAACAGGACATTTGAATTTCATTTGAATAAGATCTCATCAAATTTCATTATCTGGTTTATCAGTTGTATCTGTTTTGATTTCCATTCTGTTTACAAGTTAATGGATACTTTCAACCCTTCCACCGGTTGATCCTGTGAATCGGTGGAATGGTCATGTATAATAGCTTAGTTTGCATTTTAGTTTTCTGTTTATGCATTTCATTGTTCAAGAGATCAGGTAGTAGCATGCTGTGAATCAGCCTAGCATCCTCATGTGCTAGGTTTAGAAAGATAAATCTTTAAGTTTTGGTCTGAAGGTGATCCGGCCCGATCATCATATTGTCTTTGTGAAATTGTGCGGTTCTGTGAGTTTGCATGCAGCGGACGGATATACAGGAGTCTGCATGTGCGTTTCCAGTCGGAGAGAATCGCATTGTCATCTGCGAGTATATCGCTAGCAGGATCGGGTTATGAAACTGTTGAAGTTTGCATGTTTCAAGTGCATCAGGATGTTGTAAGTTAGATATATACTCAGTGTCTATATCGTCGTCAGGATCATCTCTCGTGTGTGCCCATCATCCGCATGTCGCTATCGCATGCAGGAGCGAAAGTTCATTTTTTTTGCTAAGTATTGAAGAGGTCATCAGGATATTGTGTGACGTCATCGTCATCAGGATGTGACGTCATCGTCATCAGGATATTGCGGATATCACCTTATGCAAGTTTATCCTGCTCTCGCTAAGTGTTTAGGTATCGGCATAAGTTATCGGCATAAAGTTTGTTTAACATCATAAGGATGTTTCAATATGACCGGATAAGTCATATCATGATGCTGTTGTTTGTATAGTCGGCTATCGGGGCATCGAGGGAAAGGTGCTGAAGTTGTCGTCATCAGGATATTTGGAGCAACCGGATATTTTATATCCTGCTGACGAAGGTGGTGTTGAATATCATGATGATGCCGATAGGGTTTGGCGCTAGATGAACAGTGAAACAGGAGGATGTTTGCGCTTGCTGAATATCATGATGATGATGATAGGCGAAAGGCAGAGGAAGTGAACAGTAGTCGGCAGGAGGATAATTGTGCTCGTCTGAAATATGATGATGCTGTTGGTGTTTGCAGGAAATATGATGATGATGCTGAGCCGATAGGGATTTTTAACATGCTGATTGTATTATTGACTCCTCCTTCCTGTTCGTAAGCTCCCGTTGCGTTATACCTTTGCATCACCATATTGTGGTAGAGGTTTTCTACCATGTGTCAGCATCTTGAGTAGTGTGTAAGGAATTATGACGCATAACGGTCATGACAGATTCTATGACGCGTAAGAGTTGTAAATTGAAGATCCTATGACAGGTGAGGACATGTGTCGAAGAACATCTTTGAGGAAGGATCTTTGGTCTCCAAGGGAGATTATGACATGTAAGAGGAATATGCTATTTTTAGTCAATGTATGACATATTCTCTTATAGCTGTAAGTGTTGTCAGTTATGATGGATTCTATGACAGTTGTAAGGTGCGTAAGAGCATTTGTCATAGCCTATCTTGGGACTAGGCACCCACATTGGGATGGGGTGATATGACAAGTGTCAAAACCATGTTGTAGTGTTGGACAAGTGTCCTTAGACATGGGTTTTGGGCCATGAGGCCAAGATGGACGCCCATCTCAGGAAGATTCCATTTTTTCCTTGAAACTTCTTATATAAACAAGTGCTTCGATGGGAGATGCATAGTATAATTGACAAGTACTATTATGTTGCTAGAATATCTCTAGATACGCATGTCGAAAACTCCTGAGAAGAATTGCATTGCAAGTGTGTTGTAAAGATTCTTTGTTTTGATAATACATTGTGTAGGTTTTGGAGTGGGGTTTTTCTCCCAAAAGGGTTTTCCCCACGTTATCTCTCTCTCTCTCTCTCTCTCTCTCTCTCTCTCTCTCTCTCTCTCTCTCTCTCTCTCTGTGTCTACATTCTATGTGTATGTGTATTGCTGCAATATTTGTGTTGTCGTGTTAACATCACTATAATTGTAAAGGTTTTAAAGAATTTGCATACATCTCTCCTCATTAGATTAGTGTAGGAAGTGTGTTCCGTGTACCTTGCTTCCTTTCAGTTGGTATCAGAGCTTGATCACCTTTGGTCCTAGTTGTTGGGTAGGGGTTTTTTGAGCTGATCTTAGATTGAGTTGGAGTCTTTGCAGAGTATTCTGTAATTTTGTTGTAGGAAGGAGATGGTAGGCACATCTAGAAGAGTAGAGGTGGAGAAGTTTAAAAGCACTAATTTTGAGTTATGGAAACTTAAGATGGAAGACATGCTTGTTGATTGAGACCTATGGGAAGCAATTTACAGTGTAAAACCAATGACAATGTTGCAAGATGATTGGCATCTCAAGGATTGGAAAGCTAAGAGTCTTGTGAGATTCTGTTTGGTTGACTTTATTTTTTTAAGTGTCCATGAGGAGAAGACCACGAAAGACCTATGGAAGAAGCTGGGAGATGTTTATCAGGCCAAATCCCTGGTGAACAAGTTATTCCTAAGGAAGAAGCTATACTCTCTGAGGATGGAAGATGGAGGATCCATTGCAGACCATCTAAATGCTTTTAACATGCTAGTTGCATAGTTGACATCCGTTGGTGTGAAAATGGAGGAGGAGGATCGATGTATGACCTTGCTTTGTTCTTTACTAGATTCATGGGATCATCTTGTTATGGCCATTGGGAGTACCACATCCACTTTCAAAATGGATGAAGTGGTGTCTTCACTATTATCTGAAGAGATGTGGAGAAAGTCATCTGAGTTGGCCAAAGAGGCTCTTGCCATTCATGGAAGACCCAAGGAGAAAGGGAAAAAGAAGAACAAGAAAGCTAAGAAGGGTAGATCCAAATCCTGTGGGAGATCCAAATCTCCTTGAAAGTCCAAGGATCTCTATTGGAACTGTGCTAAATCTAGACATTTTCGAAAGGAATGCAAAGAGGCGAAAAAGAAAAAGAAAAAGAATATCGCAGATTCAGATTCTGGCAAGTCATAAGATGATGGTGATGCTTTCATCACAACCTTGGCCACCCATGCATCTGATGACGTGTGACTAATTAATTTTGGGGCATCTTTCCACATGATCTTGCATCGAGACTGGTTTATAAAGTATGAAGAATTTGATGGTGGAAGAGTGTACCTTGGTAATGATTCTCATCTGAAGATAGTTGGCCATGGAAGAGTCACAATCTGATTCACTGATGGACGAATGAAGGGGATCTCTGGGGTCATGCACATCACAGGCTTGGCATGGAACCTTCTTTTTGTAAGTAAATTGAATGATGTAGGTGTGTAGGTTGTCTTTTCGAAAGAAGGATGCAAGATGACTAGAGGAGCTATGGTGCTTGTAAAGGGTACTTGGAGAGGTACTCTATTTCAGCTAGAGACATGCATTTCACAATGCAATAGTTCTTCTGACTCGAAGAAAAAAGTTGTAGTCACTTCATCCCCACCATTAGAACCGGCAATGAAAAGATCTGTTGTATCAAATTCTGATGGTAGTGCATTTTGGGAAACTAAGAGTGCTTATGCTTTGGAAATCAAGTTTCCTGCTAAAAAGACAATGTTATGGCATAAGAGACTTGGCCACATTGGTGAGAAGGGTCTTAGAACCCTAAAAAATAAAAACCTCATTGAGGGGTTAGATGATTGTAATCTCAATTTCAACTTTTGTGAACATTGTATATATGGAAAGAAAAACCGTGTTCAGTTTTACTTGAGTTCTCATAAGTCTTCTGGTGTATTGGATCTTATTCATTCTTATGTGTTTGGTCCAGTTAATGTT
Organism: Cunninghamia lanceolata; assembly: GCA_027924645.1. Classification (NCBI taxonomy): domain Eukaryota; kingdom Viridiplantae; phylum Streptophyta; class Pinopsida; order Cupressales; family Cupressaceae; genus Cunninghamia; species Cunninghamia lanceolata. Next base: position 4,483,784 of record BSBN01000463.1, on the reverse strand, counting down.
CCTTCAATCTCTAAATCTATATATTTTGTATCATTTATAGATGACTACAGTAGAAGGACATGGGTTTATTTCATCAAAAGCAAATCTGAAGTCTTTAGTCAATTCAAAGAGTTTAAAGCTTTTGTTAAGAATCAGACTAGTAAAAAGATTAAGTGTTTGAGAACTGATAATGGTGGTCAATTTTGTTCCACAGAGTTTGATAAGTTTTGCAAAGAACATGGGATTGAAAGACATAAGACAGCTCCATACACCCTGCAAAAAAATAGAGCTCTAGAGGGGATGAACAAGACACTACACTAATGGAGAAGGCTAGCAGTATGCTTAGTGGAGCAAGCCTTGAACCAAAGTTTTGGACTGAAGCTATAGCCACTACTTGCTACCTAGTAAATAGGTCTCCTACATCAGCTCTTGTTGGTAATACACCCATGGAGGTGTGGTCTAGTAAGAAGCCTTCAATAAGACATCTTCGTGTTTTTGGTTGTGAGGCATATGCTCATGTTCCTAGGGAGAAGAGGTTAAAATTGGAGAACAAGGTTGTTAAGTGTATCTTCATTGGCTATGGTGTCGGTGTGAAAGGGTACAAGCTTTGGGATCCTATGGCCAAAAAAGTGTTGTATAGCAGAAGTGTTATTTTCATAGAGCTACCACCTTCTTCCATTATTCTACAGCTAGAAGAGAAAGAAAAGAAAGAGGATGTGGTCCAGTTTCCCACTACCCTTGAAAAGACTGAACCAACATACCTTGTGAGACCTGATGGTGAGGAGTGATGAGTGTCAGGTAGCACCCATGATAATACACCTTTTATTGCACCAAAGTAGATTGACAATATTTGTTCTAATTATGTTAATGAGAGATGAATTACCTAAAATCATGATTTTTGATTGAAGGACTAATGTGCATTAAATTAATGGAAATATGTAGAAATTCTCTCTTTTTTAATCTACAGGTACAGTTGTTCAGGAAAAGACAAGTTTGAGCATCTTCAGAGGTGGTCCTAATAATCTCTGGAGCTGACATAAGGATACCACACCAGTCTCCAATATTTTCCAATATGATTGGAGAGATTTTGAGATAAGGGAGTGAATCATCTCTAGAGCTAGACTAAAGTCATGAGCATATCTCCAGAGCTGAATAGAAAGCCATAAAGCATATCTTTGGAGCTGCAGACAGAAGCACACACCTCTGGAGCCTTCTTAATACAAATGCATATTTTCAACGCCACTGCCAATCAACACTTCCCGTGGTAATTGGGGTACTCCAGATATTACTCAATCAACACCTAAGTAATCAAATGAAGACCCTAGTTAACTACCAGAAGTTTTATTTTTCTTTTTTATTTTGCATGAATTCTTGACAAACTAATTAAATACCTCTATTTCAGGGCCTTGCTACCTAGTTGTATTTGAAACTAAGACTCAAATTTAGTGAGACTGTTGTTCCACTAAAATCTATTTTAATTGCACAATTTTTACTCTACAATTAAACAGTTGATAGAATAAGAGATTGATGCTATCTCATAGATGAACTAGTAGTTAGGGTAAGTGATATCTCATCATTGGATTAGATATAAATTTACAAAGTAGCAACATAAGAAACATAGGGGATGAATTATTATTATTGTAATCTCATTTTGATATAGATACTTTTCTGAATACAAAACGATACTGATTGAATTGGACTGAAAGAGAACTGTGATATTATAGTCTTGTGTTGATTCATTGCCTTAGTCTTCAGTCCTGAGGGTGAGGAGCAAGGGCCCACTCCCACCACCAAGGCATAAGGCTAGTATTGTTTTTTTGTTATTCTGTTTCAGATTCTACTTAGAAAGATAGTTATTGTTTTCTTATAGATAAATGTATGTTTCAATTGTATGGATTAGTATAGATCTACATTCGCAATTCATTGTTACATCTCTATTTCCAGCATTCCTAGAATTTATTTTCATAGAAGATAGATCAGTAGCATTAGTTTCTTCAATCAGTAGAGATCATTAGAGTTAGTTAAATAGAGTGGAAACTAGAGGATTCCTAATTGGAGATAGCTAAGGACACAACCCTAGATTTGACACATGAAAATATGATAAAATGTTGAGGATGAATGACCCTTGTCAAGGAGAGCTCTAGAAGCTCTGAAAGCTCAGAAGAAGAAGCAAAACCTGAACCTTAACCTTTGAACTTAGGTCTACATGAACAAAGAAGCAACTTGATAGGTTTGGTTATTCACTACTTGATTCTAGTTGTGCTTTTGCCTTGCTTACTAACATTGATGAGCCTAGAACTGTGACAGAGGCTATGAGCATGAAAGATGCAAGTTCCTAGAAGGAGGCCATGGAAGATGAGATGGCTTCTTTGGAGAATAATAAAACTTGGGACTTGGTGCCTTTTCCTGTGTTGGATTTCTTCCCAACTGGATGCTTCCTAGTTATCCCTACAAGGTAGCCATCATTGATCAATAGGATTTTTGGGCCAGGGGCCAACAATATAGGAGATAGACTCTATAAATATCTCCTCTTCTTCTTTAGGCTCTGCAGAACCAAAGGGGGTATTCCCTATTCAACATTCGTGAAATGTGCTTATTAACTTGGTGGGATGTTGAGACAAAGCAGATAAATCCTCATATATGTAGACCAAAACTGTAAAATAAGTGCAGAGGGGCTAACTTTGGGCTTATGTTCGGCTATGAGACAGAGGATTTTGGTCCTAAAACTATTTCTAAATGTCCTAAAGGTTTATGTTTGAATTTTAAGTTTATTTTTGTATTTGGATGCAAAACTAGGACTTTGGTTGTAACCTCAATACAAGATTGGACTAGTGCCTATCTCAGGGCTCGAAGTCAATATACATACATATTTGAATGATCACCATAAACTCAAATCAATAACTGGGTTTCAAGGGGGTTTTGTAGTGTCTGCCTTACAAATACTTCCCAAAATTGAGTATTCAGTTATCTTTGCTTACAGACATCCTCACTGCAATATATTCTTCCCAACACTTAACCCTAAACATTTAATCTACTGCTTGAGCAGAAGTAAAAGATCAAGCATTCAACATAGCAAACCCACATCCTAGAATCTTAAACACCCCTTAGCTGTTTAGATTCAGAAGAAGAAAACATTTAATTTGGAGACAAATAACAGAATACATGCAATGAAGCATTACTCATATAAATCAACATGAAACTAGTAAGATTATGCATGAAACATTCAACATATGATTCATAAACTCACAAGACAACCAAAACAGAGCCACCAATGAAGTTGTATCTTATCACAGTACCAAAATTTATCCAGTTTTCAACAACAACAAATGAGTACACAGTTTGCACTTTATAACAAGACTGTGTACTCAGCAATAATTACAAGACATTTCAAAAATTTTGCCGGATACAATGCACCAAATAATGGCGCCCAAAAACATTGAAAGAATAGGCAGAACATGAAGGGAAAACAAGTGAGCTCGGGAGATGCGTCGCCGCTCACAGATTTTCCATTAAAATTGGTGGTTGGCCCATCAACTCCATCGACCCATACCTCTTCAAATAGCCAATAATGGCTCACCTACCCATGGCTTCCTAGAGTGCAGCGGCATATGAGCCTTAGAACTTTTCCCACCTAAAAATGGCTGCATATGCATAGGAAAATCCTTCGCTAAAAGTTTAAAACACGGCTATCGATCTCCTTCCCATCACTAGGATCAATGGCCATGGTTCATGCTGACTAGTCATCGGCCAATGAAATTATACCACGCAGGCACCCAGTGCTTCCTCTGACTTTTCACAACATACAAACATTTTGCCCTTTTTGCCCTTGTATATGCAGCTGAAAATGAGATTGTATATACATACAATCACTTGCATACAAGGCAGACCCCAAGACATTATGAAACAAGTTGAAAATTTGTTTGGGTCTAGGCCTTGTATGTATCTCCCTTTGTACATCGGCATATACAACACACTTTACATACAAGCCACAGACTTCAAACTATGATGAAGCACATCGCAATCGCTTTGAAGTCCAACTTGTACCTAAACCTTTGCATCTTCATTTTGTATATTGCATATACAAACACATTATACATTCTACGGATCTCAAATGACTATGAAGCACTCTGAAATTTAAATCGGGTCCGGCTTGTACCTCTTCACTTGTATATTTCCTTGTACATCGCATTATACAAATACAATATACATACTATGGACCCCAGCCATTTCATCAACCAGATTGGAGAAATATGTAATCTGAGCCTTATATCTCATCCCTTTCTATATTTTCTTGTATGTGCCCAATGTATGTAGCCGTTGTATGTCTAAACATACAAACCCGATATACAAGCAATCTCAACATACAACTACAGAATATTCTAGGAATCTGTGAAAGATTCCTCAATGCATATACAAACCCGATATGCATGTAAAAGATGCATACAATCAATTTATTCACTTCTTTGAAAGCTGATTGAACATTTTTGGGCCCCACCTTTATAATTTTGCACTTGTACATACAAAAACACAAACATGTGATAGATTTCACCGCCGCACAAAATGATTTTGGACTTAGCATCTTTTACTCAAGCACGATGAGAAAAGGTGGTAAAACATTGCATAGGGTCTAGTCAACCTATGAGCGCTAAGGCATGAGAATAGAACTTAAGCAATCGGGAACCCATTATAGGAAGTCAACAAAAAAATAGAAAATACAACGCAGAAGGCCAAAGGGAAATAAAACCTAAGGTATCAAGGGTTTGGAAGAACACAAATAGAAGCTTGCAGACCCAACTCAAAACCCTAACCCTAGGTGGGCACCACCACCGGCTCCGACTAGGGACGTGCAGGCGCAAGGCTGCAGCAAGAACCAAACCACTCCGAGACAAACCAGGAAAAACACAAAACGCAAAGCATGACCGACTATACAAGGCAGGTACAAACTATTTACACCTAATCTACAATGTGCACACAGGATATTCATTTATGAAAAGTAGGGCTTTAGGAACTGACCGTGCATAGGCAATTCTAGCAGTTCACCATTTAGGGCCTGGAAAAGGTAGGAATCTTCTCCATGAGTATTGTTGATTTGATATGGGCCCATCCATAAGGGCTCAAATTTACCATGCTTGCCCTTATCCTAACTTTTTGCACTCCAAACCAGGACTAAGTCATTCATCTGGAACTTCCTTTCTATAGACCTTTTATTAAACAAATATTTTACCTTCTATTGTTTCTTGATATTTGTCTTCTGTGCTTCTCTTCTAATTTCATCCAAGGCAACCAATTGATTTATCCTTTCATTCATTGAATCTTCAATCTCTTTATCATTTTCTTTTATGAACCTATAAACTGGCAAGAGATTATTCACAGGTAACTTAGCTATTGCACCATATACTAGCTCAAAAGGAGACCATCCAATTGCTTTCTTCACTGTTACTCTATCAGCCCATAATGCCATCTTTAACTTTGAATCCCAAGCCCTTTTGTTCTTGTCTACCATCCTTTTGATGATTTTCATAAGGCTCTTGTTACTTGACTCTGCCTGACTGTTTCCATGTGGATGATACGGTGATGCATATGATAAATTAATCCCATAGTTGTTGCAAAAATACACAAACTCACCCAATCTGAAACACATGGCATTGTCCGTGACCACTTTGACTGGCACTCCAAATCTGATAATAATGTGTTCCAGAATGAAATCCATCACCACCCTGCTTGTAGCTTTCTTAGTTGGAATGGCTTCAATCCATTTGGTAAAATAGTCAGTAGCAACCAAAATCCAACTATGTCCTCCACTTGATTTTTCTAAAATTTCCCCTATAAAATCAATTCCCCACTGCTAAAATGGAGCCTCCACAGTTACAGTTCTAAGGGGTAATGCGCCTTCATACTTTAGTTTTCCTTAAAACCTTTGGCAAGAATCACATTTTCTTACCAACTTTTGTGCATCTGAGAAAAGGGTGGGCCACCAATAGCCTGCTCTAAGAATTTTGTGAGCTATGGTTTTGGCAGTGTAGTGTCCACCACACACTCCCTTGCACATGTCATTTAAAATACCAGTAGCTTGACCTTCAACCACACACCTAAGTAGGACACCATCAGGATTTTTCCAATATAATTCTCCTTGAATAATTATGTATTTGATAGCATGTAGTTTTAAAGTCCTTTTCTGATTGTCACTAAGATGGGAAGGACAATTCAAATTCTGCAAATAGTATACAATATCCTTGTACCATTCAGATTCTAAAATATTAACAATTTCATCCTAAACTACATTTACCTGGCATGCTTCCAGATTTGACTGTGTCATCATCTTAGCCAAACCTTGTCCCCTTACCAACTTTGTGATCTGTATCTCAATATTGAACTCTTGTAATTTATTAATCCACCTACAACTTCTTCCTGTCACCTCTTGCTGAGTGAAAATGTCCTTGACTACTGCATGGGGCACATAGGCAACTATCTGAGATCCTACTAAATATGGCCTGAAACTTTTGACTGCTTTAACCAATGCATATGCCTGCTTTTCCATGATATCATACTTCAATTTAGCTGCCTGCAATGACATGCTAAAGAAAGCAATAGGTTGCTCAAAACCATCTTCATTTTTCTATAATAAACATGCACCAACAGTGTGAAAAGAGGCAAATGAGAATAACTAAAGTGGCTTAGAAAAATTAGGAGATCTTAATACAGGAGCCATCTTTATAGCTTCTTTGATGTTCTGAAATGATTTAGTTGCTTCACTTTCCCATTTGATAGTTGAACCTTTCTTCAACATTTTAGAGATATCCCTTGTGACCTTTGCAAAATTAGGAACAAATCTTCTAACAAAGTTAATTTGTCCAAAGAATGACTGAATACCTTTCACAGTTTTAGGCATTTGAATCCTGTCAATTGCAGCAACCCTTTCAGGATCAATCCTAACTCCATCTTTGGAAATAATGTGTCCCAATAATTTTCCTTCCACTACCCCAAAAGCACATTTCTTTGGGTTAAGTCAAATGCCTAATAAAGATTTGTTCTAGATGAATGCAATGTTGCTCCTCTTTTTTTGAATAAACAGTTAAATCATCTTGATATACAACCAAGATTGAGTCAATCAATCCTGCAAAAGCAACATCCATAGCCCTTTGAAATGTAGCACTTGCATTTGTTAGTCCAAATGGCATTCTCATATATACGTAGGTCCCCCATGGAGTGGTGAAGGCAGTCTTGAATTGTTTAGATTCTTTTACCTTCACCTAATTATATCCTAAAAATCCATCCATCATGGATAAAAGCTCACAACCAGTTACCTTCTGCAGCATAGCCTCCATGTTAGGCAGTGGATAATTATCCTTCAAAGAAGACACATTCAGATTTCTAAAGTCAACACAAAGTCTTATGTCACCATTTTTATTTCTAACTGGGACAAGATTGGACACCCAAGTTGAGTGTCTAATAGGCACAATTATTCTAGCTTCCCTAATCTTCATAAGCTCTTCTTGCATCTTTGGAGCCAGAGTTGGGTTAATAGGTGGTGCAAGAGCACCTACCTGACAGCTGGCCTCCATGAGGCAGTTAGTTTGTTTTAGGTCTTGTTGATGTTTCCAAGAAGGTCTTGTAAGACCAATGCATGTAATAAGGTCATGTTGACTAGACTTTACTATTTTTAGCTAGGTTGTTAGGACAGCTGTTATGCTGTATGTCCGGTTGGATCTCCCAGCCGCTTGGAAGCTCCCAGCCGCTTGGAGTCAAGTTGGTAGTACTCGCGAGAATTCCTATTTATGCATTAGGATCAGTTGGTTTTAGGCAGATTGAGGAGTTAGATTGTAGAGGAGAGACAGAATATTGTACTTGCATCTTTTGAAATCAATAAAGAGATCCTTTTTGTGTCAACTCTCTATTTTGGATTCCATTGTGTAATCGAGTTGCTATTCTAGTGGTTACATGGATTCGCTGATCCATTCCACCGGTTGATTCATTGAATCGGTGGAATGGCTATGTACAATAGTTTAGGATTTAGTTTGCATTTTCTGTTTGTTCACATGTATGTTTGCAGGATCGCAGTCGAGAGGTGTTGAGAACCCTAGCATGGGTATGTGCTAGGTCGTGCTGGTTGTTAGAGTCTAGAAGGTCATCCAGGAAGCAGATCAGGTCACCTCAGGAGGTTTAGCGGACCGAAATTTGCTAAGGTTGGAAATTCGTCACAACGGCATCATCAGGATATTTCTGTGTATATCCTGCAGTTACTTCGGGCGTCATCCGAGTAGATGGAGGTGAGCATGATGTAATCGTTTGCATAAGGTGAATGCGTTTCGGGGTGATCATCATCAGGTGTTGCCGAGGAAGGGTATATCGGCATAAGTTAGTCGATCGGGTTGATAAAATCATCGCGGGCTGATAATGTTAAGTTTGGCCGACAGCAGGATATTGAAGGAACTGCATATGACATCATCGTCATCAGAATATTCGTCATCAGTATAAAGTTGAGTATCAACATCAGGATGTTTCATTTGACCGGATAAGTCATATCTTGATGCTGTTTGTTTGAGTAGTCAGATATTGGGGTGACGTAAGCATCGAAGGAAAGGTGCGTGAAGTGTCGTCATCAGGACATATGGAGGGAACCGGATATTTTATGTCCTACTGAGGAACATGATGTTGAACATCATGATGCTGCAGAAAGCGTTTGGTGGTAAGATGAACAGTGAACATCAGGAGGATGTTTGCGCTTGCCGAATGTGATGATGCTGCTGATAGGCGAAAGGTCGAAGGTTTGTCTGCAGGAGGATATCGGTCGGCAGAGAAAATATGATGATGCTAACAGTGTTAAGGGAAATATGATGATGATGATGAAGGGTTGCAGACATACATGCTGTATGTCAAGGTTTTAGTGTGGATGCCTCTGCATCATAGTGGTATCAGAGCTTAGCAAAAGGTCTGGGCTGTTGTGTGTTGATTCTGTCACCGAAAGGACAGAGGTAGAGGAGTGAGAGGTTGACAAAATGCCTCCGAAAGGTAATGGTACTGCAAGGGAGTTGTAGGAGATGAAGGAAAAACATGCCAGAGAGATGAGGAAGATGAAGGAGCTTGCTGAAGCACTTCAAGCCAGGCTTGTAGCCTTGGAGAAGAACAAAAAGAGGGAAGTGGAAGACAGTGAGTCTGAAGAAGATGAAGATACTGTTGAAGAGTATGAAGAGGTAGCTGAAGATCTGGATGCTAAAGACCAGAGATTTGCAAAACTGTTAAAGGCAGTGCAGAGTGATAAACCTAAGGTAAAGGTTGATGTTTCCAAGTATAATGGAAGTTTGAATGAAGATGAGTTACTAGATTGGATTGCTGCACTTGATAATCACTTTGAATGTGAAGATGTTGCTGAGGATCAGAAGGTAAAGATTGCAAAGACCAAGTTAGGAGGTCATGCTTTGGTATGGTGGGATTATCTACAATCCGAGAGAAGGAAACAAGGAAAGTCAAAGATCACTTCATGGGATAAAATGGTAGCAAGGATCAAAGGTAAATTCTTGCCCAAGGATTATGAAATTCAGATGTTTAAGAAGCTGCAATTTTTAAGGCAGAAGGAAATGGATGTGAAGGCATATACTGAGGAGTTTTATACGTTGAGTATGAGATCTGGTCATCATGAGAATGAGGTAGAAAAGGTGGCTAGGTACTTGGCTGGTTTGAGATTGAACATACAGGATGAGTTAGTTTTAGCTAACCCTAAGAATGTGGAAGATTGTTACCAAATGGCAATCAGGATTGAAGAAAAGATGAATAGGAGACAAGATAAGTCCATGAGAGGAAGAGGAAACAATATGAGGGGAAGAGGATCAGCCCCTACAATAAGGCAAACCAATGAGGGTCAAGAAGACACTGGTAAAGGACAGGGACAGTCTGATTTCAGAGGTGGATGGAAAGGTAATAGGGGCAGATTTGGAAGTGGTAGAGGTTCTACTACTTTTTCAGGAAAGTGTTACACCTGTGGTGAGTTTGGTCATCCATTTTTCAAATGTCCAGAAAACAAGGGTTCATCATCCAGAGATGATAGAACGAATGACAAGAGAGTACAACTTGTGCAAGAAGAGAAAGTAGAGGAATGTGTACAAAGTTCAAACACTTATCAAGGAGATAGAGCTCCTGACAGTTATGGATATCCTGAGGAGGGAGAAGCATTGATGCTTTGGAGAATTAGTTTGCAGACATCAAAGGATATGATGCAAAGAAGAGCTCTTTTCAAGACCACATGCAAGAGCAAAGGTAAAGTATGTAAGGTTGTCATTGATACTGGTTCAACAGACAACATGGTATCTCAGGAAATGGTGGATAAACTGAATTTGGAAAGGATTCCACAACATCACCCTTACAAGGCATCTTGGGTGAGTGATAGTCAATCACTTTGGGTATATGAACAGGCATATGTTGATTTTCAGATTGGAGCATATCATGATAGAGTTTTTTGTGACATTTTGCCCATGGAATGTTGTCACCTACTGTTGGGTAGACCATGGCAATTTGACAGGAGGGTACTGTATGATGGGTATGCTAATACCTACACCATCAAGAAAGATGGGAAAACTATTATGTTGATGCCATTGTAGGAAGATGCTGCAGCACAGAAGGCAGCAAAAATCATTTTAGTGGGAAAGAAGGAATTTGTGCAGATGCCTATAGGAGCAGGCATAGAGGCAGTTGAGGACATTGTAGGGAAAGGAGTTGTTAAGGACAACAGTTTGAAGACAGTTTCAGTTTTGACTGACAGAGGTCAGCAGCAGGTTCAGAAACAGGTTTGCAAACAGCAACCAGTTGAGAGGAATGACAAGGATGTTGTCATAGTTGGGACTATTGTTTGTCCTATAAAGGTTGAAAGGAAGACAGAACTGAACATTGCAGAAGTTCAAGAGGCAATTCCTAAGGTTATTCAACCAAGTATTCAGACAGAGGTTCTGGTAAGACAACCTGACAAACACAAGGTATGTGTGAGAAGGGCCTACATTGACAGGCATGAGGGTTTACTTGCAAGATAGCAAGTTACAGTTTAGAAATCTTGGAGCAGCCAAGAGACAATAGAGGATAAAGCTGGAACAGGTCAGAACACTGAGATGGCAAAGTGTAAAGGTGGAATTTTTCCACAACCTAACTCATGGGACATGAGTTCTTTTCTGTTGGGGAGTATGGTGCAGGAGCACCTACCTGACAGCTGGCCTCCATGAGGCAGTTAGTTTGTTTTAGGTCTTGTTGATGTTTCCAAGAAGGTCTTGTAAGACCAATGCATGTAATAAGGTCATGTTGACCAGACTTTACTATTTTTAGCTAGGTTGTTAGGACAGCTGTTATGCTGTATGTCCGGTTGGATCTCCCAGCCGCTTGGAAGCTCCCAGCCACTTGGAGTCGAGTTGGTAGTACTCGCGAGAATTCTTATTTATGCATTAGGATCAGTTGGTTTTAGGCAGATTGAGGAGTTAGATTGCAGAGGAGAGATAGAATATTGTACTTGCATCTTTTGAAATCAATAAAGAGATCCTGTTTGTGTCAACTCTCTGTTTTGGATTCCATTGTGTAATCGAGTTGCTATTCTGGTGGTTGCATGGATTCGCTGATCCATTCCACCGGTTGATTCATCGAATCGGTGGAATGGCTATGTACAATAGTTTAGGATTTAGTTTGCATTTTCTGTTTGTTCACATGTATGTTTGCAAGATCGCAGTCGAGAGGTGTTGAGAACCCTAGCATGGGTATGTGCTAGGTCGTGCTGGTTGTTAGAGTCTAGAAGGTCATCCAGGAAGCAGATTGGGTCACCTCAGGAGGTTCGGTGGACTGAAATTTGCTAAGGTTGGAAATTTGTCACAATGGCATCATCAGGATATTTCTGTGTATATCCTACAGTTACTTCGGGCGTCATCCGAGTAGATGGAGGTGAGCATGATGTAATCGTTTGCATAAGGTGAATGCGTTTCAGGGTGATCATCATCAGGTGTTGCCAAGGAAGGGTATATCGGCATAAGTTAGTCGATCGGGTTGATAAAATCATCGCGGGCCGATAATGTTAAGTTTGGCCGACAGCAGGATATTGAAGGAACTGCATATGACGTCATCGTCATCAGAATATTCGTCATCAGTATAAAGTTGAGTATCAACATCAGGATGTTTCATTTGATCGGATAAGTCATATCTTGATGCTGTTTGTTTGAGTAGTCAGATATTGGGGTGACGTAAGCATCGAAGGAAAGGTGCGTGAAGTGTCGTCATCAGGACATATGGAGGGAACCGGATATTTTATGTCCTACTGAGGAACATGATGTTGAACATCATGATGCTGCAGAAAGCGTTTGGTGGTAAGATGAACAGTGAACTTCAGGAGGATGTTTGCGCTTGCCGAATGTGATGATGCTACTGATAGCCGAATATGATGATGCTGCTGACAGGCAAAAGGTCGAAGGTTTGTCTGCAGGAGGATATCGGTCGGCAGAGAAAATATGATGATGCTAACAGTGTTAAGGGAAATATGATGATGATGATGAAGGGTTGCAGACATACATGCTGTATGTCAAGGTTTTAGTGTGGATGCCTCTGCATCAATAGGTCATTATTTTTGTCTGAACGGCTTAGCTCCAGGCTTCAATGGGATCTCATGCTGGAACAAATCCTCTCTATAAGCTTTTAGGTCCTCATATGACCATGCAAAAATATGCTTATATTTTTTCAATAAAGCTATCACTATACTTCTGATGTGTGGTTTGAGCTGCTTGCTAATATATACCTTTTTGGGGGCCTGATGTGTCCCCAAGTTTATCTCCTCCAAGTCATCCTTGTTTGTAGGAGATGCCTTTGTAACAAATTGATCTCTATTGTCAAATGATCTTTCTAAAGAAACCAGTCCTCTGGGAATTTTATTTTTCTTAAGCTGAATCATTTCTTTCCCCAAAAAAATTTCTTTTCCATCCACAACTTCTACAAAGTTTTGAAAATCCATCTCCTGGTTCTCATATTCATCTATGCAGTGTAAAAATCTTAACAAATCTTTATCATCATCAAACACTTGCCAACTGAACACATTATCTAGTACTGCAGGTCTAAGTTTAACTTCAACATTTGTGACATTAGACAGAGTGACATCATCTAGCCTTATGGCTACATTAGCTAAAAAATTTGCCATGACATTTTTTGATCTCTCTATCCAGTTTATTGAAAAAGCATCAAACAATTCAGTTGTATCCCAGACAACATGTTTATACTATTTTAACCTCTTATTTTTTGAAGTATACTTATCTCTAACTTGGGAAACAATTAACTCTGAGTCTCCAAACACTCTTAACATCTTAATCCCATGCTTAAGAGCAACATTCAATCCTAGTAATAGAGCCTCGTATTCTGCAATATTATTTGTGCAGGTAAATTTTAACAGGAAAGAAAATTTTAGAAGCTTACCCGCTGGAGCAAGAACACAACTCCAGTACCAGATCCTTCCTTTGAACAAGCTCCATCAAAATACATAGTCCATAGACCCTGTTGGTCAAGCTCTTGAATGCAAATATCTTTCCTTTTACCTCCTTGATCATCTGAGACAACTTTGAAGTTCTCATAGTCAGTGTCCACAAAACAAACATTCTCATCTGAACCCTGATCCTTAACTGTTTCTAGTGATCTTTCTTCTCTAATCAGCTTAACATCTTTGCCATTCATCGGGATCATAGCATATGACAAATTTAACTGCATACTTCCTCCAATCAATGCTGCCCATCTTCTTGACAATAGCATACCATATTGTGGCTTTATGTCAACCACTGTTATGTTCATTCTATATGTTTTTTCTGGATATGCTACTAACCTAAAATCCACATCCTTCATGATTCCAATAACTGGTAGCTCCCTAGCATCCATTGCATAGCATTTTCCACATGCTTTATCTATCTTCAATCCAGCTTGTTGCATGATAGCCAGAGGCATAATATTTGTTGATGCTCTAGAATCAAGCATACAATTCCTAATTGTTCTTTCATTAATAACAAGGGACACATAAAATGGCTCAACCTGTGAAGGGCATTTTGTTACGGTCACCCCCAGATAAACTTCAGGAACCTCATCACCTTCAATACACAAGGCCTGTTTCTTACCTTGACCCTCAACATTTTGCTCAGCCTGACAAGCTACTCCTAAAATTAAGGACAATGGCTTATTCCTCATTTCTTCAACTTTCATCATTTCCATCAACGGAACAGAGATCTTCACCTAGGATAAAACTTGAGTTATGTCAAAGGGAGCATAATTTTGTATAATAGTTATAGCCTGAGCCATGGTTTTACTCTTATCCTGAGCTGATCCAGCTTTAATCTTAGCAGCCCTCTGACCGTTATCCAGGACCTGAGAATCCTTATTTTGATCCTCATTTTGGGTAATTTCATTTTCTGGTCCTTAAGAATCATAACCTATTTTTTGCTTAGAGTTCTTATTACTGTTCCACTGCGTCTTTCGTGGTCCAGCCAGTTTATGATTATGCGCTGGTTGATTCACAAAGGTGCTTTCTGGTTGGCGTGGGTCGCTTACCTAAGCTTTACCTCTAAGATTGTAATTGTTTTTGACCTAAGCTACTATTGCGGCTATGAGAGCTCTAATTTCCTCATCAAAAGGTCTCCTCAAGTTATTCAGAAAAATGTGTGAGTCCTGAGCATATGCATAATTATCTTCATCATCTTCATCATAGGGAAACTGTTGGCAAACCTGAGTCCCATAACTCATATTTTCATCTGCATCATAGGATGAATACTCCCTATTTGTGGACAACATTTACATTATCATCCTCCATAAAATGTGGCTCATTGCATTCATCACAGGAAACAACATTATTATACAAAGACTGAGCCATCATATATTGTGATTGTGAATGAGGCATTTGACATATTATGCACCATGGGGTGTCATCAACAATATTTACAGTCTTCTTCAAAGGATCAAGAGTCTCCTTTACATTTTGAGCTCTTTGATTGGTGTTGCTGCTATGTGGGAGAATGGGTTTACCATTATGCCAATTAGTGTTATATGGCATATCATGCAATGATGGTCTCTTTTCTTGTCTCTAGTAAACCTGCCTGTCAGGACCTATTCCCTTTTCATTTTTAGCAAGTCTATAACTTAAGTCCTTAACTACAGTTGTCAATTTATCTAATTTATCCTTAGAATTAGATGCATTACCTTGAGTACTTTGAGGCTTATTTGGATTTTGCAAAATCTTCACATCATCCCTTCTATTTGTCTTACAAGATGCTTTCCTATTATTTTCAATATTTGTTGCAATCCTGAAAGCATCCCTGAGGCTAGTACGACCCTTATCTCTTAATCCAGAGGTTGTTTTGGCATCAAAAGCATTTATGTACAGCACCATGCACATTGGTTCATTAGGTCTCATATGAGGTGGTAATTTGTTCAACACTTTAGTGAATCTAGCATTAAAATCTGTAACCTGCTCACTTGACCCCTTAGTGATGCTAGTGAATTCATTTACAAAAAAGCTTGGGTCAGTTTTGTCACCATATTGTTCTTTAAAAATCCTCTTGAAGTCATCCCATGATGAAACACTCCAGTCAGGCAGACTCTTATACCATTCTCTAGCTTCATCAACTAGGGATTGCATAAATAATTTCATAAAAACATCTTCATGCTCAATCTCAAAGTTGTCCATGACATTCTGAAAAGCCTTGAAATGATCCTCACCTGACATAGTATTTTTTCCTAAAAACTTTGGCACCTGCGGCCTCACATGTTTGTCAATGGGATTAGGGTAGCTAGGAATACCATCAAAAACAAGTTGCTTGAATCTATCTAGCTGCATAGGCTGTCTACCAAACTGATTAACATTGGCATTCCTATTTGCGTTCTAATTTCTCACATTATTTAATGGTACCCTAACATTGTTTGCATTTTGTCTCTGATCAATTTGCTGATACTGGACTTCATTTCTTTGCTGGTTTCTCCGCACATCTGCATCATCAAGGGTGGGAACTAAATTATGTTGAGCAATTTTCAAAACTTGTACCCTTTGTCTCATGTCATCCCTAATCTTTACTGCCTACAGATATTCTAATTCAGCCCTCAGGCTCTTGATTTCTTCAGCTAATTCTTCATCTTTGGGCATGGAAGAGGATGGTCCCTTTCCATATTGGTCACCATCATCATCCCTTGGGGATTCAGTTTCTTCAAATCTGTTAGGGGGATCTAAGAAAGGGTGTTCCTAGAACACTTCTGACCTCATTCTCAATTTGTCACCTTGTTGTCTCTCAAATACATCCTAGATTTCAGCCTCAAAGTTTGAAAAATAAGGTATTGTCTACTCTGAAGATCCTAGATTGTCTTGAATATTATCATTACTTCTGGGAGAACCCTCTTGACTGGCTTGATCATTCCCTTTTTTCTTGTACATCATTTTTCTGGGTAATTCTTTAGACAGAGGATTATGCAGGGATCTTCTCCCTTATATACAAATTTTTACTTTACCGGTTGGGAGATTTGTTCGAAGTCGCCACCTACAACTAGGAATTATTTTCTTTTAAACCAGGGTTCTTACATAAAGCATTCCCCAGTAGAGTCACCAAATCTATTGGATTTCTTCCCAACTGGATGGCTCTGCAAAACCAAGGGGGGTATTCCCTATTCAACATGCATGAAATGTGCTTATTAACTTGGTGGGATGTTGAGACAAAGCAGATAGATCCTCATATATGCAGACCCAAACTATAAAATAAGTGCAGAGGGGCTAACTTTGGGATTTTCTTCAGCTATGAGATAGAGGATTTTGGTCCTAAAACTATTTCTAAATGTCCTAAAGGTTTATGTTTGAAGTTTAAGTTTGTTTTTGTATTTGGATGCAAAACTGGGACTTTGGTTGTAACCTCAATACAAGATTGGACTGGTGCCTATCTCAGGGCTCGGAGTCAATAGACATACATATGTGAATGATCACCATAAACTCAAATCAATAACTGGGTTTCAAGGGGGTTTTGTAGTGTCTGCCTTACAGATACTTCCCAAAATTGAGTATTCAGTTATCTTTGCTTACAGACATCCTCACTGCAATATATTCTTCCCAACACTTAACCTTGAACATTTAATCTACTGCTTGAGCAGAAGTAAAAGATCAAGCATTCAACATAGCAAACCCATATCCTAGCATCTTAAACACCCCTTGGTTGTTTAGATTCAGAAGAAGGAAGCATTCAATTTGGAGACAAATAACAAAATACATGCAATGAAGCATTACTCATATAAATCAACATGAAACCAGTAAGATTATGCATGAAACATTCAACATATGATTCATAAACTCACAGGACAACCAAAACAGAGCCACCAATGAAGGTGTATCTTATCACAGTACCAAAATTTATCCAGTTTTCAACAACAACAAATGAGTAACACAGTTTGCATTTTATAACAAGACTGTGTACTCAACAATAATTACAAGGCATTTCAAAATTTCTGTCAGATACAATGCACCAAATAATGGTGCCCAAAAACATTGAAAGCGCGGGCAGAACAGGAAGGAAAAATAGGTGAGCTCAGGAGATGTGCCGCCACTTGTAGATTTTCTATTAAAATCAGTGGTTGGCCCATCAACTCCATCAACCCATACCTTCGCAAATAGCCAATAATGGCTCACCTACCCATGGCTTCCTGGAGTGCAGCGGCCTATGAGCCTTAGAACTTTCCCCCCCTAAAAATAGTTGCATATGCATAGGAAAATCCTTCACTGAAAGTTTAAAACACGACCGTCGATCTCCTTCCCATCACTAGGATCAATGGCCATGGTTCACACTAACTAGTCATCAGCCAATGAAATTATGCCACGCAGGCACCCTGTGCTTCCTCTGACTTTTCGCAACATACAAACATTTTGCCTTTTATCCTTGTATATGCGGCTAAAAATGAGATTGTATATACATACAATCACTTGCATACAAGGCAGACCCCAAGACATTTGACACAAGTTGAAAATGTGTTTGGGTCTGGGCCTTGTATGTATCTCCCTTTGTACATTAGCATATACAACACACTTTACATACAAGCCATGGACTTCAAACTATGATGAAGCACATCGCAATTGCTTTGAAGTCCAACTTGTACCTAAACCTTTGCATCTTCATTTTGTATATTGCACATACAAACGCAATATACATTTTGTGGATCTCAAATGACTATGAAGCATTCTAAAATTCAAATCGGGTCCGGCTTGTACCTCTTCACTTGTATATTTCCTTGCACATCACATTATACAAATGTAATATACATACTACGGACCCCAGCCATTTCATCAACCAGATTGGAGAAATATGAAATCCGCGCCTTGTATCTCATCCCTTTGTATATTTTCTTGTATGCGCCCAATGTATGTAGCCGTTGTATGTCTAAACATACAAACCCGATATACAAGCAATCTCAACATACAACTGTAGAATATCCTAGGAATCTGCGAAAGATTCCTCAATGCATATACAAACCCAATATGCATTTAAAAGATGCATACAATCAATTTATTCACTTCTTTGAAAGCCGATTGAACATTTTTGGTCCCCACCTTTATACTTTTACACTTGTACATACAAAAACACAAACATGCAACAGATTTCACCACCGCACAAAATGATTTTGGACTTAGCATCTTTTACTCAAGCACAATGAGAAAAGGTGGTAAAACATTGCATAGGGGCCGGTCAACCTATGAGTGCTAAGGCATGAGAATAGAACTTAAGAAACTGGGAACCCATTACAAGAAGTCAACAACAAAATAGAAAATACAATGCAGAAGGTTGAAGGGAAATAAAACCTAAGGTATCAAGGGTTTGGAAGAACACAAATATAAGCTTGCAGACCCAACTCAAAACCCTAACCCTAGGTGGGCACCACCAGCCTAAAGGACAGAAACCTGTTGGCTATAAATGAGTGTTCAAGAAGAAATTTGGTGCAGATGGCAGTTTTGAGAAGTATAAGGCCAAACTAGTTGCGAAGGGGTACTCACAAATGGAGGGAATTGATTATGGTGAAAATTTCTCTCCCATTGCAAAGTTGACATCTATTTGGTGCCTATTATCTCTTGCAGTGGCTTATGACTGAGAGGTGGAGCAAATGGATGTGAAGACAACATTCCTTCATGGTAATTTTGAGGAAGAGATTTACATGTCACAGCCAAAGCATTACATAGAAAAAGGTAAAGAAAATTTGGTTTACAAGCTGAAGAAGTCTTTATATGGTTTGAAGTAATCTCCTAGGATGTGGTGTATGAAATTTGATTCCTTTGTGTTGTCGATTGGATTTCTATGATCAAAATCAAATCATTGTGTGTACTACAAATTTGACAATGATCGCATTCTCATAATTGCATTGTATGTTGATGATATGTTGTTAATTGGGAATGGTAAAAATACGATTTCTGATTTGAAGTCTCAGTTGTCAGCACAGTTTGAAATAAAAAACTTAGGGGAAGCTAGATACATTCTGGGAATGGAAATCAAAAGAGACTGAGAAAACATAAAACTTTAGTTAAGCCAGAGTAAGTATGTGAAGACCATGTTGGATAGATTCAGCATGGCAGATTGTAGACCATTGTGTGTCCTGTTTCTTCGGGGACAAAGTTATCTGTTAATGATTGTCCAAAATCTCCTTCTCAGGTGGAGGACATGAGTAGAGTACCTTATGCTAGTGTTGTTGGTAGTTTGATGTATGCTATGGTTTGTACTAGACTAGACATTGCCCAAGTAGTGGGAGTCCTTAGTCAGTTTATGGCTAATCTTGGATGGGTACATGGGATGCAGTAAAGAGAGTGTTTAGATATTTCCAAGGTACTTCTGAGTATTCCCTATGTTATCATGGTCATCCTATAGGACCTCAGCATTCTGTTAGTATTCATGGATTTGTGGATTCTAATTAGGCATGTGACATTGACAATAGGAGATCCACCAGTGCTTATGTGTTTACTATGTTCAGTGGTGCAATTAGTTGAATGAGTAAGTGGCAACTTGTGGTCACTTTGTCCACGATAGAAGCTAAGTATATGGCAGCTACTCATACATGTAAGGAAGCCATTTGGCTTAAGAGATTGTGTTCAGATATTGGTGTTGATGCAGGATAGATTACTATCTGTTGTGTCAGTCAGAGTGCGATTTGCCTAGCAAAGAATCCCAATTTCCATGCCAAAACAAAGCATATTGATGTACAATTTCATTTTGTGTGAGATGTGGTCGAGGATGGGAAGGTGATGGCACTACCTTGTCAGTCACGTACGAATTCAAATAAAACACAGAACTTCAGTGCAAGAAAATGACAGGAGACAAAATAAAAGTAACAAGAGAAATGCAATAGAGAAATGCTTTATTTATTTAATATAGTTGTTCATTACAAAATATATATATGCCATCTACAATTAGCCTCTACATAGCATGGATACAAGACCAAAAAAAAAATTGAGAAAAAAATCTCAAACTCCTTATTCAGCAATAGTCGACCTTTTGCTAACAACAATTGCCCTTCTCAGACTATTCTCTTCATGCCAATCTCCCCCTTCTCCCAATAGTGACCCCAAATTAAAAATGTAACCATATGTTGCCAAGATATGCCATGATGCCCACGATTTCCACTTTCAAGTTTGTAGTAGAGATAATAATGGTCGCTGCCAAAAATAACTAAATGAGCCCACCATATGCATGAAATGGAGCCGTCGATAAAAGAAGAAAGATATGGCTGTCACCTCTAGCAATGAAGCCATAAAACGTAGCCAAAGAATAAACAGAGGAAAAGAAACTGTCGCCATGTGAGGAAGAATGGAGCCGCTAGAATAAATCACCCTCAAGCATGCAGAAGTAGAAATGAATAATTTCATTATGCACGATCACCTAGATCAGAAAAGGATAAATGCATATTTTAAAATGTTGTTTCTAAATTTAACCGATCTACCAGGAAGAAAGAAATAGTCCAAAGGAAACTTCATGATCTTATTGCCAGCTGGTCCCCACATAGGCAAGATTCGTGGCCTTTTTAATATTCTGATATTTGGAAGGAATTACCAGCAATGAGCCTCCTAAAAATAGGCAAGAATAAATTATTAGAGGAAAAGGTCGACAAGAGGAAAAGAAGGCAAACCAAATGACCTGTCACATAGGCGACAAGAGTGACATGAACACAGCAAAACACCTACAAAACACAAAATTTGTTAAAACCAAAATCCAAAATTGAGAGGGACTAGATGCCCCTGCATCAAACTCCCGGGCAGGAAGAAATCATGAGCTCTAGTTCATGAGATCTTAAACAGAATGACCCATCTTAATGATCTTGTCCTCAGTAAGCCATGATGCATCTTCAATGGGATAATTGCACCACTTGACAAGATACTTGTAATATTCTTTCTTGCGGGTCTTTTTCAGTACTTGTTGATCAAGAATACATTCTATTTGTTGTGGAACATTGGCTATCCCAACTTGTTCTTCATGAGATGAATTAGCTGCATCAACTTCTTCAACTTCTGTATCTCCTTTATATGGATATAAATCTGTAACATTGAAAATGGGAGATATATTCAACTCTTCAGGAGTGATATCTCATAAGGATTGGCTGAAAAATTCCTTAGTATTTTGCAAGGACCAATCTTTTTCATTTGTAGTTTATTGTATGTCCCTATAGGAAATCTTTCCTTTTGGAGATGTGCCAACATGAGGTCTCCAACTTGAAATTCCATCTCTCTTCTCTTCAAATCAACATGTCTCTTATATTGCAAATTGCTATCTTCAATATTATTCTTCACCTTCTCTTAAATGTCATGAATGACTTGAGCAAACTCTTCCCCATCTGCACTTCTTTTCTCCATTCCAGCAAGATCATGAAGCTCAAACACACCTCTTGGATGCATACCATAAACAACATAAAAGGGACTGAAACCTGTGCTTTTATTTGGGGAATCATTATAAGAAAATTCAGCTTGTACTAACATAAGATCCCAATTTCCAGCTGACTTACCAACAAGACATCTCAACAGATTTCCAAGGCTTCTATTGACAACCTCAGTCTGTCCATCCATTTGAGGATGATATGATGAACTAAAACTTAGATTTGTGCCCAACTTCTTCCATAGAGTCCTCCAGAAATGACCCACAAACTTTGTATCCCTATCAGAAATAATACTTCTTGGAATCCCATGCAACATTACAACTTCTTTAAAGAACAAATTTGCAATGTTAGTTGCATCACTAGTCTTCTTACATGGTATAAAATGAACCATTTTTGAAAATCTATCAACAACAACAAAGATTGAATCATTACCCCTTTGAGTACGAGGTAAACCCAAAACAATGTCCATACTCATAGAATCCCAAGGCTTGGTTGGAATCGGCAATGGCTAATATAAACCAGCGTTTTGACTCTTTCCCTTATCATGTTGACAAATTCTACATCTCTTCACATATCTTCTCACATTTTCCTTCATCCATGGCCAATAGTAATGTGTGCTCAGCTGTTGAAAAGTTTTATCCTAACCAAAATGACCAGCAAGACTACCACTATGCTTTTCCTTCAACAAATTGTCTCTCATGGAGCCTTGAGGAATGCACAACTTATTTTCCTTGAACAACAAACCCTCTTGTATCATATAATCATTCCATGGCTCTTTATTCCTGCAAACAGGATCACTGCAAGCTGCAAATGCTTCTCCAAAATTTGCATCTTCTGTATACAACTCTTTCAAACTTTCAAAACCCACACTGTTAGTCTTTATCTCACATAACAACAAATTCTTTCTACTTAAATCATCAACAACTTTATTTATTTGACCACTTTTATGCTTCAAAACAAAATTAAAACTCTGAATATACTCAACCCATTTAGCATGCCTCTGATTCAATTTGTGTTGGTTATTAATAAACTGCAAAGCATGATTATCAGTGTATACAATAAATTCCTTAGGCAAAAGATAATGTCTCCATTTCTTGAGGGATTGAACCAAGGCATAAAATTCTAAATCATAAGAAGAATACTTCCTCTTTGCATCGTTCAATTTCTCATTAAAATAAGCAACTGGCTTTCCCTCTTGACTCAAAACTGCCCCTATAGCCAAACCACTAGCATCAAATTCAAATTGAAACACTTTATCAAAATCTAGCAAAGAAAGTATGGGCTGTTCACTCACCTTCTTTTTCAGAAATCTGAAATTTTCTTTAGCCTCTTTCATCCACACAAATGGTCTTTTACTTCCCTTAATTATCTCCAAAATAGGTGCTACAACATGACTGAAATTTCTTATAAATTTTCTGTAGAAACTAGAAAGACCATGAAAACTTCTTACCTCCATGATACTCTTTGGTGATGGCCAATCAAGTATAGCCTGAACCTTTTCCATATCCATCTTCAATCCATCCTTTGACACCACAAAACCCAAATAAACCAGTTCAATCTGCAAAAATAGGCACTTCTTCAAATTAATCTGCAACTTCTCTTCTTGTAGTCTCTTCATAACCTACCTCAAATGATCAAGATGCTCCTCTTTTGACCTGCTAAACACCAAAATGTCATCCATATACACAACCACAAATTTACCAATAAATGGTTTCAAGACTTCATTCATTAAACACATAAAAGTACTAGGAGCATTAGACAACCCAAAAGGCATAACCACCTATTCATACAACCCATCACTAGTCTTAAAAGTAATTTTCCACTCATCCCCTGGTCTTATTCTAATTTGGTGATAACCACTCTTCAAATCTATTTTAGAAAAATACATTGACCCACTCAAACAATCCATTAAATCTTCAATCCTAGGGATGGGGAATCTATATCTTATGGTGATTTTATTTATTGCCCTTGAATCAGTACACATACGCTATTCTTCTCCTTTCTTTGGCACCAACACTGCAAGTACCGCACACAGGCTTAGACCTTCTCTTATCAAACCTTTCTCCAAAATTTTTGCCACTTGCTTCCTTATTTCTTCATTCTCCATAGGTGTTAACATGTATGCATCCTTATTTGGAAGGCTAGCTTTCGAAATCAAATCCATATGATGACTTATGCTTCTAATAGGAGGTAATTCATTAGGCAAATCATTAGCAACAATATCCATATTCTCATTCAACATATCTTGTATCTCAAGAGGCAAATCATCCAACTTCGTAGAAGTTATAACACATTGTGGTTTTAGGAACCGGAGCAAAAACAATTTCTTCACTCTTCAAATCTCTTAAGAATTCTTTTCCACTTACCAACATTATCGGACTATTGCTGTTGGTGTCCTCTTCTTTCTCCTTTATTGGAAGCAAAGTATGCTTCACTCCATCCTTCATAATTGTATATGTATTCTCCTTCCCATTATGGACTAAATTTCTGTCAAATTGCCATGGTCTTCCAAGCAAAACATGGCACACATCCATGGGCATTATATCACATAAAACACAATCCTTATAACTACCAATCTGAAAATCAACATAGGCCTACTCACTCACCAAAATTTGATGGCCTTTTTGTAACTAAGTTACCTTATATGGAGTTTGGTGTTTGATCCTTTTAAGATTTAGCTTCTCTACCATTTCATTGGAAACAATATTGTCAGTACTACCACTATCTATAATGAGCTTACAACATTTACCATTAGAATTACACTTTATTCTAAACAATGCTCTCCTTTGAATTGGATCTTGACTCTCCTTCTGTGGCTTCAACAATGTTCTCTTCAGCATCAAGGATTCTCTTGATTCTGCTCCATCCTTGTGATGAATTGGAGATCCTACGCTTTCTTGATTAGCCTAAACAACTTGATTTCTTCTTTCAAATTTGGAGTGTCCTCCTTGTGATGATTCAATACAATCCCAACTCTTGTGCCCAATTTGATTGCACTTGTAACATTTTCCTGTAAATCCTCTTCCTCTTCCTTGTGATCCAGCTCTTCCATAAGATCTTCCACATCTATTTTGAAAACCACCTCTCTCATTGTGGGTTGTCCCACTAGAACTTCCAACCTCTTCACTTTGATGATGTTGTTGTCTTCTACCAGATTGTTGTCCCCTTCCTCTAAAACCTTTTCCTCTCTTCTTTTCTTGCTAATTCTGCTTCCTTTACAGCTTCTCTTCTGCCTTTAAGGCAAGTTGGTAAGCCTCTTCTAGGCTTCTAGGAGACAAAAGACTCATCTCATCTTGTAGACTATATTTTAAACCATTCACATAACAGGCTATCTTCTCCACATCTTCTTTAGCATGCCCAAATCTGATGATGAGCTTGTAAAACTCTTCTGTGTAATCTTTTACTAACATCTCCTTTTGCTTCAAATTTTGTAATCCCTTGAAAATATTAGCTTGATAGTCACTAGGCAAAAATTTAGCCTTCAGCTTGGCCACCATTCTATCCCATGAGTTAATCTTTTCCTTGTTTCTCTTTCTTCTTTCAGTTTGGACGAAGTCCCACCACATGGCAGCATGACCTTTCAATCTCATGCAGGCAAATTTTACTCTTTTCTCCTCAGCTACATTCTCATACTCAAAATATTTGTCCAAGTCATTTATCCAGTCGATTAGTTCTTCTCCATTAAGACTTCCAGCATATGTTGGTACATCTATCTTGGGTTTGGAACTTAAATTCATCACCGACCTTATCAACCTCTCACCAAATTCATCTCTTGGGTCTCCTTGTCCTTCCACATTTTCTTCTCTTTAGGGTTCTTCTTCCTCATCATTGACATCTTCAATATCAGGGTTTCCTCTTCTTTGTGCCCTTTCAAGAGCATCCATCCTCTCAATCAAAGTCTGTATCAAATCAAGGTCTACATGGTCCCTTCAGCCTATGCCTTGGCCTCCACCCATACCTATTCTTCTCGGAGGCATATTGACCACCCTCAATGACCAGTCTCAACCTAACGTAGCTCTGATACCAATTCGATGGCACAACCTTTCCAGTCACTTACGAATTCAAATAAAACACAAAACTTCAGTAAGAAAATGATAGGAGACAGAATAAGAGTAACAGGAGAAATGCTTTATTTATTTAATATAGTTGTTCATTACAAAATATATATCTACCATCTACAATCGGCCTCTCCCTAGCATGGATACAAGACCAAAAACAAAACTAAGAAAAAAATCTCAAACTCCTTATTCAACAATAGTCGGCCTTCTGCTAACAATGATCGGCCCTCTTAGACTATTCTCTTCATGCCAATCTCCCCCTTCTCCCAACAGTGACCCCAAATTAAAAATGTAACCATATGTTTCCAAGATACACTGCATGCCCACAATTTCCACTTTCAAGTTTGCAGTAGAGATAATAATGGTCATCGCTAACAATAACTAAATGAGCCCACCATATGCAAGAAATAGAGCCATCGATAAAAGTAGAAAGATATGGTTGTTGCCTCCAGTGATGAAGCCATAAAACACAGCCAAAGAATAAATAGAGGAAAAGAAACCGTCACCATGCAAGGAAGAATGGAGCCACCAGAATAAATCACCCTCAAACATGCAGAAGTATAAATGAATAATTTCATTATGCATGATCACCCAGCTCAAAAAAGGATAAATGCAAATTTTAAAATGTTGTTTATAAATTTAGCCGATCTGCTAGGAAGAAAGAAATAGTCCAAAGGAAACTTCATGATCTTATTGCCAGCTAGTCCCCACATAGGCAAGATTCATGGCCTTTTTAATATTTTGATATTTGGAAGGAATTACCAGCCACGACCCTCCTAAAAATAGGCAAGAATAAAATATTAGAGGAAAAGGTTGACAAGAGGAAAAGAAGGCAAAACAAATGACCTCCTGTCACATAGGTGACAGGAGCGACATGAACACAACAAAACACCTACAAAACCCAAAATTTGTTAAAACCAAAATCCAAAATTGAGAGGGACTAGATGCCCCTACATCAGAAGGTGACATTGCAGAAGGTTGACACTTTGACGAATGTTGTAGATGCATTGACAAAACCAGTGGGCACAAAGAAGTCCAGATGATGATCGAAGTCTATGGACCTCTCGGCCTATAGCATTAAATCCTGTTATTTCTCTTGGCTCTTACAAGGTGTTTGACAAGTGGAATAATTTGAAGAATGTTGCAGATGCATTGATGAAACCAGTGGGCACAGAGAAGTCCAGATGATGATCGAAGTCTATGGGCCTCTCGGCCTATAGCATTAAATCCTGTTATTTCTATTGGCTCTTACAAGGTGTTTGACAAGTGGGATAATGTTGGGAATTAAGGTGTCTCAACCTTGGTAATTCCTTGTATTTATTATTTGTAATGTATTTATTTTATTAGCCTATGATGTAATTAAGTTGTACATCCTATTTTGTCATTTAGTGTGAAGTGGCACAATGAGTTGTCACTCCACTTGTAAGGTGACTAGGATGGTCAACCCACTCCATGTGGATATAGGTATCCCATATTGTGGTAGACGTTTTCTTCCATGTGTTGGAATCTTGAGAAGTGTGTAAGGAATTATGACATGTAATGGTCATAACAGATTCTATGACGCGTAAGACTCGTAAATAGAAGATCCTATGATAGGTGAGGACATGTGTCAAAGAGAATCTTTGAGGAAGGCATCTCTAGGCGCCCAAGGAAGGTTATGACATGTTGTAAGAGGAATATGCTATTTTTAGTCAGTGTATGACAGATTCTCTTACAGATGTAAGTGCTATCAGTTATGACAGATTCTATGACAGCTATAAGGTGTGTAAGAGCATCTGTCATAGCCTATCTTGGGACTATGCACCCACATTGGGATGGGGTGATATGACAAGTGTCAGAACCACGCTATAGTGTTGGACAAGTGTTCTTAGGTGTGGGTTTTGGGCCATGAGGCCAAGATGGATGCCCATCTCAAGAAGGTTCCATTTTTGCCTTGAAACTTCTTATATAAGTAGGTTCTTGGATGGGAGATGCATAGTTTAATTGACATGTACTATTATGCTACCGGAATATCTTTAGATACGAGTGTCGAAGACTCCTAAGAAGACTTGCATTGCAAGTATGTTGTAAACATTCTTTGTTTTGATAATACATTGTGCAGGTTTTGGAGTGTGGGGTTTTCTCCTGAAAGGGGTTTCCCCACATTATATCTTGTCTCTTGAGCTCTCTTCTATCTTCATTTTGTGTGTATGTGTATTGTTGCAATATCTTTGTTGTTGTGTTAACATCACTGTAATTGTAAAGGTTGTAAAGAATTTGTATACATCTCTCCTCATTAGATTAGTGTAGGAAGTGTGTTCCATGTACCTTGCTTCCTTTCAAAGTGGAGTGCAATCATGAAAAAAATTATCGATTCAAAAGGAGATGACAATAATAGAAAGACATTTGTAGCTATTCTCTATGAATTATGGGTAACTATCAATGCCTTTGCTAGTATTTTCTTCTTATTTTTTATCCTTGTAGACACCTAAAACTAACCACTTAACACCATGTCGAATACCACTTCACTATCTACCAATCCCTTCCATAATTCTCCTTTTCATATACCACTAAGTATACCACATTATCACATTCTCTAATTAACTCAATTAATCTTTGTTAACTATTTAGTTAATTAGTATCTCTAATTAATTAATGACTTCTCCATTAATTGAAAATAAATAAATAGTTTCACATCATTTATTCAAATCACATAAATAAATAAAATAAAAAATTAACTAATCACATGAACACCTGAACTCATCTCAACCAATCTCCACAATCTATTTACAATAAACTTTGACCATTCATCTTTTATCTTGCTCTTGAAGCTACCAAAAACTTAGTAAATTTACCCTCATGCATCTCAACCATCCATTTTCATGGTACATCTTCAAATCTAGATTGTTCACATCCTCATCTAAAAATCTAAAAATCTACCCTCATTCTCCATCAATCATTAACACATCATTTGACAAGTACATGTAGAAATCATGCATGATCCTTAAGAAATTTGGTGCATTCATGGATGGAGGGTCCAAAGAATGAACTGTCCAAACCATGCAAAAAGAATAAACACAACGGAAACAACACAAATATAGAATGCAATGGAAGACTCAAATGCTCAATATATCATATAATTAAAAAATACTTATATGCTGGCCATATGCGGGCTACAATCAAAGGGCTCACAAGTCTACTTTCCAAGTTACAACAAAATTAAAAGATATAACAATGAAGTGCCTTCCAGAAAGAGCTCAACTATCTATCTTATCATAACTACTAACTAAAAAACTGACTTCCTAATGCATCTAAGAGATCTATATATATCATCTTCAAGCTCATAAAATCCTTTGTGTTAGCCACAAGAGGTTACAAACTCCAATGAAGAATGAAATGTGTAGAAAACATGCAGGTTGGCCTACAACATATGGTATTCCTCCGCAAATGAATGAAACTTGGTGCAGACCTCAAGGAAGGTCTATCTGGTCCTTATGTGTCATGTATGATGTTCCATTAGGCTTCATAAGTAACGAAAGTGCTTTGCAAACCTTCTCCTCTCACTGGCTGCCTGAATGCTCTACTCTGTGAAAGTTGATGATCTTCTGATAGTGATAACTTTCTGTAGACAAATCCAAATCTCTTGAAATATTAGTATGATATAGCTGACATGGTATAGAAGATAAATCTTTCTCCGCGAGCTCTACTATGAAGATGCGGTAAAATGTGGTATAAAATGTTGAACTATAAATCATTGAATTGCAACTAAAATGAAAGCAACGAAAAGAATGCAAATATTTTTGGTTGATGCAAGATTGCTCTGTAACCTATTATGCTCCTGCATTAGACACCTGTGGTTGTTGAAAAGTGAGTCCCTCACTTTACTAGGGCTAGAGGAAAACTAGGTAGTCTACCTCAGCCTGAGAAATCCATGATGAATCTTCTTTTGGTCTTCCTTTCCACTTTAGAAAATACTCTTTGTATTGCTTGCCTTTAGTATTGGATTCAACTCTTCTCTCAAAGATGTCCTCTATCTGCTCTGGTTGTTGCTGTGGTAACTAATTCTTCACACCGCCTTCAATGTTGTCACTTGATCCTTCATGATATAGATATAGGTCTGCAATGTTGAATAGAGGTGATATACCAAATGTCTCTGGTAGCTCCACTTCATATGCATTCCTTGAATCAAATTTCTTAAGAATCTTACATGGTCCAAACTTCTTCATCTTTAGCTTGTTGTATGTCCCTACTAGAAATCTCTCCTTTCTTAGATATACCATTACTTCATCTCCAACTAAAAATTCTTTGTCTCCTCTTCTCATCTGCTTGTTCCTTATACTTACTATTCATCACCTCCAAATTCTTCCTGACTTGATTATGTAGTGTCTCCATGTATCCTACAAATTCTTCTACCTCTGCACTTCTCTTATTCTCCATACTGATGTCTCTCGGCTCTGTAACTCCTCTAGGTTGTATTCTTGTCACAACTTCAAATGGTGTCTTCCTTGTACTCCTATTCAATAACTTATTGTATGTAAACTTTGCTTGTGGTAGAATTAGATCCCAATTTCCTACCTTGTCTCTTACCAAACATCTCAACAAGTTACCCAAAATCCTTACCACTTTTGTTTGTCCATCTGTCTATGGGTGAAATGTTGAACTAAACTATAGGTTTGTGTTCATCTTCTTCCACAATGTCCTCCAAAAATATCCAATGAATCTTGTATCCCTGTCTAAAATTATACTCTTAGGTAATCCATGCAATCTCACAATCTCCTTGAAAAATAGGTCAGCAACATGTACATCATCATTTGTCTTCTTACAAGGAATGAAATGTGCCATCTCTAAAAATTTGTCCACTACTACAAATATAGAATCATATCCCCTCTGTGTTCTTGGCAAACCTAATATGAAATCCATGCTTATATCTTCCCAAGGTCTCTCTGGTATTGTCAAAGGTTTGTATAATCTAGTATTCTGACTACCCCCTTTTGCAACTTGACAAGTTCTACAACTTTGTACAAATTTCCTCACTTCCTTATACATCTAAGGTCAAAAATAATGTTCACTTACCAAAGCTATTATCTTGTCAATCCCAAAATGTCTTGCCAATCTACCACTATGCTTCTCCTTGACCAAATTATCTCTCATTGAACTCCTAGGTATACACAACTTGTTTCCTTTGAACAACATATCCTCTTGAATGAAATAATCCAACACTTACTTCTATTTGTCACAACAGGTTCATTACATGCTTCCCATGCTTCTAGAAAATCAAGATCTTCCTCATACATATGCTTCAGTTCCTCAAAACCTAATACTTCTACCCTCATCTTTGTTAGCAAATTCCTTCTTCCGCTCAATGCATATGTAACTTTGTTTGACTTCCCACTCCTATGCTTCAATACAAATGTGTAACTCTGCATGAACTCTACCAATCTCATATGTCTCTGATTCAACTTTCCTTGACTTCTCAAATATTGCAAAGCTTGATGATCAGTGTACAACACAAATTCCTTAGGCAATAAGTAATGTCTCCAATTCTTCAAATCTTGAATTATGGCATAGAACTCTTGATCATAAACTAAATATCTTCTCCTTGTATCATTCAACTTCTCACTAAAATATGCTACTTGTCTCCCTTCTTGACTTAATACTGCTCCTATTGTACTCCCACTGGCATCACAATCTACTTGAAATACTTTGTTAAAATCTGGTAATGCTAACACTAATTGGTCTGTCACCTTCTGCTTCAACAATTCAAAACTCTTATTTTCTCCTCATGTCCACTTAAAGTCCTTTCTATCACCTCTCATTGTCTCTATCATTGGTGTGCATACAGTACTAGAATTTTTTATGAACTTCCGGTAAAAACTTGCTAATCCATGAAATGATCTTAGCTCTCCAATATTCATAGGTGTTGGCCACTCAACAATTGCTCTTTCTCAGGGTCTATCTTCAATCCTTTCACACAAATCACAAATCCTAAATATACCAATTCTTCCTTCATCAAACTAAATTTCTTGATGTTAATCAATAATTTCTCTTATCTCAACCTCTGTAATACTTGTCTAATAAGCCACAAATGTTCCTCCTTTGTCTTACTAAAAATTAGAATATCATCCAAGTATACAATAACAAACTTACCCAAGAATTTATTCAAAACCTCATTCATCAATCTCATGAAAGTACTTGGTTCATTAGTCAATTCAAAAGGCATCACTAACCATTCATACAATCCCTCATTTGTCTTGAATGCAGTCTTCCACTCACCTCCTTCTCTGATCATGATTTGATGGTATCCACTCTTCAAATCTATCTTTGTGAAATATTTTGCTCCACTCAAGCAGTCCATGATGTCATCCATCCTTGGAAATTGAAATCTATCCTTAATAGTGATCTTGTTGATTGCTCTAGAGTCTGTACACATCCTCCATTCGCCATTTTTCTTTGGTGCTAGTACTGCAGGTACCGCACATGGGCTTAAACTTTCTCTAATCAATCCTTTCCCTAATAGCTCTTGTATTTGTCTATTAAGCTCTGCATTCTTTGTTGGTGTCATCTAATGTGCTACTTTCTTAGGCAAACTAGCTCTAGGTATAAGGTCCATATGATGATTGATACTCTAGAATGGTGGCAATTCTTTAGGCACATTATCTGATATGATATCTTGGTACTCTATCAATAGTTCAGTTACCTCCTCTAGCAGTGGTTCTTCTTCTTTTGCTATAGTGGTTTATGTACTTAGGGTTCCACACTTCTTTGGAATCAAAGTAAAACACATATTCTCATGTCTTAATCCATCCAAAAATTTCTTTCCATCAACTAAACAGATTCTAGCATTCCCACATACTTCACTTTTAGGCTCATCTTCCAAAGGTATCAAAATATGTTTCTTCCCATTAGATGTTATGGTATAAGTATTCTTCCTCCCATCATGTATAGCTTTTCTATCATACTACCATGGTCTCCCCAATAATATATGACATACATCCATCGTCATAATATCACACAATACCTCATCATTATAAGATCCTATATGAAATTTCACCAAACATTGTTCACTCACTAGTACCTTGTGCTCATCTTGAATCCATGCTATCTTGTAGGGCTTAGGATGTTTCAATCTCTCTAGGTTCAGCTTAGTCACCATCTCCTCTAAAACCAAATTATCAATACTACCACTATGAATGATCACTTTTTACAACATTTACTTCTTGATTTGCATCTTGTCTGGAACAAACTTTTCCTTTGCAATTGTTCCTCAATTATCTCTAAATTAAATAGGGCTCTCCTCATGACTAATGATTCTCATTTCTCTAGCTTTCCCACTAAACTAGGTGATCCAACAGGTTCTTCCTCTACATAAGTTGCTCTTGCACTATTCTCTGTCCTCTTACTTGTACTCCCTTGATGACATTCCAATGCTTGGTGTCTTTCACCTCCACACTTGAAACAAGTTCCTCTGAATGATCTTTTATCAAATGCTCTTTCAACTCTCCTATATCCTTCATTGTGGTAAGAATTATGATTCCCTCCGCTATTGTAGTGGAAACTCCTATCATCTCTCCGGTATGAATTGCTATCTCTACATCTTCCTTCTTGTATGGACTACTTTCCTTGTTTTTCTCCACATAAGGTCTTTCTCCTTTGGGATATGTTCTACCTCTCTGTCTTTTCTCATGCCTCTTATTCAACTTGCCTTCAACTTTTAATGCAAACTGATATGCTTCTTCTACTGTTGTCATCCTCACCAAACTTAGTTCTTCTTGAATATTCATTCTCAATCCATTTATGTATCTTGTCACTTTATCCTTGCTTGCTTCACTATGTCCAATCCTTATGATCATCTTATGAAATTCTTTAGTGTACTCCTTCACATATTTCTCCTTATGTATTAGGTTTTGCAATCTCTTCAACAATTCCAACTTATAGTCAGCAGGTATGAACTGATTCTTCAACTTTGTCACCATCCTATCCCATTTTATGATCATTTCTTTTCCTCTCCTATTCATATCCAATTGAACTTACTCCACCAAATAGCAACATGTCCTTTCAACTTAGTTTTGCAAATCTCACTCTCTCTAGATCTTCAATTTCCTCATATTCAAAGTATTCCTCCAAGTCATTTATCCAATCAATCAATTCCTCAAGATTCAAATACCTGGTATAGTTTGATACTTCCATTCTAGGTCTCTTACCCATATTAGAAATAGATTTCAACACTTTTACCTGATTTAATTGTTCTTCTTCTAGGGCTTCTTCATTTTGGTCAGCAACTTGAAATTCATCATCATCACTTTCATCTTCATGTCTAGGGTTTAGTCCTCTTCTTCTATCTTCTTAGACAACATCCAATCTAACATTCATAGTTCTCATCATCTCTATCATCTCTTCCATTATTCCAACAACATTGGTCATAGCAAGCATCCTCCTTGGCGACATCTCTTCCTAGGATCTAGTGCAACTGCCTAAATTTGACAGTTTGACTAAAAGGTAGCAACTACCTCACAATTGGTGGTCTATTGACAAACACAAGTAGACTGCCTCAAGTTGGTGATCTATTCACCACGAGATCTTCCTAAATGCCTTCACTTCCCAAAGGATTAACAACTTGGATCTAATACCACTTGGTGCAATCATGGATGGAGGGTCTAAAGAATGAACTGTCCAAACCATGCAACAAGAGTAAACACAACGGAAACAACATAAATATAGAATGCAATGGAAGATTCAAATGCTCAATATATTAGATAATAAAAATGCTTATATGCTAGCCATATGCAGGCTATAATCAAAGGGCTCACAGGCCTGCTTTTTGGGTTACAACAAAATTAAAAGATATGGCAATGGAGTGCCTTCCAGAAAGAACTCAACTATCTATCTTATCATAACTACTAACTGAAAAACTAACTTCCTAATGCATCTAAGAGCTCTATATATATATCATTTTCAAGCTCATAGAATCCTCCACGTCGGCCACAAGAGGTTACAAACTCCAATGAAGGATGAAACATGTAGAAAACATGTAAGTCAGCCTACAACATATGGTATTGCTCTGGAAAAGAATGAAACTTGGTGCAGACCTCAAGGAAGGTCTATCTGGTCCTTATGTGCTGTGTATGATGTTCCATTAGGCTTCACAAGTCACGGAAGTGCTCCGCAAACCTTATCCTCTCATTGGCTGCCTGAATGCTCTGCTCTGTGAAAGCTGATGATCTTCTGATAGCGATAACTTTTTGTAGACAAATCCAAATCTCCTGAAATCTTAGTATGATGTAGCTAACATGGTATAGAAGATAAATCCTACTCCATGAGCTCTGATATGAAGATGTGGTAAAATGTGGTATAAAATGTTGAACTATAAATAACTGAACTGCAACTGAAATGAAAGAAAAGAAAAGAAAAGAATGTAAATATTTTTGGTTGATGCAAGATTGCTTTGCAACCTGGGATGCTCCTGCATCACAACTACATCTCACTATCAAATCCATACAACAAAGGAGATCCTTTATTTGGTATGTGAAGGTAAGATTATTTTATTTTATCTTTATGCTCAATCAAAGGTTATGCTTGATTTAGAATAAAGGGTTTAATATTATTTTAGTCTCTTCATATTTTATTTTAAATTTTGCATATATACATTCTAGCATGCCTAGTGGGACCCCATGTCACTAGTTTGACTTGGATTTTGTAGGTTTGGGTAAGTTTTTTGTAGGTTTTATGTGCCTTTTGGTCATTATATCCAAATTGACATATTTGTTTGTCTTAGCATATTTGCTTCCAACAATGATGCATTTGCTCTATTTTTTGACATTTTTATTCTTTCTAACTATGTTTTTTGCAAGATTGACATATTTTCCTAATCTTTAGTGTATTTTCTTTCTAACTATTTTCCATAGGATTTAACATTTTTTTAATATTCAATGTATTTTCCTAATCTTTAGTTTAATTTATATGTTTTGGCGCATTTATTTTTTACTTATTTTCTATAGGGTTTGACATATTTGTTTAATGTTTAGCATATTTTTTAATCATTGGTGTATTTGCCCTATGTTTTACCATATTTACTCTCTATTTGTTTTCTATAGATTTTGACATATCTGACCTAAGCTTTGGCATATTTCACTATTATGATGCAGGAGCATCCAGTGGTGTAAGGGCAATCTTGCATCACCCAAAAAGAAGTTAATTCAAAATTATTGTAGTTGTTTTCATTTTTTTCCATAATTAGTGTTTTTGGTTTCATAATATCCAGAATAATGATGTAGGATTTTTAGTTTTTCCAAAACTACTAAAAATAACAACCTACCTATTTTGGAAAGTGTACCTACCATTTTAGGAAAGTTTACATTTGGGCATAGATTGAAGCGAAAACTTACAGAAAGTTACATAATGGAAATATAAGACCTTTGGTGAAGGAATTAGGCAAAGATCATTTGTGAGTTGAAAGATATTAAAATTTTTGTTTTCTGAAAAGCCCCTGAAAATTTATGAAACGAGATATGAGGCACTAAAACATCCCATAACATCCTAAAAAGTTGATAGAAATCTATTTACAGATTTTTGGTGTGATATTTGACATTGCAAGCTTTTCGGCGCTTAAAACGGTTCATCAATCAGACACCTGGATCAAAAGTTATGCTTCCCGGAAGTTGACCTACTTTTGGAGGGAGTTGCAAATTTTGAAATTTAGCTAGAGGCTGCCAAAGAGTGCTATTTATGACTATTTTGGGAACCCTGGGTGGTAGTAGAGTTAAGGGGGCTAGTGGAGAGTCAAGAATAGGTGAGAAAACAGAAACCCTAGCTAATTTGGGGTTACAGAAGGCTGAAGATTCTAGAGTCTTGAGGTTGGGAAAGCTGTAATGTGTTGTAGCCAGTAGGCGATTCATCCTCTGATTGTAATTAAGCTTTTGTAATGTAATGAGTTGCCCAGATAAATAAAAGAAAGTTCTATTTTCTATGTTCAATTTTGGTTGTTGTGTGTTTTTTGATTTACCCCCTCCATCAAGTGGTATCAGAGCAAGGGTTCCTGAGTGTGTAGACAGATCACTGACTGTGAGGTAGTTTGCACCAAGACTTGAGGTTGTGGGTTTGCTGTGGAGACCAAGATACCTCCACGAAGAAATCATGTTGGGAGGAATGCTTTAATGGAAGAGGGTTTTAGAGCCCTACAAAAGCAAATCGATGCATTGTAAGAGGAGCTACGAAGAGGGTTTGAGCTGAGGACAAGAGAAGAAAGTGAAGATGAAGCTAAAGAAGAGTTATCTGAGGAAGACCAAGAAGCTGCCGGAGACCCTACAGAAGTTAGGTTGTTGAGGGCCATTTTGAATATCCAAAAGAAGCCCAGGATCAAAGTTTCTATATATTCTAGATATTTGAATCCAAAATAGCTTATTGATTGGATCAATGACATGCAGGAGTATTTTGAGATGAAGATGTGGAGGACCCAGATCGGGTTAAGTTTGCAAAAAAAAAAGTTGAAGGGCCACACCAATATTTTGGTGGAAGGAGGTCCAATTAGAGAGGAAAAGGAAAGATCACCATATGGGATTGGATGGTGGAGAAACTGAAGAAGCAGTTCATTCTTGTGGACTATGAGATGGAGTTGTTGAAGAAGCTGCAAGGACTGAAGCAAGGTAACAAGTCTGTTAAGGAGTCTACAGAAGAGTTTTATAAGATTACTATTAGGACAGGCCATGTAGAGCCCAACAAGGAGAAGGTAGCCCGTTACATTAATGGGTTGAGGCCGAGTATTCAAGAGGAGCTGAGCCTAGTCAGAATGACCACCATAGAAGATGCGTACCAGTTTTCCCTAAAGGTGGAAGAGAAGCTGAATAAAAGATTTGATAGCAAGCAAAGGCGAAGAGGTCAAGGTGGAAGGACTGGTGGAAGACCCTATGGAGGCCGTAATGAAGATCAAAAGAAAAGTGAAGAAGCAGGCACCAGTCAAAATCAAAGAGGGGATAATACCTACTGCCCTCATGACCCGAACAATGGTGAGCAAAGAGGAAGAGGAAGAGGCAGACCCAGGCAAGGACCTGGAAGAGGATGTTTCAGAGGAACCTGTTTCCAATGTGGAGAAGAAGGGCATCGAGCATACAAGTGTCTGCAACATCAAGGAAGGACAAATAGGAGACCTGAAGGTAATGCACGAGTTGTACATGTAGATCAAGATGCACATTCTAAAGATGCTGAAAGGGGAGAAAACCTAGTTGTTAGAAGAACCTTGTTGAATGAAGAGAAAGAACCAAATTAGAAGAAGAGTTTATTCCGCACAAGGTACAAATGTGAAGATAAGTGTTGTGATATTATTATTGACAGTGGAAGCACTGATAATCTTGTTCTAGAGGAGATGGTTGACAAGTCAAAGTTGACAAGAAGAAAGCATCCACATCCATATCGGATTGCATGGTTGCAAAAGGACCACTAAGCTTTGGTCAATGAGAAGTGTTTAGTGAAGTTCAAGATTAGGGACTACCATGATGAGGTGCTGTGTCATATCATACCAATGGATGCATGTCATATGTTGTTGGGGAGGCCATGGCAGTATGATAGGAGCATTGTCCATGATGGTCATGCAAACACATATTCCCTAACAAAGGATGGAGTTCATCACAAGTTGAAGCAAGTGGAAGAAAAGGTATGTAGTACTGCCAGAATTTGCTTGGTAGATGGTAGAAACTTTTTGGAGGGTATGAAGCATGAGCGTCATTACTTTGCATTGATTCCTAAGATTAGTCAAGAGAAATGTGAAGATGTACCAGCAAAAGTTTCAGATATGTTGGAAGAATATCAGGACATTATCTCTGATAATGTACCAGAGGGTTTACCACTAGTAAGGAAGATAAGTCATCAAATGGATTTGATACCGGGAGCCAGCTTACCAAATAAGGCAGCCCATAGAATGACTCCATCCAAGAGTGAAGATTTGTATAGACAAGTTCAAGAGTTGTTGAGAAAGGGATTGATAAGAGAGCCTAAGTCCCTATGCAGTACCTGCAGTACTAGCACCATAGAAATATGGAGAGTGGAGAATGTGTACATATTCTCAAGCCATAAATAAGATCATGATCAAGTAAAAGTTTCCATTGCCAAGAATGGATGACATAATGGATTATTTGAGTGGAGCCAAGTACTTCACAAAGATTGACCTGAAGAGTGGGTATCACCAAATCTGAATCAAAGAAGGAGATGAATGGAAGATAGCCTTCAAGACAAAGGAGGTTTTGTATGAGTGGTTAGTCATGCCATTTGGGCTAACCAATGCACCGAGCACATTCATGTGGCTCATGAACGAGGTACTAAAAGAATTTTTGGGAAGTTTTGTTATTGTCTATTTAGATGATATTTTGATTTTTAGTAAGACTTGGGATGAGCATCTGATGCATATCAGAAGAGTTTTAGAGAAGCTAAGGGAGGAGAAGTTGTTGATTAATCTGAAGAAATGTAGTTTTGCAAAGGAGTTGGTATACCTGGAATTTGTTGTCTCAAAGGAAGGTCTTAAGATGGACCCAGAGAAGGTGAGGGCTATCATTGAATGGCCTATGCCGAGGAGTGCTTTCGAGGTAAGATCTTTTCATGGTTTGGAAAGTTTTTTACAGAAAGTTTATTAGGAATTTCAGTAGCATTTGTGCACCCCTAATTGAGACAATGAGAGGGGATAGAAAAGAGTTCAGATGGACTAAAGGAGCAGATAAAAACTTTGATACATTGAAGCAGAAAGTCACAGAGCAACCTATTTTGGCACTTCCAGATCTCAATAAGGTATTTCAGGTAGATTGTGATGCTAGTGGTAGTGCTATAGGAGCTGTTTTGAGTCAAGAAGGTAAGCCCATTGCCTATTTTAGTGAGAAGCTTAATGATGCCAAGAAAAAGTATTATGTTTATGATTAGGAGTTTTATGCAATAGTTTAGGCTTTGAAGAAAGGGAGACATTATTTGTTGCCAAAGGAGTTTGTTATATATAGTGATCATCAGGCTTTACAGTATCTTAATAGACAAAGAAAGTTGAATTAAAGGCACTTAAAATGGGTTGAGTTTTTGCAGAGTTATACCTTTGTTTTGAAGCACAGGAGTGGGAAGTCCAACAAAGTTGCAGATGCCTTGAGCAGAAGGAAAAATTTGTTGACAGAAATGAAGATAGAGGTTGTTGGGTTTGATGAGCTCAAGAGTTTATATCTAGAAGATCTAGATTTTACAGAGGCTTGGAAAGCTTGTTTGGACCCTGTTACTTTAGACAGGACAAAATGGTTGGATTTCATAATCCAAGATGGCATGTTGTTTAGAGGAAGCTAGTTGTGCATTCCAAGGAGTTCCATGAGAGAGAACCTGATTAAGGAGAAGCATAGTGGGAGATTAGCTGGACACTTTGATCAAGATAAGACCATTGCTATTGTTGGTGAAAATTATTATTGGCCACAGTTGTAACAGGATGTGAGAAAATTTGTGCAGAGTTGCAGAGTGTGTCAAATGGCAAAATGAACTAGTCATAATACAGGGCTATATCAGCCATTACCTTTACCAGAGAAGCCATGGAATGATATTAGTATGGATTTTGTTCTTGGTTTACCAAGGACACAGAGAGGACATGATTCCATTTTTGTGGTGGTGGACAGATTCTCAAAGATGGCACATTTTATTCCTTGTAAGAAAACTAATGATGCTATTCATATTACAGAGTTATTTTTTAGGGAAGTGGTGAGATTACACAGTCTACCAAAGAGCATAGTTTCAGATTGAGATACCAAGTTTGTTGATTATTTCTGGAGGACATTGTGGAAGAAGTTGAAGACAGATTTGAAGTTCAGTTCTGCACACCATCCACAGACTAATGGACAGACTGAAGTGGTGAATAGGATTTTGGGTAACCTACTACGATGCTTAGGAGGAGATAAGCCCAAGGGATGGGATTTGATTTTACCACAGGAAGAATTTGCTTACAACAATTATGTCAATAGGAGTACTGGTAAATCACCATTCCAGATTGTATATAGCAATAGCCCGATAAATGCTTCTGAGTTGAGGAAACTGGACAAAGGAGAAAAGATAAGTGCTGAAGCTGAAGACTTTGTAGAACATCTAAAGAATTTGCATGAAGAGGTGAGAAAGCACATTAATAAGATGAATATTCAGTACAAGGCTAAGGCAGATCAAAAGAGGAGGTATAGGGAATTCTAGGTAGGAGATGAAGTCATGGTTCACTTGAGAAAAGAAAGGTTCCTAATTGGAACATACAATAAGTTGAAAATGAAGAAATTTGTACCATGCAGAATCCTAAAGAAGCATGATTCAGGAAATGCATATGAGGTAGAGTTGCTGAGTGGGATCAATATTTCCCCTATTTTCAACATTGCTGATTTATCAGAATATCATGAAGGTGGAACAGAGGATGGACCAGTAGAAGCACAGTGGAGTATTCTGGCATCTACTTCAATGGAGGAGATAGAAGAGATCTTGGATAGCCGTGTGGGAAGTACTCAGAACAAGCAATATGAAGAATATCTAGTGAAATGGAAAGGAAGCCCTGTTGAAGATTCTTTTTGGTTGTCTAAG
The DNA here is from genome assembly GCA_027924645.1 of Cunninghamia lanceolata. Classification (NCBI taxonomy): domain Eukaryota; kingdom Viridiplantae; phylum Streptophyta; class Pinopsida; order Cupressales; family Cupressaceae; genus Cunninghamia; species Cunninghamia lanceolata. The sequence continues at coordinate 4,442,358 of BSBN01000463.1, read as the reverse complement.
GTAGAAGTTGACCATTTGGGTTTTCCTCTCACAAACATCTGAGATGTGACAGGGTCACTTCTCAAATTACCCTAGGTGTCTGATGTAAGAGCATCCAGTGGTGTAAGGGTAATCTTGCATCACCCAAAAATAAATTAATTCAAAATCATTGTATTTGTTTTCATTTCTTTCCATAATTAGTGTTTTTGGTTCCATAATATCTAGAATAATGATGTAGGACTTTTAGTTTTTTCAAAACTGCTAAAAATAGCAACTTGCCTGTTTTGGAAAGTGTACCTGCCATTTTAGGAAAGTTTGCATTTTGGCACAGATTGAAGTGAAAAAATATAGAAAGTTACATAATGGAAATATAAGACCTTTGGTGAAGGAATCAGGTAAAGATCATTTGTGAGCTGAAAGATATTAAAGTTTTTATTTTTTGAAAAGCCCCTGAAAATTTTTGAAACGAGATATGAGGCACTAAAACATCCCATAACATCCCAAAAAGTTGATGGAAATCTATTTACGAATTTCCAACATGATATTTCACATCACGAGCTTTCCGGTGCTTAAAACGGTTCATCAATCGGACACCTGGATCAAAAGTTATGCTTCCTGGAAGTTGACCTACTTTTGGAAGGAGTTGCAACTTTCAAAATTTAGCTAGAGGCCACCAAAAAGTGCTATTTATGAGTATTTTGGGAACCCTAGGTAGTAGTAGAGTTAATGGGGTTAGTGTAGAGTCAAGAATAGGTGGGAAAATAGAAACCCTAGCTGATTTGGGGTTACAGAAGGCTGAAGATTCTAGAGTCTTGAGGTTGGGAAAGTTGTAATGTGTTGCAGCTAGTAGGGGATTCATCCTCTGATTGTAATTGACCTTTTGTAATGTAATGAGTTACCCAGATCAATAAAAGAAAGTTCTATTTTTTGTGGTCAATTTTGGTTGTTGTGTGTTTTGTGATTTAGCCCCTCCATCATATTCACTAGTGTATCTGACTTTGTATTGACATATCTAATTGTTATGTCAGAAAATGTCCCCTTGGGGGCTTTTCCCTCTTAAGGTTTAGCTCTTGAGTCCTTTAGAGTGCATTTAGGTCATCTTGCATGTTAATGGTGATTCCTAATGAGAAAACCCTAAAGTTTCATGGCAAATGGGACCTAGGGGGTGTGCTTAGCATGAATCATGCCTGAAATAGGGGGAGGACTTGGGCGCCCATGCCCTAGTCCTGCCTTATTTTAGGTCAGGACTTATTTTTGGGTGTTGGTTTTATGACCGTTATTAGGTCCTATGCTGACATCTCAAGTTTGAATTATGAAATTCATAGAAGGAATATTTATAGTTGCATATATAAGTATGATTAGTGATTCATTTGTAAACTAGATGGGCATTGTAAACTTGTGGCTTTATGTGAAAGTGATTCAAGGCATTCATTGTGTTGCAAAGTAGTATTTTGTGTTGTTATTGTGTTTGTGATTGCAAATTTGACATCCATCTCCTCATGGCATGAACAACATCTTCCTTCCATGAGATCTACACTACAAGGTGATATCAATTGTGTTTTTTTATCATTTATCATTTAGATTTTACCTCTATCCCATAGGGATATGCACTCTTTATCTGATAATGGTGTTCAGAAGACTTGAATGTCTCTCCAGGGCTTGACCAAGGCAAGCCTCTAAAGACCACAACCCCCAACCCACTTTTTTATGATTATAAGTTACAGGTTTCAGAAGTGAAAGAAATAGAGTTGCAGGGGAGTAGTGCAAACTATCAGAATTATAGATCTAAGAAGAAAACTAGAGCTTGGACTTGGTCGCCCGCTCATTAGTCCTTCAGATTCTGAAGTAGTGAAATCTCTATGGTAGTAGGAACAGATTGCAGACATTCTTTAGAGATCCCGACAAAAATAGGTACACTAGACTAGGGTGCCGGCTGATTAGTCACTAACTTTTTTACATATTGAACTTTGAAATCTAGTATGTATTTAGTTGTCATTTGATATCTCTATGTGCGATCATTTTCTGTAATTTGTCTGTTTGTTTACGATTTCATGAAATTAGGGTTTTGAGCATAATTGGACTTAATTGAAAAACAAAATCACGCAATTCCAATCTTCCCCTATGTTCCAAGTGATAGGATATCTATAGTAGAGTTCTCTATTCAGTTGAATGTCCTTGAATGTTTAGTGGTGAAAGGAGGATCAACACAAACCCTTTAAAAACCCCATTTGTCTTATTGTCCCTCCTTTCATTGCAAAACATTTTGGTGAACCCATGTTTTTTGACTTTTTTGCACCTTACTGAGTGTTTTACTTCAGATTTACATTCATTTCATTGTTCATCTTATTGCATTTGAAAAATTACAAAAAAAATTGAAAAAAATTGGCATGTTTAGCTTGCATTTTCAAATAATTTAAATTATTTGGCATTTAATTTCAATAAATTTATGTCATTATAATTAGATATGATTTAAAATATATAAATTCTTCATTCATAATTCATTTACATTGCATTTTCATGCTTAAATTGATAAAAATTGCTTGAAATTGTGCATTTTTCTGTAAAACCTAGTTTTGCATTAGCTAGGGTTTGTAGTCAAAATCTTGTTTCATATTTTACTACCCTTTCAAAACACTTATAAGTACTGATTTCTAACTGTAATGTTGCATCATAGTGGTTTTCTTGCAAAATTTCATGTCTAGGGTTTGAAAACTTTGCTTATTCACTAGATTTGGCCTTATCGTCTCTCTAGAATTGCATCATAGGCGTGTTGTGAAGGATTTTTATGCACTAATTGGATATTATCATGGTTATAATCTACCTCCCCTCCTAAAATTCTTTACAACACCCTTTTTATTGGGCCTTTGCATTAAAAATTGGTGAAAAATTGCATATTTTAGTGTATTTTCACTAGGTTTTGGCTTGTCATCATTATAGGATTGTATCAAAGGTGTGTTGTGAAGGATATTATTGCTTTATTGGACTGATATTGGACATATTATTTGCTTCCCTTGATCAATTTCCTTACAACACCTCTTCTTTCACTTATTTGCATTGAAAAAAGTTGAAAATCAAGCATTTTGGATCTTAAACATATCTTTCTCCTAGGGTTTGTTCTATTAGTTTGTGCATTGAGTGTTGCATGATTTTGTATGAGTATTATAACCCACTTCCCTAATAGAAATATCCCTTTAAGAAGAAGTAGAAGACTCATGGGATCTAGTGCTCCTGAAAAATACAATATTCCTACCTCTGAAAATCCATTGAACACTTTCTTTACAAAAGGAGAGACACAAATTTTGAAAGATAATATACCTCATACAACTACTATGGAAGATCAAGTATTTCATGATGTTGAGGACACTATTGACATGGTAACACATGTACCTAATGAGCAAATAAACAAACTTGATAAAGAGTTAGACGATTTTCAAGCATTTGTTGAAACTGAAAGGATATTGTAAGAAGCTATACCTGTGATTCACAATATAAGAGAATTAATAAAAGAAGGACAAGATGGTATTAACATTGTTATAGGATTAACACATATAGTACACAATAATGTCATGATGACGACTGAATGTGTGAATGGTATTAAGAACATGTCATCATCATCTCATATGCAAGTATCAGCACCTATACTGACTACGGGAATATCTACATTTACATCAATAATTTTAACAACTAATTCAAATGCTTGTAGTAATGCTACCACTGGTATTGGAGTATCTAATGGCACAAATTCACAAAATTATAAAGCTGTGGGATTTAACTATCAAAACTTGGTATCTAAGGGGACCTCTTCTATGAATAATTACTCTCAACCACCTCTCCATCCCACTTATTTTTAGCCACCTCTTACATACAACTATTTGCAACCACCTTCCACCTATCACTATGTGCAACCACCATTGAATTATTCACAGCCTTTTCTTATCACTACTTAGGCTCAATCACCTCCTCACTTTGGTTCTAATTCCTCTTAGTAAATCACATCTCCCAATGATGCCATCCTAAACCAACTTTTGCAAGGCATGACTTCTTTACAACAAAAGGTGACAAACTTGATGAATTCCTCATAGCCTAATATACCAACTTATCATGCCTATAATCCCCTATCTTATGCAATCTTGAGAACTCCTATTCCTAAGAGGTTTGAGACCCCTCGCTTTGAAAAATATGGTGGAAAAGGTGATCCTAATACTCATGTGGCAGCATTCACAACTATGTGTAGTGATTTCTACTTTGAAGAGGACTTGTTAGCAAAAATTTTCTCGTGATCTCTCAAAGATACAACTTTAGAATGGTTTTACTCTTTGCCTCTAAATTCAATACACTCTTTTTTGTAGTTAGTTGATCAATTTTTACAACATTTTCAAGAAAACATTGGACCTCCAGTCTCCTTGATTGATCTAGTTCATTGCAAGCAAGGTCTGAAAGAGAAGTTAACTGAGTTTATTATCGGTATCAAGCTCTCTATGCACAAATTCAATATCAAATGAAGGATGAGGATGTTCAAAAGGTGTTAATTACTAATCTACAACCTAGAACATTTATGATAAGATTCTCTTGATGAAGTATAACTCCTTTCAACATTTATGTATTGCCCTTTGTGATTATCAACTTTTGTCTAGTCAATATGAAAACCAAAACTCATCAGCTCAAGTCAGTCAATCCACATGTGGACTAACACTAAACAACTTTAAGAGGACTAATAATAGTTTCATCAAGGTTAAGGGACCAAATTCAAATAACTTTTCCCAAGTGTCTGCTATCACTAGTCCAAAGAAGGCACTACATCAACAAAGAAAGTTTACTCTGATATCTGAGTCCTATCATTCTATCATGAATCAAGCTATGAGTAATAATCTCATGAAGCTTTCTCTGATTAAACCTTTGGATCCTAGTAGAATACAAGGACCTTATTTTGATGCTAATGATTTTTGTCACTATCATCGACAACAAAGACATGATATTGAATGATGCATGCATCTTAAACATGAAATACAAGAGCTCATTGATTTGAATGTTATACAGGTATCCGGTGTGAATGATAATGGAAACATATCAGTTACTCCTCCAAATCACAATTTGCAAATCTTTACTAATCCTTTCCCTAAGCATACCAATAATAACATGTTGGAACAGAATATAGTGGAAGTAGAAGATGGCTATTTGGATTATGATGACATTATGGGTATGATAGAAGTGGATAAGGAAAAGTTGGATAACCCACCTTGTCCATGGGGAAAGGGTATTTATGCTGAGGTTCCTCCTCCATTATCTTTACAAGGATCGGGAGATAACCAAAATGCATCAGAAAGACAAATAGAACAACTAAAACAAGAGACTATAACAAATGAAAAGATTGAGATAGTACAAGATAGTCCTTGTCACTATGGTAGACAAACTCAACAAAGAAAGCTAGCTAAAAATTAGAAAAGAGTAAGATGATTATCATCAATTGGAAATAATAGTGTTTCTCCTCCTCACAAGCAACAAAAGACCTCACATACACAAGGATGTGAGAAAAAAGCATTGTATGGACTTCCCAACAACAATCAAGACTCTCATAAGAACCACTCAAGCTTCGCACAAAAATTGATAGAGCATCTCTCCAAGATGCTTGTAAGTTCCAAATTCTAGACTAGTTTTTCTTTATAGGTAAGTATTTCTAATCCTGGTGGTCACCTATGCGGTAGCATAATTGGATCATGTATGTGAACTCCCCTCTCATGTTATGTTTCCCCTGTGATGTGTTATGTGTTGCTTAAGCCTCCTGGGATGACTCTTGATACTCTTGTAAAGTCAAGAATACTCAGAGATCGCCTCTATTGTGACCCTTCTTCTATTTGTATCATCATTCTTCTATATTGCTTCTCCTCTCTTTTCATTATTGAGTGTTTTGTCTTATGGACATAGCATTGTGGTTGGTCACTTGGGGGCACCCTCCTACATGACTATCCCTAAGGCACCTGTTTCTCCTCTCTTGATTTATTATTTCCCTTCCTCTAGTGATTCTATCAAGTGGGTGGATGATGAACAACATATTATACTGATACAGACCTAGTGTCCCTTTAGCGAGAAATCCAAAAATACTCCTAGTCCATACACAGTGATGGGGTTGATATGTATTATCTGACACTTGGCAAGTAGAATCACTCCATGTGATCTTGATGTTGTCTTATCGTACTTAAAAAACATAACAATACTACTGCTCCGTGCACTTTGTCTATCTTGAATCTAGCCTTGCATTGTTGTTTATCATGATTATATGGATGCTAACACCTTTTCTTGTAGGAAATTATGTGTTTGTGGGAACATTTGGCAATCATAAACAATACGTCACCTCTAGGGGGCATGGGCCTTGTGAGAGCTTATGTTCCCTTGTGTGTTGTAATGAAACAACTTGCACAATATCTAAATATAATAATAATATGCTGCAAATACTTGATAATAATATGCCACTTCAAGGGGGCAACCTTCTAATCCTCTTCATGGGGGATACCTCCAATAGTCTTCCGTAAGAACACAATACTCAATATGATATGAAATGAGACTCACTACCTCCTATATATACCTATTTATGCCTAGGATATCACCCAGGCTGACTTAGATAGCCCTATAGAAGCCTTAGGCTGACCTAAACAACTAAATAACAATATAATAATGATAATATGACTTAATTAGGAGTTAAGATAGCCACAAGCTGACTATTCATAACCCTATGTACACCAATATTAAGGGCGTAGCATGCCCCCCTCTTCAAAGAAGCATTGTCCTCAATGCTAACCAAGTGTGGATTCTTTTGAATGAACTCCTCATCCTCCCATGTGGCCTCTTCAACTAGTAAATTCTTCTATTGGATGAGATACTGAGTGAGCGTTCTATTCCTCAGCTTCTTCATACGTGTTTGAAGAATGCCCTCTGGTTCCAAAATTATTCTTCCTTCTTCATCAAACTCTGGTAGTACTATTTGAGTAGGAATATTCTACCCAATTACCTTCTTCAAACAAGAAACATGAAAAACTGGATGTATCTTTGTTGTTGGTGGCAATTCTAGCTTGTAGGCAACACTACCAATCTTTTGCATGATTTGGTATGGCCCATAATATCTTAGAGACAACTTATTATTCTTTTTTTGTTGCTTCATTGAGATTTGTTTATAAGGCTGTAATCTCAAGAAGACCCAATCCCCAACTTCAAAATTTCTTTCACTATGATGTTGGTCCGCCTGTTGTTTCATTCGATTTTGTGCCATAGCTAAATTCTCCTTGAGTCCTGAAAGTACCTGTTGTTGATGAAGCAAGTGGTCCTCTACTGCTTGAACTCTTGGTGACACCTTTAATGATGATGTGATGGAAGGAGGATGATATCCATAAAGGGCAAAAAATGGAGACATTTTTGATGAGCTATGAAAAGAAGTATTATACCACCATTATGCCAGTGGTAGCCAATCTACCCATTGAGATTGTTTCTCTGAAGTGAAACAACATAGATATCCTTACAAACATTTATTAACAACCTCAGTTTGCCCATCTGATTGAGGATGGTATGAAGAACTATGAGCCAATTGAGTACCCAAACATGAGAATAAATCTTTCCAAAAGTGACTAGTAAAGATAGGATCACAATCACTGACAATAACCTTAGATGTACCATGTAGCTTTTAGATATTCTACAAGAAAACTTTTTCCACTGCACTTGCTGTAAAAGGATATGATAATGCAATGAAATGTGCATATTTAGTGAGGTGATCAACTACTACCATGATGACATTATGACCTTTAGATTTGGGAAGCCCTGTGATGAAGTCCATGGATACCTCTTCCCAACGCTGGCTAGGAATAGATAAGGGCTGCAAGAGACCTGGTGTCTTAATTGTCTCTCCCTTATTTCTTTGACAAACCAAACATTCAGCCACAAATTTTTGAACATCACCTTTTAGCCCTTCCCAAAAAAAATCTTGCTTGACCTGATGATATGTCTTCAAAAATCTTGAATGACCACCAACTGGGGACTCATGTAGCTCTGTGAGAATCTTGTGTTTAAGAGTGGAATTCTTGCAGAGATACAAGCGCTCTTTATACCAAAGAATATCTCCCTTCAAACAAAACTTATCTGAACTACTAGGATCACTTTTTAATTGTTGGATGAGATTACTTGTTGCAACATCATTTTGCCACTCTGTTTTGGCTTCTTCCACGCAATTTGCTTGTAATATTGAAAGGGCACACAATAAGGCTTCATCTTTCTCATCCTTCCTAGAAAGTGCATCAGCCACAATATATTCCTTCCCTTTCTTATATACAATCTCAAAGTCATATCCCAACATCTTAGTGACCCATTTTTGTTGCTCTTCAGAGGATAGTCTTTGTTCCAAAAAATATTTTAGGCTATCATGATCTATCTTAACCTTGAAGTGTCGACCCATTAAATAAGGCCTCCATTGTTTAACTGCGTGAAGGATTGCTAGCATTTCCTTCTCATAAATAGGTTTGAGCCGATTTTTACCCTTTAATTGACAACTCTCAAAAGCAATTGGTCGACCTTCTTGCATGAGAACTGCTCCTATCCCATTTCTAAAAGCATCACATTCCACAATGAATTCCTTGGTGAAGTCCAGAGTGGCAAGCACTGGAGTTGTACACAGAGCCTCCTTCAATTACTCAATTGCTACATTAGCAGACTCATTCCAATGAAAAGAATCCTTCTTCAAGAGAGTGGTGAGGGGTGCTGCTATATGACCATTATTCTTCACAAATCTTCTATAGTACCCTGTCAATCCCAAGAAACCCCTTAGTTTCTTAATGGTTTTTGGAATAGGCCATTCCATGATAGCCTTGATTTTGTTAGGGTCCACCTTTACTCCTTCATGTGAAACTATGTCTCCCAAATACTCCACCTCCTTAAGAACAAAAGCACACTTGGATGGCTTAGCATAGAGTTGATGATCTTCGAGTAATTGTAATGCTTGATCTACATGCTGCAAATGTTCTTCCCAATTCTTGCTATAAATCAATATATCATCAAAGAACACTAACACAAACTTTCTCAAGAACTTCTTAAAAATGGAATTCATCAAAATTTGGAATGTAGATGGTGCATTGGTCAGGCCGAATGGCATCACCAAAAATTCATAATGACCCTCATGAGTTTAGAATGTTGTCTTACAAATATCTTCCTCCTTAATATGAATTTGGTGATAACCAGATCTAAGATCTAACTTGGTAAAATACATAGCTCCATTCAATTCATCTAGCAAATCATCAATGACTGGAATAGGAAACTTATCTTTAATGGTGTACATGTTGAGCACTCTATAATCTGGACACATGCACCAAGTTTCATCCTTTCTACGCACCATCACCACAGGTGAGGAGTAAACACTTTGGCTATCCCTGATAATTCTTGCTTCTAGCATCTCCTCAACATTTTTTTCTATCTCACTTTTTTGTATGTGTGGGTACCTATAAGGCCTAATGTTTGGTGGTTGGCTACCTGGAACTAGTTGTATGGCATGGTCATGATCCCTTGTAGGAGGAAGTCCTTTAGGCATATCTCCAAGAACCACTGAGTGACGATCAATTATTGCTTGTAAATCTGGATGAGTAGGAGCATTAGATTGAGAGACTTCTAATGAACATAGCTGGGCCACAAATCCATACGCTCCTTTCTTAAGCAACTTTTGCATTTGATGAGAGCTTACCATCTGTGGGGATTTTGCCTTCAACCCCCTTAGCTCCACTACCTTTCCTTCTGATTGAAATCTCATGAATAGTTCTTGGAAGTTCATCTCAATTGTTCCCAATGTGGTAAGCCATTGTACTCCCAAAATAATATCCGCTGCACCCATGGATATTGCATACATTGGGGTATCAAGTTGATAATCTCCCATGGATAATTTAATGCTATGACACTTCCCTGAACAACTAACTATACCCCCATCTGCAATCAAAACCTAAAACTCTGGGGCTAGATATATAAAACAATTTAGATGAGTTGCCAACTTTTTGTTGATGAAATTATGAGTACTACCTGAGTCAATCAACACCGTTACTTTCTGCTTCTTTAAGAAACCCACTACCTTGAGAGTTTGTGGTGCACTAAAACCTGAGAGTGCATGACAAGAAATGATTGGTTGAGAATTATGTGATTCCTCACTTGACTCCCTATCCTCCTCTAATATGGGTTCCTCCTCTTCTTCCTCACTTGGACCTTCAATATAGAACAATTTCTTTTCACTACATTTATGTCCTCGACTGTATTTGCTATCATAATTGAAACACAACCCTTTTGCTCTTTTCTCCTCAATTTGCTGTGGAGTCAACCTAGTAGGTTGAGGAAGAGAAGGTGTTGAATATCCTTTCTCTCTTGTCATATTAGCCCCTTGCTTTCTAGGAATCAAATACTTCTCCTCTACCCTACGTGCCAAGATAAAAGACTCATTTACTGAGCTAGGACTAAACATGCGTACCTCATGTTGAATGTGATCCTTGAGACCACCCAAGAATAAATCATTCAAGTTCTCCTCTGTAATTGTATCCACTCTTAAGGATAGATTTTGGAATTTTTGAATATAATCCTTAACTGATCCTGTTTGTTGAAGTTTAGCAAGCTGGCTGAAGAAGTTGTCTGTCACACTATTGCTATATTGTGCTTGGAGTTCTTCTATAAAAATTGACCATGAGACGGTGAGACCCTTTTTTCTCTAATGAGTACAAAGCCAACGATACCAAATGAATTGATCTAGTTCTAGATATAGGGAAGCCATCGTGACCTTTTGTCCATAGGGGATTTGATGTACTTAAAAAAAAATCTCCATTTGGTTTATCCATGTTAGAGGATCCTTACCATCGAACTTGCGCATATCCACCTTTGGAAAAAAAATTCCTAGATCCCATAGGAGTATTAAAATTTGTGTCATTATTAGCCGACTTGAAGGTTTCACCTTGGTTGCTTGAGAACTCCTTGCTTGGTTCATTCATATAGGCGCTTAACATGCTTCGTATATCTAATATATCTCCTCTTAGGTCACACATATCCCTCTTAACCTCTTCCTTCAACTTACTTATTTCTTCATTGGGATTACTATCCTCTATTATTTCCTCATCCTTATCAAAGGATTTCCCAGGTGTGGCAGCATTCTTTTTGCCTCTTGTTGCAGGCCCCGTCATGATGGAAACCAATATTTTTGAAATAAATCACACAAATGAAATGTAAATTCTCTAAAAATCTTATTGTTACTTACTAGGGCCAAGATACCACTTACCCAGAAAAAAATCTAAAAAATTAGCAAATTTGCTGCCTTGAGAGCGAATTTGTTGAAAACCCTAATTTTGCAATAACTTGCTTGTTTTTGCTTCAATTCCTCTAAAATCTGGACTGTGTCTTCTTTAATATGGTCTTCAAAAACCCTTTAAAAATAGTTAAAAAATTCTCTAAAATCTAAAAGTTATGCTCTTCCCAAAATTGCCTCCAATGTTGAGAAAAAATATTGCCTCTACGATGCCAAGATCATGCTCTGATACCACTTGTAATGAAACAACTTGCACAATATCTAAATATAATAGTAATATGCTGCAAATACTTGATAATAATATGCCACTTCGAGGGGGCAACCTCCTAATCCTTTTTGAGGGGGATACCTCCAATAGTCTTCAGTAAGGACACAATACTCAATATGATATTAAATGAGACTCACTACCTCCTATATATACCTATTTATGCCTAGGATATCACCTAGGCCGACTTAGATAGCACTATAGAAGCCTTAGGCTGATGTAAACAACTAAATAACAATATAATAATGATAATATGACTTAATTAGGAGTTAAGATAGCCACAAGCTGACTATTCATAACCCTATGTACACCAACATTAATGGCATAGCATGTGTTTTCTTCCTACCTTAACGCGCTTGATATTGTTACATGATATCAACCACCTTAAGGTGGGAGCATATATAAGGTAAGTTGTCTGATTTAGATGCTAGCAAGGTGTGTTTGTAAAGCTTGAATCTACTACAATCACTTAAGCCCTTTGCGAAGGCGGGATATTGTACATATCCTTTTTTTATTTTAATCCCTTCGTGCAAGGCAAGGATGGTGTATTTCTCGAGAAGGTTGCACAATCTTGTCATTTTCAAAAAGTCCTCCGAGTAGGCAGGGAGCAGATCTGAGACTATCCTGACCCTTAAGTGTGTCTTCGGCGATTGTTGTGGCGAAGCCCAATTGTTGGTGTGTACCTGTAATGTACCTGAGATGGTTGCGAACCTAGCAATAGGTTTCTTCCATCGCTTGTCTGCCATGTTTTCTCTATGTCTTCTATGTGTGTGTGTGTGTGTGGCATGTTTGTTCCCAAGCATAGTCTAAAGACCGATGGTGATGAGTCCCTCCTATGCTTTAGGATTTTTATGGCATGCTTGATTTGTATGGCATGTTTGTTTTCAAGTGTAGTCTAAATAATGGTGGTGATGAGTCCCTTCTGCACTCTAAGATTTGTATTGTGTGTTTGTTGCCCCATATACAATCTAAAGACTGGTGGTGATGAGTCCCTCCTACATTTTGGGTTGTGTGTTTACTTTCCTTATACTTGCATTTGCATATATAAGAAAATGAAAAAAGAAATAATCACTACATTCACTATGTTTTGTTTGTCTTCAATGTTGTCTTCTCTGTGTTTTGCATGCATGTTACTATCTTCATTATGATTGGTGTGTCTTCTCCGTGCTTGGCGTGTTTGTTCTGCTTGTTGACCGTACTTTAATGCATGTATTGGCCTTGTGTGTATACATACATTAAAGTGGGGGCTAAATGTTATGTCAAAAAATGTCCCCTTGGGGTCTTTTCCCTCTTAAGGTTTAGCTCCTAGGTCCTTTAGAATGCATTTAGGTCATCTTGCATGTTAATGTTGATTCCCGATGAGAAAACCTTGAAGTTTCATGGCAAATGGGACCTAGGGGGTGTGCTTAGCATGAATCCTACCTGAAATAGGGGGAGGACTTAGGCACCCGTGCCTTAGTCCTACCCTATTTTAGGTCAGTTCCTATTTTTGGGTGTTAGTTTTATGACCGTTATTAGGTCCTATGTCGACATCTCAAGTTTGAATTACGAAATTCTTGGTGGGAATGTTTATAGTTTTCATATATAAGCATGATTAGTGATGGGTAAAAGCACAATAGTGTGTCACACTTTGAGCTAGATAAATAATTCTGAGCGGTTCATTTATGCATGATTTATTTACACCCAAAACCATGTTGTGCCTATGTGGTGCCTACGTGGTTGTACATTTCCTGGTGGAACCTTATCGGGTGGTACATTTACGCCCTGTTAGGTTTCAGGCATAACCAAAGAAAATAAAAAATAAAAAAAAGGCAAAATTGTCATTTTTGCCTAGATTGATATAGTTTTGGAGTGTTCCACATGGAGCCCATGATGGATAATGACCCCATGACGGACAGGGACCCCACAATGGATAGCCAACACTATACTACACTGCCACCTCTAGGTATTCCACTGTTCCACAACACCCACGTGCACCATTCAGATATATAAATTATACCCATCTACATTTGATTTGCATAAACCCTAATCATGTAATATCGTATGCATGCTGGGAATGTGTAATAAATCTTCATAGTTTATATCATAGGTTTCATAGTTTATATAATAGTTTTGTATCAATGCTACAACATCCACACAACTACCATAGGTTTCACTGGCATGTTAATGATAAAGTTTATGGTGTCCTCAAGATAGGAAACACAAGAAAGAAGGTCAACCATGCACACATACTAATCAATTGTAGGTTTAATGCAATAAATGTTAATCATATGATTGAAGCATGTGCAACACTCATCCACTAAACTTGCATGGTTGCATGCACATAGAACACAAGCAAAGCTTGTAATCTCAAGATATGTTCAAAATTTCCTTGTCTATGCTTCCACATTTTCCATACATGTCGACTAGAGCATTTCCAACTATAATATTTGACAAAAATCCCCCTTCCATTATGCTTTGATGGATGTTCATACCCTGTTCTAGAGCTCCCATTTTGGCACAGGTAGGGAGGATGCTAGCTTTACAATAGCCAATTTCATTTGCTTGAAAGTTTCTTAAGCCTTGTCAACAAATCCATTATTTGCATATCTTGCATAAACACTTGATATTTTGCAATGTCTTCTTTCCAGTTTCGTATGAGATCCCTGTGTGGCGTGCCTAAGCAGCTCCATGAAATGCTAACAAATATAAACCCAGTTTGACTATCAATAGTCCATACTATGTTATCCATTAACAAGATAATGAGGGGATCTCTTAGTTACAAAATATAAATCCAAAGGTTCACAAATAGAAGGTGAAAGATGCATGGAAAAAATAACAACCTTTTGTACCAATATGCACAATGTGAAAGAATAATTAAAATAAATTACTCTCCATGTGATTTTCATTTTAAAAGTAGAGTGTGTGGTTAAAGAAAACTTATGGATTGGTGCCTACTCCTATGTACAAAGCTAGGTATCAAGAAAGAAAATAGTAAACAGTTCAGACATGCAACATTATTTGAATAGTCCAATTTACTAGATCGTGTCTTACAAGAAAGATTTAGACTATTAGATGCCATCTTTCCTATGACATTATACAAATTCTTTTTATTAATTCATTTCCCATGTCAAATGTCCATGTATTATAATTAAAATATTTAGAATATCCATTGAGTATTAACTAATCAATGCTAGTAACGGTTGTTGCAAATGTGTAACTAGAAACACGTGTTTCCTAAAGTGTTCAACAAATACAAATGGTGACAATTTGAATGTTGAAATAAAACCAAGTCTTGTACACTGAATTCTCAAAAAGAATATATGCATGAAAAATTAACACAAAATTACTTGATAATATATCTCAATTTGCTAGTCTTTTATTATTGAGAGGAGTCTATTACACCTTTCAAATATTTTCCAACCCTTTGTACAATGTATGCATATTCTATTTATAGAAAAGTGATAACACTCATCTCACAAATGATTGACACTTGTCAATTCTTACTACAATCTAAAATTAGTTAGGTGGTTAGCACCATTACAAGTGCCACCTAGGTCCAAACTCATTGATGACCAAAGGCTACGTATTAGAAAGAGAGTCAACTCCTAACTTTTATTTGTTCTTGCAAATGAAAGAAAGTAATTGCCATGAAGACACTACTCTTTTATCCTCCCAAAATGAATGAAAATAAGTGCACTAAATGTTTTTCAAGGGCCTCTATCAAAATGATGGAGTGGAATGTAGAATTCAGCACCTCTTTCCCATATAATGTAACTCAAAGCCTTCTAAAACTTGTCTCTAGGCCCAAATCCGCTACCCATACATGATATGATATGGATTTTTTTGTTATCATGGGATGATAGTTCAAGGCTTCTTGGATCTAGACCTTGAACATGACCATTCACCTCCAAATATGAAGTTAAAGGGAGGAAACATGGTCATGCCCTTAGAAAGAGAGTCAACTCCTAACTTTTATTTGTTCTTGCAAATGAAAGAAAGTAATTGCCATGAAGACACTACTCTTTTATCCTCCCAAAATGAATGAAAATAAGTGCACTAAATGTTTTTCAAGGGCCTCTATCAAAATGATGGAGTGGAATGTAGAATTCAGCACCTCTTTCCCATATAATGTAACTCAAAGCCTTCTAAAACTTGTCTCTAGGCCCAAATCCGCTACCCATACATGATATGATATGGATTTTTTTGTTATCATGGGATGATAGTTCAAGGCTTCTTGGATCTAGACCTTGAACATGACCATTCACCTCCAAATATGAAGTTAAATGGAGGAAACATGGTCATGCCCAATATACCACCAAATAAAAGAAGACTACATACACACACTATGAAAACTCTTAGGAAACTTAGAAACAACAAAGTATAAAACATAATAATTCCAAGACCCTTCCATTTCTTCTTGTTACTATCTTACCTAAGACTACCCATCTAATGAAATTTTTTGTGTTGAATGTGTAAGTCCTAATCCTTTATATAGCTAAAGAATATTTTCATTATCACCATAATGACCATCTTACAAACTACTAAATTCTTTTGATAATCCTAGATGGTTCTTTGAGTTGTCTTATCCTTCTTTCATACAGTACCATTTGGATTCATAACCTTTCATTGTTTAGGTATTGTTATTTGTGTCTAACCTTTACCAAACTATCATTTATTAAAGCATATCTCTGAGAATATCTTGCACAAAAGATTTCTTACCTTTGCAACAACTAGCTCTCGATAGCTGTATAATATAATATTTCCCTTAAATTAAGTGTTCTTATCAATCAACTTTACATCTTGTAAATATTTATGAGTTATTGCATGATATGAGAGTAATGGCTCAACCCCTAAAAAGGAGCATATGGATGTGGAAGAATAAAGAATTTATAAAATCCAACAACTTTATCCATATGTCCTCGATCAATCTTCATACTCTGCCCCTTTGTTGGCCAATCAGCTTACAAAATTGCCTTCAACTTATTTATATTGGACACATATCTGGCATCCAATGTAATATGTGTGTCCTTGATGAAGCTATCCACCCTTGTCTCTAACTTAAGAACCTTATCCAATTTGCACTGCACATGATGGGGTCAACCTTTCCTTCTTCCAACAAAGACTTCACAAAATTGACAAAAATTGACAAAATTATGTTGAACTCACCTTTCCAACACTAGAGGGGTTTTATTTCATTATTTGTGTCCTGTAAAGGAAGCAATCCCAGACTCAACAATGCAAATTGAAATAATTTTCTCTTTCTCTAAGGAAAAGTTAATGATTCAGCCCATAAAAGTTGAGTCATTAAATATAAAAGTTATATCCAACCTCATTAGTAGGTGTGATTTAGTGGGGCTCGCTGGGTTGGACTTAGAAGTCTTATAAATTTGGTTTGGTCACAACCCTAGGAAAGCATTTATTATGTACTTCTAGATCCAAGTAAAACTTTGGCTTTGGACATGATTAAGTGCCTTTTGAATGTTGTTCTAACATTCTTACGTGTTGTCTTCCATCCTAGTCAAGTTTTGCACTCTTTCTTTAAATATGTCATTTATTAGTTGTTCAATATCAAATTCGACACTAGTCTACACTGTTCGCACTCACTATGGATTATACCCTTCATGGAGGCCAACTAAGTAACAACTCCATGGCTGGCACATAAGACAAAATGCCCTCAACCTCTACTTTCTTAATCTCTACTTCTCAATTTCATGGAGACAACAACCATTCCAATTCCATGATACCTCTTAACTATATCTAATGGTAAAAAAAAGGAACTATTTAAAATATGTAAAATTATTTTTTAAGACATTTTATTGTGTGCACTTATTTCACATCTTGTGTATTTTATAGATCCAAATATATCTAGACATTGAATTATATACAAAAGGTCTTAATTTATATCTCTTTTCTTACAAGAGGATCATCATGGTGTTCCAAATCTTTGTAACATGGATCATATCTATCAACATTTGTATCAACAATGTATCATCTACTAAGTGTTACATGGAATCACCAAAAAATGTATATATATCGGTGTCCCCAACGAATCAACCAAACTCAAATGTGTAGAAGGCATGGCCTCCAACATCATATCTACATAGATTAAGATATGCTTGCAATGGCTAACTACATCAAGTATGCCATGATTAGTAGATGTATAACCACCATGAGTAGCTGAGGCAACCAAAATAATTAACTTAGTCATTTTCCTAACAACATTATATGTGTGATAGGATTGCACTTTTGTCCATTTACAAACCATTGAAAACTCCAAATATATAGTCATTTGCATTTACTTGGTCTTCTCAAATTTACATTCATTTCAATAGGAAAAATCTATTTGTTGAAAATGGGAAATTTGAACTTTAATGTATTTCAATTCAAAAGGATAGAGCTTTGCCATTATATAAATAGATTCTAGTGAGTTTTCTATTTACATTTATTTTAATAAAACTTGCATTTTTATTCAAGATCTGTTCAATCTAACTACATTATTAGTTTGAAAATTTGAACTTGGATAGATGTGTTTGAAATATGTGCACATACTTGAAACCTGCTTGCCTTGGTGTATGTGAACCACAATTTAACTAATTTAGTATAAATAAGAACACGTAGGCTGTTTCATGTTTTATATTCCTTGTTGCACGTCTTGATTTAATATAAATGTTTAGATTGAATGTATTTAATTTTTAAATTTTAAATGTTTATATAGTTTTGTAAAGTTAATTTAAATGTGTAAATTGTTCATGTGTATTTAATTCTTAGATTTTAAATGTTTTTAGTTTTGTTAATTTAAATGTAAAAATTGAATATACATATAAATTCATTAAATTATAAATTAAATGTATGTTAAATTTTTTAAAATGCAGAAATTTGCACATACATGTCATCTCATCATAGTGATGGCCATGATAGTAAGCATAATAGTGGTGATGCACATAGCGTAAGTAGGAGTGAGTTATATGATGCCACTCTTGATAGACTCAATAATGCTTTGACACATTTAGATCAGATGATCCATAATACACCAAACCTATCTAATAGAGATAGGTTGGTGGGGACTAGAGCAGAGTTTGCCCATATGATTGACATAGTCAAATCATACAATCCCTATGATGATTTGAGTATTGAGGATTTTTATCTGTCACTTGCTAGCACTGTTACTGGGATAGTGAAATGGCCATAAGTTAATAGGGCCATTTCATTGAATATGGTGCATAGTATGTTTCCACATTATCACAGACATGACAGAGTTCAGGGATATTTTGTCACCAGGTGTACAGATGTTGTTGTTGCACCATTTATATATCCTAAGTGGTTAGCAGCACATCATAGATGGCCACATGATGATGAGTTGCCTTTATATTTTTGCAAACAACTATTTATTGTTGTTCATTTACTACATGATGTTGATTTCACATCTATCCCTCCACATGTGGGACGGGGTTATGGGAGGTTTTTAGAGAAATTATGATGTCCTGATTAGGATTCAACCGAAAATAAGAGGGCATTAGTGGGTCCCAACCTTTTGGTACTTCCCAAAAGGTTGAATCTAGGACAGTCAGTTGAGGCGGCAGTTACATTATTGAGACAACATACTTTTGAGATTTTAGGTTCTATTTCCAGTGACATTAACCATTTGGCATCAGATCACATTGGTAGATATATGTTGCATCCATGCACCAACATAGGATCATTTGATTCGACTTCCACCAGTTATGATCCTTACATACTTGCTGACATAGTTTCACCACGTGATGTGGTGCAGACTTCTAGAGAGAGTGCTTTACGCAGATTGAGTACATGTCTGGCACAAGATCTACTTTCTATATATCAGTTTGTCAATTATGAGTATGATATCCTATTGGTTTAGGACTGGACAACTGAGAGGGGGGGTGAATCAGTTGTCACACATTTTCAATCTTCCTTTACCACTTATAATCAATTTAATGATATAAACATTTTAGCATCAATTAATAACATATGAACATTGATAACACATTCGAAACCAAGATTTTGATGTGGAAACCCAGTTAAGGGAAAAACCACGGTGGAGGTTAACCCATAAAAATTGATACTTAGTTAAAATTATTTTTTACAAATGGGAATGCACATGCATTTGGGCTCATTGCCCAAAGCTTACTGTACAAATGGAGGCTCACTGCCTAAGAAAATATTACAAGGGATTGACATAGATTTGAACTGATTAATAGCATCTACCCATGCAAGAATTTTAGTTTTGGTTAAGTACAAAAACTAATCTTACACATTTCATCTTTACTCTGCACTTCTTTACTATTCTTCCTTCATTCACACTTTGGATTTCTGCTCTTCTCACATACACCTTATTCACATACACCACACATACTCAATCATCCAATTTCATAAGCTATATATATCCACAATATGATCTATAATCATTCTATAAGTCAGCTTCAACAATCTCTTAGAACTTTTATGAATGCTCTGCTCTGTCAGCTAGAACTATGCATAACTTAAGGTGCGGACCAAAACTTGCTCTTGATAATCATCACTCATGTTAGCCACTATCATTGATCATTGCCATTTGTCCAATAAACAATTTCCATACATCTGTAATCAAGATCTTTTGCAAGGTCAGCCTGTTCTTCTTCTATCTACTCTAACAAACTGGAACTTGATACTCAGAGGTTAATATCTTTTGAATCCTTCATCACCGAAGGAAAAAAATATCGATTTAGACTATCTTGACAATGCATATAACTCCCCTAGATCCGCAGCTAATCATGACTTTCCACTGGAGAGATCCAGACCAAAATACCAGACCCTGTCACCTATTCTGTTCCTAACTGTCCAGACTTAAGACACATTCTGAATTTAAATTCCAGTGTGAACAAATTGTGTTATGCGGATGATTAGGATGATCTTAGTTGCCATCAATGACAACATCTATCATACTTAGAAGTGTCTCTTGCCAACAGTCTTCCCCTTTGGCATTGATGGCAACACTTAGTGAAAAATGACTAAGTGTCTAGTGCAACTCCCCCTTTGTGTGTACACTCGTGTACTTCACTTATTTTGGTACTCCCCTTTGCTGAATACCTCATTTTTCACTACCCTTCACTCCCCCTTTGACATCAATGGTAAAGGGTGGGGTCTGAAAACCAAAACTCTCCAAAAATTATGTATATACTATCGCATATGTACAAATAATTATTGAGTTTTATTTACATGAACTTGAGAATGTCTGCAAAGTAAGTTTTTATTTGCCCAAGTTCAGAGGCCCAAGTACTCTTCATTACATCCAAAATGGAGATGTGCCCACTTAGAAAAAATGAATATTCTTCTGCCTTTGATAGATCTGCTGGATCACTAGTCTGAGCTGCACTGTGAGCTTTAGATAGGGCATTATACATTGTCTCTAACTTAGGAGCAATTAATCCCCAAAGCTCACACATTCTCTTCATAATGTTACCCTTTTCTTTAACAAGCCTCTTTATTTCATCTGTCAACCTGATTACTTGACATTCTTGATTTATAGGTGAAACTGTTAGAGGATCAAAATTTTGAGAGAGATCTAACAATTTTTGTTCTTGTTCCTTTATCTTTTTGTCAATATCCTCATTAACTTGGGCCATGATAGATAGAATTTGTACATATTTCTTCCATCATTCAGAGCATTCTAAATACTTTTTATGCTAATACCTAGTATTCTTCTATCATTTCCTATCAGATTCTTTATTTCACAAAATTTCTTATCCAAGAATTCTTTCTGAACTTTTGCCTCCACAAACTTCTCAAAGGACTCAAAATGAGTATTCATAGAACTTACAATATTTTTTAGATGTTCAGAGGGGGAATCAGATGGACTCTTCTGGTAGGTAGGCATTAACTTTTCCAAAATCCTAGATGAAAGCCCCAGTAGTTCATTGTCCTCCATGTGGAATTTTAACGTCTTTTCTTTGGCCTTTACCTAGATGAATGATGCTATTTTCATCAGTTGAATTGGAGAGAGACCATCTGGATTGGATAGACCTTGGAGTAGTTTAGGTTCATCAAGCTCACTCATCTCTTTTTCAAGAAGACTTTTCGCTACATTTGCAGTGTCTCTTGCAACATTTTATGAACCATCTTTTTGTTCATTAGATTTCTCAGTATCTGCTTTATGTGTTTCAACATTTGCACCATCTTCTTCTACTTTATCTTTCTTTGTGTTCTCTACAGAAGGATTCTTTCCTATTTGTTCATCACTTGCTACCTAATCTGGAGGGCTCTGTGAAGTAGTAATATTATCCTCTTTCTCTAACGTATTAGGTGGATTGGGAGTATCTCCTGCACCAACTACTTTATCCAACATTTCTGTATTCTCCTGATTTACTTGTTCTACTTCTGGGATAGAGGCTTCACCCAACTCAAATTGCTGCTCAATAATGTTCTCTTCTTCACCATCTGGAACTTCTTTTGTGACTATAGGAAAATTGTGCTTTCTTAATGCTTTCAAAAGAATCTCTTGAGTTTCTTCAATGATTTCACTTGTTTCTCCAATCATGAGCTTGTTCATTCTCCTTTTACTTTTAAAGTCATCTTTGACTTCCTTGAATATCATATCTATTTGATCAGGAGAAATTTGAGGACACAAATTTATTAGCTCATGTTCCCTGATCTCCATGTCCTTGCACTCGGCATTTTCTTTTCTCAACTCCAAGATATTTTCTAGACTTTGTGGTAACTCAGAAGTTATCTAAATCAGTGCCTTGTTGTAGATGTTGAGATATCTGACCATTGCTTCCTCCAACACCCTTTTACCATATCATTGTATTCATCATAAAATTCAATCATAGTTTTTTTATTACCATCCATAGTGACTGATTTTATCACATCTTCTAGGGAGAGTGTGGGCTTCTCAACATATTCCTCATAATCTTCTGTCCTTTGCTTTTTGCTAGTCCTTTTGCTTCTGTAGGACTTTTCTTTGGTTAACTTTGCATCTTTTGTTCCAGTGACCTTTAGTTCCTTGATTTCAATGTCAGATTCTATATCTACTTCTTCTTCTCTTATGATTTCATAGGTCTGGGATGCTTTTGTTTTCTTCCTTTTCTCCCATTTTCTGGATGATTTTGCTTTTAGTTTTGCATTTTTAGAAGGAGCAGAGGTAGTAGTAGAGCTTATAGTAGTTTTGGAAGAGAATTCCACCAGATCACCTATTTTTTTCTTATCTTGTGTCTCTTTCTCTGAATTTCTTCACAACTTCCTTAGTTAGGCCAAGATTTTCAGCTAACTACTCAACTTCTTTTCTTACTCTCCTATTGGTTTTAAGTTCTCTGAGCTCACTATGCAACTTTAAACTCAGCTCCTCATAGGTTCCAAATCTTTCAATTGTTGTGTCTTTGGGCTTGCTTAGCAGATGTTGAGCATACATATCCAAGATCCTTTCATCTACTTCATACCCCATGGGCATGATCCAAACACTTTTGAGTTCCATTGCTTCCATTAAATACTGATCAGTATCAACCATGAAGCATATTTCATTTTTGTACTTGTCAACAATTGAATTAGGGATTCTTTCCCTTGAGTGCATCATACTCTAAAAATTCTTGAAGTAACCCCATATTGCAGTTTTCTGAGCTTTGAAATCACCAATGTTGCGAAGATGATTTTTGATCTAAATGGCAACTGGCTCATCCTTAGTCCAGTGCACACCTTTTACCCTAGGTACCTCATTCATAAAATAAAAGAATAGACATAGAATCAATGTACCATACTTGAAAGTGTTTTTCCTATCTTTCTTGATCTTGTTTAAATTTTCAATCAGTTGATTCTGTAGTAGGTCACACAAGTCATAATCAATATTTTCCTTTAGCATCTTGTATGTAGCATATATGGTTGTTCTGGAAACAAAATTTTCTTTGCTCGAGTGGTAAATCTTGTACCCAATCACCATGGAGGTGAATTTGACATCCGGTTCTATAATATCATTAATGGTCATTGTCCTTCTATCAAACTTAGCTCTAGTAGCATCAGTTACTGTCTAGTTTTTCATGGCTTTCAGCATGGGCAATTCTTTGGTTGAGTTTAGACCAGTTACATTTCTGATAGCATCCCTAGTAGTCTTAAATGTTTTTAACAACCAAATGAATTCATCATGCATCTGACTCAAGACGTATCAGACCCATTCATCCTCATCAAATGTTAGAAACCCCATAATCTGAATATAGTGTTTATCCTGTAGTGCCTTATACTTGGGTTTAAGTTCATGATTTTCATCCTTGAGTTGTTTCTCAAACAAGTCTACATACTTTGAATCTTCAAACTCATCTATAAGTGCATGAATATAAACCCTAATGTCTTCTACATGCAACATACCATATGGAACACTTGAAAAAGCACCTAACAGGTCAACTTCAATTGATTTGTGAGGATGCTTCTTAAATTTAGGTCGAGGCCTTTCAATAATGTCAACAACGTGAGGAGTAGCCATCTCAACATATTTTAGATTCAAATCTTTACATAGAGGTACCTTTTTCTTTCGTGGGGTTAGGGTTGATCAATTGCCAGTTGAATTTGCTCTTTGCCTCAGTCCCTAGATTTGCAGCTCAAATGCTCTTCCTCTTGTTTTCTTTGAATGCAAGGTGATTCAAATGAGTGACCAAGTGACCTTTTAAAGCTTCGCATCACCTAATTTGCCTTTGTAATAAATATGTTTCCCTAA
This sequence comes from Cunninghamia lanceolata, assembly GCA_027924645.1. NCBI lineage: Eukaryota > Viridiplantae > Streptophyta > Pinopsida > Cupressales > Cupressaceae > Cunninghamia > Cunninghamia lanceolata. The sequence goes on along the minus strand of BSBN01000463.1, from coordinate 4,418,142 downwards.
TTATATCCAGTTACATTATTTTTTATAGATCTTCATGAATCACTCTGCAAGATTTCATATCAACATCTTTTCTTCCAGAAATCCTTCCACAAGTTCTAGACCAATTTAAAATATTCTCTTTTAGTGTGCCTGACTTAGGAACCCACTTACTAGCTGTTGGTGCCTAAATTGACTGTCAATTTCTGAGCAATTTTTCATGCAGGCACCTTCCCAAAAAATCCAAAAGGTTCTGAGTTTTGGCTCCCCTTCATCTTTCCTGAGGAAGGGGTCATCATGTTTTGTCCATCAGCGAAAGTTTTGTCTTTTTTAGTGCTCCGATTGTGTCTTTGAACTTTCGGTTTGAACCTCGCCGGCGAACCTCAGTGTTGAACCTCACCATTGAACCATCTGTTTGAACCGGTTCAATGGTTCAAAGCTTTATGTTTTTAGTTTCATCGGCGTGATGGCAACTATCGGCATAGGTTTGTGATCTTGCTCCGATGGTCTAAGTCACACCGACAAAGATGGGAAGCCAAGTTGCCATCGGCGTGACTTTTGTTGTCGGCGAGCATTGCTTTTGGGTTGGCCGATGGTTTTTGTCTTGGCAACGGGTGTTTTTTGCTTGGCCATCGGTGAGACTTGTTTTATCAGCCTAGTCGATGGAAGTTGGCCCGATGGTCTATCTCTGGCCGATGATGGGAAATATGGAGTTTGCGATGGCGTCGATGAGACTATTGAGGTCGGTCAGAGGAGTTTCAGGTTGGCCGATGGGATTGGTCTGGCCGACAGGGGATTGTGATGGGCTTCATCGGTGTAACACATGAGGTCGGCCAGAGGATTTTTGGATGCTCCGATGGAGGGAGTCACGGCGATGAATGGTGTGTTTTGTTTGCCATCAGAGAGACTTGATAGATCGGCGAGATTTTTTTGGGGCAAGCCGATGGCTTAGCTTTGGGCGCGGGCTTGTGTGTTGAGCGCGGCAAAAGCGCTCGACACTTAGTATGTTTGTGGCCATGTTTATAAAATGTTGAAGTGGTCTTCTCACTATGCATGTGGGATTAATCTCCCTACATTATTTTGAACCTGCGAGGAAGCGCTTCTTGGCAGGAAGCTCCATTTTAAATAGTGCGACGGTTTCCAAGTAGGCCGCAGGTGGTTGAGCCATCAATGGCGATTGTAGCAAGGGTGTGGGCGACAGTACAAGTGATTAAACTACCCGATTGTTAGCATGAAAACTTCCAGATGGTGGCACAGGGCTCGAGGCCACCCCTGTCAACTCTCCTGCCTACTGCATTGATAACTTATGGGTGCCATCTCTCATGGGCTGTATCTGGCGGTTTTTTGTAAAAATCATGTAATTAATTGCTGTGGGTACACTTTCTGGCCGATATAGGCAGACTGTGTTACCATTGTTTTGGTTGTTGAAAACTAGACATTTTGGCTCTGTAATAAGATACAACTGGTTTTGGTTGCTCTGTGCAACAAAACTTGCAAGTTTATGTATCTCCTATTGTACATTTGTGCATGAATCCACTGATTTCATGGTCAATTTATATATGAATAATGCTATGTTTGCATGTGTTATGCTGATTCTGTCTCCAGTTTTGCATGTATCTTTCTTCTGAGTCTAGGCATTCAAGGAATGTCTGAGATTCTAGAACATAGAATTCCTGTGTTGAATGTTTAATCTTTTAACTTCTGCTCAAGGGGTAGATTAAACTATTTTCAGATTGAATATTGGGAAGGGTATACTGCAATAGGGATGCCATAAGTATAGGCAGCTTAACACTCTGTATTGGGAGATATCTGTAAGGCAGATATCATGTATATCCCCCTGAAATCCAGTTTTAGTTGTTCATGCTGATCATTCACAGGTGTATGTCTACCGACTCCAAGCCCTGGATAGGCACCAATCTAGCTCTGTGTTGAGGTTATATACCATGTCCAACTTTGCATCCAAAAATCAAATCAAACCATTTCATCCTTCCACCTGTTAGTTGTAGGAGTAGGATTAGGATCCCTGCGTACTCTCATACCCAACTAGACATATATGTCCAAGAATGTTGCCAACCTTGTGATTTGTTATACAAATCTTGGTCCTTACGTGAGAGTATTCTGCCTGTTGCTGTCAAGTTATATCTTTCTGTCATTGAGCTAGTCAAGGTCATACTTTTATCAAATAGGGACACCCCCCTTGGTGCAGCAGAACCAGAAGTGAAGGGGAGGAGCTCACGCAACCTCCTGTATTCAGTTGGCTGAATCTACCTGTGTATTAGAATTGGAAAACCCTAATGCTGATTTAGAAGAAAAAACCAACAAAATGGCGACTCTGCTGGGGAGAGAGAGAGTCAAGTAACCTGAGGGCTGGAAAATCTAGTTTCCAGTGAAGTTGTTGCAGCAAAAAGGAACCATGTGGTGCTCTGCTGGGGTGATGAATCCAGAAAACAAAAGTCCCTTGCTGACATTCTGTCCTCTCTCTGAGAGGTGGCGACTCTATTGAAAGAACCTATCAATGCTGCAACATATATCCAGGTATTCATCTTTGATTCAAAATGTTGAGTTTAGAACAGCAAGCCTGGTCGTGCTCTCAGAGAAGACCATTCTTTATTGAAAGATATAAAGCCCTAAATTTCACAGGGATATATGGTTACCCAAATATTATTCCCAATAAAATTAGAATATGTTTGCCAAAATATAGTGGATCAGATTCTAAATCGGCAAACAAACATCTGCAAAGATTTTGTAATTTAACAGAAGATTATGAGGTAGAGGATGAAGATGTAGTAATGAGACTCTTTGTTCAGTCATTGGAAGATGATGCTAGGATATGGTTTTCAGACCTGCCTGTTTGTTCAGTTTCTTCATGGATAGATTTAGAAGTTGCATTCCTAGGGCAGTTTGGTGAAAGGTTTGATGTGGCCTCATTAATCATACATTTTATGAATATCCAAAGGGAAGATGAGGAGATGGTTCCAGCCTTTAATCTTAGGTTTATTAAATTGCTCAGGCAGATCCCTGAATATATGAGACCTAATAATGCATTGTGCTTGACAATTTATTTGGCTGCATTTGATGTAGAAATGAGTTATCTGTTGAGAGATAAAGAACCAGTCACACTTCACCAGGCTTTCCAATTTGCTATGGACATAGAAAACAATGAGAAATATGGAATGCCAGTAGGTTTCATAGCTGCAAGTTGTCAAAGAAGTTATCAAAGTGATTATATTTCAGCTCTCCCAGTATGTGCATTGAGAAATGATTGTATAGAGGGAAATATATTTTAGAATAATGTGTGCAGCCATGATGTGATGCATGAAGAAAATGTTGTAGAAAATGTAAGCACATCTTGTAATAATGAAAACAAAGATTGTTATCAGCCTTTAGAAGACAAGCCTGCAGACACAAGGTGCCCTCCAATTGATCAAATGAGAGACATACATGAAGTTGTGTCTTGCAGCAGTGTGCATATCCCAGTTATGCCTGATTATTTATATGAAGTGGATATGCAGAGCTTCACTCCAAATATAGAAAACATTGATTCAAGGGATGGCAGTGAATATGCTAGTGATTGCCAGCATTCAGATGCATATGTGAGCCTTTCAGATAATGAAATATATTTGGATGCTAATTATGAATGTTTCCTTGAAGATTTTGGCCACCTTCATAGTGCAGAGGTTGAAAACTTTGCTTTTGATTATCAGGGCACTGGTGAAGATAAAAAACAAGGTCACTATTCAGAGGTGGATGGGAAAATTGCAGATGTGTGTGCTCATACAGTTGGGGATAGTGTTGATTGCAGGGGTGACTATGAAGCTTTCAGTGTAGGGCTGCATTCTAAGTTATTTCTGCCTTCTCTTGAGACATTTCAGGTGGACATTAACGACAAAACTGCTGTGCATGATGATGATGGATATATGTATGTTCATCAAGATAAATTTGATTATGAGATGTTGCTTGTGCCTGAATATTGCATGTTTGATACAGAGGAGCTCTTATTATTTGAGGAAGCGCAAAATTCTGATGTGGATTCATTTGTTTCATGTGAGTCTATTATTTTTCCAAGCAACATCAGTGACTCATATGATGATGACATTCTACAACTAATAATTATATATGCTGATGAAGCTAGCTATAGATTTATTGAAGAAAAAGAAATGAGCAGCAGCACAAATAATTGCCAAGGGGCTTGCTGCAGACAGTTAAATACTTTTAGGCTTCATTTGAAGAAATCAAAAGAAAATCAGGTGTTTGACAAAGGAAAAGTCTGGTTTTTCCTTTTTGGTGGCCCTGGGCCACCATGTTTATTTTAAAATAATGTGTTTGGTGATGCAGATTGGTGCAAGTTTGACTCTGTGCCCAATGGATAAGGGATTGGTCTGCATCCCAAAGATCTAGGGTTCTCGCTGCAGTCTTGCACCTGCACGTCCCCAATCAGAGCCACTGTTGGTGCCTAAATTGACTGTCAGTTTCTGAGCAATTTTTCATGCAGGCACCTTCCCAAAAAATCCAAAAGGTTCTGAGTTTTGGCTCCCCTTCAACTTTCCTGAGGAAGGGGTCATCATGTTTTGTCCATCATCAAAAGTTTTGTTTTTTTGAGTGCTCCGATTGTGTCTTTGAACTTTCAGTTTGAACCTCGCCGACGAACCTCAGTGTTGAACCTCGCCATTGAACCATCTGTTTGAACTGGTTTAATGGTTCAAATCTTTATGTTTTTGATTTCATCGGCGTGATGGCAGCTATCGGCATAGGTTTGTGGTCTTGCTCCGACGGTCTAAGTCACACCGACGGAGATGGGAAGCCAAGTTGCCATCGGCGTGACTTTTGTTATCGGCGAGCGTTGTTTTTGGGTTGGCCAATGGTTTTTGTCTTGGCGACGGGTGTTTTTTGCTTGGCCATCAGTGAGACTTGTTTTATCAGCCTAGTCGATGGAAGTTGGCCCGATGGTCTATCTCTAGCCGATGATGGGAAATATGGAGTTTGCGATGGCATCGGCGAGACTATTGAGGTCGGTCAGAGGAGTTTCAGGTTGGCCAATGGGATTGGTCTGGCCGACAGGGGATTGCGATGGGCTTCATCAGTGTAACACATGAGGTCAGCCAGAGGATTTTTGGATGCTCCGATGGAAGGAGTCACAGCGACGGATGGTGTGTTTTGTTTGCCATCGGAGAGACTTGATAGATCGGCGAGAGTTTTTTGGGGCAAGCTGATGGCTTAGCTTTGGGCAAGGGCTTGTGTGTCGAGCGTGGCAAAAGCGCTCGACACTTAGTATGTTTGTGGCCATGTTTATAAAACGTTGAAGTGGTCTTCTCACTATGCATGTGGGATTAATCTCCCTACATTATTTTGAACCTGCGAGGAAGCGCTTCTTGGCGGGAAGCTCCATTTTGAACAGTGCGACGGTTTCCAAGTAGGCCGCGGGTGGTTGAGCCATCAATGGCGATTGTAGCAGGGGTGTGGGCGACAATACAAGTGATTAAACTGCCTGATTTTTAGCATGAAGACTTCCAGATGGTGGCACAGGGCTCGAGGCCACCCCTGTCAACTCTCCTGCCTACTACATTGATAACTTATGGGTGCCATCTCTCATGGGCTGTATCTGGCAGTTTTTTGTAAAAATCATGTAATTAATTGCTGTGGGTACACTTTCTGGCTGATATATGTAGACTGTGTTACCATTGTTTTGGTTGTTGAAAACTGGACATTTTGGCTCTGTAATAAGATACAACTGGTTTTGGTTGCTCTGTGTAGCAAAACTTGCGAGTTTATGTATCTCCTGTTGTACGTTTGTGCATGAATCCACTGATTTCATGGTCAATTTTATATGAATAATGCTATGTTTGCATGTGTTATGCTGATTCTGTCTCCAGTTTTGCATGTATCTTTCTTCTGAGTCCAGGCATTCAAGGAATGTCTGAGATTCTAGAACATAGAATTCATGTGTTGAATGTTTAATCTTTTAACTTCTGCTCAAGGGGTAGATTAAACTATTTTCAGATTGAATATTGGGAAGGGTATACTGCAATAGGGATGCCATAAGTATAGATAGCTTAACACTCTGTATTGGGAGATATCTGTAAGGCAGATATCATGTATATCCCCCTGAAATCCAGTTTTAGTTGTTCATGTTGATCATTCACAGGTGTATGTCTACCGACTCCAAGCCCTGGATAGGCACCAATCTAGCTCTGTGTTGAGGTTATATACCATGTCCAGCTTTGCATCCAAAAATCAAATCAAACCATTTCATCCTTCCACCTGTTAGTTGTAGGAGTAGGATTAGGATCCCTGCGTACTCTCATACCCAACCAGACATATATGTCCAAGAATGTTGCCAACCTTGTGATTTGTTATACAAATCTTGGTCCTTACGTGAGAGTATTCTGCCTGTTGCTGTCAAGTTATATCTTTCTGTCATTGAGCTAGTCAAGGTCATACTTTTATCAAATAGGGACACCCCCCTTGGTGCGGCAGAACCAGAAGTGAAGGGGAGTAGCTCACGCAACCTCCTGTATTCAGTTGGCTGAATCTACCTGTGCATTAGAACTGGCAAACCCTAATGCTGATTCAGAAGAAAAAACCAACACTAACTAAGGGAATTTGATGTTCTATGCAGCTCCCCTTGAGCAAGAGTTTCTAACTTAATTCCTGGAGGAATTGTCAGCACCGGATTCCGGTGTGAACCCATCATTATTGTTTATTATATCTTTTTTTATCCAAATCTTGTTCATTTCACTCTGTATCTTATTCACATCAATTTTCTTTTTGCCTCTGTCTTTTTTCTGCTCATCTAATTTTTTGTTTACCAGACCTCTTCTTCCATTGTTTCTATTTCTATAGAATCTTGCAATATGACCAGATTTATTGTAGTTAAAGCACACTTGATTTCCTTTTGATCTGCACTGATTAGCCATGTGTCAAAATCCATTGCAATCAAAGCAGTATCCATTGAAAGAATTTCCATTTGAGTTATTCATTATCATACTTCTACATTCATTGGATTTGTGACCATACCTCTTGCATTTGAAGCATTGAGCAGAGAATGATGGACCATTTTTATTTGCTCTACTTTTGCATTGAATAGCTCTATGACCAAATTTATTGCAATTGAAGCAATTTCCATTAAATGATGGATATCTTTGAGCATTAGGCTGTGTTACCAGAGGTTTTCTAGATCTATTCCTTTTATTCCTTGGTTGGAAATTCCTTTGTCTAGATATGGAGCTTTCACCTTTCTCATATTTAAGATTACGCTTGTCATTATCCTTTTTATGTTCTTTAATTAGTGCTTTGAGTTTAGCTGAGCTTATTTTGAACTTCTTAACTCATTTGTAATTTCTAGGTTATGTCTAAGAGTGATAATCTGTCTCTCAAGTTCTCTCTCAAATTGTTTATGCTTTCTTGTAGATTAGATTCTAGGAGACCAACTATTCCATCCAATCTGCAACATTCTTTAGTTCTCTCTTTCAGATTTTGCTTCATCTCTTCTTTAGTTTTCTTCCTATCTTCAATTTCCTTGGTTAGTCTCATCACCCCAGTTTCCATCTCATGTTTTAGGACAACAACTTCTTTAGCTAACTTTTCACATTCTTTTATCTTTTCTTTCAGGGCCTTGTCTTCCAATTGAAGAGGTTGCTCCTTTCTTTTTGCATTGGATTTGCTCAACTTTTCTTGTAAGATCTCAATGAAGTCTTCAGCCTTTTTGAGATTATCTTGTAGTTCTTGGACTTCTACCTTGGACTACTCAAGATCATCCAGGGCAAGATTAAGTTTTCCTTGAAGATTATATTCATCCATTTTATTGCCTTCCCAGATCTTCCTTAAGCTGTTAAACTTTTCCAAAGGAACCTTGCTCTGATATTAATTGTTGGTTTAGGACTAAACAACTGAGAGGGGGGGTGAATCAGTTGTCACACATTTTCAATCTTTTCTACTTTCAATCTTCCTTTACCACTTATAATCAATTTAATGCTATAAACATTTCAGCATCAAGCAATAACATATGAACAGAAAACATTGATAACACATTTGACACCAAGATTTTGATGTGGAAACCCGATTAAGGGAAAAACCACAGTGGGGGTTAACCCACAAAAATTGATACTCAGTTAAAAGTATTTTTTACAAATGGGAATACACATGCATTTGGGCTCACTACCTAGAGCTTACTGCTCAAATGAAGGCATTAATAGCATGGCAAAGATTTGAACTGATTAATAGCATCTACCCATGCAAGAATTTTAGTTCCAGTTAAGTACAAAAACTGATCTTACACATTTCATCTTTACTCTACACTTCTTTATTGTTTTGCCTTCATTCCCACTTTGGATTTCTGCTCTTCTCACATATGCCTTATTTGCATACACCACACATACTCAATCATCTAATTTCCTCAGCTATATATATCTGCAATATCATCTATAATCATTCTATCAGTCAACTTCAACAATCACTTAGAACTTTTATGAATGCTCTGCTCTTTTAGCTAGAACTATGCATAACTTAAGGTGTGGACCAAAACTTGCTCTTAATAATCATCACTCATGTCGGCCACTACCACTGATCATTGCCATTTTTCCAATAAACAATTTCTATACATCCAGAATCAAGATCTTCTACAAGGTCGGCCTATTCTTCTTTTGTCTACTCTAACAAACTAGAACTTGGTACTCAAAGGTTAATATCTTTTGAATCCTTTATCACCAGAGGACAAAAATCTAGATTTAGACTGTCTTGACAATGCATATAACTCCCCTAGATCTGTAGCTAATCATGACTTTCCATCGGAGAGATGCGGACCAAAATACTGGACCCTGTCATCTGTTCTGTTCTTGATTGCCTCAACTTAGACACATTCTAGATCTGACTTCCGGTGTGAACAAATTGTGTTATGCAGATGATTAGGATGACCTTAGTTGCCATCAATGACAACATCTATCATGCCTAGCAGTGTCTCTTGCCAACACATCCCTCTCAAGACTATGTCCACATTTGTTAGTCAGCGCAGTGATTAGCAAGCTACACATATGAATGACACAGTGCCTTCATAGCAAATTCCATCATAGCCTGATGCTGGTATTGTGCCACCTTACGCACCAAGATCATTCCATGGACTTTTGTCTGAGGATAACATTGCAATGACCCTTGATTCATCCAAGCTTAGTGGGATTGGGAGGGTCATCCATGGAGCTACACAGGTTGCTAATGACGAGGTATACATTTTAAATTTTGTGTTTAATCTCTAGTGTAATTTATTTATTAAATACATAATTTATATATTTTTAAATTTTATAAAATTTAGTCTTGTGTATCATGTACGTGTTGACTCTTATTTAATCAATCTTACATTAGGGACTGACAAGAGAGGTGCTAGGACTTGACACTGTGTAGCAGATAGCAGATGCAAATGAGGTTGGATGCGAGGTATTTAGTATTTAATTGTACATTTAAAATTTTTAGAACATGTGTACTTGAGATTCCATATTTTTTAATATATATTTAAATTTAATTTAATAGAGATACTTTTTATGTTCAAAGATCTACACATCACTCAGATGTTCATAGATGGATGAGATTAGATACACATGGTTCAGGACAGGGCTCGAGACGAGAATCAGTATAGGGATTAGTACATGGCTCAACTCATCATTCTAGTCTTGGGTTGAGTGAGGCCCATTCCATCCATAGGTGGTGGGAGTCATGATGGTGTGCATAGTTAGATGTATTCATGTGTTCTTTGTTATGTTTGCCTGAACTCTCATGTGATGTTGCAGTTAGACTTGATGTTATGTTGTTGCGTTTACATGTTGCAGTTAGACTTCATGTTATTTAGACTTTATATATATGTTATGTATATATGCACATTTAGATGTTTAGTTATATAGATATGTATGAATGTTTTCCTTTGAATATATGGGTCTTAATATGGATAAAATCAAGTTTTAACATAAATAGTTTAAATGTGTATATATGTTAAATACTTGTAGATGCATATAAATTTACTTGTAGATTTTATGAACTATTAATGATTGAGAAATGATGTCAACACCCTAGTCATTGATACGAATAGTTTTTATAAAATATTTTGGAATGTGAATTTAATTTAATTTATATCTATTGAATCTTGTGAATTAAAATATATAGTTTTTTATATTTTTTATAATATAATAGTCGAGCTTATTGGATGTGTCCATTACATTGAATTTGATAGTTTTGTCACATGTTTTTATATGGCTAATAAAATTTAAGAAAAATTTGAATTAATTTGTGAAAAAAATCCTATACAATGATCTAGAATTAATGTCCAACCCAATTTTTTTCTAAAACCACATCTCCATTAAAAAAATTTAATACTCAATCTTCAAATGCAATTAATTAATTATTGTCTCTAACTTAAAATCTAATTTATAAAAATTCTTTCAAAATTAAAATAATATTCTTAACTAATCAAATTGTCTTAATTTATAAAGTATATAAAATGAAAGATAAACACACTAAATCAAAGGCACAACCTAATCTTAAGCATCATAAAGTTCAAAATATATTTGTCTTAAATTTTCAATCACTATCAAGTACCAACTTTTAATTTCCAACTCTCTCTAAATTCCCAACTAATCACTATAGTCAAAGTTTCTATGGTATCATATTATGACTTAACATTAATTTCAATATATAGTAGCAAACTGGCTAGGTAATTCCTATATGAGATTTTCATTTTTAACTTCGATTCTAATTATTTCTAAAAATATGTGTTTTGTTGTCTATCTTATTAGTACCCTATTATGTTGCCTTTCAACCAATTTTTTTTTTTCAAATAGTAATGTAATTATTTGTTTTCCTAATGTCAACATGTAAATTTTTTAATCAAATAATTTTTAAAAATTAAAGTTGTGAAGTGTGCTTGGTTAAATACTATGAAGTGACATAAGATATTTGTTAGATATCATAAGATATATCCTTTTTGTTAGATAACATAAGATATATCCTTTTAGGAGACACCTTGGATAGGGATGATCCATTAGTCCATCTTATATCATCCAATATTTTAGTATTGAACCTCACATTGATAGGAAATTTCACATTGTATAAAACTTTACAAAGAATATAAAAGGTTCTTTTCTAAGAGTCAAGGATTGAATATCTAGATTCTTTTCTAAGATAGAAAAACAAAGTTTCTTCTTTCTTAAGGTGTGTGAAAAATAGTTGTTCTAATAATAGGGTAGGGGCTCACCTACCCTAGGGTAAATGCACTACTACTAGTATATGGGAAATATCTTTCCATGACATATAATAGAATATTATTATATTCTTAGATTTGTTAGACACAATGTTAAAGATACAAGACCATTGAGTTTAGATGCTAAGGTAAGCATGCTAGTTTAGTAATCCTAGAGGCACTGGTGATTTAGTTTTCTGAATTACTTAAAAATTTTAAGGATTGAGTGTCTTGACCTCTTGATCAATTCTTATAACTATTCTAATGAGCTCAAATGCTCAAAAAGTCTTGCAAGTGACCTAAAAAAATGTATGTTATATAGACTTGAACAATGTATAACATGAGTATTTTTTTTTTGTTTATAATGACTTATAATATATCATTGACAAGATTGTTCAAGTCTATATATCAACTTTATGCCAATAATGCATTATCCAATACAACCCTTCAATAGTTTAAATAAACACATTTCATATAACCTCATAAAACTCAACAAGCTAGAAACCAACATAAATGTTCATCGGGCTACTCAAAACAAAATCACCAGACTTGCACACACAAGTCTCCTATCCGCATACCAAGAAAAAAACCTAGATGAAAATAACAATCAATATCCTTAAATATCACTATCATATTGATAACAATAATCTAAATTCATATTCAAATCACTTTCAACACATACAAATAGTGTAAATTGCACCCAACTTCTCTCTTGAACTCAATTCCAAAATTCAAATTGCCCCACTATTTAGAGAACCCATACACTTGAACAATTCACAAAATGATACATGTAAGTAACATACCAAATCATGGTTGCTACTCTAAATGCAAGAAAAGAAATTACAGCATGCCTAGATACATTCCATTACTTGGATAATGTCAGGGATTGGCTGCGAGTGATAGCTTCCAATAAAGATCACAATGTATATGAGCTACACTATTTCAACATTGTTGAGAATGAGGCAGAAGATGGAGATTAGATTTAAGTTTTGTCAGTATTTAGGTATGAGTGATACTAATTTTTTAAACTATAAAGAGTTAGCTACTGTAATTCTCTTATAAATGTCATACATATAAAATCATGGTTGCTACTCTAAATGAAAGAAAAGAAATTACAACATGCCTAGATACATTCCAATACTTGGATAATGTCATGGATTGGTTGCAAGTGATAGCTTCCAATAAGGATCGCAATGTATATGAGCTACACTATTTCAACATTGCTGAGAATGAGGTAGAAGATGAAGATTAGATTTAAGTTTAGTCAGTATTCAGGTATGAGTGATACTAATTTTTAAAAGGAATTTAAAGGCAAAATATATGATCTAAAGTCACTAGGTTTTGTATTGAAAGCATATATATTCAATCTAACATGTACATTATGAATTCCACATGGAACAAATTTAAATACAATTGGATAGAAATAAATGACCAAGCCTTTGGAAAAACCCATTCTAAATCATGTCACATGTCCAATCAATATAGATATCTAGATAGATCTATAAAAAGTTTGAGTACATACATATATCCAGTCATATGTATATACATATAACCCAAAAAAAAATTAAAGCTCTTGGTACATATAATCTGGATGCTCTCTATCTTTAATTATTTCTAAAATCTTTTCATGATCTTCAATAGGCAACCTCCACTTTTGTTTGACACGTCCTCTTTTAGGTAAAGTTTCTAAATTTATTTTTGTTGCTATAACTAAGTGACTATAATGTAGAACCTTTTGTCCTAGCATATAATCAACAAATATAATACCATGTCTATCTATATTTATTTGTTGATAATATGTGCCTTCAATAATGACCGATCCAATGGGATACTCTTGTCCATCACCATCTATCATCGATTCCACCAATTTGCTAAATTTGGTTGCGTACATCTTAGTAGATAGTAATCTACACCTTTCACATTGTCAGGATCTGCAACAACATCAAAAATATCTCATGTACACACACCATGTAGAGTTTAGGAAAGTTGTAAATATATATTTTTAATATATATATATATATATATATATAAATTTAAATATATATAAACATGCTTCAATCAAACTTGTACATAGAATATATAAATCAATTAAATACATACCTGTAAAAACTAAATCAGATACACGTTCGTAATCAGCTAAATATAGAGCATCGTAAACATCAACATTATCATTTTCTTCAAAAGGAGGCATTGATATTAATTGTTTTATTTCCCATCGTGAAACATACCCATCTCTAATATTCTCACATTGAACAATATTTGCATTGTCCTCGATGCAATCAACACAAAAATATGATTTTTCTCACATTAATTACATAAGGCTTGCTACCTCCCGTTGTCATGATTTGATGCATGCTTCTAATACCATTAATTGTTTGATAATTAATAGCATTTGATCAATCAATATCTGTAAATTATGTAAACATCCAAGTGATTAATTTATATATATAAATTTAAATTTGAAAATTCAATTAAAAATCATGTGTACACACACTTTGAAATTCAAATTTAACAAATTTTGACTAGATGTACTTGTAACTTCCCAAAAATACCATGTGTTGTATGTTGAGTCACAAGTGGAATAATGACTTTTGCACCATTCAACAATTTCATTTGCATTCAGTATGACATTACCTACAAGTACACTGTTGATTTAAGATAGACAACTGAGAGGGGGTGAATTAGTTGTCCCAAAACTTTCTTTTCTTTAAACACTTAAATCCTTCTTGTAATTCAATAGCATAATAATAAATCAATCATGGAAGCACAATGCAATAATTCAAGAGCAGAAACACATTAACACATATGACACCAAGATTTTGACATGGAAAACCTAATTAAGGGAAAAACCACGGGGTGACTAACCCAAGATTGTATTCTCTGTTAAAAGAATAAGAAGAACAAAATGGCACATGCCAATTAGGGCTCACTGCCCAAGCACATTGCTCACAAGAGGCCCATTGCCTATAGGAGACACACTATCTATACAATAATAAATATTACATAATTGAACTGAAGATTAGCATCTTCACCATGCTTGAGTCAATTCCATTTAAGCTCAACACTTCTACTCTACTTTTCTCTCTTCTCCACTCTACCACTTCCTCATCTCCATGCAGATACTTTGAAATGACTTCACAGATCTTATTTATACAAGACATCGACTTTGGGATAATCATCAAAGTCGGCACAATACATACTTTATTTCATTACAGAGTAATTTCACAAATTCAACTTGACTTGTTACAAAAGACTTCATGCGGATCACCACACTGTCGGCCACACATATCTAGGACTTCAATATTCTTTGAGGAACATGGTATGCTTCTCAGAACATCTTCAAGATCATTCGCAAGATGTGTAAAACATCCAATCGGCCATGATTAGGAAGAACATCATCATCTGAAAGTAAATCTTCAATCACGAGCTCAATCTTCAATGCGGACCGCTAACATGAACTAGACACAATCTAAAGATCCCCACAAGCTTTCCTGAATCACCAAGAACATCCACACCACTTCTGCTTACTGAAATCATTCTCATCTTCATCCAAAACCTCAAGAACACAGTCTGTCATCACTGTCACATTGGAATAAGTGCTTGCGGACCTCCAGACCATGAACCAATTGAGTTGTCAATTCACATTGGCTTCCTAAACACTCCACCAAATCCGCAGAACAAGATATTGCATTTCCAGATCTCATCGGACCTATTTGTGTCACTCTGTCACCTCTGAACATCTACTAGAACTGATTTTACTCATATGGCTATAACTTCTTCAAATCTTCATGCGGACCTCTTAAATCTTGAATGGATCACATTTAGACACATATATACACACCCTTTGATGCACACTCTATGATCTTCATCTCAGCTTGGATCTTCACTTCATAGAGCTTCACTGTCTTCACCGTTCTTCTCTATTTCTGATAGGACTAATTTTCTCAATATCCTCAGCACATAGCTCATCCAATCCTTGACATCAATGCAACATGACTATGTTGACATCAATGACAACATCGGTTAGGCCCATACTTGCAACAATCTCCCCTTTTTTCATTGATGGCAACATATGATGTGAAAAACTATTTTAACCATCAAGACAAGAAATTCTCCTCACAGACATAGATAGTTCCCCCTATCAACAACAATCATTCATATGTCTTCTCTTCCTTTACTGCTCCCCCTTTGATCAGCAACCACTTTTGTTTTTCACATGTCTTCTCTCCCCCTTTGACATCAATGGCAAAGGGCACATACTTGCATCAATCAGAATCATACAGACTACTCCCCCTGAGTAGCAGCTTCCTACCATCAATCTGGATCACAAGATATGACTATGAGATCCACCAGACTAATGCACATCAGTGCACCTTAATTTAAAACCGGAGGGGTAATAACCCCTAACTTCTCCCTGAGATACTCAAAAGAGTCCTTAGGTAGAGGTTTAGTAAAGATGTCTACAATCTGATCCTTAGAGGGCACAAACTCCAATTTGACTTCATTCTTGTTCACCTATTCTCTCAAAAAGTGAAACTTGATGGATATATATTTTGTCTTTGAATGCAACACCAGATTTTTTGATATATTTATTGCACTTGAGTTATCATAGAAGATTGTGATGGGTTCCTCATACTCCACTTTGATGTCTCTTAGCATTTGCTTCATCCACAATACTTGAGTGCAACTACCTGTTGCTACAATATATTCTACTTTTGCAATGGATAGAGATATTCCCTCTTGTTTCTTGCTCAACCAAGAAATCAATGTTTTCCCCAAAAAGAATGCACCACCACTGGTACTCTTCTGGTCATCCACGTCTCCTGCCCAATCTGTATTTGTATATGCATGAAGAGAGAAATCATGATCCCTAGGATACCATAAACCATACTCAACTATTCCTTTTAGATATCTGAGAATTCTCTTGATTGCCATGACATGAGATTCTCTGGGATCAGCTTAGAATCTGGCAACAAGACCAACAACATTCATAATGTCAAGTCTAGTTTGAGTAAGATACAGTAGTCCTCCAATCACTGACCTATACTTTTTCTAATCAGCCTTAGGAGATTCATCATCTTTTCTTAGTTTACATCCGGATGCCATGGGAGTATTCATTGGTTTTGAATCTTCCATTCCAAATTTCTTCAACAATTCTTTCACATATTTGGTCTATGATATGAAGATTCATTTCTTTGTTTGAGTGATTTGTAGACCCAAGAAGAAATTCATGTCCCCAAACATGGACATCTCAAATTCACTTTTCATTTGATTTGCAAAAGTTTTGCACATACTATCTCTTCCTCCAAAGATGATATCATCAACAAACACTTCAACAATCAAGATATTTTCATGATCAATTTTGAAGTACAAGTTACTGTCAGTAGTACCTTTGTTGAAACCAATCTTCAAAAGATGTTTATCCAGTCTTTCATACCAGGCTCTTGGGGCTTGTTTGAGTCCATACAGTGCTTTCTTCAACTTGCAGACCATATCACCATGATCAGAAAATTGAAATCCATCTGGTTGCTCAATGTATACTTCTTCCAAGTCACCATTCAGGAAGGTAGACTTGACATCCATCTGATATACTTTGAAATCCTTGAAGGCAGCAAAGGCAAGAAATAATCCGACTGCTTCAATTCTTTCCACCAGAGAAAATGTTTCTTCAAAATCAACTCCTTCTACTTGAGAATAACCCTTGCAGACCAATCTAGCTTTGTTTCTGACTACTTCACCATCTTCATTCAGTTAATTTCAGAAGACCCATTTGGTCCCAATCACATTTTTATTTCTAGGTCTGGGAACAAGATCCCAAGTGTGATTTTTCTCAATCTACATCAACTCTTCCTCCATTGCTTTAGTCCAGCTTTCATCATTGCATGCTTCACTTACTATTTTTGGTTCAATCTTTGAAATTAAATAATACTTTTCTGAGTCTTGAGCAATCTTTATTCTTATTTGAACACCTTTGCTTTTGTCACCTATGATCTGGTCTTCAGAATGATTCAGTCTTACATACTTGGGAGTTTTAGGAATTTCTTGCACTTCTATTTCTTGGACAGGTTCATTCAAACTTATCTCTTCTTCCTATAATTCAGGATTCTCCAGATCAGTTTGGATCTGAATTTCAGAAGGGGCTTGAACTTCTTGGACCAAAATGTCATTCTAATCATCTTCTTCATATTCATAAAACCTTGAGGGTTTTTCAATGCCTTCATCAACCTTCACATTTGTACTTTCCATAATCTTTCTTAATCTCTTGTTATAACACCGGTATGCTTTGCTTTGAGTAGAATAACCCAAGAATATTCCTTCATCACTTCTAGCATCAAATTTGCCAATGTCTTCATCTCTTTTAATGTAACATTTACTACCAAAGACTTTGAAATACTTTACAGTGGGAGTGATGCCAAACCAAAGTTCATAAGGGGTCTTACCAGTATTGCTTCTGATTTGTACTTGATCAAGAGTATAGACAGCAGTGCTTACAGCTTCTCTCCAATAGATCTGAGGAACATTTGCTTCCATCATCATGGTTCTAGATGCTTCCTGGATGGTCCAGTTCTTACTCTCCACTACTCCATTTTGTTGTGGAGTCCTTGGAGCAGATAACTATCTTTTTATCCCATGTTTCTCACAGAATTCTATGAACTCTCCGGATGTGAATTCTCCACCTCTATTAAACCTAAGACACTTTATATTTAACCTAGTTTCATTTTCCACCATAGCCTTGAATATTTTGAATTTCTCAAGAGCTTCAGATTTCTCTTTCAGGAAAGTCACCCACATCATCTGGGAATGATCATCAATTAGTAACATGAAATATATATCACCTTGCAAACTCCTGATTCTTGCCAGTCCACATAGATCAATATGTACTAAGTCCAACAATCCAATAGAAGATTGTTCCTTACTTTTGAATGTGACTCTACTCTGCTTACCCAACTGACATTCTTTGCACAATCTGTTAGTAGGTTTCACCAGTCTTGGAAGATCTTTTACAACCTGAATGTTGCTTATCTTGATGATATTATCAAAATTCATGACACATTCTCCTATGCCACAACCAACTTTGATCAATTTGAACAAATAAACAACTTTTTCCAGTACCAACCAAGTGGAAGATGTTACCTTTTGTTTGAGTACCGGATGCAACCTCTGTTCCAAAAATTTCAAAGATCTTACATTTTCCATTTTTGAATCATAGATCATAGCCTTTGTCCACCAACTGCCCAACATTGAGAAGATTGTGCTTTAGACCTTCAACATATAGTACATCACTATTTTTTTCTTTCCATCAAAAGAATTAGTTCCTCTGCCTCTGATTCTGCCAGCAGAATTATCACCAAATTTTACAACTCCTCCTTCATATCTTTCTAGATTTATGAACTTATTTTTGTCACCAGTCATATGGTAGGAGCATCCACTATCAATGACCCAATCATCCTTTTCTTCAACTTGGGCAGCCAGAGTTCTTTCTATCATGTTATGATTCACAGATTCAGAGGGCATTGGATCTTCTTCCTTGATGGCAATAAACACCCAGTCACTTCTGGATTTGTTTCTTGTCTCTAATTCATCATCTATTACTCCTTCATCATCATCATCTTCATGAACATAATAACATTTCTTTTGGAATCTTGATTTGTTTGGATTTGTCCTTGAAAATCTTTCCGGACACCTTGAGGCAAAATGACCAATCTTATTCCAATTGAAACATTTGAAGGGCAATTTTCCTTCATACTTACCAAATCCTCTTGGTAGTCTTTTTGCAATAAGGGCTTCAAGTTGAGCAACTTCTGCTTCATCTTCTTCCAGATATTTTCTTGCTTTTTCATACCATGATAGTTTCTGTGAGGAGTTCTCTCATGAATCATACCTTTGTTTGCCTTCTACAGAGGCACTAGCTTTGAATGCAAATTTAGTCTTGGGGGGTGCATCTCCAA
The DNA here is from genome assembly GCA_027924645.1 of Cunninghamia lanceolata. Classification (NCBI taxonomy): domain Eukaryota; kingdom Viridiplantae; phylum Streptophyta; class Pinopsida; order Cupressales; family Cupressaceae; genus Cunninghamia; species Cunninghamia lanceolata. Next base: position 4,399,002 of record BSBN01000463.1, on the reverse strand, counting down.
ACTCAGCCAATTCAAATGCAGCTAATTTTCCAACCAATTCATCTCTTGTGATATTTGATAAAGATCTGAACTCTTCAATAGCAGCAACCTTGTGTTTGTAAGTAGGAGGTAGGGATCTGAGAACTTTGGCAACAATCTCATCTTCATCCAAGGTTCCACCAGCACACCTAATGCCACAAACAAACTCATTAACTTTTGGCATAAATGTAGTGATATTCTCATCTTTAGGTTTTCGAATTTTCCTTTCAGGCTTTATAGCTTGGCACATTTAACATATTTGTCTCCTTCATGCAGAAGTTCCAGTCTTTCCCAAATCTCATATGCAGTTTTTAAACCTATAACATTTGTTAGCTCTAAATCAGATAAGGCACTTAGTAAGGCTTCTTTAGCCTAAAGATTATCTTCGGTATCTTTGATTTCATCTACAGTTGTCAGACCATTCTTTGGAGGAACATACTTCTTTGAAGTTATGGTCCAATATTGTATTCCCATACATTGCAAGTGACATTCCATGTGGCTTTTCCAAAGAGTGTAATTAGTTCCATCAAACCTCAGACTATCCTTCTTGTAGGAAGACATCCTGGATCTCCTCAAGTAGTTAAACTCTTTTAGAGGAACTTAGCTCTAATACCAATTGTTGATTTAAGACAGACAATTGAGAGGGGGGTGAAACAGTTGTCCCAAAACTTTATTTTCTTTAAACACTTAAATCCTTCTTGTAATTCAACAGCATAATAATAAATCAATCATGGAAACACAATGCAATAATTCAACCATGGAAGCACAATGCAATAATTCAAGAGCAGAAACACATTAACACATATAACACCAATATTTTGACATGGAAAACCCAGTTAAGGGAAAAACCACGGGGTGACTAACCCAAAATTATATTCTCTGTTAAAAGAATAAGAAGAACAAAATGGCACATGTCAATTAGGGCTCACTGCCCGAGCACACTGCTCACAAGAGGCCCACTACCTACAGGAGACACACTGTCTAGAGAGTATTAAATATTACATACTTGAACTCAAGATTAGCATCTTCACCATGCTTGAGTCAGTTCCATTTAAGCTCAGTACTTCTACTTTGCTTTTCACTCTTCTCCACCCTACCACTTCCTCATCTCCACGCAGATACTTTGAAATGACTTCACAGATCTTATTTATACAAGACGTCAACTTTGGGATAATCATCAAAGTCAGCACAATACATACTTTATTTCATTACAGAGCAATTTCACAAATTCAACTTGACTTGTTACAAAAGACTTCATGCGGATCACCACACTGTCGGCCGCACATATCTAGGACTTTAATCTTCTTTGAGGAATGCATTATACTTCTTAGAACATCTTCAAGATTATCTGTAAGATGTGTAAAACATCCGGTCAGCCATGATTAGGAAGAACATCATCATCTGGAAGTAAATCTTCAATCACAAGCCCAATCTTCAATGTGGACCACTAACAAGAACTGGACACAATCTAGAGACCCCCACAAGCTTTCCTAAATCACCAAGAGTATCCACATGACTTCTGCTTACTAAAATCATTCTCATCTTCATCTGGAACCTTAAGAACACAGTCTGTCATCACTGTCACAATGGAATAAGTGCTTGCGGACCTCCAGACTAGGAACCAATTGAGTTGTCAATTCACATTGGCTTCTTAAACACTCCATCAAATCTACAGAATAAGATATTGCATTTTTGGATCTCACTGGACCTATTTGTGTCACTCTGTCACCTCTAAATATCTACCAGAACCAGTTTTACTCATATGGCTATAACTTCTTCAAATCTTCATGTAGACCTCTCAAATCTTGAATGGATCACCTTTAGACACATATATACACACCCTTTGATGCGCACTCTCTAATCTTCATCTCAACTTGGCTCTTCACTTCATAGAGCTTCATTGTCTTCAATTTTCTTCTTTGTTTCTGATAGGACTAATTTTCTCAATATCCTCAGCACACAACTCATCCAATCCTTGACATCAATGCAACAGGAGTATGTTGACATCAATGACAACACTAGTTAGGCCCATACTTGCAACATACACATGTTGGCAATTTATTTGTCACCTGTTACTTTCAAGGTTTATTTGAGAATTTAAAATTTAAATTTTAAATATAGATCTAATTTTTTTTATCTCTCTCTCTCTATATATATATATATATAAATATGGCACAAACTACCTGCAAGTTCATGTTGACAAAGTGCACACTTCGCACATGCTCCTACTCCATCATGCTCTCCTTTTCCATGTCCACTCTCATAAAAATTCCACAAGAATTTGGTGTTGCATCTAGCATGTTGATGGCTTAACCAAAAAAAAGCTTTTGCAGACTTAAATTGTCCTATGAAGTTACAAATAATTACACTCAAACCAAATTAGCTTCAAAAAACTTGACATATTAAATATATTATAAGTAATTGAATAATTTAAGTCTCAAAGTTAAAAGTAAATAAAAATTTAAAATTTAACCCTAAACAATGTACTTACCAACACATCTGTCACACCATATCCAGTGTTGTTCTTGATTTATGCCATGTTGTCTTAGGTCTTCAAAAAATATTTTCATACAATGAGCTACATAACTTCTATCATGACTCGTATCATCACTAATATAAAAGTGAACCTCTTTGATGATAATTCGATCATCTTTGCTACTTTGTATACCATCTACCTAAAACTCAGCATATCTATATCAAACTTGCACAAAGATTGCAACTTGCTCTGAATGATAATATTGACTTTGAATCTCAGTTTGAGGACTAAATGTATAGTTCTCAGAGAAATCTACAATAGAGAGAATACAACCTAGTGGAAAGCAATTCTTTGAATCACGAAATTGGTTAGCTTGTTATCTTTGAGAACAATTTTTTTGGCCTCAACTCCTGACTTTGTTAAGTATGTTGCATATTCAAATCTCTTCCAAATAAATTGCATTTCAATGTTGTCAACTTGTAATTTAAGATTCTTCAAATTTTGACAATCATTACATATATTTTTTATACACTGAACATTGAATTCATCTGAATCTTCTAATTTTTTGCATAAAAGAGACTTCACAAATTGTGTTGTGCTTCTAGGGATCGCTATATTTCAATCAATTACTGCCATAACTTTTTTATATGATTGTAGATGTAGATCAAATTCAACATGATTTCGACAACAATTTTCACGTACTTTATTTATACGTACAAATGATCATCGTAGTGTCTCAAACATCCTTTGACAAATCTTCACATTTGAAAATTCTTGCTTGAATACTTCAAAAACTTCACTTTGTGTTGTATCTATAAAATGTTTTGGGTGAAAAAATTTTACGATCTTCACCTATTATTTGTATAGTATCCCTTCTATTGGAAGAAACAAGAGAGTGATTGGTCCAATATTCAACCATCTGTTTCTTTACATTTTTTGAAATTCTATCTTTTGGGGGAACCCTACAAATATTTACCTAATTTTTCTCAAATTTCTCATCTATTTCATTTCTCTTTTCAATATACCTTTGAATAGTTCTCCTAGAAACATTTAGTAGTTCAGAAATTGCTTGAACTTGTCTTCTATGTGATAATTTCTTACTAGAAATTACAGTCATCAATGCTCTACATGTAACAGTTAGATCAATAGCTCGACTCTTATTATCAATACAATTCAATGCTTCTTGCAAGTTTTCAACAATTGTTTGTTTTAATGAACCTGATGACTTTTTCCTATTATCAACCCTTAACAACTCCAAAATAGGGGTCATTTATTTTCATCTAAATAACTTTGCAACTAACTATGCTCTTCCAATTAGAGATTTTTCTTCAAAAAAAATTCCATATTCTTTTAGAGTGTAATTTTACTGTGCTTTTAGGTAACATATATTCAAATAAAATATTATCGAAAAGAGAATCCTCATCCATCTCCATCAGATTTTCCATACCATAGAAAAAAAATTTATTACTAGGTTCAGTTTGTTCTTGTACCTGTACGTCACCTTGGTCATCAATATTTTCCATGGGTTGTTCTTCAGTAGATGTTCCTTCACCCACGTTTCTCTTCCTCTCTCTTGTTCAGTCATACTTCCTTGATCTAGTCCTTCAATTCCCCATTACAAATTAGACTCAAATTTGAATTCACCTGCATACAAGTGTACACACATGTGTACTTTCAATGAATGCATGTAGTTAATATTGCATAAATAGAACACTAAATTATAAATTGTTCATTTGTTAAAGCAAAGTAAAAAAAACATTCAAATTACAAACATATCATGAGCAAATTTGGTATCATAAGCATATTTGGTATATCATGATGCCTCTAATTTAAATATATCGTAATAAAATATTTATATGATGTGAAAGAGAGAAAACATGATATATAGATCCTATGAAAAGGTCTATAGCAATGAAAGGATAATATTACAAAGGGGAAGACCTATGATTCCTTAAATGCAAGGATGTGATGTAAATAAAATCACACTATATAATTGATTTCATTTGTTAAATACTAATTTGTAACAAGGGATGGAACCCACACATGAGAAATAAATGAAAAGTAGAGAAGAGAAGAGGTGCAAGGGAAAATATGATTGTGCACATACATAAAGCTAGTTTTCCCTAGATGCCTAGGATAGTATATATAATGATTTACTCATGAGGGGGGAAAGGCATGATGCCTTTATTTTAAATATATCATAATAAAAGACTTATATGATGTGAAAGAGAGAAAACATGGTATGAAATAAACTTTTTTTTGTTGAAAATAAGTCTTCTTTTGTCGAAATAAGCCTTCCTTTGCTGAAATTTGTCTTCTTTTGTATTTAATTGAATTTTCTTGAATTAAATTTTTTTTTTGGTTAAAGTTACACTCGAAACACAGTCAGCCGTAAAGTACTCGGCCAAGTATGTCTAGTTGGCTGCCTACATGGTAGCCAACTCACTTTTTTTCACAAATTTATGAAACATTGAACTTTAATAGAGTATTTCTCCTGTCAGAATAGATTTTCTGCAACAAAGAAAATAATTATTTTGTAGAGCTCAGAGTGGAGAATCCAAATATGTAATTTTTTTCATATTTTGATTATCTTTAATATATTTTATTTTTAAAATATTGTAAGTAGGTTGTTAAAGTTAAAAAGAGGCTAATTAGAAATTAAAAAAAATAGTAAAACATATTTTAAAAAATTAAAAATATACAGTGCACCAGATGACAGAGTCCTCTTAAAAAGGTATAATTTGTTTTTTGAAAATCATTAAAAAAATAGACAATAGTTGATGTCCCATTAAAACTGTCAAATTCTGACAAATTTGACTTTAAAACATTATTACGAGAAAAATATACATCAAAATTTGATTTTTTTTCCATGCACTAGATATTGAAGTTACCTATTTGGAAAAAAAAATTAGGGAGAAATGAAGTTTGTTTTAATTTGTTTCTTGACATCTTGTGAACGTCACTTTTTCCTGAAATTTTTAGCATTCCAAAATTTGTTCTTAAATTGATAAAAAAAATTGAAAACAATTTTTAAAAAATCTAAAAAATTACAAGAATAAACTTCATCAAAAGATCTACATTTCATTAGTTTACATCATTTTAAAATTTAAAACATAAAGACCACTTTTATGTGGTCAAAGTTCAGAAATTTTTTTGTTGTTGGTCGATTCCTTTATAAAGTGTGACACAGGTTTGTGCTTTTACCCTGATTCATTTGTAAACTAGATGGGCATTATGAACTTGTGGCTTTATGTGAAAGTGATTCAAGGCATTCATTATGTTGCAGAGCAGTATTTTGTGTTGTTATTGTGTTTGTGATTGTAGATTTGACATCCATCTCCTCATGGCATGAAGATCATCTTCTTTCCATGAGATCTACACTAAAAGGTGATATCAATTGTATTTTCTATCATTTATCATTTGTATTTTACCTTTATCCCATAAGGATACACACTCTTTATCTGACAATGGTGTTCGGAAGACTTGAATGTCTCTCCGGGGCTTCACTGAAGCAAGCCTCTAAACATCACAACCCCCAACCCACTTTTCTGTGATTGCAAGTTACAGGTTTTAGAAGTGAAAGAAGTGGAGTTGCAAGAGAGTAGTGTAGACTGTCAGAATTATAGATCTGAGAAGAAAACTAGAGCTTAGACTTGGGTGCCTGCTCATTAGTCCTCTAGATTCTGAAGCGGTGAAATCTTTGTGACAGTAGGAACAGGTTGCAGACATTCTTTAGAGATCCCGACAAAAATAGGTACACTGGACTAGGGTGCCCGCTTATTAGTCCCTGACTTTTCTACACATTAAACTTTAAAATCTGGTATGTATTTAGTTGTCATTTGATATCTCTGTGTGTGATCATTTTCCATAATTTGTCTGTTTGTTTATTATTTCACAACATTAGGGTTTTGAGCATAATTGGACTTAATTGAACAACAAAATCACACAATTCCAATCTTCCCCTATGTTCCAAATGAAAAGAGATCTCCACTTGGTTGAATGTCCCTAAATGTTTAGTGGTGAAAGGAGGATCAACACAAACCCTTTAAAAACCCAATTTTTCTTATTGTCCCTCTTTTCATTGCAAAACACTATTTTTTTAGTTTTCTCATCTTGATTTCATTCATTTTCATTTTCTAAAATCTATCTCGTAGGGTTCATACCTCTATTTTTTTAGTTTGTTAACCCTATTTGTGGAAGTTCATTTATCCAAGACTTAGATCTTGCAAACTACTAACATTTATCATGTATGTTCATATGTCCAAAATTTAATTTAAAACCAAACTTAATTTTTTAATCTTAAGGAATAAATCAATCTTGTTGGTTGTTTTTTGTAAGTTAAGTTGTGCATGCTCACCTCTCATGCCTTAGGATGATCTTGAGGATCAACAACAACTTGCTTAGTTTCCTTATATGTGTGTGCTTGTGATTAGCTTATGTATGCTCTCCTCTCATGCCTTAGGGAAATATTAAGGATCAAAAGTGGCTTCTCACTTGTGTGGCCCAAGGATAGTTGTGTATGCTCTTCTCTTGTACATTCTTGTGATCTTGGGAATCAAAAGCATCTAATTTTTTTTATTTTTTTTACTTTTTATAAGGGTCTAATGAGTTGGATTTCATCACCAAGCATTAGACAAACCCCATGTTCCAATGGGGCATACAAAAATGAGGTTGGAACTATCATTATTGGCTAAGTGGTGACATGTTTTAGTGGCACCATGAAGTGAAGTGGTTTCATCCCACCAATACTTAGACCCCAAATAGTAATCCTTTGAGTTGGAATTGTTATTTTTGGTGAAGTTGTAGTCAAAGGGCATGGAGTGAAGTGAGAGTGGATTTGACCTCATCCTCACACACCTAAGACAATACCCTCTTTTCAAATAATTGGGCCTCACATACTTTCAGTTAAATTGAGGACTCATGTAATGTAACTTCTCTAAACTTAGGATAGAAATCCATCAGCCATTTGTCACTTGTGATGTACCAATAAGCAATTAGCCCTAGGAAGTTACTCACTGCATGTACCTTTGGTATATTGGTGGGCTTACAAGCCAAACACTCCCACTTGACTAGTTAGGTTGCCATGTTTTCTTTGTCTTTCCCCATCCACTTTTACAAAACCCGTGTGAAACCAAAATCAAAACAAGAAAAACCTAGCCTAGTCAAAACAAGAATCATGGACCCATTTTTTGATGTGTTCATTAATCAAGATAGAAATTTTTTTGAGACCAATGATGATGATAGCCTAGCACAATTGATTGAATATAAAAATGACAATTATGATTTAATTAGATCTAAACATGTGGATATACCAAAGTTGATCCATTCCAACACGAGAACCTAGATGACCTCATTATGAACATCCTAGAATGAGGAGACATGCTTTTCCTAGGCTCCAATATAAAAACCATGAACAACCTTACAAGACAAGATCTTTTAGACCATGAGCATACTAGTACTAGTTATCTCCTAGGCCAAAATCAAACATCTATAATTTATCATCATGTCAACCTTGACAAGGGGAACACCATTCTATCTCAAAATCCTCACTGCTAATTCATGTTTGAATTCCAAATCATATAAGAATAAATAAAATCCTTATCCTCCCATGTAAGTCCTTGATTATTAAGACCTTCAGAATCTAGTCAACTATTTAATCAACCATCTAATCCTACATTATCCAAACAATCTCTAAAGGATTTTTTCCAAGGACTATTAGCAAGGAATAGACATCAAAAGGACAAAGTTGAGGAGTTGTGTCACATCCCTTATCAAGCACCACCATCCTTTAGCAAGTACAAGCATATTGTTGGCAATGGAAATATAAATTTGAACCATATTCAAGATGCCCAAGATTTTTATAACATAACAATCCCTACAAATCAAATCAAACAAAAAGCTAAGAAAAGACAATATATATCACTAGGAGAATCAAATTGGAAATAATATTTCATAGAGTGATTGATACATAAAAGATCATCTTCCCACATACTAAGCCTTTCAAGGAAGGTAGGACATTGACTAAATTGTATAGAGAGAATAAGCATTATGATTATCATAGAATTGAGGGGAATTCTACCAATTGTTGTCAAAAGCTAAAGGACTAAATTCAAGATTTAATTGATAGTACCCGACTATTGAACTTGGAAAAGTTACATCATCACAAATCCACACTTGGGTACAAGTCATATTTAGCTTGTTCAATATCCTCCTAGCACTACCATCTCCACAAGTTAGCCCATGTAGGAAGCTAAGCGAAGACATTTCATGAGATCCATAAAATCCATAAGGTCCAAGATCCATAAGATTTAAAGACACACCAAGATTAGTGCATGAAATTAAAGAACTATATTCAAGATCTAGTCTATAAAAGGCATCTTGAATTAAAATTAAGTACATATATATTGTCAAAGAGGCAATTAGGGTTATGTCAAGAGCTCATTCTAAAACACGATCAACCTTTCACATCCCCAAATCAAGGCCAAAGAACCCCAACCAATCACACCTTGATGAAGCAACCTCCTTGCCTTATGATGCATCTATTAACCATGTTGAGAATACATCCAAATCAACCCAAACCCACATCTCAAATCTTCAAACTGAAGTCAAATCAAAATCCCAATTGTTTACAAAAACCATGAACAAAGAGTAAACACAAATATCTTAGCAACTTAGTCCAACTATCTTTATCAAATTAGATCTTCTTGTAGAGAAGCAAGTTGAAATCTCTAATGGTTCTTGGAAATACAATGATGGCCTATCACCATGTTTCAATAGAAACAAATATCCTACTGTAAACAAAAATTGTCAAATCATGAATTGCAAATGCAAAGGATTGGGTTTTCATGAGTAAGGCATCTTAGAACCTATACAAGTTTATGCAAATCATGGATATTAAAGCATTGACTATGAATCTTCAAATAAACAATCCAACAATGTTATGATACTTCTACAATTTCTAAGGTAACTTCATCTCATGTGGACATTGAAACAAATACCTCTCATGATCTCTATGATAATTTTATTTACATCCAACCTTCCAATGGTACCACTATACACACCATTGACCTTCACCCCCAATATCTTGAATCCACTAATCGAGACCAACAAGATGTAATGCAAATGTATGCTAGAGAAGATCATTTCATCATGCATTATGTAATTCCATCCATGAATCATTAATATTCATTGCTAATTTCATCCATCATCAACATCCTAATTTACTAACATCCATATTTATTATAATTTATCCCTCATATTCATCCCTTAATTTCACTCACCATAGTCTTCCATCAATATTTGGTGATTCCCTACATCAATCATTCATTTAAACTATTAATTTTGTTTTTTCTTTCAAGAGCCCACCCATGTCTCTCATACCCACCTACCCTCTCAAGGGGGCATCCCTAAACCAAATCTCCAAAATCCATCCAAGCATTGAAGTATCAAATCCAGTTTCAAGTATCCAATTCAATCACCAATCATCATTTAATAAATTCAATCAATCAATCAACCTAAATCAAACCAAATTATCAATCCATTGTAAAACTAAAATCTCAATGCTTGGGGCATATTGTCACCAGTGTCATCTCACCAAGCATCTCATTTTACTTTCTTTGAAATGTCATTGTTTCTTTTAGTCACAATTCCATTTCAAAGAGGGGCAATATGTAGACACTTGAAGTTGACTACTTAATACCATGTCAAATTATACCACTTCACTATGTACGAATCCCATCCATAATTTTCCTTTTCATACCACTATATATACTACATTATCACATTCCTAATTAATTAAATTAATCTTTGTTATTTAGTTAATTAGTTATGTCTAATTAATTAATCATTTCTCCATTTATCCAAAATAAATTTCTACACCATTCACTCAAATCACATAAATAAATAAAATAAAAATTTAACTAGTCACATGAACACCAACACGCATTTCAATCAATCTCCACCATCCATTTGCATGACCATTCATCTTTTATCTTGCTTTAGAAGCTACCAAAATGTTAATAAAATTACCATAATGCATCTCAACCATCTATTTTCATACTAGATCTTCAAATTGAGACTGTTCACATCCTCATCTAAAAATCTATAAATCTACCCTCGTCTTCCATTAATCATCAACACAACATTTGACTACAAAAATCTTGCATGATCCTTAAGCAACTACATCTCATGAGCAAATCCATTCAGCAAAGGAGATCCTTGCTTTGGTAAATGAAGGTGAGATTATTTAACTTGGTCTTCTTTATGCTCAATTGGAGGTTATGCTTGATTTAGAATAAAATGTTTAATATTGTTTTAATCTCTTTGTATTTTGTTCTGAATTTAGTATATACAATCCTCTTCATCATAACTAAGAAGTTTTTTTTTTTTTAATGTGCCTGGTAAACTTTTTTCACGTGACCGGTGACGCTGGCACGACACGCCCTTTGGTACCACGGCCCCGCCCATCATAACTAAGAAGTTTAAATATACACTAGGGTGGCATAAAATTGTCAATCTTACATACTTACATTTGTAATTTTAACTCTAATTTTTATAATTATTATCTATATTATCACCAAAATTGCTTAGAATTTTTAATTATTTCAATTTTATTATAATATTTGTATATATGAAAAAAACTTTACCAAGTCTTCTAATCAATTTTTTACCATTTATAACAGGATGATCTGCACCTTTGGTTCAACCAAAATTAAAGGAAGCTATGGTGCTGAACTTATTTTTAAGGTTGCATTTATTCAATGTAATGTCTTCAAATAGTTCCTATTGATTTTGACAACAATAATATACCTATATCTGCTTTGAGATCTAGAGAATTATTAGTTAAATCTTCATCTGCATAAAAAATGCATTACTATCAAACTAAAACACTATAGTTTTTGAGATGAGTAAGGATGAAACCCAAAAAGAGTTCCCACTTAATGTCCAGAGATATGAAAGATACTTATATTTGGTTCCTATGCGCTTTATTTTGATTCCTATGAGTTGATAATGGTGTGTGACATTATTGACAATAGTATAACTAAGCTTATTGTTTTGTTTTTTTATTGTCTTAAGCTTAATAAAGGAATACATAATACCGGTAACAGTAGAAGACCAGCAGACTACAGAATAACAGACAAAAACATACAAACACTGTTGCTGAGCAGAATTAAAGCAGTATTATTTCTGCCTGTCATTAAACATGAGTCCAGAACACAGTCATATTAGAGGCACTGCCAAACATACATACAGACCGTCCAACAAACAGTCCATTAATGACTGTTCAGAAAATACAAGCTGCCAACACAAAGATTAAACGAACAGTCCAAAATTACAACTAAGCTTGTAGTTGTTTAACTTGATCTTTTCCTCTCATCCTTTATATATATTATGATTTCCAGAAGAACCCAAATGTGCGTGATTAAGGTTAAATTATAAAAAAACTATAAAACAATAAGGCCGGAGCTCACTACAACTGACAGTAACTAAGACGGGTTAGTCTGCGTGAACCATTAAGAGTTGGGATTAGAGGATCTAACATATTATTTTAATGATCTTCTGTTGTTGAGTTGAGTGACTTTGAATACAATTTACATATATTACACACTCAAAGACAAATTGTTAAGGCGCCATTGATGTGGTACTCGGGAATTATTTGTTTTGTTGGTCAAGAAGAAACAAAGTGCAACACTATTATTATCCCATGAGTTGGCAATATTTTGAATAATTGATTTTGGGGCATGATTTTATGTTGTTCGTCATCTATAGGATTTGGCTGTATATTTTATATTTGAGTTTTAATATATAGTCTTTTCATTAAACATAGTATAGGTCTATTGTCGAAATCCATGTTACTACAGCTCCTATCATCTATGTGCATTACCTCAGTAATGGAATATGGCGAGGGAGTTAGTAGTTTGAGACGGAAAGTAGAACTTATCTATGCGGTGTGGAAAATACGTGTGTTTTAGTAAATGGGACTAACAATTAAGAAAACTTTATGGGCACATGTGATAGATAGGGTATGTGCCTAACCTCAAAGGTTTTGGAAAAGGTGTTATAAAATTTGCACATAAGAATATTGAATATTTTGTAAAATTATGATTTATTTTGAAAAGGGGCACTACACTTTAGGGGTACAATAATTTTCCTAGGTGGTTGTTGTGTAACATTGGAAATGCATTTAATGTGGTTGACACATTAGATGAATGTACTTAATATTGAGGGTTATGATTTAGTAAGCAAATGATTTAAAGAGATCATGATTTAATATGGAGGACACATTAGGCAATTGTATTTAATGTGAGAGGCACACTGGAGAAATGCATTTAACTATTAGATGTCTTGTAAATAATATTTAATGTGGGGCCACATGAGACAAGTCATCTCATGGATTTGGATTGGAGAGAGCATTTGGGTTGCCTTGGAGGTTGTAATGACTCTTGCTTATAGAGTCAAACTTGTGCATTCACTTTGAAGATGTACTTGGGTGCATTGATCAAGGGTGGCTAGAATATTTAGTAAATTTTTCCACTCTCATTGCTCCCTTGCTTATAAATAGTCTTTTGATTGATCATCATAGATTGTATATGACCATTGTGAGTAAAGATTTGTGTATGCACCTAGAGGCTTGAGTTGCTTGTTGAAAAGACCTTAAGGAGCATGGAGTGGGATGTATGGATCTCCTATGTTCTTGAATTAGTCACATGAGGAATGTAATAATGGTTTCTCATTGCTACTAAATGTAAGAGTTGTCAATGGACTCAAGGAAGCCTAGGATCACCTACAACCACAACAACCTTCCACAACAAGAGAGAAAAGCAATAACAATGTTTTATATTGCCAAGAATAATGATTCATAAAATATACAAGATGCAAAGCTTGACTTGACACACTCTGGAATGATTAAATATACAATGAGATACCTTGCTTATATAGGCAAGGTTGAGAGGTAGAACATAATGTGATCATGACAAGTGTCTTAATCCTATGACATGGGACACAACTATTAAATGCACATGAGACCCAAATATTAAATGCCCTAACTACCTAAGTAAGCTTAACATGTGAACATGTGTGAATAGGTCCTAACTAGGAACTAGTTAGATAATTGTTCACACTACAAAAGAGAAACCAGATAGGAAAACACCCCTGCTCACACCAACACCCCCCTTAAGTGCAACATAGGGAGAAGTAGACAAATACAAAGATGCAAAGATGGGTCCTGGCTACAAGGCCATGTTAGGTACCCAAGTACAAACAATCTCTCACAAACAGAGTAAAGGAGATAAACTCGTAGGAAAAAAACCCCTCTCCAAAAGAGAGAAAACATGCAAACAAACATGTACAAGTGATGGAGTGATGAAAGGACTCAATACCCCCCAAGTACACCATCCATCACAAAAATACAATCAAAAGCCCCCCATAAGAGGGAAAGAATGAGACAAGATGTCCCCCCGAAATGAAGTAGCTCATGTGCCAATGGTGAATGCTCGAAGAAGAATACCAAAAAGAATCTAAAACCGGAGAACAACATTTCTCCCCTTGGGAAGAAACCAATCCACTGGTGTATATAGAAGAAACTCCAACTCCAAAACAAGAGATGAGAGAAGAAGTCTCATGAAGTATGATGTCTCTAAAAATTGCTCATGTGTCTCCATCTTGATGTCAAAAGATGCCACAACCAAATCAAAAGTCTCAGGCCTAACTGATGAAAGTGACAATCCAGAACCAAGTGAAAACTAATGTAGAACATGATCAAAAGACAAAGAAGAGTCCTCTAAATGTTGCTCAAGGTACTCCAACTCAATGCCAAACTGTGACAAGTGAAGAGGAGAAGAAAGAACATGAGGGTATGAAGGTTCCCTCATCACATCCAAAGAAGATGATACAACTCCATAAGAGCTAACATCAAAGAGGAGAGGAATGTTCATGATAGCGTCCTCCAAGTCTGCAAGATGGGACTCACAAAACAAATCTAAAATACCTGTCAAATACTTATCCCACAAAGTTGTATCTGAAAGACAAAAAATATCTTGCTAAATTGAATTATGGAACTCTGAAGACGCAGGAAGTGGAGGAGATGGAAGTGCAACACAAGTTGCAAGAACCAAAGAGGATGAAAGAATACCAAGGTTCAAGTGACCAAACTTATCCTCAGAAATATGATTCACACAAGGAGTGTGAATATTAGCCAAAGGATCTAAACCATCATTAGGAGAGAAACTATAAAAGGTGTATAACCGAGATGCATGATCAACCACCCCTGTAGCAATAATCTATGTGCTCTCCAAGTCTATGATAATAACTAAATCAGGTGTGAACTCCACCTGCACCACTATCAGTAATCTGATATATGGAAAGAAGATTATTGGTCAAAGAAGGTACACAAAGTACATCATTGAAAGTACCTTCACCAATATCAATGGTTCCCTTCCCAATTATATTCATGTATGTGTTATTACCCATTATTACAGGTGGCATAGTACAAGGCTCAAAAGTAGAGAACATAGACTAAGATGAAGCCATATGATGAGAGGCTCTAGAATAAAGAATCCATTTACCTGATCCATAACTTGTACTTACACAAAGTGCTTTACCTTTTTATTTGTGTTCCTTATTAGCTTTCCTTGCAAGGCATGTTTTAGAAGGAGAAGAAGAAGAATCAAGTAATTGAATACTATTCTTTTGAATAAGATACTTAAATTCATTAGTCTATTTCTTATAACAATTATGTTCATCATGCCTTGATTTCTTACAATAAGCATAAGTAGTTTTCTCCTTCTTAGATGAGATTTGTGCTTGATCTGTGTGTGGATTTTTCTTAGATTTCTTTTGTTTCTTGTCAAAAGGACCTGACTCTTTCTATTCCTTAGGCTAACCAACCAACAAAGCCTAATACGGTGATGGCTTAATGAGACCCATAGAAAGAAGCTTATGTTGTTCATGCATTAACATCTAAGAAAAGGATGCAAATGAAGGCATAGTGTATGCAAATCCCATAGTTGGCTTGCAAGTATGAAAGTTAGAAACAAAAGTTGCATATTTAGGACCAAAATTGAATATCCTTTTTCTCAATACCACATGCTTTACATTGTGCTCTCAAATCATTAACCTTAGTTATATAATCTTAGATGTTGCCAAAGTTCTTAGGATCAAGGCTCATCAGTTCATTATCAATTTGATACCCTTTAACTTCATCTATTGTGTCATATAATTTTTTCAATTTTCCCAAGCATCATGTGAATTTGTACATGCCTCAATTTGCAACATAAGATCAAGGGAAACAAGTATGAACACATCCAAGAGATTTTGTATGTGTACGCATCCATTTTGTCTTTTCCTTATCATATATGGGTTCATCTACCTTATCTTCAACATATGGAGAGTACCCAAGTTGTATTAAGGCATTCCATGCATGTTGATGCCATATTGCATAGTTATAAGGTGTTAGCAAAGGAACCTTAGGATGATCCATATGTGAAGGAAAAGAAGAGCACAAGCAAACAACTCAAAACACACACCAAGAGACCCCCCCTTTTTCACTTAATCAAGAACCCCCCTAGCAAAATATGATCACATTGGCACTTTATACTTAATGCAATTACAATTGCCACAAGCCAAAATTGCAAAGTGATCTTTTGATATTAGTGCATGCAAATGCCAAAATTAGGCTATAACTAAAAGTATAATTGTGGTACAAAATGAGATCAATCTGATTACAAATCTAAGAATTACTCAAAAAATTATACACTTTCAAAAAAAATCACCAAAAATTGTTACCATATGAGCCCAAATGGAGCCTTGGAAGTTCCCAAAATGAGAACTACTCAGTAATAGGTGTGAAGATCTACAATTTCTAGAAAAACTAGGCACCAAAATCAAAATCTAATTGCACCATTGTGAAGCCTATGAAATTTTGGCCCAAAAAAATGCTCAAAAAATGGAGCCAAAATGAGAAAGATACAGACCCTTGAAGTCTGATTGCCAAAACCAAAATACAAATGAGAGGGGATCAGATTTGGAGGAGGAAAATTTATGATGCAATGCTGACATCAGAAAAATTAGGTGATGGAATATACTCCTCTAGTGACGAAATATTCTTTAGAGTCTCAAAACTGCCAACAATTTTTCCAAACCTGCCCTGGAAAAAGGAAAACTGCTTGTCTAAAACATGAAACCAACTTTGTTACTTGAAACCACCTTGATGTTTAGTCAAAACCACCTTGTCCATCAAAAAAACCACTTTCTGACATAGGTAAGTAGTTTGACGGTGGATTACTTGTCAGTGAGGGGAAAAGGCAGGGGCTTGTACCATGCAACTGGTGTAGAAGGTGCCATGTGGTGCCCGATAAAGGGGCAAGTGAGTACCCTACTGACAGGGTACGACTCTTTCACCTACAATAAAACCTATCAAAAATTTTCTTTTAACTAGAAAATAAAAATATTAATTAGTTAGAGAGTTTATTACCCACGGGATAATGAATCACACCAAAATTCACTAACGCAAAGAGGACGTAGGATGATGCAGTGTTGTGTAGGTCGTACGATGTATGGATCCATATGATGATACAGATTTTTTGTAGGGTCAAATCTACAAACCCTCTAAAAATAGGGAAAATTTTCTTGAGCCAAAATATAGGAGTGTTATATGTCAAAAAACTCGCAACAGGCCTTTCGAACGTAATGGCAGGGTCTGTTTCACACCAAGATGCACAAAAAACTTCTTGATAGAAACTCTCAAGAAAAAGGGAAGGAGATTGCAGATCTGATGCTTTGATACCATGTAAAATTTGTCAATGGACTCAAGGAAGCCCAAGATCACCTGCAACCAAAACAACCTTCCACAACAAGAGAGAAAAGAAATATCAACACTTTATATTGCCAAGAATAATGATGCATAAAATATACAAGATGTAAATCTTGACTTGACACATTCTAGACTAATCAAATATACAATGAGATACCTTGCTTATATATAGGCAAGGTTGAGAGGTAGGACATAATGTGATCATGACAAGTGTCTTAATCCTATGACATGAGACACAACTATTAAATGCACATGAGACACAAATATTAGATGCCCTAACTACCTAAGTAAACTTAACATGTGAACATGTGTGAATAGGTCTTAACAAGGAACTAGTTAGATAAAGTACCTTTTTCACACTACAAAGGGGAAACCAGATAGGAAAACACCCTTGTTCACACCAACACTAAAGAAGGCCATATATTGCATAGTTTCCTCTTTGATTGAGAGTGTTGGTTTCTTGTGAAAGCTCAGAGTCTGATATTGTCTTGTAACTATTTTGTTGTTGAAAATAAATTGGTTTTAGTGCTTTGGAGGTTGGGTTTTATTTTCTGAAAGGGTTTTCCTAGGGTATATCAGTGTCTCTCACTCTCTTGTATGGTTGTTCTATTCTTTATTTCATTCTTTTCTAGTGCAATATTACTATGTTGGAATAATAATAGATATTGCATAGATCAAATAACTTGTGATATCTATCCTCATAGGATTAACTAGAAAATTGTTTCATATTTTTTTTATTTTGTATCAAAGGCTAGTTTTGGGCTATAGGAGGGGATGCCTTCCTTGTGGTATTAATCCTTGTTTGAGTGAAAGTTGTTAATAGTTGATCTTGTTTTAGGATACAATTATGGAAAGAACTTATAGAATAGAGATGGAGAGATTCAATGGAACAAAACTTGAGTCTTGAAAGATCAAGAAGGAGGATTTGCTTTATTTTGATGAGAGGATTGCAGATCATATTGTAAGTTTTCTTTGAATTTCATCCTCATATTGTTGGAATTATTCATATGGTGACTTGGAGTTATTTTTTAGCCCATTAGATACATGGTCATGTGGATTTGGTCATATGGTGACATAGAGATCATATTTAGCCCCTTGAATACTTTGTCAGATGGAGGTTGTGGAGTTGGTCATGTGGTGACTTGAAGCTCTTGTTTAATCCTTGACTATTTGGATGCATATACTTGGTGGGGTTGGTCACATGGTGAATTGGATCTCTTGTTTATACATGTACTTGGTGGAGCTCGTTACATGGTAACCTAGAGATCTTATTTATGCATGTACCTAGTAGAGATTGTAGAGTTGGTCATATGGTGAATAGACTTTGGATGCATGTACTTGCATGTTGTGGATTCATAGTGTGTTTGGATCTGCATGGTGTAAATTTCATGATATTCCATTATTTAGAATGCAAATCTTGTGATTATAAATTTGTGTCTTTTGGATGTGTCAACAAATTTAGATTTGCATGGTTGGTTTTGTTAGTTTTCATTTAAAATTTGTAGTTTTTTTGCAGATACATAGGAGATTATTTTTTGGATCATAATTCCCAAGGGTTGTTTGGATGAAGATAGTTTTAGATTTGTATGCATGCTTCTAGCATGGGTTGGTTTTGGAAGTTTTCCATTCAAAATTTGTGGTTCTTTACAAATATTTTGAAGATGATTTTTTAGATTATAATTTCTAAATGTTGTCTATATGAAGATAGTTTTAGATTAGATCTAGGGCACACAACTGAGAGTGGGGGGTGAATCAGTTGTACAAAAACTTGCTTCTACTTTAAACACTTGATTCTTCTTTATTAGTTAATAGCATATCAGTTAACCACTCATGAAAGCATAATGCATAAACACACGAGCAGATAAACATCAACACATTGGACACCA
The DNA here is from genome assembly GCA_027924645.1 of Cunninghamia lanceolata. Lineage (NCBI taxonomy): Eukaryota > Viridiplantae > Streptophyta > Pinopsida > Cupressales > Cupressaceae > Cunninghamia > Cunninghamia lanceolata. The sequence continues at coordinate 4,379,813 of BSBN01000463.1, read as the reverse complement.
AGATTTTGACGTGGAAAACTCAGTTAAGGGAAAAACCACAGGGTGATTAACCCAAGGATTATTCTCTATTAGAAGAATAAGAAAAATGGATGGCACATGCCAATTAGGGCTCACTACCCGAGCACACTGCTCACATGGAGGCACACTGCCTACAAGAGACACACTATCTACAAGATCATAAGTATTACAAACTTGAACTGGAGATTGACATCTTTACCATGTCTGGATCAATTCCATTTAAGCCCGAGACACACCTGCTCTGCCTTTCACTCTTTCGCTATACACCACTCATCCGCTCTACACCACATTTCGAAATGAATTCACAAACCTTTATTTATACAAGGCATCAACTTAGGAACAATCATCTAAGTCAGCAATCATCCACAAGAACATTCGCAAGATGAATAACTCATCCAGTCGACCAGTCTGAACAAGAACATCTTCATCCGGAAGTATATCTCCAACTTCAGGTTCTAACACTAATGCGGACTAACAACACAACCTCAACATGATCCAAGAACCTTCACAAGCTTGCTTGAATGACCAGGTACATCCGCACTTCTTCCACTTACTAGAATTTTTTTCTTCTTCATCCAGAACTTCAAGAACACAGTCAATCGCCACTGTCAAACTAAAACAGGTTCTTCTGGACCTCCAAACTATGTAAAAACTAAGATGACACATCACAAGGACATCCCAAACACTTCTTCCAATCTGTAGAGTAGGACAATGCACTTCCGGATCACACCGGACCTTTTTGTAACACTCTGTCACTCCAGAGTATCTCCCGAAACCGGTTCTACTTGATCGATCACAACTTATTCATATCTTCATGTGGACCTCTAAAATCTTAACTGGAACATCTCAAGACTCATATCTACAAACCCTTTAATCCGCATCCTCTGATCCTCAACCTATTGAGTACTTTGGCCTTCTTCTCATCACTGTTCTTCACTGTTCCTAATTAAGACTAATTTTCTCAATAACCTCAGCACACAGCTCATCCAATCCTTCTCATCAATGCAATATGAGTATGTTGACATCAATGACAACACTGGTTAACCTCATACTTGCAACAATCTCCCCCTTTGTCATTGATGGCAACATATGATGTGAAAAACCATCAAGACAAGAACTTCTCCTTTCTGTCACAGCTCTCCCTATCAGCAGCAACTCTTCACATGTCTTCTCTTCCTTTACTGCTCCCCCTTTGATCATCAACCACTTTTTTTTCACATGTCTTCTCTCCCCCTTTGACATCAATGGCAAAGGGCTCATACTTGCAATTCTAACACATCAGAATCATACCAGCTGCTCCCCCTTAGTAGCAGCTCCCCATCATCAATCCGGATCATAAGATATGACTGTGATATCCACCAGACTGATGCACATCAGTGCATCCTATTTTATCACCGGAGGGGCCATGACCCCTAACTTCTCCCTGAGATACTCAAAAGAGTCCTTGGGAAGAGGTTTAGTAAAGATATCTACAATCTGATCCTTGGAGGGTACATACTCCAATTTGACTTCATCCTTGTTCACTTGTTCTCTCAGAAAGTGAAACTTGATAGATATGTGCTTGGTCTTAGAATGCAACACTGGATTCTTAGAAATATTTATTGCACTTGAATTATCACAGAAAATTGTGATAGGCTCCTCATATTCTACTTTAATGTCTCTTAACATCTGCTTCATCCATAAGATTTGGGTGCAACTACCTGCTGTTGCAATGTATTCTACTTCAGTTGTAGACAGAGATATTGCCTCTTGTTTCTTGCTTAGCCAAGATACCAATCTTTTACCCAAAATGAAAGCTCCACCACTGGTGCTCTTCCGGTCATCCACATCTCCTGCCCAATCTGCATCTGTATATGCATGAAGAGAGAAATCATGATCTCTAGGGTACCATAGGCCATACTCAACTGTCCCCTTTAGATATCTAAAAATCCTCTTGATTGCCATAACATGAGATTCTCTAGGATCAGCCTGGAATCTTGCCACAAGACCAACAGCCTGCATTATATCTGGTCTAGTTTGAGTGAGATACAATAATCCTCCAATCATTGATCTGTACTTGGTCTGATCTGTCTTGGGAGAGTCATCATCTTTGCTCAACTTACATCCGGTTGCCATAGGAGTGTTCATTGGCTTTGAATCTTCCATTCCGAATTTCCTCAACAATTCTTTCACATATTTGGTCTGAGAGATAAAGATGCCTTTCTTTGTCTGAGTAATTTGCAGACCCAAGAAGAAATTCATTTCACCAAGCATTGACATTTCAAACTCATTTTTCATTTGATTTGCAAAGGCTTTACACATACTGTCTCTTCCTCCAAAAATGATATCATCAACAAATACTTCAACAATCAAAATGTTTTCATTATGTATTTGAAAATATAGATTACTATCAGCAGTACCTTTGTTGAAACCAATCTGCACAAGATGCTTATCCAACCTTTCATACCATGCTCTTGGGGCTTGCTTCAATCCATACAGTGCTTTCTTCAACTTGCAAACCATATCATCATGATCAAATAATTGAAATCCATCCGGTTGTTCAATGTATACTTCTTCTTCCAAATCACCATTTAGGAAGGCAGACTTGACATCCATCTAATATACCTTGAAGTCTTTGAAGGCAGCAAATGCAAGAAATAATCTAACTGCTTCAATTCTTGCCACCAGATCAAATGTTTCTTCAAAATCAATTCCTTCTATTTGAGAGTAGCCTTTGCAGACCAATCTGGCTTTGTTTCTGATTACTTCACCAACTTCATTTAGTTTGTTCCAGAAGACCCATTTGGTTCCAATTACATTCTTGTTTCTAGGTCTGGGAACAAGATCCCAAGTGTGATTTTTCTCAATTTGCATCAACTCTTCCTCCATTGCTTTGGTCCAGTTTTCATCATTGCAAGGTTCATTTATTGTCTTAGGTTCAATCTTTGAAATCAGACAATATTCATTTGAATTTTGAGCAATTCTGCTCCTTGTTTGTACCCCTTTGCTTTTGTCACCTATGATCTGATCTTCAAAGTGGTTTAGAGTTACATACCTTAGAACTTTGGGAGTTTCATGCACTATTGTTTCTTGATCAGGCTCATTCAGACAAACCTCTTCTTCCTGATTTACTGGATCAGTCTGAATCTGACTTTCAGAGGAGGATTGATCTCCTTGAACCAGAGAATCATTCTGATCATCTTCATCATATTCATAAAATCTTGAGGGCTTCTCAATTCCTTCATCAACCTTCACATTTGTACATTCTATCATCTTGCTCAGTCTCTTATTGTAACACTGGTATGCTTTGATTTGAGTGGAGTAACCCAAGAATATTCCTTCATCACTTCTAGCATCAAACTTTCCTAGATCTTCATCTCTTTTAATGTAACATTTGCTACCAAATACTCTAAAATATCTCACAGTAGGAGTTATACCAAACCACAGTTCATAGGGAGTCTTACCGGTATTGCTTCTGATTTCAACTCGATTGAGAGTGTAGACTATAGTACTGACAGCTTCTCTCCAAAACATCTGAGGAACATTTGTATCCATCATCATTGTCCTGGATGCTTCCTAGATGGTCCAGTTCTTTCTCTCTACTACTCCATTCTACTGTGGAGTCCTAGGAGCAGACAACTGTCTCTTTATACCATGCTTCTCACAAAAGTCTATGAATTCACCGGATGTGAATTCACCGGATGTGAATTCACCACCTCTATCAGACCTCAAACATTTCAGCTTCAATCTGATTTGATTCTCTACCATAGCTTTAAAGATTTTGAACTTTTCAAAGGCTTCTGATTTCTCTTTTAGAAAGGTAACCCACATCATCCGGGAATGGTCATCAATCAGTAACATGAAATATCTATCACCTTGCATACTCTTGATTCTTGTTGGACCACATAGATCAGTATGAACTAATTCCAATAATCCGGTAGAGGATTGATCCTTGCTTTGAAAGAGACTCTTCTCAACTTACCTAGCTAACATTCTTTGCACAAACTATTTGTAGGTTTTACCAATTTTGGAAGATCTCTTACAGCCTAAGTATTGCTTATCTTAATGATGTCAAAATTCACATGACACATCCTTCTATGCCATAACCAACTCTGATCAACTTGAACAAACAAACAACTTTTATTAGAACCAACCAGATGGAAGATATTACCTTTTGTTTGAGTACCGGATGCAATCTCAGTTCCAAAGCTTTCAAAGATCATGCATCTTCCATTTTTGAACCGGAGATCATAACCTTTGTCTACTAACTGTCCAACACTGAGAAGATTGTGCTTCAATCCTTCAACATACAGTACATTACCAGTTTTGCTCTTTCCATCAAAAGAAATAGTTCCCCTACCTCTAATTCTACCTGCAGAATTGTCACCAAACTTTACCATTCCTCCCTCATACCTTTCCAAATCTAAGAACTTGTTCTTGTCACCTGTCATATGGTGAGAGCATCCACTGTCAATAACCCAATCATCCTTTTCTTCAACTTGGGCAGCCAAAGCTCTTTCTACAACCTTATGATTGATAGATTCAGAGGATATCGGTTCTTCTTCCTTGATGGCAATAAACACCCATTCATTTCTGGATTTGTCTTCTATCTTTGATTCATCATCTGTTACTCCTTCATTATCAGCTTCTTCATGAACATAATAACAGTTCTTTTGGAACCTTTATCTGTTAGAATTTGACCTTGCAGATCTTTCTGGACATCTTGAAGCAAAATGACCAATCTTATTGCAGTTGAAGCACTTAAAAGGTAACTTTCCTTCATACTTACCGGATCCTCTTGGGAGTCTCTTTGCAATGAGGGCTTCAAGTTGAGCTGTTTCTACTTCTTCCTCTTCCATGTCTTTTCTTGCTTGATCATACCATGACAACTTCCTTGAAGAGTTTTCTCCCGGATCAAATCTTTGTTTGCCTTTCACATAGGCACTGGCTTTAAATGTAGATTCAGTCTTGGGGGGATCATCTCCAAACTCGGTCATTTCAAAAGCAGCCAATTTGCCAGCCAATTGCTCTCTTGTGACAGTTGTATGGGCTCTAAATTCATCAATGGCAGCAACCTTGATCTTGTAGGTAGTAGGAAGGGATCTGAGAATTTTGCAAACAATCTCATTTTCATCCAGAACTCCACCAGCATTCCTAATTCCACACACCAGCTCATTTACTTTTGGCATAAAGGTAGTGATATTTTCATCATCTCTCATCTTCAATCTTTCAAATTTCCCTTTGAGACTTTACAACCTTGCACTCTTAACAAACTCATCTCCTTCATGCAGAAGTTCCAGTTTAACCCAGATCTCATAGGTAGTTGGTAGGTCAATAACATTTGAGAGTTCTGAGTTAGTTAATGCACTTAGAAGAGCTTCTTTGGTCTGTAGATTATTTTCAGCATCTGTGATTTCATTTAGAGTTGTCAGACCACCCTATGGAGGAACATATGCTTTTGTGACCATGGACAAGTATGCTTTTCCCATACACTCCAAGTGACATTTCATGTGACCTTTCTAGAGAGAGAAGTTGGTTCCATCAAACTTCAGACTGTCCTTCTTGTACGACGACATCCTGGATCTCCTTAAGCGGTTAAGCTCCTTTTAGAGGAACCTGGCTTAGATACCAATTGTTAGATCTAGGGCACACAACTGAGAGGGGGGGTGAATCAGTTGTACAAAAACTTGCTTCTACTTTAAACACTTGATTCTTCTTTATTAGTTAATAGCATATCAGTTAACCACTCATGAAAGCATAACGCATAAACACAGGAGAAGATAAACATCAACACATTGGACACCAAGATTTTGATGTGGAAAACCCGGTTAAGGGAAAAACCACGGGGTGATTAACCCAAGGATTATTCTCTATTAGAAGAATAAGAAAAATGGATGGCACATGCCAATTAGGGCTCACTGCCTGAGCACACTGCTCATAAGGAGGCACACTGCCTACAAGAGACACACTGTCTACAAGATCATAAGTATTACAAACTTGAACTGGAGATTGACATCTTTACCATGTCTGGATCAGTTCCATTTAAGCCCGAGACACACCTGCTCTGCCTTTCGCTCTTTCGCTATACACCACTCATCTGCTCCACACCACATTTTGAAATGAATTCACAAACCTTTATTTATACAAGGCATCGACTTAGGAACAATCATTTAAGTCAGCAATCATCCACAAGAACATTCGCAAGATGAATAACTCATCCGGTCGGCCAGTCTGAACAAGAACATCTTCATCCGAAAGTATATCTCCAATTCCAGGTTCTAACACTAATGCGAACTGAAAACACAACCTCAACATGATCCAAGAACCTTCACAAGCTTGCCTGAATGACCAGGTACATCCGCACTTCTTCCACTTACTAGAATTCTTTTCTTCTTCATCCGGAACTTCAAGAACATAGTCAATCGCCACTGTCAAACTGAAACAGGTACTTCTGGTCCTCCAAACTATGTACAAACCGAGATGAAACATCACATGGACATCCCAAACATTTCTTGCAATCTACAGAGTAGGACAATGCACTTTTGGATCACACCAAACTTTTTTGTAACACTCTGTCACTCTGGAGTATCTCCCGGAACCGGTTCTACTTGATCGATCACAACTTCTTCATATCTTCATGCGGACCTCTAAAATCTTAACTGGAACATCTCAAGACTCATATCTACAAACCCTTTAATCCGCATCCTCTAATCCTGAACCTATTGAGTACTTTGGCCTTCTTCTCATCACTGTTCTTCACTGTTCCTGATTGAGACTAATTTTCTCCATAACCTCAGCACACAGCTCATCCAATCCTTCTCATCAATGCAATATGAGTATGTTGACATCAATGACAACACTGGTTAACCTCATACTTGCAACATCTAAATGTTGTCTATATGAAGATAGTTTTAGATTTGCTTGCATGTTTTTTACCATTGTTAGAGGCTTGTTCATTAGTCTCTAGTTTTTGACCTATAGTTACAAATTTAAAGTATTTTGGATCTAAGGATTTTTTGGATCTAATGTTCATGCCATGAGAAGAATATCCATGATGCCTCAACTTTATTGTTGCTAGTGTAGGTTGCATGTGTGTAACATAAGGTTGTGGGTACCATATTTTTATACTTGCTTGTTGCATGAAGTACTCAAGAGTAGATCTATGGAGTGATGATGGTTTCATGTGTGTCAAGTAGAGAGATTCGTCATGAAAATTATGGTAGTGAGTTGTTAGTCCTTTTGTGCATCTCTCTTTTTTTCATAAACTATTTGGATGTCATGGTGTTGAATATCTTGTTTTGTTAGCGTATAGCCAACATTGAGCATTGGCATGTTGAGTAGTAGAGAGACATTTAGATGGACTATTGAGAAGGTATTTGGAAGGCTAGACAAGAAGAATGAAAAGGTTTCTTTAGAGTTTTGAGAGTGTTAATTATGTTATCATAAGAGGCTCTAGATCATTATTTAGTGGAAGATTTGTATAGGAACATAGTTGGTTGTGATAGATTATCTTCTACATTGATGATGGTGACCATGATGCCTTGGGAAGCTCATGAGTGTACACTTAGAGTTTTGGAATGACATAGTTGTTCCTATTAATCTTCTATAAAGATCATGTTTATCATTATGCCATGGAAAACTCCTGAGTCCATAGTTAGAATTTTGGCATGACATGGTTGTGCTTGTGAATCTACCACAAGAATGTTTATCATGATGCCATGGGAAGCTTTAGATCATTCTTAATGGGATTTTGGGTAGTAATGTGAATTTTTCATTTCTTGATAGATGGTCTTTTGGTATTAAGTATATGTTCTATTGTGCCATGGTAAAACCCTTGAAATCAATTGTTCGATCTCAAAATGATATAGCTACTTATGGTAAGATTCTTTAGTGAAAAATAGATGATCTTCTATTATAAAGATATAAATCATGGAGCAGTTCTATTGGTTGAAGTTCTTGGAGCCTACATTGATCATGCAATAGGGGCATTGGATATGATTTAGAGTTAACCTTCTAGTGTTAAAGAATTAGTGACACTCATATTGTAGTACTATTGTTGGAGTTTGGTTGGCATGAGATGATTTAATGTGTAAATGCTATTGCTAGACAAATTGAGGTGAGGCTAGAGATATCCTAGTTGTTGGAGACAAATTGCTAAGAATGGGTTGAGTCACTCAATAATTTTCATTAGAAAGACCAAAGAGCCTACACTTGGGGCTAAACAAAAGGTCAATATGGAACTAATGAGTTGTTCAAAGAGAGTTAGAGTGATTCAGAGCATCACAAGAAGAAAAATAGTTCCATACCCACAATTGATGAGGTCCATCAACAATGAATTCAACCTTATAGGTATAGCCCAACTATTTTTAAGATGTGTTCTAGCTTTTATTTGTCTTCTAATGTACGGTTCTAGGATTGTGGAGAAGTTAGTTCTAAGGATGGGTTTGAGAAGTAGAACATATGGTAAGTGTCTAAGAGACAATTCCCTAGATGTGGGAATGAATGTTAATGAGATCTCTCTTGTTGATAAGCTTATGTCTTTTAGATTCTTTGATTGGTTGTTGCTATATTTGACACTAGGGTTGAATTGTTAGAAATGGAGACAACTTTTATATATGAGGATTTGGAAGAGATCCATGATACACAACTAAATCACTTTGTGATGTTGTAAGAACATGGTCGTTGATCCCATAATAGTGTGTCCCACTTGTGGGACATCCTGATTTTTGCCTAAAATCACATATATTTTTTTTAAATAATGATTAAGATGAGAGGGGTACCATCTAAGGAGGTTTTATTAAAGGGGATTAGATAAAACCCCCTCGGATAGAACCCCCTAAGATTAAATCAAAACCCAATAGAGTCTCCTCCACACCTATCAAAATGCTTTAAAAAACAATTTTGCTTCACCTTTTAGGGGATCAAATGAAGTCATTTGGAAATCTCAATTTGTAAGCATACATAGCCCTTAATATTATCTTTCCAAAAAATATATTATGTATTATGTTTTCTTTATATATATATATAGACACATATATACATACTCTGAGAGGTAGATTAAAATTGAATTTTGATGGGGCCTTGTGGGGCAATCCGAGGATCTCAGGAATTGGTTGTATCATAAGGAATGATTCAAGAATCCCCTTATGGGCCCTTACTAAGCAGCTTCCCCTAGGATCAAATAATGAAGCAGAATTGAACATTACATGAGGGACTAAAGTTGTGTATGGAGAAGAACATTGACATGGTGGACATTGAGAGAAACTTCATACTATGCATTAAAATAGTTAAAACAAAAAATGATAATTGGAAATTGTAAAAAAAGCTTGATGTGATACATATCCTTCTGAATAAACTTAAATATTATATTGACATATATATAGGGAATCAAGTTTGGTGACATATTTGTTAGCCAACCATAGATGTGAGCAAACAGAGGAGCTTAAGCGATCAAATCAAGAGGAGATGTAGGACAATCTAAGTAGGATATTGGTAGCAGAAATGATATCTTGAGTTGAAACTAGTAGCTCTGGGATGTTGGATGATCTCCAAGAAAACAAGAAAGATGCATATTTAGTGGATGAATAGGAAGTGCAAATTTCACTAAATACACCTTGAGGAGAGGATGCACTATAATAAGCTTCCAAGTTAAGGGATACCCACATAATGGAGGATAAAGTTAAGATTGCAGTTTTGGGCTATGAATACCTATGGGAGAACCTTTCTTCACAGCCGCATCACCTCTTCAAAATACAAAACCCTGAAATGGAGGTGGCAATCATGGAGGTGCTGGGGACACGTAGGTTTATTGATAGACACAACCACGACTATGAAATCATTTTTGACTTCTTAACATGGTATTTGGATATCATGGACCGTAAAATGAGTGCAAAACTAGGTGCTCATAACTTTCTACAGGTGGCATTGGTAAAGAAGGCACACGACGAAGTTTTTAGCTACAAAAGGAAAATATCCCTCAGAGATATTGTTGGGGTGTTTGGTACAAATTAATTAAGAAAAATAATGCATACTTAAAGGAGTGCTTGGAGTTGTTCATGAAAGGAATATTGTTTAGAAATTTTGATGAATATAAAAGGCACCTGTCAAGGCACCCAAATTTTCTCTCTACACAACAATCTAAGAGTTTGGAGGAAATGGGAAGAGGTTTCATTTTCTTGCAATCTTCATAATGGATTTGTAATGAAAATCATGTATACCCTCATTAAGGGATGTTTTTGAAACTTTAATATATGGGAGTTGCCTCCATGGCAACAATATGCCTATCAAATATATACATATAATATAATGAATGTAGGTCCATTATGAAAAATAATGACCTCTATTTAATACACTAGGAAGAATAACAAACATTGTTAGAAAAATATTTTAAAAATGCATTGCACTCCACATAGATGTCCTTATTTCATTGAAAAAAAATTAATTTTGATATATAGACTAAGAGAAATGTGTTACAAAATAGTATAGACCTATGAAATTTTTGTTAGCACTAATTCAAAAATTAGTAATAAATAAAATATTTAATTAAAATTACCAAAAAAATCTATGCACTAGGCATTAGAGTTAATGATCTAATTCTAAGAAATTGTGGAAAGTTTTTGTTTGTAGTGAAAGTTATGTGATATGGAATAATTTCACTCAATAAAAAATAATAGAAAAAATAATAATTGATTGAAAAATGAAAATAAAAATGATAGAAATAATATTTTAATTTTTTTAATTATAAGTTGAATCTACACAGAAAATGTCATAACTTGTTAGTTTAAACATTATCCTTAAATTCTTGACCATTTGTTCTCTATAATTGATAGAAATTGAAAAATGCTAAAAAAATGCTAATTTTGAGCATCCTACTTAGGACAAAAAATGGGACACACTATTGTGGGATCACCCTGGTTTGTGGAATAACTCTTTATAGACGTAGCTTTACAAACCAACGTGCATTTTCATTTCCATGGTAATGAAGCTTTTAATTGAGTAGTGTCTTTTGCACTATATGAGATAGAGAACATGATACACATCCTTTATGTGAGTGTAGTTGGTAATCTATTATGTTTTACACCAAACCAAAAATTTCACAAGGAGTGGGAGTCCTATGAAAGTATCTGTCCATTTTGGACATTGAGTATTTGATTGTGGTAAAGAGGGTCTTCAACTTTATCCTTGAGATGTCTGAGTGTTTAATTTTCTATCAGAGAATAGAATTTTGAAAAAGATAATGACTATATAAGGATTTGTGGATTCTAATTGGGAAAGAGATGTGGATAGTATTTAATCTCTACCAATGGATATTTGTTAACCCTATTTAGTGGTGCTACAAGTTGGATAAACAAGAGATAGGATGTGGTTTCTCTTTAAATTATAAAGGTAAAGTATATGGTAGCTACTCAAGCTTGTAAGGAGGAAATTTGACTTCTAGGAGTGTGTTCAAATAGCAAGTTGAAGTAGGATTTAGTGTGACAGTTAGAATGCCAACAACATGGTAGAGAATCAAGATTTTCATGTGTGGATAAAGCACATTCATGTGTAGTTTATGGATGTTACAATTGCTTTGATGAAGCCATTGAGTGCACAGAGAAATTTAGAAAATGCAGGATGGTTATGGGAAATTTTCCATTTTGTATCAAATGTGTTATGTCTATGTTTGGCCCTTCATGCAATGTATACAACAAGTGGGATAATGTTTGGAAAGGTATTGTAAACTTTGCACATAGAAATATTGAATATATTTTTTAAAGTTGTGGTCCATCTAAAAATGGGGCACTTGTGTCTGCACTAGAGTCCCAATCTAGCACTTTAGCCTTGCAACAATCATCCCAAGAGCTCCAATGCCTAGAATTAACACTTGTGTCTACACCAATGCCCACCTCTAGTTCTCTATCCCTAGGCACCATCCCATAGAGGTCTCAAGTACCCTACAAGAACACTAGTGTCTTCTCCAATATCTATCTTGGTCCTCTTGTCTACTCTAATACCTAGGTGACAGTAATGTCATGTAATGGAATTGATAGCTTGAAGGCATTTGAAGGGGCATTGGAGAGATCCAATCACGTAGAAGAATATGAAAATTGATCTTGGGCATTTTATCCTATACAAGGTTGTGGCGTCATAATGTTTAGTAGGTCAATAATATAGATTTACTTGGTTATGGTATCTTAATCTTGGATGCTTTTTTGAGGTTAGCTTACTTCTCCTAATCTTAAAATTATTTCCAAGGGTTTCTTTTGTTTCTAATTTTAATTTAAAATTTCAAATAGTTTGTTGTTCTAGGAAATTATACCTTTAGAATAATCACTACATTTTCCTTCATTTTTTCTTTTCTATGATTAATCACTACACTTTCCTTCACTATTACAAACTGGCCAAAGGGATTTATTTATCATATAGAAAATTTCAAGATCATGTGTTGACATAGCTTGTTAGCTTGAAGTTTGATTTATATTGTAGACTAGCCAAAGGGCTTTCTTTATCATATAGAAAATTTAAACTTGGAGAAGAAACGAGTATGTTAGAAAATGGTTGTAGTTGTACCACTAAACCTTTCACGAATCAACAAGAACTAGTTATCTAAGCCTAGATGTTTTTCAGACTTTATTTTCCATAAACATAGTATATGAATCAACTGTCTAAGATCTTATGTAAACAACATAATGAAACACGTATATTCTTGTTTTTTGGATTAAAAAATATACATAATCTTTTATTTTAACACCACATTTAAAATATTGCTCTCTATCATGCTTTCATATTTTAGATTTTGTGAAGGAGACTATCATGCTTTCACCATTTGAAAGGAAGCCCTATAATATCATGCTCATCTACCTCTAGCCTTAGTCTATATTATGTTTAAAAATTTCCTCTTACAAATCTTATTAAGCATGGACTAGAATTTGAGCCCTCTGTCTCACCAGGATTAATAAAGAATAACACTACGGTTCTACATTGATAGGGCTAGCATGAATATTGAAGCTCTGGTTATTTCTCCCACTTCTTTATAGGGATCTTTCTCCTTTCTTTGTTCTTCCACTCTATTCAAATGAAGGAAGAGTAGGAGAACCCATTGTGGGAAAGATAGGGATGCCTTGCAATATGAGGGGCGTTAGGCATGGGTAGTTGGGTAAGGACTTAGATTGTATGGGGTATTGTGTTGTATCTAATTTAAATCTTGCCTATTCCTCTTATGCCTAAACTCCTCTTTGCACAATCCTAGATCACTTCACCTCTTAAGGTATAGTGACTTCTAAGTTTCTAACCTCTGGCTTTGCACAATCCCATAGCATGAATATTGAAGCTCTAGTTACCAAACATTGCTTTGGGCACAACATGAATTATATAATACATAAAATTATAATTGACTAGTAGTTATACAACTATAATGGTGATCTCCAAACATATCGTCATAGACATGTTTGGGTCATAGATGGAGTATGACAATAGAATTTTAGAAAATTGCCATCTAATTTTTCTCAACATGTTTTAATGCAGTTAGCTTCATATGATAAAGGAAATCCTTAAATATATTGGATGTATTTCATATTTCCTTTTCAACACATAGTAGAAATGATTTACCATATCGCATGTCTATTCTATCTTTTCTAGCTTTTCCAAACATAAAAACTATGATAAACATGTGAAAACATCCATATTAATTCCTATGTATTAGATAAGGTACAGCTCAAAATTTGGCATATTGTCATCTGCTTTATTTTGTAGGTACATTGAATGCATTTTATTCATCTTTGTTTATATTTGCAATTATCTTTCTACATGTATTACATTTGGATTTTTAGTGAATTTCTTTGTATACTTTCTTGTTATTTATTTTCTTTCTATGCATTTGGACTCTATTAGTAAATTTATTTGTGTAATTTTTTGTCTCTACATTCTTTTTTTTTAATTCTTGAATCTTTTGTACTATTTAGTGTGCTTTGTTATTTTTTTTATGGTTGTGCGGGTGCCATGAAAAGTAATGAGAGAAGGGAGATAATGAAGTGCTTTATTTTGGGACCTTCCAAAAATGATCTCACTAAAGTGGAAGGAAGCAAGATTGAGAAGTGTTATGTTTTTATAGAGAAATTAGCCAAAAATAATGTTACCTAGAACCAGGGTTCCTTGTAGTTAAGTCTAATTCTAGGGCTTCATCACAGGGTTTTTCCAATTGTGTTGTCTATATTTGTGAGTGTTGCTACTTAGGAGGAGGAAAATCCTCCCATTGGCTTCTTTATCTCATGAAAAAAGGGTGTCTCAAAATGTTAAAGACTCTAGGTAGAAGAAGATTTCAGTCAGAAGGTTGTTGACGTGGCTATGAAGACTTTGTGAAAGAGTTGAGAACCTTAACAAAGAGGTGCCTCCAAGAGCAAAATTGACCTTAAGGCTGCTATGTGCACTCATGTATGTTTGCCTCATTTCTACATTAACATTGACATTATTTGTATTTTTAATATACATTGATAGGAAAATCTACACATGGGGGTTGGCAATTCACAAATAGAGGGATTTATCCTATAGTATGGGCTCCTTTCATAGGAAGGTATCAGTATCAGTGAGTCAAAATGAGGGATCTAGATGTGAGGCGGGAGGTGTGTGGGATGGATAGATTTATCTATTTGAAAGACAAAGGTAAAAATTTTCAAGTGCATATTATGTCAAGTCAATCCCATGTAGTACAAAATCAAACTTGTATGATTGGCAAGGAATAGAATTCAAGATGAACTAGGTAACATCTACAAGCACACTAGTCCAAACTAGATTCGTGGATTGCATAATAGATATGTGTTGTGCAGAAGCAACCCAGAGTTGTGGGATTGACTTGTGTAGAGGTCAGACACTGCAATATCTATTTTGAGGTACTAACTAGAAAGAAATGGTCCATTTTCAATTCCTAGGCTAATTAACTCTATGAATTATCAACATTCACATTCCTACTTTGATCCAAGAACTAAGTACACTTTCTCTTATAGTTGATTTCCTAAAATAATATTAATTTATTTACATACTTTTATCATTCCTACGTCTCCTTTATTTAATCTAAGATGATGCATTTTTTCAATTAACCTAAATTAATATTAGGGAAAGTGTATCCCATTTACAATTTTATTTTGGACAAATATTTAAATTCAAATCAAAAGAAAACAAACACTCTACTAAACCAAAATGATAGGTGTGTTCTAGAAACTTCACACTATAGAGTCATTTGTAGAAAATGTCATATGAGAGAAAATCAAAGAAGAATGTCGTTGAGGACAATTCAAAATTGGGAACATCGTTGAGGAGGGAGGGAAAATGCAGAGATGAATTGAAAAAAAGGCCATTAAGGAGGAGGGAAAAAGCAAATGAGGAGAGAAAGGCCTCTTCATAAATTCTTTATGACTGGCCTGGTTTTGTTTTTTCTGTTGCGATTTTTTTCCTTCCTTTTGTGAAATTGTTTAAAACACTGCTTTGCCCCTGTTTTCTTTCTTACTTTATGTTTTGCTTTTGAATGGATATTTTTCATTTTGGCTTTAGTCTTTTGCTTTAGCGTGCATGCTAGTCCATCCATCTTATTGTTTTCAATGATTTTTTGTTTCTTTTTGGCTTTGTTTATAGTGGCATGCAGAAGCAGCAGAGGAGGCAGTAGATAATTTTCTTCTTAATCCAGGTATTATTCACTACTCTCCTTAATGTTGTGGGCTTTTCTTTAGCATTTGTGGATTCAGTTGCATCTTTAAAAGTAATTTTACATAGCTAGTTTGTTTGAATAGCCAACCAAGTACATGTACATGTGTATATACAAGGGAAATAGGTGACACACATTGTGTTGTCTATGTGAGAGAGAATAGAATTTTCATGTGGGGTGGTTTGTTAAATCTGAGCAAAATTGAAGGCAATGTCAATGGGTCTGAATAAGGCTCATGTGATTGACCTAGCTCACGGTAAATCTATCCATCCCACGCACCTCCAGATCCCTTCCTTTGACTCACCGAGATTGATACCTTCCTATGAAAGGAACATAGACTATCATAGTGTCCTTTTAAAGTCTTTGAAGGAGACTATCATGCTTTTGCCATTTGAAGGAAAGCCCTATGATATTAGGCTCTTTAATCTCTAGCCTTAGCCTGTGATATGGTGTACACGTATGAATGTATTTTGTAAAATTTTCCAAAAACATGTGGTTTACCTTATTAGGTGCACACCTATGAATGCATTTTGCAAGGTTTTCCAAAAACATGTAGTTTACCTTATCAGGTGCACCGCTAATCACTTGCTTTGTATTTACTTGACAAAATTTATCTTCCCCTTTATTGGCATGCTCCAATCAATGTAATTTGCAAATTTTCATCCAAACTTCCCCTACACTCTGTGGTGCATGCTTGTGTGCTAGTATTGCATGTTTTGAAAATCTTCAAACATGCAAGACTCAATATAGGGTGTGCGCTAATATAGGCAGTGCTGCTAATTTGTTTTCAATCAGCCCTCAACACTATACGACATGCTCCAATGAGTGCATTTACATGCTTCATGTTTCAAATTTGCCTTCCTTTGTATATGGCACACACTGATATGCAAACTTTGTCTTTTCAAAGCTTCCATCCTCTTCTTTCTATGATGGGCTCTTTGCTATCTTTTATGCCTTGCTGAATATCAACATACCTCTTCATTGTACCTGCCAGGACATGGAAGAAAAACAACATAGACCAATAGGACAGAGTCTGAAACATGTCTGCCAATCATTTGTACCTGCCAAGATTTTAGTTGGACATTTGACACAATAAAGAAATTTTCATATGGGCATAACAGAGCAGAAAGGTCAAAGGGCCTGCTCAGAGCCTTTTCTGTTCTAGTACCCTGATAAGATCCAGGTCGTAGATTTATCATAAGAATAATGTAATAAAGACTTGACATCTTTTCTCAGTAGAAAGTAGATAATGCAAATGTTGAGAACAAAATGAAGGTCTTTCGTCCTTTACACTCATAACATATGTTGTTAACAACTGTAGGGCCCACCCATGTGCATCTCTTATTGTGTCCTATTATTTCTATGGTTAGATTAAACGATATATTGAGTTGATTATTATATGATGTAATTGCAAGATGGATATATGCCTTGCTAGATTATGCATCTTCATTGGTCATTATATGTTGCTTCGGCTATGATCTCCATTGTTGGATTTGATGTTTTGCCTTGAGTGTGCAGGATATATTTTTACAGGTGCTTGACTAATGAGTGGGATGTGGAGAAGTTGACATGGGACGCTTAGTCATCTCTCCTTACCTAGCCCTAGTGGTCAAGTTGTTGACCCTATGTTTCTTGTGGTAGGTTGGTTGCTTAACCCATTCCATTCAGTTGTGAATTAAAGGATGTTTTTGGTGTTTATGCAGTTTGCCTCTGATATGAATCTGTTGTGATTCTAGACCCTTGTCTTGTGATTAAACCTATAAAGTGTGAGTGAGTTCTTTGTGTGTGTTTCTTCTAGCTTTTTGCATTATATTTTAATTTATTTTAAAAAAAAAAGTGTTCTGTGTTTTTGAAATATTTAAATGGTTAGAAACATGAAAATGGATTATCTAATTTGAGTTAATAGTTTTAATTACTAAATAGCAATTATATGTAATTATTGTCTGCCTTAGGGAATGCTTTGTATTTTATTTATTTATGTTTCAGAAATTATGCTTTCAAGTGAAATGCATTCTAATTTACTTATTATAGTTATTTTCCATAAGTTAGAAATATTAAAATTGTGGAAAATGCATTATATTTCATTATTATGTGCTTGGGAAATAGATTAATTTCTATTTATTAGAATTATCTATCTCTATACTTTTGTCTTACCTAAAATCATTTTACAAAGAAAATTAAATTTAATTATGTGAGTGTTTTGAATTTTATGGAATGTGATTAAATTATATTGCAATTACATTGTAGAAATAATTGCATTTATTTAATTAGTTACTTTCCTATTATTTCAAATGTACTTTTGAATAGATATTTGGGAATGAGAAATAAAAAAATAAAAGAAATGAGAAAATAAAAAGGGTTTTGAGAGCATATAAGGAAAATAGAGTTCTATTTTCTTTTTTATGTGTTTTATTGTATTTTTCTCCCTCTCTCATTCTTCGCCTTTGAAAGAAAAATTCATGGAGGTGGCTACAATTAGATTGTGCTTGTGGGTGGGAGTGCATTGGAATAGTCTTAGGATTGCTTCAATGTAGGAAGAAATTCAGATTGGATTCATGCTTCTCAAGAAGAGATTTTCTATTTGAAAGCTTGCTTGGAAAAGAGATATTTTTCTTGTGGTTTGATTCTTTTTTAATTTAAATTTTGCATTTGCCATGACCACGATCGGTGGATGTTTATGATCTCTTCATTGTAGCATTGAATAGAGTTCAATGATGCATATATGAATTAGATATAGTTTGTTTTTGAGTTGCATTCAAATTTTATTTTGAAAATGTATGAAAAGATGCCAAGTTATGGCAAAATTTTTATAGAATGGGTTGTGAGTGAAAGAATTTATTTGAGTTGAAAAGAATGTTGTTGTGCATATTAGCACCAAAAAGGCACTTTCAGATTTATAAATTTTTAAGTATTATGGGAGTTATAAATTTGTGTGTTCTTGAGGGAGGTCTCCAAATGGTGATTTTGGGGGTTTTATGGTTTTTTTCCCTCTTAGTGAAAAATAAAAATTATGTTTTAGACCTCAATTTTTAGTATTATTTTGTGAGACGAAAAGTCTCATGAGGGAAATAGGATTCCCTACTTATTGGATATTAATGTCGCATGTTTTGACCTCGTTTTCTGTGCTTTGACTTTTCGGTCAAAGTTAGCATTTTTATAGGCCTTATATTTGAATTGTATACTTATGGCCACATGGATATGGTTGTTATGTGTTTTGACCTTATTTCCCTATGTTTTGACTTTTTTTATCATAGTTGACTTTTTTGACAAAGTTAACTTTTGGTCAAAGTTGACCATTGTATTGGCCTTATGTTGGAATTGTATAATCTTGACCATGTGGATATGAGTGTATGTGTTTTGATTTCATTTCTTCGTGTTTTGACCTTTTGAGTCATAGTTGACATTTTGGTTAAAGTTGACTTTTGGTCAAAGGATTTATGTTGGAATTGTATGATTTTGTCCATGTGGTTATGAGTGTTATGTGTTTTGACGTCATTTCTCCATGTGTTGACCTTTTGGGTCATAGTTGACTTTTGGTCAAAGTTGACCTTTTATAGGCCTTATGTTAGAATTGTATGCTTCTATTTACATGGTTATGAGTGTTATGTGTTTTGACCTCATTTCCCCATGTTTTGACTTTTTGGTCAAAGTGGCTTTCGGTCAAAGTTGACTTTTGAACTTAGGAATGGATACTTAGCCTTCCTATGGGTTGCTTGTAGAAGGTCATAATACCCTTGCATCATTGTTTGATCTTGATGATTGTATGTATGGTTATTAACGTGATGATTTCATACCTTGTTTTGTGAGCTATTTCTATTTTGAGAAAATGATGTTTGGTATGCCTTATTGAATGAATTGTATTATGGATTTGAAGTACTTTCCCTTCTCTTCTCCACTGCATTGAAATGGTATGTTAGTGATGATGTATTAAAGAAGGATGTGTATGAATTTAAAAGTATTGATGCTCTTGTGTTAATCTCTTTCCTTTCTATTGCTTGGTTGGGTCATGAGTGACCCTAGGTGAATCATGCATTGGACTGTGAGATGTGTATACTCATGTGTGGGTGTGCATTGAATTCTACTAGTTATTTTATCCCCATGGTGTTGTGTTGGGTCAGTGTGGAACCCATGTTCAACCTTGTGTGAATTACCTTAGAGTCTTGTTGAAACCCTTGTTTGTGTAAGATGGCTTGATAGTGGTGTTGCCATGATCTTCTTCTCCGTAGCTCGGGGGTTGCCTAGAGTGGCATAGACATCTATTGCACTCAATGATAGCAATATGGTAGGGTGGTGGGCAACATTTCCCCATTGGTCCTACAAGATCTCTTGAGAGCTGGAAGAGTTCCTTGTGTATTGTTTACTTTGTGATCTTGTTGTATCTTGCACCTATTGGAGCACTTAGGAGGTGATTTATTAATGTTGTAATATTATCATTTATGTAATTTAATTATGGAGTGTGATCCTTCCATGTTTGGGAAGTAGCCTCCGTCATGTAATTGTATTATGACTTCACTTGGATAGAAAATGATCCTTGTTTAGAAAGGAAATGATCTTTCTTTAGCATAGTTTATTTTGATGAAAATGGTTAGATCTGGACGTTGGTGTCCTTTCTTAATTGTTGCAATGATATCTTATGTTATGTTTATGATTTGGATTGTAATGTTCCCACATTATTGTTGAGATTCCCATTATTGTTTTTAGTCTGTCTCGAAGTTGGTGTTGAACGAGTGCATCATTCTGTGTGATATTTCTCATATTTGGCATGTATGTTATTTTGAACTAGAAATTGTTTATTACCTTTATTTGAATTGATCTCATGCTTTGGGTTATTTAGCATGTTGATTCATGGGTAATTTTTTGATGCTATATGTTTGGATTCCCTTTGTATGCTCTTCCCTTGTGAGGTTTCGTAGTTGTCTCCTCCCATAGTCTGTATAGTCTTTTTGTCGTTTTGTCTCGAGCCTTAGTTATTAATTAATTTACTTAGTTGTTAAGCTTCTCGTTTTAAATTTGTGCAGGTTTTTATAAAGGCTTTAGACTTTAACTATTATCTTGGTTGGTTTTTAAAGGTTAAAATAGATTTATCTATCCTTAGCATGTTTATTTTCCACATTTTAATTTTATTAATTTTGATAGTTTAATTTCTTAAGTTAGTTTTCGACTTAGGTTGGAACCGTATGTCACCTTCACTTAGGAAACCCTAGGGATGGTTCCTAGATGGAGACCATCCCTCTTAGTGACGCTTTTGTGATGCACACCCCCCTTGGACGTAGTTATCATTACCGTAGGGTTGGCGAAAGGAGTTTGCATCACCCTGCACCCTATGTGACTTTCGCGTCTTTGTGCAACACTCCTAACATGTGTTGCAAATGCAACCATGTTATGTG
Source organism: Cunninghamia lanceolata (assembly GCA_027924645.1). Classification (NCBI taxonomy): domain Eukaryota; kingdom Viridiplantae; phylum Streptophyta; class Pinopsida; order Cupressales; family Cupressaceae; genus Cunninghamia; species Cunninghamia lanceolata. The sequence continues at coordinate 4,358,756 of BSBN01000463.1, read as the reverse complement.
CGTGTGTTACCAAGCATGCATGTTGCACGCGAGGGGGTTTTAGGGTCTGGCGGAATTGTTTTTGTTTTTCGTGTCATGACCACATGGCAAATCTAGGCATGACAACAACTATAGTAAATAGTGTCATCTATCAGCTTCTCAGAATGCCCGAAGACTACCATGTTAGAAGGTTTCATTGAAGTCCAACAACTCATCAAAGAGGCGCAAAAAAAATTGATTTACATTCTAGAATATATTGTGAAGAATTGTGCTCATTCATAGAATCTATTGAGAAAGGATTAAGAGGTCTTGTCAAAACTAAGAATACAAATCAAAAAATCATGGAAAGAAATAGTTGGGAAGTCGGATGGTGACATGACAGGGTGGTAAGCACACACAGTTCATTAGGGATTGCCAAGAACAACAAGAATGCACAAGGCAATTATGTCAACTTATCTTTTTGGAGAATGAGATGATGTTGAGTGTGCACATCAACACCTAGTTTATCTCCATAAGCAATTAGAATTTGCCAACATATATTTCTACTCTAGACAAAGTAGTGAAAGAGAGCCATGTTTAATCAAAATATTTAGGAGGCTTGACTGAAGTCCAGAAAGACACAAATGAGGTGTAGAGACAAGAAGTTAAAAATGTCAATGGCATATAGCAAGGGAATACAAACAACATGCATTCCTAGAATTTCACGAAGGTAAGGAGGAAGCAAGCAACCATAATAAATTTGATCAACCATCAATTGCAAACAAAGACATTACTAATGTTCACAGCATTGATCACACACATCCCAAATATTACAAGGTGGTTGGTGAAGCAAGAACAAAAAATAAAAGGAAACTTTAATGCAAAATTTGGGTGTGCCCCAAGCAACCTTTGTTGCAATTTTTTGAGACGTGAAAAAATAATTTATGTTTTGGAGTATAGATAACATGAGGGAAAAGTGTTTGTAGCCTCCTTGCCAAGTGATAACAAAGCAACAAAGATCACCATTTGTGTGAGATCAAAAGTTTTGCAAAATATAGTGTTGGATAATCGCTTTGGTATTATCTTGTTACTTGAAAACACATTGCAATCATCCTTGTTCAAATTAAGCAATGTGCATCAAAGTCAATTAAAAGACAAGGGATCCTTGTGGCCTGTGGAATTATGATCGAACCCAGGGGTTCTTAGTTGATGTTTTAGAGACTTTAATTTGAATTTTGAAAGAGTGGGAAGGCTTTCATAACATTAGTTGGTAGATCATAGTTTAGGCATTCACAAATTACATTGGAGTGCAGGAAAGACATGTTGACAAAGCTTGGTTCACTCAATAAAACTGCTAATAAAACCACATTTCTATCCATCGAATCTTGGATGAGTGATGACTTATAACTAACCATTGTGTGTTAATAGAGTTTAAAGTATAACTATTACTATAGAACACTTTGTTGACACTATGGACTGCAACATAACAACAATTGATTGTATTTCAAATCTTACTTGGTAGCCAATATCAACATGATAGATAAGGTGATTTATGATGCCAAACACTCATTTTTTCCAATGTTATCAAATACTACATGGAAATTTTCTTTTTGCCAAATAAAGTGCTAAAAATCAAAGAATTGGCAATCTTCCATCCAAGGCCATACAAGAACATTTTGATGCTTGCACCAATGTATTTCAAAAACATAGGCTTCCTCCTGTTAGGATTGTTTAAGCTCACCAGGTTCATTCAAGGATCAACATTTGAATGCAAGTTTTCTGGGCACATCTTCAGTAAACTGTCATATATTATATAGAGGACCATTGCAAAACTAGAAAACTACTACCTATTTCCTTCTTAATTACACATTTGATTTTATACTAAAATTCATTATAGGTTGCTTTTACAAAAATAAGATGGAACATATATTATCAACTTTGAATGTAAATAGTGTTGTGTTCAATAAACAAAGATCTCATTCAAAAGAACTATGTTATTTCTAAGCTCTTTCTCAATTTTCATTTCCAATCTATATTTACATTATTTTTCATTCTAAGAGTTATCTATATCATTTCTAATCTTTTGGTTGAAGTAAACACTTGTCATATTGTTTGAATATATGAAAGCATTCTGCTAATGTAGTAGAATACCATTTGTTTGGCTGTCATGTGCTGGTATGATTTATGCTACTATTTGGTATTTTTTTTTACACATGGTTAATTTTTTATGATATAAAATTATTTCCAGTATTTCTTTGTAATGGATTGCATTTGCTACAATAATTCATTTTCTTGACTACTAGCCAAATTTTGATCAATATGTTGCTCACTAGTTTTATTTTATATTTGTAGGGAAACAAATGTAGAGTGGATATATGTGAGCAGCCACTTCACTAAGAATGTCATTCGTTTGGTTGTGCCTATCATATGCTACTCTGGTTCATGCTACAATTATTACTAGTTGATGTACTTTGTATTATTTTATTTTTTCTACACATGGTTAATTTTTTATAATGTAAAATTATTTCCTTGTAATGAACTGTATTTGCTATAGTAATTGATTTTCTAGCCAATTTTTGATTAATATATTGCTCACCAGTTGTATTTTATATTTGTAGGGAAACAAATGTATAGGGGATATATGTGAGTAGCGATTTAAGTAAGAAAAATATGGAAGGAGCATATTTATAGTGGTGAATTCACCTCAAAATTGTTTGGAAATTTTGAATAAATTGTTGAAATCAGATTGATTTCTAGAAATGTAATAAGTAAAGATATTTTTAGTTTTAATAAAATATTTTTTGGGGGAAAGGGGTTAAATTACCCCTTCCAAAGGTCAGAGGGAATGGCCATTGGCCATGGTCATTCTTAAAAGGCTAGTGTCTTTTATAGTTAGTGTGGTGGTTTTATTTTATATTGCTTAACATTTAGTGTTATATTTACATATAATTAGCACTCTAGTAGTAAAAACAACAAATCATAAGACAATCTTAATCTATTAAGGAAAATCTCAAACTAATAAACTATCACAAATCATATACAATTAATTTTTGTTACAATATTAATGATAGTTTTGATAAACCAAAATAACATTAATTTCTATTATAATATAACTATTTCTAACTTCATTGAACAACACTTTTTTCCCCAAGCCTAGTTTTATCTTGAAGGTATTTCAATTAAATTGTACCAAATCTTCTTATTCTTAATTATAAATTTTATTTTTGAACATTCTTAATTTATTTTAATTTTTTATTTTATGGTTTGTATGAGGTGAATGATGTGTTTGCCACTAGTTTTCTTTTCTTTGCTTTGTGTATGTGTGTGTTGTGTTTGAACTTTCACAATCACTTTGTGTGAAGAATATGTAAGTTTTGACATTCACTATATGTGTTTTTTGAACTTTGACATCTTGGATCTTTAGCATTCACTTAGATTTGATACACTTTTTGAACTCACTTTATGTATGTGTATTTTAAATATTACGATTCACTTAGATTTGATCCTCTTATTATTTGTGTGCTAGTTATGTTTTAACTTTCACTTGAAGATTGTGTAAGCATTGAGATTAACTTTGTGTTTACTTTTGCATCTTTGATCTTTAGTGTTTACTTCAAGTATGTGTGTAAAGTGTGTTTGAACTAACTTGTGTCAAGTTTGTTTGAATTTTGGCATGTTTGAAAGTCTTCAGTATACTTTGTGTGTATCAAGTGTGTTTGAACTAACTTTGTTTGAACTTTAGCATACTTTGTATGTATGAAGTATGTTTGAACTTTAGCATTCACTTTGTATGTGTGTGTTTGTGCCCATGTGCATGAAGCGTATATTGACATTCGCTTTTTGTATCAATGAATTGTGTGTTTGAATTAACTTTCGCATTCACTTTGTATATGTGTGCCTTTGTTTGAACTAACTTTCACACTTGTTTTGTGGATTTGTGCATTTTTGAACTAATTTTAGTTTTCACTTTGTATAAAGTGTGTTAAAATTTGACCATTCACTTAGATTTAATCCTCTTACTATTTATATGTGTGTATGTTATGTTTTGACTCTCACATTCACTTTGTGTGAAGAGTGTGTAAGCTTTGACATTAACTTTATGTGTTTGTTTGAACTTTGGCATATTTGCTTTAGTGTTTATTTTGTATGCATGTAAAGTGTACTTGAATTAACTTTTGCATTCAATTGGATTTGATTCACTTATCATGTGTGTGTGCTTGTTTGAAAATTGTGTATGTATGTGTATTTTTGAACTAACTTTAACATTCACTTTGTATGAAGTGTTTTTAAATTTCACCGTTCACTTAGATTTGATCCTCTTATTATTTGTGTGTGTAAGTTATGTTTGAACTTTCACATTCACATTATGTGTTTTTTTGAACTTTGAGATCTTTGATCTTTAGAATTTACTTTGTATGTGTGTAAAGTGTGTATTTGAACTAACTTTGGCATTCACTTAAATTTGATCCCCTTATCATTTGTGTGTGTATATTTGAACTTTAGTGTTTACTTTGTATGTGGGAAGTGTGTGTTTGAACTTTGGCATCTTTGACCTTTAGTGTACTTTGTGTGTATCAAGTGTGTCAAATTAACTTTGTTTGAACTTTAGCATTCAATTTGTATGTGTACTTTGTGTGTATGCACATGAAGTGTCTATTGGCAGTCACTTTTTGTGTTCATGAGGTGTGTGTTTGAATTAACTTTGGCACTTATTTTGTGTATGTGTATTTTTGAACTAAGTGTAGCATTGACTTTGTATGTATGTTTCAACTTTCACATTCACTTTGTGCAAATTGTTTGTAAGTTTTGACATTCACTTTATGTGTTTGTTTGAACTTTGACATGTTTAATCTTTAGCATTTACTTTGTATGCATGAAAAGTGTTTATTTGAACTAACTTTGTGTGTGTGAAGTGTGTGTTTGAACTAACTTTGTGTTAAGTGTTTGAATGTTGGCATATTTGACCTTTAGTGTACTTTGTGTGTTTCAACTTTAGCATTCCCTTTGTATGTGTGTGTTTGTGTGCATGCTTTAACATTCACTTTATATGTTTGTTTAAACTTTGACATGTTTAATCTTTAGCATTTACTTTGTATGCATGAAAAGCGTCTATTTGAACTAACTTTCTATGAAATGTACTTGAACTTTAGCATGTTTAGTTTTTACCATTCACTTTATGTGAAGTGTGTTTGAATTTCTGCATGTTAGCAATCTAATTAGTGTGCATTTGAACTTTGACATGGTTGGATTTAAGCATTCATACAAAGTGGTTAAATGTTGTGTTAAGTGTGCTTGAAATTTGGAATGTTTAAACTTTATCATTCACTTTGTGTGTGTGCAAGACATGTGTTTGAACTAACTTTGGCATTCATTTTTTGTTTTCACAAAGTACGTGTTTGAACTTTGGCATTCACTTTTTGTGTGCACAAGTATTGTGTCTGAACTATCTTTGGCATTCACTTTTTGTGCATGTATGTCTTAACTAACTTTGGAATTCACTTTGTATGAAGTGTGTTTGAACTTTAACATTCACTTTGTATGAAGTGTGTTTGAACTTTAACATTCACTTTATATGAAGTGTGTTTAGACTAAACGAGTTTGAACTTTCACATTTACTTTGTATGGAGAGTGTTTAAACTCTTACATGTTTGAACTTATGTGTTCAAAATTATGTGCATGAAGTGTGTGAGTGAAATAGATTTTGGCTTCATTTTGTGTGTGTACGTTTAAACTAAATTTAACACACTTTGGATGAAGTGTGTTAGCCTACCTCCTAAATTTTAATGTCTTGCACCTTCATTGTTGCCCTTGCTCCCTATTTCACTCACTATTAATATCTAATCTAAGACTTCTTTCAATAGGCCTTATTGAGAAGTTATGTTTTTTGTTGTGATCCATGTCCCTTTTATCCTTTATATGTGCCTTGGTGTTAAATTTTCATGTTTGGGAGCTTGTGCTCCTATATGCAACTGTCTTTCTAGGTGAGTTTCAAGGTCTATCTTACATTTTGCATGTTTTACAAAGTTACTTCATATCCCCATGGTCTTCAATGTATAATTTACATGGATGTCTCTCTCCTATGTACAAGTTGTTCATTTGCCTCTTGTGCTTGCACTTCCTTTATTTGTACTATCCCTTGCATGTAGACTTCTTCACCCTACAAGTAGCTTGCATTTCTACATCCTACTTCCCTACCTCTGCACCCCAAAGGCTTGCACAATTTATCTTGTGGACTTCTTTCTCCCTTTGCAACTTGCAAGTTGTCTCCTTACTCTTAGATTCCACACTTCCACTATCTTGCATTGTGCACTTATCCTATATGTTTGTAAATTGTGATTTTGCACTCTAATCTTTCCTCTCACCATTCACCTCCTTTGTGGATTTTATTTCTTTATGTGCACCTTATAAACTAGCTACATGCGTTTGCAATATGCATGCCCATATTATACATATTTGGTAAGCTTTGACCCTAATTTTGTAGACTTACAAATTTGAGTTGGGCTTGCCCTCGCATGAGGACTTTGTCATTTGAACAAAGGTCAACACCTACTTATAGGCATGCATAGGAATGACATTAATGCACTTTCTTAGATGTGACTAGGCTTGGGAGAGTGCTCCATACATGTGCAAATAGAATGGGAAACCTAGGAATGTGATGCAACAAGCATGAGTGAGCTATAGGCTTGCAAGGCACACATTTGACTCCACCCTTGAATAGAAGATATAAGGTGGGGTGGGTCATTTGGCTACAATAGAGTTTCATTTTAAGGTAGGGATGCCCTTCATTTTATTATTTTTAGGGCATGTTTGTAATATTATAAGTTTGAGTTTTACTCCATTTTGTAAACGCATCCTTTTGATTCATTGAAGGAGATTTTGTTAATGTATAGTTATCAAGATTTTGAATGTCTCCATGAATCTTAGATGGGATTTTGTGAAAATTAATTACTCTTATTACATTTTCTAATTTGAGTATTATGATTGATCACTTTATCATAAACTAGTTGGTGTTAGGCATGATGCTAATATTGCAATCATGCAACATGCTATTGTCCCAAATAAAGATAAGAGTAAACAAAGAGTAAATGTTGAGAATGTAAACAAGTGTGCAACAACAAGAATGGTTGAAAAAATAAGGGCTCCTACTAAAAATCTAGTGATGTAAAAGAAGTTTGCTCCAAAAAAAATGTGGTGCCTATCAACAATATTGAACTTCCACAACAAAATAGTGCAAGACGAAGTGAAGAAAGCATCTTAGTAAGGAAAAGATAGTATAAATGATAATGGTTGTTATGTAAATAACAAAGTTCATTAGATTAAAGGTTAATCCATGTAGTTTATTCTTGACATTTGTACTACTTGAGTCACTCTTCCCAATTACAATCCTATTGACACGACTCTAGTGCTAAATCAAATCAAGGTCAAAGTACCTCTAATTGAACTTTTAAGAATCCTTAAAACATGAGGATAGGATATCTTATATAGCTATTCCTATAGTAAGTAACTAGTTTGGTAATTCCTCTAGCAATCACTAAGTTGATGCAAGTACCCAAGAAACACCCAAAATCTATATAGGCATGTCATTGGTAGAGAGTCAAATAAACATAAACACCTTGTATACCTCATTGCTAATCAATGGCTAGTTGGTGCATAGTTACATGGACTTTGGAGCTTCTACTAATGCCATTCCTCTAGAGGTGATGAATGAGTTAGGTCTCAAGATCTCTAAGTCATATGGCATTTTTAGAGGTCTCTTTCCTTGAGTCATTTTGTCAAACAATTCACAAAACTAATCTAGGTGTCTGTATTAACTTGCAGTAGCTAACATATTAAGTTGAAGGGTTTATTTTGTCAAATAACTTCCAAACCTAGTCAAAACATACCCAAAGATTACCTAGAAAAGTAATACCACTGACCTAGAACCTTTCCTACACTAGTTTTTATTTCCTAGAAGGCTCTAGCTTTGAATTTCTAGGATGGTAAAAATTAGTGAAAGGTTTGAGCTATATGTATATATATCCTTTAACTCATATGCAATCATGTAAATGCAGTTAATACACTAATTGCATGAAGGTGCAACACTATAAAAGGGTGATACCTATAAAAATAGGCATTTGGAAACAGTTCAGGCATCTCAAATTGTTGCAGCAGTTTACTAAGGGCTTAAATCACTTACGTTACACTTATTTGCTTCTTCCTCAACTACTCTTTGGCACTATAAAAGAGTGATACCTATAAAAATGGGCATTTGGAAAAAGTTTAGGCATGTCAAACTATTGCAGCAGTTTACTAAGGGCTTAAATCACTTACGTTACACTTAGTTGCTTCTTCCTCAACTAGTTTTTGGATGCTACTCTACTAGTTAAGATTTAAGGAATATTATGAACCCCTATCATGGATAAAAAATTACCATTCTTATTGTTTACAAAACAATAACAATATATAATTGTATGAAAAGAATAGCAACTAAAGGAGTAAACTTGTCCCCCAGCAACTGAAAAAAGTTGTAGAGACTTCACACTCAGCTTCAGACCTCCAACTCGAGCTTTTTTCCTCACAACACCTCCTATTGCTCACCCAAAATGATGAAGAATGGGTCAAAAATGCCCTTCAACTCCCCCTTTATTGCCCCCAAGGCATGCTTTGAGATTGAATTAATTGCCCAGTCCTGAGGGTCGACCAAGCCTTGAATGTTGGTCATCCTCATCAATATTTTCTTGGCCATAGCTCGGCCTCTGCAAACCCTATGTGCCTCCTATGATACATTTCGTTGTTTTTGTTTTCTTTCTAAATTTTTTTTTTCTTTCCTCTTATGCAATTCGTTTGATTATATTTCATATTTTCTTTAATTTACTTATTTCCATCAATTACTTTGATTTAACTTTGATAATAAATAATAATTACAATAATTTATTTATTTAATATTTAAACACTAAATATATTAGAATGGATTGATAATAATTTCTTTATTAATATTTTTAATTGATTTCCTAGATACATATTTAAATTTATAATGACATTTCTACTAACTGGCAGGTGGAGTCAATAAGACCTATGGACTTTACAAATTAAGGAATGAGGTTAACTAGATGTTGGGTAAACGTACCAATTACTATTTTGGCTTAAGTTAAGCTAGTGTCTCGATAAGGATTTGGCATTAAGATCATTTCTTTTCATGGATCTGTCCACTCCACTATGCATCTTGTCACCTGGGCACAAAACATTGTTCCTCACAACATTCACAATTTAGTTAGCCCAGGTTAGTCGAAATATAATTAAATATATACATACATATAAATTAAATGAGAAACATAAATAGATTTTCATTATGAATTCATCCCTAACAACCATTAAAGGTTAATTCACTAAAGTTTACACACATGCACACAGGCACTTGCACACACACAATTACATAGAGTAAATATTAAGTTTCAAGTTCTGTCACATCTCGTTTTATGGACTATATTATTATTTTAGATTATTGAACATTTACTATGATTGTTTTACTATGGGTGATTCCACTTGTGTGAAAGTAATTTTCGTAATATTATAAATGCATGATTCTTAAAGTTGATTTAATAATTGAATATTATTGGTATGATTATGGATATACATTATGATTTGTTTCAGCTATGATTTTGGGGAACTAACCTACTGATGTGGAGTTGAGTGTGATTGAATGCAGGTGCTCGTCAAAGATGAGAACATGGTTGAAGTAGAGATGTTTTAGCCACTTGGTAAGAACTGATAGGATGGATAACCTAATGCACTCACACACTCACATAATCTTATGTCATATTGCATTTCTGAATGATCCTAATATGCATTATTATTTAGTCGATAAATGTGATTGATGTTTTGTAAGTAGATAAATATGTGTTTGAGTTGCTACAATAAGTCTATTTTTATGTGTGAATTAGTCATTAAAATATTATTTTTCTTGTCTTTCAATTTATATTTAATTGGGGTATATTATATTATTTAAATTAAAAATAAATAATAAAAGTGTTTCCTATTTATATAATATATATTATTGTTTTAAAAACAATTATGTTTTATTTAAAATAGATATATTATAATATTATATATAGAAATCTAAAAATATTAATAATAAATTTGTCATGCAAGCGACAGAAACAAATAAGTTTATTTTGTTTTATTTCAAAAAAAATGGGAGGCTTTGGATGCCAAAGAAGCATGCAATCAGAGGTTAAACTGACAGTGATAACAAGAATCTCCAATCTAATTTTGGAGAGTGCCATTGTTAGAGGATGAATTTTTAATAAAAATAGAGGACAGAGGAAACAAAATGGCACCATTATTCTGAGGAACAACAGGACATAAGAGGGAGATTTTTCACTGATTTGGGAGCGACATAAAGGAGAGGAGTCAACGATAGAAGCATTCTCGACCCCTTTGGCAAGCATTCAGAATCAGGTATTTTCCTTATTTTTGATTTGCTATAGTTACGAAATAATATATTGTTAAAAACCACATTTTATACTGGCCTATATCATGTTAATTTTTTGGTCCACATTTTACCTAGAGTGGCCAATATATGTTTTCCATGTGTGCCTTATGTCTTAGAATTCCCTGTCGCCAGCCATCTTTTACCTCTACGTTTAGATTTTGGGAAGCTTTGTTTGGCGTTGGCCTAAGTATTTCTTTGGCCTGTTTCTTGTTTTGGTGACCTCATTTAGGGTGGCTTGGCTTTGGGTAACAACCTGCTAAATGATTTGCAAGGAAATCAAAGTATGAAAATGCCTTCCTAATGCCAATTTTTAGAAGAGAAATGCAGATGGTACATTCAATTTCCAATTACATTCCATTAAAGATGCACATTAATTAGAATAACAGAGTAGACAATTTAAACAACTCACATAATGAACACCAGATTTACATGGGAAAACCCTTTATGGGAGAAAAACCCACACACCAAGCAAAGTCACTTTGTATTACAGTATATGATGTTTACATACAGAGTTACTGTAAGCACAAAAATCACGCACTGCATCCACAAGGACCCCTATGATGATTCAAATCCTTGTCACATACATGTAAGTGTGAAAATAAATCCTTTGGGCAACAGGCCTCTTGATGACATGTCCTCTCTTCTTGTTTTGTGTCGTTTATGCTTTGTCGATTCTCCTTCTTCCCCGTTTGCGACACTTTTCAACACTTGTTGCGACACTTGTTGACTTGCATTTTTTGGATTTTAACCTTGATCCTAAGCTATGTGAGTGTCTTGTAGGTGAGTTTTCACCTCCCCTTTGTATTTCATCTAGTGCACCTCATAGAAGCTTTCTAGAGGTCCCCCAATCCATCTCCCACTTTCCATTTTTTATTTCAACTAACCCATTCAAATCTCCCCCTATTATTTCCAAATCCCCATTGGGGATCCTGAAGATGCAAGTGGAGATTTGGATTCTTCCACATGATTGACTTGTTTCTTGATGCAGAAATCCCCCTTTTCCTCCCCTATACCTTCTGCCAGCCTGAATTTCTACATTATGTACTTTTCACCTCGGATCTCCTCGGGAAACCCTGGGTCATCCCTGGAGTGACCCATGATCTCCCTGGGCAACCCTATTTGATGAAGGTGGCAACCCTACCGTCTTTTGACCCATGGAAAAACTCAAGGTTATCTCTTGTTTTTGCTTTGTTTTCAACTGTTTTTCTTTCTATTTGCATGATTTTTGATCCTTGATATAGAGCTAACTATTTCATGCACCCACACATGCATAATTAGCTCTATTTGATTTATAATTAACTCTCTAATCAATCTCATGAATTCCCTCACCTCCATTTCTTCTTTAGTGATAATCTATCATTGCTTCATCACTTCCTAATCAGCTGAGTTCATTGGGTAATCAACCTTGTTAACTCCCCAATCTATTCTTGTTAATTCATCAATCAAATGAGTTAACTTTTCAATCCAATCCCTTCTTCAAACCTATAAATACCCCCTCCCTTAAGCACAAAGGGAGGCAAATTCATTGTGCACCAACTCTTGCCAAGTTTGCTCTCCAACCTAGCATTCATATGCTCATACAGGATGTAAGTGCCTTTTACTTTCTTTGTTTCAATCAAGCAACACAATGCTTCTCGATTCTTAGCCATTGTGCTTAATTCAAAGCTCACATCGAGCTCATACAAGCTTCACAAAAGCTTATCTTTGCTTCTTCAAGTCATTTTGTTGTTAATAGGATCACCTGCTGCCATAGAAGGATTCAAGGTTGCCTACACAAGGATATTGAGGGTAGTGGAGTCAACAAATCTTCATCTTTTCTAGGTTCTTTCATTGCTTTCATAGTAATTAGATAATCACTTTGCTCTTGGGAATAATAACATTTTTGCTTTTTCCTTGAAGGTTAGATCGTGCATGCTAGATTAATCATTTTTACATTCATAGATCTACTTTGTTAGAAAAAGCATTTTCCCTTTCCATTAAATTAGATTGCATTAAAAACACCAAAAACCCACAAAAACATAGATTAAACTTTACATTGGAAAAGCCATATAGGATTGCATACATATTTCTTTCATAGATTAGAAGCATTTTCCTTTCCAAAATATTCTAAAAAATACCAAAAAGATGCTTTGCATGTTATCATTTAGTTTACATTCATATAGATCTGTTAAAATAGACAACATTGCAAACCCTTGATTCCATCACAAGGTAATCACAGTTGAACGAAAGTCAAACCCTAGGTCAAACAAAACCCTAGGCCAAAACCCTAGATCTGGTTAGCAATTATACGATTCCCTCTATCCTAATTCATGAATGTGTTTAGGAGTAGAAGGAGAGTGGATAAGGGCTATCCGCGATGAGATCGAGGAGTTGCATCCACAACCTCAACAACAGACACACATTCCACCACAAGAGGACCCATTTGTTCTCTTGTTGATTGAAGAAATTAGGCAATTATGAATACACAGAGCATTTCTTGGAGACATAGAAATGGTAGAAGCCATTAACGAAAACAATTGTTTGCCCACACAAAGGTGGAATTCAAAGAATCCAAGAAGACAAAGAGAGTCTAGTGACCCTTCGGGTCATAGGGTTATTTCAACTACCACAACAATTGAGCGAAACATTCAACAAAATGCACAACAACAAAGGCCACAGAACTTGCTGACCCCCCTTCATGAAGTCCAACTCTCCAACGAGCTAGACCCCCGCCGTGTCTTGCTTCCTCTTAGGATGAGTACTTTTGCGTTCCAACTTCAGAGATTAATCTTTTTGTGTTCCCATTGCGAAATCATTCTTATCTTACTTTCCATAGCCCTTTGACTTCCATCTTTTGTGCCACCATCCATTCCATTTATTCTACGGTGTCTATGGCACCCTCGAATATGATGGAACTAGACTTGAACCAAGGAAACATTCCCTTAAATGAACTTGAAACCCCTTATTTTGATAGGTGTGTGTTGCCTCATCCTGATGCACCTATTACCAATTGTTACAACTATGAGGACTCTGACTATGAGCATGACCCAAGAGAGTCCAGGCATTCCCTATCCTTTAATAACCCAGCTTGGGAAAATGACTCAGCCATACCAAATGTACCACATAAGGCTAGAAGGATAAGATTAGAAATACATTGAATACTCACCTTGATGAAGAGGTCAAAAGGTTGGAAAGGCACCTACAAGAAACCAAAGATGCTCAAGAAGCATTAAGGATTGCCTTAGAAGAAGAATAGAAAGAGAAGGCCGCATGAGAGGAAACCTATCGAAGAGAACATCCTAGCAACGAAGAAAACCCTAGAACTACAGCTCCTACAAGTGTAATCACGACTCTAGTCCAAAGAAACAGGATCCTAGAAGTAGAACAAGCTGCTCCAGAGAAAAGAACAAAATCTCACGAACAGGACCAGGGGGCATCTCAAAATCCCCCTACCTTAATTACTATTCACGACATGCTAGTAATGACACTTGCTTGAATGGGAATCCTCCTATTCAGAACAATCCAATGAACCCAACAATAGGGTATCAAAACCCACCCACAGGGTTGTTACTAACAACCCCGCAATCTCAAAGTGCTTTATTAGGAACATATCTTGAATATCTGAAAGAGCCTCTAGACTAGAATATAAGGAGTGTGCAACTACCTTGGCCATTACCAGATCTCTCAGAGTTCAAAGGAGAGGGAGACCCAAACTCCCAGATTAAAGCTTATACTATAGCCATAAGGGAGCTCCTTCCTTGGGATGGAGTTATCACAAAAAATTTCCCAAAAACACTTGAAGGCATCACCTTGGATTGGTATTATCATCTTCCAGAGGCTTCGATCCATTCATTCAGACAACTAATCAAAGAGTTTATCATGGCATTTGACATGAACAAACTCGTAAAAATAGGGATTAGAGAGTTCCTCATGATGAAACAAGATCCGAATGAATTCGTAGAACATTTCATCACCCGATGGAGACAAGTGCTCTACTCTTCAACTAGCACTCTAAATATGGACCAACAAGAACTATGCGACCTCTTCTTGTATGCCCTTAACAAAGACATGAGAGAAGAAGTACAGAAACTACCATATAGGTCCTACAAAGAAGCATTGGAAATTGCTTTAAGAATTGATCAAGCCGCCATTGATAGTGGTGGGAAAACTTATGATACTTGTGGAAAACTTAAAACATTCAAAGGAGCAGAAAAGACAGCAACTAATGCACCTCAAGAAAGAGATGTCAACATTGTGAAAAATAATCCAAGTAATGACAAATGGTGACAAAAGGGAAATTAGGGGTCAAACTGATCTTCATATGACCCCAATACTTATGTCTGGTTCCATGGAAGGAAAGGTCATGAAATGAAAACCTGTTATGGTTACAATAAAGCTATCTCCAAACTCACGCCCGATCAACAAAAAGATTTTCTCAAAATACTCCAATCACAGAGCAAGGAGAAAGAACCTCAAATCGAGAAAGGAAAAGTTAACCATACTAATAGCATAGAACTGGGCCAAGAGGTGTTCTTGATCCATGAAGACAAACAAATAGACCAAACAAAGAACATCTTCTCACAAGTGATAAATTTATTGAAAGCGTCTCCCTCTCATCGAAAAACATTTCTAAAGGTATTGGAGGTCAGATGTTCCTCACAAGGAGAAACACCCCCACTTACCTTTGAAATCGCTAAGCTAAACCAAAATGATAAGAGAAAGGATTCATCTCTATACATACAAATTCAAGTTGAAGGAGTCACTATAAAAAGGGTGGTGGTAGACGAAGGATTGGCAGTCAATCTCTTGCCAATGTCCTTTTTACAATGAATGGGATACATCAAAATAGGAATCAAACAACAAACTGCCACATTGAGAATTTATGATAGTCATGACATCCAAACAATTGGGAAAATCAACCTACTGCTCAATCTGATGGGAAAGACTATCTCTACTGACTTCTATGTCATTAACCAAGAAACCAATTATAACATGATCCTAGGGAGACCCTGGATTCATGCCATGAAGACCATCACCTCAACACTATTCCAAGAAATACATTTTCATCACTTGTGAAAGGTCGTCATAGTCAAGGCAGACCCTGATCCTTTCAGTGTTTACAGAAAGGAACAGGAAGAAAAAGACAAGAAGTTGAAAATGAAAGAGAAACAGAATGAGGAAACTCAAGAGGTTCAAACAAGCGCGACTACTCACAATATATCCTACCAAAGACTAGACGATCTTAAAGAATTCCCTTTTGATCCACATACCACTAAATCCCACATGTTGTTTGGCTTAGTAGCCATCCTGTGTATTAATGAATGGGACATAAAGAACCTTTTGGTTGGAACAATTGAAATCATTGAAGAAGGAGACGAAAAAGAGGGAAAATGAACTTCCACCTATGAGTTCGGAGAAGCATCTCATTCGCAGACCCATGAAAGATTATGGACCCTACATTTTGATGGGGCTAGTTGTAAGACGGGGGTAGCAACTAGGATAATCTTAACATCCCCCGATGGAAAAATCCTTCCCTTCGCCTTTAGACTAGATTTCTTTTACACCAACAACATAGTTAAGTATGAAACTCTATCCCTAGGAGTCATGCTAGCCATGAGAATGGGATTCAAAAAAATATCTACCTTTGGAGATTCTCAATTGGTGATCAACCAAGTTGCAGACAATTACAAAACAAAATTTGAACGATTATGACCTTATAAAGAAACCATCAGGAAGTTAGTTCAATTCTTCAACTTTTTCTCCATCAAAGCCATACCCAGAGAAGAAAATCAGGTAGCAGATTCAATGGCTACATCATTCGCATTATTCTCATCACATGCTCAATTACAAAACTTAGAATACATTATTTTGGTGTGTGGAGAGCCACTGTTAGATAGCGAAGAGTTACCGGATATCCTAAATTATGCCATGGGTCAAGAAGAATGACCAACCCGAGACTACGCTGAGAACAATGAAGGCATCCTGGAATATTTGCACACATATGATGGGCTTCCAAGAGTCTGCCATAAAAAAGGATACCTACTCCTCCCTCATCTTGAAGACTATTTTGGAAATGAGAAAGAAATCCTTCAAATCGAGGTGAACTCAAATTTACCACCTGCATTGCAAAAGTTTGAAGGACATCCCTCCCTAATAGAAGATACGATTGATATCAACATCGGTACACCCGAAAAACCTAGGATGTTAAAACTAGGAGGAGAGCTAAGCGATGAAGAATTAGAGGAATACACAGAGTTTCTAATTGTATATTCTAATGTGTTTGCATGGCCATACTCAGATATGCTAGGGTTAGATCCAAAGATTGTGGTGCATAATCTATAACAAAACCATACGCCAAACCCGTAAAATAGAAACTAAGGCCCATAAAACCACAAGCAGCCGAAATGGTGAAAGAAGAACTTAAAAAGCTATTGAATGTTGGATTCATCAAACCAATTGATTATTCCAATTGGGTATCAAACATCATACCAGTCCTAAAAAAGAATGGAAAAATTTAGATATGTCTCAATTTTAGAGACATCAATCAAGGTTGTCCAAAAGATGACTTTCCATTACCATCCATCAATCAAATTGTCGATTCAACGGTGGGATATGAAATTCTCTCTCTAATGGATGGATTTTCAAGATATAACCAGATCAAGATCACAGAAGTTGACCAAAATAAAACAACATTCACTACCCCCTGGGGAACTTTCTGCTATATAGTTATGCCCTCCGGGTTGAAAAATGCTGGAGCCACATACCAATGGGCTATGACACATATCTTCCACAATTATATACATAAGATAGTGGAAACCTATGTCAATGATCTTCTGGCCAAATTAGAACAAAGGGGCAAACATGTGGAGGATCTATGGAAAATCTTCAATAGGCTTTGAGAATACAAAGGTAAAATCCTAAAAGATGTGTCTTTGGGGTCATAGCAGGAAAATTGTTGGGATTCATCGTTTCACGAAGAGGTATTGATGTTGATTGGGCCAAAGTTAAAGCAGTCCTAAATGTAACCCCTCCAACAAGTTAGAGAACAATAAGAGCCTTCTTAGGACAGCTAGGCACAATCAGATGATTCATACCAGATATGACTTTCAAAATTCATCCGATCAACCAATTGCTAAAGAAACAAGTGGGTATTACTTGGACTGTAGACTGTCAAAACACATTCAAACAAGTAAAATGATTCTTGTTAACCCCACCCACATTGATGCCACCAAAACATGACAAACCCTTCATCCTATAATTTAGAGCCACTGATATTTCCGTAGCATGCATGCTAGCTCAAGAGGATGAAGGTAGAAGAGAAAGAGCCATCTATTTCATAAGTTGAACCTTATTAGAATATGAAAAGAATTACACTCAAGTTGAAAAGGAGTGCTTGGCCATAGTCTTTGCAACCTGAAGGCTCTGACACTACATGTTGAATCAAGAGACTAAAGTCATGATACGATCTAAACAATTGAGGACCTTTCTAAATTAACCTATGCTCTCAAGAAGAGTCGGTCAGTTCATAACTTTGTTAAGTGAATTCAAGCTAACTTACGTCAACCAAAAGGTAGTGAAGGGACAAATAATAGCAGATTGGTTAGCAAATAATCTAGTCCCCCAAGAAGAACCTGTGAATGAAGATTTCTCCGACGAAGAGATTTGTGTAGTGGATCTTGAGAAGTATGCCATGTCATATTGGTACTAAGACATCATGAACTATCTCACAAACAAAACCTACCCAAAAAACATGACACCTTTGGGGAAAAGATGATTACGTGTCCTCACTGCGAGATATGTCTTGATAGACAATGTGCTCTATCAAAGGGCCCTAGATGGAATATTGCTTCGATGTGTTGACAAGGAAGAAGCACGTACAATATTAGAAGAGTGTCATAGCAAAATCTATGGTGGACACTTTGGTGGTCACACCACAACAAGAAAGATACACAGAATGGGATACATTGGGCCTTGTTTATAGGGAGATGCAATTAAATTTGTAAAAAGGTGCCCGAAGTGTCAAGTTTACGCTCATGTTCACCATACACCAACGAGAGATTTGCAGCCAATTGTCACACCTTGGCCCTTCTCCACATGGGGATTAAACTTGATGGGAAAGATATCCCCCCCATCAATAGACAAACATATATTCATCATAACGGCAACAGAATATTTCACAAAGTGGGTAGAGGCCATGCCTCTCACGACAGTATCGGGAGCCGTGATCGCTAAA
Organism: Cunninghamia lanceolata; assembly: GCA_027924645.1. Taxonomy (NCBI): domain Eukaryota; kingdom Viridiplantae; phylum Streptophyta; class Pinopsida; order Cupressales; family Cupressaceae; genus Cunninghamia; species Cunninghamia lanceolata. Next base: position 4,340,115 of record BSBN01000463.1, on the reverse strand, counting down.
TTCATTTTGAACCAAATCATTTGCTGGTTCGGAATCCCTCAAGTCATAGTGACAGATAATGTCTCATCCTTCAAAAACCCATAGGTGAGATAATTATGTGAAAGATTTCATATCAATCATAGTTCCCCCTTGGTTTATTACCCTTAAGGAAATGGACAAGCAAAGGCTACCAATAAAACTTTGAAGTCAATATTGGTCAAAATCATAAAAGACTCTAAGAGAGACTGGCATCTACAACTATATCTATCTCTATGGGCTTACTAAACAAGTGTCAGAACACCAATTGGAACCACCCCCTATGCCCTTACCTTTGGGTCAGAAGTGGTGCTGCCATTAGAAGTAGAATTGCCCAGCCTGAGAGTGTCATTACAAGGATTATTGGACAATGAAGAATACAGGGAAGTCAGGTTGGATGAATTAGAAATGATAGACAAAACATGCCTAAGAGTCGTTCAAAGGCATGATTCTTACCTAGCAAGAATGAAAAAGAAGTATAACAAGAAAGTCATCCCAAGGCCCTTTACAGTGGGAGACTTAGTGCTCAGGATAGACAATCTAATCGATAAAAGAGCAGGTGAAGGACGAAAATTTAGACCCAACTGGATAGGCCCCTACGTGGTTAAAGAAGATATCATAAATAGTGCTTATCTCTTGTGCACAATGGAGGGAGAGGAATTTGGCGAAATGGTCAATGCCTTTCACCTCAAGAAATATTATGTCTAAAAAAAAATAGAAAACATAAAATTATAAAAAATTGAAATGTGAAAAGCAATTTGTTTCTTGCATTTCAGTTTCCTTCTGTTCATCTTGCATTACATTTTATGACTCGCTCTTATACTATTTTCCCTTTAGTAAGGAGTCTAATGTTGTCTAGATATACATCATCCTTTTAGGACCTAGAGATTCCTCATTTTCCACAATCGCCATTATCCCCCTTCATTCCTAGTGATTCTAAATCAAAGCCTTTCTCTTAGCTTTACACTGATCCTAGTCTTAATAAGTCAAGATGTTAGGTCTAAGTAAAGTTAGTATTCAAACCTATAGTGTTCAAAGGAAGCTTGCAAGTAGACCTTCCCAATTCTTCCCTAGTAGAAGATAAGTCCAACCAGATTACAAAAACTTTAGGTAGCCCTCAGTCCCTTATCTTTCTTAGCCAAAAATGTCAAGAAGATTAAAACTCTGAAGGAGCAATCTAAAATTTGAGTGAATAAAAAAATGAGTGATCAAAATAAGTGTGTAGAAAAGTGAGAATTGAGAGATCAAAGCATTGCATGGAAAAAAGTTCCAAAAAGCATTCATTCCTTGAAAAGTCAAAATCCAAAAAAAATGAGAAAAATCAGGTGAGGAAAATTTACAAAAAGTGAAGAAAATAAAAGAGATTAAAAAAAAGAGTGAAAGAGAAAAGGTTGTTGAATGTCCATACTCTTGGGTGGAGATCAGTCTAAGCTCAAAGCCTCAAGAGTGACATTCTAACAGAGAAAGAAAGGTACAAGGCACACACACACACACACACACCCACACACACTAGCTGAGCAAAGCTGAAGAGTCTAGTTATCTCTAGGATCATCTTCTATCTAGGGGCCCTTGTTCTTTCATGGATATCCTTTACCCTAGGTCTATCTTGCTTGCCATCTATGATCTAAGTCTAGCGAACACTATAAAATTTGATGCTTGTTTAAGTTGAAAACTTGTCAGATTGTCCTATCTAGATAAGGATCAGTGTTTAGCCTTTAGTAAACCCTAGAAATCAGAAGCACTCCATGATTCATTTCACTCCCCACTTGAGTTTTCCCTAAATCCAATCTCATAGCCTTGAATAGGTTTCTTATATCAAGACAACCCGCAATCCCCTGAATTGAAAATCATATTTAAGAGTAGTCATTTTGTTTGTTCCACGATGCATCCATATAAAAATCAGAAAAGGAGTCTCAATGCAATAAAGTCAGAGTTTCATATCTCATGACATCCAGTAAAAGTGTTATAGCTTCATTTACTGCATTTCTTGTGTTCCTGCATTATCATATCATAAACTGCATATCATATATGAGTTCCACAAAATTACAAAAACATGCCATCGTTGTCATAATTTCATTTGTTAAAAGAGTTGAAAAGGTCACCATAATCATAAAATTCCTAAATCTTCCAAACATGCACAAGAGATGAGTACAAAATTTGACAGAAGAAAAAAACCATAGAAAGAGATAAACTTTCACAGATACATCCAAAGTTTACATATACAATAGGTATCAAAGAGCTAAGACAAAACACTCTCGAGAGAAGTAGAGGCTCCCCATGCAAGGGGGCACAAGGTTTAAGAAAAGAAAATCAAGGTTGGTTCCCTCCAACAGAACCTTCGAGGCTCTAGCTCCTCCATCTACGAGTACCGCTCATCACTCCATGGGACCTATGAGAATGATGTGCTCTGCTGTGGGCATGCAACTGTGAAGGTCCTATCATACTAGTGCTAGAATGCCCAATATTACAGTGAGCCATCTCCCGAAGTACTTTATTCTCACCTTGAAGTGTGTTAACCTGGGTCCTCAACTCTGTGATCATCTCACACCCATGGTAAATAGGAGCAAAAATGTATGTGTGTCATCTTGCAGTAGGGGGTACACCAGGATCATCAGAGAGATGATCACGGGTCATCCTAGTAAAAGGGAAGGTTGATCCAACATTAACCTCATGAACCAAGTCCCTCCATTCTTTGACATTGCCTGAAAAGCCAAAACCAAAGTCAAGACCAAGTCAGTGCCACACGAGAAGACAATGCCAAAGTAAGATCAAATAGACCAAAACTTATGTGGATCTCCAGGCTGCCAGTCAAGGTCAAGCTGACGCATCACCTCATCTGAATGGGGAGGTCAAGGAACAATGGGAGGATCCTTAGGAGTGTCAGGAACCTCATTCGGGACATCAATGTCATCAAAATCCTCATCCTCGAGGGGGCCTCATTTGATGAACCATCGCTATCAAGAACATAGTCCTCGTCAGTGGACTATAAAGCAACTATCATAGTCACAGATCTGGAAGAAGTCCCTCTCCCTCTCCTCTGTCCTCCCCTAGAAGCTCTAGTGATGAAGACACCTGGAGTCAAAGGTGTCCAAGCGACGCTCAACTGTCCAATCTCCCCCATCTCCTGAACGGTCCTGTAATAAGTAGACACAGGGGGCAAGTCCTCTGGGACATCCTCGTTGAACTACTGCAAGAGTCGATCCACACGATGAGCCTCAACTTGACCATTGTGATATGTGATCTCTGAAATCTCACGGCAGTACGCTGTCATCTCACCATCTCAAGACCAAGCCCCCTCCATGTCATGGTAGGGGTCAGAAATCATGTCATCATCTGTAAGGGTAGCAATAGTGGGAAGAGTAGAATCATAATGACCAATGTGTGCCCACCTCGTTGCTCTCAGTAGTCGCATGTCTGGAAGAGGAATAAGCTTCTAGTAGGGTTTCTTTCATGTGCTCAAAAATCCATGTCATAATCAGAGAAGAGTGGCTGAAAGCTAGAGCCCCTCACTGAGAGATGCGATAGAAATCTCTGTAGACCATAGCCAGGATGTCAGGTCTCCATGCATAAACTATGCCCTCCTCTAAACCACGAATGATGGGTGCCCAACACCATCTCAGATGAGCCGAGGCCTTGTCTCTCGATAGCCTCGAAGCAATAAAGACAATCAAAAACCTCCTTAGAAGTGGGATGCGGAGTCATGGTACTAAAGAAAGTAGAACTCCTGTCTGGTCCCTGAGATGATTAACCCCCATAAAAGCAAACCAAGAAGCCTTGTTCTCAAAAGACTCACTGGCAGGAAGAAATAGAGTTTGTCCTCTCGCATGGACCCCAAGAATGTGATACACATCATAAAGAGTGATAGTCCCCTCTCCAAAAATCTATGAGAACCTGAATGTGTTCCTATCTGCATCCCAGTAAGTCAAAATATCATAACATATATGACATACATGATGGATCATGGGAACATGACAAACTCTGCCAAGTGGTGCAGGAGCACATTCTCTGTAGTGCAGGGTCATCTTTTCTTTTGTTTTCTCATAAGGCTCTTAAGCCATTTCATTTTGTAATAAGGGTCAATTTGGTCCCATGAATGTAATTGTGCAAGGCACACATGTAGTTTTGCTTGTATGAAGGGTAAACCAACGGCTAACTGATTTGAAAATCAGTTTGCACGGTTGGAGGGGATAACTGCTGTCTCTACATCTTCTTTAGAGGCAGGTTGTATGTCACACGGAGCAGAGAGAGAAGTGTGTATTACAACAAGTTCTTTTTGATAACTGAATAAAGAGAGTTCTGGGTATGATCTGTGTTGATTTTCTTGGTTGTTCTTAGTGATTTGATATCTTTATCCTGATTTTGTAAATGGAACCCTAACTGGATGCTATCTGTCAATCCATAGTGACTCTGTAGTGTGCAGACGGTGTAAAACCCACGGTTCCTCAGTGGCTGGTTCGTAACCTAGGAGTAGGGTTTTGATTCATACATGGAGGCCCTTTCCTCTGTCCACTGAAGCCCTGTATAGTATCAGTGTGATGGGGGAAAGATTTTTCACGTTTGTTGTTGTTGAATTCTTACCCAGGAAGCCAGCGAACTCAGTCAAGTTCGACTAGACATCGTCATGTGGCTAGTCGGGAAATCAGAGTGAAATTGGATAGTTTTGATGTGGGATTAGATTGCTACAAGTGATCGAGGGTTTGATATATGAAACGGCCAAATTCCATTGTTCGGTCGAAAGGAATTCTAGTTCGGCGCCTCAGAACAGTTGGAGATCCATCGGCGTGAAAGGCTCTCCGTCTTGTCGAAGATTGGTATAGTGTCGGAGACACATACCATTGTTATTCGCATCGGTGAGAGAAACGATATCGGGCTAAGGAAAATACGCTTAGCCGACGGTATACAGTTTCACCGATCGGTGAGACATCCTCGGAGTATCGCCGATAAAGAGTATCGGCGTGAGGAACCTTGTCGGGGGAAGCCGAAGAAGTCACGGCGACTGTTAGAGTCTCGCCGATAGAAACTCATCGGAATGAGATGAACCATCGGGACCGCGAACCGGAGTCTTACCGAAACGGAGGATCTGGCCGATGTGTTTGACGATATCGACGAGAGACAAGGTGTCGGTGTAGGTGAAAGAAGCTTCGCCGAAGGAGGAAGTCTGGCCGACGAAGATTGGTCATCGGAGTGACGGAGTATATCGGCCTAAGAAATTTCTCGTGGTCTGATAGTATGAGGTGTTGCCGATAGGCAACTAACCGCTACGGGGATATCGGTGAGAACTTGGAAGACCTCTTGCCGATAATGAAGATATAGTCAAATCTTCATTCGCTTCTTCTGGCACTCTGCATCAAATTGGTATCAGAGCCAATATTCTGAATCACAGCCGTGTATGTCAGACGAAGAATTGGAGATAGAAACAGAGGCTAGAACAATGCCTCCCAAGACGATGAGTAAAGCAGCCATCCAGAAGATGGTGGAAGAAATGCTCGAAGAGAGACTGAAGGAAGAAAGATCCAAAGAGAAGGATGGAAGCACTTCTGAGTCAGAGGAGGATGAAGAAGGAGAAACTGGGGAGAATCCTCAAGGAGAAGGTATGACTGCTGATCAAAAGGCATTTCTGAACGCACTCAAGGGTCATGGAGATAGTGGTGATCCAAAAATGGATGTTCCCACGTTTAATGGGAAACTGGATGGAGATACTCTTGTGGACTGGATTGAAGCCATAAGTAATTACTTTGACTTCAAAGAGTATAGTGACAGTAAGAAAGTAAAGTTTGCAAAGACCAGACTGAGAGGTTCTGCATTGATTTGGTGGAACTACACTCAATGTGAAAGGGAGAAGGTTGGAAAGAGTCCAATCACCAAGTGGAGCAGAATGGTGGCCATGTTGAGAGCCAAATTTCTACCATGTGATTATGATCTGCAGACTATCAGAAAGTTTAATCATCTTAGGCAGAAAGATATGGACATGGCTACATACACTGAAGAATTCCACAGATTGAGCATGAGAGCCAATCACAGAGAAGAAGAAAAAGAGATGGTGGCTAGATACCTGGATGGACTGAGGTACAATAAACAGGATGAGTTCAGTATGGTGGTTCCCAAGACTGTGGATGAATGTTTTCAGTTAGCCTCTAGGGCAAAGGATAAACTGAAAAGGAGAGGTGATCAAAATAACAGAGGAAGAGGTAATTTTGGCAGAGGACAGCCAAACAAAGGTGAAAGTTCAAGTCAACAAGAATCACGTTCTGATACAGAACAAAAAGGTGGTGGTTTCAGAGGTTGGAGAAGACCTAATGGCAGAGGAAGAGGTGGTGGTGCAGGTAGAGGACGTGGAGTCTTCACTGGAAGATGTTACAACTGCAATCAAGTAGGCCACACTGCAAGTAAGTGCCCTGAGAAGGCATCTAGCTCTCATGATGGTGGGAGAAGGAACCAACTGTTGCAGGAGGATGATTGTCAGAGTGTAAACTCACCAATTGGTAGTGCTGCACCAGTACTTGAAGGAGAGAATATGATGATTAAGAGGACCCTCGTGAAGATGCCATTGAAGCAGGAGCCCCCACAAAGGAAGAATCTCTTCAGAACCCAAGGAATAGCATATGGTAAGCTCTGTAAAATCATTGTTGATTCAGGTTCTACTGAAAATGTAGTGTCTACTGAAATGGTAGAAAAGTGTAAACTAAAAAGATTACCCCATCTTAATCCTCACAAAATATCTTGGTTGAATAAGAATCAGAACTATTTGGTGAAAGAACAAACTTGGGTAGAGTTTGAACTAGGTGATTATAGGGATAAGGTGCTATGTGAAATTATTCCTATGGATGCTTGTCACCTTCTTCTTGGATGACCTTGGCAGTATGATGTGAAGGCACAGCATGATGGTGAAAAGAATACATATATGATCACCAAGAATGGTAAGAAGTTTCAGATGGATCCCCTACCAGAGCAGGTTGGAGAGAAGAGCAATGACAACAGTGTCATGTTAGTGAGTGGCAAAGAGTTCCTACAACTCATGAAGGAGGAGGATACCCAAGGGTATGCACTGATGATGAAGCCTGTATCCAATCAGCAAAGCAAACAGCAGAAGGAGATTCCATTGGAAGTGCAACAATTACTGGTAAGTACCAAGATCTTGTGGTAGAGGATACTCCTAACTCCTTACCACCTATGAGGGACATAAGTCATCAGATTGACTTGATTCCTAGAGCCACATTACCCAACAAAGCTGCCTACAAGTTGACACCACAGCAGAATGAAGAAGTAGGTAGACAGATTCAAGAACTTTTGGAGAAAGGTTTGATTAGGAAAAGTCTCAGTCCATGTGCAGTCCCTAGTGTACTTGCTCCTAAGAAAGATGGCAAATGGAGACTATGCACAGATTCAAGGGCTATCAATAAGATCACCATAAGGTATAGATTTCCTATGCCAAGAATTGAGGATCTGTTGGACTATCTTGGTGGTTCATGTTACTATTCCAAGATTGATTTGAAATCTGGTTATCACCAGATCAGAATAAGGCAGGGAGATGAATGGAAGACTGCTTTCAAAACAAATGAAGGTCTCTATGAGTGGCTTGTCATGCCATTTGGACTCAGTAATGCTCCAAGCACCTTCATGCGGTTGATGAATGAGGTACTTGTAGAATTTATTGGCAAATTTGTTATTGTTTATCTTGATGACATATTGATTTTCAGCAGGACCAAAGAAGAGCATGTGAAGCATCTTGGACAGGTGTTAAAGAAATTGCATGAGAGTAAGTTGATGATCAACTTGGATAAATGTGATTTTATGAAAACTGAACTAGTGTATCTTGGATTTGTGATTTCCAATGGTTGTTTGAAAATGGATCCTACAAAAGTTGAGGCTATTCTCAATTGGCCTACTCCTAAGACAGTAGGAGATGTAAGAAGTTTTCATGGTTTGGCAACTTTTTACAGGAAGTTCATTAAAGGGTTCAGTCACATAAGTGCTCCTATTCTCAATACCATCAAGGGTGGAGTGAAGTGTAAATTTCAATGGACAAAACAAGCAGATGATAGTTTTGAACTGTTGAAACAGAAAGTGGCCGAGTTACCTACGTTGGTACTCCCTGATTTTGACAAAGTATTTGTTGTGGAATGTGATGCAAGCCAACAGGCTATGTTGTTCTTAGTCAGGAAGGACATCCAGTAGCATTCTTTTCAGAGAAGTTAAATGAGGCCAAACAGAGGTATTCTACCTATGACCTAGAGTTGTATGCAATGGTGTAAGCTCTGAAAAAATGGAGACATTATTTACTGCCAAAAGAGTTCATTGTTTTTACTGACAACCATGCTCTTAGCTTCCTAAATAGTCAAGAAAAGTTGAATCATAGGCACGTCAAGTGGATGGAACAATTGCAGGCCTATACCTTCACTATTAAGCATAAGAAAGGTGTTGCCAACAAAGTGGCAGATGCTTTGAGTTGAAGGATACTGGTCATACAGGAAGTACAAATGGAACATATGGGTCTAGAATGTCTAAAGGAGTTGTACAAGGATGATGCAGATTTCAAGGCTGCCTATGAAGTGTGTGCAAGTTTGGCTAACACTTTTCATGGTGAGTATTCTGATTTTGTGCTGCAAGAAGGGCTCCTATTTAAAGGTAGTTTGTTGTGTGTTCCTAAATGTTCAATGAGGGACAATATCATCAAGGAGAAGCACAATGGAGCCTTAGGAGGACATTTTGGGTTGGACAAGACTTTGGAACAAGTCACTAGGTTCTATTATTGGCCCAAGGTACAGACAGATGTAAGGAGATATGTTGCAAGCTGTACCATATGTCAAAAGGCCAAGGGTATGTCTTCTAATGCTGGTTTGTACCAACCACTGCCCATTCCCACCAGACCTTGGGAAAGCATTAGTATGGACTTTGTGCTTGGTCTTCCTAGGACAGCAAGGGGTGTAGACAGTGTTTTTGTCATTGTGGATAGATTCAGTAAGATGGCTCATTTTGTGCCATGCAAATGCACAAATGATGCATCTCATATTGCTGGTCTCTTTTTCAGAGAGGTGGTCAGAATTCATGGTTTGCCCCTATCAATTGTTACTGATAGAGACTCCAAATTTGTTGTTCATTTTTGGAGGACCCTATGGAGAAAATTGGGCACTCAGTTGTCTTTTTCATCAGCCTACCATCCCCAGACTGATGGTCAGACTGAGGTTGTCAATAGGTCCTTGGGAAACCTTTTGAGATGCCTTACCAAATAGCATGGATTGGCATGGGATTTAGTGATCAGTCAAGCTGAATATGCTTATAATGATTCAAGAAACAGAAGTACTGGGAAAAGCCCTTTTGAAATAGTTTATGGTTTCCACCCAAGAGGACCACTTGAACTCAAAGACCTCCAAGGATGGGATAAAAGGAGTGCTCTAGGAGAAGACTTTGCTGCTACCATGAAAACAGTACATGATCAGGTCAAGCTTCAGTTGGAGAAAACTATCTCCAAGTACAAGGATAGGGCAGATATGAAGCGAAGGGAGGTACAGTTCAAGGTAGGAGATTTGGTGATGACCTACCTCAGAAAGGAAAGATTACCTAAGGGGCAACCAACCAAATTGTTGATGAAGAAGGTAGGACCTTGTAAGGTCGTGCATAAATTTGGTCCAAATGCATATGAGATAGAATTACCATCTGGCCTTGGTATCTCTCCCATTTTCAATGTTGCAGACCTGTTCCCTTTTAGACCTCCATTACATGCTGAAGATGGCTCAGATGCTGTGATTGAAGATGAAGACTGGATTAGAGATTTACCTCTAAGTAAGCCTTTGCAATTGGAATGCATTTTGGATTCCAAAATTGTCAAGAAGACAAGAAAAGGGGTATACAAAGACTACTTGGTCAAGTGGCAGGATCTTCCTGATTCAGAGGCAACCTGGATGAGTGAAGCAAATATTCTAAAGCATGGGAAGACACTTCAGCAGTTAGCAACTCAAGGGACTTGAGTTTTTTCCTGCAGGGGGAGTATGGTGTAGGAGCACATTCTCTGTATTGCAGGGTCATCTTTTCTTTTGTTTTCTCATAAGGCTCTTAAGCCATTTCATTTTGTAATAAGGGTCAATTTGGTCCCATGAATGTAATTGTGCAAGGCACACATGTAGTTTTGCTTGTATGAAGGGTAAACCAACGGCTAACTGATTTGAAAATCAGTTTGCACGGTTGGAGGGGATAAATGCTGTCTCTACATCTTCTTTAGAGGCAGGTTGTATGTCACACGGAGCAAAGAGAGAAGTGTGTATTACAACAAGTTCTTTTTGATAACTAAATAAAGAGAGTTCTGGGTATGATCTGTGTTGATTTTCTTGGTTGTTCTTAGTGATTTGATATCTTTATCCTGATTTTGTAAATGGAACCCTAACCGGATGCTATCTGTCAATCCATAGTGACTCTGTAGTGTGCAGACGGTGTAAAACCCACGGTTCCTCAGTGGCTGGTTCGTAACCTAGGAGTAGGGTTTTGATTCATACATGGAGGCCCTTTCCTCTGTCCACTGAAGCCTTGTATAGTATCAGTGTGATGGGGGAAAGATTTTTCACGTTTGTTGTTGTTGAATTCTTACCCAGGAAGCCAGCGAACTCAGTCAAGTTCGACTAGACATCGTCATGTGGCTAGTCGGGAAATCGGAGTGAAATTGGATAGTTTTGATGTGGGATTAGATTGCTACAAGTGATCGAGGGTTTGATATATGAAACGGCCAAATTCCATTGTTCGGTCAAAAGGAATTCTAGTTCGGCGCCTCAGAACAGTTGGAGATCCATCGGCGTGAAAGGCTCTCCGTCTTGTCGAAGATTGGTATAGTGTCGGAGACACATACCATTGTTATTCGCATCGGTGAGAGAAACGATATCGGGCTAAGGAAAATACGCTTAGCCGACGGTATACAGTTTCACCAATCGGTGAGACATCCTCGGAGTATCGCCGATAAAGAGTATCGGTGTGAGGAACCTTGTCGGGGGAAGCCGAAGAAGTCACAGCGACCGTTAGAGTCTCGCCGATAGAAACTCACCAGAATGAGATGAACCATCGGGACCGCGAACCGGAGTCTTACCAAAACGGAGGATCTGGCCAATGTGTTTGACGATATCAGCGAGAGACAAGGTGTCGGTGTAGGTGAAAGAAGCTTCGCCAAAGGAGGAAGTCTGGCCGACGAAGATTGGTCATCGGAGTGACGGAGTATATCGGCCTAAGAAATTTCTCGTGGTCCGATAGTATGAGGTGTTGCCGATAGGCAACTAACCGCTACGGGGATATCGGTGAGAACTTGGAAGACCTCTTGCCGATAATGAAGATATAGTCAAATCTTCATTCGCTTCTTCTGGCACTCTGCATCACCAAGACTTGTCCTCTTGAGTATGGCACAATCCTCTGCACTAAGTGAAGTGAACATCCCTAAAAGCCACCCTTGCTCTCAGCCAGCATTCCATCAAATGTGTATCTCCTGCAAAAAATCAAAAAGAGAAGTTAGGTTAAATCTCGTAAACTCACAAAAATTCCTAAAAATCATAAAACTGTAGAAAACTTTACACAAAAAAATCATATAAACCTTAAAAAATTGTAATAAACAGGCAGATTTAGTGACCAATCCATGTCAGTGCAAAGCAAAAGAAGCATTAAACAATGACAAATACAACCAAAAACTAGTTGTCAACCTTAAGTCAAACTTAAGTCAACTCGAGGTTAACTCAAACCAACTCTCTCGATTCAGGCTCACGAATGTGCCCTGGGCTTAGGGGTGAGTGGGTGAGGGATATCCAAGAGGAGATTAAAGAATTACACCCTAGGCCTCAACATGATCAATTAACAATCCAAGAACAACAACATAGGCTAAGGTCACTTCAAACACAAGTCATCATACAATGATTTGAAGAGTAACTCCAACATGATAGAAGCATAAACGAAAACAATCAACAACCAAATCAACATTGTAATCTCCAGAATCCAAATAGGAAAACAATAATCACTGACCCTTTGGGTCATACAATTATCTCAACTACAATGATCATTGAACATCGCATAAGAAACAATATCCAAGGAAGGCCCCATGACTAGCCAACCGCTCTTCACAAAGTCTAGCTCTCAAGCAATCAGGACAGCCCCCGTGTCTTACCTCCTCTCGACTGGCTTCTACCATGAGAGTGAGAGTGACGTGGAGGTTTGACCTGTGGCAAGGAGAGGGTCATGTGTGCTCCATCAAAGTTGACTCAATCACCTAGTGTAATAGAGTCATGTTTTTGAGTGTATAGGCTGCCCCTAGATCCTTCATGCCAAATGCACTTGAAAGTTGAACTTTGAACTCACTGAGCATGCCCTTGATGTTACTAAAAAATAACATATCATCCATATACAAGGTAATAATCAGAATATCATCATCAATACATCAAATGTAGACACAGTGATCCTCTTCACTTATAACAAAACCCAATTTCAAAACAATTGAATCAAACTTCTGGTACCACATTCTAAGGGACTGTTTTAAACCATAAAGAGATCTTTTTAACTTGTATACCCAGTGTTCTTTCCCTTTTAGCTCAAAACTTGTAGGTTGTTGCATATAAATTTCTTCTTCCAGATCTCCATGAAAAAAATGTGATCTTAACATCCACTTGCTCAATTTCAAAATCATACGCTGCAACAGTCGATAAAAGAAATCTAATAGAAGATAATTTAGCAACAAGGGAGTATTTCATCGAAATCGACTCTCTCTCTTTGGGAATAGCCCTTGGCTACCAGTCTAGCCTTGTACTTCTATAATGAATCATCTACTCCAAACTTCTTCTTGAAGACCCACTTACATACTATGGTCTTTCTTCCTTGGTCAAACGTACAAGATCCCATGTGTCACACGAGTCTAAATCCAGCATCTCCTCCTGCATGGCTAGCCGCCAAGACTCATTATCATTTGCATGAATAGCTTCCATGTAGGATCTAGGTTTGTCGCTAGTACTCAATAAAGAAAATACACAACAAAAATCTGGTGGGCTATATCTATCAATTGGGTTCCATTGTCGTGTGGATCTTCTCAAGGGTGGAGTAAGAGATTCTTCATCATGTTCTTTTGTATGCTCAACTTTTTCTATAACAACAAAGTCATCCTCATGTAAACTTTCACTTGAATCATTTTCTTCTTCTCCATCCCCTAATCCATCATTTTGTCTTCTTGATGTGTATTTTCTTTTTGTAAATCAAAATGCACTATCATCTTCTTTTCTTTTTCTTTTGGTTATATGATCAGAAATAACTCTAAGTTCCCTGAAAATCACATCTCTAGAAAAGATAATTTTTCTGGTTAGAGGATCCCAAAGCTTATGAGCTTTTACATTCTCACCATATCCAATGAAGATGCATTTATGTGCTTTTGGATCCAACTTAGAATATTTTTCCTATTTTGTAGGCAAAGGGGGAGAAATGATAAATGGATTAAATCCTCATTTCACTACAAACATTTAAGGACATTCAACCAAATTGAATCACAACTTTTTCAAGAGGATTTACCTACAAGTTGGGTGTCACTTGTAATGCTTTGGAAACTTAGAAATTATCAATTAATGTATTAATTTAATGTTCAAATATGTTTAAAACCAATGCAAAATCGGAAGTAAACTGGTAAATTATGACAAATGCTCGCAGACCAAGATAGTAGATAGAGATTAGTTACTGACCATGTTTTGAAGTTTGTGATGTAGAATACTTGGGGATATTCTTACTCATGCCCTAGTCCAATGTATTGTTTTCTTCAGGGGTTTCCAGACTCCTTATGACACTGATGATCATTGTTCTATCTATTTATATCGCAGAAGATGTCGACACTATCACTCACACTGTAGTCCAAGGTAGGATATTCCTCAGGATGTCAGGACTTCTTCTAATGCTAATTATCACTGTCAAAGATATTTCTGTGTCTACAACCTTGGAGGACACTACCACTAGCGCCCTTGTCTTGAAAGTGCACTAGGTTGCTTCTTTCTGTCGGATCTAGAATCCTTATCTTCTACAACCTTCTTCTACAACTCCACTTCATGAAATCTAATATATGTAACCTGCAATCACAAGGAGTATGGTTAGCAGTTGTGGTGTTTAGGAGCTTGGCTTAGTTAATCCCTGGAAGGACATTCAAGTCTTCTAAACACCATTGTCAGATAAAGAGTGTGTATCCCTATGGGATAGAGGAAAAAAAAATTGACAAATGATTCAAACACAAATAGATATCACCTCAGAGGTGTAGCTCACATGTAGATGAAAATCCTTCAACACATGAGAAGATGAAGCTAAATCTGCAATCACAAACACAACAACAATATTCTTCTCTACAACAATGAATATCTTGAATGCTCTAAAATCATAAGTTTGCCAAAAGTTCATAATCATCTTCTCATCATTTTCTAGTTTACAAATGAAACCCTAAACATGCTTATATATGCATTTCCACTTTAAATTTTATAATTTACACTTAAGATGTCGGCAATGGAACCTTCTAACAGTCACATAACTGACATTCAAATTTGGGACCTACCTGAAATAGGGCAGGACAAGGGTGTGAGCGCCCATGTCCTCAAGTCCTATTTTAAGGTAGGGTCAAGTGCAACAATGTCCCTCAAGCCCCATGTGACATGGGTTTTAGGCCATTTTCTTCTGGGAGTTAAAATGAACATGCAAGATGCAAAACAAGGGACCCAGGAGCTAAACTTAGGAGGCAAAAGTCCTAGGGGACATTTTACAACATAACATTTAGCCCCCACTTTAATGTATGCATGAATGCTAGGCCCATACATGCATTAAAGCACGGTCAAAACACAACAAACACGCCAAACACTCAAAGCTAATGCATACACAAATATTGAGGAACTATTTCTAGCCCTCAGTCTCAGGTAGACATTAGAGAAAACACATTACAGACACACCAAACATAGTGAAGATAGTAACAGGCATGCAAATCATGGACAATAACAGGTACGCAAGACACAGAGAAGACAGTATTGAACACACACAAAACACAATGAATACAAAGAATGTAGTGATTATTTCTTTTTCATTTTCTCATATATATAAATGAATGCAGATACATGGAAATTAAAAATGCAACACATAACCCAAAATGTAGGAGGGGCATTTCACCATGCTCTTTAAACTTGAGAACAAACACGCCATACAAAACCCAAGGTGTAGGGAGGGACTCATTGCCACATATTTTTAGACTACACATGGGACAAACACACCATATAAATCCCAAAGCATAGGAGGAGCATTTTTCCATGCTCTTTGGACTATACTTACGAACAGACACATGGAAGACACACGGAAAACATGAGCATCATATAGTATGCCAAAGACATACTATACATCTAAAACACAGCAAACAAGGTGATGGAAGGAACTTATTGCTAATCCCCCACCATCTTAGGCACATTACAGGCACACCCAATAGTTGGGCTTATGCCACAACAACTGCCAAACACACGCTTAAGGGAGGATACACCAACCCTGCCTACTTAGAAAACTTTTGGAATAAAAAGGATGTGCACTAGCTCAAGAGATACACCATCACCATCTCTGTAGAGGGATTTAAATAAAATGATACGCACTAGCTCAAGAGAAACAATATCCCACCTTTGTAGAGGGCTTAAAATAAAAGGATATGCACAATATCCTGCTTCCATAGAGGGATTTCTCATTGCAATATAAAATAAATATGTGCACTCGTGTGGAGATACAACATCCCACCTCCATAGAGGGCTTACAAACATGCTTCGTTAGTACCAAAATCATCTAACAATTTACCTTATATACCCCCACCTTAAGGTGGTTGATATTGTGTACCGATATCAAGCACTTTAAGGTAGAGAGAAAATACACAAGGGAACAAGATCTCTTGCAAAGCCCATGCCCCCAAAGGTGACATGTACTTTATGATCGGAAAATGTTCCCACAAACACAATTTCCTACAAGAAGAGAGATTAGAAATCTTTCTCTAAGATAATAACCACATCACATGATAAAAATCAATGCATGAAAACAATCACATCCAAAGCCAAGGTCATACTACAAATTCAAAATCCAAGTATAATATTGGGGCTATACTTAAGAGATCTTAGAACCAAGTGTAAGCAATGGGAGACCCAAGATAAACAAAGTGCATGGAGAAGCTATATCGTTATGATTTGTTGGCAAATATAAGACATCATCAAAATATCACACGGAGTGATTCTACTAGCCAAGTGTTGGATAATATATATCAACCCTGCCATCATGTATGGACTAGGTCCATTTTTGCTTACTCATTGAAGGGACATGCAGTCCGTATCAGTATTGTTTGTTTTTATCATCCGCTAGCTAGATAGAACCACTAGAAGAAGGTAAACAATAAATCAAGAGAGGAGAACAATTGCCTTAGGGTCGTCACGTAGGAAGGTGCCCCCAGGTCACCAACTGTAATGTTATGCCCCTAAGACACAACTCACAATAATGAAAATAGAGGAGAGGATCAATATAGAAGAATGATGATACAAATAGAAGAAGGGTCACAACAGAGGCAGTCTCCCGGTATCCTTGACCTTACAAGAGTATCAAGGGTCATCTAAAGAGGCCTAAACAACACATAACACATCACAGGTGAAATACAACACAGAGGTAAAGGGTTAAAATACTTACTTGTTGGTATGTCCATGCTAGAATTTGTGAATTGTGAGCATCTTAGAAAGATGCTCCATCAAGTTTTGTGTGAAGATTGAGTGGTTCATATTAGATTGTTCTTTTTTGTCAAACAGTTCATGTGGTGCTTGTTTCTCAAATCCTTGTAAATTTGAAATCTTTTATTGCTTATGAGGGGGAGAACCATTGTTATTTCCTACTGATGATAATCATCTTATTCTTTTCTAATCCTTTGATTTCTTATTTTGTTGAATTTGTCTATCGTAATGAGAAGGACTATCTTCGACCGTATCAATCTTTGTTTTTGTCATAATCTCTTGTTTCAGTTGTTCTATTTGTCTTTCCAATGCATTTTGGTTATCTCTCGATCCTTGAAGGGATAATAGTGGAGGAACCTTAGCATAAATACCATTTCTGTGTGGATGAGGTGAGTTCTCAACTTTGTCCTTATCCACTTCTCTCATACCAATTATTTCGTCATAGTCATAAAATTTTGTTCTATTATTTCGTTTTGTCTCATCATGTTGTAACCAGTATGCTTAGGGAAAGGATTAGTAAAGATCTGTAAATTTTAATTCAGAGGAACAACTGAATTATTTCCATTATCATTCACACCAGATGCCTGTATAACATTCGAGTCGATGAGGTCTTGTATATCATGTTTAAGATGCATGCATCATTCGGTATCATGTCCTTGTTGTCGATGAAAATGACAAAAAGCATTAGCATCAAAATAAGGTCCTTGCATTCTACTAGGATCCAATGGTTTAATCAGAGGAAGCTTCAAGAGGTTATTACTCAAAACTTGATTCATGATAGAATGTAAGGAGTCAGACATCAGAGTGAATTACATTTGTTGTTGTCAATTCTGAAACAGTGTCCTCTTCGAATTAGTGATAGTAGACACTTGTGAAGAGTTGTTTGAATTATGCCTATTAACCTTGATGAAACTCTTATTATTCCTCTTAAATTTGTTTTGTGAAGGTCCACCCATGGATTAACCAAATTGATTCAATGAATTTTGGTTTTCATAATGACTAGACAAAAGTTGGTAATTGCGAAGGGTAGTGCATAGATGTTGAAAAGAGTTATACTTCATCAAGAGAATCTTATCACGGATGTTAGGTTGTAGATTTGTAATGAATACCTTCTGAACATTCTCATCCTTCATATGATATTGAATTTGTGCATAAAGAGCTTGATATCGACTAATAAACTCAGTTAACTTCTCTTTCGGACCTTATTTGCAATGAACTAAATCAATCAAAGAGAATTGAGGTCTAATATTTGCTTGAAAATGTTGCAAGAATTGATCAACTAGCTGCGAAAAAGAATGTATTGAATTTAGAGGTAAAGAGCAAAACCATTCTAAAGCAATATCTTTAAGAGATCGCGGGAAAAGTTTTTCTTACAAGTCCTCTTCAAAGTAAGAATCACTACACATAGTCGTGAATGCTGCCACATGAGTATTAGGATCACCTTTTCTACCATATTTTTCAAAGTGAGGAGTTTCAAACTTCTCAGGCATATGAGTTCTCAAGATTGCATAAGATAAAGGATTACGGGCATGATAAGTTGGTATATTAGGTTGTGAATAATTTGTCAAGCTCATCACCTTTTGTTGTAAAAAAGTCATGCCTTGTAAGAGTTGGTTTAAGAGGGCATCATTAGGAGATGCAGTTTGAGAATTTGTAATGTCCCCCACTTAGCTCATTACTCTAGGAGAAGATCCAGGTTAGCCTATAACTCGACTTCTATAGGCTAATGGGATATTTAGGAAGTCTTTCCAAGGACTTACTATTTATAGTAAGTCATGAGTCAGGCGGTTACTATTTTTGGCAGGGCCATTGGAGATGATCCTTGGCACATATTTCATCAGTTGAAGTATCGAGAGCTCTAATAGACATAATATAAGTTAAATTAAAGGTTTAACTTATATCTTTATTTAATATGTTATGACTTCACTTTATGTTATAAAGTCACTTTATATTTAAGTCATAACTTAAAAGTGGCTTCCTAGGGAGGAACACCCCTCCATGGTGGGTCAAGAGGGTTAAAAAGAATTAAAAATTAAAAGAATTCCCTCTTCTTGGGCGTTGAGGTGAGAAGGAAATAAATGAGGGGAAAAAGGTATGATTTGCATATGCTATTGTGAATGAATATTGCTCTTGCTTTGGGTTGCCCATGCATAGGGTTTGATACTTGGCTTTGTGGTTGAAGAACAAATTGCAGAGATGAAAACCTTTGTAGATTTGCCTTTCCTTGTGTATGAAAGAGTGCATTAGGAGGGGGTTTGAGGAGGCCTCACACGGAGGCTTCATTTGTGCATGCTAGGAATCCATTTTGGAGTTGTTTTGAGCTGATAATAAATCTACCTTGAGGTTTTAATGTTACAACTGATAGTAATTCACTTGGAGGATATTTCCTTAAGATTTTTGTAGAGATTATTGTTGTTGCGAACTCAAATACTTCAGGTCGTACATCGTACTTGTTGGTCGTGCCTCATATTGCTGGGAACATTCATTTGTGGACAATTTGGAGATGAAACCTGTTGTTTGCTATCCCATTCTGGTCGCCTATCCTAGCAGATAATTTTTGGGCAGATTTGAGGGGAAAAGGGTTGTCATTTCAGTGATTTATTGCTAGTATATCCATTCAACTAGGTTGTATAGTATAGCTAGGGACATTGGGCCTTATGTATTGATTTCTTCAATCTTTGTGGCATGTAATACATCTAAACTTGGCACCTAGGGACTTGAAGTCTATTGTCCATGAATACATGGCAAAATCTTTCATTGTATTGAAGTTTGGAGCAATTTCCTATATGCATATGTGCTGGTCTAGCAATGGCTCCAATATGAAGTTGTGAATCTAGATATGGGTATGTAATAAAACTTCATATTTAGGCTTCCTTCAATTTGGGTCTTTGTTATTTTGTTGATATCTATTCTAGTTTTTTGGGTTTTCCATTTATGTTGCATTTTCTATATCAATGTTGCAAAAACTACACATGCAAAAACATGCACTAAAAACCTAAACTCAAAAACATCAAAAACATGAAAACACAATTCAGAGCAAACATATACTAGGGGTGTATGTTATAGTGGCATCATAGCAAAAGATCTTGCCATCCTGTGAAGTTAGATGCGACATGCAGAAGTGAAAATGAGACATGCGACCCACAGATAGATATCCTTTTAGAAATACCAGGGCAAGGCAAGGAACACAGGGAAGAGAAATACCACAGTTAGAAGAACCTGAGCAACTAGTGCTTATAATAGATCCATTTGAGGAAGAGATAGTGGTTGCAAATACTGACGAAGATTCCTTAGTTTCACGCACAGACCCATTTTCAGGAGAGTTACCACCAATTATAGAACCCACAGAAGAAATGGGTGACAGGGAGGTTGAGGAGCCAGCCTATGAGAGATCATGAATGTGCTCACCAGGAGCTCAGTGGCTTTAGAGAGAGAGTTGAGGGATTCTCAGCGGGAGATGATGGAGACATAAGCTGAGAAATGACACACTCTCACACAGTTGCGTGATGGATTAAATAACAGGGATAATCACCGTGACAGAAACAGGTACAATAGAGGAGATAGGAATAGAAACAATGATGATGATAGACATAGAAACAATGATGGTCACAGGAATAGGGCTCATGGTGGTGACAGAGATAGGGATAATGGAGGTGACCGAAACAAGAATGATGGGGTGACAGACATAATGGTGACTGGGATCAGGGAGACATGAATAATGGGGAGAGACACCGGGATAACACATATAGGTACCAGGATGATGAGGATGACGTATCGGTTACCGATAGGAGGGCCTCATAGCTTATAGCAAGAGATAGACCTGGTATACCCACCTTTGCTCCCAGGAACCAGGTTCCTGAACAGGACCCTACACAGGCTGAATTTCAGGATGAGATTCTAAGGGATTAGAGAGCCTCTAGTGCAGATTTCAGGGCTAAGATGACCTTTGTAGAATACCCTAACATTAGGATGAGGAATAGGCCACACAGGGGAGGACGACCTCAGAACCAAGAATTGCAAAAAAGGTAAGCAAAATGAAACTTCTTGATGAGTGCCAGGTAGCACCCATGAAACACACCTTTTTACCCCTCTTTTTTATTCCTTCTTATTCCATTGTCCTGATGACTGCACCAAAATAGATTAACAAGATTGTTCTAATTATGATTAATAAGAGATGAATTACTCAACATCATGATTTCTGATTGAGGGACTAATGTGCACTAAATTAATGGAAATATGCAGAATTTATCTCTTTATGAATCAACAGGTGTAGATGTTCGGGGGGCAAAGACAATTTTGGTCATCTCCGGAGGTGGTCCTAATAATCTCTGGAGCTGATAGATGGATCCTGCACTAGTCTCCAATATTTTCCAATTTGATTGGAGAGATTTTTGAGATAAAGGAGGAGAATAACCACCGGATTTGGACTAAATTCAAAAGCATATCTCTGAACTTGGACAGAAGGAAGTAAAGCATATCTCCGGACCTGAACAAAAGGTCGTAAAGCATATCTTTGGAGCTGCAGACAGAAGTACACACCTCCAAAGTCTCCTCAACATAGATGCAGATTTCTAGCGCGCTGCTAAACAACACTTCCAGTAGTAATTGGGGTATTCCAAATATTACTCAATCAACACCTAAGTAATCGGATGAAGACCGTAGTTAATTGTTGGAAGTTTATCTTTCTTTTGATTTTGCATGAGTTCTTGACAAACTAATTTAAGTACCTATAATTCAGGGCCTCGTTGCCTAGTTGTATTTGAAACTCCACTAAACCTATTTTAATTGCATGAATGTTTACTCTGTAGTTAAATAGTTAGTAGAATAAGAGATTGGTATTATCTCATAGATGAACTAGTGGTTAAGGTAAGTAATATCTCATCACTAGATTAAATATAAACTTACAACATGTAGCACCAGAGGAGACAACGAATTATTGTTATTGTAATCTCATTTTGATATAGACATTTTTCTGAATACAAAGCTGATGGAATTAGACTGAAAGTAAATTGTGACATTACTTTCGTCTGTTGATTCTTTACTTTAGTCTTCAACCCTAAGGGTGTGGAGCAAGGGCCCACTCTCATCACCAAGGCAAAAGGCTAGTACTATTGTTTTGTTATTTCAGATTTTATTTTAGGAGATAGTTACTGTTTTCATAGATAAATGCATGTTTTCAGTTGAAAGGAATAGTATAGATTTACTTTAGCAATTCATTGTTCAGTTTCATTTTTATTATTCTTGGAATTCATTTTCATACCAAATAGATCAGTAATATTAGTTTCTTTAATTGGTAAAGATCATTAGAGTTAGTTAAATAAATTGGCAACTATAGGATTCCTAATTACAGATAGCCATGGACATAGCCCTGGATTTGACAAATGAAATATGACTAAATGCCAAGGACCAATGACCCTTGTCACTTCCATATTTTGACAGATCAAAATAAACCACTACAAGGGCTTGGGTGTAGAAATTGGATAGTTACTTGCAGATCAATCCTATGCCTAAGGAGGATGCCATCACTTATGTTGCATTACATTTGGAGGGAGTAGCACACAAGTGATGGAGTAATGGGAAGGTTACACTGGGGCATGATTAGATTACTTTGTATGTGGAGTTTACAGCCCGTTTGATCGATAGATTTGATAGGAAGGATCCAGAACTTCAATTTAAGGAATTAGCACAACTTAGATAGAGTGGTTCAATAGATTCCTACATTGCTAAGTTCCAGGACCTATCTGTGATGGTCCCAAACATTTTAGAGCACAGACTTGTTATTCTCTTTATTGATGGACTATCAAACCCACTTCGAGGATGGGTTAAGGGTTTCGACCCCACCACACTCCAGGAGGCCATGAAGAAGGCCCGAGACATGGAGTCATCAGTTTGGAGAAGCAAATTTCAAACCAAGGGGTTTTCTCATGGGAGGGACAAGGAGAAGGAGAAGAAAATATTCCACAGATATGTTGATCAGCACAAGGATAGATCCAACTGGTTGACAGATGATCAGTTGAATGAGTACCAGAGGAAAAAATTGTGCTTCCATTGCAAAGAACCATGGGATCTTTCGCATAAGTGCTCACATAAGGCTAAGGCCAAACTAATTGAGTACTATTCAGCTGAAGATCCATAGTCGGGGGCATCAGATACAAAGTCATATTAGAATTCAGAGCATGGTGACAGTGGAGAAGAGAGAGCTTCACAACAAAGTGCTAATAGTAGAGGTGTTATTGCCTAGTTGTCAAGTTTTCAGAAGGTTGGCTCTTTTAGGGTGATTTGTCATATCATTGGTATTAGATATGACAAATCAGCACCAAAACTCCATTCCAAAACTCCATTGAAGCACGAATGCGAATGTCAGATGCATCCACTCACAAAGGCACCGTTAGGTGGTCTTTTACATCTGTGGGATACCATCACTGATGGAGGTTTTCATCTCCAAAAGTCTGATTTGAATACACAACTCTAGAAACCCTAGTAGAGCTCTCATAAGCAAAGTCATAAAACATAGCATAAAACCAAATGAGCTCCAAATGACCTTTTTATCTTCCTCCAAGATAGGCGTTGGGCAATTAGGAGGGAAAATAACAATTTAATTTCACTTTATGTCTCCTAGGGATGGAAAATAACAATTTACTTTCACTTTATGTCTCCATTTCATTAATTTCACTTTTTTTTATTATTTATAATAAAGTCCATATTAATATAACATTAATAAATCTTCAAACTTTAAAATAAATATGAAGACGGTGTCAGAATTCCATGATATTTAGCTCATCGAAAAGGTCTCGACAAAACGCATCTAATCCAACCCTAAAAATCCTATACCAACACAGTACCCAGACTTACTAAAAATAGTAAGTAATGATCGAGAGCCCACTGAGCCAACCATGAAGGTGCCAACTGGATCCACTGAATATGAACCATAACCCCAGCACCGATAAAGACCTCTAGAGCCAAACTAACCACAGTTCCCTAACCAAACTGTTAGCCCATGGGAACTCCATGATGGACTAACCATGTGTCTAGACGGGGACATTACAATGACTTTTATGTAGTTGGTATTGGGGATACAGATGTGGTACTTGGCATGTAGTGGATGAGCTAGTTGGAGGAATTCACCATGAATATTAAGATGGAGATGAGATTCGAGTATAATGGGAGGAAAATATGCCTTAGGGGTATCTCAGATAGTGGGCCTCGAGTTGTATCATTGAAGAGAATGGAGAGGCTCTTGAGACATGAACAGGTTGAGTGGGTAGCAGAGTGCCTTATTATGCCAGAGTCCCCACCAGAAGGACAACTATCATCCAAATATCCAAAAGTTGCTAACCAAACACAGTAAGGTGTTTGGGGATATACCACCAGGAGAGCCTCCTGATAGAGGCATAGAGCATGCCATTGAGTTAGAGGATGGGACCAAGCCCATCATGATCACTCTATATCGACATCTAAAGAGGCTTAAAGATGAAATTGAAAAAAACCATTAAGGAGCTTCCAGAGATGGGGCATATTAGGCCCAGCAAAAGCCCATTTGCTTCTGCAGTTGATTTGGTCAAAAAGAAGGATGGGACAATCAGAATGTGTATAGATTACATGGCCTTAAATAAAAAGACCATAAAAAATAGGTATCTAATTCGCAGGATAGATTAATTGATAGATGAGATACATGGTGCTTGTTATTTTTCTAAGATTGATTTGAGATCTGGATACCATCAGATCAGGATACAAGCAGAGGATATTGAGAAGACTACTTTTAGATGCCACTACAGTCATTTTTAGTTTTTAGTCATGCCTTTCAGTTTGACTAATGCACTTGCTACTTTCCAGAGTTGTATGAACCAAATTTTCTGACAGCAACTTAGGAAGTTCATTTTGATTTTCTTTGATGATATCCTGATATTCACCAGGACTTGGGAGGACCACCTGAGGCACCTGGAGGAAGTGCTAAGTATTCTAGAAAGCAATTCACTTTATGCCAAGGAATCAAAATGTGATTTTGGTATGACAGAGTTACTCTACCTTGGCCATATTATCAGTGTTGATGGGGTTAGAGTGGATCTCAAGAAGATAAAGGCAATTTTTGATTGGCCTCCACCGACAAACCTCACACAACTTAATGGGTTTTTTGGGCTTTGTGGATTCTACAGATGATTCATGAAAGGGTTCTCTCAGATAGTTGCACCATTGATAGATTTGACAAAAAAGGTAGCCTTTGAATGGAATGATAGGACTCAGAGGTGCTTTGATCACTTCAAGCACTTGATGTCTACATGTCCAGTGCTTGCTATCACTGATTTCACCAAACCGTTTGAGTTATAGTGTGATGCTTCTAGAGAGGGGATAGGAGCTGTTCTCATGTAGGAGAGCACCCGATAGCTTTTGAGAGTAGGAAGCTTCGGGATGTGGATAGGAGTTACTCGGTATATGACCGAGAGATGTTGGCCATTATGCATGCATTGGCCAAATTCAGGCAATATCTGGTTGGCGGAAAATTCATAATCAGGATGGATCATAACAACATTAAATATTTCATCAATCAAAAAGACCTACATGACAGACAACAAAAGTGGGTCAGCATATTGCAGGCATATGATTTTGACATCAAGTATGTCAAAGGAAAGAAAAGTGTAGTTGCAGATGTCTTGTCATAGCGACCTCACTTGTGTTTAGTTGGGGAGATCTCTGCCAATTGGAAAGAGATGATTACAACAGAGTACGTCAAGGACTCTTGGGCAATAGGAGTCATCGAGGGCACAATCAGAGATGAGAAATATTATGTGGTGAGTGATTTGATCATGTATAAACATAGGATATTTTTGGTGCCCAATTCACAGTTTAAGTATAAGGTAATCAAAACTTTCCATGACACACCGTTGGCTAGCCATCTCAAATTTGTTAAGACATACAAATAGATTTGGGAGAGATTCACTTGGAAAGGACTGAAATATGAAGTGTAAAAGTATGTTCGTCGATGTCTGACTTACCAATAGAATAAGAATGAGCATACCTTTCTTGTAGGTTTACTACAGCCATTACCCATTCCCAATTAGAAGTGGGAATGTATCTCCATGGACTTTACTATAGGATTGCCTAAGGTGCACGGTAAGGACTGCAATTATGTGGTGGTCAACAGACTCACCAAATTTGTACACTTCTTTGCAATTTCAGCAACCTTTACAGCTGCTCAGGTGGCTAAATTATTTTTCTGGGAGATATTCAGGTTGCATGGGGTACCCAAGAGCATCGTCAGCGACAGGGACAGCAAGTTCCTAAGTATATTTTGGCAGGAGTTGTTCAGATTATGTGGCATAGAGTTAACTTGTAGCACCAGCTACCACTTGCAAACAAATGGACAAACAGAGGTGGTGAATAAATGGTTAGAAGGGTACCTGCATAACTATGTTTCGGGGCAGCAAAAGGCATGGATCAAATGGTTGCACCTAGAGGAGTATTGCTACAATACTACACATCACATGTCTATTCAGATGACTCCTTTCAGGGCACTATATGGTTATGATGCCCCATGCTTTATAGATTTCTTGCTAGGTGACAATTGAGTACCTAAGGCTAAGGATCTTTTGTAGGATAGCTAGGACATTCTCAAGGAGCTTAAGGAGAATATACAGTAGGCATAGAATCAGCAGAAGTTGTATGTTGATTAACACCGAGTGGAGAGGAGTTTCAAGGTTGGAGATATGGTGTGTTTGAGGCTCCAACCCTATAAGTAGTCCATGTGAGGCCTACTATTTCACTCCCTTATTTTGATCATTTCATATTTACTATTTGAGACATTTTAGACATTTGGGGACTATTGATCCCGATATGCAAACCTTCTAGACTATATGCTTTTATTTTGGTTAGTTATCTTTAGTATGTTGTGATGCGACTAGATCCTGACTTTGATTCACTGATGATGATTAGACATGTGATATGCATTCTGATTCTATTAGAGATACTAGTTGTGAGATTATATTGTGGATTTATTATGCAATTTTTATCTTGAGATGGTTTATAGATATGCAAATTATGAATCTAATTATGATGTGATTTTTATGATGCTTTAATTGATTATGTGATGGTGTGAGTGTATTCTTTTCCTTGCTTTGGCTATGATATACATGTTGGATTAATCTTTTGTTTAAGTACGCAGGTGATTTTCCCAAGCCACAAAAAAATCAGAGATCATCCCACACATTTTGTGAAATCTCGTGTTGAACCGATCTAGTTCCAAGAGGAACCAAGATCAATTGTGCAATGCATGATGAATTTCGTAATGTTTGTGTATGGTGTCTTTTGGGCCAGGTCTACCTATTTTTAGTTGACTTAATTATAGTGTTGTGAATGTGTAATGTTTATTTGACTTTATTTTTGTTTTAAATTTTGTGACCCCTTTTCATGTGATTTTATACATCCTATGGTGCTCAAAATGGGTTAAAAGTGACCCTAGATTGTACCCCTAAGGTCTAGGGCCCATTTGAGTTTGTCTAACCCTAGGATAACTCTCATATGGTCACTTAAACTTCACCATGAAGTGAAGTGACGAAAATGGAAATTTGGGGAGGAGTGGAAGGTTCGGTCAAACCTTCAACCTTATCCACACCTCATTCCAAGGCTTTGGGGTACCTTGCATTGAAGGCTTGGGTAGTCTTCAAGACCCCTAATTATGGAGGACCCAACTCCAAGGCTCTCTCACATTGGTGAGAGTACCTTGGGGTTTTGTGGGCTTTCATGGGAGGATAGGATTAGGACACTTGTCATACCCTCATCCTATTTGGGCTTTGCCTTGCTCTCACACATGTGTGAGAGAGAGCACAAGTGGAGGTGGCAAGACTTGGTGGAATGGGAGGGTGACATGTGTCACCCCCACATTCCATGAATCTTGTAAGTGGATGTGGGGAGGAAGGAGAAGGTGACATGTGTCACCTTCTCATTCCTCAAGGCTCGTGAAGAGAGCCCATTTTAATCCCTCTTGAAGAGAGGAAGAGGGTTGTTGATTTCATTACATTTTTCATTTTATTTTGAATTTGGGGAGAGACTTAGGGGAATTTTTGGAGGCACGTTTGGAGAGAGACTTGGAGGTGGAGTAAGAAGGACTCTACTTCAACTACCTACCATTGTTGGGCTATCACGGTAGGATTCAAGGCTTGAAGCCCTTTCTTTTGTATTTTGCTTTACTTGTGTGTATTTTTGTATTTTGTTGTTGAGGGGTTTTGAGGGTGTTTGTAAGAGCCTCTCCATTTGGAGAAGATGCTCAACATGTGTGGGGTGGGGGAGGAGTGAACCTCCTCGAGGTCACCCTCCTAGTGTTGGTATTTTTGGCCTTGAGGGCAAGATTATGAGTATGAGCATTTTGTATGGCACGAGTGCCATGGAAGAATATTTGAGTTCTTGGTATAAATATTTGGGCTTGAGGCCTTGTTTGTGTTGAGATTTTTGAGATATTTAGAGTGGCTTCTTGAGTTGAGTGATGTCCACTCCCCTAACCCTTCAAACTCATTTTTTATGAGTTTTGTGTTGTGATAAACCATGGGTGTTCTTCTTGTTTTGTTGGTTGGTTTATTGTTGTATTGTGGAGTGAAGAATCCTTGTGTGTGGATGACCTCCAAGCTCGGGGGTGACTCATTAGTGAGTCTATGGTAGGGAGGAGAACGGTATTGCATGGCTTGTTTTCCCTCCCTTGTTTGATTTTTACATGTGTTATTGTTGGTTTGGGAGGTTGGAGAAAGTGCTATAAAATTATGTCCATTGTTTCTTTCTTTTGGCTATTGAGAGCCTTGGCCATGTTTGGCCTTGTATAAATTGTTTCAAAAGAAAGAGAGAAAATACTCTCTTCATTTGTATAGTTTAAATGAATTTATTTTGTGTTATTCTATTTTAGAAGTTACAAGATGTAATAAACTCCTTGATGTATTTGTTGTCAAAATATAATTATTTTTGGTTCTCATTTTGCATGTGTTTTCAAAAAAATAAAATATATGTGTTGCTGTTTTATTACAAGATAAAAATATGTATGTGGTTACCTTTAGATTTATTTGCAAGCAAAAGAAAAAGGAATAAATGTATTCGCTAGTTTATTTTAGAAAAAGAATAAGTTTGTGTTGCTGATTTAAAGTTTATAGATGAAAAAAAAATATTTGGTTGATGTTTTTGTTTCAATATATATATATTGTTGTTGCTTTCTTTCCAAAAAAAAGATTTATACATGTTTTGACCAAAAAAAAGAATTTTTCATGTTGTTGTTTAACCTATTCTCTTATTTACTTAGAAAATGATTATAATGTCATATATATGTGTGTGTGTGTGTGTACATATATATGTGTGTATATATATATATACATATATATGTGTATATATATATATATATATATGTGTGTATATATATATATATATATATATATATATACATTATTGAAGCTTGTTGGAAAAATTATAGTGACCATGACTGTGTTACACACACACAAACACATATATATATATAAGTTATGCATTGTATTTTTGCTAGAAAATACATTTTGGGCTGACTGTGACTAGTTTTGAATATATATATATATATATATATATATATATATATATATATATATATAATTTAGGGTTAAAATTTATATTATAAAAAAACAAATCATTGAAACCATCGAATGTATTGTGTTAAGAGAAAGGAAACATAATAGTTTGTTGATTGTGTATCGATCGTTCCACCGTGGGCGATATGCAGGGTGCTTGGGACTTCAAACCCCACCGCCGTCGACTATCTGCATGGGTGTTGCCTATAAGGGCGTGAGGTGTGGGGGATGAACTTTCCCCCCCTACACCCCACACACTCTGCCTTACCTTCATTTCAGAACCCTCGTTTGGTATTGAATGGCAGCGGTGACACAGTCTCAGTCTGTCGCTCTTTTACACGGTCGTTCGGCCCTAAAACTTAACCCTGCAACATGCAATTTTTTTTAATAATAAAATTATATATATAACTCAGCATGTATCCACCTCATTTAACCTTTGTGCATTTTTTTATCAGCAGATAAGTATATATATATATGCAAAAAAGGGGGGTATATTTAAATAAGTGTATATTCAATGAATATACCTTCATAGAAGTTACCTCCATGGCTACCCCTTCTATTTCAGACCTGCAAACACAAAGAGAAAAAATGAGGAGAAATATGGGAGGAGGAAAATAGAAAAGAAAAGGATAGGAAAACAACAAGATAGGGTTAGGGTTGAAGTTCATAAGGATAATAATATTTTAATAGGAGAGCTCTTAGGGCAAGAGGAATTTAAATTAGAATATATTTTCTTTTCCCTCTCCTTTTGACTTAGGGACTTATTATTTTTATTTTTATTTGGGATGTCCTTGACCTTTATGGATAGAGGGTTAAGTTCTTTTAATAAGTGTGGTTTTTTGTATAAATTACGGTTGTATAGTTGATATTTCATTTATTTAAGGGTTAGGGGATTATTTTGTATTACTTATTTGGCTTGGGCCAATCAGAGTTATTAAATAGAGTTGTGGAGAACTATTGTAATAATCTAATGATTTGGGGGTTTTATTTAACTTTGAACTTAGGATTAATAATGCAACTTTATTGTAATAGGGTCGATTTAATGTATTTAATTGCATGTTAGGATTAAATCGAAGGAGGTTATTAAATTAATTTAGCCTAACTAATCGATTAGAGAACCTTAGTGTGGTAGTTTAATTTCCCTAGCGTAATTACTTTAATCAATCAACGTTAGTAAGTTTAGAAAACTCTTGAGCATGATTTATTAATTAGAATAATTCCTATATATGCCCTAGAGGTGTTATGTTGCTGGATTTTTCTAGGAATTAGAATTAACTTTCATAGTCAATTTAAACCTTGTGTTGAGTAATATTTTAATTCTTCCGCCAACTAGTTGTTTGATTAAGTTGTTATTTATTATTTTAACGCAATAGTATTAGGGTTTTGATTTTAAATCGTGTCGAAATCCTATCACTCACTTAGGAAAACTTAGGGTTTCGATCAATCAATCCTAACCCTAGTGGCGATGCTTCTCACATTGCATTGACCCCCTTAGTCAGCTATCATCACGCAAGGGATTGTGCATGTGATCACATTACCTTGAGATTGATTGACATGTATACGCTTTACGCGTATTGCCACTGAGCACACTGACACGTGCGAGGGGGTTTCTAGGGATGCGTGGGAAAGTTTTTGATATTTCAGGTCATGACCACATGACAAATGTGGACATGACATGTGTGTTGTGTGTTGTGACTGCACGGGAAATGTGGGCATGACATTTGGTATTAGAGTCAGGTTTAAACACTGGGTTTGTTTGGGCATGTTGTTATTCCACAAATTCATCTAATTCATGAATACCTTGTTCTTGTAGGATGTCACCTAGAATGAGACAAGCATGTTCACATGCCACTGCGTCCATGGAGGTACATAGCGACTCATCAGCTGAGGGTTAGGGACCGCCACCACCACAAGAACCACCCATGCCTGATATCAAACCACAGATCTTATAGGCATTATAGGCAGTATTAGAGAGGTTACCACCGGCCGTAGCAGAGCTGCATGTCAAGCCCCATGTTGATCTGCAAGAGGAGCCACATGCTGAGTCGCGTGTAGAGCCCCATGTCGAGCCGTGAGTGGTGCCACGTGTAGAGCCTTATGTAGAGATACCTATCACCATAACAGAGGAGGTCAGTTCAGCTTACAAATCTCGTAGCAGGAGCCCTCTGCATCATGCGACACGAGAGGAGGTTGTGAGGATAGAGTAGGTTTATCATAGACCTTATGATTATGGTGTGGATGATCCTATCAGAGGACACAGAGACCGAGGGGACCCCATCAAAGATTTAATTAGGTTGAATCCACCCACCTTTGCAGGGACCAGAGAGGGATCTGAGGCTGAGGCTTGGCTTATCATTTTGGACAGGTGCTTTGCATTACCTCCTTATGGGAGCAACACAAAGGCACGCATGGCAGTTCACCTTTTGAGAGACGCAGCGGTGACCTGGTGGCACACTAAGGAGTGCAAGAATCACCTATCACTAGACACTCTTACATGAGACACCTTCATAGAGCGCTTTAATGCATGTTATCTGTTAGACCACTACAGGCAGCGTCAAATTGACAAGTTCCATGACTTGCAGCAGTGAGGTTCCATCGTAGCGCAGTATGAGAGTAGATTCATTGAGCTGTCATGGTACACAAAGTACCTCAATAGTGAAAAACTTCTAGTTCACAAATTTATCAGAGGTTTGAATCATGGGATATTAGGACCAGTGCACATGGCAAGACCCCAGACCATGAGTGAGGCTACCAAGAAGGCATACATCACAGAGGACATTCAAGGGTGAGGTTAGAATTCACATCCCCAATTTCAGGACTGTAGCCAGAAGTAGCAGTAGAATTTTCGTCACCCACCACCACCACCACAGAGAGGAGGATTTAGTTCTACACTGCTGCCTCCTAGGCCTCCACAGTAGCAGTAGTAGTATCAGTAGAAATCCAGGCCCCAACAGAGGGCACAGGGAGGACATAATCACGGTTGGTAGCAGTAGGGACCGCGTAGGCATCAACGATAGCAGGGACCACTTGCAGGACCCACTAGATCACAGCAGTCATACAGGGGTTCTCAAGGGTCCACGGGTTGGACTGGACAATAGCAGAGTAGTAGGACACAGACTGGACAGGTACAGGCTTGGGGCCCATGCTATGTTTGTGGTGGAGCAGGACATTTAGCCAGAGAGTGCCCACAGGTCTTTACGGCAGGGGGACAACCTCGTGTAGGAGGATCAGAGCAGATAGTTGGAGATGTAGGTAGGTCCCATCATATGATTGTAGCAGTTGATAACTGCTAGGCCAACATCTAGGCCTCAGTTATCGAGACTGCATGTATGATTGGGGATGTTCCCACTGCTATTTTATTTGACTTTGGTGCTATTGACTCATTTATATCTCCATCGTTAATGGAGCATTACAGGCTGGTGGCCTCTAGGCAGGGTGATAGGTGTGAGGTTGAGTTGACCACTGGGGCCAAGATGGCAGTAGATGCTTTGGTTTAGGATTGTGAGTTATCTTTAGGGGCCTTCACTACAGTATGCAACCTTAGGGTTATGCCCTTAGGATCCTATGGTGCAGTTTTAGGCATGGATTGGCTTGTAGCTCATAGAGCCAAGCTAGATTGTCACTGAAAGGCGATTAGCTATTTAGATGATCATGGTATGTCAGTCAAGGTAGTGGGCATTCAGAAGCCCATGATAGTTCATATGATATCTGCTCAGTAGATTAAGTGTTGCATGCGGAAGGGATGTCAGTTGTTTGCTATCACTATTAGCGACAGATCAGAGGATGAGCTAGAGGCGTCATTAGATGGCCATCCTATCTTGAGGGAGTTTTTTGATGTCTTTCCACTAGAGTTACCAGGTATGCAACCTCACA
Source organism: Cunninghamia lanceolata (assembly GCA_027924645.1). Taxonomy (NCBI): domain Eukaryota; kingdom Viridiplantae; phylum Streptophyta; class Pinopsida; order Cupressales; family Cupressaceae; genus Cunninghamia; species Cunninghamia lanceolata. The sequence goes on along the minus strand of BSBN01000463.1, from coordinate 4,306,958 downwards.
GAGAGGTAGACTTCCACATTGATCCAGTGCTAGGTGCCGAGCCAGTGTCTCGTGCACCCTACAAGATGACCACACATGAGCTCATAGAGCTCAAGTTGCAGTTAGAGGAGTTTCTCGAGAAGGGGCACATCTGACCTAGCGTTTCACCTTGGGATGCACCGGTCATCTTCGTGAAAAAGAAGGATTGGTCTCTTTATCTGTACGTGGATTATAGGTAGCTTAATAAGGTGACAGTGAAGAACCGTTATCCTCTGCCTAGGATTGATAATCTTTTCGATGAGATGCAGGGAGCCAGAGTGTTCTCTAAGATAGACCTAAAGTCTGGGTATCATCAATTGCGCATCATAGAGGTGGACATTCATAAGACCACCTTCTGGACTTGTTATAGCCACTATGAGTTCATTGTGGTACCCTTCAGCTTGATGAACGTCCCTGCAGTGTTCATGAGTCTCATGAATGGGGTGTTCCATACTTACTTGGATCAGTTCATGATCATTTTCCTTGATGATATATTGATCTACTTGCGGACCAAGGAGGAGCATGAGGAGCACTTACGTCAGGTTTTGCAGTGCTTAAGAGAGCAGCAGCTTTTTGGCAACTTGGCAAAGTGTGTCTTTTTCAGATCTGAGGTGTAGTATTTGGGCCACATCCTGTCTGGCGATGGTATCTCTGTAGATCCATCAAAGATCAAGGCTATCAAAGATTGTCCAACACCCACCAGTGTGACAGAGGTCAAGAGTTTCATGGGGTTAGCCAGGTATTACCGCAGATTCATAGAGGGTTTTTCCAAGATAGCACAACCCATCACTTCCCTTCAATGGAAAGGGAAGAGCTTCACTTGGACTGAGCAGTGCGAGAGGGCCTTTGGGGTCCTCAAGGAGCGTCTTACCAGCGCTCCCATCTTAGTTGTTCCTAATCTAATAGCAGATTTCATGGTTTGTACTAATGCATCACTTGAGGGTTTGGGAACCGTACTTATGCAAGGTGGTAGAGCGATCGCGTATGAGTCGTGAAATCTCAAGACCCATGAGCTAAACTATCCCACTCACAATTTAGAGCTCACCGCAATGGTTTATGCTCTAGTTCGTTGGAGACATTTTCTACTAGATTGTCACTTTGAGCTTCATTCAAATCATCATAGTTTCAGTACATATTCACGCAGCTGAATCTAAATGCTCGTCAGTGGCGTTGGATGGAGTTTCTTTGCAAGTGCGACTTTGATGTCCACTACATCAAAGGAAAGGAGAACGTGGTTGCCAACGCATTGAGTCAGAGGCACCACGAGATCCTAACCTTGACCTTGAGTGTGGACTTGAGAGGGTGTATCATTTAGCATCTATCTGAGGATGAATGGTTTCTTGAGGTGCAAAAGGAGATCCAGTCACAGAGGGCCCTTATGGGCAAGTTTGCAAGATATTTCCTAGAGGTAGATGGGCTACTTAGACATCTACAATGCATCTATGTACCGTGTGCAGATGACCTACACGCAGTAGTTCTTTCAGAGCTCACAGAGTACCTTATGTAACACACCCAGGGGTGAAGAAGATGCATGTCAACTTGTGACAGTTGTACCATTGGGTAGGTATGAGATGAGATATTGCAAAGTATACTCAATGCCTTGAGTGCCAAAGGGACAAGGCTAAGCATCAGCATCTAGCAAGCTTTTTATACCCTCATGAGATACCTGAGTGGAAATGGGATACCATTTCCATGGATTTCATTGTTGGTCTTCCTATGGCATCTCATCTCCATGATGCCATCATGGTGATGGTTGACAAGTTGACCAAGGTGGTGCATTTCTCACCTATACGTATGACGTACAATGCACCATCAGTGGCGAGAGTATTCTTGGATGAGATTGTTAGATTACATGGGGTACCTTACCGCATCATTTCTGACAGAGACTCAATGTTCACATCAGCCTTTTGGAGGGCATTACAGCAGGCACTGGGCACACAACTCAACTTTAGTTCAACGTATCACCTCAAGACAGATGGTCAGACGGAGAGGGTGAATTAGGTCTTAGAGGACATGCTCTACATGTACGTTATGGATCACTAGACTAGATGGGAGGAGTATCTATATCTAGTTGAGTTTGCCTACAATAATAGGCATCACAGCTCATTGGGTATACCTCCTTTTCAGGCCTTGTATGACAGATCTTGTAGGACACCGTTGATTTGGGACCATATATAGGATAGGGTTGCTATTGGGCCAGAGTTAGTGTAGGATATGGAGCAGTAGGTGACCTTGATTAGACAGAGACTTCAAGAGGCACAGGATCGACAAAAGAAGTATGTCGATGCTAAAAGATTAGATCAGATCTTCTCAGTCAGGGATAGAGTATTCTTGAGAGTGCGGCCACACAAGAGTCCAATCCATTATGGAAAGGGCTCTAAGCTCGCACCACGGTTTGTTGGGGCCTTTTGAGATCTTGGAGTGGATAGGACCCGTAGCCTACCGTCTAGCCTTGCCACCTAGCCTGTCGCACATCCATGATGTTTTTCATGTATTTGTTTTGCGGTGTTACATATTTGATTTATCTCACGTATTGGACTGGAGTGCTCTATAGGTAGAGGTAGAAGGGCAGCTAGTTGTGGAACCAATTCGCATATTGGCTCATCAAACATTGGGCCTTTGAGGTCAAGAGCTGGACCAGGTTAGGGTTCAATGGGACAGGTATGATGAGGTCATGGCAACCTGGGAGGATGTAGCTAGATTGAGGACATTTTATCCTCACCTCTTTAATGACTTCTAGGAGGAAGTTTAGTCTTAGGGGGGAGGATGTGAGGCCTACTATTTCACTCCCTTATTTTGATTGTTTCATATTTACTATTGGAGACATTTTAGACATTTGGGGACTATTGATCCCAATATACAAACCTTCTAGACTATATGATTTTATTTTGGTTAGTTATGTTTAGAATGTTGTGATGAGACTAGATCCTGAATTTGATTCACTGATGATGATTAGACATGTGATATGCATTCTAATTCTATTAGAGATACTAGTTGTGAGATTATGTTGTGGATTTATTATGCGGTTTTTATCTTGAGATGGTTTATAGATATGCAAATTATGAATCTAATTATGATGTGATTTTTATGATGCTTTAATTGATTATGCAATGGTGTGAGTGTATGCTTTTTCTTGCTTCGACTATGATATATATGTTGGATTAATCTTTTTTTTAAGTGTGCAGGTGATTTTCCCAAGGCACAGAAAAATCAGAGATTATCCCACACATTTTGTGAAATCCCATGTTGAACCGATCTAGTTCCAAGAGGAACCAAGATCAATTGTGTAATGCATGATGAATTTTCATAATATTTGTGTATGGTGTCTTTTGGGCTAGGTCTACCTATTTTCAATTGATTTTATTATAGTGTTGTGAATGTGTAATGTTTTTTGACTTTATTTTTGTTTTAAATTTTGTGACCCCTTTTCATGTGATTTTTTACATCCTATGGTGCTCAAAATGGGTCAAAACTGACCCTAGGTTGTACCCCTAGGGCCTAGGGCCGATTTGAGCTTGTCTAACCCTAGGATAACTCCCATATGGTCACTTAAACTTCACCTTGAAGTGAAGTGACGAAAATGGAAGTTTGGGGAGGAGTGGAAGGTTGGGTCAAACCTTCAACCTTATCCATACCTCATTCCAAGGCTTTGGGGTACATTGCATTGAAGGCTCTCTCACATTGGTGAGAGTACCTTGGGGTTTTGTGGGCTTTCATGGGAGGATAGGATTGGGAGACTTGCCATACCTTCATCCTTTTGGGGCTCTGTCTTTCTCTCACACATGTGTGAGAGAGCACAAGTGGAGGGGGCAAGACTTGGTGGAATGGGAGGGTGACATGTGTCACCCCCACATTCCATGAAGCTTGCAAGTGGATGTGAGGAGGAAGGAGAAGGTGACATTCCATGTTTCATTACATTTTTCATTTTATTTTGAATTTGGGGAGAGAGTTAGGGGAATTTTTAGAGGCACCTTTGGAGAGGGACTTGGAGGTGGAGTTGGAAGAACTCTACTTCAACTACCTACCATTGTTGGGCTATCAAGGTAGGATTCAAGGCTTGAAGCATTTCCTTTTGTATTTTCCTTTACTTGTGTGTTTGCTTTGTGTGTGTATTTTTGTATTTTGTTGTTGAGGGGTTTTTAGGGTGTTTGTAAGAGCCTCTCCATTTGGAGAAGATGCTCAACATGTGTGGGGTGGGGGAGGAGTGAACCTCCTCGAGGTCACCCTCCTAGTGTTGGTATTTTTGGCCTTGAGGGCAAGATTATGAGTATGAGCATTTTATATGGCACGAGTGCCATGGAAGAATATTTGAGTTCTTGGTATAAATATTTGGGCTTGAGGCCTTGTCTATGTTGAGCTTTTTGAGATATTTGGAGTGGCCTCTTGAGTTGAGTGATGTCCACTCCCCTACCCCTTCAAACTCATTTTTTATGAGTTTTGTGTTGTGTTAAACCATGGGTGATCTTTGTTTTTTGTCAGTTGGTTTATTGTTGCATTGTGGAGTGAAGAATCCTTATGTGTGGATGACCTCCAAGCTCAGGGGTGACTCATTAGTGAGTCTATGGTAGGGAGGAGAGCGGTATTGTGTGGCTTGTTTTCCCTTCCTTGTTTGGTTTTTGCAGGTGTTACTATTGGTTTGGGAGCTTGGAGGAATTGCTATAAAATTATGTCCATTGTTGGTTTCTTTTGGCTATTGAGAGCCTTGGCCATGTTTGGCCTTGTATAAATTGTTTCAAAATAAAGAGAGAAAATACTCTTCATTTGTATAGTTTAAATGAATTTATCTTGTGTTACTCTATTTTAGAAGTAACAAGATGTAATAAACTCCTTGATGTATTTGTTGTCAAAATATAATTATTTTTGGTTCTCATTTTGCATGTGTTTCCAAGAAAATAAAATATATGTGTTGATGTTTTATTTCAAGATAAAAATATGTATGTGGTTACCTTTAGATTTATTTGCAAGCAAAAGAAAAAGGAATAAATGTATTCGCTGGTTTATTTTAGAAAAAAAAAAAAGAATAAGTTTGTGACACTGATTTAAAGTTTATAGTTGCAAAAAAAAATATTTGGTTGTTTTTTTTCATATATATATATATTGTTGTTGCTTTCTTTCCAAAAAAAAAGATTTATACATGTTTTGACAAAAAAAAAAGAATATTTCATGTTGTTGTTTAACCTATTCTCTTATTTACTTAGAAAATGATTATAATGTCATTTGTGAATATATTTTATGTATATATTTATATAAATATACATATATAGAGAATTATATATATATATATACATTATTGAAGCTTGCTGGAAAAATTATAGTGACCATGACTATGTTAGATACACACACACACACAGATATATATATATATATATAAAGTTATGCATTCTATTCTTGCTGGAAAATATATTTTGGGCTGACTGTGACTAGTTTTGAATATACCATATATATATAATTTAGGGTTAAAATTTATATTATAAAAAAAACAAATCATTGAAACCATCAAACGTATTATGTTAAGAGAAAGGAAACATATTAGTTTGCTGACTGTGTATCAGTCGTTCCACTATGGGCGATATGCAAAGCGGTGGGGACTTCAAACCCCACCGTCGTCGATTGTCTACATGGGCGTTGTCTATAAGGGCGTGAGGTGTGGGGGGGCGAACTTCCCCCCCATACCCCACACACTCTACCTTACCTTCATTTCAGAACCCTCGTTTGGCATTGAGTGGCGGTGGCACCACAGTCTCAGTCCGTTGCTCTTTTACACGGTCGTTCGGCTCTAAAACTTAACCCTGCAACATGCAATTTTTTTTAATAGTAAAATTATATATATATAGATACCTCAATGGGTATCCACCTCATTTAAGCTCTATGCATTTTTTTTATCAGTAGATATATATATATATATATGCAAAAAAAGGGGGTATATTTAAATAAGTGTATATTCAATGAATATACCTCCATGGAAGTTGCCTCCATGGCTGCCCCTTCTATTTCAGACCTGCAAACACAAAGAGAAAGAAAATGAGGAGAAATATGGGAGGAGGAAAATAGAAAAGAAAAGGATAGGAAAACAACAAGATAGGGTTAGGGTTGAAGTTCATAAGGATAATAATATTTTAATAGGAGAGCTCTTAGGGCAAGAGGAATTTTAATTAGACTATATTTTCTTTTCCCTCTCCTTTTGACTTAGGGACTTCTTATTATTTTTATTTTTATTTGGTATGTCCTTGACTTTTATGGATGGAGGGCTAAGTTCTTTTAATAAGTGTGGTTTTTTTATAAATTATGGTTGTATAGTTGATATTTCATTTATTTAAGGGTTAGGGGATTATTTTGTATTACTTATTTGGCTTGGGCCAATCAGAGTTATTAAATAGAGTTGTGGAGAACTATTGTAATAATCTAATGATTTGGGGGTTTTATTTAACTTTGAACTTAGGATTAATAATGCAACTTTATTGTAATAGGGTCGATTTAATGTATTTAATTGCATGTTAGGATTTAATCGAAGGAGGTTATTAAATTAATTTAACCTAGTTAATCAATTAGAGAACCTTAGTGTGGCAGTTTAATTTCCCTAGCGTAATTACTTTAATCAATCAACGTTAGTAAGTTTAGAAAACTCTTGAGCATGATTTATTAATTAGAATAATTCCTATATACACCCTAGATGTGTTATGTTGCCGAATTTTTCCAGGAATTAGAGTTAACTTTCATAGTCAATTTAAACCTTGTGTTGAGTAATATTTTAATGTTTCCGCCAACTAGTTGTTTGATTAAGTTATTATTTATTCTTTTAACGCAATAGTATTAGGGTTTTGATTTTGAATCATGTCAAAATCCTATCACTCACTTAGGAAAACTTAGGGTTTCAATCAATCAATCCTAACCCTAGTGGTGACGCTTCTCGCATCGCATTGACCCCCTTAGTCATCTATCATCATGCAGGGGATTGCGCATGTGATTGCATTACCCTGAGATTGATTGACATGTTTACGCTTTACACGTATTGCCACTGAGTACACTGACACGTGCAAGGGGGTTTCTAGGGATACATGGAAAATTTTTTGATATTTCATGTCATGACCACATGAGAAATATGGACATGACACGTGTGTTGCATGTCGTGACCGCACAAGCAATGTGGGCATGACAGTCCACTCTCAAGAAGAGTGGTGCAGAGAAGTTAAAACCTAAATTCTACAATCCTTTCAGGATTATCAGGCAAGTAGGTGAGGTGGCTTATGAGCTTGAGCTTCCATCAGATAGCAGAGTACATAATGTGTTCCATGTTTCCAGACTAAAGAAAGCTCTTGGCCACAATAAAGTTTCATCTGCAGAGCTTCCACCACTGGATGAGGAGGGTAAGTTAATCTTAGTGCCAGAGGCTATCATTGACACCTAGGAAAGACATTTGAGGAAATGGTTTATCAAAGAGTACTTGGTCAAGTGGAAGAATCTACCAATTGAGGATGCCACATGGGAGAGTGAGCAGATATTGCAGCATCCAAAGTTGAGGTTGCTTGAGGACAAGCAATCTTGGGAAGGGCGAACTGTAATGTCCCCCACTTAGCTCATTACTCTAGGAGATCAGGGTTAGCCTATAACTCTACTTCTATAGGCTAATGGGATGTTTAGGAAGTCTTTCCAGGGACTTACTATTTATTGTAAGTTGTGAGTCAAGCGGTTACTATTTCTGGCAAGGCAATTGGAGATGATCCTTGGCACATATTTCATAAGTTAAAGTATCGAGAGCTCTAATATAGACATAATATAAGTTAAATTAAAGATTTAACATATATCTTTATGTAATATGTTATGACTTCACTTTATGTTATAAAGTCACTTTATATTTAAGTCATAACTTAAAAGTGACTTCCTAGGGAGGAACGCCCCTCCATGGTGGTTCAAGGGGGTTAAAAAGAATTAAAAATTAAAATAATTCCCTCTTCTTGGGCGTTGAGGTGGAAGGAAATAAATGAGGGGGAAAATCTCTCATTTGCATATGCTATTGTGAATAAATATTGCTCTTGCTTTGGGTTGCCCATGCATAGGGTTTGATACTTGGCTTTGTGGTTGAAGAATGAATTGCAAAGATGACAACCTTTGCAAATTCACCTTTCCTTATGTATGAAAGAGTGCATTAGGAGGGGGTTTGAGGAGGCCTCACACGGAGGCTTCATTTGTGCATTCTAGGAATCCATTTTGGAGTTGTTTTGAGCTGATAATGAATCTACCTTGAGGGTTTTATTGTTGCAACTGATAGTAATTCACTTGGAGGCTATTTCCTTAAGATTTTTGTAGAGATTATTGTTGCAGACCCAAATACTTTAGGTTGTACATAGTACTTGCTTGTCGTACCTCATATTCTTGGGGACATTCATTTGTGGACGATTTGGAGCTAAAACCTATTGTTTGCTATCCCATTCTAGTCGCCTATCCTAGCAGATAATTTCTAGGTAGATTTGAGGGGAAAAGGACTATCATTTCAGTGATTTATTGTTGGTATATCCATTCAACTAGGTCGTACAGTATAGCTAGGGATGTTGGGCCTTATGTATTGATTTCTTCAATCTTTGTGGCATGTAATACATCTAAACTTGGCACCTAGGGACTTGAAGTCCATTATCCATGAATACATGACAAAATATTTCATTGTATTAAAGTTTGGAGCAATTTCCTATATGCATATGTGTTGGTTCGGCAATGGCTCCGAGATGAAGTTGTGAATTTGGATATGGGTATGTAATAGAACTTCATATTTTGGCTTCCTTCAATCTAGGTCTTTGTTATTTTGTTGATAGCTATTCTAGTTTTTTTGGCTTTTCCATATATGTTGCATTTTCTATATCAATGTTGCAAAAACTACACATGCAAAAACATGCACTAAAAACCTAAACTCAAAAACATCAAAAACACCAAAACACAGTTCAGAGAAAACATATACTAGGGGTGTATGTTACAGAATTAGAAGTCATGTGCATGACATTTTGAGGAGATTGGTTGTGAGTGGAAATGAAAGGTAGTTGAGAGTAATTGTGAGTGGAAGGTGGTTGAGAATAGTTGTATGTAAGAGGTGGTTGAGAATAAGTGGGATTGAATGGTGGTTGAGAGTGAGTATTCATAAAAGAGGTCACCTTAGGTGCTACGTTTTGATAGTTGAATCCCACATATTTGTAATTTTGGAATTAGTGCCATTAGATACTCCAATACCAGTGGTAGAATTACTACAAGCATTTACATTAGTAGTTAAAATTGTTGATGTAAATGTAGATGTTTTAGTATTCAGTATAGGTGTCGATACTTGCGTATGAGATGGTGATGAGATGTTATTAATAAAATTTGCACATTTAGTCATCGGCATAACATTATGATACACTATATGCATTAAGCCTCAAATTGCATTAACACCATCTTGTCCTTCTTTTAACAATTCTCTTATGTTATGAATCGTAGTTATAGCTTTGTTTGCTATCCTTTCATTTTCCATAAATGCTTGAAAATCAGCTAGTTCTTTATCAAGTTTGTGTATATGCTCATCAGGTACATGTGTTATCACATCAATAGGTTCCTCAACATAATGAAATATTTGTTCTTCCATTGTTGTTGTTGGAGGCATGAGATCTTGCAAAATTTGTCTCTCCTTTTGTAAAGAATGTGTTCAATGGATTTTCAGAGGTAGGAATGTCGTTGCTTTTAGGGGGCACTATAACCCATTAGTCTAATACTTCTTCTTAAAGGGATATTTCTATTAGTGCAATGGGTTATAAGACTCATGCAAAATCATACAACACTCAATGCACAAACTAATAAAATAATCCCAAGGAACAAGATATGTTTATATGCCTAAAATGTTCACTTTTTCTGCAATATTTCAATACAAATGTCTAAGAGAAGAGGTGTTGTGAAAAAATTAATGAGGAGAAGCAAATAATAAGCTCAATATCAATCCAATAATGGAAAAATATCCTTCACAACACACCTAGAATACAAATCTATATGAAAACTAGTCAAAATCTAGTGAAAATGCAAGGCTTTTAAACCCTAATTGTGAAATTAAGGCATGAATTTTTGCAAAAAGACACTATGATCAAACACTACAATTATAAATCAATCCTAAATGAGTGTTTAAAAGAGTATTGAAATATGAAACAAGATTTTAACTACAAACTCTAGCTAATGTAAAGACTAGGTTAAATGAAAAATGCACAATTTCAAGCAAAATCTAACAAATTAAGCATGCAAATGCAATGAAAATGATTAATTAATGACGTGCTACTATAATTTATATCAGATCTAATGAAAATATTAGAAAATAAATGAAATTTAATTAAATGATGTCAAAATACAAGCCTAAAATGCTGATTTTTTCAAATTTTTCAATTTTTTGTAAAGTTTCAAATGCAATAAGATGAAAATTAAATGAATGAATGTAAATATAAAGTACAACCCTCAGCAAGGTGCAAAATTCAAATAAACACGGGTTCACCAAAATGTTTTATAGGAAAAGGGAGGAAAATGATAAATGGGTTAAATCCTCCATTCACTACAAACATTCAAGGACATTCAACCGAATTGAATCACAACTTTTGCAAAAGGATTCACCTATAGGCTAGGTGTCCCTTGCAATGCTATGGAAACTCATAAATTATCAATTAATGTATTAATTTAATGCTCAAATATGCTTAAAACCCTAATCATGTAAAATCAGAAGCAAACTGATAAATTATGACAAATGCTCGCAGACCAAGATAGTAGACAAAGATTAGTTACTGACCATTTTTCAAAGTTCATGATGTAGAATACTCGAGGACATTGCCACTCGCGCCCTAGTCTAATGCAGTGTTTTCTTCAGGGGTTTTTAGACTTCTTATGACACTAATGATCATTGTTCTGTTCGTTTTAATCGCAGAAGATGCGGAGGACACTTCCACTCGCACTATAGTCTAAGGTAGGATATTCCTCAGGATGTCAGGACTTCTTCTAATTCTAAGTATCACTGTCAAAGATATTTCTATGTTTGCAACCTCGGAGAAGATTGCCACTAGCGCCCTTGTCCCAAAAGTGCACCAAGTTGCTTCTTTCCGTCAGATCTGGAATCCTTATCTTCTACAACCTTCCTCTGTAACTCCATTCCACAAAATCTAATACCTATAACCTACAATTTCACAAGGAGTGTGGTTGGGGGTTGTGGTGTTTAGGAGCTTGCCTTAGTCAAGCCCCAGAAGGACATTTAAGTCTTTTGAATACCATTGTCAGATAAAGAGTGTGTATCCCTACGGGATAGAGGCAAAAAAAATTGATAAATGATTCAAACACAAATAGATATCACCTCAAAGGTTTAGCTCACATGTAGATGAAAATCCTTCAACACATCAAAAGATGAAGCTAAATCTGCAATCACAAACACAACAACAATATTATGCTTTGCAACAATGAATAGCTTGAATGCTCTAAAATTATAAGTTCACCAAAAGTTTTCCAAAAGTTCATAATCATATTCCTGTCATCTTCTAGTTTACAAATGAAACACTAAACATGCTTATATATGCATTCGCGCTTTAAATTTCATAATTCAAACTTAAGATGTTGGCAATGAAACCTTCTAATGGTCACATAACTGAGATTCAGATTTGGGACCTGCCTGAAATAGGGAAAGACAAGGGCACGAGCACCCATGTTCTTAGGTCCTATTTTAGGGTAGGGTCAAGTGCAACAATGTCTTTCAAGCCCCATGTGACATGGGTTTCAGGCCATTTTCTTCTAGGAGTTAAAATGAACATGCAAGATACAAAACAAGGGACCTGATAGCTAAACTTAGGAGGTAAAATTCCTAGGGGAACATTTTACGACATAACATTTCCATAGGCACATGAACAAAAGCATCATAGCCAAAAACCATTAAATGTGAAACAAAAGGTTTCTTACCTGTCCACACTTCATAAGGTGTTGAATCAAGAGCCTTACAAGGAGATCTATTTAACAAGTAACAAGCGGTACTCACGACTTTTTCCCAAAAGCATTTATCCAAATGTGCATCACTTAACATACTTCTGGCTCTTTCCATTACTGTTTAGTTCATCCTTTCTACAACACCATTTTGTTGTGGTGTATATGGAGTTGTCTTTTGTCTTATGATACCTGTATGCTTACAAAACTCATCAAATTTCTTAGGGAAATATTCCCCTCCATTGTCAGATCTTAATATTTTTTTATCTTACTTGTCCTAATTGTTTTCTCCCAAGACTTTAAACTTCTTAAACTTAGTGAAAACTTTAGATTTATGCTTCGTAAAATAAATCCATATGAATCTAGATACATCATCAATGAAGGTAACAAAATAACAGGATTTTCCAATATAATCATTATCCACAAATCCAAATACATCTGAATGAATAATTTCTAAATTCTCTTTTCTTGATTGCTTCTTGAAGAAAAAGATGTTTTGTTTTGTTTGTCAAACACACAATGCTCACAAAAATCAAAGTGCTCATCAGAAAAGGAAAAACCATCCAACAAATTTTTATTCATAATTATTTTCAAAGCATTTTCACTTGTGTGGGCCAATCTATAGTGCCACAACATACATGTATTTTCAATAGTTTCAGTTACATAAGTGGAATTACAAACTATAGTAGCATCAAGCTTAAACAATGTTCCCATCCTTGTTCCTCTCACTACCACCAAGCTTCCTCTCACCATTCTGCAAGCATGCTTATTAAACATTACATGCATTCTTGAATCATTCAACTTTGGAACAAAAATAAGATTTCTATCCAATCCAGGAATATGTAAAACACCAGGGAGGGTTTTAGTTCTCCCATCACTGAAACACAACAATACCTTTCCTCATCCAACAATCAATAATGTAGTGTTGTCTCCAAGGTAGACATTACCTCCATAATATTACTCATATGTGGAAAACCATTCTTTGTGCAGATTCATGTGATGCAAGCATCATGATTCAACCAACCAATGTTCATTAGCAACAATATTACAAGAAAAAAGTGAAACCTCATCACCTGCATCTGAAGACTTTTTTGTAGAGGAATCCCACAATTTCTTCTTGTTTCTGCATTCCTTCTTAACATGCCCTCTTTTTTTATAGTTCCAACATTTAACTCTATTCTTCTTTCCAAGAGTCTTAGATCTACCTTTAAATTTGTCCTTAAGCCTCTTCTGATCCACTTTTGGTCATCTTTACTTAAACCTTCCGCTAACATTAAGAGCATCCACCAAGTTATCCATAGGCTTCTTCCTCATTTCCTATGACAACAAAGTTGCAACAAGACCATATATCTTTGGATCTTTGAGATTAGCAATGATAGCAAGAATAAAATTCTCCCAAGGCTTAGGTAAAGAGCAAAGAAGCATAATACATTTATCTTCTTCCTCAACCTTAACATCTACAGAGGCTAGTTGACTTACAATCAAATTAAATGAATTTAAATGCTCTACAATAGATTCAACTAGCCTCTATAGATTCATTTAAGTTGATAGTGAGTAAACTAGCCTCTATAGATGTTAAGGTTGAGACTTCATTTTCATAGAAAATAACTTTCGCTTTAAATTAAGTTTGTTTACCAGACTTTTGGCTTGATAGATTTCACCCAACCATTTCCATAAAGCATATGCAGTCTTATCTTCAATGACATTCAGTAGGACAAAATGTCACATCTCATTTTATGGACTTTATTATTAATTTAGATTATTGGACATTCACTATGATTGTTTTACTATAAGTGATTCCACGTATGTGAAAGTAATTTTTGTAATGTTATAAATGCATGATTTTTAAGTCGATTTAATAATTGAATATTATTGGTACAATCATGGATGATTCATTATGTTTTGCTTTAGCTATGATTTTGGGGAACTAACCTATTGATGTGGAGTTGAGTGCGAATGAATGCAGGTACTCATCAAAGACGAGAACATGGTTGAGGTAGAGATGTTCTAGGCACTCGACAAGAACTTATAGGATGGATAAACCTGATGCACTCACACACTTGTTGGGAATTAAGGTGTCTCAACCTTGGTAATTACTTACATTATTAATGTTTGTATTTATTATTGAATTGCCTATGTTGTAAATATTTGTAAATTCCATATTGTCATATTGTGGGATGTGGTACGGTGATGTGTCAATCCTACATGGAATATGACAACTTGTAATTTTGTCCTCACATGAGGAGATAGGCATCCCACTTTGTGGTAGGAGCATTTTACCATGTGTCGGCATCTTCCATGTTGTGTAAGGGAATATTGAACGAAATGGTCATGACAAATTCCTATGATAGAATCTATGACATGTAAGAGTCAGAAATAGAAATTTGTAAGACAGATGAGGACATGTGTCATGAAGCATCTTTGAAAAAGGCATATTTGGACACCCCAAGGTGGACTATGATATGTTGTAAGAGAATATGCTATTTATAGCATGTGTATGACAGATTCTCTTACAGCTGTAAGTTGTAACTGCTATGACAGATTCTATGACGATCGTAAGTGTCGTAAGAGCATCTGTTATAGCCCATTTTGGAAATAAGTGACCTCTTTGGGATGGGAGCTATGGACAAGTTTCAAGTACATTCTACAATGTTGACCAAGTGTCCCTAGGCATGGGTTTTGGGCCATGAGGTGAAGTTGGATGCCCATCCCAAGATAGGACCTATTTTGCCTTGTATTTTCTATATAAACAAGTGCTTGGAGATGGAGTTTGTATTACAGGTTTATAGGTACTGTTATGCTATTGGATTGACTCCAGATATGAGTGTCATAGACCATTGAAGCTTGCATTGCAAGTGTATTGTAAACATTCTTTCAGATTTGTTAATACATTGTGCAAGTTTTTGAGTGTGGGGTTTTTCACCTAATAAGGGTTTTCCCTACCATATATCTTTATCTCTCTTCTTCTGTCTTCTTTTGGTTTATTTGTATTGCTACAATGTCTCGTTTAGATGTTCTATGTTGCTATAGTTGTAAGGAATAATTTTAATTTGCATAGCCCTCTCCTCATTAGATTAGTGTAGGAAGTGATTTCCGTACACCAAGCTTCCTTTCAGTTGGTATTAGAGCTTGATCACCTTTGGTCTTAATTGTTGGGTAGGGTTTTTTTGAGCTGATCTTAAGTTGAGTGGGAGTCTGTGCAGAGTATTCTATTTTCTATTACAACAAGGAGATGGAAAGCATGTCCAGAAAAATGGAAGTGGAGAAGTTCAATGGCACTAATTTAGAGCTGTGGAAGCTCAAGATGGAAGACATGCTTGTTGACTGAGACCTTTGGGAAACTGTTACCACAACTAAACCAGCTACAATGCAACAAGCTAATTGGGATCTCAAGGATCAGAAGGCTAAGGGTCTCATAAGACTTAGTCTTGTTGATTCTGTGTTGTTAAATGTCCATGAGGAGAAGACTACAACCTTGCTTTGGAAGAAGTTGGGAGATGTGTATCAAGCCAAATCCCTGGTTAATAAACTTTTTCTAAGAAAGAAGTTGTATTCTCTTCGAATGGAGGATGGAGGATTCGTTGTTGAACATATGAATGCTTTTATCATGCTAGTTGTACAGTTGACATCTATTGGTGTAAAGATGGAGGAGGATCGGTGTATGACCTTGATTTGTTCTTTGCCGGACTCGTGGGATCACCTTGTCATGGCTATTGGAAGCACCACATCCACATTCAAGATGGATGTGGTATATGTGTTCTTATCTGAAAAGATGTAGAGGAAGTCTTCTGATGCAGCCAAAGAGGCTCTTGTAGTTCGTGGAAGACCCAAGAAGAAAGGGAAAAAAGAAGGACAAGAAAGCTGAGAAGGGTAGATCCAAATCCCGTGGGAGATCCAAATCTCCTAGAAAGTCCAAGGCTATCTATTGGAACTATGGTAAATTTGGGCATTTCTGAAAGGAATGCAAAGAGGAGAAGAAGAAGAAGAAGAAATCTCCTGATTCAGATTCTAACAAATCACAAGATGATGGTGATGCTTTCATCGTAGCCCTGGCAACCCATGCATCTGATGATGTGTGGCTGATTGACTCTGGTGCGTCATTCCACATGACCTCGCATCGAGATTGGTTCACTAAGTATGAGGAGTTTGATGGTGGAAAGGTGTACTTGGGTGACGACTCTCATCTAAAGATTGTTGGTCATGGAAGAGTCTCTATCCGATTCCTTGTTGGTCGAGTGAAGGGGATCTTTGGGGTTATGCATATCCCAAGCTTAGCACAGAACCTGCTTTATGTAAGTAGTTTGAATGATGCAGGTGTGCAGGTTGTCTTTTCGAAAGAAGGATGCAAGATGACTAGAGGAGCTATGGTTCTTGCTAAGGGTACTAAGAGAGGTACTCTGTTTCAGCTAGAGGCATGCATTTCACAATGCAATAGTTCTTCTGTTTCAAAGAAGAGGGCAGCAGTCACTTCATCCCCACCATCTGAATGAGCAGTCAAGAGATCTATTGTTTCTAGTTCTAATGTTTGTAATCATGCCTTGGAAGTTAAACTTCCTACTGAAAAGATAATGTTATGGCATAAGAGATTTGGCCACATTGGTGAGAAGGGTCTACATACCCTGAAAAATAAAAACCTTGTTGAGGGGTTAGATGATTGTAATCTTGAGTTCAACTTTTGCGAACATTGCATTTATGGGAAACAAAACCATGTTCAGTTTTATTCGAGTTCTCACAAGTCTTCTGGTGTGTTGGACCTTGTTCATTCTGATGTACTTGGTCCTGTTAATGTTCCTTCGTTATCAAAATCTATATATTTTCTATCTTTTATAGATGACTACAATAGAAGGACATGGATTTATTTTCTCATAAGCAAATCTGAAGTCTATAGTAAGTTTAAAGAGTTTAAGGCCTTTGCTAAAAATTAGACTAGTAAGAAGATTAAGTGTTTGAGAACTGACAATGGTGGTAAGTTATGTTCTACAGAATTCGATAAATATTGCAAGGAACTTGGGATTGAAAGACATAAGACAACTCCATACACTCCACAGTAAAATGGAGTTGCAGAAAGGATGAACAAGACACCGATGGAGAAGGCTAGGAGTATGCTTAGTGGAGCTAGCCTAGAACAAAAGTTTTGGACTGAAGTTGTTTCCACTGCTTACTATCTTGTTAATAGATCTCCCATATTAGCGCTTATTGGAAAGACACCCATAGGGGTGTGGTCTGGTAGAAAGCCTTCAATAAGGCATCTTCATGTTTTTGGTTGTGAGGCATATGTACATGTGCCTAGGGAGAAGCAGTCAAAATTGGAGAACAAGGATGTTAAGTGTATCTTCATTGGCTATGGTGTCAGTGTGAAAGGACACAAGCTTTAGGACCCCGTGGCTGAAAAAGTGTTGTATAGCAGAAGTGTCATCTTCAGAGAGCTTACACCTTCTTCCATTGTTTTACAGCCAAAAGAAAAAGAAAAGAAAGAGGATGTTGTTCAGTTTCCTCTCACCCCTGAGAAGACTGAACAAAAAGACAATGTTGGACCTGATGATGAGGAGAGCTCTAGCAGCTCTGAAAGCTCAAATGAAGAAGTTGAACCTCAACCTTAGCTCTTAAGGAGGTCTACACAGATAAGAAAGCAACCTAAAAGGTTTGGTTTTACATTGCTTGATTCTAGTTGTGCTTTTGCATTGCTTACTAATAGTGATGAACCTAGAACTGTATCAGAGGCTATGGACATGAAAAATGCAGGTTCCTAGAAAGAGGCCATGGAGGATGAAATGGCTTCTTTGGAAAAGAATCAAACTTAGGACTTAGTGCCTTTGCCTCCTGGATGAAAACCCGTTGGATGCAAATGGGTGTTCAAGAAGAAATTTGGTGCAGATGGCAGTGTTGACAAGTATAAGGCCAGATTGGTTGCGAAGGGGTATTCACAAGTGGAGGGTATAGATTATGTTGAGATCTTCTCTCCCGTTGCAAAGCTGTCATATGCATTTGATTCCTATCGTCTCTCGTAACAGCTTATGACTTGGAGGTAGAACAGATGGATGTGAAGACAACTTTCCTTCATGATGATTTGGAGGAAGAAATCTACATGTCACAGCCAGAGCATTAAATGTGAAAGGTAAAGAAAATTTGGTTTGCAAACTTAAGAAGTCTTTGTATGTTTGAAGTAATCCCCTAGGAGATGGTACTTGAAGTTTGATGCCTTTGTGTTGTCAATTGGATTTGTGAGATCGAAATCAGATCACTGTGTGTATTATAAGTTTGATGGTGATCATATTCTCATTGTTGCACTATATGTTGATGATATGTTGTTCATTGGGAAGGGTAAGAATATGATTTCTGATTTTAAATCTTAGTTGTCAGCACAGTTTGAAATGAAAGATTTAGGGGCAGCCAAGTACATTCTAGGAATGGAAATCAGAAGAGACAGAACCAACAGAAAACTTTGGCTAAGTCAGAGTAAGTATGTGAAGACCATGTTGGATAGGTTCAGCATGGCAGATTGTAGACCATTGTGTGTTCCCGTTTATTTGGGGACAAAGTTATCTATTGAGGATTGTCCAAAATCTCCTAGTGAGGTGGAGGACATGAGCAGAGTACCTTATGCTAGTGTTGTTGGTAGTTTGATGTATGCTATGGTTTGCACAAGACCAGACATTGTCCAAGCAGTGGGAGTCCTTAGTTGATTTATGGCTAATCCTGGATGAGTTCATTGGGATGCAATTAAGCGAGTGTTCAAATATTTAAGGGGTACTTCCAAGTATTCCATTTTCTATCATGGTAATGTTTCAGGACCTCTGAATTTTGTTGATATTCATGCATTTGTGGATTCAGATTGGGTAGGTGACATTGACAGCAGGAGATCCACCAGTGCTTATGTGTTTACGCTATTTGGTGGTGCTATTAGCTAGATGAGTAAGTGACAACCTGTTGTTGCTTTGTCTATGACAGAAGCTGAGTATATGGAAGCAACTCATGCTTATAAGGAATCCATTTATCTTAAGAGATTATGTTCTGATATTGGTGTTGATGCAAGTCAGATCATGATCAATTATGACAGTCAGAGTGCAATTTGCCTTGCGAAGAATCCAAATTTTCATGCTAAAACAAAGCACATTGATGTTTAGTTTCACTTCGTGCGAGACATGGTTGAGGATGGAAAGGTAAATTTGGGGAAGGTAGATACTTTGAAGAATGTTGCAGATGCATTGATGAAGCCAGTGGGCACAAAGAAGTTCAGATGGTGTTTGAAGGCTATGGGCCTCTCAGCCTATTGCAGTTAAATCCTATTTTTCTATTGGCTCTTACAAGGTGTTCGACAAGTGGGAGAATGTTGGGAATTAAGGTGTCTCAACCTTGGTAATTCCTTACATTAATAATGTTTGTATTTATTATTTAATTGCCTATGTTGTAAATATTTGTAAATTCTATATTGTCATATTGTGGGATGTGGCACAGTGATGTGTCAATCCTACATGGAATATGACAACTTGTAATTTTGTCCTCACATGAGGAGATATGTGTCTCACTTTGTGGTAGGAGCATTTTGCCATGTGTCGGCATCTTCCATGTTGTGTAAGGGAATATTGACCGAAACGGTTATGACGGATTCCTATGAAAAAATCTATGACATGTGAGAGTTAGAAATAGAAGTTTGTAAGACAGGTGAGGACATGTGTCATGAAGCATCTTTGAAAAAGGCATATTTGGGCACCCCAAGGTGGACTATGACATGTTGTAAGAGAATATGCTATTTATAGCATGTGTATGACAGATTCTCTTACAGCTGTAAGTTGTAATTGCTATGACAGATTCTATGACGGTCGTAAGTGTTGTAAGAGCATCTGTCATAGCCCATTTTCGAAATAGGTGACCTCTTTGGGATGGGAGCTATGGACAAGTGTCAAGCACATTCTACAATGTTGACCAAGTGTCCCTAGGCGTGGGTTTTGGTCATGAGGCCAAGTTGGATGCCCATCCCAAGATAGGACCTATTTTGCCTTGTATTGTCTATATAAACAGGTGCTTGGAGATGGAGTTTGTATTACAGGTTTACAAGTATTATTATGCTATTGGATTGACTCCAAATACAAGTTTCAAAGACCATTGAAGATTGCATTGCAAGTGTATTGTAAACATTCTTTCAGATTTGTTAATACATTGTGCAAGTTTCTGAGTGTGGAGTTTTTCACCTGATAAGGGTTTTCCCCACTGTATATCTTTGTCTCTCTTCTTCTGTCTTCTTTTTGGTTCATGTGTATTGCTACAATATCTTGTTTAAATGTTCTATGTTGCTGTAGTTGTAAGAAATAGTTTTAATTTGCATAGCCCTCTCCTCATTAGATTAGTGTAGGAAGTTATTTCCGCACACCAAGCTTCCTTTCAACACTTGCGTAGTCTCATGTCATATTGCATTTTGAATGGCGTTAATATTCATTATTATATGGTTAATAAATGTGATTGATGTCTTGTGAGTAGGCAAATATATGTTTGAGATGCTACAATAAGTCTATTCGATGTAAATTAGTCATGAAAATATTATGTTCCTTCGATTTATATTTAAAGGAATGGTGTATATTATATTATTTAATTATAAATAATAAAAGTGTTTTCCTATTTATATAATATATTAGTGTTTAAAAAATAATATCTTGGTTAGACTTAAAAACAATTATGTTTTATTTAAAAATAATATATTATATTACTAATATATTAAATATAGGAAATCTAAATATATTAATAATAATCGATCATGCAAAGCGACAGAAATAAAGAAGTTTATTTTTTATTTAAAAAAAAAGATCATTGGTTAAAATTGCCAAGAAGACATGCAATAGGAGTTAATGAATAGTTTTCAAGAAAGGGGGAGCCAAATATACAGAAAACCCAACACCAATATTAGGGAGAATTTTTTTTAATAAAACAAGGGACAGAAGAAAGAATCGGGATCATCATTGTTCTGACTGAGAAAAAGAGAGAAGAGATCAACAATAGGAGAGGAAGGAAGCACCACGGCAGAAGTGAAGCCTGATCGACGTCAGGGGCAGAAATTGACTTAGACAACGAAGGAAATCGGGTATTTTCCTTGAGTTATATTCTGCTTAAATTTTTGTTGTATTATGTTATTAAAATTCTAGTCTGAGTAATGTCTTAGTTAGCCTATTTTGACTGCCACTTGAGCCTTGTTTTTATTTCCTTCCACCTGCTTTTCTACCTCTGCGTTCTACTTTTGGAATCAACTTTCTTTTTCTATTTGGCACTAGCCTGAGTTTTCCTTGGTCATTGTTTTTGGTTGGATTATGATTGATATTAATCTGTATTTGCTTAAAACTGTCGCCTTTATGCCTTCCAAACTAAGTAGAAATCGACCCTTCATCTTTTGATGGCCTTAAACATTTTTCAAATGGCCTACTACTGTGATGTATGTTGGCCAGTTCTTTATTGCTAATACGTGAAGTTAATTACTAATTCCTATGAACTTTCACTAGCCTAAAAATATCTTTCAGTCAACCTACTAAATGGTAACTGTGTATTTGACTTTTACCAGTTTCTACATTGTAGAAATGGCCTACTTGATATCACCTTGCTAATGGTTGATCTGTCATGTTTCCAAATGGTTTCCTTATAAATTTCTGATAGTTGAATATCTAGGTGTTCCCTCCTGCCAGTTGTTTTGAGGTTGCTAGACGTTTCATGCAGGGCTAGGTTTCCTTCGTGTTATGAAGGGATCTAAGGAAGTGTAATTGCTTCATGGTTGGGTGGAAAGTGCCTGAGTCATGTTCCCGTCTCTCAGCTTGCAAGAGGACCATGTGGGTTCGTGGCAGCTGGAGAGTTGATTAAATTATTATTTCTTATATTGTACATGATTATTGCATCTTGTTTAATTTATCATTGGATGATTTATGGCATGAAAGCCAATGGACATTGCATATTAATTTATAGTGCTAACACCTAGATTAAGCACGTGATTTGTAAGATTTAATGACTTTATTGATTAATATTTATGAGATTTATCTTTTTACTTAAGATGATGTAATTAAGTGGATTACTTCAGTAACTTTTGTGATGGAATGAGTGCTTTACACAAAATTTGCAAGACACAACCAAATTGTACCTCGTGCCTTTTTGTCCATCTTGTCCCACTCATCTTGACTAATAGTATTGTTACTAAATTATGTTTGCAACCTAATTTAGTAAGGCCTAATAGCAGTTGTTGAAAAGGGGGGTAAGAAATTTTTTTATACACAGGATCATCCAGTCAATGTCTGATTTCTTGGTAAAGGAGTTGTTTCATGATCATTCATCAAGATCATGTAACAACTCAAACTAGGTTGTTACACCATCCTGGTAAGTGAAAATGAGAAAACATAAGAAAATAAGCATTCAAAAGATGACAGGTATTTATTTGAGATCATATTTCAGTTATGATATTGTTGTTCATTTAGTACATTTCAGTGCATCTTCAAGAAGGAGGTATTTATAAACTGTCAATTCATCATATTTAAATGTGTTTTAAATGAAGTTTAGTTGTTGTCATGCTATGTAATTGATTCATAAAGAAAAGTACACATAAGTCATTACATGATATGAAATAATTGGTTGTATTCAAAAGAAATGTTTAAATATGTCCCACACAAGTAGTGGGCATGACTGATTTGATATAGCATAAAGGAAATCTATACAAAAGAAGGTAAAAGTAGTAAAAACACATGAGCAGAAGTTATATCCATCATTTCCTGCACGTGCAGTTTTGTGTTGATTTTCTTTGCTCCCATCTCCTCCTTGTTGCTGATCTTCAGATGAACCTGCATGATAATGAAAGAATTGGGTTAGAGCTCTAGTTATAAAATCTGATCATATGTCCTACCAACAGAAATATAACCTTCATTCAGGATGCATTAAATCAACCCATCAAATGGAAGTCAAATCATCAGGAAGAGCACCAAGCTTCATTGTTTTTGCTAACTTGTTTGTTCATTGTGCAGGTATAGGTGAAATATATCAAGATCAATCATTGTAATAGTATGTGGAGAAAATGTGGCTCCCACAAGGGTTGAGCCTAGCATACTACTCTCTTTATGTTTATTGAGAGGATTAAAGAGGCAATATTTTTCATTTCCAGAACAATGTATACGTTAATGTGAGAAAAGAAAAGCACAAGCATGCAAAGGATTCATTAACATCTGAAGCATTTTGTGAAAGTATGAAAACTTATGATGCCATCAAGCCATGGGACAGTCACTTTAAGGATAGAGAATTCATCATATGATCACCATATACCTCTGTAATATGAAGAAAAATCATAGGCTACAGGTATAACCACTTCATTGAGGATCAACCATGGAGTATAAAGGAATTTGTTGTTGCCATCAATGTTATTCTCAAACCAAGAAACATTGTGCCATGAAAACAATACAGGGAATACAAGTTGGCTCGTGACCAAATTGCAAGGAATGATGACAGCATTCACACATAGTGCATTAAAAAGTCTAAGTATGAGCATTCTTTTAGACCTATCATCAGGAGATAAGCTTTGACAAATAAATAAGAGCCTACAGTATACATGTGAGTATAGGTGCAGCCACAAGAATAAAGAGCAGTTTATAGTCATGGTAATATGTGCTAGCTCTATTCTCATATCCTCCATTGCTTTAGAGCTATGGTCACTTGCATCCTCTATGACTGTCCCACAATTTGGAGAGGGGGGGTTTTATGAAGTCTAAAATGTATCTTATACCAGGCCACTGTCATGAGAGTATCATCACTCCAAATAGCATACAGAAGCTAGACATACACAAGAGGGACAGTCATGTACTATTATAGCCATGAATGCTACTAGACATTCATTCATGGGAAATGCAAGGTCATTGTCATGACAACCTCTCAAACCATTTTCAGGTAGAAGCAATGGACATAAACCATGTGTTGAAAGCAGTTATAAGGTTATAAGGACTGCCTTACCAGGGAGTAGCAGTCTTACAAGATAAGAGAATAGTCATTTTTTAGATGACTGTCACCATAGCCAATGCACAACACAACTTGAAGAGTAAAAAGGCAAGAATAGAGAGTGTTGTTCATCAAACCCTACTAGGGTTTACCTATACTAAGAAACAGAGCCTTATTTGATCATTTCTTTCCAACAGCCAAGCAAATACAGAGAACAAAACACATAAGGAGACTTGAGTTGCAAGTCCTCATTTCCAAGAAATTTTCAAAGTCTCAACACTAACAATGAAAGCTGAGCAAGGAGAGGAAATATATACAGATATAGATACCTAGAAAGCAATAGAAAACTAGTATAAAAAATGTTCTTTCTTCCCTTGTTTTGTAACAAAATAGAGCAAAAAAGGAGTATGTACATGTAGCAAAAAATAATGAGGTTTTACCACTATTTCATCTTGCAGGAATACAAAGATATACAGAAAGGAAGCTTACCTGAATGAGAATGGTGATGAAGATAGCTCAAAAACCATAGTTAAAGCCTTCAGAAAGCCTCCAAGAGCTCGAGCGAACCCTAATTCATGGTGGTAGCATCCTCTCAAAGAAATGAAAAATGCATAATGAGCCCAATTAGGGCAAAAACTTTTGTTTTTTAGATGTGCACGCACAAGTTCCAATGGTGGTTCGGCCCCCTTGTGGTGTTTTACCACATTTTTATCAAAAAATCAAACTCCAAGCTAATGTTGGCTGTGGTCAAATCTCTATATCATTAAGCCTAATGGTGTAAGGAGAGCCCATGAGGGCTATGATTTTTCTTTTTGATTTTCTTAAGGTTTTGAAATGTTAAGTCAATGAAGATAATAATGCAAAGGTGATTTATGCATGGAAATGCCATGATAACATGGGAGTCATAAGGGAATATCATATGCATGCTTATGGTGATGGATGTGATATGGGAGTCATAAGGGTGCAGTGATTTGTATAATCAAATGATTTTATTTTGACTTGTGCATGTATTGGACATGAGGTCCAATGATATAGCATTATGGCATGGGAGATATAAGGGATTAATCCATGATTTTATTGATCATATCTCACATATGATAATGTGTTTTGACTTGTGCATGTGAGGAGAGTATGCTTTTATTGGCATCATCATAGGATGCATGAGGAGATTATGCAAGTCAAAGGGGAGTTATAAGGAGAGATATTATTTTTTACTTCTGAACTAAAAGAGAATTAAGGAAATGGAAAATAATTAGATTCTCCTCAGTTTATCATGATTTGGAAACCAATGTACAAATGTAAACAAATAATAAAGTAATAAATTATAAATTACTTTATTATTTGTCAAAAATTGTAAAAATCAAGAATAGACAAATTCATAACAAATAGTAAAGTAAATCATGACGATTACTTTATTATTTGTTCACATTGTTTTCTTCATCTCCAAAATCATGCAAAATTAGGATGTGGAGTTAATTGAGGTATTTTGGAGCCTTTGTACTTTATTTTTGGTCAAACTAGGAGGGGTTTGGAGTTCCACATGGTCAAACAGGATGTGAGAGGCAGTTTGGAGCTATTTTTTCTCAATTTGGATTAGTTATGAGGCCTCATTTCTAGGCTTTTCTCTTTTGCTCATGAATCAACTTGGAGGAGTTATTTTTAGAGTGCAGTTGAACTGCAGTGCTTTTTCCATGCACTTGAGGGTTCATTTTTTGATATATTGGAGAAAAACTTAGGTTTTTCTAAGTTCTTGCCTTCTTTTTTCTCTCGCACATTGTAGAGAATAGGAGTGTTTTGTAAATCATTATTTTCAGATCTATACAGTGCAGCAGGTTACAAGTTCATATTTTGTCTTATCCAGTGCTTTTTTCCTTCTATTTTCATTTAGAATACACCAAATTTGCCTTTTCATAAATATGCAAGTGCCTTCATGAATGATTTGATGAAATTATTGTGTTTTAACCATTAAATCCTTTAAGTTTGTCTCACTCATTATTGTACATCCATCACAGGTCTCAAGTTGTGCTTGTTTTCATTTTGGTCTTAGAACTGTGAAAATTTATTTTCCTCTTGAAAGAACAAACTGTTTGGCCTGCTTTAGAAACACTTTTGTGATTACGTCATCATTTCTGAACTGTGTAAATAGTTTCTTGGAGATAGTTGTGAATCATTCTGCAAGTTGTACCATCATATAGGTGCATCACCATAATTTCAAATTTAGTTTATTATTCCATTGCAATTCTTTCTATCATTTTTCCTGCAAAGTCAGCATACCATTAGATCAATCATAAGGGAACCAGCCCACAATCTGGAGGTCTACCTTCTTCATAGGATACCCACAACCTGAAGGTATTCCAATGTTACATAGGATTGTTGAGCTTCCCAGCTTTGCATCACAGGTGCAATCCTAGTTGATAACAAGTATCACTTTTCTTCTCTTTTGTTACAACCAACCATTGATCTATTTCTTCAAGTAAATCCTCAATTTTTATCTTCCACAACTCATAACATGTTCCATTAAATTTTTCAATGTCCAATCAGGATGCAAATACAACCATGTTTTCTACAAGAAATCTGCAAAACAAATTCAACTATCTAACTCCCATTACAGCTCAAAAAACCCTCACACTTCGACCCAAGACATAGAACTGGCCAGGATCTGATACCAAATGTTAGAAATGAAGGTTAAATGTTAAGGTTTTTAATATTCCCAAATCCCCATGAGGTTGTTTTGGACACTTGTGATGTTGTTTTGGATGGTTATAGCACCTCCACATGAAGACGGTAAGTGCGTTACAAGATAGGAAAAATTAGGTGTCCATAAGGACAAATTAGTTGCCCATGTGTAAGACATGAGTAATGGAGTTACAACCAATATTGTTTTATGCATTAAATGCTTGGATTTATCCAAGGGAGGCATTGGGATGTGATGACCAACTTGGATGCCCCATTTAGAGGGTGAAAATACTATATAAACAGGGTTTATGTGATGTTGGATTGAAGACTGGAGAGGAGATTTGCAAGTGGAGGTATTATAATCTTGCATTTGAAGATAATACATTCTTAGCCTCTCTTCTTGGTGGAGTTTTTTCTCGAAAGGGTTTCTCCACGTAAACCTTGTGTTGTGAGATGATCTTTTGGGTTTTCTTCCATTTTTATGTTGTTGATTTGTGCCTCTTTGTTGCTTCTTAGGTGATATTATCTTCCTTTTATTGTTGTTTTAAGTTCATCTAAGGTGGTTGTATTAAGCATGTTAAAGTGGTTGATTTAAGCATCGTAAAGAAGGTGAATCTCTACATGGTAATTCCTTATTAAGGCAACTTAATAAAAGATTCAATTTTAGATTGTTATATTGTAGTAGTCTAAGCCTTGTATCTCACCAATTGGTATCATATCTTGGAGATTTGATGATTAACAATTGGATTAAAGATTGTTCTTTTATCCAACAAAGCTCCACTCGTCCTGGAGTTCACCATTAGAATCCTCAATATCATCCCCATCATTTGCATATTCACCATTGGCCTTTGCACCATCCAAGCCATTCCTACTCAAGCCTCATTCAAAGCCTATTTTCCTGCTCAACACCATTTTAATCAATATAATTAAAAAAATAAGCAAAACATTCATTTTTGGTGTTAGCTTGAATCAATTGTAACACAATAGAACTATTTCTCAAAAATAAAAAGTACTTAAATCCTTTGCTAAGGTGCTTTAGCTCTTAGAATTAGGAATATGAAGTTTGTGAAAGGGAAAGAGAACCCAGCATGCACCTCACAACATCCTATATTTTACTTAAATAGATATTCAATAACTTGATGCAAGCACATACTACTATTTCCTTAAAGCGGAAACAAACATGGTTGATTTCCCATCACATTAACCCTTAGAGGGAAGATAATGTAGCTTACAGATCTAAGAAAATTTTAGTAGTATAATGACATGTAAATTAACACTTTAAGATCATGAAAGAAGAAGAAAATAGAAAAAAAGAAGAAACACCAATATACGTGGGGAAAACCCTTTCACATAAAAAAATCCACACTCCAAAGCATTGAACCAATGTATTAATCTGCACCAACAATGTTATAATACACTTGCAGGCTCAAAGCCTTAACATGGAGATTTACATCTTACTTCTCTAGAGGAAAAATGACAACATTTTGGCTCTTCAGAATTGCTTCAACCTGTAATAATGCTTCCTCAAAAACAAAGAAATACACTTAATGTAAGAGCTACAAAAGAAAAGCACCCTCAAAAAGCTAACTTAGCTTTCTCCACAAACTCCTCTGCAAAAACATACAAAGCATTCACTTTTAAATCTATTTTAAAGCATGAAAATCTTATGCTTTCTTTCTTAGGCATCCACTTCTCAAAAAGAATATTTTCCAACTTGAAAATCTTTTCCAAATCAAATAATTTGAAAATCATTTCCAAATCAAATAACTTGAAAATCTTTTCCAAAAAATAAAGCATATCCGCTTCATGTGCACTCCAAAGAGATAAGGATAAGATTTGCCATAAACAATAACTTCCTACAATAGAAACCTGCTAAACAAGACTCAAGGTCATCTGAGGTGGCACTCCTTATTTTTTCTCAACAAAAAGCACAAAATAGTTTTTTTCCTAGAATGGCTTAAAAACACCATTTCTGAAAAAGAAAAAAGCAAAACTACTTTTTCACCTCCTAAAAAATAGGAAACTCCAAAAATGACTCTAATGTTGAGACACCTTAATCCCAACATTCTCCCACTTGCCGAAGACCTATCAAGAGTCTATAGCAGCCAGTTGATCATGCCTCAAGGCCATGGAACTCAAACACCATCCAAACTTCTTTGTGCTCATTAGCTTTAGTGCATCTGAAACATTCACCAAAGTGCCAATTTCAAGCCCATTACCAGAACACAACTCTAAAGTCCAAACATCCCCCAAAACAAGATCAAGCATGAATGCTCCAGAATAATTAGAACAATAACCACATCTAGTTGTTTACATCCAACTAAAAAAACCCACCATTGATAGAACTTCTACATATGACATATTCAACCCATAATGCAGCTCTCATCCTTGTATAATCTATTGTCCTGCTCAAAGTTACCATCTCCCATGATGACAAACACACCAAAACCATTGATGTGCAAAAAATATGAAAACCCTTGATACTACAGTCCAATGAAAAATAATCTCCTAAAGATATACATACATCCTAGGAATCATACTGCATGAGCAATGCCAACCAAAGCAACTCACAGTCTACCAATCAGCACTTACATAAAAGTGTGGCTTATAATCAAAACATGTAATACAAAGAATAATCACAATGATCTACAAATTGCAACCAACCTGTTGCAAAACAGAGCATACTTCCACAAATAGTTTTCTTCTCACTCTCTCACCTTTGATCTCCTCCACTTCTCCCAAGTCCTCCACATCTCAAATAATATACATTAAAAAAACACATACTGTTGCTAAAAACAATAAAGTACAACAACAGTAGATGACCACAAACCCTGTGATCATACTAGATGAATAAAAACCTCTAGGAAGAAACATGAGACCATAAAAGAGAAACTGCAAACCATATCATGTCCTTCCAAAACCACCAAGTGCTAAGATGTGCCAAGTAAGATCTCCTTCACAAAACTCCAACTGAAAAGCCTTAACAACACCCAACTATTCAATCTCATTAGATCAAACAAAACATATATAACTCGTACAACAAAAAAAGGATGTAAGATTCTCTAACCAAAGAAGGTCAAACTCAAAACCATTCCAAAAAAAATAGGAATACATCCCAATAACATCTCCAAAACTTCTTATAAATCAAACCATATACCCAAGGAGATAATCATGCCAAATACTCCTCAACTGAACCCTCCAGAACTAGAAACTATAGCTCAAGATCCATATCCATGAGAAATCCAAGCATAAAACAAAATGAATCCGAAAAAATATGGGCAATACCTATCAGATCATTTTCTGCTGAGTGAACTGAGAGTGGGGGATGAGAATGTTCAACTGAGGTACACCAAGCCTCATAGACTCTCTCCAAGAAAGATCTCCTCTCAGCTCCAAACATGAACTCATGTCAATACCCAGGTGAAGGCTCCTCGGTCTTTTTCCTAAAATTTCACCATTCCAACACATAATCCCCACAACAAGAGATCTCTAGCCTCACCTTGACTCTCTCTAGTACCCATAAGCATCCATCAACCAATTCATTCTAACTTCAAATGCATCATGCCAACTACACGTCTGCAAAATCCAGGAATACACATGACATCATTGTTGTTAGATGGAGCCTAATCAGACTCAAAGGTTAAATTTTCCCCACTTTATTAGCGCAGTTTCCCCCCAAATTATTTAACGGGGGAGTGCAAGGGGCGCAGAGCCCCTCCTGTGGGACCAGGGGGCTTATCCCCCTGGCGGGGGCCCAAAGGCAGAGCCCACGGTGGGGGTCTGGGGGCTGCCCCCCAAAGCAAAAATTGCCTATTATTTTAAAAAGGCATCAAGTGTTATTTTTTTATTGACCGACATTAAAAAAACCCTATTTTTGTAACCGACAAAAATCTTGATATAAGCAGCTAAGGGTTAGGGTTTCATTTGATATTGTATTGTAGCATTTGTAGCGGTATTGAGTTGCAGGGATTGCTAATTGTAATTGGTTTGATTTACTGGATAATAATATTGAACTCTCTGTTTGGTGGATATAGCCTGAGTTTGGGTGAACCACGTTAAAACTTGTCTCTCGCTGTTATTATTTATGTGTATTTCCATTCCTCTGTTTAATCTTTATTTGCATTTAATTGATATCTTTTGCCGGCTAACCCTAACAAGTGGTATTAGAGCGGGTTGTGTTCAATTATTATCTGCAGGAAGGTCTCACGGTTGAGTAGGAGTCTCACGATTGAGTGGGAGCAATGGCAGACGAGGGCAAATTGAAGGTTGATAAATTCAATGGGCAGAACTATCAGTTATGGAAGATGCAGATGGAGGATTACCTCTATCAAAAGGATTTATGGATGTCATTGGAAGGAGTAGCCAAGAAACTGGCAACAATGATTGATGAGGATTGGAATATTCTTGACAGAAAGGCACTAGGAACCATTCGGCTGTGCCTGGCACCATCGGTGGCATTCAATATAATGGAAGCAAAGACAACAGATGGTCTAATGAAAGCTTTGGCTAAATTGTATAAAAAACCCTCAGCCTCAAATAAGGTATTTCTCATGAAGCGCTTGTTTAATCTGAAAATGGTTGAAGGTGGATCTATGACAGATCATTTAAATAAATTTAATACGATTGTCAATCAATTGACTTTTGTAAATGTAAAATTTGATGAAGAAGTTAGAGCTCTCTTGATATTATGTTTATTTCCTGAAAGTTGGGATACTTTGGTAATGGCAGTTAGTAACTCTATTTCTGGTTCAAATACCTTGAAATTTGATGATGTTGTTGGTGTTATTCTGAGTGAGGAAATTCATAGGAAAAGCTCAAGTGGATCCACATCAGGCAGTGTTTTGAATGCAGAAAGTAGGGGCAGATCAAAGGAGAGAGGAAAAGGTTCTGGAGGTCGTGGGAAGTCACGAGGAAAATCAAAGGACAAAAGATCCCAATCTAGAGGACAAAAGGATTGCTGGTACTATGGGAAACCAGGTCATCTAAAGAAAGATTGTTGGTCTCGGAAGAATAAAGGAGACAAACATGAAGGCAATAAGGAGACAAATGTGGTAAGTAATAAGTATGAAGATGATGCTTTGATTCTTTCCCTAGATAATGTTGATGATTCATGGGTTTTAGATTCAGGGGCCTCATTTCATGCTACGCCCCATAGAAGTTATTTTCTTGATTATGTCCAAGGGGATTTTGGGTTGGTTTATTTGGGAGATAACTAACCCTATCAGATTGTTGGAAAGGGAAGAATTAAGATTAAGTTGCAAAATGGGAATCATTGGCTACTACAAGAGGTAAGGCATGTTCCAAGGCTTAGTAGGAATTTAATTTCAGCAGGGCAGCTAGCTGAACAAGGTTGCATTGTTACATTTACTAATAAAAATTAGAAGGTTTCAAAAGGTGCCTTAGTAGCAGCAAAAGGTGTGAAAGTAGGCACCTTATATCTTTGTACAGGTCATATTGTTCCTTCTACTTTAGCTGTTATAAAGAAAAAAATAAACAGGTTTAGGAATAGTTATTGCAAGTTTGCAGGAAGAGACTGGAAAAGTTGCTGCAGGTTCTAAGACAACACTGTGGCATAACAGACTTGGGCATATGAGTGAAAAAGGTATGAAGGTACTTCATTCTAAGAAAGTTTTACCAAGTCTGAAATGTATTAATATGGATTTCTGTAAAAGTTATGTGTATGGCAAACAAAAGAGAGTCAGTTTTCTCAAGGATGGGAAGCAAAAGAAAAATGAAAAGTTGGAGCTTGTGCATACAGATGTATGGGGACCAGCTCAGGTATCTTCTCTCGGTGGCTCTCAGTATTATGTTACATTCATAGATGATGCAACTAGGAAGGTCTGGATTTATTTCCTTAGTCAGAAATCTGATGTATTTGAAACATTTAAGAAATGGAGAAGCTTGGTTGAGAATGAGACGGGTAAAAGATTAAAATCTCTCAGATCTGATAATAGTGGTGAGTATTGCAGCAAAGAATTTAAAGATTATTGTTCCTTTAATGGAATTCGTAGGCAGAAAATGGTACCAGGGACTCCACAAGAAAATGGAGTGGTTGAATGCATGACTAGGACAATAATGGAGCATGCAAGGACCATGAGATTACATGTTGGGCTGCCTTTAAACATGTGGGCAGAGGCTGTCAACACTACTATATATTCAATTAATAGAGGTCCTTCAGTTCCTTTGGGCTGTGGTATTCCAGAGGAAGCATGGACAGGTAAGAAGGTGAGTTATTCTTTTCTCAAAACCTTCAGATGTTAAGCATTTACACATGTAAATTCTAAAAATAGAACCAAGCTAGATGCAAAATCAAAAAAATGTACCTTTGTTGGATATGGCATTGATGAATTTGGTTATAGGCTTTGGGATTTTGAAAATCAGAAAATTGTGAGAAGCAGGGATGTTATATTCAATGAGAAGGTATTGTACAAAGATCAGTTGCAGCAGCATGAGAAGAAAGAAAAAGATTATGTGGTGCTGGATGATACCCCAAATAGTGATGTTCCAGTGGTTCCTCATGCTTCGCAATAGCAACTAGAAATACCACAAACTCCAGTAAATGTTAGACGGTCAACAAGGATAAGTAGACCTCCTGAAAGGTTTTCTCCCTCTTTATATTCTATTTTGTTAACAGATGCTGGTGAACCAGAAGGGTATGATGAAGTTATGCAGGTGGATACACAGGTTCAATGGGAGTTTGCTATGAAAGAAGAAATGGACTCCTTGCTGAAAAATCAAACTTGAAAATTATGTAAGTTGCCTACAGGTAAAAAGGCTTTACCAAACAAATGGGTTTACAGGCTGAAAGAAGAAGATGGAGGTAAGAAAATATTTAAGGCCAGGTTAGTTGTAAAAAGATTTGTACAGAAAAAGGGCATTGATTTTGATGAGATATTTTCTCTGGTTGTCAAGATGACTTTTATTCGTACTGTTTTAAGTATTGTGGTTGCTGAAGATTTGCATTTGGAACAACTAGATGTGAAAACTACATTTCTTCATGGTGATTTGGAGGAGGAGATATATACGGAACAACCCCAAGGATTTGAGGTCAAAGGTAAGGAGAAACAGGTGTGCAGATTGAAGAAGAGTTTGTATGGCTTGAAACAAGCACCTCGGCAATGGTATTTGAAATTTGATAGTTTTATGGCTGAGCAAGGCTACAGCAGGTGTAATTCTGACCATTGTGTTTATTTTAAGAGGTTGGATAATGACAGCTACATTATTTTATATTTATATGTTGATGACATGCTTGTAGTTGGGTCTAACATGGATCACATAAAAGAGTTAAAATAGCAGTTAGCACAGTCATTTGATATGAAGGATTTGGGGGCAGCAAAACAAATCCTTGGTATGAAAATTTACAAAGATAGGAAGAACAAAAAATTGACTCTATCTTAGGCTGCTTATGTTGAAAATATGTTGCAGAGATTCCATATTGAGAATGTAAAAGTTGTCAGCACACCTTTGCCTAGTCATTTGAAATTGACCAAGGAGATGTGTCCTAAGACACAAGAGGAGGAAGAGAAAATGTCCAAGGTACCATATGCTTTAGCTATAGGAAGTTTAATGTATGCTATGGTATGCACGAGACTGGATATTGCACATGTGTAGGAGTCGTTAGTAGGTATACGAGTCATCTCGAATTGGAGCATTAGAATGCAGTAAAATGGATTCTCAGATATTTGAGAGGTACATCCAATTAACACTTATGTTTTGAGGGCTCTAATACTGATTTAGCAGGTTACATAGACTCAGATTTGGCAGGGGATATTGATACTAAGCGGAGTACTACAGGTTATGTCTTTACTGTAGGAGGGACAGCGGTGAGTTGGATTTCTAGGTTGCAAAAGATGGTTGCTTTATCCACCACAGAGGCAGAATATGTAGATGCAACAAAGGCAAGCAAGGAGATGATATGGCTGCAATATTTCATGAAAAAATTGGGCAAACAACAGGCTAATAGTTCTTTGTATACAAACAGTCAGAGTGTCATACATCTTGCAAAGAATTATGCCTTGCATTCAAAGACCAAACACATACAGTTGAGGTATCACTTTATTCGGTCGGTGTTGGATGATGGATAATTACAGCTGGAAAAGATACATATAGATGACAATCCAGCGGATATGTTTACAAAGGTAGTGACAAGGGAGAAGCTGAGCTCCTCTTCAGCTTCGGTTGGTCTTCTAGACTGAACACAACAAAAGCAGAACAACAGAGTCTAGGGTGCTTATTTCCAGTGGGAGCTACAGGGTCAGCGGTGTTATGATCAGTCTCCAAGTGGGAGATGATATGGTGTGGAGTCTGATCAGTCTCCAAGTGGGAGATTGTTGTTATATGGAGCCTAATCAGACTCGAAGGTTAAATTTTCCCCACTTTTATCGGTGCAATTTCCCCCCAAATTATTTAACAGGGGAGTGCAGGGGGGGCAGAGCCCCTCCTGGGGGGCCCGGGGGGCTTATCCCCCTAGCAGGGGCCCAGGGGCAGAGCCCATGGTGGGGGTCTAGGGGCAATGCCCCTAGCGGGGGCTACTGGGGGCAGCGCCCCTGAAGCAAAAATTGCCTATTATTTTATAAAGGCGTCGGGTGTTATTTTTTTATTGACTGACATAAAAAAAATCCTATTTTTGTAACCGATAAAAAGCTTGATATAAGCGGCTAAGGGTTAGGGTTTCATTTGATATTGTATTGTAGCATTTGCAGTGGTATTGAGTTGCAGGGATTACTGATTGTAATCGGTTTGATTTACTGGATAATAATATTGGACTCTCTGTTTGGTGGATGTAGCCCAAGTTTGGGTGAACCACATTAAAACTTGTCTATCGTTGTTATTATTTCTGTGTATTTCCATTCCTCTTTTTAATCTTTATTTGCATTTAATTGATATCTTCTGCTGGCTAACCCTAACAATCACGATCTAACATCTCCTCCTAGGAGATCATTACCTACTCCAATGAACATATCTTACCAAATGGGCACCATCATGCCAAAAATCTAATCTTAGAAATTAGAATCCATCATGGCACAATACCATCTCCAATCACATGAAGATAACCATCCCCTAACAATGGAACTCAATATGTCAAAATAATTTCACAGCATATAAGAATCATAATCCAAAAGCCTTACCATGACACCTACAGCCACTGTAGAAGATTATCCATCACCAAGTGATAGATCCATATCACTGCCAAAGCTCCAACTAAAACTATGATATCGAGCTTATCAAGGCATCGTGATAACCATTCTCTGAATGAAGATCATCCATGGCTCTGACATCATCTAATAATTCACCTATAATACCAGTAATACAAAAGAATAAAGTAGAACCAAGATCTCCAAACAAGAAGATAAAACCATCACTGTCAAAATCTCACACATAATTGTGTATCCTTGAAGCTATCCATGACATTGTGATAAACATGCTACAAGTCCCAATAACCAACTATCTAGGTACTCTAATCATCCATCCTCTCATCCCAATGCAACATACCAATGAACAAATGACCACAGACTAGGCCAACTAACAAAGTCTGCATAAATATTGAATTAATCCTATGGATATAGACAGTCCACATCCGAGTCATCCCACTGCAATCAAATAGGTGATCAGACCACAAAACTGCATAACTCATAGATCCCAAACATGAAACATGCAAACTCATCATCACATCAGTAACCTGCAAATTGAGATAACAAAAAGATAACATGTAGACCACAAGACTCAAACACCAAATCAACCACAAATCCAATTTTCCAAACAAGTCCACATATGAGTAACCATAGTCAAGGAACCCATCAAGCAAATACTGTAGAAATGATGAGTGACTAATCACATACCAACATCTCCACACTTAGAAATCCACAAGCCTCCTCACACATGCATGAAGCATACATGCAAACCTGTAACTATCTTACATCCAGAAGCACCCCCAAGGAATCATAATCTAAAAAATAGTTTATCTGCAGATCTACAAAACCACAAGTTTTGATTAACCATGTAAAACCTGCAAAACCACCATGTCACTGACACACATGCAAACCCATATCCACTTATCATCTAGAAGACCCACAAGGTTGAAAACCACCAAAATAGTTAAACCAAAATAATGGAATAACACAGATAAGCATAACCATAGATTTTGAATAGAAAATCTACAAAACCCTCAGATCCAACCAACATGAAACTGAGACATGCAAGTACAACCAACCAAAAATAAGAAGAGGTCCAAGAACTCTAGGCCCACTTGTAGGCCAACTCCACAACCACCACCATGTACAAGCATACAATAGAGCTAGGTTGTTCTAGAAGCTTTCAGATCATCTAATGACCAACTCCATAGCCTGACCAACTCCACAACCTACATGCATTCGAGGTTAACAAAATAGTGCCTTCCAATGCTAGGGACTAAAACCAAGCACCCAACATAAGCACATCCAACCATAGTCAAGACAACCTAAGTTTCTCCATGTGATCAGGTAGCTAAGAACAAACACCCAACATGAATACTTTGTTGCAAATGATCATAGAATGAAAGAGCATAACCACCATGCATGAGGGTTATTACATACTATCAAACATGAGCTCCAGATCAATATCATATGAAATGTAACCACATGATCAACACCATAATACTCCATCTTCTCCATCCTTCAAATGCCTGTTGTAACCTAAAAACAAGATCAACTGCAAGACTTCCACTCAAACAAAGATTAATAATCAACCAATTCCTTCCTACAGATTCTAAGTTTCTCCATGTGATCAGGGAGCTAAGAACAAACACCCAACATGAATACTTTGTTGCAAACGACCATAGAATGAAAGAGCATAACCACCATGCATGAGGGTTATTACATACTATCAAACATGAGCTCCAGATCAATATCATATTAAATGTAACCACATGATCAACACCATAATACTCCATCTTCTCCATCCTTCAAATGCCTGTTGTAACCTAAAAACAAGATCAACTGCAAGACTTCCACTCAAACAAAGATTAATAATCAACCAATTCCTTCCTACAGATTCCCCCAAGCTTGCCAAGCTAATAAATCACAACAGAAGAAATACTCAGAACATTAAACACCATGGAACCATCATAGCTTTGATACCAATTGAAAGGGAAAAAGAACCCAACATGCACCTCACAACATCCTATATTTTACTTAAATAGATATTCAATAACTTGACGCAAGCACATACTACTATGCCATTAAAGTGGAAACAAACATAGTTGATTTCCCATCACATTAACTCTTAGAGGAAAGATAATGTAGCTTACAAATCTAAGAAAATTTCAACATCATAACGACATGTAAATTAACACTTTAAGATCATGAAAGAAGAAGAAAATAGACAGAAAAGAAGAAACACCAATATACGTGGGGAAAACCCTTTCAGGTTAAAAAAAAGCCACAATCCAAAGCATCGAACTAATGTATTAATCTGCAACAACAATGTTACAATACACTTGCAGGCTCAAAGCCTTAACATAGAGATTTACATCTTGCTTCTCTAGAGGAAAACTGACATTTTAGCTCTTCAGAATTGCTTCAACCTGTAATAATGCTTCTTCAAAAAACAAGAAATACACTTAATGCAAGAGTTGCAAAAGCAAAGCGCCCTCAAAAAGCTAACTTAGCTTTCTCCACAAACTCCTCTGCAAAAGAATACAAAGCATCCACTTTTAAATTTGTTTTAAGGCATGAAAATCAAATAATTTGAAAATCTTTTCCAAATCAAATAACTTGAAAATCTTTTCCAAAAAATAAAGCATATCCTCTTCATGTGCACTCCAAATAGATAAGGATAAGATTTGCCATAAACGGTAACTTCTTGCAACAGAAACTTGCTAAACAAGACTCAAGGTCATCTAAGGTGGCACTCCTTGTTTTTCTCAACAAAAAGCAAAAAACAACTTTTTGAGAAAAAGCACAAAACAACTTTTTCCCAGAATGGCCTAAAAACACCATTTCCAAAAAAGCAAAAAGCAAAACTACTTTTTCACCTCCTAAAAAATAGGTAACTCCATAAATGACTCTAAGGTTGAGACACCTTAATCCCAACAGTTTGAACATGTTTATTAGATGAAAATTTATCTTTGACAATATTTTAACTATTTGGAGGGTATGGAATGGGTTAGCATATATCGGTAATGTATTTTGTACATCAAGGTCAACTTTTAAAAAGATCATGTATGCTAAAAGTGGAAGCTTAGAGAGTACCTTAAAGGTTTTTGACGAATTCCTAACATCGTAGAATTTTTTGGGACTATTGGCTAATTACAAAAAAATGCTCGTCTAAAATATTTATGAGCTTGTCAAAGTTGCATGCATCGTCTCAATATTGACAAATCAAACTCTAATTCTAATTAGTTTAGTAATATACCATTAATATGTTGACGCATTTTGTCTCTAATGTAATTCAAGTTTTTTTTCATTTATTTTGTGATGAGAAATGGATTCCATTTACGTAAGGCATAAAGTCTTTAATGTGTCCATCCAAATCTTTGCCTACTATTTCATGGCACCCATTTCCCCAATTATAAGGCTACGCGCATACCTTTCAAACAAATACAACAAAGAAGGGCCACTTAAGTCGTTTGATGTTCATGGATGGCACATGCCACATATACACACCACAATTGTGAGTCCAATTGTGTAAGAGAGTTTAAGATGACTCAGATTTAATAAATCAAAAAATAGCAGTACATCCCTTCCAGAATTACTATTTTATACAAGCATTCAAGTGAGGGCAACGATGTGTGAGAAGGTCAAAGACAGGAAGACAATGTGCAAACTAAGTTGGGTGTAAACCACAACCAATGTAATAAAAACATGTTCGACACTAACCATGGACTAGTATATATATTTTATACTTTTTCAAATGGAATTACAAAATATGCAAATTCTTTTCAATTTAGCCAATTATGAATTGCCCACCTCATCTACCTCTCTTTGTTGTCGTAAATGGAACACACAAGATCCAAAACTAATTCCAGTTGTTCCTATCACTCATGGTGGTCGACAATAAATTCCTTTAAAAATGACTTAGGCACTGATAATCCATAAAGCATCAAGTATAACAATCATTAGAGCAACAATTGACATTGACAACATAGACCGTAAGTGTCTTTGCTTCACAACAGTATCATGAGTTTGAAAGTTATTAGATCTACGAATATGCCCCACATTCTCATTTCAAAGGTATGAACACATGCAAAACAATATGTATGTAATCCAACTGAAGCATTAGTTTGTCTCAAAATAGAATGTATAAAGAAAATTTCATGTATATTACTCGCAATATATAATGTCAAAAGAAATTTAATTATATTAGGTAAAACAAAACAACCTT
Source organism: Cunninghamia lanceolata (assembly GCA_027924645.1). NCBI lineage: Eukaryota > Viridiplantae > Streptophyta > Pinopsida > Cupressales > Cupressaceae > Cunninghamia > Cunninghamia lanceolata. The sequence goes on along the minus strand of BSBN01000463.1, from coordinate 4,267,013 downwards.
TAATATGATGGAATTTTAAAAACAAATAATAATATATTTAAATAAATTAAATAACTTTAAAATTAATAAATAAGGGGGAAAAATATTTAAAAATTCTAAATATAAAAAAAAAACTATTAGCATGCCCATTAAACCTATGGAACAATTGCTAGTAGTAATCATATTTGAATATAAATTTAAATTTAAAAATCTTATTAGAAGGTCTCTTCAATTTTTTTAAAGCAAACTAGTCTAAGAAATCTAAGCTACCATAGCCTAAGCAGAAAATTTTCCCTATCCCAAAGCAGCAGTCATACTACTATGTATGGGAAAGTGTAGAGATTCTTGTCAAGCTGTCATTCCCTCACGGCTTTGTTAGTCTTAGCCAAATAAATCATGACCAACAAAAGCACACATCAGCCAAACATGAAGCTTCCACCAAACCCATGAAATTCCAAAACAAAAATTCCAATGCCTCCATACAAAAAGCGAAAAATACACAAGAAGTTACACTATCGAAGCAAAATGAAAAATCCAAAAGGCTATCAAAAACCACACCATCAAAAGAAAAAGGAAAAAAAATGGTGTGGGTCCTTAAGCACAAAGCAAACAATTTAAATGAGGCATCCACCTCCAACTCTCAAAAATCCCAAACATCTCACTCCCCATCTAAAAATCCCACAAATCCTAAGTCTATTTGGGTCCCTAAAACCTCAAATCGACCATCCAAAAACCCCCTATCCCAATCACCATTGCTACCCACCCCTCATTTAAAATATAAGCTTCAAAATCCAAAATAGTGTGTGCAATCGTTGGTCTTGGTTCCCCTCCACCACATGGCATTCCCACATACCCCCATCTCTCCATCTTTCGTCCACTATCCTACATATCTTCCTTATCACATCCCTATGGTCCATGCTTTTGCATAAACCTTACATAATCCACATTATAATCCACATCATAATCCACATCATAATCCACTATCCACCATCCATTCCATCTTCTCTTATCTACCAACATCCATGTGCATAATGTTATCTCCATCTACCTCACAACTATCCAATATGGAACCATCTTCTCCTTGCTATGGAAATAGACGCTAGAGTCCCCACTCCATCAAAAAAGCAAAAAAATCAAAAATTCAAGAAAATAGTAAAGAGAAAAAATCCGTCGAATGGTGAAAACCACTCACTATGGCACGTTGGGCGGGTACCATGATTTAAACCCCTTGTGGGCATCATGCATAATCCTTTTCCCATCCATTTGTACCCTACACTTGGGGGAAAATTATACCCTTCACCCACATCCATAATATCCGTTTGCATATCCTATCCATATATCCTTATCCTATCATATTCCTATCTGCCATCCTCTATCCTATCATCTCCCATCCATCTCATGCACTATATATTCCTTCTTAGATCTTGATAAAGACAAGGGATAAAATATCAACAACATGCTTTGGACACCTCTCGGCATATGTCCCTTTCCAAGCATATCCTCTATCCATCTATCTAGTACAAAGTCCATCCATCCAAATGTGAGCCCATCATGCAAAATTCTAAGCATCATATCTACAATGGGACATATGATTCCTATGCAACATAGCCTTTGGAGACCATACCCAACCCCCTCCATCCATCTATCATGAATCTCCTCTCTATCACCTTCCATCGCCAATCCCTCCATCTGCTTATCATGTATCCCTACCTCATCCTTTATCCCCCATCATGTCCCTTATCCTCATGTATATATCTATCTATCGAAAATCTCTTATCCATTATCCTTTCATCACCAATCTCCCATCCAATCTTATCACCTTATTCACCTTCACTTCTAGACTTAGCGTTCCCTCGTCATCGGTATCCAACACTTAGGCTATCCAAATCTAATCCAATGCAACCATCTCATAATAAACCATTCCCTATCCAAAATCACAAAAATCCAAAAAAATCAAAATATCCACCTTATCAAGGAGTGGGAGCTCTTTGAAGGTATAAACATAGTGTTTTTATGCATTTTGTTTGTCTAATCTCTTTTGTTGCATTTTTCCCATCTTCAAGATCTACGGATATGCCTCACATTCTCATTTCAAAGGTATGAACACATGTAAAACAATATGTATGTAATCCTACCGAAGCATTAGTTTGTCTCAATATAAAATGTATAAATAAAATTTCATGTATATTACTCTCAATATATAATGTCAAAAGAAATTTAATTATATTAAGTAAAACAAAACAACCTTTAATATGATGGAACTTTAAAAAGAAATAATTATATTTATTAAATAACTTTTAAATTAATAAATAAGAGAAAAATCTTTAAAAATTCTAAATATTTTTAAAAAAATTATTAGCATGCCCATTGAACCTATGGAACAAATTGCTAGTAGTAATTATATCTAAATAGAAATTAAAATTTAAAAATCTTACTAAAAGGTCTCTTAAAATTTTTTTAAGAAAACTGGTCTAAGAAATTTTAGCTACCATAGCCTAAGCAAAAAAATTTCCCTATCCCGAAGCAGCAGTCATACTACTATGTATGGGAAGGGAAGAGATTCCTGTCAGGCTGTCATTCCCTCACAGCTTTGTTAGTCTTTTCCTGCAACCATGGACGGCGGTGGAAGACCTGCAGTTTCTTTGGAAAATGCGAATTTTTCCAAAACCTGGTAGTTGCCTGAATATCGAGTTAACAGTTAGACATCACGACAATAAAACAGTCAACATACCTTTGGTTTTACTTGCAGTTGGGAAGCTTTTGTCATAGGAAAAATAGTTGAAGTGTCAAAAAACTTTCATCAATTGAACTGGAAAGCAAGCACTGAAACCCATGACTTATCTAGCTGTCACGAAAATACTGTTGCTGGGTAGTATAGGCTTGTTTTATGCTTCAAAGCCCGGTCACATGCAGAGGAATTGTAATATTCAACATAAAAATAGTTGCAAGGCTGCCTGTTGGGTTGTTGAGGTTTCAGCTTTTATAAAAGTTAAAATGACAAGGAATATTGGACAAGAAGGTATGTTGGAACAATAACTTTCAATTAAATGTTTTATTTCCTTTTGGGGGCATTATGGGTTTTCTCTGTCATGGCATGACGTAAGGAAACAAAGGAGTTGTATAAAATAGGCCTTCATTGACTCCCAATTTGATACGAGGGGCCTCCCTGAGATCTTGGGTGATAAATGTTGTCCTGATTTTAATGCTTTATTAAGTCTGTCCCTACGACTTGAGTGAATTTCATTTGCAGTTGAGCTGCTTCCAAGCCTATCTAGTTTTGAGATACTAATGTTGTAAGACTTTTGGTTCATCTGGGCCTAGACTAGAGTATACTGAGGTAATGGGACGCAAGCCATTTTATAATGCCCAAGATGGGCTTTACAAAGGCCCATGGACAGCAGAGGAAGATCTTGTCTTGTCTAAATTTATCCAAGAACATGGAGAAGGGCGCTGGCGTGCTATCTCTAACAAAGCAGGTAGGATCAGCCTGAATAGATTTGTAGCTTCTAGATAATGTTTTAGAATACAACCTAGCCAACACATCTCATGCACAGATAGATCCCCTTTTGTGAACAAGAGAATTCTATACTTTTTTAAGTTGTAGATTGTTTAAGTCTCTGCCTCCTGGAGTTTAAACCTTTGACAAAGCTTGTGGTAGATCCACCACGCCAATCCTTCAAGTCGGATATAGTTAACCATTATTTCCTCTTTCATCATAGATCACAGAGTGTGACCTATAATTTGACCCAAATAAGATGAACACATTAACATTTCTATTTAGTTTTAACCATAACCTAATTGTATACAGGTTTAAAGCGTTGTGGAAAGAGTTGCAGGCTGCGATGGTTGAATTACCTTAGTCCGAAGATCAAGCGAGGTAACATTTCACCAGATGAAGAAGAGCTTATTATAAGACTACATAAACTGCTGGGAAACAGGTAAGGGAACATCACTTCTCATAGTTATGTCATGTAAAAGGTTAAGATTATTATTTAGATCAGGCTAAATAAAATGCAATTGTCATAACAGATTATTTCTTTTCTATTTACCTTATCTATTATTTAGATTTTGGCCTTTTGAGTTTCAGCCTCATTATCAAATTCAAAAGTGAATCTGACCCTGCCAATCCACCCTTGTTATAATTACCCTAAAAATTATTTGGATATTGGCCTCATTCCCAAATTCCAAAGGCATCCAACCTTGCCAATCCACTTATTCCTGAGCATATGAATGTTTGTGAAAGATGAAATGCTATGACTTTCAACATACCTTATGCCAAATTGGTTTGTAAGACCTATGAAACTGTATTTATCTTAAGATTGTTTCTATAGGCGTCCAATTTTACAGTAAAAGCTCATAGCTTTCTTCATTCTTTTGGTTTAAGATTTCATGTAGGATATAACTGCGCATATGTGTAATTAATCCTAATGTGTTTCGTTCTCAATCTCATTTAAGCTTTATAAACTTTGCACGGTCTTTATTTGAAGCATCTTGTGATGGATCCATCTAAGTGGCTACTCACTACAAAACTGACCGTATATTATCGCAGGTGGTCATTAATTGCAGGGCGTATACCAGGCAGAACTGATAATGATATCAAGAACTACTGGAATACCCATTTGAGCAAGAAAACTTCGAATGGATTTACCTCTGTTAAACAACATGTGCCTGCTGTAAAAACAGCAGCTGCATGTGACGAGGCAAAATATACTTACCAGGATGGTCACAATGTCGAAACTGTAGCTTACACAGAAAATTGTACTGCTATGGAAAAGTTGGAGGAGAGTTTCATGATAGGAGAACTATCAAATTCCTCACTAAAAAATAATTCCAATTTGAAGTACTTCCCATATATGAGCATTGCAGCTGGGGAGATGGGTACCACAGCTTTTGCTACATACCCCATATCCACTAGTCCTAATATGCCAGAATATGTCCTCTCCTATTCTGATCTCTATCAAGATGGCGCTGGGATGCACTCAAATAGTCACGGTCCTCTATCATTTCCCGTACATTCTGAAACTTACTTGACAAATCAGAATTCAGAACTCGTTCTTTCTTATCAATGGTCGGATCCAAGGTCTGGTACTGGGTCAGCATTCAACTACAATACCATGGATTTGGATGAATATGAATATGGAAACAAGTATCTATGCCTTCAGTGATCTGCTTTGGGCCTTGTTATCCTGAATCCAACTTGGCTAGTCATCAAGTTTAAGCTGCTAATAATAAAGTCAATATGTAGTATTACGGTATGATAGATAGTATAAACATAGTAGATAAAAAATTTCATTATCCATGATCACTGTATGTAAGTTTTACAAAATGTACTGAATGAAAAGCCAAGCATGGAAGAAGGTTTGTTGTTTTTAATCAAATCATTTTCTTGCGAGAAACAAATAATAGAATTATATTTATTAAAAAAAAAACTCTTACTAGTTTTTTCTAAATACCTAGATGATCACACTATCTCAACTGACATGTTATAAGATGGACAATAGAATCTACAGAAGTAGGCTCTAGAACTGAACTTTACAAAAACTAGAGAGACAACTCAAAGCAAATGCCTGCCGTTTATTATTGGCAATGGTGAATGCCCTCTCCCACAACAAAACAATCTAAAAATTAAACAACTGGCCTCTTGTGACATGCACACAAAGCTATTGACCAATCTTCAAGTACAAATTATCACAGGCAACTATGTAACAAAAATGAAAAACAATATCTTGTTATTACTTTTTAGTTAAAAGGTTTTTACATTGTAGGCCACCCCAAAGTGGTTACAATTGGAAACAGTAATATCACATCCTGTAAACTATTTACATATAGACTGTCTTAATAGGTTTACTACTATTATTTACAAATTAAATTAATACAGCACAGGGGGAAAGAAGGAACGCTATCTTATTATTTCTGCATCTGCACGGTTAGGTCATGCAAATAATGTGAGGAAGGTCCATTCTGAAGTCCTAATAATCGAAGTGGGCTACTACCCAAATCGGTGGAAGCACTATAAAATTAAAATTAATAATATTTTAAATTAAAAAGCATCATAGAGTAAAATGTTCAATAAACATTGAAACAACTTTAATATAAAAAGACAGTATTTAGCTGATGTTAGTTGGCATTTAGCGTTGGTTGTTAAACAGATTTTTAATCTGTGTGATTCTTTGGATTCGGTTACTTTCAATCATATTCCTAAAGAATGGAACGAAGTTGTGGATTGTTTGGCCAAATGGGCCCTGATCACATGCAAAATTGGAACATTGTGGATTGGGGTCAATTACCCTTGGATTTGTCTCAAAAGTTAGACCACTTAGTGGAGCTTGACAGGGCTGTGTAAAGCCCTTGCTTTGTTCCTCTTTTTGTTTGAATAAATTTGTACCCCTCTTTTAGTTAAAAAAAAGGAAGATTCATTTTCTAATTTAAGTAATCAAAGTGATCTATATTATATGATTAAGAATAAAATATTTTAGATTTTTTTATTAATTATAATTTTAAGTTAAAAAGTATCTCAAAGGTAAACAAACAATTTGAATATAAAAGGAGATGTAATTTGACCAAACTTATAAAAATGTTTGAAGTAGATTTAATGAAGATGTCCTAAAAAATTAGTCAAACAAATTTTTTAAAATATAAGGTGTTGTGTTATGTGTGCTTAGATATTTTACCTTCTAAACCAATTTAAAAAAAAATTGGGTTTGGAAAAAAATTGAATTTTCCATGTCTAAGGGTTGGACTATAGTTTAGACACTAAATCTGTGTTTACATATTTTAGATTAAAATCTATTTTTTTATCTTTCTAACATTTAAATAGTTATTCTTATTTACTTTTAGTGATGTCTTCATATGTCTCAAATACAAATGTATTGTTTTTTCACAATTTTAATTCTCTACAATTATATACAATTGTTCTACACTTTATCCTCTACACATTAAAAAAAATGCATTTTCAATTATTTTTGTACAAGTTATGTGACACACATAACCAATGATTAGTATTCCAAGATACATCCACTTAAAAAAATTATCAAAAAATAATAGTATATATAATTTGTAGTACTCCCTCATAGCTATCTAATTAATTTTAAAAATAATTTTACAAAATAAATAAAAAAATAGGTGGCACACACTAGATGCTATGTTATATTTCAATGACAAAAATGAGACCACTCATTTTATGCGCTCAACAATATATCCTACAAATCAATTTAATATATGCACTAATGAGTATTTACGTACTCATAACATTTAGCATGAGTATGCACATTCAAGGGTGTCGTTAAAGATGTCTAATGGTACATTGATTAATACTTTGGCTTGCATCATTTTTTCTTCTTCAGGTGGGTTACAAAGAACTTCCAGTGATTTTCCATGTTGTTCCTTCTTCGAACAAGTTTGATATTTCACTTGGTAGGCCATGGCTTGCGCATGTGAAAGTTGGGCCTTCTATTATACATCGACTTAAATATGTGCATGAAGGAAGAGTTATTGTGGTTCTCCATGATTCATTTTCAAATTTAGGCCATTCTACTATACACAGTTATATCCATGGGTTTTGGTACAATACTATGTCCCACTTTTCTGCCATTAGGGGCCACAAAAATCAAGATGTTAATTGACAATTTATCGCATTATATCAATTATAATGAACAAATAATTTGTGAACTTTTTTATGTATATTCCATAATTCATGTATTCGAACTCAACAAACAAAAAAATTTAGCAACTTAATTAAATTTCTTTAAAAAACACAAATTTTTATGCAAAATATAGTTACAAAATGTATCAAATAAGTCTATAAAATGTTGGGGAATTGTTTTTTATTATATTTGAATACAAATAGAGTACAAAATCATATCATCATGCAAATACAACAACTAACTAATCATCATTATGAATTTGTGATGATTGTCTTTGAAAATCATTATCATAATTGCATATCCATGCAAGTTCTAAATTACAAGATTTTACAATTTCCTCTTATTCGTTCTAGTGAAAAATTGGGGAGAAGGTCTAGTCCTTGCGTTCAATTGCAACTCCTCACTCAACCTACAAGGTTGTGCCTACAACTCCACCCTAGTACTAGATGACAATGACTCCTATAATGATGTCCTTCAATCCAAACTCTACTACTTCTTGCCTCTCAAAATTAGCAATATCATCCTCTATGAATATAGGGATCTCCTCATCCTATGAAGTTCAATCACTGTAGGGATCAATATCATCCAAGTCTATAGGCTCCTATGTAGATGTGTCCACCTTTTTTGTGCAAACTTGAAAGTTATATTGCACAAAAACTAAGCCATTGAGGCATTGAGTAAACTTATCAAGCTTCTTCGTGTGAAAGAATTGAAACAAACTCCAGTTGTGCTCACATCCAAAAGCACTACAAGGTTGAGAGAAAATTTAGAGAGCTAGTTTTTGAATATTTGGGGTATTTTCATCCCATTCTTCCCACCAAAAACCAACAAATAAGTATTCAAAAATTTGTAAATAAGCAAAATTAATAATTGTAATTTGTAACTTGCAAAATATAAGTAAATACTTCAATTTATATTACCTGATGTTTGGGTGGATCTCCCTCAAATATCTAGTGTCAAATAAAAGAGCCTTCCTCTAGCGTGCTTGTAATTTTGTAACATTGAAATAATGAAATTCCTCACCTCAACCTCGAATGTCATACTCTTAATGCATGTTGAGAGGCCCTCCATAATCTCCCCATTAGAATCTATGAAGCTATCATAAAAGAAAAACATGGGGTTGAGGTAGCACCCCACTACTTGAATGATTTGGTGGAGTTGATTGTTTCTCCTCCGATCAACGATCTCCCAAATGGGATCAAATCTATCTCTATCCCCCCTACAATAGTTTTGGATGGCCTCTTTGGCCCTATCCATGGCCTCATAAATATATCCCATTAGATTTTGATCTACATCCACCAAGAGCAAAACCCTCACCAAAGACCCCAACACCTTCAAGTACAAACAAATTAAAGTTACAAACTTATAATGAAAGAAAACTTTTAAAAATTAACATTTAAATTGAAGTTTGAAGTTACCTTAACAACCTCTACAACTCTCTTTGCAAATATATTATCAAAACTGTCTTTACAGTCCTCTCTCCATCATCCTTCTTTGAATCATGATATCAACAAACTAGTAATGATTTGCAATGCTAGGAAGTCAAATGCAAAATGTGTAACATTGGTCACACAAACTCTTTCCCTTTCATGTGATCTCTCATCAAGTTGGGAACCAAGGGTGATTATAAATATATTTTGTGATGTTCTTTACATCTTCTACAACAAGTCTCACCCAATTAATTTTGTCTATGTTCTCCAAAAAATGGTCAAGGTGATGTGTCATGCAAGGGATCCAAAAGAGTGATGGATGCCTCTCCTGAAGTAATTTCTCAGCGGCCATGTATGTTGTTGCATTGTTTGTGACAACTTGCACTACATTCTCTATGCCCACCTCTAAGATAACCTTATTTACTTCATTAGAGGCATCAATTGACTTCAAAAAAGTCATCTCACGATTTGAAGCCACCAAAAAATTGATGCGTGTGGTTCCTTACATCTGTCCACCCATCTGAAAGAATAGTGCATCCAAACTTTTGTCACTACCTTTTTTACTCTTCCAACATTAACTTTGCCTGTTCAAAAGCATCTTAGAGCAACTTCCCACCTAAGTCTCTTGAAGAGGGTACTGTGTACCCTTTCCTTGCAACCGCCAATGTCACCAAATTCTCCTAGTACGAGCTCTTTGCCACATTGAAGGGAGGGTTGTACAACCAAAAATTTGCACATTATATGCTTCACAATGCACTTCCTTGTTTCACAATGTATCTTGAAATGAAAGTTGTGCTCGAGGTATGTTTTTAAGTACAAAAAAGTACAGTGACAACTTTACTTGAGCTTAATGAAGTGGATGTGCCTCAAACGTATGGACCATGACTAGAGCCCACAATCCCTGTCATATCTACCTCTATTGCTACTCGCATGTCAGGATTAATGGTTGTTATTATGGCTACTTGTACCCTTGCCCTCTAATTCCTTCTCATCCAACAATGCAAGGACTATTCAAGCACATCTCTCGTTTTGTCTTTTTCATGACTTTTTCATTTGGTTTGGTGTCGAGTTAAGAAATGCAAGCAATATGATACTTGAGGCAATCGATGCCTCCATGAAGTTTCTTCATGCATAAGAAGCAAATCACATTCCCTAATATTAGTCTCATTATGGCATATTTCCAAACACAGTCTTTGCTCCCAACAAGATCGCTTCCACTAACTGATGTTGATCTTGATAAAAAGAAAAAAAAACAATTAAAAACAATTTGTATACAAAAAATCAAATTAAATTCGTATATAAGATGCATTACAAATGTAATACAATAATTGAATAGCAACCCCATTAATTAATTAACCAAAAAAATATTATTTTTCACTCTAACACATATAACCCTTTGTTCATAAATTAAAAAATAGCAATATCATTCAAAAAACTAATATAAATATCAATTAACTTTTCATCAATTGAATTCATTCCAAGTAAAATTGTAAATAATGTTTACAAATTTATTAACATCCTAGAACTAAGGGAAAAAAAACTTCGAAACTCCAAATTCCTCAAATTTGATCTTCAAATCCACCATAAAATCCATTCAAAACGCTCAAGGATGCTCAATTGCTATATGAGCTTCAATTGTGGGTGTCTAGGGTTAAAATATGTAAAAAAAAAAGCACTTTTGAGTGTTTTTTCCATCCCAAACATGTTTTTGCGTCTATTGTGTGTGGCCATGATTTTTTGCGACTACTTACATGATTTTCTCACTATGACTCGCAAAAACTCAAGCTTGCGGACCCGTGAGTTTACATGGCGAATGTTGACCCAACAAAAATTTCGGCAAGTCATCTAGGAGGTGTAATCTATGGTATATTCTATTTATCATTATTTATAATTAGAAAATAATTTCTATCATAGTTGATTAATTTTAATAAAGTATTTATTATAATTTATTTTTTATTAACATTTTCTAGTAATGCATTGAGTTCAAAATCAAATATTTTTATTCTTTCTCAAGCATATATCTTCACACTAATATTTGAGGCTTACATATTTTTTATTATTATTTATTGAATATTTTATTATTATTAATTTTTCAATCAATTGTAATTGTAATTTAGATGTAATTTTTTGAAACACATCACTCTTTGTGTAAATACCCAAATTGAAATATTTTTTCATTAAACCAAAGACATCAATACAAAAAGTTTCATGAAATTTTTCAAAATGAGCTCTGTGCACAGTCTCGTGTCTGGACGCGAGCCAATTGTGATTCCTACTAAGGGACCTGTGGTGCCTATTCGGGAACCGGATGTGCATGCCTCTAGTGATCCTTCACCTAGTCATGGGGCTACTAGGAGTTCGGTAGATGGTGGGGTGAAGGATAAACCCCAAGGAATGGTTTAGAATGGGACTCTGCTTCAAGGTTTTGAGCCAGCGGTTGGTCTGCCTGAAGACATTTTAGGTAACGGCACTGCTGGGATAGCTTTAGGTCATTCCTTTTCTGAAGTTGTTCGCTCATCACAGGTAAGGGCTAGGCCCATGCCTTGCAACTGCTCCTCTCCTATGGTGGTTTGTTGGCTTGAGGTCTCTAAAAATGAGGATTTTTATTCGAGGAAAGGAGTGATCTGCAAACTCAATGGGTTGTAGCCCTCTCTCCCCAACCTACACAACTGGATTTTGGAATCCTGGAAACCATTTGTTGATGGAAAGATTGAGCTTTACCCCTGTGCAAGGGGGTTCTTCATAGCAACCTTTGAGTCCTTTGAGGAGAGGGATTCAGTGATGGACAGAGGATGGATGTGAGGAAATCATTCATTGTCCATCAAACCTTAGGCTCGTTCCTTCAATCCTCTCACCGAGCTGCTCAATACCAGACCAATATGGGTATGACTACCTAATATTCCCCTCCAGTTTTGGCAGGATTCCTGCTATGAAGCCATCGACAACACGTTAGGGCATTTTTTGAAGGTTGATGCTACAACATCAAAAATGGGGTATACTACAGTTGCTCGCATATTAGTGGATATTGAGTTCTCTAAACCTCTTTGGAGAGTTTGTTTTGATGGTGGAGGACAGGCCATGGACGCAGTTGTTGGACTATGAGGGTCTCCCCTTTCGGTGCAAGCGTTATTTGTCTATTGGTCACTTAGCCTCTGGTAGCCCTCATTCTCGTCGTAGGAGTGCAGCAACTTGGTGGAAAGATACTCTCTCAGATCATTTGATTGTTCTGTGTCCCTATCTGATGACTCTTCTCAGGAGGGCAAGCCTTCTCACGAGGGCAAGCCTTCTCAGGAGAGTGATTCTTCTCAGGGGCATGTTCTCCCCTGGGAGCCTGCTGGGGAGCCCTTGGTGACCACTTCTGTTGTCGATGTTGCCGTTGTTTCTGATGTCGATCCTATTCTGAATGTTGTTCCTCCTGCTATTCCTATTGGACATGTTCTGGATGTTGTCCCAGCCCTTGTTCCTATTGGACCTGTTCTCGCTACCTCTACAGGGTTGGTGACTCCCCTTGTTGCGAGTCATTCTACTTCTTTGGTTCAGTTCTGGATTCCTCTTCTGCGTTGTCGGCCCCTTCTTCAATACATGATTGCCCCTTAGCTGTGGGGCCAGGTGAGGGGCCCCTCCTTTCTCCTCGCTCTAAGGATTTTGACTCTGGGCTTTCTTGGACTGTTGTTCATAGAAAGCAAAAAGGGCTCCCCAAGTATGTTGTGGATTCGCGATAGAGGGTCAAGGGAGTTAGGTTACTCCCTTCGAGATCTGGTTTTGTTTAGATCCTTTGTTTCTGCTTGTCATTTGGTTGTCATTCCTCTGCTGTTTCTATTTTGTTTTGCTTTGTTTGGCCTTCTTGTGGCCTATTTTTCTACCCTGAGGGCCTTTGTGAAGGATTCAGCCCTAGTAAGCTACTTATCTTTATCAAAAACAAAGACATCAATACAAAGTCATTTATTTTTGAAAAATTTTGACTTTATTTGTCATTTTTCTATCACAAATATATGATTATTTTTTGTAACAAGCCTATGTTTATCAGAAAATGGAAAAATACAATATTAATATAATAGAACATGTTTTTAGAAAGTTAAAATTAAGAGCTATTTATATATAATTTGAATTTTTATGATATTGTTTGACCCAAAATTTTGGGTTTGAAGTGACAAGTTTTGTCTAATAGAATTGATGCATGTGGGTTGGAGATAAATGGGTACCAAATAGAATGTTTAAGAGAACCACATACATGTTAAGAATATCATCTACAATTAACTTTTTTTTTTCCTTGTGTCCTAAGATTGGAATATTATAAGTGCATAAACTAGTAAATCAACGTGTGACCCAAAAGTGATACAAAATTATGCTTTAGCTCCCAAACTCTCAAGGAATTCACACATGGAAATGAAGAGGTTTTCTATAAGAAAGGAAAAGAAACCATTATGAGACCAAAGGTACAAATGCACATTAAGTCCTCTTCCTTGACTCCCAAGGTATCCCAAGAAATGAAAGCAAAGTAAAATTCTTGTCCTCAACCACAAGAAAAGCAAGAATGAGTTATTTCTCATCCTCCATAAATACTAAAGCAAGGAAGGTTCCATCCTTATCAACAAGCAAAGAAAATAAGATTTTGTATTGGCAATGCTACATCCAAAGGAGCGTCTACTATTTGGGCACTAAAGAACAATGATAATGTCAAATAAGATCTACCTCCTAAGTGACAAGAGCAATAAGTACAAAAAGGCAATGTACTTATCCCACATATTTTAGGCACTTTGACTAAAATTATTACCTCTTATCATGATGAAATCCACCTTCTTGAGCCGATGACGGCATGGTTCGGTGGTTAAAGTCGCTCGGTTGTAGTGGCGGCCACCAGAGTTCAAACCCTCGCTGGGCCAACGAGCTCGCAAGGCTTTACACCTTTGCTGGGCCAATGAGCTCGCAGGTTTGAAGTGTTCTTGCTAGGGGATGAGGTCCCCCATGTTGTGGCCTCACTGGTTATTGCTCTGGGCAAAAGCATTCGCGTGTAGCCGGAGGGCATGTCACACCAGCATTGCCGGTCACGTTAAAAAGTTTACCAGGCGCATTATCTTTTAAAAAAAAAAATCCACCTTCTTGAGGGTGTTTTCCAAGTTCATAGTTGGAATGAAGATGATCCTTCCAATATTTTGATTGAGATTTGGAGCTCCCATAATCTACACACACAAACACTTTACTTTATAATGTCTTATAGTGTCTCTCACTTGGGGACATTATTGCTGCATTTTATTTTCCTACATTTAGTTTATTACTTTATTGCATTGTATGCACCTAGGACAGGATAAGCTTATTACATATGTATCTACTTAGGTAGGTAATATCTTTCCTGCGAAGTAGTAGGCATCTACTAAGGGAGGTAATATGCATATACTACACGTGACTTTTACTTTCCTAGTTTGGTGGAGATTTGTACTACACATGTACTTTCTTATTTATCCCACATTGATTGTACTTCACATCTCTTGGTTATGTATCTTATATATACCCACCTCATCGCATCTCATCCATTGTATATCATTATACTCTTATACATTTGTAGTTGCATCCTTAGCCTAATGAAAGAGCCATGTGTTTCATCTTCAATCTTTGATTGTCATGTGCAATTTAGTTTTTCTAGCTTGACCTTGTTATTAGATTTTGGGAGGTTTGTCTAGTCAACAAATCTCACATCATATCAGAGCAATTGGTAACTTCAGGCTTGCCCATCTCCATAGAGAATAGTATTTTTTTAGAGCTTAGAATGCTCTTCTCTTGCATCCTTGGATGATCTAGAGAATGAAAAAAGTTTGAGAGCAAGATCAGGATCATGAGTTTCCTAGTTGTGGCATTGTTTTGCAAGCACATTTGATGAATGGTGGAGCAACTCATAGAACACATCATTATTTCTAGAGGATCTAACATTGTTGGTTTTGCAAAGGTTTGAAGGTACAATTTTTTGTTGGGCATTTGCAAATCACTCATATCCAAAATATTTTGGATCAAATCAAACCCCACCATTAGTCTGAAACAAACCCTAGGATTGCGTATCAATTTGTTGATTTTAAACAACTTTGCCTAGAGGCATCTACAAAAAATCTTTCCATTGGTCATACAAAATATTTTGTCCATTGGTATCTTTGGATTCTCTGCTAGTGTCAATGAATATTCGCAAGCATCGCATTAGAGAAGCAGCATATGGGATGTATATTCAAAAACATTCCATTTGTTTAGAGGCCTCTCTTTCCACTGGTCGTACAAAATATTATATCTATTGGCATCTTTGGATGCTCTACTAGCATTGACAAATATTTGTGGGCATCACATTCTTTTTTTTTTGCAATTTGAATATATATTCTATTTTTTTAATTTTTTGATAGTATCGAGTGGTACCTAACACTTGTAGACCCTATACAAGGCACAATAAGTGGGGGACCCCATGTTCTCTATTGTACCTATGGGGTAAAAAGTCCCCATAGTAGCTTAGTCGATGGGGACATCCCCATCGACAACCCTCCTTTGACAACCACTGTAACAACCCACCACTAGTGGAATCTCCTCACAATGACGATACACCTCCAAACCACTTTCATCCATCCTGAGCAGTTTACCACACACAAGATCGACAATTTTTACATTATGTGGAAATTTTGCATTTCCTAGGTGGACTTTTTGTTTTTCATATATATAAAGAAAACAAGTTTGGAAAGGACTTGGACCCTTTTACGAAAAAAATAACTAAGCTAAGAGGAACGAGATCCATGAGAAATGGAACCAATACAACCACTAGGACCAATAAGATAATAGACAGGACATAGACAAAGCATCGGCCACCAAAATAGCTATAACATGAATAGGTTGCATGCAACACCCAGAAGCCGACTATCTACACAACTCCTGACCCCAACCTCGAAGGACGCACCCCTGAAGCCAAGGGTCGGCAAGGAGAAACTAATTTAGGAAGGCCTTTCTTCCTTCTATACAAGATAGTCCAAGACACGTCATCAACAAAATCATCAGACCGAGGAGAAAGGGACTCCACTACAAATGCTGCCACACGAGACAGGGTAGCTAACTCAACCATAGGTTGCACCAAAGAAGAAGGATGGGGAAGAGTCACCCCCCATGGTCCACCAAGGGGTAAAGGGAACAAACGATGCAGACTATGCTAGCACCGAGGAAGGATCCCCAGCAATAACCAAGGATAAGAGCAGAGCCACACCAAAATCCGTAGCAACAAGGCTCAAAGGAACATCATCCTCAAAATCCATAGTCAAATGTTGGGGGAGGGCATTCTGCCACCACGTAGTCAAGCTAATGCAACGAGTGTGGGGACAATCCAATGCAAGATGAGTTGTAGTAGCAAAGTAACGTATGCAACCAAAAGGAATGCCCTCATAATCTAATTGTTGAGTCCACACTCTATCCTCCTCTATGAGAACAAACTCCCCAGAAGAGCCTTGGAGGTGTCGATGTCCACCAAAAGACAAACATAAGTAGAGTACCTATGTTGGATGTGGAAGAATCCACCTTCATAAATATGCAATAGCATTACCAATACCTTCAAAGCATGAGTCTTCCCAGAAATGGAGGGGTAGGTTGGGCAATCTAACCCAATCTGGCATGAAATTTAATGGTTTCCATGAGAGGGTTGAAGGAGGGGAAACAGATTGAGGAAAAGGAAGTATGAAGTTAGGAGAGTTGTTCCTTTTGAGAACAATCCTATTTCTGAGAATATGCCCTTGATTGAAAATTTGAATGGTTATGGTAGTTGTTCAGATCCTAGGGAATTGGTTAGCAACATGGAGGTTGATGAATCTCTCAAGAGGAAAGCTTGTCTTAAGCCTTTTCAAAGGAGTCCAAAAGGCTAAGGAGTCCAAAAGGGTTCCTACTAAAAAGGCATAAGGTTAACATTGATTTACAAGAGGAAGATAAAGCTAGTCTTATGGTATGTGATGATAGTCATAATATTGATGTCATTTCTCCTTTGAGCCTTTTGGAATGTGTTAAGAAGGGGGTAAAGTTACCTCTTAATTTTGAAAATCTATATAGAGGGAAGGGGGGAACCTCTTTTTAAAGCTCTTATTTCTGTTTTGATGAAGATTGACAGTTGGAATCTTAAATGTTTAGAGGCTTTTGATAGCAGATTTGTTGTTAGATCATTTGTTAGGCTAAGAGAAAGGATTTGGATTTTATTTTTCTACAAGAAGTTAAATATGTTGGGATATGTATAGAAAAGGCTCTCAATTTTATTTGGCCAAGGGTTAATTTGATTGTTTGACCATTGTAAGGGCAAGGGGGGTAATGTTATTTTCATAAACAAGAAGTATGTTGAGAATATTATTGAGAAGGGTTTTTCTCCTTGTTCTAGAGTTGTTTGGGTAAAACTGAGTCTTAATGGTAAAGAATTTGGTCTTTGCTCAATCTACGCAGTCAATTGTTATATTAAAAGGTCAAATTTATGGATGTGGTTAGGTTTCAACTTACCTAGAATTCCTTGGCCTTTTGGAGGTGATATCAATATGGTGGAAAACATAGAGGATAAACTAGGTGGTTTAAGATTTGGTTGGAAAGGTAATGAGCTTTTCTTTTAGTCTAATTTTAAAACAATGTTTATATTAAGTGACACTTTGAGTAGAAGTAAAGGTGATTAACAAGAGTATTTGGTTCACATGGTCTAATATGTAAAAGGGTATCAAAAGGGTTTTTTGCAAATTGGATAGATTTTATGTTGATAATTCCTTTTAAAAATTGTTCTTGATAAAAATTGTAATGTGGTTAGGGTTCTGTCATACTCTCTCTAATCATTATCCTATTGAGTTTGTAGTTGACTTTATTGATATTCCCTTGAAAAGTAATTTTGTTTTCCATGGGTTGTTTAAGCGTAGTGTGTCTTTGCTCAAAGATATGTCTTGTTGTAAAGGTATTTAGAGCCTATGGAACATTTTCTTGGCTAGGGGCTTTGGGGAGTCTTGCATTGATAACTAGTCTAGGTTTGTTACTCAGAGATTTTTAAGGTGTTATGGGAAGGTTTTTTATTAGTTCAACTTGAAAAGAGGGTCCAGAACCCTTTACAAAGCAACCCTCAAGGAAAAACAAGGCCTTGAATGAGCCAAAGACAGCACCTACACAACACACTAACAACAGAGAAACAACTAAAACAAAGGATCTACACAACACCATATCCTAACCTAACTCCCTTGACTCTGGGGTGCAAAGCAGCCCCGAGCTAAGAAGACCTTTCTTCTTTCGCTGAACCACTGTCCAGGAAAGCTCAGAGTCAAAATCTATAGAACAAGGAGAGAGGGGATCCTCTCCCGAAGCGGCAACTGAAGAAGCCTCACGGTGAGCTGCAACAGAAGCCACACAGACTCACCGCAACAGACATCATAGCCCCATGCGCAGAGCTGCCAAGTCCAAAGAAGGCAAATCTGAAGAAAGAACAGTAGCTGATGTAGTAGTGATCCCAACCGAAGCAGAACGAGTCGACATGGGAGCCAAAAGATGATCAGAAGAATCTGATGAAGTCATGGGGTTCGCTACAGCGACCACCACCCCCTAGGAGCAATCTTAAGAGGGAGCTCATCCTCCTGAGAGGAATCATCCCTGTGAGACGAACCATCCTCTTGGGATGCATTGATAGTCAAGTGATCCAAAAGAGCATCCTTCCACCAAGTTGCAGCGCCTTTAAGATGCAAGAGAGGACAATCAGAAGCCAAATGACCAATAGAGAAACAAAGCCTACATTTGAAGGGGATACCCTCATAGTCTAATAGTTGTTTCCAAGGCATGTCTCCTACCAACAAAACATCTCCATGAAGGGGTCTACAGATGTCAATATCCACTAGAATTCGAGCAACCATGGAGTGCCCCATAAAGGAGGTAGTAAAATCCACCTTCAGGAAACAGTCGATGGCATTGCCAATGCCCTCATAGCAAGAATCCTCCCAAAACTGGAGAGGAAGATTCAGGAGATGAACCCAAATTGGTCTGATATTAAGCGGCTCGGTGAGGGGATTGAAGGAAGGAGTCTAGGGTTTGATGGAAAGGGAATGCTCACCCCACATCCAAACCCTACCATCAAGCACTACATCTTGTTGCTCAGAAGAAGCAAAAGTCACAATGAAGAATCCTCGTGCACTGGGAAAAAGCTCAATCTTGCCTTCAACAAACGGCTTCCATGAATCCATGACCCATTTGTGAAGATCAGGCAGAGAGGGCCATAATCCATTGAGTCTATATATCACGCCTCTATTGTGGTAATACTCCTCATTTTCTGTGATCTCAGGGCCACACACCACAACTGGGGAAGAACGGGCACAAGGGATTGGCCGGAACCCCCCTGGGATGAGCGGCTCTGAGCACCCGAACCAGTCACTACCGCGAATGTCCACCGGGGGCCTTCAGGAGCACACTGCCCAAAAATAGACATACCAATCCTAGCCTTAGCTTGCACTACAGAAACTCTATTTGCACCACTGTCCATGTCATTCTCCGTGGGAACCCTAGTATTATCTTCTCATTTGGAGGGAACACCATGCTGCGAACTGCGTGCACCCCTCTGAGGGCATAAATTTGTGACTGCATCACTGTGGTTCGCTATAGCATCGCCTGGGCTTGCGATCTCAGAGGCATTTAACATATCCTTGTTTGTAGCAACGGTCTAGCTCGCTTTTGTGCTCATATCCATTTCAAATTCTTATAAGTGTTAGAGGAAGGTTGCTAAGAGAAGAGAGGAGTGTTTTAGGGTTTTTCAGTCTAAGTTGTTTGTGGCTAAGGAGATGCTTCAGAATGATCCACTCAATGTCATTCCCAAGTGATTGTAACTGACCTCAAGCATAAAATTAGGTGCTTTAATATGTTTAAAGCCAAGGGTGCTAAGGTGAGATCTAGGCTTAATTGGCTTAAGCTTGGGGATAAGTGTTCAAAAAATTCTTCAATTTTGTTAGAGCTAAAGGGGTTAGGGAAAAAAATTTTGGGGTTAAAGTGAATGATGTTCTTATTGATGATGAAATTCAAATCATGAGTGCCTTTAGGGATTTTTACAAGGATCTTTTCACTTCTACTAGAGTTGGTACAGATATGGATAAGTGTAGGGGCATTATTAGAAAGATTGTTCCAAGGAAACATAATGTTGGTGATGCTTTAAAGTTAGAAAAGCCTCTTTCTATGGATGATGTCAAAGTTGTTATTAGCTCTCTTAGTAATGACAAAGCCCCTAGTGTGGATGGTTTGCCAAATGTATTTTATAAGGTTAATAAAGATTGGATCTCTCCCATTCTTCTCCAGATGTATAATAAATATATTAAGAGTCAGTTCTTTAGGCAGAGATATCAACAAGGGGGTCATTAAATTACTTCCCAAGGAAGGTGATCCTACTTTGTTAAAAAGTTGGAGGCCAATAACTTTATTAAATGTTTGTTGTAAGATTTTGGCTAAAACGATTGCTAATAGATTAAAGGACATCCTAATATTATTTCTTCTTCTCAAACAGCTTTTGTCAAGGGAAGGTTTATTCTAGAGAATTTGTTAACATATTCAAAGGGCATGGTTTGTGCCAATAGTTTTGGGCAAAAATGTTTGTATGGTTTTAATAGATTTTGAGAAAGCCTATGACATGATTGAATGGAGCTTTATTTGGGATGTAATGAAGGCTTTGGGATTTGGTGGCAAACCTTGCATGATTATTGAGGTCCTTTCCAACGATGCTTCAACACAAGTTTGTGTTAATGGGGTTCTTTCTTCTCCTTTTGACCTTCAGAGATATATTGGACAAGGGTGTCCCTTGGCCCCTTCTTTATTTGTCATTGTTGTTGAAGCCTTGCATTTTATGCCTAAGCATGATTGCTTGGGTCCACATTTTAAGGGGTTGAAGTTGCCTAATAAGGATATGCTTCTTGAATGTGAATTTGATGATGATATTGCACTATTTCCTGAGCTTGATTGTGATAATTTTAAAAATAGAAGCTGAGATTGGATTTCTATTGTTCTACAAGTCTAGTTCTAAAATTCCTATTAACAAGTCTATCGTTCCTTGTTGGAAAGAGCATCCTCCTGATTGGTTGGCAGGGGAAGGGTGGGAGTGGTGAGATCCTACCAAGCAGGATAGATACCTTGGTATTCTTTTTGCTCGGTCTCCTTCCTTGAAAGAGATATGGGCCTAGGTTCTTGAGAAGATTGTGAAGAAGTTGAATAAATAGCATTCCATTTTTTTGTCGGTTGCAGGGAGGTTTCAAATTTGTCAAAAAGTGTTCTCTTATTCTATATGTTTTTCTCCTTTGCTTTTTTGGTTTTTTCTCATACCAAGCAGCTTGAGAGGTGTTGTGGTCAATTGGGAGTGGTGTTGTAGGCCCAAGTATTTGGGTGGTATGGGGATTAAGAGTTTGTTTCTACAAGGGGTTTCACCAATTCTAAAATGGATTCTCAAAGTACTAGATGGTGGAGAGCCTTGGAAGGTGCTTGTTAGGCACAATATCTGTATGGGGTTTCCTAAAGGAAAGCGTAACTAGAAAGGCCCTAGTTTGGTTGATGTTTTATTTGGAAAGCTTAGCATCCATACTAGTGGGTCTTTGATTTTCAAGTCCATTTGGAAGGCTTGGGACAAGGTATAAGGTTTTATTGTGGAATGGGATGTGAACAATATTAAGAATGATCATTTTTGTCCCTTCATTTGGTGGTTTGTTGAGTTGAATTGTAAGCCTTTAGCTTTATACAAAGGACATATTGCTCTCAAGTGGTATAATAAAGGTATTAAGACCTTTGGGAATATTATCAATGAGAAGGGTTTGATTTAATAGGATATTTTTAGAAATATGTTTGATAATCTTGATTCTCAAAAGATAACATACTCTTTAATTTTGAAAGTTGTTCGTAAGAGTACGCCTACTTTGCAAACCAATTATGATATAAGACTATGTAACAACCTTTCATGGAATTATGGCAATAAATTGATTGATGTGACAGTCAAGAACGTTTATCAGATGCTTTCCAATGTGGATAACTTTCATTGTCATTTCAATTCCCTTTGAGGGGTGAATGATTTAAAAGCCAAGTAGTCTTCCAAGCTCAATTTTGTTTGGTCTAATCTTCTTGAACCCAAAAAATGATTTTTTAGATGGTTTTTATTGTGTAAGAGGTTAGTTGTTTGGGATGTCTTATCTATTGGCAATAGTCTTTATCTGGTTGTGGGGAGAGGGAAACTATTGTTCACCTTTTCTTTGACTCTTGTTTTGCTAAGACTTTTTGGGGTTGTTTTATTCCTTTATGGTCGTATTGGTTAGGGGTTAAAGATATTTGTTGGTGGGATATCTTGTTTACTTATGTTGCTAATTCTGATGTTCCCTCTTATAAGTTGATTCATAAGATTTAGTTGGTGTTGTCCACTGAAATTTTATGGTTTATATAGATTAGCAGAAATAAACATAATTTTCAAGGTGAATGCAAAAATGTTACTGGCTTCTATAAAGAAGTCACAGTGTTCCTTAACCTTTTGTAGGCTTGTGAGCAAGTAAACAGGTCTAAAGAAGAGATCCAATAGCTAGTTAAGGATCATTTGAAGTCTAAGGCCTGTTGGAAAAAGGTGCCTCAAATTACTGGCTTGTTTTTCTAGTTCAGTTTGATAGTTCTTGATCATAGCTGGATCGATTCCTGTTATGCTTTGGTGTTAGTTCCTATGTTGGTAGGAGGTAGACGTTTTAGTGAGAGTCTATTTGTAGTCTCTTCGATCACCCGAAAGCACTGTGAGCATTCGTTGCATCGACGAGACATGGTGTATCAGTGAGAGCCTCCAAGGAGTCTCTTCGACAAGCCGATAAAGGTTATCTCTATGAAAAGCAGTTCGAAGAGACCCTTTTTGTCATCTCTTCGGTAAAGCGATACACAGTGGTTTGTTAACTGCATCGAAGTGACTCAACACTTCGGTATGACCCCGAAATGGGTCTCTTCGATATTTCGACACTAACACATCAAAGTGTGAACCCCTCTTCGAAGTGATTTGATACTTTGATGAGACTCTGTTTTGAGTCTCCCCGACACTCTGATTTGGTGGTCCACTATGACATGGTGGGACCCGACTGGTACCTAACTGGAAAGTGATTGGTGGATGGGTGACTTGAGGACATGGAAGACTATGTGGAATGCCACCTGGTAGTTGGCAACGATATCAGTGTGACACATCTTTCGTGTGTCTAGCTAACCCGTCTCTTCGACAATCCGATGCACAGTGTTGGTGAAACTTGCAGTGACCGTTATGATCTAGCCTGACAGTTGACAGTTAATCGTTTCAAGAACCGAATCGACCA
Organism: Cunninghamia lanceolata; assembly: GCA_027924645.1. Classification (NCBI taxonomy): domain Eukaryota; kingdom Viridiplantae; phylum Streptophyta; class Pinopsida; order Cupressales; family Cupressaceae; genus Cunninghamia; species Cunninghamia lanceolata. The sequence goes on along the minus strand of BSBN01000463.1, from coordinate 4,243,661 downwards.
GTTTCTGAAAGATGTGGAATGCAGAATGAAGGCAGTTCTGTATGGTAACCGAACTGATTATCTAGCCATAGGAAGTTGTAGCAATGGTTGTAGAATGGATGATTTAAAAGATCATTGAAACATTCTAAAAATAAAGAGTAAGAGTACATTCTAAGATAGTTGTTCTGTGAGAAGGACGAGGCTGATCAAATAAATGTTATGTCGCTCTGGGTATACATCTGAGAGCAAGAAACTGTAGCTTTGTATGTAAGCATACTTTACTGTAATACAGAGTGTGTTGCTTGGTGTGTGGGTTTTTCTCCCATAAGGGTTTTCCCATGTAAATCTGGTGTTCATTCAATGTATGTTTTTAGATTGTCTATTCTGGTATTCTGTATATATGCATCTTAAATGTTCTGCATTTGAAATTGAAAGAATTTTTGCACATCTCTTCTACAAATTGGCAATAGGAAGGCGTTTCTGCACTTTGCTTTCCTGACAAGGCCAACGCCAAGGCTGATGCTACAGGTGATATTAGTACTCGTGGAGCTAAGGAGTGTCTGCAGGGTGAGAGTTCAAATGATGTCAATGCACTGATGAAATTATGTATTGGTGATGGTTGTTTGCTCACTTCTTGTTTGAAGTGGTGTTTTAGACTTTTGGTGATGACCTTTGTAGCCATGTGTTTGAAAATATTTGTCATCTTAGTTGTATTGATGCTCTTTGAGCTATATTTTTTCACTAGATCAATATAAAAAAAAATCATATAGGATAGTCCAATCCACCGTTTCAGATGATAGCTCGTCTACTTCTGCTACAGATGTTGTCAATCCAATTGATAATAAACTCAATATTACATATATGGTTGAGCATTGGTACAAAAGCTTGTTAAGCTTGTCTACTCATGATGTGGATGTTGTTGTCAATCCAGTTAACGATGAGCTTTGCATTGAAAATATTGTTGATACTTGTAGTATTGAGCGACAACCTGCTAAGAACTTTGTAGAGTTGCACTCCATTCCCATAAAGGATAAGTATGCACTCAATCTCTATGGTGTTGATAAGAGCAATGACTTTTTGTACCTATGATTTCCCATTTTGATTAGGATATTGATAATGCACACACTGAGATAGTTAGTTATGCAACTTAGTACAAATTATTTGAAGCCATGGATATTGCCTCTTGTTGACTATACTTTTGCACTTGAGTTGCAAGTTGAAAACCCAAAAGGATGGCTTACAAACTCTTCCCATTAAGTTGTTGATACTTGTATTATTGAGCAACAACCTACTAAGAACTTTGTAGAGTTGCACACAATTCCCATAAAGGATAAGTATGCACTCAATCTCTATGGTGTTGATAAGAGAAAAGACTTTTTGTACCTATGATTTCCCATTTTGATTGGGATATTGCTAATGAACACACTGAGATAGTTAGATATGCAACTTAGTACAAATTATTTGAGGCCATGGACATTGTCTCTTGTTGATTATACTTTTGCACTTGAGTTGCAAGTAGAAAACCCGAAAGGATTGCTTACAAACTCTTCCCATTAAGTTGAAAATCTGAAATGGTGACTTAATGGAGACTCATGATGAAAACCCAAGAGGGTGTCATTGAGTTGTGCATCTATATACACAAGTTAATATATGTTGTTCTCTTTCTAGGGGGGCTTTGCAACAGCTCTCCACTCTCATCTTATAGGAGGGAACATCAAGATTCATATTTTGAGTTCTTCAAGCATGGTACTTGGAGACTTCTCACATTGTCCGTTGAGGATTTGTCATTGCAGCATATTGCAAATTACAACATATTACCACTTATCACTATAGCATCTCAACAAGTAATGTTCAACTCAACACCTGAACACTTGAGATTGCACACTTCATTATTGTTTTTTATGAATATGGATGGAGTGCAATCATCATATGCCTTCAATTTTTACATAGTTTCTTGCCACTAGAGCAATTTTTTATGTGTCGACGTGTGTCTTCATTTGAGAACATTGTAGATAGCAAGTGGTTGACATTTTCAACTTGACAGATAACCAAGTCATTCAATGCATGCTTCAACACACTTTTGGTTTTCTCATGGGCATAATTAGCCTAGATTATCCAATTTTCAAGTCACACAGGTTCAATCGGCCTTGAGACAAAAGTGATAGAGAAGAAGTTGAACAACCTTCTACAAATTTCATCACTCAAAAGTAATGTTGAGTTTTCAATCAACGTAGAAAATGGTGGTGAAAAATTGCACAACAAACAGGTGCGATATTCTATAAAAATGGAATATAGCATCGTGGAAAGCTAACTCGACTTAAGAAAACAAACTCAAGTCATTACCAAGTCAATATCTTGGTTCTTGAAAAATTGCATAAGGGAACAAGCTATCACTCAAGCAAAACCTTTTGCAAAAGACTAAAGCTTTGTATCAAGCAAAAAAGGCACCACAAACAAATTGCCCAATGCGCAACACATATAGTGGTTTTACCACTACCCCTGCATAATAAGGGACGATGTAACACTATTGTACATAATCCTAGGTGTCATTGGATAATATTTTATATTTTATATTTCCTAGATACACTAAAAGTTGAGCAGTCATAGAAGATGAATTGAACAATCAATTTCATATTGATAAACATGTACATTTTGATTGCATGAAATACACTTTTCATTGAATATTTTTCTAGTTGTCTAATTCCCATCCATTTCATTTGTCAATCCTTTATGCATTTCATTCCCGAGCTTGAAAAACTTTGCCATATTGAATGATTAATTTTTATTACTTATCATAGGAGCAATTTGGTTATGACTAGAATTGACAAAGATTACTAACAAAAAAACATAGATTCAATAGAGTGGATGTGAGATAAATCAAAGTTCAAACTACCCACCAACTGGATTCTTGACTATGATCCAAACCATGCTTCCTTGGGAGTCATTTGTTGCAAGGCTTTGCACGAGTTTCTGTTCAAGGGATATATTGTCCTATGACTTATCTCACCCCAAATTGAAACAACAAACACCTATTATACGACATGGAATGGGACATCTCCATAATTGTGGGGCTCCCCCACACAACCTTATTTTGTTGTAAGATGTAATGAGTAAATAATCACCTTTGTATCCCTTGTCACAACCATTATCTAACTTGAGAGTTTTAATGTGCCTGGCACTCTAATTTTCTACAAAAGTTTCGAACTTAACAAGGTTACCAAAGCATCTAGACAAGTAAACTTGATAGAATAAACCAACATTCTCTAACAAAAATCATGAGCCAAAAGAAGATTTTCTACAAAAGTTTCGAACTTAACAAGGTTACCAAAGCATCTAGACAAGTAAACTTGATAGAATAAACCAACATTCTCTAACAAAAATCATGAGCCAAAAGAAGAAAATACCTTACCCTTAATGTTGTTATTGATTTCCAAGATGGCTCATACAAATCACCATGAATGAGATCAAGAACCACTTTGGCCTCCATAAATTTTAATCATAAATGACTTATGTTTTCCAACAAAATACCCGGCATATAGGTTCATCTTCTTCTAAATGGCAAAAAACTCATGAGCCATATCAGTTTGATTAAGTGCAAAAAAATACTTCAAATAATTATACCTTTGATGTTGAAAAATGCTAGGATTGTCCTCCATTATAAGAGCATGCAAATTAAACATGAGCACATCAACAAATTTATATAGATGTCTTTGTCCAATACCAAGGGCAAGCACCCTATTCTATTTTCAATAAGAAACCAAGCATTTGTTACCATTAAATTTTACAATAATGTTGGGTTCCAAGTCAATTGGCTAATAAATATCAAGTTTTTATTAGTCTATGGAACATACATGACATCCTTAAACACATACTTATAGTATCATTGAGGACAACACAAACATCACATCTAACTTTTATTATATGAGACCAATCATCTGTTTAAGACACTAATTTAGAATTAGTATTAATTGTGGTAAAATTTACATAATAGTCTTTGCAATCCATGGGGATAGCATCCCCACCCAGATAGAGCATTAACAATGACTTTCAACTATGCAATAGTGAAAAAAAATTGCTAAAAAACACAATAGGCGCTAAATTGGACTTCCAATTTCTTGAGTCAAGTCAAACATTTTCCACATCTACTTATCTTTCATTGTTTCGAAAGAATGAATCTCTACATGTCTTTTGCATCCACTTTCAATGGGGATTATAGAGCTGCCTCACTTGAGTTCTCTCCATTGATAGGCTCTTGTTTCATCTCATGCTAATTTTGACCACTGACATATAGTACTAACAAGGAAAGAGAATTCTGACCAAAATATAGAAAAATGACAAATTGACACCATTATATGGGTGGTGCAAAACCCACTCTCAGGTCCAAAAGACTGCGCTTGCCAAAAGCTATGCAATATTGGTCCTAAATGAGCATTTCTATATCATGTTTTTCTCCAATATAGTACAACCCTTGGAAACTTGTTGATGCAGAGCCAATTTCCTTAGCCTGCGTTACCCTTCGTCTGTCTCTCTTTACTTGCCTGTCGGCAAGATTATGTACCATCGGCGCAGCTCAAAACCTCACAAACAATCGGCAAAAGCACATGCCATCGGCCAACCAAACGTCTTTCACGCCGAAGTCCTTCCTCTTACCGATGTGTCTCCAACACCTTATCGATATGACTTCTTCCGTCGGCCATCCTACCTTTTTATCTTCCCGACGTGCCGATCAAACCTTTGAACCTACTATTGTTGAACCGCTGAACCGTCAGAACCATTGAACCATTCGACTATCAGTTCAAAATACTCCCATCGCCCAGACTTAAATGTCGTCAGCAACTATCAGTTGAACCGTTGAACCTCTGGGACCCATTTGCACTTTAATGAACCGGCGGATCAAATGAACCTTTATATCTCGTTGAACCCGCTGAACTCGTTGAACCTTTGAACCAGTTCAACCGTCAGTTCAACCAAATGCTTTCCACCCTAACTTAAACTATCACCGGAACTCGATCCTCTTCGTTCTGCCTTCGTTGAACCAATGAACCCTTGAACCATTGAAATTGGTTCAACCGTCGGAAAACTTAAACTTTCAACAACACTTCAATTTCAAATGAGCATTACTTAACCCTTCATTGCCGGTTCCTTCACCGTCTCTGCCGGTCAGCACTTGTATCAAAGACAATGTATATTTTTGATATACATCCAAAACATACAACCCGAATATGCATCTGCGGGATACATAGGAAATGAACCCGATACTCAATAGCGATATACACACAGAATGTATATCCGACATGCAAATGCAATATATACACAAAATGTATATTCGATTGAACAATGCGGAATTTCGCCAATTTGATCCTCTGAAACCCTCACGATTTCACCAGAGTGTTTCTCCTGCAAACATACAGACTTTCGCACTTTGCCAACCTAGCACATGAGGATGCTAGGGTTTATCAATGCATGCTACAAACAATCCTACAAGCCTTAAATGAACAAACATAAAATATACAACAAAAACACAAACTGATATATACAACCATTCCACCAATTACGAAGTAATCCAATCGGTGGGATGGGCTAAGAACCCATTTCGATTTCAAAACAAAAGATTAATTGCACAGTGAATTCGATAATCAGAAAGATAACACAAATAGGATTTTCTTATTGTTTTCAAAAATTGATACAGATATTTGATTTCACAATTTCACAATTGCTCTGTCTAACATCTCCTCTCTGATCTATATTCTCTCTATGAAATCGATCTGATCTAGGCTATTTATCTACTCATAGTGAGTAGTACTGACTAGATTCCCAGCAGCCGGGAGATATAACTAACTAACAAACTCTAACTAATTAACAACCTTGTCATGACTTGCACAGAAACCTAGAATGCAACTACAATTACAGATATTGGTCAAACAGACCTTATTACATTAAATATAGAAATGCATAAGACATAACATATCAAGACCTTAGTCTTCTCCCTTAGCTGTATAGTTGACTTGTTGAAGGGGTGCTCCTGCACCACTTGTAGTTTTGCAAAGTTTTGCACTTCCTGTCTCAAAGATACTCCATGAAGGCCAAAACAACCCTTCCCCTATGTTTGAAATGATATGTAATGGATTCAGATATTTCTTTAAGCTGCCAAATTCCTCTTGAATGCATCTTTCTTAAGTTTCATTGGGCACCTGGTTACATGTTCAACCAAACTAAATTCCTTGGATTCCATGCAAACACATTTCCGTCACCTACAGACAATTTCTGCTAGCTGGGGAAAAGATTTTGCGATTGGAAGTTCTTTTTTTCCTTTTGGGGATAAGATTTCACAATCAATATGCAAAGGTAGTCTGATAAGGTTAAACAGTTAATAAGAAGTTGCTCTATGTCAACTTCCAGATCATTTTGAAATCATATTAAGGAGTTCTAGATTTTGCACTATGAATTATTGTTCTGGATGGATGTCTATGTCATTTCATTGTTAGTGAGTGAAGAACCCATCAAAATTTGCCCAAACTATTAGGAGCACTTCTTTGACATATAGTGCATATGTGTAAGTTTCAAGGCCTCATGTTGACATTTGAGTGTGGAACCACACCAGTAACTGCTACTGGCCACTAGCAGTCAACTAGTTGTTCACTATCTATTCACCATCATTAACTTGATATCCCTCGCTGCAACTAGAGTGGAATACTATCCACATTAATGACTATGTTGATCTGTTTATGGGCAAGCCTGCCTACTGATGCCACCATCATCTACTTAAAACACATGTCCAAGGAGAGTACTATGTCATGCCCCACTTCCCATCTGATGACAACCAATCTAAAGGGGAAATAAATATATAAGGAAATATAAGCATTTATAAAATTCATAAAGGAATTAAGTAAAATTATCAAGGATTCATATTATCCAATAATGTCATCGCCCCCGACAGTTGTCCTCAATCATCACAACTACACAGATGGGTTGATCTTACTGGATTCAGTACGTATTTCCATTGGTGTCCACCATAAATCAGGCCTGGATGCTATGTTGTACCCATGAGGACTTTTAAGGTAAAAGTACACCATGTTCTTTGTGTACGTAATGATTTAAAGATTAATGCCAATATTGCTCATTGTTAACTTTAGCACTTATAACTGATAACTGCCAACTAATCAGTAAGTAAAATACGACCATTACATATGTTCTAATAGAGATGATCGCAAACTTATATAGATGCTTCATAGGCTGATTTTACCAATCCAGACAGAAACCAACTTTCTCTAACTGTTGACTCACGTCATTGTTAAATTTGACCTTGTGATTAGGTGGACATAAATTGGTATGGACTTAGTTTTCCTATTCCATACATTCGTGGGGAAATGGACATGAATCAAAAAGTTGATCTCAGTTTGCCGAGTTTGCCTCTTTCCTTTGTGACTACAGAAATGAACTCCCCCTACAAATGTTCTGACTTTGGAGTAACCTATTTTAATTTCAGAAAATTGTTGTGTTTCCTTTTTACTCTGAAATCATTGTTGATCTGCTCAATTTGCCAATTCTCACATGATGTGGAGAAATGCAGTCCACTGCTGGTAACTAGATCAAATAGCTCATCTTTCTGCTCTGGCAGAGCAATGGCTAAACCATCTTGAAATGAGGATGTGGACTCGAGAACTTTTGAACATGTTTCTGAAATTGATTCAAAATGTGAATGGATTGACTCAAAATGTTAGTAACTCCACAACCAGTCATAAAATTGTTGTGTAGTTATTCCTTTTTACTCTGAAATCATTGCTGATCTGCTCAATTTGCCAATTCTCAAATAATGCAGAGGAATGCAGTCCACTTTTGGTAACTAGATCAATTAGCTCATCTTTGTGCTCTGGCAGAGCAATGGATAAACCATCTTGAAATGAGGATGTAGACTTGAGAACTTTTGAACATGTTTTAACTTAAATTGATTCAAAATGTGAATGGATTGACTCAAAATTTTAGTAACTCCACGACTGAACTCAATTTTAAGAATAAAATAAAAATGTTATAAGCTCAAAACTGACTAGTCATACTTGAGGATAACCACCAGAGTAACATTTATATGCATCATGAGTCAGCAAAGTCCAGCATCCTAAAAAGCAAATGCTCTGATACATATCATCATTGAGGCATGTTAGGGTCCTGTAGATTCAAGGCCTCCTACATTGTAAATGCTTAAATACAAAAAATGATTCCAGAAGCATACCATTCACAACCACACCTACAGCATTCTGCCTATTCGAAGGAATGGCATTCAATGCCTTTTACGTCAGCTTCTTAATTCATATAACATGGCAAATTCTGATTCAAAACTGAGTGTTGGGATCTCCAAAGTTTATTTGAGAAAATAAATGTGCTCCACTCATGCATTAAAGAATATAACACAAATCAATTGCAGAAGAATGGGATATCTCACTCTCAGCAACAAGTGCTTTCCTGCCACTGGAAATCCACGTAAATCAGTTGCAGTAGAACAATATTTCTCAGACTCAGCAACAAGTACTTTCCTGCTATTAAAACCACAAATTGCATAGCTGCACTACAATCCTGTCTAAAAGGAAAATCCCTCCGTCAACGGTAAATCTTTCACTCAAATGGCAACCTACAAATCCAGATTCTAAAATTATTAAACAGAAATGTTTTATACTACTTTGATGGTGATCAAAACTCAAGAATATGACAAATAAAACAACCAATAATTTTGTAAATTTCCTTTAACTCAAATAGCATGTGCTATTGTTTTACACAATAAGTACTTGGAAACAATGACAAAACTAGCATCCTCTCTAAAGTGCAAAACCTTTAAAAATTTATACTATTTGCACTTTCAGCCCTAGCCCACAGTATAGAAAGGAAAAAGTTTCACGTTGTAAATGCTAGAGTACTGCCTTAAGTTTAAGAAAGTCCATTCGCTTGTACAAGCATTTGATCAATCCTGCAAGCTTCCAGCACACCTACCTAAAATATGAATCCTATCAAAAAGCTAACAAGCAAGACAAACCTGTAATTTGTCTCGACTCTGCACCATTAATTGTTTTCTTTACAATTTCTGACCCATAAAATGATAGGGCACAAAATACGGTTTCCTGTGAGTCTTTCATTCTTGGGTAGCTGGATTAGTATTCACCAAGGTGGAAGGTATGTCTTTTTTGCCTGATGAAGACCTAGAGGTCCAGAATATGAAAGGGAAGGAAAAGCTAACTCCTCCCCCTAGGGATAAAGATGTCTTCCATCACTGTGAAGCTCTGGTTATAGTTATTAACAGTTCCCATTCTCACAAATAAACAATAAATAAGAAGGCCTTGATCTACATTAGGGGGATGTGACTGATGGTTCAAACAATCGGGAAATAGATGTAATGAATTAGAAGATTAACCAGTGGGTGACTGTTGTATTGCTCCCAAGGAGTTATTTCTTGATGATGTTTGCACACTCAAATGACAGAAATTATGTCTTTGAAAATGGATTTTGAATGACAGGAGGAGAAAGGTTATTCATTAAGTCTTGGATGGCAAGCCTTAATCTGATGGGTGACTCAACCTTGTGAGATCATTTGGGAAGACTTGTTAAAAGATGATGTTTATTGTGTGTCATAGTTATGTGATTGAGTTGTCATTAGAAGTTATGACATCATGTCATTGTCATATTGTATATCATGTTTAGTATTTTGAATTATTGACATTTCAGAATCTTATGTTGTAACCTAAAACACACATTAGGATCAATTGTTTGTAGAGGAGCTGGAGGACAAGAGATGCTTGGATTCATACATGGAGAAGAAAGGTTGGGATACAGAGAGTCATGATTTTATTTATGAAACATACTTTCAGTATACGAAAAGGGAGAGGAATTATTCAGGTTGTATGATATCCTGCAGGAGTTTGTTAAATCAGTAAGTATTAGATTATTTCTCCCATAAATTTGTGACTGCCAAGGCTGCTTGACTTGTTCTATGAGATGTTTATATTGATCCCATTGCTTGTTTGCTAACTACCTTTGTGAAGAAGAAAATTTCTGTAGTGGTCCTTTCAAAAACCTACGATGGCATCAGATTTAAATTGGTTGTGTGTCTGTGGAGAAGTAAAGTTTGGATAGGGACATTGCACAACCATATTGGTTTTCTTGTCAATGGAATGTTAAAGTAATAGACATAATTGTCAACACTGAATAAGAGCAGCTGCTGATTAGTATGGAAATAATACAAAAAGGACAGAAATGCACATTCCATAGCCTGTCATGTTGGCAGTTTGAAGTTAGTTAAGCTAACATTTGGTGTGGAGAAATTTAAGGCAGAGTAATAATTTCAGCCTAGAAGAATTTTGAGATGTGGAAATTATGTGACCTGTGCCCGAGTCGAAAGGTTCAAAAAGATATGTTAGATCCAAATAAGGAAAATGTTGGAGAGGAACGATGATTTTCATGGTGATAATTACTTGAACTTCAAAGCACTCAATTGACAACAATGATGCAGTGTCTAGTATATGATTTGTGCATAGAAAATTTTTTACAAAGTTGATAGAGTACCGGTTTCATATGGCAGTATGAGACCGTAGCAGGCAATGATATCTTGATATAACAGGCATGGGGTACAAAGTGTGAAATAAGATATTATCAGTTTCAATATCTGGCAGCATTACATACAGCTAGCACAGTTGTTGAATGCCAGAAATTAGAATTAAATAGTCCCTATGATTCAAGGATAAATAGCTTTTTAGTATGTTGCACCAAATATTTGGGATGGGGACAGTTGGAAATGTGTCTCTACAAGGGATAAATAGTTTTTATAGTTTTTTAGTATGTTGCACCAAATTTTCGGGATGGTAAGGGATAGGAGGCCTTTTCTCAAGGGACGACAATTAAAAAAATAGGGAAAATTTTTAAAATATAGGAAATTTCAATTATTCATATATGAGGCATTCCACATATACATTGTAGAACCATATTATGAAACATTAGAGCTGGACTGAGAATTCATGAGTCAACATACAAATTGATATTAACAAACTTTCAATGTCTAATCATTTCAATTAAAGTTTTCATTACCAATGTGCAAGGCTACAAGTACCAAATGACAAAATGTAGACAATCTAAGATCTACTACTGCTATGCCTCTAACTCATCCTTGCCTAAATCAAAATCAAACTCTAAATCTGATTCACTGCCAATAGCAAGGGTTGCCTCATCCAACGGAACACCCACCAATCCCTCGTGTGCCTCCTCATCAATCTGTGTGGTGTCTTCAAGATCAACATCCCACCATAAAGCTAGAGTTTGTCAATACTCGAGAGTCTACCAATTCTAAAGTCTCAAGGCACTATGCATAGCCACAAACTTTTCCGCTCATCGAGAAGTAAGCCTATTCCTCTTGATAGAGTGGTTGAAGTTGTATGTCGACCAATTCCTCTCTATAGCAAAGGAACTAGCAACCTATGAAAGACGGCAAATGGCAAGCATCCTCAACTCTAGTGTATCCTTGCCATGCCATGTCCACCATCCAGTAGGGTCAAATAGAGTTAATGTAGCTCTATGTGTCCTTGCCTCTAGTTCGCTAAATGTTGGACCACAAAGATTAATAAAGGAAAGCCACTATGTTCAAAGTAAAGTTGCCCCCTCATCTGAATAATTTTTTTGAAGGGACTTCATTAACCCTTCTTTCACCTCTTCATCTTTAGAAGGAAGCACTCTCCACTCCTTGATGCATACCATTTGGGATTTAGAGCAGAGGCTGCCATGTGAAGCAGGTGTTCATAGTGTTCCATTTCTGCGTCACAATAGGCCTAGTATGGTCCTTATATAATCCCAAATTAGAATCCATGTTATGAGTTGCTTGCCTCATTTGCCCAAGCATGTTGTTAAACATATCATAAATCTCTCCAAGACTAGGAGAGTCTGTATCAGCATATCTAATGACATCTAGAATAGGTAAGTTGAAGGAGCAACATACTTGCAAACAAAAAGTTCAAAGAAGAACAAGATTATAAACTTATAAGACTCAAATGACGGAGTGAATGTTAATACAAAAAATGAATAAGATTATCAAGTTACAAACATTAATAAATTAATAATTTAATATTAAAATCAAAATTCTCTTACCTCATAGTGGACCACCAATCATCATCAAGGATCTTTTGTTTAACAACTTTTCCCTCAACAATGTTCACATTAGGCTGTCTACCTCACTCTGAATTAACTATCTTCAACTATAAAGGCTCCTACACCTCAAGCATCCTCTCTAAAAAAATGAAGTAACTGGCAAATCTGGTCTCCACAAGTTTGAGGAATTCATTCCTCGAAAAAGTCTTGAAGAGAGCAAGTGAAGTGTAGTGGTTGCAAATGAACACCTGAATATCTCTAGTTTCTGCCACCACACTCTTCACCTAATCTATCTTCCCTGTGTCTTTCACTATGTTGTTCAATGCATAAACAAAACACAAGGTCCAAAAGATGTGCTTGTAAGAATCCTCCACCATCATGCCAGCTAATTTGCACACTGCCAAATCAATGACCACTTGTACAACATTTGAGGCCCCAACCTCCTCTATGGCCTCCTTCAAACTATAAAATTAGAAGTTTGCATCTTTGTGCTTCCCTAAACAATCAACCACTCCAATAAAATAAGAGCCAACTGCACATGTGACTATGATGTTGATGAGTGGATGATGTCTAATATCGATCCACCCATCCATCATAATAGAGCAGCCCATCCTCGACCAAGTTTGTCTCATTTTCTCCATCACCAAATTCACCTTAGAATATTCTTTATTAAAGAGAGTAGTGTGTAGTTTATGTTCTACAAGGGATAAATGAGAAACCAATAGAAATTGCATCTTTGAACAATTGTTTGAAAAAGGGAGAACATGCCACATGAAATGGGATGGCATTGGCAAAGAAAATTTGGCAATGGAAGACTGTCATTTCCCATCATTGCATATTGAACACACTTGCAACTATCACTCCCAACCCCGCCCTACCTGGGCGGCCTCTCAAGGTGCTCATGGACTCTGTCTTGTCCCACATCAAACATTCCACACACTGCTTCCAAAACCGCCCAGGGATGAGAACAATACAATCTACAAAAAGAATCAATGAAGATGATGAAGATGAACACTTGGAGGATGAAGTGATCAAGTCTAGAAAGGTGAAAAGTCTTGGAGGATGAAGTGATCAAGTCTAGAAAGGTGAAAAGTTTTCTAAGTATAAAATCCAAGGGTCACTCTCAACCCCACCCTGCCTGGGCGGCCTAGAGAGGTAAGCTTGGAATCAAGTGTCAAGCACTCAAACCACTCCATTCAGAGCTTCCAAATCCACCATCTTGTTCCACACTCATGCATGATCATTCAAGATGAATCAACTTGAAAGCATAGAAAAAAATCACTAAGTCTTGCAAACAAGGAAGAGAAGAGTATCAAGGTCGAGTTAGAGAATGCTCACATTGCAAAATCCAAGCAACATCATCAAACCCGCCCTTCCTAGGCGGATTTCACTAAGGCATGTGGACAAGGTCATCAAACATCTCAAGTGTGCCTTCCAACTTCACAAAACACCTCAAAAAATCACTACATCTTGATGAAGTTGGAGAAAAGAATTATCAACAGAAGGAGAGGCATCAAATGAAGTTTATGTTAGATAATCCACACAACTCCTAGCCCGCCCTTCCTAGGCGGCCTTGACTATCATGCATGGAATTTCAGGTTGCACACTCCAAAGTACTCCTCTAACTCCGCCCAAGCAATCCAATGCCTTAGGTCTCGCAAAGTGGAAGGTGAAATCAAAGTGAAGATGAAAAATGTTTAAGTATGAAATTCCTCACACCTACCCTAAACCCGCCCAGCCTGGGCGGCTTTCACACCCTGACATGGATTTTACACTCCACACTCCAGACTGCCTCTCCAAATCCGCCTAGGCAGGTCGGCCTAGCAAGTCAGCTTGGGGAGGAAGTAGAAAGCAAAGTTAAAACATGAAAATATGGCTTTCTTCATTACATAAAGCAAGTATGTTAGGGATTAATGATGAAATGTTATTGATAATCAAGTGTATTCGCATTGATAGTTGCTTCTCTTGTGTAGGTAATGGACAAAAGATGGTGAGACTTTGCGTGGAAGAAGTTCGAAACAAGAGGAGTTTCGCTTAAGGCCATTCAAGGAGGAAGACATCATCGTTATACGGAGGGATGCTTACATCAAGATCATCATTTGCACATAGAAGATAACCTCATATGCCCAAGGAGTATCACTTCACCATGCATGAGAAGGAGTCATCATCCAAAGTTGTCTATTTCATGAAGTCACGCACAAGACATCTTCCACCTCAACACTCCAAGAGTCCAGAGTCCTACAAGAACAACATCACATGAAAAGGGAAATGAGCGTGAGCATCATCGCTTCATGAATTACATCAAGACAACAAGAGGAAATTCGACAAGTTTCAAGTTCAAGGAACCAAGTTCCACAAGTGAAAAATCTGAAATTTGGGAAGTTGTTTCAAGCAATGTGAACACAAAAAGGTTAAACCAATTTGCAAGATGTTGAGTTGGCATCAAGTCATTATCATCCAATCCAAGCGCACCACCTCATCATGTCTAGATACATTGAACTTGAGCATCCATGATGAGGATAAGGATGGGGCTTTCTAGAATATCATGTTGTAAACATCTCATTGATTGAGAGTAAAAGTTGTAACTACCTTGTGTTGTCTAAATCTTGGCCATTGATTGCTAAATTAATATTGGCCCTTCATGTAATTCTTGAGCTCTATATAAAGCTCACTTCTCTCATTTGTAAAAGGGACATTAGAGGATACATTAGATGATATACATTAGATTAGAAAGGCGTAGAGTAGATGAGACTCTTCGAAGTCATTGAAGAGATATTGAGAGATTGTTGTAAAGATACACTTCAAGATCAATGCAAGCTCATTGTTGAATGTTTCATGGTGATCTTGTGATTTTGGAATGTTAGCATGGTCTTCATTGTCTCCAAGATGGTTAAGAATTGTTTCCAAAGTAGCTTAATTGATAGATTAGAAGTTCATTGATATAATGTTTCTTATGTGAAGATATTTGATGAATCCCTTTTGGTTCATACTTTTCATGGATTGCCGAAGGTAACTCACTTTGCAAAGTTAGCCTGGACCCTGTTTGCATAAGTTCGGTTGTGGATCCTCGTTTAAACTGCGCCAGCTATGGGTGTTTGGATGGAAGTTCACAACATGAAAATCATATGATTACCTTAGGAGATTGCACTTACTCCGTGTAATTGTTGGTTCTCATGGTGAAGCGGAGCTAGGTTGTGGAAGGGAATTTGTCTATCATAGCATGTGCATTATATCATTGTTCTTAGATTAGCCCTCTTAACCCTTGCCTTTTGCCTTTTCTTTTTGTAGTTGATTAGAAGAAGTTCCATTTCACAAGGAAAGAGTACATATTTGAATGGAGTGATGAATAAGTTCTACGTAAGTCCTTTGTGTAAACAGCATTATCACATCATACCACCGAGGCTATCTATTGCAAATCACGTACAAGGAACTGTTGTGACCAATCACACATTGCCCCATTGCAAATGGGGACCCGCCTTTTTTTTGAATTCCAGTGCTTTGCTAAGACCAGGATGATGTCCTTTGCATGATGAAGTCAGTGGTGTTTGAGTCTTAGAGCCCCTTGATGACCTAATCTTGATGTTTGAGACCCTGAAAATGACTAAGTCTGGTATCCTGATCCTGAAGATCCTGAAAATTGGCTAAGTCTAAAATCTGGTGGATCCTCAAAAATCTAGAATCTGCATGTTAAATCTAGTGGATCTGAGACCTATCTCAAACATCCTGAAAGGTATATTGAAAAATATTTAAAGTATAAGTATACTTAAATATATTTTTCAATATACCTTACCTTGGCGACTTGCATTTTTGGGTGCGAATTTCCTCTAGTACTTGGGCGCATTTTTTATCATCTAGACAAACTCACATCAGCGCCTAGAGGAAGATCAACTTCCAAACGCTCCAAGATAGGGCGCCTTGATTGAAATTGGCATAAGAGACCTTAAACATCAAAATTTTGGACAAATGAATGATTCCAGAGTTTAGGCGCCCATTGCATGTTCAGAGGATCAGAAGAATTGCGCCCAAGGTTGAAGGAATGAGTCTTGGCGCCATTTCTTGTTACTCCTGCCAGTTCTAGGCGCCTTGATGTGAAGTAAGATTTGAACTAATGATAGATTGCGCCTTAGGTTGAAGTGGTATGGTTATGGCGCCTTGAAGCCTAAGTGAATCATTTTGGGCGCCTTGGTAAAGCAACTTGAGATACTAGGCGCTCTTCTTTAGTGAGTGAATCATTCTAGGCGCCTTGATGTGAGATGAAGGCTATACACCCAAGTGAGCGCCTAGAAAAGAATACACTCCACATTAGTCATATGTGAGCGCCTTAGCATGAGGAGGTCTAAATGTTGTCTTGATCCAAAATTGAAAGAGAATCAACTATCTTCTTTTAAGCGCCTTTTCCAACTAGCACACTCCAGATCAATCATGAATGAGCGCCTAGATTAAGATTGAATCCAAGGATATTCAAGTTTGAACGCTTAGTGAATGAAGTGTTGGAAATTTTGAGAAGTGGCGCCTTCATGCATTAAACTATCTCCACTTTGGCGCCTTAGCATAGAGATGTTCAAACTAACCCAAAGTTGCGCCTTAATATGAAAGAGCATGATATGTTTAAGCTAACTCCTATCATGATGTTTGAGATCCTGAAAATGACTAAGTCTGATAGCCTGATATCCTGAAACACTGAAAAAGTGACTAAGTCTGAAATCTGGTAGATCCTCCAAATTCTATAATCTACATGTTAAATCCAGTGGATTTGAGACCTATCTCAAACATCCTGAAAGGTATATTGAAAAATATTTAAAGTATAAGAAATTCAATCTCTAAACTTATACCTTACTCACTTGGACTTCCAAATTTAGGCGTGAATTCACTCAAAGAAGCTTAGGCGCATTCTCTCATTTGCAGATACCTGAATTGGCGCCTTAGCTTGAAGACTTCAATGA
The DNA here is from genome assembly GCA_027924645.1 of Cunninghamia lanceolata. Lineage (NCBI taxonomy): Eukaryota > Viridiplantae > Streptophyta > Pinopsida > Cupressales > Cupressaceae > Cunninghamia > Cunninghamia lanceolata. The sequence goes on along the minus strand of BSBN01000463.1, from coordinate 4,226,625 downwards.
GCGCCTAAAGCTAGATTGCTAGGAGGGGTGAATTTGGTGCCTCAGGTCCAGATTACTTCAAAGTAGCGCCCTAGATCAAAGAGCGCCCACACATAGAAGAATGAAGGTTGTCAATCCAATGAGCGCCTAGTAGAGACAAGAAGTGTTTGAGCGCCTAGATGGAGTGATCATTTGTGCTAGTGTGCTGTGAGCTTTGAATGCCGCCTTGAAGGAAGATATTGTGAACCTTTGGAATGGTTGGTTGAAGTATCCATGTTTAGGCGCTTTCTTTAGGGATCATTTGTCATACCTTGAAGAAAGAAAGGATTATAAGTTATGAAAGGAAAGTATGAAGTTTTTTGGCGCCTAAACTAGGATCCTCTCCAATTGCGCCTTTGATGAAAATGAAGTGTTGGAAAGGTCATCTGATCATTTGAATTTGCGCCTTGGAGAAAACATGACCTTAAGCTCTAATGAATCTAGGCGCCCTTTTGCCTTCAAAGTGATCTTGTTGTGGCACCTTCTGGAGGTGGAGAATGACAATTTTTGAATATAGGCACCTTGAAGCCAAGACTCACAATGAGTTTAAGCACCTTATATATACTTGACCACCTTGAACAAGTTTGAAGCGCCCTTGTTTGAAAGAATGAACACTCTTGGGCGCTCTAGGAGGATTGATTAAAAGATCACACAACTGAGCGCCTTGGATTGAATGTTTGGAGTTGTGAACCCATTCTGGCGCCTTAGTGAATGAAAACATCAATATGTACCTAAAGATTGTTGAAGGATCATAGGCATGGACATTTTGAATTGAAGATTGCTTCTATCAAACCTAATGCGCCTAGACTTAGGAGGAAATGAACATCATTCAAAGACCCTTTTTGATGCCTTGGTGAGAAGAACCTTCCTGAGATGACATTTGCGCCTTGAAGGGATTCTTGAGAGGAGCATCATTAAAAGACTCAAGATTAGCGCCTAGAGAAGGGAGGTCCTTCTAAGACATTCACTACTATCTAAAGCATGAAAATTGACAAATAAAGTCCAAGTTGCCCAAGGCGCCTTGCACCTTCATTGGCGCCCTGGGAAGAATCACCTCATTTCTGGCGCCTAGAAGACAAGATGAGTGAAAGTGAAGTATTGGAAACTTTGACCTAGATTGGCGCCTAAAGGAAGGGGAGTCATCCCACAACCTTCACAATTGTCTAGAGCATGAAAAAATGCCAAAGATGAAGCTATTAGTCCTAGGCGCACTTCCACTTATCTACCAACCTAGATGGGCGCCTAAGGAAGAAATTGTGTTGAAAGATACCTTTTGGGTGAACCTTATAGGGGATTTGTTGATGATTGTTTTTCGACAAGTCAACAATTAGAGTGAAATACAAAGTATCTAACTCCCTCTTGAGCAAAGCCTCTCGAATGCTGAACTATGTGATCAAACAAGATGACTCCAAGGTTCCTTTCTAATGATTTTGTAAGAGATAGCTCAGTGACTAAGTATGATTTTGATGTTAAACACAAAGGGACTTACGCAGACTCTTCTCCTTTCATTCAGCTTGTTCCTTCTTTCAGTGCGAATGATTTATATACAAGGTTTCAATGATAAAGAAATGGAAAAAGGGCAAGGGTTTAGGAAACTATCTAAGGTCAATGAGGCAATGATGATGTATTGAACAAACAAACTCCTGATTTAACCTAACTTCACTTCGCCAAGGGTGCCTACAACTACATGAAGCTGGTGCAATCTCCTAAGGTTACGCGAATGGTTTTCAAATCATGAAGACTTATACAAGCACCCATCAAATGGCACAGCTCAAACAAGCATCCACAATCGAACTTAAGCAAATAAGGCTCAGATTAGCTTTACACAACACTTCACCAGCGGTGAATGTTAAAAGCATGAGCTAGGAGTTGATCAAATATTCAACACATACATACATTACAACAAAGAGCTTCTAATCTATTTTTAATCTACTTGAAACATCTCTTAATTCCATCAAGATTCATGAAACCATGTTACTCCACAAGATAATACTTAACACCAAACAAGTAGCTCCAATGTCTTTTGCATTAATCTTGAAAATATTTACAACAGCTTCAAATCCTCTCAGAGAATTTTCAAGAGTCTCTCCTATTCTACTCCTACTTGCCTACAATCAAAATCTATCTTTTACAAATGAGGCAACAAGGCCTTTATATAGAAGTCCCAATTACAATGAATGGCTAAGATTAATTCAATAGCCAAGGGTCTAGATCGTGCCACCTCAGAGGTAGTTACAACAACTTGCTATTTTTAGCACAAAAGAGAGAGGCAATGAAGGCACGTTTTCCAATGTGATAAGGTAAGGCGAAAGCATTTAAAATATTCCTCCACATAGGAATCCCTTTGGCTTCTTTCATTAAATGATACATTTAATGCATTAAATAATGCGGCTAATCAAAATTGAATGATGTGTATTCGCCACATAGATGCCAACTCAGCATACTTTGAAAATTGTATCATCTTTGTGTGATGTATTCAATGTAATTGCTTGAACAACTTGTTGATCTTGTACATTTCCTTGCAACTGGATGTATGTTACTTGTTACTCATTTGACTAACACTGTGATGTTCCTTCTTCTTGTAAGCAGGTTGATGTGAATCTTCTTTGATGATGCTCTTTTTTGGAGAGTGAAGTAGCGTAGTAGGAGATGATGACGATGCTACCTTCATGTATGATGTAGAGATCTCTCTTGGACTTGAAATTGTAAAGTCTTGAAGTTTAGATGGATGAAGTGCATTGCTTGATGATGCCATTGATGAAGTATACTTGAACTTGATGTGATCTAACATGATATCATTGATGTAGACACTTGAGGTATATCTTGCTGTGATGTCTTGGAGCAGCTACCTCTCGAAGTGATGTTTCCTCGGGAGTGATTACTTCCATCTTAAGCCTCTTTGAAACAGCTACATGATGCCTGAAGTGATCACTTTGAGCAGCTTATGCAGCTTATGATGCCTTCCTCTTGTGAACTACTTCCTGACTTTCCCTCCTACATGAAAGTGATTCCAGCCTTTAGCTCCTTTCCTTAGCTTCATCCCTCGCTTGGAGATAACTCTTTAGCTCCTAGGATGATTTCCTAGCTCCTGCAAACAAACAAAGAAGCAACATCAATCTTCTTGATAAACATGATAATACTTGATTTATAACATATAAGAATCACTTCATTCAGCTCCCAGCCAATCGCAAATTAAATCTTTACTTAAAATTTCACTCTAAAGCACTATTTTTACTCGTTCTAGGTGCATTGGATGAAGTATTCAAAGTCTTCCTAAAAGAAATGAAATGCATACACCTTAGATCAAATTTGCACATCCTCCAAAGCAAGCGCACCGGTTGAGATATTTGATATCTTCTTGTTATATGCGCATTAGTTAAGGATTTCGAAATCTTCTAAAAACTTAGCATTTTAAAACCATCCTCATAGTGGCGCGTTGGTTCAAGGTTTTAGTTTCCTCTGGAAATTTCATAAAATTTTGCACTTCAACACTCAAAACTTGCCCTTCCACCTTAGTGCGTTGGTTGAAACATTTGATTTCTCCTAAATTTTGCCTTTTCTACCTTGGGCGCTTTGGTTCAGCATTTCAATTTCCCCTAAATGTGGTGGATTAGATGGCACTTTGAAATCCTCTAGATCTTTACCTCTTGGCACTTTAGATTTTATTTCTTCTAGCATCTCCCTTAGCGCATTGGTTTAAGATTTTGGATCCTCCTTGAAAAAGTCTTTGAAATTTTGTATTGAACCCTTTCCTTCCTCAAGCGCATTAGATAAGATTTTTGAAATCTCCTTCAAAGTGTATCAAAGCCTTCCCACATGTGGCGCAGTGGATGAGAGGTTTGATTTCTTCTTGATCTTTTCATACAAACCTGAATTCTTCTCCTCCTTCTAGGCGCATTGGATCATAATTTTGAGATCCTCTAGAAATTGGCGCCAGAGATCAAGATTTGAAATCCTCCTAATAGGAGCGCTTTGAATAAGGTTTTTGATTTCCTCTAGGATTGGCGCATCACTTCAAGGTTTCGAGTTCCTCTAGAATTTTCGCATTACTTCAAGGTTTCGCGTTCCTCTAGAATTTTCGCATTACTTCAAGGTTTCGAGTTCCTCTAGAATTTTCGCTTTGGTTAAGGGGTTGAAAATCTTCTAGAATTGGCGCATTGGTTCATGCATTCGAAATCATCATCTTCTTCTGTCTTTGAAAGCGCTTTTTTCATCATGATTTTGCGCCACTTAGATGCCCCGTCGCACTAGATGAACTTTTTGAATCCGCTGGAAGAGTCAGGCGTTTTTCAGGGACGTGAGGATAAAGGTATATTGAAAAATATATTTAAGTATAAGTAAATTTCTTATACTTTAAATATTTTTCAATATACCTTTCAGGATGTTTGAGATAGGTCTCGAATCCACCGGATTTAACATGCAGATTATAGAATTTGGAGGATTCACCAGATTTCAGACTTAGCCATTTTTTCAGGATTTTCAGGATTTCAGGCTCCAGACTTAGTCTTTTCAGGATCTCAAACATACTTCAGGATTGATCTCAATGTTCATTATCTGGATAGAATTCAATCAAGAGTCATCACTGCAAGTTCATCCTCCAGATAAGACCTCCAGTTATAAAGCAAAATCTTCTAGGAGAGAGACTTATTGGATTGGCAGAGGAAATGAACCTAAGGCATCATCTAAGATTTCATGCAAAACATCGGAGCTCAAAAAAAAAGGGGGTCCCCATTTGCAATGGGGCGATGTGTGATTTGGTCACAACAGGATTGACCTTCTTTAAACCTTTACAATTGCTAGAAATCATTTGAAATAATGAATGTGGGACTAAATGATGTTAGGCGCACTTTGTTCTTATTTTTACCTATATTTGCGCCTAAGTTTGAAACGGCGTTATTACATGTTTAAAGTTGTTGTTTTTCTTAACAAGTTATTGATATATCGTTTACTTTGTCTTGTAGGAGCATTAACAAAGCTGAGGAGTTATCCAAGGAATCACCTTCAAGCAAGGAGTAAGAAGCATCATGCTAGCCGCCTTTGAAGATTATCAAGTTGCATCATTGGAGGAAGGGGTGTTGGTGAAGCTAAGGAGTCATCAAGGACAAGTACCTGAGAAGCCTTCAAGTTGCAGGGGGATCACACCTCAAGTCTCCTACATCAATGACATCATGTTAGATCACATCAAGTTCAAAGTATACTTCATCCTTTGCATCATGTTCAAAAACAAGGCGTTCCCCATCTAAGCTTCAAGTCAAGGTTCGTCAAGCTTCAAGTTTCTTCTAGAGGTTATCAACATCTACTTCACATCCAAGGAAGGTGTTATCATCTACACTCAAAGAAGGTCACTTCAAAGGCCATCAATGAAGGATCACTTCATCAAGTCTTCTACATCAAGCAAAGGCATTCATCCATTTTATTTCAAGTTCCGTTCAACCTTCAGGTCCAAGAGAGAGTCTTCTACTCCATGTCATGAAGGAAGCAACATCATCTACTCTACATGAAGATACATCGAAGAAGATCATCATATCAACTTACCTGCAGAGAAGAAACATTACAAAGTCAATCAAATGAGCAACAAGTTTCATACATCCAGTCTACAAGGAGATGTACAAGGCAAAGATCAACAAGTCGTATTCCTAAACATACAAGTTCAAGCAATTACATTGAATACATCACATAAAGATGATACAATTTTTAAAGTATGCTGAGTTGGCATCTATGTGGCGAGTACACATCATTCAATTTTGATTAGCCGCATTATTTAATGCATTAAATGTATCATTTAATAAAAGAAGTCAAAGGGATTCCTATGTGGAGGAATATTTTAAATGCTTTCGCCTTACCTTATCACATTGGAAAACGTGCCTTCATTGCCTCTCTCTTATATGCTAAAAATAGCAAATTGTTGTAACTACCTCTGAGGTGGCACAATCTAGACCCTTGGCTATTGAATTAATCTTAGCCCTTCATTGTATTCTAGACACTATATAAAGGCCCTGTTGCCTCATTTGTAATATGGTAGATCATTAGTAGTAGGCAAGTAGAAGTAGAATAAAAGAGACTATCGAAATTCTCTGAGAGGGCTTAAAACTGTTGTAAATATTTTCAAGATTAATGCAAAGGACATTGGAGCTACTTGTTTGGTGTTAAGTATTATCTTGTGGAGTAACATGGTTTCCTGAATCTTGATGGAATTAAGAGATGTTTCAAATAGATTAGAAGTAGATTAGAAGCTCTTTGTTGTAATGCATGTTTGTGTTGGATATTTGATCAACTCCTAGCTCATGCTTTTAACATTCAATGCCGGTGAAATGTTGTGTAAAGCTAGTCTGAGCCTTATTTGTTTAAGTTCGATTGTGGATGCTTGTTTGAGTTGCGCCATTCAATGGGTGCTCATATGGACCTTCATGATTTGAAAACCATTCGCGTAACCTTAGGAGATTGCACCAACTCCATGTAGTTGTAGGCACCCTTGGCGAAGTGGAGTTAGGTTAATTGAGGAGTTTGTCTATTCAAGCATCATCATTGCTTCATTGACCTTAGATTAGCTTTTTGAACCCTTAACACTTTTCATATTCTTTATCATTGAGACCTTGTATATAAATCATCCACATTGAAGGAGAGATAAGCTAAACAAATGAAAGAAGACGAATCTGCGTAAGTCCCTTTGTGTTTACCAGCAAAATCATCTTAAGTCACTGAGCTATCCCTTACAAAACCATCAGAAAGGAACCTTGGAGTCATCTTGTTTGATCACTTCGTTCAGCATTCGAGAGGCTTTGCTCAAGAGGGAGTCAGATACTTTGTATTTCACTCTAATTGTTGACTTGTCCAAAAACAATCATCAACAGGAACCTTGGAGCGTTCTTGTTTGATCACGTAGTTTAGCATTCGAAACGCTTTGTTCAAGAGAGGATAGAAAACTTGGTGTTTTATTCTAATGTTGTTGTTGTCAAGAAAACATCATCAACAAGACTTCTGCTGGTGTATGACTGATTTATCCTTTTATTCCACACACCTCCTTCACCACACTTCACAAACTCTCTTTATACCTGCTTGGAGAGGAGCGAGTCAATTAAAAGACATGTCTTATGACTATGGAGGCATCTTTATTTATATAGGCACCTCTTCGTATATTGGAGCACTACCATGAAAGGAGTCGGCCCTTTAAATAATATATTTATTTAAAATTTGAATCTCCAAAGTGGTGCTTAAAATGGGGTCGGCCCATTATTTCATTTATAATTTTAATTTCAATTTTTGGCACCATATTCTAGAAGGTCGGCCAGCATTAGGAACTTATAATAAATAAGTATATCTTTTTATTTCTTCAAACAACTTATATATATTTCTTAAAAACAACTTATATTTATTTTTTCAATGTTCTTCATGGTCGGCCTACATAAGGAATACATCAATGCATACAATTTCTTTGATAGCAGAAAACAGATTTCTTCTTTGACATCAATGACAACGTTTTTCCAACAGATTGTTCATTGAATTTAAAGACCTTGCATCTATATTGTTGTTGTGTCTAGTTTCTAGTTGCTCGCATGATATTGGAAGATGTGTTGTTAGCTTGTGAGGTTTTTGCATCCTATGACCACTGAAATCTAAGTATACATGTTGATTTAAAACCTATTGCTGCCATATGGAATCACTTACTGCTGACCATTAAAGACATATTTGGCATAAATGGCAAGCATGAATATTATCTAGTCCATGAATTGGACTTTTATAAGAATATGGGGTTGCACCATAGGATAAATGAAATCAGAAGGTTAAGAATATTATCATTACTAATAATATTGAGTGTATATCTCCATATGATGATCTAATGGACATAGTGTTGCCAACTGTCTTCAGTGTGACTTAGGTATTGATCATTCTTAAAGCAAGTTTACAATTACTGTTGTATGTCTTTTTAAGTTCAAATGATTGTTATGTGGCCTTGTAGATGCATGTTGTGTTTGTGATCAAGAAAGATGTCGTAATATAATATGATTTTATAATATCCCTGACTGGATATTTACCCAATACTCTGATTTATAATAAATTCTAAAATGAATATTACAAATCTCTGTCTAATTTCTTATCTTTACTCACAGAATATTGAATTCCTCACATAAACATTACATCAAATAGTTTATAGATAAAGGAGATAAATTCAAATTAAAGATTTGAATTTGATAACTACTGTATATAATCAGAGTATGAAAATTAAGATTCAGATGTAAACTTCACATACCAATCTGCTCTTGTACCAAGAAGAATAACATCTGATGTGACTGCTACAATGAGGACTGAGATAACTGTTGTCAACTGACTGTTCCATTTATATTTAGAACTGGCTGTTACAACTTTCAATTACACTTGAGATAAATGGCCAATGACATACAAATAGCTGTTGTGACAAATTCTGAGGTCTGAGATGAAGTATCTCTGTAGAAGTCGTCTGGGTCTGATGTATGTGCCGTAAATCCTCTTATTACCATCAAGCAACAAAACAGCACAAGTGCCACTGAAGGAAATAACAACGCTTCCTTCATTCGCTCATTCAGACCAAATGTATGTGTAATGTGATTGTGCAGCTTGCAACACCAAGAGTACCTATATCTGAGTGCACACACTTTCTCTATGACTGAAAACTCCTCTATACATGTGTGTCTTCTAAGCTCCACGGATTCTACTCTGCCAGCGATGATTCTCTATGAAATGCTACCTTGATACAGATCGTCGCCTTCAATAATAAGATATCAGATATATGATGCAAAGGTGATCGCTACTACTGACAATGCAATGTCATCCCAATATGTTGATCGATTACCACAGATGCAAATCTGCTCCTGCTGATATTCCCAAACGGCGTCTCTATGATGACCGTATCATTCTTCAGATCATTCTCACAAATCTTATTATGCACTGTATGTCATATATCTGGTTTTTAAAAGGCATTCAAATAAAAACTGGCACTGCATCTGCTTATAGGCAACTTCCATTTGTGATGCACAAACAATGATATTACCAGTCCTAAACTGATGTTGACGCTGCTCCAGTAAGTAACCCAAATCTATATGATGCAGACCATCTTCAAGGCAGCAGATGAGTTCTTTGAAAAATTATTGATAACACTTACTCCTTTCTTGCAATATTCTCATAATAATAAGCCCACGATTCTCCTTTATGAGAATTCGGTCCACTTCAATTCTACCTAGCAATTGATATATGATCACGATTCCTTCTAAAAGAAAGGTCTTCAATAAATATAACTTTGACAAAGTTCCTTGGGCCACGTACAAAATCCACACATCAGCCAAATTAATTAGAAACTGCAAATCACTTTATAAATATGAATACTGCATACACCTGGGTCCCACGTATTCCCTCTGATTTCATTCACCAAATACAAATATGATATATAGTCTTCAAAATTATATGCGTCTCATTTAGAAGGGACCCATAAAACATTAACAAAGACACTCTGCTGGAATGTGTCAAAGATTGTCTCTCAATAAACAACATAAACATATATATGTATAAATTTCTGAATATCCAATCCCACAGAAATATTAGAAAATATATAACTCACTGAATTTGCATAATCACTTATTCAGAAATTTGCATACAATGAACTTGACAAAATATCGATAAAATGGTCTCCAACTAAATATCGACTTATTCAGCAAAATACCAAACTCAAGAGACTTTGAAGCTCAGTTGTGAAATCTGAAATGATTTCACCTCAACAATTCACCAAGGGGTCATCTCCTCAGCTCAGCAAATGCAAGGGAACATCACCTTGTCAATCAGCTGAATACAATTTGACAAAAGTCATAAACACAAAACCAAAACATACAAATATCCAGACATGACTTCAAATGACTCTCAGGCTTTCTTTTAAAGCCATTCCATCAATTAGGCCTAGCCTAATTTTATTAAATGCAAGTTTATGTGTACACAGTCACACTTAACAATATTAAATACTTGCACTTGCACTTTTTTAAATGTGTGTGTACAATAACATTTTAATTTATAAAGTGTTTTTAAACCGACTTAAGTAACTTAAAATAAAATATTAATTTTATAAAGCAAAAATAAAATACTTTATAAAATTAATTTACAATTAAATCATTTTTAAGTTACTTAAAAAATGGGGACATGACAGATTTTGATATTGATATCATTGTTGTCACATAGAATTGCACCCAGCTTGGAGAGAGTCCAAGGATTCTAATGACACAATGGGAATGATCTCAATGTGTGGGACCTTGCAAGTTGAGATCAGACCTCCAGAGAAGGCTGGTTCCTCATTCTAAGTCCAAAGCTCAGAGAAATTAGCTAAACCTAGTGCTAATACTGTAGGGGGAAAAGGGTTAGGAAGAAACTGAATGGAAATAGAGGTGATGCACCAAATTTAATGAGTAGCAGTAAGCCTGGAAAAGACAACAATAATCTCAATCACAAAGGAAGGTTGACATAGACTTATAGAACTGATTGAGGCTTTGGGATGAACTAACCTATAAAGGAGCCATTTTAATCATAGAATAGATCACAGCTTCAAGTAAAACACAGAAATCAGAGCATAAGAGAGGCAAAATATTGTGAATATATTGATCATGAAGGCCAGAATCTATTACAATGCAAAATAACTTATAGCAGGAAAAGACATAATATAGCCAATTACATTCATGGGTGGATTAACCAGAAGACAACAAAGGCCAAGCAACAAGCACAATGAGTCAAATTCTGATAATCCTATAATTGCACTAAGAGGCCTGACTACAAAGAATTTGACAGCATAACAGCCTAGAAATTACTAACTCCTATCTACTACTGAAGATTACAATGCTTTATATATCAAATCCTTGTGCAGAGAACGTTGAGATAGGTCCACGGAACCCAAGATCACCAATGCTGTCATCAATGCAGAGTCAAGAACAAACGGCGGTGGGGGCAGAACCCATGCCTCTGGCAGACCTGCACCCCTAGGAAAGGCTGCCCACACACAAGAGAAAATAGAGCATTCGAGAAGAGAGCCCAAAATTCGTCGCCAACCATCGAATAATCCACCACCGAGCCACCAAAGTCCCCTCGCATTGAAGAACCGAGCCATCCCCCTTGAATTTCACATGTAGAGCTCACCAACTTGAATGAATGCTTTTGGCGCCACTAGAGTGCTTAAAACCCTAAGTTTGAATCGAAGCCATTGGATGAACAAACGGTTATAAGATCGACAGCTCCAATTTGCACTGCATAACACTTTCTTTTTAATTCTGCATTGAGGCTTGCTGACCTGGCATACATGGCAATTTCACGGCTTTGCAGGGAGCCAAGACAAGGCTCAACGAAGAAGAAACCTCCGTGAAATGCCAGGGTGGCGCTAAGCGTACAGGTGAGTCGTTTTCTTTGAAGCATTGTCAGCGTATAGGGGCCCATCTCAAAAGATCCTGAAGAGAAGGCACTAGCATGCCACGTGTCAACATCTCGTGATCGCGCACAAAATCTTTCCCCAAGACAAAATTCACCTACGACACCGCGCTACCGTCCGATCTTCAATGATGCGACCCCACCCCTTCATTTCGTCCTTCGACCCTCGTGCAATCTCCACCATTCAACCTGAATCAATAATCTTGTGGCCATAGGTCGCGATGCACTTTACACTTGTCTTCATTTCGCGGCCGCACGGAAGGAATGTGACGTCAGCTTAGGCAGTCTGCGGGCTCGCGAGATACTACCATATGGCATCCTCGGACCCAAAAGGGCTTAAGGCTTAAGAAATGATGTTGACGGGTGATAACAGGTAAGCCTTAGGACTCGGGGCCGGTCACTTCACGACATAAAAGGCTCAAAGTCATAAGTGACCGGCAACCTAGGCTAAACTATCAACGATGGATCATAACATGAAGGGAAATGACCGTAAAACCTAGGGCTTAAGGGGAAGGAAAACATTTAGAGTTTAAGGGTTTGGACTATTTGGCTAGGAAGTAAAATAGGTCAACATTTTGGCGACTTCTCAAGGGGTGTTTGCCCGCTAAACAATAGACCAGTGGCCTTACACATCCATTGGGCATGGGGGCAAAAGAGACTGCAACAAGGACAGAGGAGCTAAAACAACTAGGGCAAGCTACCAAGGCAAAACAAAACAACAAGCAAGCATGTATCCTAATGAGAATACAGCAGAGTGCAAGGGCACAAATTGAAAGGAAACCTAAAACAAAACAAAACTAACCTACACCTAAACTAACCAACCAGAACTGACCTTAAACAAAGTCATTAACTAGTTCTTCAAAATAACTGCCCTTTCTCAACAACTTACAATATTTTTCATGCTCATGGGCAGTTAGCAAGAGATGGGGAATGAGTTGACATATGACAAATTGATGGAGCACTCCCCCAAGAATGGGGATAAACTCGCCTATCCACCTGAAATGATTGTTGATGTTGCTGCCAAGATGTAAGATACCCAACTAGTTGTAACAAAATTTTTTTCCTTAGATAAATTTACTTGCACTTAACTCATCAAATGGCATACATCAAAGATAATAACTTGTATGAATCAATTTGAAGCTGGGTACTTATATCATTACTTGATTCAACTTATTACAAATGTCTCATTACAATGATAATGCCTTCAAAGGCATGAATATATAGTTCTTATTCAACTTGATCACAAGAAAGGCTTTGAAGCCTTGATGTTTACAATGATTTCACAATTGATCAACTCTATTGAACTCAATGATGTCAACTGGATGTTAACACCTCACAATGCAACAAGGGAGCATCACCTTGTCAGTTGAGGGAGCATCACCCCAACACTTGAAACTCGCAGGCCTCAAGATTACAAGCATAAAGCTTTTCAGAGAGAATTTGCCAAAAGATTAGATATCAAATGAATGAGAGAGTTCCTCCTTTTATAGGCCTTCCAAAGGGAATGAAGGCACGTTTTCCAAGGAGCATATTTAGGAGAATATTCTACTTGACAACTCATCCTGAATTGGCAATCTTATCCAAAGTCCTTAATACGGATCCCAACGTCATCCTGTCGACCAATGAGAGTTCAGGTAGTTACAACTACCTTTTCTTCTGTCTAGGCGCCAAGTTGAAGCAGTTTGATCATGGAATGGCGCCCAATGTGGAACTAGGCGCCCAACTGAGGTAGCAGAGGCATGGATATGCGCCTAGAGGAATTTGATGACTCCAGACGCCCTCAAAACACTTAACAATATTCAATGAAGATCTCTTAGGCTCCAAGCGCCAAAATGATGTCACAATTGCAAGATTTTCAAAGCTAGGCGCCAACTGAAGGGTAGTGGGGACTAGAATAGGCGCCTTTTCAAGCTAGGCACTTCCCTGAGGTGGCAGAGACTAGGAAGTGCGCCTTAACAATAAAACTTGTCTTTTTGGCACTTAACCACTTATTCAACATTGATGCAAACTAGAATACTCCTCTTGTGATTTTTACTTGCAAGTGAATGAGGAATTTAGGTGAGGCGCATATTCGAGGTGGCACAGGAGGCAGAGTGCGCCTTAGGCAGTTTGATGTTCCCTTTGACATTTGATCAAGATCTTGACTTGGTGAAAGAACTCTCAAGCAAATTCAAACTCCAACAAAATGAAAGTTAAGTTGTGATTCAAAAAGCCTTAATTGTCTTAGGCGCATTTTCAAGGTTCTAGAGTCATGGAGTAGCGCCTAATAACTTCATACAAGTCTTTCAAGGAGTTTCCAAGTTTAGATGCCAAAGCAGGTTCATGGAGGAGTAGAACCTTGCCTTAGGAAGGTATCTGGATCCTAGGCTTTGATTAAAGACTTAACAAGTTTAGGTGCTCAAAAGGAGGTCTTCTGCAAACTAGGCGCCAACTGGAGGTAGGAGAGAAGGAGATTTGTGCCTTTACTCCCATAACACTTCTCTAGCTTTGGGCAATGATTCCAACTAAATGGAAGGTCATTTCAACAATCTTGAACCCTTTAATGTTCATCTCAATCTTCCAATTCATTTCCTTGCCAAGGCGCCATCTCAGTGTTGCAGAGGGATGTTCTAGCGCCTAGACGCACATCTAGGTCTGTGAAAGAATAAATTGGTGCTCAACTTGAAATGGTCATTTCCCTTGCAAGCGCTCACATTTGGAGTCATTGAGGTGAGTTAGGATATCATTCTCCACTAGCGCCTTGACTGAGTGAGAAGATTGGAGGCTACTTCCTTAATTAGGCGCATGCTTGAGTAGCTATCAACTAGGCGCACTTTTATGGTTGATGGATCATGAATTAGCGCCTAGTCTTCAAGGTGCCAAAACATCTCAAACACTATGTGTCTTCACAAAAGTTCCTTACTTCTCAATAACTCCTCCTTCAAGCTTGGGCACAATTTCAGGGTCCTAGAATCATGAATTGGCGCCTTGTTGCTCTAGGCGCACATTTTGGATGATGCAACATGATACTTGTGCCTAAAGTGAATAGGCCTTCTTCCTTACTCAATTCACTTAGAAAAACTTCATCTTGGAGACCTATCAACTTTTTCTATCAAAGCGCCCTGTTTTTGAAGTGCTTCATGACAGGATGCTTCTATGCTAGGCGCCATTTGGGGTTGGAGGAGAGAGAAAGAACACCTACCCTATCTAGGGTGACTTCAGGACTTCAAATTCCTTTATTAGGTGTGGAGCATGCTTGAATGATGTTGCTCTTAACATCTTGCACTTCCAAACCCTGATTAAAGACTCCACATCCTTGGGCGCTCATTTGGACAATTTGATGTGAAATTGGCGCCTAGACTCCAAGAGTCAACTTTCTGCTCTCTTGGCTACCAAACTTAACCAAATTTTGAGTTTTTGACTTCGTTCCTGCAAAACAAAGAGATTGAGTTAGTCAAAAACCAATTAATTCCCTCATCATTCTGAATTAGCCTTCGGGAATGAGCAATGGGCTAATCCATTCTTCACTTGATGATCAAGCCGGAAACGCGGACATGACACAAGAGGTGAATAGATGGGTTGATCCCACTCATTTTGATACTCGACTTCATGCTTAGAGGTAAGCATGACAAGTGGTGACTCTTCTTGATGTGTCTCCAACTGGGCTAGATGCTTGATAGGACATCCCCTTGAAATGATATGCAAATCAACAGGGTTGATCTCATGCCTCTGCTTTGATTCTTTCTCTGCTTGCCGGTCTGAATGCACCAGCTCTTGTGATTCAACTGGAAATATGGCTGGCCCCACCCTTGGATCAAGATGCTCATGATGTTCCTCCTTAGAGGACGCCAGCTTGATGTCATATCTTGAGCAGAAAAGATCTATCTCATCCTGAAAGAGGTCTTCCAACTCTTCAAAGCACATAGCAATGAGTAGATCCACCTTGGCTTCATTAATTTGTGTTTCCCAGAACAGGGCTACTTGCATGCTCCTTTTCATGAGATAGAGCCTCATTATCATGTTTGGCTTCACATTCCAGCAACCTATCATCAGTCTCAATATCCCCACACTGCTCTGGAATTGCTGGCATCTGTCTGCCCTCATCATTTTCAATGCAGCCAGGCAATTCATGAAATATAGTGGCATCTTCCACCTCCTATGGAGCAATTGGAGCAATTTCCTCCACCATGCCCACATCACTGGACTGCAACTCCACTGGATTTGCTTGGGCTGCCTCTGCAACTGGAACTTTTCACTAAGCCTCCTCTGCATTTGGATTTCATTCATCTTGTTTACAGCATGAGGAAATTCCTCGAATGAGCCAAAGTCCAAGGGACTCAACCCTGCACTTGAATTAGCATTAATCTCATGCTCAACACACTGTTGCTCCATCCTTTTAGAGTTCTGCATCAATTGTATTTTGAAAACACGAAATGAGATTACCTCACTTTATGGCTTCATTTGATTGAATCATGACATGATTTAACTGAGGTAGAATTGGACTTCTTTATCAAAACTCAAGACGACTGCTCTGTGATTCATGGTGTTCGAGAGTCTGATGTTGTAAGGTGTTGACAGGGCAAAGTGGCCAAGTTCTTCAAGAAGATCCAAAATCCCTAACCATTGCGCCACCTTATGGAAGAAGTTGACTCAAATCTCAGTAAGATCCTTTCATCAAGGTTCAAAATGCGCCATGATTAAGGAGGTGTGACTTAGGTTTTTTGACCTTTTCTTAAGAAGATTCAAAATCTTGATCTGATGCGCCAAGATAGAGAAAGTGGATTTCAAGCATCAAAGTGCGAGTTTCATGAGGTTTTAAGAACTCAAAACAAGGATCCCATGCGCCTAAACCAATGTGCCATCTTGAGAAAAGGGAGTTGAATTACGGGTTTTAAGACATCATTTAGTTGGAGCCCAAATTGAAGCGATGTGCCATCATTTAGAGAGTACTCTTTCAAGTTTTAAGTATAATTTCAATCGGAGCACAAAATGCTTATCCAATGCGCTCCAACCAATGCACCAGTTTAAAGCAAAAGTTGTCAAGTGATGCGCCATTTTGGTGAGTTTTTTGGCATGTTTTAAATAGAGATCAAAATCAAGATCCTATGCGCTTGAAGCAATGCGCCATCTTGGAGTGGAGTTGAGTTTGAGGTTTTCCAAGGTTTTCAGATGAGCATCCTCCTCCAGTGCGCCTAGGAGGAAAGTTCATCTAGATTGTTCAAATGTCTCATTCCAATGAAGAATAGAGTGATCAATCAAGACGCACATTGAGTATGAGAACTTAAAGTTTCAAAGTGTGGTTTCAACAAGCATCCAAGATCCTCATCTGATGCACCAAGATAGGGAGCTTGTCTTGATTGATGAAGATGATTTTAAATAAGGATCAAAAACATCATCTAATGCGCCACCACTAAAGGAAATCAAACTCAAGTCTGTAAGACAAGTTTAAATCAAGCCATGAAATTGCTATCTCTTGCGCCTTGTCCAATGCGCCCACCTTAAATGGGACCATATGTAAGTTTAGTGCAAGTCTTAAAGTCATTCAAGGAGCGCTCAAAACACCCATCCATTGAGCTCAATCTGATGCGCTATGTTTGTAAAGGTAAAAGGAGGTTTTGGTGAGTCTCAAGAAGAGATTGAAATGCTTAACTGGTGCGCTCCATCCAATGCGCCTTACATGAAGACGGATTTTGTTAAGTGAAAAGAACTAATTTTAAGGAAGATTCAAGATGATGATCTCATGCGCCCTATCCGATGCGCCCAACATAGAAGGAAGATTTGACTTTAAGTTTGAATCAAGAAGCCTTCAAAGTAGATAAGATGGATTCTTGATGACATAATGGAAGAAAGATCAAGATCATGATCTCTTGCACCTCAACTGTTGCGCCATGCATGATGAAGGGTGAAGTAGTGTGTTCTAAGAGGATAAATCACGAAGAGATCAAAACACTCAACCGCTGCACCACATCCCTTGCGCCATAGTTGAATGGTGATAATGGAGTGCAAGTTTACAAGTGTGTTAAGATGAGGATTCCTAAACATCTATCTAGCGCGCCACAATGAGGAATCTACGTTGAATGAAAGGGAGTGATTATAACAAGCATCTAGAGGATTCAAAATGGCCATCTAGTGCACCACAACCAGTGCGCCAACATCAAGAAGATTTGAAATTGCTATCCAGTGCGCCCAAACAAGATGAACTCAAGATCATGAACCGATGCGCCCTTGCCAAAAATTAAAAAAAAAATAAGCCTAAATCCAACTTGCATCCAAATTTGCACCACATTTAATAAAGGGAGGCTAAATTAAATGTTTTCATTGCATTAAATGAAGTCGGCCTAGGGGAGAATTTCAATGTTTTCAATGCAAATTGTATATACATCTGCCTTTGGATTTCATTTCCTCATTCATCAATTAGCTAATTCGCCTCAAGGAGCAGAAGCAAAGTGATTTCTCAGCAAAGACAAGTTTGATTTTTATCAATTTGGGTCTGATTTTAATCAAGTGTTGAAGGTAGTCATCTAAAATCAGTCCATTAGTAAGTCTGGTTTGAAGAATATTGTTCTGATTTTCTTTCATTTTCAGCAAATTTATTGGTTTAAGGAAGAAAATTGTCTAAGTGTTGGTGAATTTTGCATAAGAGGATAACAAATTATAATGATAGAACTCTTGATCTTCTTGTGAAACTCCATTTTAGAATCTTTAAAATCAGAATTCCAATGAAAATAGAAGGCTGAAGTGAGTTGTTTGATCATTCATGTTTTAAGGTTACTTATTTGTGTCTAGTTTGTAGGATCATGAAAGGCAAGCAAGGATTTGCATGGATGCTAAAGGAAAAGTCCTAGAGTGAAAGCTCATTTCAAGATGGACGAATATTGGAGATACGAACATGGGCAACAGCAATCTAGAAGACATCAAAACCATGCTTCAAGAGCCTACTGGGAGTAGTCTTGCTAGAGCCATCGCAAGGAATGGAGTCATTGAAGCTGCTTGCTTTCCGCCGGTTTTGCCCTGTCAAGAGATGATTATAGAATGTGTTAAGAAGTATGACAAGAATACTAGACAAATAGTGGCCAAAGATGGAACAGTGCTAGCCTACTTACAAAAGGAAGCAATTGAAGACACATTCAACATTCCAACCAAAGATAGGATGATCAGCATCTCCATACACCAGGGTCAACAAGAGTATGATGCTGATTCAAAGAATAGATTGCAAGAAATGAAGAAGGAATGGATGGCAAATCCATCAATGAAGTTCAATACAAACAATCCTCCGCAATTTCATAAATCAGATTTTCATCCGGAGATCGGATACTTGATCATGTTCCTCAATAGAGTAACAGGTATGCCGCAATCAACAACCTTTCAGTCATGGATGTATTCTTTCATCAAGCTAATTCTCAAAGGAAAGATGATTGATTGGGCCAGACTCATTAGTCAAAGCATGCATGAGCAGCTCATTAATTTTTCAAATGCTAAGTCATTCCATATGAGTTCTTATGTAGTATATCTTCTACCAAGGAATGAAGTTTATCCAAGTTTGACTAAAAAAGGAGAAGTTGGGTTTGGACCGGATAAGTATTTGTCCCATCAATGTTACCCTCATTTGCATCTCAAAAACATCAATCACTATTTGCGATTCAATGATGCATTTGCTATGTTCATATTGAAGAGATTGAGAGGAGAGCTCCACAAAAGATTATCAAATGCAACAAGGGAATTCATCGGAACATATGGACATTGGTATACACAGCATGAAAGACATACATAAGGATCCAAGGTTTCACATCTTATCCATACAAGTTACCAAGATATCCAACCAATAGGATGGTGATGTTAGAAGTTTCAAGACAACTCCTAGAACTCATCAGGCTGCAAAAGTTGAAGAAGAAAGGAGGAATCCAGTTTCCACTAGTTCTTGGACAAAACCTTGAATGTCCATCATTGGCAGCAGCTGAATATTTTGAAACGGAGCTTCAAGCATATCATCTACAAACTCATGGCACTAAAAGGCTTAATTTTGATCCTTTCAAAGTTTGCTCGAAATACAATAGAGAATATAAACATGTCATGCAGTTAGGAGACCACTGGGCAAATGCAAAAGATGAAGACGATCTTCGAACATTCAAGTGTTCAAGACTTACATGGGATCTAGTAAGAGCATCCAAGGTATTCTGAATCCCAGATCAGTTCATAGAGGATGACACTATACTGATAGATGAATTGGAGAAGATAAAGGATTTGCTATGACACAAGAGGGATGTATCTGAAGAGGAATTGATGGAGCCAGTCTTAGCTATGACACAAGCATGTACAAATCAATTGCTACAAGAAATGAATGAGGAAGGGCAGGTTCTTACATATGATAAGATGGATGAAGAAGAATCAGGACAGCATAGTGCACATAATGGACTCCAACATAGTGGAAGTGATAAAGGTGACAATCAAGCTAGAAAGAGGAAAAGACCTAATCAAGATCAAGGAAAGTCAAGTCAGAGGCCCAAGAAGAAGAATAGTCAATCTACTTCATCTAGTTTAAAGAAGGTACTTCAAATGTTAATATTCCAGTACAAGAAGTTGAAGTAGTAGAAGAGACTGTGGTGGTTCCATCCGAGGAGATTCATTCAAGCCGGACTGTTAAAATAGAAGATGATGATGTTGCTGATCAAGAAATAGAAGGACAAGCGGAATCTGATGAAAATGCAGCACGTATACAATACAAGCAAGCACAAAGGCAACAAGATCTTTCTTCATTTCCACCTTGGTTGAGGAAGAGAATTGAAGAAAACATAATCATAGAAACCTATCAGTCTGCTCCGGTAGAAGAATTGCTTATGTGTGCACAGAAAAATAATCAAAAGAAGAAAGCAGCTGTCTTTTCAAAAATTACTCAAGATCCTTCTGGAAATAGGGAAGTACATGTAGTTGTTCCTAGAGTTGAAAAGAATCTGGAAGACATGGCACCTGAAGATTACAATGTGACTACTATTGATATGGGTCCAATCACAGGAGAACAAGTAGAAGAGGAACTTCAAGAATCAGTTAATAGTGTAAAAATCATGCTAAGACAGGAAAGAGAAGCTAAGCAAAAGGTGGACCAAGATTTCAATACACTAAGGCAATACATTCAACAAGTCATGCAGCCCATCCGACAGAAGGAAGCCACTCCAGTACCTCCATCCATTCTTTCACAAGAAACAGTATCACAAGTTGAAGATACGAGAGCTTCATCTCACTTAATGAAGGGTTGGATAGAAAAAATAGAGGAGAAAGCATACACCTATCTTGAGGAAATTATACAAGTTTATGATAGAATCCTTAGCCTCAAGGATAGAGTTCAATCTTTATTGAAGATATGTGCCGAGTTCAAACCCATCAAGGAACAGTACATGCCACACCTCAAGAATTTGATGGAAGCGTCAATAGAGGACCTAGTTCGAGATAAGGTGATTGATCAAGGTGCTTCGCATGATTTCAATACTTGGTATTTCTCTTTTCACAACAAGGAGCAGCTGATTGAGAAGATTGAAGTGGATATGTCTAGAATAAGGAGTGTTCTTCTAAGGACACAAAATCATGTGCATACTTCATTGACCACAATATGCAATCCATATGGAGAAATCACTATTGAAAACATAAAGCAGCAGGTCAAGGCATTCTACTTTCAGAAAAACGAGATTGATAAAGAACAGCTAGATAACATATTCACACTTGCTTTCAATCTTGGAGCAAACAAGTCCTGGATAGCTGACTGGGAGAAGACACTTGGCATCTATGAGTCAGATGTGACAACTGTAGAAGGATCCATTAATGCTGCGACAAATGTACCAATGGGAGATGTTGCTCAAATTGTGTCCAGATTCATTGCACTTCATAGTACTACTAGGAGATAGGATATGATGTGGCATCCTTATCTTCTTGGGAAATGTGCCTTTGTTCCCTCTTTTATATGTTAAAAATAGAAGTTTGTTGTAACCGCCTGTTTAGGTGGCATCATCTGGTCCATTGGTTTTGCCAATCAATCTCAACCACTCATGTATTCTTGAAGCCTATAGAAAGGCTCTTTTGCTCTCATTTGAAAAGGTTGAAGACTCTGAAAATTATTGCACGAGCTCTTTTGAAATAATATAAGACTCATTGTTTGGTGATTCTCTATATGTTTCTAAATGTTGCATGGTTTCTTATTTCTTCAAGCGAATGTTAAATTAGATTACGTTTTCGTTTATGTGTTATGTTAGTTGGTGGAAGATTTATTATTGTTTCTTGGTGGAATCCATACATTCATACCATTTGTGATTTGTGGCTTGCAAGTTGCAGTGTATGGTTAGTCTAAACAAAGTGAGCTTAACTTTGATCGTTTATGTTTGTTGAACTTTCATGAACATAAATAATTTGAATACCTTACATCACCCTTAGAAGATTGCATCAACCTTGTGTAGTTGTTTCAACTTGGCGAAACAAAGTTGGTTGATTCCACCTGATCGATAATCATCTCTTGCATCTAGGATTAGAGTAGTATCCTAAACCTTTACCATTTGCACTTTTTTATTCATCATCATTAGGAATTAGAACTAAAGAACTTTATTGCTATATAATACGCTAAAGGGTTGTAGTACTTAAATATTCCAAGTGTTTGCCTCTAGTAAGTGAAACACATCAAGTTGTTAGAACAATTGTGTAAGTCCTTTTGTGTTCATCAGCAAAATCACATCAAGCCATTGAGTTAATCCATCGTGAATCGTAAATAAGGAACCTTGGAGTTATCTCGACTGATCACTTTGTTTAGCATTCGAGAGGCTTTATTCAAGAGAGAGTTGGATACTCAATATTTTACTCTATTGTTGATTTGTCTAAAAACAATCATCAACAATGTCCTCCACTTTGGGGCTAGGGCAAGAGGGCTGACATGAAATATGGGCCGAAAGGGCCTCTTGAAGAAGATTCCTCTGAGGGGGAATAGGTTGATTTGGTGTAGGAACAAGCCCCTATTAAGGCTGGGGGCCTCTGAAACTTGGGATTTTAAATTTTGGGGCTGGCTCTGTAGTAGGCCGAACTTGTGTAGGAGGGAGAGGCTGCCTGAAACTAGGAACGGAGGTGGTTGCCTGAGCTTCCCGCCCCTCTACATCGGCAAGCATTTGCCTTAATTGGTGCTCAAATAGGGTTGCAAGTTACATTTTAATTTGCTCCAAGCAAGTTTCTCTGCTTCCATCTGCTATTGTTGAAGATGAGTCTGATAAGCAAGCTCCTCTTGCTGTCTGTTATACTCCTTGACCCTTTGAATTTCATCCCACTCTTGTTGGAAACCTTGGAGTATCACCATTACATCATCCTCATTTCCGATGTTAAAACCAAAGGGTTCCTGCGGCAGACTATACCCCATATCTCTTTTTATGACGTCCAAATGTTCCCTAAGCTCTAGCAGCTCGAGGCAGTCTTCTTGGGGTTGATAACAAGCATTATTAGGCTGACAAGAAGATTGAGTAGGGGTGGGTGGGAGGCCAACATTATGAGGATACAGATATTATGTTGTTGCAGAGCTGCATGGCATAAAATTAGAGGCATTTTGGGCCTCATATTGCTGATATGGGGGCCAATAGCCTGCATTTTGGTTGGGTGGAGGGGAATAACCATAATTTCCATAACAAATTTGACATCTTAAAGCATTGAAAAGCTAGACAATCATAAAGATGTCTAAATTAGAGCAAGCAGGTCTGCATCAAGATAAAACCAGATACATACCCAGAAGAGAGTTCCCAGGTGATTTGAGATGCTTCTGAAAGCAAAATAGACTAGGAAAACCATCGAAATCCTAATCCTTTGAGTTCTTCAAGTGCTTGGACTAGCTGCACAAGTAGATTTGTTTAGCAAAGTCGCCATGGTGTTTGTAAAGATTGCTCTGAATGGCAAGATGTGTTGAAGAACACACCAAATCCTTCAACGGATGATAGAGCTCATCAAGCTGGTCCCACCGAGCATGTCAGAAATTGTTGTCACATAGAATTGCACCTAGCTTGGAGAGAGTCCAAGCATTTTAATGACAAAATGGGAATGATCTCAAGGTGTGGGACCTTGCAAGTTGAGATCAGACCTCCAGAGAAGGTTGGTTCCTCATTCTAAGTCCAAAGCTCAAAGAAATTAGCTAAACCTAGTGCTAATACTATAGGGGGAAAGGGGTTAGGAAGAAACTGAATGGAAATAAAGGTGATGCACCAGATTTAACGAGTAGTAGTAAGCCTGAAAAAGACACAACAATAATCTCAATCACAAAGGAAGGTTCACATAGACTTATAGAACTGATTGAGGCTTTGGGATGAAGACCTAACCTATAAAGGAGCCATTTAACTCATAAAATATATCATAGCTTAAATTAAAACACAAAAATCAGAGCATAAGAGAGGCAAAATATTGTGAATATATTGACTATGAAGGCCAGAAACTATTACAATGCAAAATAACTTATAGCAGGAAAAGACACAGTATAGCCAATTACATTCATGGGTGGATCAATCAGAAGACAACAGAGGCCAAGCTACAGGCACAATGAGTCAAATTCTAATAATCCTATAATTGCACTAAGAGGCTTGACTACAAAGAATTTGGTAACATAACAACCCAAAAATTACTAACTCCTATCTACTATGAAGATTACAATGCATTATATATCAAATCCTTGTGCAGAGAACACTGAGATAGGTCCACGGGACCCAAGATCACCAATTTTGTCATCAATGCAGAGTCAGGAACAAACGGCAGTGGGGGCAGAACCCATGCCTCTAGCAGACCTACACCCCTAGGAAAGGCTGCCCACACACAAGAGAAGACAGAGCATTGAAAAAGAGAGCCCATAAGTCATCGCCAACCACCGAATAATCCACCACCAAGCTGTCGAAGTCCCCTCGCATTGAAGGACTGAGCCATCCCCCTTGAATTTCGCATGCAGAGCTCACCAACTCAAATGAATGCTTTTGGCGCCACCAGAGTGCTTAAAACCCTCAGTTTGAATCGGATCGTTGGATGAACAAACGGTTATAAGATTGACGGCTTTGATTCGCGCCGCATAACACTTTTTTTTAATTTTGCGTTGAGGCTTGTTGACCTGGCATACGTGGCAATTTCGCGGCTTTGCGGGGAGCCAAGACAAGGCTCAGCAAAGAAGAAACCTCCGCAAAATGCTAGGGTGGCGCTAAGCATACAAGTGAGTCATTTTCTTTGAAGCGTTGTCGGCGTATAGTGGCCCACCTTGAAAGATCTTGAAGAGAAGGCGCTAGCATGCCACGTCTCAACATCTCGCCATAGCGCACAGAATCTTTCCCGCAGACAAAATTCACCTGCAACACCGCACTACCATCCGATCTTCAACAATGTGACCCCACCCCTTCATTTTGTCCTTTGACCCTGGCGCAATCTCCACCGTATAACCTGAATCAATAATCTTGTGGCCATAGGTCACGATGCACTTTTACACTTGTCTTCATTTTGCAACCGCACGGAAGGAATGTGACGTCAGCTTAGGCGGTCTGCGGGCTCGCGAGATGCTGCCATATGGCACCCTCGGACCCAGAAGGGCTTAAGGCTTAAGAAATGATGTTGACAGGCGATAAAAGGTAAACCTTAGGACTCGGGGCCAGTCAATTCACGACATAAAATGTTCAAAGTCATAACTTAAGTGACCGGCAACCTAGGCTAGACAGTCAACAATGGATCATAACATGAAGGGAGATGACCGTAAAACCTAGGGCTTAAGGGGAAAGAAAACATTTAGGGTTTAAGGGTTTGGACTATTTGGTTGGGAAGTAAAATAGGTCAACAATCATTGAATCATATTATGGTAGGAGCCATATCGGTGCTTTGCATAATTGTTGCATTGTGAAGATATTTTGACTGTTGCTATCCTGTGTTCCGATATGACTGGATCTATTTTATATTGACTATGTTGTTATTCATAGTCTCTGTGTGTGGATTTGATTTGGACAATTTGTCCTTATAAGACACTATTGTCTAAGGTATGTTGTTTATGATGGTGATATTTTAATGCTCAGTTAAATATAAAGATGGTTGATAACTGGGACCATTGTAGGTAGAGTTAGTTCAGGAACCTTGTTCTTATTAATGTGCCCTCTTAACATATTGAACTGATTCATTAGAGCCAAATCATATATATATATATATATATATATATATATATATATATATATATATATATATATATATATATTTGTGTTTTGTTTCATTTGCATGATCTTCCTTGGTTAAGATAGTCCCTCGCTTCTTTAAGGAAACTATCTACCAAGGCTGGGAATCCTTGAGGGCTAGGCCATGCCAATGTATGTGACAAAAGATTGTTGTGTCTAGTATCTGTATAAGTTATCTTGACTTGGGAGAGTGCAAGTTTTCATCTTGATAGTTGAAATCCTAAGAGAACTACATGTGACTTCGATCTTGTTTGGAAGTGGGTATGTTGGCAATCCTTGGGAGAAGGATGCCCCTAGACCCAAGTCAATTGGGGAGGTGTTTAGGGAATAGCTCCAAGGTTTGGGGTTGTTCCTAAACTTGACCAACCATCCCTCTTCAATATGCTTTAGCTTGAGGCTGAAATTTGCATCAAATGTCTGTGAACTCACCTTCCAATTATTATATGCCTAAATCTATGTTAAGTTAAGGATGGAGTTCCTCATGACTGTCTTTGCCAACTGTGGGCAATTAACAGTAAGTATTACCAAATATGGTATTAAGTTTTACCTTTATATCGATTTGGTGGATTATTGTAAGCCAAGTTTTATGATTGGTAATGTACAAAAATGTTATGTTCTCAGAAGTAGAATATTGTCTAATATTACTACCATGTGTTTGAATTTATATCTAATACTACCATGTGTTTGAATTTATATCTAATAAATATTGTGTTTCCAAGTAACAATTTGTATGTATTGAATGGCCTTCAAGATTACGTTATGAGTTTGTATTGGTTTATGTTTGTGTCTAGATAAAGGCCAGCTCATGTGGGTTCAATGTGATTCTTAAGTGTTGGTAATTTTGACCCCAAGACCTATAGGACCATGTGGATAGGTTTATGGATCACCAACCTACCTAGTGTTTGTGAACCCTTGTGATATCTTGATTCCGTGTACTTGGCCATAAGATGACCCCACATGTCAGAATCGAGTCTAACACAAAGTGCAAATAGTTGATTGTCACCAGTACCGTGCAAGTGACGGAGGCCAAGAGCTATCCATCGTATCTTAAGGATTAGTCAACTTTCACTAGTAGCACAGAGGTGAAGGATGCTAGGAGCTATCCATGTTACGATATAGGAGCGATCTAACCAATTGCCACTAATACCGTGCAAGTGGCGGATGCCAAGAGCTAACCACCATATCTTAAGGTTTACTCAATAGCACAGAGGTGGCAAATGCCAAGAGCTACCAACAGTATGATAGAGCTTAGCCATCTTTCACTAGTACCATGCAGGTGATAGATGCGAGGAGCTACCCTATACCAACTTGGACCAACTTTCGCCAGTGGCATGGAAATGATAGATGTCAAGATCCATCAACTCGAAAGGTTCAACAAGCTGTGGAAATCTTATTAATGGCCTCATGTGATATATATTATTACACTTACACCTTAACCAATGACGACCACAAATAGTATGGGATGCTTGCTTGTTATCACAACTAATAGTGAATTGGGAAAAATGATAGGACCCACGATGTAGTATGAGATGCACCAACATTCCTTTTTCTAGTTGGGATGTACTTAAAGGGTAAGTGTTAGTGAACCAGGTAATGGGAAGATGCATGCAATAGGTTGCATCCACTTCCTAGTGCTAGTTGATGGCTATGTATTTGTGAGTCAATCACTCTGTACATGTGTATTAATGGCATCATGTGTTGTGTGTTGTTACACTTGTGCCCTTTCTGGTGATGACAACAAGTAGTATGGGATGCTTGTCTTGTCATCACAACTGGCAATGAGCCAGGAAAAAGGATGGGACCCACAATGTAGCAAGGGATGCACTGACATTCCTCTTTCCAGTTGGGATGTACATAAAGGCTTATGTGTTAGTGAACTGGGTAAAGGGGAAGATGCTTGCAATAAGGTTGCAACCTCTTCCTTTTTGCTAGTTGGTCACTATGTGTACCTATGACGTTGTTGAGTTAGTCGTACTGTGTAAATGTGTTGTATGCATGAGCTAGTCACACTATGTATATGTGACGTATGCATGAGTTATTCACAATGTGTATGTATGTTGCATGCATGAGCTAGTCACACCGTGTATATGTGACGCATGCATGAGTTATTCACATTATGCATGTATGTTGTATGCATGAGGTAGTCACACTATGTATACGTGTTGTATGCATGAGCTAATCACACTATGTATACGTGATGCATGCATGAGTTATTCACATTATGTATATGTGAGGTATGCGTGAGCTTATCACTACGTGTGCATGTGATGTGTGTATGAGCTATTCATATTGTGTAGATGTGACACAAGCGTGAGCTAGTCACATTGTGTATTTGTGATGTATGCTTGAGCCAATTGCTGTCTAAATGTGATGTACATATTAGCTGGTCACTATGTGGTTTTGTGTGTGTCCGTACACTGATGTTGGTATTGAACTAACATTTGACTTGAATGCATTTGTTATCATACATTGAATTGGAAACTTAAGATCAATTAATGGCTATGATTTAAAAGTGAGATCGAAGATCTCATATCAATGGAGAGGATGAAGTCCCTCTACTATTGGTGTGCAAACTACAGAGCCACTAATTCCTGAAAGGAATACGTACACAAGACCATTACAAATGAACCTTCGAGGTATAGGTTTGGATTTAGGGTTGACCCTGATTTTGGGAGCTTACCATATTTAGTGCAGAAATGTAAGATTGTGGCATAAGGTTGTTGCCGTTGCAATGGTTGGTAAGGTTATGAAGCTAACACTTCTAAATTGAATAGAAGTTGCTTGGACAATTAAGTTATTACTTGAGGTGTAATGAAAGGAAAGAAGAAAGAAAATAAATAAATAAATAATAGTAGTAATCAGGGAGGTTATTACAGAAGCTAAACACCAAGACTGTAAACCAGCACTCTCATGTGTTTGTGGCAAAGTTTGGACCAAAAGAACCACTACAACATTATCCAGCTTCATGTGGAGGGCAACATAGATTTGATAATGTCCATAGGGAACTTTCCAGGTGTAAGGGAACTAAGCCAAACAATCCTGACATTACTAATTAGTATTACCATGATTACTATAAACCTATTTGGAAGCAAGAATCTGAAATTGGTACACAGCAACATCAGAAATATAGCTATTGGAAGTAGGAACAATTAAGTTAGAAAGCAACCAAAACATTTGGTACACTTCTTTAGAAATGAAAGGAAACAAGGAATCATCAAGTAACAGTATCAGGAACAGTGGAACCTTTCATAAGCACTTGGAAGCAGTATTGGAAGCATTCAAAAACCTCCTAGAAAAAGTAACAGATACTTCCAACAAACTGATTTCAAATGCTAGAACAACTTCCAAAAACTTCTGGAGAACAGCTGGAAACATTTTCAGATCTACTGGAAATGTTTTCGGGGTTTCTGCCTTTTTGCAGGAAGTTTATGATAGATTTTGGGATGGAGAAATGTTTTGGAATCCTGGACAATGGTTTCCAGTATTTGTAGCTGTTACTCTCTGCATATAAAGCTCTTCACATAATGTGTAATATGTGTCATACCTAAGTACCTTGGACCAATCTTAACAATACAAAATATGAGGCTATGAAAAAAATGGCTCATTATGTAAGATATAAAGAAATATATATAGTTACATTTAAAACACAAAAAGCTCTCTCATGAAGCTGTCTCCAAGGTTGCAGGTCCTTACCATTAAAATACCCATAAGAAAATGCTGACAGAAAACAAAACATAAAACCATAGTTACCAGGTTCTAATAATTCAATTTGTTTGGGAGGCCAAAAAATTCAGAAATCCGGAATTTTCAAAAAAAATATGGTCAAATTTCTATAGGAATTGAAAAATCCGAACTGGATCAGACAAATCCAGCCAGTCCAAAAAACCTGGACCTGGCCAGATCTGGTAACTATGCTTAAAAAACTCATGTACATGTTGGAATATAGTTCCAAAATACCCAGTAAAATAGCTCAAAATAGCAAAAATGACTAAATCTTATAGAAGTGTCAAATCACCCAAAATTCACCATTTAATCTTCCATTTGAACTCTCAAATAGTTTGAAGCACAAAAATATATAAAACAAGCATGGAGAATGTGCAGCATGGAATTGGGATCCTAAAGGATCCAACAGAAAAGCTAAAACCACCAAAAATCCAGTCTAGCAGATAATTATATTAAGTACAAGAGACAAGACTTAAGACCAGACCCGTTGTAAACCTAAGACAACCATAGGCCTCATCAGTTACATTCTTGCCATGATCTTTCCAAACGTGAAAGTAGAAACAGGGCTTTTCCTCTGGCTACAAATAAATAACAATGCTTTTCAACTAAATCTTCCAAATAAGGGCAGGCTGCATGGTTTTTTTCATGTGGCTTGCTTGAGAAAGTTAGGAGCCAACATAGTAACTCAGATTGACTACATATGATAGAAAAGGAAGGGAAACTGGTTTTTGGAACCAGAGGCATACCGGGGGAAAAGCTGCAAATTCTAAGCAAGACGGCACTCAGGATGTTAAAGGTAAAGTGGAAGGGTCTTCCATATGAGGATGCAACTTGAGAGACAAGATTTTCAGAGAAAGAACCCAAACGTGAATAAACTTTTGA
Source organism: Cunninghamia lanceolata (assembly GCA_027924645.1). NCBI lineage: Eukaryota > Viridiplantae > Streptophyta > Pinopsida > Cupressales > Cupressaceae > Cunninghamia > Cunninghamia lanceolata. The sequence goes on along the minus strand of BSBN01000463.1, from coordinate 4,196,404 downwards.
AGGAATCACCAAAACACTTGAGGAGATTGAAGGAGCAAAACAAAAATCACACATTCTCATTTGCAGTTTTGGTTAAGTTGTATAATGTAAAAATTGGTTGATCCTATATATCATGTTTCATATAAAAGACGAGGAAGGGAAATTGGTTTTTGGAACCAGAGGCATACTGGGGGAAAAGCTGCAAATTCTAAGTGAGAGAGCAATCAGGATGCTGAAGGTAAAGTGGAAGGGTCTTCCATAAGAGGATGCAACTTGGGAGATAAGATTTTCAGATAAAGCACCCAAACCTGAATAAACTTTAAAAGGAACAACCAAAACACTTGAGGAGATTGGATAAGCAAAACAAAAATCCCACATTCTCATTTGCAGTTTTAGTTAAGTTGTATTATGTGAAAATTGGTTGACCCTATATATCATGTTCCAGGTTCATGTTTCAACTCTTACCATGTGTGTCCTTTTGTACCAAAATATAGGCCAAAATTTTGTATTTAGCAGGATTTGTTAGGAGGTTGTCCATCCTAGTACTACTCTAGATTGAACACACTTGACTATAGAGTTCTTACAAGCTTAGGGGACAAAGCCATCTCCTAGGGAAGGCATGTTGTGTACCAAGACATAACATGGTATTGTTAAATTGCTAATGGGCTATGTTGTTGAAAATTGCAGTGTTTATATTAATTAGGGGATCAGTGTTATGTTAATGCCAGTGAAGGATTAAATCATAATGTCATTAGGGTTTTTTCCTTAATTTAATAAATTGAAGAATAACCCTTATCTAAGCATATCTTGTCATTTTGATATCTATCTAATACAAAAAACCATATTAGAGAAACTTCCTAAACTTCCTTGCCTGATAAATAATGACCAACACTTTTTGTAAGAGGATGTATTTATTTCCTTTAATACATTGAAAAAATACAAAGAGCTGTCATTGGTGACTTGTTATATGTTTTCAGCCCGATTTGCAGGCATAAATCCATGTTTGGGTGCATAGGTGCCCTCGTCATTTGCATTTTAATGTTTTCTTTTCAAGTTACATATTTGCATATAGTTTTCAATTTTCTCTGGAGATAACTTGAATTACTCTGTCAGATGTTTTTATCGATTCCACTCCTTGTTTCAATACTTAGTTTGTTAAACATAAAGTTTTTGTAGTGTGCCTTTCATAAATGTATCAAGACTATAGAGTACAATTTATCAATTTGAACAAAACCATATATATCATCATTGTATATGCCATAATAAGACAAGTGCATATTGTTTTACTGGAAAACACCCTTTCTATCTTGGGAAGGTGTACTCATAATTAATCTTCATTGAGGGAATCAAACTTGGGTCACCCCCAAGAGAATGAATCCCCTTTGCAACTAGGCCACAAGAACATCCTCCAGAATCTTGGGACAACTTTTCCTACATTAACTCTACAATCGCAGGTAGTTTTTCTCAATTATGTTTAAACCAAAAGGCTTTACAAGCAAAAAAAAAAGGCTAAACCTATTCACTTTAAAAATATGGAGATTTAGTGGATGACATTATATTTGGCAAAGTGTAGCTTTATTTTCAGATTTAATGGTTACTGGTCAACTCATCTAGCTTTACATGAGTGAATCTCTCGGATGCTCGATGTTTTCTTGGAATTTCCAATATTGTTTATGGAAGTTTGGAGTGGTTGTGTGTGATTTTGCATGGGCTGTTTGTATAACAATAGTCTTGCATTCACTTTTCTATCTACAATATTTTGAAAGTGAGCATCCCAATTGGATTTTTGTTGGAGGTATGCTTGTTGGGCTTCATTGATACACCCTCCAGAAGTTACTGCCATATAGGTAGGACCAGTCAGAATCTCTTTATTCTCTACACATTTAGCTAGAACAAATGCAATGTCTATGCCACCAACAAAATTTGTTTCCATCATATCCTCTAGAATGGTGTGAGTGACATAAAAAAATGTGATCTTAATTGGTGGAAGCAAATTTCGGATTCCATCAAGTGCATGAAGGTCTAGAAAGTATAACGATTCATTAGAGGTTTAGATTTATAGCATTTTCAGATAATTTTTCACTCCTAGATATAATAAAAACATGATTTTCAGATTGGTTTTCTATGTTAATACAATTATATATGTCTCATCTTCGAAGGATTGCACATGTGATCAGTAACATGTTTATTATAAGATTTAGTGTTTGCTTCAATGTTTTCTAGAATGTTAGATTGGGACATGAAACAGTCTTGTCTTTTGGATCATTCCACGGATTCATCTAGGGTTTACGTTCAAAGCAAAGAACCTCATATTGGAGTCCAGGGTGCAGGGAGTTTATGAAGTTGAAGTATAGGGTGTCTATTAAAATTATGTTGAGGCTTAAACTAGAAGATTTCCATCATTGGATAAAGGCATGGGTTGAATTATTATCAAATTGTTTGATTGTGACAAAATGAGGCAAATGATCTTCAAGGAGAGTGTCTGATTTAAATTATGTTTTAAACACTCTAAGAAGGTCGCAAGAGCCCTGAATTGATGGGCTAGGTAGTTGAAACTTGATAGTACCATTCTAATGCATCACTTAAAAAGGTTTTGGTAAACAATTCACAAGTGGAAAAATGGATTTCTGTGGACCTATTCCTTGAAAAGAGAGCAAAGTTTTTTATGTGGGCAATAACATTGTCATTGCCATCAAATGTTACATTAGGTACTACAGAACCAATGTCAATTTGATCAATGTTCAGAGCAAGGGGTTCATTTTGGAATGGTCGAACAATAGGATCTTGAATGTCTCCTAAGTTGTGTGGAAACTTGAGTTGGAGGGAGACATGGAATAATCTTTTACAAGGTATGCATCAGGTTTTGGACAGTTGTTATGGAGGTTACTGAATTACTGGAAACTGTTTATTAGCACTTAATTCTGATTCTTCCAATCCATAAATGCCATCATATTGATCATCAATATACCTCGGGATTAACTGCTGGCGATGTTAGGGGAAACCTGTGTTTGATTTTGTTACTTTTTTGTAACTGTTGCTGGGCAGCTGTTTTCCTCCAGCAGGGCACACTTAGCCTTTTTAAGCTTTTCCTATCTTTAGCTGGGAACAAATCTTTTCGGTTTTTCTGTAAAAGCATGCTGTTTGATTTTATTGTTTTTAGATTGGGTTATGTCAGTTAGCTGCTGTTCTTATTTTAGAACAAGCCACTTTTTTTCTGCTTTAGTTTTTCAGGTTAAGGTTTCTCTTTCCTAGCCTAGGTGCTCCACTGAGATGGGGGATTTTCATTGTAAACTCTAGAGTTCTCTTGTGAGTATTTTGCTGTTCATATTTTCGGCATTATGTGTTTGTAGATTAGCATACTCAGGTCTGCTGTTTTGATTGGAGTTTTTTGTTTTAAACTACTTTACAGTTAGTGTTAATTTTCTGAGTGCAGAATATGCTTACCATGGTCTGAAAATCTAACAGATTTGGCCATGCAAAGATCCTTGGGAGGAGGGGGGTGAGGTCTTATGATGAGAGCTGTATGTTGATATTTCTAACTTTTCTAACCCTTGTAGGAGTGGTTCGGCTGGAACCATATCCATCTGCAAGTGACTTGATTCATTTATTATGTACAAATTTTAAATATATTGTGATTCTAGAGTTTATGTACGAAGTTTTGAAGGTGATGTGATGTTTTCAAGTTTTTGTTTGGGGGAGGGTTTATAAAGGCCATGTCATTATGATTAATCACATACGCTTGCTAGAGACAATGAAATAATTTTTTTAATTCTAGTGTAGGAAAGCCCCTAAACTCGAGATGAATGGCAAAAGATTCCTAAATGATGTTGATGTATTTGGCTGGAATATTGAGAGCATAAAGGTTACCAAAGTCTTCATTGCTAGTATCTATATCATCTTCACTGGCCCAATCATAAATGGAAACAATGTATTTGGTTATTTATTTTAAGAATAAAAGCTGGAGATAAAATTGCAAACTTGTTTGTGGGAAACTAAATAATCACTGGGATAGTCATGAAAGAATTGCCAACTTGTATATGGCAAACTAAATCATCAGTGGGATGGGCATGAAAGGTATCATATTGCAGATTTGACATTTTGACAGTCAGGAGAAAGAAAGAAAGAAAACAAAGTAATGTCCACGAATGACCAAAAAGGATCCAAGGGACTGGAATGTACAGCAGGTACAAAGTATAAGAACCTGACAAGAATGAAGAAGATCAACTGAAATTTTCTGGTTATGGAACCTACTAGGAGGGTTTGCTTTCAGTTTCACCAAAGTATAATGCAACCAAGGAAAAAGTTTCCATAAATAAAAAATAAAAAAAGGCTACAGTACAAGCCTAGTCACATGTATAAAGTTTTAATAAGTTGTACATATATGCGTCAGCAATCACTAAAAAGTAAAAATAGGATAAAGTCTCCTCCACATGGGACCTAAAAGATGTGTGGAGGGTTGGATGTACCTACGGAGATGTAAATCTAAGTCAATGTGTTGTGAGACAAAAGGTAACACAACTTTTTGATGGGACCTAAGTGGTAATCTAGGGATTTAGAAGACTCTAGGCTCTAAGGTTATCAAGAATTCAATCTCATTCTTGGTCATAGCCCACCCCAACTTGTGAGCGCCAGAACTTTCAAGAAAACAATTAGTACACATTTTTTATGCATGCAAAAACTATCTGGTAGCTCCAATGAAAATAGATGAATAACTAGCTCCAATAGCAAACATTCTCAATATGCAAACAAACACAAATGAGTAGAAGCCTACAACCTCATTTGAAAACAAGACATTTGAAACCAAAAGGTTTACAAGGTTTAAGTTTGTCCAACCACATGCATAGGAGAAAACCCTCCTCCTAGTGAAGGGTATTCCACAAACATGGAGAATGTGGTTTGAGATTCAACAGAAGCATTTGGCTCCCATGCACATGGGACACCATGTGATGCTTTACAAGAATAGTGATTTTTTTAAGTGTAAAAAGTTGGTTGAGATACATATGGGATACTTGTCTAAAATGCATGGCAGTCACTAATGATATGCATGTGTAGTATTTGGCATTCATGACTGCATGACACTTGTCCCCCATACATAAAGGACACTTGTAAATTCTTTGTTTTACTTGTGAAATAATTCTCTCTTTTTTCTTATTTAAAAACACCTTTGGAAGGAACCACTATTCTAATCTCGCCATAGTCTATGCTAAGAATCTCTACCTTCTATGTACTACAAATTGTGTGTAAAGCAGAAGATTGAAAGTTTGATTAGATGATATTTTTTGGATTTTGTATGTGCAATTGATAGGTTTTAATAGCTTTTCTATAGTTATTTTCAGTCATATTTAGCAGATTACCTATAGAATGGACTGATCAAACCCTTTACTTTCTATCATAGAAACTTAATGCCCTTGTCAAGGACTTAGTTTTGCTTTTAGATTAATCATAATAGTTAAAATATAATGATAATATTATCACAATTTACATTGCGTTAAATTTTAGCAAAGAAATTATTAATAAGAGGACAAGGAAGGATTAGAAGAAGAACATAAACAAGGATCTAAAGAAAGGCACAAGAAGGAAATTGAAGAAAAGTTCAGATAACAATCTAAGAAAAAGCACAAAGAACAATCTAAAGAAATTCACAAAGAAGAACCTTAATAAGAGAATGAAGGAACGGGTACTTGCAAAGGAAGCTCGCACCCTTCACCCATGGAAGAGATAAGGAGCAAATGGAAAAAACAGCTAGAGAGACAAAGGAAAAATAAAAAGAAGCTAAAAGGGCTGTAGTATATCTATATCTAGATCACCATGAGAGGATCAATCATGGAGACATAGTATGGAGAACCAGAAAAGAAATGACTATGGGTATTGTGATGCTACTTTTTCTAAGAGTACATAAAATCAAAAGGATTAAAGTTATCAAAGTCAATTTATTATTGTAGCAGATTTAATATAGTTATTACTAGAGTTAAAATAATTTAGATTATGCAATGATATCAAAATATATGTAAACACCCAATGTAAATTACGTGTGGTAATTTAGTAAGAATTCTAAAGTAAATAATTAACACAGTAAATTAATTAACAAAATTACATAATTCAATTAGATTAACATCAAAATCACACACACACACACACACATATATATTGATTTTCCATTATTTTCAGTAATAAGAGATTATATACTTATTTGAGTTCAACCACTAAAATGACTACTTGCATGCTAGGAAACCACTAAAATGACTACTTGCACGCTAGGAAGATCTCAGTGATTTAGGCCCTCTTATCTATGGCGTACTCAAAAAGGAATTTGTGTAACATAACACATGTGCCCATGCACCCCATTGATGCCCATGCATCATAGCCCTAGCCAAGACAATCCCAAGTGTTCATTATACCCCGAGTTGGACGCACTGCACACTCGTCTCCCGAGTCTTATGCACATAGCCCATCAAACCATCTTCTTCCTTGAGTGATCTCCATGCCATTTCCAAGTTTCTTACATAAATTATATAATATTTCAAGGGGCGGTTCCAAACTATCCCACCCTCTCATAAATTGCCTTGTTTTTCCCTCTTGAAATTCATTTTTCACTTGATAATCAATTATTTCATACCTTTTCCAAAGGTAATTAGGAATTTATTTTACCTCTATTTTAACCAGAGTTGCATGGACATGGATATGGTATTGGATACGGATATGGCCAATTTTCAAGGCCCCTAATATGGATACGGATGGATACGCCATTCATAAAAAACACATACTTATATATTTATAATAAATAAATATTTGTATATATATTTTAAATATTTTTATATATTTTTTAATTGAAATAAATTAATAAAAGAATTATATTTATAAAATATAAATATACATTTTTTAATATTAATATAAATTTTTTAATATAATTATAAATATAAAGTTAAACATTTTATATATTTTATATTTAAAATATATATATATATATAAATATACACTTTTTAATATAAAATTATAAATATATATTATAAAGTTAAACATTTTAAATTTTTAATATAAAATAATAATATATTTATAAATATAAAATTAAACATTTAAATTTAACCATTAATATAAAATAATAATTATTTTTATAAATATAAAATTAAACATTTAAATATAACAAATGTAAGTTATAACTATAAAGTTAATTAGCCGATAGGCTTTTCTACGTGAGAATTATAGTGCTCCGAAAATTGTCTCACGCCGGAAAATTGTTTGAACTCGTCGGTTGTTCATATCTGCGTATTCCTTGCTAGTATAGGCCTGTTTGTTGAAACGCAAACTATAGAGGATAGGCTTGTTCAAGAGTAGCGTGAATTCATCCATAACAAGCTAAAGGAAATTCCAAAGTACTCCAAACACTCATACGAAGTCCCGATTCCTTACTCTTTTCTCTAATTCGAAGCATCTTCCTCTCGATGAAAGCATAAAAGCTTTATTTTAAATCTAGGGTTTTTAAATTAATCGCTCCCATTATGTCTGAAATTTGCATTGATTCGTGACTCAACGAGCAGTTTAAAAACGATTAGTTAAAAAAAAAAACCTTCAAAGATGATTTCGTTGGAAGCCTGTATCATTTATACAACAGTAAAATGATTCTATTTGTTTCGTGGCAACTCCTTATGGATCCTTGCAGATTCGGCACGTTTTTTTAAGAAGCCGACTGCATACGTATCTGGCACAACTTAGAAAACGGGAAGTTTTAGGGCACGGGCAGGTACGCAATCTGAGTCGTATCTGCATCGTGTTGTACCTGAATCCGTATCGGGCACTCAAGAACGCGTACCTGTGGAGGGGGTGTTGGCGTACCCTGCAACTCTGATTTTAACTCTAGGCTAATTACATATAACTTTTGTTTTTCTCCCTTTTTATTGAAGGGTCAAATAACATTAACTTTTATCCCCATTTTAATTCCAAAGGGTTATTTATATGGGAAAATAATATTTCTTTTCACTTTGGGGGAAAAGTCCCATAACATTTCTCCCCCTATAAATCAACTATTGTCCTTAGTAGCACAAGGCACATCCACATCACAACTCACAAACTAGATAGTAAATAAATGAAGATATTGACTATGAATACATTTATTATTTTCCCATGTAACACTATTAGCATTAAAGTGAGTTCATTGTATCTCTCAAATTTCTAGATTTTCTCAATAGTGCTTTTTGGTTAAAATTTGAAATTAGATTCAACAAAAATATATTGCCAATCAATAACATGATTAGAACTATAGATGCAATTTTTAAAGAAACTCACATAGAAAACATTACGTTTCTTTCACAATTGTGGAGATAATGCAAGATTATATATTAAATCTCCAATCTTTTAACTTTCTCTGTTTGATTATTCATGTACCCCCTTATCTTTAATATAAATGTTTTATTCTTCTTCACCATAAACTTTATCAAATTATTGTCTTGTGATTACATAGCATGCACTTAGTGAATGACATGCATATCCTAGGACCCATACTATGTGGTCACCCATTGTTAACTATCATATAATCTACATACTCAAAATACATTCCAAGATGATAATCATGCATTATGGACTACATGACTATCCTCTTTTCCTTTACCAGATACAATTTGAATGGCAATAAATACACGATTACCCCTAAATAGAGTTCATATCACTACATATAGTTACTAAAATAGGGCTTTGGGACAAGTCTAAATCTAACAAGGATTCAAATGTCAGTTAATTTTGTTTACACCAATTAGCATGTTTATATCTTTTTGATTGAGGAAGAACCTCAAATTGTTATGATCCGTCTTCGCCACAAATCTCCCACAAACATAATTAGATTCAACAAAAATATGATCCGGTTAAAATTTGAAATTAGATTCAACAAAAATATATTGCTAATCAATAACATGATTAGAACTATAGATGCAATTTTTAAAGAAACTCACATAGAAAACATTACGTCTCTTTCACAATTGTGGAGATAATGCAAGTTTATATATTAAATCTCCAATCTTTTAACTTTCTCTGTTTGATTATTCATGTACCCCCTTATCTTTAATATAAATGTTTTATTCTTCTTCACCATAAACTTTATCAAATTATTGTCTTGTGATTACATAGCACACACTTAGTGAATGACATGCATATCCCAAGACTGATACTATGTGGTCACCCATTGTTGACTATCATATAATCTACATACTCAAAATACATTCCAAGATGATAATCATGCATTATGGACTCCATGACTATCCTCTTTTCCTTTACCAAATACAATTTGAATGGCAATAAATACACGATTACCCCTAAATAGAGTTCATATCACTCCATATAGTTACTAAAATAGGGCTTTGGGACAAGTCTAAATCTAACAAGGATTCAAATGTAAGTTAATTTTGTTTACACCAATTAGCATGTTTATATCTTTTTGATTGAGGAAGAAGCTCAAATTGTTATGATCTGTCTTCACCACAAATCTCCCACAAACCAAATACCACCTGAACTTAAGCCAATGCATGCAATGTACATGATGGCTAGCATCTCCTTGTCATAAATAGAGAAGCTCCTCTCTAACTCCTTGAGCTTCCAACTCTCAAATGCTATAGGGCGTTCGTTTTGCATCAATATCGCTCCAATACCCCCTCCTGAAGCATCACACTCTAAAACAAATGGAAGTGAAAAATCTAGAATAGCCAAAACATGACATGAACTCATTACCTCCTTAAGCTTATCAAAAGCCCTTTGTGCCGCCTCACTCCAAGAGAAAGCTCCCTTCCTAGTCAAGTCCACCAACAGGGTAGCCAGCTGTGAAAACCCTTTGACAAACCCCCTATCATAGCTACAAAGTCCCATGAACCCTCTCAAGTGTAATAAAGTCCTGGGTCGAGGCCAATCCATTACTACCTTGATCTTCTCTTCATCTACACTAACGCCCTAGGCACTAATCTTATGCCCTAAGTACAAAATCTCAATCATCCCAAACTCACATTTGGATGCCTTGGTGAAAAGTGATTGCTGCTCAAGTATACCCAATACCTCATCTATATGCCTCAAATGATCCTCCCAAGTCTTGCTATAGATCAATATGTCATCAAAGAAAACCACTACAAATTTCCTCAATTGCTTAACAAATACCTGGGTCATGCAAGACTAAAACGTGGGTGGAGCATTTGTCAACCCAAATGGCATGACTAGAAACTCATAATGCCCAAAGTGACACCTAAAAGTTGTCTTGTGAATGTCCTCCTTTCTCACCCTAATATGATGGTACCCGGATCGCAAATCAATCTTAGAGAAATATACTACGCCATGAAGCTCATCTATCAGCTCATTAATCATGGGAATTGGGTGTTCTTGATTGTCTTCTTATTGAGTGCCCTATAGTCAATACACATCCTTATGGTCCCATCCTTCTTAACCAACACCACGGAGGAAGCAAAAGGGCTAGAGCTCAATCATATATGTCCCATACCCAACAACTCCTTGATCGCTTTCTCAATCTCTTCCTTATACCTCCTTGGATGACGATAAGGTGTAGCGATGACCGGCTTCAATCCCTCCTCCAACTCAATGACATGCTGAAATCCCCTATATGGAGGTAACGCTAGAGGAATATCACTGAATACCATGCTATGCTTGTCCATAATAGGTCAAATATCTATATGAGTAGTCTTTTCACTTGTGGGTGAAAACCCATTGGTAACCAAACATTGTGCCGCCCAATTTACCTATCCTCTACGAAAAGCTATCCATTCTCTTAGCTGAAACAACCCCCGGAGCTCCATTAGACATGCCCCGGAGAACCACCTCCTTGCCATCAGATTTGAATCTTAGCTCCATGGCTTGATAATTTTTGTGTAAACTCACCAAGTGAATGCAACCACTGCACACCCAAAACTACATCTATCTCACCTATACCAACCACACAGAAGTCGTCACATACTCTGTGCCTCCCCAAAGTGATGTCAAGCTATTAAATCCTTCGTGTACAAGGAATAGTAAATCAGTCGGCCACAATCACATTGAACCCCTCAAAGTTATCTATCTTCAATTTCATCCTAGTCACCAAACCCTCATCAATGAAATTATGGGTAGCCCCACTATCAATCAAAACTGTCACCTTATGTCCCTGAATCACTCCTCGCACACAAAAGGGATGATATCTAGGTGCTCCTAAAAGAGTAGCAAGTGTACCTCCTGAAGACTCTTCTCCTCCCTGATCCTCATGCTCAGCCTAATCCAAAACAACCTCAAGTTTGGACTCTTCCGCCTCTGAATACTCATTGAAGACTACCTCTATGTAGTGTACGTGTCCTTTCCCCAAACATCTATGTCCTAGATCCCATGGCTCTCTACAAGAAAAGCACAACTTCTTCCTCTGAAGCTCATTCTTAGTTTCTTCCACCTTGCTAGGTTTTGGAGGTAATGCCTTGGGTTGCAGAAAGCCCTCATGGAATGGCCTCTTATGTTGTCCTGATAGTGCACTCTTGGGATAGAACTTGTTTTTGGTTGTGGAATCCTCCAAATTCAAGGCCCTTCAAATAGCATCCTGCAGAGATGTTGGCTCAACAGCTCTCACCAAACCTCGGAGTGACTCTGATAAAGCCTCAATAAACAAAAACACAAGTTTCCTCTCCATAACATCTGGCACCATGACTGAAACCCGCTGAAATTCTGCTACATAATCCTTTATTGAACCATGCTACCTCAAACATGTCAACTCTCGGAAATGCATCTCTGCATCCCTCCTATCAAACCTGTCAATGAGTCTCTATGTGAAATAAGCATATGTCACGACATGATGATGCCCTTATGTGATCAACCCATGATGCCACCACTCATGCGTCGTACCCTCAAAATGAAGAATAGCCAACTTGATAGCTTCATTTTCCATTATAAGGTTGAGTGAGAGCTATGTATCTAATTTTTTAACCCAAGCCAAGCAGTGACCTTTCCCAAACCATCAAAAGTTGGGAGAGTCAACTTACTCTCTACTGTAGATCTCTATTGAACTGTTGTGTAGGTTGTCTTCTCTCTCCCCTTGATCCATTCCGTGATCTAGCATTACTGAACTGTGCATATGGGATTTGACATCTGACATCCAGATCAAATCCTATGTACTCATCTATGGAAGTATTGAAGTCATTTGCTGCTAGGTTTGGCTCCTCCTCTTCCTATGGTGACTCCACTCTAGGCAAAAATGTGAACTGGAAGGGTCTGGGTGCTGATCCAATTAGAGTCTTGCTGTTATTTGTGTAATTTCCAGCCCCGTTCTTATTAGAATTACTCCTTTCTCCCCCATAATTTTGTGTAGGTCTGGTGGAATTGTTAGTATTATTCATGTTCTGCATCATTTGGATGAGCATTTGTGTCATTTGTTCCTGTCTTTATGCCATTTGTTCCTGTATCTGCATGAAAGCTTTCCACTGATCTGCCATCTTCTTCTTACCTCTGCCTCCAATTCCCGAGCTAACCTCTTGCGATGTTGCCAATAATCTTCTTTTTTCTCTCTCCAAAGCACTCTGATCTCTTTGACTCGGCTACATAAACTAAATCAAACCCTCATGCTGGCAGGACTGCCTGGTCTGATTTAAAATTCATTATACAAAAACAGAGATTTACTTAACATGCTATCATCATGATACCTTCCAAACATTATGAGCACAATTCAGTATTTAAAAAAAAATTGAACAATAAGTCTCAATCAAGAGTTAGCTTATTTCTGATCTGATAAATAATGATTTCACAAGTGGGTGACCAATTTACAATAATCAGAAACTTTTACATTACCCGCCCAAGTGAATTAGAGTTATACTCAGTCGCTGCCTTATCCCAATTTTCTCTGCACTGTGTAATATTCCCAGCTGTATGTAAGTCGGATCTGGAATGGTGATCAACCCGAAGGGCGTCTTGTCTCTCTGGTAAAAACCCAAACAAGACCTAGGCTTCGTGAGACCCTTATGACGAATTCAGCTCTGTTATATCCTTTGGTCGCAATTGTTGGAAGATCTAGCCCTGATATTCCTTGAGAGGCGATTAAAGATTTGTTGGCGCAAATATGATAGACTTGGACCTAATGGCACTCCTTATGTTATAGTCGGTTGGGACCTGTAAGTACTGTGCCCCAGCTGATATCGTTGCAGCAATCCAATTCAGAATGATGATGCTAATAAACAAACTCGCCCTTCCGTAGTACAGGCAATTCATATTGATGGTGATGGTGCTCACATCAATTTGTAGGAATGATAGTGCTCACCCAGGCAATCCTTCAACAATGATCGGCTATTTGGCATGAATCTTTCTCCATTGCAAATTAAACGGTCACTCCTAGCATAGATGGAATCACTAATTGGATTTGGCACTAATCAATTTGAACCTCCTTCTTGGTCGCCCTTGTACCCCTGGAAATATCTACTGAAAACCAGCATCAAGCGTTGAATTAATGACCCAAGAACACTTGTGATTACAGATCTGGTGCGCACAAGGATCCTGAAAACAATGATAACCTTTCAGATTAGTCCACCTTGTAATCCTTGTAGAGGATCACCAAACAAAGGGTATGGTTTCTGTCCTAACCTTTGAATTTTGCAAGCTAAGAGGGGTTACGTCCTCTCAGTTCACCAATCTGCTGTAGGGTTTCATCCTTCACAAATTGTTAGAGCAAATTGCCAAAATCTTACATTCAAAAATGGATGCCAAAAATGAGGAAAATGATTTGCTTGTATACCCTTCCCGTATAGGTCACAAAGGCCCAAAATGAGCACCAGCATTTGAAATTTGAACTTGTATTTTTTTTAATTGATTATATATTACTAAAAAAGAAATATGCAGGTTACAATATGATTGATCAGCCCATCCTAGGCAAAATGTTTCTAAGGAGTCAAGGACTCAACAGTCCAATCATCATGGTCAAAACATTACATACAGTCACAATATACAATACCAGTCTGTTATATCAGCATATACAACATATCAAAATTTCCAAAACTGATCAAAAAGCATCAACTGAACAAAAACCGTGAAAGGAAGATTATTTGTTCCAGCTCTCACTAAATTTGTCCAACTCATAATAGGTCCCAATTAGTGGAGTGACTTCAGAAATAACTTCATTATCCCTGACCACCTCCAGAACTGCATCAGGAGGCAATTCTTTTTCTTTTATCCCATTTCCTCCAAGAGTTTGTCAAATGTGAAATTTTGTTATATCTTTCTTGGAACTGCATATACTGTTTAACAAACTTATCATCCACTTTACTGGCATCATGAGGCCAGAATTTGACTATTATGATTTCAGATCTTTTCGAACATGTTTGACCTTCATCCATCAGCTCTAAAAACTTGTCCTTAGAAATCTCTAATGTCATCAAAACCTGCATAGCAACATTATGAAAAATAAGTCTCCTTGAAGACTCCATAAGGTGTCTTCTCTTGCCCTAATAGTTTTCCTCATTTCTCAATTTCCACAAAATCCAAAGAATTTCAGTAGTCAAGATGAGCCAAAAAATATTATAATTCACATTCCATCCATCAGTATAACCAAATAAAATTTCTTGCCTAGAAAAAATGTTCCTTCTATCCCAACCCTCTAGACCAGAAAAAAACATATACCAGACACTCTTGGCAAAACTGCAATAAAAAAAAAGACGTTCAACTCATTCGAGTAGATTGCAAACATTGCATAAATTCTTAACAGGGTTAGAACTATAGCAATTCATGCCTACAGCAAGCTTTTTCAACAGAAACAACCACCTAAAGCATGACTTCTTTGACTCAATAACATTGGACCAACAATACTTGCAGACCTTAGACTACTGGTTCTGATTCAGGTTTATATTCTGGCGAGTATTAAGATAATTGGTGACATCCTGGGAGTTAGTCAGAATCCCATACAACTTCTTAGGATTGATTTTGAGCAATTCAGACCCATCTTCCCATCTAATGTTTTCATAGATTTCAGTGTTAAAGCTTACTCAATGGGGAATTGGAACTTTAAACATGCTTACTTAATGACAAAAGAAGTCCTTCTTTGAGAATGAGGCAACCCATAAAACTTGTTGAGCCACCGCCAATCTTTCAGTTGGCCATTAACCAAGATATCATTGAGGACACTAATCCCTTTACTCTCCCATTTCTTAGCCGAACACCCCTGTAGGAGAGCAAGGGGCTGAATTTGTATTTTAATTATTAATATTATTATTAGTAGTGTTGAAAAACACTATTTTAAATTAAAAATATAATTTATTCAAGTGAAGGAAAGAGGAGACATGACAGCAGACCTCTCTTCTTTGTTGGGTCATGGGCTCCAATATCTATGTGCCAAGTCATAAAACCCTCACGGGCATGATTCCCTGACCTACCAAAGTTTAATCCTTTTTCAATGATATGCGAGCTCCACCATTGATAATCCACAGGTTTCTAAATAATTTGTGGGCCCACATTTGCTACATCAGCATTTTTATCCAATGGTGATCCCTTTTGCATTTCCTCGGAGCCTTTTAAAACCTCCCATGAGTCGTAGGATGAGTTTGATCTACAGCTCGCAGGGCCATAAATCTTTATATCCTCAAAATCTTCCCAACTCCTACAAACCATAGGATGATCACTAATTAACAGCAACAATGTGTTAAAAGAGGCAGCATTATATGTTTCTTTTTAACTGCCCTTTGTACAAGTGGCTCTGTTGTTGAAGGAGACACACTGCCCGTGGCTTCTTTCTTCATATCTCATTTACCCATGGTGCCAAAGCATGATATTCATGTGGGCTCACTTTGTCTGGCTCTCTTTTAACTTGGCCTACTATGTAAATATGCAGACCCTTTGACTTTGCATATCTGCACCTTAAAATGCATATGGCCGTTGATTCACCCCATCTCCAGTTGTTTGCATATCCTTTCTTCCGCAATTATAAGAATAAAATGAAACCTTGCATTTAATCCTGTAGACCTGATTTGCAAGCTTGAACGCAAAACCAAGTTTTAACATGGAGTGCAAAAGTTCTAAAATGGAGCGCAAAAACTTGCACTATAGGAACATCATTTGAAATTTTGAAATTTCATGTATGAAAACTAAACTAAATCAACCGATCGTGTTTGAAGTTTATTATTGAAAAATAGCATAAAAATTGCCCATCCAAGCTTTAGCCTTAATGTTTATTTATTGTTTCCCTCTAAGCTAGTAATATGGATATATGATTATATCTTTTCTGCTCCCATGGATCTAGGCCCCTGATTATACATTTCAAATTCATGTGGCATATAGAAAATATTGAAATTTTATTTCCAATCTAGAAAACCACCAATGCAATCATCCAAATTGATAAAAACTGCTGAATATAATTATGCATGTATGCCCTAATATTATGTTAAAAAGTGCATTGTAATCAAAATCTACAGCAGAAAAACTAAACCCAAGAGGACCTTAATGTGAAAGAACAACAAGAGTATTGGCATCCCCATTGATCCCCTCACAATCTTCTTTATTAAATAAGAGAGATAAATACTGGAATCCTCAAGTCCTGAAACATATAGTACAAGAAGAAATAATTGGCAGGATGTGCGTGCTCCTAAGATCTATTGAACAACTGCAAAAAGTGACAGATTGGAATTTAAGCAAGAACCAAACAAAAAAGACAATAATCCAAAATCACACCAAATTGCACAGGCCCTTTGCCCACAGTTACCAGCAGAAAATTTTGATTCATTCCAGAAGTCAATTAAAATAGGAAATCTGGAATTTTCAAAAAAAAAAAATTGGTAAATTTTCAAAAAAAAATGGGTAAATTTTCTATATGGGAATTAAAAGGTCCAGATCAAATCGGACAAATTTGGCTGGTCCAAGAAATCTGGATGCGGCCAGATTGGTTTTAAAAGTCCGAATTTGGTAAGTAGGCCTTTGCCAGCCTTTCCTACATTTACACTACAAAATAAATAAGATTCATGATTGTTACGTTGAGGAACAGTGTGCTTTATTACTTATAATCATCAAATCCTTGACCATATCAATGACAATTGCTGAGTCAGAGAGAAATTTGTAAACTTTGAGGAACAATGTGCTTTATTACTTATAATCATCAAATCCTTGATCATATCAATGACAATTGCTGAGTCAGATAGAAATTCGTAAAGCATGCACAGCATTGTACATGGGTAAGGGAATAAAGATTTCCATCAGAAAAAATACAAAAAACAAAGGGAATGAATTGGACGAATGATTCAAAAAAAATTGCATTGTAAAGCACTGAAAATTAAAATAATAGAAAACATTCCTTATTAACTCTTTCAATTTCTTTCCTTATTTTGAGGGGAGCCTGCCAAACTGATAGTACTGACTACATGATTTCAGAACATCAATATCAATTCATTGGCATTATTTTCAATAGACCAGCTAGGACCCAAACATAGGACGTCCCATTAGCATGCTTTGGTACTCTATGACTGAGATTCGGGACTCTTTGCGGTCCAGAGTATATGTTGTTCCTCCAACAATTTGAGTCTGTTTTAAGCCAGGCTACCATGCAATATAATTGATTTATGTAACAAGGATTACAAGGGCAGAGAATATTCATAGTATGTCTTCATATTATTGCAAACTTTTAGGTTTATTTATGATACTTGTTTGAGAACTGAACGAGGATTCACACATCCAGCGACAAATTGTACATATTGTGAGGCAATTGAGCAATTATTGTCATATATTTTAACAGTTTCGGCATATCCCTGACAATCGCTATTCATATAGGTTACCCTCGGCCTTGATATTTTAGGGTAAAAGAGTATATATGGAATATCTTGTGATATGCACATAAAAGGCAAAAGGAAGATGAGCAATACAAAAAAATAAACACGTAAAGAATGAATGGCTTTTGCAATGCACTTACAAGCTTGACGGCCACTTCTTCGTTGGTCTGAGTGGTAAGTCAATGTAAATATGCATACAAGACTTTAGATAACAATGAAGAACAACAACAGACAATACAAACAAAACTTGGATATTAAGGGGATTCGAACTGCTGACCTACGTATATACCGCCCAAGGAACCGCTGCCAATTTTTCGAAGAAGCCTAAATTTGTTGGCCACGCAAGCCTCCATGCTTCACCAAATTCCTTCTCAGAGGGTTCGACAGAAGCAAACCAATTTATAGGCCGCGTTTATACAAGTGAAGAATCATGGGCTTGGAAATGTGTACAATAGCGTCGATTATGTTGTGCTGTTAGCGAGCATACGAACATTTTCATATGTTGTATGCGTGGTCCATCACCCCACATTATAATAGAAAAGTAAGATATTGGTATATTTATATTTAAAAATATATATATCTAAAATACGCCTAGGTATATTTTTTTCCATAGTTGTTTTTATTTTTTATTTTTCCAATTTCTTTTTAAATTTTTTTTTATTATTTTTTCGAAATTCTTTTTTTGGTTCAATAGTTTTTTTATTTAACTTTTTCTCCCGTTTTTTTTTTTTTTTTCTTTAATTTTCTTAAGTTTTATTTTTTATTTCCTTTTGCTTATTTTAATTTTTTTTCTTATAAATTTAGGCAAAAAAAAATGAGTGCTCTCATTCCCACCCCACTGTAACTGTATAATGCCTCTTGGCATAATAATGGGTTGGTTACCCTACTTCACCACTAGTAAGGTGGATTGGTGGGAGGTCTCTTCACCCCTGTGAGCATCACCTAGATGCAACGAGTGTTAAGTGGATCATTCGTTCACATGAGAGATGGGTTCATGTGAACCACTACTCGTGAAATATGGGTCATGTGTTTGACTCAAAAACTACACAGGTTGAACCCTGAAATAAAATATCATCACTAGTAAGGAGCTTACAAATATTTATAGTTTTA
This sequence comes from Cunninghamia lanceolata, assembly GCA_027924645.1. NCBI lineage: Eukaryota > Viridiplantae > Streptophyta > Pinopsida > Cupressales > Cupressaceae > Cunninghamia > Cunninghamia lanceolata. Next base: position 4,177,586 of record BSBN01000463.1, on the reverse strand, counting down.
TTATGATTTCTCATTTATATTTATGTTTGTCTATTGGTCATTTGATATTATTTTAAGACTAATATTATGTGATAATTTTTAAGAGTTTTGGAATTATTTTATTAGAAAGAAGACTCTTTGAAAGTATTTTTATTTATTAGTATTGATGATGATTTCCAAATATGTTAATGATGCGATAAATATTAATCTTAGAAGGACTAATTTATAGTTTTTTTTCCTAAAACATATATTTTTCTGCATTAATATCATGAAGGTAATAGTTAAGTCTTTAATGTTTTTTGTGCTTTTTGTTTTTTGGGTGGGAATTTCAAATTCAAGTATAATTGTCAATAAAATAATTTCTTTAATCCATCATTTAGAAATGGCATTGTAGATCGTCTACATTTTTAATGTGTTTTTCTCTAATTTTAATATGTGAGAGATATTCATGAATGAATATCACAAATTCTTTGGCATTGTCTTCTGTGAGTACTTTAGTTTTAGAGTTATTCAATATTTTGTTGAATGGTCCAATAATGCTAAAGTAACCTATCTAATATATGTGACAAATCTAACACATCCACAAGTTAAGAGTGATATTTATAAAAGACAATTACATTTATAATAAGAATATTGAAAAAATGATTCACAAGTTAAAATATATCCTTTAGATTTGGAGATCCATTTGAGAGTTTCCAGTTGATGAAATTGCCTACCATACATAAGAGTTGAAGGCCTAGCATGGGCCCAAATGTGTTGAGATCCATTTGAGAGTTTCCCATCATTTTACATTTAAATTTGAGCCCATTAATGGCATCCTTGGTCAATGGTGAAGATTAGTGAATTCCTTTGCTCAAATGAGGTTTCATGAAAGTGCATGCCAAAAGGTAGGGGTTTGGGAAATGCTTACTAGCAAAAGAAGTAGATAACACTCCATAGGCCTAATATTGGGGGTTCAAGAAATGGGATTTTAGAATGTTAGGGTGCAATACGATAGGGTGTCAGGGATTCGCATGTCGACAAGAGCGATGTGACGAGGTTCCAGTGATTCAAAGGTCAAAATACCCCACTAACACTTCTACAAAGGTAGATTGTCATCAAGAACCTTGAAGGTTTGAAGAGGATTCTGTGAGCACGTAATTGGGGGTTGACGAATTGATGTGCTAGGTGAATGAGGGGACAAAAGTTTGAAGGCTCATGGGAGAGGAGGTAGGTTGTGGGGGCATGAGGAATCGAGGAAAGGGATGCCAATATGTGAAAGTTTGAAATCCCACCCAAAGTAGCAAAATGACTTAGTTGCCCTCATATTCAAGATAAGAGACATTACCAAGTCCCCTCTTCCCAAAATTATTTTCCCTCAAGCAATGCAAATTGGGATGCTCTAAGATCTCTAGTCCTTCCTAAGTGGCATCTCCAACAACTAGATTCTTCCAATGAACTAGATATTATGTAATGCTTATGTTCCTCAACTTCTTCACCCTAGTATTGATAACAACATCAAGTTCCAATATGAGTTTTCCCTTGTCATCCAAGGGTGGCAAATCTACTACTGGTGCAATGTGTTGTCCAAGGCACCTATTTATAGCAAATTAGCAATAATTCCCACACTCTGGTACTTCCCTGATCAATTCATTTCAGTCATTTCCACATCATATTGGTTATAAATGGAAATCCTTTGATGATTCACTAATTCTTCCATGAAAGGAAAAAAATAGATAACTTTTCACCATCACATTAATGTCACTTAACTCGAAATAACTGCAAATATCAATTCCTGCTATGAGGCCACCAAATTAGTTTTCTTGGTTTCAATATTTAATTCTATTTTAAGCAATTTACCCTGTCATAAACTCGCAACAAAGCAAGCGAAAAATCCCCTCAAGCCTGAACACAAATCCCCAAGAGTCAATTCAGCATCCTGTCAATCCTCAAGCATGTTCATCCTCTCATACAATGGCGGTGATAACAACCCAATGCACACTTGGAAAAGCCATTTTAGCACTAGTGCATTGTTTACTACGTGCCACCACTACATCTCCCTGATTTGAAAGCGGGTCATTGATTTTCATGATAGATGAGCTGAATCGACAGTGCATATATAGTCAAATGAGAAAAGAAACCCCATCATTCATGTAGAAAGAACATGATCCAATGAGAATATGCCACCTGAACCACCATCCTAGCTATACTTTTGAGAAGAAAAGTCAAATAATGCTTACGTGGCGATTTTTTGCACTTTCACAATGGTAAGATTTGGCTAGAGAATGAGAATCCACGGGATAGCAGAAACTGTATGGATTGTGTCACGTGGCACAAAGCAAACCCTTTCAAAATATCTTGCACACCATAGTAAACCTGCCACGTAATATGGGAGCCAATGCATTCTTTCCACCTCTTTTGAAGGAAAACACGTGGCTCTCTCCCGCAATCCCACAAGCGCCCCACGATCTCACCGCTAAGGATCAATGGAATGGCAGAAAACACAAGAACCTTCCGCATGTCCATTGAGGACCCACCCCTTTATTCTTTCATGAGGCTTGACAAAAGAGCCTGCCACATGTTACCTTTCTGCTATTCCACTATTGTCTTTATCTTTAATATTTTAATCTATGTGAAATAGTGGAAACTAGTGAGAACAAGCCACCTGTCATCTATTCATTGAGCAAATAACAAATGTGACCCGACCTTATGCACTCTTTAAAAATAACACTCGTCTACTAGGGAAAACAGAGCCATGAATTTTATTAAGGGGGTCAACTTAAAACCAAGGCATATGGGTAAAAATTTAAAGCATAGGCCATAAGCGGTGGCAAAAAGGAATGGGACAGGTTAAGAATGATGTTTGATACATCGATTTGCAACTTAACGGACTTCATACCAGCCATAAGCAGTCAACTTAAAATTATAACATAAAGCCAACTTTGACGCTTATATAAGAAACTTTAGGGTTTAGGGTTTTAGACCCTAAGATAGGAAAATTTTCAATATTCTGAAACTAAAACCCTAGCAAAGGATTTTTAGATTTTTGCATGAAAATGGGGCAAAATTAAGGACTTGGGGAAAAATTTTACAGAGTCCCACCACTATGGAAGCCCTACTACCAACATCTTGTTTCCAACGTCGCCTATAACAACTAATTTAATCAACATCCTACATGCAGCTTAATGGCCTATGATCTCCACACACTCACTAACTCTACACTTATTTATTAACTTTATCCATTTTCTTAACCTCCACTACCATTAGAGTCTTAGATGACTTAAATTCCCTTAACTCCAGTCTCCTCTCATAACGACACTACTAAGAGTTATTAATATGCATAACAATAAGGGATAAACATAAAATTGAACATGTCATAACAATAATAGTATTGACAAGAACTAGATAATATAGTTATAAGTATTTTTAACATAATAGGAATCCAAATACTATATTAGTGTAGGTTCCTCATAATTAATAATAATATAATTAATTCTTGCAAATGATAAATAACCATTTATCTCAAATTGCAAGTACACACAAAAATAACCAAGCGTACACATACTAGTGTGACAACAATCAAGTGATAGTTATCATAACGAGGACTGACATAGTGACAACCTAGATATACTTCCTACATGCGACCTCATGCAATCATACCACAAACTTGTGTAAATGTGTGTGTGAGATTTTCTAGTTTGGTTCATCTGCCTTATTGTCGTCGTCTATCATCCTCTCTCGGATGATACTCTCCCTTAACCTATCAGAGGGAAAACTATCCTGCATCTACCTCATACTAGTGCAACAGTAGTTAGTCCAATAATTAATATCAATTGAGATAGCAAGTAAAAATTCTAAATATTCATTTTTGAGATATTGCACATCATTAAAATATCAAAATTGTTCTCCTAAACAATTTATTTAATCATTTTAAATATTCTAAAATATGTCCTTAGAAACTTTTAAGCAAATGCCACTGGCAGACCTGTAAAGCCAAATTCCATAGCCTTCGCCAACCTCCTCACTACTTATGCCAAAAATCAATTCCTCCCTTTCTTTACCACCAGGTACAAACATCCTTCAGGCCTAATGGAAGGCAATTTTTTTTTCCAGATAACATCATTGGAAATGCTCTACTCAACATGTATAAAAAATGCATCAATAGTTTGAATGCCATGATATACATGTGTACAATTGTGGAAGCAATGACATAGCACATGGATTGTTTGATAACGTTGTTTACAAGGGCAATAGAAACCACTGTTAGATTTGAGAATTATTTATTGTCCTTTGCATAAAATGACTTTGGACTTTGAGTGGCCATCATTAGGTTTTGCAAAGATTAGTTAAATTGTTTACTATGACTTGCATGATACACACTTTAGGAGACAAGGATCCCCTACAATGAGGCTAGATAAGCCTTCGATTCCCTAATAGTGGCTTTACATTTTTAATATTAAATAAAGGGATACAAAAAATTATTTGGAATGAGTCACAATCTTGTGGGTGTAAAATAATGTCCTATGTGACAATTATGTCAAAGTTGCATCAAAGGCAGTTCTATACAAATTTTGTGCATACAATGATATATTTTCACTAGAAGCTATTGGCCTAATTCAACAATAAGAATGATAGAGAAACCACCAAAATGCCCCATGTGAAGCTCTAACTATATATATTCATAAAATAATGTAATTTAGCAATTTTTAAATATACAAAATTTGTAAATCCTAATCTTATTCACACACATATATGCAACCTAAACTATATGAGTCTAAGTGAGTGTATGTTGATTCCATCATGATAGGTTTTCTTCAATGGCTAGAACCCTCTCCCCAATGATACTCTCTCTCCAACCTAAGAGAGTGTCAATAGTTCCTATCACACTCATAAAACAAAAACATTAATTAGTCATCATCAAAATCAACATTTAATATAAATTCATAAATGATTAATCATTACTAGAAATTATTTCAATTAAAATTCCAAAAATAATTTATCATACTCAATTATCTTTCCTACCCATTTGATATTAATCAAATATTTAACAAGGCAAAACAAACAGGATGTGACAAGAAGAGCAACAATCCTTCTTTGTGCAACCTTGTGACTAAAAAATTTAGATTTGTCACAATTAATAATTTGGCTAGATGCAGAGATGTAATGCTCTAGTGTGGTCTTGATTGTGCTTGCCACCTCCATCTAAGACTCCCTATAAAGGATTGTGTCATCGACAAACTCTTGGTGTGTGATAGGGTCCATGCTCCTTGCTATCATTACGCCACATCAATCATCCATGGATGCCTTCACTTTGATGGCTCGTCCAAGTGCTTCCACCATTAGCACAAAAAGGAAGGGAGACAATGGGTCACCTTGTCTAAGACCTCTCGCAACTTCTAAAAAGCCACATGGGTTTCCATTGACCAAAATAGAAAACTGGGAAGTGGATATGCATCTATAAATCTAATCATGCCAAGCTTGCCTAAAGCCAAGCTTCCTCAATATTCTCATAAAAAAGAGCCCATTAACACAATCGTAAGCCTTGCTTATATCAAGTTTGATGACCACGCATTTATGGTTTGAGCATACAATTGAATGGATGGCTTCATGCGCTACAATGATTTCACCTGAAATGGTTCTTCCTGGTGTAAATCTACTTTGTTTGAGAGATATGAGATTTGGGAGCACAATTTTTAGTCTATTCACCACCACCTTGGAGATTATTTTATAAATTGTATTGCACCAGGATGTTGGATAGAAATATGTAAATGACTCACACACGAGTTTATTGGGGATAAGCACAATATTTGTGTTATTGAAGTCTTTTAAAATTATTCTGGACTTCTGTGAGGCCTCTATCACTTCCCAAACATCTCTCCCATTGATGTCCTAACACTTTTGATAAAAACATGCTGAGAACCCATTCAGACCAAGAGCCTTGTCTGGATGTAATTAAAAGGCCACAACTTTGACTTTATTCACAAAGGTGGGTGCCATGGGCATTAAATTATCTTTTTTCATGACTAGGCATGAGATGTTATCTAAGAATTTATTGATATCTAGCACATGAAAAGCCATAGAAGCAACCGACAAATCATTGAAATAAGAGACAACCTCATTCTATACCTCCACCTTTGTCAATATGATACCTTCAATTGTTTTGATCGATTTGACCTTGTTGTATGCTCTTCCACCTTAGAAGCATTATAAAAGAATTTGGTGTTCAAGTCTCCAACCTCAAACCATGTCTTCCTTGATTTAGATTTCCAAAATATTTCTTCTGTAGCCAATTTTTTGCGTGTTGCACCATAAGTTTCTTCTCTCTGATATAATCTGCCTGAAACATCCTATGAGCATTAACCTTTTGATTGAGAGCCTCCAATTCTTGTTCAATCCTCTCCTCTTGAAATGCATTTTTGAAGGAGTGCATATTCCAATTCTTTAACTGAGCTTTTAGATTGCTTAACTTTTTAGTGAAGCTAAAGATTTTTAACCCATTTTGTATGATGGCCCTAGACCACTAAGATTTGATGAGATCCAATAGATCATCCCTCCTGAATCACATCCTTCCAAATTTGAATGAACACCTTAAAGGGGGTCTATCCTCCATGATTGAGAGAAAGACGAGGTAATGATCCAAACTAGAGATAGGGCAAATAGAGGAATCCAAAATGTGTGGGGAGAGAAGCAAATTTGTAGAGTGTTGAAACTAGTTCAATTGCTTTGAAATATTCGTGAATCCCTCTTGTCTTTTTGTCTAGGTAAATTTCTCATTCTTGGAATGATGTTAATGAGATCTGCTTTCCTTACAAAATTCTAAGAATTGAGCTGGGCTTGTGTTGTGCAAGCGAGACCATCATTCTTCTCCATTCTTGATAGGATAGCATTGAAATCACCCCTAATAATATTAACTTTGTGTTCGATCATGATGATATTATTGAAAGTATTTCATTCCAAATTCAAGATTTCTTCTTAGTGTTTGTTGGCCCATACACATTAACCATTGTGATAATTAGATCTGAATGTAGACTTCTTATCCGGATGTCCATCCAATTCGAACAAGAATGAAGTAGTTCCATAGAGGCCTGGCTTGGGGCACATAAGATACTAAATCCATCAATTTTATTTCTTGCAAAAATACTAAATTGACCAACATAGTATTAATATGGTGCTTGGTCGCAAATCGTTTGTTAGGGGCATTCAAGCCCCTAACATTCCAAGTTAGAATCTTCATTGCTCTCTAAGGGGGGGTTTTCCTCCCTTAAATCTCGACATATATTGGTTAATGGTAGATTGTTCTCCAGACAACACATTTTCTTCCCTTCGTTGCTTATTGGTCTTCCTCCTGTGCTTTTTCCCTGAAGCCATGTTTGCTTTGAGGATTTTTGATGCAGATTGACTGATACAATGTAAATCTCATATACCCAACTCTTCTTCCATATCATTCTTTGAATCCATCCAAAAATCAGAATCTTCTTCATCATGCTCCAAATCTTCTCCCTAGGGTGGGCTGGAATTATATGGAATATATATACAAAATCTAATATATTATATAACACGTAATATGAAATGTAACATCTAAAACAATATATAGGAATGTGATATGAACGTAGATGTTTCTAGATATATTTATCTAGGTATGTGAATCTGTAAAAAAGAAATATACTAGCAATTGGACCAATGGGTTTAATGGGCACACCGATAATTTTATAATCATAGTTTAACTAAAAGAAGGGTAAAAATTTATTCAAACAAGAAGAAGAACAAAGCAAGGGCTTTACTTAGCCCTGTCAAGCTCCACTAAGTGGTCTAACTTTTGAGACAAATCCAGGGGTAAATGGCCCCAATCCACATTGTTCCAATTTTGCAAGGGATCAAAGGCCCATTTGGCCAAACAATCCGCTACTTCGTTCCATTCTCTAGGAATATGAATGAAAGAAACTAAATCTAAAGAATAACACAGATTAAGAATCTGTTTAACATATGTAATTTACACAATCAAATCTTCAATAATATGAAAGATGATACGAAGTGTATGAGCATTAGTCAACAAGGTCATGGCGGCTAGAGTTTCAATCAATTTAATCATTAAAAGATGTTGAAGACGAATCTAATATCACAAGGGTTATATCATACCCCTCTAAGTTTTCACATCCATCACAATTAAACATAATAAGTTTAAAATGGAACAAATTGAAAGTCCATCTTTTTTAGATGAATAGTGAAACATATAATAATTGACAGATTAAATGCATGTCTATTGAATATAATATGTTTTTATATCATGGTATTTGAAGACATTCATTGTGCACTTAAACGTATGTTGGGATGCAAGAGGAATTGATAAGGAAAATAACTAAAACACACTCTACACCACAAGGTTAATCCACCAAATCTCCTTGTCAAATCGACATGATAAAAAGCATGTTTGGTTTACATTTTCCCTATGGTTGTCCACCATGTACGACACCAAATAGACAGTTGATTTCCAATCAGGCCTATACTACGATCTCAATGCTTTCTAGAGGGGAATGCCTTTGATAGGTGCAGCTTAGATTTCTCTAATGGTCATCATGTACTCGCACTAGAAAGGAGATTGTTGATTCCAGACTAACACTGTACGGAGCTCGACAGTTGATTAGGAACAAATTGAAAGTCACATTTTTTTTATGAATAGTTCAAAAGTCCATAAAAGGTACACCTCTTTACAATATGCTGAGTAAACATATACCTCTATAAAAATATTTCCTCCAATAAAATAATTAGATTACCCCAAAAAAAATACTATTGAGACATATCTAAACATAGCATATAATTCAAACTTCTTACCTTTTTATGTACCTGTTTGTTTCATATAGATTATTAGAATACCTTGTCGAGAGTTTACACAAAGCAAATCACAATCTTTGCAAATATTTGTGTTCCAAGCAGTTGTCGTTTTGTATGACATGATATATTGGTGGTTGTCTACAGGAAGTGCACAAAATTCATGTATATACGAAAATAACATCTGAGCTAGAGCAAGTTGTTCAAGCACACAAGAGATATGTGGTATCTAATCTATGATACTAAGGAGCTATTAGGATACGTTATACATGTTTTTAAAACTACTTAGCTACTCAACACCTAAGAATAAAAGTTGAATTTGTTAAAAGACATGGTACTTATATTTTAAACCTTTCTTGCAAGCTAATTAAATTGATGGACATAGAAATGAATTGGCTTAAGGAACAAAGCAAGATTGGGCTTCAAAATATCATTATCTAGATGCTCCATGCAAAAACATTTTAAGTGAGTGGAGAAAGCACAAGGAGGTTATTCCAAGTTAGAATCTTCATTGCTCTCTAAGGGAGGGTTTTCCTCCCTTAAATCTCGACATATATTGGTTAATGGTAGATTGTCCTCCAGACAACACGTTTTCTTCCCTTCATTGCTTATTGGTCTTCCTCTTGCGCTTTTTCCCTGAAGCCATGTTTGCTTTGAGGATTTTTTACGCAGATTGACTGATACAATGTAAATCTCATATACCCAACTCTTCTTCCATATCATTCTTTGAATCCATCCAAAAATCAGAATCTTCTTCATCATGCTCCAAATCTTCCCCCTAGGGTGGGCTGGAATTATATGGAATATATATACAAAATCTAATATATAACAAGGGACGCAGTGCGTCAGCTTCCTGCAGTTAGTTGATGTTAAAACTGATATTGGTAGCAATCCAGGTTTGCTATATTGTTAAGAAAATAAGAATTTATTGAACTAATGTAGTTGAATTTGACATGGAAATCAGCTAAGAAATTAAAACATTTAACATTACTATTTTCAAATGATTATTAGCTGCTATTGAAAGTAAATAATGAGGGACAAATATGAAATAGCAAATACTGGGTACAATTTTTTTTTTTCAACTTGTTGATAATAGCTAATAGTTTGTTATATAGAATGCCTTCAAAACATATTAGACAGATGATATATAAGTTTCTTTATGCAAAAGCTTGTTAAACAATATAAAGCTTCATTGTAATCTGATATTTGGCTCCATTTGCAACCTGCAAGATATGTATAAAGATGGTTGTCAGTAGATTATTATTATAGTAAATAAGCTATTGTAATGAACAATGTGATGAACAAACTAAATTTTTTGAAATAGTTTTTTAAATAAGACATTAGCAAGAGAAGTAGAATTATACCTTTTGATATGCATTAGTCCTGTTTACAATTGGCACTGATAATAATATTGTTCTGATTAAGTGTAAAGTCTCCTTTTGTTGAAAAGTCTCTTAGCATGAAGACAATATCTGATTTGTCATCAATGTACTGTTCATAGGTGACATTGTGGAGTTCAGGGAGCAGTATCTGAATGATGGACTTGTCACAAGAACAGTTAATAGTTTTTTTATTATCAGTAGTCAAAATTGTTTTCAGATACAAGGAGTGTATGTATGCAACTTGTTTCTTGCATATAATGCAATGGGAAGTTTGCTCTTCTAGTGTTCCATATGCATCAAATTTGTAGTTACAGTTTGGACAGAATGCATGGAATGGACTTGAGAAGGCATTGGCTATTTTTAATATTCCATGGACCTGCAAGACATGTTCGAGTATTATTATCTTTTGGCTTATATTTAGAAAATTGTAGGTAAAGAAATCCAAGAGTTTGAAATTACTTACCTCAAATGTTGATTGTAGTACTGTGTTTAATCTATCCAAGGTCCTTTTGTTATTTAGTTTACCAATATATATTGACTGGCCTGTATAAAGTGTGTTGTCCCTTGAATCTATCCGTTTAACAATATTCTTGAAAAGCATAGGTGGGAATTCATTCCTTTGGACTTTTTCTTGCATTGCTAGGAAGTGGTGCTCTAAACTTGAATGCATTATCAGCTATTTTTTATCAAGAGAGTTAGCATTTTTTTCCAAGTATCTAAGGAATATAAGAGAAAATGAAAAATGAAAAATACAATGAATTGATGATTCGAGAGAATAATTTACCTGTGCTTTGTCAAGTTCAGTATCTCCATCTTTCAGGTCAATAAAATATTGGTTTCCTTTCTTTGTTGTTGCCACTACCAAGGCACCAATAGTTCCTGTAGAATATTCATCTGTGCTTGTTAGTAATTGTTTGATTGTAGTGCTTGGTATAAAGTTGTATTGTTGACAGATTTGTGGTATGACTTCCACAGTGCTGGAGCTGTTTAAGATCAGGATGCAATCACAGTCACCTTGATCATAATTTGTCTTTATAGCAATCTCGAAGCCTGAAATCTGGATGCTTGAACTTGGGACTATCTTATGTTCAAATTGCTTGACAAGGTCACCAGTTATGTTTACAGTCACTGTCATCTCAGCGTTGGCATCTGTTAGGTCAGCCCGAAGCACTTCACGTGTTCTATTGTTTTTATCTAATGTTGTCTTATAGACAACAATGATATCTCCTTCAAATGTCTGTCCAGCTCTCCGGGCATTGAGATCTTCAATAGACATTGAGTTGGGATTTTTTGTCTTTGATCAGTGGGGATTGAAAGAGAATTATTTTAATACTAGGAAATTGAATCAGTATCATATATTTGCAAATTGAAGGTGTCATTTACCTTTTTGTTGATTGTTGTTGTTTCGCATGTAATTGTTTCTCTTGTCTTTTGTTGCTTTCCATTTTTTAGCTGCAACAAAGTTGTCAAATGTTAAGATACATGTTGTGGAATGTTAATTTATTAACTGTGCTTTTTAATAATGAGGAGTTATAATTATGTGATAAATGAAAAATAGAAATTTGTAATAAATAGGGATCAATTCATACCTCAGATATGTTGAATAACATGGTAAAGTTTATTTATTGACATGAATTGCTCGAGAGGATTTTGTTTTATTTTGCATCATTGATTTCAAGCATTGTAAAAATTGCATCATGATCAGTCCAATATGCTTCTGATTTGTAAATACAATATGTTTGTTTATGTACATTACACCAAACATGATCAATGAGTGGTGTAGATAGGGATTGTATACTATTTAATAGAAAGTTCATTTTGTGTGTTTGCATATAGCTAGAGAATCCATTTGTTTTCTTGTTATGCATAGACATGTCAATGTTGAAATCACCTACAATGTATAGAGTAGCATGAATATTTATGCAAGAAAAAACTTGGCTGGTGATTTCTATGATTTCTAACAATGGGGTAGCAGGTCTTGCATATAGATTAGATATGTTGATTTCATTACTGTCGAAAGTTGTTGTTATTGTTATAGCTTCAGCATTATTTGTTTTATGTTGCATAGTTTTTAATATCTTATATTTTTTTTGGGTGAAAGTCATAACACCATGTATATGATACGTTGAGAAATAATTAAAGTTTTGAAATGGATTAATAAAATTAGAGGATCGAGTATGTGTTTCTTGTAAACAAAAAATATCAGATGACATTATATCATGATCATTGAGTATGTCTTCTATATGAAGAGGCAAGTTACGTGTATTCAATGTGGATAGTAATATTTGTCCAGTATGAATTTCTTTTAAATGTTCATTTTGAAATTTCCACATTGCTATAGATTGTAGACGTGACATTTCGACAAGTACTTTTTTCTTTATTTTGAAATTGTTTTGTGTAATAGGTTTCAGTAGAAATAAGTTGTCAATTATTCTAGTGCGTGAAAGTGTTGTATATGCCAATCCATGTTTGTTTATGCCTGAAGGGTCAAATGCAAGACCTTCTATTATAAGTCCTTCGGACCTATGAATAGTACGAGCACATGCTAATTGGATTGGGAATTGTCTTCTAATAGTTATCTTCTTATGGTTTGAATGCTTGTGAATAGGTTTGGCAATTCGAAGTATGGGTGTCCAATCTTTATGAATGTCATTGGTAAAGCGTTGTGCTAGCCTTTTTGATTGTCGATGTCCAATTTGTGGATCATTGAATTTAATCCAAACAATGTCAAAGTTAGCAAATTTGGTATATGCTTTATACGTTCCATCGGATCCATTGATTATACCGTCTTGTGTGTCATAATTACCAGCGTATATTTCAACTAACATATTTGGCTTTAACTCTATTTGAGTTGGTAGATTGGTTGAATGATTATAAGATCTTATTGCATGATAATTGTCTTCATATTCATCAATTGAATTCAATATGATCAGATCTCCATGTGTAATTGAAAGCATTTTCCTATTGTGTGTATCAACATCTTTTCTTCTATAAAATAGAAAAGGGAACATTGGGTCCATTGGTGGTGGGCGGACGCAGTTATTATTGAGATATTCTAAGTCTTCATTTGTTTGTGATCCAATGCGTATTCTGTTCAGTATGTTGATGAAATGTTGATTTCTTTGTCGCATTGTTGTTTGCAAAGAGTAGTACTTTATTTTTTGCTTCCAAAAATTATACGGCATTAGTTCATTTGTTGTTAGCAAGTTTTCGAATACTAAAGAATCTTGTATGGGTTGTGCTTGGTAAAGATCACCACAAAAAATGGTATCAAGATTTCCAAAGTATCTAGTAGGCATTTGCATTATATCTCGTAATCGTTTGTCAATAGATCGCATAAATCTTGCACCTACTAGGGAAATTTCATCTATTAGAAGGACTCGTAATTGTTGATAATGCTTTGACATTGTATCTAATGTTTCAGAATTCAAAGGAATGAATTCTGATTTGTTGAAAGGCATATGCAATGCTGAGTTTATTGTCATGCCACCAATGTTGTATGCTGCTTTTCCTGTCTAAGCAAGAATAAGGCCTTTTGGTTTGTCCGGATCATTATCAATAGAATTGTTGTATATGCGAATAAGACTTTGGTATATTGCTTTTGCAGTAAAAGTTTTTCCAGTTCCAGCTCCTCCTGTTAGGAACAAATGTAATGGAGTTTTGTTGTTTTCCAACTTTTTTAATACAATGTCTTTTACAATTGCTTGTTGTTCTTTGTTTAACATTTGTCTCATTTTGTAATATTCAGCATTGTCAATCATTTGACAATGTTTTGATATTTCAAATGCAACAGAATTTGTTTTGGTTATTTTGTTCAGTTTTAATGTATCAATATCTAATTCTATGTTGTATTGTTCTTGTTGTGATGAATGTTTTTCAGGTGAGGGCTGGTTTTGAATTTGTTCATCAATAGTTTTTAGGTCGGCAATAGCAGTGTCAATGTCACCCCATGCGTGATTGACATTGTAATTATATTTGATGAAATTAGCTCTAATTGTGTGCTCATGATAAGAATATGCATTATGCCATGTTTCAAAACCATCTTTTAGTGTGTTTTCATTTATTGTAAATGGTACATAAAGTAGTAATTGCTCTCTGTAACGATTCTCTTGGTCAATATGTCTATTAAAATTGACAAACCGTATAACATTTCTGTTAGCTTTGGCTTCTAATTTTGTACCATTTTTTTTGTATTCTGAAACAAATTATGCAAGACAAATGTCTGTTATTGTTTTAGGTCGTGCAACATAATAGTCTATTAATGAATTGCAAGTTACATTTTTGGAATCATTTGGTTCTTTGTTCAAATGTTTTACTGACTTTAAAATAAATGTTCGCTCATTATCAGGCCTAGTGTCAATGAATATACATTTCCTTGAGCTGTAGTTTAGTGGAAGAGATAGTACGAGGTGAACAGCTTGTTGCAAAGACATTTGTTGTAAATTCAGCAATGTATTTCCAAGTTTACTTATCATTCTTATAGCATCTATTTTATTTTGTTCATGTTCTTTTCGAATTCTTTTGAATGCATTTGTCATTGACTTGTCGATTTTTTTCATGTAAGAGCTGCAATACATTGCTGTAGCATATGCATTTAACACGAATTGTGCGTTTGTATTTGCGTTCCATATTTCTGGTACTTTTCTGGCAAAGCTATTGTTCCATGTGTGCTGGTTTCCTTTTCAAAAAAATTATGGGCCTATGGATTGTAGATTTGATGGCTATTATGTAATCGTTCTCACTTAAATTCATTTCTTGTAAAAACATTTCGAAAGAGAATGAATTGTCATAATTTGATTGTTCTAAAGTGGAAAGAATATCTTTTGCTCTTGAAATTGTAGTTTGATCATTGTCTATAGATGGTTCAATAATTGAAGTTTTCCCCATTGGTGGAAGTGGAAAATTATATCGACAAATTTGTTTTCTTGATTTTCTGCATTGCTTGGTATGGTGATGTTTATGTATTATAGCTAAGTCAGGATGTAGTTCTTCAGTATTACATGTTATGTACTTGTCTACAAATTCTTCAATATTTGCATTACTATCTCTACCATAAATCGGTGCATCTTTAATCCATAGGAGGAAATGGTCATATTCATTTCCACGATTTTGGAATTCAGTCACAGAGAAATAAACCAAGATTTTCCCAAAGAAGGAATTGTCAGTTAATATTAGTTTTTTTATTGCATTGATTCTATGCCTATAATAATGTGCACATGTCACAGGATCTTTTCTTATGAGTTGAAATTTGTTAGTTTCATTTGCCAGGTTGTGTTGTTGATGTGTTTTTGTTTGATATGTATTGTGTAATTCTTCAAGCATTTTTGATAGTGGCTCCCAGTATTGTTCAGTGCTTGTAAATGTAATAAAAAAGGTAGGTGGTCCAAGTTGTCTAATCATTGCAAATACATTTTTTTTCAATTGGTGCATATAATCTGGAGATATTCTTATCCTTTTGAAATCAATGTAACCAATGTCAGATCTAAGAATCTTTTCTAAATTGGGTTTATGTTTGACATCTTTTGCTACTAGTTTTCTTCCTTTTAGTTGACCTTTGCGTAGTCTTATCCACCTTGTGGATAGAACTTGGTGTATGAGTATCTTAATGGTCTTGAAAAATAGATTTGTTGTATGGTAAGCAAACTTTCTATTTGAGTTTTGTAATTCCCATTGTGCAATTTTTTGGTATGGAAAGGCTTTGGTTATGTTTTCATCATGTGGTTCCCCAAAAAATAGTGTAGGAAAATTCATTTCTTCTACATATTTGTCTTTAAAGAGTCCAATAGGATTATGGCCTTCTACTGGTGCAAGTTCTATAATCTTGTCTTGCATTTCATGTATAGATTTTGATTCAGTGAATCTATGTATCAAGGTCTCACAAGGATTTTCATTTTCTATATCATTTTCCACATCGCTTTCACTAGTAGTATTTTCATTTATTTGATCATTGTTGTTATTGTATTGAAGAGTTTTTTTCCAATCTTTGGTTAATTGGACATTTTCCATTTTATATAATGTTCTCTTGCATAATTGTTTTAAAGCTTTCATAACGATAGTTGCACGTACCATTCTTGCTTTGTATGCATTTCTATATTGTAGCCGTCTTTTAAGAGCAACAGCAATTGTAGATGTCTCATTAGTAGATCGTGGCAATGCTATTTGTATAATGTCTATGTTAACTGGTACATTGATAATAAAGCCTGTTAGACCCATTTGAGAATTTTTGTATCCTAGTTGCCATATTTGTGCAAATGCAATTCTAAGTGAGACTAATCGTTCTTCTAGTTGTGAAAGCATTGCTACATAGTGCAATGGTTTATTCATTCTGATATAATCTGGTGTTGTATATCTAGGTAGTTTGAGATGGTTCAATGATGCTTTACAATTGCGACAAATATAGTTTTCTGATAGAATACATGTGTTTTTTGTTAAGTTGAAATATGCATGCTTTTGTTTGTCCTTCAGCATTGATATATCTTTTTTGAAATGCAATATTTGACAAATTGAACATGCGTATTTTGGCGTGTCTTGAATTTTTTTTTTAAATTTTTCTAATGGCAACATTTGAGTATTTTTTGCCAAGGTTGTAGGTGCTAGTATATTTGTTGCACGTATTTGTCTTTTAATTTCTCGAAGTGATCCGGCCTTATTTTTTTTAATGTTTTTGGTTTGGTTAAAAAAATTTATGTCATGTATATTATTATTTCTAATGATTTGTTTAATGTTATGTAATCTTATATGTGGTGATGTTGAATTTGAGTCTGATTTTTCAATGTATATTTGTCAACTTCTATTATTTCTTTTATGTGTTTGTATATTGTTTGATTGTATTTGATAACATAGGAGTGGCTCAAAATGACCACAAAGAGGGTTTGCATCATGGAATAAGATAGAATATGAATGTCCATGTGATGATTGATTGAAATGTAAGTACTTCTTTCCTCTTGTCATTGACCAAACACATATTTCTATGTCTAACCATTTGGATAGCCAATGTATACAAAATATGTCTCCCCATAATCCAATGTCTTCATTGTTTGTTGTTGGCTTTGCAGAGAGTCACATTCTATGGAGGTACGTTTCAGTATCTTTTATTCTATGCAATTCATATAGTGTAAGAGGATTCAATTCATAGTTATATGAAGTTATTGCTTCTGCATTGCCTTCTGAAAGACATTGCAGGAAGTAATCAATAGTTCCATTGCGTATTTGGATTGATGTGTACTGATTGTCAAGTAGAAGCTCAAATGTATCAAAGAGACAATCTCCAACATTATATTTAAAGTTGTTAAGCCTAAAAAATCCTTCCATTCTTAAAGCACTATCTATGTTGCAAAATTGAGATTGATTTCGAAATTCATATTTTTCTACTTCTATTATTTCTTTCTTTGGCATTGCCAAAGAATCTATCTTCCTTTTCATTTTTTTATGCCTTGAATTTGATTGTATTTGATAACATAGGAGTGGCTCAAAATGACCATGAAGAGGGTTTGCATCATGGAATAAGATAGAATATGATTTTCCATGGGATGATTGATTGAAATGTAAGTACTTCTTTCCTCTTGTCATTGACCAAACACATATTTGTATGTCTAACCATTTGGATAGCCAATGTATACAAAATATGTCTCCCCATAATCCAATGTCTTCATTGTTTGTTGTTGGCATTGCAGAGAGTCGCATTCTACGGAGATACGTTTCGGTATCTTTTATTCTATGCAATTCATATAGTGTAAGAAGATTCAATTCATAGTTATATGAAGTAATTGCTTCTGCATTGCCTTGTGAAAGACATTGTAGGAAGTAATCTATAGTTCCATTGCGTATTTGGATTGATGTATAGCGATTGTCAAGTAGAAGCTCAAATGTATCAAAGAGACAATCTCCAACATTATATTTAAAGTTGTTAAGCCTAAAAAATCCTTCAATTCTTAAAGCACTATCGATGTTGCAAAATTGAGATTGATTTCCAATTTCATATTTTTCTACTTCTATTATTTCTTTCTTTGGCATTGCCAAAGAATCTAATTTCCTTTTCATTTTTTTATGCCTTGAAACAAGGTTTATTATTGCAAGATAGGAGGGATATCTTTTACCTTAGATATTGATGACGTGAATGTTTATTAAATTCGTCTTTGTATTTGATCTTTAGATTAGCACTTTTTGTTCTTATACGTCTTCTTGCTTGTGGTTCTGCAATATAAAATTGTCATTGTTATATTCACATGGTTTTATTTTTGTTCTAATCATATTCAATAAATGAACAATTTTGCAATTATCTATTTGCTATATGGACATATGCAGTCTGCTAATTTTTTGTGAACCAATGAGACATTGTCAATCTATCATTTTGATAGAATTTATGATTACAATTATACACTTTGTTATAAACTAATATAAAATAATTTTTAAGTCAAAACAAAAAATCACATGCCATAAATAAAACAGTTCTAAAATATAATAAAACAATTCTTAAATAAAATAGCTTTCTGTTTTTTCATGTATTTGTTATCTATTTGTATATGTATAATAATTTAAATAGATATTAAGATATAATAGAGAAAATGTAATTAAAGATTTCGTTTTCTCCTCCATCGGTTTGCCTCATAAAATACTATACTGATCATGCTTATAATTGATCTAAGTTCAGTTTTGATTGAATTTAAACAAATCAACACTTTTGATATTTATTTTGTATTCATTGACACTAGGCCTGATAACGAGCGAACATTTATTTTAAAGTCGGTAAAACATTTGAAGAAAGAACCAGATGATTCTGAAAATGTAACTTGCAATTCATTAATAGACTATTATGTTGCACGACCTAAAACAATAACAGACATTTGTCTTGCACAATTTGTTTCAGAATACAAAAAAATGGTACAATATTAGAAGCCAAAGCTAACAAAAATGTTATACGATTTGTCAATTTTAATAGACATATTGACCAAGAGAATCATTACAGAGAGCAATTACTACTTTATGCAATAGAGAAATGTAATTAAAGATTTCTTTTTCTGCTTGGTTACTTGGCTACATAAAAATACCATATTGATAATGCTTATAACTAATATAGGTTCAATTTGGATTTAATTTAAACAAATCAATATTTTTGACATTTATTTTGTATTGCATTTGTATGCACTTAACCTAAACTTATTTTAAATATAGAAATGAAAAATGATATGGACTAGAAGTAGAGATTCTCAAAGAAGCATTAAACTCAAAACATTATGTATGATAATTGTTTTAGCATGCTCTTACACAAGCCAAGCAAAAAAGAAATTGCTTATACATATTAGATAGTTCAACTAGATTGATTATTGTTAGAACTGGAAGCATCAGGAAGTGGAAAGGTGCTCAGAGTATTTGAAACAATTGGACTAACTTGAGTAGCATTTGGGATAGTGGGCAGAACATTTTGGATAGGGGCAGAGTGACGAAGCAGAGGTGGATGAGGAACATGGCCCAAGAGAAAATGAAGGGCAAGAAAAGTCCTTTTGACTCATGATGCAAAGTGTGGACCAAGTTGTAATTGATGGGAATCCACAACGTTTTGCATAGTGAGCATACAATCATTTTGTATGCCAATTTTGATAGCATTATAAACACATGACATCGTTGGATCCTTGTGTATCTCATTAAAGGTAAAAAGACCTTCTATGAGAGATGAACCATAAAAAAGTTCATAGTTATGAATTGCTGACTTAAAACTTTCCTCCGATATGAGATAACTTTGTACATAGTCAAATGCCAACTTTTTGAGGAGGTCAAAATCCTGCAGCAGATCCATTGCATTGGAAAGGAAGATAGAAACAACTTCTGAGTACAATAGTGCCTGTGGGAATTCTTGAAGCATTTCTATCCCCACTACTGTTCGAATTGCCTCTTCCACAGCTGCACAATCAATCATAAAAACATGGGCCATCTTCACAGCATCATATCTTCCAATGTTTGTCGGTTCCCATTTTTGAGTTGGGAAGAATATGCGTTTGTTCTTTTGCCACTCCTTCATTTTGAACTGTCAAAATGGTGTGTAGCAAAGAAAAAAAATTGTAATAGAAAATCTTTGATCAATAAATGTCACCATCAAAGTTCATAACCATATAAATAGAAATCTTTGAGGTGAGTGCACATAGAATGGCCAATTTTGGAACTAGACGATTGAAGCCAATAACAATTGTCATAAAGAAAATTGTGCACATATAGAGAGAGCTCTATGACAATATTATCAAATTCAAATTAGGCAATAGACATTGTTCAAATCAAATCATTTTCAGTTCTGAGAGTTATTATATAAATATATTTATAAATACATAAAAATACAAAGACAAAGAAGTCTACACTATTGCCCTCTACTAAATGTTGTTTGCATATACTTCCTTGTTTTAGATTGTAATATTTATATGACTTCTTCCATGCCTATTTGCCTTGAGTTCATAATGATCAGTAACCGCCAAAAAAATATAAGAACACTATTACATCGCATATGAGCAATATGCAAAAATGCAAAGTGTTTTTTACTAAAATGAGCAGTAGAACCAATATGAACATCTCAACTATCATAATAGTGTATACTCGTAACATGATTTCATCCTCAGAAAAGTGAGCCATTTCTTTTCCACACTGGATAACTATATAATTTGCAACTGTAGGTGTATAGAACAACTATTTGCAAGCTCTTAGCATTCCGTCGATCACATTTGCATTTTCTGTCAACCAATCATAAAATATCCTTTAGAATGTAGGTTGTATCAAAGTCTATGACTATTATATTTGTTTGAAGAATAATTGTACTGTGATGAATGGTATATGTAAGTTTAGTATGTTATTCATGATGATTCGATTAGGATCTTGACTTTGAATAGTAAACTGATATCTAATTTTTTTTGTGGATTTTCTGCAAATCAAGCTTGATTTTAATGACAGTGTAGAAATTGGAGGACAATATCATTCAAGTAGAGTTGATGATTCATTAATTGTTTTACTTTGAGTGATCTACACGAAGCTCTAAAAGATTATCTAGTGACAAGAATATATGTTCTTTGTGATCAACTGCTCTTATTGCAGCTATTGCTTTCTATCAGCATATAAGTACTGGGTGTCGTCATGAAAATAGAAATGATGGTCATTATCTTTGAAATATACAATACCTATGGAACTTTGTCAAAACAATAGTTGCTATCTATTTTGAAATGCAATTTAAAACCTCACCATCAAAGTTCATAACCATATAAATAGAAATCTTCAAGGTGAGTGCACATAGAATCGTCAATTTTGCAACTAAACGATTGAAGCCAATAACAATTGTCATAAAGAAAATTGTGCTCATATAGAGAGAGCTCTATGACAATATTATTAAATTCAAATTAGGCAATACACATTGTTCAAATTAGATCATGTTTAGTTACGAGAGTTACTATAAAAATATATTTATAAATACATAAAAATATAAAGACAAAGAAGTCTACACTGTTGTCCTCTACTAAATGTTGATTGCATCTACTTCCATGTTTTAGATTGTAATATTTAAATGACTTCTTCCATGTCTATTTGCCTTGAGTACATAATGATCAGTAACCGCCAAAAAAATATAACACTATTACATAGCATATCAGTAATATGCCAAAATGCAAAGTGTTTTTTACTAGAATGAGCAATAGAACCAATATCAACATCTCGACTATCATAATAGTGTATACTTGTAACATGATTTCGTCCTCAAAAAAGTGAGCCATTTCTTTTGCACACTGGATAACTATATAATTTGTAACTGCAATTGCATAGAACAACTATTTGCAAGCTCTTAGCATTTCGTCAATGACATTTTTGTTTCTGTCAACCAATCATAAAATATCCTTTAGAATGTAGGTTGTATCAAAGTCTATAACTATTATACTTGTTTCAAGAACAATTATACTATGATGAATGGTATATGTCAGTTCAGTATGTTATTCATGATGATTTGATCAGGATCTTGACTGTGAATAGGAAATTGATATCTAATTATTTTTCTAGAGTTTCTACAATTCAAGCTTGATTTTCATGATAGTGTAGAAATTGGAGTACAATATCATTCAAGTAGACTTGGTGATTCATTAATTGTTTTTCTTTGAGTGATCTAGACGAAGCTCTAAAAGATTATCTAGTGACAACAATATATGTTCCTTGTGATCAATTGCTCTTATTGGAGCTATTGCTTTCTATCAGCATATAAGTACTGGGTGTGGTCATCAAAATAGAAATGATGGTCATTATCTTTGAAATAGACAATACCTATGGAACTAGTACTCTTCCTGTGGATGTATCTAGGATAAAGTACATAGCAAACCTAACACAGTAAGAGATAAAAAGTCTAATTGATTCCATTTATTTCTCCTAACATTTGTGTTTTATGGCCAATACCTAAAGGATTCTGTATAAGAATAGACATTTAAAAGTGAGAAGAAGTAGTTTTGATCATTTACATAGGTAGAGTTTCATTGGTATTGTAATAGAAAATTTCTAGATTATGAGCAATAGCTTTGCTAGATTTATATATTTTTGTATATAAAAAAAGATAACTGAGAATAAATCATATAAGAAACAACTTTTCATGCATTGCATGTTTCTCCAACTATATACACAATCTAATTGTTTGCTTGAACAGCTTTTAAAGAAACAACTTTTCATGCATTCCATGTTTTTCCAACTGTATACACAATCTAATAACTTATCTTAGTAAGATGTTTCACATGATCAATAGCAAGATCAAATGTAATAATCTTAGTAACAGATACATAGCTACTTTGTACCAGACACATGGCTGGTGGTAGCTATAGATGAAGTGCTACAATTGTCATTGATATTGAATATCTCTCTTGTATCAATGTGATTACTGACAAGAGTAGCGTCTTCCAGGAATTGATTAGGACAATGGTTACCAATGCCATATGGAAAAATAGCCATGCCAAAGTTTTTTTGGGGTATTGTATTGTTGATCATGTTGCTACTATACAAACACTTGTCAATAGGACTAAAGCAGGATTGGCCGAATGAAGATGTACATTGAGTAATGTAATTGGTTGAAGTTATATCAATGTTTTTAGGTAAAACTTCTTCTAATTTGAACTAGACTCTAAAGAACAGAATGGTACAACAGGTTGCTTGATCAGAAAATTGGTACTGCTATCAATTTTAGGAAGACACATGGATTTCTTGTAATCATCTACTACCAATTGAACAAAGTTGTCATCAATTGTAGCATTTGATTTCTGTTGGCTCAAAAGTGGATTTAATATAGGAGCAGACTGCAAAGTAGACAGGGGCAAAACAAGTTGATTAGTGGACAAATTGCATGGCTTTGAATTGACATGCAACAAATTTGTTCTTGCTTTATTGCCATTGATAGATATAGCAGCCTTATCATAGGCAAGAGCGGCTTCCTCTATTGTATCAAAAGATCCTAACCATTGACGTTTCTTGGACCTGCCATTCCAAATTTATGCAACATAGCTACCCCAAGGTCGTCTCCTAACACCTCTATATGAGACATCCTTTGTACATTTGTCCATTTCCTTAGGACTGAAACATGGAGCTTTGTTTCCTTTACCTATTTCTATGAAGTCTTGATAGCTTGACTCTGTGTGGACGCTCTTCATTATTTGTTTCTCCTTCGTCTGATTCGCTTGCAAACTAGAAAATGGAACAATAGGCTTCTTGGAAAACAAGTTACATGGTTTTGAATTAGCATAGATAAAATTTGTAATTGTAGTACAGCCTCTCATTGATATAGCAGCCTTATCATAAGCATATGCAGCTTCTTTTGCTGAATCAAAAGTTCCAAGCCACTTCTATTTTTTCAATTTAGGATCCCTGATTTCTGCACCATAACGACCCGATGAGCGTTGTCTAACACCTCGATACCTTGTTGCTTCTGTAGAATGTTTTGAATAAATAGCACTTAGGCTTAAGTGTCTTCTTCTTTGTTTCTTTTGTACTAATTCTTCAGTATCTGATTGCTTTAGCAATTTCTCCATTTAGTATCTCTTTTCTAGACCAAAATTACAATTGTGTTAGAAATTTTTGTATTGTTAATCTATTAGTTAAATTCAAGATTTTTTGAACTATCTTTGCAGTTGGAATCCACATTTGAAAGACTCTTAGACATTATCAAATGCAACTGACTACAACAACTATATCTTTTTTTTATTCATAACAATTATATTACTACAGGATCAAAGGATATTAAAAATGAAATATATTCTTAACTAATATTAGAATATAGGATACATTATAATAATTACAATAAGCACATTCTTCTTTGAACATGCAACTAATAGATATAATCTTATTGGTATAGATATAGGCACATATGTTCAAATATATTAACAGTTTTGGTTTTATAAGAATTATATAATAACTACTAACTCTGTATAAATAGTATTGTTAAAATTAATTTTGACTTTGTATGCTATTATTTTATTTTTTTATTGCAGCCTCCAATACATTATAACTTCTTACAGATTTAATACAATTTAACATGATTCAAGCTAATCGCATACTTTATATATCTATTTTAATTAAAACATTCTATTGCAACATTGTGAATGAAAGTAGATGAAAAAGTAAATAGTAGTTTCAACTTTAAACAAATCACATGGGAAAGTTGAATGCACCTTGGTAAACAAGAGATTTTTGACTACTCCTGTAGTGTACAACAGTTCAGCTTGAAATTTATTGAGTTCTGCAAAAAACATATTAACATGACAAAATAAGAAATTGAAATTAGAAAATATAGGAAACTAGTATAATACATTCTGCATTTAACACAAAAATTTATTGATAAGTTTATTCTATGTAGTTTTGATTCTTAATAGAGCTCAATTAAAATATACGTTAAAAAAATCCTTTTATTCAATTCTCCATAACAAATGTCTTGACAAGAGAAATAAAGAAATTAGATAATTGACATCTCATAATTAGATGATTTAGCCATTACTAAAAGTATGTAGTATATAGCTACAACAATAACAATTAAAATATAGTATATAACTTCATTAAGTATTTAAAATAAATTCTTAATGTAGAGAGGCATTCTAACACAAAACTTTTACCTTTTACATTAAATTTGACGAGCTATTTACATGTAAAAAATATTCATTTTTCATAATAAGCATAAAATTAATCCAAAATAACATAGGAAAGTTGAATGCACCTTTGTAAAGAGGAGATTTCAGACTGCTCGTGTAATGTGCCACAGTTCAGCTTCAAAAAAACCTTTTATTGAGTTCTGCACAAATCATATTGATATCACAATAAAGAAAAAGAAATCAATAAATATAGGAAACTAGTATTATACATTTTACATTTAAGACAACAACTAATGAAGCACAATTCCTTTCCCAGATTGTCAAAGCCTCATTGTTGTATATCTAACAACAAATTCTGAAGTTAAACCTCAGAGTCCAGATTGACTCTGTTTAGAATGTTGACTAAGTAAAAGTACTTATCTTAGAAATTTTAGTCCTCTGCCCTCTTTTATCTGTGTCTTATTTTTCAGATTTTATTTCTTATTCTATTTAAGAATTTTCAGCAGCTCGAGTTCTACAGTTAGTATCATAAGTGAAGGCTTTTTACTACTGAAAAGATGAATGGTTTTGATGCTGTTGTTTTTTTGTGTTTTGGTGTAGCAAAAAGAGGAGGAATGCACTATTTTTTTTTGTTCTTTTTATTTAAGAGCAACTCAGCAGCAGTTCTGTTTTAAGGAAAAAAAACATTGTGTATTTTGATTTTTTTGTGTGTAAGGAGCAGTTCTATTTTAAGAAGAAAATATACTTTATTTTTTCTCATTGTAAACTGCTTGTAGCTCTAATATAACTCTGTTTTAAAAAAAAAAGTATTTTGATTTTCTGTGTGTAAAGAGCAGCTCTATTTTCAGAAGAAAATATACTTTATTTTTTTGCATTGTAAATTCCCTGTATCTCTAATTAGCTCTGTTTTAAGCCCAAAATAAGGTGTATTTTGATTTTGTGTGTGTAAGGAGCAGCTCTATTTTAAGAAGAAAACATACACTATTTTTTCTCATTGTAAACTGCCTGCACCTCTTAACATATGAGAGCGGCTTTAATATCTTCATAATTTAATATACTAATCAAATAGGGTTCTAGATAGTATTCACAATCTCAATCAATGAGGATAGGGTCACAATATTTGTTTAGCACTTCTAAAGCTTCTAAAAAAATAGTAGGGAAACCATAACCTAAAAATACATCCGTTATCAAATACATGATTCTAAAATATGAATAAAAAATATTCTTAACTTTTCGTCTTGTTTGGTTTAACGCAACATTAAAAACTAATTATAGTAACACAACATTAAAAGGTAATTATAGCCTTCCTTTGAACATTTACATGTATTTTCTTGTAAGAATGGAAAAAGGCAGATAAGACATCTCTTGTATACTATATTTTAATTCTTATTGTTGTAGCTATATACAACATACTTTTAGTAAGGATACATAGTTCTAGCTGACCTGAAACATTACGCATCATTATGGCAATAGCCACTATGGATTCAAGCTATTACAGACCACGCAATTTATTTTTTGAGCATCGTTCATGTTTCTTGCAGAACCCAGAACCCAAAGAATAGAAGTAAACGGTAAATTATCGCCAAAAATTATCTGTTTTAGATTTCAGCAGCCACTATGGATTCAAGCTATTACAGACCACCCAATTTATTTTTTGAGCATCGTTCATGTTTCTTGCAGAACCCAGAACCCAAAGCATAGAAGTAAACGGTAAATTATCGCCAAAAATTATCTGTTTTAGATTTCAGCAGCCACTATGGATTCAAGCTATTACAGACCACCCAATTTATTTTTTGAGCATCGTTCATGTTTCTTGCAGAACCCAGAACCCAAAGCATAGAAGTAAACGGTAAATTATCGCCAAAAATTATCTGTTTTAGATTTCATAGTGTGTCTTTCACTTGCAACAAAACCCTAGAGTTGAATATGTCAAATGGGCCATGCTAAAGTGCTAAATCATCAGAAGTTTTCTAGTGGAGACCTTTGTTCAAAATCGCTGCAAACATGTTAAATGTTCATTTGTACAAATATTGCCGAGCCTATGAAATGCACGAAGGACAACTAGAGGACAACTTACAAAGTAATTAAGAGATGGATCTATTTAACTAACTCGTGAGTTATGTTGAGTATGCAATGGAAATGAAACAGATGTATATAGAAGCATCATTACACATGCAGTAGAGACAAGAGATAGCCATCAAGGATTTTTTATTTATAATAAATAGGATGTTGTGTGGAGAATACAACAAAGGACTTGGAAATCCAAGGATTTGTTATTCTCAAGGGCCAAATCTTGAGAAGGACTTTATTTATGTCTTTGAGAATGTGTACAGATGATGGATTTTTGTGTATGAACTGTCTGATGCTGAATTTTTGAGAATGAAGATCAAATATATTTCAATATGGTACAAGAAATGAGTAGTTAGGCAAAATTGTTTGTATGCCAACCCCATCAACATCTCAGACTAGCTCTTGACTTGGAAGGTTGGTGTCATTTGGCCATGTAGAAGTGGATTCTAGTGTTGTGAGGGGCTTGTATTTTAGTGAATGTGAAGCTCAATCCAATGGCATGTGTGATGTTTATGCTGCTTGGATCATTTTTCCTTTCTTGAAAAGCAATGGTCCGCATTGCATAGGCTGCCAGTTAAAGAAACTGAACTTGGAATTGCTAGCAGTTGCATTAGTTTGCTTGATTTGCAAAACAACAGCTATTTGTTGTAAACGGAACAAACCTTAGCGGTGCTCCTGCTCTCCATTCAGGTTTCTCCAGAGATAAGTTCAACACGTGAAAAGCTACAATAGAAATAACAATGACAACTTTTGAGGAATCAACTGATACATTTGAAAGGGGGAAATGCAAGGAACAACCTAGCTACTAAAGGAAGATTCAAGTTTCTCAGTTGCAGACATGGTAAGTGCGCTAGCATTTCATTCATCATCTTCTATATTTCAAAAATTTCAAAAGAGTGGATTTGCTTAGAAAAGAGAAATATCTTGAAAAGGTGAAAATCTTGTGAATACTAGTGTGAACATACTGTTATTTAGTCAGAGCATTTTGAATACGGTACCTTGGGATGTCATACGTCTTAAGTCTCAACCCACCATTTGCTTAAAGCTCAATAGGATTATCTACCCAGGTTAAGACTTCTAACAATTGGATTAAAAACCTGCAAACAAACTCACTGCCTAATACGATACAAGACAGCCATGGACAGCTCTGGATCGCTGAACAATAGGTATTAACTTTGCCATCTCTGTTGTTTTTTTTTTGGTTTTCATAGTAATGTTTTTGCCATTTAATACCACATAATTTCAATTTCAGATGGTGGAATGAGGGCACGGTGGGAGTGGTGACACAGTGGCAGTGGTAATAGGGGCCAACAAGGGCATTGGCAAGGATACGTAGAATGTTGTGTTCCATCAGGTGGATGTGAAGGATGAGAGGAGCATCCATGTGTTTGACAATTGGATGAAAGAACACTATGGCAAACTTGATATCCATGTGTTTGCCAATTGGATGAAAGAGCAAATTTGTTGTGTTTTCTATGTTTTTGAAATTTGAATTTCCAAAAAGGCCTTTAAAGCGAAAATGGCCCTTGACTATCAATGGTTGTTTAGAAGGAAAGCTAAACGATGCCATTTGATCAAATCGAAATAGGTATGTTGAAGACCATTCCAACATATAAGAAAACGTAATTTCTTCCAAAAGTTACATTTCATTTAAAACAAATGGACACTATGTATAGGATTTGCACAATTTCACACAATAAATTGTAAACCAGAGATGCCCTCCTTGTCTTAAAAGTCATTTCAAAAAAACAAAACAAAATCTTTTAAGCACTTGGAGACCATCAGACACCATTTTCTCTGCAAAGTTGAAGACATTTAAGTCTGCATCATGGTTGGCCATTAAGACCCATCATTTGGTCTCAAGATCTACCCATATTCATCATAAGGAAAAACAAAAAACTACTGAAACATGGCTTCCAAATCTTGCAATAATCATCATTATAGATGAATAAAGACAAAAGTGGATGAAATGCTGAAACTATACAACACCTCTGCAAATGAATCACTTCTGCTTGCAATCAAAACTAATGATATACTTTTAAAAACTGAAAGACGGTAGAGAAAACTGAGAACAACGTTGCATAACACAATGATGAAAAAGCTCTAAAACAATTAAGTTTCAGCTCAAACTGACCATCACAAATTACACAGAAGATGTAATACAAAGCAACAAAAAGTAGAGAAGGTACCTGCTTTGAGTGTTGATGATGATGGATTCCAGTGTTTCAGTTTGTGCAGATATAGATAGAGCAGATGATAGGGGTATTGAACATGCAATCAAACATTTAATAATAATGGATATTTGTGTGATTGCAGAATGTTCAATCAAACATTTAATAATGGAGATATGCTTTCAACAAAAATATTCCTTTACGATACAATATTATGGCAACGCACTTAACAACAGTGACATTATGGCAAAAGACTCTAGAACGGTTGAAAATAAAAGCAAGAGAAAGTAGAGTAGGTACCTGCTTTGACTGTTGATGATGATGATGATGGCCAAATCAAAACCTTAAAATGATGGCCTAGCGAAAAGAAAGTTGTGGGAGACCAGATCTCGAAGGATATCAGAGATATCTCAGCAATGAATGGGAGACTATGAAGGGACGGTGTCTCAGTGATAGTGACTCGCTGGTCTGATCAAGAAATGACCTTGCACTAACCCAAGCATTATTTCAAAACTATTTATAGTTCTAGCTCAGACTGACCGTTGGTTCATTTATGAAAAACTAATAAAGTTAATGAATGCATTAACATATCTCCTCCCAACAGGAACCAATAAAAAAAATTCCCAAAAATAAATGCCAAACGTAGGGGAGAAGTGTGAAGGCATTAAAATTTCAGCATTACAACTACGTAGCTTCGTAATGCTCAGCTAAAACATCGGATGTTATAGCCGTTGCGTAGATACGCTTAAAAGTGGAGCATGTTACAAGAAGTTAGATGTTGAGCGTGGGAATTGGGATGGAAAAACAAATGAATGTTGTTTAAGGTGGGCCATTCTGCATGAATATGACGAGAAGCAAGAGAAGGAATTTAGTGTTTGAGTTGGTGTAGAAATAGATAGAGTAGATGATAGGGGTGCCAAAGGTTCGATCAAGCATTTAATAATAATAATGGAGATTTGTTTGATTGCAGAACGTTCAATCAAACATTTAATAATGGAGATATGTTTTCAACAAAAATATCCCATTACCATACAATACTATGGCAGGGGACTTAACAACAGTTGAATATTATGGCAGGAGAATCTAGAATAGTTCAGAATGAAAATTGTAGTGGAAAAGCAGCTAAAAAGAGGGCCCCACAACCCCATGTGGATAGAATGGGTAGAATGGAATGTTGGGTGGGAATAGAAGAGATAGACCGTGGGTTAGGCGAAATCTAGTTGCCTTATCCTTTGACTATGCCATCAATGTGCATGATGTTGGTATTGAAATGTCTTGTAGCCAACATGAATTTACTTTTAAACAATTCATAAAATAAATAATTACTTATAGACAAACAAGTCTTCTGTAGCCACATAGTTGCATTAAATATATGCATAGGAAAAAAAATCACACAATATCTATATGAATTTTTGTGAGTCCAATTGCATATGTCATCACAATAATACTATTAGAAACTGTTAGCTAATAGAATATCAACAAAATCATTTTATTATATTAAAATCGGAATTGAAAACAAAAAAAACTTTAGAAAAGTTAGTCAAACAAATTTAATTCTGCAGTCCTATTGGACAATTGAATACAAACTAATAAAATTGCATGAATGCATTAGTATTCCTGCCTACGGCACGAACTAATATAACGTAATATGAAATGTAACATCTAAAACAATATATAGGAATGTGATATGAACGCAGAAGTTTCCAGATATATTTATCTAGGTACGTGAATCTGTAAAAAAGAAATATAAAATATGCTAAATCAAAACGCAATTTAATCATGTATAAATGGCTCTAAACAAATTGAAATAACGAAGAAGAGCCTGGAGCGAATTCTTGGAAGAGCAGAGCACATACTAGGCGTGATTCGAACCTTGGACCATGGCGGCGACAACAGTGCTACAGTTTCAATTACAATTGCCCCTGTACAGAAAAGCCCAAATTCAGGCCTTCAACGGGCAGCAGCAGCACCATAAGGTACACTATATAAGAACACCCTCTTGTCCCCTGTTGAGAAGTCCATCTATTTCAGCAATGTCAACAGGCTTTAAAGCCGGCAATTTATCACTAAAGTCCCACCAAACCCTAAAACAAAACCCCAGGGTTTTGACCTGCCGGGCCTTATCTGCAAATGAACCCAACGAAACCCCATCAGCCCCTCGTGCATATCCATCTCTTGCGTTTGCGGTCTCGGCCATTGTATCAGCGTTAATTGTAAGAGTGATTCGAACCCTGGCGGAAAAATATATACTCTTAAACCCTAGTCCTAATGGAGGCTTAGCTTCTCTGGTTTATGCTTCTAGCCCCCTGTTTTTCGCTGCTGTAAGCGACCCGTTCTCGGATAGCCGGCCCGCGACTCCGCTGTCCGTTGTGGCTGGTGGCATGGCCAAATGGCTGGAGCTTTATAGCACTATTGTCTGGATTAGGGTTTTGCTCAGTTGGTTTCCTAATATTCCCTGGGATCAGCAGCCCCTTTCCGCTATCAGAGACTTGTGCGATCCTTACTTGAACGTCTTCAGGAATTTGCTGCCACCTGTCATGGGTATGCTGGATGTGAGCCCTCTCCTTGCCTTTGTTATCCTTGGTGTTTTTGCTACAATGCTTCGCGCAGCTTCATTGTATTGAAGGAGGCTCTGTTTCATTTCTATTAGTTTAGCTCAATTCAAGGCACTACATGATGGAGCACTGTTTGTCTGTGATTCTTATAGGCAATCAGCTATTGGTCGTGTATGATATAGTATTTTTCTTGTTCATCAATAGAGTGTTACTTCTTCAGTAATAGACCAAGAGTTGGAGTCCTGTGATTTTAAGGACAAAATATATCATGACGATTCTTTATAGTATTGATACCTCAATTATGAACACATTTTCATGAGTATAAAAATTATGGCAAATCATTTTCAGTGTTAAATTCTCAATTTTGTAATTATGGTTGCAATATAAAAACATTTTATCCAGTTTCTGTATGGTCTTATGTGTAGAAATTGAAATTGATGCATTGCTACTGGGTGTTTTGTAATCTTGTGGTGTATTAAAGACACCCAAATCACATCACATTGCTGCCATTGTTGGAGGCAGGTTATAGGAATTTTTGTTCTTGATTGGTAGGGTTGGATGCGATTTTGTGTGGGATTGAATTTGCATGGCATCTATTTGCATTGGGTTTACATGATCTGTCATCATGGCTATGGATTCAGCTTTTGTGGACAATCTATTGAAAGATGGAAATCACAGTAAACTGCCAGCATGGTCCTTTTGGTCTTTCTGCACGTCCCTTTTCGTTCAAGTCCCATTTGTACATTTCATCCTTATCTCAAGGATCTTTCAAGCTCCTCAACATCTCTTCTTGTGAACACATTTCTATTACTAACTTCAAAATTTAAGGGAGCTCAGCAATACTATGGTTTGAACATTCCCAGTAAGTATCCACTTGTTGATTGTTGTGACAGTTCTATATATTGTGACCATAGCAGCAAAAATCTTTTGGGAAAAAAACAGCAAACCTAAAGCCTAAAGCATAAGATTTTTTCAAAAAATCGGGATTTAAATGGGGAAAAATCGGATTTCAAAAAAACGTAAAAAAATAGAAAAATGGAAAAGGACCTTCTATTTTTGAAATTTAAAGGTATTTCATTAGCATAGAGATATAGAGAGCAAATAAAATTGAGAGTTTAGCTCATCAATTGTGGAATATAAATTTTTGTCATTTGTGTTCATATCGTTGATTACATTGTATTGCATAATGCATACTTCATAGTGCATAAATAATAACTAGATGCTAATAGTAATAGTTTTCAAATTTTCAATTACAATCTACTTTGTACAAACTCAACCTTCAGACTAAGTACAAAGCTCCAAAAAATCAGATGTAGCCAACAACTCTTCCTGCTATGAAGAGAGCTACACTAGAAGTTTGCAG
This sequence comes from Cunninghamia lanceolata, assembly GCA_027924645.1. Taxonomy (NCBI): domain Eukaryota; kingdom Viridiplantae; phylum Streptophyta; class Pinopsida; order Cupressales; family Cupressaceae; genus Cunninghamia; species Cunninghamia lanceolata. Next base: position 4,144,190 of record BSBN01000463.1, on the reverse strand, counting down.
GTCCTGATGATGAAGCTGCTGGGTTAGAGCCTCTCCTAAGTCGTTCAACCAGATCACTATCAAGGTTGGCCTCTGTCAGGCTATCAAAATCCTCAGGATCAAGGACATCATCATTTGCAATCCACTCAGAATCTGGATTGAGTTTCATCATACATACTAGATCAGGCATCAATATGTTTTAGTACTAAGAATTATTTAGATGATTTAGTAGGTTTTGATTTTGAAGATGTTTAGACAATGAATGTCTAATGCCACTTTAAATGTTTTAGAAGTTCCAAATGTCATGATTCATTAACATTGATGAATATGCCATTTTAATTTGTTTCTATGCAATTAACTTGTTGCAGATGGTTTGATTTTCTGATTATTCACAGTGACACATGTTTTTAGATGCTTTAACCTCAATACCTTTGTTTAAGTCCTGTAGAAACTTTTGCGAACCATACTTCCTCATGAACCCACCAAACTTTCAAACATGATAACTATGCTGCGGGCACAAATGCAGCTGTTTTGAATTCACAGAATGCATGATTATAAGATATTAAACTATGCAACATTTGATTGGTTTTAAATATGTAATTACAGATGCTACTCGGCTAAATTATACCATCAAGAAGGTTCATATTCTGACATTATATGAATATCCTCACCTTAATTTAGACATCAAGGTATAACTGCGAAATTTATGTGGGGACAATCCGAGGAATGTGTGATATGGCACTTCTGGGAAAAGCATTTTGTAACATATAAGGAACATGGAATGCAATTTATGACATTCAATATGTCTAGTTATTTTTGATGACAAGGCCATTGATTCTTAGGCCTTAAGATTCTTCATCATAAGGTAGATGTGGCTTATGTCATCATCTTTGACCTTGTTACAAAGATTCTTGAGCCAAGATCTTTTCACATACTAGTCACACAAGAATGCGTCACATCCAAAAACTTAAAGGTTGCAAAAATTGGGAATAAGTTGGGTGAAACCAATCCATTTTAGAGAGTGATGCTGAATCCTTCAAGTTTGATGAATGACTTGTATGGGTTATGAGCCAAATTGATGAGAGTTGTCTTTATAGTATAGTGCAGGCATTCCCGAACTTATCAATGTGCAGATATAACTAGTCATTGAATGGGTTCCTATGCAAGCACATTATCAGAGTTGACATTTTACAAGTGAAAAGAATAAATGGAAATAATGTCAAGGCTTCATGTTTTGTCAAAGAATGTCTTTCCCCTGTGATGAATTAATAACACAAGGAAATGTTCCACAAAAATAAGCTCACTGTTGTTGTTGACAACAGAGAAGTCAATGATGATTCTTGTGGAGAATAAAGTGACATCATTGAAGGTGCTGTCGATGACAAAGTTGCTATAGATGTAATTGTAATGCTGAAGGTGGTATTTTCTGCTTAGGTATTGGGGCTATGGTGGATATGTATAATGCTACAGGTCTTTTGGTTGGCTGTGGTAGACTTCACAAGGTGGAAGAAGGAGAGATTACGATACTCAAACACTTCCAAAAGACTGTTGTGTGGTGAGTGTGCAAGTGTATCTTATTAGTCATCATATACCCTGGATGTAACTAGATGAAGGATGTCTTTCCGAGTTGCATGAGTTCCAAAATTCTGCCTTGGTGTTAGTAGGAGGACCGCTTTTCCAGTGCAATGGTGCGCCGGTGAGTTTTCCTACAATCACAATGTGTGGGAAACAAGGAATTGTTGGCAAAGTAAGGCAATGTTCCTTGCTAGCACCATGCGAGATGAAGATATTTGCGATCAGATAAAGCTTGCTCACAGAGGCATGGATGCCTTCAATGTGGTCTTCTGCCTTCTCCGCTCTTCTCTCCACTTTAAGCATTTGAATTTCTTGCTCCCCTCCGACGAAACTCTTCACATTCAGTGATGTAATTAATAATCTTTAGTAGAAAGCTTCTTGAATGTGGTTGGAAGGTTGACATTTGTGATTCAATGATAGCTGCATCCGCTTGCTGAATAAAATTGCTAGGGAAGAGAATTGGCTTCTGATGAATCTTGTTTTTCTCCCTCCACAACTTTCAAATAAACAGAGCAAAAGCATTTAACCATAATGGTTGCAGCAATCACCATTGCTTCCCACCGGCCATGTGGAGGTCAGTTGCAGGGATTCGAGGCAGACCCACACAAAGTTAACTTTTGAACAGCAGAACATTAGATTTCTCTTGCAAAGGAGCAGTGAAGGAACATGTGATTGGCTCTTTCTTCATGGGTGTTGTACAAGCTGCAAATTGATGCCCTTTGAAATTTTTTCAAATGTCAGGATGTCAGCTTTCACTAACAGTGAAGCAAAAGCTCTGGATTCTGGGATGTCTCCTTATTACCTGATTCTTTATGCAATCTTCCAGGGTGGATCCCCTGCCATAAGGTAGTCATATACTGCTTTTACCTTATATGCTTCGATAGGATCCCTGATCCATTTTAGTCTGTTTATTCTCTCATTAGTGGGATTCTCTTTGACAGTTTGACTCAATGTGGTTATAAAATCTTCTGTTGCTGGTCAGCGAGTGGCACAAACGGTTTGAGAGCCTTCCATTTCTTTGACCAGCCATCTTCATCTTCAATCCAATTGTTGAAAACCCCTTTCTACCTGTTGCATTACTATCTGCCTCTAATTGTATGCAACTCTTCCCAGCTTATGAGAGGTCTGGTGCCATCACACGAGTCTTTCCAAAATAGTGCTTTGAGCCATTTTTGATCTCTCAGCTGAGGTTGTGATAGATGACTTCCTCGTTTGCTCTGATGGATTCCAAAATATGTAAGCCTTGGGGCAGTGTAGTAGCTACAAAGATGTGGCTAGGGTTATTGGAATCTAGGTACTTGGCACCTAGGACAGAGCTCCAGAGCTAGTCCTGTTCCATGCAGATTCTCCAAATGAGCTTGTGTCTCTGCCTTTGTTTAAAGAGGACAAATTCCCCAGTCATGCCCCACCTCGGCTTACTTCCCACTTGGTCCATTGGGAAATGACTCCTAGTTTGCTTTTATGGTCAAGAACAGATCAATGGGGAGGGCTAGGAGTCCTGTCTTCAAACATTGTATCTGTCCTGCCAAACTCAACAATTTGCATTTCCATGCAGGCATCTTTTCTTAAAAGCTGTTTATTTAGTTTTGGCTTGGTGCTTTATTGCAGTGCCCTGGAGAGAACAATGGAATACCTAGATACTTACTGGGAAGATTGCCTTTGTTAAAGTTTATAATAGATGCTAGTCTATGCATTTTCGTTTTACTTGCATTAAATTAAAATAAAAAAAATATTGTGGACTTTTTGCATTAACATACTAACTCGAGGTTGTAGGCATGTAGCATAGTCATCCAAGATTGACTTAGGGCTCTACCTTTTTGTACTTATGTTGCACCACACAAGATAGTGTCATCTGCAAACTATTGATGAGTTTTTCTGCTTTGCTGCCAGCAGTGCTCCACCCAAGGCTTCATCCATTATTACAAAGAGACTTGGTGATAGTGGTTAGTCTGTCTGATGCCTTTGGAGGCTCCAGAAAAACCAGCAGGGTTGCCGGTATGGAACTGAGATGCAGCTCTTGATCCAATCTCTCTATTCTGTACCAAATCTAACTCTTTCCAGTATTATGAGAAGGAAACTCCAATCTGCATAGTCATAGGCCTTACTTATATCTAACTTAATGATAATGCCTTGGATTACAGTGGATGCCGTCTAAAATTTGTTTGCCTTTGAAAAAGACTCCTGGCTTCTTATAGATGAGAGGGGGAAGGAAAGGCTCAAGCCTTTCAACCATAACCTTGGTTATTAGCTTGTAAATGGGGTGACATAGGGAGATGGGCTTAAAGTCAATGAAGACCATTGGGGTTTCACTTATTGGGATAAATGCCAGGAGTGTTTGGTTTAAGTCTTCCAAAAAATTTCGTTGACTATGCCTGAATAGGATCTGTTGGAGCTCCCTCAGTTGTTCCCCTACTGAGATTAGAAATATTTTGGGAAATGCTTATTACTTCCCTCCTAATGTCATCCAGTTGGAAGCCCTAGTGAGAAAAAATAGAGGAGATTTTGTTGTATGCCTTTTTTGGGTGAAAGAAACGAGTATTGGAATACCTACCCTGTAACCAAGTCTCCTTGGACTTCTGTCTCCAAAAGTTTTCCTGTTTAACATAGATGTCGTCTAGCTGTCCCAGAGGCATTTTGCTTCTGTCAAGAGTTCATCTGAGAGTCTTTATCCTGCCATTGGGGATTTAATCCTAAGAGTCACTCTTCTAATTCCATTTTCTTCTCACAAATATTTCCAAAACTCGTCTTACTTCATTCTTGCAGGCAGCTCTTGATGCATTTCAGCTTGTGAGCAATTTTAAACATTTCAGAGTCTGCTATCTTTGGCCTGCCCTTCAACTAACCCTTTGTCAAGTCAGCTATAGAGTCAACCTTCAGCCACATCAGTTCAAGCTTGAACAAATTGCCTGGATATACTGTGTCAGACTTGATATTAAGTGAGATGGAGATATTATTGGATCAGAGGCCTAAAGAACAGCAGATCTTTTTTCTAACCATCTCAGGGACCCTAAGAATCAATCAATCTGTTTAGCTATTGCAACAAAGCCTTGCCTTTTGTTCCAGAGGGAGCATTAAGTTAGAAACCGGATGAATTCCTTTTGGGATTGATTTGCCCTCGAGACTCCCCCAAATTTCTCATCATGACTAAACACGGCAATCAAATCTCCCTTCAATGTCATTGTCTCCTAGGGCTTCCTTGAATGGCCTTATTTCACTCTAGCACCACCCCTTTTGAACTGGAGAAAAAGGAGCATAAACATTTATCTTAGTGCATTTGACTTTGTTTTTGAAGTTTTGTGTAGAGAGTGCATCACACTGCATCTCCTTGATGCTAGTTCATAGAGTAATGTTCTGGGATTACATTGTTATAATTTCTCTGCATTGTCCAACTGCCTATATTTTTTCGATAGGCCATAATTTCCATTGCCTCTGAGCTAGGAGTTGTACTTCCTCTTTTGATACCCTGCTTTCTTGAATCATAACCAAGTATGCTTTGTGAAGCTGAGCTGCCCTTTCAACAAACTCCTTTTCTAGGGGTATTGAGGCCTCTAGGTTTCCATGAGAAGCATTTCATTTGCCCTGTGGAGGTACTTCACCCACCTATTTCTCACCATATCCTAGATCTGATGTTCGAAGCCTCTTATGCTTCCTGCTGGATTCTTTTTGTCTCCGTTTCTCTATCTCTTCACTTTGGCTAGTCTGTGTTCGGAATTTCTTCTTGTTCTCTGACCAGGCAAGTCTTACTCTATCCTCACTCAGATCCTGAGTTTGAGTTATATTGCATTATTGGTTTTCTTTATCTTCTGGAGAGGCTTCCTCAATCAGGGGTGTTTGTCACTGCATGAATCTGTTTGGTTTATACTTTATTTCTGTATTCTCTACCGAGGCTAGCTGACTATCATTAAGACTTAGTCCCACCTCTGGCTAAAGTGGGTACTCCACACTGGTTCCTGTTTCATCTTGTGTCTCCGAGTTTTCCAATTAATATCCCTGTCCATCTTGGTGTTTATTTGTAGTTATTGTTTTGATTATTCAATCTTCTCAGTTGGGTGAATCTATCATGATATCTGGCCTTAATTTTTGATCTTTGATCCTCTATGAGTGTATTTGGCCCCTATAATTTAGCTTTAGGGTTGGTTTTAGGTTGATTCCAACCAAGGTGTTTTTTAGTTAGTTCTTGCAATTTCGCTGTAAGGGCCACAAATCAAAATAACGACAGCGAAAGGGAAAGTCTTCATAGTCCAAACTTTGGGTAAATATTTCCCTCAAGTTCTAGATATCAATTGCCTTGATTGTTGGTGGGGAATAACCATTTGAACACAGATTCATGTGTAGGATGCTAGGGTCTAACCTCCAATCTTGGTCAAGATATTCTCCTTCAACACTCTGATGGGAGGCCAAAAAGATGAAACTGCATTCGATTGGTGTTCAGAAATTTTGAGCATGCATCAGAGCAGGGTGCCATGCCCAAACATAGTCTTGAGTTCGGCACAAAGCAGGGGTCCCCATGGAGAATTTCCTTGATTAGCTTCTTCAAATGGAAAACTGTCATAAAGGAACTGTGTGACAGAAACCTCAATTCTTCTATATGAAGTCTAGAGAAACTGTGTGACAGAAATATTCAAAATTGTGTGGTGTGTAGAGATGGGCCTCAAGAAAGAGTTTCAGAGAGCATTTAATATCTGGGGCAACAAATTTGAACAAAAAAGGTGTATTATATGGTCTTATGATACATACAATGGTTTATGTAAGGATGCTTGACTTTAATTTGTCTAAGAATGGTTCAACTTTTTTGGTGTTATGGTCGCTTGATTGAAGAAAAAACATGTTTTTATTAAAAAGAGGAATTTGCTAAGAGAGCTTGGTGAATATAAAGAGGAAAGAGCAAGAAAGAAAGAAGTTGTGAGGAAGGCTTTACACATGAAACCCCTGGACAGAGAGAATGAATTAAGTAAGTTTACTGTTTCAAGGGAATTGTGTGAAACGGAAGAGTTCACTAAAGGTGATATTCGAGAGGCTCAAGAAAGAAAAATGGAAGTGGCCAGGAAGGATTTTCACACGAGACCCATCAACAAAGGGGAAGTAACACAGAAGCCTACTGTTTCAAGGAAAACAGGTCAGGTACAAGAGTTGAATGATCTCTGTAATTCTGATGTTGGAATGTCCAATGTTGTTAGTCTAATTTCAGGGAATAAACAGGTGTTAAATGATTTGCCCTCCATAAATGATCTAGTAGGAAGTTATGATGCTCAAGTTGAATGTGAGCAGAAATCAACCAAATTTTCCCACCAAAAATATGACAAAAATCCTGTTGAGATTAAAAACATTTCTATTAGCAATATTAGTTCTGGCAGCTTAGTTGAAGGGCAATGCATGGGTTCTGATAAATCATCTGAAGGGGAGCAGCAGATGGGTCCTGCAACAATATGTGATGAGATAGACCATAGGGTGACCATCTTACAGGGAAGACCAATGTCTAGTGGTAAAGAATCTTCAGATCAATTGAAGTTTCAAGATACTGATTCTAGAGATGCATCGAGAGAACGGCAGGTGATGCAGGGAAGTTTGATGGATGTTGACAAGGAGTCATTTGTAGAAAATGAGGTTGAACACGAGAATGAAGTATTGGTCGCAGCTATGAGGGCCCCTAAACTTGAGCCTGCTGCTTTGGAAAGGGGTAGTAGTGGGGAATTTCACAGCAGAAAAGTTTTGCACAGTGTGGATTCAGCCTGCAACACTTCACCTGCTAGTAAGGGTCAGGCAGTTGAAGATAAAGCAGCAAATGCACTTGAAAATGCTGGCAACAGTTATTTTGAAGGTCAACTTTCTGGTATTTCCACTAAATCAGTAGTCTTGAAGTCTGAGAGATCAGAGAATAGCTTTGATGAAAGTGGTTTAAAGGTCGATAATATCAAACTTGATACTAAAGCAGAGAAGACTTCTAATCAGCTGTCTGTATCTTTGGCAGACGTATCACTGGATCTTACTGAAGCTGGTCACAATTTCACTGCAAGTTTAGCATTGGGCAATTTAGATCATGCAGCTATCAAGAAGACAAAGGGCTTCAAGAGACTTGTGAAATCTGCAAAATCTTCAGCTTCCAAAGAAACATGTAATAGGAGGGTTAAACCAATTAAAAGAATTCCTAACAATGATACACACTTGTTTGATGACCTAGAACCACCTGAGAAGCAGTGTAAAGTCTCTGAGACCATTGAAAGCAAATCTGAAGCACTCAAGGATTTGGCATCAGGCATAGGCACAGATAATTCAAATGCTTTGGATTATGGAATGGCTGCATTGGTGGAAGGTAATCAAATAGTCTCCCCTATATTATGTGATAAATCTGAAGATAATGCAATCCCCTGCAAAGAAGTGTGTTCTGAAGATTCTAGATTTTGTATTCTTGAAATCATGGACGATTTGCTATTCCTTGCACTAAATCCTTTTTATGGGATTGAGAGAGACTGCCCATCAAAGGTCTCTCTAGTCTTTTTAAAGTTCAGATCTTTGGTTTATCAAAAAGGTCTGACTTCAATGTCATCTTCGGTGGCATCTAAACATTTGCCTTCATTACATGAGATTGAATCTGACCTGGAGACTAAAAAAAATCTAGTTTAAAGGAGTCTAATTCTGAGCATCTTAATGTTGAGGATGGTGTGGATAATGGAAATGCTGATTTGGAATCAAATGAAATTGCTCCTCAAACAAGTTCCAAGATGGAGCACTCTGCTTCTCAGGTTCTGAAAACAGGTAAAAGTGAGATTCCTGAAGCAAAAGGTAACAAGAAACGGAAGCTTGAAATCAAGTCAGGTGTTTTGAGCTTGAGGAAGAGGTTGAAAAAGCTAGAAGATCTGGATTCTGCACCATCAAAGAAATCGTCAGGTGTTTTGAGAGGGAATTTTCATGAATCAGTGCAACAGCCAAAAGTTTCAAAGAAATCTTACTTTGACAGTTCATCAAGTTCTTCTAAATCTCTTGAAGTGCCAATGGCACTTTGCATGAAATTTCCACGAGGTTTTGCATTGCCCTCTGAAGTGCAGTTGAAAGTGAGGTTTGCACGGTTTGGCCCATTGGATGTTTCAGGAACAAGGATTTATTGTAAATCAGGTTCTGCTCAGGTTGTCTTTAAACACAGCTCTGATGCAGAAACAGCCTACAAATATGCTACTGAGAATAATTTGTTTGGCCAAGCAGATGTGAACTTTTGGTTAAAACAAAATTTTCAACCAAAGAAGGAAACTTTAGTATCACAGTGTGCCGCTGAGTTAACTAGATTGCCAAGAGTGAGGAATGATGAAGTGCCTTCATTCGTGTCAGCCACAGGGAAAGAAGATTTTTCCTCACTCAGATCACTGGATAAATATGGAACTGCAGAAGCTGTGGCAGAGGGTACCCCTAGGTTGGCACTTCAAGTACAACCTGTAGTTCAGTTGAAGTCCTGCTTGAAGAGGCCAGATGAATATGGAATTGATAGTGGTAAAGAAACAAACCGAGTTACATTTCTGTTAGGTAGAGAGGAACCCAGTCTTGTACCAGAGACTTCCATGGAGGAACCTTTTCAAATAGAAAATGTATGCCTACCTGCCAGTACATTACTTCATGTTGAGAGTGATGCAATTGTCAATCCACCCATTGAGAATAAGTTAATAGAATCTGATCCTCCAAACATATCACATCAGATGTTGTACCTTCTGATGAAATGCAATGATATAGTAACTGATATTGGTCGCTCGTTGGGATACATGCCATATTGCCCTCTATGAGCTGATAAGGATGTTACTTTTATCTCATTGTCAACTCTTCAAGAGCTGTTTGCTTCCTGAAAGTTGCTCATATTCTTCTTATAATGTTGTCTGATGCAACAATTTGATTTTGTTCCTTCTCACAACCTTAATTTTTGCCAAAAACCTGGCATGAAGATTCTGTTCCCGAATCATTGTGTCCATAGGAGGTGCAACTTGGGGTCCCCTTTCGCCTGCATTGTTTTCTTCTTATTTTCTTACTTTGCTTCCAGACATATTGCCTTGTCTTCTGCAGGTGTGTTGTTGGGTTCTGATAATGCTATTCCTGTCTGCCTGTCTCATGTCATAATGCAGGTGGGTCAACTACTTAGTGTTAGCTGTGTGGTTATTTTACTGTTAAAGTTCATCAGTTCTTATTCTAAAGCTTGAATTCTTTCAGTTTTTCTTTTATTTTTTGTTAGATTGTGAATGGTAGCTTGACTTAATTTTATTTTAACAAAGTTCAAATTTAACTATAATACAATTTCCAAACTCTTTTTTGGTCATTGTGACAAAATAGTTACAAAGCAGTTAATAAATATTTATTTTATTTATTTGGCTGATAACCCGCCAATAAAGTAGTTATAAACAGGACATTGTTGGCAATTGAAGACCCTCCTCTTGTTAGACCAATATCCAAAATCAGGAGCATAACATCCTTAATGAACAAAGCTCCTTATCGACAACTATTTGCGAGAGCATTTGCGATGACATGATGACTTTGTCAATACATGAATAAATAGGCTACTTGTGGATACGAAGTGTATTTTGGTCAACAACTTTGTTCCAGTCGATGAGATTCCACCCACAAAATGCGAGATAGTGAAATGTAAATCTGAAGTGTGTGTAGGGTGTAGTTTATAATCGCAATGGGCTCAATTGACCACCACATCTATGCTTTTGTTTTTCAAAAAGAGGATCACGAATTACTCTGTTTGTTTCATGCATCCTCAGAAATACTGTGAAGAAGAGTCACCGAGCTAGACTGTCTTCCCTAATGTATTCTCTAGTTTCCATGGTTATATTGATATGACTTGAGCAGCCTTGGTTTTCCTATGAGTGGCCTTAGAGTTGATCGATTGCTTCATCATATTCTCGAATTCAAGGAAATGCAACACTTCTGCAACATGAATTGAATATGCAAATCATATTCTCTTAGTGGTAATGCCGAGAGAACTTGGTGGACCCGGAGCTTATTAGAAGAGATGTACCCATCTTCATTTTGATCAAAAACCTTGAATGCTTCCACTAAATCTTTTGATTCGTCTTGTAATTCTTTGCCTCCATTGTTGAAGATATATTGATATAAACACAAATTCTTCAACACGCTAGTTCTTTGTATGGATAATTGATTATACATCTAAAATGTTCAAGAATCTGTATTTCCAAGCTTGTTTACGAAGCTATTGATCCACCGACCCACAATTCCATCTATGTTTGCATCAACAATTTCATACTATTCTAATTATATTGATATTGGTTAAATAAACTTAAAAGATTGCAGCATTGAAGCATAATAGAGCTATGAAATAATAACTTGCACCTTGAATGATGGTTGAAGGCAACAATGAAATCAAAATAATGTGGATAATGCAATCTAAGTTGTGCTGAAATCTAGACAAATGAGTGTCAAATTTATCCTTGAAAAAGGAATATTTTAGTGTTTGCTTCGGAATGGGATGCGATTTAGTGTTTTAGGGTGGCGGTGGGGGTGGGGGGAACAAGTGCAATTCAACCTAGAGTTTATGAAACTATAGGGTGGGGGGGGGGAGAACAAGTGCAATTCAACCTAGAGTTTATGAAACTATGGGGGGGGAACAAGTGCAATTCAACCTAGAGTTTATGAAACTATCTCAAGAGCCTAGTGAGGGAGATGTCCATCTGACCAAAAAAGGCATTAGAAGAGTTAAAAATAATACATTGTTAAAAATAATTTTGCGTGCCGTAGTTGTCTTAAAATTGAGCATTACGACCGCATGGTTATTCATTTGGCCAGCAGGTTAATATCTGGTGAACTTTTATGTGTAATGATTTAAGACAGGAAAATAAATTTAAATTTTTTCTACTTTAACCTTTGTTTTAAGGGCTCATACATAATTTTTTTTTCTATTTTAGGGACAATTTTTTTCTATTTAATGATTTATTGCGTCTATGACTATTACTCCTTTAAGAATTATGTTAATAACAGCATAGTTGGTGTGGCTGAGTTGGATATGAATAGCATTGAATCTGTAGTCGATGAAGCAATTCACAAAGCATTGGAGAAGGATAGGAGGAAATTGCAAGATAATAGATGTTTAAGGAAGCGCTCATTGATAATGGATAATAAACAACAAACTAAAGTTAAGTTATGAATGGTCGATATGACAAACGTATGGTCTTGTCTCTGGAAAAAGACAAGATATATATGGAAGATCATTTCAGAATCAATCAATCAATCAATGGAAAATATATCTATCGTGAAGACACATTACAAGTAAATATTACAGCCAAGAGGACATAGCCCCTAATGGTAAATTAAGAGATTTAAAAATGAAAACACTTAACTTGTCCAATCTAGTTAATGGACGAAAACCCATTGCTTGACCACAAATTAAAGACCATTCATTCAAGAATATAGCTGCAAAATTAAGGAAGAATAATAGTAGAACATAAAGATAAGTTTTATTTTCAGAATTATCTATAAATTAGAAATCTAAATATTATAATGTATTTTTGATACTTTATTAATATAAATCTTATGCTGATGAATAAAAAAAAAATTCATAATATTAGATAAAGTCATATTTATAAATTTGATGCAACTATCATTTTGAGTCAGGGTTATTGTTTTAAGGCAAAAATAAGAAAATTTTAGAAAGGGACATTACAATGATGAACACATGAGTGAGAAGAAACTTAGGAGAAAGAATAAGGATTGGCCACCTAAGTTCTTACCAAAGAAAGAAGACAGATTCGACGCAGGGAAAGAGACAACAAATTTGGAGCAATGGCAGCCTTAGAACCCTAAATTCAGTTAGGAGAACACGAAAAGATGATCATGTTTGAAGGGCAGTAGAGGATCAATTGGAAATAGATAAGTGCAAGCTTATTGCCTACTATAAATATGAACAAGAGTGCTATTTATAAAGCCAATGTTACCTATGAAGAATATTTGGAGATATTTAAAGAAAACAAGAGAGAAAAAGAAGGAATTGATGAAGGAAGAATCAAAATCACAAGGAGAGGTTGTGGAAGTAATAAAAGAACAAGAGAAACCCAAAAGGAAGTTGAAGATAAATGTTCTTTAGTTGGAAAAGATGTTTTATTGGTTTCTAATAATGACATGCTTCAACAAAATATCAATGAAGGTACGACAAAAGGGGCTCCACTTGAGGGATGGGAAGAAATCAAGCTGAAGGAAGATGCCTCAAATCATGCTCTATCTTTCGAACTTCAAAATAGCAAGCCATTGATGGATATACAAAGTAACAAGATAAATGAATATGCAATTGAGAAGAACACTTTGGTTAGCTATAATACAAGGATTTTATGTCACAACAATGAAGATGTAGAGGATATATCAACAAATTCACTTTTTGCAAATGAAGGTGTCCAAGAAATATCCATCCAAATTTCAGGTTTGGAAATAATTGAACCATGTAATAATAAATTGCAAGTTATGGAAACAATTAAATCATTTGGTGATGATGTGCAAGAGATTGTTATGTTGGAGTGAGGAATGATTTGTCTAAAATTGACCCCCATAAGGGGGAACTGCAAGTTTTTCTAGAAAACTCCATGATGATACACTCCCTACATGAAGATTGACTAGGAAACATTCAAACTCTTTGGTTCCAAGATTGATAAGTTTGTTGATGGGTTAGTTGGTAGTCATGGGAAGGAGATTTTTGACTTGAGAGGTCTAGGAGAAACCAACCTAGACATTGAAGAACAATGGACGCATTCACCAAGTTGTCATCCCACCACACTTGAAGTTAAAATGGATATAATCATCTTGGGGAGTTTGATGCTAAAAGAAGTGAGAGATACGACTTGCAGTAAAGGACATCTAGATCCCTTTATTCAAAAATAGAATTATCTTTGCATAAAGGAGTGGGATCCTAGTATTCAAGACACTCCCACAATTCATCATAACAATGGATGCAACATTTTGCTATCATCTTGGATTTCAGAAATGACAATCAAGAGTTTGTATTCATTGACCAGGATCTTTCGTGAAGATGAAATGAGAAAGCAGAAGATCAAGACAACTAATGATCTCATTTAATATGATTAAGCCAATCCTTCTTGTCCTTTTTCAAGGCCAAAATCTAATGCTATGAATGAGTAGAATTTTTATAAGTAGAGTCTATTGTTTCATCATGGACATCTAGCACAACCACCTAAGAAAGGATGGCACATGAAAATGGAGTTTTATAAGAACAAGGTAACTTGTGAAAGCTCCCTAGTTGTTATGGAACATGGCCATGGTATAGAATTTCCCATCTTCTTATTATGGTATTCATTGGAAGGAACCTTTGTAACATCACTCCACAAAATTCACACTAGTGTACATAAATTCATTCAAGAGAGGGAAACTAGTCTATTAGATTACAATAAGAACTTATTCTTACCACCTATCTATAGGACTCTAGTGTAGAGTAAATATCTATCTGTTCTCATTAGTAATGGAGCAAAGGAATTTATCTTCACCACTATTCCAAGGCAGTCAGTATCGTCTATAGGACATCACTATAATGCTCCTATGTTTTACATTTAGGATAAATGGGGAGGAAGGCAAGCATTGGTAGAAAACATCACATTGGTTTTTACACCAAAGAGTCAACAAATGGTTGATCCAAAACTCACCTTCAAGGGTGTATGGGATAATAAAAATCAAAGGGAATCTATACTCCACACTAATCCAATCATAATCAACCCATCTCATGATGTCGAGATAGAAGGCATAGAGATACCAAGAGAACTTAGGGAAAGTGAATCAAATTTTATCATACAAATCAAGATTTATACAAATGTGGACCACCCAATAGGCAAATCTCTGTTTAGGTTTAGTATAAAATCTAAATTTATTGGAGGTGAGAACATCTATACTTTAGATGATGGAAAGGATGTTTCTATTTTTGAACTCATGATGATCATTTTGAAGAGCGATATTTAGAACATGGGAATACCTCAAATACGATTACTAGAACCAACAATTATGATAACTGCCCCTTGAATCTTGAATTGCCCAATGAAAGGAGAGAAGAATCTTGGGATATTTCTAGAAATCCTTTTGGATGTGAGAATTCCGAAACTAGACTAAAAAGATATAAAATCATTTCAGTAAAGAACATTAAATTTGAGGTCATAGATGTGTGTTGTGCTTCTAATTCTCATTCTAATGTATGGGAAACTCACTATTTTGCTTTGACTCAGAGATATCCATGTGCAAAGGTTGGGCCAACCCAATTGGTTCTTTGAAGATGTAGATGGCAAAAGAGATTGATCTTCAGATTGATGCTTCCTTTACTTGGTTTCAAACTATGCTATTGCAAGATGTATTTTTGTTTCTTCTCTCTGAGGATGAGAGAAAACTTTTTTTTTAACTTGCATATAGATTACTAATGAAAAAGGAGTACATTAGGTGGCCAAGGAGGCCACATCAAAATACAATTTATGTCATATACCCATCTTTAGATACTGCAAGTTAAAGTTATACATTATACAACATAAAAAATAACTATATATTTGAACATTTCAAAATGATTAAGCCATTTTGCCTTGTCTTATGTCCCTGTAGATCTTTTATGCATCCCTATTTAACTCTGTCTAACCTTTCTGAGCAATCTATACAAGTTCTGTCTCAACCACTTGGTTTTAATGTTCCTCTTGTCCACTCTTGTCACTGTTATCTAAGGATTCCCATATTTTGTTAGAATCAAGTCTTGGAGAACCCCTGAGAAAATTACAGTCATTATCATAGTTCTGGCCTGCAACTTCCAAAGCCTCTATTTCATGTTCTTCACAATCTTTCTCCGGTTCATTGCCGTGTCTATTTTACTCACCCAAGCAATCTTCCTGGAGTCTAGCACTCTCTTTCCTATAGTCATGGGGCCAAAACTCAATCGTCTTTATATATGTCCTGTATACTATACCTGATCACTCATCTAGAATCTTCATGAATCTCTTTGTTGGGATCTTCATCATAGCGGTGGCCTGTTCACAAATTAGCTGAGCTGTGAGTCCCAAGAAGAACCCAGTAAGCAATCTTTCCCTACCCTGGTACATGTTTTCATTTCTTGCTGTCCACAAAGCCCACAAAATCTTAGTAGTAAATAGAAGCCAAAACAAATTTTCATTTTTATCCACACTGCAAATAAAACCACATAATATATTGACTTTAGAGATAACCCCCATTTGATAACTTTCCTTTTAATGATTTTAAGAAAAAAGACTAGATAGTTTTTGTAAACAGACAATCAAAGAAGATATGTTCACTGTTTTCAGGACCTTTACAATAAAGATAGATGTTATCCAGACATGTTATCGGTCTATCTAGTAACAACAACCACCTAAACCAACACTTTTTTGGCTCTATGACACTGGACCAAACATTAGATAAAGTTTTGGACAAGACTTTGGGTTCTAGACTGACTTTCCACGCTAGGTTGATGTGTGCAAATACATCAAACTTCCAGTTACCAATTTATAGAGCTTTTTTGGAGTGATTTTCCCAAATTTTGATCCATCTTTCCATCTAATCTGCTGCTAGTCCTTTGTTTTTAGTTTTGTCCCCTGATTAAGTATACTTTGGATAGATTTAAGAAGAATAGTATGTCTTTCTCTGAGACTCAGGAAGATTATATTATGTTTTCATATGATTCCAGTCGTTAATACCATTGTCTGATATGATGTCTTTGAAAGACTTAATAGCTTGTTTATGCCATTTCTTAGAAGAACAACCTTGCAATAAAGCCAAGTCCCTCCGATTAACTTTCAAATTCCACCAGATCGAAATGGTCTGAACAATCTCTTTTTTGCTAAGATCAAAAGCTTCTCTATTATCTAGGAAAGGCTTAACAGACTCCCAAGCTCTCCAGATTGACCCAAATACAACTGACCCTACAGGCTTGACACTGAACTCTCCTAGCACAATATCCTGAAGACTCAAGTCTGTCCAGTCCTTGGCCCTCTTGGGCACTGACTTCCTCAAATTGTTAACAATTAAGACTTTCCAAGGCTCTAAGCCCTCAAAAGCCCTAACAATCCACTTTGCTACCAAGTTTGCACCTGGGATTTTTAGGGTTTTTAGCCCCAAACCTCCCATTTCTTTACTTAAGTAGCACCACTCCCAAGCTACTTTATGTTTCTTTTTGTTACCCTTCTCATCTGACCACAAAAAATCCCTGATTTTCTTATGAATTATGTTCACTTGATAGCTAGCAAAAAACCAAGAGGAAGCATAATAAATGGAGTAAGAGGATAAAATCTTTTGGCATACTTGGAGTCTGCTAGCCAAAGACAAATATTGTTTATTCCACATATTAAGCTTCTTGCTAATCTTACCAAATATCCAATCCCACATCTCTCTCAATGATGGGCTGACAGAAAAGGGGATACCAAGGAATCTCACCAACTTAGAAGAGTCCCCCCATTGCCACTTGGCATCATCTAGCCACAAAGGAGGAGCTACCTCCCAGCGAAGCATAGAGGATTTGGAATGGAAGATCTTAGCTCCTGCAACTTTACAGAATAAGGATAGTCTTTCCTCAAGGTTTGAATTTTTTTCTTCTAGAGCTAGAAAAAGTGTAGTATCATCTGCAAACTGAACATTTAAAAGTGTCTCATTATTCGACAAGGTTATTCCCTTCAATGCCCCACCAATTTGATCTATCCTTAGAACATAATACAAAGCTTCAGAGGCTATTACAAACAATGCTGGAGCTAGAGGGCATCCTTGCATAATAGATCTTTCTAATTTAAAAGAGAAAACTTGTCTTAAATTACAAACCTTGCCAATTTCCAAATCTGAGTTTTGTTGTTGAGAGTTATTGGGAAATACAAGTACACAAACTAGAAGAATATTGAAAAATAAATTGTCCTTATACCTTAAAGGACAATATCAACCTTATGACATTAAAGGACTATATTGGCAGCCTGGCTAAGGCAAGCATACTAACAACTCCCCAGGGATATCATTGTAGCACAGAATTTGACATAACAAAGGCAATGAGAGAAGCATCATTTGGTGTAAAGTTTTCAATTCCTAATTATATCAAAGTGTCACAATATAAGCTAATTACATCACAAGGACTATCAATGTCTAGGTATTACAAACTTCCAAGATTGATTTGGGATCTTGGTAAGTCCAAGAGCATCCTAGTTTGAGATTGCTTGAGGACAAGCAATCTTGGCTAGGGCAAATTATAATGCCCCGATATTAAGGTATTATAATATAGATGACTATGATGGTCATCATGACTGGAGCATGATGCCGTAACCCAAGAAGGTGCTAGAAGGGGATGTAGCAGGAGTCATAGTCATATATGTAACCTTAAAGGAGTCATCGCTTGTATGTGAAGAGATCATTGTTGTGTTAGAAGAACTGAATTTCCACTCGAAAGGAAGAGACGTAGAGATCAACCAGTTGGAAAACCAAGAATATACGTGAGGAGAAACATCTGTGGAGAAGTTATCTACACAGAACCAAAATATATGTTTCTTTATAAATGTGCTCAAGGAATATGCTTCGTTGCTCAACTTAGAAATAAAGTAAGCATTCACGTGGTTAGAAAGGGCCCCAAAAATATAGATTACATAAATAATGTCTCATTTTCCAAGGAAGCCCATGTCCACTAAACCACCATAGAGCGAAAGGCTGTTTGGAATCATCTGTATAGCGATCAAAAGTGAAGTGTGGGGGATTGTCATGAAGGATGAATCTGATTGGTAAAAATGTGTTGGTCACAAGTAATGCAGATGGGGTTTACTTTAACTTAGCCCTCAATTGGTGCAAGACTGGCTGCAGACTTGTGCTAGCTGGCAATGATTCTGATTTTTGGCAATATTACGAGCGTCTAAAGAATTATGTTAATAACAACATAGTTGGTGTGGCTAAGTTGGATATGAATAGCATTGAATCTGTAGTCGATGAAGCAATTCACAAAGCATTGGAGAAGGATAGGAGGAAATCACAAGATAATAGATGTTCAAGGAAGCGCTCATTGATAATGAGTAATAAACAACAAACTAAAATTAAGTTATGAATGGTCAACAAGACCAATGTATGGTTGTGTCTCTTGAAAAAGACAAGATATATATGGAATATTATTTGAAAATCAATCAATCAATCAATGGAAAATATATCAACCATGAAGACATATTACAAGTAAGTATTACAACCAAGAGGACATAGCCCCTCAAAGGTAAATTAAGAGATTTAAGGATGAAAACCGTTGACCTCTCCAATCAAGTTAGTGGACGAAAACCCATTACTTGATCATAAATTAAATACCATTCATTCAAGAATATAGCTGCAAAATTAAGGAAGAATAATAGCAGAAAGTAAAGAAGTTTTATTTTCAGAATTATCCATAAATTATAAATCTAAATATTATAATAAAATTCATAATATTAGATAAAGTCATATTTATAAATTTGATGCAACTATCATTTTGAGTCAGGATTATTGTTTTAAGGCAATAAGAAATGTTTTAGAAAGGGACATTACAAAGGGCTCATAGATTACTTTTTTTTTTCTATGTTAGGGACAATTTTTTTAAATATTTACTATTAACACTTGGGAAAACATTATCAATTTCATTAATGTACATAAGGCCACCAGCAAAACATGGTTTATTAAGAAACACAAAAGATTAATATGGTGGTACATTTGTATTTTTAAGGTTGAAACAACTTTTGTAACTTAACAAGATTAATTATAAATATTGTTGCTTATGGACCTTTCACATGTACCTAAAGATGTTATTACAAACATTATTAATAATAAATTTTAATTTGTAAGAAGACAAATACTAAAGACTAAGTGGTGGAAAAATATCATTGAAGATTAATGTCATTGTTTTTAACTATTTGATTACATTTATTTGTACCTCATGTTAGTGTAGGTTTTTATATTCCTAGTGGGTTATTTATTTTCTTATTTTATAGTTTTTTCCAACACTTCTAATTAACCTTGCTTAGGATAATAATGTGAGTATTAGTGTGAGTGGGTGCAATGTGTCGGCATCTTCTTTAGGAGTTACACTTGCATATTTTAGGCTATTATGGTGGACTCTTCCCATTGGTCATATTTGTCACCTCTCCACTCTCATGTTTATAAATACTCACCTCCTCGCTAGTTTTGTGTATTGATTCATGTAGCTATTTGTTTTTGTATTATCTTAATGTTATTTTGCGTTATGATCATTTGCATTTTTCTCCTGGAGACTAACTCTGTTTTATTATTTTGATCTTTGTATCCTTTGCATGTACAATTTATTATCTATTCGTTGCACTATATTTTTTTGATTATTCATCTTTTCAGATTCTAACATGGTATCAAAGCATTTCTAGTGTAAGAAAAGATTTTAGTTTCCTTATTTGAGAGATTTGAGGGTGAGGTTGGGGTTAATAAGATTTGCTTGCAGGTTTTATAAATACTTAGTATGCAATTGAAACAATGTGGAATTGAAAAGAAAGATAAACAACTGATTCTTAGCATTCTCTCTAAACTTAGTTTTGAATATTCAGTGTTTGTTTTTACCTTTTATGCTACTAAGGGTGCACTTGGAACTCAGCTCACCATGCCATCTTTGGATGATTTCGCTCTCTCTCTCTCTCTCACACGTCACACACAAGGGAGCAGGATAAGCTAATCCAGACGGGCACTCTAAAATCCTCTAAGTCACATGCTCTGGTTGCCAACCAAGGCACAAAAGAACATAAAGGACAACATAGTAAGGATAAAAAACAAAAAAATGGCAAGGAGAAGAAGGATAAAAAAATAGCTACCTCAAAAGCAACTAATGAGACTTCATCGTCAAATGGCAAGAAGCCTACGAAGGAGAAGTTCAAATGTGCCTACTATAAAAGGCCCGATCATGATGAACATAAATGTTTGAAGAAATAGATTGATCACTTGACGCACATTCTTGAGAAGAATAATATGTGTTCTCGAGTCAATAAATTAGAGTTCATATGAGGGGTCTAGCAAGGCAAAAGACAAAAAAAAACAAGGGGAAAGGAAAGGATAAAGCTCTCGTAACAATTGCTTCCTAACCATCCACTTGGGTTCTTGATTCGGGTGCTTTGCACCACATGGCTTCAAGTAAGGATGAACTTGCATCTTTGGAGCCTTGTATAACGCCTTGTATTTGATGGGTGATTACACTACTATTGAGGTGTGTGGGAAAGGATTTGTTGATGTGGGGGATGGCACATTTCACGATATTCTTTGTGTCCCTCATTATCAACTAATCTCCTATCAGTTTATCAAATCATTCACGCAAGTTCAGGCAAGTAGGTTGAGTTCACTCCCGATTTAGTGGTGATTAGTGAGATGCACACTGGTTCTACAATTACATTTGGGAGAGAAGATCATCAGTCTAGGCTTTATCTATTTTCTCACTTTGTTCTTGATCCTCTATTTTTTTGCTCACTCATTATGATGAGGTGAGTAAGTAATGGTTGAGCGGTTTGTCCATCTTAACTTCTGCTACTTGCAACAACTGAATCAGGAGAGCATGGTCACAAGGTTACCTTTAGTTTAATTTTTGAATGGTGTTTGCTAGGGCTACATCCTTTGTAACCATCCTAAAGAGAAATTTGGCAAAGGTAAGACATGGAGAGCTTCACAAATACTATAGTTAGTTCACAGTAATTGGGCTGGTCTATTTCCTCATCCATCATTCAGTAGGGATGATATCTCCTAACATTCATTAATCATTTTTCTAGATATACTTGGGTATACTTTCTCAAACATAAGTTTGAGGTATTTGATCATTTTCAGGAATTCAAAACTTTTGTAGAGAAATAGCCAAGGAAAGCCATTAGGGTTTTGCACATTGACAATGGTGGCGAGTACGTCAACCATTGTTTTGAGCAGTTTTGCACTTTGAGGAGATCGATTTGGAACATCCAGTTCCATACAGTCCTCAATAGAATGGTGTTCCAAAACACAAGAATAGGTCCTTGAAGGAAATGGTGAACTATATGATTCACTCTAGATCTCTTGCACCACAATATTGGGTAGAGGCCATTAACTATGCTTGTTATATCTAGAACCAAGTTCCTCATCAAGCTTTGAAGGGAGTCATTCCTTTTGAAGCTTGGAGCAGTTAGAAACCATCAGTTAAGCACTTCTGAGTTTTTGGTTCTTCTACATGGGCCCACATTCTTGTAGAGAAACATAAGGCCATGGATCTGTTGCAAGTATGAGGTGAACTAGTGTTGTCATTGATGTCAACATACTCATATTGCATTAACAAGAAGGATTGGATGAGCAGTGTGCTGAGGATATTGAGAAAATTAGCCTTAGTCAGGAACAGTGAAGAACAGTGATGAGAAGAAGGCAAATGTACTGTATAGGATGAGAACCGGAGGATGCGGATTAAAGGGTTTGTAGATATGAGTCTTGAGATGCTTCAGTTAAGATTTCAGAGGTCCGCATGAAGATCTGAAGGAGCTGTGGCTGTCGGTGTGGAACCGGTTCCAGCAAGTGTTCATAGGTGACAGAGGACACAGAAAGGTCCGGTGAGGTCCGTAATTGTATAATCTTAATCTGCAGATTGGAAGGAGTGTTTGTGATGTCCTTGAGATGTGTCATCTTGAGTTGTGTATGATTTGGATGTCCGAAAGTACCTTTTGCATTGTGACAGTGGCGACAGACTGTGTACTTGAAGTTCCAGATAAGGAAGAGAAGAGATTCCAGTAAGTAGAAGAAGTGCGGATGTACCTGGTCATTCAGGCAAGCTTGTGAATATTCTTGGATCATGCTGAGGTCGTGTTGTTGGTCCGCATTGATGGTAGAGCCCGGAATTGAAGATATTTTTCCGGATGAAGTTCTTGTTCCGACTAGCCGACCGGATGAGTTGTTCATCCTGCGAATGTTCTTGTGGTGGCTGACCGGATGTGTTATTCATCTTGCGGATATTCTTATGGTTGATTGCCAACTTAGATGATCGTTCCTAAGTCGATGTCTTGTATAAATAAAGGTTTGTGAGTTCATTTTGGTGTGTGGATTGCGTAGATGAGAGTGGTGTAGCGAAGATAAGTGCGAAAGGCAGAGCAGGGGTTTTGGGCTTAAATGGAACTAATCCGGACATGGTAGAGATGTCATTCTCCAGTTCAAGATTGTGATTCTTATCACTTTGTAGACAGTGTGTCTCCTTGTAGGCAGTGGGCCTCTTTGTGAGCAATGTGCTCGGGCAGTGAGCCCTAATTGGCAAGTGCCATTCTTTTTCTTATTCTTCTAACAGAGAATAATTCTTGGGTTAATCACCCCGTGGTTTTTCCCTTAACTGGGTTTTCCACGTCAAAATCTTGGTGTTCAATGTGTTGATGTTTATCTGCTCTTGTATTTGTGCATTATGCTTTCATGGATGATTAATTGATATGCTGTTAACTAACAAAGAAGAATCAAGTGTTTGAAGTAGAAAGAAAGTTTTTATACAACTGATTCACCCCCCCTCTCAGTTGTATGCCCTAGATCCAACAATTGGTATCAGAGCCAGGTTCCTCTGAAAGGAGCTTAACCGCTTGAGGAGATCTAGGATGTCGTCATACAAGAAGGATAGTCTGAAGTTCGATGGAACCAACTTCACTCTCTGGAAAGGTCGCATGAAATGTCACTTGGAATGTATGGGAAAAGCATACTTGGCCATGGTCTCAAAACCATATGTACCTCCACAGGGTGGTCCGACAACTCTGAATGAAATCACAGATGCTGAAAACAATCTGCGGACCAAAGAAGCTCTTCTAAGCACACTGAATGACTCAGATCTCTCAAATGTTATTGACCTACCAACTGCATATGAGATCCTGACTAAACTGGAACTTCTGTACGAAGGAGATGAGTTTGTCAAGAGTGCAAGGTTGCAAAGTCTGAAAGGAAAATTTGAAAGATTGAAGATGAGAGATGATGAAAACATCACTACTTTTATGCCACGAGTGAATGAGCTGGTGTGTGGAATTAGAAATGCTAGTGGAACTCTGGATGAAAATGAGATTGTCTGCAAAATCCTCAGATCCCTTCCTGCTGCCTACAAAATCAAGGTTGCTACCATTGATGAATTCAGAGCTCACACAACTGTCACAAGAGAACAATTGGCTGGAAAACTAGCTGCATTTGAAATGACCGAGTTTGGAGATGATCCTCCCAAGACTGAATCTGCTTTCAAAGCCAGTGCCTATGTGAAAAGCAAACAGAGATTTGATCCGGGTGAAAACTCTTCAAGGAAGATGTCATGGTATGATCAAGCAAGAAGAGACATGGAAGAAGAAGAAGCAGAAACAGCTCAACTTGAAGCCCTCATTGTAAAGAGACTGCCAAGAGGATCCGGTAAGTATGAAGGAAAACTACCCTTTAAGTGCTTCAACTGCAATAAGATTGGTCATTTTGCTTCAAG
Organism: Cunninghamia lanceolata; assembly: GCA_027924645.1. Lineage (NCBI taxonomy): Eukaryota > Viridiplantae > Streptophyta > Pinopsida > Cupressales > Cupressaceae > Cunninghamia > Cunninghamia lanceolata. The sequence continues at coordinate 4,120,240 of BSBN01000463.1, read as the reverse complement.
ATGTCTGGAAAGATCTGCAAGGTCTAATACTAACAGACAAAGGTTTCAAAAGAACTGCTATTATGTTCATGAAGAAGATGACAATGAAGGAGTAACAGATGATGAATCAGAACTAGGAAGCAAATTCGAAAATGAATGGGTGTTTATTGCCATCAAGGAAGAAGATTCAATATCCTCTGAATCTGTCAATCACAAGGTTGTGGAAAGAGCTTTGGCTGCTCAAGTGGAAGAAAAGGATGATTGGGTTATTGACAGTGGATGTTCTCACCATATGACTGGTGACAAGAGTAAGTTTTTGGATTTGGAAAGGTATGAAGGAGGAATGGTAAAGTTTGGTGACAATTCTGCTGGCAGAATCAGAGGTAGGGGAACTATTTCCTTTGATGGAAAGAGCAAAACAAGTAATGTACTATTTGTTGAAGGATTGAAGCACAATCTTCTCAGTATTAGTCAGTTAGTGGACAAAGGCTATGATCTCTGGTTCAAAAATAGAAAATGCAGAATCTTTACAAGCTCCGGAACTGAAATTGCATCCGGTACTCAGACAAAAGGTAACATCTTTCATCTGGTTGGTTCAAATAAAAGTTGTCTGTTTGTTCAAATTGATTAGAGTTGGTTATGGCATAGAAGAATGTGTCATGTAAATTTTGATAACATCATCAAGATAAGCAATAATCAGGCTATAAGAGATCTTCCAAAATTGATGAAACCTACAAATAGTTTGTGTAAAGAATGTCAGCTAGGTAAACAGAGCAGAGTCTCTTTCAAAAGCAAAGATCAGTCCTCTACCGGATTGTTGGAATTAGTACATACTAATCTCTATGGTCCGATAAGAATTAAGAGTCTGCAAGGTGATAGATATTTCATGTTGCTAATTGATGACCACTCCCGGATGATGTGGGTTACCTTCCTAAAAGAGAAATCAGAAGCCCTTGAGAAGTTCAAAATCATTAAAGCTATGGTAGAAAATCAAACCGGATTGAAACTGAAGTGTCTAAGGTCTGATAGAGGTGGTGAATTTACATCTGGTGAGTTCATTGACTTTTGTGAGAAGCAGGGTATAAGGAGACAATTGTCTGCTCCTAGGACTCCACAGCAGAATGGAGTAGTTGAGAGAAAGAACCGGACCATCCAGGAAGCTGCCATGATAATGATGTTGGAAGCTAATGTTCCTCAGATGTTCTGGAAAGAAGCTATCAGCACTGCAGTCTACACACTCAATCGAGTTCAAATCAGAAACAATACCGGTAAGACCCCCTATGAACTCTGGTTTGGCATCACTCCTACTGTGAAATATTTTAGAGTATTTGGTAGCAAGTGTTATATTAAAAGAGATGAAGATCTAGGAAAGTTTGATGCTAGAAGTGATGAAGGAATTTTCTTGGGTTACTCCACTCAAAGCAAAGCATACCGGTGTTACAATAAGAGACTGAGGAAGATGATAGAAAGCACTAATGTGAAAGTTGATGAAGGAATTAAGAAGCCCTCAAGATTTTATGAGTTTGATGAAGATGACCAAGATGGTGTTCAGGTTCAAGGAACTCAATCCTCTCTGATAAGTCAGAGTCAGCCTGATCCGGTAAATCAGGAAGAAGAGATAGGTCTGAATGAGTCTGATCAAGAAGCAGCAGTGCAGGATACTCCCAAAATTCTAAGGTATGTAAGACTGAACCACTCTGAAGATCAGATCATAGGTGACAGAAGCAAAGGTGTAAAAACTAGAAGGAATGTTGCTCAAAATCAGGATGAATGTTGTCTGATTTCAAAGATTGAACCTAAAACAACAAATGAAGCCTGCAATGATGAAAATTGGACCAAAGCAATGGAAGATGAATTGATGCAAATTGAGAAAAATCATACTTGGGATCTTGTTCCCAGACCTAGAGACAGGAATGTAATTGGAACCAAATGGGTCTTCCAGAACAAACTGAATGAAGCTGGTGAAGTAATCAGAAACAAAGCTAGATTGGTCTGCAAAGGCTACTCTCAAATAGAAGGAATTGATTTTGAAGAGACCTTTGCTCTGGTGGCAAGAATTGAAGCAGTCAGATTATTTCTTGCATTTGCTGCCTTTAAAGACTTCAAGGTATATCAGATGGATGTCAAGTCTACCTTCCTAAATGGTGATCTGGAAGAAGAAGTTTACATTGAACAACTTGATGGATTTCAATTGTCTGATAATGATGATATGGTCTGCAAATTGAAGAAAGCATTGTATGGATTAAAGCAAGCCCCAAGAGCATGGAATGAAAGGTTGGATAAGCATCTTGTATAGATTGGATTCAACAAAGGTACTACTGACAGTAACTTATATTTCAAAATTGATCATGAAAATATTTTGATTGTTGAAGCGTTTGTGGATGATATCATTTTTGGAGGAAAAGATAGTATGTGCAAAACTTTTGCAAATTAGATGAAAAGTGAGTTTGAAATGTCTATGCTTGGTGAAATGAATTTCTTCTTGGGTCTGCAAATTACTCAAACAAAGAAAGGGATCTTCATTTCTCAGACCAAATATGTGAAAGAATTGTTGAGGAAATTTGGTATGGAAAATTCAAAGCTAATGAACACTCCCATGGCAACCGGATGCAAGTTGAGCAAACATGATGACTCCCCAAAGGCAGACAGACAAAGTATAGATCAATGATTGGTGGATTGCTGTATCTCACTCAGACTAGACCAGATATAATGCAGGCTGTTGGTCTTGTAGCAAGATTCCAGGCTGATCCTAAAGAATCTCATGTTATGGCAATCAAAAGAATTTTCAGGTACTTGAAAGGAATAGCTGAGTATGGTCTATGGTACCCTAGAGATCCGGATTTCTCTCTTCATGCTTACACAGATGCAGATTGGGCAGGAGATGTGGATGAACGGAAAAGCACCAGTGGTGGAGCATTCTTTTTGGGGAAGAGATTGGTTTCTTGGCTAAGCAAGAAACAAGATGCAATATCTCTGTCTACAACTGAAGCAGAATACATTGCAGCAGCAGGTAGTTGCACTCAAATCTTATGGATGAAGCAGATGCTAAGAGACATTAAAGTTGAATATGAGGAGCCTATCACAATTTTCTGTGATAATTCAAGTGCAATTAATATTTCTAAGAATCTGGTATTGCATTCTAAGACTAAGCACATATCTATCAAGTTTCACTTTTTGAGAGAACAAGTGAACAAGGAAGAAGTCAGGTTGGAGTATGTTCCCTCCAAGGATCAGATTGTAGATATCTTTACTAAACCTCTTCCCAAGGACTCTTTTGAATATCTCTGGGAGAAGTTAGGGGTCATGGCCCCTCCCGTGATGAACTAGGATGCACTGATGTGCATCAGTCTGGTGGATATCACAGTCATATCTTGTGATCCGGATTGATGATGGGGACCTGCTACTAAGGGGGAGCATCTGGTATGATTCTGATGTGTTAGAATTGCAAGTATGAGCCCTTTGCCATTGATGTCAAAGGGGGAGAGAAGACATGTGAAAAACAAGTGGCTGATGATCAAAGGGGGAGCAGTAAATGAGGAGAAGACATGTTGTTGATAGGGTGAGCTGTGACAGAAAGGAGAAGTTCTTGTCTTGATGGTTTTTCACATCATATGTTGCCATCAATGACAAAGGGGGAGATTGTTGCAAGTATGAGGTGAACCAGTGTTGTCATTGATGTCAACATACTCATATTGCATTAACAAGAAGGATTGGATGAGCAGTGTGCTGAGGATATTGAGAAAATTAGCCTCAGTCAGGAACAGTGAAGAACAGTGATGAGAAGAAGACAAATGTACTGTATAGGATGAGAACTGGAGGATGCGGATTAAAGGGTTTGTAGATATGAGTCTTGAGATGCTTTAGTTAAGATTTCAGAGGTCCGCATGAAGATCTGAAGGAGCTGTGGCTGTCAATGTGGAACCGGTTCCGGCAAGTGTTCAGAGGTGACAGAGGATCACAGAAAGGTCTGGTGAGGTCCGGAATTGTATAATCTTAATCTATGGATTGGAAGGAGTGTTTGTGATGTCCTTGAGATGTGTCATCTTGAGTTGTGTATGATTTGGATGTCCGGAAGTACTTTTTGCATTGTGACAGCAGTGACAGACTGTGTTCTTGAAGTTTCGGATAAGGAAGAGAAGAGATTCCAGTAAGTAGAAGAAGTGCGGATGTACCTGGTCATTTAGGCAGGCTTGTGAAGATTCTTGGATCATGTTGAGGTTGTGTTGTTGGTCCGCATTGATGGTAGAGCCCAGAATTGAAGATATTCTTTCGGATGAAGTTCTTGTTCCGACTAGCCGACCGGATGAGTTGTTCATCCTGCGAATGTTCTTGTGGTGGCCGACCGGATGTGTTATTCATCTTATGGATATTCTTATGGTTGATTGCCAACTTCGATGATCGTTCATAAGTCGATGTCTTGTATAAATAAAGGTTTGTGAGTTCATTTTGGTGTGTGGATTGCGTAGATGAGAGTGGTGTAGCGAAGATAAGTGCGAAAGGCAGAGCAGGGGTTTTGGGCTTAAATGGAACTGATTCGGACATGGTAGAGATGTCATTCTCCAGTTCAAGACTGTGATTCTTATCACTTTGTAGACAGTGTGTCTCCTTGTAGGCAGTGGGCCTCTTTGTGAGCAGTGTGCTCGGGCAGTGAGCCCTAATTGGCAAGTGCCATTCTTTTTCTTATTCTTCTAACAGAGAATAATTCTTGGGTTAATCACCCCGTGGTTTTTCCCTTAATTGGGTTTTCCACGTCAAAATCTTGGTGTTCAATGTGTTGATGTTTATCTTCTCTTGTATTTGTGCATTATGCTTTCATGGATGATTAATTGATATGCTGTTAACTAACAAAGAAGAATCAAGTGTTTGAAGTAGAAAGGAAGTTTTTATACAACTGATTCACCCCCCCTCTCAGTTGTATGCCCTAGATCCAACAGGATCTGCAGAGTAGATCTTGCATATTCGTAGGCTATCCTAATGGTGTGAAGGGTTATTAGTTGCTCCACCCTACTACACATGAGTTGTTTATCGAGAGGAGTGTTTGATTTGAGGAGGGCTCTTCGAGCTCCACTCTTGTCACTTCTCCACCTCCTTCTACATTGACATTGGAGTCACTTGGGCTACATGATAGATCTTTTGAGGATTTAGATCCACCTGAGTAGATTCCTGATGATAGTCTTCTTCCTCCACTTTTGATAATGAGAGTGATTATGAGGATTCACCTCCTTCCTATCCTACTCATCACTCAGATATTGATGATTCTCCTCCAAACTCTTTGAATTCATGTCCACTTTGGGATTGACAAATATTACAGTCTCTAAGCGATTGGGTTGGGGATCCAGCAGACACCAGGTGGACTCATTCATAGTTCTAGGGTTCTCCATGTTTTAATTGCTACTACCTCTGATCCATAGTCCTTTCACAAGGATTCTGGTATTCCTGAGTGGGATACAACTATGCAGGAGGAGTATAGTTCCTTGATGAGGAACCACACTTGGGACCTAGTCCCTCTTCCTAAGGGAAGAAAACTTGTTTGATGCAAGTGGATCTATCAAATAAAATTTGCAGCAGATGGGTTAGTGGATAAACATTAGGCATCATTAGTTGCAAAAGGTTTTTCCTAGGTTCCTAGTGTTGATTACTCTGAGACCTTTGCACTTGTAGCAAAGATGAATTCCATTAGACTTACCCTTGCTATCGCTACAACACATTGATGGGAGGTTCACTAGATGGATATGAAGAGTGTTTTTCTTCACGGAGACCTTGAGGAGGAGATATACATGGTGTAGCCATTGGTATTTGTCCATGACTCTTCTCTAGTTTGTAGACTCCAAAAATCTCTGTGGATTGAAATAGGCCTCTTAGGATTGGTATGCCAAGATGGATTCCTTCCTTCTCTCACTTGGATTCTCTCGATGCCATTATGATCTGAACATCTACATTTTGTAGTAGGATGCTTCAATCCTCTTTTTAGTTCTTTATGTTGATGCCTTATTGATCATAGGGAGTTCTTCATCAACCATTGCGGCAGTGAAAATTGCCCTTTATGACAGGTTTTTGATGATTGACTTAGGCTTGTTGCATTACTTTCTTAGGATTGAGATCTTCCAGTCTGCTTCTAGGATCACCATCACATAGTCTAAGTATGCTCTATATTTTCTCTTGCTTGGTTTCATATGGCTGAATGTAAACCTACTTTGACTTCCTTTCTTTCTGGAGTCAAACTTGAGACTCAGTTTTCTTCACCTTCCATTGATGACACTTTGTGCCGACTGCTTGTTGTAAGTCTCATCTATCTGACTCATATGAGACTCGACATGTCATATGTTGTAGGCATGGTCTCTTGATTCATGCATGATCCCCATGAGTTGCATTAGAGAGAAGCTGAGTAGATTCTTCACTACATTCAAGGCACTCATAGTTTTGGGATTCACTATGCAACGAGTATTGATATCGACTTGGTGGGCTTCATAGATTCAGATTGGGTAGGCGATTCTCAGGATCGTAAGTTTATTTCAGGTTACAGCTTCTCACTTGGTTCAAGGGCTATTTGTTAGTCAAGCAAGAAGAAGTTTTCTATTTCTCTATCTTCTATTGAGGCCGAGTATTGGGGGGATGTGAATGCTACCACTGAGGTTATTTGGCTTTAGAATCTTCTCATTAAGTTTGGTATCTAGCTCAGATGATCCTCAATCATATTGTGTGACAACCAAAGTGCTATTCAGATCTTACATAACTCAATCCATCATCAACGAACCAAACACATTGAGGTCCATATGCACCACATTCAAGAGCTTATTCATGGACACGTCATCGATCTCTACTATTGCCCAAATTTTGAGTAGGTTGCCGATATCTCACCAAACCCTTCACAGAAAGCAAGTATCTTCATCTGCGAGCTTTGTTGGGGATGCGGGAGGCTTCATCTCCTACTGGGCTACCTAGTCCTTCTTTACAGTCAGAGTCCTGACTCTCTCTACCCTGGGGGTCTTTTATCTCTATTTGGGGGTGGGGGGGAGGCTATTCTCTCTTTTCTGGGTGGCTTCTAAACTCTTTCTGGGGGATTTTCATGTACATGGGTAGCTCATTAGACTTCATTTGTTGGGACCCATCTTTTCACCCACCTATGCTGCTTTTAAGGGGGTGTTAGTGTATGTTTTTATTTTCCTATTTCGTAGGTTTTTCTTACACTTCTAATTAATCTTGTTTGGGATAATAATGTGAGTATTAGTGTGAGTGGGGGCGATGTGTCAACATCTTCCTTGGAGTTACACTTGCCTATTTTAGGATATTATGGCGGACTCTTCCCATTGGTCATATTTGCCACCTCTCTCATCTCTCATTTTCTATAAATACTCACCTCCTAGCTAGTCTTGTGTATTGATTCATGCAACTATTTGATTTTGCATTCTCCTAATGATATTTTTCTTTATGAGCATTTGCATTTATCTCTTGGAGACTAAGTCTATTTTTTTAATTTTGATCTCTATATCATTTACATATTCAATTAATTATCTATTAGTTGCACTATATTTTCTGGGTTATTCATCTTTTTAGATTCTAACACCTCATGGTTAGCTTCAACGTTTAGGAAGTTTTAGAAGATTAAATTCTTAAGTAGTCCTCAAATTTGAGCCGACTTCTCTTATCTTGATGTTCAATTTGTCTTGGAATATTTAATTTCTCCCATAACCATAATTAATTATTGTAATAATAAAAAAGACAATTATAAATAGTAGTTTCTAGGAGGTAGTCTTGTTTAGAAAGTTTCTAGATGAGACAAGATAAGGTTTAGAAATTTTCAGAAGGGCAAACATATCTAATGCTATGTACCAGCAATGTAATGAAAAGTCCTCTATATATTGAGGCAATTTGTCATGTTTTATTATCAAGTGATCAATGAATAGAAGTTGTTGAGTGCTGTAGCATTTTGAGCATTCTAAGTTTGTTTGTATTCACCTCTATCCACCATCAATTTGTAAAACTACGAAGAGGAAAAGCTAAGAAGATGCAAAAATCGAAATAAACATACTAGACTGCAAGATAGTCTTGATCTTATGACTTGCTTACCATCAAGCACTAGAATAAAAAATCTACAGTATTAAAAACACAACTTCTATGGAAAGAGAGATAAGGGTAACAATACTCCAAAATATTATGAAAACGACAGTGGACAGAAAAAGCATATTCATATTCAAAATTTAAAATGCATACACATAGTTTTAACCTTAAAGTATTCAAAATGCTTAAAGAAAATAAAATTAAAGTTAATATCTACGTATTCAAAATAGTTTTTGTGGAATGTTGTTGCAACATATCCATTTGTCTTGTTCTATTAACAACATCACCGATTTCTTTCAATGATTATTCCTTGATCATCCACTAATATAAGATGATCATGGCATGAAATGGAGAGACATTGGAGATTCCTTTTTTGAGGGATTTTGTTGTACATTTTTTTTGTAGATCTTATTAGTCCCTACATATAGTAGGGATACCATTGTTTTCACTTGCAACCATTTTTCTTGCCTCAACACTCGTGCAGAGAGGAAAATTTAAGCTTTTTCAAAGGTTTGGTTTTTAAATAAATTTTGTGTAGTGGAAATTCACATAACTTAATTTTATGACTGGTCCATGGCTATTTAAGTCCATTAGAATTTATTTTTTTGATTAGTTTAAATTTGTCAAAAAATTTGGTCAATGAAACTAGGCTGGGTTGAAGCTTGAATATGTTTCTAATGTTTTTTCCTTTTTTTTAGAGTAGATGTGTGTGTTGTATGTTGTAGGACGTGGCAGGATAAAATTTTGCAATCATGCCTTGGACTAGGGCATGGACATGTGTGAACTAGATTTCATGCTAGGCAGAGGGGTTCAAAAAGACCATGTGGAAATGATATTGACATTTTACTATGTAGGACTCACTGGGCCCTCTAAATTGCATCACCATACTATGAGATATTTTAAGAAAATACCTTATGAATGCAATACTAAAATCAAATATTTCCCCTATATATCTTTTTTATGGACCAAGAGGAATAGGGAAACATCTAGGTTGTAATAATTTTTGCTTTGACTTTGAATTGATTATCTCCAAGTAGGAAATTAAAACCTTGTTCGAAATGCAGATAATGCTACCTTTGCTTGTCTAGGAAAAACCCTCATGTCATAGAACTGAATGTAACTAGCAATGATGTTTGTGAAAAATTGAAATTATGCCTTGAGACTGTAAAATCCAATAATATAACTTCTAGGTACAAGGCTTTTATTATAGATGACTACCATGAACTGAGTTCTTAAGCCTGGAACAATGCAATCCTAAAATGCGTATAAAATGCTTTGGCTTGTGTGGTGTTTATTCTAATTACAGTAGATTTAGAATACATCACAAAAATAAGATATCGAGATGCCAAAAGTAGATTTAATTCCTCTTTTGCCAATCCTAGGAAAGGACTAAAATGGACTCCTCCAATTGATTGGTTGAAAATGAATTTTGGTGATGCTTCCTAGAGGAATCTTGGCCCTTCAGGTGCTAGATGCATCATCTAGGATCAAAATGGAAAACTTATTGGTGGGGATTCAAAGAAACTCAAAGTTGGTTCCAAAAATGATGTAGAAGCTCAAGTGCTTCTTGGTTTACAAGTGTGTTGTCACTATGAGCTAAAGAATATTTATATTAAAGGAGATTCGATCCTGATCATTAATGTTGTGCACAGTAGGGGCTTTACTACATGGAAGATAAATAATATTTTGATGCAAATTTGGCGACTCCTTGATTATCCTCTTTTTCTATTAACCATGCCTGCAAATAAATGAATCAAGCTTTTGATTACTTAGCCAACTCTACCATAAAAAATAATGAAGATTTCATCCTTAGCTACTCTTTGAGCTCATGGGTGGATTTGGAGTCCTATGTCAATTCATAATGAATTGGCTAATCATTATTGCAAACTATTTCCCAGTTGTTTGATGATGTTCCATTACCTCCTTATGTTGGCACCTCAACTTAGCAATTAATGATTTGGTATTTGGCATGAGTTGAAGCATGCCGACTTGATAATCCCTTCCCCTTGTATATTGGGCTGTCCTAGCTACTTATAGAAATAATTGACATAAATCCTGCATCCCATCTCTCCAATTGTCTCTTCCTTTCATTGAGTTTTGATGTTATGTTGCTAGTTCTGACAATGGATACTAATGTTTAATTCCTAGCTTTGAATCGGAAAATAGATTTTATCAGAGGCATCTCTAACTTATAGCTAAAGGTCCTTAAGACCAATTCCATAATCATGATGCACACCATTAAAATCACTCTAGGGTTACAATTTATGGTGGCATATCACTGTTATAGGGTTAATATAGATATTCGTTTGATGCTGATAGGACTTTCCAGGAGGTTAGTGAGACCAAATGTGTGGTTTGATCAGTGGCCCTTTTTCTGATAAAATGAAAGTGATGAGTAGGGCTAGATGAGATACTTGATGTTTCTATGATAGATTTGGGATTTCATCCATGGTTTGGGGCTCTAATTATACATGGCAATGTGGTCGCTGATCCCTGGCTCACATTCGTCTCCTCAAGTGATGTCTCCATGGAAGACCAATGCAAACCTTTGGCAAAGATGGGCATTTCTTTTTTGGTGCTATGGTAGCTACTGCTACATCTAGTATTAATGGTTTCTTTTCCTGTGTGGATGATGAGGAGGTGGATGATTAAGGCAATGATGAGTAAGGTAGCACTTTCTTTGTTTGGTTACATATAGTTTTTGGTCTCGTTGTCTGAATATAATCTTAGTTTTTTTGTTTGGTTATCTCTATTACTTTTGATAGATAATCTTCTTCTATAATGTCTAGGCAGGTTGGTTTCCCACTTCTCAATATATTTTTTTCCCTTATTTCATGGAGTTACTAGCTATAGTTTTTTTGATCTTTAATATTAAGGTATGGCCATTTTTATTGACAAAAAAAGAGTTATTTTATTTAAAATTTATGTTTCTATGTATGTATGTAGTAAATAAAATAGTTTTAAAGTAAAATATAATAACTCCCTTAGAACATTCAATGTCTAATGGACCTACCATGGAAGTTTTGGCATTAAGGTGCCATCAACCTTGTAAATCCTATGACATGGTTTCCACTATTCTTGGAAAGTTCCAAGGATCTTGGAGAGTTCCAGCATCCTTGGAGATAGGGTGTTAATTTTGTAAATTTATTTATAAGGGATGAAGGTTCAAATGACGACAATAATTATTTAATTACTGGTATTGATAACAGTAGTACTGGTAATAGTAACAATGTATCATTTACCACGGTAATTAATTTATTATGGTAACAATAACAATCTATCTTAAATAATAATGGTGAAAATGTGAGTTTTACCTTGGGAAGGTAATAGGTAAAAGTTAGATGCCCAAGTCTATTATTGGCTTATGACATGGTGTAAAAGCATAAGCTAATTTTAGTCTCTTACATGTTGTAAGGAATCCACTAACTTTGGGACTGTTTATTGATAGAAAATTATGACAACTTGTAAGAGGTTTTAATTGAGGCTATTTTTGGCTTGTTTGAGAGATTCCTAAAGGAGGGCATTTGGATTTCCTAAGTCGCCAATAATGCTCGTATTTTTTATATAAGAGAAGCATATTGTGTAAGGATTAGTGTAGGGAAGAACAGAGTTGAACATAATACAAAGATTGTGAGAATGTACTTGCAAGTTTGAGGAGATGTGTTGAGATTGTTCACAAGTACACAAGTGTGCTATCAGATTGAAGACAATGAGGAGAATGGAAGTATGATTGTACTATAAACTTTTTTTCAAAGTTAATACAAGCTTGTCCTCTCTTTTGTGTGGAGTTTTTTCCCGCAAGGGTTTCTCCACATAAATCTTGTGTTATGTGAAGGTATAATGGTGTTTGCTAATTTAAATCCATTAAATCTCTTCATGGTATTTCAAGGACTAAGCAACATAATTTTAGATTTGCATACAATTTTTATATTTCTATTTTATAGTAGTGTTGTCTCTCAAATCTGCACCCTTGATGAGTTTGTAAAAAACTCAGCAATCTGGAGAAACATGAGAATGATCACGAAGTGTGGGACCTTGCGAATCGAGATCAGACCTCTGGAGAAGGCTAGCTTCCTCTTTCTAAGCCTATTACTTAGAGAAATATAACTAAATCTAGTGCTAATGCTTGCAGGGGAAAAGGGTTAGAAGGAATGCTTTTAAAATGAAAGATAAAACTATAAAAACTTGAAAATAAGGGTGATGCACCAGATTCATTGAGCGATGGTGATTTTGGTGTAGACACAACAATGATTTCAATGATGAAGAGGATTCCACACAGACTTACAGGGCTGATTGAGGTTTCGATATGAAGATCTAATCTATAGAGGAGCCATTTTACTCATAGAATAGATTATAACTTCAAGTAAAACATAGAAATCAGGACACAAGAGAGGCAAGAAGTCATGCATATATTAATCATGAAGGCCAAAAACTATTATATTATAGAATATTCAGTTACAAAAAAAAAATGGCAGCATAACAACCCAAAATAAAACCATCCTCTTGAAATAATGAGGTTACATTGCCATTTATAGGTCAGGTCCTGCACAGAAAGGCATGAAGTCCCTGCTCCACAGGATCTGAGGTCATTAATGCAAGAATGAGGGTGCATGGGCAGGGGCATGGTGAAAAGACAGGAACCATGCCACTGGCAAGTCCAAAACCACAGAAAATGGTTGCCCAAACACAAGATAGGACAGGGCATTGAAGAAGAAACCCCCAAAGTCACCGCCCAACACATGAAGATCGGCCAACAAGACACAGAGCCCATATGCATTGAAGAGTGAAGCCATCCGCCATGAATGCACCCGCAAAACTCACCAACTGGAGTTACTGTGAAAATAAACAACCTCTGCACATGCCAAAAAGGTCGCTGAAACATCCAGTCAGCTGAGGATGCAAAACTAGATCAAATTTTGAAAGTGAGAAAATTCCCCTTAAAATCTCGCCAGATGAAAGAGGAGGCAAAAATAAGCACTTTTGCCTTTTGAAGCATGTTGAAATTTGCCAAGATGCAGAAGATATTCACGGTCAACTGCATCTTGTATATCGCTTTGCATTTGCATATACACTTGTGGTATACATCGTGCTGTTGGGGAGACTATGAGTTGAGCTGCTGATAAGCATGGTCTCGCCGATGCCCCTGCATGTGCCTTGTATTTGCAAATGTATATGCATACAATTGCCAACATATAAAAATGACTTTAACCTTTGTTTCACCTTAATTTGCCTTTGAATAGGCCCCTTGTATATACCATGACACGTGTCATCACTTCATTGGGTGCTGAGCTGAACCTGGGACCCACCGGGCGTCCTTATCGGCCATCGGAAAGACCTTTGCATGGGTTGCCGATACATATTCTTTCGCCGAAAAACTTTTGTATGTGACCTTTGTATATGCAATTGTATATGAGATACAATCGCATATACATACAATAGGCGGACCCCAACTTTTTATAAAGCAAATTAAACTTAATATCGCGTCTGGCCTTTGCATGTTACCATATTTTGTGTATGCACCCTTTGACCTTGTATATGCAATATACAACTGTAGACTTCAAATGATTATCTGCCATATTTGATTCTCCAGTCGCGTCTAAATTGTATGTTTCTCTTTGTATATTGCCTTTGTATATCGCATATACAATGTGAATATACAAGCAAAACTGCATACAACTGCACCTGCACATACAAACATTGCATCTGACGTCAACATGGCGACCTTGTATCTACCCTTTGTATATCACATTGTATATGACCTTTGCATCTATAAACATACAATGTGAACATACAAAGATGCATACAAACATTCTCTCCCTTTATAAACCAAATTACATGTTCTTTCAGGTCCGGGCTTTGTATGTCAGAAATGTATATTGCAATGTATATGCAGATTGTATGTTTCAAAGATACAATCGCATATACATACAAAAAGCGGGCCCCACCTTTTGTATCTCCCCTTTTGTATATTGCCTTAGCATATACAATTGTGACCCGATGCATATTTGCCTTGCATCTTTATCTTTTGTATGTTGCCCTTGTATATCACACACATACAATATACAAACAAAACCGTATGCATATCCCTTTGCACCTGATCTTTGCATCTGACCTTTGTATATGCCTTTGTATATGCAAACATACAATGGCAAATGTATATGCGAATATACATTCGAAAATGCATACATAATTACTAAGCATAAAATTGAGAAATCCCTACGATGGAAAATACTTGAAGCTAAAAGATTTCTGGGTTTTTTTAGGTTTTTGGCAAAGATTCTCCAAGTGAGATTTTGGGAAATTTGGGAAGGTCGAGCATGAGTAATTAAAGAATTTAATCTTTCTCCTTTTATTTAGTCTTTCTTTGATCGGATTTCTTTGATAGGAGGGAAACATGAATATTCTAGGGCTAGGCAAAATATGACAACATTTTTGGTGACCTCTCAGGGATGTTTGCCTGCTAAACAAATTAATTAGTGGCTTTATACATCCATTGGGTATGGAGTCACACAGAGACTTAAAGATAAACCTTTGACAATCAATCTTGCCCTCAGTAACTCAGCATATCAGCAACGAAGAACATAGGAAGACCAAAACCAAGACAAAATGCTGAAAGCAACCCACAAATTGTGCTAGACAACACTTAGGGAAAACAAAAAGGCATCTAAACTATTGTGCAGTAGCACTTATTGAAAGCAAGAAACCTAATCTACTGATTTTACAAGGTAACTCACACCTCAAAACACCTCTTCAGGTGTATCCCATTGACTGGGATAGGCAAACTTTCTCCATCCATATTTGATAACTAAAATGCATTGTGCTCCTTGCATTTAGTAATGATAAATGGGCCACTCCACATGTTGTCAAACTTGGAGTGCTTCCCTGGCCTGCTTTTCAACTCATCCCATTTGAGTACCATATCACCCTCCCTAAAAATTCAGGGAGTGACCTTATCAAAAACTCTTTTTGTCTGAAGTTGATGATACTCCATAGCTTTCATAGCTTTATCTCTTATTTCTTCAAACTCCATAAGTTGAGCATATCTGACAGCCATGGGATCTTTTTCTTCAAACATCTCCAGTTGATTCATGATATCAAGAGCTGGTAGTGCTATAGATACAGGCAATCTTGCCTCTTTTTCATAAACTAACATATATGGGGAGTTTCCAATAGACCTCTTGGGAATTATTCTATTTGTCCATAAAATAGATTTCAGATTGGTGTGCCAGGTCCTTTGGTTGTCCTCCATTGATCTTTTGATAATCCTTATGAGATTCTTATTTGTAGATTTGGCCAAACCATTACCCTGTGGGTAATAATTTGCTGAGGTGTTCAAATAGATTCCATTCCTCACAGCCCAGTCAGTTATCTTCAACCCAATGAAGGCTAAAGCATTATCTGAGATGATCGACTCAGGTACTCCAAATCTAGATACCAAATCACAATAAAAGTTCAAAACAACATTCTCATTGGATTCCTTCAAAGCCATTGCTTCAGTCCACCTTGTGAAATAGTCTATTGCTGTAAGTACCCACCTATGGCCTGCACTTGACGGTGGGTTAATGGGACCTATAAAATAAATGCCCCATCTCATGAAGGGCTGCTCTACTTGAATTGGCTGCAGAGGTAAAGCTGGCAGCCTTTCTTTGCCTATAAAAATGACACATTTTACACACTTTTTGGCCCATGCATGGGCATCCTTGAATAAGCTGGGCCAGTAATAGCCAGCTCTCATTATTTTCCAAGTAGTAGTTCTTGGGGCAAAATGACCCCCTGCTGTTCCATCATGAAACTCATGCAGCACTTTGTCAGTTTGATCATTATCAATGCATCTTAACAACACCATTAAAATCTTTTCTGAAAAAGATATCATTAATTAAAACATATGGAATAGACTGCAGCCTAAAATATCTTCTCTTGGTTCTATCTAAACCTGCTGGACATTCACCAGTTTGTAAAAAATGAGTCATGTTATTGACCCAACCTATTCCAATTGCTGTTGTATCATCCTGATGTTCATCTTCAATGGTCAGAAGCACCTCTTCTTCCTTCTCTGTTTCATTTTCAAACCTAGAAGCAAGCTGTTCACTGAGCCCTCTACCTCTGATGAGCTTGGTCATCTTGATGTCCATTTCATATTCCATGATTTTGGTAATCCAACTAGCCCTTTTCTCATTAACATCCTTTCCTAACAAAAATTCTTTCACGCCAGGGTGAGCAACCATTAAATGTATCTTATTGTTAGAAATAAGATGCCTAAACTTCTTGAGACTCTTTACCACTGCAAGGACATGTTTTTCAATGAAACTATACCTCTGTTCATACTCCTCTAGTCCTTGACTAAAGAAAGCGATTGGCTACTCAAAGCCTTCATTTTGCTGGTGTACTAGAATTGCAGAAATTGTATCTATACTGCCATAAGCATACAAAATGAAATCTTTTGAGAAATTGGGATTTACTAGAGTTGGTGTAGCTGATAACACTTCTTTTATGGACTCAAAGCTGAGTTTTCCCTCTCTCGTCCAACTGAAAACTGCATTTTTCTTTAACATAGAGGTCAATGGTGTTAATAAATTTGCAACGTTAGGTATAAATCTTCGCAAAAAATTAATTCTGCCAATAAAACTTTGCAGTCCTTTCTTGTGATTGGGTAAAGGCAGCTCCAAAATAGCTCTTACTCTTTCTTTATCAATGGTAACTCCCTCCTGTTGGAACTGGAAATTTCTAGTCAATTTTTTCAAAACTTTTTAAGTACCTAAAAATTTCATGAATCTGGTGCTCTGAAACTTTTGTCAGACTAAAATGAAATATCAGTCATATGTAGAATTCTTTAGTCAAATGATCACGCAAAGCACACAAGTTGTATATGTGTTGTTGTCTTGATTTGGAAAAGCATTGGATGGTTACAACAAATTCAGGAATGATCTAAGAGAAATGTGCAAATAGATTTACTCCAAGTTGTAGCATATCCCACCTAAGACACAAGTTTGCTTTTGGTTTTAAGTGCTAGGATTGCATCCTAAAAGACAACCTTATGAGAGTATCCTATTAGCTTTGTCTGTTACCACTTTTA
The DNA here is from genome assembly GCA_027924645.1 of Cunninghamia lanceolata. Lineage (NCBI taxonomy): Eukaryota > Viridiplantae > Streptophyta > Pinopsida > Cupressales > Cupressaceae > Cunninghamia > Cunninghamia lanceolata. The sequence goes on along the minus strand of BSBN01000463.1, from coordinate 4,103,130 downwards.
AATTGCTCGTAGACATGTTTGGAAAGAGAAATCCTAGCAGTAGCAATGGACTATAAAATCACAGTGGTATCTGGCCCTTCTGTTAGAAGGAAAATAGTGCAGGAGTATGGAAATTAGAATTATGATTTTTCCATTTTAATGGACCATCAAATATTTATTACTGTATTCTATGTATGTTTTTATGCTTGTTTTATAACTAAATTTGATAGAACACTGTTTAGATGAAGATTACTTGATTTAGGAAACCAGTACTTAATTTCAAAGTACAGGACATGTTGTTTAGGTCATGTGAACAAATGGTGAGAGGCATTAGTATAAAACCGAACTGCTAGTGAGCCACAATGTTATTAAAATACAATATGGTTTGTAGTTTTATAGTAGAAAATGCAGCTGTCTGATCCATAGGGTTTCACTAATGATCAACCTTTTGTCTAGCAAACTATGATGGATTTGTAGTCAAATGTAATTATCTCTGGAGCTGCAAATACCTTATCAACACCTGTAAAATTTTCCCTTATAAGAGTAAGCATTCAGGTTGTAAATTTGATGTCAGATATTGATGCATGCAGGAAAGTATGCTACAGCGAATCAATCAAGTCCCAAAATGTGAAGCAGGCACTCACTTATCTTTCCAGTGATTCTAGAAATTCAATTGGTCTGATAAAGTGTAAACTTCTGCAGATGGGAATGACAATTCAAAACAGATGTTGTGATGCATTTGGGAAGTTGCAACCCCAAATAATGCCACTACATAGAGGAGACTGAAGGCATGAAGAAATCTCTATAAATTGAAAGGTTGGAAAGCAGATTGAATTTTACAATTCTAAATGTAGGTTGACATTACAAGAAATACAAATTTAAAGTGGAAATAAGGTTGTGGTCTAGTGATTTTGACACCTATTAATCCGATTAACATAATACATTGTGTTAGTTGGATTAGTTGTAAATGTTGGTAGATGGTGGCAAGGAGTGCTAACATTTGTGGTTACATATGTGTTTCAAATGGATATAGGATTTTTGATTTTAGTGTGTCATTCTGCCAAAGGAACAGTAGAATTCAATGAGTAATACAGTGTGGAAACATTGAAGAATTTTCACCTGGTGCACAGGAGGCTGGTAAATCAGATGATTAGATGTTTTAGTTTCAATGAATGAAATATACTAAGCCTTTAATCTCTTTGTTTTATTATTTGCTGGAGTGTTACATCCTTTGTAAATTGTTCATTGTACTTGGGATGGAGGGAAATAAGATAACTAGTTTTAGAGTGCTCTTTCGAGGTTGATCTTAACTTCATAGCTACATGCCAAAGTTGCATGATGCTGGATATAGTTATGGCTGTTCTAAAATCCTCCAGAGCAGCTGGTAGATGCTTTGATCTGGCCATATTTAGCTAAAACTTGAATCTATAGAGGAATCCAACTCCTGATGTCTCGGGGCATTGATGCCTTCTAGCAGTGGAGAGATGATGTGACAGATGCTGTCTGGTTTTTGAAGATGTGGCGTGTTTCTATTTGTGCTACTCAGATGTATCAGAGTTGTAGTTGTGGAGGTTGGGGAACTATTAGAAATAAAGGTAGGTATAGTTTTGTTGAATTTGATCATCAAAGCTCCAGTGCACTACAAAATGCCTTCTGTAAAGAAAAATCAGAGATTGATGCCACTACTTCAATAGACCCGAATGTATTTTGTTATATCTTGTAATAACTTAAGGCCTCTTTTAAAAATTTAAAGCATTCCCAAAGTTTCTTCTCTGCTACTCATGGCATACAGAAGAGCTACCATGAAGGATGAGGACAACACCTTTGCTTAGTGTTTCTGGCTTTCATTTACTGCATGCTTGATAAGTGTGAGTTTTGGTGCAATTAAACTGGATGTTATGGATGCAAAATTCTCTCAATAAGGTGCTATTCAGTTATTATGAATTATACATTCAAAAGAACAACTGCAAGATGAACGTTCTAATTTGATGCAAGATTTACATAGTGTAAATCATGAGCTGGAGTGATTACAACAGGAGAATTTAGTTTTACAACATGAATATGAATTGGCTTTACAATAGGTTCAGGATTTGGAAACTCACAGGAAAAAATTAGATGCTGAGATTCACATACTGAAAACTCAGCTCCATGCTTCTGCAGAAGCTAAGGAGAATCTACATTATCAATTCCTGGAAGTAGAAAAAGAGAAGGAAAAGCTTGCCACAGATCTTGATTCATGCAGGATGCATAAAAAAGAATTGGATGCTTTAAGTGAAGTGGAGAAAACTGCATTGGACAATAAAATTGGGGACATGGACCAACAAGTCACGGAGCAATATTCAGATCATGCTGATAAGGTATCAGTTTTGAAGGCATGCCTGTTTGAGGCTGCATTAACTTTAGAAAAGCTTCAGAAAGTAGTCCAGGAAAAGGAGAAGTCCTAAAATGAAACCCTAATATTGAGGAATTTCCACTATGCTTACCTCGCACCAACCAATAACTCACGGAACTGCTGTGTAGAAGTTTTTTTCTCCATAAACATCACTGGAATTCTTAGAAATACAACAGCAATGAGTTAGCATGTATATTTACACATCCAAGAATGGGTCCTTGATTAGTTTGAGATGATTATCTAAATATGGTAGAATCAAATATAGTGCATACAAGCATAAAACAATACACTTGAGTATGCATTTGCAAAAATAAGAGAGAATTAGGTTAGAATTAGATATTTTTACAAAAGATAATTCAAACATTTTAGGATTAGATTAGGTCGGATTTGATGCAATCTGAGGCCAATTTGATCCTTCTATGCAAATTTCATTCTGAGAAAGGCTATGGTGCATGATACATTCTGAGGCAGCGTTGTTAAGGATTTGAATTCGAAATACATTGTGATGGTATCATCTGTTTGTTGTTTTTAATTCAATCAATTTAATTATCTCCATGTCATTCATTTTTTGATTATTCAATTTGAATGTGTTAAGGATATGTTCAAATTGTCTGATTACATTTGCTAATTCAGTATAGTTGATTTGATTGGTTTCTCAAAAAGAATTAAACCCTTTCTCATCAATTATAGTAATCTTAATATGTTGAATGGATTACTAAGTATGATTAATTGATTAGGGTTATTAATTTGTCTCCAGAGTTGATCTGATTTATTAATTTGCAAAGTTGAATTGGTTCTTTCTGGAAAGATTAAAATCCTTTTAATATTTTGCATTTAATACAATTATGTCCTTTCGATTATTAAGAATGAATTAATAATTTCTTCCTTGCATGTTTGTACAAGTTGCAAACAGTTATATGTGCCAATCAGATCGAGTTATTACCTGATACAATTTATTTGTTTCTGACATCCTGACTCCGTTGCCCAAATGGACAAAGCACCAGTCTAACTATTGATTCATTTTATGTTAAAACCTTTACTCTATTTATCGCTATAGTTTAGATTTATTTCATGTTATTTATTATTTATTTCTGTTAGAATTTAGATTAAATCATTTGCTTTCTTTAGAAATAGTTTACAGTATTTCATCTGATTTACAAGTATGCCATTGTAATTGGATAAACTAGCACCAAACCAACATTGATTTAATCATACAACCTGCTTTAATAATCCAAGGTTCACTCGCCTAGGTTGTAGCAGGACCTAAAGCACAGGGAGAAGTTGATCGTTAAGGTCAAAGTCCAGTCATTGGCTCAAAAATGTTGTAGATTTGACCATAGGGCTAGGCATCCCCTTAGAATCCACAACCTGCATTTTTGAGACCCAACACCTCCTTTGACACAATGTGTCCTAAAAGCTTGCCTTCATGCACAACAAAAATGCATTTCTTGGGATTGAGAGATATCCCAAACTCTTTACATCTCTCAAATACTTGTTTGAGGTGGGATAAATGTTCAACTGCATCTTTAGAGAAAAATGTGATGTCATCAATGTACACAAGTACCAATTTATAAAGCAAACCTTTAAAAGCCATATCCATAACTTTCTGAAAAGTAGAGCCAGCATTTGACATACCAAAAGGCATCCTTCTGTAGGCCATGGTGCCCCATTTTGTGGTAAAAGTAGTTTTAAACTGATCTTCTTCCTTGACTAATACCTGATTATAACCTGAATATCCATCAAGTAAGGAGAATCTTTCTGAACCAGCTACTACTTGCAGAATTTGCTCCATTGAGGGCAGTGGGTAGTGGTCCTTCAGGGAGGCTTTATTAAGATCTCTAAAATCAACACACAACCTAATCTCTCCATTCTTCTTCCTCACAGGAACAATATTGGAGACCCAAGAAGTATGCTTGATCAGAAAAATGATGTTTCCCTTGATCAACTTGGTTAATTCCTTAATCATCAGAGGCTCCAGTTTTGGATTTAAAGGTCTTTGTTTCTACCTCACAGGTTTCACACCTGGCTCTAACGCTATGGTATGCTAGGAAATATGAGGGTCAAACCCTTTTAAGTTTGAGTATTCCCAAGCAAACACAGCCTCAAACTCTTGGCAAAGAGCAATAAAAGCTTTCCTATCCTCAAGTGAACAGATTTTACCAATTTTGAGAATCTTACATTTGGAAAATTTCAGCTCCTCATAATGTTCCTCTTTGACCAGCATGCTGGTTTTATTCTTTTTCAGTTGATCATCAATACCAAAAATAGACTCCAAGGTTACCAACCCCCTGGGTAGCTTATTAGTCCTTAACTAAACCACTTGATCATCATCATATTGTTGTTTGAATTTGTTCTGATTCATCATAGAAAACTCATCCTCTTCTAACAGGAAACACATAACTTGCTCATCACTCTCAAAAACCTGCCAATGAATGTTATTGTCATGAATAGAGGGCCTATCAACTATTTTCACATGAGGCTGTATCTTTTCTCTTTGAATATCACTGGGGATATCGAACTGAGCCCCAATTGCAGCTAACCTATCTACATGACTGTTCTGATTTCTTGGAATAGAGATTAGATTGAAGGCATCAAACTCCTCAATCATATCCCATACCCTATGTTTATAGCATTTCAAAGCATCATTCTTTGTAACATGCAGTCCCCTTACTTGATTTACAATAAGTTCACTGTCCCCAAACACCTGCAAACAACCAATTTTCCTCTTCCTTGCCCACTGCAAACCTTGAATCAACCCTTCATATTCAGCAGTGTTATTTGTACATGAAAAAGCAAAACAAAAAGTAGAATAATATCTGTCACCTTGTGGAGACACAAGCATTGCACCACCACCAGATCTATTCCTATTCGTAGAGCCATCAAAGTACATTTTCCATACCTCATCTTGCGGTTCTATCTACTGTTCTACATCCTTTACTAGTGTAGACATCTAAAAATGTCTCGACCACCAAACTGACTCCTGACATCCCTAGACACATCAAACTCCTTTCTATTCAATTAATTAAATTCTTATTTAATTAATTATCGCCTTCATCACCCAATTTTCCACCATATTATCCCCAAAATTGAATTAATTTTATTAATTCAATAGTCTAAAACCTTAGCCAATTGATTTAATAAATATGCAATATTTATTATTTCAATTTCCCTCTCCTCATTAAATCTAATTAATTAGCTAAACCATGCTTAACTAATTAATTTAGCCTACTAATTGACCTATCCCTACCCTAGACAAATAATAGCTATTATTTAATTATGTACCCTAGCTTACCTCATCCTAGCCCTAGGATTAATTAAATAAAACCTATATTTAATTAATCCTAAACCCCTCATTTGGGTGGTCAAACCTAGTTTAACACCCTTCTCCACATCCTCTAAATAAAAAATTGAAATAAATCCACATAAGTCAATTTTTTATTTTAAAACATCCCACATCACAATTAATTCTCCTTACACCCCCATACCTCATTTATCTCCACTTATCCCCAAATAAAATTTATTTACATTCCCCCATATGAATCTTTAATTCAAAAATAATCTTTTACCCCCATACTCATTTAATAACTCCTTTTCCCAAAATGAATAAAAGATTTACTTTTATTCATAGCTCTCCATTCCTCCAAAATTGAATCTAGGCCCTCCACATCACCTTCATCCTCCACCATTGATCTTCCAAATCAATCTCCACCCTTGGCTTAAAATCCCTCCAAAAAATCTATAAATACAACATCTCTCCACACATTTGAGGATCCAAGTTTTGAGTAATGTTACCATGTCTAAATGACCATTGAGCTATAGTTGTGAGTTGCATAATTAGAGTAGCATTTCACATTAGAATCACTTATCTAGGGAATATCATGTCTTAGGAGCTCTTGGGTGCAATCTTTCTCCTCCCTTGATGAGATTGGGTCTTCATGTGAGGTATAACTTTGTGTTATTTGCATTTAGTTTATGTTTTCACTTCATTTTGTTTACCTAATCTACAACTAGGTTTGGAATTGTTGTTTTATGTTCGTGCAACATGTAAACCCCCATACCAGTTTCTTGAATGTGTCCTTCAGGATCATCTATGATATTTTCTAAGTCCCACTCCTTTAATAGCACCTTTGGTATACTTTCCGCTTGCAGTTCTTGAGAAGCAACAAGATCAGTATCATCAAAAATAACATAATTTGTATTAACAACACTTGGGACATAAGGCTCTATGTGATATTTAGCAAGCAATTCAGATTTTAGGGTCACTTTTGTGCCATATCAGGTCTTAAAAAATATGTGGGACCGATCTAAAGATAAATATCCTCCTATCTTGGTTGTAAAATCTCTTGACAAACACATGGCAAAATGAGGAGGTAGATCTATGATGAACACCTCTTGAGAAACGGAAATGTTTGGATAGGTATGCAAAGTGAGACCTAGGTCTTTTATCACACCTACAGTGTTAACAGCTGTGCCATCTAGCTGGAGCACACCCTTTGTTAGGGGCTGGTATTTCAATCCTAATTGGTCTGCAATTTGTTTTGGCATTACAAAACTACTTGCACCACTATCCACCATGCTGTTATGTACTAACTTGTCTCCTATTATTAATGACACATAAAATAGAAGTGGTTTAGCACTCTTGTTTGGCTGTTTGCTACTGTCCTGGGATGAATTGGTAAGAACGGTCCTAGTTGGGTCAGCAGTTGCATCATTTGACACTTTTAAATCATATAAGACAGATTGTAGCATGTCCTTTTGACCTGGGTGTTAGTGCTCAATCCAACTGGATGTTTCCCAATTATCCCTACAAGGTAGCCATCATTGATCAATAGGATTTCTGGGCTAGGGGCCAACAATATAGGAGATAGACTCTATAAATATCTCTTCTTCTTTAGGCTCTACAGAACCAAGGGGTGTATTCCCTATTCAACATTTGTGAAATGTGCTTATTAACTTAGTGGGATGTTGACACAAAGCAAATAAATCCTCTCTTATGCAGACCAAAACTGTGAAATAAGTGCAAAGGGCCTAGCTTTGGGCCTATGCTCTGTTGTGAATCAGAGGATTTTGGTCCTAAAACTACTTCTAAATGTCCTAAAGGTTTGTATTTGAAGTATGAATTTATGTTTTGTATTTGGATGCAAAACTGGGACTTTGGTTGTAACCTCAATACAAGATTGGACTAGTGCCTATCTCAGGGCTCAGAGTCAATAGACATACATATGTGAATGATCACCATAAACTCAAATCAACAACTGGGTTTCAAGGGGGTTTTGTAGTGTCTGCCTTACAGATACTTCCCCAAAACTAAGTATTTAGTTATCTCTGCTTACAGACATCCTCACTGCAATATATTCTTCCCAACACTTAACCCAAAACATTTAATCTACTGCTTGATCAGAAGTAAAAGATCAAGCATTCAACATAGCAAACCCATATCCTAGAATCTTAAACACCCCTTAGCTGTTCAGATTCAAAAGAACACATTCAATTTGGAGACAAATAATAGAATACATGCAATGAAGCATTACTCATTTAAATCAACATGAAACCAATAAGATTATGCATGAAACATTCAACATATGATTCATAAACTCACAAGACAACCAAAACAGAGCCACCAATGAAGTTGTATCTTATCACAGCACCAAAATTTGTCTAGTTTTCAACAACTAAGCATAGGCCCAAAGCTAGCCCATTTGCACTTATTTCACAGTTTTAGTTTGCATAAGAGAGGATTTATCTGCTTTGTGTCAACATCCCACTAAGTTAATAAGCACGTTTCATAGATGTTGAATATGGAATACCCCCTTGGTTCTGCAGAGCCTAAAGAAGAAGAGGAGATATTTATAGAGTCTATCTCCTGTACTATTGGCCCCTGGCCTGGAAATCCTGTTGATCAATGATGGCTACCTTGTAGGGATAACTGAGAAACATCTAGTCAGATTGAGCACTAACAGATTTGGTGACTCCACTGGGGAATGCTTTGTGTAAGAACCTTGGTAAAAAATAATTCCTAATAGTAGGTGGTGACTCCGAACAATCTCCCAACCGGTAAAGTAAAAATTTGTATGCAAGGGAGAATATCCCTGTGTAATCCTCTGTCTGAAGAATTACCCAGAAAAAATGATGTACAGGAAAAAAGGGACTATTCAAGCCAGTCAAGAGGGTTCTCCCAAAAGTAATGATAATATCCAAGATAATCTAGGATCTTCAGAATGGACAATACCTTATTTTTCAAACACTAAGGCTGAAATCCAAAATGTATATTAAAGACAACAAGGTGTTAATTTGAGAGTGAGATCAGAGGTGTTTCAGGAATGCCCTTTCTTAGATCCCTCTGACAGGTTTGAAGAGACTAAGTCCCCAAGGAATGTTGATGATGACCAATATGGAAAGGGACCATCCTCTTCTATGCCCAAAGATGAACAATTAGCTGAAGAAATCAAAAGCCTAAGAGCTGAATTAGAATATTTACAAGCTGTGAAGATTAGAGATGATATGAGACAAAAAGTGCAAGCTCTGAGAACTGCTCAACATGATGCAGTCCCCACCCTTGATAATGCAAATGTCCTGAGAAACCAACATAGAAATGAAATCTAGTATCAACAGAATGTTCAGAGATAGAATGTAAATAATGTTAGGGTACCATTAAATAATATGAGAAATCAGAATGCAAATAGCAATGCCGATGTTAATTAGTTTGGTAGATAGCCTATGCAGCTAGACAGATTTAGACAACTTGTTTTTGATGTTATTCCTAGCTACCCTAATCCCATTGACAAACATGTGAGACCGTAGGTGCCAAAGTTTCCAGGAAACAATACTGTGTTAGGTGAGGATCATTTAAAGGCTTTTCAGAATGTTATGGACAATTTTGAGGTCGAGCATGAGGATGTTTTTATGAAGTTGTTTATGCAATCCTTAGTTGATGAAGCTAGAGGATGGTATAAGGGTTTGCCTGATTGAAGTATCTCATCATGGGATTATTTCAGAAGGATCTTTAAGGAACAATATGGTGACAAAAATGACCCAAGCTTTTTTGTAAATGAATTCACTAGCATCACTAAGGGGTCAAATGAGTAGGTTGCATATTTTAATGCTAGATTCACTAAAGTGTTGAACAAATTGCCATCTCACATGAGACCTAATGAACCAATGTGCATGGTGCCGTACATAAATTCTTTTGATACCAAAACAACCTTTGGATTAAGAGATAAGGGTCCTACTAGCCTCAGGGATGCTTTTAGGATTCCAACAAATATTAAAAATAATAGGAAAGTATCTGGTAAGACAAACAGAAGGGATGATGTGAAGATTCTGTAAAATCCAAATAAGCCTCAAAGTACTCAAGGTAATGCATCTACTTTTGAAGATAAATTAGATAAATTGACAACTCTTGTTAAGGACTTAAGTTATAGAGTTGCTAAAAATGAAAAGAGAATAGGTCCTGACAGGTAGGTTTACCAGAGACAGGAAAAGAGACCATCATTGCATGATATGCCATATATCACTAATTGGCATAATGATAAACCCGTCCTCCCACACAACAACACTAATCAGAAAGCTCAGAATGCCAAGGAGACTCCTGATCCTTTGAAGAAGGCTGTTAATATTGTTGATGAAACCCCATGGTGCATAATATGTCAAATGCCTCACTCACAGTCGCAATGTATGATTGCTCAGTCTTTATATAATAATGCTATTGCCTGTGATGAGTGTAATGAGCCACATTGTATGGAGGATGATAATGTCAATATGCTGTCCACAAATAGGGAGTGTTCTTCCTATGATGCAGATGAAAATACAAGTTATGGGACTCAGGTTTGCCAGCAGTTTCCCTGTGATGAAGATGATGAAGACAACTGTGCTTATGCTCAGGATTCACACATTTTTTTGAATAATTTGAGAAGGCCTTCTGATGAAGAAATTAGAGCTCTCACAGCTGTGACAGTAGCTCAGGTCAAAAGCAATTATAACCTTAGAGGTAAAGCTCAGGTAGGTGACCCACGTTAACCAGAAAACACCTTTGTAAATCAACCAGCGTATAATCATAAGAAGGATGAACCACAAAAGACGCAGTGGAACAGTAACAAGAAGAATTTTAAGCAAAAAATAGGTCATGATTCTCAAGGACCAGAAAATAAAATTCCCCAAAGTGAGGATCAAAATAAGGATTCTCAGGTCCTGGATAACAGTCAGAGGGCCGCTAAGATTAAAGCTGGATCAGTTCATGATAAGAGTAAAACCACGACTTAGGCTACAACTGTTATACAAAATTATGCTCCCTTTGACATAACTCAAGTTTTATCCTAGGTGAAGATCTCTGTTCCGTTGATGGAAATGATGAAAGTTGAAGAAATCAGGAATAAGGCATTGTCCTTAATTTCAGGAGTAGCTTGTCACGCTGAGCAAAATGTTGAGGGTCAAGGTAGGAAACATGCCTTATGTATTGAAGAGGATGAGATTCCTGAGGTTTATCTGGGGGTGACCATGACAAAATGCCCTTCACAGGTTGAGCCGTTTTATGTCTCCCTTGTTATTAATGGAAAAACAATTAGGAATTGTATGCTTGATTCTGGAGCATCAACAAATATTAGGCCTCTAGCTATCATGCAACAAGTTGGATTGAAGATAGATAAAGCATGTGGAAAATGCTACGCAATAGATGCTAGGGAGGTACCTGTTATTAGAATCATGAAGGATGTGGATTTTAGGTTAGCAACATATCTAGAAAAAACATACAGAATGAACATAATAGTGGTTGACATAAAGCCACAATATGGTATGCTGTTGTCAAGAAGATGGGCAACATTGATTGGAGGAAGTATGCAGTTAGATCTATCATATGCCATGATTCCAATGAATGGTAAAGACGTCAAACTGGTCAAAGAAGAAAGGTCATTAGAAACAGTTGAGGATCAAGATTCAGAGGAACATGTCTGTTTTGTAGATACTGACTGTGAGAACTTCAAAGTTGTCTCGGGTGATCAAGGAGGTAAAAGGAAAGATATTTGCATTCAAGAGCTGGACCAATAGGGTCTATGGACTATGTATTTTGATGGAGCTTGCTCAAAGGAAGGCTCTGGTGCTGGAGTTGTGTTTTTGTCTCCAGCTAGTAAGCTTCTAAAGTTCTCTTTCCTGTTAAAGTTTGCCTGCACAAATAATATTACAGAATATGAAGCTCTGTTACTAGGATTGAATGTGGCTCTGAAGCATGGAATTAAAATGATAAAAGTATTTGGATATTCAGAATTAATTGTTTCTTAGGTTAGGGATATGTATGCTTCAAAAAATAAAAGGTTAAAACAGTATAAGCATGCTGTATGGGATACAATTGAATTGTTTGATGCATTTTCAATAAACTGGATAGAAAGATCAAAAAATGTCATGGTAGATTTTTTAGCTAATGTGGCCATAAGGCCAGATGATGTTACTCTGTCTGATGTTACAAATGTTGAGGTTAAAATGAGACCTGCAGTGCCAGAAAATATATGTAGTTGGCAAGTATTTGATGATGATAAAAATTTGTTGAATTTCCTACACTGCATAGATGAATATGAGAACCAAAAGATTGATTTCCAAAATATTGTAGAAGTTGTGGATGGAAAAGAAACTCTTTTGGGGGAAGGATTGATTCAACTTAAGACAAATAAAATCCCCAGAGGACCAGTTGCTTTAGAGAGAGCATTTGACAATAGAGACCAGTTTATTTCAAAGGCATCTCCTACAAATAAGAATGATTTGGAGGAGATAAAGTTAGGGACATCTCATGCCCCCAAAAGGGTATACATTGGCAAACAACTCAAGCCACACATCAGGAACATGTTGATAGCATTATTGAAGAAATATAAGCATGTCTTTGCCTGGTCATATGAGGACCTAAAAGCTTATAGAGAGAATTTATTCCAGCATGAGATCCTATTGAAGCTTGGATCTAAGCCATTCAGACAGAAACAAAGACCTATTAATCCAACTCTGGCTCCAAAAATGCAAGTAGAGCTTATGAAGCTTAGGGAGGTTGGAATAATTGTGCCTATCAGACATTCAACCTGGGTGTCCAATCTTGTCCCAGTTAGAAAGAAAAATGGTGACATCAGACTTTGTGTTGACTTTAGAAATTTGAATGTCTTTTTTAAAGGATAATTATCCACTGCCCAACATGGAGGCTATGCTATAGAAAGTAACTGGTTGTGAGCTTTTATCCATGATGGATGGATTCTCAGGATACAATCACGTAAAGGTAAAAGAATCTGAACAATATAAGACTGCCTTACCACTCCATGGGGAACCTATGTATATGTAAGAATGCCATTTGGACTAACAAATGCAGGTGCTACATTTCAAAGAGCTATGGATATTGTTTTTGCAGGATTGATTGACTCAATTCTGGTTGTGTATCAAGATGATTTAACTATCTATTCAAAAAAGGAGCAACATTGCATGCATCTTGAACAAATTTTTATTAGAGCATTGGAATATGGCATTTCATTTAACCCAAAGAAGTGTGCTTTTGGGGTAGTGGAAGGGAAATTATTGGGACACATTATTTCCAAAGATGGAGTTATGATTGATCTTGAAAGGGTTGCTGCAATTGACATAATTCAGATCCCTAAAACTATCAAAGGCATTCAGTCTTTCTTTGGGCAAATTAATTTTGTTAGAAGGTTCATTCTTAATTTTGCAGAGGTCACAAAGGATATCTCTAAAATGTTGAAGAAAGGTGCAACTGTCAAGTAGGAAAGTGAAGCAACTAAATCATTTTAGAACATCAAAGAAGCTATAAAGATGGCTCCTGTATTAAGATCTCCTGATTTTTCTAAGCCACTTTAGTTGTTCTCATTTGCTTCTTTTCATACTATTGTTGCATGTTTATTGTAGAAAAATGAGGATGGTTTTGAGCAGCCTATTGCTTTCTTTAGCATGTCATTGCAGGCAGCTGAATTAAAATATGATATCATGGAAAAGTAGGCATATGCATTAGTTAGAGTAGTCAAGAGCTTCATACCATATTTAGCAGGCTCTCAGATAGTTGCATATGTGCCCCATGCAGTAGTTAAAGATATTTTCACTCAGCAGGAAGTGACAGGAAGAAGATGCAAGTGGATAAACAAGTTGCAAGAGTTCAACATTGAGATACAAATCACAAAACTGGTAAGGGGATAGGGTTTGGCTAAGATGATGACACAGTCAAATTTGGAAGCATGCCAAGTGAATGTAGTTCAAAATGAAATTGTTAATATGTCAGAATTTGAATGGTACAAGGACATATATATTACTTGCAGAATTTGAATTGTCCTTCCCATCTCAGTGATAGTCAGAAGAGGACTTTAAAATTACGTGCTATCAAATACATTCTTGTTCAAGAAGAATTGTATTGGAAGAATCCTGATGGTGTCCTACTTAGATGTGTGGATGAAAACTAGGCTACAGATATTTTAAATGACATGCACAAGGGAGTGTGTGGTGGACATTACACTGCCAAGACAACAACCCACAAAATTCTTAGAGCAGGCTATTGGTGGCCTACCCTTTTCTCAGATGCACAAAAGATAGTAAGAAAGTGTGATCCCTGTCAAAGGTTTTCAGGAAAAATAAAGTATAAAGGTGCATTACCCCTTAGAACTGTAACTGTGGGGGCTCCATTTCAGCAATGGGGAATTGATTTTATAAGGGAAATTTCAAAAAAATCAAGTGGAGGACATAGTTGGATTCTGGTTACTACTGATTATTTTACCAAATGGGTTGAAGCAATTCCAACTAAAAAGGCTACAAGCAGGGTGGTGATGGATTTTATTTTGGAACACATTCTTATCAAATTTGGAGTGCTAGTCACAATGGTCACATACAATGCCATGTGCTTTAGATCTGGTGAATTTGTTGATTTTTAGAACAAATATGGGATCAATTTGTCATATGCATCACCATATCATCCACAGGGAAATGGTCAAGCAAAGTCAAGTAACAAAAGCCTCATGAAAGTCATCAAAAGTATGGTGGACAAGAACAAAAAGGCATGGGATTCAAAGTTAAAGATGGCATTATGGGCTGACCGGATAATAATGAAGATAGCAATTAGAAGGTCACCTTTTGAGATAGTGTATGGTGCAGAAGCTAGGTTACCTGTGAATAATCTCTTGCTAGTCTATAGATTCATACAAGAAAATGATGAAGAGATTGAAGACTCAATGAATGAAAGGATAAATCAGCTAATCGCATTGGATGAAACCATAAGAGAAGCATAGAAGACAAATATCAGAATACAACAGAAGGTAAAATATTTGTTTGATAAAAGGGCTGTAGAAAGAAAGTTTCAGATAAGTGACTTGGTCCTTGTTTGGAATGCAAAGAGCCAAGATAAGGGTAAGCATAATAAATTTAAGCCGTTATGGACGGGCCCATATCAAATCAACAATATTCATGGAGAAGATTCCTACTTTCTCCAGGCCCTAAATGGTGAATTACTGGAACTGCCTGTGCACGACATATAAGAAAAAACATGCAAAAGGCGCATGCAATAAAAAATATACAAGGAGGTGCACATACATTCACTATAGTGCAAAGATACAAGGGGTCTTGTATGTTCGGCAACATACAAAGCAACAAAGATACATTTGGTGGGGCCCGCGGATATACAAGGGAGATTGTATGTGTTTGACATATAATGTGAGGATACAAAGCATGGGGCCCACCGGGTGCATGTGCAAGTGCGCTGGTATGTTCGCACATACAAGGGGAACATGCATTCCAAATATGCATTGGCCAGATCCGAAAAGGTTTACAATACAGTTGATAAAGGTTCAAGTCCATTGAATGTATGTTTTTGCTTGTATATTGCATTTGTATAATGTGATATGCAAGTCGATGTACAAAGCGAACATACAAAGGAACGATATGCAAGCCGGACCCAATTCAAGGATCAATTTTAGCAAATTTAAAGTCGGCATCTACGGCTTGCATGTATATGGTGTTTGTATATGCCGATATACAAAAAAATGAGATACAAGCCGGATTTCAAGGCGATTGCAACTTGTTTCATAAAAAATTGAAATTTGTGGCATGTATATTGCATTTGTATATGCAATATACCAAGCGATAGATGCAAAAAGGAGATACAAGGCGGAACCCGAAGGTGCTTTCAATTTGTTCTAATAATAATAATTTGGGGTTCACACCTTGTATGCATACAGTTGTATGTATATGCATTTGCTTTTGCATATACAAGGGATTTAAAGGCGAAAAGGGCAAAATAAGAAAGGAAAAGATCAGCGATGGAAGCACAGGGTGCCTACGTGGCACGTTCTGATTAGTTGGTGACTTTTTAAAGTGATTTAAGGCCACAGATCTCAACGATGGGAAGGAAATTGACGATCGATTTTAAACTTTCAAGCAGCGAGGGTTTTTCTTTATATATACAACTGTCTTTTGAGCAAGAAAAGCTTCAGAGGCACGCGACTGCTACATTTCAAAAGGATGCGGGTAGGTTGGCATTGATGGCGGAATTGGAGAGGGATAATCGACGGAGTGACAAGTTACCTACCCAATTTGTGGCGAAAATCTTCAGACGGTGGCACATCTCCCAATCTCACCTGCTCTCCCTCTTTTTTCTTTCTGCTGCATTGATTATTTTGGGTGCCATTTTTGGTGCAGTGTATCTGGAAGAAATTTTGAATTGCCATGTAATTTTTGCTGAGTACATAGTCTTGTTATAAAAGGTAGACTGTGTTACTCATTTGTGGTTGTTGAAAACTAGACAAATTTTGGTGCTGTGATAAGATACAACTTCATTGGTGGCTCTGTTTTGGTTGTCTTGTGAGTTTATGAATCATATGTTGAATGTTTCATGCATAATCTTACTGGTTTCATGTTGATTTAAATGAGTAATGCTTCATTGCATGTATTCTATTATTTGTCTCGAAATTGAATGTGTTCTTCTGAATCTAAACAACTAAGGGGTGTTTAAGATTCTAGGATATGGGTTTGCTATGTTGAATGCTTGATCTTTTACTTCTGCTCAAGCAGTAGATTAAATGTTTTGGGTTAAGTGTTGGGAAGAATATATTGTAGTGAGGATGTCTGTAAGTAGAGATAACTGAATACTTAGTTTTGGGGAAGTATCTGTAAGGTAGACACTACAAAACCCCCTTGAAACCCAGTTGTTGATTTGAGTTTATGGTGATCATTCACATATGTATGTCTATTGACTCCGAGCCCTGAGATAGGCACCAGTCCAATCTTGTATTGAGGTTACAACCAAAGTCCCAGTTTTGTCTCCAAATACAAAACATAAATTCATACTTCAAATACGAACCTTTAGGACATTTAGTAGTTTTAGGACCAAAATCCTTTGATTCACAATAGAGGATAGGCCCAAAGCTAGCCCCTTTGCACTTATTTCACAGTTTTGGTCTGCATAAGAGAGGATTTATCTGCTTTGTTTCAACATCCCACTAAGTTAATAAGCACATTTCACAGATGTTGAATAGGGAATACCCCCTTGGTTCTATAGAGCCTAAAGAAGAAGAGATATTTATAGAGTCTATCTCCTGTACTGTTGGCCCCTGGCCCAGAAATCCTGTTGATCAATGATGGCTACCTTGTAGGGATAACTGGGAAACATCCAGTCAGATTGAGCACTAACACTGGGATCGCTAAGGAATCCAACATAGATATTGTCACATTCATTTTCTTCATATTTTCAATGATATTAAAAGGTGCAGTAACATTTACCTTCTGATGCGACTTTGTAGTGGCAATATTATCCTACAAATGAGGCTATTCCCTGGCAGTTGCTTGAGTATTCCTTTGCAAAATATGGGGAATCTGGGATGTAGAAGGATCAATAGGTCATTTTTCTTTGTTTGCTACTTGATCTATCTCATAACTCCTCTTTTTAGCTCTCGTATTCACTGCAACTAAAGTATCATCTCTATTCATACCACAAAACTCATCTCCCTGCCAATTTAGGAAGGTAGTATCATTCTGAGGCTGCTCTTGCTGTTGTACAACCCCATCATTAAGTGTGTTTGGCTATGAAACTACAACATTTTGCACCATTAGAGCCTGATTTATCACTCTATTTAGACAGGTTGCCTGACTATGTGGCTGATTACAGGGAAGACACCATTCAAACTTAGCTACAAGGCTATTCTGAATAGGGACAAGGTTGCTACCTGCATTAATGGGTGCAATATTGTAAGGCTGGAAAGACCTCTTGTTCACATTCTACCTAGCACCCTAGTAATTGCTTTGATAAGGTGGCCTATTAGCTCGGTATGGCTAGTTTTACCCTTGATAAGGCTAATTTTGCCCTTGGCTATGTGGCTGATTAGGCTGTCTATTCTGGAATTGATTTTTTTGATATTCGTCAGCTCATTACCAAAAGATTGCAACAATCCTTTGATCTCTTGTAAATCAAAAGACTGAGTTTGAGCAGCAGCATTTCCTGATTTATTGGGCTGCATATTAGTTGCTGGTAATGCTGGTGTGGCAGGTATGACAGTTATAGGAGGCACGCGCATTGGCATTGGTGGCTGAATAGTGATGAATATTGGTAAAGGAGGCCTAGGGGCAATTTTACCAGCCTATATGAGGCTGTTTTCAGCTCTTATGGCTATGGCATAAGCTTGTGGTAAGGAATTTCCTCCCATAGATTGAATCATGATAGAAATATCATTGTTTAAAGCTCTCAAATAATATTAGAAAGCATGGTCAGTTGTAGGCCTTATCATTGGTGGGATTCTGTCCCATGTCTTTTGGAAATGGTGGTTGAAGTCTGACATAAATTTACGAGGAGCTCTTTTAATTGTAGATAGTTGTTCCACTAGTGACAAATGCTCTGATTTGTCTTCAAAGAAGCTACACAACTCTTCTCCCAAACGATACCATGAATCTATGGAGTTCACCGACAGACTTCTGAACCACTACAAAGCCTTCCCTTTGAGGGAAGCTGCTAATAACCTGATTGCAACATTCTCTTTTGTCACATGATGGACAGCACACAGGTTTGCAATATCTTTTATGTGCTCAACTGGAGTAGTCTGATCTTTACCATTAAAATATGGTAAAATTTTCAAGGCAGTGATAGGAATATCATCATGCTGTGCTAAATGCAGTGGGCTACCTTCGTTGAATGCAACAAACAACTGATTTATGATTGCAGGAATCATTGTAACTAAGATTCTTGGGACAATATGAGTTCCAACAGCAGAAGGAGTAGACTTAGCTTTCCTAGAATAGACACAAGTCTTCTTGGGTTTCTTAGCTGTTATCCCTCTTCTTCTAGGTGGGGATAATTGCAAATATTGAAAAGATGAAGAACTGCTTCTGGTTTGTATTCTTCTTGTTGCAAGTATGGGCCTAACTGGTGTTGTCATTGATGTCAACATACTCCTGTTGCACTAATGATAAGGAATTGGATGAGTTGTGTGCTGAGGATATTGAGAAAATTAGTCTCAATTTGGAACAGTGAAGAATAGTGATGATAATAAGGTAAAAGTCTAAGATAGGATGAGGATCAGAGGATGCAGATTAAAAGGTTTGTAGATATGTGTCTTAAGGTAATCCAGTAGAGATTTCAGAGGTCCACATGAAGATCTAAAGAAGTTGTAGCTGCTCAAGTAAAACTAGTTCCGGTAGGTGTTCAGAGGTGACAGATTGTTACAGACAGGTCCGGTGAGATTCAGAATTGCATTTTCCTATTCTGCAGATTTGAGAAAGTGTTGAGGAAGTCTTTGTGGAGTGTCAACTAGATTGGTTCGTGGTTTGAAGGTCCGCAAGCATCTATTCCTTTGTGATAGTAATGACAGACTGTGTTCCTGAGGTTCCAGATGAAGGGGAGAAGGATTTCAGTAAGCAGAAGAAGTGTGGATGTTCTTGGTGATTCAGGCAAGCTTGTGGAGGTCTTTGGATTGTGTCCAATTCGTGTTGGTGGTCCGCATTGGAGTTGGAGCTCGCAATTGAAGAATAACTTCCAGATGATGGTGTTCTTCCTGAGACAGGCCGACCGGATGAGTTATACATCTTGCGGATGTTCTTGAGGATGTTTGCTAACATAGATGATCATTCCTAAGTTGATGTCTTGTATAAATAAGGGATTGCAAAGTCATTTTAAAGTTGTCCTTGTTGTGATGAGTATGTGGTAGCGAGGAGGAGAGTGAAAGGTAGAGAAAAAGTATTTGGCTTAAATAGAATTGATTCAAACATGGTGAAGATTCTATTCTCTAGTTCATGTATGTGATACTTATTTCTTTGTAGACAGTGTGTCTCTTGTAGGCAGTGAGCCTGTTGTGAGCAGTGTGCTCAGGCAGTGAGCCCTAATTGGCATGTGCCATTTGTTCTTTCTATTCTTCTAACAGAGAATACATTCTTGGGTTAATCACCCCATGGTTTTTCCCTTAACCAGGTTTTCCAAATCAAAATCTTGGTGTCTCATGTGTTGATGTGTTTCTGCTCTTGATTTGTTGCATTGTGTTTTCATGATTAATTTATTATTATGCTGTTGAATTGCTAAGTGGAGTTAAGTGTGTAATTGGAAGAAAGTTTTGTACAACTAATTCACCCCCCCTCTCAGTTGTGTGCCCTAAGTCTAACAATTGGTATCAGAGCCAAGTTCCTCTAAAAAGAGCCTAACTTCTTGAGGAGATCCAGGATGTTATCTTACAAGAAGGATAGTCCAAAGTTTGATGGAACCAATTTTAATCTTTGGAAAGGTCGCATGAAATATCACTTGCAATGTATGGGAATGGCATACTGGACCATGGCTACAACTCAGTATGTACCTCCACAGGGTGCTCTAAAATCCCAAAGTGAAATCACAGATGCTGAAAATAATCTGTGGACTATAGAAGCTCTTCTAAGCACATTATCTGATTCAGAGCTCTCAAATGTTATTAACCTACCAACTGCTTTTGAGATTTGGAAAAAACTGGAACTTTTGCATGAAGGAGACAAGTATGTTAAATGTGCAAGGCTACAGAGTCTGAAAGAGAAATTTGAAAATCTGAAGATGAGAGATAATGAAAATATTACTACTTTTATGCCAAGAGTAAATGAGATTGTTTGTGGAATTAGAAATGCTGGTGGAGTCTTGGATGAAAATGAGATTGTTGGCAAAATTCTCAGATCTCTACCTACTTCTTACAGAATCAAGGTTGCTGCCATTGAAGAATTCAGAGCCCATACAACTGTCACAAGAGATCAATTGGCTGCATTTGAAATGATAGAGTTTGGAGATGACCCCCCCAAGATTGAATCTGCATTCAAAGCCATTGCCTCTGTAAAAGGTAAACAAAGGTTTGATCCGGGAGAGAACTCTTCAAGGAAACTGTCATGGTATGAAAAAGAAAGAAAAGATCTAGAAGAAGAATAAGTAGAAACTGCTCAACTTGAAGCCCTTATTGCAAAGAGACTGCCAAGAGGATCTGATAAGTATGAAGGAAAATTGCCTTTTAAGTGTTTTAACTGCAATAAGATTGGTCATTTTGCCTCAAAGTGTCTGGAAAGATTTTCAAGGCCAAATCCTAATAGATCAAGGTTCCAAAAGAATTTCTACTATGTTCATGAAGAAGATGATAATGAAGGAATAACAGATGATGAATCAGAGACAAGAAACAAATCCGGAAGTGAATGGGTGTTTATTGCCATCAAGGAAGAAGAACCAATATCCTCTGAATCTGTCAATCCTAAAGTTGTAGAAAGAGCTCTGGCTACCCAAGTTGAAGAAAAGGATGATTGGGTAATTGATAGTGGATGTTCTCACCATATGATAGGTGACAAAAATAAGTTTGTAGATTTGGAAATGTATGAAGGAGGAGTGGTAAAGTTTGGTGATAATTCTGCTGGTAGAATCAGAGGTAGAGGAACTATTTCTCTTGATGGAAGAAACAAAACTAGTAATGTACTGTATGTTGAAGGATTGAAGCACAATCTTCTTAGTGTTGGACAATTGGTGGACAAAGGCTATGATCTCCGGTTCAAGAATGGAAAATGCAAGATCTTTGAAAGCTCCGGAACAGAGATTGCATCCGGTTCTCAAACTAAAGGTAATATCTTCCACTTGGTTGGTACTGGTAAATGTTGCTTATTTGTTCAAGTTGATCAGAGTTGGTTATGGCATAGGAGGATGTGTCATGTGAATTTTGATAATATCATCAAGATAAGCAATACTCAGGCTATAAGAGATCTTTCAAAATTGGTGAAACCTACTAATAGCTTGTGCAAAGAATGTCAGTTGGGTAAGCTAAGCAGAATCTCATTCAAAAGTAAGGAACTATCTTCTACTAGATTATTGGACTTAGTTTATACTGATCTTTGTGGTCCGGCAAGAATCAGGAGTATGCAAGGTGATAGATACTTCATGTTACTAATTGATGACTATTCCTAGATGTGTGGGTAACCTTTCTAAAAGAGAAATCAAAAGCTCTTTAGAAATTCAAAATATTCAAGGCTATGGTAGATAATGAAACCGTAATAAAATTGAAATGTCTGAGGTCTGATAGAGGTGGAGAATTCACATCCGGTGAGTTCATAGAGTTTTGTGAGAAACATGGAATAAAGAGACAGTTGTCTACTTCTAGGACTCCACAGCAGAATGGAGTAGTGGAGAGAAAGAACTGGACCATCCAGGAAGCATCTAGGACTATGATGATGGAAGAAAATGTTCCTTAGATCTATTAGAGAGAAGCTGTCAGCATTGCAGTCTATACTCTCAATCGAGTTCAAATCAGAAGCAATACCGGTAAGACTCCTTATGAACTTTGGTTTGGCATCACTCCTATTGTGAGGTATTTCAGAGTTTTTGGTAGCAAAAGTTACATTAAAAGAGATGAAGATCTTAGAAAGTTTGATGCTAGAAGTGATGACAGAATATTCTTGGGTTGCTCTACTTAAAGCAAAGCATACTGGTGTTATAACAAGAGACTGAGAAAGATGATAGAAAGTACAAATGTGAAGGTTGATGAGGGAATTGAGAAACCCTCAATGTTTTATGAATATGATGAAGATGATCAGAATGGTGTTCTGACTCAAGGAGCCCAAGCCTCTTCTGTAAGTCAGATTCAAACTAATCTGGTAAACCAGGAAGAAGAGATGAGTTTCAATGAGCTTGATCAAGAATCAGAAGTGCAAGAAATTCCCAAAGTTCCCAGGTATGTAAGACTGAACCACTCTAAAGATCAGATCATAGGTGATAAAAGCAAAGGAGTACAAACAAGAAGGAGAATTGCTTAAGATTTAGAAGAGTATTGTCTGATTTCAAAGATTGAACCTGAGACAGTAAATGAAGCTTGCAATGATGAAAATTGGACTAAACCAATGGAGGAAGAGCTGATGCAAATTGAGAAAAATCACACTTGGGATCTTGTTCCTAGACCTAGAAACAAGAATGTGATTGGAACAAAATGGGTCTTCTGGAACAAACTAAATGAAGTAGGTGAAGTAATCAGAAATAAAGCCAGATTGGTCTACAGGGGTTACTCTCAATAGAAGGAGTTGATTTTGAAGAAACTTTTGCTCACGTGGCAAGAATTGAAGTAGTCAGATTATTTCTTGCACTTGTACCTTCAAAGATTTCAAAGTGTATCAGATGGATGTCAAGTCTACCTTCCTGAATGGTGACTTGGAAGAAGAAGTGTACATTGAGCAACCGGATGGATTTCAATTGTCTGATCAAGGTGATATGGTTTGCAAGTTGAAGAAGGCTCTGTATGGATTGAAACAAGCCCCAAGAGCCTGGTATGAAAGACTAGACAAACATCTTTGGAAGATTGGTTCAACAAAGGTACTGCTGACAGTAATTTGTATTTCAAAATTGATCATGAAAACATCTTGATTGTTGAAGTGTTTGTTGATGATATCATTTTTGGAGGAAGAGATAGTATGTGTAAAACTTTTGCAAATCAAATGAAAAGTGACTTTGAGATGTCCATGCTTGGTGAAATGAATTTCTTCTTGGGTCTACAAATCACTCAAACAAAGAAAGGAATCTTCATTTCTCAGACTAAATATGTGAAAGAATTGTTGAAGAAATTTGGGATGGTAGATTCAAAACCAATGAATACTCCCATGGCAACCAGATGTAAATTGAGCAAAGATGAGGATTCCCCTAAGGATGATCAGACAAAGTATAGGTCAATGATTGGAGGACTTTTGTATCTCACTCAAACTAGACCAGACATTATGCAGGCTGTTGGTCTTATTGTTAGATTCCAGGCTGATCCTAGAGAATCTCATGTCATGGCAATCAAGAGGATTTTTAGATATCTAAAAGGGACAGATGAGTATGGTTTGTGGTATCCTAGAGATCATGATTTCTCTCTTCATGCATATACAGATGCGGATTAGGCAAGAGATGTGGATGATCGGAAGAGTACCAGTGGTGGAGCATTCTTTTTGGGGAAGAGATTGGTTTCTTGGCTAAGTAAGAAACAAGAGGCAATATCTCTGTCTACAACTAAACCAGAATATATTGCAGCTGTAGGTAGTTGCACTCAAGTTTTGTGGATGAAGCAGATGCTAAGAGATATCAAAGTGGAGTATGAGGAACCTATCACAATCTTATGTGATAATTCAAGTGCAATAAATATATCTAAGAATCCGGTGTTGCATTCAAAGACTAAACACATATCCATCAAGTTTCACTTTTTGAGAGAGCAAGTGAACAAGAATGAAGTCAGATTGGAGTTTTTGCCTTCCAAGGATCAGATTGCAGACATCTTTACTAAACCTCTACCTAAGGACTCTTTTGAGTATCTCAGGGAGAAGTTAGGGGTTATTGCCCCTCTGGTGATGAACTAAAGTGCACTGATGTGCATCAGTCTGGTGGATATCATAGTCACATCTGGTCCAGACTAATGATGGGAAGCTGCTACTTAGGGGGAGCAGTAGGTATGATTTTAAAGTGGTGGAATTGTAAGTATGTGCCATTTGCCATTGATGTCAAAGCGGGAGAGAAGACATGTGAAAAACAAGTGGTTTCTGATCAAAGGGGGAGTAGTAAAGGGAGATAAGACATGTGAATGGTTGTTACTGATAGGGGGAGTTGTGTCAGTGAGGAGAAGTTCTTGTCTTGATTGTTAAAACTATTTTTCACATCATATGTTGCCATCAATGACAAAGGGGGAGATTGTTGCAAGTATGGGCCTAATCAATGTTGTCATTGATGTCAACATACTCCTATTGCATTAATGATAAGGAATTGGATGAGCTGTGTGCTGAGGATATTGAGAAAATTAGTCTCAATCTGGAACAGTGAGGAATAGTGATGACAATAAGGTAAAAGTCTAAGATAGGATGAGGATCAGAGGATGCGGATTAAAGGGTTTGTAGATATGTGTCTTAAGGTGATCCAGTAGAGATTTTAGAGGTCTGCATGAAGATCTAAAGAAGTTGTGGGTGCTCAAGTAAAACCAGTTCTGGTAGGTGTTCAGAGGTGACAGAGTGTTACAAATAGGTCCGCTGAGATCCAGAATTACATTTTCATGTTCTACAAATTTGAGGAAGTGTTGAGGAAGTCTTTGTGGAGTGTCAACTAGATTGGTTCGTGGTTTGAAGGTCCGCAAGCATCTATTCCTTTGTGATAGTAATGACAGACTGTGTTCTTGAGGTTCCGGATGAAGGGGAGAAGGATTTCAATAAGTAGAAGAAGTGTGGATGGTCTTGGTGATTCAGGCAAGCTTGTGGAGGTCTTTGGATCATGTCTAGTTCGTGTTGGTGGTCCGCATTGGAGTTGGAGCTTGCAATTGAAGAATAACTTCCAAATGATGGTGTTCTTCCTGAGACAGGTCGACCGGATGAGTTATACATCTTGCGGATGTTCTTGAGGATGTTTGCCAACTTAGATGATCATTCCTAAGTTGATGCCTTGTATAAATAAGGGATTACGAAGTCATTTTAAAGTTGTCCTTGTGATGAGTATGTGTTAGTGAGGAGGAGAGAGAAAGGTAGAGCAGAAGTATTAGGTTTAAATGGAACTGATTCAAGCATGGTGAAGATGCTATTCTCCAGTTCATGTATGTGATACTTATTTCTTTGTAGACAGTGTGTCTCTTGTAGGCAGTGAGCCTGTTGTGAGCAGTGTGCTCAGGCAGTGAGCCCTAATTGGCATGTGCCATTTGTTCTTTCTATTCTTCTAATAGAGAATACATTCTTGGGTTAATCACCCCGTGGTTTTTCCCTTAACTGCGTTTTCCACGTGAAAATCTTGGTGTCTCATGTGTTGATGTGTTTCTGCTCTTGATTTGTTGCATTGTGTTTTCATGATTAATTTATTATTATGCTGCTAAATTGCTAAGTGGAGTTAAGTGTGTAATTGGAAGAAAGTTTTGTACAACTGATTCACCCCCCTCTCAGTTGTGTGCCCTAAGTCTAACACTTCTCATAAGCAGAAATATATTGATTTTGCTAAACCAAAGCTCAGAGTCGCTAGATATGTAGGTTTTAACCTCTTACAGGTCTAAAAATCACTGGCTGCACATCAAAACTAGCAATAAAAGATAGTATTTGAACTGTCTCTAATTCATAGGTCCTACCGGGCGTGCCAAAAACTGTTGTCTCTTAGATCTGCACCCTTGCTGAGTTTGTAAAAAACTTGACAATCTGGAGAAACATGGGAATGATCTCAAAGTGTGGGACCTTGCAAACTGAGATTAGACCTCTGGAGAAGCCTGACTTCCTCTTTCTAAGCCTATTACTTAGAGAAATGTAACTAAATCTAGTGCTAATGCTTGCAGGGGAAAAGGGTTAGAAGGAATGCTTTTAAAATGAAAGATAAAACTGGAAAAACTTGAAAATAAGGGTGATGCACCAGATTCATTAAGTGATGGTGATTTTGGTGTAGACACAACAATGATTTCAATGTTGAAGAGGATTCCACATAGAGTTATAGGGCTGATTGAGTCTTCGATATGAAGATCTAACCTATAGAGGAGCCATTTTACTCATAGAATAGATTATAACTTCAAGTAAAACACAAAAATCAGGACACAAGAGAGGTAATAAGTCATACATATATTAATCATGAAGGCTAGAAGCCATTATATTACATAATATTCAGTTACAAAAAAAAATGGCAGCATAACAGCCCAAAATAAAACCATCCTCTTGAAATAATGAGGTTACATTGCCATTTATAGGTCAAGCTCCTGCGCAGAAAGGCATGAAGCCACTGCTCCATAGGATTTGAGGTCATTAATGCAGGAATGAGGGTGCATGGGCAGGGGCGTGGTGAAAAGATAGGAACCATGCCGCTAGCAGGTCCAAAACCATAGAAAATAGTTGCCCAAATGCAAGATCGGATAGGGCATTGAAGAAGAAACCCCCAAAGTCACTGCCCAACACACAAAGATCAGCCAACAAGACACAAAGCCCATATGCATTGAAGAGTGAAGCCATCCACCATGAATGCACCCGCAAAACTCACCAATCGGAGCTACTATGAAAATAAACAGCCTCTGCACACACGAAAAAGGTCGCTGAAACATCCAGTCGGCCGAGCATGCAAAGCCAGATTAAATTTTGAAAGTGAGAAAATTCCCCTTAAAAGCCTGCTAGATGAAAGAGGAAGCAAAAATAAGCACTTTTGCCTTTTGAAGCATGTTGAAATTCGCCAGGATGCAGAAAATATTCATGGTCAAAGCTACGGTCAACTACATCTTGTATATCACTTTGCATTTGCATATACAACTGTGGTATACATCGGGCTGTTGGGGAGACTATGAGTTGAGCTGCCGATAAGCATGGTCTCGCTGATGCCCCTGCACGTGCCTTGTATCTGCAAATGTATATGCATACAATCGCCAACATATAAAAATGGCTTTAACCTTTGTTTCACCTTAATTTGCCTTTGAATCGGCCCCTTGTATATACCATGACACGTGTCATCACTTCATTGGGTGTTGAGCTGAACCTGGGACCTACCGGGCATCCTTATCGGACATCAAAAAGACCTTTGCATGAGCCGCCGATACATATTCTTTCACCGAAAAACCTTTGTATGTGACCTTTGTATATGCAATTATATATGAGATACAATCGCATATACATACAATAGGTGGACCCCAACTTTTTATAAAGAAAATTGAACTTAACATCGCATCCGGCCTTTGCATGTTACCATCTTGTATGTATGCACCCTTTGACCTTGTATATGCAATATACAACTACGGACTTCAAATGATTATCCACCATATTTGATTCTCCAGTCGCGTCCGGATTGTATGTTTCTCTTTTTATATTACCTTTGTATATCGCATATACAATGTGAATATACAAGCAAAACTACATACAACCGCGTTTGCACATACAAATATTGCATCTGACCTTAGCATGGTGACCTTGTATCTACCCTTTGTATATCACATTGTATATGACCTTTGCATCTGCAAACATACAATGTGAACATACATACAAAGATGCATACAAACATTATCTCCCTTTATAAACCAAATTGCATGTTCTTTTGGGTTTGGGCTTTGTATGTCAAAAATGTATATTGCAATGTATATGTAGATTATATGTTTCAAAGATTCAATCGCATATACATGCAAAAAGCGGGCCCCACCTTTTGTATCTCCCCTTTTGTATATTGCCTTAGCATATACAATTGTGACCTGATGCATGTTTGCCATGCATCTTTATTTTTTGTATGTTACCCTTGTATATCGCACATATACAATATACAAACAAAACCGTATGCATATCCCTTTGCACCTGATCTTTGCATCTGACCTTTGCATCAGACCACTTTCTATTATAATTTTGTATTGAGTGGAAAGTTGCCAAAGTTAAGACCTTAAAGATACAATTCTTCCCCAACATGTCATTACTTAATCACATAGCCACATTGGCCCACATTTAATGTGTCTAGAATTTGGAACCATGTCCTATGCATGGACCAACTCAATAACTTGGTGATGCCATAACCTATACCTCCCACTTCCTTGACATTTATGGGTGTTAGTGTGATTTAGAAAAGAGTGATCAGCCCAAGTAGTTAAACTAGGTCAAAACCCTCTTCTACAAACATTAGGACACAAACCGAGCTTAGCTTCTACTCAAGGAGAGCCAAACTATAGGGCTTCTTCCCTTTTGTTTTATATAGATGGATCAACCAAGTTCAAGCAAAGTCAAGCAAGCTAAGATAAATGATCAAACCCTAGAAGATGAAGATCAAACTATAATTAACTGCCGAAAGCGAATCTCAGCAAATAGAAAGTACAAAAGAGATAAGAGGAGGATTCAGAAACTATATTTTATAGAAGAAATGCCCAAGACTAGGGTGCTTGGGCATCCTAGGCCTTTTCTAGGGTAAATAGCAAAATCTCATATATCACCAGACCTATACGTGTCTGCTCTGCCTTCTTTCTGAAAATTAGCTCCAGAAACCTATTTCTCTGACCTACACATAAGGAAAGAGGAAAAGGTTGTGCTTTGTATAAGGGTTTGCCTCAGTCAAACCCTATTATGGTGTTCCCACCTCCACTAAAATGATGATTAGATCCAAGAGTGCATTCCCTAGGAGGGCAGAGGCCAGATCTGTAATAATATGATAAATAATAAATGATAATAATGATGATAACCACAAAAGATATGACCTTAGTTGATGAGGATGACTCAAGATCCTACATGAACAGAAGAGAGTGATGAAGAGGGCTTCAATCTTCCTTCAAAGCCTACAAACACACTTCAATAGCAGCCACAAGTAGATAACACTCCAAGCATGAAGAACACTTTAGCATAGAGCACAATATGAGAGCAAACTTCACATTAATCCTCTAGGTGTCATCTAGTGTATAAAATGAAGTACAACACTCATTTAAATATGCATTCCTACTCACTTACGACAAATAAAACTTAATTAGGCTGACAAATACAAACTAAGGAAGTGTCCTAAGCCAATGCTACAAAGTGCTGCTAAAGATCCCAACTAGGACCAAGGTGCTTGGGTGCCCTAGACCTTTAGCCCACAAACTCCGAGGAGTGCCAAATATAGTGGGCTTAGTCCAGTCCTAAGTTGATTCTGTCAGGTTTATTTATCAGGATTGATATTTTATCGTTTTAAGCTCAAAAAAGAGTTGAAATAGGTCCTGATTAACAAAAGCAACAAAATAGATTCAACCAGGTGCTAAACTTAGTGTAAAATGCTAGTGTACACATTTTACGATGTTACATTTAGCTCCCACTTTAGTGTGGGTACAAACTTACATTTGAACTCATATTAAAGGATGGACAAAACACACAAACATAGAAGCCCAAACAATTCCACCAAGTTGTGGACTATAAGTAGCCCCCAAACTTAGTATCCTAAGGTTGCAAACACATAAGCAAAGATATACTTCAAACACACAAGACATTACAACATAAATAACACATACATGGAGTACTAAAATATACATAAGAATACACGCGGAAGACACACATTACACATAGGTAATACATGCCAAACACAATGCATATACACTTGACACAAAGCATACACATAAGGCACAATGAATATACATTAGAAGACATGGAAAACATAGGATAAAACATAATGCATAAAAGAAGCAAACATAAGAATACACATCTAGGAACAAACACACAAGGCACATGATTCTGACGATAGCTTGCTCTGTCGCTAGGGGTCATGTGGATAGAAGTACCACCGTGGATCATACACTAGTAAGGACCGTTGAATTACTAGGTCACCACTACAAGTCACATGAAACACACATTTTATCCAACTACGTTGTACTTGGTTACTCATGGACCAAAGAGGAAGCATCACAGGCTAGTGAGGACTACCAAATCACTAGGTGAGTTCTATGCCAACAAGTAAATATGCAACAAAAAGAGAGCATAGCATGATGCATTCCCCCACCTTAAAGTTATTGCTAACTCCTATTAGGGAACAATTTCTTTAAGGTAGAACATTTCTCAAAATAGGCACGAGAGCTTTCTGGAAATACATGCCCATAAGATATGCGTTCCCAAAAAAACTACATTGCACAAAGGTGTTGCCCACATAACATGCAAACCAAGGCGATGCTAAAAGCATGATACACAATGGATTGTGTAGTCATGGTATGACACCGAGCATAGCAAAAAGGTGCCACAATAAGCAAAACATAAAGGAAGTAACAAGTTATACTAAGTAATAACACAAAGGGATCTACTTAATTGGCATTAGTATATGAATGGTTGTATAATAAGATAATTCTCAAGACTATATATATATATGGAACTATCATCATCCGCCAACTAGTAGAACTACGAAGACAAAGGAAGAAGTAGCACATGAAATCAAAAAATAAACATCCCTTGGGTCAACAAGGGAGAATGCCGAAACATCCTACACCTTGCATCGTCCCCAAAGGACACAAAAACAATACACATTACAACATATAGAAGAATGATGATACGAATAGAGAGAATGTCACAACAAATTTTGATCCCTTTGTATCCTTGCAACTACAAGGGTGTCAAGGGTCATCCAAAGAGAGATTAACAACAACAACAATAACAACACAAATGAAATATCAAGCAACACGTCATGGAGGAAAACAAGCACATGAACTCATAACATAAAAATAAGGTACCTCACTTGCAAGTCAACCTAAAGCAAATCATCCTCCTCCCAATCTTGCTCATCATCCATTTGGAAAGGTGGACAAGATGCAAAAGGAACTATAGTATGTGAGGTATAGGGAACAAGAGCCATACATGTATTATCTTCAGATTCACTATCAGAATGTAGTACAATAGGCTCCATAGTGGCTTGCAAAGCTTCTTCTTTCTTTGTAGGAGACACAATGGCAGTAGATGTTTGTTTGGCATCCATTAGTGATAAACGCTTGCGAGGAGAGAGATTCTCCTCTCCTGCAACAAGGCAAGCCGTAGCATGACAATGCTTCTTTCTTTCTCTCACAATCTTATTTCGATTAGCTTTATTTATGATGTTTTTGAGGAGAACCATAGTATCTTCCAACGTGGGTTCCTTTTCTTTCTTTGCTTCAGGAACATTAGAAGAAATAGGAGAAACCACCGAAGGATGGGAAACTATAGGGGAAGGGTTCCTCAATGTAGGCTGCTCTTCCTTCTCAACTTGTGAAATAGGTGGAAGTGCATGAGCATCCTCAAGTGGTTGAGAAAGCTCAAGAAACAAAACCCGCACAACCGATTGTTTGCCACTTGTCTCTGCGGAGACAAGTGGTACAAAAGTAACATTGTCACTGTGGGGAGGTTTGTTTTGTGTATGGAGTTTGCCTCATTGTCCTTGAAGAGATGGCAAAGGGGGAACCTTGGCATATCTACCAGACACTTAGGGATGGGGAAGAACGTTTGATTCGGGCTTAAGCTTCATTCGCTACCTATGGTATAGGAGGAATTACAGCCATAGCCTCAGAAGATCGAGGAAGTTCAGGAACATCAGCAGGAGGAATATTACTAAGCAATAACTCTACCATTTTCTTTGCTTTGAACTTTTGATATGATAAGAAAAATGTATCCTCTCTAGGTCTAGCAACTTCAACTAGTTGTGGCTAGAAGCAGTCAAGTGAAAAGTGTCCATTGTGAGCAACAAGGTGATAGTGATAATGATGTCCAGCATGCACACATCCCTCAAATGGAAACTTTAAGCACTTGTGAAACATAGAGGGGGTGGCTGCCTTCATCGAGCAGAGCCATGGGTAGCCCAACTTCACATGAAATAGGTCTGATGTAGGAATTATGAAAAATGAAAATTCGAAGGCCTTGACCCAACCTTAACTTCAAGAGTTAAAGCACCAAGAGTTGGAAGGATAGACCCATTGTGTGCTTTAATAGTCATCTTCGATACATCATATGTATCTCAATGTAAACCATGCATGGAGAGAAACTCCTCAATCACTACATTCACCATGCATATAGGATCTATCATAGCACCTCGAATAGGTTTATCATTGATTCAAATAGTAATATAAAGAGGCCCATCAAGAGCTTTGATAGTAGCATCATGTGGAGTAAAAGATATAGTAGGTTCCAAATCCACTCGCTCCTTGTGAGGGCAAGCATCTACCATGAAAATATAAACATTAGACTCACGATGAGGTAGAGGATCAGTATATATTTGAATATTTTGATTAGAACCCACCTCTGATTTATTCCCTTTGTCATTCACACCAACAACTTGGATGACATTTGAGTCGATGAGGTATTGAACTTCATGTTTAAGATGCATACATCTTTCAATATCATGACCCACAAAATGGTGAAATTGACAAAAGGTCTTCACATCAAAAGAAGATGATTGCATCTTGCTTGGATTGAGAGGTCTAATAGGTGGAAGCTTGATGAGATTGTTTTGTAAAAGTTGTGTCATGATAGCATAAAAAGATTCTAATAATGGTGTGAAGTTTCTTGTTTTTTGTTTTCAACTTATAAGGGGTGGAAACATAACATGATGCTGCCACCACATGTTTTCTTATGTTATTCTCTAAATTTTGTTTGTCTTGATGAAGTTTTTGTTTTGTCTTTTGAAAGAATGATTATGAGAGGCTTCAGATTGACCAAACATAGTCAATGAGGGATTATGCTCATACTAACTAACCAAAAGATGATAATCATGAAGAGCCATGTAAATGTGAGTGAATGAATCGTATCACATCAACAATATCTTATCATAGATGTGAGGTTGTAAGTTTCATATAAAGATTCTTTGTAGATCAACATCCGGAATAGAAAATTGGATTTGTGAGAAGAGGGCTTGGTAATGACCCATAAAATATATTATTTTCTCTTTTGTTCCTTTTTTGCAATGAACCAAGTCCATCAAAGAGACTTGAGGTCCAATGTTTGCTTGAAAATGCTCAAGGAACTTATTAACTAATTATGAAAAAGAAGTTATACAATTAGGAGGTAGCAAGAAAAACCAATCCAAGATCGTGTCCTTGAGTGACTTAGGAAAGAGTTTTGCCAAGATCACATCCTCAGAAGAAATCACTACACATAGCGGTAAAAGTTGCCACATGGTTGTTAGGCTCTCCCTTTCCATTATATTTCTCAAAGTGAGAAGTCTCAAACTTCTCAGGCATAGGAGTTCTTACGATGGAATAATTAGGGCTATGGATATAATGTGTTGTCATACTAGGCTTAGGTGGACTATTACTCATGCTAGCCAATTGTTATTTGATAGAGGTAATATTTTGCAACAATTAGTTTATGACAGGATCAAAAGTTGAACTAGGTTGAGATTGGAATGAATTGGAAGGACTAGGTGATGATGTATGATTAGCCTTTTAGGATGTGATAGGAGGTTTAGATGTAGGTGGAGTAACATTAGGTGTGTAACTATATGGAATGATACTATAATGGCGAACAAGATTCCCAGTGGATAACCTAACACATGTGGTAGCATTATTACTCGACTATGTAGTAGTGGTGAGAATAGTAGAGTAATAAGTAGGAATAGGGAGTGTTGGTATGGGTGCTGACACTTGAGTCCCTATTTGATTAGAAGAAGTGACATTGGTGATGACTTCAACACAACTAGATGCAGATAGAATGTTGTTATGCACTATATGCACAATGCCACACAAGACTTCCAATCCTTCTTGACCTTCTAGAAAGGACTTCGTAGACTCTCAACAATAGGGATGACCTCCTTAGCTATGTGTTCCACGCTTACCCATTTCTAGAAATTAGCCAACTCCATGTCTAATCTTTGAATTTGAGCTTCAGGAACATGAGCCACAAGGTCATCAATGTTGACGGATTCATATAAATTTGATGCTTTAGGAAGATGCGAAGTAGGAATGCTAGGAAGAATTGTTGGACCTTGTTGTGTGATAGGACTAGGAATTTGGGGTTCTGATGTATTGGTATCATCGTTATGCAAAGCATTCGAGCCCATAATTTTCTGACTTCTTCATACAAGAATGTTAGAATCAGAGCATCGGGTCACAAAGCTCATAAAGCATCTATAAGCTTTAGTAACACACAAGATGCACCAATAGAAGAGATGAAAGATGAAGCTAAAGAAAGATTTGAGTTTTTGTTTAAGTGAAGCAATAATATACCCTTGATCAAATTTAATTCTACTTAAATCCACTTAAATATCAACAATGCTAATGCTTAAATCAAACCCAAATTTCAATGTTTTTTCCAAAATGCAACAATTCAAATTTGTTCCTATCTTTAATTTTCAATGAAAGATGAAAATTGTAATGTTTTTGAACAATGTAAAATCAGATTTGGAATGCAAATGACAACATAAATATCTGAAATTAAACTATCAATCATAAACCCTAGATTGTAACATGAACTAGGTTTCACAAAATGCAAAATCTTCAACAATTTCTAGCAATAAAAAGGGTTCAAATGCATAATGTAACACTATGAAATGATTAACTACTGTAATTCCAATAATATTTGATGCAAATATTAGAAAATCAGATTATGCTATGATGATCTATCCTTTTCAAATGCAAACAAATTAACTACTATGCTCTTTCCCAAGTCTAGAATTAAGTTTTTCTTTTTCAATTTTCAAATGCAAGAATGTAATGATGTTTTGAACAATAAGAATGATAAGGTACAAAAAATTCTAATGCTCTAAACAAACTACTCAATGCAAAAAGATCTAAAACACCTCACAAATCTACAAACCCTAGGTTCAAAACTAGCAAGATTTTCTATAAATGCAAGGTTTTATCAAACCCTAGTTTTGAAACTATGAAAACTTTAACTATATATGAATGCAAAATGACTAATGAACTCACTTCCAATTAGATCTAGAGTGATAAACAACTTAGATCTGAAATAAGAAGGATGCAAAAGTGCAAGAAACGATGGGTTCACCAAAAATGTGATGTAGAAAAGAGTGATCTAGCATAAGGAGTTAAACTAGGTCATAACCCTCTTCTATAAACATTAGGACACAAACCGAGCTTGGATTCTACCCAAGAAGGAGAGCCAAACTATAGAGGTTCTGCCCTTTTGTTGTACAAATAGATGGATCAACCAAGTTCGACCAAAGTCAAGCAAGCAATCTAAGACAAATGATCAAACCCTCTAGAAGATGAATATCAGGCTATAATTAACTGCCAGAAGTGAATCTCAACAAACAAAAAGTACAATAGAGATCAGAGGAGGATTTAGAACCTGGATTTTATAGCAGAAATGCCTAGGACCAATGCACTTGGTCACCCTAGGCCTTTTCTAGGGTTTAGTAGAGTCTTGGATATCACCAAACCTATACCTGTCTGCTCTGCCTTATTTCTTGAAATCAGCTCTAGAAACCTATTTCTCTAACCAGCACACAAGGAAAGAAGAAATGATTGTGCTGTGTATAAGGGTTTGTCTCAGTCAAACCCTGTGTTGGTGTTCCCACCTCTACTATAGTGATGATTAGATCCAAGAGTGCATGCCCTAGGAGGGTAGAGGCCAAATCTATAATAATATGATAGATAATGAATGATAATGATGATGATAACCACAAAAGATTTGACCTTAGTTGATGAAGATGACTCAAGATCCTACACCAACAAAGGAGAGTGATGAAGAGGGCTTCAATCTTCCTTTAAAGCCCGCAAACAAACTTCAATACCATCCACAAGCAGATAACACTCCAAGCATGAATAACACTTTAGCATAGAGCACAATATGAGAGCAAACTTCACATTAATCCTCTAGGTGTCATCTAGTGTATAAAATGAAGTACAAAACTCATTGAAATATGCATTCCCGCTCACTTACGACAAATTAAACTTAATCAGGCTGATAAATACAAACTAAGGAAGTATCCGTAGCTGACACTACAAGGTGGGGCTAAAGATCCCAACTGGGACCAGGGTACTTGGGTGCGTTGGACCTTTAGCCCACAAACTCTGGGGAGTGCCAAATATAGCGGGCTTAGTCCAGTCGTAAGTTGATTCTGTTGGGTTTATTTATCAGGATCGAAATTTTATCACTTTAAGCTCAAAAAGGTGTTGAAATAGGTCCTAATTAACAAAGGCAACAAAACAGGTCCAACCAGGTGCAAAACTAAGTGTAAAATGCTAGTGTACACATTTTACGATGTTATAGTTAGTTGGCCCATTTTCACCACTGCTCTTACAAAGATACCACCTCAAAGCTCTACCAAGTCATTATTACTTTTGAAGCACAACCATTTGATTCTACCACTTAGCTTTGAGTGGCTTAGCACCACCACTAGAAGTAGGTTGTAGATTCTCAAACAACACTAGAACCCAAATCAAAGTTCAGATTCACTAGCTCAAGATTGGAGATAAGGTATCAAAAAAATTCTTATAGGTTTTGCATTCTGATCATACTTCTCAATCCATCAATAAAATGAGAGAGGGGAAACAAATCTTGAATGAGCTTCTTGATATTCTTTAGGATTTTGTTTGAAACTATGAGAAAGTTTTTTTCACTCAAGAGTATACTCTAGCTTGGTTGGTTGCATTACAACAATGCCTTAATGTGGTGCCTTGCTAGGTTTCTAATTCCTAGTGCATTCTCTATGACGAGATCCTCACCAAAGATGACTTGAGGGAGGCTATTTTTTCAATGTTTAATGATAAGGCCCTTAGTTTGTGTTGGTTTTTTCCCAGACTGGATGCTTATTCCCAGATTTCCCTACAAGGTAGCCATCAGTGATCAACAGGATCTCTGGGCCAGGGGCCAACATTATAGGAGATAGACTCTATATTTTATCTCCTCTTCTTCTTCAGGCTCTGCAAGACCTAGGGGGGTATTCCCTACTCAACATCCATGAGATACGCATACAAGGATTGGGATGCTGTCAGAAAGCAGATAAGTCCTCCTGTAAGTAGACCAAAACTGAAAGATAAGAGCAAAGGGGCTAGCTTTGGGCCTATTTGCAGTTGTAGACAGAGGACTGAGGATCCTAAAACTAATTCTAATGTCCTAATGGTTGTTTTAGAGTTTGATTATGATTTTGAGTTTGGATGCAAAGCTGGACATGGTTGTAACACAAACACAAAGCAAGATTGGTGCCTATCCAGGGCCTGGAGTCAATAGACATACACCTGTGAATGATCAGCATGAACAGCTAAAACTGGATTTCAGGGGGATATATGTGATACCTGCCTTACAGATATCTCCCAATACAGAGTGTTAAGTTATCTCTACTTATGGCATCCCTACTGCAGTATACCCTTCCCAATGTTCAACCTGAAAATAGTTTAATCTACCCCTTGAGCAGAAGTTAAAAGATCATACATTCAACACAGGAATTCCATGTTCTAGAGTCTCAAATATTGCTTAAATATCCAGACTCAGAAGAAGAATACATGCAATACTGGAGACAGAATTAACAAAACACATGCCAAGATAGCATTTCTCATATAAGATTAATCATGAAATCAGTGGGTTCATGCCAAAACATACAACAAGAGATACATAGACTCACAGGTTTAGCTGTACAGAGCAACCAGATCAGCTTGTTTTGAATTACAGAGCCAAAAATCTTCAACTTTCAACAACCCCTCTAAAAATGAGTAACACTTCCTGCTTATAACAGCCAGGTAGTGTACCACAGCAATTAATTACATGATTATAACAAAAAAATCTGCCAGATATAGTCCTCAGAAGGAATGGCGCTCATAAAATGTAAATGCAGCAGACAAAGGGGGGCCTTGAGCCACGCGCCACTATCTGGAAGTCTTCATTCTCAATCAGGCAGCCTGATCGCTTGTACCATCGCCCATACTCCTGCTACAGTCGCCATTAAGGGCCTCAACCACCCGCGGTCGCTTGAAAACCGTCGCTGCAGTCAAAAAGAAGTTTCCCGCCAAAACGCCTCCTTCGCAGGTTCAAAAATAATGCAAGGGAAAAATCCCACATGCATGGTGTGGAGACAACTTCGGCGCTTTAAAAGCATAGTCGCATACATACCAAGTGTCGAGCGTTTTGCCACGCTCGACACACGACCCTTCGCCCACAGCCCATCGCCAAGACATACACTATCGGCCCACCGCACAGATCTCCTGCCGACCACAGCGGTCTCGCCGATCACCTACACCTCCACAAGTCACCAACATCCCCATTGGCCAGAGGAGAACCATCGGCCAGCTCCACAAAACTTACCCCGACCTCACAAGTCTCTCTGATCACACACTACACTGCCCCCCTGTCGGTGTGACCAACACCATCGGCCAACAACAAAATACCTACGCCGATGTCAAAGGTTACGTCGATAGCCATTTCACATTCCTTGTCTGTCGGTGTGACCAACACCATTGGCGAGCAACAAAATACCTACGCCGATGTCAAAGGTTACGCTGATGGCCACTCCATGCTCCCCTCCATCGGCGAGACCTACGCCGATGACATCGCATCGGCCAAGCCTCCCACCGTCAGCACAATTCAAAATACCTAGGCCGACAATACAACTCTCACCAATGAACCATGGCTTCATCCCTCCGTCGGCCAAACCCACGCCGATGATTCTTCATCGGCCAAGCTCCTCACATCGGTAGATCAAAACAATGCTAGCCCGATACACCAAATCTTGCCGATGAACACTTGACTTACCCCCATCGGCATGACCTACGCCGTCGGTGGAACCATAATATCCTTTGCCGATAGACCAAGCTCTTGCCGATGAACAGGAACACCTAGGGTTTGAAAGAAGAAACCCTCCAACAAGCAAGCTCAATCTCCAGGCCAAAATGAGCACCAACACTGGCTCCGAATGGGGACGTGCAGGTGAAAACCTATAGCGAGAACCAGATCTCCGGGCAGACCAAGCAAAAACCAAAAAGCACGAACTGTACAAGGCATTTACACTATATACATATTTTTTACAAATGTGCACAACGACAAGTCATTTATGCAAAATAGAACTTAAGGAATTGGCCATGCACAGGCAATTCCAGAACTTCACCATCTAGGGCCTGGAGGAAATAAGAATCCTCCCCATGAGTACTGCAAATCTGATATGGGCCCATCCATAAGGGTTCGAATTTACTATGTTTACCCTTGTCCTGATCTTTTGCATTCCATACAAGCACCAGATCATTGACCTGAAATTTTCTTTTTTTAGCTCTCCTGTCAAACTGATATTTCACATCTTGTTGTCTCTTGAGATTAATCTGGTGTGCTTTCCTTCTATCTTCATCCAGTGCAACCAGCTGATTCACTCTTTCTGTCATGGAATCTTCAATCTCCTCATCATTTTCCTAGATGAATCTGTAAACTGGTAGGAGATTGTTTATGGGCAATCTGGTTGATGCACCATATACTAGCTCAAAGGGTGACATTCCAATAGCCTTTTTTACTGTCACTCTGTCAGCCCATATTGCTAACTTTAATTTTGAGTCCCAAGCTCTCTTGTTCTTGTCTAGTATCCTCTTGATAATTTTCATGATGCTTTTATTGCTTGATTCTACTTGACCATTCCCTTGTGGGTGATATGGTGATGCATATGATAAATTTATCCCATACCTGTTGCAAAAATCAACAAATTCACCTGATCTGAAGCACATAGCATTATCAGTGACTATCTTGAATGGTACTCCAAACCTGATGATAATATTTTCTAGCATGAAATCTGTCACCACCTTACTTGTAGCTCTCTTAGTTGGAATGGCCTCAATCCATTTGGTAAAGTAATCAGTTGCCACCAAAATCCAACTGTGTCCCCCACTTGATTTGTCTGCAATTTCCCCTATGAAGTCAATTCCCCATTGCTGAAATGGAGCATCCACAGTTACAGTCCTGAGGGGTAAAGCACCATCATATTTCAACTTTCCTGAAAATCTTTGGCAAGGGTCACACTTCCTCACTAACCTTTGTGCATCTGAAAAGAGAGTGGGCCACCAATATCCTGCTCTGAGAATTTTATGAGCTGTTGTTTGGGCAGTATAATGTCCACCACACAATCCTTTATGCATATCATTCAAAACATTGTTAGCTACATCTTCATCCACACATCTCAGCAGCACACCATTAGGGTTTTTCCAGTATAGCTCACCTTGAACAATAACATACCTGATTGCATGTAACTTTAAAGTCCTCTTTTGACTGTCACTGAAATGGGAAGGACAATTCAGATTTTGCAAGTAGTATATAATGTCCTTGTACCATTCAGATCTTGATACATTTACACTCTCATTTTGGACTGCATTAACTTGGCATGCTTCCAAGTTTGACTGTGCCATCATCTTGGCTAATCCTTGTCCTCTTACCAACTTGGTAATTTGTATGTCTATGTTAAACTCTTGCAGTTTGTTTATCCATCTGCACCTTCTTCCAGTCACCTCCTGCTGAGTGAATATGTCTTTGACTGCTGCATGGGGTACATATGCAATTATATGTGATCCTACCAGGTATGGTCTGAAACTTTTGATGGCTCTGACTAGTGCATATGCCTGTTTTTCCATAATATCATACTTCAACTCAGAGGCCTGCAAGGACATACTGAAGAAAGCGATGGGCTGTTCAAAACCATCTTCATTTTTCTGTAGCAAACATGCAGCAACAGTGTGAAAGGAAGCAAATGAAAACAATTGGAATGGCCTAGAAAAATTAGGAGATTTAAGAACAGGGGCCATTTTGATTGCCTCTTTGATACTCTAAAATGATTCTATTGCTTCACTTTCCCAGTGGACAGTTGCATCCTTCTTCATCATCTTGGAAATGTTCCTTGTGGTTTCTGCAAAGTTGGGAACAAATCTCCTAACAAAATTTATCTGTCCAAAGAAGGACTGAAATCCTTTTACAGTTTTTGGCATTTGAATTCTGTCAATAGCAGCCACTCTCTCTGGATCTATCCTGACTCCATCCTTGGAAACAATATGTCCCAGGAGCTTTCCTTCAACTACCCCAAAGGCAACTTCTTTGGATTTAAAGAAATACCATACTCTAGTGCTCTTATGAAAATCTGCTCCAGATGCAAACAATGCTGCTCTTCTTTCTTTGAGTAAGCAATCAAGTCATCCTGATATACAGCCAGGATTGAATCAATCAACCCTGCAAAAGC
This sequence comes from Cunninghamia lanceolata, assembly GCA_027924645.1. Classification (NCBI taxonomy): domain Eukaryota; kingdom Viridiplantae; phylum Streptophyta; class Pinopsida; order Cupressales; family Cupressaceae; genus Cunninghamia; species Cunninghamia lanceolata. The sequence continues at coordinate 4,061,797 of BSBN01000463.1, read as the reverse complement.
AACATCCATTGCTCTTTGAAATGTAGCACCTGCATTGGTTAGTCCGAAGGGCATTCTAACATACACATAAGTTCCCCATGGAGTGGTAAAGGCAGTCTTATACTGTTCTGATTCCTTTACCTTCACCTGATTATAACCTGAAAATCCATCCATCATAGATAAGAGTTCACAACCAGTCACTCTCTGCAACATAGCTTCCATATTAGGCAGTGGATAGTTATCCTTTAAAGAGGATACATTTAAGTTCCTAAAGTCAACACAAAGCCTAATATCACCATTCTTTTTTCTGACTGGGACAAGGTTAGACACCCAAGTTGAATGCCTGATTGGCACAATTATTCCAGCCTCCCTGAGCCTTTTGAGTTCTTCCTGCATCTTTGGAGCTAAGGTAGGATTAATAGGTCTTTTCCTTTGTCTAAATGGCTTAGCTCCAGGCTTCAATGGGATCCCATGCTGGAATAAATCTTCCCTATAGGCTTTTAGGTCCTCATATGACCAAGCAAAAACATGTTTGTACTTTTTCAGTAATGCAATCAGCATACTCCTAATGTGTGGTTTGAGCTGTTTACCAATGTATACCTTCTGAGGGGCCTGAGATGTCCCCAAATTTATCTCTTCTAAATCTTCCTTATTTGTGGGAGATGTCCTTGTGACCAATTTATCTCTACTGTCAAAAGCTCTTTCCAAAGCTACCAACCCTCTAGGGATTTTATTAGTCTTCAACTGAATTATCTCCTTTCCCACAAGAGTTTCTTTTCCATCTATAGTCTCTACAAAAGCTTGGAAATCAATTTCTTGATTCTCATATTCATCTATGCAGTGCAAAAATTTTAACAAGTCCCTATCATCATTAAACACTTGCCAACTGCATATATTTTTTGGTACTGCAGGCCTAATTTTAACTTCTACATTTGTAACATCTGACAGAGTGATGTCATCTGGCCTTATTGCAACATTGGCTAAGAAATCAGCCATAACATTCTTTGACCTCTCTACCCAGCCTATTGAAAATGCATCAAAAAGTTCAATGGTATCCCAAACAGCATGCTTGTATTGTTTCAATCTTTTGTTTTTTGAAGCATACCTATCTCTAATTTGGGATACAATCAGCTCAGAATCCCCAAATACTCTTAGCATTTTGATTCCATGTTTGAGAGCAATATTTAGGCCTAAGAGTAAAGCCTCATATTCTGCAATGTTGTTTGTGCAAACAAACCTCAGCAAGAAAGAGAATTTGAGGAGCTTAACAGTTGGAGACAGGAAAACAACTCCAGCTCCAGAGCCTTCTTTTGCACAAGCTCCATCAAAAAACATGGTCCACAAACCTTGCTGATCCAATTCTTCAATGCAGACATTTTTCTCTTTATCTTCTCTATCATCTGAGACAACCTTGAAGTTATCACAGTCAGTGTTTACAAAGCATATCTGTTCCTCTGCTTCTTGGTCTTCCACTATCTCTGATGATCTTTGTTCTCTGATTAGCTTAACATCCCTACCATTCATTGGAATCATGGCATATGACAGGTCCAGCTGCATACTTCCACCAATTAGTGCTGCCCATCTTCTTGACAACAACATACCATACTGTGGCTTGATGTCAACCACTGTTATATTCATTTTATATCTTTTTTCAGGAAATGCTACCAGTTTGAAATCTACATCCTTCATGATTCCAATAATCGGTACCTCCCTAGCATCCATAGCATAACATTTTCCACATGCCTTGTCAATTTTCAATCCAGCTTGTTGCATGATGGCCAAAGGCATGACATTTGTAGATGCTCCAGAGTCAAGCATACAATTTCTGATTATTTTTCCATTTATAACCAGGGAAACATAAAATGGTTCCACTTGTGAAGGACACTTTGTCATAGTCACTCCTAAATAGACTTCAGGAGCCTCATCTTCTTCATTACACATGACATGTTTCTCACCCTGGGTCTGAGCATTTTGTTTAGCTTGAAAAGGTACCCCTGAAATTAGGGATATTGTCCTATTCTTAATTTCTTCCACTTTCATCAGTTCCATAAGTGGAACAGAGACTTTTACCTGGGAGAGGACTTGAGCTATATCAAATGGAACATAATTTTGTATAACAGTTGTAGCTTGCTCCACAATCTTGTTTTTATCCTGAACTAATTTAGCTTTTACTTTCATAGTTCCCTGATCATCATTCTTGTCTTGGGAACCTTTACCTTGATCTTCAGCCTGAGGGATTCTATTTTCTGGTCCTTGGGATTCATGACCTGTTCTATGTCTGAAATTCTGTTTATTATTAACCCACTGCCTTTTTTGTAATTCCATCCCCTTATTACCATGCACTGGTTGTCCTATAGTAACATCTTTTGGCTGATGTGGGCTGCTTACCTGATTTTTACCTCTGAGATTGTAGTTGCTCTTGACTTGAGCAACTGCTGTAGCTGTGAAGGCCCTAATTTCCTCATCAGAAGGTCATTGTAAGTTACTCAGAAAATTGTGAGTTCTGAGCATAGGCATAGTTAACTTCATCATCTTCATCATATGGGAACTGTTGGCAGCCCCGAGTTCCATCATTTGTACTCTCATCAGCATCATAAAGAGTGTATCCATTGCTTATGGACATCATATTTACATGATCATCTTGCACATAATGTGGCTCATTGCATTCATTACAAGGTGTAGTATTATCACACAAGGACTGAGCAATCATACACTGTGACTGTGAATGTGGCATCTGACAAATTATACACCATGGAGCATCATCAACAATATTTACAGCTTTCTTTAGAGGATCAGGAGTTTCTTTGACATGTTGAGCTCTTTGATTGGTGTTGTTACGTGGGAATATAGGTTTACCATCATGCCAATTGGTATTATAAGGCATATCATGCAATGATGGCCTCTTTTCCTGCCTTTGATAGACTTGCCTATCAGGACCTATCCCTTTTTCACTTCTAGCTAATCTATAGCTTAGGTCCTTAACAACATTTGCCAATTTGTCTATCTTATCTTCAGGGGCAGATGTATTACCTTGAGTGTTCTGAGGCTTGTTTGGATTCTGCAGAATTTTTATATCATCCCTTCTATTTGTCTTGCCCGATGCTTTCCTGTTGTTTTCAATATTCACTGCAATTCTGAAAGCATCCCTGAGAGTAGCAGGACCTTTATCTCTTAATCCATATGCAGTTTTTGCATCAAAGGCATTGATATACAATATTATGCACATTGGTTCATTTGGCCTCATGTGATGTGGCAATTTGTTTAACACTTTAGTAAATCTTGCATTAAAATCTGCAACCTGCTCATTTGACCCTTTAGTGATACTGGTGAACTCATTTACAAAAAAGCTAGGGTCAGTTTTGTCACCATATTGCTCCTTGAACATCCTTTTAAAATCATCCCATGATGAAATACTCCGGTCAGGCAGATTCTTGTACCATTCTCTTGCCTCATCTATTAAGGATTGCATGAATGACTTCATGAAAACATCCTCATGTTCAACCTCAAAGTTATCCATGACATTTTGAAAGGCTTTTAGATGATCTTCTCCTGACACAGTGTTGTTTCCTAAAAATTTAGGCACTTGCAGCCTCAGATGCTTATCAATGGGGTTAGGATACCCAGGAATACCATCAAATACCAGCTGTCTGAATCTATCTAGTTGCATTGGCTGTCTGTTTAACTGATTAACATTAATATTTCTGTTTGCATTCTGGTTTCTTACATTGTTCAGTGGTATCCTAGCATCGTTCACATTTTGTCTCTCATCATTATGCTGATGTTGCACTTCATTTCTCTGTTGATGTCTCTGCACATTTGCATTCTCAAGGGTAGGAATTGAATTATTCTAGGTAGTCCTTAAAGCTTGCACTTTCTTCCTCAAGTCATCTCTGATTGTTATTGCCTGCTGATATTCGAACTCGGCCCTTAAGCTCCTAATTTCATCAGCTAGTTCTTCCTCACTGGGCCTAGAGGAGGATGGTTTTACCATATTCTGATCATCATCTTCATCATCCCTCAGAGACTCTGCCTCTTCAAACCTTTCACTAGGGTCTAGAAATGGGCGTTCTTGGAACACCTCCGACCTCATTCTCACGCTACCACCCTGTTGCCTCTCATATGCACCCTGAATATCAGCTTCTGCATTTGAAAAGTAAGGCGCATGCTGTCCTGATGGCCTAGGGTTATCTTGCATATCATCATTTTTTCTGGGGGAACCCTCATGACTAACTGAGACAGCTCCCTTTCTTTTGTACATCATTCTTCTTGTTACTGGTAACTCTTTAAATAAAGGATTTTGTTGGGATCTTCTCCCCTGCATATAAATTTTACTTTGACCGGTTGGGAGATTACTTCGGAGTCGCCACCTATTACTAGGAACTGTTTTCTTTTTGTAAATCAGGGTTCTTTCACAATTCCCCAGCAGAGTCGCCAATTTCTGTTGGTGACTCGGATGGGTCACAGATATATTACTGGAGATGATTAGATAGTACTTTTACTTCTCAATCCCCAGCGGAGTCACCAATTTCTGTTGGTTTTTTCCCAGACTGGATGCTTATTCCCAGATTTCCCTACAAGGTAGCCATCAGTGATCAACAGGATCTCTGGGCCAGGGGCCAACAGTGTAGGAGATAGACTCTATATTTTATCTCCTCTTCTTCTTTAGGCTCTGCAAGACCTAGGGGGGTATTCCCTACTCAACATCCATGAGATACGCATACAAGGATTGGGATGCTGTCAGAAAGCAGATAAGTCCTCCTGTAAGTAGACCAAAACTGAAAGATAAGAGCAAAGGGGCTAGCTTTGGGCCTATTTGCAGTTGTAGACAGAGGACTGAGGATCCTAAAACTAATTCTAATGTCCTAATGGTTGTTTTAGATTTTGATTATGATTTTGAGTTTGGATGCAAAGCTGGACATGGTTGTAACACAAACACAAAGCAAGATTGGTGCCTATCCAGGGCCTGGAGTCAATAGACATACACCTGTGAATGATCAGCATGAACAGCTAAAACTGGATTTCAGGGGGATATATGTGATACCTGCCTTACAGATATCTCCCAATACAGAGTGTTAAGTTATCTCTACTTATGGCATCCCTACTGCAGTATACCCTTCCCAATGTTCAACCTGAAAATAGTTTAATCTACCCCTTGAGCAGAAGTTAAAAGATCATACATTCAACACAGGAATTCCATGTTCTAGAGTCTCAAATATTGCTTAAATATCCAGACTCAGAAGAAGAATACATGCAATACTGGAGACAGAATTAACAAAACACATGCCAAGATAGCATTTCTCATATAAGATTAATCATGAAATCAGTGGGTTCATGCCAAAACATACAACAAGAGATACATAGACTCACAGGTTTAGCTGTACAGAGCAACCAGATTAGCTTGTTTTGAATTACAGAGCCAAAAATCTTCAACTTTCAACAACCCCTCTAAAAATGAGTAACACTTCCTGCTTATAACAGCCAGGTAGTGTACCACAGCAATTAATTACATGATTATAACAAAAAAATCTGCCAGATACAGTCCTCAGAAGGAATGGCACTCAGAAAATGTAAATGCAGCAGACAAAGGGGGGCCTCGAGCCACGCGCCACTATCTGGAAGTCTTCATTCTCAATCAGGCAGCCTGATCGCTTGTACCATCGCCCATACTCCTGCTACAGTCGCCATTAAGGGCCTCAACCACCCGCGGTCACTTGAAAACCGTCGCTGCAGTCAAAAAGAAGTTTCCCGCCAAAACGCCTCCTTCGCAGGTTCAAAAATAATGCAAGGGAAAAATCCCACATTGATGGTGTGGAGACAACTTCGGCGCTTTAAAAGCATAGTCGCATACATACCAAGTGTTGAGCGTTTTGCCGTGCTCGACACACGACCCTTCGCCCATAGCCCATCGCCAAGACATACACTATCGGCCCACCGCACAGATCTCCTGCCGACCACAGCGGTCTCGCCAATCACCTACACCTCCACAAGTCACCAACATCCCCATCGGCCAGAGGAGAACCATCGGCCAGCTCCACAAAACTTACCCCGACCTCACAAGTCTCTCCGATCACACACTACACTGCCCCCCTGTCGGTGTGACCAACACCATCGGCCAACAACAAAATACCTACGCCGATGTCAAAGGTTACGCCGATAGCCATTTCACATTCCTTGTCTGTCGGTGTGACCAACACCATCGGCGAGCAACAAAATACCTACGCCGATGTCAAAGGTTACGCCGATGGCCACTCCATGCTCCCCTCCATCGGCGAGACCTATGCCTATGACATCGCATCGGCCAAGCCTCCCACCGTCGGCACAATTCAAAATACCTAGGCCGACAATACAACTCTCACCGATGAACCATGGCTTCATCCCTCCGTCGGCCAAACCCACGCTGATGATTCTTCATCGGCCAAGCTCCTCACATCGGCAGATCAAAACAATGCTAGACCGATACACCAAATCTTGCCGATGAACACTTGACTTACCCCCATCGGCATGACCTACGCCGTCGGTGGAACCATAATATCCTTCGCCGATAGACCAAGCTCTTGCCGATGAACAGGAACACCTAGGGTTTGAAAGAAGAAACCCTCCAACAAGCAAGCTCAATCTCCAGGCCAAAATGAGCACCAACAGTTTGGATGTGTTAGAATATAATGTTAATAGGGGTCATTACCCTTATAAAATTTATATAATGTTCTAATATAAGGTTATAAAACCTTATGTTATAAAGCATATACCATTTAATAATTAATAATCTAATAACTATTAGATTTTTAATTATTTACAAATGGTTGCTTTGAATGGGTGTGACTAATACCCCTTCAAGTATTTTGCCACCCCTTCTCCTTTATTTAAGGAGGTTCTCTCTAATTTGAGAGGGTATGATTTAGAGTTTTGTAGTGAATTATATCACTATGCACATGAGGTATTATTGGCCTTGTGGAAGTATGTAGAGGAGTATATCCCCAGGTTCATTCTATTTCGTAATAGACTATTTTTTGTAAGTGTTTTAATAAAATGATGCTTTATAGGGTTTTTACTTGAAAGGGTTTTCCCCATGTATATCTTGTGTAATGTGTTAAATCTATGCTTGTATAATTCTCTTTTATATTTATATTATATTTTGTTTATAATGGTTAGTATCCTAAGATCCTAATTTCTAACATAATATCAAAGCAGATTAGGCTATACTAATCATTTTTACAAGTTATACTAGAAGAAGTGTAGAACTTGATGGAAAACCTCTTTATGTTCAATAAAGACCTATGCAAGACATCTGGTTTTCCCTTTCTATTGTTTTAAAATCAATTCATTAAAAGTAGGTTAGGAAATGGTAATCATTTTTATAGGTGATATCAAAGAGAATTTTCATACTATTCTTTTTTCTAACATACTGATGGAATTTCCTCAAATAAATTCTTCTCTTGCTAAAATATTTTGTCAAGTATTTTTTTTATTTAACCATCACTAACTCAGAATGTCATTCAAGATAGATAGATAGGTGTAAGGTTGTAATTGGAATTAGCAAATAGGTTCAACTTGTGTGGTGTTAAGTTGCAAGGTGAAGTTGTCATTCATTTAACCCCTTATCCTTTACTTCATCTATTGATATATTGTCACTTTTATTGGTACTATAGATTATGATTCTATGATTCTCCTTTCAACAAAAAAATATATCATCAAATTTAGTTGAAATATAACCATTATATACTACTTGGAAACAAATATGTATAAATATAATAGTTATAAATATATAATTTTTAATTCATGTATTAATTGTTTAAAATTATGAAGAATTCTATTAAATCCTATTAACCATATATATCTATTATGTTTTTTTAAAAGCTATATATTCATAGCATCAAATCGATCTATTTAATGGATTAGATTATTTAAGATAAGGCTATAGGTTGTGTCTCTTTAGGATAGGTCTCAACACATGATAACATTAGTGTGTAATGCTGCATGGTTAAATTTCAATAATCTTAAGTTTTTTTTGGCTTGGTCCTTGAAATAATCTCTAATAAAAGTCGCTACCATTTTATAAAAATCATTGCCACTGATAAAAGTTGATTCCATTTAATAAAATTTGCTTCCACAATAAAACCTGCATCTTCCTTAATGAGAGGCACTTCAAATTAAAACATTAAAACCATTTGTATCCTTATAAGGAAGTCAATACAAGAAGGTTGTTATCGTCTAAAGGAGTACCATTATATTTTTAAAGAGAGGCATATCATTTATGAAAGAAGGGATGCGAGGCTTAAATTTGATGGTTGACCTTGCCTGTCAAATAATTTTTTATGATGGTTATCCATTCAAAGGTGCTCTTAAAATACTATGACATACCTTAGTATAAGTAAAATTATGTATAAAGAAAATATATAGATCATCATAATCCTATATAAAATTTTGATAATCCCTTTAAAATGTCTCCTTTCATGTGATACAATCACTTTAAAATTTTAATTGTATTTTATGGAAAAAATGCCTAAATATGGCTATACGACCATCAAATTTAAGCCCTGAAAGGATGCATCCTTTGTACTAGGAAAGTCATAGTTTGTTTATGTAGTGAGAGTCAGTTATGAAAGTCGAGAAGGCTACTTTTTGAAACATCGAATAGCCTTATTTTAGTTTAATCCTTCATAAAAGATGACGCTTAATGAATCTCTTGTATCCTTTGAAGTAAGGTCATTAATAGTTGTATCTTCTAATGCCTAATAAAGTTTCATCCTTTTTATAAAGGACTTTGTGTCTTTTCTAAGAGGGAAATCACAGCCTTTCCATTAGGGAAGTATAAAAGTGTTTGTTGGAGACATCGATCTTATATGAGGAAAGCCACGATTATTATAATCTCACCAAGGGGTTAATAAAGTACTAAGTCTCAACCCATTCATATAATCTCTTAAAGAGTTAGAAACTACTGAAGTTGCGTCCCTCCTTCACAACCTTTTTTGACCTATATTTTTCCAAGTTTCCCATGTCAACAATAACGTCAAGTAAAATATGATGCCGTGTTGCCTTATTTTAGTGTAATCCTTCATAAAAGATGACGCTTAATGAATCTCTTGCATCCTTTGAAGTAAGGTCATTAATAGTTGTATCTTCTAATACCTAATAAAGTCACATCCTTTTTATAAAGGACTTTGTGTCTTTTCTAAGAGGGAAATCATAGCCTTTCCATTAGGGAAGTATAAAAGTGTTTGTTGGAGACATCGATCTTATATGAGGAAAGCCATGATTATTATAATCTCACCAAGGGCTTAATAAAGTACTAAGTCTCGACCCATTCATATAATCTCTTAAAGAGTTAGAAACTCCTGAAGTTGCGTCCCTCCTTCACAACCTTTTTTGACCTATATTTTTCCAAGTTTCCCATGTCAACAATAACATCAAGTAAAATATGATGCCGTGTTGCCTTATTTTAGTTTAATCCTTCATAAAAGATGACGCTTAATGAATCTCTTGCATCCTTTGAAGTAAGGTCATTAATAGTTGTATCTTCTAATACCTAATAAAGTTACATCCTTTTTATAAAGGACTTTGTGTCTTTTCTAAGAGGGAAATCATAGCCTTTCCATTAGGGAAGTATAAAAGTGTTCGTTGGAGACATCGATCTTATATGAGGAAAGCCACAATTATTATAATCTCACCAAGGGGTTAATAAAGTACTAAGTCTCGACCCATTCATATAATCTCTTAAAGAGTTAGAAACTCCTGAAGTTGCGTCCCTCCTTCACAACCTTTTTTGACCTATATTTTTCCAAGTTTCCCATGTCAACAATAACATCAAGTAAAATATTATGCCGTGTTGGAGTAGTTTTCTACACATTAATCATGTATATTTTTTATATATATTTTTTGTGTGGGTTCTAATATAAATAGTTTTTTGGCCACTTTATGATCATAACATCGAAGCTTGGTTTAATATGTAATATGTAATATGTATATTCTATTGGTATGATTTCCTTCTGTGAGGGGGGAAATTTGGTTATTCAAATCAATGAAAAATAATCCCAAACATCTACAAAATAATAAAGATAAAAGAGATTTAAAATAAAGAATAGACAATACCTTCACCTTTTACCTTTTTGCCTTCTGTAGTTCACCTATCTTCGTTCGATCTTGATTGTGAAGCCCTCAGAAGCTGTTGCTTGCTTGCTTGTTTGAAGATGACAAATGAAGAATGGCTAGGATACTTTGGTATTTGAAGATGAGCTTCAAATACAGAAATGGAGGATGCTATGAAGTGCTCAAATATAATGGGGGTGCCAAAGGCGCACTTAGATTCCTGTAGCATAAGTTTACACAAACTCCAGATATTGAAATGAAGAGAAGAAGGTTATATTTATAGAAGAGAGTGAGGGAAGATCAGTGGTTGAGAAGAAAAGAATGAATCAACGGAGGAGGATTGTTGAGGAACGTGCAACAAATGGAAGAAAGACATGTGTCATTCAAAAAGAAGCTTTGTTGAGTTAAAAGCTTTCTTGATGAGTTTTCATTTTCTTTAAATTAGAATTTATTTTTCTAATTTAAGAGCAAAGTTGCTTTAAAGTTGCTTTAACTCAGCTTTTACTTTTGTATGACAAGAGGAATTTATTTTTAGAAGATATTGAAGATACGAAAAAGAATTAAATAAATAAATTTATTTAATTTAGAAGATAAGAAAACAAATTAAATAAATAAATTTATTTAATTCATTTTTAGAAGATTTGGAAGATAAGAAAGCAAATTAAATAAATAATTTTATTTAATTTAGAAGATAAGAAAACAAATTAAATAAATAAATTTATTTAATTCATTTTTAGAAGATTTGGAAGATAAGAAAGCAAATTAAATAAATAAATTTATTTAATTTATTTTTAGAAGATTTGGAAGATAAGAAAGCAAATTAAATAAATAAATTTATTTAATTTATTTTTAGAAGATTTGGAAGATAAGAAAGCAAATTAAATAAATAAATTTATTTAATTTATTTTTAGAAGATTTGGAAGATAAGAAAGCAAATTAAATAAATAAATTTATTTAATTTATTTTTAGAAGATTTGGAAGATAAGAAAGCAAAATAAATAAATTTATTTAATTTACTTGCACATGATTTTGGAAGAATAAATAAAATATTTAATTATATTTTATTTTTGGGGATTTTAATTTAAATAAATTTGCATTTTATTTAAATTAGGAAGAATGAAAGATTTAATTAAATAATTAAAATTATTTAATTACTTAGAAGAATGGATGTTTTAATTAAATAATTGAAATTATTTAATTATTTAGAAGAATAAAGTTAATGTAGATGAAATTAATAAAATAAACGAAATTTATTTAATTAAATGGGAGGAAGTGAATCAAATAAATAAATAAATTTATTTATTTATTGATAGAGGATTATGAAGATGAAATAAATATTTAAAATATTTATTTAAGTAGAGTCATGTCATTTTTAGGTGTATACACCTTCCAAATCAAACATTGTTGGATATAAATAATTAAGAGTTAGAGTTTAATATGTAACCAAATTCAATAAGGATTTTTTGATCAAGAATCCTAGAAGTTTTAAAGTTTAAGCCTCATGTTGATTTGGTCCCTTACACTAGTTTTTGGGTTCATGGGACTCATTTGCTTATGATAAACTTTTCCAATGTGATAGTGGATTAGAATTAGATGATACATATTGTGATACATAATTATCATCCTTGTCACAACTTAAAAATAGTACAACCTTGCATTTTTTTATTTTCGAGAAAGTGTGGCCTTAGATCTTGTGAACAAGGCATCCTTAAACCATTGCAATGTAAAGATAATATGAGCAAGAAAGAAAAGGTAGAGAAATGAATTGGTGAATATCATTGATCAATGTTTGATTGGATGGTTGATAGAAGTCCACATATGATTGCAAGTCTTGCTTCAATTGGAAATGTGGTTTGATTCCCTTTTTTATTTAGTAAAAAGTAATAGAAAGACAATAGGCGAATAGATCAACAAAGGGAAGTTGATTTCCTTGGTTGGGTATTCAAATATTAAAAAAAGTGATCCATAATAAATCAATGAATTATTGTTTGTCTCAACCTTGTTGGTTGAATGTTTTAGATGTTGTTGCGTGTTCTTGATGAGTGCCCCATACTTAAATCTTCAAATAGCTTTGCTTAGCCTTGCATCATCCAAACATACTTGTTAATTGTATTTCAAGTAATGACCTAATGGAAAATTTTGTCAAACATCTCATACGGTTAAAATCTTTATCTCTTCATTAATTCTCCTCAAGACTTCGACATATTTGCATTTGAAAGCCATGAATTAACTTATTTTTTGTACTTTTGACTCTAGCCCTACTCAAACATCATTTTGATCTTTAAAAGCCATTCATTATATTAAATTATCAAAATAAAGGGTCTCCTATCAACGTATGCTCTTATTGTTGTAATACTAATTCTAATTGTAATAGGAAAGGGAACAAGTCAATCATTTCATATTTTATTAATGAACTTGTTTTATATGTTGTATGCAATATTTTAGGTGAACTATAAACCCAAACTTACCATTTGGTTATCATCCATACATACTTGTAACTTATAAAACACCATTTCTTTTTGTCTTGGACAATCATCTCCTCTAAACAAAAGAGATTGACACATTTCATCAAACCCAATATCTCAATTATAACTAAAAGTGTCATATTGACATGCACATAGATGATAAAACTTATTTAAACAAGTCCACCATTACAAGTAATAAGAAAACCATATATTCTTAAGGGGATTTCCTCTAATGGAGGAAAATCCCATGTGTCATGACTCACATTTTGTGCTGAACTGTTGTATGTTCAAATTATGTTTCAAACAAATAATATTATTCATAAATTTTTGAAAATGTGTGATAAAACTTAGCTGATCATTTGAGGTAAGGATCTATGGCAAGAGTTTATAAAATGTAAAGACATCTTTGAGATAATGTCTTTCCTTTATCCATTATATTATTATCATTTTTTATTGTAAATATTTGGAAGATAAATTAAATTTTCTATTACTAAGGCCATGACAAATAGACACCATAATAATTCCAAAACTATTAGTGGCAACATTATTTATATATTCACCAAAAAGGGTTATTTCAACATGCATTTAGCATCTTTATGCTCTTTTTTACTTCTCTAAAAATAAACTCTAAATTTATTGGGGATAAAAGCACCTACATGCAATGGGTGGTTGTCACCTTAATAAACTATCTGGGGAGCAAGCCTAGAAAGGATAGTGTTGTGCCTTGCACACATGCCCCACATTTTGCATTAGCAAAATGAGGCCCCCCTCTTTTTGGATGAGTTTCTAGTGATTTCCTCGCTTCTTTCAATCCTGTAGCTTGTTATGAGGGCTCTAGGCCTTGGTTGAGTAGCATGGTTCATTTGTACTGGTTTGATCTATCTTAATGATTTGAGGGTCTTGGTTGCCCACCATGGTCTTGAGGTGCATTTGGTTGTCCTTGAGGGTTTTATTATGATTGTTTTGAGTAGTTTCGACCTCAGGGGAATTGGTTTTAGTATGTTCTTCTGAGCCAATTTGATCTACCCCATATGATTAAGCTTGAGTTGGTCTTAACATGCTTTGATTTGAGGGGTTGTGATTGGCACCGTGTTTTGTTGCTTCGTCATGTCATTTGGGTCTTGACATAATTTTAGATTGTGAGGCTTTGGGTTGTTTAGGAAGATCCTCATTGGTATTATTTCATCTTATCTTGTTATTATTGTCATCCTGATAGGAGTTTTTGAGCATATTTTATGATAATTGAATGACTAGGGGCATGTAATCTCGATCACCATGTAGAATCTTTTAAATTTAAGATCATTTAGTTGTCTAACAGGGGATAGAGCTTTGAGTGCATGTTTCGATCCATTATCCCATTAAGAATATTTTATGAAGCCATGTTTCCTACCTTTGATTGGTATTATCACAATCTCCCATATTTTGGGGATAGGGTATATGTAGGTTGTCATTTAATGGAAAGTGGGTAATTGTTGAAAATTAGTTTGTGAGGTCATTATATTGTTTGTGAAGTTTTTTCATCTTGGCAGAAATATGACATTTAACTAGATATGTCTAGTATGCCTTAATATCCCCTCCACCTTCGTGTTCCCACATTATCCTATTGGATAACAATTTTATGCAATATCCTTTTGACTACGAAACCTCCACAAAGTGAATTCTTCGAAAATGAATGTGAATCTAGTTGCCAATGTAAATCTCATATATCCTATTGTGCCATGCACACATGCCCCATTTTGCTTTGGCTTGGAGTCTCAACCTTTTCCTCCTTATGATGATGAGAAAGTAAAATGGTGCTTAGAATGCAAGATTTGTTCCAAATTTGGGCATTTGTGATGATTTGGGTCTACTTGGTGCTTTTCATGATTGATTTGTAAAGGCTTGATTATTTTTTATGCATGAGAGGTTTGTCCTTTGATTTTTGCGCTAAAATTGAGGTTCACTGGATAAAACGCTTAAAACCATTGCTGCAAGATGTGTCATTGCAAAATCATGTCAAATTCTTCAAAGTTTTACTAAGGGGTCCCTATACTTTCACCCTGATGCATATTGTTGATCTCTTGAATTTGGCTAAGTTTGAAACCCTAAAAAATTGGCTATATGAAATCTGATGGATCCTCCAAATTTTAGAATCTGCATTTTAACTTCTATGGATCCGAAACCTATCTCAAACATCTTAATAGTATATTTTAAAATATTTAAAGTATAAGAAATTCAATATTATACTAAAATATATTTTAAAATATACTGTCCTGAGAGAATTTTAAGACTTGACGGGATTTTCATCTCCTGCAGGACATTGCGCTAAAATCACACTTCACTGCACTTTGCACTAAAATCTCACTTCACTGCACTTTGCGCTAAAATGACATGTCACTGGATAAGTGCTAAAAATGTTAGTCATCAGACATATCCAGTGACCATCAAAAGTTCTGCTAAAGTTTAGACTCGGTCACCTTAGGTGAAAAGCGAGTTTTCCTTGCATCTCTAGACATTGCACTAATATCTCTTAGGATAGGATATATCCAGTGACCTTCCAATTCCCTGCTTGTCTGGTGAAGACCCATTTCTCCGCCTAGGATAAGAGGATCCCTTTGCATTGAAAACTTGGATCACATGACACATCGAGTGATCCCCTTTCAACCTGCAAATCCAGTGAAGCCCAAATCTCCGCTTTATCCCGTTAGAGCAAAAAAACCTACTTTAGAGCCAAAGTGGTTAATTCAACTAAAATGTTCACTTCATATTGGACAATTGCATCATTCTATCATTCTTAAGGTTTTATCTATCATGATTGATGTGAAAGTTGATAATTTTAGCACTGCATAGTGATATCCAGTGACCCCCAAAAATCTTGCTTTTTGCCAAAAAGGGTGTAAAAACATGAAATAATAGTTTTCTACCAGATCCAAATGGGCACAGAAACATCCTAGGTCAACATAAATATGATATGGGTAGTTGAAAATGATAAATAAACTTAGAAAATCATGGGAAAACACCAAATTTGTGAAGTTGTCCATGGCAACAAAATTGGTATTGAGCTGTCCCTGATTGATCCACGACTACAAAGGGATATATTTTGATTTATCTTGACTGAAAATGATTTGTTTATGATGAAATTAATTCTTGGCATTGTGGATTGCAGGTCTGAGAGGATGAAGCACAAGGAACTAGCTGGAGCCACCATGAAGGATGAAAACCCAGAGATACCCTGTTGACTTGGACATGAAGAATCATCATCTTATCAACCAAACCACTATTGTACCTATGAAAGGAAGTTAGTATGATGTCAAAGGTGATGAAAATAAGCCCTAAAATCTGGAAGATACAGGAGATTAGGCCTACATCATTGCTGTTCCTGCAGAGCTTGTTCAAAGTTCAGGACCTGTTCTAGCCATCTAGACAGAAAATCAATCTAGCAAGCCTCTAGTTGGACATGTCTTCATAAAAAACATCCCACATACTCCTCTTGACCAGTCAACTAATTGGAAACAAGTTTTGTCTCATTAGACAACTCAAAAAGTGACTATTTCGTCTTGTTCCCATGAGCTAAAAAAATGTAATTTCATCTTTTTCCTAAAGGACAAAGTCAAATCCAGGATTGTAACTACCCATCAACCAAAATTAAATGTTGTCAAATCTAAGCCCTTAGTGTTGGGTTAATCCTCGCCATCCATTGAAAAACTTACTATGCTTGCCTCTCTATTTAAATGCAACCTGTCTAATTGCAAAAGTGGTAAGAAAGACTGAAGAGAAAATAATTGTTGAAACTCAGCCATTTTCTAAATCAATGTAAACAAAATTTCATTTGATGCTACCATATGAGTTCATTTTGTTGATTGGATATGGTTCTCATGGTTCCTCTTCATCTTTCTGAGTAATTATTTAGATATTTAATGGATTTCATGTCCATACCATTGATGGCTTGCTGATTGTATGTCATTGTGCATGGTTAGTCTAGGCACACTTTTATGAGCTAAGTTTGATTGTGAGTTCATTGAACTGCGTCAGAAATTGGGTTTTGGATGAACCCTTCACAGTTTGAAAACCCTTATGTTTCCTCAAAAGATTGCACAATCTCTGTAGCATTGTGGGTTACCTGGCTAAGCAAAGATTCATTTATTGTTGGGAATTTGTCTATCTGTTTGATAATCATTCATGTAACTGTCTATAGGACCTCTTTACCCCTTCTCTCTCCCATTCTCTTTTACATTTTCTTTACATACATTCGTTAGACTTAGGGTTTCAAGCAACATCACATTGCCTATCAGCTGATAAAGTTCAGACTTAATAGTCTGCATCGCTTAGGGTTTCTGCATACTTATTGCTGTCATAATTTCACAAACCCTACATTGCATATAAGTCCCCTTGGTTGGAACAATGAAGTACATATCCACTAAGTTATCCTACGAGTCAAGACCTAATAGTATAAACTTCGGGGTAGTCCTATTCTAAAGTTTTGGGATAGGATTCCTTTCAAGAGGTGAGATACCCTGTATCTTACCTGTGTTGTGTGCTAAAACACCCATCAACATATCCATTGATCACCAGAAACCTCATAAATGTTAGAAATGAAGGTGCAAACCACACAATGGAAATCTGATTCAAACCTTATTTACATGTCATCTAAACAATGTCAAATCAATGGAGATTGCAATAGAAATAAAACCCACTACACTAAAATAACATGCATAAAGAACTGAACACATAACACAATATGTAATGTGGAGAAAACTTTTTTGGGTAAAAAACTCCACCAAGAAAAGAGGCTCCATGTTGTATTATCTTCAAATATGAGATTACAATACATGCACTTCCTCTCCTTCTCCAGTCTTCAATCCAGCGATGTTTGTTACTCTCAAATCTAATAAAAATGTAGTAAAAATATCCTTATAAAAGGGGATTGCCTTCTAGGGCAAGATAATCGATGTAGTGCCCCTAATTTTTGGCTTGTGACAGTTGATAGTTTTTCTATTACACTTAGACAGTTTTGAGACATATGGTTGATCGACTCATGGTTTATGCTTATTATGTTCATGATGGATTTTGATTGATTGATGTGGTTGTTAACATGTGTTATGGGCAATATGATGACATTATTGATATTACAGTTTATGTTGTGTTTTGACATGATTAAGTTGATGTTTAATTGATTATGCTGAATAATGTTACTATGCTTTATGTGTTTGAATGTTATCTGATTGTTAGTTAGAAGTGTTTATGTCTACTGTCATGCTTTAGAGCAAGGACGGTGTAGTATTACTCATTACGAGCACCCTACTATGCTGTGATTCCCTGACTCTGTGTGTTTGTTATATTTGCATATGTTCGTATACAACCTATTGTTTTGATGTAGGTTGTAGGTACCGGGCATCGACGCCACTTGACTTAGTAGGTTTGAACATGCCCTTACACCAATGGATAACATTGATGGGAGATAACATGGGGTCCCCTAGGTCAGTCTTTGTTTTCAGTTTGTGCTCATGGGTCTTGATGTCACTCTGGGATTCTTGCCTCAGATTTGGTCATCTTGTGGTATGTAGAGTTATTGTCAAGTTTTTCTTACAAAGCCAATGTGTATTTTGGAAATGCATTAATGAATTTATTATTATTATAATAATGATATTGATAAGTTGGATATAATAGTATTTTACTAGTTGTTATTTAGCAATGCGAAATTAGGAATGTTGTTTAAGTGTTTTGATAAAGATTAAATTAATAGTTTTAGTGATTTTAATAATATATTGTCCTAAGTCATTAATAATATTTTATTATTAATATTACATGGTAGTTTAAAGAAAAAAAATATTATTAGTTAATAATTTATTGCTTGTGAGTTGTCGTATGAGAATTCTGATTTGGAGAATCTCTTTGGGAAAGAAAATTTAATTGTTTTCAAGTTTTGAGAGTAGTGGGATTCTGTAACGGATTTTGGTAGTGGGGAATTTATGAAATTTGTCTATTTTTGTATCTCGGGGGGGGGGGGGTGGGTTATTTTGAGGGAGAGGTCATCTTGAGTGGGATAGACAAAAATTTGGGGAAAAAAAGGTTACGGGAAACTGAAGAGGTTGGGAGCTGAAGAATTTTGAAGCTTGGATTGAAGTTCAGGTATGTTTACTTGTACTTTTGAGCAAATTTGATAAAAATTAGTTTATGTCCCTATTGAATTTCTTGTGTAACACTTGATCATGTCTCTTTAATCTAGTGGCCCAGTCTTCCTGTAGTCATTTGAATCTGAAGTTTTCTTGTAGCCTTGTCTATTCTCAAATTTAATTTTTTTTTATAGCAAGATTATTTCTTTCTCTTTATTTCTCATTTCACCTATTTCAAATCTTGCCTAAACCTTGGTTTTCAATTAATATGGAATCTTTTGCTAGTTGCTTTGGACTCACTTCTTAATTTTTTTCCTAGCCTGTAATATCAATTTTTTTTATAGATGGAATGATTAGCCTGTTGAAAATTCAATCAAATATATTTTCTTCTACTCCAACATGCCATCGTACGGCCCCCTCAATCTTTATCCCTCTAAACTCTATCTAAAATCAATGATAAAAGTTAGTGTTGATGGGTCAATTTTTGGTCAAACTTCAAATTGCTACAACTATTTGCCTCAGCCGCCACCATAAGGCCTGATCCCTGCCTTCTTTGAATTCTTTCTGCCTTTAATTTTTGCTTTACCTTGCACATTTATGCCTAGCCGTACATCATGATAAAAGAAGGGCTTGAGCAATCTCAGGAAAATGATTTTTAAACCTCCTACAAGGCCGTGGTACGACGTTTTGCTGGGCTATTCTAGTCAGTATAAAAAAAATATATAAAAGATAATAAAACATGTATCTTGCCTGTGATCCGTACTTCTTGGGGTCATTTTTCTTCCTGGATCTACTACAATTTTCTCCTCCTCTGCCAGACGTTTTGAAAATCTCTAGTTTCCCTGTTAATTCCTTGAATCATTGAAAATTTGTAATGGTTTCATTCTCTATCTCTGCAATCTGTATTGTCATCTTCCTCTCATGGCTTTCTTGTGGGAGATCATTCACCATTTTTTAAAAAAAAAACCTTATAAGTTTCTTTCAATTTCATCTCTCTAGATTTATGGCTCCCAATTAAATTATATTATTATTGTTTCTTTTCTTACAATGAAGTTTTAGCAAGAGTTCATTTAATAGAGTAGGAAGATTGGCAATTAAATTGATTTAGAAAGTTTATAATAGAAACTCCAGGAATATTTAGTAGACCTTGCATAAATGATTATCATTTGGAGTTAGTTAATTTGTTAAATAGATTTTAAGTAACCCATTAGGAATAAAAAAATGATGAAATTAATTATTAGTATAACTTATATATATTTGTTAGGATAGATTTGTAATATTTTATTCTTTAGAGTAATTGCCCTTATTAAGAATAGAATTGAATTAGTAAATGTAAGAATGTTAAATGAATAAATTAGAATTTTAATGTGAAATAGATTATAATGGTAATGCTAGTTGGTAAGCAACTGTTAGATAGTATTATAATTCTAGAATTAAAACCTTATAGTGCTTTCATGTTTAAAATTGCTTGAAGGTGATATGTTGAGTTAAATTTAGATATAATATATGGTCTTTCTTGTAATTCCATTGTCAGTTAGTATCAACAAGTAGTAATGAAGGAATTGGGTTATTGCATTTTCCTTTGGATATGAGTCATTTTGTTCTAGTGGGATGTTATGGTTATTAAGTGTCAAGTTGTTTAAACCTTTGATTTCCATACCGGGAAATGGATATATGGATAGTAGTTTTGTGTTTTAAGATTTACCCAACTCTAGAGGTTTTGGTTAGCTAAGGATGGGATCAGAAGGCCTAGTTGGCAAGATCAACCTCCTTGTCTCCATGAGAGGATGTGTCGGTTCTGCATGTGTCACTTTATGGGGCCGGTGCCTAGAGAGAGGCTGCCATGATAACCATAGACGGGGGCTGGCTTCTAAAGAGAGATAGCCTTGATAACCCATGCTAGGACCATGTGATGACACTCTCCTTACTGCAGCCTAGTTACTTCCTTTTTGTTAACTTTGTTGTTGCCTTTGGAGTACTGTCTTGTCTTGATGATTTGTGTAGTCTTGATAATTTGTATTGTCTGTGTCGAGTTTGTATCTACCTAGTTGTATCCTTTTACTTAGTGGAACCTCATCGTTATCTCCTAGCTCGGGGGGTGGACCTCAGGGTTCCACATGGTTGGGTGGAAGAGCTTAATCCATTGGTTTTTCTTGGTTGACCTGATTTGTGATCACTGTAGATGTGTTTCCAGTTCCAGATTTGTACTTGCATCCTCAGAGCTGTATTATATTTTTAGAATTGTATAATCCTGTTGTATATGGTAAACTGATGTAAATTCAGACATGAATCTTGTAATCATGTAATCTTGTAGTTGAACTTTTGTAACTATTCATATCTGCAAATGAATAATGTAATCCTCTTCTGTTGGATCATAATGTATATTACTTTTGTAGTTAAGAAACTATGTTTTATTGATGCAGTTATGTCCCTAGAGATGTTAGTTGATGTTATTATTAGTATTGTTGATCTAGTAATTATTGTATATAATTGTGTTAAAAAAAATATTTCTGCATCTTCTTGTTCTGTTAACTTAACTCTCTAGGGTTGCATGATGGGGCCTGACATTTGGTATCAGAGCCAAGTTTAAACACTGGGTACTCTAGTTATAACTAAGCCCATTATTTGACCTAGTGCTTAAACTCTGTAGATTAACTTTCATCCTTGTTGTCTCCCTCTTTGTGTGTAATGAATTATCCTTTGGTGTTGTAGGTAGATGCCTGGAGGTAGAGGCCAAGGTCGTGGTAGAGGTAGGGGTCGTGGGAGAGGTGGTGGTGGTACACCTTCTCCCAATTCTCCTCATGAAAGTGCCCATGAAGGTGGGGGTCAGAATATGGAAGGTCAAAGTCAGCCTGAGGGAGCATAGTTGCGTCAGTTGCTTGAGGAGGGCCTTACACGTTTAGGCCCTAGACAGGAAGTAGAGCAGTCTAGAGGGGGACAAGAGGTAGATCAGCCATAAGCTAGGGAAAGAGAGAGATCACCTAGGCGGAGAGAATTGACAGCTGAGCAGGAGGCCACTTTAGCGAGTCATATGAGAGATCTTATGAGGGCATGCCCTCCCACCTTTGATGGAGCTGGTAGTGGTCTAGAGGTAGAGACTTGGTTATTGGATATAGGCAGGTGTTTCACCATGCATCTGTATGGTAGCAACACCAAGGCTAGATGTGCGATTCTGCATCTTAGAGGTTTTGCTTTGACTTGGTGGCATTTAGAGGAGTAGAAGTTGCACTTGGACATTAGCACTATTTCTTGGGAGTTGTTCTTAGAGAGATTCAGAGCCCGTTTCCTGTCTGATCATTGGAGGCAGCGTCGTGCTGATGAGTTCCATGAGCTAAGGCAGGTGGCCATGTTAGTCGAGCAGTATGAGCATAGATTCTATGAGCTCAAGCAGTATGTAGGTATCAGAGATGATGAGACTATGTTAGTGCAACATTTCATCAAGAGCTTAAATACTTAGATCAGTGGAGGGGTTCGTGTATTCAAACTTAAGACTATGGAGGTAGCAGTGGAGAAAGCCCGTTTAGTAGAGGAGAATTTGACTATGGCACTTGGAGGGCATACATGTGTGCATATTGGTAGTGCACCTTCTACAGGATTCGGTTCTCGTGGTGGACATACTCAGGCATCAGGACCTCATGCACCCTCAAAGTGTGGATAGTAGTAGCAGTACTCTCAGGCCAAACCAAAGAACTCTCAGCCTCAGTAGGGTATCAGATTTCAAAATAAGAAGAATCAGAGTTGGCAGCGTTCTAGGCAGGATCGTGTTGATTGCCCTGCTTAGAGCTCGCAGTTTACAGTGAGTATGGGTAGTTTCTAGCAGTCTAATGCTTTTTAGGGTGGCGGTGGTTTTGGTAGAGGTACAGGGTGTTTCTCTTGCGGCCAATAGGGCCATATTGCTAGACAATGTCCTCAGAGGAATGCTTCAGGTTTTGGTCATAGGTCGGCGGCTTCAGAGCTGATGGTAGGTGATGCAAGTAGGTCACACAGAATTTTTGTAGCAATAGATAACCGCAAGGAAGAGCATTGGGGTACCATGGTGGAGGCCTTTGGTTTTATGTGAGGTATTAGTTTTTCTATTCTTTTTGATTCTGGTGATTCTGATTTGTTCATTTCTCCTTCTCTTATGGAGTGCTATGGTTTAGTGGGAACAAAGTAGGATGATAGGTGGCAGGTTGAGTTAGCTTCTGGGGCTAAGGTCACACTTGAGTCTTTAGTGCATGGTTGTGAGTTGAGGATTGGCTCTCTATCTTCTATAGTAGACCTTTGCATCCTACCCCTTGGTTCATATGATATAATATTAGGTATGGATTGGTTAGAGGCCCATCAAGCAATGATCGATTATCAGCATAAGTCAGTCAGATGTGTGGATGATTCTGATAAAGAGGTGGAGGTAGTTGGTATCCAGAGACCTATTTCCCTACGTATGATCTTTTCTATGCAGCTTAAGAGATGCATGCATCAGGGATATCAGCTCTTTGCAATGACAGTTAATGACTTGGAGATGGGGGAGAGTCGAGAGACATCTCTTGACAATCATCCACTTTTGAGAGAGTATGCTGATGTTTTTCCTTCCAAGATTTTGAGGATGCCACCTAAGCGTGACATCAGCTTCAGGATTGATCTTCTTCCCGGCACAGAGCCTATCTCACGAGCTCCATACAGGATGACCACTTAGGAGCTTAAGGAGCTTCAATTGCATTTGGAGAAGTTGTTAGCCAAGGTATTCATTCGACCTAGTGTTTCACCATGGGGAGCACCTGTGATCTTTGTGAAGAAGAAGGATGGATCTTTGTGGCTGTGTATTGACTATCGACAGCTCAATAAGGTGACAGTGAAGAATAGGTACCCCTTGCCACGGATTGACGATCTGTTTGACTAGATTAAGGGAGCTAAGGTGTTTTCTAAAATTGACCTTAAGTCAGGATATCATCAGTTGTGGATTTTTGAGCTAGATATTTATAAGACAACATTTCGTACCCATTATGGTCATTATGAGTTTACAGTTGTACCATTCAGATTGACGAATGCACCTTTGATTTTCATGAGCCTGATGAATGGTGTATTTCACACTTATCTCGACAAGTTTTTCCTTGTATTTTTGGATGATATTTTGATTTATTCAAGGACTATAGAGGAGCATGAGGAGCATTTGCGTCAAGTGTTATAATGTCTGAGAGAAAATCAACTTTTATGCTAATTTGTCGAAATGCAAATTCCTTCAGACAGAGGTGAAGTATTTGGGTCATGTCATCTTTGGAGAGGGTATTGCAGTGGATCCTTCGAAGATCCAAGCTATTATGGATTGGCTTGCACCTACTAATGTTTCTGAGGTCCGCAATTTTATGGGTTTGGCGGGCTATTATTGTCATTTTGTTATGGGTTTTTCAAGGATTTCTCATCCTATTACTTCTCTTTAGAGGAAAGGGAAGAAGTTTGTTTGGTCAGAGCAGTGTTAGGTAGCTTTTCAGACCTTTAAGGAGCGGTTGACTAGTGCACCTATTTTGGTAGTTCTTGACCCTACCGGGGACTTTGTTATGTGTACAGATGCTTCTTTGGAGGGTTTAGGAGCAGTTCTGATGCAAGATAGTCACGTGATTGCATATGAGTCTCGCAAACTCAAGGATCACTAATTGAACTATCCCACTCATGATCTGGAATTAGTTGCAGTTGTGCATGCCTTGGTGAGGTGGAGGCATTTTCTTTTAAGGCATCAGTTTGAGTTGCACAGTGATCATCATAGTTTACAGTATATTTTTATGCAACCAAAATTGAATGCGAGGCAGAGGCGATGGATGGAGTTCTTGTGTGAGTATGAATTTGAGGTCAATTACATTTAGGGCAAGGCAAATGTTGTGGTAGATGCTCTTAGTTGGCGGAGACATGAGATCTTAGCAGTCACTCTCAAAGTTGATTTGAGGGGTCAGATTCTTGCAGCACTTCCTACCAATAGTTGGTATCAAGAGTTGAAGTTTGAGGTTGAGTCAAGTAAACCATTGGAGGGTAGATTTTCTGGTTACTCTCTTGAGTTAGGTGATCTTTTGCGACATTTGGGTCGTATTTATGTTCCTATTTCTGAGGATATTTGTACCCTAGTTATGTCAGAGGCACATTGGGCACCCTATTCTACTCATCCGGGTGTCAAGAAGATGCATGCAGATCTTTGTCAGTTGTACTTTTGGAGTGGCATGAAGTGGGATATTTTTGATTTTGTGTCGAGATGTCTTGAGTGTCAGAGGGTGAAGGTGGAGCACTAGCACCCTGTAGGTCTTTTACAGTCCCATCTTTTTCCAGAATGGAAATGGGACATCATTTCAATAGAATTCATAGTAGGGTTGCCGGTATCCTCCCGTCAACATGATGCTATTATGGTCACTGTGGATAGGTTGAAGAAGGTAGCCCACTTCTCTCCTATCCATTCATCTTATAATGCTTCTATGGTGGCCAGAGTGTTCATGGAGGACATAGTCAGACTTCATGGGATTCCTTGTAGGATCATCTTTGATAGGGATGCAGTGTTCACCTCAGCCCTTTGGACTTCTCTACAACATGCCTTGGGGACACAACTAAATTTCAGTTCAACCTACTATTCAGAGACTAATGGTCAGATCGAGAGGGTTAATTAGGTTCTCAAGGATATGCTTAGGATGTATGTGATGGATCGGTAGAGCCATTGAGAGGACTATTTGTATCTGGTGGAGTTTACTTATAATAATGGTTATCATAGTGCTATCAGCATGTCTCCATTTTAGGCTTTGTATGGTCGTCCTTGTTGGACCCCACTGAGTTGGGATCATCTCGAGGATAGAGTTCTTTTAGGACTAGATATGCTTAGAGATATGGAGCAGTACGTTGAGCGGATTAGAGAGCATTTGGTGCGTATGATAGGTAGAAGAAGTATGCAGATGCTCATAGAGTCAATCGATAGTTTTCAGTTGGGGATTGAGTATTCTTGCATCTGCAATTGCGAAAGAATCTGATCTATTACAGAAAAGGATCTAAGCTCGTACCATGCTTTATTGGACCTTTTGAGGTGTTAGAGAGGATTGGTCCTGTTGCTTATTGTCTTGCTTTGCCACCCAACCTTTCACGCATCCATGATGTGTTTCATGTTTCTGTACCTAGACCTTACTATCCAGATATTGCTTATGTTCTTGATTGGACTGCTCTATAGGTAGAGGACAGGTAGCCGACTTTGGAGCCCATAGGCATTATGTAGCATAGGAGGCTTGCTCTCAGGGGCAGAGACGTGGAGCAGGTTAGGGTCTAATGGGATCCTAATGATGAGACTTCTGCTACCTAGGAGGATGCTTCCAGGATGAGAGAGTTATACCCTTACTTATTTGAAGGCTTCCAGGAGTAAGCCTAATTTTGGGGGGAGGATGTAATGCCCCTCATTTTTGGCTTGTGATAGTTGATAGTTTTTCTATTGCACTTAGACAATTTTGAGACATATGGTTTATGCTTATTATGTTCATGATGGATTTTGATTAATTGATGTGGTTGTTGACATGTGTTATGGGCAGTATGATGACATTATTGATATTACAGTTTATGTTGTGTTTTGACATGATTAAGTTGATGGTTAATTGATTATGTTGAATAATGTTACTATGCTTTATGTGATTGAATGTTATCTGATTGTTAGTTAGAAATGTTTATGTTTATTCTCATGCTTTAGAGCAGGGATAGTGTAGTATTACTCATTACGAGCACCCTACTATGCTGCGATTTCGTGACTCTGTGTGTTTGTTATATTTGCATATGTTTGTATACAACCTATCATTTTGATGTAGGTTGTAGGTACCGGACATCAACTCCACCTGACTTAGAAGGTTTGAGCATGCCCTTACACCAATGGATAATGTTGACGGGAGATAACATGGGGTCCCCTATGTCAGTCTTTGTTTTCAATTTGTGGTCATGGGTCTTGATGTCACTCTGGGATTCTTGCCTTAGATTTGGTCGTCTTGTGGTATGTAGAGTTATTGTCGAGTTTTGCTTATAAAGCCAATGTGTATTTTGGAAATGCATTAATGATTTTATTATAATAATAATAATGATATTAATAAGTTAGATATAATAGTATTTTACTAGTCATTATTTAGTAATGCGGAATTAGGAATGTTGTTTAAGTGTTTTGATAAAGATTAAATAATAGTTTTAATGATTTTAATAAGATATTGTCCTAAGTCATTAATAATATTTTATTATTAATATTACATGGTAGTTTGAAGAAAAAAATATATTATTAGTTAATAATTTATTGCTTGTGAGTTGTCGTATGAGAATTCTGATTTGGAGAATCTCTCTGGGAAAGAAAATTTAATTGTTTTCAATTTTTGAGAGTAGCAGGATTCTGTAACGGATTTTAGTAGTGGAGAATTTATGAGCTTTGTCTATTTTGTATCTCAGGGGGGGGGTGGTGGTTATTTTGAGGGGGAGGTCATCTTGAGTGGGATAGACAGAAATTTGGGAAAAAAAAGTTACGGGAAACTGAAGAGGTTGGGAGCTGAAGAATTTTGAAGCTTGGATTGAAGTTCGGGTATGTTTACTTGTACTTTTGAGCAAATTTGATAAAAATTAGTTTATGTCCCTATTGAATTTCTTGTGTAACACTTGATCATGTCTCTTTAATCCAGTGGCCCAGTCTTCCTGTAGTCATTTGAATCTGAAGTTTTCCTGTAACCTTGTCTGTTCTTGAATTTAACTTTTTTATAGCAAGACTATTTCTTTCTCTTTATTTCTTGTTTCACCTATTTCGAATCTTGCTTGAACCTTGGTTTTCAATTAATATGGAATCTTCTACCAGTTGCTTTGGACTCACTTCTTAATTTTTTTCCTGGCTTGTAATATCAATTTTTTTAGATGGAATGATTAGCCTGTTGAAAATTCAATCAAACGTATTTTCTTCTGCTCCAGCATGCCGTCGTATGGCCCCCTCAATCTTTATCCCTCTAAACTCTGTTTGAAATCAATGATAAAAGTTAGTGTTGATGGGTCAATTTTTGGTCAAACTTCAAACTGCTGCAACCATCTCCCTCAGTCACCGCCTTACAGCCTCATCCCTACCTTCTTTGAATTCTTTCTGCCTTTAATTTTTGCTTTACCTTGCACATTTATGCCTAGCCATACGGCGTTAGAAAAGAAGGGCCTGAGTAATCTCAGGAAAATAATTTTTAAACCTCCTCCAAGGCCGTGGTATGGCGTTTTGCTGGGATGTTCTAGTCAGTATAAAAAAAAATATATAAAAGATAATAAAACATGTATCTTGCCTGTGATCCGTACTACAATTTTCTTCCTGAATCTACTACAATTTTCTCCTCATCTGCCAGACATTTTGAAAATCTTTGGTTTCTCTGTTAATTCTTTGAATCTCTAAAAATTTGTAATGGTTTCATTCTCTGTCTCTACAATCTGTATTGTCATCTTCCTCTCATGACTTTCTTCTGGCAGATCATTCACCATTTTCTTTTTAAAAAAACCTTATAAGTTTCTTTCAATTTCATCTCTCTAGATTTATGGCTCCCAATTAAATTATATTATTATTGTTTCTTTTCTTACAATGAAGTTTTAGCAAGAGTTCATTTAATAGAGTAGGAAGATTGGCAATTAAATTTATTTAGAATGTTTCTAATAGAAACTCCAAGAATATTTAGTAAACCTTGCATAAATGATTATCATTTGGAGTTAGTTAATTTGTTAAATAGATCTTAAGTAACCCACTAGGAATAAAAAAAATGATGAAATTAATTATTAGTATAACTTATATATATTTGTTAGAATAGATTTCTAATATTTTATTCTTTAGAGTAATTGCCCTTATTAAGAATATAATTGAATTAGTAAATGTAAGAATGTTAAATTAATAAATTAGAGTTTTAATGTGAAATAGATTATAATGGTAATGCTAGTTAGTAAGCAAATGTTAGACAGTATTATAATTCTAGAATTAAAACCTTATAGTGCTTTCATGTTTAAAATTGTTCGAAGGTGATATGTTGAGTTAAATTTAGATATAATATATGGTCTTTCTTGTAATTCCATTGTCAGTTAGTATCGACAAGTAGTAATGAAGGAATTGGGTTATTACATTTTCCTTTGGTTCTGAGTCATTTTGTTCTAGTGGGATGTTATGGTTATTAAGTGTCAAGTTGTTTAAACCTTTGATTTCCATATCGAGAAATAGATATATGGATAGTAGTTTTGTGTTTTAAGATTTACCCAACTCCAGAGGTTTTGGTTACCTGAGTTCCAGTGCAACATTGTGACTTGTCATTTTAAATTCTTTCATTTGATATGAGATTTTGAAGGGGATAAAGGAAAGATTGTTGTTGGAGGTTTTGGATTTGAAATTGACTATGTGATGTATGCAAGAGGATAGATGCTTTGCAATCTCTTTTCCACACATGTTATTTTGGATGGCTCCTGTTTGTTGGCTAGGGGTTGCTAGTTGCATGTACGAGAGTGGCTTTCATGGTATGGTCTGTGCCCAAAGTGGCTACCTAGATAACCCCATGGAAGTTGTAATCAAGTGATAACTTAATAATTTATCTAGGTGGGTTGGGTAGTAATTC
This sequence comes from Cunninghamia lanceolata, assembly GCA_027924645.1. NCBI lineage: Eukaryota > Viridiplantae > Streptophyta > Pinopsida > Cupressales > Cupressaceae > Cunninghamia > Cunninghamia lanceolata. The sequence continues at coordinate 4,032,604 of BSBN01000463.1, read as the reverse complement.
ACATAACAAGATAAGTATGATGCCTCACCCATGCCTTGAGTGCTCTCATAGGCTAAGGATGGGATGAGAAGGCCTGGTTGGCAAGATCAACCTCCTTGTCTCCATGAGAGGATGTGTTGGTTCTACATGTGTCACCATATGGGGCCCGTGCCTAGAGAGAGGATGCCAGGATAACCATAGATGGGGGCCGATTTCTAGAGAGAGATAGCCTATATAACCCATGCTAAGACCATGTGATGACACTCTCCTTACTGCAGCCTAGTTACTTCCTTTTTGTTAACTTTGTTGTTGCCTCTGGACTATTGTCTTGTCTTGATGATTTGTGTAGTCTTGATAATCTGTATTATCTGTGTCGAGTTTGTATCTACCTACTTGTATCCTTTGACTTAGTGGAACCTCATCGTTATCTCCTAGCTCGGGGGGTGGACCTTAGGGTTCCACATGGTTGGGTGGAATAGCTTAATCCATTGGTTTTTCTTGGTTGTCTTGATTTGTGATCACTGTAGATGTGTTTCCAGTTCTAGATTTGTAATTGCATCCTCAGAGCTATATTATATTTTTAGAATTGTATAATCCTGGTGTATATGGTAAACTGATGTAAATTCAGACATGAATCTTGTAATCATGTAATGCTGTATTTGAACTTTTGTAACTATTCATATCTACAAATGAATAATGTAATCCTCTTCTGTTGGATCATAATGTATATTACTTGTGTTGTTAATAAACTATGTTTTACTGATGCAGTTATGTCCCTAGAGATGTTAGTTGATGTTGTTATTAGTATTGTTGATCTAGTAATTATTAGATATAATTGTGTTAAAAAAAAATTCTGCATCTTCTTGTTTTGTTAACTTAACTCTCTAGGGTTGCATGACAGGGCATGACAACTGACATAATATCGACCGTCAGATCTGTGAGCTAATGATGAATGGTCTAGATTTACAATGATAAAATATAAATAAAATGTGGTTTCATGGGCGCTACCCTCGAACCCCTGCCAGGGTGTGCGATCCCTAGACCCCCCACTGGGGGGATGATCCCCCCGAACCCCTCACAGGGGTGAAACCTCCCTGCAATCTGTCGTCATGGATGAATTAGTGTCGAGGACCGAATATAAATATGTAGCTGAAACAAGACTGTTGCTGGTGAAACCTTTCATCCCTTATGGGTGACTTACAAACAATATTAGGAGTAATTAATTACATAGGATTTACAAGGTTAATGACACCTTAATCCTAACAGTAAATCTGGTTGAGCTCTATTTTCTCGCATTATATTGTGGGACTCTATTTTCTTATCGATACTATTATGTAGACATGATGTTATATTCCACTAACCTATGCATTGCAAATGTGGAAGAATCTCAAACATTATACTCAACCAAATTTTCAAGCATTAGAATGACATTGAGGAAAGTCATAAAGATCCTTAGCATATTCACGGGCTCATGGCAAGGAAATAATGGATCATTAATTAAAATTGTGGATATTCCATGTTTAGGAGGATGCGAACATTTCTACAGCATGTGGATATATCTACTAACCATTAAAACTCCCACATACATTTGAAATGTAAACTCTCTTGATCTCGCCTATACATTCGCATAAAAATCTGATGCTTGTGGAAGTGTTTGATGGCATGAAAGAATGTGTTATAGGATATAATTGTCACAACCTATAAGGTAGTCATACTTATCTGTTGCACCAAAGGGGGAGACATGGAACAAGTTGTTGACATTCATTCAAGCATGAAGGATAAAGGAAGTTTATCAATTATTATTGCCATGGCTGCCTTGTTATGCATAAACGTGAGCAAGAAGTGGATATGGATGCCGAGTCTCAGAGGAGATCTAGACATATGCTAATTCTATGCAATATCCAGCATGTCCATAATCTCCCGCAAGATCCACTTAGACCAAAATCCTCCACATATCCAATTGAGAGTAATTCTCCTACAATGTCTTGTTGGACATGTATGTAAAATGTGGAAGCATAGACAAGGCCAACATCCATTGAAGTATAAAGGATAAAGGAGTTTTGTAGGCATTGTAGTTGAAGATATCTTGTTAAATGTACATGCAAGATTCAGAAGCATAGATAGAGCATTGAGTTGTTTAAACGAAATGCCATGAAGAAATATGATACCACATGATGCCGTGATTATAAGATACACATGAGTGAAAGTAAACAACTCAGGCATGCTTATTGAATTGTAAAATTTGAGGTGAGTTGAAGAGGAGCTGTACAATCAAAGAGATCCATGAATGATAACAAAGTAGATGAGGGGAAACTCAGCACATCTGGATTTATCCACTTAAAGCTCGAATCCCTGTAAACTCCCGATGACCCCTCATCACCCGCGTATGTGCTTAACCTACAAGTTCTTGCAAAATGTGAATTTGGCATTTGAAGTGATTGAGATTATGTTGAAAATCTATAACCAACTGATGGTAAGGAATAGACTTGCACCATCATATCTAGGCACGTAGAACTGTTGTATCCTCACTTGCACGAGAAGATCTTAAAAGTAGTGAAATCATCTAAAACATGAAGTATTATGTCATAGGGAGTGGAAAGGACATTATGCAAACCTCAACTAAAAATCATCATATTAGGAAGGGCAGATCTCAGATTTAAAATTCATTGCATGCATAACCCATTGAAGGTAAAATGGACTGTCTCTACTTTACATGCACAGGGAAGGTATTGTGATATAAGGTGAAGTTGTTTGGTATTGAAGTCCCCTAACTCTCATTACACTATCACAAGGCCTCATGATACTCTCATGTCTTAAAGGTCTTGCAAATCAAATAATGGATCTCAAATTTGGTTGGCCCATGGGCACCTCACCAAATTTTAGGTAAGATGACTAACGTGGGCCAATCAAGGGTGTTGGAGTTTCAGTCTAAGACCAAAAATAGGCTAATATTTTGGGAAAAATGATGATGTTTATATATGAGAATGGTCATTCAAATTCAAGGACAACCATATTGCTGTGGCGAATTCATAATGCTTGGACAATGGTAATATGTGTGTAGAAAAATAAAGATATGGTAGATCTCTTAGTTGATGGATTTTTAAGGAAAGATTACCCTTTATTGTTCATAATAATGATTCTACCCACTATGTACATGATCATTGTTCACAAACATTGTCAATCAAAAGATAATCCTATCTACATTTCTTCAAAATTCAAATCTAACGGATGTATGTGTAAGGACAATGTTGGGAAGAGGATATCCCTATGGAGTTGAGGGGATCTTGTGATAAGAAGTGGCCATTTGAAGACAATAACAACATTGGCTAAGGGAGTTTATGATAATAACTTTTAGGCCAAACTAACAAGTTCTTGATCTGATTGGTCTTATTAAATGTTAATTTTCTGTACTAGCATTTTTGGCTATTTATTATGCTTTTTATTTTTACAAATTAAGCAAGATAGTTGGACGATATGAAGTACAAGGGGACTAGATGCCTCAGGAAGTTACCCAAATTGGAATATTTGATGTCAGAAGGGATGCAAAAAACTTGGAGGTCAGATTGCTATTGGAGGTAGATGATGCACTCAATTTTTGGACCTTGTTTCCACCTGTTCCAAACAACAAATCAACTCAGGAAGATTCCAGTTAGATGTACCTTCACCCAGAAATGTGCCACATGTTCCTTTTGGCTTGTCAACTCAATAAAAAAATGATTTGTCTCATTAGATATATCAAAAAGGTCCTATTTTGTCTCATCTAAACAAGCCAAAAAGTTGTATTTTTATCTTTTTCCTAAGGACAAAATTAAAAACAAGTTTGTAACTGCCCAACTATTCAAATTAAATGTTGTTGAATCTAAGCCCTTGGTGTTGGTTTCATCCTCACCATTCATTGTAAAACTCACTATGCTTGCCTCTCTATATAAAGGCAACCTATCTCATTGTAAAGGTTATGGAAGGACTAAAGAAAAAAGAATTGTTGAAACTCTGCCATTTTTCTAAATTATTACAAATAGAATTTCATTTGCTGCTGCCATATGAGTTCATTTATTGGTTAGATTTGGTTCTCATGGTTCCTTTTCACCTTTTCGAGTAGTTATTAAGTTGCATTTATGTTTGATTATTCACATATTTGATGGATTTCCTGTCCATACCATTTGTGGCTTGTTGATTGTAGGTCACTTTGCATGGTTAGTCTAGACATATTTACATGAGCCAAGTTTGATTGTGTGAGTTTGTTGAACTACACCAGAAATTAAGTGTTGAATGAACCCTTCACAGTTTGAAAATACTTTGTTTCCTTAGAAGATTGCATAGTCTCTGTAGCATTGTGGGTTGCCTGGTTAAGCAAAGATTTGTTTATTATTGGGATCTATCTATATGTCTATTGATAATTTTGTATCTATCTATAGGATCTCTCTGTCCCTTCTCTCTTCCCACTTTTTTATTTTTTTATTAGATCTTGTTAGAATAGGTTTCATAAACTTGCATGCCGCCATTACATAATCCATATCTCATGAATGCAAGTTGATTGATTGTGGGTTACATGCTGAAATAACATATTTCATAGCAATCTAAGTGTACATCAGTTCATTTATGTGTTGCCAAATTAGAAAACTAATTAGTCTATGTGTAATTAAACCCTAGCCCTGAAGTTTGTCAAGATTTCATGTAAGTCCCTTTTTTGTAACAGCAAAACACATACCCAACTGAGTTGTCTCACAAGTCAAGACCTGACATTATAAACCTTGGGGTAGTCTTTTTCTGGGTTTTCTAGGATTATATTCCTTTCAAGAGAGGTGAGATACTCTGTATTTCATCTAAGTTGTTGTGTGTAGAAGCACCCATCAACAAATAGCTCACCCATTGCTTTAATTTTTGTGGATCATTACTATATGTTTAATGACTATTTCTTTTCCTTATAGAAACATGGCATATCATACATGCTTAAATGCTTATGAAAATCGAAATATGATCTCCTTGATAAGTTCATCAATTCATTTTTAAGTATTGTCATAGCATATTATATGTTGACTTACATATTTAATTATGGGATTTTATTATTTTTGCACCAAAAATAGATTTTATTGATTATTATATTACTAACTATGTTGGTAATTTTATTGATATGACATATACCTCAATCTATGTCTTCAAAATATGGTGTAGTTGCTATCGCATGGATGGAGTAATATTTAAATAGCCATCTTCTATAGTTCTTTAGTCAAAAGTTGACTACAAAGTCACTACATAAGAATCAATGTGCTTAGGAGATTATTAGAAATGTTTTTCATCTAGGTGCTATTACAGGTCCCACTTTATCATATGATAAAGCTATTTGCTCTTACTCAAGACTCATATTTCTAGAAATAAAGCACATTTGAAGTTCATGGGAACTACCTTCAAAGGAAATTCCTTCTGTCCTAATATTATTCTTTGATTATGTATGACTGATTATTAGATGACAGATATACTATGTCAAGAAGATCTAGGCTAGGCTCCTAGGAATCATAAAAAAAATATATGCAATATAGCATCAAACCTTTGTGCAGTACCAAATTCTCCAAATTCAAATCAATGCTTGGCCATTGAGGGTGAGTGTGCATGCCAATAACACCTCTAGATGTAAGACCTAAGGCATAAAATAAGACCTTGGGCATTTTAGCTCCTTGAGATATAAGAAGTTACCATTGAGGGGCAAAGAGTATGTTTAACAATGGCAACTCTATGTTAGATCTAAAAGGCAAAAGTAAGACCTCTAGGTATTATATGTGGTTAACTCCTATTATATGTAAGCCATATGGGATATTGAAAATCCTTATCTCTATAAATCTTCCACTTGTAAAAGCATTGTATTATGTAAGACCTAGGGGCACTATGTAATGAACCTAGGGGGCTGGTTTGAGGAGTTTCGGGCTCCAAAAAAGCATTGTAAGACCTCATTTAAGCATCATTTTTAAAACACAGGGTTATAAATTGTGACAAAATGACTTTCATGTAGTCTAGAATACATGCTCTTCATTTTCGCATATATTTGTGTCCCTTTTTATCACCATCAAAGTAGACTTACGTTACTGGGGTACTTCATTTATTCTTTTATAGAAATGACATGTGATGCCTCCTATTAACATTACGGGGGAGTGTTAGAACATAATGTTATTAGGGGTCATACTCTTATAACATTTATATAATGTTATTAGGGGTCATACCCTTATAACATTTATATAATGTTCTAATATAAGGTTATAAAACCTTATGTTATAAAGCATATACCATTTAATAATTAATAATCTAATAACTATTAGATTATTAATTATTTACAAATGCTTGCTTTGAATGGGTGTGACTAATACCCCTTCAAGTATTTTGTCACCCCTTCTGCTTTATTTAAGGAGGTTCTCTCTCATTTGAGAGGGTATGAATTTAGAGTTTTATAGTGAATTATATCACTATGCACATGAGGTATTATTGGCCTTGTGAAAGTATGTAGAGAAGTATATCCCTAGGTTCAATCTATTTCTTAATAGACCATTTTTTGTAAGTATTTTAATAAAATGATGTTTTATGAGGTTTTTTTACTTGAAAGGGTTTTCCCATGTATATCTTGTGTAATGTGTTGAATATATGCTTGTATAATTCTCTTTTATATTTATATTATATATTTTTTATAATGATTAGTATCCTAAGATCCTAATTTTTAACAGGATGGCTTTCACTATGAAATTTATAAATCTTTTTGGAATACTATGGGAGAAGACCTTCACAAGGTCTATCTTGAGGATTTTCATTCTAAATCTTTAGGAAAATTAACAAGAGAAATACTAAGTTCATACCTAAAGCTGGCGATCCTAAAGAAATTTAAAACTGGTGGCCAATCACCTTATTGAACGTCTCTTACAAGATTATTGCCAAGGCATTGGCTCTTAAGATTAGACCTATGCTTCCTTAGTTGGTCTATCCTAAACATACATGTTTTACTAATTCTATATATATCCTGAAAAATATTATTATTGTGTGGGAAGGGATGGAATGGGATTGCCACTCCCAGTAGCTTTTCATTTTCTTCAAAATTGATTTTTCCAAGGCTTATGACCTTATTGAATGGCCTTTTTGTAAGAGTCAATAATGGACTCAAGTACTCCCAGGATCACCTACAATCATAACATCCTTCCACAACAAGAGAGAAAAGAAATAACAATGCTTTATATTGCCAAGAATAATGATGTATAATATTTATAAGATGCAAAGCTTGACTTGATTACAATTGAATTGAAATGTACAATGAGAGACCTTCCTTATAGGCAAGGTTGAGAGGTAGGACATAATGTGATCATGACAAGTGTCTTAATCCTATGACATGAGACAACTAGTGGATAAGGACTCCCAACTAGATGACACAAATATTAAATCATGAGACACAAATATTAAATGCCCTAATTACCTAAGTAAGCTTAACATGTGAACATGTGTGAATAGATCCTTACTAGGAACTAGTTAGATAAAGTACATTGTTCATAGTACAAAGGGAAAAAATAGATAGGAAACACCCCTGTTCACACCAAAAACCCCTTTAAGTGCAACTTAGGGAGAAGTAGACAAATGCAAAGATGGGTCCTGGCTATAAGGCCATGTTAGGTACCCATGTACAAACAATCTTACAAATGGAGTAAAGGAGAAAAACTAGTAGAAAAAAACCCCTCTCCAAAAGAGAGAAAACATGTAAACAAACATGTAAAAGTGATGAAGTGATGGAAGAAGGATTCAATACCCCTAGGTACACCATCCATCACAAATATAAAATCAAAAGCCCCCATAAGAGGAAAAGAATGAGACAAGATGTTCCCCTAGAATGTAGTAGCTCTTGTGCCAATGGTGCATGCATGAAGACAAATCATGATCCAATGCTTGAAAACAACATTTCTTCCCTTGGGAAGAAACACATCCACTAGTATATGTAGAATAAACTCCAACTCCAAAACACGAGATGAGGGAAGAAGTCTCATGAAGTATAATGTCTCTAAAAACTACTCATGTGTCTCTAGGTTGATATTGAAAGATGCCACAATCAAATCGGGAGTCCCAAGCCTAACTGATGAAAGTGACAATACATAACCAAGTGGAAACTAAAAATCATCAAGCTCCAAAGACAAAGATGGCGTGACAACAACTATGCTATGACTGTCATCAAAGAGGAGAGAGAACCCCTCAAATGTGTCCTCCAAATCTGAAAGATGAGATTCCACAAACAAGAATGATATGTCTGGTAAATAGGAATCCCAATGAGGTGGATATGGAAAACCAATGTGGACCTATTGTATTGAATCACTAGAAGAAACAATACTAAACTCAAATAGAGAAACATGTGATAAAGATGTGTCCACACAAGATTACTTAGTATGAACATTTGAAATATTTGCTAATGCTGGCGTGCATGAAGTCTTTGAAGGAGGAGTATCATGAGAAGTCTCTATGTCATTAGGACATTCAAGTTCTTCCCATTCATCAAGCTTCATAGCTGTTTGAAAATCACATTGTAGAAAAACATTAAGTGGTTTTAAACAATCTGCAATAGAATCCTCTGGGAATGGTTAAATATCAAGATCTCCATATAGATCCCAAAGTTTGGTCCAACTAGTACAATGGGAAGAAGTCCATGTCATTGTACTCAATGTGTCAAAGTCCACATTTAAACCAATAAAACCAGCTATATAACCATTCTTTTGATACCATACCCTGAGTTTATCAAATGACTCAGGTTGAGGAACAAGTTCATAGAGATAGGGTAGAAGATTTAGCCATCTAAAATGTTTAAACATACCATCTCTCAAAGACTTATAGTTCCCTCTATTTAGTTCAATTACAATTGGATGCTTTGTGATATTCATGATTACTCCTTTTACTCACACACAAGACCAATCAAGAGACTTAATCCAACAAAAGAACAAGATTACCCCCCATATTTATTCAATCATGAGAACCTCCCAACAAAATATGATCATGGCACTTTATACTTAGTGTAATTACAATTGCCACAAGCCAAAATAGAAAAGTGGTCTTTGATCTTGGTATAATGCAAAAGCCAAAAATAGGCTATGACTAAAAGTATAATTTTTGAGCAAAACTTGATCAAACAGATTATAGATCTGAGAAGTACTCAAAAAATTATGTACTTTAAAAAAATATTCACCAAAAAATGTTACCATAGGAGCCCAAACATAACCCTAAAAGTTCAAAAAATGAGAACTGCTCAACAATAGAGATGAAGATCTACAATTTATGGAAAATTAGGCACCAAAACCAAAATCTGATTGCACCACTATAAAACCTATGAAATTCTGGCCCAAATAAAAAAAATTCTTGAAAAATAGAGCCAAAATGAGCAAGATACAAGCCTTGAAAGTTTGAGTGCCAAATTGAAAATGCAAATGAGAGGGGGGGAAATATGGCCAAAGCCTGATGACATCACTGTTGACTCATTGCCGACATTAGTAGTCAAAATGAAATATTCACTTGGTGGATGGAATATTCCCTCCTGACTTCAAAATTGTCATTGGTTTTTAGATATCTGCCCTCAAAATGCTGAAACTGCCAATGTGAAGGAGAAAACTGCCCTCCGATGGATGTAAAACTAAATTTTGGAAATAGAGGGTAGTTTTGAGGGTTGTAAAGGGGGAATATTCCTTGGATTTGAGTGATGTTGCTTCTGGGAGTCTAGAGGTGGTTTAAAGGTCACCAGATTGTTTGTATTGTCAGCTAGTTGGTAATGAAATGGCCACCGGTGATTCTATAGGGCTGGTAAAGAATTACGTAGCACCCTGAGAGTTTGGTGGGGACCCATGCCACATGGCACACTTGCAATGGCTCCCGTACCATCTTATTGTTAGTGTAGGTTTTTATTTCCTAGTTGGGTTATTTATTTTCCCTTTATTCCTAGATTTTTCCTACATCTTTTGTTAGTCTTTCTTATGTTCATAAAGCAAGTTTAATTAGGTGAGTGAGTTATGAGGTGTAACCATCCTACAAGTAAGCATCCATTACCTATCTCAGGAAGATACTTTGCTATCTTTAGTTTTGTTGGTGCCCAACTAGGGTTAGGGTTTTAAGCTTGAGCATTTGCAAGTTTTTTTTTTTTTTAAAACCCTAAAATTTCTGAGGCATGAGGTCGTGTTAAGTCAGGGTTTCTGTCTATGCTGCATCTTTCAGTGTGTATGTGCATCATGTCAGGTATGTTTGTGATCTTGAGGCCTGAAGCCAAAAAGATTAGAGTCTGAATTTTGCCTTAGGAAGCTCGTTATGTGGAAGAGTGTAAAATTTTAAGCAGGTTTGCCTCTTGTATCACCCTGAAATTCGGCCAAGTGAGGAAGTTCTAGCCTGTCAAAGTTCTGGTCTAACCTGATATTTTTGCGAGGGGTCATATTTTTGATATCAGTCATCCTTGGTATGATCACCCCAAATGTTGTGTTATCACTTCATCATCACTTGATCTGCGAAGTGTGGACATTAATTTTACATGAGGATGATATCTGCCTATCTACCGACCTGATATTCTGTAAAGGGGATGATATTTTGAATATCAGTCATTTTTGTGATGATCACCTCGATGTTACAACAATGCTATAGTTAGACCTGATATTCTTGCGAGGGGTGATATTTCAAATATGAAGGTGATCTTACGAATATCACCTTGCCGCCGAATATCACCTTATGCAAACATGATGATGATGTCATCTAAGTCTGATGGGGTCATATTCCAAGTTTTCAATCCGGCCTTATTTTTTGAATGAGGAGGGGGGCCATATTTCTAACATCAGTCATCTTACGAAGATCACCCTGATATTGCAATATGATGGTGACGTCATCAGGATATCAGTGGACATGATCGGGTGGATCATCAGCGAGACATATGGTATCAACAAAGCAGGAGGATTTTTCTCCGATGCATCAGGTTGCACCGATGAGGGTGATATTTCACATCATGGTGATGTGAAATATCGAGGTGATATTTTACATGCCAGGTGAGCTTAGTAGGTGGGTCGCTAATATCAGGGTGATTTTGAGTATCAGGTTATCATGCAAGACGATGCTGATGAGGTCTTGGCGAACAGTTAGTTGGCGTCGTCGGGAGCACAATCATCGACATCTTATATGCTCACAACCTAGTATATAAAGTGTTCGAGGGGTCGCCGCGGGGTGCATGTGGGATAATTAGTTCCCACATGATTTGAAAAATTAAGGTCATATTTCTTGGCAGGAAAAGTTGCAAAACACACAGTCCACTGCATTCCCAAGGCCGCGGGTTGGTGTGCCATTAATGGCAGATGTTACAGGGTATGGGTGAAGGCATGGATGGATCAACTGCCCGATTGAAGATTTGAATCCCTAGGCGGTGGTGCTGGGCTCGAGATCAACCACTCCCTGTCTCCTCCTCTGCCTTCTGCATTCAATGTTTGAGCGCTATTTTCTCATGATGAACTGTATCTGGCAGATTTTTGAATTTTGCCCAATGATTAATGCTGAGTACCTTCCTGCTACATATAGCAGGTAATGTTGCTCATTTGTAGGGTTGTTGAAAACTGGACAAATTTTGGGTGCTATGATAAAATACTACTTCATTGGTGACTCTGTTCTGGTACTTTGTGAGTTTATGAATCTCATGTTGTATGTTTTATGCATAAATTCACTGGTTTCATGCTGTTTGATATGAGAAATGCTCTGTTGCATGTGTTTAATCATTTGTCTCCAAGATGTGGGAATATTTTCTTTTGAATCAAGATAGCTAAGGGTTGTTTAAGATTCAGGAATATAGTTTTTCAGTATTGAATGTTTAACCTCCTACCTTTGTTCAAGGAACAAATTAAATGTTTTAGGTTAATCATTGAGAAAGTATGTTGCACCAGGGATACCATTAAGTATGAATGACTAAGAACCTAGTTTTTGGGAAGTATCTGTAAGGCAGGTGCTGAACAAACCCCCTTGAAATTCAGTCATTGGTATACATTTATGTGTACATTCACATGTGTATGTCTACTGACTCCAACCCCTGGATGGGCACCAATCTAGTCTTGTATTGAGGTTACACCCCAGGTCCTAATTTTGCATCCAAATACAAAATCAAATTCTAAACTTCAAATCCAAACCATTAGGACCTTAGAAGTAGTTTTAGGATTAGAATCCTCTGTCTCACAACTGAACATTGGCCCAAAGCTAGCCCCTTTGCACTTATTTCACAGTTTTGGTCTACATAAAGGAGGATTTATCTACTTTGTGTCAACATCCCACCAGTCCACAGGCATATCTTATGGATGTTGAATAGGGAATACCCCCCTGGGTTTTACAGAGCCTAAAGAAGAAGAGGAGATATCTATAGTCTATCTCCTATACTGTTGGCCCTTGGCCCGAAAATACTATTGATCAATGATGGCTACCTTGTAGGGATAACCGGGAAATATCCAGTTAGATTGAGAACCAATAGATTTTGGCAAATCTATTGGGGATTTTTGTGTAAGAACCTTGATTTAAAAAGAAAATAATTCCTAGTTGTAGGTGGCGACTCCAAACAATCTCCCAACCGATAAAGTAAAAAAAATGTATGCAAGGGATGATGTGAAGATTCTACAAAATCCAAATAAGCCTTAAAGTACTCAAGGTAATGCATCTACTTCTGAGGATAAATTAGATAAATTGACAACTGTTGTTAAGGACTTAAGTTACAGACTTGCTAAAAATGAAAAGGGAATAGGTCCTGACAGGTAGGTTTACCAAAGGCAAGAAAAGAGACCATCATTACATGATATGCCATACAACACTAATTGGCATAATGGTAAACCCATACTCCCAAACAACAACACAAGTCAAAGGACTCAAAATGTTAGAGAAACACCTGACCCATTGAAGAAGGCTATTAATATTGTTGATGACACCCCTTGGTGCATCATATGTCAAATGCCTCACTCACAGTCACAATGTATGATTGCTCAGTCTTTATATAACAATGCTATTGCCTGTGATGAGTGTAATGAGCCACATGGTATGGAGAATGATAGTGTCAATATGTTTTCCACAGGCAGGGAATATCCTTCTCATGATGCTAATGAAGTACAAGTTGTGAAACTCAAGGTTGCCAGTAGATGTCATGTGATGAGGAGGATGAAGACAACTATGCATATGCTTAGGACTTACGTATATTTTTGAATAACCTGAGGAGGCCTTCTGATGAAGAAATTAGATCCCTCACAGCTGCGGCAGTAGCTTAAGTCAAGAGAAATTATAACCTAAGAGGTAAAGTTTAGGTAAATGATCCACGCCAGCCACACGACACTTTTGTGATCCAGCCAGTGCATAGTCATAAAGGGGCCAAATCACAAAAGAAACAATGGAGTACTAATAGGCATAATTTTAAGCAAAAAATAGGTCATGATCCTCAAGGACCAGAGAATAGATTTCCCTAGGCTGAGGATCAAAACGAAAATTCTCAGATCGAAAATGACAGTCAGGGGGCTGTAAAAATTAAAGCTGGATCATCTCAGGATAAAAATAAAAACAAAATTGTGGATCAGGCTACAACTGTTATACAAAATTATACTCCATTTGATATAACTCAAGTTTTATCCCAGATAAAGGTCTTTGTTCCATTGATGGAGCTGATGAAGGTTGAAGAGTTCAGAGATAAAGCATTGTCCTTGATTTTAGGAGTGCCTTGTCAAACCAAGTTGAAGGATGAAGCTCAGGGTAAGAAACAAACCTTATATATTGATGAGGATGACGTTCCTGAGGTATACCTGGGGATGACCATGACAAAGTGCCCTTCACAGGTTGAGCCATTTTATGTCTCCCTGGTTATCAATGAAAAAATAGTCAGGAATTGTATGCTTGATCCTGGAGCATCAACAAATATCATGCCCCTAGCTATCATGCAATAAGTTGGATTAAAGATAGACAAGGCATGTAGGAAGTGCTATGCCATGGATGCTAGAGAAGTACCAGTCATTGGAATTATGAAAGATGTGGATTTTAGACTGGCAGTATATCCTGAAAAAACCTACAAAATGAACATAACAATTGTTGATATCAAGCCACAATATGGTATGCTGTTGTCAAGAAGATGGGCAGCATTGATTGGTGGAAGTATGCAGCTAGACCTATCATATGCCATGATCCCAATGAGTGGAAAAGATGTCAAATTGGTCAAAGAGGACAGGTCACCTAAAATAGTTGAAGAACATGATTCTGAAGAGCATATCTGTTTTGTGGACACTGACTGTGATAATTTCAAAGTTGTCTAAGATCATCAAGAAAATCAGGAGAAAGATTTTTGCATTCAAGAATTGGACCAACAGGGTCTATGGACTATGTACTTTGATGGAGCTTGTTTAAAGGAAGGATTTGGTGCTAGAGTTGTGTTTCTGTCTCCAGCTAGTAGGCTTCTAAAATTCTCTTTCTTGCTGAAGTTTGCCTGCACCAATAATATTGCAGAGTATGAGGCTCTGTTACTAGGATTGAATATGGCTCTGAAGCATGGAATTAAGATGCTAAGAGTGTTTGGAGACTTGGAGTTAATTGTTTCCCAAGTGAGAGATAAGTATGCTTCAAAAAATAAAAAGTTAAAACAATATAAGCATGCTGTGTGGGATACAATTGAATTGTTTGATGCATTTTCAATAAACTGGATAGAGAGATCAAAGAATGTCATGGTAGATTTTCTAGCCAATGTAGCCATAAGGCCAGATGATATCACTCTATTAGATGTTACAAATGTTGAAGTCAAACTTAGACCTGCAGTACCAGATAACGTATGCAGCTGGCAGGTGTTTGATGATGATAAAGATTTGCTGAGATTTCTACATTGCATAGATGAGTATGAAAACCAAGAGATTGATTTTCAAAACTTTGTGGAAGTTGTAGATGGGAAAGAAACTCTTATGGGGAAGGAAGTAATTCAGCTCAAAACGAATAAGATTCTTAGAGAACTTGTTGCCTTAGAAAGAGCATTTGACAATAGAGACCAGTTTGTTACTAAGGCATCTTCTACAGACAAGGATGATTTAGAGGAAATAAACTTTGGGACACATCAGGCCCCCAAAAAGGTATACATTGGCAAACAACTCAAGCCACATATTAGAAGTATGGTGATTGCATTACTAAAAAAATATAAGCATGTTTTTGCCTAGTCATATGAGGACCTGAAGGCTTATAGAGAAGATCTATTCTAGCATGAGATCCCTTTGAAGCCTAGGACTAAGCCATTTAGACAAAAATAGAGGCCAATTAACCCAACCTTAGCTCCAAAAATGTAGCAAGAGCTTGTGAAGCTTAGGGAGGCCGGAATAATTGTGCCTATTAGACATTCAACCTGGGTGTCTAACCTTGTCCCTGTCAGAAAGAAAAATGGTGACATCAGACTTTGTGTTGATTTTAGAAATCTAAATGTATCCTTTTTGAAGGATAATTATCCACTACCCAACATGGAGGCTATGCTACAGAAAGTGACTGGCTGTGAACTTTTATCCATGATGGATGGATTTTTAGGGTACAATCAAGTGAAGGTAAAAGAATCTGAACAATACAAGACTGCCTTCACCACTCCATGGGGAACCTATGTATATGTGAGAATGCCATTTGGATTGACAAATGTAGGTGCTACATTTTAGAGGACCATGGATGTTGCTTTTCTAGGGTTGATTGACTCAATCTTGGCTATATATCAAGATGACTTAACTGCTTATTCAAAGAAGGAAGAGCAAGATTACATGCACTTAGAACAAATTTTTATTAGAGCACTAGAATATGGCATCTCACTTAACGCAAAGAAGTGTGCTTTTGGGGTAATAGAAGGAAAACTGTTGGGGCATATTGTTTCCAAGGATGGGGTCAGGATTGACCATGAAAGGGTGGATGCAATTGACAAAATTCAGATCCCTAGAACAGTGAAAGGTGTTCAGTCCTTCTTTGGACAAATTAATTTTGTAAGAAGATTTGTTCCTAATTTTGCAGAGACTACAAGGAACATTTCTAAGATGCTAAAGAAGGGTGTGATTATCAAGTGGGAAGGTGAAGCAATTGAATCATTTTAGAACATCAAAGAGGCTATAAAAATGGCTCCTGTGTTAAAATCTCTTGATTTTTCTAGGCCATTTCAGTTGTTTTCATTTGCCTCTTTTCATACTATTGCTGCATGCTTACAGTAGAAAAATGAAGAAGGTTTTGAACAACCTATCGCCTTCTTTAGCATGTCACTGCATGCAGCTGAATTGAAGTACGATATCATGGAGAAACAAGCATATGTATTAGTTAGAGCAGTGAAGAGCTTCATGCCATATTTAGTAGGCTCTTAGATAGTTGCATATGTGCCCCATGCAGCAGTTAAAGATATTTTTACTCAGGAGGAGGTAACTGGAAGAAGATGCAGATGGATAAATAAATTACAAGAATTCAACATAGAGATATAGATCACAAAGCTAGTAAGGGGACAAGGTTTGGCAAAGATAATGACAGAATCAAATCTGGAAGCATGCCAAGTGAACATGGTACAAAATGAAACTGTTAATATGTCAGAATCTGACTGGTATAAGGACATTGTATATTACTTGCAGAATTTGAATTGTCCTTCCCACTTCAGTGATAGTCAGAAAAGGACCTTGAAGTTACATGCAATCAAATACATAATTCTTCAAGGAGAGATGTATTGGAAGAATCCTGAGGGTGTCCTACTGGGATGTGTGGATGAAAATTAGGCTACTGATATTTTAAATAATCTGCACAAAGGAGTATGTGGTGGACATTACACTGCCAAGACAACAACCCACAAAATTCTTAGGGCAGGATATTGGTGGCCAACTCTTTTGTTAGATGCACAAAAGTTGGTAAGAAAATGTGACTCCTGCCAAAGGTTTTCAGGAAAGCTCAAGTATGAATGTGCATTACCCCTTAGGACTGTAACTGTAGAAGCTCCATTTCAACAGTGGGGGATTGATTTTATAGGGGAAATCTCAAAAAAATCAAGTGGAGGACATAGTTGGATTCTGGTTGATACTGATTACTTCACTAAATGGATTGAGGCCATTCCAACTAAAAAAGATACAAGCAAAGTGGTAATGGATTTCATTCTAGAAAATATTATTATCAGATTTTGAGTACCAGTCAAATTGGTCACAAATAATGCCATGTGTTTCAGATCTGGTGATTTTGTTGATTTCTGCAACAACCATGGGATTAGTTTGTCACATACATCACCATACCACCCGCAAGGAAATGGTCAAACAGAGTCTAGTAACAGAAGCCTCATGAAAGTCATCAAAAGGATGGTAGACAAAAATAAGAGGGCATGGGATTCAAAGTTAAGGTTGGCATTATGGGCTGACCGGATAACAGTGAAAAAATCAACTGGAAGGTCACCTTTTGAGTTAGTATATGGTGCAATAGCTAAATTACCTATGAATAATCTCTTGCCAGTCTATAGGTTTGTACAAGAAAATGATAAAGAGGTTGAAGACTTAATGATAGAAAGGATAAATCAGTTAGTTGCATTAGATGAAACCAGAAGAGAAGCATACAGGACAAACATCAAGAAACAACAGAGAGTGAAGTATCTGTTTGACAAAAGGACTACGGAAAGGAAATTTCAAATAAGTGATTTGGTCCTTGCCTAGAATGCTAGGAATCAAGATAAGGGCAAACATGGTAAATTTGAGCCCTTATGGGCGGGCCCATATCAAATCAACAACACTCATGAAGATGATTCCTACTTTCTCTAGGCCCTGGATGGTGAACTACTGGAATTGCCTATGCACGGTAAATTCCTTAAAGCTTTTTTCTCATAAATGAGATATCTTTGGTGCACACTGTAAACTAGATGTAAATGGTCTATATTTACCTTGTATAGTCGGTGCTGTTTTGCATTTTGTGTTCTACCTGGTCTGTCCTGAAGTGATCTGGTTCTCACTGCAACCTTGCACCTACATGTCCTCGGTCGGAGCTTGTGTTGGTGCCCAACTAGGGTTAGGGTTATAAGCTTGAGCATTTGCAAGTTTTTCTTTTTTTTTGAAACGCTGAAATTTCTAAGGCATGAGGTCATGTTAAGTCAGGGTTTCTGTCTATGCTGCATCTTTTAGTGTGTATGTGCATCATGTTAGGTATGTTTGTGATCTTGAGGCCTGAAGCCAAAAATATTAGATTCTAAATTTTGCCTTAGGAAGCCTGCTATGTGGAAGAGTGTAAAATTTTAAGCAGGTTTGCCTCTTGTATCACCTTGAAATTCGGCCAAGTGAGGAAGTTATAGCCTGTCAAAGTTCTGGTCTAACCTGATATTTTTGTGGGGGGTCGTATTTTTGATATCAGTCATCCTTGGTATGATCACCCTGAATGTTGTGTTATCACTTCATCATCACCTGATCTACGAAGTGCGGACATTAACTTTACATGAGGATGATATCTGCCTGTCTGCCGACTTGATATTCCGTAAAGGGGGTGATATTTTGAATATTAGTCATTTTTGTGATGATCACCCTGATGTTACAACAATGCTACAGTTAGACCCGATATTCTTGTGGGGGGTGATATTTCAAATATCAGGGTGATCTTACGAATATCACCCTGCCACCGAATATCACCTTATGCAAACATGACGATGACATCATCTAAGTCCAATGGGGTCATATTCCAAGTTTTCAATCCGGCCTTATTTTCTGAATGAGGAGGGGGGTCATATTTCTAACATCAGTCATCTTACGAAGATCACCCTAATATTGCAATATGATGGTGACATCATCAGGATATTAGTGGACATGATCAGGTGGATCATCAGCAAGACATATGGTATCGGCAAAGCAAGAGGATTTTTCTCTGATGCATCAGGTTGCACCGATGAGGGTGATATTTCACATAATGGTGATGTGAAATATCAAGGTGATATTTTACATGCCGGGCGAGCTCAACAGGTGGGTCACTAATATCAGGGTGATTTTGAGTATCAGGTTATCATGCAAGACAATGCTGATGAGGTCTTGGCAGACAGTTCATTGGCGTCATCAGGAGCAAAATCACCGACATCTTATATGCTCACGGCCTAGTATATAAAGTGTTTGAGGGGTCGCCACGGGGTGCATGTGGGATAATTAGTTCCCACATGATTTGAAAAATCAAGGTCATATTTCTTGGCGGGAAAAGTTACAAAACGCACAGTCCACTGCATTCCCAAGGCCGTGGGTTGGTGTGCCATTAATGGCGGATGTTACAGGGTATGGGCAAAGGCATGGACAGATCAACTGCCCGATTGAAGATGTGAATCCCCAGGCGGTGGCACTGGGCTCGAGATCAACCACTCCCTGTCTCCTCCTCTGCCTTCTGCATTCAATGTTTGAGCGCCATTTTCTCATGATAAACTGTATCTGGTGGATTTTTGAATTTCACCTAGTGATTAATGCTGAGTACCTTCCTGCTATATATAGCAGGCTGTGTTGCTCATTTGTAGGGTTGTTGAAAACTAGACAAATTTTGGGTGCTGTGATAAAATACTACTTCATTGGTGACTCTGTTTTGGTACTTTGTGAGTTTATGAATCTCATGTTGTATGTTTTATGCATAAATTCACTGGTTTCATGTTGTTTTATATGAGAAATGCTCTGTTGCATGTGTTTAATCATTTGTCTCCAAGCTATGGGCATATTTTATTTTGAATCAAGTTAGCTAAGGGTTGTTTAAGATTCAGGAATATAATTTTTCTGTATTGAATGTTTAACCTCTTACCTTTGTTCAAGGAACAAATTAAATGTTTCAGGTTAATCATTGAGAAAGTATGTTGTAGCAAGGATACCATTGAGTATGAATGACTAAGCACCTAGTTTTTGGGAAGTATCTGTAAGGTAGGTGCTGAACAAACCCCCTTGAAATCTAGTCATTGGTATACATTTATGTGTGCATTCACATGTGTATATCTACTGACTCCAACCCCTGGATGGGCACCAATCTAGTCTTGTATTGAGGTTACACCGTAGGTCCTAGTTTTGCATCCAAATACAAAATTAAACTCTAAACTTCAAATCCAAACCATTAGGACCTTAGAAGTAGTTTTAGGATCAGAATCCTCTGTCTCACAACTAAACATAGGCCCAAAGCTAGCACCTTTGCACTTATTTCACAGTTTTGGTCTACATAAAGGAGGATTTATTTGCTTTGTGTCAACATCCCATCAGTCCATAGGCATATCTTATGGATGTTGAATAGGGAATACCCCCCTGGGTTTTGAAGAGCCTAAAGAAGAAGAGGAGATATCTATAGAGTCTATCTCCTATACTGTTGGCCCCTGGCCTAGAAATCCTATTGATCAATGATGGCTACCTTGTAGGGATAACCAAGAAATATCCAGTTGGATTGAGAACCAACAAGTTTGATAGATGGTTGCTTCCTATTGGTTGGTGTTGCCACCTCCACCCTCTCTCTTTTCTATATAAACATGCTACCTAGCTTGTATTTTACATCTTTTGCTTTTGCATCCTCATAAGACTATTCTACTTCTAGCATTTGCTTTACTCTCATGGAGAGTAACTCTATTTTGTTATTATGATCTTGTAATGTTTTTCATGTTTCATATTTGAAAAAGTATATAACAGGTGATAAGCATATTCTTGATTGGAATGCTTTACAAGTATAGGACCTAGGAGTGGTCATGATCGAGCCTCTCAAAGTAATCGAAGTTCGCAAGCTCCGCTTGCATAATAGAGAGGTTAATCAGTGCAAGGTCCAATGGGACTAGTATGCAAAGGATAATGCAACATGAGAATATTATCATGATTCTTATTAGAGATTTCCTCATTTATTTTATGCTTTTCAAAGTTGAACAAATTTTTTATCATATTATTATTATGGATACATTCGATCATTGAGGACAATGAATCTTATGGGGGGAGATATGTCACACCTCAAATTTTGACTATGATTTACTTTTTACTTGCACGTAATTAGTAATTGATTATGCATGATTTAATGATTTGACGTTAAGTGAAAATGTCAGGATAAATCTATGATATCATTAGTTTATGTTTATATGTTTAGAATTTAGACATGTGGTTATAAGATGTTATGATTATTTATTCATAAGGTTTATGGATTAGCTAACGATGCACTAATCCTAGTTTGGTGAATGCAAGTTGTAACTAGGAAATAGGTTTTTGCCCTTTGAAAAAGAGAGGGAGAGCACCATCGAAGAGAAGAGAATAGACATATGGAAAGAATGAATTAGTTGCCATTTGAGTCTTGAGCCTTTCTAGTTTTAGTGAACCATCATCAAGATTAGTAAGTTAAGTTTGACCAATTATCCTAAGTTTGTTTTGTTAGGAATTACATGCAGAAGATATCAATTAAATGCAAATAAAGATTAAATAGAGGAATGAAAAATACACAGAAATAATAATAGTGAGAGATAATTTTTAACATGGTTCACCAAAACTCGGGCTACATCCACCAACAGAGAGTCCAATATTATTATCCAGCAAATCAAACTAATTACAACCAACAATCCTTGCAACTTGATACCGCAGCAAATGTTACAATACAATATCAACAGAAACCCTAACCCTTAGCCATTTTTATCAAGACTTATGTCAGTTACAAAACATGGTTTTTTTAATGTGGGCCAATAGAAAAATAACTCCCGACGCCTTTATAAAATAATAAAATTTGTTTGAGGTTTCAGGGGCGCTGCCCCTCAACCCCACGTTGTATCACAATAGAGAGCGTGCTAGGGGCACTGCCCCCAAACCCTCGTTAAATAATTTGGGGGGAAACTGTGCCGATAAAAGTGGGGAAAATAACCTCTGAGTATGATTAGGCTCCATATAACAACAAGTTTTGACTTGACAATTGTCAATTCATGGACAAGATCTATTGAGTATAGGTTTTGTCAAAAATCTAAGTTTGGTTAGTTTGCGATCATTGACAAGAAATAGTTGACAATAGCTAAACTATTTTACTATTTGAATACCCAATTAGGATCCTAGAATGATATTTTTGTCTATTTTGGTAAGATAGATAGAGTAGGAGAATACCTCGACCCCATTCTCGTATCTTGTTGGGTGTTAGAAATAAAGTGGATAAATGTTGTATACACCAATTTTATGTCGATATATATCTATATATAAGTATTTAATAAGAATTATTAGTCAAACCTTTTAGTTTGTTATAGTTGAATTTTTTTTGGTGGTGAAGTAGTTACTAATTCAATCCAATTTATTTCATAGTGATATATGCTCAACTCCTTTACTCCATGATAATATCAAGAGAGTGGAGGAGCTTTTAATAGGATATCAGAGTGGTCTTTATGACCCATCACTCCACTGTCAATTTGCATGCTCCTTTATTAGAGGTTTTAGGCTAGAGTGGAGCAAAGATCCCCATGGGTAAGGTAGAGAAAATTCTTAATATGAGACAATTCTTTTTGTATAAGCATTGTATTATATATATTTCTTTTGTATAGTATAGTTTTAAGAGGTACTCAACTATCATATAACTAGATAGGTTTTAGAGTATATAGAGAGACTTAACCTGTAGAGAACACAATCGAAGACAATGAAGTCATTTGAACTAAGGAAATTTGTTATAGTTATTTTAAGATCACAATACTTACATAAACTTAGAAACATACGAACTAGAAGTAACACTTTTCTTTCTAAAGGTGAAATTGCTCACAATCTACTCGAGTTGTTAGACAATGAACTGTGATAGATAAGTGTTTTGAACACTAGATAAACTACTCTATATAAATAGTAGTTTTGCTTAGATTTTAATAGAGATCCTTTGGTAATAACTAAGATTTAGTGAAAGGTAAGTTGGCGGATTTATTATGTTTTTAGTGATGTAACAACTAGTATCAATTCAAGCATTGATATGGAATATTTGCTTCGAACCATAAGTCTGTCGACTTATTTTGATGTTTCTTTGAACTCGTAAGCCGTACATGCAAGTTATTAATGACCACTAGTTTAACCACGAGTCCTTAGTAATATTTTTATAATACCAAATATAATAGTCAAGCAACCTATGAATGGAAGAATCCATTGGATTGTAGAAAACATTTTAGGCAGTAATGCCAATGAGGATTTAAACTAGAGTTGTGCAAACTGTGCTCTTAAACAAAGTCTCACTTTTTCATATTAAGGAGTCATCCTTAAAACAAATGTATAGAAAGATTAATTTTTTTCTACTTCTTTAAAGTTTTTGAGCAGATAGTGAATATGTAAGTAAACCTAGTTCTCTAATAGACTTAATATTTTAGAACATTGGTGGGTATCCATTTCCTAGTGATGTATGCATGAGTTTAAATCTAAAGTTCTGGTACTAGTTATTCGATTATATCAAATATACAATGACTAGTTATTCAATTATATCGAATATACAATGATATTGTTTTTATTGTAAGGATCTAGGTGCTGAGATATTATATCATATATACATTAGCCATGCAATGATAACCATTACTATGATACTTAGGAATGTTAACCTTCTAGGTTGAATAATTGAACTTAGTCAAAGATTATTTAAGATTATGATAATGTTCTTTAAGAACGTTTATGTATGAAGCATTACATCGTGTATTATATTTATACATGTTATGAGTTTTGTGATACCCAAGTAATCAAGAAAAGGTTATAGGGCATTGATTTTTTGATATATTATTATAAGATTTTACTTTTGGAGATCAAAAGTTTATTTTAGTATTTCAAATGTGTTGGGATAGAGAAATTAATCCCTAAGTTAGGTTCTTTTATAACATCGAGTTTGTCCATTGTTTAATATGGTTGAAAGTATATAGTCAAGCAAACCATAGATCAACAACTATATTGTAGGAAAAATCTTCAGAGTGATTTTGATAATAAAATATTTCTGGTAGACTTAGAAAATTGTTTGATTCATAATAGTTCATAATCTTTGACTCATTGAGTAGAGTGACAAGGAGTCATCGACCCTGGTAATTGCAAGTATGCAACGAGGGACTCTTTGAATGGTTAAAATTGTCTAAACCTTCATATTGTTTATATGTATGTCCTAGATTAAGGATCAAACTATAAGTTAGATTAACTAGAAATTGAGTTTCGCCAAGACATTCCATGTCTAGATTTACTAAGCAAGCAAGTCAAACTGTAGGATGAGATAGTCTCCAAGCCAAGTTAGAGGTGTGTGAACACATGACTACATTTATTGCAAACATCTATTTATATTAAACTTTGGCCAAAGTGATGCATTTTTCTTTGCATGCATTAGTCGGCTCACCGTGTCTAGATGGCATAACCTATTAGAGTGATCATATTTAGCTAGAAGAATGTATTTAGTTATATGGTCAATTGAGTTACGTAAGACACAACACTAGAACTTAGATAGGAAACTTATTGGTTCTCTATGTCTATACTCTTTGTGAAGGGTAGGGCCAATTCGAGGAAGGAAGCTGTGCAGGGGACCGTCAGTCTGTGGTTGAAGGTAAAGCACTTAGACAATGCTCTCCCTCTATAGTAGAAGACTTGCTGAGACTTGAGTGATAGATATCAAGATTCCAAATTTAGTGTACTAAATGAATGACTTATGATTGTTAAACTTATGTAAAGTTGTTTATATTGCTAAGTGCAAAATATTTGTAAATGTAAAGTGAAATGATTTCACTATGAAATCTTTGAATATATATATTTTGTGATTTTTCAAGGTTAAAAAATATTCAAAAAAATATGCATTTAGTTTTATATGATTATGCAGTTTTTTTTAAAAAATCTTTCATGTTTATCATGTTCATTTACTTTCTTAGTAAATTGTGTGTGTAATTCCTAGTAATATGAGATGGTATGTTACATATGGTATCAGAGCAACCGGGTTCAACACATGGTCCTAGGTGCTTACTACAATAAAACTTGTCAACATTTAGTAGATTAGCTAATGTTTGAAATTGGTTTTATGCTAGAATGGCATGGAGGAGAACCAAGAAAATTGCTAGAAAGTTTGTTCCCTAGCATTTACCTAAGATAGATCTTAAGAAAGAATCTACTAAGGAGGTTAAACTCAAAGAGCATAATAACTATGCCGAGGGTGCATGGATGGAAGATTTTGAGACTTTGGCTAACGCTCTTAAGCATATACGACTAGAAAAGAAACTGTTATATGTGAAAATGAGAAGAGGGGATGAATGTTGTTAAGGTGTATCACATCAAACCCTCCTTTCACACCAACATTCAAGGACAAAACCAAGCCAAGTCACTACAAGATGGATGTGGACTTAGATACAGATTTTTGCTCAGGAATGCTATGGAAAGAATAGATTAGATTGAGAGATTTACCAAACCCTAGGTCAAATAATCCTCAAAACCTAATTATAGTGTAATCCGGTATAAACAGATAGAATGCTATAGAAAACCAGACAAGAAAGTACTTAGGGAGAATTATAAACACACTAGAAGTTGAGTTTCTAGAAATGAAGCCCTAGTGGACACTGGTGCAGGTGCCCAAGTCTAATAGGGCAAAATTTCTAGAGATTTCGAGTAGAGAGATGTATCAAACTATATCTAAATCCTGATTCTAGAGCCAAGCTTGTCGGGAGGACTACGGTGCGGGCACCTTAGTCCAATAGGGAGGAATATTTTTAAGATTCTTCCAGATCCCAAAACCTTATCCTTCAAACTGTTTCTATGCATGTGCACTTTTCCAACTCCTACACCTGTAATGTGCACACACAAAGAAAGGGGTTTGGGGGTTGTGATGTTTAGGAGCTTGCCTCAATCAAACCCTAGAAGGACATTCAAGTCTTCCAATACCTTTGTTAGATAGAGTGCATGCCCAAGGAGGATAGAGGCCAAATCCAATGATGAAATGAAATGATTGAAACACAAATTGATGTCACCTTAGAGGTGAATCCCTCATGGAGATGAAGATCTTTCACACCATGAGGAGATGGATTGATGAAGCCAAATCTACAACAAACAAACACAATAACAACACAATTCTACTCTGAAACACAATGAAGGCCTTGAATGCTCTTTGCTCAAAATCACAAGTTCACATTATCCATCTTAACTTAAAATGAAGACATAAACCTATTTAAATATGCTTTCCCATTAACATTCATAAATTAAGTCAAGAGAGAGGACAAAGGGAAACCTTTTGAGAGGGCCCAAGCTGACATACATTAATTTTTATCTCCACAAATCAGGTTGGACTTGGGCATAGGTGCCCAAGTCCCAAGGCCCTTTTTGTTCATGCTTAAATATTTAAAATGGCCCCCTTAGTCCCATTTGACATGGGTTTTGAGGGAAATTGCTCTGGGATGAAGATTTAACTTGCAAAGTGTTAATGCAGGGACCTAGGAGCTAAACTAGGAGGTAAAAAGGCATAGGGAAACTTTTTACTCCATAATAGAAACAACGCAATAAACTGGCTAGGAATCCTATTATTCCTACTTGTGTAGTTAAACCAAGTAAATCTTCTGCTAGTCGCAACATGCCATTTGGGTGTGGTCATGATGCCCCTATTTTAGGAAAAGAGGTGATGGAGGAGTACCTGCATGTACACCCACCCTGTAAGTTTGTTTTTCTATATTCCAATAGGGAAGAGGAACCCAAGGAATATCCTTTAACCAACAGTGACATGTAGTCTTGTTGAGTTAATTATCTAAATAAGGATGTATTTATACCCAAAATAAACTATAATAAACATGAGATTATTTTGCACAAATCTAAGTTTTGTGAATGTATTTTATTGATGAATATTAAATTAATGAGATATGTTATTTCCAAATTCTAATCTCTAACTTGATATGAATATCAAGTTTGATATAGAGTGTCATCATGGTTCAAACTCAATCAAATCTTGAAGATAGTCAAGGAGAGTCGAATCCTTCCTAAAACCCAATGGCTATGCTAGATCAGATATTGACCATGCTGAGTGAAACCAAGGAAAGGCTTGGAAACCTAGAATAGGAGGTTAGGGGTCAAGGTAGATCTAAAGAAGAAAAAGAGGACTCTCATCAAGAGGATGATGATTATGTCCATGAAACCAATATTCATAGTGAACAAAGGGAGAATGTTGATAAGACTAAATCTCAAGAAGAGAAATGAAGTAGACTTGACTCTAAGATATCAAGAGATATGAATAAAGTGATGCCACACAAGTTTGATGGAATAGAAAGTGGTGATGCTGTAGAAGCTTGGTTGACAGAGATGGAAAAGTATTTCGAGATCATAAATTACTCTGAGATAACCAAGGCAGTATGGGGTGCCTTTCAACTGGCAAGAGAAGCATCCATGTGGTGGATGAACAAGAAAATGGAATCAGGGTTATGTTCTTTGAGCTTAAACTGGGATCAATTTATGGTCTTATTTCACCAGAGGTGGTTACCACAGTTTTTCTTTGATCAAAAGCTAACAGATTTTTAGAATCTATGACAAGGGGATATGTCTGTGGTAGATTATTGGGAAAAGTTTACCTGTCTCCTAAAATATGTGCTACAATATCAGAAAGATGAAAGGTTTAGAATCAAGAAATTCATCATGAGACTGATGCCCAAATAGGTGGAGAAGTGGATGTGCATGGTCCTACTACTATGGGCCAAGTTTTAGAAAAGACAATTAAACAAGAGCAAAAACTGAAGTTAATTTCAACTTATTATGAGAAGAATCACAAGAGGTTTAATAAGACACCAACTTCTCAACCTTTTAAGAAAAGGAATGGAAAATTGGATTTGAACAAGAAAAGTGACAAGGCCTCTAGATACAATAGAGATAGACCCAGAAATGAGAAGAAGAACAATGATAATGATCGAAGGAATGATAATAATTCAAGTAAACTGGTTGAAAAGCGAGGACCACCTAGAGGATGTTTTACCTGTGGTGGAGACCACTACGCAAATCAATGCCCAACCAAGAACCAGGGGGTTCAACAACATGGTAACACATTACCTACTCAGCAAGTAGCTTTTCAACAGAGGATCCATGTGGCATTGGATAGTCGCCAGACGGAGTACCAAATTACTCCCATTGAGACAACATGTAGTTTGTTTGGGGTTCCTATTTCTATTTTAATTGATACTGGAGAAACTAAAAGTTTTATTTCTCTGAGAGTATTAAGTAAATTTCCTAGAAGAGCTAGATATATGGATAAACCCTAGTCAGTAGAATATGCTAACCAGACTAAAGCTCAGGTAGAGCAATGCCTGTTTTAAGCTAAGATTGATCTCCTTAATTTTTTGGCTAAGGTGAATTTGTTTGTAGCCCCATAGGTTCCTATGATGTTATCTTAGGAATAAATTGGCTATGGAGGCATAAGGCCAATGTCAACTATTTTGCAAAAATAGTTAAGTGTCTAGACGATGTAGGAAACAAAGTCTTTTTGCAAGGCAATCAAAGAGAAGTCAAGATCAGACCAATCTCTGCAATGCAACTGAAGAGGGCTAGGCAAAAAGGTTACCAACTTCTTGTAGTCAAGATGGAACAAGTAGAAGAGGATCCTAGTAAACAAAGTGTATCTTTGGAGAATTATCCTTTCCTTTGAGATTTTTAGGATGTTTTCCCAAATGAACTTTTGAGATTACCTCTGAAAAGAGATTTTGATTTCTCAATTGATATAATACCAGGATCTGAACCAATTTCTAAGGCCCCATATTGTATGACTACTACAGAGTTGATGGAATTGAAAGCCCAGCTTTAGGATTTGTTGGCTAAAGGGTTGATTAGACCCAATGTATCTCCCTGGGGAGCACCTGTGACCTTTGTCAAAAAGAAGGATGGAACTTTGCATCTGTGTATAGACTATCATATGCTCAACAAAGCAACGATAAAGAAAAAGTATCCTTTATCATGTATTGATGATCTTTTTGATTAGATGCATGGTGCAACAATGTTCTCTAAGATTGATTTGAAATCTAGATATCATCAGTTGAGGATAAAAGATGATGACATATATAAAACAACTTTAAGAACAAGGTATGGACATTATGATTTCACGGTTTTACCTTTTGGACTTACGAATGCCCTTGCAACATTCATGAATTTGATGAACAATACTTTTTGAGATTGATTGGATAAATTTGTTCTAGTGTTTCTTGATGGCACTCTTATTTATTCTAAGAATGAGGAAGAGTACTTGCAACATTTGTGGTTAGTTCTACAGCAGCTGAGAGAACATAATTTGTTTGGGAAACTTTCTAAGTGTACTTTCTTTCAGAAAGAGATACAATATTTGGGGCATATAATATCATATGAAGGGATTTTAGTAGACCCTGTGAAGATTAAAGCTATACTTGAGTGGCTTGTGCCAAAGAATTGTTGGCAATATTTGTCATTGATGTCAAAGGCCATGTGCAAGACAACTGTTAGACACAAGAAGGTATCAAAGGAAAGGTAAGTTTGATGTTGTCAGGTCATCATAGGATCAAAGGAAAGGAAAGTTTGATGTTGTATCAGTTTGATATGCTTCATGTGGCAAAGATGGCAGAGGTTCATGATTGTGTGATTCACATCACATCAAAAGTTTTAGGAGTTGTTTCATTCATTCGCATCAGGTGATGGTTGCATGTGATGGAGAGATGGTGTTCTCATTCTCATTGGTGTTCTCTTTTTCATGCTTCATGGTCTTATTCTTTCATGGGTTGAAGTCTTGGTTGATTATGTGTCGAGTCTTCAAATTCTAGATCCTCCATTAAACCCTAGTTATTAACTAGTCATACCTAGACTAAGTCCTTAAGTGCCCATCATACTTGTATATCACTTTTGTTTTATTTTAGAGGTAACTTGTGATTACAAGTAAACCACTTAAGCACAACCTAGTGAAGGGTTCTTATCTCGTGTCTCAACTGGCCTATAGGCCTAGGTAACCTTCATAACCAGTTTGTTCATAAACCCTCAAAGCGGGAGATACAAATCAATGAACATGATTTAAAATGCAATGCCTGCGAACCTTATAATCAATGTTCCATATTTAAATTGATTCATAAACCCTTATGTTCCTTTTAGGAGTCAGAAGTTTGACAGTCTCTCTGTAATATGAAGTGTTGGCAGTTAGATAACTGTCTATTTTTCCTTATTTTTGGGTGAACAATAAAAAACCCTAACCGCTTGAGACAAGTTCAGTTGATGAGTCTTGTGTGCGAGTTGAGGTATCTGGCTTTTGTGAGGGAAAAGGAAGAAAACATACTATAGATATGAAATGTGAGTGAGAATGAACTAGGTTGAATGGATACAAAATAAAGCAATTTTGACAGAAATATTGGTATAAAAGGAGTAGTCTTATATGCAGTTAAATGGTGGTTTAAAGGGGCAAAAAATTGATATTGTGCTTATGCTAAAGACATAGTGTTTTTAAGATAAGAGCAATCTATATTGTTGTAGATCTAGACTGATCAGGAACTGATACAGATGTCAGAGGTTTCCTAATGAATGGAAGAGGGTGTTAACTCAGAGATTTGGAATGTTGTCTTTTGGAGCATTGTGATTAGGAGTTCTTGATAAGGGAGACATAAGATATGTGATAGTGTTTGTTTGTAGAAGAGATTATCAAACTTGTATACAAGGAGAGATAAGGGTTTGTATGAACATTTGGGAGGTTGTTAATGTAGACACCCAAAATTGACTCATTATCATTAACATTTAAATATCGTATTATCACACATCTGCATTTGTTTAACACACTTGAGCAATATCCCTAACACATATATTTCTTCTATTAATTAAATAAATTCTAATTTATTTAATTAATTCATTAGCTATTTCTTCTATTTTCATCTAAACTATAATTAAACAATCTTCAATTATTTAATTATCTTCATTCTATCTATTTTTAATTAAATAAATCTTATTTATTTAATTAAAGATTCCTTTCATAAGCTGACTTTCCAATTAATTAAATAAATTTTATTTATTTAATTAACTTATCTTATCATTTAGTCGACATGTGTGCCTCTTTCATTTAAAAAAGATAAATGGTACTACATCCTTTTATTTAATATCTTTCACATGTAGTACTTTTCTATGTACACAAGCACACCTAAGCCTTATCTTTCTGCCATTTGTCATCTTCATATTCATCTATGTCTATCTTTCAATCTTAGCCATTCATATAACCTCTGAATCTCCACTGTTGATTGATTTTGGTTGAGTTCTATATAAACATCCTCTCATTCCATACTACATCTATCTAGCATTCATATAGCGTCTACATTATCATCCTGAGCATATTGAGCATTTGATCATTCATAGCATCCATTGAGCTTAACATTCATCCATCATGGCAGCTTTTATCTTCATAATTGTTCATTATTGAAGAAGCAATCCACATCATAAACAAGGAATCATATAATCTAGGTGATATTGTGCTTGAATTGCATACTTTTGGTTTCATTTGGATTAGATTCTTTGATGATGGTAGGGTTAGGTTTTCATGGCTATGCTTGATCTTATTAACCTAATTTTTACCTATCACATTTTGGCACACCCGGTGGGACTCACGTCCTTGATTAACTTTGCTATTTGAAGTTATTTTTATGAAGATCAGATCTTTCAAGCGCGTATGGCAAGTTCTAGTCACTTCTGAGCAAAAATCCACCACTTTTTGCATATCCACATCACTTCTGCACTGAAATCTACCACCTGTAGTGTTTTCTGGATCACTTTTATTCTATCAGTAATCACCTTTAGTCTGTTTTGCATCGCTTTCATCTTAACAGTGATCACTTTTGCATATAACTAGATCACTTTTATTTTGTCAGTAATCGCCTTTAGTTTGTTTTGCATCACTTTGATCTTAACAGTGATCACTTTTGCATATAACTGGATCGCTTTTATTCTGACAGTGATCGCTTTTGGCTGACCGCATCACTTTTTGCAGAATTAGGGTCTCTGTTGCGTATTTACTATTTTGCAGATCCAGGTTGCTTATGAGCCTAAACCTACCGCTTCATGCTTTTCCGCATCACTTATAAGCTGAAACAATTCACTTCTGGTATTTTCTGAGTCGCTTTTGATCTACAGAGGTTCTCCGGTGACAGAATAGAAGATCACTTTTGACAAACAGTGAATCGCCTCTGGTAAACTATGTCACTTTCAGTCTATATTATTTGCAATTTGTTTTCTTGGGTACTAATTGGGTATTTGTGTAGCATCTTATTGATTTGTCCAAGAAAAGGAGGTTATCAAACTACTAACATATCTGTTGCAGCTTCGATTGGTCCAAGACTTGTGGTTTATCACTAAATTAGGAACATTTAGGCTTGGTGCTTAAAATGAATCATTGCTTGCTCCGTGCTTGATTTATCTTTCTTGATTGCTTGCATGTGATTGATTGTAACCCAAATTTAATGACAAAAGTATCCTCTCCCCTTGCCTATCAAATGGATCTTGGGTGTATGAGAACTTGTTATTATCTTTAGAGGGCCTGCCTTCTCGGTGTGAGAAGGGATATGACCCAAGCGGTAATGGGCTAAAGCCAAGTCCTTCTGAACCACTATATAAGAAAAGTGTTTGTGTCGAAAGCCACAAACAACGGGTGTTGTTGTGTTATACCGACAGCCAACCTCCCTCAAAACCCTCCAAGGTGTAACCCTTGAAGGATGGGAGACTCCACAATGGAGAGTAGCGCTGCTGCACGTATAGCCACCCGAACGGATGCCCTTATTAGCAACTTTGTGTAGTATCCAAAAACCTTCTATTTGTTGATGCAAAAGGTGGGACCTTTGAAGTGGCCCTGATTCATGTGGTTCTTACAAGAGATAGTAGGGACAATCCTAATGTTTGGTGGGGGGACAAGCCTTATAGGAAACCTAGATCTTAGTATGCGTGAGAAGTGAGTATCGTGGAGGGGAGCTGGTGCTACCAAGATCTTGAAGCTATTCACTTTGAATAAGCACGGCCAAGGGATTCAACGAATATAGTCCTTTCCTAGCCTAGGTTGTACAAGTTTATGATTGTTGTGAGTGTGAGTGACTGTGATTACTATTTTCTTGTCAAAAATCACAAATCAGACACCTTTCTGAATAGACACAATCACTTTTAAACCTAAACTACCTGCATACAAACAACAGAAATCACTTTTGGACCACAGTTAGCTGCTTTTTGCCTGAACTGAATCAGTTTTGAACAACAGCTGATCGCTCTTTGCGTAAACAAGGTCACCTTTAACCAATAGTTAGTCACCTCCTACATGAATCAGGTCATCTTTAAGCAACAATCTGTCACCTTTAGCATAACCTGAGTCACTTTTAATCAATAGAAAATTACTTTTTAGCCAACAGTTGTTGCCTGTGAACAATTCGATCGCCTCTGGTTAATACTGTAACTTATTGTCAGAATCTAAACCAAACCACATTTGAGCTATTATTAGTCACCTTTGGCATCCTCCGAGTTGCATATGAGCAATTACCTATCACCTGTGGTTAAATACCTGCAAATCTTATTGCCTTAGCTGAATTCGCCACAGATCCAGCTTGGTTAAGCTTCAACATAAGCTTTTAGATCTATCTCTGATCAGTAGCAAATCCCTAGACTTTGTCTCCTATTTTGAGCTTACCAATCAATCGCAATTCATAAGATTTTATCTTTTTGAGATCCCAACCAGCAAACCAAACATCAAACCAATCATTCAACAAACATCATCTTTTAGCTTTAGCTTCAGTAAACATCAGTAACTTAGCAACTTTTAGCAAACAATCTTTCCTTTGAGTGTGTGAGCTATTCTCTAGGGAAAACCAACAACAACCCAACAACAACAAATCAACCAAAGAAAACCAACCAAGTGAATTAGCAAAACCAAGAACACAACAACCCAACAAAAACAAATCAACCAAAGCAAACCAACCAAGAGAGCAAAACCAGCAAACCAAAATAGCAACTAGTCAACCAACTAGCAAACTATCATCTTTTGGGTCTCAAAACTTTGACAAGCTAAACTTCATCATCAACATCATGCCTCAAACTAGGATCCAATATAGAGATGAAATGGAAGCCAAATTGAGAGCTAAAATGTGTTGTTCTCAAAATTAGCTACGCTCGTTTTTGTAGACAACTCCCACGAAACTTGTCCATTTCGTGAATCTACACTCTAAGATCGCAAATCGAGACAAGATTCCCTTGATCTTGTGTGAAGTCGTTCGACATTCTAGACGGATTTATGACGTTCCTTTGAAATCAGTTTTTTGATATGTGCGAAGATCGTAAGTTGTAAATCGGTGAAAAATGTCAAATCTTAGTCATTTTTTTTAAGTGTTAGCTAAATTTTTGTTTTATCATGTAGAAGCATTGTTTTCAACCGCTATTACATATTTTGAAGTTTTTTTTAATACGTAATAGCAGCATTTTTAGCCGTTATTACATATGTTGAGTTTTTGTTTGTTGTGTAATGGCGGCCCAATCACCCGCTGTTACATATGAGTGTTAACTTTTTCTGCCGGAACGGCCAAAACACCCGCTCCAACAAGATCTCCAGATCTTTCAACTGGAGTGAGATTAATGATCGCTCGTGCCAAGTATTAATGGTTCAACTTTGATCTTTTAAATATGATGTTTAACTCATTGTCTCTCGTCATTTTCTCTATTCAAAACCTTCCCAGTTGATTATCGATCCCTTCCTCGAACCATTGATTGCGCCAACAGCTAGATTCAAACGGATTTCAAGTGGCCATCTTCGCGTATAGGGTTTTTCCTTCCTTAACAGGTGAGTTTGTTAAATATCTTTCTAGGGTTTCTCTAAATGATTATCAGTAGTCTTGTCGTTTCAAATTTATCATTTATTTTGTTGCGTTTCTGTTTAAAATTGTCATTTTTGATTTGGTCTTTTGTGTCAAGTCCTAGATTTTCTGTGGTTTGTTCATGCCCTAGGTTTTAGGATTGATGAGTGAAGTCTTTACCACAAAAATAGACCAAATTCTAGTCGGTAAAAATGCCGACGAAGCATCTGATGTAATATCAGTGTTTGGGTGGCAATTCCCACCGCCCTTACACAGAAGACTTGTTCATGCCATATGCAATGTTGGCTATTATCGCTGACCGAACACTATAAAAACTCAAGTGTTCATATTATATGCATTATCGATTGGAGTCGCCGCTCAAGTACCTTCAACATCGAATTTGTTCTACATGTAATGGCGGTAATTTTCACCGCCCTTACATTAAAACTTCCATGTTCATTCCTGTGCCTGAGCGGCTGATACAATCGCCTAAGCATTTGTTGGCAACGAAACCCATTATATGCATAAGCGGCCGATACTACCACCCAAACACTTGGGATTTTCACTCATTACATGTAATAGCGGTAATATTAACCGCTCGTGCATATCAAAAAATGAAACTTCCAAAATACATGCAGAAGCAGTGTTTTCCACCGCTCTTACACCTAATAACTCTCCCAACCTGCAATGGCGGCCAAATCACCCGCTCAAGCACATTTTCCTGATTTTTCCCAACATTGGAAAATTCTCCTTTCAAAGCTAGAAGCCCGCTTTCGCCTTCGCCTTGATTTGCGCACTCAAGCCCTTTAAACGCATGCTTTCCTGTCCATGATCGTCAAAACGCAGTTGACCCAGTTTATCCAATTTTTCCCCTAACTGCGAGATCATGGCCTTTTGTATTTCTCAATCAATGTTCGTGGTGTTGAAATTCACAGTTCTCTCCAGAGCTCATGTCAGAATCATCTCCATCAAAGTCCAGAGCCATGAAATACAAGTACCAGGGTGTCTTTCTAGTAACGGTAGTACAGTCAAACGTTGATTAAATCAGAGACACAGAAATTGGGCACATAGACATGGGCGAGTTCATAGATAGAACTAAACAAGCAAATCCCTCCAAGCCTATGCAGAAAATCATTGACAGCAGTATTCATTTGGTTGCATCATTTCCAGTCAGTGCACACAATCCTGAATTTGTTGTACAAGTGGCCAGCCATTACAACAAGGACACTAGAGCTGTGATAGACTCCCAGGGAAATGTAATCATGAGATTGGATGCAGAATTCATGGACAAAATCTTCATGTGTCCACCAATTGAAAACGTCAAGCGGATTAATTTTGCTCAGGGTCAACAAGACTATGATAATGACGTGGAATCTGCTAGGAGGCATATAAACAACAAATGGTTAAAGATTCCTAGGGCAACTTTGACTAGATGGCCAAAAGACCTTTACAGGAGTGATTTTGTGGAGGAAGTGTGTGATTTGATTACTCTCTTGAGTCACATCAGAGGACTCCCTTCTGCTTCCAAATTCTAGGACTGGATATACACTTACATCAAGGTGATTCTACGGGGTAACCAGAAGATATTCTGGGGTGAACAGATCAGCAATGCTTTGCACGAGCAACTAGTAAGAGTCAATACTACCTTCAAATTTTACATGACCTCTTATCTTGTCTATGCTGCTGCAAGCATGAGGAACTTTCCAGGTTTAACCCAAGTAGGGGATAGGAGATTGGTCCCAATGTATGAATACTACCCCCAAATCACTTTGAAGGGGTCAGTTCATCATTTCAGAAGAGTCAATGATGCTTTCTTCTCAGTTTTCATGTGCTTATGGGATGGTGAACTGATTCAAAGAAGAGTTTCTGATGAAGCTTGGCAGGTTGTAAATTCTTTTGGTTGCTTGTTCTTGCAATTTCCCACCTTTACATATCTTCAGGTAGGATACTATCCTGGTTACCCTTACATGCTGCCACGGTATCCCAGTGATCGCATTGTTCTTATGGAGCTTTGCAGACAACTGATTGTGGTACACAACAAACAGATGGAGCTTAAGAGGTCAGGGATAAAGTTTCCCATTGAAATTGGGAGGTACTCAGTTCAATCTGCCAACAAAGCAAAGATAATTGACTCCAAGTTGCAGTTGGTCACCATGAATACCTACAAGAAAAGAAATCTTTTTGACTTCAGAAGGGTTCAAGATAAAATCAAGAGGAAGTCAACTTTTCATGTGCCAATGGTCGAAGACATATGGGCAGATCTTAGGACTCGAAATGAGATCAGAAAACTAGATTTCTGCAGACTTCATCTAAGCCAAATTGAAGGACTAGGACTCGCTGATATTCCAGATGGAATGGAGGATGATGGGGATGTCCTAGATCACAAATATGAGGCAGAGAATGTTGAGGCTTCACCTCTCCCAGAGGTGAAATGGTCAGTCAAAGAGGAGACATCCATCAGGAAAAGATTCCAACCAATATTGGCAAACACCAACTTGTGGTTGGAAAGTAAGGGAATTAAGTTGAAAGAGTTCCTTACAGGGTCTGAAGAGGGAACACACGAGCAAACAGGTAAGAAGGTAGAGAACCGAACTAAGAATAGGAGTGACACCCCTTCTTCCTCCAAGGTACACAAACCAAAGATCAAATTTGTATCTAAAGGAGGAAAGAAAAAGGAAACTACAGAGGCTTCTGATGCCACTAAGTCAGATGTTGAAGATACTAATGATGATCAGATGGAAATTGAAGATGTTGAGACCGAAGAACAAAATGTTCAAAAGTCTAGGACAAAGGTATCTAATAAAGCTGAACAAGGTGAAGATGAAGATACAGAGGTAGAACGAATTGATGGTTCCCCTCAGACTCCAGTGAAAGATCTTCCCTCTGAGACACAAGTTCTTACACCTCCTCCTCATGTTCCGGTTTCTAATAGTTTGCCAGTGATTTCAAGTGTTCCTCTTTCTCCAATTTTTGTTGTTTCTTCAGACAATACTCCTCCATCCATGAAAGCTGGCTTTGGAACTATTTTTGATTCTTCTGGTTCCATTCCAAGCTTATCTTCCCCTTCTTTTGATATTGGGGAACAAACTATTTTGGAGAACCTTCTTGATGCTTCACAAAAGGTTGTTGATACAGGTGTTGTGTTTACCAACACAAGTCCAATTGTCACCATCACCGGTACAAACATGGAGCCAACCAAGCAAGTAGTGTATCCCCCTCTAGCTGTTGATACATCAATACTTCGTCCATGGCTATTTGCCTATACTCCAAAGAGGAAGAAGCAAGCCATCTCACCTGATGAGATTGACATTGAAAAGTTGTTGCCCGTGAAAGCAAAGAACCAGAAGAAGAAGCCTAAGACTATTTCTAGGTTGGTCACTGAAAAGGGAATCAGATATGCCGAAATTACCAAACCTCCTGAAGATGCCACGGTTGACACTTTTGACATGAGTAATTATGTCATCTCGAGGGTTGAACTTGGTAAAGTGACTCATGAGGGTGTCAAAGCAGATTTCCAGACCATTGCTAGTGCCCTACTTGAAAAGTATGATGAAGCCAAGAGGTAAAAGGAGCAATACAAAGCAAAAGCAGAACAACTGGCTGTTGTCCTTCAGAAAATAGTGAAGTCATCAGAAATAGTAGAACCAATGGCAGTGACAGTGGAAGATCCCCTGATACAGAAGGTTGAAAAAGCCCAAGCTAGAGGCAAGATAGTGGGGGATGTAGTGGAGCGGTTGTTGGCTCAAGGACGAGTTCTATTAAAAACCGCTGTGGAAAGAAAGGAGAAAATGGACAAAGCTAAAGCTGAGCTGGACAATCTGGTAGATCTACTTTCACAAGAGCTGCAAGATCAAGAAGAGAGCCTAGAAGAGTGGATAGATATGAAGAAGATCAAAATTAAGAATCTGATCACTATCGGGGTCATCACCAACAAGGAATCATATCTCAAGACCAAGGAGACTCTAGCTCATCGTATTTTCATAATAAAGAGTCTACTTGAAGATCTGTGCCAAGCTCGAGAAGCCAGTGAAGATAGTGATGTCACACTCCTACATCGGCTAGAAGAACTTCCTTGCACCTTGACAAGGGAAGATCATAGTTTCCTCATAGCACAGGAAATGATAAGTTCTTTCAAAGAAATGGTTCAAAAGAAATTTGAAGAGGAAGCTCCCTCAGTGCTCTCAATGGATAACCTGTATGAACTTCCTGAGGAAAAAAGATGGAGGAAGCTAGTGCCTTAGCTTGTTTTTCTTAGATGTTATGTAAATTGAATTTTGTTTTGGACATCTACATGTGTAATTTTCCAAAATGTAATTACATGTGAAACAAGAGAAGTCCTGAGTCAAATAGGACTCTCTTGTTGAATAAGTCAAATTAGTTGTAGATTTCCTAAATTTTCTCAAGGTCTTTCCCTATAAATATAGGGGGCCTCTTTTGTAAATATTATCTTTTTTCTATTGCAAGAAAACTCTGGTGAATTGAGAAGTAAATCAAGACTTCATGCTTTTTGTGAAAATCAATATTCAAATACTTATCAATACAAGAAAGCAAGTTCAATTCCAATCTTTGTCTTGGGATTATTTGTGTTGTGATAGTTTTGTTCTTACGTCTTGCTATCATAATCTTATTTGATAATAATTGAAGTGTGGAGTTTGTTTCAAGTGATTGAAGAGCGCTCTTAATTTGATTCTGATAAACTTTGTGTTATCAAATCAGTTGTGGGTTATATATTCATGTTTGTGAGAATACAATAGTTTGGAGACTTTGTGTTGCAAGTTGTTATATTAGATTTACTTTTATCATCTTGAAGAGGAGCGAAGACTTTGGGCTGCATTCTACTTCAAATAGTTTCGTTTACAAGTAGTAAGTGAGGTAACAGAAAACTTTGTGTTTCTATGATTTTGTGATAATTTATAAGTCTTATATCAAGAGTTTGAAATATAAACATCTATTCTGAAAAAAGAGAATGAGATGAGATGGAACCACCACAAACATAGTTTTTAGTGTACATAAATTTCATAAGTTGTTTGGTTTGCAAAAGTCAAGTAATTAGAGGGAACCTCCCCTTGCTGAGAGGAGAGACTTTGTCTCATCATAGCTGTGGCTGATATACCCATTTTGCCGTTAGCGAGTTAATGACAAAATATTCACCCAACAAAATGGAGGCCAAATTGCAAGCTGAGATGCAACAATTCAAATCAATGCCTCTTAAGGATGCAACTCAATTCACAACTGGTATGCCTCCTCATATGTTTACGCCTCAAGGATACACTATTGGCAAGTCATCTTCACAACAAATGCAACCTCCAACATCCTTGGAAACTTTTAAAGAACAATCTCAAGACGACTCATCAGAATTTCAAGATACCCACGTATGGGACCAAGTTGAGAGACTCATTATATCTGAGCCTAATCATTACTTCTTGCAACTTGCTCGCATGGGTGCTAAATTACCAAAAGACTTTGACATATCTGCTATTAAAGAACAAGATCCAAACACTCCTACTGTTGTTGCAAAGGGACCATCCACTATAGTCACATCATCTTCCATCATTACACAAGCTCCACCTTCCAACACATCTTCCTCATTGCCTATTGTTGCCTCATTTGATCTACCACGCTCAGAGTATACTTTAGAACCATTGATAGTGCCAACCAATGTGCTCCCTTTCATGTCACAAAATCTCAACATTCCACCTTTGCATGTTCCTCAACATATCCCTCCTCCTACCATGACCATTTCCATGCCTCAAGTAACACAAGCTATCCATGTAACTCAAGTGCAAATGCTCCAAGCATCACAAGCTATTCCCATGTCTCATAGTGTGCAAGCCTCTCAAACTATTACAACAACACCTATTTCCCAAGCTTCATGTCCATTGCAATCTACTATATCTCATATGAATACCATATCCAATATACCAACTGCTAACCCCTCCATGCTATCATTTAATCCCAATGTTAGTCTCATTGACATGAGTGATCCTCCTATCGTTTCTCAAGCCAATCCTAGCAATATGGTCACTTATGTTGATCAACTTACATCCATGCCGTCGTATTCTTCCAATCCTTCACACACCATCAATCCATCTTATGCTACCCAAGGCTTGCCTATTATTACCCAACATATGACACATACCAATCCCCATGTTGTCCAAAATACAAATCCAAATGTTCATCCTTCTTTCGTATCTACCAATCCATCCATCACTTACCATGTCACAAATTCAACCCCAACTTCTCAATCATTCACTACTATCAATTCGTCATCCACTTCCCATATGATGCATACCCAATTGCCGTTTGTGTCTCAAGGACAACAATCCTCCAACACATATGTGTCACATACCAATCCTTTGACATATATTGTGAGTACGCAACCTCAACAAATGGTCATAGCTCCATATATCCCACAACCGCAACCACAATATATCTCATACCATACTTCACCCCCTTTGCAATAACATCAATTATCTTCAGCAGATGTTCAACAAATGATCAATCAAGCGGTAGGACAAGGAAAGAAACCTTTCTCTCTTGAAAACATATGCGCTTATCCATTTGACAAG
The DNA here is from genome assembly GCA_027924645.1 of Cunninghamia lanceolata. Lineage (NCBI taxonomy): Eukaryota > Viridiplantae > Streptophyta > Pinopsida > Cupressales > Cupressaceae > Cunninghamia > Cunninghamia lanceolata. Next base: position 3,991,378 of record BSBN01000463.1, on the reverse strand, counting down.
TCTCTTAATATGATACCTTTTCCACCACATTTTGAAATTCCACAATTTGATAAGTACAAAGGAAAAAGAAATCTAGAAGACCATCTTAGAGCATTCTTTGCGGTATGTCTTGATGTCACTTATGACGATACATATCTTTTGAGATTATTTCCTCGAAGCTTAGCAGGACAAGCTCTTGAATGGTTTTCTCAATTACCTCTAGGAATTAAGTCTTTTTCAGAATTAGCAAACAAGTTTCGATCACACTTCACTTTCAACATTAAACATGAGGTAAACATGAATGACCTTGTCAGCAATAAACAGTAGAACGGTGAAGTGTTTTCTTCATTTACTCAACGATGGCGTAATATGGCTAGCAAACTATCATGGGAAATACTCGAGAAGCAACAACTTGATATCTTTGTTCAAAATCTTCATCCTAAGCTATCATTTCAATTACAATTGCAAAGCGCTAGCACCTTTGATGAACTTGTTTCCAAAGGAACCATCATAAACAAGCTCTAATTGCTAAGGGAACTATCAAGATCTTTCGCGATAACAAAGACTATCCTCAAAATTCTAATGATAAGTCTCACTTTTGGAACAAGAATAAGAATGTTGTCAATGATGGTGTTGTAGACGCAAAGAACATTCAAACTATGAAAGCTCCCATCAACATTCAAGCAGCTTCTACACCAACGCAACCTTTTCAACAAATGCAACAACGACAAACTTCTAATCCGCGTTGACAATTTACACCATTAGTGGAACCTATGGAAGTTATCTTTTGAAAGCTTCTTCAAGCGGGCAATATTATCTTACTGGATGTACCACCAAATGGTGAACCACTCTTCAGAGCTCCTTGGTACAAAGAAAATGAGTATTGTGATTACCATCGAGTTAAAGGACACAAAACAAATGGTTGTATGCACTTAAAACATGTTATCCAAGATTTCATTGATCAAGGTTTAATCAAGGTCACACCTTCAACGACTCAACCTGCACAACAATCAACATCAAACTATGATCTAGAGACTTTCAAGAATCCACTTCCATCTCATGATAAGACAAATAACCCTCATGTTGGAAATGTTATTCAGTATAACTATGAATCGTCTACTATTGGCCGCATTGATCATGCTCACATTTCTACCATTACCATCCAAGGCAAAGTCCCTGATTGTGCTGTAACCATGCGAAGAGGTCAAGTTACCATCCAAGGAGCACCCATCCATCCTCCTCGATCTCTCTCTAACTATAACCTCTTGGATCACCTTGGCAAAACACCCACGCACATATCCATTATTGAGTTGCTTTGCATATCCCCTGCTCATAAAGCTATCCTTGACAAAGCCTTACAAGAGTCTTTGGTGCCTAATGATATTGATATCACACAATTCCAATCTATGGTCACTAGCATTGCAGCTCCTTGTCACTTAACCTTCTCCAACAAACATCTTCAACCCTCCATCCATCCTTCACATAACGAAGCCCTCCATGTTGAAGTATTTGTTAAACAATGCCACATCAAATGAATTTTGGTAGATGGTGGAGCTGGTCTTAATATATGTTATTTGAAACTTATAAAACAATTGGTATACTCGCAGAAAGATGTTGACACCTCCAAGGTTATTACTATAAGAGCATATGATGATGCTGAAAGAGATACTGAAGGGATTATCTTCTTGCCTATCCAAGTTGGGCCAGTTACTACAGAAACCCACTATCAAGTCCTTGATATTGACCTTCCTTATAACATCATCCTTGGTCGCCCATGGATACATGCCCTTAAGGCAGTTCCTTCTACATACCATCAATGCCTTAAATTTCCACATAACGATGTTGAGGTTACTATTCAAGCTGATCCCAATCCATTTGAATTTTGCCGTGCCTTTCAAGCTAAATATCAAAGTCTAAATTGCATTCCTATCAACATCGAGGCATATCCATCTTCATCCTATGTAGACTCATCCAACCTCCTCAAGCCCTCATCTAGCACAGCTGCCTCTAACCTCTGTATCAAGTATACCGAACATGGCCTTGGTGAGTACACATTGCAAGAATTTTGTTGTGTTGGCGCCCTTCCATTGTCTCCTAAATCCTATGGTAAGCCTTCTACATCCAATCCAACTTCATCCTCCTCTATCATCAAAGCCCCCCCTACAGTATTCATTAAAGGTGGATTCTTGGATGATGAAGACATTGATGATATAGACTTTTGGATATTCTTTGATGAAAATGACCAAGTCCAACTTGAAGTAGAGTGATACAACAATGGGTTCTGCATCATAAAGAACATGGGCTATAAAGGACATGGTGGATTGGGATCACAGGAACAATGACCTACTGAACCCATTATTGTGTCTAAAAAGTTTAATAAGCAAGGCCTTGGTTATCAACCAGAGGTACCGCGACTCAAAGACATTAAGTGTATTTCCGATATTGATGCTAGACCTTCTTCGGTAGGAGAGACTTCTAATTTGGATACTATAGATGACTCCTCCCTTCATATCACTGACCTTTTTCAAGAACACTCCATCTTCATGTTTTCCGTAGCCTCCTCTAGCCGTAACAATTCCTCCATTAATCTTTCACTCGTATATCCTGACCTCGTTGATTGGGACCAACAGGGGGCACTGAAATTAGATACATTTGAAAATGATGAAGCTATTGCAGAATTCACGGGTTTAAAACAAGGTATTCCATTGGGTGATCATAAAGCAGGTTTCATGATGGATCTACCTAAACTAGCATATTTTGGCAGAAGCATCAAATCTTTCAGTCGCAAAAGTGAAATAAACAAAATCAAACAAAATAGGTCACCAAGTGAAAACTGAAAGGTGCCTCTTGACCATGAAAAAGTAAAAATAAAGGATGTATCTGAAGGTGAAAACCTCTCTGAGGTGCCTAAGGATGGGGGATTTGATCTTCCTATTGCCACTGATTAACATGAGAAATCAACTGTGCTAGTTGAACAATCACAAGACATGAACTTGGGAACAACGCAGAATCCAAAGATCACTTTTTTGGTAGCATCACTGTCAGAGCAAGAAAGAAGAGACTTCACAACATTTTTTATGAGAAGAGCTATAAATTTTGCATGGACTTATGCCAACATGCTGGGTCTAGATCCATCACTTGTAGTACATCATCTAGTAGTACCTCCTAATGCAAAACCTATCAAACAAAAACTGCACAAAATGCATCCACAGGTAGCCTTATTGGTCAAAGTAGAAATTTAGAAATTGTTAGAAGAAAAATTCATAAGGCCTATTGGTTATCCAGAATGGGTTTCAAATTTGGTACCTGTAGCAAAACTAGATGGATGAGTTTGCTACTGCACAGACTTTAGAGATCTTAACAAAGCATATCCTAAGGATGACTTTCCACTACCAAGCATAGACAACATTGTAGATCTTATAGCAGGACATGAAATGCTATATTTGATGGATGGATTTTTAGGGTATAATCAAATCAGAATAGCAGAGGAAGATCAAGATAAAACATCTTTTATTTGTCCATGGGGTACATATTGCTGGGTTGTAATGCCTTTTGGTCTCAAGAACGCTGGAGCTACCTATCAACGAGCCATGATAGTTATTTTTCATGACCTTTTTCATACTATCATGGAAGACTATGTTGATGACATCCTAGGAAAATCTAAGACAAGAGAAGGACATCTACAAGTATTAGCACAAATCTTTGATCGGTTAGAAAAATACCAAGTTAGACTAAATCCAAAGAAATGTGTATTTGGTGTAACATCAGGAAAAATGTTGGGACACATTGTGTCTCGACGAGGGATAGAAGTGGACCCAGATAAGGTAAAAGCTATCATGGAGATGCCTCCACCAACAAATCTCAAGTAGCTCTGTAGTCTACAAGGTAGGCTATAGTCTATCCGCAGATTTATCTCACAACTAGCAAATAAATGTCATCCTTTTCAGCATCTTCTTTGTAAGGGTGAACCTATTAAGTTGGATGAAAAGTGTCAACAAACTTTTGATAAGATAAAGGAATATTTGGCAACACCTCCTGTGTTAGTACCTCATGTACTTGATCATCCATTATTTCTCTATATATCATCAACAACCGCAGCATTGGGTGCCCTTCTAGCTCAACATGATGATTCAGGAAAAGAACAAGCCATCTACTACATCAGCAGAACTCTTGTGGGATATGAACTCAATTATTCATTTATGGAAAAAGCTTATTTAGCATTAGTGTTTGCTTCCCAAAATTTGTGACACCATATGCTAAACCAAACAACAAAGCTCATCTCTAATGTGGATCCCCTTAAATATCTTCTTTCTAAAGCAATTCTCACAGGGAGATTAGCAAAATGGGTCATGATCTTAAGTGAATTTGATATACAATATGTGTATCGCAAAGATATCAAAGACAAGTTATTGCTGATCAATTAGCTGCAGCACCTATCACAGATATTCATCCAATGTATCCAGAATTCCCTGATGAAGGATTGTTCAATCTAACTTCTCCAACACGATGGCAACTATATTTTGATGGATCATACACACAACATGGATCTAGAGAATGCATTTTGTTTGTTACCCCTCAAGGAGATTATATACCTAAATCATACAGAATAGCATTCCCATGTACAAATAACATAGCAGAGTATGAAGCTTTAATCACAGGTTTGCGCATGGCAATACAATGGGCTATCAAACAGTTACATGTTTTTGGTGATTCTCAGCTAGTTATCAAATAGGTTTTAGATGAATATCAAACAAAAGATGAGAAGCTTCTTCCATACAAGCTAATGGTTGATGATTTCAAGAAGTACTTTGACAATATTACTTTTGAGCAAATCCCAAGACTACAAAACAAAGCAGTAGATGCCATGGCTATGATTGGGTCTCTTCTAGACATGCCATCTAACACCCATAAATGTGAATTTTTGGTCGAACAACTTTTGATTCCAGCATTTGAAGTTCCATAGTTTGAGCTTATGTGTGAAATTATTGGTCCCAATTCACTGTGGTATGAGGATATATACGAGTATCTTCATAAGCAAACCTTTCCATTTCAACTATCCAACAGCCAACACAAAACCTTTATCTATCGAGCCTCTCGTTACACTATCTTGGGAGACACCCTTTATCATCAGAGTCTTGATGGTATCCTTCTTAGATGTTTCGATTCTGAGGAAGTGAAAGTGGCCTTACGTGAGGTACATGAAGGTGCCTGCGGCTCACATTCTGCTGGCCTTGGCCTTGTTAAGAAACTTCTACGAGCAGGATACTATTGGCCAACTATGGAAAAAGATGCACAACAATTTGCAAAGAGATGTTTATAGTGTCAGAAACATGGAGATCTAATACATGCACTTGGACATGAGCTCTAGCCTATTGTCACTCCATGGCATTTTTCGTAGTGGGGATTTGTTCTCATAGGTAAAATCCATCCTACTTCATCCAATGGTCATGAGTTTATTATTACCGCCACTAAATATTTCAAAAAGTGGTAGAAGCCATACCAATGACCTATATCATAGGTAAACAAATATCTAAGTTCATTCTACATTATATCATTTGCCGTTATGGAGTTCCTCAAGCTATTGTCACAGATAATGGTCGTCCTTTGAAGAACCAAGAAGTTAGAGATCTTTGCAACAAGTTCCATATCCAACATCGATTCTCTACACCTTACTATCCTCAGAGGAATGGCCAAGCTGAAGCTTCTAATAAAACAATCATCAAAATCCTCAAAAAGATGGTTAATGAAGCTGGTTGGGATTGGCATCTACAAGTCCATTCTGCCTTGTGGGCATATAGAACAAGTATCAGAACTCCCACTAGAGCCACACCTTATGCTCTTGAGTATGGCATTGAAGCTATTTTACCTATCGAGGTTGAGATCCCCTCCTTGCGAATATCTCTACAGCATACTATCTCAGATGAAGAATATCGAGTATCTAGACTCCATGATCTTGAGCTTCTAGATGAATGACATCTTACAACACTGAACCATCTTCAAGTCTATCAATATCGACTACGTTGTAGCTACAATAAGAAGATCAAAGAACGCAGATTTCAAGTTGGTGACCTTGTCCTTAAAGAAAATCAAAGGAATCAACAGCATCAGGAGAAACAGGGCAAGTTTGAACCGAATTGGCTTGGTCCTTTCATCATCACAATAGTTTATGGATCAGGTGCATACACTCTTTCAATACCTAAAGGCATTCCCTTGGATGAACCAGTCAACAGCATTCATCTCAAGAAGTTTTATCCGTGAATCTTAGCTATCCTATAAAAAAAAAATCCATCCAATAGTGAAAACCACTTTGTGGCGCTTTGGATAACAAAAAATAACATAAGATAAATAATCTATCCTCTGGTGAAAACCTGGTAAACAGGCACCTTGGATAAGTACCATAGTGAAAACCTGGCAAACAGGCACTATGTGTAGTGACCAACTTCCATTATCTGCTCGGTTCATTTGATCATATTTCACCATCTCATCCTACATAGTCCATATCATAATCTACATAGCATCGCCATAAACAACCTTTCTATCTTCATCTTTGTCAATGCTAGCTATCATACTTGAGACATTGTTGTGAAAACTATATCTTTTGGCACTTTAGCATCTTGACTGCATGCCTTTTGCATTGTCACTTTTGCATAATAAACCTCATCCTACAATGGGGGCATTTGTTGAGTCTTATTTAGAAGTGGATACCACTATCTCTAGCTCATAACACATCAAACAACTTAGCTTACAACACAACAAACTTTTTCAACTTCAACCATAGTGTTCATCCAAAGACAAACGTGACCTAACAACTTGCAACCATGATTCATATCTTCACAATCTATTCACATTCATCCGATGATAAAAAAAAAAAAAAACATCACCAGTCCAAGCATCCAAGCAATCAGCATCATAAGCAAGAACTACATCTCAGCTCTATCGTTAAAGCCTTGATCCTGTGGATATAGGGTATGTAGGCAATTTGAGATGTGAAGGAAGCACTTTGATTTAGGCTAGGACGATAGTCCCTTCTTTCATCTTTCATCTTTCTTCTAATCATCCTTAATTTCTTTCATCACACATTCTTGTATCTTTCATCACTTATATCATCAATAAAACCCAGAACTACATATTCATCATGTCTAATCTTCATCGTAAATGTGCTTTGATCCCGTGGATACAGGGTATGTAGGCAGTCTAGAATATGAAGGAAGTTTCCAGTACTCAAGCACAAATGATCCACCCCATCTTCTTCATCTTTTCTCATCTTCCACCTTCTTCTCTTTGATTAGCTCAAGAAGGAAGCAAACTATGTGTATACTGAAAGCCTAAGCACTTTAACCAATAAGGAATAAGCCAACAACTATTTGTCCCCATGCCTTAAGCCAACATTTGCTATAGCAATTTATCAAAATCTTTAGCCTTCAACAGGATGCAACTTTCCTCTCAACAAGGCTAAATTTGACAAGAGAACGTGATGACAATATATTTTGTTTTATCTTTTGATTTATCTTTTGTCTCTTTTCTATGCCTAATCAAGACTGCCTTGATCTATCTATATCTTGGCATGTTGCGATGAAGTAAGGAATGTCGCATGGTCATATTGCTTTCATATGCTGTGTTTGTGGGATGATCTTATTCTTTTCCTAAGCGTATTGGTATCTTGTACATGTTGGGATTAGCATCTTACATATCAATATCTCTAGCATCTAAGAAGCTAAATAGTCTCTTGTGCACTTGAGGCTATTCTATGTTAAGACTAGCTCCATACATATAACCAACAAGCTATCACTATGTGTAGTGGAGATAAGCTCAAACCATTGCTTGTAGCGTTAAAGTCCGTCTCACAACACTAGCTATTATTCATATCTTGTACATGTTGGCTCAACATCTTGACCTCATGTGTTCAGACAAGATTGTAGCATGCTAGTTCCGCATTGGATATCTCGACACCTTGGTCTTCTATACCTTGGTGCATAACATCCATATGCTATATCAAAAATAAGGATTGCATTTCTTCTCATTTTTGAGCAATTACTTAAAAAGCTGCCCATTATATCATCTATTCATCCTATTACTCACCTATATAGAACTCAACCAAGATCAATCATTTCCATTGTATTTCTCCATATCTCTTATCCTGCAAAACAAGTGGGTTAGACATGCATAAGTCCATCATATATCATCTTATTACCATCTATCTATATGCATAAGTCCATTCATATCATAACCATTTACATATTTGCATTATTATACCATTTGCATAAACATCCATACATAATCCATGCCAAATAAATACCACATGCATAACCATTATAATATCAACAGTGCATCCATTGCAACATCATATATATCATCAATACACCATCATATATATATACATGTATGTCAATATACAATTGTCTACAATACAAGTTGAGCCATGAAAAAATGAATGTACAAATCGGCTCTAGGCCTCATCATACAACAATATAATACAACATATACAAGGTAGCCTTAGTGACTACTGGCAGCTCCCTCGCCCTGACCATCACCACCACCACTAGGTCCTGCACCTGGTCCTCTATCTCTCGGTGGCCCCATCACTGAGGCTACTGATCGAGATCCACCTGATCTTCATGAACCTGAAGCCCCTGACCTACTCCTAAAGCTAGGCTGCCTCTGCTCTGCTGGCATAGCCCCATAGTACAAGCCTCTGTAATACTCAGCCTCACCCTACACTCTTCGAAGCTCTGCCTGCACCTGTGTCAACTGTGTGGCCAAGTACATCGTAGCTCCATCAGTCCCCAATGCAGCTACTGCTCTATCTCACTCATTGGTCATTCCCTATAGCTGCTGTACAGCCTTATCTCTCTCCGCTCATATACCATCTCTCTCAACTCGTAGACCATCCTTCTCTGCCCTCATAGCCTGTACCTGTTGTATCGCAGTATCCTGCTCTAGCCTCATCATCTACTCACTTTGTCTCACAACATCTGTCTCTCCAGTCACCCTAGCTAGTGCACCATCATCCTGTCCATCTCCTACCTGTGCTCTCAACTGTAGCTGAGCCTGATAGGTCTAAGCCTTTGCTCTCGCATGTTGCAAGCCAATCACTACCTGATGCCTATCTATCTCCACCCTCCTCAACCTCATCTGTGTTCACTGCCTCCATCTCCTCTCCTCTCTAATCCGTCTCTGTAGTTGCTGAATACCGACATCATCACCCGCTAAAATCTACCCCTGAGGCTGTGCTAGTATAGGAGGCTATCCTAGCATCTACTCCTGCATCTGTATCCCTAGCGTTGCTAGCACAACATCCTGTAATGGTGGAGCTCGTTGTCATCTCCTCTGAACTGGTCTCTCCATCCCAATCTCTCCAACCCGTGTCAACTGAGTCAGTCTAGATGTCGCCCAGTATACATCATAATCTGGCAATGTGCCTGGATCTACATGATCCTGTCCCCACTGCCATAGTACTGGCTGTAATCCATCTCTCTCCACCAATGCTATGTCAACCACAACCTTTGGACCCCAATCAAAAACCTCCTTTCTCGTCCTCCCAAAAATGACATCACCAACTGGTACTGCCTATGCTACCCTAAACTGTCTCAAAACTCTCTCTGACAAATAGCACTCTATAATATAAATGTCGCATCCAAAAATGTATCTCGCCTACCTAGCGTAGACAAGCTCTGCATCGTCTTCATCCCATCACTCACACCCTAGCCATGGCCTCCATACAAACCTATCCACCTCATCCAATCTCCTCTGCTAGTATACTACCCCTCGGCACTGTCGGTATGTTTAAGCTCCTCTATACATTTGCGCATATGGCTCTCCTGCTGCTCTCGCCACCCATCCCTTTGGTCTAGTAACTGGAATGTGCTCATAAGCCCATATGTGCAAAACTGTAACTCTTGTTGACATGCTAGCTACCAACATATAAGTACAATCATGTAAGAAATGATAAAGCTGCCTGAGTACACACTCTGCCCATGCATACCTCGTACCATATGAGAACATCCCCTCCATAACTATTCCCCATCCTACTAGAAAGCCTCTCGCTCACCTATCTCCCACCAGCCATCTGATGATAGCCACTACAACTCACTGTAATCTGCCACATAGCTCCTCCATCCTCGCCATCGGGATCTCTGAGCCCTCTACTCCAATGTCTAGTGTCTTGAATAATCTCCTAAAAGCAGTTGGACCCATATCAGGATCATAATCAACACGGTCCCCATCTATCGAAATCTGCAAAATTCAAAACACATCCTCCAATGTGATTGTGGCCTCTCTTGTCGGTAACAAGAAAGAATTGTGCTCGCTCATCCATTGCTCCACCATCACTGCCATCAGTCCTCGATGTGCTTGCACTTGCTCCAATCGTGAAACATGCTCCAATCCGAGGATCTCTAACACTAGTCGCTCCTCCGCATCCAACAATCTAACTAACTACAAATCCCTAGGATGTGGCTCCCGTGATAACAAAGGCGGTAGTATCCTGCATCATTCCATTCATCATTGTCAGTCCATTTCGCTACTTCATTCCTATCAAAATCTGACCATTTATTGCCATCCTAGCTTCTATCTGCCATAAGCGGTTCATTTTACCATATGCATCTATTTTCTGATGAATAGCGACTACTTTTCTATCTTGCCTACATGCGACCTCTTTTGCATATGTGACTACTGCTATACTATATGCAAGCTCTACTTCTCTATGCACTTCTTTTTACCCTATAAGTGAGCTATCTACCATATGTGAGCACTTACCATTTCTATGCGAGCTAAAACCCTGTATGCACCTACTATTTGACCATAAGTGACTCATTCTTATCTATATGTGCATTTCAACCTATGTTTTGCTAGCCGACTCAAAGCGCTCTACTTTTTCCTAAAGCGACCATGCCGCACTTATAAGCAATTTGAACTACTGCAAGCGATCTATTTTTTGATATAAGCGACATGAACTACCTATCCTCTGACATAGTCTCTTTTGGTGAAGTGTGTGCATTAATGACGCTTCTAGGCTATTAAATTCATGCTTTTAGGAAAAGTTTCGTAACATACCGGTACGCCTACTCCCTCTGGTCACCCATGTGTCCTCACTCGCTCAGTATGATGAACCCTACGTGGAATAACCATCCTGAAAGATCTCCAACTCTTGTTGCATACTAAGTCTCAGGAGCTCCAGATTTCTATAGTTTTTGAGGGCAAATGAGCACAAATGAGCCCATTTGGCATTGCAGAACCTACTAATAGCCCTATCCAAGCTCTAATTCTTCTTCTGCAACACCCCATTTATCCCCTCCCAGCCCATTTTTCCTCGTGTCAGCCTTATTTCTAGCCTTTTCTTCTATCGCGAGCCAACCCAGCCCTTCCTAGTTAGCCTGGCTTACCTCTCAAGGGGGCATCACCTACCAGTTACACTGGGGCATAACCTTGTTTATTGAACGCATATCGTATCTTCTTTGACACAACGCTCTATCGAACATTGTATCAAAGAGGGGCAAAATGTGGACACCCAAAATTGACTCATTATCATTAACATTTAAATATCGTATTATCACACATTTGCATTTGTTTAACACACTTGAGCAATATTCCTAACACATATTTATTCTATTAATTAAATAAATTCTAATTTATTTAATTCATTCATTAGCTATTTCTTCTATTTTCCTCTAAACTATAATTAACAATCTTCAATTATTTAATTATCTTCATTCTATCTATTTTTAATTAAATAAATCTTATTTATTTAATTAAAGATTCCTTTCATAAGCCAACTTTCCAATTAATTAAATAAATTTTATTTATTCAATTAACTTATCTTATCATTTAGCCGACACGTGTGCCTCTTTCATTTAAAAAAGATAAATGGTACTACATCCTTTTATTTAATATCTTTCACATGTAGTACTTTTCTATGTACACAAGCACACCTAAGCCTTATCTTTCTGCCATTTGTCATCTTCATATTCATCTATGTTTATCTTTCAATCTTAGCCATTCATATAGCCTCTGAATCTCCACCGTTGATTGATTTTGGTTGTGTTCTATATAAACATCCTCTCATTCCATACTACATCTATCCATCATTTATATAGCATCTACATTATCATCCTGAGCATATTGAGCATTTGATCATTCATAGCATCCATTGAGATTATCATTCATCCATCATGGAAGCTTTTATCTTCATAATTGTTCATTATTGAAGAAGCAATCCACATCATAAACAAGGAATCATATAATCTAGGTGTTATTGTGCTTGAATTGCATAATTTTGGTTTCATTTGGATTAGATTCTTTGATGATGGTAGGGTTAGGTTTTCATGGCTATGCTTGATCTTATTAACCTGATTTTTACCTATCACAGTTAATGTTGTTTCATTGTAAAGAATCAGGGTAACCCCCTGAATTAAGTATTCTTTCTTATGTTCACACTTTGCCAGTGAGGAAGTTGTATTTTCCAGTGAGGTAGTAACTAGTGAGGCTTTGCCATTGAGGCATACTTGTAACCAGTGAGGTTCTCTTGCTAGTGAGGCATTTTGTGTAGCCAGTGAGGTTCTCTTGCTAGTGAGGCATTTTGTGTAGCCAGTGAGGTATGTTTTTTATTAAGCTAGTGAGACATTTTTTGAGTGTTTTTTCATCCCTATGAGGGTTTTCCACTCATGAAAAACATGTGTTGTGGTTCATGTTGTTTATCTTTATGTGTGTGACTTAATGTTTTGTCTTTAAGGTCTTGATCATAATGTTTATAATCATACTTGTGCATATATGTATTTGATAAACCTTTGAAGTCTCTCTCATTCTCTATCCCATGAGTTAAAAGGTGCAAAAGGTTTTAAAAGTTTATAGACCACTGATTCACCCCCCCTCTTAGTGGTGCTGTACTCTAACAAGTGGTATCAGATCATTGGTTCCGTATAGAAGTCTAACAGGCTTGGGTAGGTCCTGATAGTGGAGTACCACGGGAAAGTGTAGAAGAAATAGAGAAAAGAAAGATGCCAAGCAAAAGGTTGTACAACAAACCTCAGTCAAGTCATGTAGTGAGTTGTTGCATGAGTCTCTCCTAAATGATGATATAAAATGTGATAAAAAGAATGATCTTGTAGTTGAGAGTTTTGATAAAAAGGAAGACTTTATTGTAAGTATAGATGAACAAGAACTTGATGAAAGAAAATATGATTTTGCTGTTCAGATTGATGACACAGAAGGAGACTTCTTTGTGGATGAAAATGGATAGGAGTTTGATGAAGATGATTATGAGGTTGATTTAGAAGGTGAACTCTTGTGTGCCTTAGATCAAATCAAGCAACTTAGAAAGGAGAATCGAAGATTAGAAGACCAACTTCAACAAGAAAAAATATTCCAAAGACAAGGTATGTTCAGATTTTACAAAAGTTTTTTTAGAGTTTGAAGAGGCAAGAAATTAGGTTGTTAACTTAAAGAGTCAAGTTGATGAATGTGATAAACTGATTATTTGTCTAAAAACTGAAGTTGAAGAAGCCAAAAGAGTAGTTAATTTCACAAAATCTGATCTAGAAATCAAAACTAGTGAATGTCAAACTAGAATCAGAAATAGTTTCTTTGAGAAAGGAATTGGAAGAAGCATCTTCTAAGTCACACAAGAATCTTTAGTTTGAAAAGAGTACTGAATGCTTAAATGACTTGTTAAGCAAACAAAAGCATCATAAGGACACAACAGGCCTAGGATATGAAGAAGGGAAAACTTCTAAAGTCAGGAATACACCAAGGATGAAGATAGATTTGGGTCATCATGCTACTGCTCCTGCAGATAAGAAAGAAGATAAATGTGTTGATGAAGGTAGAAGAACAAACAGGACCTCAAGGCATTCACCTATCAGGCAATACCATTCAATAAGGTACAACTACTCTCAGTTTCATGGTTATTTCTATTCTTGTCATGTTTATGGTCATAGATCTAGAGATTGTAGAACTCACTCAAGAAATGGTCTTGGATGGAATAAGGATAAGAGTTCTTATAGTTTGTCAAATCAGGACTATAACAATGTTTGTTATAACTGTAATAAAGTTGGTCATATAGCAAGGGACTGTTGGATGCATGGAAGATATGGTCATAGAAGTCCTTCTTGGTTTTCAAGAGAATATGATTCTAGTCCTCCTATTGGTCATAAGAGCATTTGCTATAGATGTCATAGGTTTGGACATACTGCTCAATTTTGTAAGAGTGATCTAATGAAATCAATTAATCACCATAATAAGATAGGTGTTAAGAAGGTTTGGAGAAGGAAACAAGTGAAAGAGAAGATTGAACCTAATCTTGTGCATGCTGCACAAGAAACATTTATAATAGCTTTAAAGATGTAGCATGGATTTAGGGGGAGTGATCCAATGTTTTATCTTTTAACCCCAAGGAGTTTCAGGAGGTTTGGTGCATAATATTTCAAAGGATATCAGTGACAGTGAACTGGTGACAAGTACCATTCCTTGTGGTAGGAGCAGGGTATCTCTGACAGTGATTCATGCTTTATATCCTCTACTCTAAGATGGTACAGGTATTATGGTAGTACAATGCATTCAGTTGCTGTAGTTTGTGGTAGTTGGTTTCAGTTTGTAGTATGGACAGTTGGTAATATGGACTTATATTGCCCTTGTCTACTTGACAATACATTTTTGGTCATAACAGTTGGCAATGTTTACTCATGCTGTATACACTTTATGGCTATGGTTTAGCATGCTTCTACAGTGGTTTGTAATAGGAGTAATATTTTGATCTACATAGAATTCCTTATGAGGCACCTTATCTTTCTCACTGTGTATACAGTGCCTTCATTTTGGTGTATTATCTTGAGGGATTCTTGTATCAAAGTGATCAATGGTAGTAGGTGCTTATAAGGGTTTCGTATCAAGGTGATGATACTTTGACAGTGATTTTCATGCATTATTTTCTTGCACTTTTTGGTACACACTTTGGATAGTTGTTACTAGAACAATGAATGTCTTGTTTGTGGGACAATGGAATTGCTTAGATCAGATGACAGTGCAGTTTGTAAGGTATAGTTACTTCTATCTTTGATAGCTTTGTGGTCAAAGGACACCATAAAATCTACATTGTACTTTGGAGGACAACTTGTATGGAAACTAAACATCAAAGGTAACAATGAAAGTGGATTATGCAACATGAGTGATTTCATGATAGTGGATTGATATTTTAGTATTTTGTTTGGCAATTATCATGATTGGACATGTTTTCAAGGTACAAAATGTGTTATGTAATAGTGGTATATACTGACATTCATGACAGTGGCTTTGGTTTTTAGAGGTAAGATGATCCTTTACTCCATCTTCATTAGACAATGGTTGTTAACATGAAATAGGGTATGGCAGTGTTGTTTGAACAAAATATGACATTCATTTCTTGCTGCATGATCCTTGTGATAGTCACATACATCTTGATTAGGTTGGATGATCATCATACTAGGTGCAGGGTCTATGGGATTTGCAATGGCCTTGCAATGATAATTTTGCTTCTAGCTTGTTGCAGGATAGTCATTGTGCATGATTTCACAGTAGTTTATTTCTTGCAACATACAAAGACAATGATATGATTTAGGAGTACACATGCTTCATTAGTTTCTTTTATGGTTTGATTATGCTATACTTTTCACATGCATTCTCATTTTAGAGTCTTCAATGAGCTTTATTCAAGTGTGACAGTGTGGTATGTGTGATATGTGTAGCAGTGTGTTCAAGGTGTTGTTTTAAGATATGCCTCATATAGTGATTGAACTATGAATTATACTTCCAAGTTGTCTTGAGATCAGTCAGAAGCTCATCATCAAAAGTTGATGCTACTTTTTGTTAGTATTCTATCTTGGTAAAAGGAATAATGGTATTTGATCTCAAAAATAATGTTGTGGTATCAATTCAAAGTGTTCACAGTGATCAACAGAGTTTGGTGTGCTTGTCAATCATTATAGTATATTTTTTTAATCTAACAATACTCAGTGTTTTTGACAACACTGATACGATTTTACTTTGACAAAGCTTGATAGCACATTCCATAAAGAACAAATGCACATAGTTTCATGATGTCATGGTTTTAGTATACTATAATTATGCAATCTATGTTCCAATAGTGCAAGGTGATTAATGTTGGCATATTAGTATCAACATAAGTCATTGAATGAAGCTATGCATGCAGTAAAAGAATTAGATCTTGATCCGTTCATTTCATGCCCATTTCTTGTATGGAGGTTCTCAAGATAGGGGGAGCAATAAAGTATAGTTTTCAAGTGATTGCAAATCTTAAAGTAGCCTTGCTTTATGACAACAGTACCTTACTCTACAATTGGATTTCAGTGGTTACATAGATATCTATGTTTATAGTGGTATTCATGTTAATCAATGTGAACCAGAGTCAAAGCAATCAGGGTTGTGGTCACAATAGTTTAAGAAGGCAGTATGCTTCCCAATGGACAGTAACAAGTTTTTTTCTTCTTCTCTGATAAGACAGTGGAATAGGTATAAAGTTTGAGATATCTTGAGTATCTTGTTTAATTTGTTATCTCAAAAAGGGGGAGCTTACTTGAATAAGATAGTAGTCATTATGACAGATGTTTGTGGATACCTTGGAAGATAGGGAGAGTTTTATTATTTATCATAGTTTGGTGGTAATAAATATTGAAGCAATGTGGTGCAATGATAGTAAATGTATCATCCTGCACTATGCTTGTATGGACATCTTTCAATCTCAATTTTAATGTACCCTTTGTCATTGTTGTCAAAGGGGGAGAAATTGTTTGTCACAAGAAAGTTGAGTTGACATCACTGCCAAAGGGGGAGTTTGTTGGCATTATTTGTCATTGATGTCAAAGGTCATGTGCAAGACAAATGTTGGACATAAGAAGGTATCAAAGGAAAGGTAAGTTTGATGTTGTCAGGTCATCACAGGATCAAATGAAAGGAAAGTTTGATGTTGTATCAGTTTGATATGCTTCACGTGGCAAAGATGGTAGAGGTTCATGATTGTGTGACAGAGATGCAAAGGTTCATGATTGTGTGATACATCAGGAGTTGTTTCATTCGTTCACATCAGGTGATGGTTGTATGTGATTGATGCAGAGTGGCATAAGGGAAGCACAACACAAAGAAAGTTTGTTCTCCTTAGCCCACTCACCCACTTCACTTCTTCAATCCAACACAATCAAAGGCACATTCCAGGGTATATGAAGGATTTGTTATCTAGGCTCTTGTCCAACTCTCAAGGCTATGTCTACACCTTCATGCAGGTCTGAAAACACCTTACCAACACTTGGTTTGATCACCAACTTCCCAAAACTCTCCAACCTATACCTTGACTAGTAAGGCTACTAGCCCTTCAAACTAGGTTTTCTCAACAAAACTTGACAAAATCCCAAATGACCAGGCAAGCAAATGATGGTTTTAGATACCCTTTATGGGACCCTATCAAACTCCCAAGTCTCCTGTTCCAACTCCACTCCAGCAATCCAAAACACTCATTAGGTCTCTAGGCCTAATTGATCAGGTTAGGGCTAGGTTACAAAGTAAGTGCTCAAAATTGGGTGCATAGGTCAGGGGCAAGAATTTGGAATGTCTCTACCATGCGTAAACAACTCAGAACCATCATTTATTTGCTCACCCTATCAGGATTCTATCATCTACAACCTCAAATAGCATGAATTTGGTCAAATACAATGAAATACTTGACCTAGGGCATCACCTTAAAAATTGAAAATAGCATCTCCTAGAAAAATGCTTCTGGAATCAAGTAGTATACACCCCTAGCCTATATTTCACCAAGTGGCATGAAATTTCATCAGCGGGAATGCATTCTAGGGCCAAATTTGTGGGACAGCCCTAGAAAACAGGGTTTCTAGACTAGTTTTGAAAGAAAAATCAATAACTTGTGACTCCGACCACTTCAAACCCTCAAACTAGTTGCATATGAACCTTGACTCCAAGCACTTTTAGAAAAATGACATTTGCACATGTGACAAGTCCATACAGTCCATACACAATGAGAAAAGTAGGAAAATTTGCTGTTTTCTGTAGTTTCAATGCCCTAAAACTCCGTACCAGGTCTCCTCTGCCGTACAAGAGTGAAATACAAATGTTTCCAACCGATCCAAGTTAGTTTCTAACTCCTAAAAATAGTTTGCAATTTTTAAAACCAAGTGACAACCGGCCAATGTGTCATTGACACTATTGGCAACTTGTTACACTATGGAGTTTTTGCATTTTCAAGAGGATGGTGATTAGGTTTGCTTGTCAAATGAGATCAAAACCACCATCCTACTTCCTACAACATACTAAAACACTAGAACCAATCAAAAGACTCAAAAACCAACATTAGACCTACTAGGCCTAAGTGGCATAACTAGGGTCCAAATGGACTAAGAAGGATTTGAGGTTTATATAGTCACCCCAAACCTCTTGACCATACAAAATGGACCAAACAACAATGGCTAAAAGCCTTATTACCAAACACATTGAACAAAAACCATAACTTCTCAAAATGCATCAAAATTCTCTTAGGTGCCCTGCACCATACACCCACTGTCAAACAAAACTCAAGTCTCTTGAGTTGGGGATGTTGTCAAATGTGAAACCTGCCTTTTCAATGGCTGCTCTGCTCATCCAAGTGGTGTCCTCCTGAGGTTTATTGAGCCACTTCACCAAATATTCATAATATGTGTGCCTCCTAGTCTGTTTTACAATCCTCTTATCCAAAATGCACTCAATCTGATCAGGAGATGAAGGAATCAGTTCTTGGAGTGTCTGATCAGTTTGGTTTTCTTCATCAACAGTCTGAGGATCAGATCCTTTATAGGGATAAAGCTCTGAAATATTAAAAATTTGAGACAAAGCAATGCCATCCGGAAGTCTGATTTTATATGCATTTTCTCCACATTTCTTAAGCACTTCACAAGGCCCAATCTTCTTCATGAGCAGCTTGGTATGTTTACCTGCAGGGAGCCTCTCCTTCTTCAGATGGACAATTACCAAATCCCCTTCTTTGAACTGCAAATCCCTTCTTTTCCTGTCAGCAAACTGTTTGTACTTCTGAGAAGTGGACAACAATTTCTGTTGTACTTGTTCATGGACATCTTTCATGACTTGAATGAAGTCTTTAGCCAAGGCACTGCTGTTTTCCAGTCCTTTAACCTCCCTAAGTTCCAAAATACCCCTTGGGTGAGTGCCATAAACAATTTGGAAAGGAGACAGACCGGTGCTTCTATTGATAGTGTCATTGTATGAGAACTCTGCCTGTGCCAAAACTGAATCCCAACTAGCACCCTGCTCCTTTGTTAGGCATCTTAGGAGGTTGCCAAGTGACCTATTAATCACCTCTGTTTGTCCATCAGATTGAGGGTGATAGGCAGATGATAAGGACAAATTTTTATCTAGTCTTTTCCAAAGTGTCCTCCAGAAGTGTCCTATGAACTTGGGGTCTCTGTCTGTGATGATTGACAAAGGTAAACCATGTAATCTGACTATTTCCTTGAAGAAAAGACCTGCTATGTGTGAGGCATCATGTGTGGTTTTACAAGGGATGAAGTGAGCCATTTTTGAGAACCTATCAACTACCACAAAGATGCTATCATGTCCATTCTTGGTCCTAGGCAAACCAAGTACAAAGTCCATGCTAATGGAATCCCAAGGCTTTGAAGGAATAGGTAGTGGAGTGTATAAACCTACATTTGATGTATACCCCTTGGCTCTTTGGCAAATTTGATAAGTTTCAACAAACTTCCTTACATCAGTTGGTAATTTTGGCCAAAAATAGTATCGCCTAACCAATTCTAGGGTCTTATCAATGCCAAAGTGGCCTGACATGCTGCCACAGTGCTTTTCCTTGATAATATTCTCTCTAACAGACCCCCTTGGGATACACAACATGCTACCCTTGAAAAGATATCCATCTTGTAACAAAAAATCAGAAAAATCAGTGTTATACCTTCCTGTCATGGCCTTGCAAGATAGGTATGGCTCTTTGAAGTCATCTGTTGCGTACTGATCTTTGATGGCATGAATACCTGTACTTTCCAACTGAATAGTTTGCACAACAAGATTCCTCCTACTTAAGGCATCGGCTACCTTATTGGCCACTCCTTTCTTGTGTTATATGGAGAAGGTGTATGCTTGGATGTACTCCGTCCACTTAACATGTCTGTGGTTTAACTTCTGCTGCCTGTTCAAGAAGCTCAATGCATGGTTATCAGTAAAAACTATAAATTCCTTTGGCAATAAGTAGTGTCTCCATTTCCTCAATGACTAAACCATGGCATATAACTCTTGATCATAGGTGGAGTAGTTTTGTTTTGCCTCATTTAACTTCTCACTAAAGAAGGCTACAGGCTTCCCATCTTGACTTAGGACTCCCCCAACAGCCCTCTTACTTGCATCACACTCTACCACAAAGACCTTGTCAAAATTAGGAAGAACAAGGACCGGTTGTTCTGATATTTTTTTCTTTAACAGTTCAAAGGCTTGATTGGCCTCATTTGTCCACACAAATACACATTTCTTGCCCCCTTTTATGGTGTCAACAAGTGGAGCACAAATACCACTAAACCCTCTAATGAACTTTCTATAAAAGCTACACAAACCATGGAAACTCCTTACCTCAGAGGCTATTGTAGGTGTTGGCCAATTAAGAATGGCTTCAACCTTACTTGGATCCATTTTTAGGCTGCCCTTGGAGATGACAAACCCCAAGAATATCAACTCTTCTTGTAGGAAGACACATTTGTCAAGGTTGATTCTCAACTTCTCCTCTTGATTCATAAACCCTAACATTCCTTTTAGGAGTCATAAGTTTGATAGTCTCTCTATAATATGAAGCATTGGTAGTTGGATAACTATCTATTTTTCCTTGTTTTTGGGTGCACAATCAAATCCCTAATTGCTTGAGAGAAGTTCAACTGATGAGTCTTGTGTGTGAGTTGAGGTATCTGGCTTTTGTGAGGGAAAAGGAAGAAAACATACTATAGATATGCAATGTGAATGAGAATGAATTAGGTTGAATGGATACATAATAAAGCAATTTGATAGAAATAATGGTATAAAAGGAGCAATCTTATATGCAGTTAGATAGTGGTTTAAAGGGGCAAAAAATTGATATTGTGCTTATGCTAAAGACATAGTGTTTTTAAGATAAGGGCAATCTATATTGTTGCAGATCCAGACTGATCAAGAACTGATACAGATGTTAGAGGTTTCCTAATAAATGGAAGAGGGTTTAACTCATAGATCTGGAATGTTGTCTTTTGGAGCATTGTGATTAGGAGTTCTTGACAAGGGAGACATAAGATATGTGATAGGGTTTGTTTGTAGAAGAGATTATCAAACTTGTATACAAGGAGAGATAAGGGTTTGTATGAGCATTGGAGAGGTTGTTAATGTTGTTGTATTGTAAAGAATCAGGGTTACCCCCTAAATTAAGTATTCTTTCTTGTGTTAACACTTTACCAGTGAGGCAGTAACCAGTGAGGTTTTCCTGTGTAGCCAGTGAGGCATACTTGTAACCAGTGAGGTTCTCTTTCCAGTGAGGCATTTCATGTAGCCAGTGATGCATGTTTTTGATTAAGCCAGTGAGGCATTTTTCGAGTGGTTTTTCATCCCTATCAGGGTTTTCCACTCATGAAAAACACGTGTTATGGTTCATGTTGTTTATCTTTATGTATGTTCCCTAATGTTTTGTCTTTAAGGTCTTGATCGTATTGTTTATAATCATACTTGTGCATGTGTATTTGATAAAACTTTGAAGTCTCTCTCATTCTCTATCCTATGAGTTAAAAGGAGGAAAAGGTTTTAAAATTTTATAGACCACTGATTCACCCCTCCCTCTCAGTGGTCCTGTACTCCAAAAAGAATGTGCATGAAGTGTGTAGTTTTGTGGGGTTAGCTGGATATTGTAGGAAGTTCATTTTAAACTTTTCTAAGATTGCAAGCCCAACCACTTCTCTTCAGAGAAAGGGAAAGTGTTTTGACTAGTCAGAAAAATGTCAGGAGGCATTTAATTAGTTAAAAAATAAGTTGACAACTGCACCAATATTGAAAGTTCCTGAACCAGAAAGTCAATTTGTTGTAATTACTGATGCCTCAGGAGAAGGTTTAGGAGGAGTGCTTATGTAGAATGGGAAAGTAGTAGCCTATGAGTCTAGGAAGATAAGAGGAAAGTAGTAGCCTATGACTTAAAGTTAGCAGCAGTTGTGCATGCTTTGCAAGTGTGGTGACACTATTTGCTAGGAAAGCCTTTTGAATTGAAGTTAGAGGATCAAGGTCTTAAGTACATATTTCCCCAATGTCATCTGAATGCTCGACAAAGAAGATGGTTGGAATTGATATCCAACTATGAATTTCAAATAAGTTATATCAAAGGAAAAGAGAACCAAGTAGCGGATGCTCTAAGTCAACAGAGGCATATCTCTTCAATTATCTCTATCCACTCCAACTTCAAGGATTTAGTGTTGTAAAACTCTGTAGGTGATGAGTATTATGAGCAGGTTAAGCATGATCTCATAGTAAATCATCAATATTTGAGGTATGATGGGTTCTATTTTGAACAAGATGGGCTTCTAAGATATAGAGGAAGGATGTATGTTTCAAATCTGATAGAATTAAGAAACCTTGTGTTGAAGGAAGTTCATTCCACACCATATTTAGGTCATCCAGGAGTAACCAAAATCCTAGCCGATGTGAAGCCTCTTTATTTCTAGAAAAGAATGAAGAATGACACTGCAAAATTTGTGGCAAGTTGCCTAGAGTGCCAGAGAGTGAAGACTAAGCATCAACATCTAGTGGGACTTCTGTATCTGCATGATAAAGTGGTAGGTTATTAGTATGGACTTTGTGCAAGGTCTCCCAATGTCATGAAATAGACATGATGCTATTTTAGTAGTGGTGGAGAAACTCACCAAGGTAGCTCACTTTATACTTGGGAATTTAAAGGATGGAGCGACAATTATAGCTCACAAGTTTGTGTAGGAAGTGTATAGATTGCATGTAGTTCTTGAGAAAATTATCTCAGACAGAGATGTATGCATGGCGTCAATATTTTGGCAAACTTTGTTCTTAGCGCTAGGAACTCAACTCAATATAAGCTCGGCTTATCACCTTGAGACAAATGGTTAGACTGAAAGGGTAAATCAAGTTCTTGAAGATTTATTGCAGATGTATTGCATGAACAACAATAAAAGTGGGAAGAATATCTACCGCTTGTGGAATTTGCTTATAACAATTCCAACAATTCTGTTATCAATATGGATCCATTTGAAGCATTGTATGGAAGAAGATGCCAAACTCCTATAAGATGGGATAACCTAGAAGATAGGATTAGCATTGGTCCTGAAATATTGTCTGAAATGGAAGAACAAATTAAGATGATTACGAATAGATTGGAAGAAGCAAATAATAAGCAAAAAAGTTACGCAGATGCCAAGCGTACATCAAGACAATTCTTAGTTGGAGAAAAAGTTCTTTTGAGGGTCAAACCTCATAAGAGTTCCATAAAGTTTGGAAACTCTTCCAAACTAGCTCCTCAATATGTAAGACCCTTTGAAGTTCTCGAAGTTATCAATCCAGTTGCCTACAAAATCACTCTACCACCAGCTCTTGCCATGATGCATAACATTTTTCATTTTTTATATTTGAAAAAGTATATAAAAGGTGATAATCATATTCTTTATTGGAATGCTTTACAGGTACAGGACCCAAGAGTGGTCATGATCGAGCCTCTCAAAGTGCTCTAAGTTCATAATCTCCACTTGCATAATAGAGGTTACTCAGTGCAAGGTCCAGTGGGACTAGAATGCATAGGATAGTGCAACATGGGAAGATTATCATGATTTTTTATCAAAGATTTCCTCATTTGTTTTATGCTTTTCAAAGTTGAACAAAAAATTTATCATATTACTATTCAAATGGATACATTGGATCATTAAGGATGATGAATCTTATGGGGGGATGTATCACACCCCAAATTTTGACTATGATTTACTTTTTACTTGCACATAATTAGTAGTTGATTATGCATGATTTAATGATCTGATGTTAAGTGAAAATGTCAAGATAAATCTATGATATCATGAGTTTATGTTTATATGTTTAGAATTTAGACATGTGGATATAATATGTTATGATTATTTATTCATAAGGTTTATGGATTGGATAACGATGCACTAATCCCAGTTTGGGAAATGTAAGTTGTAACCAAGAAACAAGTTTTTGCCCTCTGAAAAAGAGAGGGAGAGCATCATTGGAGAGAAGAGAATAGACATATGGAAAGAATGGATTGGTTACCATTTGAGTCTTGAGCCTTTCTAGTTTTAGTGAACCGTCATCATGATTGGTAAGTTAAGTTTGACCAATTAGATAAAGTTGGTTTTGACTTGACAATTGCCAATTCGTTGACAAGATCTATTGAGTATAGGTTTTGTTGAAAATCTAAGTTTGGTCAGTTTGCGATCATCAACAAGAAATAGTTGACAATAGCTAAACTATTTTACTATTTGAATACTTGATTAGGATCCTAGAATGATATTTTTGTCTATTTTGGTAAGATAGAGGGGGAGAATACCTTGACCCCATTCTCGTATCTTGTCAGGTGTTAGAAATAATGTGGATAAACATTGTATACACCAATTTTATGTCTATATATATAAGTATTTAATAAGAATTATTAGTCAAACCTTTTAGTTTGTTATAGTTGAATTTATTTTGGGTGGTGAAGTAGTTACTAATTCAATGTAATTTACTTCATAGTGATATTTGCTCAATTCCTTTACTCCACATTAATATGGAGAGAGTAGAGGATATTTTAATAGGATTTAGGAGTGGTCTTTATGACCCATCACTCCACTATTAATTTGCATGCTCCTTTGTGAGATTTTTTAGGCTAGAGTGGAGCAAAGATCCCCATGGGTAAGGCAAAGAAAAGCCTTGAAAAGGAGATTTTTTGGGAGAGTTTGGGGGACATAGTGGGGTATACTTAAGTATGCCACTCTGAGCTTTGAGGAAAAAGATATATAGTGAGTCTTTTCTCTATAGAAAAAAGTGGTCGGTTTCATGGAAATGAAGCACTAAAGGTTGTAGCATAGGAAGGATAGGACTCCATGGAGATTTGTAGTCAAACTTTGTAGTCAGTGAAAACACTATCGACCTTAGAGGTAAGGCTATCTCGTAGAATATTGTATATTATTATTAATTTGAGACAATTATTTCTATATAAGCATTGTATGATATCTATTTTTTTGTATAGTATAGTGTTAAGAGGTACGAGTGACTATTGTATAACTAGATAGGCTTTAGAGTATACGCAGAGACTTAACCTATAGAGAACACAACCGAAGACAATAAAGTCATTTGAACTAAGGAAAGTTGTTACAGTGAATTTAAGATCATAGTACTTACGTAAACTTAGAAACATAGGAATAGAAGTAACACTTTTCTTTCTAAAGGAGAAATTGCTTACAGTCTACTTGAGTTGTTAGACAATGAATTGTGATAGAGAAGTATTTTGAATAGAAGATAAACTACTCTAGATAAACAATAGTTTTACTTAGATTTTAATAGACATCATTTGGTAATAACTAAGGTTTAGCAAAAGGTAAGTTGGCAGATTTAACTATGTTTTTAGTGATGTAACAACTAGTATCAATACAAGCATTGATATGGAATATCCACTTCGAACAATAAGTCTGTCAACTTATTTTGATGTTTCTGTGAATTAGTAAGCTGTACAGACAAGTTATTAACAACCACTAGTTTAACCATGAGTCCTCAGTATTATTTTTATTATACTAAATATAATAGTCAAGCAACCTATGAATGGACGAATCCATTAGATTGCAAACAACATTTTAGGTAGTAATGCCAATGAGGATTTAAACTAGAGTTGTGCAAATTGTGCTCTTAAACAAAGTCTCACTTTTTCATATTAAGGATGTTGAAATGTAATGGATAACTGAGAGGGGGGGTTAATCAGTTGTCCCTAAAACTTAGAATACTTATGAACATCAACACTTCAAACACTTATTTACTATTATTTAGATTTAACCATGAAAGCATGAAATGAGAAGCTCAACACAATAACACAATCAACACATGAGACACCAGATTTTTTATGTGGAAAACCCTATAAGGGAAAAACCATGGTTGTGTTGTGCCTCGCACACATGCCCCATTCAAAAATGGGGACCCCCTCTTTTGATTTGGCTTAGGATGTCAATTAGATCTTTTCATCTCCCAAGTGGTTAAGTGGTCAAAGTGCATTTTGACCTTGATTGAATTATGATATTGAGAAATCACTTCAAGAATCTACTAGGTTGGATTTTTATATCTGTTTTGATGGCCTTGAATTGTCCTTTTGTACTAAATTTCCCTCCAACCAACCTTTGTTCTAAATTGCCTTCCAACTGACCTGGTGCTAAAATCAACCATCTTCGACTTGCGCTATATCGTTCAATCACCGACTAAGTCAGAGGAGGCCAAAATACCCACAAGTAGGAAGGACCTTAAAAGCCCACAAACTACGCAAGTTGAACCTGCATGTCACAGCGCTGAAAGGAGCCCTCACCGACCAAGTCTGACACGTCCTATTTCCCCGCCAAGTCTGACCAAAAGAGAAACTGCGCCAAAACCCTAATCTGACAAATCGTACATTGTGCATTAATGTTGATTTGGCTGGGCAATAAAAGAGGTAAAATCCTCCATTTCAACTATATTTTACATTTGATCAGGATTTCCAGAGCTTTGTTTGGGATTTTGAATGCCTATGCTATCATCTGCCGAGTTAGATCCACGACCACTCCCTGCTTGCACAGTCTGAACATGCTTTCCACATTAACCAGGTAGGGTTTCAAACCTAGTCTTTTGAGCTTTCACCATGTAATTAGGGTTTGATTAAATGATTTTCTAAACAAAGAGTCCTTAGGATTTCTAGCTAGGGTTTCTGTGCATGAATTATTTATTTTTCATTGAAACCTTGTTAAGATTTCCTTTTGAAAGCGTAAACAGATTATCATGAGTAAGGCAAAACAATAACTTAGACGAACATTGCTGTGGACACATTTAGTTTTAGCATCGAAATGAGATCTGACTAACATGTAAACTTGTCGATTCTCTAGTCAGTCGGTGACCTCTCAAACCCATGTTGCATTTTAAATCTGTTTTGCGCTAAAAATGTTGATCTCTGATCTACATGCCTGGGTCGCGTCTCACTGATTAGGTCGGCAGGACCTCAAAGCCTTGCTAAGCTTGAAAACTATCTTTGTGCTGATAATCCCTTGCACTGACCTTGTACCAAAAGACCTCATCTCTAATTTGGTCGGATACCCTGAATTTCTCTGCAAAGTCAGTGACATCCCAAAGTCCTGCTGAAAATAAGACATCAGCCTTGCGCTAGAAATGATTCCTTCCGACCCTATGCTTTAATGCTTTCCCACTGACTTGGTCGGTCAACTTCAAAACTCACACAAATCAGACCAAGCCGAATCCCACACAAATGTAATGCAAACGATCTCAAAGGGGCTTGCGCTAAAACATAACCGACCGACTGAACAACTGATAGAAGGTCAGTGACCTTCAAAAGCTTCGCAAGTCGGTAGCAATCAAAATCTGTGCAAATGTTTAAACGCATGAACAGTAGTAAAGCCTTGAGTTAGACAAGCCCGTTTCTCCCGCTGAGGTCGGCAGACCCTAGTTTTAGCACTTTTCTGCTTGCAAGTCGGATAACCCTAAAAATAGTGCAAATCATGCAAAATGACTGTGTTTCAAAGGATTTTCAAAGGGAAAATGCCAAAAATGATACAGTTAATGTTGTAATGCATAGATAATGATGATTTTCATAAGATTTCTAACAACATTAAATGTTTCTTTACATGTATTAATGATGCTTGTTATAAGTGCAATGGTGATAACTATTAGATTTGAGATTCTTTAAAAGGGTATATTAGTAGTACTAGCAGATTTATTAAAGTTCATCTTAAGTTAGGGATGTATGAAAGATTTCTCAAGGTATCAAACTTATAAGGTCCAGTCCTGCAGACTAAATGACTGCCCGAGCCCAATATATGAAGTACAGATTCAAGGGAATCCCTCCAGTGACCAAGATTCACTCTGGGTGGAGTGATGTAGGAGATATAGACCTAGGTCACATAGACCTAGATGATTTCAGATTGAGGGTCTTCGGTCCAAACCCAACTCCTAGGGCCAGAACACTCAGGGATAGTGGTATATCACAAGTTGCTGCCTTCCCCACCTCAGTGCAATGTGCAGAATTGATGGTAACTTGTGCAGATAGATATGATGTCATGACAAGAACAATCCAAACAACCAATGGAGATATCTTGGCTGATTTAAGCCCACCCTCTCTAGCTGAGACCTTTGATATTCCTTGGCACAAGGTTATGACTATGCCAGACAAACAAGGATCAGAGGAGACCTATAACAAAGATGTAGAAGGATGCAGAAAGTACATGAATGGCAATTGGGCCAAAAACAGAAGGTCAGCTCTCATCAAATTTCCCTGAATACTATACAAGAGTGATTTGTATGATGAAATTGGAGATTTAGTAACTTTCTTGAGTAGGATATATGGATTACCTATAGCCTCCACTTTTGAGGAGTGGATGTTTGTTATCATCATTGAAATATTGAAAGGGACTAAGTTCCACTGGGCCCAAATCCTCAGCAACAATATTCATGAGGCCTTTAGCAATTTCAAGGATAAAAGGTACTTTAGATGGACATCTTATATTGTTTATGCATTGACAAGTAGAAATCACTATGTTGGGTTGTCCAAGATTGGAGAAGTTGGAAATGATGAGCAAACCTAGATAAAGGTATATGAATGCTACCCACAGCTGACCTCATCTCAATCTCTGATACATTTCAAAAGGGTAAATGATTCTTTCACAATGTATATAACCAGAATGCTGCAAGGTAACACAACCTTGAGGATTTCCACTAAAGCAATGAATGAAATAACTAAGTATCACAGGTGGTACATCCAGTATGAGAAATTCACATATTTAAGAGTGTAGGGATTCACTGGGTTGGCTTATAGACTTCTTAGGTATCCCAATGAAAAGATAGTGCTTCTAGAGCTGTCTAGACAGTTAATGCCCTATGCTGAGAAGCTCAAACACTTGCACAGAACCAATGTTCAGTTTCCTATCAGGTTCAACAAGGGGATCTATGCATGCCCTTCTCTAGCATCTGCAGAGCATTCTAATAAAGAGCTTCAACTCCTCAACTTACACTACTACAATGCAAGGGATCATTTTGATCCAAATAAGGTGATGG
The DNA here is from genome assembly GCA_027924645.1 of Cunninghamia lanceolata. Lineage (NCBI taxonomy): Eukaryota > Viridiplantae > Streptophyta > Pinopsida > Cupressales > Cupressaceae > Cunninghamia > Cunninghamia lanceolata. The sequence continues at coordinate 3,962,095 of BSBN01000463.1, read as the reverse complement.
AAAGTTTCGTGAGTAAGAAGCTATTCCACAAAGTACATATTGAAGATTTTTGGACCAATTGCCCAGATGATTATGAGATTATGAAGAAGGCACATTCAAGGCTACCTCTAGATTTTATTAAGAAGTTCCACATTATGGTAGTACCAGACCAGGTGCAAAATGATGAAAATGTTATGGTTAGAGGACCATGGGAGGCTCAATACCATCAGCCTATCCCATTACCAAATTGGGCAAATGCAGAAGAAAGATCCTTGGATACTATTATGAGAGAACCTATTAGATTGAGCAAAGCCTGGGTAAGAGGTCAGGTGGCTGCTCTAGAAGGACAGGGAATACAACTCACTTATACAACATTGGAATGAGATAAGGACTCCAGCGGAGAAGAAGATAAGCCAATCAATGTCACAGATGAAGCAGAGCCAATTGAGAGGCAGAAATTAGATAGTGAAGAGCATACATCTCTGGCCAAGAAAGAGAAAAAGATTAAGAAGCCATCTGCAAGGCCTCCTCTAAAGAAAGATCAGCCTCCCTCTACCAGGACAAGGGCCTCCAAGAAAGAGACATGCCAAGTGGTCCTGGAGAAGGCTCTAAGGCAAAGAAAGCAAAAGTAAAAGAGGTAAGTAAGGAGGATGATACAACCAAGAAAGATTCTAGTCCTCCAACTTCCCTGTCTCCCGCTACCCAAAGCATAATCGCTACTGTCACAACCCCTGCCGCTTCTACTACCACTTCTTCTTCTATCACTTCTTTCGCTACTGCATCCACTTCACCCATGACCTCACCTCCCATAACTCAAGAAACATCCCTTGCTACCTCCCTTGCCTCTACCATTTCGACTACTTCTTGCTCATTGGAAATTTCTTCCAATACCTCTAGCAACCCTATTTCCTCCATTGTTGCCATTTTATGCCCTTCACCACACCTACATCTTCTACTTCTTCCACTCAATTACCCTTAACTCTGATTTCTACCACCCTTTCACCCCCTTTCTCTCTACCTTCACTACCCTTTCCTTCACCTCATGTCATCTCTTCTTCCTTATCGACAATTTTAGCTAATCTGATGCAAGTCAATGTGCCTCCCCTAGCTGTATCTTCTGTTGTTCCTATCTCACAAATGCCTACAGATTCTTTGGCCATACCACTGCTGCCTGGATTGAGAAAGTATGCGTAGAGTTGGGATTGCATGGGATTGAAACAACACTTGAGGAGGAGAAAGAAGTGTTGGTTGAAGTAAGTGATAAAGAATCCCATGAACCTTTGGTCAATGTTGAAGTCATTGACGTATTTGATAGTCCTCTAGATAAAGGTTAGACGGAGGAAGTTTTCAAGTCGGCTCAAGAAAGTATAATGGTAAGTCTAGAAAACTTCGCCCAAGAAGAAGAAAAAGAAGAAGAGATAAGCACATAAAAGAATGAAGAACTAGAGCAAGAGCAGAAATCACCCAACGAGCTAGCTGTAATTGATGGTGACAGAGCCACTAAATTGAATAAATCTTCTGCACCTGAATGGTTGCAAAGTAGAATAGCATATCCTAAGCCACAAGTGGAAATAATGCAGTTGGATTTGAGCACAATTTTGTCACAAGCTTAGAAGTCTAAGAAATAAAAGAAGGCTAAAATATAGTCCAGAATCTATAAGGATGAATTAGGATCAAGAATTACAGAAATAGCAGTCCCATCAGCTAACACAGTGAAAGAACAAGTCAGGGCGGAAGATTACGTAATATCTACAGTTGACCTAGGACCAACCACTCATGCTCAAAGAGTGGATGATTTCAAGGAATCCATCACATCAATTTTGGAGCAATTAGACAAGGATGAAATGTCTAAGAAGGATTTGAAGCAGCAAAATGAAGAACTTCACATGTGCCTTCAGTTTTTGGTTAAGCTAGTAGATGCAAGAGGAGATATAAGGATGATACCCACTTTCCTATCTACTGATGAAATGGCCAGATTAGGCGAGGTAAGATCCAAATCCCAAGGTATAGAAAATTGGCTATCAAAAGTTTTTGAGATGGGATGTGAAACTATTAACGCCTCTGCTCAAGCACACAAGAAGCTGGTAGAGTTGCATAAGAAATGGAAAGATTTGCATGAGGAATGTGATTCCTTTGATGAATACTATTTGCATATGTATCCTCAGATAAAGAGCATCAAGGAATTGCCTGCCTAGACTTTGGTCATAGAGAATATTTTGATTGGGAATCAGTTGCCAAAGGCCATTAAGTGGTATCAACAGCTACTTTTGAGAAAAGAAACTTTTGAACATATAAAAGAAGCATATAAGCCAGCCGATGAGGAGCTAAGATCAATCATATATGATATCAATGATTCTTTAAAGGATTACCTAGAAGCATCCTATGATGACTACGCTCCATATGATATCAAGAAATGTAAAAACAAATTACTTAAGGTAATTTTTGAAGATGCTGAGCTCAGTATGGAGGATATGTTAGATAAGGCAAGCAACCTCAAGGCCAAATTCAAGGCGTTTCAAAAGGCAGGTGCAGAGATAGAGAAAATATATAGTAAATTTAGCTAGGAACTGGAGATGTTTGACTACCGGATCAATCATTTAAAGGATCCAGATCCATCAAAGATTGATCCTGCACTTGACGCGTGGTTGATTTACCGTAACAAGTTGGCTGGCGAAGACAAATTTGATTTAGATGAAGAATCTTGATATTATTTTGAATATTTTAAGGATGTAATCTTGTCATAATTGTAAATCATTGTATTCGGGGCAGCATGTGACTCTATTTTCTCTTTTTTATGCTTCTAAAATGTTCTTTTCTACTAATATATTGAGTTGGCTAGTCAAATTGACTAGATTCAATGTATCTGGGGGCTATTTTTCATTTTTTTCATAGAAGACAAAATGTAATCTGAGAATTGATGTGAGCTGTTACAATTGTATTTATCGATGTAATCTGGACCATTGGTGTCGAGTTAATCTCCACCATCCATTTGAAAACTCGGTATGCTGCTTTTCTATATAAAGGGCTGCCATTTCCTTTGTTTGTAAGGGAGATTTTGATGCCGAATTATTGACTCTATGCCATTTGAAGTAATGCAAAGCAAGTTTCTGCAATAATTCTGAGAATTTGTGCCTTGTGTTGGCTCATTTTGGTTTTCATGGTCTACTTCTTGCTCTCCCATAGTTAGTTGTGCTTTTGTAATGTTTGTGGTTTGCTGAAAGTATCTAATGAATGCTCTAAGTCCATACTTTTAGTTATTTGCTGATGGTAGATAGATGTGTAAAGTTAGTCTGGGATGATTGTTTGTGCTAAAGTTCAATTGCATTTTACAAGTTAAGTTGCACCATTTATTGGGTATTTAACAAATGAATGTGATCTGAAAATCTATTGACTTCCATTGAAGATAGCACCATTTTCTGTAGCACTATAACACCCATTTCAGTTTGGTAACTCAAGAAGCTGGTTAAAAGTTTTAGAGTATTTGTCTACTGAAGGTAACCTATGCATTGTGAATGTCACTTAGGATTCTTCTAAAACCCTAACCTTTTGCATTTTCTTTAAAACCATTATTAGTTGTTAGATTAGGAATTCCAGCAGCATTTTACATTATTTTATCAGCTAAAAACCATAAAAGGGTTTATGTGTGTTTGCTGCCCCAAACTTAAAATCTACAGATTGTATGTAAGACCCCTTGTAGGCACAGCTAGAACATACCAACTAAGAAATTCCAAGCAAGCTAAGACTTAGTTGTATTATCCTTGGATTAGTCTTACCTAGGGTAGGATACTTTTCAAGAAAGGTGTGAAACCAACAATCACACCTGCGTTGCTGTGTGCTAAAACCACCATCAACAGGTGGGTGTTAGCCCACAAAGATATATATGTTATAGCAATACCAAAAAATAGAGGCTCACTACCCAAAATGCTCACTGTAAATATTGAGGCTCACTGCCAAGGGCAGCTCACTACCAAGGGGTCACTCACTGCCAAAGGGTGGTGAACTAATTTGGTAGCATCTACTCCATGCTTGGGTTCTATTCCATTGAAGCATAGTATAACTCCTCCACTATGCTCTTCTTACACCTTCGCACTATCTTTCCATTTTGCACATTCACACACTTTTTCACAACCACATTACATGATTTTATACAATTCATCGACCTTGGAATGTACATCAAGGTCAGAATTACATTCATCAACCATTGGAACAATCTCCAAGGTTGGCATTACAAACACATATATACAAATAGGTCTGGACCTACACAAGATTGGCTAAGGAAATGATGTATGCGGATCACATTATGCCTTAGCTAGGACTCAAATGCAATCTTCCACGCCATGACATGCTTCCACAATCTTTGATGCAACTCCGCAAGAGGTGAAAACAAACAAGTCGGCCAAGACTGATGTTAACACTGGGTCTTCAATGAACAGTCTTTATCCACAATCCAAATTTCTCTTTGTAGACCAATCCAAAGGTAGGAACACAATTAGGAGACATCCACAAGCACATTGTAATCACCAAGAACAACCACATGATCTCTAACCACTCTGTCAAGAAGATTCTTCAAATTAGAGCACAAGAACAACACTGTCAACCACTGTCACAAAGAAAGGATAGCTTGCAGACCATCAAATCATGAACCATTGGAGTTGAAGGCACTTATCATCATTCTAGACTTAATTATAGAACTGTAGATCATAATACTTCAATGCAGAAGAATGCAGAGCAAAACACATTCTCCCCGTCACCAGTGAATACTTAGAAAAACAACTTTTACTTTGGTGAACATAACTCTCTCAAATCTTCATATCGGAAGCTCAATCTTGAGATATAGCATCTTCAGACAAGCCTCTAAATAACTTCCAGATTGCAGACAAAGATATTCATTCTATAGGAAATGTGGAGCAATCTGCTGAATTGTTCTTCAGTAAACATAGATACTCTGCAACATACTATTTCCACTATAGGAACAAATTTTCTCAAAAGCACTTGGAAATTCAATATCAGGACCAATTACTCATTATCTCCAACACTAGAAATCATAAAAAACAAGAGCATAGTTGACACCAATGACATCATAGATATGTTGACATCAATGGCAATACCAGTTAGGCACATACTTGCAACAAAGGAGTCATCCTTAAAACAAATGTATAGAAAGATTTGTTTTTTCTACTTCTTTAAAAATTTTGAGCACATAGTGAATATGTAAGTAAACCTAGTTCTTTGATAAACTTAAGATTTTAGAATATTGGTGGGTATCCATTTCTTAGTGATGTATGCATGAGTTTAAATCTAAAGTTTTGGTACTAGTTATTTGATTATATCGAGTATACGATGACTTGTTATTCGATTATATCGAATATACAATGATATTGATTTTATTGTAAGGATCTAGGTACTGAGATATTATATCATATACGCATTAGACATGCAATGATAACCATTACTATGATACTAAGGAATGTTAACCTTCTAGATTGAATAATCAAAGTTAGTCAAAGATTATTTAAGATTATGATAATGTTCTTTAAGAACGTTTATATATGAAGTATTACCTTGTGTATTATATTTATACATGTTACGAGTTTTGTAATGCCCAAGTAATCAAGAGAAGGTTAGAGGCCATCGATTTTTAGATATATTATTATAAGCTTTTACTTTTGGAGATCAAAAGTTTATTTTAGCATTTCAAATGTGTTGGGATAGAGAAATTAATCCCTAAGTTAGGTTCTTTTATAACATTGAGTTAGTCCATTGTTTAATATGGTTGACATTATATAGTTGAGAAAACCATAGATCAACAACTATATCGTAGGAAAAATCTTTGGAGTGATTTTGATAATAAAATATTTATGGTAGAGTCAGAAAATTGTTTGAAGCATAATAGTGCACAACCTTTGACTCATTGAGTAGAGTGAAAGGGAGTCATCGACCCTGGTAATTGCAAGTATGCAACAAGGGACTCTTTGAATGGTTAAAATCATCTAAACCTTCATATTGTTTATATATATATGTCCTAGATTAAGGATCAAACTATAAGTTAGATTGACTAGAAATTGAGCCAAGACATTCCATGTCTAGAGTTACTAAGCAAGCAAGTTAAATTGTAGAATGAGATAGTCTCCAAGTCAAGTTAGAGGTGTGTGAACACATGACTATGTTTATTGCAAACATTTCTTTAAATTGAAACTTTGGCCAAAGTGATGCATTTGTCTCTACATGCATTAGTCGGTTCATCATGTCTAGATGACGTAACATGTCAGAGTGGTAATATTTAGCTAGAAGAATGTCTAGAGTTGTATGGTCGATTGAGTTACATAAGACACAACACTAGAACTCATATAGGCAACTTGTTGGTTCTCTATGTCTATACTCTTCATGAAGAGTAGGGCCACTTCAAGGAAGGAAGGTGTGCTGGGGACCGCCGGTCTATGGTTGGAGGTAAAGCACTTGGATGATGCTCTCCCTCTGTAGCAGAAGACTCACTGAGACTTGAGTGACAGATATCAAGATTCCAGATGCAGTGTACTATATGAATGACTTATGATTGTAAAACTTATGTAAACTTGTTTATATTGCTAAGTGCAAAATATTTGTAAATGTAAAGTGAAATGATTTCACTATGAAATATCTTTGGATATATATATTTTATGATTTTTCAAGGTTGAAAAATATTCAAAAAAGATATTGCATTAAATTTTATATGATTATGCAATAATTTTTAATAAAAAAAATCTTTCATGTTTATCATGTTCATTTACTTTCTTAGAAAATTGTGTGTGTAATTCCTAGTAATATGAAATGGTATGTTACATAGATTGTTGCAGTTGTGTTTTGGATTAATAAGTATGTTCATCACATAAAATGTATTTCACTTTTCTGTTGATGTTTTATTGGGAATATCTCTTTCCTTCTGTTGTTCATGAATTAGCTGCCCAATGGATTAGGCATCAGTCTTATTTGGGGATGGATCAATCATCTCTTTTAAATTAATCTTTGTTCTGTGTAGTTGTAGAATTATATTAGGGTTCTTTGCTATAGTCCATGATTCATTATTGTAAAGTAGGGAATAATCATGAGAGATTCATAATGTTAAGTTAATTAGAGAATCATGTTCTTGTGAAAGGATGCATCTTGCACTATTGTAATGATGCCTTTATCAGCTTAATTAGAGGTTATTTTACGCAACAAGTGTGTTTTAATTCAGTAACAATATTTGTGATTAGAACAACGATTTGGGTATTGTTGCAGAGTTATAAATTTGAAGATATATATTGTGTAGTTTTCAATCCCTACAAAGGGATACCTCTAGGATTACCCTCCTAAGACTAGCTGAGCTTGAAGTACAAAGGAGTCTACCCACTCCTGTAAGTTGGCTAAAATCACCTTTAACCTATTGATAAACCTCTTTCAATCACCTTGATGACACCCCTGGCCTAGGTATTTGTGAAATGTTTTAGGGTTTTGGGTTTTAGTCATTTTGGGAACCAACACAACCAACCAATGAAATCACCTAAATATACTTTTTTTAATTTTTAGTTAAGATCACTATTCTGAAAGGAAGCTAGGTGTGCGGAAATTGCTTCCTACACTAATCTAATGAGGGGAGGAAAGTGCAAATTCAAATTTATCATAACTATTACAGCAACATTAAACCATTAACATGAGATATTGTAGCAAACACACAAGGAAGAAAGAATAATAGAAGAAGAGAGACACAAGATATACATGGGGAAAACCCTTACGGGTGAAAAACCCCACACTCTAAAACACTGCTCAACTATATTACATAAACAAAGAAGGTTACAATACAAATTAGAGCTAATGCTCTTTAGAAGTCTTCAACACTCATGTTTGGAGATGATCTGGCAACATAATAGTACCTGTAAAACTTGTAATACATCTTCTCCTCCAAGCACCTATTTATATAGAAAATACAAGGCAAAATTGCCTCTATCTTGGAATGGGCGTCCAACTTGGCCTCATGGCCCAAAAACCATGCCTATGGACACTTGTCCACAGACCCCATCCCAAAGAGGTCACCTATTTCCAAAATGGGCTATGACAGATGCTCTTACGACTCTTACGATCATCATAGAATTTGTCATAGCAGTTACAACTTATAGCTATAAGAGAATCTGTCATACACAGGCTATAAATAGCATATTCTCTTACATGTCATTGTCCACCTTGGGGCACCCAAAGATGCCTTTTTCAAAGATGCTCTTCGACAGATGTCTTCACCTGTCATAGAATCTCCTATTTCTAACTCTTAAATGTCATAACTTCATCATAGGAATCTGTCATGACCGTTACGGTCAATATTCCCTTACACAACATCCAAGATGCCGACACATGGAAAAATATTCCTACCACAAAGTGGGATGCCTATCTCCTCATGTGAGGACAAAATTACAAGTTGTCATCTTCCATGTGGGATGACACATCACCATGCCACATCCCACAAAATGACAATATGGAATTTACATTTAATTTACATCATAGGCAATGAATAAATAAATACAATCAAAATAAGGCAAGGAATTACCAAGGTTGAGACACCTTAATTCCCAACATTCTCCCACTTGTCGAATACCTTGTAAGATCTAATAGAATAACATGATTTAACTGCTATAGGCTGAGAGGCCCATAGACTCCGAACACCATCTGAGCTTCTCTATGCCCACTAGCTTTGTCAATGCATTTGTAACATTCTTCAAAGTATCTACCTTCTCCAAATTTACCTCCCCATCCTCTACCATCTCTCACACGAAATGAAACTGTACATCAATATGCTTTGTTCTGGCATGGAAAGTTGGATTCTTTGCAAGGCAAATTGCACTCTGACTATCACAACTGATTATAATTTGACCTGCATCAACACGAATATCTAAACACAATCTCTTAAGACAAATGGCTTCCTTACGAGCATGAGTTGCAGCCATATACTTAGCTTCTGTAGTGGACAAAGCAACCACAGGTTGTCGCTTACTCATCCAACTAATTGCACCACCAAACATTGTGAACACATATGCACTGGTGGATCTCCTACTGTCAATGTCACCTGCCCAATCTGAATCCATAAATCTACAAATACAAACTGAATGCGGAGGTCCTGTAGCATTACCATGATAATTTATTGAATACTCAGAAGTACCCCTCAAATATCAAAACACTCTCTTAACTGCATCCCAATGTAACCCTCTGGGATTAGCCATAAACTGACTAAGGACTCCCACTGCTTGGGCAATGTTTGGTCTTGTGTAGACCATAGCATAAATCAAACTACCAACAACACTAACATAAGGTACTTTGTTCATGTCGTCCACCTCACTAGGAGATTTTGGACAATCGTTAACAGATAACTTTGTTCCCAATGAAACAAGAACACTCACTGGTCTACAATCTACCATGCTGAACCTATCCAACATGGTCTTCACATACTTAGTCTGGCTTAACCAAAGTTTTCTATTTGCTCTGTCTCTTCTGATCTCCATTCCCAGATGTACCTGGCTGTCCTAAGATTTTTCATCTCAAACTGTGCTAACAACTGAGACTTCAAATTAGAAATCATGTTCTTACCATTCCCAATCAACAACATATTGTCAACATATAATGCAATAATGAGAATGCGATCATTGTCAAACTTGTAATACACACAATGATCTGATTTCAATCTCAAATAACCAATTGACAACACAAAGGAATCAAATTTCAAGTACCACATCCTAGGAGACTGCTTCAAACCATACAAAGACTTCTTAAGCTTGCAAACCAAATTTTCTTTACCTTTCTCTATGTAATGCTCTGGCTATGACATGTAGATTTCTTCCTCCAAATCACCATGAAGGAAAGTTGTCTTCACATCCATCTATTCTATCTCTAAATCATAAGCAGATGCAAGAGATAACAGAAATCTAATAGATGTTAGCTTTGCAACGGGAGAGAAAATTTCACCATAATCAATTCTCTCCACTTGTGAGTACCCCTTTGCAACCAATCTGGCCTTGTACTTTTCAGCACTGCCATCTGCACTGAATTTCTTCTTGAACACTCATTTGCAACCAACGAGTTTCTATCCATCAGGCAAAGGCACCAAGTCCCATGTTTTGTTCTTTTCCAAAGAAGCCATTTCATCCTCCATGGCCTCCTAGGAACCTGCATCTTTCATGCCCATAGCCTCTTTCATAGTTCTAGGCTCATCAGTGTTAGAAAGTAAAGCGAAAGCACAACTAGAATCAAGTAATGAATAACCAAACGTATCAGGTTACTATTTTGTTTGTGTAGACCTCCTCAATGGCTGAGGTTGAGGTTCTGCTTCTTCTTCTTCACTTCCAGAGCTGCTAGAGCTCTCCTAATCATCAAGCCTCACAGGGTCTGTCAGTTCAATCTTCTCAGGGATAGAAGGAAACTGAACCTCATCTTCTTTCTTTTCTGACTGTTCTAGCTGTAGAACAACTAAAGAAGGTGTTAGCTCTTTGAAGATAACACTTTTGCTATACAACACTTTCTCAGTCACGGGATCCCAAAGCTTGTATCGATTCACACCGACACCATAGCCAATGAAAATACATTTAACAGCCTTGTTCTCCAACTTAGACTATTTCTCCCTAGGCACATGTGCATATGCCTCACAACAAAAAACATGAAGATGCCTTACTGAAGGCTTCTTACCAAACCACACCTCCATAGGTGTTTTACCAACAAGAGTTAATGTAGGAGATTTATTTACAAGATAGCAAGCAGTGGCAACAACTTTAACCCAAAACTTTTGTTCAAGGCTTGCTCCACTAAGCATACTCCTAGCCTTCTCCATCAGTGTCCTATTCATCCTCTCTGCAACTCCATTTTGCTGCGGGGTGTATGTAGTTGTCTTATGCCTTTCAATCCCTTGCTCCTTATAGAACTTATCAAACTCTGTCAAACAAAACTCACCATCATTGTTGGTTCTCAAACACTTAATCTTTTTACAAGTCTAATTTTTAGCAAAGGCTTTAAACTCCTTAAACTGACTAAAGACTTCAGTCTTGCTTCTGATAAAATAAACCCATGTCCTTCTACTATAATCATCTATGAAAGATACAAAATATATAGATTTTGAAATTGAAGGAACAATCACATGACCAAACACATCAGAATGAATTAGATCCAATACATAGGAAGACTTATGAGAACTAGAGTAAAACTGAACACGGTTTTGGTTTCCATAAATGCAATGTTCGCAAAAGTTGAACTCGAGATTACAATCATTTAACCCCTCAACAAGGTTTTTATTTTTTAGGGTACGCACACCCTTCTCACCAATGTGGCCATATCTAAAATGCCATAACATAGTCTTTTTAGTAGGAAGCTTGGCTTCCATGGCATGTGCACTACCATCAGAACCGGTTACAACAGATTTCTTCACTGCATGTTCAGATGGTGGAGATGAAGTGACAACAACTCATTTCCTTGAGTTAGAACAACTATTGCACTGTGAAGTGCATGCCTCCAGCTGAAAAAAAGTACCTCTCCGAGTACCCTTTGCAAGAACCATAGATCCTCTAGTCATCTTGCATCCATCCTTTGAAAAGACAACCTGCACACTTGCATCATTCAACATACTTATAGAAAGCAGGTTCCGTGCAAGGCCTGGAATATGCATAACTCCAATGATCCCCTTCACTCGTCCATCCAAGAATCAGATTGAGACTCTTCCATGACCAACAATCTTTAGATGAGAGTCGTCACCCAGGTACACTCTTCCACCATCGAACTCTTCATATTTTGTGAACCAGTCTTGATGTGAGTTCATGTGGAATGATGCACCAAAATAAATCAACCACACATCATCAGATGCATGGGTGGCCAGGGCTGCAATGAAGGCATCACCATCATCTTGTGACTTGTCAGGATCTGAATTAGGAGCTTTCTTCTTCTTTTTCTTCTCCTCTTTGCATTCCTTTTAGAAATGCCTAGTTTTTCCACAGTTCCAACAGAGAGCCTTGGACTTTCTAGGAGATTTGGATCTCCCACGGGATTTAGATCTACCCTTTTCACCTTTCTTGTCTTTCTTCTTCCCTTTCTCTTTGGGTCTTCCATGAACCGCAAGAGCCTCTTTGGCTACCTCAGAAGACTTTCTCAGCATCTCTTCAGATAACAATGAAGATACCACATCTTCCATCTTGAAGGTGGTAGTGGTGCTTCTGATAGCCATGACAAGATGATCCCACAAATCTAGCAAAGAACAAAGTAGGGTCATGCATCGATCCTCCTCCTCCATTTTCACACCCACAGATATCAATTGTGCAATGATCATGTTGAAATCATTCATGTGATCCACAACAGATCCTCCATCTTCCATCTTTAGAGAAAACAACCTCTTTTTCAGAAAAAGTTTGTTTACCAAGGACTTGGCCTGATAAACATCACCCAACTTCTTCCAAAAATCTTTCATTGTCTTCTCCTCATGGACATTCAATAGGATAGAGTCAGCTAAACAGAGTATTATGAGACCCTTAGCCTTCCAATCTTTGAGATCCCAATCATCTTGTTGTATTGTTGTGGGTTTTACACCAAATACCATTTCCCATAGGTTGCAATCAACAAGTAGGTCCTCCATCTTCAATTTCCATAACTTGAAATTAGTGCCATTGAATTTCTCAACCTCTAACCTTTCGAATGTGGTTGCCATCTCCTTGCTGCAATAAGATACATAATACTCTGCACAAGACTCCCACTCAACCTAAGATTAGTTAAAAACCCCTACCCAGCAGTTAGAACTAAAAACTGGCCAGGCTCTGATACCAACTGAAAGGAAGCTAGGTGTGAGGAAATCACTTCCTACACTAATCTAATGAGGGGAGGAGAGTACGAATTCAAATTTATCATAACTATTATAGCAACATTAAACCATTAACATGAGATATTCTAGCAAACACATAAGGAAGAAAGAATGATAGAAGAAGAGAGACATAAGATATACGTGGGGAAAACCCTTATGGGTGGAAAACCCCACACTCCAAAACACTGCTCAACTATATTACGTAAACAAAGAAGGTTACAATACAAATCAGAGACAAAGCTCTTGCAGAAGTCTTCGACACTCATATCTAGAGATGATATGGCAGCATAACAGTACCTGTAAAACCTGTAATACATCTTCTCCTCCAAGCATCTATTTATATAGAAAATACAAGGAAAAATTGCCTCTATCTTGGAATGGGTGTCCAACTTGGCCTCATGGCCCAAAACCCATGCCTATGGACACTTAATCAACATTGTAAGATACTTCTGACACTTGTCCACATACCCCATCCCAAAGAGGTCGCCTATTTCCAAAATGGGCTATGATAGATGTTCTTACGACTCTTACGACCATCATAGAATCTGTCATAGCAGTTACAACTTACAACTATAAGAGAATATATCATACACAGGGTATAAATAGCATATTCTCTTACAACATGTCATAGTCCCCCTTGGGGTGTGTTGGTTATTTTCCCAGATTGGATGCTTGTTCCCAGTTATCCCTACAAGGTAGCCATCATTGATCAATAGGATTCCCGGGCCAGGGGCCAACAGTATAGGAGATAGACTCTATAAATATCTCCTCTTCTTCTTTAGGCTCTGCAGAACCAAGGGGGGTATGCCCTACTCAACATCTATAACAGATACACATGAACTTACTTGGATGTTGATACAAAGCAGATAAATCCTCTCTTATGCAGACCAAAACTGTGAGATAAGTGCAAAGGGACTAACTTTGGGCCTATTTTCAGTTGTGAGATAGAGGATTTTGGTCCTAAAACTACTTCTAAAGTCCTAATGGTTTGATTTAAATTTTAAGTTTGATTTTGTGTTTGGATGTAAAACTAAGACTTTGGGTTGCAACCTAAATACAAGACCAGATCGGTGCCTATTCAGGGCTTGGAGTCAATAGACATATATATGTGAATGTTTATCACAGACCTAAAACAACAATCATATTTCAAGGGGATTATGTAATGTCTGCCTTACAGACAATACCCAAGACAAAGTATTTAGTTATTTCTGCTTACAAACATCCTTACTACAATATACTCTTCTCAACACTTAACCCAGAATATTTAATCTACTCCTTGAGTAGAAGTAAAAGACTAAGCATTCAACATAGAAAACCCATATCCTAGAATCACCAATATCCCTTAGATATTCAGATTTAGAAGAAGAACACATTCAATTTGGAGACAAATAACAAAATACATGCAATGAAGCATTACTCATTTAATATTAACATGAAACTGATGAATTCTGTATATAAGGCATTCAACATACATCTCATAAACTCACAAAATACCCAGAATAGAGCCACCAACAAAGTTATATTTATTACAACACCAAAAAAAGTTGTCCCATTTTCAACAACAAACAATGGGTAACATAGTTTGGCTTTCATACCAAGACTGTATACTCAGCATTAATTACTAGGCAAAAATAAAAAATCTGCCAGATTCAATGTATGAGGAATGGCGCTCAGAAATATTCAATGCTGTGGGGAGACAAAGAGGAATGAGCAGATGGAATCGAGATCCGCACCACTGCTCAAGGACTTTCATCTTCAATCGGGTTGCCGATCTGTCAACTCCATCGACTATCCTATGTAAATCTGCCATTATTGCCTCACCTACCCACAGACCCCTTTGAAATGCAACAGCGGATGCACCTACTATTTTCCCGCTCAAAAATGATTGCAAATACACAAGAAAACACCTACGCTGTGGGTTCAAAACATGGCCGTCGATCATGATTCCATTGCTGAGATCCATGGAGCTAAAAATTGCAAAAAAGCTAAGAACCAATGATTACATGCCATGTAGGCACTCCATGTTCCTATTGCTGACTTTTTGCTTCTTCTTTTTGCCTCTTTTCACCATTGTATATACATAAACAAATGCACATACAATCACCACTATGCACCTTCAAAAATCCCTTGTATATCCTCATTGTATACCCGCACATACAAGCATCTTACACATCCAACGGATGCCAGAAGATTATTCGCTGCATTGGATTCTGTCTTTGCATTTGGGTTGCATCCCCCTTTCTTTGTACATTTCCTTGTATGTCGCATTATACAAATGCGAGATACATACAATGCGGATCCTTGCCACTTATCCATTGGATTTGAAAAACTTTCAAATCCAGACTTTGTATATCCGCGGCATACAACACTCACATACATACAAGTAGCGGACGCCAGGGGCCCATAGAACAAATTTGAAATATTTTTGGGTCCGGCTTGTATCCTATCCTTTGTATATTCGGGTGTATGTTTAAACATACACCCACAAATATACAAGTGGTGGACCCCACCAAATGTATCGCGCTGCCTTGCATATTTGCCTTGCATATGACCTTTGTACGTCCAAACATACATTTACCCTTTCACATACAAACAAGGAATCTTTCTTGGAATATACCTGCAATGTATCTAACCATTGTATGTCTGAACGTACAAACCAAATATACATGCAAACCTGATATATAAATAGCAAATATTCTGGGGATCTATGATGTATACTCCATCCTTGTATATTTTTCCTTGTAAGCCTGATACACATTTGGAAATGCATACAACTGCAGAATATACACGAGAATCTGCGACAGATTCGCCCTTTGCATATGCAACCTGATATGCATCTAAAATGCATATAATTCAATTTCTTATCAATTTTCAAAAGTCGACTGAGATTTCAGAAACCTACCAACATATATTTGGAATTGCACATTCAAAAAACTTAACACTTTCTCAAGTGTGACAAGAAAAAGTGGTAAAACATTGCATGTGGGTCGAGGAACAACCTAGCCTAGGGCACCAAGGGCTCGAAGGGACAAGAACAGATACCTGCAACCTAATTTCAGAACCCTAAACATAGGTGATCACCACCAGTGGCTCCTACTGGGGACGTGCAGATGCAAGACTGCAGCGAGAACCAAACTACTCTGGGACAGACCAGACAAAACTCAAAAGTCAAAACATGACTGACTATACAAGGCATGTACAAAATATTCACATCTAGTTCACAGTGTGCACAAAAGTTACCCATTTATGAGACGTAGGGTTTTAGGAACTGTCCATTCACAGGCAATTCCAGTAGTTCACCAGTTAGGGCCTGGAGAAAATAGGAATCTTCTCCATGAGTGTCGTTGATTTGGTACGAGCCCACCCATAAGGGTTCAAATTTACTGTGCTTGCCCTTATCCTGGTTCCTTGCATTCCACACAAGGACCAAATCACCTATCTAAAACTTTCTTTCTGTAGCCCTTTTATCAAACAAATATTTTACCTTTTGTTGTCTCTTGATATTTGTTTCCTGTGCCTCCCTTCTCACTTCATCCAGTGCAACCAGCTGATTTATTCTTCTAGTCATTGAGTCCTCAATCTCCTCCTCATTTTCCTGTATAAATTTATAAACTGGTAGGAGGTTGTTCACAGGCAATTTAGCTGTTGCACCATATGCTAGTTCAAATGGCAACCTTCCAGTTGCTTTCTTCACAGCTATTCTGTCAGCCCATTATGCCATTTTTAGCTTTGAATCCCAAGCCCTTTTGTTTTTACCTACCATCCTTTTGACAATCTTAATGAGGCCTTTATTGCTTGAATCTGCTTGACCATTTCCATGTGGATGATACAGTGATGCATGTAACAAATTCATTCCATAATTGCTGTAAAAATCAATAAATTCACTAGACCTGAAGCACATTGCATTATCTGTGACCAATTTGGTTGGAACTCCAAATCTGATAATAATATTTTCTAGAATAAAATCCATCACCACTTTTCTTGTAGCCTTTTTAGTTGGAATGGCTTCAATCCATTTAGTGAAGTAATCAGTAGCAACCAAAATCCAATTGTGTCCTCCACTTGATTTTTCTGAGATTTCCCCTATAAAATCAATTCCCCACTGCTGAAATGGAGCTTCTATAGTTATAGTCCTAAGGGGCAATGCACCTTCATATTTTATCTTTCCTGAGAACCTTTGGCAAGAATCACATTTTCTTATCATTTTTTGTGCATTTGAGAAGAGAGTTGGCCACCAGTAGCCAGCTCTGAGGATTTTGTGGGCTGTTGTATGTGCAGTAAAATGTCCACCACATACTCCATTATGCATGTCATTTAGAATATCCTTAGCCTGATTTTTATTCACACATCTGAGTAATACACCATCAGGATTTTTCCAATACAGTTCTCCTTGAACAATGATGTATTTAATAGCATGTAGCCTTAAGGTCCTCTTCTGATCATCACTGAGGTGGGTAGGACAATTTAGATTTTGCAAATAATGTACAATGTCCTTATACCATTCAGATTCTGACATATTTATAATTTCATTATGCACTACATTCACTTGGCATGCCTCTAGATTTGACTGTGTCATTAGTTTTGCTAAACCTTGTCCTCTTATGAATTTTGTGATCTGTATTTCAATGTTGAACTCCTGTAATTTGTTTATCCATCTGCATCTCCTCCCAGTTACTTCCTGCTAAGTAAATATATCTTTGACTGCTGCATGGGGCACATATGCAACTATCTGAGAGCCCACTAAATATGGCCTGAAACTTTTGACTACTCTAACTAGTGCATATGCTTGCTTCTCCATGATGTCATACTTCAATTCAGCAACCTGCAATGACCTGCTAAAGAAAGCTATAGGTTGTTCAAAACCTTCCTCATTTTTCTGTAGTAAGCATGTAGCAATTGTATGGAAAGAAGCAAACGAGAATAATTGAAATGGCCTAGAAAAATTAGGAGATTTTAGCATAGGAGCCATCTTTATAGCCTCTTTGATGTTATGAAATGATTTAGCTGCTTCATCTTCCCATTTGATAGTTACACCTTTCTTCAACATCTTAGAGATATCTTTTGTGGTTTCTGCAAAGTTAGGAATGAATCTCCTAACAAAATTAATTTGTCCAAAGAAGGACTGAACACCTCTTACTGTTTTAGGGATCTGAATTTTGTCAATTGTAGCCACCCTTTCAGGATCAATCCTGACTCCATCCTTGGAAACAATGTGTCCAAGCAATTTTCCTTCCATTACCCCAAAAGCACATTTCTTTGGGTTGAGTGAGATGCCATACTTTAATGCTCTAATAAAAATTTGCTCCAAGTGCATATAGTGTTGCTCCTCCTTTTTTGCAAAGGTAGTTAAGTCATCTTGATACACAACCAAGATTGAGTCAATTAATCCTGTGAAAGCAACATCCATAGCCCTCTGAAATGTGGCACCTGCATTTGTCAGTCTGAATGGCATTTTCACATATACATAAGTTCCCCATTGAGTGGTGAAGGCAGTTTTGAACTGTTATTTTTTTACTTTCACTTGATTGTATCCTGAAAATCCATCCATCCTGGATAAAAGCTCATAGCCAATTACCTTCTGCAACATGGCTTCCATGTTTGGTAGTGGATAATTGTCCTTCAAAGAAGATACATTCAGATTTCTAAAGTCCACACAAAGTCTGATGTCACCATTCTTCTTTCTAACCGGAACAAGGTTGGACACCCAAGTCGAGTGTTTGATAGGCATGATTATTCCAGCCTCCCTAAGCTTCATAAGTTCTTCTTGCATTTTTGGAGCTAAGGTTGGGTTGATAGGCCTTTGTTTTTGTCTAAACAGTTTAGCTCCAGGCTTCAAAGGGATTTCATGCTAAAATAAATCTTCTCTATAAGCTTTCAGGTCCTCATACGACCAGGCAAAAACATGCTTATATTTTCTCAGTAGTGCAATCAACATAATTTTGATATGTGGCTTGAGCTACTTGCCAATGTATACCTTCTTGGGAGCCTGAGATGTCCCCAAGTTTATCTCTTCTAAATCATTCTTGTTTGTCAGAGTTGCCTTTGTAACAAATTGGTCCCTATTATCAAAAGCTCTCTCTAAAGCAACCAGCCCTCTAGGGATTTTATTTGTCTCGAGTTGAATTATCTCCTTCCCTAAGAGAGTTTCTTTTCCATCTACAACCTCTACAAAGTTTTGAAAATGCATTTCCTGGTTCTCATACTCATCAATACAATGTAGAAATCTCAGCAAATCTCTATCATCATCAAACACTTGCCAGCTGCATATATTATCTGGCACTACAGGTCTAAGTTTAATCTCAACATTTGTAACATCTGTCAGAGTAACATCATCTGGCCTTACGACTACATTAGCTAGAAAATCTGCCCTGACATTTTTTGATCTCTCTATCCAGCTTATTGAAAAAGCATCAAACAATTCAATTGTATCCCAAATAGCATGCTTATACTATTTTAACCTCTTATTTTTTGATGCATACTTATCTCTAATTTGGGAAATAATTAACTTTGAATCACCAAATACTTTGAGCATCTTGATTCCATGCTTCAAAGCAACATTCAATCCTAACAACAGAGCTTCATACTCTGCAATATTATTTGTACAGGCAAACTTCAGCAAGAATGAGAATTTTAGAATCTTACCAGTCGGAGACAGAAATACAATTCTAGCACCAGAGCCTTCCTTTGAACAAGCTCCATCGAAAAACATGGTCCAGAGACCCAGTTGGGCTCTTGAACTCATATATCTCCCTCTTTACCCCCTTTATCATCGGAGACAACCCTGAAATTGTTGCAGTCAGTGTCCACAAAACAAATATGCTCCTCTGACTCTTGATCCTCAACTATATCTAGTGACCTTTCTTCTCTAATCAATTTGATATCCTTGCCATTCATAGGGATCATAGCATATGACAAATCCAATTGCATACTCCAACCAATCAATGCTGCCCATCTTCTTGACAACAACATGCCATATTGTGGCTTGATATCAATAACTATTATGTTCATTTTGTAGGTCTTCTCAGGATATGCTGCCAGTCTGAAATCTACATCTTTCATAATTCCAATGATAGGTACTTCCCTAGCATCCATGGCATAGCATTTCCCACATGCCTTATCTATCTTTAACCCAGCTTGCTGCATAATGGCCAAATGCATGATATTCGTTGATGCCCCTGAGTCAAGCATACAATTCTTTATCACCTTTCCATTTATAACAAGGGAGACATATAATGGCTCAACCTGTGAAGGGCATTTTTTATGGTCATCCCCAAATAAACCTCAAGGACCTCATCCTCTTCAATATACATAGCTTGTTTTTTACCCTGAGTTTCATCATTTTGATTAGCTTGATAGGGTACTCCTAAAATTAGGGATAATATTTTATTTCTGAACTCTTCAACTTTCATCAACTCCATTAATGGAACATAAACCTTTACCTGGGACAAGACCTGAGTTATGTCAAACGGAGCATAATTTTGTATAACAGCTATAGCCTGGTCCATAGTTTTATTTTTATTTTGATATGATCCAGCTTTAATTTTTGTGGCTCCTTGACTGTCATCTTTGATTTGAAAACTTTTGTTTTGGTCCTCAACCTGGGGAATTCTATTTTCTGGTCCTTGAGAATCATGACCTATTTTTTGCTTAAAATTTTGCTTATTATTGCTCCATTGCTTCTTTTGTGTTTCATTCCCTTTATGACTGTGCACTGGCTGACTTGCAAAAGTATTCTCTGGTTGGTGTGAGTTACTCACCTAAGCTTTACCCCTAAGATTGTAATTGCTTTTGACTTGGGCAACTGTGGCAGCTGTGAAGGCTCTAATTTCTTCGTCAGATGGTCTCTTTAGGTTATTCAAAAAATTGTGTGAGTCCTGAGCATAAGCATAATTATCTTCATCATCTTCATCACAAGGAAATTGCTGGTAGACCTGAATCTCATTATTTGTGCTTGCATCAACATCCTGGGAAGGATACTCCCTGTTTGTAGATAGCATAGTGACATTGTCATCTTCCACACAATATGGTTCATTACATTCATCACAGGCAACATCATTATTATATAGAGACTGAGCAATCATACATTGTGACTGTGAGTGAGGCATCTGAAATATTATGCACCATGGGGTGTCATTAACAATATTGACAGCTTTCTTCAAAGAATCAAGAGTTTGCTTGACATGTTGAGCTCTTGGATTTGTGTTACTATTTGGAAGAATAGGTTTACCATTATGCCAACTGGTATTATATGGCATATCATGTAATGATGGTCTTCTTTCTTGCCTTTGTTAAACTTGCCTGTCAGGACCTACCCCTTTTTCATTTTTAGCCATTCTATAGTTCAAGTCCTTGACAATAGTTGTCAATTTATCTAATTTATCCTTAGAAGTAGATGCATTTCCTTGAACACTCTGAGATTTAGTATTTGGATTTTGCAGAATTTTTACATCATCTCTTTTGTTTATCTTACCAGATGCTTTTCTATTATTTTCAATATTTGTTGCTATTTTGAAGGCATCTCTGAGGCTGTGAGGACCCTTATCTCTTAATCCATAAGCTGTCTTGGCATCAAAAGCATTTATGTACAACACTATGCACATAGGTTCATTAGGCCTCAGGTGATGTGCCAATTTGTTCAACACCTTAGTGAATCTAGCATTGAAATCAACAACCTGCTCATTTGATCCTTTGGTAATGCCAGTGAATTCATTTGTGAAAAAACTAGGATCAATTTTGTCACTATATTGTTCCTTGAATATTCTTTTGAAGTCATCCCATGATGAAATACTTCTGTCAGGTAGACCCTTGTACCATTCTCTGGCCTCATTAACTAAGGATTGCATAAATAACTTCATAAAAACATCCTCATGCTCAACCTCAAAGTTGTCCATGATATTCTAAAAAGCTTTTAAGTGGTCTTCTCCTGACACAATATTATTTCCTCAAAACTTAGGCACTTGCATCCTCACATGTTTGTCAATAGGATTTGGGTAACCAGGGATGCCATCAAAAACAAGCTGTCTGAATCTGTCCAGCTGCATTGACTGTCTACCAAACTGATTAACACTTACATTTCTATTTGCATTTTGATTTCTTACATTATTTAACGGTACTCTAGCATTATTTGTATTTTGTCTTTGATCATTATACTGATCTTGGACTTCATTTCTTTGTTAATTTCTCTGCATATTTGCATTTTCAAGGGTAGGAATTGAATCATTCTGAGAAACTCTCAGCGCTTGCACTTTCTGTCTCATGTCATCTCTAATTTTTACTGCTTGCAGATATTCTAATTCTACTCTTAAGCTCTTAATCTCCTTAGCTAATTCCTCCTCTCTAGGCATGGAAGAAGATTGTTTCATTATATTCTGATCATCATTATCATCTCTTGGGGATTCAGCTTCTTCAAATCTATCAGGGGAATCATGGAAAGGGCGTTCCTGAAACACCTCTGATCTCATTCTTAATCCACTACCCGGCTATCTTTCATACACATTCTGGATTTCAGCCTCAGTGTTTAAAAAATAAGGTATTGTTCACTCTGAAGATCCCAGATTGTCCTGAATATTATCATTACTTCTGGGAGAACCCTCTTGACTAGCTTGAACAATCCCCTTTTTTCGGTACATCATTTTTCTAGGTAATTCTTCAGACAGAGAATTACGCAGGGATCTTCTCCCTAGCATACAAATTTTTACTTCACCAGTTGGGAGATTGGTTCGGAGTCGCCACCTATAACTAGGAATTGTTAATAATTTACCAGGGATGAAAAGATAACACTTTCACTTCATGTCCCTAGTGGAGTCGCCAAATCTGTTGGTTATTTTCCCAGACTGGATGCTTGTTCCCAGTTATCCCTACAAGGTAGCCACCATTGATCAATAGGATTCCCAGGCCAGGGGTCAACAGTATAGGAGATAGACTCTATAAATATCTCCTCTTCTTCTTTAGGCTCTGCAGAACCAAGGGGGTTATTCTGTACTCAACATCTATAACAGATACACATGAACTTGCTTGGATGTTGATACAAAGTAGATAAATCCTCTCGTATGCAGACCAAAACTGTGAGATAAGTGCAAAGGGGCTAACTTTGGGCCTATTTTCAGTTGTGAGATAGAGGATTTTGGTCCTAAAAATACTTCTAAAGTCCTAATGGTTTGATTTAAAGTTTAAGTTTGATTTTGTGTTTGGATGCAAAACTGAGACTTTGGGTTGCAACCTAAATACAAGACCAGATCGGTGCCTATTCAGGGCTCAGAGACAATAGACATATATATGTGAATGTTTATCATAGACCTAAAACAACAATAAGATTTCAAGGGGATTATGTAATGTCTGCCTTACAGACAATACCCAAGACAAAGTATTTAGTTATTTCTGCTTACAAACATCCTTACTGCAATATATTCTTCTCAACACTTAACCCAAAACATTTAATCTACTCCTTGAGCAGAAGTAAAAGACTAAGCATTCAACATAGAAAACCCATATCCTAGAATCACCAATATCCCTTAGATATTCAGATTTAGAAGAAGAACATATGCAATTTGGAGACAAATAACAAAATACATGCAATAAAGCATTACTCATTTAATATTAACATGAAACTGATGAATTCTGTATATAAGGCATTCAACATACAGCTCATAAACTCACAAAATACCCAGAATAGAGCCACCAATGAAGTTATATTTATTACAGCACCAAAAAAAGTTGTCTAGTTTTCAACAACAAACAATGGGTAACACAGTTTGGCTTTTATACCAAGACTGTATACTCAGCATTAATTACTAGGCAAAAATAAAAAATCTACCAAAGTCAATGTATGAGGAATGGCGCTCAGAAATATTCAATGCTATGGGGAGACAAAGAGGAATGAGCAGATGGAATTGGGATCCGCACCGCCACTCAAGGACTTTCATCTTCAATCGGGGTGCCGACCTATCAACTCCATCGACTATCCTCTATAAATCTGCCATTATTGCCTCACCTACCCACAGGCCCCTTTGAAATGCAACAGCAGATGCACCTGCTATTTTCCCACTCAAAAATGATTGCAAATACACAAGAAAACACCTACATTACGGGTTCAAAACATGGCCATTGATCATGATTCCATCGCTGAGATTCATGGTGCTAAAAACTACAAAAAAGCCAAGAACCAATGATTACATGCCACGTAGGCACTCCATGTTCCTATCGCTGACTTTTCACTTCTTCTTTTTGCCCCTTTTCGCCCTTGTATATGCATAAACAAATGCATATGCAATCACCACTGTTCACCTTCGAAAATCCCTTGTATATCCTCATTGTATACCCGCACATACAAGCATCTTACACATCCAATGGACGCCAGAAGATTATTCACTGCATTGGATTCCATCTTCGCATCCGGGTTGCATCCCCCTTTCTTTGTACATTTCCTTGTATGTCGCATTATACAAATGCGAGATACATACAACGCGGATCCTTGCCACTTATCCATTGGATTTGAAAAACTTTCAAATCCAGACTTTGTATATCTACGGCATACAACACTCACATACATACAAGCAGTGGACGCCAAGGGCCCATAGAACAAATCTGAAATATTTTCGGGTTCGGCTTGTATCCTATCCTTTGTATATTCGGGTGTATGTTTAAACATACAACCGTAAATATACAAGTGGTGGACCCCACCAAATGTATATCCCGCTACCTTGCATATGACATTTGTATGTCCAAACATACATTTACCCTTTCACATACAAACAAGGAATCTTTCCTAGAATATACCTGCAATGTATCTAACCATTGTATGTCTGAACATACAAACCAAATATACATGCAGACCCGATATACAAATAGCGAATATTCCAGGGATCTGCGATGTATATTCCATCCTTGTATATTTTTCCTTGTAAGCCCGATACACATTTGGAAATGCATACAACTGCAGAATATACCCGAGAATCTATGATAGATTCACCCTTTGCATATGCAACTTGATATGCATCTAAAATGTATATAATTCAATTTCTTATCAATTTTTAAAAGCTGACTGAGATTTCAGAAACCTGCCAACATACATTTGCAATTGCACATTCAAAAAACTTAACACTTTCTCAAGTGCGACAGGAAAAAGTGGTAAAACACTGCATGTGGGTCAAGGAACAACCTAGCCTAAGGCACCAAGGGCTTGAAGGGACAAGAACAGATACCTGCAACCTAATTTTAGAACCTTAAACATAGGTGATCACCACCAGGGTGCTCAAAGATGCCTTTTTCAAAGATGCTCTTTGACACATGTCTTCACTTGTCATAGAATCTCCTATTTCTGACTCTTACATGTCATAACTTCGTCATAGGAATCTTTCATGACTGTTAAGGTCAATATTCCCTTACACAAGATCTAAGATGCTGACACATGGCAAAATATTCCTACCACATAGTGGGACACCTATCTCCTCATGTGAGGACAAAATTACAAGTTGTCATCTTCCATGTAGGATGACACATCACCGTGCCATATCCCACAAAATGACAATATGGAATTTACAATTAATTTACATCATAGGCAATGAATAAATAAATACAATCAAAATAATGCAAGGAATTACCAAGGTTGAGACACCTTAATTCCCAAAATATTCACACATGAAAATGACTTCCTATCATGCAACAAAGGAGAACATAATTAAGAGCATAACTCCATGCACTTAAGAGTTGGGAAAGAAAGATTAATGCCAATGAATTTAAGCATCTATGACATCCCAAAATCAACATACAACTTCCATTTCTACAATTTATGAAAATGAAGAAAAATGAAGGCATAAACGTGTAAATGCATTACACTACTTTGCATGATAAACACAAACACAAAGCACATCATATAATGAATTGAATAACACTTATTTATAGATTATAATTAAGAATCATATCCCAATACATAGATGGATTAATAATATCAACATATTAAATCAATATATAATCATAATAAATAATCATGGATCACAAAAATCACCATGTACAACTTTTTATTATATTAGAACAAACCAAAAAACTATAAGAGTTGTATTCAAACTCCATGATGCATCTCTAAGGCTCCATATTTATCACCAAATTTTATACCAAGACCAATGATCACCGAAATTATCCAAGGCTGAAGAGGGGCAATTTAGCTACCACCCAACCATAATACCATCGTCAAGTGCATGTGGGAGCACCACAAGACATCCCCCTAGCATGGAGAAGAGCCATGGATCCACATACCAAAAATTATACAGTAACAACCTACACATAGATTTAATTCCAAGGTTCTAGAATCTATCTCTAGGTTTACATAAGTCTCACATACATATTCCAACTCAAATTGAACACTTAATCCATTCTTAGCTACACAAGAATTACTCACAAGCCTATAATTTGCATAAGCTTCATACAATAAGGATCACATTTATTTCACAAGCTCATAGAGGTCTAAGAAGGGTTTAAACAACCTTCTAACTTCAATAATAAGCCAACACAAGACCACAACTATTTCACAAGAAGACATGGATTACAATTCAACAAGATCATATTATAAGGATATCAATACTTGCATACAAAAATCAACACAAGCTCATAGAGGTCTAAGAAGGGTTTAAACAACCTTCTAACTTCAATAATAAGCCAACACAAGACCACAACTATTTCACAAGAAGACATGGATTACAATTCAACAAGCTCATATTATAAGGATATCAATACTTGCATACAAAAATCAATGAGTTTAAATCCCACATAACTTGCAAGGATTACAAGAATAAAGGTATAAGGAAATGCAACAACAAAAGCCCCAATACAAAGTAAGACAATTTTTTTTACAACACTCCAATCCACTTTCAAATAAACAATAATTAGATCTTTCAAAGAAACAATAAATTAAGAAATGGATGGCCAATGATTCAATTATCAACAAGGGTTTCAACCCCCTCCCGCTTTTGACAAAAAAATAACTTAAGTAAACTCACTCAAATCAGCAATAATTAAAAGAGTTTCAAGTTTGTTTAGGCAAGTCTAAAGAGAAATCAATATGAATACACAGGGATGCAACATAAATGTTTCAAAACAATAATATGAACTAACTCAATATCATCTAGATAAGAGGTTTCATAAAACTCTATAAAGGCATTACCTAGAGGAAATCACTTAATAAGATTCATACTCCATTAATGGAGTCTACAAATGCAATTCCATTTCACAATCCCACAAAGAAAATCAACAATTAAAACAATGGACATGAATAATACCTTTCCTTTAATCTCAATGGAAAAATGAAGACAAAGCCCAACACAACTAATGTGGAATGAATGGAGTTCAACAACAATGGCACCTAAGGAGATCATTTTTATCCAAAAACATCACATGTATGCAGCCATAGAATTCCCAAGAAGAGTAAAAAGGAAAGAGTTCAATAGTATATTAGAAACCATGAAAAATCCCTCCATTTTGGCACTTGTAACATGCCCAACAACCTCCAAAAAAAATTCATTTTTCCATTATGGTGGCCAATATTTTTTTTCTTCAGCATCCGTTTTTTTCTGCCCTAACCCTCAACTATCCTCATTTTTTTGTCTTCTTTATTTATTAAAACTAAAATGAAAAAAATAAAAATAAAATAAACTTTATATTAATTCTTTTTAAAAACAACTAAAATAGCACTAACAAAATCCATTTCGAAAAGCCTGAATCAACAAGAACTAGACAATTTTAATTTTCTTTCAAAAGTTAGAAAGACTATTATAAAATATAAATTAAAATACAAATAAAAAAATCTCAAAAGGTATTGAATCAACCAAGAAAAACTAAATTTCAAACCAATGCCAACGATTTAAAATCACAATCCAAAAAGATCGTAAAATTCAACTTTATGGGTTTATGACTACCACAATTTCACATTAGGTAGAAATCGATTAGATGATTAAAATAAATAAATAAATAAATTTCACATAAAAAGAATTGTAGACACCTAAAATCGACCTTGTCCTTACGCCATCACCTAAACACTCACCTTACAACACCTTTCATCCTAGGCCCCTTTCATTCCTCTTTCATTAGCCATTAAATACATTCTTTATTTATTTAATTAATTTTAGTCCATTTTATCTTTTTCCTAAATTAATTAAATGAATTATATTTATTTAATTAATTTGATCCACACTTCCTTTAGCCACATTAATTAAATAGATTTTATTTATTTATTTAATTTATTTCTCCCACCTTGTCCTATAATTAATTAGATAATTAATTATTTTTCATTCATCCTAATCCTTATACACTTTTACCTATTAGTCTTAGCTGTCATCATGAAAATAGGTCCTATCCTTTCCACATCCAAGATCATATAAATATCACTATCAATCAAGTCATTTCCTCCTAGAGCATCCACCTAGAGCACCTGGATCTAGAGCTAGAGCATTTTGAGAACCATCTAGCTTTCAAGTACTATTATGCTATTAGTGTGAGTAACCAACATTATCAATTCAAAGATCATTATAAAATGTCAAGGGAAGCAAGGACTATTTTGGTAATATTGTTTCATTTCCTTTCATTAGTTACTTTCTCTTGATGTGATGTTGAATATGGAGTAGGTTCATTGAGGGTAAGTGCACAAAGATGGGGGACCAAAAGGGGGTCTTAAGATGCCTCTTTTTTTTCCCTGAAATCAGGAAACATTGATGTTGGATGAGAAATTGAAGATAGCTACACTCAAAATTTGAAGATGGAACATAAACAAGAGTCATAGTGCTCCAAATCTAGTTTCTAAACTACTTTTTTTTTTCCAAAAATGGTTGAGATTAAGGGGTTCAAAAAGCGGGAGCACACAAATTGGTCCTATTTTTCTCAAAAAAACATAACATAGCGTCTAGTGTGCTCCCCCTAAAATGTTAACTTTTTTTAGTATTTCAAAAATTGCTTCAGTGAGAAATTAGCTAACATCATGTAGTTTATCCCTAATTTTTCTGATAATTTTTTCACGAGTAATTGATTTTTTAGTAATTTTCAAAGTGGACACATCCTAAAAAGTAGAAAATTGAGTGTGCTCCCCCCTAAATTTTTTGAAAACTAATCAAAAATTGAATTTTTTTTTGAATACATGTAGAATGGAGTCTAGTTTCTAAAAATGTAACTTATTTCAAATTTTGATGAACAGTTAAAAAAAAATTTAAAATACTAGACATTGGTTTTTGACAAAAAATAGACACACTAACAAAAGAAATTAAAGATGAAACACTTAACATAATCAAAATGTGAAAAAATCATATGGTTAGATACCTAACAGAGAGCTTAAGACTATGGTAGTATTTTTTTTGAGTTTTCATTGAAAAAAGTGCCATCCTGATGGGGAGCTTATCTCAAAATTTTGCTAAAAACTGATAAAAACATGTCCAAACAAGCTCAGCATAACGCGCTTGCATTATGTGAAATCAATAATGCGAATGCATTATAATGCGCTCGTATTATGCTGAGCATGTTTGGCTATACACATGCCGATTGCATTTGCTTGAAAGTTTCTAAAGCCTTTTCACCAAATCCATTTTTTGCATATCTTGCAATCATTGCATTCCATTATAGAACATCTCTTTGAGGTGTTATGTCATACAATTGACATGCCTTGGACCTATGCTTCCACACTTTACATACATGTCTACAAGGGCAGCTGCACTTCCTATCGTCTCTCTCACTCTCTACTTCCCTCCCCTCTCTATGTCCTACCCTCTCTTTGAGGCTTTGCTTCCCTCCCCTCTCTACCTCCTACCTTCCCTCTCACTCTCTTCTTCCCTTCCCTCTCTACCTTCTACCCTCTCTCTCAATCTCTACTTCCCTCCCTTGTGTACCTCCTACCCTCTTTCTGAGTTTTTGCCTCTCTCTCTCTCTCTCTCTCTCTCTCTCTCTCCTTCCTTCCCCTGCCTACCTCCTACCCTCTCTCTCTACTTCCCTCCCGTCTCTACCTCCTACCCTCTCTCTCTCACTCTCTACTCCCCTCCCCTCTCTACCTCCTAATCATTCTTCCCATCTAATCAAATTTCATAAATGATCTTGGTTCCATTTCATTATCCCAATTTATATCCTTGTCCCTCTTTGCATGTCCTAGTTTTCTTGTTTCCATGTTCTTTGTCAACATGAGAGAGGAGAGGGAGGAAGAGGGAGAGAGGATGGAGATGGAGGGGAGAGAGAGGGGAGAGATAGGGTGATATGGAGAAAGAGAGTCCTAGTTTTCTTGTTTTGGAGAGAGAGAGAGGATTGGTTGGGTTTATGAGTTTAGGGTTATTTAAGTTTAGGGTTTAGTGGAATTATTTAGGGTTTAGGGGTTTAGGGTTGCTCGAGTTTATGGTTTAAGGGTTAGGTTTTAGGGGCATTATTTAGGGTTTAGGGGTTTTGGGAGAGAGATAGGTTTAGGGTTGCTCAGGTTTAGGGGCATTATTTAGGGTTTATGAGTTTAGGGTTGCTAAGAACTTTAGGGGCATTATTTAGGGTTTTTGAGTTTCTATGGTTTCTCAAGTTTAGGGTTTAAGGGTTAGGGTTAAAGGGGAATTATTTTATAATTTCCCTCCAATCCTCCTAATCCTAACACATTAGTCCACCCATCTCCTAATCCATCAATCCCTATCATCCATCCACCATATAACTCACCATCTAATCCACCATCAAACATTCTAAGCTCTAATCCATCAACCCATGAACCCTTGAAAATTTTTCTCCAAAGACTCTTTACAAAATCCAAAAACAAAAGCGAAGATATGGAGTCATCCAAATCCACTGATCCAATTTCACCCCCCTCTAACACTCCCAATCCTAATCCATCCCCTTCTATATCCATTCACTCGATCCTAATCCTAACCCCACAACATCTTCCATCATTTTCCATCAACTATATGCATATCCTAGTCCATCAACCCATGAAGCCATGAAGGATATGACCCAAGGACTATTAGCAAGGAATCTAAGAACATCATGTACTCAAATTCTTATCCTTGAGCCTAATAAAGAACCTCCTAATAACATGTCTACCACTCCAACACCATCATCCACTCCTATGTCTATCCATTTCATTGAAGAGTCTCCTACCATAAGTCCAAGTCAAACCCCATCATGTAACCATGTTGTCAAACATCCAAATATTATTGATCCCATCCAAGAACCCATCACATCCATCTAAGAAACCTAATAGCTGTGTTGAGAGCCTAGTCCAAAGCATGTGGAAACACCAACCACCCATCCTAATCAAAATCCAAACATCCCATCTAATCCCATCTCGGATCCCTTACCATCTCATGATCAACTAATATACATTGATCCCATCATTGATCCTCCAACATCTCCTAGTGAACCCTCATCACCACCTCTTACTCCCCAATCCAATGAATATCAATGCATCCCCACTTACCCTATCCATATCTAATATCACGCTATCCATGCTTATCCTCCCTGTGATCAAGATATTATCTATGATCAAGATCTTATCCATGAGCAAGTAACCCACATCACTCCTATCCATCATCCCATTAACCCTATACATCATCCCACTAGTCCTATTCATTACCCATCAATATCCCATGACGAGACACTTGGTCCCTAAGAAAACATAGATAATCAAACAAATAACTTGGATCCTATAAAATCACATCCCAATGAGGATAATGATAATCAAGATCTAATAATTCTACATCCATTTCATATTGATCCTCCATCATCCCCTATCAAACTATATGTTTAGGGGTTTAGCCTGGTTGCTCGAGTTTAGGGTTTAGGTGTCAGGGGCATTATTTATGGTTTATGAGTTTAGGGTTACTCAAATTTAGGGTTTAGGGGAATTATTTAGGCTTTAGGGGTTTAGGGTTGCTCGAGTTTAAGGGTTAGGGTTTAGGGTTTAGAGAGAGATAAAGAGAGGGGACTGATAGAGATTGGGAGAGATAGGGAGATAAAGGTTTAGGGTTTCTTCTAGGGTTTATGGTTTAGGGGTTAGGGGTTTAGGGTTGCTCATTTTTAGGGTTTAGGGGTTAGGGTTTAGGGTTTAGGGGCATTATTTAGGGTTTAGGGTTTAAGGTTTAGGGGTTAAGGTTTAGAGGTTTAGGTTAGGGTTTAGAGAGAGAGGACTGATAGGGAGATATCAAGGAGATTGAGCATGGGAGAGATATCTCTGTTTCCTCTATCCCTCTAACTATATCTACCTCTCTATCTCTCTCTCTCTCTCCCCGTGTCTCTCTATCTTGCTCTCTCTATCAATCCCCTATCTCTAACTCTACCTTTCTATCTCTCCCTCCCTCACTATCTCACTGCCCCTCTCTATCACTCTCCCAATCCCTCTACCTCAAATCTATCTCCCTATGTCTATGGACATCTCTTGATCTCTTTCCCTATCTCTATCTGTCCACATATCCCTATCTCTTAATCTCTCCCTTTCTACCTCTCTCTCCCTCCCTCTGTATCTCTCTCCTCCTCTCTATCTCTCTCCCCATCCCTCTACCTCTTGAAATCTCTCTCCCTATGTCTCTGGACATCTCTCCATTTCTTTCCCTATCTCTATCTCTCCCCATAACCCTATCTCTTAATATATCCCTCTCTCTCTCTGTATTTCCCTATCTCTCCCTCGTTAGATCTATCTCCCTATATCTCCCGTCTCTATATATATATCTCTATCTCCCTCTTTATCTATCTTTCTCCCTCTATAGACCCCTTTTTCTATCTCAATCCCCCTCTCTCCCTCTCCCTATCTCTATCTTCACCTAACCCTCTCTATCACTCTATTTGCCCCTCTTTCTATATTTTTTCCTTTCTCTAACTCTATATTTTTCTCTCCATCTCTTTCCATGTCCCTAGATTCTCTCCCTATCCATGTCCATGTCCCTCTCTATCTCTCCATGTCTCCCTCTCTCTCTCTCTCTCTATCCCTATTTATCCCTATCCCCCTCCCCCTTTCTATGTCTCCCTCCCTCTCTATATACATCCCTTTCTATCTATCTATTTCTCCCTTTATCTCTTTATTTATCTATCCTCCCTCTATCTAAATATATGTACCTCTCTATCTCTATATCTCTCTCCCTCACATTCCAAGGGTTCGAAAGAGAAAGGGAGAGAGATATAGAGAAATAGAGGTAGATAGAGTTGTAGAGAGAGAGGATAGAGAAATAAAGAGAGAGAGAGACTCTCCCATGTAAATACAAGGTTACATTTGTCCTTCCTAGTATAGACAAGTTCTATTTCATGAACCACATGGATATTTGAGTCTATGGATACTCTTGGACCGTCACTTGATTACCTATTTGATGCACTACATGCATAGTTACAATATATTTTATGTGAGAACATGACATCCTAGACCATGATTTTGGCACCAACATTGAGAAGGTTATGATTTTTGCATGCATGAACCTTAATGTTTTCATGCTTCCCAGAATGCACTAGCATTATGGGAAGCAAAAAAATGGCCAAAAAGCATGTGGGATCCATGATTCAGACCCCACATGACTATTATTCTTGCTTTTCATGCAGTATATCGGACAAGAAAATACTTTTTCATGTTGTTTGACATATTAAGAATCATTTTTAGATCAATCCACCACCTTTTTTGTTTTTTCAATGTAGAAGAACTGATTTTGCATGTTTTTGGAGAAACTTTGATTATTTAAACCTAAAGTTTCATGTTTCATGTGTGATATTATTTCAAAGCTAATTACCATTGATATATAGATTGAATTTGATGGTATATGTTTGTTTTTTCCATAAATTTCACTAATCCTATTCTAGAGTTATATAGAATTCATAATCAAACTTGTGAAAAAGAAGAATTTGAGGATTTTGAAGCCATATTTTGGAGAATTGGTCAACTCCAATATCAAATTCTAAGGTATGTTCAAGTTATGTCCATTTTAATTCACTTATATATGTTATTTATGTTCTTTATGTCTTTATGTTCTTTATGTTCTAAGATATGTTCTTCAAATATGTTTTCATACTTAGTCAAAAGTTGTTGACCAAAACACATGGACTATGTATGTATGTCTTCATACATTGCAACCAAAATCAAATTATGGCTTTAGATTACAAAGACAAACTCGAGCAATTGCTTCTTATCACTTTGATACCTCATAACATTCTCTAGAAAATATATACATGTTCTCAATTGTCATTACATACACTCCAACACTGCCACATGTGCCCTTGCACTACCATACATGCTCTAGCAACTCACTTAGCTCATGATGCAATAGAAAATTCTTCACCAAGTGTCTTGTAATTGCTACCATAGCAACTATTGGTTGTAATAAATCTCCATGCCATAGCACAATGTCCAACCTATCTCATCATTATATTCTTCTTCCTTCTCATCTTCTCGTCTTCTCATCATTATATTTTTATTTAATAACCTATCTCACCATTTATCCTTCAATGATCTTGTGATTGCCAGGTTGTAATGCACCAATTTACTTATGAAACTCCTACGGTTTGATCATTCTTATTTTGGACTACTGTTTGAACAATGTCATGTGATATTCCTAAGGTTACAACAACTATCCTTTACATTTATGATTCCTAAAAAACTCCTCCTTTATACCTTGACAAGATATCAGATTATCTTCATACTTGGTTTGATGTTCCTATTGACTATCATGATAGTCCTAGTTGTGTTGATAGTCCATTTAAGGTGCTTGATAATTCTAATCTGTATATAAGATCAGTCCTTTTCATCATGTTGTCATCTCTTACCTTGTGAATAGGGTAGTGAGAGTCTATTGCATTTTTAGAATATCTGACCTTAATAGTGATCACGAGTTTCATCATAGTCTTCTATGTTTATGATGTGATAGTCTATGTGGTTTGTTTGTAATAGTCATAGCACAATTTGATAGTCTTTTCCCTCAACATCACCTCCATACTTAGCAATTTGTCTATCATTGTATATGATAATGTTCACATATGGGATATACTCAAAATATTATAGTTTAGGATAACTTGTCATCATGAAACATAACTCTGCCCTAAATTTTTGCACCTTGTTATTCTGCCCTAACCCTAACTCTATTGAAAATCAAACTCTTCAATAAGATCAAGTGAACAATCCACAAGTCTTAGGATTTGATACAATCTATGAGGGATTTATTCATAGGGTTATCTTTTCATGATACATACCAGGTAATATGAAATGAGAAAAACTTAAAACATGACTATTATTGATAATGTACATTTGTTCAACTTACAAACTATGATTGTCTTCTCCCAAAGTGCCAATACCTTTGCATTTGATATAGTATATGCATTCTACAACCTCTTTGAAGCCACCACTACCTACCACTCATAATAGGCATTAAATTCCTACCTTCATCCTTTGCAGCTGATTGTTTTTCTACCAACATCTACTCAACATCACCTCCGTACTTAGAAATTTTTCTATTATTGTATATGATAATGTTCACATATGGGATATACTCAAAATATTATAGTTTAGGACAACTTGTCATCATGAAACAGAACTCTGCTCTAAATTTCTGCATCTTGTTATTCTGCCCTAACCCTAACTCTGTTGAAAATTAAACTCTTCAACAAGATCAAGTGAACAATCCACAAATCTTAGGATTTGATACAATCTATGAGGGGTTTATTCATAGGGTTATCTTTTCATGATACATAACAAACAATATGAAATGAGCAGAACTTGAAACATGACTGTTATTGATAGTGTGTATTTGTTCAACTTATAAACTATGATTGTCTTCTCCCAAAGTACCAATACCTTTGCATTTGATATAGTATATGCATTCTACAACCTCTTTGAAGCCACCACTACCTACCACTCATAATAGGCATTAAATTCCTACCTTCATCATTTGCAGTTGATTGTTTTGCTACCAACAAATTGAACTTTTTGAGAAGACTTTAGAAACTTTCAAGCAAATACAATTGGTAGGTGTAAATCTAGACTCCACAACCTTTTCTAGCATCCTCCCTACCTGTGCCAAAATGGGAGCTTTGGAACAGGGTATGGACATCCATCAAAGCATGAAGGATAGAGGAATTTTGTCAGATGTTGTAGTTGCAATTGCCCTGGTAGACTTGTATGTAAAATGTGGAACCATGGACAAGGCACATGAATTGTTTAATAGAATGCCTCAAAAAATGTGGTCTCATGGATTGCAATGATTACAAGATACACACAAATTGGATTTTTTGAAAAAGCTCTAGAAAATTTCAAGAAAATGCAATTGGTAGGTGTAAAGCCAAACTACACAACCTTTTCCAACATCCTCCCCACCTATTCCAAAATGGAAGCTTTGGAACAAGGAATGGGCATCCATCAAAGCATTAATGGACATGGGATTTTTGTTAGATATTACAGTTGGATAGAATGCCTCAAAGAGATGTCATCTCTTGGACTACAATTATTGCCTAACATGCACAAAATGGATTTGTTGGAAAGGATTTACAAACTTTCAAGCAAATGCAATTGGCAGGTGTAAAGCCAAATTCCACAACCTTTGCTAGCATCCTTCCTGCCTGCACAAAAATGGGAGCATTGGAACAATGTATGGACATCCATCAAAAAGTAATGGATAGAGGAATTTTCTCAGATGGTGTAGTTTCAATTGCCTTGATAGACATGTATGCAAATTGTGGAAGCATTGACAAGGCATGTGAACTATTTGGCAGAATGCCTCAAAGAGATGTCATCTCATGGAATGCAATGGTTGCGGGATATGCACAAAATGGATTTGTTGAAAAGGCTTTAGAAACTTTCAAGCAAATGCAATTAGTAGGTGTAAAGCCAAATTTGACAACCTTTGCCAGCATACTCCCTACCTGTGCCAAAATGGGAGCTTTGGAATAGGGTGGTAGTATGGCGATATGACTCGCACACCCACAAGCCATCTTATAGGCTTTCGCGGGGTGACGGTATGACCTGCACACTCGCCAGCCTCTCCAGTCACCATTGTGAGGTAATGGGGTAACTCCCGCTCTACCGCCGACACCTTCCATGGATCACTGCGGGGTTGCGGGTTAGAACTACTCTTTCTCTGTGCAATTATGAATGATTGATAGTGAAAATAGAGATTCATGTTATAGTAAAAAGAATCTTTTAACCACTTAGAGAGAGATCATATGATTGAGAAGGTGGCATGAAACTTTCATGGTATGTACAATGATTTGAATGGTTGTGTTCTCATATTGTTAGCCTCCTGATCGACTGCAATATAAAGGAGGAAAGAAGAACGAAGAGAGGTGTAAGTAATGTAGCCGTGCAGGATGAACCTACTTAGAAATTCAGGGAAGAAATCTATTGGGTATTTCATTTGGCATGATTTCTGCCTCACCTACTTATCTCTATGCAGTCTAGGCTCCCTCACAACCCCACAAGGAGCTAGGGCATGAGGGTACTGGATGGTGGGGTCTCCCTGCATCCATGCGAAGGAACTTTTGTGTGTGCGTGGGGATGCGGGGAGAGAAATTATTTCTGGATATGCACAAAATGGATTTGTTGGAAAGGCTTTACAAACTTTCAAGCAAATGCAATTGGTAGGTATAAAGACAAATTCCACAACCTTGGCCAGCATCCTTCCTACCTACACCAAAATGGGAGGATTGGAACAAGGTATGGATATCCATTAAAAAGTAATGGATAGAGGAATTTTGTCAGATGTTGTAGTTTCAACTGCCTTGGTAGACATGTATGCAAAATGTGGAACCATTGACAAGGCATGTGAACTGTTTGGTAGAATGCCTCAAAGAGATGTCATATCATGGAATGCAATGATTGCGAGATATGCACAAAATGGATTTTTTGAAAAGGCTTTAGAAACTTTCAAGAAAATGTAATTAGTAGGTGTAAAGCCAAATTCAACAACCTTTTCTAGCATCCTCTCTGCCTGTGCCAAAATGGGAGCTTTGGAACAGGGTATGGACATCCATCATAACATAATGGAAGGGGGATTTTTGTCAAATAAAAATAAAAATAGTCAAATGTCAATTTTTTCCAATAAAAATAGGACAAATATTTACATCAACCTTGAATTTGCTTTATCATTTTAGTTATTTAAATAGGCATGAGAGGCTCCTACCCTTGTGGATGGAGGAAGCAAGTTTTTCATGATGAAGATGCAAGGAGCTATAAATGTTCTTATGACTGATAACCTTATAACATAAAGACATACCCAACTGTTCTTATGACTGATATGATATTGAGAGGACAATCTTCCTAACTAGGACAATACAAATAAGGTCCAATATTTTCATCCCATAGCATATACAGTATGATAGTCCTTTCCCTCAATATCACTTCATCTCTTGGATTTAGAGTGACACAATAATCATCAAAGATCCACATAACAACACCAAATCATGTTAGTATTTAAAAAAACAAAATCTTTATGTATGTATGACTATTATTCACTCTTTTCCAATGATAATCTAACACACACATGACTAGCATACACTTTTTTATGAGTGTCCTACCAATGGATTTTGACTTCAATAAGTTTCTCAATATCCCTTCTTAGGGATATATACATTTATCAACCATCTTCAGACCATTTGATCTCACGATACTCTAACTATATAGTCCTCTTAACAGTCCTAAATGCAATGGAAAACCCTTTATTCCTTAGGATCTCAAAACTCCTTGGTCATGCATTCTTTTACAATCATAATCTAGTCATTTTAACATAATTTTTAGAAGTTGCATGAAGGCTTCAAGGGTGCTTACTGTTGTAACAATCAAGGACTGTCATGTTCATGGAAATTACATTAGTTACAGTAGTTTATTAGCCATTTATGACTGTT
This sequence comes from Cunninghamia lanceolata, assembly GCA_027924645.1. NCBI lineage: Eukaryota > Viridiplantae > Streptophyta > Pinopsida > Cupressales > Cupressaceae > Cunninghamia > Cunninghamia lanceolata. Next base: position 3,923,493 of record BSBN01000463.1, on the reverse strand, counting down.
ATATCAATGTTGATTAGTCATTTATAATGACTGTTATATCAATGTTGATTAGTCATTTATGACTGTTATATCAATGTTGATTAGTCATTTATGACTGTTATATCATTGCTGATCAGTCATTTATGACTGTTATATCAATGATGATCAATCATTATAAAAGTGCTTTAATTATCATTGTCTTATTCATCATGCTTGTAGAAATCATCATCATGCCGAGGAAATGAGCAAAGACTCTAACACCAAAAGAGCGTGAAGCTGAGAATGAGAGGAAAAGAGAAAGAATGAGGCGAATTCGGGAAAGTAGGAAATTGTCAACCATACAAGAAGACATTCTACCATTGCTAATTGAAGAGGAACATGACACATATGATGAAGCTAAGAGAGAGATGGAATTGGTGGCACAAAGGGAATGAATGCAAAACCTTCGTTCAATGAGGAAAGTGAATCTTCAAGTTGGAGGCACTCCATTGTCCACAGGTCAAGTTGAAGGAACACCATCATTATCTTCTCAAATTGGAGACATTCCATCTTTCATAGGTGAAGTAGAAGGTACATCTTCATTTCTTCTCAACTTGGTGGAACGCCATCATTCACATGTCAAGTTGAAGGTACACCATCTTCTCCATCTCAACTTCAAGCCTTTTCATCCTTTTCATTTCCAATTGAAGGTACATCATCTATCCCATCTCAAGTAAATATTGAAGAAATTCCTAATGTTGAGTCAACTTTACCAATTAAAATGCCTCCTAGAATTTTGCATAGGAAGCCTAAGTTTCTAATGAATATCGATGAGAATGTGTTAAGCCCATGTAGGATAAGATTCCCAAGTGCACTTGCCAAAAATATGTGTATAAGATATGGAAATTATTCTTTGAGAATTTAAATGAAACCAGAAGATGTCAACCTAGGGTTGTCTTTGATCTTCGTATGACAAATACCTAATTAATTCTAGCTACTTGTAGTACCTCTAAGCATCTCCTATAATATCACCAAGTTCATGACTAGTTTATGCATACATTGCCACTAGTGGAGGACACATTTCAATGCCTAAAACCTTAATCTATGCCTACACATGTGTGAACAACATTTAGATATGTATGCTATTCATTCTACCTGAGTAGAGCCCATATGTCATAAGGTTTTATGGGCAAAATACAAAGAGATAATGGACTGATTCATTGTTGTATTAACTGTGACAACCATGATTAGAGGTCAAAATACATTGCATTTACATAATTTCATGCTATTTATATGGTGCTTAACTTATTTGTGTGATTAACATCTATTCTCTATAAAGTACATATTAAAAGATGAGATTATAACACAAGATATAGTAATATGAGATCATGATATTTGAGATATACCAATGTAATATCATAAGGCATGGTATATAAGATATAAAAATGTAGGATCAATGATATAAATTCTCTAAACTAGAAAATATGTCAATATTTGATCGTAAATGCTCATAATAGCTAGGTAGAAATAATGATAAGAGATGGACCTTAGAAAAGATGCTCAATATAATGATAGACCATGAATGTTCTAAGAAGCTAGAACCTCACTCAATGTGAGTATATTGGATAATGCTTTAAGAAGTTACATCAAATAGTGTAAGAACATATGTAAAACAAAGAGCCATTAGTATCATTGGATACAAAACCAAGGATCAAAATATAAGATGTAAAGGATTGAGAGAAAGGACCAAAGAAAAAACATAATTAAGTAGACAAGACAAGATATGGCAATGTAAAGATGAAATATGAAAGACAAAGATCGTGAGATCAAAATGTAATTCATCCATAAAACCATAATAAGCATTGCATAATAACTCCTCACTAAGACTTCTAATATAATAAGTTGCTAATGTATCATCATAAAAGCATAAGCAATCATGTGAAGCAATAGAATAATCATGATGAGGCTCATCATCATCATGTATAACGTGAGGTAGCACATTTAGAGAATCATCATGATATATAGAGAATCATATATAGGAAGAATATGAAAAAGGTAATAAACACAATTTTCAACACTAGGGAAATAATCATAAATATGTAGTACCAAAAAAACATGCATATCTCTAATGTTGGAAGATGGTACATAATGAATAATGCATGTGAGAGGAGTATCATTATAAAATAAAAGAATGTCATTAGTAGGAGGTAAGATTATGTCATCAATGCATGTCCTACAAGGTGCATCACAAGTTCTAGATCATTAGTATGTATGTACTCACCACTATCCATATGATTGTCATTAAGCTTACTATGAAAAATGGAATATGAAGAAGAATAAACAATATCAAATCACAATGAACTATTTCATCATCTATAGGAATATCATGCAAAGAAGGTGTGCTCAAAGGTAATAGTTCATCCTCCCTATCTGTACACCAAAATAGGATGTTTGGAACAACGTATGGACAACCATCAAAGCATAAAGGATATAGGAAATTTGTCACATGCTGTAATTGCAGCTGCCCTTGTAGACATGTATGCAAAGTGTGGAAGCATAGACAAGGCACGTGAACTATTTGGCATGATGCCCCAAAGAAATGTCGCCTCATGGAATGCAATGATTGCAAGATATGAACAAAATGGATTTTTTGATAAGGCTTTAGAAACTTTCAAGAAAATGCAATTGGTGGGTGTAAAGCCAAATTCCAAAACCTTCGAAATGGTATCTTTGGAACACATTATAGACATCCATCAAAGCATAAAGGATATAGCAATTTTGTCAAAAGTTATAGCTGCAACTACCCTGCGAGACATGTATGCAAAGTTTGGAAGCATAGAAAAGGCACATGGATTGTTTGATACAACACCAAAAAGAGATGTCCTCTCATAGAATGCAATGATTGCAAGATATGCAAAAAATGGATTTGTTAAAAAGACTTTAGAAACTTTCAAGTAAATGCAATTGGCATGTATAAAGCCAGATTCCACAACCTTTGCCAACATCCTCCCTACTTGTACACCAAAATAGGATGTTTGGAACAATGTATGGACATCCATCAAAGCATAAAGGATATAGGAAATTTGTCACATGATGTAATTGTAGCTACCCTTGTAGACATGTATGCAAAGTGTGGAAGCATAGACAAGGCACGTGAACTATTTGGCATGATGTGCCAAAGAAATGTCACCTCATGGAATGCAATGATTGCAAGATATGAAAAAAATGGATTTTTTGATAAGACTTTAGAAACTTTCAAGAAAATGCAATTGACGGGTGTAAAGCCAAATTCCAAAACCTTCAAAATGGTATCTTTGGAACATAGTATAGACATCCATCAAAGCATAACGGATATAGCAATTTTATCAAAAGTTGTAGCTACAACTACCCTACGAGACATGTATGCAAAGTGTGGAAGCATAGACAAGGCATATGGACTATTTGATACACCACCAAAAAGAGATGTCCTCTCATGGGATGCAATGATTGCAAGATATGAAAAAAATGGATTTGTTGAAAAGACTTTAGAAACTTTCAACTAAATGCAATTGGCATGTGTAAAGCCAAATTCCACAACCTTTGCTAGCATCCTCCCTATCTATACACCAAAATAGGATGTTTGGAACAATGTATGGATAGCCATCAAAGCATAAAGGATATAGGAAATTTGTCACATGTTGTAATTGCAGCTGCCCTTGTAGACATGTATGCAAAGTGTGGAAGCATAGACAAGGCATGTGAATTGTTTGGCATGATGCCCCAAAGAAATGTTGCCTCATGGAATGCAATGATTGCAAGATATGAACAAAAAAGGATTTTTCTGACAAGGCTTTATAAAATTTCAAGAAAATACAATTGGTGGGTGTAAAGAAAAATTCCACAACCTTAGCCAGTATCCTCCTTGCCTATGCCAAAATGGACATCCATCAAATGATAAAAGATATGGGAATTTTGTTAGATGTTGTAGTTCCAACTGCCCTCAGAGGCATAGACAAGACACGTGAACTACTTGGCATGATGCCTCAAAGAAATGTCGCCTCATGGAATGCAATGATTGTAAGATATGAACAAAATGGATTTTTTGATAAGCCTTTAGAAATTTTCAAGAAAATGCAATTGGCGAGTGTAAAGCCAAATTCCAAAACCTTAGAAATGGTATCTTTGGAACATGGTAGAGACATCCATCAAAGCATAAAGGTTATAGGAATTTTGTCAAATGTTGTAGTTGTAAGTACCCTGCAAGACATGTATGCAAAGTGTGGAAGAATATACAATGAACGTGAACTGTTTGACACGATGCCTCAAAGAAATGTTGTCTTAGGGAATGTAATGATCACAAGATATGCACAAAATGGATTTTTCATAAGGCTTTAAAAACTCTCAAGCAATGCACAAAAGTAAATTTCAACCAAACACAAATTTTGGCACGTCTAAAACCAAACTGCACAACCTTATCCAACTTCCTCCTTGCCTATGCCAGAATAGGATCTGGGGAACATGGTGTGGACAACCATCAAAGCATAAATGATATAGGAATTTTGTCACATGTATTGTATTTGCAGCTACCCTTGTCGACATGTATGGAAAGTGTGGAAGCATAGGCAAGGCATGTGAACTGTTTGAAATGATGCCTCAAAGAAATGTATAGTCCGATAGAATGCAATGATTTAAAGATATGCACAAAATGGATTATTTGAAAATGATTTATAAACTTTCAAGTAAATGCAATTGGAACATGTAAAACCAAATTTTTGTAACGATAATTGATCATTATATTAAATATTTAATATAAACTGTCATATACATAATGTCATGAACATACCATCTAGTTTATATACAAAGCCATATAGGCATGTCCAAACAAATCCATATAGGCATATACAAAAATATATAGATCAGTAACATACAAAAGTATGTATACAAAGCCATCTAGGCATACAAAAAATGTCCCAAAAACTAGTTTCCTATGTAATTTTATGAAATAATCGGTGGCCCTTTCTTGATCATGAAGATGGAGAGCTAATCAGTGACTCATCCTCTCTCTACCATCGAGTAGAGCTCCTTGATAGAAGTTCATCCAACTTCACCTATTAATACAATCAAACAATATGCACATTAATATATAGAAAATGTATGAAATATATAACATCACATATGTAATCGATCACTTACCACCATCCGATGATCACTCTCCATCATATTTTCTCTCTCTTCGTCTGTACTTGGACGGGCTGGAGTTGTGACCTTCTATGAGAAGCATCAAGAAGCAAAATTGACTAAATAGAAATATCATTTATGTACATCAAATGACATGAGATAAAACAAGAAATACAAAATTATGACATTTTCATGTTATTGGCTCATACCCCAATCAAAGGATTTGAAGACATCATGGCTGCAACAATGCCTACCTGCGCTAACTCACGAAGATGAGGAGGAGTGTCCATATTCAACATTTGAAAATCAAGTTCAAGATTATTTGAGAAAAATAAATACATAACATTATTTAAATGCATAATGATTAGAAATGGTTAAATTTACCTCTGTATAAGTGGTGGATTTGCATCTAGGGGACCAAGGAAATCGTGGAGGTACCGGTGACTGTTGAAATCATCAAATTGTCACAAAATAATTGTAATGCCCCACCATGCAACCCTAAAGATAAGTTTAACTAAGCAATAAAAAAGGTAAAATATTTTTTTTTCTACATAGAAGTAATGATAACAAAACATAACATAGACTAATAACAACGAAGTTAAACTAACATCTCTAGGGATTACATAGCTACATTATTGCAAATTAACAATAATCAACAACATACAAGATTTAATCAATCAAATGAATCAAACTAACATTTTAGATTACAACATCAGATGAATATATCAACATATTTGCGATCAAGATTACAAGTACAAAATAATTTATCTTACAAGAGGAATTACATAGTTTCATAGTTACAAAAACTCTTTCTTTTTGAATACATCAAATTATATAATGAATTCCACTGATAAATAGATCTAGATGTGAATAGTACAAATATCTATCTTCAAATACAGGTGCAAATTTGGAAACATGAGAGATACAACTTCTTTACACGCGAGCCACGGTGCTAGAAAACTAATGGAATAAAGCACAACCACCTGACCATGTGAAACCCTGAGGTCCACCCCTAGTGCTAGGAGATAACAATAAGGTCCCACTAAGAAAACACACAAGAAGTCAATAGGCTAACAGGTGCAAGGACTACACATGACTCTAATACAACACTGGTTGAAATGAACACCACAAGCAACTGAAACAACACTTCCAGAGTCAAATACACAATGAAAGAGGAAAACACAATTAGGGAATGCTAGGTTGTAGTAGGGAGAGTGTCATTGCATGCTCCTAGCATGGGTTATCCAGGCTATCTCTCTCTAGAAACTGGCCCCCATTTATGGTTACCTTGGTAGCCTCTCTCTAGGCACCGGCACCATAGGGTGACACATGCGGAACCGACACATCCTCTCATGAAGACAAGGAAGTCGATCATGCCAACCACGACCTTCTCATCCCATCCTTATCTTGAACGAGCACTACATGCATGGGTGAGACATCCAATTATCTTATTTAGTGTGGAAACTACCCAACCCTCTAAATTTATTATTAAGTTATCAGTGGATTAAAAACTTCCAATGGGTTACCCTGGTAACCACTCTGGGCACTGGCCCCACATTGAAAGCCACTCCCCTACCTGCATCTAGAAGGCCCTAAAACATCAAACAAGACAATTACCATCACAATGACAAATAACATATACAATGCAAGGCATTTACCTTCTTGCATACAAAACATAATCACCTAGACCAATTCTCATATCCTTGGCCCAAAAGAATGAACTATCACATTCTCATCATGATGCATTTACAACACAAAATACACATCATTTCACATCACACAGAGCAAGGCATTATCCATCTTGCATAGTCATCATAACCACATGAATATGAGGCAACATTTCAACCATGCAGTTCATTCAATTCACATGATGCACACATAGCCAACCCCCACACAATCACACCCTCCTAGGCCTCTGGAAATAACTTCCCCAAATAACACAAACACTTGACACCACTAAACACAATGGGCTCACATCACATTCACTCTCAGATGCACATCATAAACTAAGATCTTTCATCAATATTTTCATGATCAATCATCTAACAAATATAAAGTGAATCTATTTCAACAATACATAACTGTAGCTAATAATTTTCAAGACTTATTTTAATTTCATTTAATTCAAATGAATGTGAACAACATGCAAATAACCCTAAGACATACAAATTAAGCACAACAATTATTTACACTATTTACAATTGATGTAGATTTCATTAATAATCTAGACAATTTTGTAAATACTATTAAATATAACTGTATAAGCAAGGCTAAAAGCCTATAATATTATAATGTTATAAATATCTTACAAGATACAAAATCTAAAGCTACAATGAAAGAACCTTGTTCTAAGGTTAGCTTGGGAGGAAAGAAATGCAGAACAATAAAACATTCTTATACATCTAACATCTTCATCAAATCTACCACACTTTTAACCACATGCATAAGATAGGATTATCACAAAATGAATTTGTTGAGAGGGCTTTCGAAGCTACCAACAATGTAAAAAGTGAAAGCATAGACAGAGCATGCAGACTGATTGATGGAATGCCTCAAAGAGAGTCATATGATGGAAAGCAATGATCGTAGAATATGCACAAAATGAATTTGTTGACAAATCTTAGAGAAACCTAATTTGAAAATATAGAGTTATTGGTGACGCAACTAACTGTTTGAACAGAGACGAAACGGGTAAGAGGTAGACATTCACAAAATATTCATATCTCTAAAAAGACAAACTGGGTACAAATGATTTTCCAATATGATTTAGTAACTAGGTCATGCAACATATATCAAGAATTTAGAGGAACCCAGTTCATAAAACTAAAATTATGGCTAATGCAACAGATTGTTAAAACATAGATGAAATGGATGAGAGGTAGACAGTCACAAAACACTCATATCTCCAAAATGACAAACTGGGTATAGATGATTTTTGGATATGATTTAGACAACTAAGTCTTCCACCATATATAAAAAATTTAGAGGAACCCAGATTGTAAAAAGAATGTTATGGATAACGTAACATCATATTAAAATAGAGATGAAATGGCTAAGAGGTAGACAGTCACAAAACATTCATATCTCCAAAACGACGAACTGGGTATGGACAATTGTTGGATATGATTTAGGTAACTAGGTTTTCCACCATATATAAAAAATTTAGAGGAACCTAGTTTTTAAAATTAAAGTTATGGCTACCGCAATAGACTGTAAAAACAAAGATGAAATAGGCAAGAGATAGACAGTCTCATCAATCAGTGATTCCTAGAAATACAATGATACAGAGATGCACAATTGGATCTGATAAAACACTTTCTAACCTCTCAAGAAAATTACAATCAACAAGAAAAATTATAAATCAAACATTTTCTTCAATAGAAAAATGAGATAGAAATTAGAACCAAAGGAACCTGATTTCGCTTGCTTGATTGGCTGAAGATTCGATGCCGGGTTCAACTATTGCAGCCACAAACCATTCTCTCCCCAAAAGATCCATCTGCTAAATATTCTTATGAGAGATAAATCCCCACTAAATACAGCCCAAAAACTCCCTATTTAGAGAAAGAAATCCCCTAAAATCTTCTAGAAGATTCCCACCACAAGAGGCAATAACTCCTATATGAACAATATCTTACAGTTTGCTATTTTTAACATTTTACAACCAGAACAAGATAAATATATTTTATGGCAACACAAAAATATTATTTATTTATTTAACTCTAGTTGCAATTACATTTATTACTATTATTATTATTTATTAACTTAACTCCTAGAATAATATATTTTTCATAAACTAAATTTACATAAGGACATTTATATATATATTTATTTAACAAAAATGCTTCATAACTAATTATTTTATTTTAAGGAAACAATAACCAAAACAATACCAACAAAACAACCCAACTGTCAAACTATACCTGACTACTATGCAAGATCAGAAAGTAAAACCACCACAACAATGATTGACTATCATGACCAAACTGACAACACTGACAGGGTACACAACCTAATACTCATCCTCTTCAAGGATGATGGCTAGGCTAGGGGACCATATGTTATCTCCATTCAACAAATTCCATTGGTATGAAGGTACGCTTAGACCTGCCAATTCAAGTGGAGTTGATTGCTAGTACTTGCAACCTGCAGCAAACAAAAGTGTTGAATACATACATATAATCATCCAAGAAGGCACATAGTGACAGGGAATCACAGCTTACTAGGGTACTCATTATGAGTAATAGTACACTGTCCCTTTATAAAACACATCACAAGTATCCACATTAAACAAATTCATTAGTAACTAAACAACCAGATAACACATAGGCATATAATCGCATTAATCACGTAGTAAACTAATTTACATAATCAATTAACCTATAACTAATCACAACATAAGCATAATGTATTAATCATAAAACTTATCAATAGTGTCATCATAGAGTGTCTTCAACTACATCATAATCGTAAGCCTACCATCAACATGTTTATCATACCCTAAGCATTCTGAGTATCTTACTTTCCTCTTCATGCTCCTTAGCCCGACCACCTGCTCATCCAAGGTGAGAATGGAGGGGCACTACAATAATATTACCATTGATATATGTACAATAATTATGATCATGTGATAAATTGCATACCTGCTGACTTGACCTCCTCTCATAACCTGCCAATGGACAGCTAATGGAGGCAGGATGAAGACTTTGACCTTGGAATTTCATTGCGCAGACAATTACATACATTATTTTTCACTTATAATATAGATAGTCATAATAACAATATATTAAATCAAGTTGAAACTTGTAAAAAATTACCTAAGAGTCAATACCAAATGTCTATTGTAAAACATCCTTGGTGAGAACAATCTCATCCAATATGGATGTCTCCAACATTGAATGCTGCCCTTGCATCACAACATCCTACTGAGAGTCCTACCGTGCATCCTGCATCCCATAATCACATAGGTTCCCACATGAACTACACAAATGTGGGGACAAATGACGCCTACTGCTCTCACCCTCATCAGCTTGGATAAGATCATCAGCATGTTGTGCTAGAGACTGCATGAGAGTAGTTGATGAATGTAATGTCTCCACCTCAACACTCTCCTTCAAAGTCGAAGGGAGTGACACACATTCTGGCCTTAATAGGGGTCTAGGTACACAATTTTCATCTTGCTGAGCCCCCTCTCTATCTTGGACAGAGTCACCACCTCTACCCTAGAACTCTTGAATGTCAAAATAATTGGGAATCTTCTTGAGGATGAACTCATAATAGAGTTTCCTCAAGAAATATTGTGGCACGTCATCATTTTTGTATAGGCACTCATCGAAGACCATGTACCATCTATCCCAAAAGTTTTGGGATGTTTCTTCATTCCTACACCAATGAATAGGGAACCATTTACAAGTTTCTTCTATTCTTTGGCTAGTTTTAGGATTAATAAGGTGTGCACATAATTGATATTTTGTAATTTTTTCATTCTTCACTTGTTCATATGACAATTTGTCAGCATAGTATTACCGACACCTCTCCCTATAGTCTTGAAATTTGGTGATTTATTTTGTCACCGGTTCAGTGTGGGAAATAATCTCCTCTAATGACTTCACAAGCGCTCTCCTATGATCGGTGCTTGCACTTGGATTGTTTAGCATTTGAATAAGGGTTTGAAGATGTCTTTTGTTTTCTTCTATTTGCCCTAGGTAGTTTTCTTATGTATCCCTTACATTGTGAGGACGTGAAGGTGGGTTTTGAGGGTTTGGAGGGTTTTGGGGGTTGTTTTGATCCTCAGTTGGATTTGGGTTTTCTCTTGCCTCATTAACTATAAATGCAAATAAAAAACTAATCAAACATTGCAAAAGTAAAAAATTCTTCTCAAACTAACAAAAATTAAACAAACCCTACCTTCTTTAGCTACTAGGTCCTCCAAATTTGCTTCACGACATCTTTGGTGGCGAGGTGGCATCATGAAAGTGTCAATTTATCCCTTGTACTTGCTTGGAGAGACTTTCCTTGAACACACTCGCGCTTTGAACATTGTTTTTTCACATACAAACTCCTTTGGCCATAGGTGAATGGCAGAAAATGAAGTTTTTTTGACTTTTAAAGCAAGTCAAAACATGAGTGCATTATAACACACTCGTATTTTGGCCTGTTTTGGACCAAAAAGTCCCATGGTGGTGACTTTTTGGTCCCTCATCTTTGTGCATACACCCTTGATGCATTTGTAGGTTATTTGATTTCCATTTTCTTCATACACAAGAATTAATTAAAATGCTAAAATATAAAGCTAAATAAATAATCCCAAAAAGGAGATAAAATCTATCAAATGAAACTTGAACTTTGACACATCCAGAGGTGTGATAGCATAAAAAATAACATTAAAAAGCACAATGCAAAAACACACTTAAGTACTTACAAATGCCACTGGGTCTTCCACACCCATGGTGACAATGTGAACAAGTCAACAAATAAGGATGGTCTCATTGCTTCTTTAGATGAATCAAGATGGTTACTAGACAAATCCATGAGCTACTTCTTAACATGCCACCTCATTGGCTATTGTAGTTCTAGGACCTACACACTTAATTGCACACATCAAATCGAATAACAAAATCATAGTTGGAGCATTAGGTAGTGTTAATTCATCATCATGTTCTATGAAACCTCACTACAACATTTTAAATATTATCATTTTTAATTAATTATCTAATTAGAATATGAGTGGTTTCCAATCAATTTCATAACATTTAACATGGTGATGTGTTATCCTAAACATCGAGTTAACAAATCATAACATCTATTCAAGAATGAAAATATGATTTTGTGAGTCACAATAAAATAAAATTAGCATAAATATGATAATAGAGATAATTAATCATAAATTACTATGGATACTAGCATAGGCTAACCATCTAATTCTTAGATCCAAAACATACAATATATCAAATAAACAATAATCATGGTGAGACAAGAGCTAAACATAGGTGGGCCTTACAAGTGCAATCCCAAAGGGATGTCAAGATTGGTAAGATTTAGTAGTGTTCCATTAGTTGGGACTAGAAGATACAACCAATGGTGGGTCCCAAAGAGCCAAGGTGTTTTGAAAGCAATAAGTGGAAATTGTATGAGGAGAACACATAGATGACCCTAAAATCTTAGAGACAAAACATAAAATTTTGAATGAGAACCACAAGATTAGAACAACAATGTAAAAAACCTAAGGAACTTAAGAAACAAAAGAAGGAAATGGTAGGCATCCCATTAGAGATAGATTATGAGGTTGTTGAATGAGATGAACACACACAAAGCACTACACGAGAGATCAATACATTTGTCCATAGCAAAAAAGAAGATATAATCTACCAACATTGGTTTGATAGGGCTAATAATCATTTAGCATAACAAACAAAGATCCATGGGAGTAGGTTGAAGCACAATACAATGGATATTAACCCAACATAGGCATCATGGACATGAACAGAGCTCAAACAAGGTATGCAAGCCAAGATGATATATCTCTAGTTGGTTTGCAATGAAGCCTAAGAAAAAGATAGGGACTATCTAGTAAGCTAGAGAGTGCACTTTAAAAATCATATGAAACAAGACCTAACCACCAAATTAAAATCACTAACTTCAAAAGAGGGGTTCCTTGTATTCTTCAAGGAAAATAGGGTGTGTTGTGCAAGCAACAATATGTTTCTTCCTTAGTGGCAACATAATATGAATAGTGTGGAGGTGATTTTGGTATGGCTATAGGTCTTAATCAAATTATGGTTAGGGATTTTCCTAGTCTAAAAAAGAATAAGTTGCTTGAACAAGATTTGGAGAAATCTACTCATATACCTATTTTAATGGTGCTTCCCAACTAGAGGTGGATTTGAATAATGTTCCAAATGATGATCTATTGAGAAATATGGTTGATGATTTACTTATGCAAGTGGGGAAAGATTTCATTGATAGGGTAGTGGAATAATTGTAGGAAAAGATAATGACTTGGCCTTTTTAAATAATTTGTCTATTTCTCAAATTGAGGCTTTAACTAAACTTAAAAATTCTTTTTTTTTGGAAAAAAAAGTAGGGGAAGGAAGCATAAAAAACCTAAACTCCAAGATGAGATCACTACTGGTATTCAAATAACATTATATAACTCTAATATTATGGAGATGAACCCCCTCTCCTTGAGAGTAATGAAGATTCTCTCATGAAATTTTAGGGCCATTAATGCCCCTAACAAATGATGCATAGTGAAGCATCAACTTGAAGTTTGTAATGTTGACATTATTTCATTACAAGAAATTAATCTTACAACTCACTCATTTGGATAATAGTTCAACAAATGGAATAAATGAAAGAGTGTAATGGTTATCTCATGTGGGGATTTGGGTGGTCTAGTGGTCCCTTGGTCTAATTTCAGTGTCAAGGTGGATCTCATTACCTTGGAACAAAACTTGATGCTTTGTAGAGTTCATAGCGTCACCTCAAATTTGGTATTTTGGTTACTAAATATTTAAGGTCCTACTATTCATGTGTTAAAGAAACAACCATGGAATCCATGGAGGTGGTCTTAGAGAGTCTTAATGAGGATCTTGTATTGTTGGAAGGTGATTTCAATGCTATCCTTTGTGTGAAGGAAAAAGCTAGTGGAGTTTTAAACATCACCTAGTCTCGATCTTATTTCATGGACATCATCAATCATTATGGGCTAAATGACATCTCATTGATGAATGGGAAGTACACTTGGTCTAACAAAATGTCAAATTTTAGTTAGATCATAGAAAGATTAGATCAATTTCTAATCATACCCTCTTAGATGACGAAGAATCTCTTCTATAAAAGCCTCATACTTCATATTTTTGGATATAATCATTTTCTGATTAATTTTCTCCTTTTTAAAGATTGGGTTCTAAATAAGTGTCCATTTGATGGAATTTTAATGAATGTGGTTTAGGGATTTGTATTTTCTTTTTTTATTAAGAAGCTAGTAGGAATAGGCACGATGAAATGGAGGATCTAAAACAAGCTATGCAAAAAAAATGATTTTTGTTAAAAATTACATCAAAACTTGGAATAAATCCACTTTCAAAAATATTTGTAAGAATTGAAAATTTCCAGGTTTTTGATTTGAATGAAGTGGTGATTGAAGAAGGAATGGCTCAAGAAGGGTATATAAGAGGGAAATCTCTTTTGGAATAACTTTAGAAGATTCAATTACACAAATATATCTTTTGGAGACAAAAGTTGAGGGAATCGTGGATAAAAGAAGGTGAAAAAATACCAAGTTCTTTCATGCTTCTACAATATCTAGGAAGATCCGTAAATAGAATAGCTTACATTATAGTTCATGGTGGTTGTTGGTTGGATAATGAAGTAGATATTAACATGGAAGTTGTGAGGTTCTTTAAAGAATTGCTAGGTGGAAATGAAGACACAATAGATGATATAAATTCCACCATCCTAAATCATATCCCTACTTCGGTTTATGATTAGTGGAATAGTATTTTAATGTCTCCATTTACTTTGGATAAAGTCCACATAGCTACTTTACCATGTAGGGCAACAAGGTGCTTACTCTGGATGGGTTTTCTTCTTTAGTTTTCTAAAAAAAGATGGGACTGTTAGGGAGAGATGTGTGGATGGATACTAAGAAGGCTCCCAAAATTTTAAAAATATTGAAAGAGATGAATTATACTTTCATTTATCTTATTCCAAAGGGGTTGTCCCCTAAATATTTTACTAATTTTAAATTGATTTCATTCAATGATAACTTTAAGAAACCCCCCTAACATTTATATAAAATCTTGGCAAATCCTGGGCTAATAAATTAATTCATTTGGTGAATCTCTGCCTATTTTAGGGAAAAAATTAATTTTTGTGGAAAATTTGTGTACTTTGTCCAACAAAGTTGTTTTTTATTAGCAAATTATAGTTATATATGTAAAAATAAAATGATTTATTTGGTGAATTGTCAATTGATATGAAGAAATAAAATATTTTATTGGGTAGATTGTTAATTGGTCTAAAATATTACATAATTTGGATGGAAAAATATTTTGACACAAAAGGATAAAGATTAATTCATTTGACAAATTGTCAACTTGAATTAGTAATAAATGTACATCATTGATTACCAAGGATTCAAAGGTTGTTGTTGTGATCTGGGAGATAAATTGTATTAATGCAATTTTGTGGAAATAAGTTCCAAAATTAACCATCAACCATCCATTTTGTTTAGATCAATGGTTATAGTAGCTTGTGTTCAATATTGTATAATGTTAATAGGTGGTGGGATTGCATCCCTTTTCCTTATATACAAATAGGTATAAATTAACTTGTTTATCAAATTATGCATCATTTGATGAACAATGATTAATGGCTTAAGGTGTATTCTAGGAGGAAAATCTAACACATCCAAGTTTTGGAATAGGCCTAGTGAATAAGCAAGTGTCAATCACCAATTCACCAATGGAATTTTTATGGCAATAATTGATGGCAGTGGTAGTTTAATGTAGAGTGTTAATGCTTGTAGTTGTCTATGACTCACCAAGAATATAATTCTAGGCCTAGGAAGCAGACACTATGCATAGAAGAAACCAAATAAAGGAGTCCAAAATAGGATACTTCAAAGGATGTAAAGATTCAAGAATTAAGTCAGACTATTTATTGAGATAAAAATAAAATATGTAAAAGACTATTCAAATTTTTAATTGTATCAATATGATTTTAAATTTGGAAAAACCTGCCAAATTGTAAAATCTAGTGGAGGAAAAATGTGCCAAATCCCATGTGATTGTAAAATAGTTGATGCAAATGTTGGGTGATTGGGACCATGATCCAAAACATGAGTGGTGATTTCAAGGAAATTATGACCCCAATGGTTGCATGGAGATATAATGGTATTAGCAATATTGTCCTCATACAAGGTGGAATTTTAATGGTATTGGTGAATATGTTGGTTAATTGAAATGTATGCTTTCAAAATTCTAGGTGATTCCTTATTAAGAATCTGTAGTCTACTATGGTGAAAATATTACGACATAAATTCTTCATAAATAATTTAGTGGTGATTTAACACCCATTGGATTAATATATCATAAATTCCTAGCAATTTGTTGGAGTAGGTGTGTTGTACACCTTGCATAACATTGATATTATTTTATTATGTAAAATAAATATTTATTTGTGGTGCATCATGGGTGATGTGTTTATCCACATTAAATATTTATTTCGTGCCACTTGTAAAAGTTGTATGTAACATTGGGTTAATTATTTTATGTGTGTGGGACACATAGAGTAGTTAATTATTTAATTATTGGGAAAACTTAGTACCAATTTTTAAATGTGGGGTCAATAGTTTTGTAGACTCATGGTTTTGGGGAAAATGGTTTTATCATACCACATATTGTATTTGTGTGTGAGCTTATTTTTATAAAAGCAAACACACGGGTAGTTGGAGAGGTTGGTTGTTTTGGTTGTTTGAGCTTTGGCTGGGTTTAGCTTGTTTGGGCATCTCTTGTAGGTTGCATTTGTGAGGGTTTGAAGCATGGCATTTGATGTATGGTTACATGCTTGTTCACATGGAGTGCAGGTAGAGAGAGCTTGATGTTTCAGAGGTGATCTCTACATATGTATTGTAATCTTTATTGCTAAATAATACATGAGAGATGGATGCTTTTGGATATTGGGTTTTTCCCTCTAAGAGGGTTTTCCCAGGGTATATCTTGTGTCACCATTGATGGTATGATTGTCTATTTCTTTTGCATGTGGTTTTCTCATTATTTTTGCACATTAATCTCTTATTGGGTTATGAGGAATTAGTCTATATGGCTACATATTTCTAACATTTGGTATCAGAGCTTTGTTGCTTGGTTGTGGGAGGAAATCCCTGTTTGATAACCCTAGCTATGAGTCAATTTTTTGTGTATAGTGGAATCCATGGCTTTGCAGGAAGGAATGAAGGCATTTTCAGGGTTACAAGGCTATTTGCAGATTTGGGTTGTTGTAGATCTAGGGTTTCATAGACATTTGGCATGCGGGTTTTCATTTTGGGCTATTTGTATGAGGGTTTCAGGAGGTGAGCTTTTGCAGGAGGCCTCCTGGGTAAAAACATACCTCGTGGTTGAGTCTAGAAGGCATGAAAACCTATGGATCCATATATAACTTGACTATAGTTAGCATCAAAAAAATTTGGCCATTTTTGGGCCATGGAGGACTCTGTAGGGAATCTTCAAAAAATTCTATACTATATGGAATCCGTACGACATTGTATAGTCGTTGTCATTGATGGAATATTCTTTGCTAGTTTAGGTGGCATAAGCGTGTCACAGGTCTGAAATTTTTTATTTTAAAAAAAAAATTCCCTATGTTTTCTACAAATGTTTTTATTTACAAAAAAATTCAAGGGGACTAGCCCCTGGTACGGGGTTGCAGACCCCTATACCAGGCGGTTGTCCTTGGCCGACAGGGATAGGCTGACCGGTAGGCGTTTGTCCCCTATTGGCTCTCGACCGCCCCAGCCGGCAAGGCCAACGGGCTTAAAGCCAGCCCTGACTCTTGATCTGGGGAGTCTTGGCCACCAGTCCGGGAACTCCCGGCCAGTCTGGCAAGGACTAAGCCCAGTCAGTGGGCCTAAAATTTTAAATTTTAAAAATTAATTAATTTCAAACCTTCAAAACCTTTAAAACTAAAAATTAAACCATTTTGAAAATGAAGTTTAGTTCCACTGCCACCTCCATCACCCTAGCGCCACTGGTGCGCCACCCACCTGCCATCAAAGGGCCACCAGGGTCTGGTTACATAGCATAACTAGGCATATTTTTTCTAGGGGGCATAACTTTTGCCTAGGATGTCAAAACTTCAACTTCTTATAGTCGATGAAAAAATATTTCTGCATACTTCACTGTGATGTTAGAGATTTGTCCAAATTTTGCCATTTTGACAGTGTTTTTCTAGTTGGAAGCTAGATGTACAGTTTGAGCTTTGACCGAGCATAACTTGTGCATACATAGTCAAATTTTAGACTTCTTATAGGCATTGGAAAGGAATTTTTGAGAACTACGTAGTAGAGTAGGTTTGGATATGATATTATGAGGTTTGTTCAATTTATATCAGTTTGAGCTCATTTTGGTTCCTTTGACTTATGGTGCATTTGTGAGTTGATGGCAAATCGAATCTGGGATGATTTGGTGTTTGAGTCATTACAGACTTATAGGTTTATATCTGATTATCCTTTGTTGATAGCATTATACATGTACTATTGAGTTTGCATGTTACATTGTGAGATCTACAGGTTGTGTAGTGTCGTGGGTTGTCTATGCTTACATGTTACATATATGACTTGGATGTGGGTTGTCTATGCCCATAGATGTTTCAGTGCTAATGCAAATTCTAATTTGTGGCTTGGGTTAATCACATGTTACATTGGTTTTGCTTGTCATTATGAGATATAGAGAGATGGTATTACCTGATGCAGTCATGATATGGGACCTACGTATGTTAACTATATGGTACAGTTGTGTGAGACTTGATGGGAGTTTGGTGCAGATACATTGGGTGGTGATCATGGTGTCATGGATGTTCCTTGTTTGGTTGGGCCTTTGGCATGACATGATTGTTTTAAAGGTGTAGTTTTGGTGGTGTTGGATTGATGTTTGGTTTACAGGTTTTGTTCATCTTCTTAGTTTGGAGATTATAGTTTACTTGACCATTTGGGAGTTGTGTCATTACAATGGGATTCTTTGATTGTGTTGGGGCCATGGATGATCTTCATGTAGGAGATGGTTGTCACAATGTCATGGATAGCTTAGTTACATGTTTTAGTGGGAGCTTTTGACAGTGATGGTTTGATGTTTATCATGTTGCCATGTATAGTTTGGTATCACACTTCAATGGGAGCTTTGGCAGTACATGGTTATCTTCATGTGGTTTGGAGATGTTGATCCTTGGTTTAGATATGTTGGTATTGTGTCATGGTTTACTCTTGATACTGGTTTTGAGTTTTGACATGTGATACAGGTTCTCTTGAGACATGATGTGTGCATTAGTGCATGTGATCTTCCTTTGAGGATATGATTAGATCACGACGTCATGATATGTTCCTTGGTTATGCATATGTGCAGTGGGAGCTTTAACTATGATCTTGATGGTTCTCTTAGTATTGAGTACATTGGTCATGTGCTTGGGAGTTTCATGATGGTGTGGTTTTGCATTTGGAGTTTAGCATGGATTGATCATGGAGGTACTTATGGATACTTGGAGACTTAGGTGAGGCTTGAGTTCTCTTGGATTTAGAGACATGTTGATATGGTTACTCTTTTATGAGGATTTCAGTAGCAAGACTGAGGAGCCTACACCTTGGTTGGATGTGAGTTCAACATGGACATGTTGAGGAGATTGTTCTTAGAGAGAGTCTTCAAGTCTTGGTGCATCCTAGAGGAGCAATCTCATCCCCACTCTTGGTCCACTCGGCGGTGAATGATATGATAGGTATGCCCACCTAATTTTCAAATCCATTCTTTATTTGTATCGTATCTTCTCATGCTTGAGTCTTGAGTTATGGATTATGATTGTGAGGACTTGTTTAAGGATTAGATGCATGGTTATGATTAGTTCTTATTATGTTTGATCTCGAGTTGTTATGAGATCATTATGTGTAATGGAGATGGTTAGTGGCTTTGGGCTTATTCCTAATTTGGGATGGTTATGAGTTTGATCTACCTTTTGGTTTGAGAGGCTTGCATCTTGATTTGATGGATGTTGAGGAGGCTTCTTATTTTTGGGTTGTAAAGGAGATCATACTTTTCACAGCTATAGCACATTAGTGTGGATAGAAGGACATGGTTATGATTTGCAGGTTCTCTCTTGATTAGTCTTATTCTTCTTCCTAGATATTTGTGTTCACATGACATTGGAGTTGAGATGTGTATGGAGCTTTTGAGTCGCTTTGACTTCTTTCTCTTATGATGTGGAGATTTTGGGAGAGATATGGACTTGAGGAGAGTTATATTGCAACTATTTAGTTTGCAGATTTTGCATATCTATGTGTGTGTTCTTTGACACTATGTGATAGAGGATTTAGCCACATCTTCTATGTGAGTGCTATTAGTGGATCTTTGGATGTCTTGATCTATTTTCAGATTTGACATTTACTCATGCACTGGGAGTTTCAAGATGTATACGATTCCTTTGTTGGATATTCTCATTATGCTGCAATATGGAGGGTCTTGATTTTTTTTATCACATGCTTTGTGTTTGTACCTTGGAGGACTTCTTTATGCAAGATTGAGTATATAAAGGGACTTGTTATCATTGTTATTTGAGTTGGATATGTTGATGGCATAAGGTCTACTTGTTATCATTTGTATACCTTAGTTTTGAGGTATGGTTAGTTGATGCATTAGCAACTAGCTATGGTTACTATTTCAGCTATGATGATTGATTCTTGTCAGCTACTCGAGCCTATTTGTTACCATTGGATTTGGTGCTTGGTTTGGATATCAATTGATGCAGGTCTCTTGCTTCTATGTGACAATTTAGTGTGGCATCTCTTTGGAGGATCTTATTCTTCATGGTTTGGCTAGATGGAGGATGAGGGGATTATTGTTTGAGATGGTGGACACCTTGATTATTGTTGCAGGTATCTTGGAGCACATGGAGCACATGGATGCTTATATGGTACATGTTGGGCATATGGATGGTTTCCCTTGGTGTTTTGAGTTTACTTGTTGATCCCTTATGCAATGTATACAACAAGTGGGAGAATGTTGGAGTAGGTGTGTTGTACACCTTGCATAACATTGATATTATTTTATTATTTAAAATAAATATTTATTTGTGGTGCATCATGGGCGATGTGTTTATCCACATTAAATACTAATTTGGTGCCACTTGTAAAAGTTGTAACATTGGGTTAAAATTATTTTATGTGTGTGGGACACATAGAGTAGTTAATTATTTAATTATTGGGAAAACTTAGTACTGATAATTAAGTGTGGGGTTAATGGTTTTGTAGACGCATGGTTTTGGGGAAAATGGTTTTACCATACCACATATTGTATTTGTGTGTGAGATTATCTTTATAAAATCAAACACATAGGTAGTTTGAGAGGTTTGTTGTTTTGGCTATTCGAGCTTTGTTTAGGTTTAGCTTGTTCGGGCATCTCTTGCAGGTTGCATTTGTGAGGGTTTGAAGCATGGCATTTGATGTATGGTTACATGCTTGTTCATATGGAGTGCATGTATAGAGAGTTTGATGTTTCATAGGTGATCTCTGCATATATATTGTAATCTTTATTTCTGAATAATACATGAGAGATGGATGCTTTTGGAGGCTGGGTTTTTCCCTCTATGAGGGTTTTCCTAGGGTATATCTTGTGTCACCATTGATGGTATGATTGTCTATTTCTTTTGCATGTGGATTTATAGTTATTGTTGCACATTAATCTCTTATTGGGTTACGAAGAATTAGTCTATATGGATGCATATTTCCAACACAATTTGGGCTCTCAATTATCATTATATTCACCAAAACTGAATTGGCCAATACAAACTATTCTCCAATTGTAAAGTTTTTCCACTAAATTTTTTTTGACTTCATTATGCAACACAATGTATAGAATTATTACTAAATCCATAATGATTGGGTTGAGTAATATTATTTCACTTCTTATTTCCTCAAAGCAAGGGGGTTTTGTTTTGGGTATGAAGATTTTAGCTGTTATAACTGGACATGAAGTGGTTTATTCCTTGGTGACATAAAAAACTTTTGCTATGGTGATCAAACTAGATATGAGGAAAGCTTATGATAGAGTGATTTAGAGTTTCCATTTTCAAGTATCAAAAACATTTGGATTTTGTAAGGACTAGTGCAATTAGATATTTTCTTGCATTTCTACACCTAAATTTGTAGTTACCCTATTGGCTTATTCCAACCATCCTATAGTTTACAACAAAGTTATCCCCTATCAACTTTTCTATTCATAATAATAGTTAAATCTCTTGAATGATCTATATAATT
Source organism: Cunninghamia lanceolata (assembly GCA_027924645.1). Classification (NCBI taxonomy): domain Eukaryota; kingdom Viridiplantae; phylum Streptophyta; class Pinopsida; order Cupressales; family Cupressaceae; genus Cunninghamia; species Cunninghamia lanceolata. The sequence goes on along the minus strand of BSBN01000463.1, from coordinate 3,901,361 downwards.
GCCGCACATAAAGAAGGTTGTTGGTAAGGAATTAGAATCATGACTAATGTGGAGGTCATTACTCACTCTCAATTTGTAGACAACACACTTTTTTTTAGTATTTCTAATATCAATGAGGCTTAATCTATCTAGAGAATCATCTTAGCCTATTTTTGTGCATTGGAACCACCTATCAACAATGGGAAACCTAATATTTTCTTTAACACCCCTTTGTCACTCCAAGGGTGTATTGTTGGGCTATTAGTGTTTAATGTTTGAACCTTACTAAGAAAACAATTAGGTATTTCATTTTTCTCTAGGGATAGTAAGGTATGCTTTTGGAACTATGTTATTTCCTCATTCTAATCAATATTTTTTGCATGGAAGGGAAAGTGGCTTACCCTTGCCGGTATGATATTGTTGATTAATTCAGTATTGGAAACTATTCTGATATACATGATATTAGTCCTAAAATCCCTTGCTATAGTGGTTTATTGTCTTAACAAGATCATGAGATCATTCTTATGGAAAGACACTAGAGAGAAAAATAAATTTCCCTTGTTGGCACGGGAGGTTGTTTTCAAGCTTAAGAAGGATGGCATGGATGGCTTCTACAACCTCATTGGCTAGAATTTAGCATTGGGGACCAAACTTGTTTGGGGATATTTTCATGACCTAAGTCCAAGTGGTGCAAAATCTTGTAAAGAGAATATATGGATATTTCAATCCTCGAGCACATTTTGATGACTACTAGTCCCCCAATTGGGTTCTCATAAATGGAATTTTATTCTAGATAATAGACATGAGATTACCAACAACTTCACATGGGAGATATGTAATGGTAGGAAAGCTCTCTTCTAGCATGATTCTTGGAATTTTTTTCTTGATTTAAAGGATGCGAAGGATTTAATAGAGGATATGTTGTTCTTATCCAAGGCATGGGGCAGGTATGTAAAATATTATTTCACTATTTAGGTTGACAATGTCATTCTCATGATTGAATGGAAAGACTTTATAGAATGCTCCTTTCTTGAATCTCAAAAAATATTACTTAAGGAGGAGTTATCTTGACGGAAATTATTTGTCAACAAAAAGGAGGATAATTTATGATGGGCTAGCTCAAAATTGGGAGGATATTCAATTAGGTAATGATATTTAGCATCTATTAATTCATCATGTAGACATGGAGTGGATGCGTGTTGTGTTGGAATAAAAAATACCTTCCAAAGGCAAGTTGTCTTTGCATGGTTGGAACTACATAATAGAGTCTCAGTTGGAGATAGGTTGATAAAATTTTAGAATTGTGGGTGAGTTTATGTGTTATGTTTAAGATGGATAATGAATGTGCTAATCAACCTTTTTAGTCATTGTCATTTCAAATTGAAATGTTGGAATTGGTTATGTTCCTAACTTGAGTGGTGGGTGTGTGCAAGAAGTTGAGTCCACTTTTTGGTCAAAAAGTAGAAGTGTTTTCCCTGATTTTCAGAATTTGTCACATTTGACCTAAAAATTTTAAGCACTTAAAGATTGAATCTTAAAAAAGGTTAGTAATATGAAATGTAGTACTCGGAGTTTATTTTTCAAATATGTAATTTATTTTAATACCCAGATGATACAAATTGATTTTCAATAGGCATGTCTAAAAACCACTGTTTAAAAGTCACTTTTTCAAGACCATACCATCCATGTGTACGTCAACCATATTTTGACCTAAATAAAAGTATTTTTCTAATCCTTTTGGGAAAAGATCTGTAAGAAACTAAATATTGTTCATGATATCTTTTTATATATTTTTTTGAATATTTTCTTTTTTATTAATTTTTTATTGGCCATAATTGATGTTTTGAAAGCCCCTCATGTACGTCACGCATAAGATGACCTAAACTTATCATTTTTTATTTCTTTTTCAAATTGTAAATAATTGTCTGAAGATTGTTCACATATAATTTATTTTCCAAAAAATATTTTAATAAAAAGTTATTAAAATAATAAGAAAACAAGTTTTTTCAAGTTTATGGACCAGTTTCATTGAAAATAATTTGAAAAATAGAAAATGTAATCCAATTGTAAAAAAAATACATAATTGAAATATACACAATCTCATCTATAATGGGTTTTAATTTTGTCAAAAAATTCTACATAAAACATCTTCAGACATATGTCTAAAGTCACTCTTTTCTAGTGACACTGACATGACCTTCAAGTTACAGGTCAAAGTAGGTCCCAAGCTAAGGGTCGGCTCCCCAAGTCTTTTTTTTGACTCGAAACCCATAGCAAAAATTGGGCCGAAAATTGAAATTTAAGAAACAGGATCCTATTTAGTTTTTTTAAAATTTTAACTCTTTATGAAACAGGATCCTGTTTCTAGAAAATAGGATCCCACTTTTGGCTTAGGGTCCTAAAGTGAAACGGGATCCCATTTGATAAAAAGTGGGATTCCATTTCACTTTTCCCAATTTCACGTTTTTGGCTAAGTCTAAAACTTCCACTAGAAGTGGACTCATCTTCTTTCTTTTATCCTGGTGTAGTACCCTCTCACAAACTCTACTATAAAATTCTCAAAGTTGGCCAATCTTCTTTTGGAATACAACCTTTAGCTATATGGATAGTATCTCTATCTCTTTTAATTTGGTAGAATTGATGAGAGAGGAACAATGGAATCTTTGCCAACAAATGAGATTCTTGTGATCAAGTGATCTCTAAAAGAGAGATAGTAATTTAAAAAATGGTGATGTTAAAAGTTTTGTAGTCTTAATAGAATAATATGAGCTTCTGTTCTTGGGACATGGAGTTGTTAAAAAGGTAGAGTTTGATTAAATACCCTATTCTTGGGGCTAAAAATGTTAAGGTTTTCAAGTGGACGGGTTAAGAGTTAAATGCTCTCACCCCCTATAGAATTTCTAAAATTAAATTTTGATGGGGCTTCTCTAGGTAACCTAGGCATTTTAGGTGGTAGACGTGTAATAAAAAATTTGGTTAGAAAATTTCTTATGGTAGCAAGTCTAAGAAACTACATAATGGAGATAATAATGAGGTTGAAGCTCAATCCTTGGTATGGGGCTAAATTTATCTTATCAATTGGGTGTGTCACATTTGGTTATTGAAGGAGATTTCATGGTTATCATCAATGCTTTGAAAAAGTCACATGTGAATAATTGGAAACTAAATAACATTCTCTAAATTGTGTGGGATATAATGAATTCCATACCCTATTTTGGAATCTATCATTTCCATAGAGAATCTAACAAAGTTGTTGATATGTTAGCAAATTTGTCTATTCATTGCTCCTTTGTTTACCTTATTAATTATAACTCACCATGGAAAAATGATGAGTTAAAGGAGCCATATATCAATGAACTTTTGGGAGATATATGACCCAGTGGGACACAATATCTTGGGGGTACTTGGAATTTATGACAAGATCATAAATCTAAGATATAAAATATACTACTAACCATAGTGAGTATAGGTTATGTAATATGACACATTCAAAGGAATGTTCTAGAGGAAACACATCTCCAAGTTGGGATTGATATGGTGTTTGTTATGTTTTTTTAATAGGCGATAATGGAGGACATAAAACTACATTATGAGACTATCAAAATGACCTTCTTAGGTTTCATCATTCTCATCTATTTGTGCCACAAAGTACGTAATTTTGAAGAAAATAATGTATTGGAGGTGATGACCATTATTCTGGGTGTAGATTTCATGGCTAACAATTACCTTAAAAGGGTGAATTTAGACATTTTCACCCATTTCATGTTTAATATATAACATTTCCTTCATAATAGAGCTCTAATACAATTAGTGGTTGTGGAATTCATCAAATCTGAAATATTGATTAGGACTAAAAGATGTGTTTGTTGATGTGATCTAAAAGTGAAAAGGGTTTGCCAACATGCCTCTGTTCCCTATGAAGAGTTCCAAAAGATGGAGGAAAGATTCAAGGTGTTGATTATTGAGATGGAAAGGATAAAATATTATCTAGCCTATGGGGCTAGTCAATTCAAGAAAGGTATGGACTTTGTGGCTCTTCATTGCCCACTCAAGATATCCATTGATGATTTCCATCTTGTAGACAAAAGAATTTAAGGAGGCCCTAAAGGTTCTTTGTAGGGTGGCACATTTGCAATAGTTCTTGATGGTGGTTTTAGTGTTGGATGGCGAGTCCTCACCTATTGAGCAATTTTAAAGAGATATTGGCTTTGATTTACAAAAAATAGGCTTGGTGAATACTAGAGTATGAGAGAATCTGGAAGGAAAATGTGATATTCTAGCTTTGATTCTTGATTACATAGAACCACCAATATGTGGTGTGTGTGGACTAGGAGAAAATTATTGGCATGTGAGCTACAAAATGGTGTCTTCTTTTGATGCAAGCATTGGATGTGGTAGGGGAAAAGATGTAATGGAATAACGATGGTTGGTTACAAGTCTCATATGTGACAATATATTATACACCAATTTTTTGGGTGATGTAACTAATATTAGTAATGTTTTAGAATATACCCTTTGTGGGTTTGTTGTTCATGACGTAATATTCAATTTGGACTTTTTGTATGTTTAATTTTTAGTCATATCCTTGGTCATTTTTGGTCTCCTTGGAATTTATTTTTCACATCCCAACTCTTACTATGTACATAGAGATTCGTGCAAGAGTATATCTAACATTGTTCTCTTTCTTGATATTAATACAAAAGGGTGTGACTTCTAATAGTTGCATTTATTAATAAAAGATTAAAAAATCTAAATTGAATTTACATAGGAAATTCATCCCCCAGTGTTGGCGTCTATTTTGGTTGAATTAGATCCCTCTTTGGTGCCAGACTCTTTGGCCCTTGCTCCTATTGAGCCTAGACCCTTCGTTGTTTTGACTCTGGTTATGATCCTTGACATACCTGCTCCTTATAGATCATCTCCTACCCAGTGGCTTCGGTTCTTTCCTTCCCATTTGGTGCTCAACGATGGGGTGGTAATGGAGGGTTCCCCTCCTCTTTCCCTTTATTTTGAGGATGTGGATAACTTTGCTTCATAGACTATGGTTCAAAGGAGGGAGAAGGGTCTTCCCAAACATGTTTTAGATTCCCACACATGAATCAAGGGTGTGTGGGTTGCCAGGTCTAGGTCTATGATAGTGTAGGCCATTGGCTCCTTTATCCTATGAAGCTATTGGTTTACTACTTTTTAGTTGTAGCTTCATCTCTCTTTGTTGCCTTGCTAAGTTGTTTGTTTTGGGCCTTTTGTTCCTATTTTTTATACAAGGGTTTGGGTCATTTCAAAAATTCTCTTTCACCCACAATCTAAAAAAAAAATACATGGAAAATGCTATAACTCATAAGTTTATATCCTTCTTAAATCCTTGATTGTTTGTTTGGTATAATTAACACAATTTATAAAATGTTGACTTTGGTAACCCAATAATGCTAATTTTTGGAACACTATTACCCATTTATAACAAAGAAAAATAACTTATACACAAAAATACATAAACACAAAAATAATCCAAAGAAATTAAAAAATCACTAACAAGCTACACCCTTAACAATAAGATAAAAAACATGCACCCATCCACCTACACACTGTACAACCAAATATTACCTTTATAAATTAAGTAGACTTAAGAATATATAATTAAATAATCATTATATTCTTATTCATAGCATTGGCGTTGTAAAACTAAAATCATTTCACTTACAAGATAACTAAATATAACCACTTAATGGGAAAATTTCCATGAATATAATGATCTTAAAAAATCATAAGAATAAAAACATGAATAAATATAGAAGTTAAATCTTTAAATAAAAACATTAAATAGCAACCATAATTTACATAATATTCCATATTCAAACTTATATATATCTAAAATTATTTTGGTTCTCACTAAATTTATATTATTTTTATAAAATTATTAAACATATTAATACAGTTCAATTAATATTACAATTATACTCATATTCAATATGACTAACTACTCTATTAACACTTGTTTTATACAATCCCATATTACTCACTAACATTACCTAACATTACTTTTATAAATTAAGAAATTTATAACAAATTTAATTTTTTAAAAATTATGCATATATATACCAATTTCAATTGGTATTTCATTTTTTTAAAATAAATAAAAAAACTTATAAATCTTTAATTAAAGGAATCTATTATTATTAATTTATTAAATTGTTTTTAAAAACTAAAGGAATTAAACCTAATATTCTCCCACAACTAATATTATACACTTTAATAAAAAAATATTCACTCTAGATAAAAAAAAATTGTATTTCTGCTAAGGAAACTATAGGCGAGGCCTGTTCTTTTTACAACCAATGAGAACTGAAATAGTTTTTCTATTGCTATTGTATAGATGCAAATATTATAACAAAACATATTTAAAGAATAATTTTTCTTTAATCTAATTGGCAGAAAACTTTTACTCAATAAGGGCGATTAATGTGCATCCATTACAATAATGGTGGTAATATTGGCTTATGAAAAGGGAGTTGTTGAGTGACCAATGAGTTTTTTATCCATTACAATAATGGTGGTAATACAATTGGCTTATGGAAAAGGAGTGGTAGAGTGACCAATGAGTTTTTATTATCTAGTAATTATTCTATCCAAAATAAACCAATGACAAGAGAGTATTTTTTAAATGTTAAGTATTTATATTAAATTTTTCTTAAATCTATATGCAAATGTTTGTTGAATAAACCAATGACAAGAGAGTATTTTTTTAAATGTTAAACAAATATAAAATTTTTCCTAAGTCTATATGTAAATATTTTAACAAATATTATTGAAAAATCAATCATCAATCTTGTCCTTGCCTCAGATTTTTAAAAATATAATATAATACTATATAAAAATATTATAATATTAGAATAATGTAATAATATAAATATATTATTATCATATTTATAATACAAACATTGTTTATTATCAATCAATAATTAATTATACTATTTCATTAATATTTAAACTAAAAAAAAATTATAAAGTATACTATAAATATTACAATTTTTTTATAATATTTATATTGGCTTTACAAAAAATTATTTGTTTAACATTATTTGAATCCAATTTGTCTATACAACAAATATTTATTCTAAGAAGAAAATTAAGTCAAATATTATCAATTAATATTATACTATATTATAATACTATAATATAAATTAAAATAATATATCTAAGTGTTATAATAAATATTAATAATATAATTAATATTATAACTATAAATAATAACCATTTTATTGGTTTGACAAAAAGTAAATTTTAAGTTTACCTAATGAATTAAAAAATTAAAATTAAAACACAACTATAATTACAACTAAAACACATATTATAATTACAACACTACAAGACATGTAACGTGGCACTTGTTTAAAATCATGTCTTTGTTTAAACCCTGAACTTCTATATATTTTGAAAGAGACTTATGATTTTTTTATTTAGAAATAATGGGAACTAGTACTTTTATATTTGCATATCAATCATGTGTGTTTACTTTCTTTAAAGTAAGATAAAATTTTTATTTGCTAATTAATTGTTAGTTCTAATAATTAGTTTTTAATGAAATATTTTCAATAATTTAATCTAAATGATATAAAAAACTTATTATATTTTTTTACAAGAATTAATTCCCATAGTAAAAAATTATTATAATTTTTTAAAGCAATTAATTCCCATAGTAAAAATCTAAAACAAAGGTCATTAAACTAAATATTTATTTTCTTTGTGGAACCCTAACCCTGCTCTTAATATTAATTTATTTAATAATTTGGCCTTGGTTTTCAAAGATTTGTTTATGCAATAAGAATATTAAAACCCTGCTGTTAATATTAATTTATTTAATAATATAGCCTTGGTTTTCAAAGATTTGTTTATGCAATAAGAATATTAAATAAATTATAATTTATATGTTGCATAATTCAAGGTGCACTTTAAGTGCAATAATAATATGCAATGCCTAATCTAACCTTCTATAAATAATAACAACATTATATCACTTCATAAATTCATTTGGAAAGAAAAAAACAAAAAAAAATATTATATTATCAACATTGTTGCTAAAACTATGCAAACACAACAAATTAAAACACGACTATTCATGAACATAAACTTCACTACTCAGCTCTTGTTAAAAGTGTTCACACTTCTTATCTAAAGATTTGTGAGAAATTATTATATGTATTTTGATTGAACTTCAATAAATATGAAGTATAAATAAATTTATAATAAATTTGTAATTTTAAGATGTATTGTATACATTAATCTATTTTTATAATTATTTTAAATGTAACAAAACTAATAATTATTTTAAGTTATATACATCAATATATATATTTCAATTGGTATTACATTTTTTTTAAAATAAATGAAAGAATCTTATAAATCTTTAATTAAAGGAATCTACCATTATTAATTTATTAAATTGTTTTTAAGAACTAAAGGAACTAAACCTAATATTCTCCCACAATTAATATTATACACTTCAATAAAAAAGTGTTCACTCTAGATAAAAAATTGTATCTTTTTTATTAAAAGTGTTCACACTTCTTATCTAAAGATTTGTGAGAAATTATTATTTTTTTATTAATTTTATACTTTTATTAAAAGTGTTCACACTTCTTATCTAAAGATTTTGTGAGAAATTATAAATATATATTTTTTTAATTTTATACTTTTAATAAAAGCGTTCACACTTCTTATCTAAAGATTTGTTAGAAATTATAAATTTCTTTTTTATTAATTTTATACTTGTATTAAAAGTGTTCACATTTCTTATCTAAAGATTTGTGAGAAATTATAAATTTCTTTTTTATTCATTTTATACCTTTATTAAAAGTGTTCATACTTCTTATCTAAAGATTTGTGAGAAATTATAAATTTCTTTTTTATTAATTTTAATGTTTTTTCATTCAACCAATTCCAAGTGAACACAAATTTGTGAGAAATTATAAATTTCTTTTTAATCAATTTTAATATTTTTTTCATTTAACAAATTTGAACTTCTTGCAAACTTACTTAAATCATTACAACAAACAAACTTACTTAAACCAATACAACAAACAAATTTACTTAAACCATTGCAAAGAACCTTCTGACCTTAAAAAAAACCTCTCATTTACTTCTATACAAAAAAAAATGTGATAAGAGTTCCAATCCCCAACATATATACAATACTTAAACACAAATTATACTTACAAACTTACTTAAACCATTACCACAAGCCAAAAAAACCTCACATTTACTTCTATACCAAAAAATAAAATAAAATTGTTGCAGAGTTCCAAAACCCCAGATATATACAATACTTAGCAGATTTGAAGCATTATCTTTCCACAATCCATAAAATTAATAATAGTGCTTCTAAATAAAACTGGACAAAAAATACTTTACATCTATTTAAAATGAATTTAAGGACCCATTCCAATATATATACCCATTTCATTTAACAGATGCTGGAAACAAAATTATACATAGTTTGAGAAATACAAGAAGCAAAACAACATTGCAGGAAGAGTTTTGTCCAGAGGATTGAAAGATTAGCAGTGATGTAAGACGAGACTCACTTCCCAAAGAGACCGAAAAGGCCTGGTTTTTTATCAGGCTCAGGAGGTGGTGAGACGCCCTTCCTTTTGGAAACCAACACAGTCTTTCCTAACGGACGTGCACTGCCATTAGTGGTGCCTTCCACCTTCTTCAGAATTGGATCAGTTTCCACTAAGTGCTCTTTTTCAAGTTTTCCTGCCAGCCAGTCGATGAAGCTCTTCTTCTCTGGTTCCCTTTTTTGCGCCTTGGAAACGGCCATCACCTTCACCATGGGCAGGGGAAGCCTCAAAGACGCCATTGCTGTTTTCTCTCTCAGAAAAATCAAGAACTTGGGTGTGTGTTAATGGTGTGGAAGAGTGTGGGATGGATTTGTTTGAGAGGGAATGTGTTAAGCAGTGCGTATGCATTCCACACCCCACACACGCCTTATCCTCTCTTATCCACAATTCTCTTCTGACCTTTACTTCATGTGATTAATGTTAAGCCACTCACCATGCTCCAACACTCACCACAAACACTTCTCTATTTAAAAACTAAAGTGACTTGAACACTTTGGCTAAGATAGGATGATTGGTTTTTAAAAATGAGTGAGTGTCCTTATTTTGTATAAAGATAAAACATGTTATATGAACATTATATAAAATTGGGTGGAGAAAGTTGTATCTTATAGTTTATAAAAGACAAAGCCTTAAACGACATATTGAAGACAAAAATAAAACATTGTCATTTAAGGGCTTTTAATTTAAGATCGAGGGTAGAGGACAAAGATGTTTGTTATTGTACGTGGATGTATAGTGTAATGGTAAGTTGTCATGGTTTGGGCATTTATAATGTTGTGTTTGAGTTCTTTTGTAAATAGAGATCAGGTCGTCTATTTGTAACTTCTCTAGTTATAACCAATATACCCAAAAGCTTTAGTCTATTAAAAAATAATTATTATTAAAAAAATAAATATACATATAAATATATCATGTTAAAATTTGAAAACATAAATGACTTAAAAAGTTTGGTAGCTCTAGATCTATTGTATATATCTTGTTACACCATAATAGTTGTTTTCAGAATTCTCTCATAAAATATAAGACAAAATATAAGACAAAGCAGTAGAGGACATATTGAAGAGAAAAATAAAACATGTAAATAGAGATAAGGTCATTTGTTTGTAACTTCTCTAGTCAAAACAAATTTACCCAAAAGCTTTAGTCAATAAAAAAATAATTATTATTAAAAAATAAATATACATATAAATTTATCATGTTAAAATTTGAAAACATAAATGACTTAAAAAGTTTGGTAGCTCTAGATCTTTTGTACACATCTTGTTACACTATAATAGTTGTTTTGAGAATTCTCTTTAAAAATATAACATTCTCACTACATAATTTATTATCCTTTATAGAGTAGGTACATCCCTTGGAATGTTGTAGGCCCTTTTAAATGGTTGAATAACTTAATATTATAGAAGTGGATGTTGTTGATATGATTCTAGTGGCCATGACAACTAAGTGAGTGTTCAAATTATGTTCACATTGTCTCCTATGAGACACGTCTAAAAACATTGAAAATGGGGTAGATATTTGTTAGCAATTGTTTAATTATGATAATATTTAAATTACTTTGATGGAGTAATTTACTCTTTTTGACTATTTTATTATGTGTACTCCCCAAGTCAAATTTTAGAATCTTTATAAACATTCTTGGGAGTCACATGGTTTCTGCCCCATTAATGATTAGGGTTTCTTTAAACCCTCACCTTGTCTCTTAGCTTGGAGGTTTGACGACTCTTTTTTTTAAAAACTAGTAAACTAAGGATGTAGACAAGTGCCTTGAAGATTCCTCTTATAAAAATTGGCTTCTTAAGGAGAAGACTAGGGATGATGATAGACAAATAATTTGTTCTTTAAAAAACATTGATTCTTTGATTTTTGATCTACTCTTGTTGTAGTCTTTTGGCTTATTCCTGGTTTTCTTGTTTCTTGGGTTTGGCCTAGCACATTGGCTTTGAGATGTGCTTCCATACTACTTACTTTTTGTGTGATTAGTCTGTAATATTTCTTTGAAGTAATATATATCTTTTCATCAATTTTTTTTCAAGAATCTAATATCTTACAAAAGGATTTTTCCTATAGAAATCATTAGTTTTCCTATTTCACTATTAAGATCCTAGCTATTATAGATCATGTTCCTTGGTCTCTTGAGACCTTTTTACTTGTTTTTCCATGTAGATCAAAGTTTTGGTTGTTTTTATACGCATTCTCCTACAATCCTTCTCTATATTGAATTTCAAAGTCTTTCATTTCCCTTTTAGGTTTTTTTGACAAATTGGTAGAATTCGTATGACATTTCATCTATTTTGAATACAATACATTTACTCTACTCACTCTCAAAAATATAATTTTTTTGAAATCAAACTTTACAATTATTTAGAGACTTTAGATATTTATATTTAAGATTAAGAATTCTTAAGAATATATGTGTACATCATGTGTGTAGATACATGTACGTGTGTGTATATATACACATACATACATGTATCTACACACACATGATGTACACATATACATATAAGAATATAAATGTATAAACATACACATTTACACACATGTGTTTATCTATTTCAAACACTTACTTATATTGTCAATCTTGGGACCAAAAAATCAAATATTATTCCCATGGTTTACTCTAAATATAATTAGAAGCCAAAGAACCTACAATAGGAAAGATGAGGGATGAATTGATGGTATTTTTATGCATAGATATTACTAATTGACTTTATCTTACAAGGTTTCAAAAAAATGTTAGATTATCTAAAAAAATATACATTAATTTGTTAGATTCGCCAAAATATACATGTATTTGTAATAAATCCATGGTTTTTCTCAAAATTTTCCTACAATACATATATTTTGTATTTTTTGGGCTAGACAAATATTCCCCTCCCATTATATACTTGTGAAAAAGTTGAATTCCTTAAATTTTACCCTAATTGGACTATCATCATAGCTTTTAAAAAAAAAACTCTAAAAGGGGGGTTGAGGACCCTATTGGCTTTATTTTGAAAACCACAATTATAAGTTCCATATTCTAAAAACCATCCTTATGAGGAGTTATATGAAAATAAGCTCTTGAATCTATTAGCCATGCATCATCACATGCATGCATATTTGAAGATGCCATGAAAATATATCCATCTTCACCTTCTTCAATGGAGGACTTTGAATCCAATGAAGAGACATCATTTGATGCCTTACTTTGTCAGTCTTCTTAAACTTAGTTCCCTTTTGAAATATCCAAAATTTCCATAGTTCCACACTTTAGCTTAGACTTTCCAAAAGATTTAAATCTTCTATCTCTAGTCTTATCCTTGCTTTTATCACCCACAAACAAAACGTATTATCCTTTCTTTTACCACTCACAAACAATGCACACTTTATAATCATCCATAGATTTATGCCTAATTTCTTTTAAAATAAATTCAACAAAATCTTCTATATTTATTAATTTTCTAGAGGTACTACTAATTTCCATATATAATAAATCCCATGAATAATGTAAAGAATATAATAAGGATATATACTTATTTTCCTCATCCATTTTCACATCTATAGAGGCTAACTCACATACCACTATATTAAAAACATTTGAGTGTTTTGTTACTAAATCCCCATAACTCATGCTCAAAGAATACAATTTCTTCCTTAAAAAAAATTAAATTTACTAACGACTTGGTTTGATACCAGACTCCTATTTATCCCATAGCTTACATGAGAGCTTTCTTCATGAAAAACATTCAATAACACTAAATTAAAAAGACAAAGTATAATCAAGTTTCCTATTTATTAGCTACTATACCTAGGAGTTTCTTTCCTAACAAACTGCGCATTGACCTCTCTCAACTAGGAGATCCTCCATCTTGAGCTTCAACAGATTAAAATTTTGAACATTGAGTTTTTCAATTTCCATTCTCAAACTTGCCCTCTAATGTTTTGAAAATATAAGAAAAATCTTACAAAGCTTCCTCTCAAACAATAAATTACTATAGGAAAAGGGTATCCTCCCTCCCACAAAATAGGCCATAATCAAGCTCTAATACCACAAGTGTTAGGAAGTCATTGTTAATCTCAATGAATCCTAGCAATGCAATATTTTCTATAATTAATAATAAATCAACAATATGATGCTACACATACACAAATAATACCATATACATCCTAGGAAACCCTATCAGGAAAAAACCAACCAAAACATAACACCACTCACTATATAGATGTGTCTTAATTTAGTAACATGTGATTATGATATAATGAGAAATTTACTTGTGTTGAAATAGGTGTCTTCAACCATGTGTCTTAATTTTGGTAGAATTTTGACAACATTCCACATTTTCCAATCGCCAAAATCCTCTCCTTATCAAACCACTAACCCAAACATCTTATTTATAGGAGACAAACAAATAAGAAACCACATATGGATTCCAAAACCAAAAATCATGAATCTTAAAAATCTAAATGCCCATGTATTACTCTTGACATCCCTCAAGATCCTCTCCACATTCCTAGGCATCCTATGTGGTTCTCCTTGTCCTATGTGAGCCAAGCACCCAATATGACCTATCATCTTCTCTTGCTTTCTCTTTGTATATCCTTTTGTGACCCTCAATATGATTACAACTTTGATGTCTTGTACACATTACACTAGGAGAAATCAACACAATAGAAAAGCATGGCATCTATTCCATGAGGGCTACAAGTCACAACATGTCGTGTTATTACATAAGGTGTACAATACACCTTCGTAACAATATTAACATTACAATTTCATTATGTAAGGTGTACAACACACCTTTCCAACAAAACCCCTCCTAAAATTTGGTGGATATGTGTTGTATACTTTACATGTTTTACACCCCTTATAAGCTATTCTCCCATTTATTTCCATTATATTTAATATTATGTTACACCTACTTCTCCTTTATATGTGTATTAGTATATTTACATTCATTTAGTATCCAAGCTATAGATATCTAGTTCTTTGAGAGAAAGGTTATTTTAATCTATGATATACATTCTCTTGAGTGGAAGCTATGTGTAGGTGTATTTTGTGTGTGAAGGAAAATGATGAGCACTTCAATAATCAAGATAGAGAATTTTAATGGATACAAATTTCAATCATGGAATCTTGAGATGGAAGATCTTTTTATGGATAGGGATTAGTGGGTTTTTATATTAGGAAATAAGCCCTCATGTATATGACAATGAAAGGCTTGAATTTTTTTATAGAAACACAAAGCCTATTTTCAACACTCCAAATCATATTTCCAGCACTTCGAAGCCCACTTCCATCACTCTAGAGCCTGGATTTCAACTCATTTCCAGCACTCCAGAGCCCATTTACAAGACTCCAGATCCCACTTCTAGCACAGTGGAACCCACTTTTAGTTCATTTCTAACATTCTAGAGCCCACTTTTAATACTCTAGAGCCCATTTCCAACACTAAGGAGCCCACTTCTAGTATTCTAGAGCCCACTTCCAACACACTGGAGCCCACTTTAAACTCATTTCTAGCTTCCTAGAGCTCACAGTCTATTTTATACTTCCAAAGATCAAGTTTTGTTCAGCATCTCTGGAACTCACATTTAGTTCTGCACATCTAGAGCTCAAGTTTTGTTTATTACCTCTAGAGATCAGTTACGTTCTACACATTCATAGCTCAAGTTTTATTTAGCACCTCTGGAGCTCACATTCTATTTTGCACCTCTAAAGCTCACATTTTGTTCTACACCTCCAGAACTCAATTCTTGTTTACCACCTTTGGAGCTCAAGTTTTGTTAAGCACCTCTAGAGATCACGTTTTGATATGCACCTTCAAATCTCACATTTTTTTCTACACCTCCAAAGATTGAGTCTTGTTAAACACCTTTGGAGGTCAAGTTTGGTTATGCATCTCCAAAGCTCACATTCTATTTTTTTACCTCTAGAGCTTCTCCTAGTGCTGCCTCTAGAGCATATTTCTAGAATTACCTCTTGAAGCTGCTCTCTAAAGCTAGAGTAGCCCCCTAGAGATACCTCTGGAGAATACTTCTAGAGTTTCTTTTAAAGAAGAAAAAAAGAGAAAAGAGTTGAAAACTAGCGATGGTGGGTCTTTTCCACAAAAAAGAGTTGAAAACTAGTAAAGGCGACTCTTTTTCAAAGAAAAAAGAGTTCTATACAAGAAAATAAAAGGAACCTTTGGAGCTACTTCTAGAGATACTCCTCAAAGCTCCTCTTAGAGCTACTCCTCAAAGCATGTTCCAGAGCTGTCTTTGGAGTATCCTTTCAACGATGATTCTAGAACCTTCTTTGCTGATAACTCTGGAGTATCCTTCAATGATATTTCCAAAGCCATTTTATTTCACTTTGACCTCTAGAGCATCCTTTAAATAATGACTCCAGAGCCTTATTTAGTAATAAATCTAGATATACTTTGAATGGTACCTATGGAGCCATCTTCTTTATTTCTTTCTTTTAGAGTATCCTTTCAACAATACTTCTAGCTCGCTGTCTTCTTTAGTCTCATTCTAGAGTTTCTTGTCAATAGAAATTTTAGTGTCCTTTTTTAGAGCTTGAACCAACATTCACTATAGAGCCCATTCCACCACTTTCATTAATAAATACAACAACTTCAAGTATGACTAGTATTGAAGGAGTTAGAACCATGTGGCATTAAGATATCAAGGATAACTTTAAAATATGACCAAGGTATATTCTATTATTTTATTCTTAAATATAACTGTGCTAGTTATTTTAGTTATAAATAAGTCCACTTTTATGAGGGCTAATTAAAAATAAAAATTGTCTACATCCATCCACTTGTTACAGATGACAAAATTTAGTGAAGGTATTTTTTGAAAAAAATATGAAGAAATATTGATTATAGATGGATAGAAAATTGAAGTGAGAATATGATAGCATGTAAAGAGTCTAAATGCATGTGGGAAGATGATATGAAATAAAAAGTTAAAAACTTGTAAAGTGGTTGCTTTTTAAAAAATAAATGAAGCTAGTTAGTTTAATAGAAGAGATTTTATGCATAGTTTGTTATAATTTTAGTCTAGAAGAAAATTAATCTCTTTAAGATACTTTATTAATAGTTCTCATGCCTTGTCTATGCTTCCACATTATGACTGTCTATAATTTTAGCCAATGCCATGATTGTACATGGTATTTTTAGAAAACATTGCTTACACACCTTAAATAATCTCAACAAATGATTTCCGGGTTTTGTTTTCCTTCGTCTTATCTTTCTAGAACATATTAAATTTTAAAATTTTATCAAAAAATATGAAAGTTATGGCCATTTATGACTGATAGGTTCTTCATAAATATGGAAGTGAGGAAGAATTTTAAGTGCAACTAATTGATAAAATTTAGTGAGTTTTATCATGGACTAGTACCATATAATAGTCACTAAATACTTTCAAAGATGAAGGAAAACAAGAATTATAAAGACACAAGGGACATTATTTATGGATAGAGAAACAATAATAAAGGAGATCAATAGCTTGCAGGGGGATCTACAAGAACTTAGGTGTGGGGGAGATGATGAGACCAGAAAATGTCTCATCTAAATTCATAAAATAACCTTTGTTCTCTCCTAATAATTACTATTAAAATTAGATTTAGATGTAGAACTTTAAGAACTAATAACTTATTTAAAATAGAATTTGAAATATGTATTGGTTTGTTTCTTAGAAGTCTATTGCAATCTAATTGTTAACATTTTCTAATATTTCTTAGAAAATATAATGCAATATGTTTTGAATATGATGTAGAATCAACCCTAACGTGTTCCAACCTTATTTCAACCAACTTCAAATTTGAAACACAAACCACATCTGCAAGGGATCTAGTAACCCCTATGCCAAGACTAGCTATAATCTGACATAAAACTTCACCCTTGATCTCCCAACCTACAAATAAACTCTTCAAGGAATTATCATGAATTTAAAATGTAATTAAAATTTTGGTATGATAACCAAAACCATCTCTCTTCACCTCCTTTTATAATGTATCCATATATGGTGTCAATCTTGAGATTCTACTCAAGTAGTCAAGAATGTAACTGAAGAAGGCATCTCTCTTGAAATGTGGAATCCTTATTATAAGGGATCAATATTTTAATTAAAGGACCCTACTTGTAACTAATACCAATAGTAACTCCTCCCAAATATGGAACCATTCAAAAATAATTAATTGCAAGTCACTTGTGTAACCTCCACTTAGTCAACACAATCAACATATGACATGCAATATTCTCTCCTCAAAGTAACACCACACATGAGAACCACAATTAGGGTCAAAGGAATGTAAATTAATTTTCAACATGAAAATTAAATAAATAACATGAAAGTGCCCTACCACCCCAAGTAGCCTTATGTGAAATTGTGACCTTGAAATTTCATGAGGCATCATGAGCAAATAAACAAGTGGAAAAATGGGGCATCCAAATATTCCAATAAAATTTGAATGTCCAAATGAGAGGAAAATTAGTTGAGTTTAAATATTTGAAGAGTAGAGATTGCCTCCTATACCATGAAATATAAGGTTAAACAATAAAAATCTAAAATTACAATAAAAATATTTTTTTGGTAAATATTGTTGGTAAGACCCCTAAGATGCTCCAACATCACATGACCTCAAAACTAGAGTATGGATACATGAAAAAAATACAGTTGTTTATATACTTGAAGGTCCATGAAATTATGGGTGATTCCTAAATCAATGAGGATGGTTAACTATTACTTTTTTAAGTATCCCTTAACCTTCATTGTCTAGGGTACATGGATATTCTAACCAATGCATGTATTGAAATCTGTAGGGAATGATCATTATTTTTTCTGAAATCACTCTTCTTCCTCAATGGAAGTGATATTTAGTAGCTCCAATTATCTAGAGGTAGGGGTGACTCCATTCTAGAAGATATAATTTTTGTTCCATGTATTTGTGACACAGGGAAAACTTATCATCATAAATTTAGCATAAACCCTTATTACAATGAACCTTTATCTTGGCATCACTTAAGTTGTTGATTGGTGTCACTCAGATGGTTGGAGGTATTTGGGACTGAGCAATAGATGGAATTTGGAATTGTGGATGTTTATATGTATGACATTAAGGAAAAAAACATCTTTAACCAAGTTTGCTAACCCAATGGCTTCCATCATGTCTATGGGGTTAGACATCTTTACTTCAACCTAGATTTACTCTTTTAAACCACCAATGAAATGACTTTTGAGAAAAGCGTTATTGAGTCCTTATAACTTATTGGATAGTCATTCAAATTATATTTAGTATTTGTGCATAGAACTAGTTTGTCATAGCTTGGTTAATGCTTTGGTGAAGTCATAATAAGTATTGGGGAGAATTGGTGTAGTAGACTCTTTCAAAAATCATTCCAAGTTATTTTTATGAACTCTTCCTAAACCATTGATATCATTATATAACACCATCTTCTAGATTGAATGAGTCTATGGACACCTTTTGTTTCATGGGGATTTTATTTAAGGTGAAGGGTTATTCTAGTTATTGAATCCATATAATGGGGTCATCTTCATCAAATTTGGGTGTATGCTATAACAATACCCCAAAATTGTTCCCTTCTATAAAGGTGTGATGTCTTAAACCAAAACTATGTCTAGATGAGCTACACTGACCACTATGTTTTCCTTATGGTTGTAGTTATAAAGGGAAATTGCACCATATTTATTTCTAAGCATGCCAATGCAATATTTAATTTCTTTTATCTTAACAATTTTACTAACTTGATTAGGCCAAAAGTAAATCTGTGGTACCCTTAAGTTTTGTATGAAGTTTTTCCAAAGTTAGATCCCAAGAATGATGAGTATTGACCATTTTGAGTCATCCAAGTTTATAATAAGGTGGACAAGAGTTATATATCAAAATGATTATATTAATGAGAGAAACTCAATGGTATATGTGCCTTGATGAAATAAAAAAATTCTTAAACTCTTTTTATATAGATAAACCCAATGGGAAATTTTTTTAGAAAAAATTATCAAATTCCTCTTGATTGGAGAGAAATTTTCCCTCAAAGATTCAAATTGGTATCCCATCTGGGAAATGAACCATTGAGACACAACAAACACAATTCCTCTTTGTTTTAATTTCTGCAAACCACTGTGTTACTAGACAGGTCTACTCACAGCTATGTGAATTAGATGTTCAACATGTGTAGATATGTTCAAATTTATTTGAATCTAATTAAATCTATGTAGTGCTACTAAGATCTACCAATATCTAACCAAATATGCCTAAATCTATTCATAGTTAAGGTTTAGAAGAGAAATTACTAAGCTAGAGTGTGTCATTTATATAGGCTCTCTTCAATATACTTCACCTATTCATAAATAGTGAACTAGATTGATATTTTAGAGCTCTAACTAAAAGGGATTACACCATTTCATAGTTTCACTAGCTCATCTCTATGGTACAAAGAGAGTAACTTTTAAATTGTAATCGCTAACTAATGTTACATAACACCCCACATAGGCCACTAAAAATAGACTAAATTATTTTTTAATTTTTTAACACTAGCTTTACAAATTAAGATCCTAGTAGATTAAATACGATGTAGATTGAAGAAATACGACAAGACTCAATCATGAATTATTCATAGGGTGATGTTTTACTTGGAAGGTAGAGCATCAAGTTTATAGAATGCCTTTAGTATGAATTAGCCTCATTAGGATACATCTCAACATATTGATGCCAATTCACTATAATAGCATAGACAAAAAAGACATATGGCTTCACATGACTTGATCATAACATTTACCTATTTCCTTGGTTCTTGAAATATGGCTGAATCTAATTGATCCATCTCTTGGTTCTCATTTGACTTAGACTAAATTTATGCAATGCTACTATTTTTCCTAATTGATTTAATGGTACTCTAGGTTTGATGTTTTTCTAACTTTAGGTTTAAGGACCATGTGAATGGGAGAACCCTTCAAACACTAACATATTCAAGAATTGGCTCTGGACTCCTAAGGCTCCATTAGACATATTACTTAGATTACATGGATTGAAGTCCAATCACTACTAGACACAAATCCTTGTTGATGACACATGACACTTTCTAAAGGACTTTGACAATCTATAGTCTATTTAGATGATTAAATAGGCTTCAAAAATTTATTTGTTAATTCCCCATACATCATGGAGATGACACATCATGGTCAAATTCAATTATCACAACCTCTCTTCATCTTTAACCTTGTCAAGCATCTTGAGATTATAATTTTCCATGTGGAAGTGAGGATTTTACTAGCCCTGACATGATTAAGTTTCATGTTTAAAATTCTCATGATATTATGCTTGTTGGAATCCTATAGATGCAAACCTTCTATTAGTTTGACATACTCAGATTTTTTGGTCCAAATATTTATAAGGCTAGGTTACAAATCTTGTCTTCCAAGAGACACATGTCATGTGGAGAATTACTTCAATATATTGAAATTTAGGGATTCACTTGGTGAATCAAGGGAAAAGTGTTAGGGTGCCATCAACCTTGTAAATCAGATGTAATTAATTACTCCTAATATTGTTTATAAATCACCCATAAGGGATGAAAGGTTTCACCAACAATGATCTTGTTTTAGTTGCATGTTTATATCCGGTCCTCGATGCTAATTCGTCTGCGACCAGGGGGGTTGCATGGGGTTTCCCCCTGTGAGGGGTCCGGGGGGTCCAGGGGGTCGTGCACCCTGGCGGGGGCTTAGGGGCAATGAAAATTTTATCTTGTAAATCTAGACCGTTCTTCATTAGGTCATAGATCTGACGGTTGATATTATGTCAGTTTTCTTGCTCTAGAAGGCAACCCCTTTTATAAGGATATTTGTACTACGTTTTTAGTAGAGTTGAGAGTAACATACACCACTGAATTGAAAACTGAAGAAGGAGAGGAAGTGCATGTATTGTAATCTCATATTTTGAAGATAATACAACTTGGAGCCTCTTTTATTGGTGGGGTTTTTTACCCGAAAGGGTTTTCTCCACGTTACATATTGTGTTATGTGTTCAATTCTTAATGCATGTTATTTCTATGTAGTGGGTTTTATTTTTGTTGCAATCCCCATTGATTCTACATTATTTAGAGGGTATTAAGAAGGTTTGAATCAGATTTCCATTGTGTGGTAGTGGCAAAAAGGATGAATCAGACAATAATGGAAAGAGCTAGAAGTATGTTGAGTGAATCACAGTTGAATAAATACTTTTGGGTAGAAGATGTGTGTACTGCAAACTACTTGATTAACATATCTCCGTGTAAGGCTCTTCTTTCAACTCCTTATGAAATGTGGACAAGTAAGAAACCTTATGTTTCACATTTAAGGGTATTTGGCTATGAGGGTTATGTTCATGTGCCTAAAGAAAAATGTACTAAGTTGGATCCAAAAGCTGAAAAGTGTACTTTCATTGGATATGGTGATAATGTAAAAGGTTATAAGCTTTGAAATCTAATAACTTGAAAGATTATCTAAACTAGAGATGTTATCTATTCTAAAGAAGAAAAGGTGAAGAGAGTGCACTTTGAATTAGAGCATGAAGACATACCACAGGAAAAACAAAATGATTGATTGGGGGGTGAAAAAGTAGAAGACTTGCGTGAAAGTTCTTATGAGGAAGAATCTGTTGTGATGGAAGAAGTTGGTACAAATGAGCATGTAGAAGAACCTAAAGAGTCTCTTACTCCACCTCTGAGAAGATCCACAAGACAACAAAACTTAATTGACATGTATAGCCCACCAGATTTCTATTGTGTATTTGCTTTATTAAGTACTGGCGATGAGCCTAGATCCTATAGGGAAGCTATTCATGCAGATGACAATGAGTCTTGGTAGTTAGCCATGCAGGAGGAGATGATGGCTTTAGACTCTTGCAACACCTAGGATCTTGTTTGTTTTCCCAAAGGAAGAAAGGACATAGGTTGCAAGTGGGTATTTAAGAATAAGTTTGGATCAGACGGTTCATTGGAGAAGTACAAGGCTAGACTAGTAGCCAAGGGCTAATCCCAGAGAGAGGGAGTTGATTTCGGTGAAATTTTCTCTCCTGTTGCTAAATTAACTTCTATTAGATTTCTCTTATCCATTGTTGTAGCTCTTGATTAGGAAATAGAGAAAATGGATGTTAAGACTGTGTTCTTGCATGGAGATCTTGAGGAAGAAATTTACATGCAACAACCTACAAGTTTTGAGGTAAAAGGGAAAGAAAATTGGGTTTGTAGATTGAAGAGGTCTCTTTATGGTCCAAAACAGTCTCCCAGAATGTGGTACCAGAAATTTGATTCATTTGTGTTGAAATTGGGTTTTTTTAGAAGTGAGGAGGATCAATGTGTTTACATTCATTATATTGATGATTCTATTTTGATCATTGCATTGTATGTTGATGGCATGTTATGTTTTAGCAATACTAAGGGTATGATCAGTGAGTTGAAAGCCCAACTTTCAGGTGCATTCGAAATGAAGGATCTTGGAGTTGCCAGGTATATTTTAGGGATGGAGATCAAAAGGGATAGAGGTAACATAAAACTTTGGTTATCTCAAAGTATGTGAATACTATTTTGTAGAGATTTAGTATGCAGGACTGTAACCCAGTTAGAGTTCCTTTCCCCATTGGTACTAATCTTTCATTAGATATGTGTCCAAAGAGTGAGGATGATTTTGAGGATATGTCTAATGTGCCATATGCTAGTGTTGTAGGGAGTTTGATGTATGCAATGGTTTGCACTAGACCAAATATTGACCAAGCAGTGGGAGTTTTGAATAGATTTATATCTAACCCTGGTAGACAACATTGGAATTATACGAAGAGGGTGTTTAAATATCTAGCAAGCACTCTTGATTACTATTTGGTTTATTCTGGTACTGACAATGCTGACAAAACTTTGGACATATAGGGATTTGTTGATGTAGATTGGGTTGGTGACTTGGATAGTCGAAGGTCCACTAGTGGTTATGTGTTTACTTTGTTTGGCAGAGCAGTGAGTTGGATGAGCAAAAGGTAGCTGATAGTTGCTTTGTCCACCACTGAAGCAGAGTATATGGCTGCTACCCATGTCTCTAAGGAGGTAGTTTGGTTGAGGAGATTGTGTATAGGTGTTGGTTTTGATTGTGGGATCATTCAGATTGGTTGTGATAGCTAGAGTGATATTTGTTTGGCTAAGAATCATATGTATCATGTTCAGACTAAGCATGTTGATGTACAATATCACTTTGTTTGAGAAATGGTTGCAAGTGGATAGATTGAGCTGAAGAAGGTAGAAACTCAAGAGAATGTTGCAGATGCTTTGACCAAGCCTGTGAGCACAAAGAAATTTATTTGGTACAGAGAGGCCATGGGCCTTGCTTCTAGTGCCTGATTATTTTATGGTTTTCCTATGGGTATTTACAATGTATGATTTTATGTGGGAGAATGTTAGGATTAAGGTGCCATCAACCTTGTAAATCCTATGTAATTAATTACTCCTAATATTGTTTGTAAATCACCCATAAGGGATGAAAGGTTTCACCAGCAGTGATCATGTTTCAACTACATGTTTATATCCAGTCCTCAACAGTAATTCATCCTCAACAGGGGGTCCCAGGGGGGTTTCCCCCCTGTGAGGGGTCTACGGGTACGTGTACCCCAGCAGGGGCTTAGGGGAAACACCTCCAGAGCCAAATTTTATCATTGTAAATCTGGATCGTTCGTCATTAGGTCACAGATCTGACAGTCGATATTATGCCAGTTTTCTTGCCCTAGAAGGAAACCCCCTTTTATAAGGATATTTGTACTACATTTTTAGCAGAGTTGAGAGTAACAGGTGCTGCTGGATTGAAGGCTGA
This sequence comes from Cunninghamia lanceolata, assembly GCA_027924645.1. NCBI lineage: Eukaryota > Viridiplantae > Streptophyta > Pinopsida > Cupressales > Cupressaceae > Cunninghamia > Cunninghamia lanceolata. Next base: position 3,876,942 of record BSBN01000463.1, on the reverse strand, counting down.
AGAAGGAGAGAAAGTGCATGTATTACATAATCTCATATTTTGAAGATATTACAACTTGGAGCCTCTTTTCTTGGTGGAGTTTTTTACCTGAAAGGGTTTTCTCCACGTTACATATTGTGTTATGTGTTAATTTCTTAATGCATGTTATTTTTGTGTATGGGTTTTATTTCTATTGCAATCCCCATTGATTCTACATTATTTAGAGGGTATTAATAAAGTTTGAATCAGATTTCTGTTGTGTGGTTTTCACCTTCATTTCTAACAAAAATGATACACCTAGGCTCATTACAGATGTGAAACTTCTTACTAGCTCTAATTTATTTAGGTTCCTAGGTCTAAAATTTAAAAGCAGATATTGCCAAGGGCTTGGTGGATGCAAGACCCCTAATATTTTTTTACCTAATTTAGTCTTAGCTCTAGTTTAATCAAGGGTAATGTCTAAGCCTTCCTAAAAGGACATGTGGCACATAGAGTATTATTCCAGTGAATCAACAATTCCATATTGGCTCAACAAACTAGTCACTAGGATTTGTGATGATTTTGTATAGATTGAATTTGAAATAAACTTTGATCTTAAAGCAAAATCCATCTACTCACTTGCTATAAAGGGAACATGAAGACTTGGCTAAAACTCAATCCAATTATCCCCTGATCTTGATTTAACTAGACACTTATGACAAATGGAAATCAAGATAGTGATGAATAAGATCCATAATTAATCATTTATTTATTACAGGACATTAGAAACATTAGACTAAGTCTAGGATTTTTAGAATCCTTTTTGGATGCCATTTTGAATTCAAACTATTTGAATGTTTACAAAAAAAGAAACATCAACTTGATAAAAAGAATTATAAGTCTCACACATTAAGTCCTTGATCTAAGGTAGTATAACCTATAGTGTTTAGGCAACCCTAAAATTACATATCCATAGTATTTAAGTTCTTAAGGTAGTTTTTAGGATTAAAACCATAGTCCATGTACACCCTAATTCAATGTTCTCTAATAAAATTATTAGCATTTACTTCATACATTACAAATCCATGCCACTAGTCTTATGAGTTAGTTGATACAAGTATTATGGCAATACTTCATCGAGAATATATTGAACCTTAGAGGTTTAGGAATGGCTTCACCAATTATTTATCAATATGTATGCAACATGTAGACACAAAATCTTTACTTATTCAACTCAAGGTTATCTAACACACACATGAGTGAACTGGAATTGCTTCCATATCCATTGTCATTCAGGTTCTACAAGTGACACTATTTCTAACACAAACCTTAATCAATTAAATTCAAATCATTTCAAGACTTTCATTGACCACACATTATAACAATCCACATAATCTTAAATAATTTATTCCTTGGGATGTATTTTTCTATCTCCTCCTTAATTGAAAAAGAATTTGAAGATCATCTTTCTTAAGTTAAGAGATCATGTCACTTCCTATTGTGCATCTATGATGATACTTGCAGAGTCCTATCATTATCTCTCCTTTTTCATTTACATTCATACTAAGCAATAAAGAGTATAAAATTTGGTTATGTAACTAGATATAATTATAATCAAATCTTGAATTCGTATATAACAATCATTCATCTTGATTGCAACTAGAACTATATATAATTCATAGACTATAACATGTATTGCCCATTTATTGTTAGAGTGTGGAGGACTTTGCTCAAAGGTCAAAACCAAGTAAATTAGGCCTACCTTTTTACCTAGCCACCCTCAGATTAAGGTACTTATCTTCATGGAGAGATAGTGAGGTCATTAACCATTCAGAGGTCTCCAACCTATCTAATTGGTCAATGGTTTCCACCATCTAAATAATTCTATTGTCGATTTCCAAAACCAGTCCAAGCAAATTGTGGCATCCACCACTTAGCCATTCCAACTAGACTCAAACTCAATAGCTTAAAAAACACATGCACACAAGCATGTATACATGCAAACTCACACAAGTCTTTAAATAGTTGAGTCACAATTACATTCATGACATAGTCTAGGAGGGATATGATCTCTCTAATGGGTGTTGAGCATAGGTTAAAAAGTAAATGCCTAACTATAGAAAGACAACATTATTCAACTTTTAAGTAAGATATCCATCATCATGGGAACACCTTAATAAACAAGGAAACACCCCACTATGGCAAGACACAATATAAAATTTCTAACTAAGATAACCAATATCCCATCTCTACCAAGATGACTATCATTTGGCTTCCAAATTCACGAAGGAAATCATCATCCAAATTTAAACACAAGTGACCATAGAGCTCCACTCTTGAAAAAATGGTGGCTATACATCTCCACCTAGGCCTCAATGTTAATCAACATTTTCATTCATAGTCTTTCTTGTTATTGTCTCACACACATACTATGCCATAACAATGTTGGGATTGTGATCCCTATTATAGTTGAATGATAGACTGAGATAGAGGAACTAATTACGATTATGTGATAAAAATAGTTATAGCAATCTAAAAATCTATTTAACAACATTAAAGAAAGCACATGAAACAATATCCTTGCAACCATAATAAATACATGAGATGCCATATTTATGTGGGAAACCCTTAAGGGAAAAACCATCACTAAAGGATTGTCATAGTTATATTATTTAAAATCCAAAGATTTAATACAATAGGTCTTTATACAGAGTCTCAATCTATTATCTTATAGCATACACATCTTGTACAATGATATTTAGTTTACACCAACATTCCTCAAGTCTAACCAAACTTGGTACATCCTTACACATAGCTAGTTACATTTGAAAAACCATCTAATGAGGAGTTCTAATCATCTAACTGTCTAATTGCCACATAGAATACAAAAAGTCACACAACTAGCTCATAACCATATCATGATGTCAGCATGTTTCACAATACATGTAACATGACTTCTCCATATAAGAAAGCACTTGAAATAATAAGCCATTGCTACTCAGATTTGGTCAAAGGTTTTTGACCCAATCTACCTAAACCATGTAGTTTTCTTCTTGCACTATAGCTAAACACTACCCATGGCTTGTGGTAGTAGAGATAAACTCTTAATGAATTATAGCTACTTGTAGTACCTCTAGGAATCTCCTAAAACATCACCATGCTCTTGGTTATCATCACATGTATTCCAATAGTTTTGCAAGTGCACCTAACTATCATACACACTTACAGTGACATACCTATAGTTATGTAGTTGTGAGTTCTTCTACAAATGACTATATATATATATATATATATATATATATATATATATATATATATATATATATATATATATATATATATATATATATATATATAGACTAAGACAAATCCTCATACCACACTGCAAGATTTGGAACTCATTACAACCTACTATATAGACAATCAATATTGTTTTGCTAATCTATAGATAAACTTTGTTCATGAACTCTCCACAAGTGAATAACACACCTTAGCTCAAACATTCTCCCACTTGTTATGTATTTCAAGAGAGAGTACAATATACAACCCAAGAATTTAATCTCATGCATAATAATGGGATAAACCCATTGCATCCTTGCACCACACAAATTAGATTGGTTATATCAATCTCCTTGAAGACATTTAGAAGGATTTAATTGAAGAGACATCACAATATTTTCCCTTGAGCCTTTTTGTCCATCTTTGTCCAATCTACACCATACATGTCCATAGCCTTATCCTTCTATGCCACAACTCTCCACTGATCTCTCTCTCCTAAGAGATCCTCTATTTTTAGTTTCCAAAACTTGTAGTTGAAGCCATTGAACCTTTCAATCTCTAATTGTGATGTGTGTTTTCCATGAATTCTCTAACCATGATTGGATCTACAAAAACATTAAAATAATGCTTCCACTATAATCACAAAAATCCCAACAACATTGCAAGAAAGGCACCCCCTTCTACAATTTAGTTGAATCTTTGATACCGAATGTTGAAAATATAGGGTAAATAGTATAATGTAAATAATGAACAATATAGATTTTAATTTGATTATGGTGCAATGAAGCTAATAAAATTATATTAATAAGCTAATGGAGAAGCAATATAACAAATTAGCAAGCTCATAAAATGCAAACTATTACATGAATATACGTGGAGAAAACCTTGTGGAAGAAACTCCACCCCAAAGAGACCTAAGATTATATTATTCTCAAAAGATAAAGTACAATAATACAATCCACTTATCCCTCTTATAGTAGATCAACTACATAAGAGTATTTTAAAAGAATCATACAATACACCATCCCATGCCTCCAATATATAGGAAAATTAGAAACATGAAATTATCAAGTGGTATCCAAATCCATGAGCCATGACAAAATTCCAATGCCACTATGGTCATGTTCAAGCATATAAAAATAGTATTTAACTCCTTTGACACTCCTTATGCATCATAGATGTCATATAGATTTGGTCATAATAGTCAAATTGATCAAGATCCTAATCCTAGGTGCTCCATGAAGGCATTGGTTACCTTTTTATCACACCAAATATAGAAAGATCTTTTTACAAATTACAATCTTGACCAATTCTTTGTAACCTCCCTATTAAATATATTTTTACACAATATCCCAAGTATCCTAGAGAACAAATAAATCCACTCCCTCACTTGGGCATCTAACATGGCCCCACTCCATGATGTTTTGAGGTTAGACATTATATTTATCATAGATACATACTTAAATTACAATTACAAGACTTAGGAATTGCAAGGTGAATGTAACACCTAGTCCTAATACATACCACACCATAACATTTAGAACTCATTACAACTTACTACATAGACAATCAACACTATTCTGCCAATCTATAGATAAACTTTGTTTAGGAACTCTACACTAATGAATACCACACCCTAGTTCCAACAAATAGATCATACTCATACACGGGGATCACAACTTAAAATTGACACCATGTGACACACAAATTCAAAAACATAGAATGGCATATTCACATATTAACCACACTAGGTTCCAGCCTAGGCACAGATAGTCACAATTAATATCACAAGGCACACACAATTCATATACACAAAATATTATTTCACTAGTTAATAACAACGCGCTTCATCCCAACTAATTACCTCATTAATACTTCTTTATCATTTTCTCTCCTTTCCTTTGATATACCTCACTTCTTTTTCTTATCCACCAAACCATCCTATGCATGAACACTAAAGATTTAGCAACCTCTATCTATTTAGACCTCTTAATAATTGTACTAATTTATGAGTTTCTCTTGGACTTTTATTTTATTGCTCAATAAAGGTGGCATATTTAATTTAGAATAGTCATCTAATATTTTTCCATATTAGGAAAATTATGACATTCTTTGGATTTTTCTAAGTTATGCAAAATCTTGGCTTTATCCAATTGAGACTCCTAGTGGTGTGACTTACCTAGCAATTCTCTCTTTCTCAATGTTTCTATTTTACCAGTTTGGGTTACTTCTTTTCTCTATCAATTTCTGTCCTATTTCCTATTTCTCATGGAACCCTTTTAATGTGCTTCTATTTTCAAGAATTTTCTCAATAGTCTTGATTCCTCTACTCTAGGTTTAATTACCTTGATCCATGCTTATGCTGATTACATTGAGAATTTTGGGTTTTCCTACTATCTTCATGATTTCCACTTGGCATCTTTCTACCTATATTGGCCCACTTATGCACTATGACTAGTTACTAATGGAATCTCATGAAATATAGTACTACCCTTCAACTTGGTTTGGCCCTATACACGTTAGTGTTTCCTGCACATTTAGACAAATCCATCAAATGTTGACAATAAACTTTACTTCTAAATTTAAATTTAAAGCATTGATCTATGACATGTTAGTCTAGAAGTAAATTTTTAAAATTGATGGTTGTTAGCCTAAATTTTATAGTTTGAATAAACTCAAAAACGTGAGCAATTCATCTTCCAAGTAAACATTAGTTTTGAGATCAATAGTAAAAAATCATGATCTTTGATCAAATAATTCTTTGTATCAAACATTGATTTAAATAATACCTTAATTAGCACAAATGTTATTCCTCACCACTTTCAAAATTACTTATAAGAAAATCTAGAATATCTTGCCATAATATTTTTATTGTGTAAATCAGGCCATTTAGATTCAAAGCATAAGATCAAGAATATAACATTAATTCATGATTATCATAACCGAGGAGTTAGATTAATAATTCATATGTTTTCATCATAGGATCCATCTAATCACTACTTTTGGTTGAAATAGGGAATCTTCCTAATTTGCTAATTGCTAACCAATGCATTACAAATTTTAGATGACTGATGGCTTTCTATGGTGAGATTTGTCCTAATACTAGGGGCTCTTCAAATATAATTGAAGGTACATTGAAGCTTGTTAGAAATGAAGGTGCAAACCACACAACAAAAATTTGATTCAAACCTTATTAATGTCTAAATAATGTAGAATCAATGGAGATTGCAATAGAAATAAAACCCACTACACATAAATAACATGCATTAAGAACTGAACACATAACATAGTATGTAATGTGGAGAAAACCCTTTTGGGTAAAAAAACTCCACCAAGAAAAGAGGCTGGACAAGTTGTATTATCTTCAAATATGAGATTACAATACATGAACTTCCTCTTCTTCTTCAGTCTTCAATCCAGTGGCACCTGTTACTCTCAAATCTACTAAAAATGTAGTACAAATATCCTTATAAAAGGGGGTTGCCTTCTAGGGCAAGAAAACTGACATAATATCGACTATCAGATCTATGACCTAATGACAAACGATTTAGATTTACAATGATAAAATATAAATAAAATGTGGTTTTGAGGGCGCTGCCCTTGAACCCCCATTGGGGTGCGCGGCTCCTGGACCCCCCATCGGGGGGATGATCCCCCCGGACCCCTCACAAGGGGGAAACCCCCTTGCAACCCCCCATCATGGACAAATTAGCGTCAAGTATTAGATATAAACAAGCAGCTGAAACAAGATTGCTACTAGTGAAACCTCTCATCCCTTATGGGTGATTTCCAAACAATAATAGGAATAATAAATTACATAGGATTTACAAGGTTGATGGCACCTTAATCCTAACAAATCTCAAGGCCATATATAAATACTATTAGAGGCCTTGGTATTGGTGAGTTAAATCCTACCTCACTTTGCACATTGATTTTTCATGCTTAGCTAAAAATGATAGTTGTTTGAGGATATTTTAAAACCCTTAACACAGTTTCTAGCTAAGACCACTATTGCAAGAAAACAATTGGTTAAAAATGGTTAGTACCCCACTATTTTCATGAATTTTGATCACTAAGATCTTGTAAGAGTGAGGTGACAACATATGGTGGGTAGTTATGGATATCCGCTAAATTATTGTTGCTTTTGTGGAGTGCAACCTTGAAAAGAGATCTAGTACCACTTTTAGGATTTCACTTGCAAAATATTATCAAATAGAAATAATAACATTCAAAAAAGAACACAATGCTTAAAAATAGCTACAATATGCTTATATTGATGAATTAGGAACAAGTATCATAGGCATTTTCAATATGACAATCTCCTTGAGAGTAAAAAAAATTATTACAAAATATGATTCCAAGCCGATTTTATCTTTATTACAACATCAATGCAAATGACTCAAAAGGAGTGACTTATGAGGTATAACCGATGTGGAATAAATCTACCCATTTATTATGAATTCATACATTATTACAACTTCAGGTTATGAATGTAGGATAAATCTACACAATGTAATATTAGTTAAATAATTAAACTATGATTATTACAATGCTCAAAATAGTAAAAGGTTAGGATGTAAGGGTCCTAAAACTCAGTCCTATCACTTGGGGGGCAAGGTTCACTTTTTTGTAGATTACATGCATCCACAATTACTCATTGGGGGACAAAAAAGTGGGGGCATCTTTCCTATCACATACACCTTGGTCAAACAAGTAACTATCTTAGGTATGCATCTCTTATCTCAAATTATCATATTCAAATTTCTCATACCTAGTTAGTCATGATCATGCTTTTATTCAACTTATCATGCTTATACTCTTTTTACATACATAGCTTATCATTTGATTATGTTTAGTTTTTATCCAATCTTTTTCTTTCCTTGATTTATAACTTGTATCCCTTTGTGGAACACACAAAATCAAGGGTACATATTACTAATTTTACACTTTCAATATTATATGTAGCTCCTAAGTTGACTCCTGATTGTTGCTTTACTCATTTTTATTTTAGTTGTACTTCTCTAAATTCTTTTTTACTTTGACCTATGTTTACTCATAGATTCACACACACACCAAAGTGGGGAAAAATGTAAGGGTGAAGTGAATTCCTTATGCTTTTATCCTTCGTTTTACACTACTTTATGTGGGTGTTCTAGGTACATTGTCCTAGCACATGATTTTGATTGATTTGGAACTCCCATTAAACCCAAAATCATATTTACATGTTATCTATGCTCATAATGATTCTAATTTTCATATCACAACTTCCTCTATTAGTTCAAAAATGCATGTGTAGTTTTGACCTAGCATATAACCATAGGTGTGTTTTTAACCCACTTTCTCCATTTTTAAAATTAATAGTTGCTCCAAGTTAACTTAGTCCCAACTAGTTGTTATTTTCTTACTCTCATGCCAAAACTTTCAAATTGCATGCCTAGAACATCTATAAAGGAGGTCACCCCTGAATCATCCAAAGGATCCTTTATCCATCCATCATTGGGACAACACCTCTACATCTATTTGTCAAAAGGAACAACCAATAGTCACTACTTAGTCTCTTGCATTAGCCACATCATTTACATCAACCCTTGCATCAACAAATAACAAAACCTAGTTCTTGCACCAGGTCACTCTAACACTCATTCCATTATATTTCATTGCATCAAAGTCTCAAAATTTAGCATCATTATAACCACTTCATTGTTACTTGCATTAGTTGCTTGGTGTGTCTTCAAACTTTCTATAAATGAGTTGAATCTATCAGTAGGGATTGACTAAGGTGAAAGGTGGGAAGTTTGTTACCCTATTCTCTTAACATAGCAAGTTTAAAAGTGTTCTTCAACACCACCAAGTTTTCCCTTTCTAGGTACTAGGGTAGACAAAACTTTATTACTTGGTATGAAGTTCTGCAAACCTGCATTTCAAAACCACAAATATCAGGGTAAAACCTGCAAATGCAAGGGTCAAGGCTATAGATGTAGGTTTGACCTAGGTTCCCAAACAGTTACGATTATTTAGAACATAGTCATCTCAGTTAGTTCATCTTATATTTAGTATCAAAAAACAAGTAAACCAATCTCCCCTTCTTTAACATCAAAATACATATTTATTTTTATTAGTTTATCTCTATTTCAAATTTGATCAAATACACATGTTTCTAAACTCAACTCTCTTATCTAAATTAATTGTTTATTAGCATTCATTTACCTTACATGGATAGTGTTGTTTTCTTTTCAAAACTAAAATTTTAATGAAGTCATTTGCAATGGTTGTCGCTCAATTGGTGAGGATGATGATATGTTCTTTCATTATGCCATCCACCAAGGTTCAAATCCCCCAAAGGTATGATATATAAGGGATGAGGCCCAAAGTGTGCCCTAGACAATTTTGGTGGAATGGACACCCCTCAGTCATTTGCTCTCTCCGCCAAATAGATTTTTACTCCATATCAGGTAGCAAAACAACCAGCTACATAAACTTGTACTCCATATCACATAGCAAAACAATCTTGGGGGTGGTATAAACCCACCCCTAGAGGGGGGGGGTGGAAGAAAAAAAAAAAAAAAAAAAAAATAATATAGAACTAACTAACTTTATCCTATAGACTGATTTTACCACTAATCGCGTTTCCGTTTCTAATTAGTCATTCTAGAATTTCTAACCTGGAATAACAAGGGCCACACCCGTAAAATAGCTGACTTGGCATTTTAGTAAGCAATGGTGGAGACTGTTTTACAGTTAAACCCCGTCGACCACATTACTTCGTGTGTGATGAGGAGGACAAACACGAGTCCGAGACTGGAAACAATACGTTCCCACAGGTTTCCCCTAATTTATACTTGAAGATTTTCAATGTTCATGCCGACCACAACGAATTTTAGCTGGTTTGAAACAGCCCAGTGGATTAATACTTATTTCTAATCTTGTGTAATTAACAGATTCTTTTGGGGTAGCCATGGCTGCAATGCCAAGCAGCGGAGCAACCGTTTCCATAGCCCGCCCTTCTCCTTGTTCTTGTTATTGTTCCAACACACAATCTGGAATTTCTCCTGCGTTTTCTCCTCAGATTGGCTTGAAATATCAGGGCCCAGCTTTGTTAACTTGCTGCGCAAAGAAAAACAGAGCAGAAAAGCAAAAAATGCAAGATATGTCTGCATTGTATTCAGGATCGTTTGCAGATAAAAGAAGGGGCAAACTGCTGAAGGCTCTGTCTAAGGATCTCTTTGCCATGTCTGCTACGCTACACCAACACCATTTTTGTGCAGGGGAGATAGACAAATCACTTGTAGATCAAGTCAGACGACAGATTCTGGAGGTAAGTTGTTCTCTGAAGAAAAAACTCTATTTGGGTATGAATTTTTTTTTATAGAATTTGATTGTGGGTGGTTTTTGTTTTGTGGGTATGAAATGCAGGGAGCTGTAGATGTGCTAAAGACACAGTTGGAGCAGGCAAGGAGGGAGTACAGAGAGCGTAAACAGCAATTGAAAATGAACAAGAAAAAGAATCATGAAAGGCCACAATGATGATGAGATGTTCATTCATCCATCGACAATATAACCAGACATTTAGAAAATTGTGTATTGTTTGTGGTTCTGAATTATTTTGGTTGGGGAAGATTTGGCTGTATATGCTTACTTTGTTATGATTCTAAATAATGCAAGGATTGGTCCCCTATTTTGTACATGGGTAAACAATCTATGTTCAGTTGTAACTTGTCATGCAAATTTTGAGAGGAAAATAACTGGTTAGAAAAAGATTTTATTATTATTTATCTGTTATTTATCTGCGATGTGTACAAGGAATGAGAGGCATATAATGTGTAAAATTGAATTAAGTTTATATGCTTGTTTGTTTTCATTTTTAATATAATATTTAAAAAAAAAATTTATTAGCATTTTATCTAATTTAATAAAGATTAATAATTTTAAAAGAAATTTTTAATATAATTTTTTTTCTAGTTTCCAAATAATTAATTGAAAGAAAACAAATTTTAAAATTTGATTGCAACTCAACTTTATTATATTAAATGCTTTGCATAATACATACAAGCACATAATTTTACTACCCTTTATTTTTAAATTTAAATCAAATATCCATTTAACTAGAATTTTGATTTTCTTATTAATCTCTTTCTTATATGTTACACTTATTTTTACTTTTTTGCAAGCTTCCCCACTTTTTAAACTTTTCCCTTATGAAATTTGATTGAGTTTCTCTAAGATTCAAAAGCCTCCATTGTAGATTTTAAATGACTATCTATCTCTAGGTTTGTGCCTATCACTACCTAAAAGAACAATCAATGACAAATAGTTAATGATATTTTCCAATTTTTACAAATTTGTTGGTCCTTAAAATGCTTTGCCATCCTTAAATTGAGCTATATGCAGTCCAAATTTCATAAGCCTTGAAACATGCCATTATCTTCAATTGACACCTTTTTGAAGTTGACATTGTTATGTGTCTCTAAACCCAACTTCATCATTTGGGTTTTCTTCTTAGAACTTGAGATGATGAGATAAGGTGTTGTTACACCTTCTTACCTCTTCTTCAATTTGGATATTGATGGAAAAAGGTGCAATCATAACTTCTTCCCTCTAATTTTATCATGATAGGAAATGTTTTTGGGCCACTTTGCTCATATGGGAGAAATAACAATGTTATTTTCTACCCTGGGTGGAGAAGGCATAGTCACACTTACCATACCATAATTATTTTAATCTTCATGACTATTGGGAGAAAAGTGTGGTTATACCTTTTACCCTCTAATTTTATACTCCAAAATTATTAGCAAAGAAAATGCAGTTGCACATGTTACTCCTAAAATCATCTTTAACTCATGGTAAAAGGCATAGCCTTTTTTATAAACTCTTGACTATTTGAGAAAGGATAACCATCCTTTCTATATTTTCACTTTTTGATGGATTGGATAGGTTGATTTTTGATCTTTTGCTTCAAAATTCCATCTTCAACTTTCTAACCCTTTTGGGCAACTGTTTTTTTCACTTGTTCAAAATGGTAAAAACCCATAACAATATAAAAGCCACTTGTTCAACATGGTAAAAACCACCATTTTTTTCTCTATTTTTGCTCTTCCACACTCATACAACTTTGAGGGCTATTTGCACATTCTCATGAGCTAGTTGATTCCACCTATCTATTTAAAAAAAAAAAAAAATCTGATAATGATTTGTAGTTTTTTTGTATTATACCAAAAAATGGTTAATTTTTAATATTCTTTTAGATTTTATGTTATATTTTATCAAGATTCAACTCTATAGTTTTTGAGTCAAACTCATTGACACAAACTACGTAAGAAATATATTATTTTTAAAATATAGATATGCTAGTTTTATTTTATTTTCTACATAATAAAATTTAATGTATTTCTTTTTCAATAGCTCATGTTTTATAAAAATAGAGTGTCCTAAAATAATATTTTATAACATTATATTTTATTAGGTTTCATTTTATTACATATAAAATAATATTATTTTATTTAATTTAAATAAATAATGTTTGATTGGGTTACTATGTGTATATATGTTTTGAGTGAATTCTAATCTAATAAACTATAGTACCATAATTTTTTTTTTGTTTAATATAGGGTTTAATATAGTGTCCTAAAATAATATTTTATAAATTAGGGTTTTACTTTTAAGATTTTGTTTAATATAGTGTCCTAAAATAATATTTTATAAATTAGGGTTTTACTTTTAAGATTTTGTTGCTTCTTGTTTTCTTATTTTCTTGTTTTTTTGGCTTCTGTGTGATTTTCATTTATTGTTGATTTTGCTACTTCTTTGTTTTTATTTTCTCCTTGTGGCTATGAAATTCATACCTATGATTTTCATTGATTGTTGATTTTGTTGCTGCTTGTGACTATGAAATTCATACCTGTGATTTTCATTAATTGTTGATTTTGTCACTTCTTATTTTTATTTTCTGCTTATTTTCACAGACTTTCAAACATTTATGTTTTATATTTGTTTTAATTATTAATGTTGCATTTGTTGTCTATTACTTTTTTAATGTTTTTAAAGTTGTTTTCGCTCATGCCATTTCACCCTGTGTTGCCACTATAGTTACACCTCTGGACGTAAAAATACCTAGAGATATCAATTTGAAGCTATTTATTTTACTTCACATTACTACATACATAATTTTGGTTAATTATTTAATTATTTAAGGTTTATACCTTTCCCATCAAATTAATTAACAAATCAAATTTAAATTTTTTATTGATTAAATTTCACTACTATTTTTTTTTTATATAAATTAATTAAGATTCAAACCTATATAAAATTTTGTTTGAAATTATTTCTAATAGTAGACAAAATAAAGTACATCTCTTTTCTTTCATTTAATAATACAAAGTAATGTTCCATTTTCTAACAACTTTTTAAAAAATTGATTCATTTAACAATATTTGATTTTCTAACATTTTTCTTAATTTTATACACTTTGAATTTGAAAATGAGAATAAAGATCCAAAGTTGTCTATTGATGAGAATGTATCTTAATTTTGAATTTATATTATATTTATTACTAAATATTAATAATTTGACATATAAATGGCTGTCAATTTTCTCATGCCATTGCACTCCACCCCTTTTCTCCATTGTAGAATGCCTCTTGGCATTAACAACTAAATTTATATCTAAGGTTTCATATAAGTTATCCACCTCTTATGTAAATCTATATATTTATATATAGAGGATTATATAATATTATTAATACTAGCATATGTATATTTAAAAAATATATCTAAAATACATCGAGATATCTTCTTGAGGCGCAAATTGATTAAAAAATAGGTGGCATATTTTACATAATAAAATTTATTTTATTTCTTTTTTAGTGGCTCATATTTTATAAAAATAAAGTGTATTTTACATAATAAAATTTAATTTATTTCTTTTTTAGTGGCTCATGTTTTATAAAAAATAGAGTGTCTAAAGTAATATTTTATAACATTATATTTTATTACCTTTCATTTTATTACATATAAAATAATATTATTTTAGGGGTTAAAATTTAGACTTGTAATATTAATTTTATTTTATAAATTTATGACTTTATAAATTTAGTTCTAGAAAATTTTTGGAATTCTAAACCCCTTAAATTTACAATAAATAATGTTTGATTGGGTTACTATGTGTATATATGTTTTGATAATAAACTATAGTGCCATATGGTAAGGATTATATAATATGTATTAATACTAGCATATCTATATTTAAAAAATATATCTAAAATACACCGAGATATCCTTCTTGCAAATTGATTAGAAAAAAAGTGCCTTTAGTGTATTTTACTTAATAAAATTTAATTTATTTCTTTTTTAGTGGCTCATGTTTATAAAAATAGAGTGTTCTAAAGTAATATTTTATAACATTATATTTTATTACCTTTCATTTTATTACATATAAAATAATATAATTTTAGGGGTTAAAATTTAGACTTGTAATATTAATTTTATTTTATAAATTTATGACTTTATAAATTTAGTTAATAAAACCTAGGTTATAGAAATTTATTTTTTAAATATTTTACCAATGAATTTGAATTTTTAATATTCTAGCAATATGAAATGAAAATTTATTTTTTAAAATGTTTTACCAATAAATTTGAATTTTTAATATTCTAACAATATGAAATGATTTATGCATACATGATTAACACCATTATTTTAGCAAATCATGAAATTCATACATGTGATTTTGGTTGATTCTACTGCTTCTTGTTTTTATTTTTTGCTTCTGGCTATGAAATTCATACATTTGTGTTTTATATATGTTTTAATTATTAATATTGCATTTGTCTCTATTATTTTTTTAATGTTTTTAAAGTTGTTTGTAAATAAAATAACATAATTAACAAAATTAATATCTCACATTAGAGGAGTGAAAAAATGGCTGGAAGGCAAAGGAGCAAGGGCAAAGTTGGAAGACTAGGTTGTAGAGGCAGAGAGAGCTTTCCCAATGGAACAAATCAGGATTCATGCGACAAGTGAAGAATGGTGTGATGGGCTATGGAGAGGACAAGATGGGAATTAGACATGGCAGAAAGACTGGAATTGGAGGCTAAGGTATGAAAGAAAATAGGGTTTTACCCTAAGACTCGTAGATATCCAGATCGATTTAAGGGGAAGGAATTTGGGATTTGGAAAAATGACAAATGGAAATCTAAGAGGAACTTTACACAATTTGGATCAAAGCCTTCAATTGTATTAGGTGCAAACTCCATTCCAATGGGTAAGGATTGGAGGATGGAAACCTTTGACCCAAAAGGAAGGATAGACAACCAAAGAAGGTGGTAAGGAGATACATGGATAAGTAAACAATCTGAGGAAAGAGAAGAACCCTTTAGAGGAACATACACCAAATCCATGGTAATCTAAGACAAAATAATGCACCCAATTATACATCATTTGGAAAGGTATGGCCTTTTAGTTAAATGGAACAGAAGGGATTTAAATTAGAAATTTCTAATGAATTGGTGGACAAATCGTTGGGAGAAGGGTTGCAATTTAAACTATTGGCAAACGGGTTTTTTTTGGGTAATCTACCATTCACAAAAAATCAAACAAGAAATTCAAAATGACATTTGGATGATGGATGATTTTGGTTTCTACATAAGAAATTGGGAAGCAAATTTTGACCCATTTAAGCATAATATGGAAAAAATCCAGGATTGGCTAAAACTACCCAATCTTCTGATTGAATTTTGGGAACCCAAAGCAATAATGGAAATAGGAAATCAATTGGGAAACTATATCTATGTAGAAGAAAGAGAAAATCCCAATGGAGGTGGGACATATGTGAGGATATGTGTGAAAAACAAACCAAACAACACACATTGGAAAGAGATTGAAATAATAATAGAGTAGGGCAATGGAAACAAAGTTTGATATATGATCCAAACCCTGAAGGTCAAAAAACTAGGGTTCTAGGCTTTAGAGGCCAGAAAAAAAGAAAGAAACTAATAGGGTAGTGATAGAAGGGCACACATTTGAAAATGCAAATTCAGATAGGACAGAGGCTACTGAGGAAAAATAGATTCTAGCTCAACTGGTTCCAGACAAAAAGATCGATGAAGAGGCAGAACAACAAAGAGAAGAATTGGCAGAGAATAAGGAAGATTTAGAGGATAAACTATCAGAGGTCATTACTCTATTATGCAATACTTTCAAGGAAGAAGACATCAATTCCATAATAAAAGTAGGAAGCAAACTTGTGCAGTTGGTCAAGGAAGCTAAGGAAGGTATGACGGAAGAAAACTTCAAATCAGAAAGCTTGGAGGAGGAATGGGTTGTAGAGCAGGAGACAGGGCAAGAGGAAAAGGATTGGGAGGTAGGAGAAGGCATCCTCTCCATAAATAATATGCAAAATGTCATATCTTATCAGGAGGAGGGGTGAAATTTAGGCATATCACAAAGCGAGGCATGCAGGAAATCTCTAGATTGTGGAGATGGCAAGAAGAGAGGAAGGATCCCAAATCAGGAAAAGAGAAAAATGGGGAGAGAAGCAATAGGGCAAAAGAAGATCAACAAAATGCTCAATCCAGGGAAGGGGGAAACCCCTTCTGAGGAACAATGAGAATAATATCTTGGAATGTTAGGGGCTTAAATGTTCCCAACAAAAGGCGTCTGGTTAGACACCAATTGGAGGTGCCACAGACAGATATATTTTTAATCCAGGAATCCAAATTAAAAGACGATGAAGTGGAGCAACTTATATCAAAGATAAGGCTATGGAAAATGGAGGCAGTCATTGCGGAAGGAGCTTCAGGAGGATTGCTGACGATATGGAAACAATAGAAAATGGTGTTGGAAAAAGTAGACTCGAGCAAACATTGGATGACTTGTAAGGTGAGCAGCTTAACATCTAATCTATGTTTTTTTCTTTTCAATGTTTATGGTCCTTCATCATGCATACAAAAAGAGAGTTGTTGAGGGAATCAGAAACCGAGTGCAATAATTTGGCACCAGATTTTTGCATCTTGGGAGGGACTTTAATGCAATTTTGAGAATAACAGACAAAAGGGGAGGGACAAACATGAAACTTCAATCTCAAATAGACTTTGAAGCATTTGTAGAAAGAAACTTTCTCATAGAAATACAAATGGGAAATGGACTATATACCTAGACAAATAGAAGAACTAGTTTTTGTAGCATAGCGAAAAGATTGGATAGATATCTTTTTAGAGGGGATATAGGTTCCTTTCCATTCACATTGGAAAGTAATACCTTGCCAATATCAGGTTCTGATCACTACCCAATACAATTATATATTAAGGGGGAAAGAAAACCAATTTGTTGTCCCTTCAAATTCTAAAAATGTGGTTTAGAGATGAGAGTTTAATGTCTCTAATCCAAAAGTGGTAGGGTGAAGTGCAAATAGAGGGATAAAAATGTTTATCATAACAACAAAACTAAAAATAGTGAAACAACAATTGAAAAAATGGAACAAGAGGTATTTCAAAAATATCTTTGAAGAGAAAAAGAAAATTGAAGAGCAATTAGAGATTCTAAATGAGGAAGTGATAGCTAAAGGTATGGATGATACAAAATACAAGATGGAAAAAGAATTGCCAAGAAAACAAGAGGACAGTTTAGCAAAAGAGGAGATATATTGGAGACAAAAGCCTCGAGAACTATGGATAAGAGAAGGAGACCAAAACATGAATTATTTTCATAATGTGATAAAATCCAGGAGGGAAGCCAATAAAATTTCAAGAATTAAGACTACAGAGGGAAGAAATCTTGAGAAAATGCAGGAGATTATTTCTGAAGCAGTAATTTTTTTTCAAAATCTGTTGAATAGTTGGAACGATTCAAGGAGGCTTGAACAACAACATATCTTGGTAAACATTTAAAAACTAGTGACAGAGGGTCAAAATAAGATGCTAATGGAGAGGTTTACAGAGGTTGAAATCAAAGAAGCTCTTTTTCAACTTCATCCGACAAGGCCTCTGGACCGGATGGCTTCCAGGCTGTATTCTTCTGAAAATGCTGGGATTTTGATAGGGGTGAAGTAACTAAAGCAATTGAGGAATCAAGAAGGATGGGAAAAGTATTAAAGGAAATAAAAAACACATTCATAGCCCTTATACCAAAAAAAGAAAAACCAAACTCTTTAGATGAATTTAGACCAATAGCCCTTTGCAACATAATTTGCAAAATTATGGCCAAAGTTGTAGCAAATAGAATAAAAAAGATCAGGTCCCAGAGATAATCTTGGAAGAACAAATGAGGTTTGTGCCAGGAAGATCGATTCTAGATGGAGTAATAATAGCACAAGAGGCTATACATTCTACACAAAAGTTAAGGAAATAGAACATGATGATAAAATTAGACATTAAAAAAGCATATGACAGGGTAGATTGAAGGTTCTTGTTCACAGTGATGGAGGCATTTGGATTCAATAAGAGATGGTTGGATTAGATCTTCAATTGTGTTGCCAGTCTAAGATTCTCTATCCTAATAAATGGCTCTCTGGAAGGCTTTTTTGGGGCTTCAAGAGGTCTAAGGCAAGGAGATCCACTATCCCCTTTCTTATTTATCATAATGGCAGAGGCCATGGGAATTCAGTTGAAGGAAAGGTGAAAGGCACTCAAGTGACAAAGGAATTTCCTATTATAACACATCAGCTTGATTCATTGATGACACAATGTTGTTTGGGGCTGCTCAAATTAGGGAAGCACAAAATTTCAAAAAGGATTTTGGATGACTATTCAGTGGCTTCTGGACAGAAGGTCAACAAAGAGAAATCATATGTGTTTTTTCTCTTCACAAATCAAAGAATAGAAAATTAGATACTGAGAGTGTTAAACTTCAAAAAGGGAAAGTTACCAAGCAAGTATTTGGGTCTTCCTCTAGCGGCTGGACTGCAATCAAGTAAACTCTGGGATTCTTTGGCTTCAAGAGTAGATAAAAAGTTAGCTTCATGGAAAGGCAGATGGCTCTCATGGGCAGGTAGGATAACAATGTTTTAAAAGATATGATATCTGCACTACGATATTTATGATGTCTTGTCTGCCAGTGTCAGTTGAGGTAAGCACAAATATAAATAAAAAAATGAGAAGGTTCTTCTAGTAAGGGAACAATGATCAGAATAAGTACCCTCTCGTCAAGTGGTATAAAATATGCAAGGTAAAGAATGTAGATGGAGTGGGATTGAAAAATTTACTTTTCTAGAATAAGGCACTTGGAGAAAAATTGGTCTGGAAAACTTATGCAAACCAAGATCTAAAATGGGTAAAGATAATAAAAGAAAAATATTTAGACCTAGGGGATCTAAGTATTTTCAAATCAAGAACGTTTGCCTCAGGTTCATGAATCTGGAATTTTATGAGAAATTGGAGAGATCTTGTCACAAATCTCCTAACTTGGGATATAAAGGATCGTAAGGCAACCCTCTTTTGGGAAGACTCATGGGGGGGTTCCCAAGGTTGGATAGAAGAAGGGAATTAGATCAAGTTAGAGAAGCAACAAAGCAAATATGGGGATGCCATGTAAGGGACTATCTATTTGAGAAGATAATTGATAGGATCACAAAATATAATTGGAAAGTTGTGAGAAGGTTAGGATTCTCAAATGAGGTGGCTTCTAAATTTGAATCAACATTGCATGAGAGAATCATCTTCATTAAGGAAGGTAGTGACTATTTAAGATGGAACAGAGTGAAAAATGGTGAGTATAATGTTAAATATGGATACAGAATCTTGTCAAAAGTAGTGGAATCTTATTTTTAGATACTGGTTAACATCTGCTAGAAGAAAAATTATTTACCCAAGGAAGGAACATTTGCTTGGGTAGCCATCCAAAAAAGGATTTTGACAGTGTCTCGGCACTGGACATATTTATGAAGATGGGATATTATGGTCCTTCTAGATGCATTCTGTGTAAAAAAGTAGAGGAATCAAGAAATCATTTGCTTCTTAATTGCCCCTATACTCAAGAATGCTAGCAATGGTTGTGTGCTAAGCTAGCTTGGAAAAGTGCATTACTAGAAGATATTCTCAGCTTGTTTCAAGCATGGCTAGTTTTAAACAATCCGACATTGTTTTCTAGCCTATGGGTGGTTAGTTCGTCCTTTTTGATTTGGGAGGTATGGAAAGAAAGGAACAAAAGGATTTTTCAAGATAAAGAAATGCTGATCTCTTCTCTGATGAACAAGTTGGAAGCAACCATTATGGAAGTGGTCAATAGTAGAATAAATGGACAAAATCAAAGAAATACTAACTTTACAGAATGGGATGCTATAATGAGGAAAGCATGGCATGGGCTAAAAGTCCCTTCATTCTTGGGAGAAGGAAGGAAAAAGGTGAAAGAAGCTAGGAAGAATATGGAATGGAAGGCACTAGGGTTTGGCTATTACAAATTAAATTTTGATGGTGCTGCTAGGGGCAATCTAGGCTCATCCGGAGCAGGCTACATTATAAGGGATTGGAATGGGAAAGTAATTGAAAAACTAGCCAAGACCCTTCTTATTGGGACCAACAATGTAGCTAAACTTCAGGCACTATTGCAAGGAGTCTACTTTTGTCAAGAATTGAAACTAGACCAAGTAATAATAGAAGGAGACTCTACACTAGTAATAAATGCAATTAGAACTGGACAAATACAGAATTGGAAATTCAAGAGAATTTTGGAGGTGATTACTAAACAACTGGAGGGATTCAAAAATTTTATGGTCAACCACACATATCGGGAAGGGAATAGGGAAGCAGATGCATTGGCTAACATGGGAGCAGATGGAGACAATCTGAAAGAATATTGGCCTCTCAAGTTAAATTAAGAAAATATGAAAAGGAGTTTCACAAGTGTCACTTGGAAAGATGAAATTCCTTGGAACAACAATTAAGTTAAAATACTAAGCCACAAAAGGACCGAGTAGATATAGCTTTCCACATTGAAGCTGTAGAAAGCTAATTGAAGAAAAAAGATAAAATATTTAGAGGAGAATTTAGATGGGGAAGCAAACTTTAACATGGCAGTAAATGATTAATTGGTAATCAAGCAAGCATATAGGTGATAAACATTGAAGAGCAAGAGAGAGAACTTCTCTCAATGATTAATGATTTCTTTGGGCACTACAAGCTAAGCTAATGAGACCTAGGGTAATCATTATACAAATTTGCAAACAAGGAAACAAGACTTTCTAATCTGGTTCAATAAATAACTATCAGAGTTTGAGAGGAAGGAAATATATTAACTAGGTTGGACGACAGATTTGGTTATCACCACATAGAGTATACTAATTGAAGCGTGTGATACCTTCTCATTAAGTACTCATAAAGGAATTGGAGAAGATCATTCCTCGATTATAAAATTACAATACCCTGGACAAAATGATAGAATGATCTAAATTCATTTTATATTTGTCTGTTGATGGGTGAATGCATAAAGATGGGGGACCAAAAAGTCACCACCATGGTCCAAAACAAGGCCAAACGTGAGCACATTATAACGCACTCACATTTTTCCTGACATAAAAAGTGCAAAACAAAGTCATTTCTGCCATTCACCATGAGAAAACTCTTTTGTGTGCCCAAAACCTAAGAAAAAAGAACAAGCGCATGCAAGAGAGAAAACATCATTTTCACAATGCCACCTCACCGACAAAGACGTCATGTAGCAAATTTGGAGGGTCTAGCAGCTGAAGAAGGTAGGGTTTGATCAATTTTTGTTAGTTTTAGAAGAATTTTTGGATTTTGTATTGTTTGATTAGTTTTTACATTGCATTTACAGTTTTTGAGGCAAGAGAAAACCCAAATCCAGTTGATGAGGGTGAAAATAACCCCCAAAATCCTCCAAACCCTCAAAACCCACCTTCACGTCCTCACAATGTAAGGGATAGTCAAGAAAACTACCTACGAATGATAGAAGAAAACAAGAAACATCTTCAAACTATTATTCAAATGCTAAACAATCCAAGTGGAACCCCCAACCGTAGGAGGGCACTTGCAAAGTCACTAGAGGAGATTGTTTCCCACACCGATTTGGTGACAAAACAAATCACTGAATTCCAAGACTATAGGGGGAGGTGTTGGCAATATTATGCCAACAAGTTGTCATATGAACAAGTCAAGAATGAAAAAATTACAAAATCTAAATTATGTGCACACTTTATTAATCCCAAAACTAGCCAAAGATTAGAAGAAACTTGCAAATAGTTTCCTATTCATTGGTGTAGGAATGAAGATATATCCCAAAACATTTGGGATAGATGGTACATGGTCTTTGATGAGTGCCCATGCAACAATGATGAGGTACCATAATATTTATTGATGAAAATCCATTGTGAGTTTGTCCTCAACAAGATTCCCAATTATTTTGACATTCATGAGTTTCAGGGTAAAGGTGGTGGCTCTGCCCAAGATAGAGTCGAGGCTCAACAAAATGAAAACTGTGTGCATGTACCCCTGTTGAGGCCAGAATGTAGGTCACTCTCTTCGACTTTGAAGGAGAGTGTTGAGGTGGAGACATTACATTCATTGACTACTCTCACCCAAACTCTATCACAGCATGTCGATGATCTTACCTAGGCCAATGAGGGTGAGAGCAGTAGGCGTCATGTGTCCCCAAATTTGTGTAGTTCATGTGGGAACCTGTGTGATTATGGGACACAAGACACACGATAGGACTCTCGGAAGGATGCTGAGATGCAGGACGCATGGCAAGACTCTCAGTAGGATGATGTGACATAGGAGCAACATCTAATGATGGAGATATCCATATTGAATCATATTGTTCTCACCGATGATCTCTTACAAACTACATTTGGTATTGACTCTCAGGTAATTTGTTACAAGTTTCATCTTGATTTAATATATTGTTATTTGAAATTTGTAATTAATTTTATATGATTATCTATATTATAAGTCAAAAATAACATGTATGTAATATTCTGCGCAATGAAATTCTAGGGTCAGAGTCTTCATCCTATCTCTGTTCGCCATCCATTGGTGGGTTATGAGAGGAGGTCAAGTTAGCAGGTATGTAATTTATCACATGATCATAATTGTTGTAGATATGTCAATGGTAATATTATTTTGTGACAATTTGATGATTTCAATAGTCACCGACACCTCCACGGTTTCCTTGGTCCCCTGGACACAAATCCACCACTTTTACGGAGGTAAATTTAACCATTTCTAATCATTATGCATTTTCAAAATAATGTTATGTATTTTGTTTGAATAATCATGAACTTGATTTTAGATGTTGAATGTGGAGACTCCTCCTCATCTTCGTGAGTCAGCATAGATAGGCATCATTGCAGCCATGATGTCTTCAAATCCTTTGACCGAGGTATGAGGCAATAACATGAAAACATCATAGTTTTGTATTTCTTGTTTTATCTCATGTCATTTGATGTACATAAATGATATTTATGTTTAGTCAGTTTTGCTTCTTGATGCTTCTCATAGGAGGTCACAACTCTAGCCCGTCCAACTACAAACAAAGAAGCTAGAGACAAGATGATGGAGAGTGATCATTAGATGGAGGTAAGTGATCGATTACATATGTGATGTTATATATTTGATGTACATTTTCTATAGTAATGTGCATATTGTTTGATTGTATTAAGAGGTGGAGCTACATGAACTTGAACAGTCGAAGAGGTCTACTCGATGAAAGAGAGAGGATGAGTCATGGATTGGCTCTCCATCTTCGTGGTCAAGCAAGGGCTGCTGATTATTTCATAAAAGTCCATAGGAAACTAGTTTTGGAACTTTTTTTGTATGCCTAGATGGATTTGTATATACATAATTTTGTATGTTACCTATGTATATTTATGTATATATGCATGTATGGCTTTGTTTGGACATGCCTAAATGGCTTTGTATGTAAACTAGATGTTATGTTCATGACATTATGTATATGACAGTTTATATTAAATATTTAATACGATGATCAATTATCATTACAGGAATTTGGTTTTACACGTGCCAATTGCATTTACTTGAAAATAACTTATAAATCATTTTCAAATAATCCATTTTGTGCATATCTTGCAACCATTGCATTTTGTGGGACTGTGCATTTCTTTGAGGCATCATTTCAAATAGTTCATGCACCTTGTCTATGCTTCCACACTTTCCATACATGTCTACAAGGGTAGCTGCAAATACAATACATGTGACAAAATTCCTATATCATTTATGCTTTGATGGTTGTCCACACCATGTTCCCCATATTCCATTTTGGCATAGGCAAGGAGGAAGTTGGATAATGTTGTGCAATTTGGTTTTAGACGTACCAAAATTTATGTTTGGTTGAAATTTACTTTTGTGCATTTGCTTAAGATTTTTTAAAGCCTTATGAAAAATCCATTGCATACATTTCTTGCAATCATTGCATTCCATGAGACAACATTTCTTTGAGGCATCGTGTCAAATAGTTCATGTTTGTTGTATATGCTTCCACACTTTGCATACATGTCTTGCAGGGTACTTACAACTACAACATTTGACAAAATTCCTATATCCTTTTTTCGTTGATGGATGTCTATATCGTGGTCCAAAGATACCACTTCTAAGGTTTTTGGAATTTGGCTTAACATGCTCGCCAATTACATTTTCTTGAAATTTTCTGAAGGCTTATCACCAAATCCATTAAATGTTCACATCTTGAAATCATTGCATTTCTTTGAGCCATCATGCCAAATAGTTCACGTGTCTTGTCTATGCTTCCACACTTTGCATACATGTCTCTAAGGGTAGTTGCAACTACAACATCTAACAAAATTCCCATATGTTTTATCCTTTGATGGATGTCCATTTTGGCATAGGCAAGGAGGATACTGGCTAAGGTTGTGGAATTTTGCTTTACACTTGCCAATCACATTTGCTTGAAAGTTTCTAAAGCCTTATCAAAAAATCCATTTTGTTCATATCTTTCAACCATTGCATTCAATGAGGTGACATTTCTTTGGGGCATCATGCCAAATAGTTCACATGCCTTGTCTATGCTTTGCATACATCTCTACAAGGGTAGCTACAAAATTACAACATGTGATAAATTTCCTATATCTTTATGCTTTGATGGTTGTCCATATGCTGTTCCAAATAATATATTTTGGTGGATGTCCATACCCTATTGCAAAGATCCCATTTTGGCATTTACACATGTCAATTTATTTTTCTTGTATGTTTCTAAAGCCTTATAAAAAAATCCATTTTATGCATATCCTACAATCATGGCATTCCACGAGACCACATTTATTTGAGGCATGATGTCAAACAATTCACTTGTCTTATCTATGCTTCCACATTTTACATATATGTCTTCTAGGGCAGTTGCAACTACAACATCTATTGAAATTTCCATATCCTTTATACCTTATCAACAAAACAATATTGTGCATATCCTACAATCATGGCATTCCATGAGATTCCATTTATTTAAGGCATCATGTCAATCAAGGTTATGGGACAATAAGGTTATGGAAATGCTCTTCCATTATTTGCATATCCTATAACCATACCATTCCATGAGACCACATTTCTTTGAGGCATCATGTCAAATAGTTCACTCACCTTCTCTATGCTTCCACATTTTGCATACATGTCTTCTAGGGCAGTTGCAACAATATTTTTCAAAATTCCGATAGACCACATTTTTTTTGAGGCATCATTCAATGCAACTACAACATTTGATAAAATTCCCATATGCATTTTGTAAGAATACATGAGATACTATATATTTATATATGATTACCCTAATTAGTAAGAATTAATAAGAAAGAAGCATAATCACAATAATTAGCATTCAAGGATTTCTAATGAAGACCTAGGGTTTGGGTGCCAATGGCAACTCACCAAACCCTCGGATCAATCTTTATAAATGAAGAGATTTTATGATTTAGACTAATACAGATGCTTGGGTATCTCATGATCATATTGAGATCTAATCATTGCTTTGTTTCTTGTAGGGTTTGTTTCCATGCTTCTAATCATAATAATCAAGGTTATGGGACAATAAGGTTATGGAAATGCTCTTCCATAATTTGCATATCCTGCAACCATACCATTCCATGAGACTACATTTCTTTGAGGCATCATGTCAAATAGTTCACTCACCTTCTCTATGCTTCCGCATTTTGCATACATGTCTTCTAGGGTAGTTGTAACTACAACATTTTTCAAAATTCCAATAGACCATGTTTTTTTGAGGCATCATTCAATACAACTACAACATTTGATAAAATTCCCATATGCATTTTGTAAGAATACATGAGATACTATATATTTCTATATGATTACCCTAATTAGTAAGAATTAATAAGAAAGAAGCATAATGGAAATAATTAGCATTCAAGGATTTCTAATGAAGACCTAGTGTTTGGGTGCTAATGGCAACTCACCAAACCCTCAGACCAATCTTTATAAATGAAGAGATTTTATGATTTAGACTAATAAAGATTCTTGGGTATCTCATGATCATATTGAGATCTAATCATTGCTTTGTTTCTTGTAGGGTTTGTTTCCATGCTTCTAATCATAATAATCAAGGTTATGAGACAACAAGGTTATGGAATAGCTCTTCTCATGTCATATGAGGAGATCATGGCCACAATAGCATTAAGATGTTGTGAATTTTAACAACAAATTTCCATCTTTTCAAACTCTACCATCGTACACAGTCAAGAAAGCACAAAACAATCAAAAGCATGGACGATCAAGGGACTATCATGGAATCATAAGGTTTTTATCCATAGAGGGATTGCCTTGAAAGATGTATGACCATGCTAAATTGCTTCTTGTCAAGGCCATGATGTGTCAAAAAGGTGAAGTTACTGGGTGAATGTGAGAAGTCAATTTCAAAGAAGGTTTCAAAAGAGTATCTGCTACTGTCACAATCATGAAAGACTATCATTATGCCATCTTAGAGACCCTATGACTCCAAAAATCACCATGAAAATGAGGTTGAGGATGCTTGGCACTTGAAATGAGACATTCCCTAACATTTACTTGCCCACCTCGACGCGTTGACACAATCTATTTGGCCTCATGACAATCATATCAAAAAATAAGGCACCTGGCAAGGTTGTGTTGCATGAAACTAAAGCATTTTGCAAGAATGCATTTGATTTTGACACAATCAAATGGATTGGAGTTGACCAAAACTGAGAAAGGTTATTGTGGATGGACCCCACATGCACCTATAGATCCTAATGAATCATTCCCAGCTGCCATGAATTCCAAGAACTGCTTTGTCAAAGTTTGGCATTTTTTTCGTCTTAGGGATCTTAAGGGACTTTGCCGGTAGCCTGTTGCCCCAAACGACTGGGGCACTTGGTACATGAAATGAGACATCCCTTGGCATTTACCCATCCACCCTGATGCATTGGTGAAATCCGTTCGGCCCCACGAGCTATGGAATGCAAAATGTCACTCCTAGCACCTTTCCACTACATGAAACTAAAACATTTTGCAATAATGCATTTGATTTCGGCACGGTCAAACATATTGGAGTTGACCAAAACTGAGAGA
Source organism: Cunninghamia lanceolata (assembly GCA_027924645.1). Classification (NCBI taxonomy): domain Eukaryota; kingdom Viridiplantae; phylum Streptophyta; class Pinopsida; order Cupressales; family Cupressaceae; genus Cunninghamia; species Cunninghamia lanceolata. The sequence continues at coordinate 3,849,200 of BSBN01000463.1, read as the reverse complement.
GGTTATTGTGGACGGACCCCACATGCACCTGTAGGTCCAAACAAAATGTTCCCAACTGCTACGAATTTTGAGAACTGATCCGTCAAAGTTTGGTAGTTTTTTCATCTTAGGGATCTTGAGGGACTTTGTGGGTAGCCTCCTGCCCCGAATGACTGGGGTGCTTGGCACATGAAATGAGACCTCCCCTAGAATTTACCCACCCACCCCGATGTGTTGGAACAGTTTGTTTAGCCCCACAAGTTATGGAATGCAAAATGTCACTCCTAGCACCTTTCCACTGCATGAAACTAAAGCATTTTGCAAGAATGCATTTGATTTAAGCACGGTCAAATGGATTGGAGTTGACCAAAACTGAGAGAGGTTATTGTGGATGGACCACACATGCACCTATAGGTCCAAATGAAAGGTTCCCATCTACCATGAATTTTGAGAACTGCTCTGTCAAAGTTTGATAGTTTTTTCGTCTTAGGGATCTTAAGGGACTTTGTCGGTAGCCTGCTGCCCCGAACGACTGGGGTACTTGGCACATGAAATGAGACCTCCCCTAAAATTTACCCACCCACCCCGATGTGTTGGAACAGTTCGTTCAGCCCCACAAGTTATGGAATGCAAACTGTCACTCCTAGCACCTTTCCACTGCATGAAACTAAAGCATTTTGCAAGAATGCATTTGATTTAAGCACGGTCAAATGGATTGGAGTTGACCAAAACTGAGAGAGGTTATTGTGGATCGACCACACATGCACCTATAGGTCCAAATGAAAGGTTCCCAGCTACCATGAATTTTGAGAACTGCTCTGTCAAATTTTGGTAGTTTTTTCGTCTTAGGGATCTTAAGGGACTTTGTCGGTAGCCTGCTGCCCCGAATGACTGGGGTACTTGGCACATGAAATGAGACCTCCCTTAGCATTTACCCGCCCACCCCAACACGTTGGAGAAGTCTGTTTAGCCCCATGAGCTATGGAATGCAAAATGTCACTACCAACAATTTTCCACTACATGAAACTAAAGCATTTTGCAAGAATGCATTTGATTTCGGTACAGTCAAACAGATTGGAGTTGACCAAAACTGAGAGAGGTTAGTATGGACAGACCCCACATCCACTTGTAGGTTGAAATAAAACATTCCTAGCTACCACAAATTATGAGAACTGACCTGTCAAAGTTTCACAGTTTTTCATCTTAGGGATCTTAAGGGACTTTACCGGTAGCTTGCTGCCCTGAACAACTGGGGTGCTTGGCACACAAAATGAGACCTCCCCTGGCATTTTCCTGCCCACCCCGATGCATTGGTGAAGTCCGTTTGGCCCCACGAGCTATGGAATGTAAAATGTGACTCCTAGCACCTTTCCACTGCATGAAACTAAAGCATTTTGCAAGAATGCATTTGATTTTGGTATGGTCAAATGGATTGGAGTTGACCAAAACTGAGAGAGGTTATTGTGGATGGAACCCACGTACACCTATAGGTCTAAATGAAACATTCCTAGCTATCACAAATTCTAAGAACTGATCTGTCAAAGTTTGGCAGTTTTTCATCTTAGGGATCTTAAGGGACTTTGCCGGTAGCTTGCTGCCCTGAACGATTGGGGTGCTCGACACATGAAATGAGACCTCCCTTGACATTTATCCACCCACCCTAATGTGTTGGTGAAGTCTGTTCGGCCCCACGAGCTATGGAATGCAAAATGTTACTCCTAGCACCTTTCCACTGCATGAAACTAAAGCATTTTGCAAGAATGCATTTGATTTTGGCACGGTCAAATGGATTGGAGTTGACCAAAACCAAGAAAGGTTATTGTTGATGGACCCCACTTACACCTGTAGGTCCAAACAAAATGTTCCTAGCTACCACAAATTCTGAGAACTGCTCCATCAAAGTTTGGTAGTCTTTTCATCTTAGGGATCTTAAGGGACTTTGTCGGTAGCCTACTGCCCTGAACAAATGGGGTGCTTGACACATGAAATGAGACCTCCCCTAGTATTTACCTGCCCAACCCAACTTGTTGGCAAATTCTGTTTGGCCCATGAGCTATGGAATGTAAAATGTCACTCCTAGCGCCTTTCCACTGCATGAAACTCAAGCATTTTGCAAGAATGCATTTGATTTCGGCACGGTCAAATGGATTGAATTTGACCAAAATTGAGAGAGGTTATTGTGGACGGACCCCACATGCACTTGTAGCTCCAAACAAAATGTTCCCAACTTCCACAAATTCTAAGAACTACTCCATCAAAGTTTGGCAGTTTTTATGTCTTCGGGATCTTAAGGGACTTTACCGATAGCTTGTTACCTTGAATGATTGAGGTGCTTAACACCATATTTTGTGATCAATATCAACATCATGAGGACACTGATTAAATCTTTGACACATGAAGAAATTGAGAACACTGAAGACATGGAGGACAAAGAAGAATGAAGACATGAACAAACTCTTGTCATGAGGAAGAACCACAACCCAATCCAACTCCTGAAAGCATGACATGTTATGATGAAGAACCACAACCAAATCCAATGATCCAATGGCATGAACTAATGACATAAGCAACTATGTCCTACTATTGTAACATGATAAACATGAATGTTATGAGCTAACATCCAAACCCTGTGACATCAATCTTGATATGACATGAGTGAAACATGAGTGAACAGGATTAAGACCAATAAGGATCAACTTCATCCATCACTTAGATCTAACCCCTTGAAGCATAGCATGATGATGATGTAAACATCAAATGTATACCTGTTGATAATGATTGTTAGTCATAACAACATGCATAAAAATTTGCACAACAAACCTTTATTATCTTGTAAAGTACGATCAACTTGGGATAAGTTGATGACTCCAAGTCTCCGTTGATCAGGTCATGATCATCTGACATTACTCAGAGGTTGATGTGACATGCTATTTTCCATTTCAAGGGGCCTTACATTTTTCTAGATGACCAGTATTGCACTATTTTCTATAGATTTACTCCACAGAGAGGTTAACTCTATTCTATTTCCAAAGATAGATGATATATTTGCAAGTTTGATCAATTATTCTAATTATTGATCATCATGAACTTGTTCGTTCTTCTACACTATATATTTATTCAAATCATGTGTCTATAAGTAGATATTTGCGTATATTCCATGGACATTTGTATGAATTTGCATGATATTTGTCAATTTAACATGCTTTTACTCTAAATATGCTCTGTATTTCCAATTATCTATGGGATATCAACATATTTTATGTTATTTGCTTTTAATTCTCTAGTATTTGCAATTATGGTGATGATCTACTATGAAATTGAAAGAAATTTAAAAGAATGCTTCTAATTTTAGTGAATCTTTAGCCATTGAACCACATACATACAAGATACATTCATGAGAAGGAATCAAACCATATGTCACCAAGATGTTCCACAGCTAGATATGGATGATGCTAACTTCAAAGGAATTAGGAATGAAAACAACACATGCAGATTGAAAAGCACTCCAAGGGACGCAGCTAATCAGTGCAGGTATCCAGATTTCAAACATGGATTACTCAAGATTTATGATGATTTGTAATCAAATATGCTTCTCTTTCATTCAATATGCATAACATGTACATTTACAACAACTTTGAAATGAGTCCTAATATTTCAGCAATCAAATTTCAATTAAGTTTCGAATGTTCAAAATATTGTACCCCTGGACCTTTTATAGACTAAGGTGAGGAGGTAGTTACAAATGACCAATGGTCAGGATTTGTCAATTAAGATCAACGGTTGATAATAACTCTTTGACTAAGTCAACTCTTCCTCGTGACATAGGTTTCCAACTGGCAACCATCTAGATGACTCATTATCTTATGAGTGATTTATGCATATGTTCCCTTGATTATGCATCTTCATTCATTCTTCAGGTTCCTCCTCTTCATTTTCTTCTTCTTCATCATGGTCATCATCTTCATTTCTTTCAGTATTGCTGTCACCCTAATGTACATCCTCCTGTATTTGGACCTTCATCATTGTCTTGATGTGCTCATATGCCTACACTATTTTATCTACCTCTCCTCCATCTTGGATTTTGGCTTTCGTGATGTCATGCTTGTGAGATTGGAATTTGGCTTTGAGCACCTCTAGCTTACCTTTTCTGCTATTTAAAGTCTCATTATAAGTTTCCACCCTGACCTTTATCCTCATGATCTCATTCATTACTTCTTTCGTCAGGTGGGTGAGGGGGTCATCTGCTACCAGCTGGAAATTATCATGCAGAGCTTTGATAGCAAAGTCTGCATCCTGATTTTCTATCTTTCCCTCTACTTTTCCTTCTAGGGCTTCAAGGACTTCTACTTCATAAGCCATCATGCTATGTAGCTTTATACTTATATCCTTGAGCTTGCCATTGCATTTCTTCAGGATATCACATTCGAACCTGATATCCTCATACCATATGTCTATCTGTAGGGTGGTGTTATTACTCAACACTTGATTATTTATTAGGATTTGACGATCAATCCTCTTTATTTCACTAAAAGCAGTCAGGTCCTTTTACAATTGGAATGACTGTTTCCCTGTTTCATTTTACATTTTGTCCACCTTTCTCTTTAAACTGCTTAAAGAATTCCACCTCTGTAAGGAGCTTCTCAAAACATCCTTAGCTCCAGTGAGGGCTGACAGCATCCATTTCTCCATGACCATGGTCTCATGCTTCATGAGGTCCAACTTGGTGACCTCCTCTTGGGATATGATAGTTAATGGGACTACCAGATCAACTGGTGTATTGTCAAGGTTAATTAACCCTTTTATGTATGAATGCAGCTGAGCAATGTGCTCCTTATCCTTTTTATTTTTCTCTCTCTCCTTCTTTACCCTTTGGGTCAAAGAATCAATGATGTGTTTCCCTTCCTGACCTTCTTGGTCCTCATTACCAAAACCCAAATCAATAGTTGTGATTTGGAATTCCTCTAGGGTGATCTTGCCCTTCTCCTTTTCAACCATGGGAAGTGCTACCTATGTTGTCCTTCTACCTGTAGTAGGATCTCTCCTAATAGCCAATGTCAATCTGGCTTTCCTCTTTGGCTTCATTATTGTCTCTGCAAACAAGGTGGAAACATCAAATTCTTGAATTTCAGAGCCTTGTTCCATACCTATTTCTTTCTCCAGCCATTGAGGCACATCCTCTCCGAATCCTTGATGTTCTTTGCAAACATCATGTCTGCTTTGATCTCCAGTATCTTCTTTTATTCTTGGTGGAGAAGGCAATTTCTTAGTTTCTTCCTCATGGAGTTCCTCATGAGGGGGATCTTGTTGCATCTCTTCTTATTGAGGGGCTTCTTCCTATAGAGCAGGATCCTGTGGAATGTCCACATGATGATCCTGCACTTGGTCTTGTACTCCCTCCTTCTAACTTTCATGTTCTTTATTGCTTTCGTCATCCTGAGGTATATTGACATCCGTGGATGTCTGTGTGTGTTGGCCTTGTGCATCACCCTGATCTCGGGTCACTTCTTGTTCTGCACCTAATGCACCAACATCCTGTGGCTTAAGGTCCTCATGACCTGATTTATCTTCAGCTCCTGTGGTATCCCCTAGATCTCCCTAAGTTTGAGTGGCAGCAGCACCTAATATATCTTTATCGACTCCGCTCTTTTGTTGAACCTCTACTATTTTTGGATGTGTGGGTACCTCATGTTGTTGCTGACCCATATTAGGGGCAATGCTTTCTTTTTCCACCTTCCTGGCCACTTCAATTTTTTCTATTTCATCATGTGCACCCGCCTTATCCTTGGGGCTTACATCATCCCTATATATTAAATCTATAACTGTAGGTCTAGTCACCTGATCAACTAACTTATCAAGCCCTATCTGTTGGCCTGCCCTCTCTGGGCTACTTTATTTTACTTCTTCTGTTTGTTTTACCTCCTCTAATACCACCATTTGTGCCAATGGGGTCCCATGTGGAGTCATGCGGGTACTTGAGGAGAGAGTCTCCATTCTTTGAGAGTCTACATTCTGTACTACCTCATCATCTTATAATTCCACGGTGTCCTCCAAAGAGAAAGGACCACCCTGACCTTCTTTGAGAGCTTCTTTTGTTTGTTCCTCTGCCCTCTCTGTCTTGAACTTTACTATGGTGGGAAGCAGCACATCATGTTGCAGCACCTTCCTAAATGCTTCACCACCGGCTCCTCTTAATACAATAGGGTCGGCCCTGATATCACCTCGCATGGACGTTCTTTGCTTCTTGGGTGGTGATATCAGTGACATCGCCCTCCTCTTCTTACTGACCATCATCAGGTCATCACCTGTAGGTTCTTTGTCTACCTGCACTTCCTCAAACGGGGTGCTCTCCTTTGCTTCATGTTGTGAGGCCTGACTCTCCTCCTGTACTCCTATAGTTTTAGCAACTGCCCTCAAGATCCTTTTTGTCTTTGGCTTTTCACCCAGAGGTTGTGCAGATGAGGCAGATGCCTAACCTGATGTCGATGCACCTGCAACTGGTGTTGATGCAATCCTTTCAATTATCACCCCCTTAGGTTCATCTTCAGTTTTCTTACCTCTAGGGGTCCTTTCCTCTATTTTTGTGTAGGCAGCCTTTCTTGATTGGTTTTTCTTTTCCCACTGAGGAAGTCATCATACTCCTTATCAGCTAGTTCTTGGCTTTTCTTCTTGGCATCAACTGTAAGGGCTATGCCCCTTTTCTTCAATCTAGTTTTTTCTTCACCCACCCAAGCTTGGGTTAATTGTAGCACTCCACCTGTAAACTGATCTAGGGAAATATCCTCTGGCTGTGTTAGATCAGGGGTTGATATGGTGTCATTGTATACTTCTTGTCTTCATATTCGTTAGACATAATCTTTCCATCATCCTTCCTCAATTGTGCTGTTATTGGGATGCAGTCAAATGTCTTTATTTGGTTCAAGGTGAGCCTTTGATATTTTCTTCTCCTCACCTCAGCTTCATCCTCACAATCAGTCCAAAAATCTTCCAGATGCTTCTAATGAATAGGTTTTCCCACTATTTTCTGCATACTGCCATAGGGGTCATAAGATCTAGCCAAGGGAAATGGATGTAGATACATCAGTTTCATACCTCCCATGACATGCTTTATGCTTTCTAAGTCTGATCACATATACCAGCCCATAGAGACTGGAAATAATACTAGAGGAATCTTCTTTTGTTCCTTATATGCTGCAACTATGGTAAACACTTGCCTGAGAAACTCCATTAGGACAACCCCATCAGTAGGGTATCTTGGTAGCATAAGGGGTTGTCCCTCAAATCCTTCTATTCTTATGTATGAAAAGGTGGCAAACTAGATGAACCGGGCGCCATGAATGTATATAACTTCTTGAGCCTCCATGCTCAGTCTCTTGGTTTTGTCTTCCTCCATGGTTTTGACTAGATGCATAGAGAATGCATCATTTACCAATTTGTAATCTAGGAGGTAGTTCTTTCTCTGTAACTGAGGATAGTGATCCCATATGTGGGCATCATCTACATCACCGCCAGCTTTACCCACTGTAGTCAAGGCATCAAAGGTACCCTTATAAGCACATGAATACACAACATATGAGGTCATATGAAACATGCATGCCTGATCTCCCAGGTTCCTCATCCCTTCATCTAGTGCATCACTGATGATCTTGGCCCACAATGGCTTGTTATCTGTAAATAGGACCATCTGGATGACTCCAAATATCCAATTCTCAAAATTCCTAGCATGAACCCTACCTGTCATCCTGCTTAATAGGGCAATCATGTATTGGTACTCATCATCAAAATCAAATTTGTATAAGTGTATGGGAAATTTAGCTGAGGTAGTGTAGGTGCTGCTTTGTGACCTCCACTGATACATCCTCTTCCTTGCACTCTTCTTATTGTTGTTGTATTTTGTGTCCAATTTACGTAGATCTACACTCACCACCTTCTTTCCAACTGGCAGGTTAAAAGTAGAGGTGATGCCCTTAATTGAAAAGTCAACATATACTCTTCCATGTTTCTCCACCTGCCTGGTTTCAGGGTTATAGTTCCTGGCACATTCCACTACCAAATCTGGGGTCTCCATGGCATATGGAAATCCGGTTGCATGCCACATTCCTGAAACATATATTACATCCAGAAGGGTATTATCCTTATCATGATCTATTCTTGTTGACCATGCCGCTAGGTCCGTATCCCCTTGTTAAGTATCACCAATGATGCCATACTTAAACTGTACTCCCTCGGGCTAAACTAACATAGGCTTAAGAAACTCCAAGTTAGACCTGTTCCTTCTAAGATCTGCCATTGATTCCTACAACAAACAGGATTTGTCTTACCACACAATGTGCATATGCATTCATATAACATGTACTTCTACGGCATCATGCATACTCTATCTACTATTCTTTACTTCATCATGATATGCATATCCATAGATTCAAACCGTAAGAAAGAAACATACACCCTACCTGAACACTGCAGAAAATGACAACAGGAGGTGTTTTCACTTACTTACCTGATAATGCTTTCCTCCTGGGTTAGATGGATGATTACGAAAAAGGGGTGCAAATGCTGAAGATCACCTATTCCGTTACGCTGAAAGCTCTAGTCCGTTAACAGGTAGCTGTATGGGGGTTTGACTTCTCTGCTCTGTAATTTCTTATTTTTTTGTAAGGTAAATGAAAATAACCTTGGAAAATTACCTTTAAATGCATCCGTAGGATGAATTAGGGTAAAATTAAGTTGGGATGGTTAAATCTGTTGATCCTCTGTAGAGAATTCATGGATGATGCCAAGTGTTTGATTTGTATTTGACATCGGCGGGAATCTAGCTACCGCATTTAAGTGCATTTAATGTCAGGGAACAGGGGGTGATCTTCAAAAGATCGGGTGATATTGAAAATATGACCTCCTTTGTATGAAATGACCCCCTTGCCGTTGAGCAACAAAACTAATGTAAAGGAATCGGGTGATGTGGTCAACGTTGACCACGTGTATATCGGGTCATGGATTTAATATCAGGAGATGTTCAAAATATGACCCCCGCAACTAGAATGACCCCCTTGGGAAAATATTGGGGTGACATCAGCATGTCAATGACTTTGTTTAATCTTTGTGTTTTAATGACGTCACCGTCATGTTATTGAATATGGTAGGAATCGGATATATCCCTCCGTGAGGTAGAATGGAGTGATGATGTCATCATCAGGGTGGTTTCCTTCATTCATTGGACTTAGATGACGTCACCGTCATATTGGTACAGGGTGATATTTTGCGAAGAGGGTGATATTCGTAAGATGACAGATATTAAATATATGACCCCCACAAAAAAAATATGAAGTCGTTTGACGGGTAGATATCGACTACTACATAAAATTGACATCTGCATTTGATAGATCAAGTGATTATTGGGTGATAATGCAATATCGGAGTGATCTTATATAATATGACTGATGTTTGAAATATGACCCCTCCCTTAGAATATCAGGTTTGACTAAAACTTTGACTTAACATAACTTTCTTCCCTTAGAGAATTTTGCGGTGATCCAAAAGGCAAACCTACTTGGAATTTCGTGCACTTTCCAACCATGAGGTTAATAATGTTAAATACTGAATTTGACAACTGACCTCATCATGGTGACATATCCACCCTCTTTCAGGGTTACATGCATGACTTAATTTTACCAGACCGCCCAAAGTAGAAAAATAACAAGCCAAAGTAGCAAGAAAAGTTGGGTCCCTATTTTGTCAAGGCAAAATGGGGCGTGTTGTGTAACCACACAACAACTTTCCACCAAAGAACATAACCAAATTCCAATGATTCAAGTGATGGGATCACATTCTAACATAGTATTTTAACTCTTTCTAAGTATAAGTATTATAATCTTTCTGAATGATAAGGTTTTCATCATGGCGACAAAGCTAACAAAGGATCAGGTGTGTGCAGATGATTAATTATCCTCATCTTGAAAGTAAGTTGAAAACATGAGTAACTGATGTTAAGCTACATAATTTGGGAGCATCCCTCATAGCCAACTTGGATAGAGCCTTGCTGCTAGCAGGCATCCATAGCCCCGACAAGGTTATCTATACAATCCCCCTAAGTAGAGCCCCACTACCAACAAGCGTCTATAGCCCTGGTAGAGTTACTTAGATGGCCTAATCTTATTTCTTTTGGATTTTCAATATTTATTCTCTCTATTCATATGATGTCATCATGTAAGCTTAATGTGCAGGGCATGGTCACTTGCTGATTTAGGTTGGAGATTGCATTAGTAGCTGTATACACCTAAAAATGACATGACTCTATCCAAATAAATATTTTTAATATTTATTTAAGTCTATTTCCTCTATCCATAAACAAATAATTAAATTTATTTATTCAATTAATATTTCTCTAAGTTAATTAAATATCAAAAATATTTAATTACTTCTTCTAAAGTCAAAATTAAATAAAATCCTTTATTTAATTTATTTCTTCCAAACAATTAAATAATTTCTAATTATTTAATTAAGTCATGCATTCTTCCAAATTTAAATAAATTATTTAAATTTATTTAAATCCTCTTAATCTCTAAAATAAAATATAATTAAATATTTTATTTTATTCTTCTATCTTGCACAAGATAAATTAAATAAATTTATTTATTTAATTTGCTTTCTTCTAAAAATATCTTCTTACTTTCTTTCTAAAATTGTAGGTCATGCATATCTAATTAATTTATTTAATTAGATATTTCATCTATTATTCCTCTCATCTTTTTAGGATTTATTTCCTTTAAAGCAAAAAATCAAATCAAATCTTCTTCCCTCTCCATAATCAATTAAATAAATTGTATTTATTTAATTAATTTCCTTATTCTTCTATTTTCTATCAAATGATTAAATAATTTTAAATTATTTAATTATTGCATCCTTCTTCTAAAAATAAATAAAATTAAATATTTTATTTATTTATTCATGATGCACATAAATTAAATAAATTTTATTTATTTAATTTGTATTTCATTGACTCTTATCTATATCATTTTCTTCTAAAAATAAATCTTTCTTGTCACACAAAAGCAAAAGCTGAGTTAACTGATTTAAAGTAACTTTGTTTTTATCAACAAACTCTTAAATTAGAAAAATATATTCTAATTTATGAAATCAAAGCTCATCCTCATCAAGAAAGCAGTTAACTCAACAAAGCATCTTTTTTAATGACACATGTCCTTCTTCTATTCGCGCATGTTCTCTCGAACATCCTCTACCATTGATCTTCTTATTTCTTCTACACCATTGATCTTCTCTCACACAATCCTATAAATACCCCTATATCCTTCCATTTCAAAGTCCAAGCTTTCCATATCGTTACTCTACAGAATTATCAGTGCACCATATCATTCCATACCAATCTATAGCTTGTGATCATCCTCCTTTGTATTTGAAGTTCATCTTCACTGCAAGAAGTATCCTAGCCATTTCTCCATTGCCATCTTGAAGAACAAAGCAAGGAAGTGTGCTTCCTGAGGCCCACAGTCTTCACAACAAAAAGATCGATCGAGAATAGGCGAGCAATGGAAGCCGTGGGATAACATAGTTTGTATGATTCATTCTTATTTTAAAGCTTTTTTTATTTGCATGTTCTATTGTGTTTTTGGGTTTGATATTAATTTATGATATTATCCACTTTTACCCATTACAGTAGCAAGGGAGTCCCTTTAGATTTTTCACTTAACATCTATACTTGTGTGTTCCACAAACCCAAGGCTGTTAGGTGAGTCATTGTGAAAAATCACTTTGGTTAAGAAAAGGCACCCTGATGAAAAAGATACCACAGACCTGATCACCAACACTTCTCAAAATGAGTCATAACCTATGTAGGAATTTGTTCTCATCACTTGAATCTTAACAATTTGGTTGTTTTCTTTGGGTGATGAGCTGCATCATCTTGACTAACCAAAACAGAACTCAACAAGCAAACAAACAAGCAAAACAAAATTGTACAAACAACTATACAAATATGCACACTATGATACACATGACCTACATGACACTATTTCGGGCTTGAAAGTAATGCTTGAGGAACTGTCCATTAACTGGTAATGGAACATCTTCACCGGTTAAAGTCTTTAGCCTATAGGTGCTCTCTTAAGATTTCTGAAACTTGAAAGGGACCTATCCAAAGTTTATCAAATTTACCATGATCTCCTTTCATTTCATGTGCTTTGTCCTACATAAGGACTAAATCTGAAATTCTAAAAGCCTTAACTTTGGCTCTTTTGTCAAACCAATGCTTGACAATAGCTTGATGTTTAGCAAATTGATCAATTGCTTTATTTCTTTTTTCTTCTAGGTGCATCAACTGAAGCAACCTAACTTCTTGTTTATTATCTATACCTAGATACTCTTGTGCAAACTGCAGTGTGGGGATCTTTAGGTTAACAGGGAGGATAGGATCCACCCCATATACTAGGTGAAATGGAGAATTTCCTAATGCGACCTTCATCCTTGTTCTATCTACCCACAAAGCATACTTTAATAGAGTATTCCATTCCATTGGGTTCTTTTCTATCAATTTCTTTATGATGTTCAATAAATTCTTGTTTGTAGATTCTGCTAATCCATTCCCTTGAGGATAGTAATTTGAGGAAAACTTCAAGATGATTCCATGGTCAAAAGCCCAACCTGATAATATTATTGAAGCAAAGGCAGACCCATTGTCACATACTAAAGCATAAGGAACTCCATACCTGGTTACTATGTTGCTTTCCAAAAACTTGATTACATCCTCAGCATTGCATGTCTTACTACTGATAGCTTCAGTCCACCTGGTACAATAATCAGTAACAGTCAACACATACCTATGGCCTGAAGATGATGGAGGGTTGATAGGTCCTATGAAATCCATTCCCCATTGAGCAAATGTGCTCATCTCCATCACTCACTGCAAGGGCTGAGCAACATATTTTTCTCTATTTGCAGCAACCTGACACATATGACAACATTTGATGTGTTTAGCAGTATTTTTAAAAATAGTGGGCCAGTAATACCCTGCTCTGAGGATAGCATGAGTGGTAGCTAAGTATGATCCATGTGCAGTTCCAAACTTGTCATGTAAGTCTGTCAGCACTTTGTCCACTTCTTGCCTTTCTAGGCATTTAAGATATATTCCCTCATAGTTCTTCTTGAAAAGGACTCCTCCTTTTATCATGTATTTTTGTGATCTTATTTTTAAGGCTCTCCTCTATGAGGCCTGCAATCTTGAATGACATCTTCCAGTATTCAAGATATGCCTGATGTTTGAATACCATTCTCCATCTTCCCTTGCATTTATGACATACTGCTGACGCATGATGTTAGGATCAATTTTAGATATCATCTGACTCAATGCTTGTCCTCTCACTAATTTCATGGGTGTTATGTCCATATCATACTCTTGGAGGACAGTAATCCATTTGGCTCTCTTTTCACCTGGTTCACTTTGCATTAAAAGCATCTTTACTGCTGCATCTGGTACTACAACGATCACCTTACTTCTTGACTGCTCGGACCAGAGCAAGCGCTTGTCTTTCAACATCCATGTATCTGAGTTTTGCATCCCTGAAAGGATAACTCATGAAGAAGAACTCATTTCTTTGTGTTAATACTATTGCAAATGTATGCTTTGAAGCAAATGAGTAAATATAGAAATCTTTGGTATAATCTGGACTAATTAGAACTGGAGCATTAGATATGGCTTTCTTGATATCTTCAAAAGCTACTCTAGCTTTAGGTGTCCACTCAATCTTGGCATCCTTCTTGAGCATGGCATTCAATGGTCTAACAATTTCTGCAAAACTAGTAATAAACTTCCTAACAAAATTGATCTTACCAAAGTAATATTTGAGCTCCTTCTTGCTTCCAGGAAGCTGTATCTTCATGATTGATTCTTCTCTATCAGGTTCTATGATGATCCCATTCTTTGTTATCAGGTGGCCTAATAACTTCCCTGTAGTTACCCCAAATATGCATTTCTTAGGGTTTAGGGATATTCCATAATGTTCACATTTCTTTAGTACCTTCCTGAGGTCTTCTACACGATTTCCTCTCTCTTTAGAGAAAACTGTCAATTCATCCATGTATATGACTATACATTTACCAATTAGGCCTCTGAAGGCTATATCCATTGCTCATTGAAATGTTGCTCCAGCAATGATCAACCAAAAAGGCATGTGCCTGTAGACCAATATTCCCCACTTAGTGGTGAATGCAGTCTTCAATCTATCTATCTTGTCTACCATCACCTAGTTGTAACCTGAAAAACCATCCAAAAATGACATCATCTTTGCACCATTTACAATTTCCAGGACTTCATCCAAAGAAGGCAAAGGATAGTTGTCCTTTTCAGAAGCTCTATTTAAATTTTTGAAGTCTACACACAACCTAATGTCACCATTCTTCTTCCTTACTGGGACCAAGTTAGCCACCCATGTAGAATGTCTCACAGGAAATATGATCCTGGCATTAAGCAATTTCTTCACTTCTTCAAAAATGATGGGCTCCAGTAAAGCATTAGGAGGTATCTGTTTCTGTCTAAAGGGCTTGACATCTAGCTTTAAAGGTATAGTATGAGTGATAATTGATGTATCATAAGTTTTTAACTTATCATATGTCCAGGCAATGACATGGATGTAATCTTTAAGTACTTGGGTTATTCCCTCCATCTCTTCTTCTGTACACACTTTTCTAATCAGGACATTCCTTTTTTCATCATCATGTCCAATGTTAACTTGTGAATACTCTCCTCCATTTGCTTTAGGGATATCTTTCTGTTTCAGCATGTTGTCTAAATCAACTGCTCTTTCCAATTCTATCATTCCCTTAGGAATCTTATTACTAGGCAACTCTAGGATCTCTTCTTCTTCCCATATATGATCTTCCACATTTCTTTAATCTATGATCTGTGCATCAAAGACATCTCTATGGATATGAAGTCTAAAATATGCTAGTCATCATCAAACACTTGAAGGTTAACTACATTGTCTGGTACAGAGGGTACTGATACCAATTCAACTGAAAATCTCTTCAAACTAGATATGGACAATGGTTCCAAAGTACTTGCGGCTTGGGCCAAGGCATCTGCTCTGTGATTTTGTTCTCTAGGCACTTGGGTGATGTTAAATGCATCAAAATCTTCTATCAGATCCCATACCCTATGTCTATAATTGGAGAACTTCTTGTAATTACAAGAATATATCCCTCTTGTCTTAATACCAATTCTGAGTCTCCATAAAAATGTAGAATCTTCACTTTCTTTCTGAGTGCAAACAATATCCCATGAATCAAGGCTTCATACTCTGTCACATTATTTGTGCATGGGAATTGTAATCTATATGCTACTAACTAGGATTTACCAGCTGGGTCAATAAGATCTATTCCTACTCTAGCCCCTTGTTTTGATTTGGATCCATCAAACATGAGGATCCATGGCTTATCTTTAGTTAAAGGCTTGTCTGGGCCTTCTCTTTTCTTTTTAGCTTTGGCAGCTGCACCATTTGATATCCATTTCAATTTTGGTGTTTCAATTTTCTCAAACCTCACCTTGTCTGGCTGATGTGAAGCTGATATTCCTTCTTCTTCTTTACCATCAGAAGGAGGATCCTCTGAATAAGGCAATGTCTGCTTCTTCAATATATGCAAACATAATGAACAAGTGGTTTATGAATGTGGAGCTTCATGTAACCTGCACCATCCCTTAATTAAGGCATCCTGTGGGGATTTTTGCTGCTATATCATCTTTTGAATCTGCTTTGACAAAAATTCTTCAAACTTGGACAAATTACTGTCTCTATCTTCATCAGATATTTCATAATTTGATTCAACCAAGCAATCACTCCTTGGGGTGATTTTCTTGTTACTCTTAGCAATACTCTCACTACAAACCCATGACATTTGCTTTCTTCTATTCCTGCAGATGACAAACAACAATCAGTATCACTATCACTATAGGTATAACTTACACCGGATGATGCTGATGATACCTCACTACATGCTTGTTCCAGTTCCATCATGTCTAAGAAAGAATCACAGGTCTTTTCAGAATGCGCCTCATCATGTAACCTGCACCATCCTTCAATTAGAACATCATGAACATGCACTTTTAACAATTGACAATGTTGCACTTCTTTGGACAGGTGCATCTCAAAGTTCTTGAAGTGATCTACTTCTATCTTATTTTCAAGGCTACAATCAGATTCTAAAATTATCATGTCATCTCAGGGATTATCATCATGAACATGAACATCATACATGAGGATCTCTTCTATTTTGATAGTCTAGGGTCTAATGGAGTAAACTCTGGGTTCAACATCCACATACATGATCTCATTGGTTTTATTGTATTTAGTGATCATATGTTTCATGTGAGGCTTAGTATCTATCCTTATTTGATTAGGTATTCCTTTCTAGGGTAACCACATATGACTAAAAACCAATCTTTGCTAAGCAGCATCCCATAGGTATCAGGTATATCCACTACCTGAATATCAATGTAGTACTTGATTCTTGGATCTGATGCTAGCTGCATATGAATGTGAGTTAGTTCTCCTACTACACTCACTTCTGTTTTATCTAACTGTGTTACTTTCTTTAGTGACTTAGCAGGATGTGATGCCCCGTCATGCAACCCTAGAGAGTTAGGCTAACAGGTGCAAGATTTATAAAAATATTTTTTTTAAAGCAAGGGAGAGAAATAATCATCTAAAATAATTACATTGATAACAACATTAATATAAAATGAACAGCTAACACCTCTAGGGAACATAAATGCATCATAAAATTATAGCAATATAAGTGATATACAAACGATACATCAGAATTACATTATTCATTTACAAATATGAACCGTTACAAAAGTTTAAATACAAGATTACATGATTACAGGCTTCATGACCGATCACATCGGTTAACAGAATACAACAAGATTATACAAGATAGCTCTGAAGATGCAAGAACAAGTTTGGAATTGGAGTCATGACTGCAGAGATCACGAACGTAGATCGACCAACAAACCCAATGGATTAAGCTCTTCCACCCAACCATGTGGAACACTGAGGTCCACCCCTCTGAACTAGGAGATAACAATGAGGTTCCCTGACACAAGCAAGGACAAAAGGACTAACAAAAGACAAACATGCGGGCAACACTAAACACAACAATCAACATCCAGAGGCAAACCTAGAGTGCAGTAAGATAGAGTGTCATCACATGATTAATGGGTTACCATGATTATCTCTCTCTAGATGCCGGCCCCCATCTATGGTTACCCTGATAGCCTCTCTCTAGGCGCTGGCCCCATAGGTTACACATACAGTCTATCTTAACTAGATTAATGAGAAGTTTACCCTTTTTCCCCCCGTTAGTTAATTATTAGTTTTTCACTTATTATTCACCTCCAATGGGTTACCCAGACAACCACTTTGGGTGCCAGCCCCACATCGGAAGCCACTCCCCTTCCTGCACTCAGTTGACCCAACCCAACCAGGACAAAAACACAAGGATACACATGGAGTACCTCCAACTTTCACAAGAAGTCAACTCAAACTAGAGGCATGCCAGATCTAAATCTTTAATCAATCGCTCTCTCTCAAGAACACAGAGAATCAAAACATCAACAAGGACACAGTAATATTTCCCCACACAAGAGTCTCAATAAAACCTTTGGATAAGTGATACAACCAGGAAAGAAAATGACCAAAGTCCCTTATCTTGACTCAAACACTAACCACCAATATTCATAACCATTCAAGTAAAAACCCAAATCAAATTTAAACAATACAAAAAATTTTTAGAAACCATCATAATGGATTTATTACTCAAACATAACTAATTCTTTAAACATTAAAACAAAAGAATCTATTTGTTCCTATTAACTAATTTGTGTAAAAGAACTATCCTATAAGGACTAGATAAACAATTACCCTAGTTTCCACAACTTAAGAGAGATAATAATAATCTTGTATCATAAAAAAAAAAATAGTTACAACTCTAATTTAAATGATCTAAAAAAAAGAAACAAGATAACCAATGATAATGTATTGCAATATTCCATTCTGAAAGAAAGGAATTGAACTACGTTCCTTATTCCAATACAAGATATAATACCTCTATTTAATTTTTTTTTGGATCTATAATATAAAGTTTAAAAGACTTGGCTAAGAAAATTTGTATTACAAAACAAAACTTTTAACAATAACTATACTAAGTAGTATTTATTATTCTAATAAATTCCATTCGAAAATTCATTATCTAATCTAGACTACACTGTGCAACTGCCCCTACCTCCAAAGATTTATAAAAACTCCAATATATTGATTAAAAGAAAATGTATTCTAGAAACTCGACGAAATGGTCTATAACTAAGTTGCTTATCAAAATCACAGCAGACTAATGATTCAACTTTATTGCAGAAAACACCAGAGTTTCTAAAATCGAACCTTTCTATTTGCATAAAATTCAAAATCTCAAAAGTACACTAATTCCTATTCCCTATTAGACTACTAATCTTACTGGGATCAAATTTGGTTAAAAACAAAATTTAATAAGATGTAATAGATAAATACTCGGTAGCAAGACACTAAGATGTGTATCCTAATTCCTAGATTAATACATAAGATGTCATACCTGACTATAGTTACACTAATAATACGGATGACATCCTCCTAAAAACATGGTTACTTTCAATTAATATAAAGTACTACATACGACATCATTTTGAAAAAAGACTAAGACCGGCTTAATAAAGCAATAACCACATTCTTAATTCCATATCTAAACTGTGACAAAAGGCCCGATCTGAATTGTTCATATATCTAATTTCTAATATTATCCAAGTCTCTCACAATAGAAACTCCTAATATCTATAACAGCAACCTGCTATCTTAGCGATTGGTTAAATCTCTCATTTGCAGAGAGAATACAAGGGAATTTGTTAAAACATATGAAGATAATGGATTTGGTCTCTTGTGATTAAATAGGCAGGATTTCAGACAACATCTTGAAAGCAATTCAAAGCCGACTAAAGGAACGATCAGAGGTGACACAAAAAGGTACATTTGTTGGACAATAGCAGGAACAAAGAAAAAAAAATACTAATTAGTTTTCTTTTGCCAATATGCAAAGGGCAGAATCTACAGAAGAAAAAGATGATAAGCCAAGGATAATGTAAGCTATGGCTTAAAACACAACCCACATCTGAAGCAATCAATAGCTAAATGATGGTAAGAGATAAAAACTATACTGAAACACATGTTGATCTGCTTATTAGAAGAGACGTCCTACACCCTATAGGTGACAGAAACAATTGGATCGATAAACTAACCAAAGTGCTACTAAAGAGGTCGATCAACACTGGTAGAGGTAGAATTGTCTCAATCAGGGTGGAGTAAATACTTTTCTATATGTCTAACCGGATGAAGCGAAAAGATTCGTTTGCAAAGAAAATACAACAGGAATAATGGCAACAACACAAAAATGAGGTTATAATAGGTATCCCAAAAAAATTCATCTACCAGAAGTTGCTAGACAATACATGCATATCCTAATGGGTTAAGCAATGGAGTGCAAATCATTCCGTTTAAAAGGAATGGAGCTAACTTATGGTCAAACGCCACTAATGAACTGTTTAGCATGGCCACGATCAGTATGGAAGAAGATGCACAAGAACCGGAAAAGATACAATTGAGTTTTGTTTAAAATTGACATAAATATCAATGGAGAGTAGGTAGATTGATTGGTATACTTGCAGAATAATCGACCATGGCGAGATTGAATGCTCAGAAAAACAATAGACCAAAATAAGGATCACATACCATCCTCAAAATAATCAACAGAAAAATTTGAACTTGGCAAAAACAGAAGTGAGAATAGTCTCTCAAGTTATTATGCATGCAACCATTGGAAGCCAGACAAGCCTAATAATTCAAACAAAAAAAATCACACAGAGACACCAATGGACATACCTGGAATTTTCTCAGAGTCTTCTCCCCCCTCCCAGATTTTCTTGTTGTCAAATTTTCTCCCCATTTTACTTCCTGCTCCCTCTAAAAATAAACAAAAATTAATAAATGTCCCCTCACACCATTCCCTCTGGGAATCCCACTAACTCCCCTTTTTACATAAAACAATTAATTTTCAAATCTCGAACAACTTATTCCCACTAACAAAATTAATGACACTATAAGATAAAATCTCCTCATGATAGACAAAATTAGTAACGTATAAAATATTAACAATATCATTATGAAAATCATTAAAACTATTAATTTACTCTTTATCAACACTTAAATAATATTCCCAAATTCACAATAATGAATAACGACTAGCAAAACTATTATGTCTAACTTATTATTGTTATTACTATAACTCAATTCCAATCATTTCATGAGGACTGAAACCATCAATTTCAAGCAACGACAAATATATCCCAGTGATGACCATAAACCAGAGATAAGGACCAGAGAGTGGTATCAGACTCATGACTACAATTGACGACGGAAACTGACCTAGGGAAACCCCACGTTATCTCCCATCCATTTTCCATTGGTGTAAGGGCTCACTCAGACCCACTAAGTCAGGTGGAGTCTAAGCCCGGTACCTACAACCTGCATCAAAACAATAGGTTGTATACAAACATATGTAAATATATCAGACACACAGAGTCAGGGAATTGCAATGTAGTAGGGTGCTCGAAATGAGCAATGCTACACCATCCCTACTCTAGAGCAAAACATGACATTTCTAAATAACAATTAGATAGCATAGTAACATATTTCCGCAAAATAATTAACCATCAACTAACTGTTGTCTCTTAGATTTGCACCCTTTGCTGCTGTTGTGAAACTTTAGCAATCTGGAGAAACATGGGAATGATCTTGAAGTGTGGGACCTTGCGAATTGAGATCAAACCTATGTTTCTCTAGATAGCTAAAGTTTCACAATAGTAGCAAAGGGTGCAAATATTAGAGACAACAGTTTCTAGCACGCCCAGTGGGACCAGTTCGATGAACTTCTCATCAAGATACTAAGAGATTTGGTGTTTCTCCTAGTATTACCAGCCTTTAGAGGTAATATTCAACACCATGGTGACTCTACTGAACAAATCTACTGGTGAAAGCAGTCCAAGTACCTAAAATTTCATCAAAGATTAGGATTTTGGTGGTTTTCCTGGTCTATTCAGCTTACAGAAGCATTTCAATCACCTGGTGACTCCCTTTCTGGTATGTATCCAGTTTCATTTTGGTTACAGACCTTTTTGCTCTAATTCTAACATTTCTATGATTATCCAGCATTTAGATGCTATAAAATGTCAGAATTTTATGGGAATCATGGCTATTCCCCTACCCCTAATCCAAATACAGGCTATTGGCCCCCATATCAGCAATACCAGACCCCAAATGCCTTTGATTTTATGCCATACAGCCCTGCCATTGTAGAATATCAGCATCCTCATGATGCTTGCACTCTTACTCAGTCTTCTCAGCAGCCTAATAATGCTTATTATCAACCCCAAGAAGATTATTTTGATCCTAGCCAGTGCAATTACCCTCCTAATCTGACTCAAGATCTTGCCCCTAAGAATATTGATGCTTTCAATGAGCTCATGAGTAATTTCCTGAAGCTGGACAGACTTTTGGATAGTGAAAAAAGAGAAGCAGAGTACAGTCAGCCTTAGCGGTTTTATGACCTCAGCATCATAAGCTTATATGGTCTCAAGAGATTGTACCTAGACCTAAATAGGGAGGTTGATGAATTTATAGAAATGCTAAAACGTGACCAGCAGCGAGAGACACAAGAGGAGGTTTTTCAAGAAAGCCTTGTTAAAAGGACGACACCTGCTCAGCTTGTTGCAGAAGAAGCCCCAAAGATTATGATTCCAAGCTTCAGGCAGGATATTCCATCTGTGCCTCCAAAACTGCTTTCCAGTTCTAAAATCCCAAGTTTTAGAGGCCCTCAGCCTTCACAGGAGCCTGTTCCTAGCTTCAAACAAGTTCATCCTTCAAACCAAAGTGAATCCATGAAAGAGCCTCAAACTTCTCTACCATGGCAGCCTTCTTGGGTCAAGCATCCTGGTTACAAAGTACCAAACCTTGTAAAGGCCAATCCTCTCATACCAATTCAAAATTAGGCAGAGGAAAATGTTGCAGAATCCAAGCCTAACATAATTCCAAGTTTTAGGAGTGTTTCTTCAACCCAACAACCAATTCATGACCAGGAACAACCTAGACTCCACAAGTTCCCAGGCTTCAAAGCCTATATCCCTCCATAAGTCCCTGTTCCTGTACAAACTCAGATTATCACTCCCTAGGAACAAATTTGTCCAGAACCCTCTCCCCTCCAAGAAATTTGAAAAGATATTCAGGCCTCTTTCCCTGATGCTATTTCAATCCTCAAGGGTGGTCTTGTTGTCTACCAAGATAGTAGGAAAGATGAGCCAAAAGAGGAGGTGGAAGAAGATAAAACTAATGAGGAGCAGTTTGTTCCTACACTCACAGAGATAAAATTATTTGGACCTATTGCACCTGTGAGTATTCTTAATCCAAATAAGGGATTGAGTCCTCTAGACTTTAGTTCTTTTGAAGCATTTTCTCATGCATCCGATCAAGAAAACAAGGTTGAAATGCAAAGAGTGCATGGGGAAAACCTTCAACTGCAGAGGGAATCTAAACACAATACTACAGAGCTATAGTCAAAGAATGGAGGCATAGGGGAAGGAGTTGTTAAGATCACTGCAGAAGTGGATGATGCTGCCCTACTTCATGAGCTACCTGACTATGTTGAAGATGAAGAAGGTGGGCAGTTGGTTGTGGATATGCAGCAACAAGAGAAAAATGAAAGTAATGACAAATTGCTGTAGGTTGAGGCTGAGCGTGATAGAGAGTTTCTAAACCATAAGAAGGGGAAAGCATGTTTCCCTATGCTAGATGATGCAGAGGCTGATGCTACTAATATGCTTGAGGAGCTTCCATACTTTATTGAAAATAATGAGGAGACTTAACATGGACAAGAGCAAATTAAAGATTTGTTCTTTATTATCCAACAAGGATATCAGCTTCTTGGTGGGGAAGTTTTCTCTTTTGAGCATGTGCATGGCTCATTTTTTGAGCCTAAGTTAGAAAATCATGAACATGTTGTTCATAAGGTGGAGGCAGCCATATTTGTAGTAGAATCGCAGGAGCTAGAGTATTCGGACCAGCAAGAAGCGGAAGAATGTAGCCATGATGACATTATATCAATATTCTTGGTTTCTTTGAAGGAAGAAGGACAAAACCATGAGGTCCCAAGTCAGTTGTTTCACACACAAGAGCAACATGAGGGTCAAATGGAAGGCACTATCATGCCAAATGAAGAGCAAGAAGAGAAAGAATCAGAGCAGATACATGAGATCAACCATCATGATTTACATGTCACTTCAAGGGGATGCCCAATCAGGTATCTAGCCCAGCTGGAGACACATCAAGAGGAGTCACCACTTGTCATGCTTACCTCTAAGTGTGAAGTTGAGCATCAAAATGAGTGGGACCAGCCCATTTATTCACCACAAGTTAGCAACATCAGCAATCAGTCCAGGTGGATAGCTGAGTTTATCTCCATTTTGTGGGGGGTGTTTTATCAATTTATCATATGCCCATTCCCCCCTCATCTCTTTTTAACTGCTCATATGCATGATAAACATTGTAAATTGTTAAGGAAGGGCAGTTACTTTCAGGAACCAATTAATGGCCTTGTTCAAGGTCACCTCTAACTGGTTAGTTTAGGATTAGAGTAGGTTTTATTTCAGTTTTAGGTTTCCTTTCAATAAGTGCCCTTGCAATTTGTTGTATTCTCATTAGGAGATACATGCTTGCTTGTTGTTTTTGTTTTGGCTTGGTAGCTTGCTCATTGTTCCAGCTCCTTTGTTCTTGTTCCAGTCTTTTTGACTCCATGCCCAATGGATGCATCAGGCCACTAATCAATTTGTTTAGTAGGCAAACACCCTTAAGAGGTCGCCAAAGCTGTTGTCATATTTTGCTTAGCCACAAAATATTCCTGTTCCCCTCTTTCTATCAAAGAAATCTGATTAGAGAAAGCCTAAATAGAAGGAGAAAAGGGTTAAATCCTTCACATACTCGTGCTATGCCTTGCCAAAAAATCCCAAAATCTCACTTGAGGAATCTTTGCCAAAAACCCAGAAATCTTTTAGCTTCAAGTATTTTCCATCGCAGGGATTTCTTAGTTTCATGCTTAGTATTTTGTATGCATTTCCCAATGTATGTTCACATATACATTTGCCAATGTATGTTTGCACATACAAAAGATAAGATGCAAAATCCATATACAAGGGTTATTTTGTATAGTCACATTGTACATGCGACATACAATGGTCACATGCAAAGGCAAATATGCAAAGGGTTATGCATACAGTTTTCTTTATATATTGTATGTGTGTGCATATACAAGGGCAACATACAAAAGATAAAGATGCAAGGAAATGTACATCAGTGACATACAAAGGAAATGTACAAGGGAAGGATGCAAAGGAAAAGATACATTGGAAATGTACAAAAGAGAATGTATATCGGCAAATATGCAAGTCAATGTGCAAAGGTCGATATACAAAGGTGTTTGCATATCGGGCGATTGTATCTTATATGCATTTTTCAATGTATATTCGCATATACAAGCAGCAAATAAGGAAGATACAAAGGGTGGGGTCCACCAAATGAATGTATATGCGATTGTATCTTCATACATACAATCGCATATACAATGCGATATGCATTTTTGACATACAACCCTCGGACCCAAAAAGTTATACATTGCAACATATAAAGGCAAAAGCGATTATATGCATCTTTTGTATGTATGTTTGCACATACAGGGATAGATACAACGATGATATACAAGGTGGACCCGACTGGAGAATCAAATGCAGAGAATAATCATTTTTGACATCCGCAGTTTGTATGTAGAAGCCCATGTATGTGCTTATATACAAAGAGAAAAGGTACAAGGGCCGGACCTGTTTCAGAATTGAGTACAATGGATAATCATTTGAGGTCTATAGGTTGTATGTACATGTGATTGCATGTGCCGATATACAATTGCGATATACAATGCCATATGCAAGGAGATGTTCGGTGAGACAATACACATCGGTGGCTCTATTTTTAGTCATTCCGACGGCCGATGGAGGATGCGATTGCTCAGTGATAGGTCTTAGGACATCTCAGTGACAAATCAGATAGTGCCACATCTCAGGGGCGATTCAAAGTAGTTTCAAAAGGTAAAAGACCAGCAATTGTATAAATGCACATGCAAAGCGAATGGAGTATGCAAAAGGCAAAAGGCGAAGGAGACTTTGTATGCGGCATCAAGTGAACCTAAAGGTGTAGTTACAATTGTATATGCAATGGAACATACAAAGGCATATTCAAGTGTACAGATGCAAAGTGATATACAAACATAGTTGACCAAAAAACTTTGATTGCGAATATCTCCCTCATCTTGGTGAATTTTAACATGCTGCAAAAGGCAAAAATGCTTGTTTTTGCCCCCTCTTTCATTTGGCGGGCTTTTGAGGAAGATTTTTTCTCTTTCAAAATTTGGATCTGGATTTGCATGTTTAATCGACTAGACGTTTCAGTGGTCATTTTTGGCAAGATACAAACGCAGATATTTGTTGCATTTATGGATGTGGGTCGATGATGCAACAGCTTGCATTAAAGACCAGAAATATCTCTCATCTGCCCCTGTTCCAAATATTTCATGCCATAACTTCTTGCAGATGGACGTCCTTTCAGAGGCAGATATTTTCTGACAGCGCCCATGGGTGAAATTAATTGTAACCAACTGAGGTCAAAATGTAAAATGATATATATACATGTAAAATAGATGTATTTGTTGTTGGTTGTTCTTCTGGGCTATTTTGTAATGGCTACTTGTCCTCTATAATCAATATAAACTGGTATTTTTGCCCCTCTCTTATGATTTTAGCACTGTGTCTGCTCTTTGGATTACTGTAGGCTGTGTATTGTGAACAACGATCCCTTTCATTCCTCCATTATTCTGTCTTGACCTTTGTTAGAATTAATATGAGTCTAGGTAAGTCTCTCTAGCTGTGAGATTATTACTGTGTTGATTCAGTTGTAGCCAAACACATTCAAATATGGTGTATCACTTATTTTATTTTAGCATTCCTTCTAACCCTTTTCCCAGCAAGCATTAGCACTAGGTTTAGATGCATTTTCTCTAAGCATTAGGCTTAGAAAGAGGAAGTTGACCTTCTCTGGAGGTTTGATCTCAATTCACAATGTCCCACACTTCAAGATCATTCCCATGTTTCTCCAGATTGCTAAAGTTTCACAACAGCAGCAAAGGGTGCAAATCTGAGAGACAACACTAACCATGTCAAATACATCATAACTGAAATAACCATAATGTCATCATCCTACTCATAACACATGCTAATAACCACATCAGTCAACCATAGTCCATCGTGATCATAGTAAGCATAAAGCATAGTCTAATAACTCCAATGTCTCAACTAGCAAAATGCAATATAAAACTACTAGCTGTCTCAACACTGTCTAAAAGTAAAAGGGGAACTAACAACCATCTCAGAACTACAAAAAAGATAATGTAAAACTAGCAATTAACACAAGCCAAAATGAGGGGGCATTACATCCTCCCCCCCTAGAGTTAGGCTTACTCCTGGAAGCCTGCAAATTAGAAATGGTATAACTCTCTCATCCCGGAAGTATCCTCCCAGGTTGCAAAAGTCTCATCTCTAGGGTCCCACCAGACCCTGACCTACTCCACAACTCTGCCCCTGAGATTTTACTCCTGATGCTGAAGCTCGCACATGATCTCCAAAGAAGGCTACCTGTCCTCTACCTGTAGTCTCCAAGGCTGTCCTCTGATGCTCAATCATTGCAAACACTCTATGAGACCTCCTTGGATCACCTACGGTAGGCTCTGAAGCTGCTGGCCTCTGGCCAAATCCTAAAGGGTTCCCCTGAGGACATTGCTGGGTATGTAGCCTTGTTGTCCACAAGAGTAACATCCTGTGCCTCTACTAAAACCTACACCACCTGAAATGGCATTGGCCCACTGAAAGTTATCTCTCCGTATTGTAGATGTGAACTCTGAGCTGGTTGATCGAAATGATCGCGCTTGTTACGCTGCCAAGACCGGTCCTTCCTATTTTGATATCTATTACCCTACTGAGATTGAGGATTCTTTGATTGCGAAGGAGAGTGATGTTGTTGTTGCTGCCCGCCCTTGGCAGGTGCATGATGGTCTCTTGAAGAGCTGGCTACCTGAGACTGACCACCATCACCTACCAAGGGTGCACTCCCGATATGCACACCTATATGCCCTCCAAAAGCCATCTCCAGATTCTCTTCTACCAACCAAGCTTTCTCTACTGCCACCTCCATAGACTTAGGTTTGAATACACGAATCCCTCCACTGATCTGGGCATTCAGGCCCCTGATAAAATGCTACACCAACATAGACTCATCATCACCGATACCCGCATACTGCTTGAGCTCATAGAATCTACGCTCATACTGCTCAATTGTCATGGCCATCTGCCTCAGCTCATGGAACTCATCTGAGCGACGCTACCTCCAATGATTAGATAGAAAATGGGCTCTGAATCTCTCTAAGAACAACTCCCAAGAGACAGTGCTAATATCCAAATGCAGCTTCTGCTCCTCTAACCGCCACCAAGTTGCTGCCATAAGGATGCATGGTGAAACACCTGCCTAAATCCAATAACCAAGTCTCCACCTCTAGACCACTACCAGCTCCATCAAAGGTGGGAGGGCATGCCCTCAGTAGATCTCTCATATGGCTGGCTAGTGTGGCCTCCTGCTCAGCTGTCAACTCTCTTCGCCTGGGTGATCTCTCTCTCTCTCTCTCCCTAGGGTCTGGCTGATCTACCTCCTGTCTAGGGCCTAAGTGGGCAAGGACCTCCTCAAGTAACTGTCACAACTGGGCTCCCTCAGGCTAACCCTGACCATCCATACTCTGACCCCCACCTTCATGGGCACTCTCATGAGGAGAACTGGGAGGAGGTGTACTGCCACCACCTCTCCCATGAACCCTACCTCTGCCACGAACTTGACCTCTACCTCTAGGCATCTTCCTACACACACATACCTCAAAAAAATGAATTCAAAACAAGGAATACGAACAAGGAAAACAATTTTATCTACAGAGTTTAAGCACTAGGTCACATAATGGGCTCAATAATAACTAGAGTACTCAGTGTTCAAACCCTGCTCTAATACCAAATGTGATGCCCCGTCATGCAACCCTAGAGAGTTAGGCTAACAGGTGCAAGATTTAAAGAAATATTTTTTTTTAAAGCAAGGAAGAGCAATAATCATCTAAAATAATTACACTGATAACAACATTAATATAAAATGAACAACTAACACCTCTAGGGAACATAAATGCATCATAAAATTATAGCAATACAAGTGATATACAAACGATACATTAGAATTACATTATTCATTTACAAATATGAACCATTACAAAAGTTGAAATACAAGATTACATGATTACAAGCTTCATGACCGATCACATCGGTTAACAAAATACAACAAGATTGTACAAGATAGCTCTGAAGAAGCAAGAACAAGTCTGGAACTGGAATCATGACTATAGAGATCACGAACGTAGATCGACCAAGAAACCCAATGGATTAAGCTCTTCCACCCAACCATGTGGAACCCTGAGGTCCACCCCTCTGAGCTAGGAGATAACACTGAGGTTCCCCGACACAAGCAAGGACAAAAGGACTAACAGAAGACAAACATGCAGGCAACACTGAACACAACAATCAACATCTAGAGGCAAAGCACGAGATAAGCTGGAGTGCAGTAAGATAGAGTGTCATCGCATGATTCATGGGTTACCCTGACTGTCTCTCCCTAGATGCTGGCCCCCATCTATGGTTACCCTGACAGCCTCTCTCTAGGTGCCGACCCCATAGGTTACACATGCGGTCTATCTTAACTAGATTAATGATGTTTTGATTCTCTGTGTTCTCGAGAGATAGGGATTGATTAAAGATTTGGATTTGGCATGCCTCTAGTTTGAGTTGACTTGTTGTGAAAGTTGGAGGTACTCCATGTGTATCCTTGTGTTTTTGTCCTAGTTGGGTTGGGTCAACTGAGTGCAGGAAGGGGAGTGGCTTCTGATGTGGGGCCGGCACCCAAAGTGGCTATCTGGGTAACCCATTGGAGGTGAATAATAAGTGAAAACCTAATAATTTACTAAGGGGGGGGAAGGGTAAACTTCTCACAAGGACACAATAATATTTCCCCACGCAAGAGTCTCAAAAAAACCTCTGGATAAGTGATACAACCATGAAATAAAATGACCAAAGTCCCTTATCTTGACTCAAACACTAACCACCAATATTCGTAACCTTTCAAGTAAAAACCCAAATCAAATTTAAACAATACAAAAAAATATTACAAACCATCATAATGGATTTATTACTCCAACATAACTAATTCTTTAAACATTAAAACAAAAGAATCTATTTGTTCCTATTAACTAATTTGTGTAAAAGAACTATCCTATAAGGACTAGATAAACAATTACCCTAGTTCCCGCAACTTAAGAGAGATAATAATAATCTTGTATCATAAAAAAAAAATAGTTACAACTCTAATTTAAATGATCTCAAAAAAAGAAACAAGATAACCAATGATAATGTATTGCAATATTCCATTCCAAAAGAAAGGAACCGAACTACGTTCCTTATTCCAATACAAGATATAATACCTCTACTTACTTTTTTTTTGGCTCTATAATATAAAGTTTAAAAGACTTGGCTATGAAAATTCATATTACAAAACAAAACTTTTAACAATAACTACACTAAGTAGTATTTATTATTCTAATAAATTCCATTGAAAAATTCATTATCTAATCTAGACTACACTGTGCAACTACCCCTACCTCCAGAGATTTATAAACATTCCAATATATTGATTAAAAGAAAATGTATTCTAGAAACCCGACAAAATGGTCTATAACTAAGTTGCTTATCAAAATCACGGCACACTAATGATTCAACTTTATTGCAAAAAACACCAGAGTTTCTAAAATGGAACCTTTCTATTTGCATAAAATTCACAATTTCAAAAGTACACTAATTCCTACTCCCTATTAGACTACTAATCTTACTGGGATCAAATTTGGTTAAAAACAAAATTTAATAAGATGTAATAGATAAATACTCGGCAGCAAGGAACTAAGGTGTGTATCCTAATTCCTAGATTAATACATAAGATGTCATACCTGACTATAGTTACACTAATAATACGGATGACATCCTCCTAAAAACATGGTTACTTTCAATTAATATAAAGTACTACATATGACATCATTTTGAAAAAAAGACTAAGACCGGCTTAATAAAGCAATAACCACATTCTTAATTCCATATCTAAACTGTGACAAAAGGCCCGATCTGAATTATTCATATATCTAATTTCTAATATTATCCAAGTCTCTCACAATAGAAACTCCTAATATCTATAACAACCTGCTATCTTAGCGATTGGTTAAATCTCTCATTTGTAGAGAGAATACAAGGGAATTTGTTAAAACATATGAAGATAATGGATTTGGTCTCTTGTGATTAAATAGGCGGGATTTCAGACAACATCTTGCAAGCAATTCGAAGCCGACTAAAGGAACGATCAGAGGTGACACAAAAGGTACATTTGTTGGACAATAGCAGGAACAAAGAAAAAAAATACTAATTAGTTTTCTTTTGCCAGTATGCAAAGGGCAGAATCTACAGAAGAAAAAGATGATAAGCCAAGGATAATGTAAGCTATGGCTTAAAACACAACTCGCATCTGAAGCAATCAATAGCTAAATGACGGTAAGAGATAAAAACTATACTAAAACACATGTTGATCTGCTTATTAGAAGAGACGTCCTACACCCTACAGGTGACAAAAACAATTGGATCGATAAACTAACCAAAGTGCTACTAAAGAGGTCGATCAACGCTGGTAGAGGTAGAATTGTCTCAATCAGGGTGGAGTAAATGCTTTTCTATATGTCTAACTAGATGAAGCGAAAAGATTCATTTGCAAAGAAAATACAACAAGAATAATGGTGACAACACAAAAATGAGGTTATAATAGGTATCACAAAAAAATTCATCTGCCAGAAGTTGCTAGACACTGCATGCATATCCTAATGGGTTAAGCAACGGAGTACAAATCATTCAGTTTAAAAGGAATGGAGCTAACTTATGGTCAAACGCCACTAATGAACCATTTAGCATGGCCACGATTAGTACGGAAGAAGATGCGCAGGAACTGGAAAAGATACAATTGAGTTTTGTTTAAAATTGACATAAATATCAATGGAGAGTAGGTAGATTGATTGGTATACTTGCAGAATAATCGACCATGGCGAGATTGAATGCTCAGAAAAATAATAGACCAAAATAAGGATCACATACCATCCTCAAAATAATCAACAGAAACATTTGAACTTGGCAAAGACAGAAGTGAGAATAGTCTCTCAAGCTATTATGCATGCAACCATTGGAAGCCAGACAAGCCTAACAATTCAAACAAAAAAAATCACACAGAGACACCAATGGACATACCTAGAATTTTCTCTGAGTCTTCTCCCCCCTCCCAGATTTTCCTGTTGTCAATTTTTCTCCCCATTTTACTTCCAGATCCCTCTAAAAATAAACAAAAATTCATAAATGTGCCCTCACACCATTCCCTCCGGGAATCCCACTAACTCCCCTTTTTATAGAAAACAATTAAGTTTCAAATCTTGGACAACTTATTCCCACTAGCAAAATTAATGACACAATAAGATAAAATCTCCTCATGACAGACAAAATCAGTAACATATAAAATATTAACAATATCATTATTAAAATCATTAAAACTATTAATTTACTCTTTATCAACACTTAAATAATATTCCCAAATTCACAATAATGAATAACGACTAGCAAAACTATTATGCCTAACTTATTATTGTTATTACTATAACTCAATTCAAATCATTTCATGAGGACTGAAACCATCAATTTCAAGCAATGACAAATATACCCCAGTGACGACCATAAACTAGAGACAAGGACTAGAGAGTGGTATCAGACTCACGACTACAACTAACGACGGAAACTGACCTAGGGAAACCCCACGTTATCTCCCATCCATATTTCCATTGGTGTAAGGGCCCGCTCAGACCCGCTAAGTCAGGTGGAGTCGAGGCCCGGTACCTTTAACCTACATCAAAATGATAGGTTGTATACAAACATATGTAAATATATTAGACACAGGAAGTTAGGGAATCACAGTGTAGTAGGGTGCTTGAAACGAGCAATACTACATCGTGCCTATTCTAGAGCAAAACATGACATTTCTAACAATCAGATTGCATAGTAATATATTTCTGCAAAATAATTAACCATCAACTAACCATGTCAAATACATCATAACTGAAATAACCATAATGTCATCATCCTACTCATAACACATGCTAATAACCACATCGGTCAACCATAGTCCATCGTGATCATAGTAAGCATAAACCATAGTCTAATAACTCCAATGTCTCAACTGGTAAAATGAAATATAAAACTACTAGTTGTCTCAACACTATCTAAAAGTAAAAAAGGAACTAACAACTGTCTCAGAACTACAAAAATTATAATGTAAAACTAGCAACTAACACAAGCCAAAATGAGGGGGCATTACACAGGATGCAACCCTAAGGCATTACATATGGACATGGGCATTACATTAGTAGATGCTCCTAAATCTACTAAGCAATTATGCAAGTGCTTACTAAACATCCTTATGGTAAGGAGAAAAGGAGGTGACTCAGTTTTATCTCTATAAAGAGTCATGTGTGATGTTTCTATAGTTTGAACAGTGGCTGGAGCTTTGTGTTTAACAGTAACATTCCTAATGGCATGATCTTTATTTCCAGTCTAACCTGAGATATGACTATCCTCTTTTGGAGCAGGATCATCTAAGGATTTCATCAAGGCTTTTTTGATAGTTGGGGTTTTGAGTAGTTCTGATAATGACAGACTGATTTTGATCTTTTTCATTTCATCTGCTAAGTATGTGACCAATTTGTCAGACTCAGAAGGCAGATTACCAGTTTTTGATACTGTATTTTGTGGTGCTAAGTACTGAGCATTAATTTTGGGAAATCCAGGGTTATTGCTTGCCTTAGGATTAGGAGGAGTGTTGAAATTATTTGGAGGCAAGGATGTAGTCAAAGGACTAGCAGGTCAGTTGGAATTGTTCTTTAGATTGTAATTATGCCTACCATGATACTGCTGTTGATAATCATGTACTTCTTCATATTCAGTTGATGGCTCATTTTCATCTTCAAATGGAAAAACATAATTGGTTTCAAAAGCCATGGCTGAGTCTTCACATGTTAAGGTGTAATTTTGATGAGGTAACATAGCCTGCTGATGAGGATGATTGATGAAACTTTCTAGCACTAGAGTAGAATCATATCCACAGGGGACAATTTCATTTCCTTCAACACAAGGTGGATTACCTGTAGTATTAGATACTTTAGTTTGGAATATACTGGCAACAATCCTGAACTGAGGACAATCCAACTCAGCATGAGCATTGGTATTATTTATCCT
This sequence comes from Cunninghamia lanceolata, assembly GCA_027924645.1. NCBI lineage: Eukaryota > Viridiplantae > Streptophyta > Pinopsida > Cupressales > Cupressaceae > Cunninghamia > Cunninghamia lanceolata. The sequence continues at coordinate 3,815,548 of BSBN01000463.1, read as the reverse complement.
GCACCAGTTTGTAAGAGCTACTTCTGCAAGGTTCACCAGGAGGCTGATTATCTAGGGGTGATGGCAGAGAACCATTATTTGGCCTAGTGTTCCACACTCTAGGCTATCTAGGGGGATTATCGTTACCATTGTTGTTATTGTAGTTGTTATTGTATCCCCTATCAGGATAATTAGGTCTATCATTGGCATATCATATGTTCTGATTTGGTTGAGAATAGGAAGAGAACCATTATTTGGCCTAGTGTTCCACACTCTAGGCTATCTAGGGGGATTATCATTACCATTGTTATTATTGTAGTTGTTATTGTATCCCCTATCAGGATAATTAGGTCTATCATTGGCATATCTTAGTGGTGAGTATCCCCAGTTCTGCTGATATCTCTTTAATTTCTTCCTTTTCTTCCTGAACTTTGGCTACTACATTCTCTGTTTGAGGTTTAAAGAAGGAAGATCCATTGTTATTGTTATTGGATTGTTCTACAACCTGAGGTACCTATGTATGTCCTGGATGTTGTAACATTTGACCGTTTCCATTTGGAGGAGGCATGATACTGAGTGGAGGTATCTGTAAGGGACTTGACATTACAGTTGGAGGTATCATGACTCCATTGGTCTGTTGTTGAATAGGATATGTAGGGTAAGCAGGGAGTGTAGGAAATGTAATATTAGGTGTTGGAGCAGGGATCAGCTGCTGACTAACTTTGACAACTTCTTCAAAAGCTCCCGTCAAGGTTGTAACACCAGGATGTGCTCTCCTAATAAACATGCTCTCCTGATAAACATAGAAGTCAAGGGATCTAAGGATGAATAGGATATGCTCCTGGCAGCTTCATCTAATACAATATAAGGAGCAACTAACTTTGAGATCATCTTTTGGAATCTTGAATTGAAATTGGCAATAGGTTCTCCTTCAAATCTCTTGATTGTGGCGAACAGATGATAATTTATTGAAGGATCTATAGGTATTTTAAATCTTTCCTTAAAGGCTTTCTCCAAGGTGGCCCATGAATCGACTAAACCTTGACCAAGACTGATATACCAGTTATATGCCTCTTCCCCTAAGGCAAATGGAAATAACCTGCATACCACATCCTGATGTTCAATTCTAGCCCTACAACAAGCTTCCTTGAATGTTCTAATGTGATCATCAACATCTTGATATGAATGATATTTAGGACAAATCTTGTTAGGATTTTTAGGTAAAGGATGATATGCAATAAAAGTCAAAGGTGACTCTGTAGTAAAGAATGACATTGTGATTGGTGGAGGTTGGACCTGAGGTGTGATAGGTGGTCCTGCAGGTGTTTGCAACCTGATAGGAGTTATAGGAGTATGCTCTGGTGAAGCTCCTAACGCACTAGAACCAGAAGAATGATGAATATCTACTGTTCTAGGTCTAAATCCCCAGATAGGCAATTCTTCAAAGAGTCCACTGGATCTAGACATGGTATTTGGCCTGAGAACCAAGATTTTTTGAATTTAAGGAAAATTTGGCTTGTTTGCTGTAAAGATGGTACAGGAGCACCTAACACAAGGTGACCTCCATGAGGCATTCAACTTCATGTTTGTTTTGATGTTCATTTTTGTCTCTAATAAGGTCCTAGTAGACCATCTACTTGATTTTAATAAGGACTATGTCCAAATACCTACCCTCATATTGTTGAGGCAATCTTCATAATTGTAAGCCTTTGTTAAGGCATGTAGGACAGTCATACTTTGCATGTTGTAGGCCTTGAAAAAGGCATGTCAAAGTGTTAGGAAGACATGACAAGTTGTGCCAAAGGTTAACAAATGTTTTAAAGGCTTCATTAAGCCCAAACTATTTGCTGCAGTCCTAATTAGTACAGTTACAACAATGATTAGTATGTGTTGTTTTAAAACTGACAGGCAGTTTGTTCATAGAAGAACAGTTATGCACCCTTCAACATCAAAAACTATCTCTCAAACCATTGTATATGATTGCTAAGGCTTTGGAATTGAAAAAGGAATTTTGTAGAAGTCCTAAAGAAGTCATTTTAAGGGGAAATAATAATAAAAACTTAGAATTTCTGCATTTTCTGTATTACCCTGTTGCAGTCTGTACCCTGTGTCTGTACGACTAGGTTGTGAGGGATTATGATAGTGGCATGAAACTAGAGTGAGTTTAATTCCGTTTGCATCTATTTTGGTATTTTGAAACAATTTTATAGTGGAGTAATACTCATTTTTCTGAAAACTATTTTTAGAAACCCTTATCTAGGGTTTTGGCAAGAATTATGCATTTTTGGACCATTCCACTGATTTGATTCACTTTGATCAGTGGAATGGGTTGGAATAGATCTGTATTAGTATGTTTTGATGAGTTTTTGGCAGGAGATCTGAGGAGGAGGAGTTTTCTTTGGTAAAACCTAACATCTTCATGTGTTAGGCTATTTCTAAGAGGCATATTAAGGAACCAAAGTTACATTTTTGGGAACAGTCAGTCCTAACAGAAAATGAATGTTGGATTCCATGGTTTTGGGGTGCATTTGACATGTCTGAGTGGTCAAGGGAGTTATAAGCCATCATTTGAGGGTACTTGCTTCACAAACTAGGCCTAATTAGGGCTTAAACCCACTAGGAGGGTTATTGGTTAAGGCACACTTTCCAAAACAACCCAAACCCATTTGGAGTATGTTGTGGGGAGGCATAATGGGTATCTTTTATATGTCTGAGATTTTCATTTGGATGTTTGTGTAAGAAGTTATTAGGACTGTTCTCTGTTTGTAGGGCTACTAGCCATTTATGAGGTTTGTGAAGGAACTACCAGTTCAAAGTTTGATACACCTTTGCCAATGGATGGGATGGGTTCTAGTACATGTCTAAACACCATTTACAAGAATAATTCAAGAGATTTAACTATTTTTCCCACTTTTCCATGAAGATCTTTGTTTTTGAGCTAGTTGGTGTAGTTGAACCTTGTCTAGTTAGTCTATCCTTTCCCATCCAATTTGCCTCTACATCAAAAGATCAGCTAAAACACCCTAGCAAAGCCTATATTTATGATTAGAATTTGAAACTGACAATTTATTTACGCAATATTTGCAGAAATGATGTAAATATGAGGTGATATGAAGATTTGGAACACAAGCAACTGGATATCAGGTCTCTTAAGCAAATTACCTCAAAGTTTTAGCAAGAAGACTTGAAATAGAGCTAATCTTTGAAATATCTGAATGATCAACCACAAAGCTTGAAATATTTATGCTTAATTTTGAAAACTTTACAATGGACAAACATGCGCGGACTTAAAACAACAAATCTTTGCATATGACTTGAAATACAGAGCTGCATGAGTATTACCTTTCTGTCTACGTCATCAAATCAGACAAATCTACTGATAAAGGTCCTCCTTCTAGCACCAATTTATGGTGATGATGATTGTTAGTCATAACAACATGCATAAAAATTTGCACAACAAACCTTTATTATCTTGTAAAGTACGATCAACTTAGGATAAGTTGATGACTCCAAGTCTCTATTGATCAGGTCATGATTGTCTGACGTTACTCAGAGGTTGATGTGACATGCTATTTTCCATTTCAAGGGGCCTTACATTTATCTAGATGACTAGTATTGCACTCTTTCTTGTAGATTTACTCCACAGAGAGGTTAACTCTATTCTATTTCCAAAGATAGCTGATATATTTGCAAGTTTGATCAATTCTTCTAATTAGTGATCATCATGAACTTGTTCTTTCTTCTACACTATATATTTATTCAAATCATGTGTCTATAAGTAGATATTTGAGTATATTCCATGGACATTTGTATGAATTTGCATGATATTTGTCAATTTAACATGCTTTTACTCTAAATATGCTCTATATTTCCAATTATCTATGGGATATCAACATATTTTATGTTATTTTCTTTTGATTATCTAGTATTTGCAATTGTGGTGATGATCTGCTATGAAATTGCAAGAAATTTAAAAGAATGCTTCTAATTTTAGTGAATCTTTAGCCATTGGACCACATACATACAAGATACATTCATGAGGAGAAGGAATCAAACCATATGTCACCAGGATGTTCCATAGCTAGATATGGATGATGCTAACTTCAAAGGAATTATGAATGAAAACAACACATGCAGATTGAAAAGCACTCCAAGGGACGCAGCTAATCAGTGCAGGTATCCAGATTTCAAACATGGATTACTCAAGATTTATGATGATTTGTAATCAAATATGCTTCTCTTTCATTTAGTATGCATAACATGTACATTTACAACAACTTTGAAATGAGTCCTAATATTTTAGCAATCAAATTTCAATTAAGTTTTGAATGTTCAAAATATTGTACCCTTGCACCTTTTATAGACTAAGGTGAGGAGGCAGTTACAAATGACCAATGGTCAGGATTTGTCAATTAAGATCAACAGTTGATAATAACTCTTTGACTCAGTCAACTCTTCCTCTTGGCATAGGGTGCCAGCTGGCAACCATCTGGATGACTCATTATCTTATGAGTGCCATATGCATATGTTCCCTTGATTATGCATCTTCATTCATTCTTCGGGTTCCTCCTCTTCATTTTCTTCTTCTTCATCATGGTCATCATCTTCATTACTTTCGATATCACTGTCACCCTAATGTACATCCTCCTATATGTGGACCTTCATCACTGTCCTGATGTGCTCATATGCCTGCACTATTTTATCTACCTCTCCTCCATCTTGGATTTTGGCTTTCGTGATGGCATGCTTGTGAGACTATAATTTGGCTTTGAGTGCCTCTAGCTTACCTTTTCTGCTGTTTAAAGTCTCATTATAAGTTTCCACCCTGACCTTTATCCTCATGATCTCATTCATTACTTCTTCCATCAGGTGGGTGAGGAGGTCATTTGCTACCAGCTAGAAATTATCATGTAGAGCTTTGATAGCAAAGTCTGCATCCTGATTTTCTATCTTTCCCTCTACTTTTCCTTCTAGGGCTTCAAGGACTTCTGCTTCATAAGCCATCATGTTGTGTAGCTTTATACTTATATCCCTGAGCTTGCCACTACATTTCTTCAGGATATCACATTCGAACCTAATATCCTCATACCATGTCTATCAGCAGGGCGGTGTTATTACTCAACACTTGATTATTTATTAGGATTTGAGGATCAATCCTCTTTATTTGACTTAAAGCAGTCATGTCCTTTTCCAATTAGAATGACTATTTCCCTGTTTCATTTTGCATTTTGTCCACCTGTCTCTTTAAACTGCTTAAAGAATTCCACCTTTGTAAGGAGGTTCTCAAAGCATCCTCAGCTCCAGTGAGGGCTGACAACATCCATTTCTCCATGACCATGGCCTCATGCTTCATGAGGTCCAACTTGGTGACCTCCTCTTGGGATATGACAGTTAATGGGACTGCCGGATCAACTGGCGTATTATCAGGGTTAATTAACCCTTTTATGTATGAATGCAGCTGAGCAATGTTTTCTTTATGCTTTTTATTTTTCTCTCTCTCCTTCTTTACCCTTTGGGTCAAAGAATCAATGATGTCTTTCCCTTCCTGACCTTCTTGGTCCTCATTACCAAAACCCAAATCAACAGTTGTGATTTGGAATTCCTCCAGGGTGATCTTGCCCTTCTCCTTTTCAACCGTGGGAAGTGCTACCTGTGCAGTCCTTCTACCTGTAGTAGGATCTCTACTAATAGCCGATGTCAATCTAGTTTTCCTCTTTGGCTTCGTTATTGTCTCTGGAAACAAGGTGGAAACATCAAATTCTTGAATTTTAGAGCCTTGTTCCATACCAATTTCTTTCTCCAGCCATTGAGGCACATCCTCTCCGGATCCTTGATGTTCTTTGCCAACATCATGTCTGCCCTGATCTCTAGTATCTACTTTTATTCTTGGTGCATAAGGTGATTTCTTAGTTTCTTCCTCATGGAGTTCGTCATGAGGGGGATCTTGTTGCATCTCTTCTTGTTGAGGGGCTTCTTCCTATAGAGGAGGATCTTGTGGAATGTCCACATGATGATCCTGCACCTGGTCTTGTACTCCCTCCTTCTGACTTTCATGTTCTTTATTGCTTTCCTCATCCTGATGTATATTGACATCCATGGATGTCTATGTGTGTTGACCTTGTGCATCACCCTGATCTTAGGTCACTTCTTGTTCTGCACCTAATGCACCAACATCTTGTGGCTTAAGGTCCTCATGACCTGATTTATCTTCAGCTCCTGTGGCATCCCCCGGATCTCCCTGAGTCTGAGTGGCAGCAACACCTGATATATCTTTATCACCTCTGCTCTTTTGTTGAACCTCTACTATTTTTGGCTCTGCGGGTAGCTCATGCTATTGCTGACCCATATTAGGGGTAGTGCTTTCTTTTTCCACTTGCTTGGCCACTTCAATTTTTTCTATTTCATTAGGTGCACCCACTTTATCCTCGGGGCTTACATCATCCCTATATGTTAAATCTATAACTATAGGGCTATTCACCTGATCAACTAACTTATCAAGCCCTATCTATTGGGCTGCCCTCTCTGGGCTACTTTCTTTTACTTCTATTTGTTTTACCTTCTGTAATACCGCCATTTGTGCTAATTGGGTCCCATGTGGAGTCATGCTAGTACTAGAGGCGAGAGTCTCCATTCTTTGAGAGGCTACATTCTGCACTACCTCATCATCTGATAAGTCCATGGTGTCCTCTAAAGAGAAAGGACCACCTTGACCTGCTTTGAGAGCTTCTTTTGTTTGTTCCTCTGCCCTCTCTATCTTGAACTTTATTATGGTGGGAAGTAGCACATCATGTTGCAGCTCCTTCCTAAATGCTTAACCAGTGGCTCCTCTTAATACAATAGGTTCGGCCCTGATATCACCCTGCATGGATGTTCTTTTCTTCTTGGGTGGTGACATCAGTGGCATCGCCCTCCTCTTCTTACTGACCATCGTCAGGTAATCACTTGCAGGTTCTTTGTCTACTTGCACTTCCTCAAATGGGGTACTCTCCTCTGCTTCATGTTGTGAGGCCTGACCCTCCTCATGTACTCCTATAGTTTTAGTAGCCACCCTCAAGATCCTTTTTGTCTTTGGCTTTTCACCTAGAGGCTGTACAGATGAGGCAGATGCCTGACCTGATGTTGATGCACCTGCAACTGGTGTTGATGCAATCCTTTCAATTATCACCCCCTTAGGTTCATCTTCAGTTTTCTTACCTCTAGGGAGTCCTTTCCTCTGTTTCTGTGTAGGCAACCTTTCTTGATTGGTTTTTCTTTTCTCATTGAGGAAGTCATCATACTTCTCATCAGCTAGTTCTTGCCTTTTCTTCTTGGCATCAACTATAAGGGCTACACCCCTTTTCTTCAATCTATTTATTTCTTCATCCACCCAAGCTTGGGATAATTGTAGCACTCCACCTGTAAACTGATCCAGGGAAATATCCTCCGGCTGTGTTAGATCAGGGGCTGATATGGTGTCATTGTACACCTTCTTGTCTTCATATTCGTTAGACATAATCTTTCCATCATCCTTCCTCAGCTGTGCTGGCACTGGGATGCAGTCAAATGTCTTTATCTAGTTCAAGGTGAGCCTTTGATATTTTCTTCTCCTCACCTTAGCTTCATCCTCACAATCAGTCCAAAAATCTTCCATATGCTTCTGATGAATAGGTTTTCTCACTATTTTCTGCATCCTGCCATAGGGGTCATAAGATCTAGCCAAGGGAAATGGCTGCAGATACATCAGTTTCAGACCTCCCATGATGTGCTTTATGCTCTCTAAGTCTGAGCATATATACTAGCCCATAGACACTGGAAATAATACCGGAGGAATCTTCTTTTGTTCCTTGTATGCTGTAACTATGGTAAACACTTGCCTGAGAAACTCCATTAGGACAACCCCATCAGTAGGGTATATTGGTAGCATAAGGGGTTGTCCCTCAAATCCTTCTATTCTTATGTATGAAAAGGTGGCAAACTAGATGAACCAAGTGCCATGTCTGTATATAACTTCTTGAGCCTCCATGCTCAGTCTCTTGGTTTTGTCTTCCTCCATGGTTCTGACTAGATGCATAGAGAATGCATCATTTACCAATTTGTAATCTAGGAGCTAGTTCTTTCTCTATAGCTGAGGATAGTGATCCCATATGTGGGCATCATCTACATCACCGCCAACTTTACCCACTATAGTCAAGGCATCAAGGTACCCTTATAAGCACATGAATACACAACATATGAGGTCATATGAAACATGCATGCCTGACCTCCCAGGTTCCTCATCCCTTCATCTAGTGCATCACTGATGATCTTGGCCCACAATGGCTTGTTATCTGTATATAAGACCATCTGGATGACTCCAAACATCTAACTCTCAAAATTCCCAGCATGAAGCCTACCTGTCATCCTGCTTAGCAGGGCAATCATGTACTGGTACTCATCATCAAAATCAAATTTGTATAAATGTACGAGAAATTTAGCTGAGGCAGTGTAGGTGCCACTCTTCGACCTCCACTGGTACATCCTCTTCCTTGCACTCTTCTTATTGTTGTTGTATTCTCTATCCAACTTACGTAGATCTACACTCACCACCTTCTTTCCAACTGGCAGGTTAAAAGTAGAGGTGATGCCCTTAATTTAAAAATCAGCATATACTCTTCCATGTTTCTCCACCCACCTAGTTTCAGGGTTATAGTTCTTGGCACATTCCACTACCAACTCTGGGGTCTCCATGGCATACAGAAATCTAGCTGCATGCCACATTCCTGAAACATATATTGCATCCAGAAGGGTATTATCCTTGTCATGATCTATTCTTGTTGACCATGCCACTAGGTCCATATCCCCCTGGTGAGTATCACCAATGATGTCATACTTAAACTGTACCCCCTTGGGCTAAACAAACATAGGCTTAAGAAACTCTGAGTTGGACCTGTTCCTTCTAAGATCTGCCATTGATTCCTGCAACAAAAAGGATTTGTCTTACCACACAATGTGCATATGCATTCATATAACAATATGTAGTTCTATGACATCATGCACATTCTATCTACTATTCTTTACTTCATCATGATATGCATATCCATATATTCCATCCGTAAGAAAGAAACATACACCCTACTTGAACACTGCAGAAAATGACAACAGGAGGTTTTTTCAATTAGTTACCTGATAATGCTTTCCTTCTGGGTTAGATGGGTGATTACAGAAAAGGGGTGCAAATGCTGAAGATCACCCATTCTATTACACTGAAAGCTCTAGTCCATTAACAGGTAGCTGTATGAGGGTTTGACTTTTCTACTTTGTAATTTCTTTTTTTTTCCCAAGGTAAATGAAAATAACCTTGGAAAATTACCTTAAAATGCATCCGTAGGGTGAATTAGGGTAAAATTGAGTTGGGATGGTTAAATCCGTTGATCTTCTACAGAGAATTCATTGATGATGCCAAGTGTTTGGTTTGTATTCACCATTGATGGGAATCTAGCTAACGCATTTAAGTGCATTTAAAGTCAGAAAACAGGGGGTGATCTTCGTAAGATAGGGTGATATTCAAAATATGACCCCCCTGCCATTGAGCAGCAAAACTAATGTAAAGGAATCAGGTGATGTGGTTAATGTTGACCACGTGTATATCATGTCATGGATTGAAGATCAGGCGATGTTCAAAATATGACCCCCGTAACTAGAATGACCCCCTTGGGAAAAGAACGGGGTGACGTCAGCATGTCGATGACTTTGTTTAATCTTTGTGTTTTAATGACGTTACCGTCATGTTATTGAATATGGTAGGCATCGGATATATACCTCCGCGAGGTAGAATGGAATGATGACATCATCATCAGGGTGGGTTCCTTCGTTCGTTGGACTTAGATGATGTCACCGTCATATTGGCACAGGGTGATATTTTGCGAAGAGGGTGATATTCGTAAGATGACGGATATTAAAACTATGATCCCCGCAATAAAAAATATGAAGTCGTTTGATGGGTAGATATCGGCTACTACATAAAATTGACGTCTGCATTTCATAGATCAAGTGATTATTAGGTGATAATGCAATATCGGGGTGATCTTATATAATATGACTGACATTTGAAATATGACCCCTCCCTCGGAATATCAAGTTTGACCAAAACTTTGACTTAACATAACTTTCTTCCCTTAGAGAATTTTAGGGTGATCCAAAAGGCAAACCTGCTTGGAATTTCGTGCACTTTCCAACCGTGAGTTTAATAATGTTAAATACTAAATTTGACAACTGACCTCATCATGGTGACATATCCACCCTCTTTCAGGGTTACATGCATGACTTAATTTTACCAGACCGCCCAAAGCAGAAAAACAACAAGCCAAAGTAGCAAGAAAAGTTGGGTCCCTGTTTTGTCAAGGGAAAATGGGGCGTGTTGTGTAACCACACAACAATACCATAGAAAACAAATCAAATGAAACATGAGGCCTTCACTGCTCAAGTTCATACCACTGCTTGTCAAGTTCATACCACTGCTTGAGTGAGATCTTCACTATTCAAGTTCATGCCTTGTCTTGAAGCACTACAACTCTTTGCATCACATCACATACTCTATGAAGAAGCAAATGTACATGAAATATATAACATCACATATGTAATCGATCACTTACCGCTATCTAATGATCACTCCCATCATCTTGTCTCTAGCTTCTTTGTCCGTAGTTAGACAAGCTAGAGTTGTGACCTCCTGTGAGAAGCATCAAGAAGCAAAATTGACTAAACATAAATATATTGGAGGGAAGAAATTCATACTACTATTTATATATAAAACAAAGTACAAGTAACCATCTAGGAAAGTTTTATGCATACTTACAAATTTATCCAACGAACCATCTGGGTCTTCTCTACTCTTTATTGTGTCAAGTATTGCCTCATGGTCAAACTCATGCACCTTCCACAAGGTCTTGTTCAAAAGTCTACCTTGATATTGTATCAAATGAACATTGTGTTGATAACTGAGAGGGGGGGTGAATCAGTTATCCTAATATTTCAACTTTCTGTGCTTTCTTAATAGTTAATGTAACATCAGATCAAATAAGCAAGCATAATCATGAAATGGAAATAACACCAATACACATGACACAATGATTTTGACATGGAAACCCTATTAAGGGAAAAACCATGGGGTGATTAACCCAAGATATTATTCTCTATTGGAAGAATAGAAGATATAAAATGGCACTTGCCAATTAGGGCTCACTGCCCGAGCACACTGCTCAGAAGAGGCTCACTGCCTACAAAAGACTTACTGTATACATGAAGAAAACTTGAACTGATGAGAAGCATCCACACATGCTAAAGTTTAGTTCCAGTTAAGCTCAATAGACTGATCTGCTGCACTTCATTCTTACTCTCCTTAAGTGCTGCTATCCTCTTACATTCTGAACCAGTTTTTCTACCTTTTATACTATTATGCTTTTATTCGCACTTCAATACTTACACCACACACACCTTCACATCTAAATCCATCTTGTATATATATGCGCACAAGTGATTTCAACACTTTTCTAGTTGACATCCGGAATAGTCAATATTATCTCAAACTCTGGTCTGTCAGCTGAATCCTTGCATACCAAGTAATGTGGATCAAGAATATTCTTGTAGAAGTCTTCAATCATGTCGGCCAATCATGAATGATACCTCAAGAAACTTAGTCATTAGCAATATCTCTTCCGGATTTGGATCTGACATTCTTCCGGTATAGTTCTTCCTCTGTCTACTCTGTCAAACAGGAACCCAACACTCAAGTGTTCATATCTCTTCACCCTTCCATTACTGGAGGCTAAATCCTTGGAATCTATTAGTCAAGGTACTCCTCTTGACTTCCCCAAATCCGTACTTTACTAAAATACTTGCTCAGAGAGATCTGGACCTAACTGTCGGACCTTGCTGACTGCTCTGTTCTTGCTTACCGGATCATAACACTTCTTCAATCTGACTTCTGGTAGAGACTCATCATGTCTTGTGGATGTGTGAGATAACCTTTGTTGCCATCAATGACAACATTCATGAATCCATATAGTGTCTCTTGCCAACAATCTCCCCCTTTGGCATTGATGGCAACACTTAGTGAAAAATGACTAAGTGTCACACTATACTCCCCCTTGGCTGATGCTCTGTTTCTATGTACATTTTCTGGAGCTCCCCCTTAGCTGGATTCCTCATTTTTCACTGCTCATTACTCCCCCTTTGACATCAATGGCAAAGGATGGGGTCTGCACACCAAAATTTTCAAAAAAATTAATCTATACTTAGTCGCATAAGTATATCATCTGGTTTGTACTCTATATATACTTTAGTATGTCTGCAAAAGTGTTTTTCAATTGTACAACTTCAATTGCCCAACTCAACTTCATCCTATCCAAAATTGATATGTGACCACTCAATAGGAATGCAAAAGCTTCTGCCTTCTTCAGATTTGTCGGATCATTTGTCTTGGCTGTGGTTTGAGCATCACTTAGGGCCTCATGCATGGCCTCCAACTTAGGAATGATTATTCTTCTAAGTTCATTTAACCTTCTGATTCTATTTTTCTTTTCTTTCTCTAGCTTCTTAATTTCATCCAAGACTACAATAGTCTGACATTCTTGATTTACTATGGATGTGGTAAGTGGATTAAAATTTTGAGAAAGTTTTGTTAGTTTGATCTCCTGTTCTTTCATTTTCTTCTCAATCTCCATTGTTGCTTTGGACCATGATAGAAAAAATTTATATATTTCCCCACCATCTTTAAGAGCATTTTCTAAGCTTTTTATCCCTATATCCATATTTCTTCTATCATTTGATATTAGACTTAGTACTTCAGAGAATCTTCTATCCAAAAACTCTTTCCAGACCTTTTCCTCAGCTGATTTCTCTAAGGACTCAAAATGAGTGTTGACTGAACTAACAAGAGACTTAAGATTACCTGATGAGAAAGCTGATGAATCCTTCAGAAAGGATGGCATGATCTTTTCAAGCACACCAGATGCAACTTCTATTAGTTCACAGTCTTCCATGTGAGACTTCAGGAGTTTTTCTTTTGCCTTAGCATTAGCAAATGAAGCTATCTTCATTGTTTGTACCGGGGAAAGAGAATCAAAATCAAATGGTCCTAGTAGAAGTTCCAGTTCATCAATTTCCATTGTCTCTTTGTTTAAGAATTCTTTGACAATTTCTGCAGTGTCTCTTGCCGGAGACAGAGTTTTCTTTTCTTCTGCAGTCTTAGAGCTGTCATATTCTTTTCCCTTCACTTCTTTTTCTTTCTCCTTTATCCTTTCTTCTCCTTTGGATCCGGAGTTAGCAGGGGAAACCGGAGGAGTCATGTTTGTTTGTTCATGGGCCACCTCTTCCAGAGCAGAGGGTTCCAAGTCCTTATCTTTTTCTTCACCAATGTCCATTACTTCTTCTGTCATTGCCTCAATAGATTCTTTTTCAACACTTGTAGCTGAGGGATCAACACCCAAGTCCTCTATAATAGGAATGTTGAATCTTGAGTATGCATTCCGTAGGATTTCTTCTATTTCTTTTGCCACTTTATCAGTTTCTCCAAGCATGAGCTGATTCATTCTAGTCTTACTCCGGAACTCATCCTTGCAATCTTTGAAGATCATATCCATTTGTTTTGGAGTAATTGAAGGGTAGAGCTGAATAGCTATCTGTTCTCTAATTTCTAAGTCCTTAGCCTTAGCATTTTCTTTTCTCATTTCAAGTTCCTTTTCCAAACTTTTAGGAATTAGAGAAATTATTTCAATCAAGGCTTTATTGTATATGTTCAAGTACTTAATTGTGGCTTCCTCCAAGATTTTTCTAGCTGCATCATTATATGCATCATAGAATTCTGTTATTTGTTGCAGGTTCCCATCCATAGTAACAACTTTGACTACATCTGAGGATAGAGTGGGCTTTTCAACAAACTCTTCTGCCTCTGCCACCTTATCTGCACCGGATAATTTCTTCTTCTTCATCATCTTCTTGATTTCTTCATCAGATTCTATCTCTTTTTCATCTTTTTGAATGATATAAGACCTTGTGGTCTTTGTCTTAGTTCTTTTCTCTACTTTACCAAATGATTTTGCTTCCAGTTTTGATGTCTTTGAGCTCTTGTCAGTGGTAGGAGTGGACCTCTTAGAGGATCTTGTCCGGGTGGGGGCTTCTATGGACCACTTTCCTTCTCTTTCTCTGCTCTTTCCATCTTCTCCCTGTTTGCATCAAGTGTTTCTTTTGATATGCCAAATCTTTTGGCAACATTCTCGACTTCTTTTCTCACTTTTCTCTTTATCTCCGGTTGTCTTAACTCCACATGGATCTTCACACTTAATTCTTCAAATGTTCCAAACCTTTCAACTTTGGGATCCTTGGGCTGACTTAGCATGTGCTGAACATGTAGCTCCACAATTTTCTCATCCACTTCATACCCTATAGGCATGATCCATACTATTCTTGGTTCCACTGCCTCCATTAGGCACTGATCAGTTTCTACCATAAAGCATATTGTATCTTTATATTTTTCAACTATAGATTGGGGGATTCTCTCTCTTGCTTGCATCATGCTCTGAAAATTCTTGAAATATCCCCAGAGAGCTATATTCTTTGCCTTGGCATCACCAAGCCCATGTATATAATTTCTGATCTGAATGGCTATTGGCCTATCATTCTGCCATACCCAGCCACTGGATCTGGGAAGCTTGTTCATGTAATAAAAGAAAAGACAGAGTATCAAACCATTGTATTTGAAGGAGTTCTTCTTATCCTTCTTTATCTTCTGTAGATTCTCCAATAGTTGGTTCAGAAGGAGCTCACAAAGATCATAGTCTACATTCTTCCTCAACATTTCATAAGTAGTATATATAGTAGTTCCAGAAACTGAATTCTCCCTGCTGGAGTGATATATCTTATATCCAATTATCATTGATGCAAACTTGATATCCGGATCTGTGATATCCTCAATAGTCATAGCTCTTTTATCAAACTTTGATCCGGTAGCCTCACTGACAATTTGGTTCTTGACAGATTTGAGCGTAGGCATTTCACCGATTGAGTGTAATCCGGTTACAGCCCTAATGGCATCCTTAGTGATCTTAAATGGCCTGTTCAACCACATGAAGTTGTCATGCATTCTACTCAGGATATACTAGACCCATTCATCTTCTAGAAAATAGGGGAAATGAATGCACTGTGAAAAATGTTTGTCCCGGACAGCTTTAAATTGAGTTTTGAGTTCAAATGAGTTATCTATCAAATGCTTGTGATAGATATCAACTAGCTTAGATTCCCCAAATTCTTCAATATTTGCATGAATATATGCCCTAATATCTTCTACATGCAGAACTCCATGCAGAATACTTGAAAAGCCGCCTAGGGGATTGACTTCTAGGGATTTATATGGATGTTTCTTCAATTTAGGGCGCGGCCTCTCAGTGATCTTTACAACATTCAGTGTATCCATCTTCAAAAAGATTTTATAGAGAAGTATTCAATAACGGAAAGTACCTTTTGCGCGTCTAGGGTTCGTGAACAGATCCGGATAGATTTGCTGGATGAATCGACTTCTATAGATGACCTTTGATGGACTTAAGGAAATTTGTTACAGAGCTCTGATGCAGAGGCATCCAGACTATAACCTTCGCAGATAGCATGGATGTCTGCAGACCAACCTCATCATCATCATCTTCGCCATCATCATCATATTCCCTAAAACTACCAACAGCATCATCATGTTTCGGACGACCACCAGCATCCTCCTGCCGACTACTGTTCACCTCCTCCGCCAGTCGCTTAACATCATCATCATGATATTCAGCGGGCGCACACATCCTCCTGTTGCACTGTTCATCGGGCACCGAACACTAACGTCTTCATCATGATCTTCAACACTACCTTCGTCAGCAGGATATCCAAATATCCGGTTGCTCAAATATCCTGATGACGATCAGTTCAGCACCTTCCCTTCGATGCTCCGCTAGCTGACGATCCAAACAACAACATCATGATCTACTTTATCCGGTTGTCTTCGAAACCTCCTGATGATGTTAATACACTTTCTGCCGATGCCAATACTTAACCACTTAACAACGGCAGGATAAACTCGCACAGGGGGATATCTCAATATCCTGATGACGATGACGTCATATCCTGATGACGATGACGTCACCCGATATCCTGATGACCCTTTCAACACTTAGTCGAAAAACATGAACTTTCTCTCCCGCATCTACTCGCTATACGCGGATGTTTGGCACTCCCAATATGATGATCCTGATGCCGATACATGCACTTAGTCTATGTGCGGCCTAAAACATCCTGATGCACTCGCAACATGAAAACTCCAACAGTTTCATGACCCGATCTTCTACCTGATGCCGATGCACTCCTCCTCGGCTCCTCCAGATGATGATGACCCTGACGAACTCACACTTCATGCACTCGAAAGCGTCATGCTCTCCTTCACTTATCCGGATGACGATGTCCAAACTGTCTGCAGGATATTTGCAGAAATATCCTGATGATGCCGTTTTAGCGAACTTCTCCACTCAGCGAAATTCCACTTCGCCGATCCTCCTGGGGTGACCCGATCCAGTCTCAGGGTGACCTTCCAACTCAAACTTCTCAACTTGACCTAGCACATGAGGATGCTAGGTTTCTCAGCATCTGTCGACCACGATCCTGTACACCTGCATGCAAACAAACAAACTGCAACCTACCCTACCGTACATTACCATTCCACCGATCAGACGGATCAACCGGTGGAATGGATCAGTACATCAATAAAGCCAACCAAACCAGCAAATCAATTACACAAAGGAATCCAACCAGAGCAAGAACACAAACAGGCTCTTTATTGATTTCAAAGATGCAATACAATATGATGTCCCTCACACAGAACACTCGGACTCCTCTGCCTAATGCAACACTACACTGCCGATCGATGATATCTGTCTGTATTTTCAATATCAAACGATCTCATGCTTATAAAGACTTTCCTACGAGTACTACTGACCCGACTCCAAGCGGCTGGGAAACTCTCCAAGCGGCTGGGAGATCCCACCGAACATACATCATGACAGCTGTTATAACCAACTAGCTAAAAATAGCAAAAGCCTGGTCAGCATGATCTTATCCTGATCAACATGACCTTATTACATGCATTTGGTCTAACAGACCTTCTTGGAAACACAAACAAGACCTATAACTACTAACTGCCTCATCAAGACCAGCTGTCAGGTAGGTGCTCCTGCACCATACTCCCCAAAAGAAAAGAACTCATGTCCCATGAGTTTAGCATGGGTAAGTCTTCCACCTTTACACTTTGCCTGTGCAATGTTCTGCCCTGTTCCAGCTTTGTCTGCTGCTGTCTCTTGGCTTCTCCAAGACTTCTGCACTGTAACTTGCTTTCTGGCAAGTAAATCCTCATGCCTGTTGATGTAGGCCTTTCTCTCACATACCTTGTGTTTATCAGGTTGTCTGACCAGAACCTCTGTCTGAACTGCCTCTGTGGTGTTCAACTGTATCTTCCTGTCAATCTTCATAGGACAAGCAATAGTCCCAATTATGACAACATCCTTGTCATGCTTCTGAACTGGTTGTTGGTTGCACCCCTGTTTCTGAACCTGCTGCTGACCTCTGTCAGTCACAACTGAAACGTTCTTCAGCTTGTTGTCTATAACAACTCCCTTCCCTGCAGTGTCCTGAACTGCCTTTATGCCTGCTCCTCTAGGCATCTGCACAAACTCCTTCGTTCCCATTAAAATGATTTGTGCTGCCTTCTGTACTGCAGCTTTTGCCTGCAATGGCATCAACTTAATAATCTTCCCATCCTTCTTGATGGTGTAGGTATTAGCATACCCATCATACAGTACCCTTCTGTCAAATTGCCATGGTCTACCCAACAGTAGGTGACAACATTCCATAGGCAAAATATCACACAAAATTCTATCATGATATGGCCCAATCTGGAAATCCACATATGCCTGTTCAGAGACAAAAAGTGATTGCCTATCACTCACCCAAGATGTCTTGTAAGGGTGTGGATGTGGAATCCTTTCCAGCTTCAGTTTATCCACCATTTCCTGGGATACCATGTTGTCTGTTGAACCAGTATCAATGACAACCTTACATACCTTACCTTTACTCTTACATGTGGTCTTGAAAAGAGCTCTTCTTTGCATCAGATCCTTTGATGCCTGCAAACTAATTCTCCTTAACATCAGTGATTCTCCACTCTCTGGATATCCAACATTCTCAGGACCTCTGTTTGAACTCTATGCACTTTCTTCTACTTTCTCTTCTTGTACCAATTGTACTCTCTTATCACTAGTTCTATCATTTCTGGATGATGAACCTTTATTTTCTGGACATTTGAAAGATGGATGACCAAACTCTCCACAGGTGTAACATTTCCCTGAAAATGTAGTAGAACCTCTACCACCTCCAAATCTTCCTCTATTACCTTTCCATCCACCTCTGAAATCAGACTGTCCCTGTCCTTTACCAGTGTCTTCTTGACCCTCATTTGTCTGCTTTTGTGCAGGGGCTGTTCCTCTTCCCCTATTGTTTCCTCTTCCTCTCATGGACTTATCATGTCCTCTATTCATCTTTTCTTCAATCCTGATTGCCATTTGATAACAATCCTCCACATTCTTAGGGTTAGCTAACACTAACTCATCCTGTATGTTAAACCTTAAACCAGCCAAGTATCTAGCCACCTTTTCTACCTCATTCTCATGATGACCAGATCTCATACTCAACAGACAAAATTCCTCAGTATATGATTTCACATCCCTGTCTTTCTGCTTTAAATTTTGCAGCTTCTTAAACATCTGGATTTCATAATCCCTTGGCAAGAATTTACCCTTGATCCTTGCTACCATCTTATCCCATGAAGTGATCTTTGACTTCCCTTGTTTCCTTCTCTCGGATTGTACATAATCCCACCATACCAAAGCATGACCTCCTAACTTGGTCTTTGCAATCTTTACCTTCTGATCCTCAGCAACATCTTCACATTCAAAGTGATTATCCAGTGCAGCAATCCAATCCAACAACTCATCTTCATTCAATCTTCCAGTATACTTGGTAACATCAACCTTTACCTTAGGTTTTTCACTCTGCACTGCCTTTAACAGTTTTGCCAATCTCTGGTCTTCAGCATCCAGATCTTCAGCTACCTCTTCATACTCTTCAACAGTATTTTCCTCTTCTTCAGACTCACTGTCTTCCACTTCCCTCTTTTTGTTCTTTTCCAGGGCTGTCAGCCTGGCTTGAAGTGCTTCAGCAAGCTCCTTCATCTTCCTCATCTCTCTAGCATGTTTCTCCTTCATCTCCTGCAGTTCCCTTGCAGTACCACTACCTTTAGGAGGCATTTTGTCAACCTCTCAATCTACACACAACACACAATCAACTCTATCTCTACCTCTGCCCTTTCGGTGACAGAATCAACACACAACAGCCCAGATGTTTTGCTGAGCTCTGATACCACTATGATGCAGAGGCATCCAGACTATAACCTTCGCAGATAGCATGGATGTCTGCAGACCAACCTCATCATCATCATCTTCGCCATCATCATCATATTCCCTAAAACTACCAACAGCATCATCATGTTTCGCGTTACACAGTCAGCATCATCATGTTTCAGACGACCACCAGCATCCTCCTGCCGACTACTGTTCACCTCCTCCGCCAGTCGCTTAACATCATCATCATGATATTCAGCGGGCGCACACATCCTCCTGTTGCACTGTTCATCGGGCACCGAACACTAACGTCTTCATCATGATCTTCAACACTACCTTCGTCAGCAGGATATCCAAATATCTGGTTGCTCAAATATCCTGATGACGATCAGTTCAGCACCTTCCCTTCGATGCTCCGCTAGCTGACGATCCAAACAACAGCATCATGATCTACTTTATCTGGTTGTCTTCGAAACCTCCTGATGATGTTAATACACTTTCTGCCGATGCCGATACTTAACCACTTAACAACAGCAGGATAAACTCGCACAGGGGGATATCTCAATATCCTGATGACGATGACGTCATATCCTGATGACGATGACGTCACCCGATATCCTGATGACCCTTTCAACACTTAGTCAAAAAACATGAACTTTCTCTCCCGCATCTACTCGCTATACGCGGATGTTTGGCACTCCCAATATGATGATCCTGATGCCGATACATGCACTTAGTCTATGTCTGGCCTAAAACATCCTGATGCACTCGCAAAATGAAAACTCCAACAGTTTCATGACCCGATCTTCTACCTGATGCCGATGCACTCCTCCTCGGCTCCTCCAGATGATGATGACCCTGACGAACTCACACTTCATGCACTCGAAAGCGTCATGCTCTCCTTCACTTATCCGGATGACGATGTCCAAACTGTCTGCAGGATATTTGCAGAAATATCTTGATGATGCCGTTTTAGCGAACTTCTCCACTCAGCGAAATTCCACTTCGCCGATCCTCCTGGGGTGACCCGATCCAGTCTCAGGGTGACCTTCCAACTCAAACTTCTCAACTTGACCTAGCACATGAGGATGCTAGGTTTCTCAGCATCTGTCGACCACGATCCTGCACACCTGCATGCAAACAAACAAACTGCAACCTACCCTACCGTACATTACCATTCCACCGATTAGACGGATCAACCGGTGGAATGGATCAGTACATCCATAAAGCCAACCAAACCAGCAAATCAATTACACAAAGGAATCCAACCAGAGCAAGAACACAAACAGGCTCTTTATTGATTTCAAAGATGCAATACAATATGATGTCCCTCACACAGAACACTCGGACTCCTCTGCCTAATGCAACACTACGCTGCCGATCGATGATATCTGTCTGTATTTTCAATATCAAACGATCTCATGCTTATAAAGACTTTCCTACGAGTACTACTGACCCGACTCCAAGCGGCTGGGAAACTCTCCAAGCTGCTGGGAGATCCCACCGAACATACATCATGACAGCTGTTATAACCAACTAGCTAAAAATAGCAAAAGCCTGGTCAGCATGATCTTATCCTGATCAGCATGACCTTATTACATGCATTTGGTCTAACAGACCTTCTTGGAAACACAAACAAGACCTATAACTACTAACTGCCTCATCAAGACCAGCTGTCAGGTAGGTGCTCCTGCACCAAGCTCCTCTTTTCTTCTTCTTAAATGCAGAATGAGAAAATGTTTAATAAGAAGAACCCTTATATTACTCCGCAAACCCTAATACCAAGTTGCAATAAATGCTCAACCTAAGTCATTCTGGTTTGCCTTATTTAGATGACTTGAAGAACCAGATCAATCTTGATCTAAACATCTTGCGGATCTTCCAAATCTTAACCATAGTTTATTTAGATGTTTCTTTTATGAATCCTTTAATCTGCAACTCTCCTTGTGCCAGTTCCGGCACCAATTGACTGGCTGGGGGAACAAGGTTTTCTTTGTGTCTCCCCCTGAGCCAGAGCTCACTTTTTAATTTCTAGAAGGAATATCAGCACCAGAGTTTGGTGTGGATCCATCCCCTACATTCTCTGTACTTTTCTTCACCCAAATCTTGTTCATCTCACTTTGAACTTCATCTGCATTCACTTTTTGTTTTCCCATATCTTGATTCTAATTATGATGTACCGGACCTCTTTTGTCTTGATTCTTGCTTGTACAAAATTTTGCAATATGACCGGATCTATTGCAAATTTGGCAAACAACATTTCTTTGCATATTTGATTGATATCCTCTTGATCTGCATTGATTAGCCATATGACCCATTCTATTGCATGCAAAGCATCTACCATTGAATGAATTGTTCATTTGCATATTTTTGCATTCATGAGATTTGTGACCATACCTTTTGCAGTTGAAACACTATCCAGAGAAGGATGTATTAGTCTGATTCATTCTCTTTCTACACTGATTAGCTTTATGACCAAAGTTATTGTAGTTGTGGCAGTATCCATTGAAGGATGGATATCTTTGAGCATTAGGCTACCTTACTGGAGGTCTTCTAGGCCCGTTCCTTGGATTTTCTGATCCAAAATTCTTTTGACCGGATCCGAAGCTTTCACCTTTTTCATACCCTAGGCCACACTTGTCATCTACCCTCTTTTGGCTTTCAAGAAGAACTTCAAGTTGAGCAGAGCTTATCTTGAATTTCTCTTTGTATTCATTTGTTGTTTGAAGATCCCTTTTAAGAGAGCCAATTTGATCCTCAAGTTTTTCTTCATTATCTTTAGCATCTTCAAGATTAGATTCAAGATGTCCGATTATTCTATCCATCTTGTGGCAGTCTTCTAATTTTTCCTTGAGAGATTATCTTAGATCATCTTCAGATTTTCTTCTTTCTTCAATTTCTTGGGTGAACTTCATAACTCTTGATTCCATTTCATGTCTTACCATGATGATTTCTTTTGATAACTTTTCACATAACTTGGTTTTCTCTTTCAGATCTCCATTTGTATCATGGGCTTCACCTTGACTTGCCAATTGTTAAAGTAGCTCCTTTCTCTTTTTCATAGAGAGACTCAGTTTCTCTTTTAGTTCTTTTATGAAATCATCAGCCTGTTTGAGTCTTTCCTTCAATTCATTGACTTCAGAATTTGACTGCTCAAGATCATCAAGGGCAGACTTGAGTTGCTCCCTTATACCATATACATCCATTTGAATTCCCAGATCTTCCTCAAGCTGTTAGGCTCTGTTGGGAGGAACTTGGCTCTGATACCAACTGTTGATAACTAAGAGGGGGGGTGAATCAGTTATCCTAATATTTCAACTTTCTGTGCTTTCTTAATAGTTAATGCAACATCAGATCAAATAAGCAAGCATAATCATGAAATGGAAATAACACCAATACACATGACACAATGATTTTGACATGGAAACCCTATTAAGGGAAAAACCACAGGGTGATTAACCCAAGATATTATTCTCTGTTAGAAGAATAGAAGATACAAAATGGCACTTGCCAATTAGGGCTCACTACCCGAGCACACTACTCAGAAGAGGCTCACTGCCTACAAAAGACTTACTGTATACACGAAGAAAACTTGAACTAATGAGAAGCATCCACACATGCTGAAGTTCAGTTCCGGTTAAGCTCAATAGACTGATCTGCTGCACTTCATTCTTACTCTCCTTAAGTGCTGCTATCCTCTTATATTCTGAACCAGTTTTTCTGCCTTTTATACTATTCTGCTTTTATTCACACTTCAATACTTACACCACACACACCTTCACATCTAAATCCATCTTGTATATATATCCGCACAAGTGATTTCAACACTTTTCTAGTCGGCATTTGGAATAGTCAATATTATCTCAAACTCTGGTCTGTCGGCTAAATCCTTGCATACCAAGTAATGCGGATCAAGAATATGCTTGTAGAAGTCTTCAATCATGTCGGCCAATCATGAATGATACCTCAATAAACTTAGTCATTAGCAATATCTCTTCTGGATTTGGATCTGACATTCTGCCGGTACAATTCTTCCTCTGTCTACTCTGTCAAACAAGAACCCAACACTCAAGTGTTCATATCTCTTCACCCTTCCATCACCGGAGGCTAAATCCTTGGAATCTATTAGTCAAGGTACTCCTCTTGACTTCCCCAAATCTGCACTTTACTAAAATACTTGCTCAGAGAGATCTGGACCTGACTGTCGGACCTTGCTGACTGCTCTGTTCTTGCTTACCGAATCATAACACTTCTTCAATTTGACTTCTGGTAGAGACTCATCATGTCTTGCGGATGTGTGAGATAACCTTTGCTGCCATCAATGACAACATTCATGAATCCATATAGTGTCTCTTGCCAACACATTGGTTTCCACAACAAGGTTTGAGTAATGAAGAATCTTCCAATGCGTGTCAAATTCCTCAAACAACCAAACATTAACACTCTTATGTGGGTACCTTCTAAGCCATGTTCTAGTAACAACCAATGAGCCTGTAGGGTATTTGATATGTGGTCAAAATCAACTGATGATTTCATCTCTGTTAGTTCCAGTGTTGTTAGGGGTCGATACATGTCAAGTGGGATAAGATAACTTAACCACCATTCATCAACCTACTCCTTTGACTTGCACTCATTCCAAGCTTGAATTGTACATGAAGAACAAAAGCATGCCATGTTCTGCATATGGATACTCCATGAACTTGCAATTGAGCTTCTGAAAGAGTGTAGCTCACTTGATCTTATCAGTGTAGAATAGACATCATATGGTGCAATGTTAGGATCATCTATCAACCAAAAAAATCTACGAACTAAGGACTTACCTTCATTACTTGGACCCATCAAAGCATTACACCACTCAACTATTGATTTTGCATCTATCAACTTTACATCATCTTTATACTTTAACTCTTCTCATGCTATGGCTCTTTTGATACATGCTCCTACACCATCATGCTCTCCCTTTCGATGCCTAGCCTCACAAAAGTTCCACATATGTTGAACACCTGCAATATTATGCCTCTTGCTCAACCAATAGAAATTCTACAAGTTCTTGAATTGTGATGCATAGTTATCCGACCATATGATATGTTGACTAAATGATGTGCCCATTCTAGCCAAATCATTGTCGAACACCTGAAAGAAACCTTGCACGAACTTCATGCAATGCATGCAATCATCTGTTATATAAAAATGATACTCCCTTATGATCTTTCTGTCATCCTCTGTACTATCATTCGCATGAATGAATGCGATGTGCACAAATATAGAAACCTATGTCAAGTTGTAATATTGGGATTGCACCTCACACTGTGGCTGTAGACTGTAGTTCTCTGCAAAGTCGATGACTAAAATAATGCTACCAACTGGAAATGTGTCCTTGTATAACTTGAATTACAAGTCCAACTATCGAGCTCTATGGGCATGTATTACATACTCATACACTATATTGTCACAAAATATAGATATAAACTGATACACTGGAATCTTTTGAATAACCTATTCACACCACTTTGCTTCTTTACCATCTTTTGTATTGTATGCCACTATTTTATACTTGCCAAACTGTACTAGTTCATTTCCAACCGCATGTGTTCTTTCCATATGTTCACATATTGGCATACGTTGCAAGCCACCGCAATGTTGACATGTGCCATCCAAGCATAATTTCCTGTAGAATATTTGATCTTTCTCTCTATCACATAAAATTATTGATATGAAGTCTCTTGAAGTAGTTGGTGGGGCACATATGTCATAATCTTGTAAAACATTGTTAGTATGCAAATCTAAACATATAGACTGATAAACATCAAAATGGTTAGAAAATTCAATATGTAATCTACAACAAGTAGTGCGTGTGTGATTTATTTTTACAAAGAAAGGTTTTAGCATTTCAAAATATCCTTGAGAAATTTTAATTTGAGGATACATCTCTAGAAATTTACCAAAAAACTATGCTTGAGTCATATCCAAAAAATGCTTTGGATGTGGCTCAAGGTTTCGACTACCGATTCTCCTTCTTACCACATCCCTTTGATTCGGAGATACCCTTGTGTAATTCTTCCAAAAGTCTTTAATTAGTGATCTCAAAGCTTCAACAACTTTGTCTTTCCGTGGGACTCTCCTAGAGAATGCCCACAATTCATTAGTGTTTGGGTCCTCAACTCTTTGACGTCTTCCAACGGCTCTCATTAGAGTTTTTCAACTTATTTTCAATGCTTGACTTGTCTTTCTAATGAAGTGATCTTTTTTTTGTTTGTTGGCTTACTATTGTCAATGTAATGACATGTCGTGTGACATTACTATCCTTGGTGCATGAGGTGGAACCCACACTCTCATATGCACTCATTAGATTCTTAAAAATAGATTTTTCACTTGAGGCATTCGATGTTCTTAGGCCAAGAATCTTCATAGTGGGCCTAAATTTTAGATTTATCATCAATTTAACAAAGAGTTGACATCTTCCAGTTTCATTTAAATTATCAAAGATTAATTTCCATATCTTATTCTCATATCTTTGGCAAGTGTGCATGGGAATCTTATCTTGCATGGGCTTCAATACATTCTCATCAATATCAATTAGAAACTTAGGCTTCCTATGCAGAATTCTAGGAGGCATTTTAATTGGTAAAGTAGACTCAACATTAGGAATTTCTTCAATATTTACTTGAGATGGGATAGATGATATACCTTCAATTGGAGGTGAAAAAGATGAAAATGATGTACCTTCAACTTAAGGTGTGAATGATGGCATGCCACCAACTTGAGAAGAAAATGTAGATGTAACTTCTACTTCACCTGTGAAAGATGGAGTGTCTCCGATTCGAGAAGAATCTCATGGTGTTCCTTCAACTTGACCTATGGATGATGCAGTGCCTTCAACTTGGAGATTCACTTTCCTCATTGCACGAAGGTTTTGCATTTGTTCCCTTTGTGCCTCAAATTCCATCTCTCTCTTAGCTTCATTAGACATGTCATGTTCCTCTTCAATTGGCAATGGTGGAATGTCTTCTTGTATGGTTGACAATTTCCTACTTTCCCGAATTCATCTAATTCTTTCTCTTTTCCTCTCATTCTCAACTTCATGCTCTTCTGGTGTTAGATTCTTTGCTTGTTTCATTAGCATGATGATGATTTCTACAAGCATGATGAATAAGACAATGATAATTAGAACCTTTATAATGACAATGGATAATGGTCACAATGAAAAATACAAAATAAGTTATCATGTTTGGTGATTTGCATCACTTTAGGAGCTCTGTTGAGACATGGACCAGCTAGGACTTGAACCTAGGTGATGCAGAGGCATCCACACTAAAACCTTGACATACAGTATGTATGCCCGGAACCCTTCATCATCATCATCATATTTCCCTTAACACTGTCAGCATCATCATATTTTCTCTGCCGATCGATATCCTCCTGCAGGCAAACCTTCGACCTTTCGTCTGTCAGCAGCATCATCATATTCGGCTATCGGCAGCATCATCATATTCGGCAAGCGCAAACATCCTCCTGATGTTCACTGTTCATCTTACTGCCAAACGCTTTCTTCAGCATCGTGATGTTCAACATCATGTTCATCAGCAGGATATAAAATATCTGGTTCCTCTCATATATCCTGACGACGACTCTCTTCACGCACCTTTCCTTCGATGCTTACGTCACCCCAATATCCTGATGACGATGACGTCATATGTAGCTCCTTCAATATCCTGCTGCCCCGATATCCTGATGACGATTATCCTGATGACGATGACGTCACATGCAGTTCCTTCAATATCCTACTGTCAGCCAAACTTAACATTATCGGCCCGCGATGGTTTTATCAACCCGATCTTCTACCTTATGCCGATACGCTCCTCCTCGGCAACACCTGATGATGATCACCCCAATGCACATTCACTTTATGTAATCGACAGCATCATGCTCATCTCCACCTACTCGGATGACGCCTGAAGTAATTGCAGGATATACACAGAAATATCCTGATGATGCCGTTGCGATGGATCTTCCAACCTTAATGGATTCTCAATCCGCCGAACCTCCTGAGGTGACCCGATCTGTCTCTTGGACAACTTTCCAGATTCTAACAACCAGCATGACCTAGCACATACCCATGCTAGGGTTCTCAACACATCTCACCTGCAATCCTGCAAGCATGCACATGAACAAACACAAAATGCAAACTAAATCCTAAACTACTGTACATAGCCATTCCACCGATTCGATGAATCAACTGGTGGAATGGATCAGTGAATCCATGTAACCACCAAAACAACAACTTGATTACACAATGGAATTCAAAATAGAGAATTGACAAAAACAGGATCTCTTTATTGATAAAAGATGCAAGTACAATATTCAGTCTCTCTCTCTGCAATCTAACTCCTCTGCTCAATGTCTGATCGATGATATATGATATGCAATACTAACTGATCCTACTACATAAATAGGATTTCCTGCGAGTACTACCACTCGATTCCAAGCAGCTGGGAAATCTCTCCAGGCGGCTGGGAGATCCAACCGGACATACAGCATAACAGCTGTCATAACAAACTACCTAAAAATAGTAAAATCTGGTCAACATGACCTTATTACATGCATTGGTCTTATAAGACCTTCTTGGAAACATTAACAAGACTCAAAACAAACTAACTGCCTCATGGAGGCCAGCTGTCAGGTAGGTGCTCCTGCACCATACTCCCCAACAGAAAAGAACTCATGTCCCATGAGTTAGGTTGTGGAAGTCCTCCACCTTTTCACTTTGCCTTTGCAGTGCCTTGACCTATTCCAGCTTTGTCCTCTGCTGGCTCTCGGCTGCTCCAAGACTTCTAAACTGTAACTTGCTTTCTTTCAAGTAAATCCTCATGCCTGTCAATGTAGGCCCTTCTCTCACATACCTTGTGTTTGTCAGGTTGTCTGACCAGAACCTCTGTCTGAACTGCCTCTTGAACTTCTGTAATGTTCAACTCTGTCTTTCTTTCAACCTTTATAGGACAAACAATAGTCCCAACTATGACAACATCCTTGTCATCCCTCTCAACTGGTTGCTGTTTGCAAACCTGTTGCTGAACCTGCTGCTGACCTCTGTCAGTCAAAACTGAAACTTTCTTCAACCTGTTGTCCTTAACAACTTCTTTCCCTATAGTGTCCTCAACTGCCTTTATGCCTACTCCTATAGGCTTCTGCACAAATTCCTTCTTTCCCACTAAAATGATTTGGGCTGCCTTCTGTGCTACAGCTGCGTCCTATAATGGCATCAACATAATAGTCTTCCCATCTTTCTTGATGGTGTAGGTATTAGCATACCCATCATACAGTACCCTCCTATCAAATTGCCATGGTCTACCCAACAGTAGGTGACAACATTCCATGGGCAAAATGTCACACAAAACTCTATCCTGATATGCTCCAATATGAAAATCCACATATGCCTGTTCATAGACAAAAAGTGATTGACTATCACTCACCCAAGATGCCTTGTAAGGGTGTTGATGTGGAATCCTTTCCAAATGCAGTTTATCCACCATTTCCTGAGATACCATGTTATCTGTTGAACCAGTATCAATGACAACCTTACATACTTTACCTTTGCTCTTGCATGTGGTCTTGAAAAGAGCTCTTCTTTGCATCATATCCTTTGATGCCTGCAAACTAATTCTCCTTAGCATCAATGCTTCTCCCTCCTCAGGATACCCATAACCATCAGGAACTCTATCTTGTTGATAAGTGTGTGAACTTTGCACACTTTGCTCTACTTTCTCTTCTTGCACAAGTTGTACTCTCTTGTCATTCGTTCTATCATCTCTGGATGACGAACCTTTGCTTTTTGGACATTTGAAAAATGGATGACCAAACTCACCACAGGTGTAACACTTTCCTGAAAATGTAGTAGAACCTCTACCACTTCCAAATCTGCCTCTATTACCTTTCCATCCACCTCTGAAATCAGACTGTCCCTGTCCTTTACCAGTGTCTTCTTTACCCTCATTGGTTTGCCTTGTTGTAGGGGCTGCTCCTTTTCCCCTCATATTGCTGCCTCTTCCTCTCATGGACTTATCTTGTCTCCTATTCATCTTTTCTTCAATCCTGATTGCCATTTGGTAACAATCCTCCACATTCTTAGGGTTAGCTAAAACTAACTCATCCTGTATGTTCAATCTCAAACTAGCCAAGTACCTAGCCACCTTTTCTACCTCATTCTCATGATGACCAGATCTCATACTCAACTTATAGAACTCCTCAGTATATGCCTTCACATCCATTTCCTTCTGCCTTAAAAATTGCAGCTTCTTAAACATCTGAATTTCATAATCCCTGGGCAAGAATTTACCTTTGATCCTTGCTACCATTTTATCCCATGAAGTGATCTTTGACTTCCCTTGTTTCCTTCTCTCTGATTGTACATAATCCCACCATACCAAAGCATGACCTCCTAACTTGGTCTTTGCAATCTTTACCCTCTGATCCTCAGCAACATCTTCACATTCAAAGTGATTATCAAGTGCAGCAATCCAATCCAGTAACTCATCTTCATTCAAACTTCCATTATACTTGGAAACATCAACCTTTACCTTAGGTTTATCACTCTGCACTGCCTTTAACAGTTTTGCAAATCTCTGGTCTTCAGCATCCAGATCTTCAGCTACCTCTTCATACTCTTCAACAGCATCTTCATCTTCTTCAGACTCACTGTCTTCCACTTCCCTCTTTTTGTTCTTCTCCAAGGCTACAAGCCTAGCTTGAAGTGCTTCAGCAAGCTCCTTCATCTTCCTCATCTCTCTGGCATGTTTTTCCTTCATCTCCTGCAATTCCCTTGCAGTACCATTACCTTTCGGAGGCATTTTGTCAACCTCTCACTCCTCTACCTCTGTCCTTTCAGTGACAGAATCAACTCTACCTCTGCCCTTTCGGTGACAGAATCAACACACAACAGCCCAGACCTTTTGCTGAGCTCTGATACCACTATGATGCAGAGGCATCCACACTAAAACCTTGACATACAGTATGTATGCCCGCAACCCTTCATCATCATCATCATATTTCCCTTAACACTGTCAGCATCATCATATTTTCTCTGCCGACCGATATCCTCCTGCAAACAAACCTTCGACCTTTCGTCTGTCAGCAGCATCATCATATTCGGCTATCGGTAGCATCATCATATTCGGCAAGCGCAAACATCCTCCTGATGTTCACTGTTCATCTTACCGCCAAACGCTTTCTTCAGCATCATGATGTTCAACATCATGTTCATCAGCAGGATATAAAATATCCGATTCCTCTCATATATCCTGACGACGACTCTCTTCACGCACCTTTCCTTCGATGCTTACGTCACCCCAATATCCTGATGACGATTATCCTGATGACGATGACGTCATATGCAGCTCCTTCAATATCCTGCTGCCCTGATATCCTGATGATGATTATCCTGATGATGATGATGTCACATGCAGTTCCTTCAATATCCTGCTGTCGGCCAAACTTAACATTATCGGCCCGCGATGGTTTTATCAACCCGATCTTCTACCTTATGCCGATACGCTCCTCCTCGGCAACACTTGATGATGATCACCCCAATGCACATTCACTTTATGCAATCGACAGCATCATGCTCATCTCCACCTACTCGGATGACGCCCAAAGTAACTGCAGGATATACACAGAAATATCCTGATGATGCCGTTGCGATGGATCTTCCAACCTTAACGGATTCTCAATCCGCCGAACCTCCTGAGGTGACCCGATCTGTCTCCTGGACAACTTTCTAGATTCTAACAACCAGCATGACCTAGCACATACCCATGCTAGGGTTCTCAACACATCTCGCCTGCGATCCTGCAAGCATGCACATGAACAAACACAAAATGCAAACTAAATCCTAAACTACTGTACATAGCCATTCCACCGATTCGACGAATCAACCGGTGGAATGGATCAGCGAATCCATGTAACCACCAAAACAACAACTCGATTACACAATGGAATTCAAAACAGAGAATTGACAAAAACAAGATCTCTTTATTGATAAAAGATGCAAGTACAATATTCAGTCTCTCTCTCTGCAATCTAACTCCTCTGCTCAATGTCTGATCGATGATATATGATATGCAATACTAACCGATCCTACTACATAAATAGGATTTCCTGCGAGTACTACCACTCGATTCCAAGCGGCTGGGAAATCTCTCCAGGCGGCTGGAAGATCCAACCGGACATACAGCATAACAGCTGTCATAACAAACTACCTAAAAATAGTAAAGTCTGGTCAACATGACCTTATTACATGCATTGGTCTTAGAAGACCTTCTTGGAAACATTAACAAGACTCAAAACAAACTAACTGCCTCATGGAGGCCAGCTGTCAGGTAGGTGCTCCTGCACCACTAGGACCTTCTATTTGCTGCTAGAGTGCTCTACAACTAAGTTACTGGTCCCTCTTGGACCAGTCCATCATCGATCTGGGTGTGGCTTATTTCCAACACCAACACCCCCCCTTAAGCCACACCTCTCATGTGCTTGGGGTTCCTAGCCTAGGCCTGGCTCTGATACCATGTTGAGACATGGACCAGCTAGGAATCAAACCTAGGACCTTCCATTTTCTACTGGAGTGATCTACAACTGAGTTACTGGCCCCTCTTGGACCAGTCCATCATCGGTCCAGGTGTGGCTCATTTCCAACATCAACAAGCTCCAATTTCATGAAATTCATCACTGTCCTCGTTTAATAATATATGATAGACCATGATCAAAGTTGAATCATAAATAGGACAAAGATCATTAAAAGATGTGATAGACCAAAAAGCTGCCCCAAAAAGCACTCAAATTCCTTGAATTGACAACATCAAAATCATGAGAAAAATCCCCTAATTCTTGCTTATGTTCATGTGTGAGCATTTCCTAGGATAGGGTAGTATCATGGAGGTATCTAAAATACTTTTGAACTCATCCAAATGCACCAATATCATGCACCTCCCCTTGTGGTGAAAGACTAGCTTGATTTATACGCATTTTCTCAACCAAATCAGCAACTTTTTCTTCATGTATGTATGCAAACTAAATATATTGCATGCTATTAAAGTATTTGTCTAAGATCTAAAATGAGAACCACTATACAAGGCTCATGGGTCTGTCAACAAATCTGCTATGAATGTCATCCTATAAACCTCCAATCCTATTACAAAATGAAGATGGGGATTGTATTAAGTGTTTAATAGACTATTATGATGTGATTAAAACTCACACATGCTATCATCAAGATGCTAGTCATAATCATTACACTTGGTAGGTATTTATGTGATCATGTTAAAATAAAGAATTACCAACAACCATAGGACAGTCCCTAGATGACTATCATTAACCCTCACGATTGTTGTGAGACATTTACCCAAGGTGAGCCTATTTAGCATCAGGGAATCAGCCAGCATGTCTCACAAGATGTTAAACTTTGTAGAAGGATTATCATGAAGGAAACTAGAACGTAAGGGAAAGGGTTGTCATACCAAAATCACTGAATATGGACCAATAAGGATATAATAAATCTCTCATTTGATGGTTTATCAAGGGAAGATCACCTATTATTATCCACGAGACTGATGTTGCCCACTATGCACATCATAACTATTCACCAACATTGTCAATCAAAAAGACAATCCAATCTACATTTTCTTCTAAACTCAGACCTACCTCAGTGACCTAAGTGATGTATGTGCAAGGATAGTGATAGGAAGAGGATATTTTTATGGGGATGAGAGGATTTTGTGATGGGGGTGATGGGAATTTTTAACTAGTGACTGCTAACACCTTGTCTATGTGGGATTACCAAAACAATGGCAATACTGTGTATATTTTGCACCCTAATTTCTATTTCGAGTAAATAAGAAGTTAGTTTTAGTATAGGGGAGGGCTGCATATAGGGTATTTGGGAGAAAACCATAGCCTCAATCTCAAATTTGATTGCAAAAGGCAACCTATCAAAATTCCATGATTTGGACTATCCTAAGCAACATTTTGAAATTGTTTAGCAAATTGTCAATACCATATCTATGAATAAATCTCTCCACACCTCAATATTATTCTAGTGAAGTATGAGTCAAGTGACTCATGAGATCCTACAAGCTTGTGAAATAAGGAAGAAGACTATCTTAATTAAGAAGAGATGTCATTCAACTACTCCCTAGTCATGCCTTAATTGTCACAACAATGGCAAAAAGGAAGACAATCTCATAAAATATGTTGTGAATAGTAGTGACAAAATTATGCTTTCAATTAATGTAGAGGCTAAAGAAGGGATATCAAGAGACAATTATTGAAGTCAAGGCTCATTAATATGGCAATGCCAAACTCAAGTAGATAATCATGTGCATAAGCTAAATTGCCATAAAGGCCACTATGAAGAAGGAGACAATTTGCTGTCATAACCAACACAACTAGGATAATCATGAATAGGTACAAATGCCTTGCTTAGGAGTGTTTTTGATCTTTGCAATGAGAATGAAGGTGAGGATGGGTGTTGTAGAAAGATATCCTAGACAAGTTCATCGCATGGAGACATGACTGTCATATTCAAATGCAAATAAGACTGTCATAGTTATGAGGGCAGTCATAATAGTCCTAACTATCTAAGGCTATCACACCTAGTTCTAGAGACAACCATTACTATTGATCAATTCATGCACATGATAATAACTTTATTCATAAGGTTCTAAGAGGATTATTTTAGAGATTTTTCAATATAGACAAAAGGTGAAAGTTTGAAGAAGATTGACCAAGTGCTCATAAAGGATTGTCATGCCATAACTGATTTATTCAAAAGGATAGTCATATTCATGAAATTTGGATTGAGCTTGATTTCATTTGAGATGGTGTGATGGAGTTTAATTATGTTCAATAAGTTTCACATATGACTGTCCTAACACTACAAACCATTGAAACACACATGAAGGAAACCTAAATTGCTGAAATATATAGTGTGCAATTTACAAAGTAGTCCTAGGGATAGCCATCTAGGGTTATTGTGATTAGATAATTATGGAATGATGAAGCCACTATGACATGATGAATTATACGAATCATGAAGACAATGATGGAGATCCATGGAGAAAACTGAGGACAAGATAAGACACGAAAATTGTGAAGTTGCCAATGGCAATAAATTTACCACCTAGCTATCCTTAACTAATCCATGATTACAAATTGATGTATTTTGGCTTCTATTGACTAAAAGTGTCTTATTTATGATGAATATAATGCTCGGAATTGTTTCTTGTAGGTAGATAAGAAGTTCCAAAAACAAGTGGACATTAGCTAGAGCTATCTTGGAAACATGAATATTTGGAGACTTATCTAGGACTGTCATAAAAATCATTAAACTAATCTATGTAATTTAGGGTATTGAAAGGTATATAGTCGATCAAGGTAACCACCATCATGTGCTAACAAAAGATAATTAGGAAATTTTGAAATATTGTTGTGTCATGTGCATACAAATCATCATGAATAGGTGCATAAGTAATGTCCTAGCCCATGACACTAAAGAGGTCTCCACATCCTCCAACCTTCTCCAAGAGAATTCATACTATGAAACATGCATGGAGAAGTTATCAAAAGGATACCTAACAATTATGTTTAAATGATCAATAGAGACAAGTAGGATTGTCATAATAGCCTGGGGCAAATGATAGTCTAATATTCAAGCCATTGCATGGTTCTATTGAATGGATTGAATTATGCATATTAAGGAATAAATCCTTCTTTATCATCCTAGGGCAAAAATTAAGAGTCTTCCAAAATCAATTTTGGCTCCATTGATCATGAATATGAGTATGACAAAAAATTGTTCACTAAAATTATTTTATGAAGTATTTGATATTGTTTTTCTCTTGTATAGCTGAAAATAGGTGAAATGAAGGCACGAAGGGCCAAAACAAGGTGGAAACATGAGGAATTTGGAGTCTCTTTGACTAAACTAATTGATATACCTAGACACACACACAGACACACACACACACACACACACACACACACACACACACACACACACACACACACACACACACACACACATATATTAGAACATAAAGAAAATAAAGACATAAATATATAAAGAACGTAAGAACATATATATGTGAAATAAAATGGACATAAGTTGAACATACCTTAGAATTCAATATTGAAGTTGACCAATTCTCCAAAATATGGCTTCAAAATCCTCAAATTCTTCTTTTTCGTAAGTTTGATTATGAATTCTGTATAATTCTAGAATAGGATTAGTAAAAATTATGGAAAAAACAAACATATATCATCAAATTCAATCTATATACCAATGGTAATTAGCTTTGAAACAATATCACATATGAAACATGAAACTTTTAGTTTAAATAATCAAATTTTATCCAAAAACATGCAAAATCAATTCTTCTACGTTGAAAAAATAAAAAAGGTGGTGGATTGATATAAAAATGATTCTCAATAAGTCAAACAACATAAAAATAATTTTCTTGTCCGATATACTGCATGAAAAGTAGGAATAACAGTCATGTGGGGTCTGAAACATGGATCCCACATGCTTTTTTACTGTTTTTCATGCTTCACAGAACGCGTTTGCATTATAACGTGAGCGTGTTCTGGGAAGCATGAAAACATAAAGGTTCATGCATGAAAAAATCATAACCTTCTCAACGTTGGTGCCAAAATCATGGTCTAGGATGTCATGCTCTCACATAAAGAAAGGGAAATACAGAGAGAGAGGTAGAGAGGGACATATTAAGAGATAGGGTTATGCAGATGAATAGAGATAGGGAAAGAGATGGAGAGATGTCTAGAGACATAGGGAGAGAGATTTCAAGAGGTAGAGGGATGGGGAGAGATATAGAGAGGAGGAGAGAGATGTAGAAAGGGATAGATTAAGAGATAGGGATCCATATGTCTAGAGAGATAGATATAGGGAAAGAGATCAAGAGATACAACTTCTAGATACATAGGGAGATAGATTTGAGGTAGAGGGATTAGGAGAGTAATAGAGAGGGGGGGAGTGAGATAGTGAGGGAGGGAGAGATATAAAGGTAAGTTAGAGAGAGTGGATCGAAAGAGAGAGAAAGATAAAGAGATAGGGAGAGAGAGAGATAGAGAGGTAGGTATAGTTAGAGAGAGGGATAGAGGAGACAGAGATATCTCTCCTAGGCTCGATCTCCTCTATATCTCCCTATTCTCCTCTCTACCTAAACCATAAACCTAAACCTTTAAACCTTAACCCCTAACCCTTAAACCATAAACCCTAAACCCTAAATAATGCCCCTAACCCCTAACCCCTAACCCCTAACCCCTAAAAATAAGCATCCCTAAACCCCTGACCCCTAAACCATAAAACCTAGAAGCAACCCTAAACCTTGATCTCCCTATCTCTCCCAATCTCTATTGGTCCCCTCACTCTATCTCTCTCTAAACCCTAAACCCTAAACTTGAGAATCCCTAAACCCCTAAAGCCTAAATAATTCCCCTAAACCCTATTTACTTAAGCAACCCTAAACTCATGTAAACCTCAAATAATGCCCCTGACCCCTAAACCCTAAACTCAAGCAACCAGGCTAAAGACCTAAACATATAGTTTGATAGGGGATGATGGAGGATAAATGGGAAATGGATGTAGAATTCTTGGATCTTGATTAAATCACTATACTCATTGGGATGTGATTTGATAGGATCCAAGTTATTTTTTTGATTATCTATGTTTTCTTGGGGACCAAGTGTCTCATCATGGGATATTGATGGATAATGAATAGGACTAGCATGAGATGATGGATAGGGCTAATGGGATGATGGATGGGAGTGACGTGGGTTACTCGCTCATGGATAAGATCTTGATCATATGGAGGATAAGCATGGATAGCACGATATTATATATGGATAGGGTAAGTGGGGATACATTGATATTCATTGGATTGGAGAGTAAGAGGTGGTGATGGGGGTTCACTAGGAGATTTTGGAGGATTAATGATGGGATCGATGTACAGAGGGGTTGATCATGAGATGGTAAGGGAATTGAGATTGGATTAGATGGGATGTTTAGATTTTGATTAGGATGGGTGGTTGGTGTTTCCACATTCTTTGGACTAGGCTCTTAATGTATAACTATTAGGTTTCTTAGATGGATGTGATGAGTCCTTGGATCTAGGATCAATAATCTTTGGATGTTTGACAACATGGCTACATGATGGGGTTTGACTTGGACTTATAGTAGGAGACTCTTCAATGAAATGCGTTAGGATTAGGAGGATTAGAGGGAAATTATAAAATAATTCCCCTTTAACCCTAACCCCTAAACCTAAACTTGAGAAACCCTAAACTCATAAAAACTAAATATGCCCCTAAACCTGAGCAACCCTAAACCTCTCTCTCTCCCAAAACCCCTAAACCCTAAATAATATCCCTAAAATCTAACCCCTAAACCCTAAATAATTCTAATAACCCTAAACTTAAGCAACTTTAAACTCATAAACCCGACCAATCCTCTCTCTCTCTCTCCAAAACAAGAAAACTAGGACTCTCTCTCTCTCTCTCCTTATCACCCTATCTCTCTCGTCTCTCTCCCATCCATCTCCATCCTCTCTCCCTCTTCCTCCCTCTCCTCTTGCATGTTGACAAAGAATATGGAAATAAGAAAACTAGGACATGCAAAGAGGGATGAGGATATAAATTGGGATGATGAAATGGAAACAAGATAATTTATGAAATTTCATTAGATGGGAAGAATGATGAGAGGTAGAGAGGGGAGGGAAGTAGAGAGTGAGAGAGAGGATAGGAGGTAGAGACGCGAGGGAAGTAGAGAGTGGGAGAGGACTGTAGGAGGTAGACAGGGGAAGGAAGAAGAGAGAGAGAGAGGGTAGGAGGTAGATAGGGGAGGGAAGTAGAGACTGAGAGAGAGGGTAGGAGGTAGATAAGGGAGGGAAGTAGAAAGTGAGAGATAGGGTAAGAGGTAGAGAGGGGAGGAGAAGAGAGTGGGAGAGAAGGTAGGAGGTAGAGAGGCGAGGGAAGCAAAGACTCAAAAAGAGGGTAGGAGGTAGATAGGGGAGGGAAGTAGAGAGTGAGAGAGAGGGTAGAAGGTAGAGAGGGGAGGGAAGAAGAGAGTGAGAGAGAAGGCATGAGGTAGAGAGGGGAGGGAAGTAGAGACTCAAAGAGAGGGTAGGACGTGTTAGTGCCTGAATTGACTGACAGTTTTTGAGCAATTTTCATGTAGGCACCTTCCTTAAAAATGTTCTAAGTGTTGGACCTCCTCGGCATTTTTTAGCTGCATCATCATATTTTCTTTGAGGAGGAGATCATCATCATCATATTGTCTTCGATGATGGTCCACATCATCATGTTCTCTGTCGACTGGTTTTTCATCAGGGTCATCGTATTTCAATATCGGGTGATGTTTGGATATCATCCCGATCCTGCTGATGAGCTACAATGTGCCTTAATTTTCTTGCGGAGGGTGATTTTTCAAATATTCGGTGATCTTCCAATTATCACCCTGCCCTTTTATGATGATGATGTCACCCTGATCTTCCGAGGGGGTCATTTTCTAAGTTGTTCAACCCGGCCTATTTTTTCTTAAGGGTCATCATCATCATCATCATCATATTTCCGGTTATCACCGTGTTGCTTGCGAGGGTCATCATATTTTCTGCCTGCATGATCTTTCGTCGGGGTGATATTTTAACATCGGGCGATCTTTGTTAAGATCATCCTGATGATGTTGCTGTAAAGTTCTAAGTGTGACCCGATTTTTATCGTGGTCATCATATTTTGGACGTCAGGATGATCTTAGTCAATATCATCCTGATGTTGTTGTATCACTTCATGTTCGTTGTTTTATCATCCTGATGATGCTGATATCAAGGAGATATCCGCCTGTCGGCTTCGTGCATTATCTAGTGGGGGGTGATCTTTTCAAATATCTAGCATATTCATCTATCACCCCAATCTTATAGTGGAGCTACAGTGCAGCATGATATTTGTGCATCAGGATGATATTTCCAAATATACGAATTCTTCCGAATATCATCCTGATGTCGATATGATGATGACGTCATCCGGATATGAGGAGGTGCGCAGTAGGCAGATATGCTGATGATGTCAACAGGATATGACGATGACATTATCAGGATGTTCATCGGCCAGACTTTTGGTATTGGCTAAGCAGGAGGATCTTCCTCCGATGGATCAGGTTGTGCCGATGAAGGCGATTATCATGCAGGTGATATTGAGATGATGATGCTGACGTCAGGGTGATTTTTCGAGCAACAGGATATCATGCTGTTGGAGGATGATGATGAAGTCTTATACTAGTGTCGTTAGGAGCAAAAGCACCGACATCATATATGCTCGCGACCTAGTATATAAGGTGATGAAAAGGTCACCGCGGGGTGCATGTGGGATAATTGATATCCTGCATATTTGAAATATCATGATGATGTATCTTGGCGGGAAACAGTTGCGACGCACAGTATTATGCATTTCCCAGGGCCGCGGGTTGGTGCGCCATTAATGGCGATTGTTGCAGAGGTATGGGCGATGGCGTGGATGGATCTAGTACCCGATTGAAGATCTGGATCCCTAGGCGGCGGCGCAAGGCTCGAGATTTCTTCCTGTCTCCTCCCCTACCTACTGTATTCATGTTTGGGCGCCAATCTGGTAATGCGTTGAGCGCCATTTTTCTGATACTGTGTATCTGGCAGGATTTTTGGTCAACCATGTGATTAATTGCTATGGTACACTACCTGGCTATTATAAGCAGGAAGTGTTACTCATTTGTGGTTGTTGAAAACTGGACATTTTGGCTCTGTAATAAGATACAACTGGTTTTGGTTGCTCTGTGCAGCAAAACTTGTGAGTTTATGTATCTCCTGTTGTACGATTTGGCACGAATCCACTGATTTCATGGTT
This sequence comes from Cunninghamia lanceolata, assembly GCA_027924645.1. NCBI lineage: Eukaryota > Viridiplantae > Streptophyta > Pinopsida > Cupressales > Cupressaceae > Cunninghamia > Cunninghamia lanceolata. The sequence continues at coordinate 3,775,205 of BSBN01000463.1, read as the reverse complement.
AATCTTATATGAATAATGTTGTGTTTGCATGTGTTATGCTGATTCTGTCTCCAGTTTTGCATGTATCTTTCTTACTGCAATAGGGATGCCATAAGTATAGATAGCTTAACACTCTTTATTGGGAGATATCTGTAAGGCAGATATCATGTGTATCCCCCTGAAATCCAGTTTTAGCTATTCATGCTGATCATTCACAGGTGTATGTCTACCGACTCCAAGCCCTGGATAGGCACCAATCTAGCTCTGTGTTGAGGTTATACACCATGTCCAGCTTTGCATCCAAAATTCAAACTAAACCATTTCATACTTCCACCTGTTAGTTGTAGGAGTAGGATTAGGAACCCCCTGCATGCTCTCATACCCAACTAGACATCATGTCCAAGAATGTTGCCGGCCTTGTGATCTTTCATACAGATCTTGGTCCATACATGAGAGTATTCTGCCTGTTGTTGTCAAGTTAGATCTTTCTATCTTTGAGCTAGTCAAGGTTACATCTTGAGTTATAGGGATACCCCCCTTGGTGCGGCAAAACCAGAAGTGAAGGGGAGGCAGCTCACGCAACCTCCTGTATTTAGTTGGCTGAATCTGCCTGTGCATTAGAAGTGGCAAACCCTAATGCTGATTCAGAAGAAAAGTCAACAAAATGGCGACCCTGCTGGGGATGGACTAAAAAAAAATGATATATTTGTGGCCCATCTGAGTCACCAACAAAATGGCGACTCTGCTGGGGAGTCTTTCATGTGAAAAATGATGCTCTGCTGGTGGAATGAACCTGGAAAAAATAGCTTTCAGCTGCTGTAAATTTTGTCCTCTCTGGAGAGGTGGCGACTCTGCAAAAAAGATCTGAATGCACATGAAAGATGGATGTATGTGATGTGACAAAAATGTGCTGTTCATATTTCAGCATCTGTATGAGAAAAGGTATCTTGTTCCTTCCCCTTTATATTTGCTGTTTTGCTGCATAAGTTAGATGCCAGGGGAAGCCTTAGGTCTTAGGCAGACAAAGGATGTCTAAGAGTAAGTTTTTTATGAATCCAAGTATGAATTATCCCGTACTCAGTGGTGAAATGTTGGAGAAAAGAATAGAAGAGATAAAAAATAGGTTGATATTCTTAGAGGCTGAGCAGGCCCGGTTAAAAAGCAATAACCCTGTTGTGTCTGCTAGTCAGAAGGCTAAACCTCTTCTCAGCCCTTTTGATCTTTTGTATGACCAACTGGATTTGTCATGGGTTGATTATAAAGTAGAAACTATGCCTGCTAGGATATACTGTCAGATGCCCAGATTTAGTGGTCACAGTGTATGTGATGGGAATGCACATATCCAAAATTTTCACAATTTCATGGGAAAACATTCATTTAGAGATGAGGATATGTGGATGAGGTTTTTTGTTAGGTCCTTTGATGCAAAAGCAAAAGACTGGTATTTGAGCTTTCCAAAGAAATCCTTTGCCTGTTGGGATGAGCTTGCTGACTGTTTCAAGGAAGAATTTGCAAAAGAACCGGCTGATCTTGTTGCAGAATTGATGAGAATCAGAAAACAAGATGAAGAGCCATGTGTTGATTTCAGTCATAGGTTTGCAATAGCCCTTTCACAGATCCCAGAAGTCTTCAGACCTGATATTTCAGCCTGTGTTGGCATATTCTTTGAAGCTTTTGAGGAGGGCTTTAGTGCAATACTGAGGGATTTCAAGGTGACAAGTATTCAGATGGCATACAGGTTCATAGAAAAGATAGAAAAAATCAGAAATGTGTACCTGCTGAAACCCCTGTCCCCAGGCCTTGGTGTGAAAAATCGTTGTGAAGCTGCAAATGACCAAATAATTAAGGCATCGTGTGAAGATGAAAAGATGAATATTGAACGTGCCAGTGAAAGGACTAGTGAGGATTCCCATTGCAATGATGAGGCATCTGACCATGAAAACAACAATGAGGTTGTGGACAGCAATGAGCAATTTTTGGAATGGACCTGTGGAGATAATTGTGAGTATTGTGCTCAAGATAGAGAAGAAATAAGCATACAGGCTGATACTCCTCCACAGAGGGAATCCATTGGTGATGAAGATGCATGTTCTGCTGCCCATGAACAAATGGCATACTATGATCAAGTTGATGTACCTGGATCACCCATCTTTGACACATATGGTGATGAGGATTTATTTGAGTATGGTGAGGATCTAGACATTGTTTTTGGTTTGGATTCTGTTTCTCATCCTGATGAAAGAGGAAACAACATACATCAGGTAAGTGATTGTGAAAATGTGCCTGATTTGAAAGAGATGCCAGAGCCTGATCTTTTCCAGCCTGATGCTGCTGATTGTTGTGTACATGATGTGCACAATTGTGATTTTGAAAGCTTTTCTTTTGAAGTGCCAGCATATAATACAATGAGCCCTGATCTTCCTAGTTGTGTGGTGGACTCTGAGTGTTTCCTATTTGCAGTCCAGCTAGGAGATCATGTTGCAATGCATGATGATGATACAGATGATAACCTGTGTTCTATATCATTTGAGTATGCATTGCCTGATACATTCTGCACCCACATGTCACATGATGTTGAAGGTTATCTGCACAGGGGTGATAATGACAAGCCAAATCAGAGGGTTGAATATGCAGATGACAAGATTTGTTTGTGGGTGGATGTCTGTAGTATCTCCAAGCTTGACCCAGTGTATGCAGATGAAAACAAGATATTTGACAAAGGGAGATACATGTTTTTCTTTTCTTGGTGGCCTTTGGCCATCAAGTGTGTTTGGTGATGCAGGTCAGTGCAGTATTTGACTCTATGCCCAATGGATAAGGGACTGGTCTGCATCCCAGAGTTCTGGGGTTCTCGCTGCAGTCTTGCACCTGCACATCCCCAGACATAGCCAGTGTTAGTGCCTGAATTGACTGACAGTTTTTGAACAATTTTCATGCAGGCACCTTCCTTAAAAATGTTCTAAGTGTTGGACCTCCTCGGCATTTTTCAGCTGCATCATCATATTTTCTTTGAGGAGGAGATCATCATCATCATATTGTCTTCGATGATGGTCCGCATCATCATGTTCTTTGTCGACTGGTTTTTCATCAGGGTCATCGTATTTCAATATCGGGTGATGTTTGGATATCATCCCGATCCTGCTGATGAGCTACAATGTGCCTTAATTTTCTTGCGGAGGGTGATTTTTCAAATATCCGGTGATCTTCCAATTATCACCCTGCCCTTTTATGATGATGATGTCACCCCGATCTTCCGAGGGGGTCATTTTCTAAGTTGTTCAACCCGGCCTATTTTTTCTTAAGGGTCATCATCATCATCATCATCATATTTCTGGTTATCACCGTGTTGCTTGCGAGGGTCATCATATTTTCTGCCTGCATGATCTTTCGCCAGGGTGATATTTTAACATCGGGTGATCTTTGTTAAGATCATCCTGATGATATTGCTGTAAAGTTCTAAGTGTGACCCGATTTTTATCGTGGTCATCATATTTTGGACGTCAGGATGATCTTAGTTAATATCATCCTGATGTTGTTGTATCACTTCATGTTCGTTGTTTTATCATCCTGATGATGCTGATATCAAGGAGATATCCGCCTGTCGGCTTCGTGCATTATCTAGTGGGGGGTGATCTTTTCAAATATCTGGCATATTCATCTATCACCCCGATCTTACAGTGGAGCTACAGTGCAGCATGATATTTGTGCATCAGGATGATATTTCCAAATATCCGGATTCTTCCGAATATCATCCTGATGTCGATATGATGATGACGTCATCCGGATATGAGGAGGTGCGCAGTAGGCAGATATGCTGATGATGTCAGCAGGATATGACGATGACGTCATCAGGATGTTCATCGGCCAGACTTTTGGTATCGGCTAAGCAGGAGGATCTTCCTCCGATGGATCAGGTTGTGCCGATGAAGGCGATTATCATGCAGGTGATATTGCGATGATGATGCTGACGTCAGGGTGATTTTTCGAGCAACAAGATATCATGCTGTTGGAGGATGATGATGAAGTCTTATACTAGTGTCGTCAGGAGCAAAAGCACCGACATCATATATGCTCGCGACCTAGTATATAAGGTGATGAAAAGGTCACCGCGGGGTGCATGTGGGATAATTGATATCCTGCATATTTGAAATATCATGACGATGTATCTTGGCGGGAAACGGTTGCGACGCACAGTATTCTGCATTTCCCAGGGCCGCGGGTTGGTGCGCCATTAATGGAGATTGTTGCAGAGGTATGGGCGATGGCGTGGACGGATCTAGTACCTGATTGAAGATCTGGATCCCTAGGTGGCGGCGCAAGGCTCGAGATTTCTTCCTGTCTCCTCCCCTACCTACTGCATTCATGTTTGGGCGCCAATTTGGTAATGCATTGAGCGCCATTTTTCTGATACTGTGTATCTGGCGGGATTTTTGGTCAACCATGTGATTAATTGCTGTGGTACACTACCTGGTTGTTATAAGCAGGAAGTGTTACTCATTTGTGGTTGTTGAAAACTGGACATTTTGGCTCTGTAATAAGATACAACTGGTTTTGGTTGCTCTGTGCAGCAAAACTTGTGAGTTTATGTATCTCCTGTTGTACGATTTGGCACGAATCCACTGATTTCATGGTTAATCTTATATGAATAATGCTGTGTTTGCATGTGTTATGCTGATTCTGTCTCTAGTTTTGCATGTATCTTTCTTACTGCAATAGGGATGCCATAAGTATAGACAGCTTAACACTCTTTATTGGGAGATATCTGTAAGGCAGATATCATGTGTATCCCCCTGAAATCCAGTTTTAGCTATTCATGCTGATCATTCACAGGTGTATGTCTACTGACTCCAAGCCCTGGATAGGCACCAATCTAGCTCTGTGTTGAGGTTATACACCATGTCCAGCTTTGCATCCAAAATTCAAACTAAACCATTTCATACTTCCACCTGTTAGTTGTAGGAGTAGGATTAGGAACCCCCTGCATGCTCTCATACCCAACCAGACATCATGTCCAAGAATGTTGCCAGCCTTGTGATCTATCATACAGATCTTGGTCCATACATGAGAGTATTCTGCCTGTTGTTGTCAAGTTAGATCTTTCTATCTTTGAGCTAGTCAAGGTTACATCTTGAGTTATAGGGATACCCCCCTTGGTGCGGCAGAACCAGAAGTGAAGGGGAGGTAGCTCACGCAACCTCCTATATTTAGTTGGCTGAATCTGCCTGTGCATTAGAAGTGGCAAACCCTAATGCTGATTCAGAAGAAAAGTCAACAGGACGAAGAGAGGGGAGGGAAGTAGAGAGTGAGAGAGATGATAGGAACTGCCCTTGTAGACATGTATGTAAAGTGTGGAAGCATAGACAAGGCATGTCAATTGTATGATGTAACACCTCAAAGAGATGTTCTATAATGGAATTCAATGATTGCAAGATATGCAAAAAATGGATTTGTTGAAAAGGCTTTAGAAACTTTCAAGAAAATGCAACTGGCATGTGCAATGATAGTTATGCTCAACATAATGCGAGCGGGTTATAACACACTCATGTTATGGTCAGCTTTCTTTGACATGTTTTTATTAGTTTTTAGCAAAATTTGGAGATAATCTAGAGCATGCTCCCCATCAGGATAACACTTTTTTCAATGAAAACTAAAAAAAATAGCACCATAATCTTAAGCTCTCTGTTAGCTATCTAACCATATATTTTTTTTCACATTTTGAGTATGTTAAGGGTTTCATCTTGAATTTCTTTTGTTAGTGTGTCCATTTTTGTCAAAAACGAGTGTCTAGTATATTTAACTTTTTTTTAACCATTCATCAAAATTGAAATAAGTTACATTTTTAGAAACTAGACTCCATTCTACACGTATTCAAAAAAATTCAATTTTTTATTAGTTTTCAAACATTTTAGGGGGGAGCCCACTCAAATTTCTATTTTTTAGGATGTGTCCACTTTAAAAATTACTAAAAAATCAATTATTCATTTAAAAATTATCAGAAAAATAAGAGATAGAGTACATGGTGTTAGCTAATTTCTCACCAGAGTGATTATTGAAATACTAAAAAAAACTTAACATTTTAGGGGGAGCACACCAGACACTATGTTATATTTTTTTTGAGAAAAATAGGACCAATTTGTGTGCTCCCCCTTTTTGAACCCCTTAATCTAAACCATTTTTGGAAAAAATTAGTAGTTTAGAAACTAGATTCAAAGCACTACAACTCTTGTTTTTGTTCCATATTCAAAATTTGAGTGTAGTTATCTTCAATTTCTCATCCAACATCAATGTCTCATGATTTCAGAAAAAAGAAGTGACATCTTAAGAATCCATTTTGGTCCCTCATCTTTGTGCACTTACCTTGATAGTGTTTTTTGTGGTGGCATGGACACCCCGATCCACCTAGTAAGAAAAATGAGACAAATGGCATGCTTGGGGAAGGTAACCGAGCAACGTCTTAAGAAGATTCTACTGGAAATGACTTTTTATTGTAGAAGCCACAAAGATGATTCTGGGAAGGGCTTTTTTGGATGAGGGAGAGCGTTACAAAGTTGGTACAGATATTGCTTCAAGGTTTATGGTGTCGCTTCTAGACTTGAACATCCCAGAAACAAAGGTGGAATCCATTACACGAAGAATTCTCAAATCAGACCTATTGGGAGGCCTTAATGAGGTTTTGGTAGTTGCTACATTGGGTGCAGGGGTGCCTCAACCCCGTGACATGGAGCTTTTGAACATTCTAGGGGAAATTGTGAAATACTATCCCTTCATCCTTAATATTAGGGGCATTGATCTGCTGATGCATCATGAGAAGGCTTTGGTTGGTGTCGACTTCCTAAAGAAAATGTTACAAATGGTTCCTGTGTAAGACTTCACCTGGGTTGCAGAGTTCAATCAATAAATTCAAGATAACAGTGATGTCTGAACTAGTTGTCATTTGTGATTATTAATATATGGGTAAATGTAAAAAGTTGAGTGCCTAAAAAGTGGCCAAATTTTTTTCAAAAAAAAAATACATAACGCTAGCATGTTACAATGCGAGCACGTTACAACGCGAGTGCATTATGACTAATTATATATATAAAAAAAGAGCATTTTTGCTCATTTCATTTCTTTATTTTCCTCTACACCCACAGCCTGCAAACCGTAAGAAGCACACTTGCATTTTTGAAGACTTGATTCAACACCAAATCTTACCGATTCATTGCCAAAATGTCGCCACGACATTGATTATGCCAAAGGAGTGAGTTTTATTTGTTTTTTTGTTTGAATTTGTTTCTAAATAGGTAGGTTTGAGTTGATTTTTGATGTAAATTTCCTTAATTGTCAGGAAATGTTAATGCACCTCCTCCTCCTCCTCCTCCTCTTCCTCCTCAAAATCCACAAAATCCTGAAGAGGAAATACCTGCCGAAGAACAACCCGAACAACAAACTCCTCCATCCATTCCTCGACATGCCCCTAGAACACAAGAAAATCTAATGGGGCAAATTGAAAACAATAAAAAAGAAATTAAAGACATAATTGCAAGGTTGAAAGATCATTCCACTTCAACCTTGCATAGGTCCACACTTGCTTAATCTCTTGAATCTATGTTATCAAATGTAGATTCAATTAGCAAGCAAATATCTAGTTGGTCAGATAAGAGGAGAGAGTTTAGAGAGTATTATGCAGACAAGCTATCATATGAAGATGTGAAAAAGTTACAAATTATAAAATTAGACTTGTGTTCCATTTTCACAAACCCACAACCAAATCAACCTCCACCCATTACATGCAAGAAGTTCCCTATCCATTGGTGCAACAACCAAGTGATAAGGGACAATTTTGGGTAGAGGTGGTGGATGGTTTTTGACCATCCTCTATGCAATAATAATGAGGTCCCGCAATACTTTTTGAGGAAACTCTACTATGAGTTTGTCCTTAATAAAGTGCCAACTATTTTGATATGTGAGACTTCCAGGGTAGAGGTGGGGGGTCAGCATAAGATAGACCAGGGGCACGTGTTGATCCACAGCGGCTAGTGAGATGAGTAATCAGTAGACCAGCTCATGAGCATGTTTCTATCCCTTCCATTGTGAAGGAGAGTGTTGAGGTTAATACACTTCAGTCCATTAGTGCCTTGACCCAGAGCATCATAGAGCATGCCAGTCCTGCAGCACAGTGTGGGTTGGGAGATAATGTGAGGAGTAGGGTCCCACCCCATGCCTGTTAGACTTGCGGGTGAACTTGTGGTTATGACCCCATGGATAGTCAGGACACAGGTACACAGGCTACATCTACAGCTGAGTAGATGGTGATGACAGATACCCTCCTGAGTGAGACTTTTGACCTTGATACTTAGGTAAATATTAGCAATTTTAGTGAATTTAATTTATTAAATTCATTTTTGAAATGCAAGATTAACTAATTTAGTTTAACGATTTTAATAAAATTTCAGGGTCATAGTGTTGATGCAATTTTTAGTGGTTCTCCACCTGCATATTACACTACATCATCTACTGTTGAGGTATGTAACTAGTAAACAATTATAAATATTACATGTGAATAACATCGTTATATGAATGGTATGTTGGCAAGAGACACCATATGGATTCATGAATGTTGTCATTGATGGCAACAAAGTTCAACCCACACATCCGCAGGACATGGTGTGTCTCTATCGGAAGTCAATGAAGAATGTGGTGGTCCGGTAAACAAGAACAGAGCATGTGGCAAGGTCCGACAGATAGGTCCACATCTCTCAGAGGAAGTATCTTGGTGAAGTGCAGATTTGGGGAAGTAAAGAGTACTACCTTGAGTGATAGATTCCAAGGTTTTAGCCTCTGGTGATAGATGAGGTAAAAGACATGAATACTTGAGTACCGGGTTCCTGAGTGACAGTGTGAACAGAGGAAGAACTGACTGACTGAATATCAGACTATTTTCTGGATGCATTTCTAATGGTGGTAAAGGTTATGAAGACATGAATTATGTTTGGCTGACATGATTAATGATTTCTACAAGTATATGCTTGATCCACATTACTTGATGTGTAAGGATTCAGCTGATAGAATAGAGTTTGTGAGAAGATTGACTGTTCCGGGTGCCAACTAGAAAGATAATGAAATCACTTGTGCGGATATATATAGGATGGATTTAGTTGTGAGAAGTGTTATGGTGATATGTGATATGCGAATAAAAATAGAGCAGAGCAGAAGCAATAAGGAAGGTCCGGTATGTGAAAGGAAAGCAGCATAAGAGAAGAGGAAAGATGAAGTGCAGCAGATCAGTGTACTGAGCCTAACCAGAACTGAACTCCAGCATATGTGGATGCCTCCAATCAGTTCAAGTATTGTATAACACTCTTTTGTAGACAGTGTGTCTCTTGTAGGCAATGTGCCTCCTTGTGAGCAGTGTGCTTGGGCAGTGAGCCCTAATTGGCAAGTGCCATTTTGTAATTCCTTATTCTTTTAACAGAGAATAATCTTTGGGTTAATCACCCCGTGGTTTTCTCCCTTAACAGGGTTTCCACATCAAAAATATTGTGTTATGTGTGTCTCCATTTCATGGTTATGTTTGCTTGTTTGAATTAATGCTGCATTAATTAATAAGAAAGTTCAGAAAGAAGAAATAATTTGGATAACTGATTCACCCCCCTCTCAGTTATCAACAATTGGTATCAGAGCTAAGTTCCTCCTAACAGAGCCTAACAACTTGAGGAAGATCTGGGAGTTTAAATGGATGCATATGGTTTAAGGGAGCAACTCAAGACTGCCCTTGATGATCTTGAACAGTCAAACTCTGAAGTAAATGAGTTAAAGGAAAGACTCAAACAGGCTGATGATTTCATGAGAGAACTAAAAGACAAATTAAGTCTTTCTATGAAGAAGAGAAAGGAGCTGCTTCAGCAATTGGCAAGACAAGGTGAAGCAAATAATGCAAATGAAGAGCTGAAGAAAAAAACTGAGTTGTGTGAAAAGTTATCAAAAGAAATCATTATGGTAAGACATGAAATGGAATCAGGAGTCATGAAGTTTACCCAAGAAATTGAAGAGAAAAGAAAAACTGAAGATAATCTAAGACAATCTCTCAAGGAGAAATCAGAAGATTGCCACCAGATGGATAGAATTATCAAACATCTTGAATCTGATCTTGAAGATGCTAAAGATAATGAAGAAAAACTTGAGGATCAAATTGTCTCTCTAAAAAGGGATCTTCAAATAGCAAATGAGTATAAAGAGAAATTCAAGATAAGTTCTGTTCAACTTGAAGTTCTTCTTGGAAGTCAAAAGAAAGTAGATGACAAGTGTGGTTTGGGATATGAGAAAGGAGAAAGCTCTGGATCTGGTCAGAAGAATTTTGGATTAGAAAATCTAAGGATTAGGCCTAGAAGACCTCCGGTAAGACAGCCTAATGCTCAAAGATATCCATCCTTCAATGGATACTGTCACAACTGCAATCACTTTGGTCACAAAGCTAATCAGTGCAGAAAGAGAATGAATCAGACTAATTCATCCTTCTCCGGATAGTGTTTTAACTACAAAAGGTATGGTCATAAATCTCATGAATGCAAAATTATGCAAATGAACAAATCATTCAATGGTAGATGCTTTGCATACAATAGAATAGGTCATATGGCTAATCAATGCAGATCAAAAGGATATCAATCCAATATGCAAAGAAATGTTGTTTGTCAAATTTGCAATAGATCCAGTCATATTGCAAAATTCTATAGAAGCAAGAATCAGGACAAAAGAGGTCCGGTATATCATAGACAAAATCAAGATAAGGGAAAACAAAAGGTGAATGTGGATGGAGTTAAAAGTGAGATGAACAAGATTTGGGTAAAAAAGAGTATAGAGAATGTAGAGGATGGATCCGCACCAGACTCTGGTGCTGATATTCCTTCTAGAAATTAAGAGATGAGCTTTGGATTAGGGGGAGACACAAAGAAAAACTTGTTCCCCCAGCCAGTCAATTGGTGCCTAAAATTGGCACATGTGAAGCTGCGGATCAAATGGTTTCTAGAGAGACATGTAAAGAAGGTCAGGTAAAGATCTGAGAGATCCGCAAGAAAATTTAAAAAGTTTAATTCCTTCAGAATTGGTCTGGTCAAACAAGTCTTTCAGGAAGACAGGGTTCTCACAAGGTTGGCCCGGTATGGATCCAAATTGAAATAGCCTGATCTGCAGATATATGAGATGATTAGGAGAAGAAGTGGACATTGTGATTTATCACTAACATCGACCACAAAGGTGTAAAAATGATCCGGATGAGTTTCTTCCTCTTTGAACAAGGAAATCCAGGCAAACCAGAATGAATTAGGTTGCGCATTTATTGCAGGGTGAAAAATAGGGCTTCTTGGAATAAAAGAGTTCATTTGTCTATCATTCACACATTTGCACACTCACATGCGAAGAAGAAAGAAAAGGAGCTCTGCAAACAACTTCTCCCAAAAGATCAAGGCAACCCTTCATACAGCTCTATTCGGATTTCTTCGTGTGCCCTAAATTGCGTAAAAGGTATTTATCATTCTTGATATCCTTCAGTAAGATTGTTTGATGATGGCTACTCTGAATATAGTAAAGATCTCTGATAGACCTCGGCCCACATTTAAGAAACATCCATATAAATCCTTGGAGGTAGATCCCCTAGGAGCATTTTCCAGTGTTCCGCATGGCATGTTGCATACAAAAGACATTAGGGTTTACATACATGCAAATATTGAAGAGTTTGGGGAATTCAAACTAAGAGATATCTATCACAAACAACTGTTAGATGATTCATTTGAGCTCAAACCCCAATACAAGGGCCTCCAGATTAAGCACTTTGTATAATTCATACATTTCCCCTATTTTACTGAGGATGAATGGGGCAGGTACATTTTGAGCAGAATACATGACAACTTCATGTGGCTAAATGGACCATTCAAAATCACAAAAGATGCCATTAGGGCAGTCACCGGATTACACTCATTCAGTGGGATTCCTGTTCTTAAATCTGTGAAGAATCAAATTGTGAGTGAAGCTACCAGATCCAAGTTTGACAAAAGAGCAATGACAGTAGATGACATCTCTGATCCAGATGTCAAGTTTGCCTCCATGATCATTGGGTATAAAATATATCATTCTAGCAGGGAAAATTCTATACCTAGAACTGCCATCTACACCGCATACGAAATGCTAAGAAAGGATACATACTATTATCTTTGCCAGCTTCTCTTGAACCAACTCATGGAGAATCTGCAGAAAATAAAGAAAGATAAAAATAATTCATTCAAGTATGGTTGATTGATATTGTGCTTATTCTTCTACTTTATGAATGAGCTTCCCGGATCTAATGGCTGGGTATGGGAGAATGATAGACCGGTAGCTATCCAAATCAGAGATTATTTACATGGACTTGGTGACAACAAAGCACAAAATATAGCTCTGTGGGGATACTTCAAGAACTTTTAGAACATGATGCAAGCAAGAGAAAGGATTCCCCAGTCTCTTGTTGAGAAATACAAAGACACAATTTTCTTTATGGTAGAGACTGATCAGTGCCTAATGGAGGCAGTAGAACCAAGAACTGTATGGATCATGCCCATGGGGTATGAGGTTGATGAACAAATTGTGGAGCTGCATGTTCAACACATGCTAAGTCAGCTTAAGGATCCAAAGCAGAAAGGTTTGGAACCTTTGAGGAGCTGAGTATAAAAATTCATGTTGAACTCAGAGAACCAGAGATCAAGAGGAAGGTGAGAAAAGAAGTAGAAAATATTGCCCAAGGCCTTGGCATCTCAAAGGAGGCACTTGATGCCCACAAGAAAAGGATGGAAAGGGTTGAGGAAGAGAAGAAAGAGGTAGAAAACAAAAGCAAGGAAAGTGCTCCGGTAGAAACCTCCACCCGGACCAGATCATCAAAGAGATCTGCACCTGTCATAGCCAAAAGCTCAAGAACATCAAAACTGGAAGTCCAGGCATCCGGCAAAAGAGAGAAAAGATCAAAGACAAAAGCCACAAGGGCTTATGCAAGTCAAAGAGATGAAGAGGAAACCGAATCAGATGAGGGGGTAAAGGAAATAAAGAAGCAGAAGAAGAAAGGATCCGGTAAACCCTCCACAGGCCAAGACAAGGAAGAAATGGCAGAGGAATTTGTTGAAAAGCCCAACCTGTCTCTAGAAAGTGTAATAAAATCAGTCACCATGGATGGAAACCTTCAACCAATGGCCAAATTTTATGATGATTACAATGAGGTTGACCAAAAGATCCTGCAGGAAGCTATAGTCAAGTACCTGAACATATATAATAAGGCCTTCATTGAAATTATATCTCTTATTCCCAAGAGCCTTGAAAAGGAGTTAGAAATAAGAAAGAACAACGCCATGGCTAAAGACCTTGAGATCCAGGAACAAATAGCTATTCAGCTATATCCTTCAATCGATCCCAAGACAATGAATATGGTATTCAAGGATTGTAAGGATGAGTTCAGGAGCAAAGCAAGGATGAATCAACTCATGCTTGGTGAGACTAACAAGGTAGACAAGGACACTGAAGAGATTCTCCGGAAAGCCTTCAAAAGATTTAATCTTCCTATTATAGAGGACTTGGGTACTGATCCCTCAACCACAAGTGTTGCAGAAGAAACTACTGAGAAAATGACAGAAGAGGTGGGCCCTGAACAGACTAACATTTCTCCTCCGGTTTCCCCTACAGTCTTTGGATCTAAAGGAGAAGAAAAATCACAGGAGAAAGAAACAGAGGTAAAAGAAAAAGAAGATGACAGTGCTAAGGTTGCAGGAGGAGAGGAAACTCAAAAGGATAGCTCCAAGATTGCAGAAGAGAAGAAACATCTGTCTTCGGCAAGAGACACTGCAAAAACTGCCTAAGAATTCCTGAACCAAGAAACAATGGAGATTGATGAACCGGAGCTTCTACAAGGACCATTTAATTTTGATTCTCTCTCTCTGGTACAAACTATGAAGATAGCTTCATTCGCTAATGCAAAAGTGAAAGAAAAACTCCTAAAGTCTCATATGGAAGACTGTGAGTTGATAGAAGTTGCTTCTGGAGTGCTTGAAAATATTATGCCATCGGTTCAGAAAGATCCCACAGCCTCCACTTCTGGTAATCTCAAAACTCTAGTCAGCAGTGTTAATACACATTTTGATTCACTAGAGAAGTCAGCAGAAGATAAGGTCCAAAAGGAATTTCTTGCAAAAAGATTATCAGAGGTACAAGGTTTGATAAGTAATGATAGGAGAAATATGAGTATAGGGATAAAGAGCTTAGAAAATGCTCTTAAGGATGGTGGTGAAATATACAAATTTTGTATCTCCTAGTCCAAGGTAATAGTGGAGATTGAGAAGAAAATAAAAGAGCAAGAGGACAAACTACTAAGCTTGTCTCAAAGTTTTGATCCTCTTTCATCCTCCATAATAAATCAAGAATGTCAGACTATTGCAATCACAAATGCAATAAAGAATTTTGAGAAGGAAAGAAAGAACATAATTAACCGGATGGGTGAACTTAGAAAGATTATTATCCCTAAGTTAGAGGTCATGCATGAGGCCATAAGTGAAGCTCAAATCATAGCCCAGACAAATGATCTGATAGATCTTAAGAGGGCAGAAGCTTTTGGATTTTTGTTGAGTGGTCACATTTCAATTTTAGATAGAATGAAGCAAAGTTGGGCTATAGAACTCATCCAATTGAAGACATCCTTTGCAAACATTCTTCAGTTTATGTGAGTATGTAATATGCGGCTAAGTATAGTTAAATTTTTGAAAATTTTGGTATGCGGACCCTACCCTTTGCCATTGATGTCAAAGGGGGAGTGAAGAGTAGTGAAAAATGAGGAATCCAACTAAGGGGGAGCTTCGGAAAATGTATATAAAAACAGAGCATTAGCCAAGGGGGAGCTTAGTGTAAACACTTAGTCATTTTTCACTAAGTGTTGCCATCAATGCCAAAGGGGGAGATTGTTGGCAAGAGACACCATATGGATTCATGAATGTTGTCATTGATGGCAACAAAGTTCATCCCACACATCCGCAGGACATGGTGTGTCTCTACCGGAAGTCAGAATGAAGAATGTGGTGGTCCAGTAAACAAGAACAAAGCATGTGGTAAGGTCCGACAGACAGGTCCGGATCTCTCAGAGGAAGTATCTTGGTGAAGTGCGGATTTGGGGAAGTAAAGAGTACTACCTTGAGTGATAGATTCCAAGGTTTTAGCCTCTGGTGATAGATGAGGTAAAAGATATGAATACTTGAGTACCGGATTCCTGAGTGACAGTGTGAACAGAGGAAGAACTGACTGACTGAACATCAGACTATTTTCTGGATGCGTTTCTAATGGTGGTAAAGGTTATGAAGACATGAATTATGTTTGGCCGACATGATTAATGATTTCTACAAGTATGTGCTTGATCTGCATTACTTGATGTGTAAGGATTCAGCCGACAGAACAGAGTTTGTGAGAAGATTGACTGTTCCGGGTGCCGACTAGAAAGATAATGAAATCACTTGTGCGGATATATATATAGGATGGATTTAGTTGTGAGAAGTGTTATGGTGATATGTGATATGCGAATAAAAGCAGAGCAGAGCAGAAACAGTAAGGAAGGTCCAGTATGTGAAAGGAAAGCAGCACAAGAGAAGAGGAAAGATGAAGTGTAGTAGATCAGTGTACTGAGCCTAACCAGAACTGAACTCCAGCATATGTGGATGCCTCCAATCAGTTCAAGTATTGTATAACACTCTTTTGTAGATAGTGTGTCTCTTGTAGGTAGTGTGCCTCCTTGTGAGCAGTGTGCTCGGGTAGTGAGCCCTAATTGGCAAGTGCCATTTTGTAATTCCTTATTCTTCTAACAGAGAATAATCTTTGGGTTAATCACCCTGTGGTTTCTCCCTTAACAGGGTTTCCACGTCAAAAATATTGTGTCATGTGTATCTCCATTTCATGGTTATGTTTGCTTGTTTGAGTTAATGCTGCATTAATTAATAAGAAAGTTCAGAAAGAAGAAAGAATTTGGATAACTGATTCACCCCCCCTCTCAGTTATCAACATGGTATTCTAATATCTGATTTTGGATGTTGAATAGGTTAATATTGGAGATTTCATGGCAACACCTACCAGCGGTGGTGGACTTCAAAGCTTCATAGAGGTAATAAAATAAATTATTTAATGAATGAATTGTACTTACTAGTTTTTTGTATGTGACTTGTGTGCTTTATTGTGTGTACTTCCATGTTAAGGTGAACGTGTGTGTATGTTAGGAGCCATGATTTGCATCACTATTATAGTTTTCGTAATTGAATAATGTTGTTTTATTTCCAGATGATGCAGGCTGTGGAGACACCTCTCGATGTTCATAGGTCAATGGAGCATGGTGTGACCTCTGCGATTCATAGCTCCATGCCATTGATAGGGGTATGAGATAGATTAGTAAATTTCAATTTACATTCATTGTTATAGTTGTTTATTTTTGAAAAATCAAAAGATTATTGGTTTGAAGTTTAATTTCTATCTGGATGGTTTTTATAAGACATGACAACACCATTGCCTATTCCTGCTATAAAGGTAAGTGAGGAGACAGATTATATGGTAGCGATAAGTGATTATTTTGTTAAATGTTTCATATTTTATAACATGTAATTTCTATATATTAATGTCTATACTTTTTATTGTAACAACTAAAGATGTAGGAAGAACTAAATAGGAGGAGCAGCCCTCAGGTTCGTAGTAGACCACCCACATAAGCGTCTCCATCCCCTAGAAGATCAAAGGCTACCTGTGATCTATTCTCTTCACCAGCTAGAGGGGAATGAATTTTTATTGTGTTCCTTTGTTGTATACCTATATGGCATTTGTGGACATATATTTTGTATTGCATATAGTTGACATTGTATGCCTATATGGCATTCTTGTAAGCCTATATGGCTATTTTGTATATATGTTATACTTATATCGACATATATTGATGTATGCCTATATGGATATTTGGTTAATACAAATCTTTTTATTGATGGCATCCATACTTGCATTATAAATCCACGTTTGAATGGATATTTGTAGATGGCTACTTCAAATATTTAAAGTCCAATTGTATTACATAGGATGTTTGTTGATCTAATAAGCCAACTATTGTTATTCAAGTATCACCTAAACCTCATTTTGAAACTAAAAGATAAAAGTTGTATTTAAACTAAAAATGAATCATCATGTTGAATAGAAAATATTCATATTCTTTATGAGTTGCTAAATTAAAAATATTCAAATGAGTATGCTGATCCATATTCTTTATGAGTTGGTCAATTGAAAATATTTCTTAATTTCTTGTTATTATACCATATTGGGAAGCAAAGAGTATGTTTGTTATTTTGAATAAGATAGTCAAAATGATATGCTTATGAGCACCTGATGACCATTGTGGTTATTAAATGTAATTCCTCTTGCATATAAGGTGAGGTTATGAGATTACATTGGGGCTATAGGCTTCCATAAGTCATCAACAATCAAGGTTCAAGGTTGTCATTGAAGTCAAAGGGTCAAGGTTGTTTGTCATTGATGTCAAGGTTGATGCCATGATGTTGATAAGGTGATACATTGATTCAAGGTAGGTGATGGTCATGAGGTGCATGATGTTGTGAATATGGTTTTCATGATAAGGTCTCTCAATTCATGTTGATGCTGCACAAGGCAAACATGGTTCATATGATGCAAGGTTCATGTTCATGGTGGATGTGGTTTTGTTCATGCATAGTTTTGTTGTGAATATGGTTTTCATGAGAAGGTCTATCTTGAAAGGTTGATATGATGCAAGGTTCATATTCATGGTGGATGTGGTTTTGTTCTTGCAATAAGAAGTTAGAGAAGACACAAGATTTCATAATCATAATCTTATTAATAGTTAGGGTTTGCATATTGGGCATTAAATCCTAAAAAGAATCTACTTTTCTTAAGACTTTAAAATCCTCAATTGCTTGTCGTGTGTAAAGTGCACTTTTGTTTTAATTTAATATTGACTTATAATCAGAAGTTACTATCATTTAAATCAACCTACTAAAGGGTCTTTAAGTCATTAGTTCACCGGCCCTTCAACCTAACTCAACTGGCATCTCTGGTAAACTCTCATAAGCTCAAGCGCCATATCATAGTTGAAGGTCATATTTAATTGATATGAGGGTGGGAAAAAGGATTGGAAGGTCAGTATTTAAAAGGAATTTGGAATACAAACAATCATCTATATGCGGTTGAATTTGATGGGCATGCCTTTATAAAAGGCTAAAAGACAACTTTATGCAAGATATCATGGTATTTGTAGTGTTTGAAGATTGAAGACTAGTTAGTGTTTGTAGCTCGGACTGTTTCAACATGTTTGGGTGTGAAACAAGACCATGCCTAGCCTAAATGTACCCATCTAGATGCATTGGAATTGTCAGTTTGGCCGCACGAGGAGAAGAACAAAAGTTACACGCCTTTGCAACTTTACACTGCCTCCTTTTGATGATTTTTGGGGTAGCAAAAAAATTTTCACCACGGGCAAACGCCTCAGAGATATAAAAAACTGAGAGAGATTATTATAGAGGGACCCTATGTGATCGCGTTGCCTTAGACAAAATGTATCTAAGTGACATGGTTTCTGAGTAACAACTTGTCAAAGATTGCTTCCTTTTTGTACTTTGGACTCTTTATGGATATCACCGATACAATGTAGCTTGGACTGTTTTGGCATGTTTGGATGCAAAATAGGACCATGCCTAGCCTAAACGTACCTATCTAGACGCGTTGGAACTATCAGTTTGGCCACACGAGGAGAAGAACAAAAGTTACACCCCTTTGCAACTTTACACTACCTCCTTCTGACGATTTTTGGGGTAGCAGAAAACCTTTCACCATGGGAAAATGCCTTAGAGATATAAAAAAATGAGAGAAGTTATTGTAGAGAGACCCTACATGATTGCTTTTCCTCAGATGTAATGTATCTAAGTGACACAGTTTTTGAATAACAGCTCGTCAAAGATTGCTACCTTTTTGCACTTTGGACTCTTTAGGGATTGTTAGCCTTAGGGCATACAACTGAGAGGGGGGGTGAATCAGTTGTACAAAACTTTCTCAAATTAAATACTTAAATCTTCATAGTGATTAGTAGTATATTAACCATGAACCATAAAACATTCAAATCAAGAGCAAAAACATATCAACACATAAGACACCAAGATTTTGACGTGGAAAACTTAGTTAAGGGAAAAACCACAGGGTGATTAACCCAAGATTGTATTCTCTGTTAGAAGAATAGAAAGAATAAAATGGCACATGCCAATTAGGGCTCACTGCCTGAGCACACTGCTCACAAGAGGTTCACTGCCTACAAGAGACACACTGTCTACAAAGAAATAAGTATCACATACATGAACTGGAGAATAGCATCTTCACCATGCTTGAATTAGTTCCATTAAGCTCAATACTTCTACTCTGCCTTTCTCTCTCCTCTCTGCTACCACATCCTCATCTCCACACAAAAAGGCGAGTTCAAACTGACTTCGCAGTCCCTTATTTATACAAGGTATCGACTTAGGAATGATCATCTAAGTCGGCAAACATTCATAAGATCATCTGACAGATGCATAACTCATCCGGTGGGCCTGTCAACACCATCATACAGAAGTTACTCTTCAATTGCAAGCTCTAACTTCAATGCGGACCACCAACATGAACTGGACACAATCCAAAGACCTCCACAAGCTTGCCTGAATAGATGCTTGAGGACCTTCAAACCACAAACCAATAGAGTTGATACACCACAAAGACTTCCTCAGAACTCCCATAAATCCGTAGAACAGGAAACTTCATTTCCAGATCTCACCGGACCTTTCTTGTTACACTCTATCACCTCTAAACACCTACCAGAACCGGTTTTACTTGAGCAACTACAACTTCTTCATATCTTCATGCGAACCTTTGAAATCTCTACTGGATCACCTACAGACACATATCTACAAATCCTTTAATCCGCATCCTCTGATCATCATCCTATCTTGGACTTTTGCCTTACAGTCATCACTGTTCTTCACTGTTCCTGATTGAGACTAATTTTCTCAATATCCTCAGCTCACAGCTCATCCAAACCTTATCATTAATGCAATAGGAGTATTTTAACATCAATGACAATACCAGTTAAGCCCATACTTTCAACAATCTCCCCCTTTGTCATTGATGGCAACATAAGATGTGAAAAATAGTTTTAACCATCAAGTCAAGAACTTCTTCTTACTGTCACAGCTCCCCCTATCAGCAACAACCATTCACATGTCTTCTCTTCCTTTACTGCTCCCCCTTTGATTAGCAACCACTTGTTTTTCAGATGTCTTCTCTCCCCCTTTGACATCAATGGCAAAGGGCACATACTTGCAATTCCAACACTTTAGAATCATACCTGTTGCTCCCCCTGAGTAGCAGCTCCCATCAATCCTGATCACAAGATATGACTGTGATATTCACCAAACTGATGCAGCTTAGTGCACCTTAGTTCATCACCGGAGAGGCAATAACCCCTAACTTCTCCCTGAGATACTCAAAAGAGTCCTTAGGTAGAGGTTTAGTAAAGATGTCTGCAATCTGATCCTTGGAGGGTACAAACTCCAATCTGACTTCATTCTTGTTCACTTGCTCTCTCAAAAAGTGAAACTTGATGGATATGTGTTTATTCTTTGAATGCAACATCGGATTCTTAGATATACTTATAGCACTTGAATTATCATAGAAGATTGTGATAGGTTCCTCATACTCTACTTTGATATCTCTTAACATCTGCTTCATCCACAAAACTTGAGTGCAACTACCTACTGCTGCAATATATTCTACTTCAGTTGTAGACAGAGATATTGCCTCTTGTTTCTTGCTTAGCTAAGAAACCAATCTCTTCCGAAAAAAGAATGCTCCACCACTGGTACTCTTCTGGTCATCCACATCTCCTGCCCAATCAGCATTTGTATATGCATGAAGAGAGAAATCATGATCTCTAGGATACCACAGACCATACTCAACCGTCCCTTTTAGATATCTAAAAATCCTCTTGATTGCCATGACATGGGATTCTCTAGGATCATCTTAGAATCTAGCAACAAGACCAACAACTTGCATAATATCTGGTCTAGTTTGAGTGAGATGCAACAATCCTCCAATCATTGATCTGTACTTTGTCTGGTCTGCCTTAAGAGAGTCATCATCTTTGCTTGCCATGGGAGTATTCATGGGCTTTGAATCTTCCATCCCAAATTTCTTCAACAATTCTTTCACATATTTGGTCTAAGAAATGAAGATTCCTTTCTTTGTTTGAGTGATTTGCAGACCCAAGAAGAAATTCATTTCACCAAGCATAGACATCTCAAACTCACTTTTCATTTGATTTGCAAAAGTTTTACACATACTATCTCTTCCTCCAAAGATGATATCATCAACAAATACTTCAACAATCAAGATGTTTTCATGATCAATTTTGAAATATAAGTTGTTGTCAATAGTACCTTTGTTGAAACCAATCTTCAAAAGATGCTTATCCAATCTTTCATACCAGGCTCTTGGGGCTTGCTATAATCTATGCAGTGCCTTCTTCAACTTGCAGACCATATCACCATGATCAAACAACCGAAATCCATCTAGTTTCTCTATATACACTTCATCTTCCAAGTCACCATTTAGAAAGGCAGACTTGACATCCATCTGATATACCTTGAAATCCTTGAAGGCAGCAAAGGCAAGAAATAATCTAACTACTTCACTTCTTGCCACCAGAGTAAAAGTTTCTTCAAAATCAATTCCTTCTATTTGAGAGTAGCCCTTGCAGACCAATCTGGCTTTATTTCTGATTACTTCACCAACTTCATTTAGTTTGTTCCGGAAGACCCATTTGGTTCCAATCACATTCTTGTTTCTAGGTCTGGGAACAAGATCCCAAGTGTGATTTTCTCTATTTGCACTAGCTCTTCCTCCATTGCTTTAGTCCAGTTTTCATCATTGCAAGCTTCATTCACAGTCTTAGGTTCAATCTTTGAAATCAAACAATACTCTTTTGAATCTTGAGCAATTCTCCTTCTTGTTAATACTCCTTTGTTTTTATCACCTATGATCTGATCTTCAGAGTGGTTCAGTCTTACATATGTAGGAACTTTAAGAATTTCTTGCACTTCTGATTCTTGATCAGCCTCATTGAAACTCATTTCTTCTTCCTGGTTTACTGGATTAGCTTGAATCTGACTAACAGATGAGGCTTGGGCTCCTTGAATCAGAACACCATTCTGATCATCTTCATCATACTCATAAAACCTTGAGGGTTTCTCAATTCCCTCATCAACCTTCACATTTGTACTTTCTATCATCTTTCTCAGTCTCTTGTTATAACACCAGTATGCTTTGCTTTGAGTAGAGTAACCCAAGAAAATTCCTTCATCACTTCTAGCATCAAACTTTCTTAGATCTTCATCTCTTTTAATGTAACATTTGCTACCAAAAACTCTGAAATACCTTACAGTAGGAGTGATGCCAAACCAAAGTTCATAAGGAGTTTTACCAATATTGCTTCTGATTGGAACTCGATTGAGAGTATAGACTGCAGTGCTGACAGCTTCTCTCCAATAGATATGAGGAACATTTGCTTCCATCATCATGGTCCTGGATGCTTCTTGTATGGTCTGGTTCTTTCTTTCCACTACATTCTGCTGTGGAGTCCTAGGAGTAGACAACTGTCTCTTTATTCTATGTTTCTCACAGAACTCTATGAACTCACCGGATGTGAATTCTCCACCTCTATCAGACCTCAGACATTTTAATTTCAATCTAGTTTCATTCTCTACCATAGCCTTGAATATTTTGAATTTCTCAAAAGCTTTGGATTTCTCTTTCAAAAAAGTTACCCACATCATCCAGGAATAGTCATCAATTAGTAACATGAAGTATCTATCACCTTACATAATCCTAATTCTTGACGAGCCACAAAGGTCAGTATGAACTAAGTCCAATAATCTGGTAGAAGATAGTTCCTTACTCTTGAATGTGATTCTTCTTAGCTTACCCAACTGACATTCTTTGCACAAGCTATTAGTAGGTTTCACCAATTTTGGAAGATCTCTTACAGCCTGAGTATTGCTTATCTTGATGATATTATCAGAATTCACATGACACATTCTCCTAAGCCATAACCAACTCTGATCAACTTGTACAAATAAGCAACTTTTACTAGTGCCAACCAAGTGGAAGATATTACCTTTAGTTTGGGTACTGGATGCAATCTCTTTTCCGGAGCTTTCAAAGATCTTGCATTTTCCATTTTTGAACTGGAGATCATAGCCTTTGTCCACCAACTATCCAACATTGAGAAGATTGTGCTTCAAGCCTTCAACATATAGAACATTACCAGTTTTGTTCCTTCCATCAAAAGAAATAGTTCCTCTTCCTCTGATTCTACCAACAGAATTATCACCAAACTTCACCACTCCTCCTTCATACCTTTCCAAATCTATGAACTTATTTTTGTCACCTGTCATATGGTGAGAGCAACCACTGTCAATGACCCAATCATCCTTTTCTTCAACTTGGGCAGCCAGGGCTCTTTCTACAACTTTATGATTGATAGATACAGAGGATATTGATTCTCCTTCCTTGATGGCAATAAACACCGATTCATTTCTGGATTTGTTTCCAGTCTCTGATTCATCATCTATTACTCCTTCATTATCATCTTCTTCATGAACATAGTAACAATTCTTTTGGAACCTTGATCTGTTAGGATTTGGCCTTGAAAATCTTTCCAGACATCTTGAGGTAAAATGACTAATCTTATTGTAGTTAAAACACTTAAAAGACAATTTTCCTTCATACTTACCGGATCCTCTTGGCAGTCTCTTTGCAATGAGGGCTTTAAGTTAAGCAATTTCTACTTCTTCTTCTTCTAGGTCTTTTCTTACTTTTTCTTACCATTACGGTTTCCTTGATTAGTTCTCTCTTGGATCAAACCTTTGTTTACCTTTTACAGAGGCACTAGATTTGAATGCAGATTCAGTCTTGGGGGGATCATCTCCAAACTCGGTCATTTCAAATGCAGCCAATTTGCCAGCCAATTGATCTCTTGTGATAGTTGTATGGGCTTTGAATTCATCAATGGCAGCAACCTTGATTTTTTAAGAAGCAGGAAGGGATCTGAGAATTTTGCCAACAGTCTCATTTTCATCCAAGACTCCACCAACATTTCTAATTCCACAAACAAGCTCATTTACTCTTGGCATAAAAGTAGTAATATTTTCATCATCTCTCATCTTCAGATTTTCAAATTTCCCTTTCAGACTCTGTAACCTTGCACATTTAACATACTGGTCTCCTTCATGTAAAAGTTCCAATTTTTTCCAAATGTCAAAAGTAGTTGGAAGGTCAATAACGTTTGAGAGCTCTGAATCAGATAATGCTCTTAGAAGAGCTTCTATAGTCTGTAGATTGTTTTTAGCATCTGTGACTTCATTTGGAGTTTTTGGACCACCCTGTGGAAATACATACTGTACTGTAACCATGGTCCAGTATGCCATTCCCATGCATTACAAGTGACACTTCATGCGACCTTTCCATAGAATAAAATTTGTTCCATCAAACTTTGGACTGTCCTTGTAGGATGACATCCTGGATCTCCTCAAGCGATTAAGCTCTTTTTAGAGGAACTTGGCTCTGATACCAATTGTTAGACTTAGGGCATACAACTGAGAGGGGGGGTGAATTAGTTGTACAAAACTTTCTCAAATTAAATACTTAAATCTTCTTAGTGATTAGTAGTATATTAACCATGAACCATAAAGCATTCAAATCAAGAGCATAAACATATCAACACATAAGACACCAAGATTTTGACGTGGAAAACCTGGTTAAGGGAAAAACCACGGGGTGATTAACCCAAGATTGTATTATCTGTTAGAAGAATAGAAATAAAAAAATGGCACATGCCAATTAGGGCTCACTACCCGAGCACACTGCTCACAAGAGGCTCACTGCCTACAAGAGACACACTGTCTACAAAGAAATAAGTATCACATACATGAACTGGAGAATAGTATCTTCACCATGCATGAATCAGTTCCATTAAGCTTAATACTTCTGCTCTGCCTTTTGCTCTCCTCTCCACTACCACATCCTCATCTCCACACAAAAAGGCGAGTTCAAACTGACTTCGCAATCCCTTATTTATACGAGGCATCAACTTAGGAATGATCATCTAAGTTAGCAAACATTCATAAGATCATCCGACAGATGCATAACTCATTTGATCGGCCTGTCTCAAGAAGAACACCATCATATAGAAGTTACTCTTCAATTGCGAGCTCCAACTTCAATGTAGACCACCAACATGAACTAGACATGATCCAAAGACCTCTACAAGCCTGCCTGAATCACCAAGAACATCCACACTTCTTCTGCTTACTGAAATCCTTCTCTCCTTCATCTAGAACCTCAAGAACACAGTCTGTCATTACTGTTACAAAGGAATAGATGCTTGAGGACCTTCAAACCATGAACCAATAGAGTTGATACACCACAAAGACTTCCTTAGAACTCCCTTAAATCTACAGAATAGGAAACTTCATTTCTGGATCTCACCGGACCTTTCTTGTTACACTCTATCACCTCTGAACACCTATTGGAACCGGTTTTACTTGAGCAGCCACAATTTCTTCATACCTTCATGTGGACCTCTAAAATCTCTACTGGATCACCTACAGACACATATCTACAAACCCTTTAATCTACATCCTCTGATCATCATCCTATCTTGGACTTTTGCCTTATAGTCATCACTGTTCTTCACTGTTCCTGATTGAGACTAATTTTCTCAATATCCTTAGCTCACATCTCATCCAAACCTTATCATTAATGCAACAGGAGTATGTTGACATCAATGACAATACCAGTTAAGCCCATACTTTCAACAATATCGTCGATACAATGTAGCTCGGACTGTTTTAGCATGTTTGGGTGCAAAATAGGACCATACCTAGCCTAAACTTACCCATCCAGATGCATTGGAACTGTCAGTTTGGCCACACGAGGGGAAGAATAAAAGTTACACCCCTTTGCAACTTTACACTGCCTCCTTTTGACAATTTTTGGGGCAGCAAAAAACCTTTCACCATGGGCAAAAACCTTAGAGATATAAAAAAATGAGAGAGGTTATTGTAGAGGGACCCTACATGATAGCTTTGCCTTAGACGGAATGTGTCCAAATGACACAGTTTTTGAATAACAACTTGTCAAAGATTGCTACCTTTTTACACTTTGGACTCTTTAGGGATATCGCTGGTACAATGTAGCTCGAACTATTTCGGCATGTTTGGGTGCAAAATAGGACCTTGCCTAGTCTAAACATACCCATCCAGATGCGTTGGAACTGTCAGTTTGGCCACACAAGGAGAAGAACAAAATTTGCACCCCTTTGCAACTTTACACTTCCTCCTGACGATTTTTAGGGCAGAAGAAAACCTTTCACCACGGGCAAACGCCTTAGAGATATAAAAAACTGAGAGAGGTTATTGTAGAGGGACTCTGCATGATCGTATTTCCTTAGACAGAATGTTTCTAAGTGACATGATTTTTGAGTAACATCTCGTCAAAGATTGTTGCCTTTTTGCACTTTGGACTCTTCAAGGATATCATCGATACATTGTAGCTTAGACTATTTCGGCATGTTTGGGTGAAAAATAGGGCCATGCCTAGTGTAAATGTACCCATTCAGACACATTGGAACAGTCATTTTGGTCACATCAAGAGAAGGATGAAAGTTACACCCCTTTGCAACTTTACACTACCTCCTTCTGATGATTTTGGGGCAGCAAAAAACTTTTCACCACGGGAAAATGCCTCAGAGATATAAAAAACTGAGAGGTTATTGTAGAGGCACTCTAGGTGATCACGTTGCCTTAGATGAAATGTTTCTAAGTGACACAGTTTTCGAGTAACATCTCATCAAAGATTGCTGCCTTTTTGCACTTTGGACTCTTCAGGGATATCGTCGGTACAATGTAGCTCAAACTGTTTCGACATGTTTGGGTGAAAAATAGGACCATGCTTAGTGTAAATGTACCCATCCGAACATGTTGGAATAGTCATTTTGGTCACATTAGGAGCAGGATGAAAGTTACACCCCTTTGCAACTTTACACTTCCTCCTTCTAACGATTTTTGGGGCAGTAGAAAACTTTTCACCACGGGCAAATGCCTCAGTGATATAAAAAATTGAGAGAGGTTATTGCAGAGGCACTCTACATGATCATGTTGCCTCAAACATAATGTTTCTAAGTGACATGATTTTTGAGTAACATCTCGTCAAAGATTGTTGCCTTTTTTCACTTTGGACTCTTCAAGGATATCGTCGGTACAATGTAGCTCAGACTATTTCGACATGTTTGGGTGAAAAATAGGACCATACCTAGTGTAAATGTACCCATTCAGACATGTTGAAACAGTCAGTTTGGTCACATCAGGAGCAGGACGAAAGTTACACCCCTTTGCAACTTTACATTGCTTCCTTCTGACGATTTTTGGGG
The DNA here is from genome assembly GCA_027924645.1 of Cunninghamia lanceolata. Taxonomy (NCBI): domain Eukaryota; kingdom Viridiplantae; phylum Streptophyta; class Pinopsida; order Cupressales; family Cupressaceae; genus Cunninghamia; species Cunninghamia lanceolata. The sequence continues at coordinate 3,747,685 of BSBN01000463.1, read as the reverse complement.
CAGCAGAAAACCTTTCACCACGGGCAAATGCCTCAGAGATATAAAAACTTGAGAGAGGTTATTATAGAAGCACTCTACGTGATCACATTTCCTCAGATGGAATATTTCTAAATGACATGGTTTTTGAGTAACATCTCGTCAAAGATTGCTACCTTTTTGCACTTTGGACTCTTCAAGGATATCGTCGGTACAATGTAGCTTGGATTGTTTCGACATGTTTGGGTGAAAAAAAAGACCATGCCTAGCATAAATGTACCCATCTGGATGTGTTGGAATAGTCAGTTTGGTCGCATTAAGAGCTGGACACCAAAAATGCAAAAGTTGCTTTGTGCAACTTGACAACATTGACACTTTTTTGCAACAGGACTCAAAGACTCAAACTGACCCCAAATGACTCAAAGTGACTTAAAAACAAATGAAATGGTCTTAGAACACCTTATTATATACAATTGACTCAATCAAAATAAAATTTTATTTTTTGACCCCTCTTGGAGGCATGACAACCTAGGTGCCCCTGCACCATTAGTGCAACTGAAGTCGATAAAGTTTTCCTATTAAGAAAAAGAGCTTCCCTTAGCTTCAAGAAATATAAATATTCTATACTGACAAGGCCAACCATGTGAAGGTGGAAGCTCATGTGGCCTCACCTAAGACCTAAGACACATGTAGTCTAGTAGATGCAGGACACCTAAGACACCTATTTTCTAGTCTCTATCTACCTAATTGACATATCGTATATACCTAAGACACAATTAGAGACACCTATTATCTAGTTAGAAACTAAGACACCTAGAGACACCTATATTTTATACATTACCTATATTTTATACATTACTCTCAGGATCAACTTCATCCATCACTTAGGTCTAACCCCATGAAGAATAACATGATGATGTAAAAATGTGTATATGTGTAAAAATGTAGTAGGAAATAAAAAAAGACAAACCTTACAAGTTAATGTGCATACTTACAACTCAATTAACATGAATTTACAAAATCAATGTGAATACTTACAAATTAATCCAATGAACCTTCTGGGTCTGCTCTACTCTTTATTGTTTCAAGTATTGCTTCATGGTCAGACTCATGCACCTTCCACAAGCTTTTGTTCAAAGGTCTACCCTGATACTGTATCAAATGGACATTGGATGCCATGACAAGGTTCAAGTAATGAAGAATGTTTTGATGTGTGTCAAAGTCCTGAAACAACCAAACATTAACACTCTTATGTGGGTACCTTCTAAGCCATGTTCCAGTAATAACCACTGAGCCTGTAGGGTATTCGATGTTTTCTCCATCTGTAACTGGGGCCTCCAATTTCTTTTTGGCCTCAACACAATGACATAAGTAATAATCTGTTCCCTCTTCATTATCTTCATCTACAATAACTACATATACATGCCCTACATTGATATGTGTAGCAAATTAGATGAAATTAGTCAACATTACAAAAACACTACAAAGTAAGATGACATTAGGAATTTCAAAAACTATGCAAATAGATATATTACCTAGTTGAACTAGATCTAATATGTGGTCAAAGTCAACTGATGATTCCATCTGTGTTAGTTCCAGTGTCGTCGAGGGTCGATACATGTCAAGTGGGCTAAGATAATTTAACTGTCATTCGTCAACCTACTCCTTTGACTCACACTCATAACAGGCTTGAATTGTACAAGAAGAACAAAAGCATGACATCTTTCACGTATGGATACTCCATGAACCTGCAATTGAGCTTCTAAAAGAGTGCATCTCACTTGATCCTATCAGTATAGAACAGTCCTCATATGGTGCAATGTTAGTATCATCTATCAACCAAAAAAATCTACGAACTGAAGACCTACCTTCATTACTTGGACCCATGGAATCATTACACCACTCGACAATCAATTTTGCATCTGTCAACTTTGCATTGTATTTATACTTTAACTCTTCTCGTGCTATGTCTCTTTTAATACATGCTCCCCCTTTCCATGCCTGACCTCACAGTTCCACATATGCTGAATACCGATAAAATTATGCCTCCTACTCAGCCAATAGAAATTTCATGAGTTCTTGAATTGTGACGCACAATTATCTGACCATATGATATGCTGACTGAACGATATGCCCCTTCTAGCCAAATCATTGTAGAACACCTGAAAGCAACCTTGCATGAACTCCGTAAAATGCATGTGATCATCACTAATATAGAAATTATACTCCCTTATGATCTTTCTGTCATCCTCTGTACTATCATTTGCATGAATGAATGCGATGTGCACAAATATAGAAACCTGTGTGGAGTTGTAATATTGTGATTGCACCTCATGCTATGGTTGTACACTGTAGGTATCTAGAAAGTCGATGACTAAAACAATGCTACCAACTGGAAATGTGTCCTTGCATAACTTGAATTGCAAGTCCAACCATCAAGCTCTATGGGCATGTCTTGCATACTCATACACTATGCTGTCACAAAATATAGGCATAAACTGATACACTGGAATCTTTTCAATAACCAATTCACACCTCTTTGCTTCTTTACCATCTTTTGTATTGTATGCCACTATTTTATACTTGCCAAACTCTACTAGTTCATTTCCAATCGCATGTGTTCTTTCCATATGTTCACATATTGGCAAATGTTGCAAGCCACCGCAACGATGACATGTGCCATCCAAGCATAAAATTCTTGGTATGAAGTCTCTTGAAGATGTTGGTGGGGCACGTATGGTACAACCTTATAAAACATTGTTAGTATGCATATCTAAACATATAGACCTATAAACATCAAAATGGTTAGAAAATTTAATATGTAATCTACAGCAACAAGTAGTGCATGTGTGATTTATCTTGACATAGAAAGGTTTTAGCATTTCAAAAATATCTTTGATAAATTTTAATTTGAGGATACTTCTCTAGAAATTTACCATAAAACTGTGTTTAAGTCTCATCTAAAAAATGCTTTGGATGTGGCTCACAGTTCTGACTACCAATTCTCCTTCTTACCACATCCCTTTGATTCGGAGATACCCTTGTGTAATTCTTCCAAAAGTCTTCAATTAGTAATCTCAATGTTTCAACAATTGGTTTATCTTTTCGTGGTAGTCTCCCCGAGAACACCCATAATTCATTGGCATTAGTGTCCTCAATTATTTGGCATCTTCTAACAACTCTTGATAAAGTTTTCTTATTAATTCTCAATTCTTGACTCATCTTTCTAATGAGATGAGCTTTCCTCGTTTGACTACTTACTATAGTCGATGTAATCACATGCCGTGTTGTATTAGATTCTTGACAATAGATTTTTCACTTGAAGCCTCTGATCTTCTCAACCCAAGAATCTTCATGATGGACCTATACTTTATACTTCGCATCATTTCAATGAATAGTTGACATCTTGCAGTCTCATTTAACTTTTCAAAGAACAATTTCCAAATCTTATTAACATATCTTCTACAAGTACATTTTGGAATCTTACCTTCCATTAGCTACAAAATATTCTTATCAATATCAATCAAATACTTTGGCTTTCTATGCAAAATTCTAGGTGGTGTTAAGTTAGGTAAATTCATCTCAACATTAGGAATTTCATCAATATTTAAATGAGATGGGCTAGATGGCATACCTTCAATCAAAGATGGAATAGATGACATACCTTGAGGTTGAGGTGGGAACGATGGTGTACCTCCTTCATCACATGTGAGTGATGATGTACTCTCAACTTGAGATGTGGTAGATGGTGTCCCTACATGTTGACTTGCGGTAGAGGACGTGTCTCCAACTATGGTACTCAAATCTCTCATAACATGAAGTTTTTGCATTTGTTCTCTTTGTGCCGCCAATACCATATCTCTTTGTAATGGTTGTGGTTCCTCTTCAATTGGCATGTCTTCATTTATCATGTCCAATTTCCTCTTCTCACGAAGTTCCCTCATAGCCACTGCTTTCTTTACATTCTTAGCTTCTATCTCTTCCTGTGTTGGTTTAATTCTTGATCGTTTCCTCAGCATGACAGAGAATTTGTCTGTAGCATGATAAAGAGACCAATATTAGTTCCTAAGAAATGAATCCATACAAATAACTAATTTGTGTCATTCAACCCTTCATAGTAAATGTACATACAATCATCATATAAAAGAGTAAATGTCACTCAACCAAAATAGGTACAAAGCATACAAAGCAAATTATTGCAGCCATGAAAAGAGTACATGGGACTTCATGCTTGAAAAGGTTGAGGCAGACCCAATTTGACATGTTTGTTGTTACTAGGGCTAATAGGATTTGGAATTGAGAAGGTGTTTAGTTGGTACTAGGGATACTAGGATTTGGGTGGCTTGTGAAGGAATAGACAACAATTGTTGTGTCATGTGCATGTACAAATCATCATGAATAGGTGCATAAGGAATGTCCTAGCCCAAGATATGTGCATACAAATCATCATGTCATGTGCATACTTGTATGATCTTGGCACCTATTCATTTGTATTTTAACTTGTTAATATGACAAGATAATAGTGGGATTGTATTTTTATTATGTTGTAAGGATTTATTCTTGTATATATTGACATCATGGTATTTTTTTTTTTTGATTCGTAAATTTGTATATTTGTATTGATATGGTATGAAAATTTACACACAGGTGCCTATAAGCCATTTACCTGTAGATTTCAAAAAACTGACTGTATATTTGTATTCTAATAGGGCCAAGTATAGACTATATCCAAAGCCAAAACAACTTACTGAACACAGGGGCATAGCTGTATGTTGTCTTCCTACTGATACTAACTATATAGGGCCAAGGATCAGGCTCTTAGAGTAGGTCGAGCTCCCTTGCCATTGATTGGAGCTTGCCTACCCAATCCTTGTCCCCAGAGTCCCCATCCACAGTCAAAAAATTGTGAAGGACACCGTATACCTGAAGAAATTGATCTTGGTGCTCGATCAGTGCCATTCCCTTCAGGTCGAGCATGAGGGAAAATATCTTCAACACCACCAGAGGGTCCTATGGGACCATGATATCTTTTGGGCGTGGGATTCCCACCCCAGGAATGACTGCTCTGAGAGTGTGGTCAATGCCGCTGAGAAATTCTGCCTTAAAGAGTTTCATCATCAGACCTTTCGCTGCCTCCTTCGACACTCCTACGTCTAAAATGGAGGCTAAGAACCGGGATGAAACATGAGTGTCGACCCTATAAAATTCATCAGCTGCCAAGAAATCCTTCCCCAAAATAATCTTCACTGCTGGGAGTAGCAACCCTTCATGCCTCCGTAGTATGCGTTTGAGCTGTTGGTCCATAATGACGCCTTTAAAGGCCATCTGGCGGACAGAGCTGTCCAGTTGAAGAGGAGTTGCTAAGCCCATGTTTAACAGGACACGACTCGAGATCTTCGCTATGAATCCAGAGCCTCCATCCATTTTACTATACAAACATCACCTCTCTCGCTTTGCCTGCCATAGCTATCTTAAATGGAAGAGAAGAGGACTGTTTGGATGCTTCTTTGCTAGTCCCAAACTGCTGCTATCATTTTGAAGCAAGGAGGAATTCTGTCAGAGATGGAGCGTGAGACATGTCCTTCAAACCGGACTCATACTCCCGAGGGTTGATATGCCATCATGATGGCATAAGGATTTGACCCATCCTTGAGAACGTGGATTGGGTGCCCACCCAACCACCCAAAGACCCAGCCCACTTATGCAAAGGAATTTAAAAATTTGACTCTTACTCCATCCGCCCCCTGATTAGAAAGAGAGTCTGCTTCTGAGTTGGCCTCTCTGAAGATATGATTGATAGTTGTCATCGCAAACTGATCTAGTAAACTTAGAGCTATTTCCAATTTTTCTACAAGTTTCCAGTTAATCAATCTCCTTGACCGTAGACCATTGGTTACCACAAGGGAGTTTCCCTCAATTGCCACTTTCCAGAGCTTGAGTTCATGGCAAAGCCCTAAGCCAAGGATTAAAGCTTCTAGCTCCGCTTCATTATTTGAGCCATCTGGCAGTGGCTCAGCTAAGCTACCCACTGTTTTGCCCTCCTAATTTCTAATGATGCACCTAGCACCTGATCTACCGGGATTCCCTCGAGACACACCATCAAAGTTTAGTTTATGCCAGCCATGTTCCGTCGGGGCCCATTTGGTGAGTTTCCTTCTAAGAGCTATTTATTGGCCGCCTTCCAAATTGATTAGTGGCACTTTAAGACCCAGCCAGCCTTGTTGTATCAGGGCATCCCAGACTGAAAATAACTGCTGAGAAGGTTTAGATTTGCTTAGTTTTGAGTTGAAGAACTCAACTATACTACTTTCCACTTTATTGAGAAAAGAGAGAAGAGGCATTTCTTTGTCCTAAAAAAGTCTCCTATTTCTCTCCTTCCAGAGCTCCCAGATCAACAGTGAAGGGCTGATGGACCAAAGTCTATGATAGACTTTTTTTTGTTCACTCTTGGCTAGCTCATGAGCCACTCTAGCAGGACCTTAGGTAACGCAGATTTCCATTGAAGTTTGTTCATTAACCAATTCCAACACTGCTTGGAGAATGGACAGTTTAGAAAAAGGTGATTGCCATCTTCTGAGGCTTCTCTACACAAACAACATCTTGAGGGCCCCTGAATTTTGAGTTTGGCTAACCTGTCAGCAGTTAGGGCTCTACCTTGTGAAGCTATCCTGAAAAACACCCCTACCTTTGGAAGACAATTAGGGTTCTAGCATAAGTCCCTTGGGATATCAGAAGCTTCCTCATGATTTTCTAAAAGTTTTTTATAGCCTTCTTTGACACTGTATACTCCGTTAGGAGACCTCGTCCACCGAAGCCTATCCTAGCCTTGCCTATAACTGATCCTTCTTTCCACTAGAATCTTATCAAAGGTTCCTACTTCCTCCTGACTTAAGCTGAGATTGATAGGACTCTTCCATTTGGCTATGAGTAGACCATTTTGAAAGAACAGCGATAAATAATCTCTTACCTTATCCCCCCATGCCTGTTTTGTAATCATCTTGACATTTGTCAATTCCTCTCTGTCAGCCAATTTAGGGAAACCTTGCCAAGAGTCATCCCAAAAATCTGCCAGATTCCCACTTCTGATTTCCCAAGAAAGGTGATCAGAGATGAGATTTCTGCAACTGCAGATGAAGTTCTAGATTCTGGAGCTAGAGGGAAGCTCTCTTGAAGTGAAAATGCTATCTTCGTCTGCATCCAAATATTTGGCACGGATAATTCGTACCCATTTAAGATCTTGGCTGGAGAAGATTGACCACACCAGTTTGGCTCCAAGGGCTTTGTTTTGATGCAAGAGATTTTTAACTCCCATTCCATTATTTTGTTTTGATTCACAAATTTGCTTCCACTTGACCAGCAGAAACTTGATTTGTTCCGACGATCCCTGCCATAGAAAGGTCTTCATTTTCTTGTTCAGCGCTTTACTTGTTGTTCTTGACAAAGGGAGGCATGACAGTAAGTAAGTCGGTAGGGCGGAGATTACTGATTTTAGTTTTGTAAGCCTACCTGCCCAAGAAAGCCAATTACTTTTCCATGAGGTTGCCATCATTCTAACTTTCTCAACCAAACTGTTCCATGTGGTGCCTGGTCGGAGACCTTTATCCAATGGAATCCCCAAATACTTGCAAGGTAGCGTCCCTTTCCTGAAGCCTAGGAGTCTCAAAATCTGACCTTCCATTCTAGCTGCTGTGTTGAAAAAAACCTTTGACTTCTCCTGGCTGACCTCTTGACTAGAAGCTATTGCATATTTTAGAAGAATTGATTTGAAGTTACGAGCTTCCCTAGTTTGGGCTTCCCCAAATAACAGGGTGTCATCTGTAAACTGCTGGTGGGTAATGTTCGGGACCCCACTTGTGATTTGGATGCCGGCAATCTCCCTTAAGTCCTGGGCTATGGAGATTGATCTCCCAAGAGCTTCAACCATTAGGATAAAAAGAAAGGAAGATATTGGATCTCCCTGTCTTAGTCCACGTAAGATGTTGAAGAAACCTTCAGGAGAACCATTCACCAGAATTGAGAATCTTGGGCTTGCAATCCAAGAAAAAATCCAATCTAGCCATATTTTGTTGAAGCCAAAACCTTCCAACACTTTAAACAAGAAGCACCAATTTACTCAGTCATATGCTTTTTTGATGTCTAGTTTTATAAGCATAGCTTGCTTTCTCAGTGCCTAAACTGAATGGATAGCCTCCTGTGCTATTATTGCCCCGTCTAGGATAGATCTATTGGCTACGAACCCCGTCTGTTCTTCTGAGATCAGATCTAGGAGAAGAGTTTTTAACCTGTTGGCCATTGTTTTGGCTAAGATTTTGTAGAGGGTGTTGCAAAGAGAAATAGGCCTAAAATCATCTAGTATTTTAGGCTTTTCTTTCTTTGGAACTAAAGCTATGAAGGAATTGTTTATCTCCTTTGAAAGCTATCCAGAAGTTCTGGATTCCTCTAAAGCCTCCATCAAGTCTTTCCTGATTATGTCCCAGCATTTTTGGAAGAACCCTGCTGGGAATCCATCTGGTCCTGGTGCTTTGTCTGGGTGGAGTTGGAAGAGAGCAGACCTAACTTCCTCTTCTGAGAATTCACTGGTATGTTAAGGTCTGTTTATTACACATAATTATTAAAGAGCCCAAGTGTAGAAAATATACATGGCATCATGTGAGATTGTAGGCTGCTTTCTTGATTAGGAATGTGTCTATTTTAAACATGTATGATAAAGCATGATAACGTTATTCAAATAGAATTAAGGAAAATTTAAAGAACATGCATGTAAATACTTGACATACCTAAAAAACAAAGATTTGAATGGAGAGAGTACCCAATTATGTAGTGTTTTTTTCTTCTTGCATCAAACTCCTCAACAATTTGAGTTTTTCACCACTTGCTTCCTTTTCAATGTTAAATTGAATAACACTCAAATATAATTACTAAAAATAATACTATTAACCAATCTATAATGTTAAATTCCTAAAATTGAATCACAATTAACATTGCAACACTACAAAAATTAAAGCATGAATAGATATATATCAAACTTAGTGTTAAAACTATGTTATTTCCTCCTTCTCAAGTTGGTAAAGCAGAAAAGGTGGTGGAAAGATCATGCAAAGGTGGTAGAATGTGTAAAATGTGCATGTGAACTTCCCAATAGCATGAAAGCACTTCTTTTTTGTCAGAACATGAGCATAATCAGTATGAAAATAGAGCATGTGGGCCTGGATCATGAGGTTCAACATGTTTTTACCATTTCTATAGCAGGACAAAACTTGAGTGTGTTATAACGCGCTTGCGTTTTTTCCTGCTATAGATTGATCCATAAATATTTGTGCCTATCTCACCTTTGATAGCACCTTTACAATATCTCACCTCTAGTTCCATTAGCTCATGTTCTATATCTCACTTATCTCTCCCCCTCACCTCTCTACCTCTTCCCTCTCTATGTCTCTCAGTCACTCCTTGTCTACCTCAACCCTAAACCCTAAACCTTATCCCTAAGCCCTAATCCCTCAACCCTCAACCCTCAACTCTAATCCCTCATCCCTAAACCCTAAATGCTATCCCTATTCCTAAACCCTCAACGGGCTCGATACTATACCTTAAAAACCCTAATCCCTTATCCCTAAACCCTCCAACTCTATTGCTAATCCTTATACCCTCGACACTCTACTTTAACCCTAATCCCTTGACCCTCGACACTCTACTTTAACCCTAATCCCTTGACCCTCAACCCTATCCTGAAACCCTTGACCCTCGAACCTCAACCGTCAACCCTCAACCCTCAACATCAAACCCTAATCCCTCAACCCTTAACTCTAATCCCTCGACCCTCAACCCTATCTATAAACCCTAAACTTTAAATCCTCAACCCTCAACCCTCAACATGAAATCCTAATCCCTCAACCCTTCACTCTAATCCCTCAACCCTAAACCCTATCCCTAAACCCTCAACACTATACCTTAAACCCTTATCCCTCAACCCTCAACCCTAAACCTTATCCCTAAACCCTAATCCCTCAACCCTCAACCCTAATCCCTCAACCCTCAACTCTAATCCCTCATCCCTAAACCCTAAATGCTATCCCTATTCCTAAATCCTCAATGAGCTCGATACTATAACTTAAACCCTAATCCCTTATCCCTAAACCCTCTAACCCTATCCCTAATCCTTATACCCTCGACACTCTACTTTAACTCTAATCCCTCGACCCTCAACCCTATCCCTAAACCCTTAACCCTTGAACCTCAATGTACTCAACCCTCAACATCAAACCCTAATCTCTCAACCCTTAACTCTGATCCCTTGACCCTCAACCCTATCCCTAAACCCTCAACCCTAAAACCTCAACCCTCAACACTCAACATCAAACCCTAATCCCTCAACCCTTAACTCTAATCCCTCAACCCTAAACCCTATCCCTAAACCCTAAACACTATCCCTATTCCTAAACCCTCAATGGGCTCAATACTATACCTTAAAACCTAATCCCTTATCCCTAAACCCTTCAACCCTATCCCTAATCCTTATACCCTTGACACTCTACTTTAACCCTAATCCCTCAACCCTCAACCCTATCCCTAAACCCTTGACCCTCGAACCTCAACCCTGAACCCTGAACCCTCAACGTCAAACCCTAATCCCTCAACCCTTAACTCTAATCCCTTGACCCTCAACCCTATCCCTAAACCCTAAACCCTAAAGCCTCAACCCTCAACCCTCAACGTCAAATCCTAATCCCTCAACCCTTCAATCTAATCCCTCAACCCTAAACCCTATCCCTAAACCCTCAACACTATACCTTAAACCCTAATCCCTCAATCCTTAACCCTAAACCTTATCCTTAAACCCTAATCGCTCAACCCTCAACCCTAATCCCTCAACCCTCAACTCTAATCCCTCATCCCTAAGCCCTAAATGCTATCCCTATTCCTAAACCCTCAACGGGCTCGATACTATAACTTAAACCCTAATCCCTTATCCCTAAACCCTCCAACCCTATCCCTAATCCTTATACCCTTGACACTCTACTTTAACCCTAATCTCTCGACCCTCAACCCTATCCCTAAACCCTCAACCCTCAAACCTTAATGTACTCAACCCTCAACGTCAAACCCTATTCCCTCAACCCTTAACTCTGATCCCTCAACCCTCAACCCTATCCCTAAACCCTCAACCCTAAAACCTCAACCCTCAACACTTAACGTCAAACCCTAATCCCTCAACCCTTAACTCTAATCCCTCAACCCTAAACCCTAAACACTATCCCTATTCCTAAACCCTCAATGGGCTCGATACTATACTTTAAACCCTAATCCCTTATCCCTTAACCCTCCAACCCTATCCCTAATCCTTATACCCTTGACACTCTACTTTAACCCTAATCCCTTGACCCTCAACCCTATCCCTAAACCCTCAACCCTCAACGTCAAACCCTAATGCCTCAACCCTTAACTCTAATCCCCCGACCCTCAACCCTATCTCTAAACCCTCAACCCTCAACCCTCAACGTGAAATCCTAATCCCTCAACCCTTCACTCTAATCCCTCAACCCTAAACCTTATCCCTAAACCCTCAACACTATACCTTAAACCCTAATCCCTCAACCCTCAACCCTAAACCTTATCCCTAAACCCTAATCACTCAACCCTCAACCCTAATCCCTCAACCCTCAACTCTAATCCCTCATCTGTAAACCATAAATGCTATCCCTATTCCTAAACCCTCAATGGGCTCGATACTATACCTTAAACCCTAATCCCTTATCCCTAAACCCTCCAACCCTATCCCTAATCCTTATACCCTCGACACTCTACTTTAACCCTAATCCCTCGACCCTCAACCCTATCCCTAAACCCTTAACCCTCAAACCTCAATGTACCCAACCCTCAACGTCAAACCCTAATCCCTCAACCCCTAACTCTGATCCCTTGACCCTCAACCCTATCCCTAAACCCTCAACCCTAAAAACTCAACACTCAACATCAAACCCTAATCCATCAACTCTTAACTCTAATCCTTCAACCCTAAACCCTATCCCTAAACCCTCAACACTATACCTTAAACCCTAATCCCTCAACCCTAAACCCTATCCCTAAGCCCTAATCCATCAACCCTCAACCCTAATCCATCAACCCTCAACCCTAATCCCTTAGACCTAAACCCTAAACACTATCCCTATTCCTAAACCCTCAACTGGATCGATACTATCCCTCAACCCTTAACCCTTAAAACTTGAACCCTAAAACCTATCCCTACACCCTCGACACTCGATGCTATATCTTAAACCCTAATCTCTTAACCCTCATCCATAAAGCCTCAACCCTAAATCCTTAAACCTTCAACCCTAAACCCTATCCCTAATGCCTCTACCCTCGACACTCTACTTTAACCCTAATCCCTTGACCATCAACTCTATCCCTAAACCCTCAACCCTCAACCCTCAACATTAAACCCTAAACCCTAATCCCTCAAACCTAAACCCTATCCCTAAACCATCAACCCTCAACACTATACCTTAAACCCTAATCCCTATCTCTCAACCCTTAACCCTTAAAACTTAAACAATATCCCTACACCGTCAACACTTGACACTATATCTTAAGCCTTAAACCCTCATCCCTAAAGCCTCAACCCTCAATCCTTAAACCTTCAACCCTAAACCCTATCCCTAACCCCTCTACCCTCGACACTCTAACCCTAACCTCAACATTAAATGCTAATTCATCAACCCTAAACCCTATCCCTAAAATCTCAACCCTCAACACTATACCTTAAACCCTAATTCATCAACCCTAAAACCTAATCTCTCAACCCTCAACCCTAATACCTCATCCCTAAACTCTAAATGCTATCCCTATTCCTAAACCCTCAACCCTTGACACTATACCTTAAACCCTAATCCATTATCCCTAAACCCTAAACCCTATCCCTCAACCCTTAACCCTTAAAACTTAAACCCTAAAACCTATCCATAAACCCTCAACGTTCAACACTATATCTTAAACCCCAATCCCTTAACCCTCAGCCCTAAAGCCTCAACCCTCAATCATTAAACCTTCAACCCTAAACCCTATCCCTAATCCCTCTACCCTCAACACTCTACTTTAACCCTAATTCCTTGACCATCAACCCTATCCCTAAACCCTCAACCCTCAACCCTCAACTCTCAACATTAAACCCTAATCCTAAACCCTCAACCCTCAACAATATTCCTTAAACCCTAATCCATCAACCCTAAACCATAATCCCTCAACCCTAAACCCTATCCCTAAACCCTCAACCCTCAACACTATTCCTTAAACCCTAGTCCCTTAACTCTAAACCCTAATCCCTCAACCCTAAACCCTAAACCCTATCCTCAAACACTCAACCCTCAACAAGTTATACCTTAAACCTTAATCCCTCAACCCTAATCCCTCATCCCTAAACCCTAAATGTTATCCCTATTCCTAAACCCTCAACCCAAGACACTATACCTTAAACCCTAATCCCTTACCCCTAAACCTTAAACCCTATCCCTCAACCCTTAACCCTTAAACCTTAAACCCTAAAACATATCCCTAAACCCTCAACCCTATACCCTCAACAATATACTTAAGCCCTAATACCTCAATCATCAACCGTATACCTTAAACCTGAAGCCTACACCATCAAACCCTCATCCCTAGACCATATAACCTCACCCTTATATCCTAAACCTTGAATATTGTGCTTCAACCCTATACTTAAATTAAACCTAAACCATACGTGCTCTCAACCCAAGTCACCCTATACCTTATATACCCTCAATCCATATCATAAACCCTAAACCCTAATCCCCATGCCTTACACACTTAATCTTATACACTCAACAACCTGAATATTAACCCTCAACTGTAACCCTCAATCCTCTACCCTCTACCTATTACTTAAGCCCTAATCCCTCAACCCTCAACCCTCAAAACTATACAGGCTTAGGTCCTTATATACACTAAACCCAAAACACTTACATACATACATGCATACATACAAACATACATACATACATACAAAGATGCATACATACAAGCATGCATTCATGTACATACATACAAGCATGCATACATGTATATGCATACATACCTACAAGAATAGATATAAACATCCATGAAACATACTTATGAAATTTGAACATATCTCATTCAAAGGAAGACATAACTTGAGCGCGTTATAATGCGCTCGCATTATGTTGAACTGGGAAAACATCGGCAAACATGCAAAAAAGTAAAAAAGCACAACATAACGCGCTCGCGTTATGTTGTTCTTTGGGAATCCCAAGCCTTGGGCTTGGGATTTGCTTTGGATTTCTAACTCAAAGGCTTGGAGTGCCTTTTCAACATCCACAGACGTGTTTTTGCAGATTCTTCAAGATTTCACATAATTTTATTTGTGCTAACTCTTAGATTTGCACGTGTTTCAAGGTCAAACAAATCGAACACCTGGGTAATGTTAGGCTTTCTCTTAGCTATTTAACGATGTAATTTTTTTCACATTTTGACAATGTTAAGCCTTTCATCTTTAATTTCTTTTGTTTGTGTGTCTGGTTTTGGGTAAAAACCACTATTTGGTCTTTTTTTCATTGTAAATTAACCATTCATTGAAATTTCAAAAAAATTACATATTTAGAAACTAGACTCCATTCTACACATATTAAAAAAAAAATGTTTTTCAATTAGTTTTCAAAATTTATAGGGGTAGCATGACCAAAATTCTGTTTTTAGGATGTGTCCACTTTGAAAATTAGTAAAAAATCAAATATTCATCAAAAAATTATCAAAAAAATCAGGCATAAACTACATACTGTTACCTAATTTCTCACTGAAGTGATTTTAAGAATACCAAAAAAAAGTTAACCTTTTTAGGGAGCCACAAAACATGCTATGTTATGTTTTTTTGATAGAAACAACACCAATTTCTGTGGCTTCCTCTTTTGAACCCCTTAATCTATACCATTTTAAAAAAAAATTAGTAGTTTAGAAAGTAGACTCGGAGCACTACAAACATTGTTTTGGTTGCATCTCCAAATTTTGAGTGTAACTATGCTCAATTTCTCATCCAAGGCCAGCATTTTCTAATTTTAGAAAAAAAGTGGCCACTTAAGACCCCTTTTTGGCCCCCCATCTTCTTGCACTTACCCATATTGTAATGATCTTAGTTGCAAGGCTAGGTGATATAGGGTTAGGGCTTTCAATTTTCAATATGAAATCTTGTTTAGTATAAATCAGGGATGGTAAACGGTTAATACGGCCCTGCATGGCCTTTTTGATGGAAAATTACATAGCTGGTCTAGGATAAGTGATCTAGGGTCTATAATAGAAGCTTGGAATTTATAGTATTGGTCTCTATACATATCAGTTTGAGACGATCGACTCACCTTCTATTCCCCCCACCTTGGTTATAGATGCCACCCGATTCTGAAATGGATAGTCGACCTATCCTTTCTGCCAATCAGACAAATGATAAGGATGTAATCTTTTTGAATATTTAATAAAATACAATATCTCTTATGAATAAAGAATAAATAAATTTATTTTAACTACTTAAGAGTTATCTCTATATATAGGTTTATATGTATAAAGGTTATTTTATATAATCTATATTTATATAGAAAAAACACATATACAAACCCTTATATATACAAATCTCGTCTTTATATATAGAAACCTTTATAAATATAATCCTTTATATAAGAAGTGGTTAAGTCTATGAAAAATGGATGAGATTAAGGAATAATTTATATTTTAGAAATGTACTTTAAAAAATTCATATTAATATAATACTTCATATCAATACACTATATAGACCTTTATATTATATATATGTCTGTGTGTAAATGTATATGTTTATAGAGAATATAGAGAGATATTTTTGTATATATTTATGTGAATTTATTTTACTTTAGAGTTATTTGAGTTATTTAAAGTATATTTTTAGGATATATACAAACCTTTATATATATATCCAAAGGTAAATAATAAAGGATGAGTAATTTTTAGTATAAAGTATGAAAGAATATAATGGAAAGATTCGAGCAGGGATTGCTTTGATCACAAGAATATACATAAATGTATCATTGGTCAGTCCTTTCATCATTTTCCAATTTTATCTTTTATATTATAATACTGTTTGACTCTCAAATTCAATAGATATATGTATTTCATTTAATAGATTTTGATCTATAGTTATCACTTCACTCACAAGGAAAAACTAAGACCAAATAGAATTGTACTCCTTTTAAACCCACAATATTGCGTCCCACTTTTTGGCCAAAGTAGGACATTGAAATTAGCATTTTCACCAAATTTCTATTTCTGACACCTATAACAAATATTTATCATTAATAATTTGAAAATGATGTGAACTACGGACTTTTGAGATTTCATGTGTAGATTCTAAATGTATTTTTTTTTAAATTTAAGAAATAATTTGTGAATTTTTTATGTAACTTTTAATAATTTATTTTTTTATAAAATTAACATATTTTTAGATAGTACCAAATTAACTTCTTTTTTTGAAACAAGGAATCAATACCTAGTGCACAAATATTTTTTAGAAATTTTTTTCTATATTTTTTATTTTTCCGCATGTGTGGAATAAAGATGTTCACTAAAAAATAGAAAATAAATATAAAATCAAATGAAACATATTCAAAACCATACTTTTTGGAAAGCTTATACTAAGGGCTACATATTTACAAAATATAATTTCTAAATGACTTCATTTGATCCCCAAAAGGTGAAGCAAAAATAGTTTTTGTCAACATTTTCACAGTCCGGCGGAGACTCCATCAAGGGTTTGATTTAAGACTAGGGGGTTCTTTCCAAGGGGATTCGATCTAAGGGGCTTTTATCTAACCCCCTTTAATTAAACCCCTTTAGATGGAACCCCTCAAAGCTTAAATCATTATTTTTTTCTAAAAAATATGTGATTTCAACAAAAATCAAGATGTCTAGTAATGGGACACACTATTGTGGCAGCACTTGTAGTTGAAGTTGTACACACTACATTAAAATAATGTTGTTTACATGTTCAAACTACAAATGCTATTAGCATGCCTATCTTTAGAAAAATATATCTAAAATATAAATTTTATAGTTAGTTTTATACTGAAGAGTTATTCTATTTTGGTCTATTTATTTAACAACTATTTTATAGTTTCAATTATTTTTAGGTGTTGCTCTTTAATAGTTTGGACATCTTTTTTAGTTTGATTATTTTACTATTTTATGGATTATATATATATATATATATATATATATATATATATATATATATAATGCGCCTGGTAAACTTTTTAACATGACTAAAATAAAATAACAAGTACAATTTTAGATTGAAGTATAAATAAACTAATAAGTAAAACCAAAACATAGCCAACATATATTTAAAAAAATACATAATTAAATATTAAATTAACTTATTAAATTTAGGGGTCAACTAAATTATTGATTTTTATATAATATAGATTATTAAATATTAATGTAATATAATATATACTTAATATATATAATATAATTTAAAATATTAAATATATTATATGTTTACCATTTATTTATATTTTTATTTAAATATATTTATTTTATAAAGAAAATCCACATTTTAACTCTATCTATTATTGTCTATTATATTCTAGAATATAATATAGATTATTATAATTATTTTATCAGTGATTTCTGACTAAATAGAAATAAACATTAAAATGCTCATGAAGAGGGCCTTATAAAAAGTTTCAACTATATGGGATTCTTCATTATATAAAAGTCTGTTACGTAATCTGCATTCTGTTTACAAACTATGGCTTAAAGGTTTTCTTCATCTCAAATCTATTATGGCTCCTAGAAAGGCAACCTACCTTTTCTTCGCTCTCAATCTCTGTCAAATCCATTCTTCAGGCTATTAGTTTTGATGGCAAAGACTAACATTTTAGCAATAAAATGCCTCGTGGGATTGCACTTGTGTTTCTTCATGATCACATTTAATTCTTCCGTCTGGTTCTTCTACCCATTCGAATGAGCCAAAATCCTCGCAATATAGATTCATTATGATCTTCCTTGATTGTCGATCATGCAAAGGCCTGAGCATGTTAAAAAAATATGATTCCAATGAGATGCCTTCATGGTATTGAGTTGCCATCTTGATTTCCATGTTGGCCAACTTTTCCACTTCTTGATTGGCCTCTTGAAAGATGTGATTTATTTTAAATTCTCCCACATGGCTTAAAGCCTCCCAATAAAGTTCTAAAATGTTTTGAATTCTCTAGTTAGGGGTGGAGTGATTTCTAATAGCATTTATTATGAGCTGAGAATCACCCTCAGTATGAATCTTTGTGAGGCCAAGTTTATTGCATAACTGTAGTCCAAGAAGTAGAACCTATGCCTCCCCTATGTTATTAGTTCCCTGTGGTAATTTCCTAGCTGCAACAACTATCGTATCTTCATTGTGATTTATGATGATGTTGCCCGGTTTAGAGACCCTGAGGTTGCCTCTGGAAGTGCCGTCAAAGTTTATCTTACACCAGTCTCTCTCTAGTTGATTCTAACGAGCGTTTGCTCTTGGGTTGATGGTGGGATGGATCCTTAAATCTTCCCATAAATGGAGGTTATAAATAAATATAATATCTATAATATATATTTTTACACACAATATTATTTAAATTGACTTGATGATACTTCTAGTAAAATTAAACAAAATATAATGTAAAGTATATTTTGGCAATGAAATATAATTAAATTTATTGTTATGTTGTTATATACTATATTTTTATAGATGTATTACTATTAAATATATATACAAACACTTCTCTCTATCTTATTTAAAATCTATTTTAAAGAGAAAAACAAGAAAGGTTCCCAAAAAAAAAGACAATACTTTAATAAAAACAATATGTAATAAAAACAATATGTAATCTTGCCATGTGATCTTACATGCTAATAAGGAAGATCTCCATATATTATCTTGAAAAAATTATATATTTGTTTACATAATAAATATATATACAAAGCAATATTTATTGTTATTTTATACTTTTAAAAAAATCCATTAGCAAAAGATATCAAACATTTATTAAATAAATATATTGTGAAGTTATTTGGGGCATTTAAAAAATCCATTAGGAGAATCTATTTTTGAGGCTTCAAAAGAACATTCTAGATTTATTTTGTTTTGAAATGTTTATCTCACAATAAATTTCTTAAAGAGAAAAACACTCATATCAAAAGGTTGTCAAAGATAATACTATGCTATGAGTGATTTGGTTTGTCATTTAAAAAAGTTATCAACATAATCTATCAACATTTATTAAATAAATATATTTAAGATATCTATTATTTCAAATTATATATGTTAACCACAGTAAAAATTTTAACTTTATATGTATCTCATATTTTTTCCATAGTGTCCCATGAAATTATTTGGGTCATTTAAAAAAGCCATCTAGTTTTGAGGCTTCAAAAGAACATTCTAGATTTATTTTGTTTTGAAATGTTGTATTTCACAATATATTTCTTAAAGAGAAAAGCACTCATATCCAGAGGTTGTCAAAGATAATACTATGCAGTGATTTGGCTTCTTTTTTCTTTAGTAAAAACAATGTGTGATCTTACTTCCTAATAAGAAAGATCTCCATATATATATATATATATAGAGAGGTTGTCAAAGATAATACTATGCAGTGATCTGGCTTCTTTTTTTTTAGTAAAAACAATGTGTGATCTTATGATGTGATCTTACTTCCTAATAAGAAAGATCTCCATATATATATACATACACACACATACACATATACATATTTGTTTAGATAATTGGTGAGATAGTGTTTGTATGATTTCCTAATTTGTTGTATTAATTGCCAAGCATCTAGTCATGGAAGTAGCCTGGCAACAAGAAAGACTTGTTGTATTGGATTCAAATGCAACCTCCTTAATAGGAGGAAATTTAGAGGAGAACGTAATAGAGGTGTATATATATCAAATAAAAAGCTCAAAAAGATGAAATTCCTAAATATATATATACACATACATATACACACACATACACATACACATACACATATACATATACATATACATATTTGTTTAGATAATTGGTGAGATAGTGTTTGTATGATTTCCTAATTCGTTGTATTAATTGCCAAGCATCTAGTCATGGAAGTAGCCGAGCAACAAGAAAGACTTGTTGTATTGGATTCAATAAGGAGGAAATTTAGAGGAGAACATAACAGAGAAGGAACTGCTAAAAAGCTTTCAAGAATATGGTCCTGTAGCTTCCTATCATATGATTCGTGACAAAATTTCCAAGCAGTCTCTGGTCTATGCCTATGTGAACTATGTAAAAGTCTCACATGTTGCCTTGGCTTTACAAGTACTTATTGTAATATTTAAAAGGCCAACCTCTTCGAGTGGCCATGTAGACTAGAGGATTGAATATCAATGCAATGGAGGGAAATTTGTTTATAAACCATTTGGAGTTGTCAGTCACTAGTGAACAACATCATAGGACATTCCCCACCTATGGAGCATTGATATCAGCAAGAGTGGCCACCTTGGAAAATGGCATCTCCAAAGGATATGGTTATGTTAGATTTCATTTGTAGAGAATGCCTAGATGGCCATACAAGTATTTCATGATGCTATAATTAATGAAAACAAAAATTTCATTATTCAATTTGTTCCTTGCAGCGAAGATGAGTTCGTTTTTTATATTCCTGATTTGGATGGAAAGAAAATATATTTTTTCATTTCAACTTATATGTTATATTTAATCTCTTCAAGTTTCCTTTATATATGGTAAATATTATTTTATAACTTTTGTCTCTCTTTTTTTATGAAGGTGGTTTTATTGTTTCATCGAATGGAATTATGTTATTTTGATTGTTTATATGTGAAAAGAAACTTGAGTTTATAATATTTAGGAATTTCATCTTTTTGGGTTCTTTATTTGATATGGAATTTGTAGATCTATGTGAATGAAGAATAAATCTTCAATTTTAAAATCAATAGTTGTTGGGGTTGCAGGTTTTCTCCATATTTTGCTATGTTGGTTTAAAAGGTAGTTTCTTCATAATTTTAACAATTTTTAGTTATTATTTTTATTATAGTAGTAAAAATAACTTTTGGAATTAAAATAAAGTAAATAAATAAAGAACAATGTAAATATTATAATACCTTATGTGAATGGGAAAATTAGATTGATCAGTATAGATAATATCAAACCCAAACATCAACAGAATAATGAAAACAAGAAAGATAGAAGGAAATGAAGCAAAATGAATAACAATGCAAACCTTTCCTGTTTCAAAGCTTCTGTTGTTCACCTATTCTTTCTTGATCTTGAATGATGAAGGTTGGCCCTCAGGGAGCTTGCTTCCTTGCTTTGATTCCTCAAGATGACAAGGAGAAATGGCTATGATGATTTATGTATTACGATGGTATGAAGAAGAAAGTTGAGAAGAAGAAGAAGATTCCCTAGAGGAATTTGGGCATAGTAAGGATGTCAGAAGAAATCTCTCTAATTGCTTAGAAGAGGGTTCTATTTATAGATTTTCTGAAAATAGAATGGAGGGTGAGGATCAACTGATGAGATCAATGGCTCTCATTTTTTGTGAATCTTTAATTCATAATGGATGAATTAAAAATTTAGAGTGGAGGATAGTGAGTTATTACAATTGAATTAAGAATTCATGGTGGAGGATAGTGAGTTATGACAATTGAATTAAGAATTCATGGTGGATGATAATGGGGAACAATTGAATTGAAAATTTAATTGGTGGAGGCTAGTGGGGAATATTGAATTAAAAATTCAAATGGTAGAGGCTAGTGGGGAACATTGAATTAAATATTCCATTTGTGAAGGCTAGTGGGGAACATGGAATAAAATATTCCATTTGGTGGAGGATATTAGCTAATTAAATATTAAGAATATTTAATTATATGTGCAACATGGTGAGGTGGAAGAGATGAGGTGGATTGATGAGGTGGATTTTTGTGAAGTGGATTTAGGATTTGAGACATTAGAAGAATTTAGGGATTTCAATTAAATAAAATGATTTTATTTAATTGTAGGATAATGAACCAATCAAATAAACTTTGAATATTTATTTAATTGACAAAAGAAAATAAGAATTAAGATAAATATCAGAATATTTACTTAATTCGACCCGAGCCAATTTTAGGCTATTACATTTTGTGCCTCTTTGAAGCAATGTGTTTTATCACGTTGTTTCAAAGAATAAATAGTCTGATAATGATGTATGCCCCAATTTGGCCCTGGTATAGGTTATGATGATAGGATGCCCCCTCGGGAGATTGGACGGGGAGTAGACGGAAGGCATGAGATGGACAATCTCACGATAAGATATGTTGACAGGAGATGAAATGGTTGAATGCAGAAGAAACAGATGAATGATATGGGATGCAAGATAAAGAGATGACACACACAAGAAAGAAAGCAAGTATGCACAAATGATACAAGCACAAATAGGGCATTGCCCCTATCAAGCGGTAAACCCAGGATATAGATCGACGATGTCTGGTTTCAGGAATGAGATATGTCGTATAAGACTCCGGGTCTGGTTTCAACAATGTAACATCTTGTCTAAGACATTTGATATGATATATGACAGTGTTGTCATGGTGGGGAACAATATATCCCTAGACCAACACGGCAGGCGTGTTGTCATGGCCGGGAATGATGGATCCCTAGACCAACACGAAGGATAGTGTCTAGTTTTAGGAAATGAAGCATGTCGTGTAAGACGCTTGTATTGGTCTGGTTTTAACAATGCAACATCCTGTCTAAGACAATTGATTGATTAATTGATCAAGTTGGTTTACGACCGGACAAGGATCAAGACCACTGATTGTAATTGGATCATTTGACAAGATTGATTTGACTTGATTGACATGGATTAAGGATAGACTTGCAATTGGATATGTTATGGATATGGATATGGGTACGAGACGCAATTGGATATGGTATAGATATGGAAATGGATATGAACTGTAGTTGGATACGGTATGGATATGGATATGGATATTTGTCACCTTGATATAGCAAGTATTTTGAAGCACTTTCATCATTGGGCTTTATTATGTTGTAAGAAAATACAAGCATCTAGGTATAATAAAACTGAGATGACCTGAGTATTGCTTACATGGATTTTTGATTTAGCAAGTCAATACAAGCATCTAGCCAAAATTGAATCTAGATGACCTGAGTATTTCTTGCGTTTCAATAGACAAGGATTGCCCCTTTTCATGTTTAGATCTCAGAGTCCTCGATGATCTTTTACCGATCATGTCGTTAGACAGAAATCGTCACATTACTAAAGTTTAATCCACAAGCAATAGACAAAGAAAATAATCATGCCCCCATCATAGCATCTCTAGCTTTTGGCATCCTCGAGTAGCATAGAAAGGCATGATAGCATAAATCAAGACTCTTAATCTAACCGACACAAAACATTCTTGCATTCAGATGTGTCTTTTTGCCATAATTGATATGAGATTTAGCTTGAGTGTTTCAGTATGGTGCACTGCTTTGTTTAGGATAGGTTGATGTTTTTGCATCAAGATTTTTTTGTTTTGGGAAGCGTGCTTTTGTTGCTCTTGTTTGTCTAGCAGAAGGTATCACAATCCTTATTGGTGAGATGGACGACAAGACATGGATGGACTAGAAGAAAGACAACAAGAAAGACGACAAGAAATGGGATGGATGGGGAAGCGGAGCCTCGGGGGCACATTGATAATGGCCTTGCCTACGTGACAACACAGAGGCAACGTAGTTCGGGGTTTGGACCATGGATGGACTAGAGGATAGACGACAAGATATGAGATGGACAGGGAAGCAGAGCCTCAGGGGCGCATTGATAATGGCCTTGCCTACGTGATAACTCAGAGGCAACATAGTTCGACAAGAACCCTAATGGACCTAAGATATGGATCGAATGAGACGTGATATGGAACCGATATGGATCAGATAAGACACGATATGGAACCGATATGGATCAGATATGGAACAAACAATACTGATGACAAGGAAACACCACGGATATGTAGTTGTATGGGTGATAGTAGATATGGAGGTAGAAGTAACCAAGGATGTGATCTCCAATGTCGCATAAGAATAACGTGCCCCGTTGTAGGTAGAGTATGTAGGATTGTTCATGACAACGCTAATGATGATAGGAGGATGAGAGGATAATGAAGGATTTGCATGTTTTGAAGGGATAAGGTATGTCAAGAGACATCTAAAACATTTGTCAACATTGTGCCCCTAATCTTTATCAAGACCAAAGAATAGAGGAAAGGAAGTTTGGATGGATGGACAGGACATGATAGGTATGTAATGGATAGAGGATAGGATAGGAAATGGTATGAAAGGAAATTGGTAGGAGAAGATTGATATGCCGATGAGACAAGGTGCCCCCAAGTGTAGGTGACATAGAATATCAACTTACACATGACGCCTGTTTGCCAGGTTTTCATCATGGTACTTATCCAAGGCGCCTGTTTGCCTGGTTTTCACCATTGGATGACGGGATTTTTCTTTACTTTTTTCATTATTAATTTTTTTTTGAATATTTAGATAGGAGCAGGTGGATATGGAAAGACTCAAGTATAGAGTTCCTTGAAAGGTGATAGTCCTGCTAGATAGATATTGTCAAATGGACCATGTCAAGTGTTCTCACAGATGTTGGTAGGGGATTGCATGAAAGTGATATGGTGTATGTAGATAGCGGATTATGATGCAGAATATGGAGGGAAGGCTTATGCAAAAGCATGGACCATAGGAATAGGATGAGGAAGATGTGTAAGATAATAGTAGAAGGAAGGGGAGATGGAGGTATATGAAAATGTTGTGGAATGGAAGGGAATCATGACCAACGATTGCACATACCATGGTAAACATGGAAGCTGGTGATGGGAAAGTAGTGTAGGAGACAACGGAGACTTTTTCTTGTGGATGAATGATTTAGGAATTTATGGACCCACATAGACTTAGTATTTTTCTGATTTTTGTTTGCCATGTGGGATGGAAGAATGTCAGACTTATGGATGGAATGGGAGAAA
Organism: Cunninghamia lanceolata; assembly: GCA_027924645.1. Taxonomy (NCBI): domain Eukaryota; kingdom Viridiplantae; phylum Streptophyta; class Pinopsida; order Cupressales; family Cupressaceae; genus Cunninghamia; species Cunninghamia lanceolata. The sequence continues at coordinate 3,722,635 of BSBN01000463.1, read as the reverse complement.
GTGGATGGTTGAGATTCTTGAGAGGTGGATGCCTCATGTAACTTTAGGGCTTTTTGCTTGGGTACCCAAACCATTTTTCTTTTAGATAGTACCTGTGAAGGTAAGGGTTTGGGTGTATGCAGCTTTTGTGTAGCTGTTGGAATAATCATTTGTTGCTTGGGGACCCAAACCTTTTTCAATTTAGCATTGAGGTGTATGGGTGTATGCAGCTTTTGATGTGGATAATGCTTTGATTCTTGGCTTTTATATCCTAGGTCATGAGGACTCTTAGGATTTTTGACTTTATAGGTAGAGGCATCCACATATTTGTCATTGAATCCCCGTGGGATGGTAGAAGTGAGGTTGGTCAAAGCTCCTTGTTTAGACCATATGTGTGTTTGTCAGCCATGATTGGGATATTTAGAGGATTTATAGAGGTATGGATAGGGTGTTGGAAGAAGTGGTGGTAAACAACATGGGGGGATGTTAGGAGTTGGAAGTAGTGGAGGTAGATTGGATGGTGGGATATTAGGAGTTGGAAGTAGCGGAGGGAGATTGGATGGTGAGATATTAGGAGTTGGAAGTAGCAGAGAGAGATTGGATGGTGGGATATTAGGAGTTGGAAGTAGTGAAGGGAGATTGGATGGTGGAAGGTGTATGGTCACATGCTTTTGGGATGTGTATGATAAGGGAGGTGGGATGGCGACATATGTTTTGGGGATATGATAGGGTTTGCGATGGAAAGTGGTAGACTTAGGAGGAGTGGAGGAAGTACCAACATCTCGAAATTGCTCACCTTGGGGTATGTATCCAAGGCCATATGAAGGTGGAGGAACATTGACATGGACGGGTTCCAAGATACCTTGTTCATGAAGGCCTAAGCCTTTACCTTGATAGTTCATTTTCTGGACTATGCGGTGGATAACAGGATTATGTATAGGTGCACTAGCAGCGAGTTCTTTATTGGATGAGGAAGAGGCGATAGCAGATAATGGTTGCTGGTGTTCTAAGAAAGAACATTCATGCATGAAGGTAGTAAGACCAAGGATATATGGTGGAGTCTTTGTAGCATGGTCAATAACAGATGGTGAGGGATCATTATTGGTTTGAGCTTCTACGCTTGCTTGGGAGGCAAGTGTCTCATCAGGGGAAGTGGAAGTTGTTAGATTTTGGGTAAGACTAGATGGGGTGATAGGCTCAGGACCATGGAACACATAAAGTGGGCTAAGAGGATCATCATGGTCTGCTTGATTGTAGATAGGCTCGTCATCATAGATGGGATCTTGATCATAGATAGGATTTAGCATGACGGGATTAATGTTTTCTTGTATAGGTTCGTCATCAACGATAATATCTTGATCATAGGAGAGATATAGGTTATGAATGCTTAGAAATTGGATGGGGGTGCTTTGATTTTGATTTGGACACAAGGTGGATGTGTCCACATGCTCTAAGGTGTGCTCTTGACATACCTCTTGGGTTGCTTGAATGAAAGTGGAAGGCTCTTGGATAGGCTCTTGGTCAACAACATGAGAACATGATGACTCTTGGCTTGGATTCATAATAGGAGACTCTTGAATAGGATTGATGGCTTGTTGGTCACATGATGGGCTTGAAGGGCTAAGAATGTTAATTGAGGGCTCTTGGATAGGCTCTTGGTTAACAACATGAGGGTGTGACGGACCTTGACTCTGGGGCATGGTAGAAGGCTCTTTGAGAAGCTCAAGGGGTTGTGAATGACACGAAGGGGTTGTAGGATTTGACATGGTATTGGAAGAATCTTTGGTAAGGTCAAGGACTGGAGTCTGGGGACATGGTTGACTCTCTGCTAGTAGCCCTTGGATCACATTCGTCATAGGTGTATGGGTAGATGAATGAGGGGATGGATGAATGGATTTGGCTTTCTCCCTAGCTTTGCTTTTGTTGTATAAATGTGGAAAACATTTTTCCCACCACTCGTCTGATTCTTTTTTGGTGTGCCATTTAAAATTTGAGGAACTAGATGGTGGTGTTGGCATAGGACTAGTATGTTTTGGGATATGTGTTTTAGGATATGGTGAAGGAGGACTAGTAGACAGAGTGGTATATGATTTCCAACTTGAGGTGGTGCTTGCCTTGTCATGAGCATCATTAAGACGGAAAACAGATGTATGAGTTTGGGGCGAGGCGTAGCTAGTACTGACACATTCAGCTTGTAAGATTGCCATTTCTTGTTGTATGACTTGGAGTTCTTGAGCAATTGCTATATGGTCTTGGGGTGAGAGACCTAAGTTTATTTGTAATTCCAGATATTAGATTTCTTGATCAATATATTCTAGGTGGTTTGCCATGGACACAAGACTGGAAGAGCTTACTAGTTTGGAATGTGCAGTAGTAAATGTGCCGTAACAGAGTGCAGATGTGTCCCAAGGCGAGACAAGTGTGCCAATTCTAGTTTTTGATTGGTTTGGCAATGTTCAATGATCACACATGTACAAACATGATTCACTCACGCAGGACACATAAGCAACTTTGAATTGTTGAATTTGAAGAATATGCTAATTAGTAAACAAGCACACGTGGAAGACACATCAACATGCCCTAATGTCTAGTTTGATGTAGGGTATGGCCAATTAGGTTTGGGCAATGTTTAGACGAGGTTGACTAGGGATTGAAAGTGAAATCTTTTCACATAGCTGGGAGAAGGAGGTAACCCACCCTTCACCTTCATTGCCCAAAGGTAGAAAGTTCTTTGGGGCTTAGCCAAGAGTGATAAGATTCTGATTTCAATGAGGGTGTCTTTCGATTCAGCCTCAGATGAGGTCATCCCTAGGGGTGATGAAATCCCCTAGTAGGCCTCCTACGAAAGGGTAAACAAAAGTGAATCAAGTGAGATGTTTTTGATCTCCAAGGTCACCTTGCAGTGCGAGGAGAGAGCATACACACACACACCTAATTCACACTCGCACTTGTAAATTATCCCTTAGAAATAGAAATGTGAGGAAGGCACTTCAAGCATAGGTTCTTTTTAAAGCCCAAGTCCAAATGTGTGAATGGAAGACACTAGTTTATTTTAAGCTCAATTTGATATTTGTGATCAATCAATGTTTATTTTAGAACCCAAATCGAAGTGTGTATGCAAACAAGATTATGAAGAAATGAGAGATAGAATGAGTGCAACTGGATTGTTTTCACTATCCAAACTAATGTAGATGTTGATCCAGATGTTGTTCTAGCCCTGAATGATCACTTGCAAGTCACAAAATAAAAAACGAAGCAAGTAGACTAGCCCAGATGATTGTTATGCGAAAATCAAGAATCTGATAAAGGCTACTGAAAGATGAATTGATATAGAAAAATGGATTACATGGATAGAAAATTTAGGAAATTCTATGCGATTTCAAAAAAAAAATTGCAAAAATTTGATCAAATTTGCACAAGTTATGATGATTTGAAGATTTTAAGCATGTTTGACTTTGACTGATGAAAAAGGTGGAAAAAAGGTACAGTCACCTGAGAAAATACTCGCAACTGCATAGTTCATCTTGTTATCTTTCCATCAAGTCCTCATTTGCATGATTTCGACATCGTATGTGAAAGTTGTGAGTTTGAAAAAAATAGCCTCCTTTGGCATATAGGAGGGACAAGAGGTCAACTGGACAGTTTGACTTGACTGTTAGCAGTTTCCTTTTCTCGGTCACATGTGAAGTTTTCTCCTGGTAGTTAGTTTTAATGCTAGCAGTTTTAAATAGACCCCTGGTCCTCCATATGACCAGGGGCTGAGTGCCTTAGAAAAAATAAAATATATATTTTTGTTTTTTCAATATTTTTTTATTTTTTTATTTTGTAAAATTTGTTTTTTTTTTAAATTTTTTTAAAGTGTTTTAAAAAAAAGAAAAAAAAATTTTGTTTGTGGGAGGCTGGGCGGTGGTGGTGGCTAGTGGCTGGTGGCGTGGCTGAGGGTTTGGTGGAGAAGGGGAGGCGGGGATTCCGCTGGCAGGGGCGGAGAGTGGCGGAAGAGACAGGCTAGAGGGGTGGTGGTAGGGTTGGGGAGGGGAGATTTGGTGTGGGCGGGGGATGGCCGAAGTGGAGGCTGCAGTAGCGGTGGCACACGAGCGAAGGCGTCGGCAGCGTGGTGGCGCGCGGGCAAAGGCGCAGGAGGTGGTGCGCAGGGGGGTCGAGGGGAGGCCGGGCGGCGGGGAGAAGGTAAGGGAAGCGGAGGTGGGAGGGAAGGGGCATGGGGGGAGGGATGCACGGGGGTGGAGGTGTGCAGGGAGGGTCTGCAGGGGAGGGATCGGGGGAGCGCGGGGGAGAGGACACAGGGGGAGGGGTTTGGGAGGGGCGCGGTGGAGGGAACGCAGGGAGTGGGCATGTGGGGAATGGGGGGTAGCAGGGGGCCGAGGGGGGTAGGGTGCAAGCAGGGCCTGCGAGGGGGTTGGAGGGGGGTGGGTTGGGGATTGGTGCTGGGGGGTGGCGGTGGGGAGGGCTTGTTGTGTGTTGTGTTTTCTTTTTTGTTTTTTTTTTTTTTAGTTTTTTTTAGTTTTTTTTAATTTTTTTTTTGTTTTTTTGTTTTGATTTTTTGTTTATTTTATAAAATAAAAATGTGAAAAGAAAAGATAAACCAAAACCTGATGTAACTTGAATTTGTTTTTTTTTATTTTTTTTATTTTTTTGTGTATTTAATTTTTGATTTTTGCAAAGAAAATATGTGGGAAAGTAATAAATTTTTCAAAAAATGTCAAGTAAGAAAACTAGAGAAATGGTAGGTGCTTTCTTACCTCCAAGGCCTCTTGGACTCAATGGTGAGCTCGATTTGTGTGTAGGAGGTCATTTGTGAGAGTTGATGCCCAAATGTGCTCTAGAAAACACCTATATCCTGCAATAAGAAAACTAAGACAAAACCTCACAAACAAAGTGGATTAGATCATGGTGGGTGCCAAAATGTGAATGGAAAAATTAGATTGATCAATATAGATAATATCAAACCCAAACATCAACAGAATAATGAAAACAAGAAAGATAGAAGGAAATGAAGCAAAATGAATAACAATGCAAACCTTCCCTGTTTCAAAGCTTCTGTTGTTCGCCTATTCTTTCTTGATCTTGAATGATGAAGGTTGGCCCTTAGGGAGCTTGCTTCCTTGCTTCGATTCCTCAAGATGACAAGGAGAAATGGCTATGATGATTTTTGCATTACGATGGTATGAAGAAAGTAGTTGAGAAGAAGAAGAAGATTCCCTAGAGGAATTTGGGCATAGTAAGGATGCCAGAAGAAGTCTCTCTAATTGCTTAGAAGAGGGTTCTATTTATAGATTTTCTGAAAATAGAATGGAGGGTGAGGATCAACTGATGAGATCAATGGCTCTCATTTTTTGTGAATCTTTAATTCATAATGGATGAATTAAAAATTCAGAGTGGAGGATAGTGAGTTATGACAATTGAATTAAGAATTCATGGTGGAGGATAGTGAGTTATGACAATTGAATTAAGAATTCATGGTGGAGGATAATGGGGAACAAATTCAATTGGTGGAGGCTAATGGGGAATATTGAATTAAAAATTCAATTGGTGGAGGCTAGTGGGGAACATTGAATTAAATATTCCATTTGTGAAGGCTAGTGGGGAACATGGAATAAAATATTCCATTTGGTGGAGGATATTAGCTAATTAAATATTAAGAATATTTAATTATATGTGCAATATGGTGAGGTGGAAGAGATGAGGTGGATTGATGAGGTGGATTTTGTGAGGAGGATTTAGGATTTGAGACATTAGAAGAATTTAGGGATTTCAATTAAATAAAATGATTTTATTTAATTGTAGGATAATGAACCAATCAAATAAACTTTGAATATTTATTTAATTGATAGAAGAAAATAAGAATTAAGATAAATATCAGAATATTTACTTAATTCGACCTGAGCCAATTTTAGGCTATTACACCTTACATTAATATATACTAGTATACCTAATTTTTTAACACGTGGAAATGCAGTAGGAGCGATGGCGTGAAATTATGCAGAGCAACATAATCTAGAATGGCAATGTGCAGAGATGGAGGGAAGCTTTGAGGAGCAGAGATTTACGGGAAGGTTCCCTCGAAGGGAGAACAGACAAGGTAGATATCAAGAAAACAGGGCCAGAAGGGCTACCGACGTGGGCCAACACTTCTTTCACCAGGGAGAAGAACCATGGAGAAGGCATGATGACTGGATTCCCCAGGGTAGGCAGCATCATCAAAACAAAGGTTTTCGACGGCCAAGGCATTGGAATCATAGACAAAATGAAGCATCTCAACAAAGAAACTTTAATGCGCACTGGAGAGGAGGGAGAAACCCTAGAGGGGTCTTTCAGCAAAGGGACTTTCAGAGGCAAAATATGCATCCTAGAAATCAAATACCTAGAAGGAGGGAAGAAGATAGAGGTGAAGCATTATCGGTAACCCTCAGCGCAAATCAAATTCAGGATCAAGTGTTAAAATTGGAAAATAGGGCATTAATAATTAAATGGCATGGGAAAAACTTAAATTGGCAGAGTTTGGAATCCTGGTGGTGCAGCAAATGGGGGAAGGATTTGGAATTTAAACGGTTGGAGAATGGATTTTTTGTGGTCATTTGCCCCTCGGTGGCCACACAAGCTCAAATAGAGGAAGGGGTTTGGATTCTGGATGGCTGTGGCTTCTACATTTGCTGTTGGAAGGTTGGGTTTAATCCATCTTCGCATCGAATCAAAAAAATTCAAGATTGGTATATCATGCCAAATCTCCCCCTTGAATATTGGGATCCTAGGATCTTGGAAGAAATTGGAAATGGCATAGGTACTTTTTTTGTGTGCTGAAGAAAGATCTAACCCAGATGGGTCTAGTTCATTTGTTAGGTTAGGCATCGAGAACCCCCCATGATGTAGAGTGGCACAAGGGAAGCAACACACAAAGGTTTACTCTATTGTCCTTTGCCCACTCACCCACTTCAACTAGCCTTCAACCAACCAACCAACCAAAGGCACATACAAGGCATATGAAGGATTTGATGTCCAGACTATTGTCCAACCCCTAAGGCTTCTCCAACACCTTAAGACAGATCAACAAACGCCTTCTATGTAGTTGGTTTGATCTCCAACTTCCCAAAACTCTTCAACCTATACCTTGACTAGTAAGGCTACTAGCCCTCCAAACTAGGTTTTCTCAACAAAACTTGACAAAATCCCAAAGGTCTAGGCAAACAAATGATGGAATTGAACACCTTTCAGGGGACCCTAACAAACCTCCAAATCTCCTGCTCCAACTCTACTCCAGCAATCCAGAACGCCTACTAGGTCTCTAGGCCTAATTGATCAATTTAGGCTAGGTTACAAAGCAAGTGCTCAAAATTGGGTACATAGGTCAGGGGCAGGAACTTGGAATGACTCTACCATCCCCAAACAACACAAATCCACCATTCATTCACTCATCCTCTTATGGTTTTGTCAAATACAACAATAAATTACATAAATTCAGTCAAATACATAGAGATATTTGACCTAGGGCATCACATTAAAAATAGTAAACTGTATTTTCTCAGAAAATGCTTTTGGAATCAAGTAGTATACACCCCTAGCCTACATTTCACTGAGTGGCATGAAATTTCATCGGTGGAAATGCATTCTAGGGCCAAATTTGTGGGACTACCCTAGAAAACAGGGTTTCTAGACCAGTTTTGAAAGAAAATTCAATAACTTTTGACTCCGACCACTTCAAGACCTCAAACTAGTTGCATTGGAACCCTGACTCCAAGAGATTTCAGAAAAATATCATTTGCACACATGAAAAGTCCGTATAGTCTGTACACAGCAAGAAAAATAGCGAAAAATAGTCAGTTTTCTTGAATTTTGTGCCCAAATTCCGTACAAAAACTTCCTCCTCGTACTGGAGTTAGATATCCACCATATTAACCCATCCAAGTTGGTTTCCAACTTCTACAACAGTATTTAACTGCCCAAAGTGGTTTTTGAACCGACCCAACACATACCACCTTTGACAACTATGGTGTTTTGCATTAACACAAGGAGGTTGATTTGTTTGACTCATCCAATGGAGTCCAAATGATCAAAAAAACTCCTTCCAACATACTAAAACATTAAAACAACCAAAAAAAACTCGAAAACCAATCCTTAGACCTTCTAGGCCTAATTGGCACAACAAGGATCCAAGTGGACTAAGCATGATTGAGGTTTATAGGGTCACCTCAATCATCTTGACCACACAAAAGAGACCATACAAACATGGCTAAAGCCTTATTACCACACATACAATCAAAACAAAACATAGCTTATCAAAATGCATAAAAAATGCTTGAGGTGTCAGACTGCTCCTAGGTGCCCTGCACCATACACCCACTGTCAAACAGAACTCAAGTCTCTTGAGTTGGAATGCTATCAAATGTGAAACCTGCCTTCTCAATGTCTGCCCTGCTCATCCAAGTGGCATCCTCCTGAGGTTTGTTTAGCCACTTCACCAAATAGTCATGATAGGTGTGCCTTCTAGTTTGTTTTGCAATCCTCTTGTCCAAAATGCACTCAATCTGATTTGGAGATGAAGGAACGAGTTCCTGGAGTGTGTGATCAATTTGAGCTTCTTCAACAACAATCTGAGGATCAGATCCTTTATAGGGATAAAGGTCTGAAACATTAAAAATTGGAGACAAAGCAATGCCATCCGGAAGTCTGATTTTGTAGGCATTTTCTCCACATTTCTTGAGCACTTCACAAGGCCCAATCTTCTTCATGAGTAGCTTAGTGTGTTTACCTGCCGAGAGCCTCTCCTTCTTTAGATGAACCATTACTAAATCACCTTCCTTGAACTGCAAATCCCTTCTTTTTCTGTCAGCAAATTGTTTATATTTCTTAGAAGTGGACAGCAATTTCTGTTGTACTTGTTCATGGACATCTTTCATGACTTGAACAAAGTCTTCAGCCAAGGCACTGCTGTTTTCCAGTCCTTTAACCTCTCTTAGTTTCAAAATACCCCTTGGGTGAGTGCCATAAACAATTTGGAAAGGAGACAGGCTGGTGCTTCTATTGACAGTGTCATTGTATGAGAACTCTGCCTGAGCCAAAATTGAATCCCAACTAGCACCCTGCTCCTTGGTTAGGCATCTTAGGAGGTTACCAAGTGACCTATTAATCACCTCTGTTTGTCCATCAGACTGAGGGTGATAGGTAGATGATAAGGACAAATTTGTACCGAGTCTCTTCCACAGTGTCCTCTAGAAGTGTCCAATGAACTTGGGGTCTCTGTCTGAGATTATGGACAAAGGTAAACCATGTAACCTGACTATTTCCTTGAAGAAAAGACCTGCTATGTGTGAGGCATCATGTGTGGTTCTACATGGGATGAAGTGAGCCATTTTTGAGAACCTATCTACAACCACAAAAATGCTGTCATGTCCATTCTTTGTTCTAGGCAAACCAAGTACAAAGTCCATACTTATGGAATCCCAAGGCTTCGAAGGAATAGGTAGAGGAGTGTATAAACCTGCATTTGATGTATGCCCCTTTGCTCTTTGGCAAATTTGACAAGTTTCAACAAACTTCCTTACATCGGTTGGCAATTTTGGCCAAAAATAGTACCTCCTAACCAATTCTAGGGTCTTATCAAGACCAAAGTGACCTGACATGCTGCCACAATGCTTTTCCTTTATTATATTCTCTCTAATAGATCCTCTTGGGATACACAACATGCTACCCTTGAAAAGATATCCATCTTGCAACAAAAAATCAGAAAAATCAGTATTATACCTTCCTGTCATGGCCTTGCAAGATAGGTATGGCTCTTTGAAGTCTTCATCTGCTGTATACTGATCTTTAATGGCATGAATACCTGTACTTTCCAACTGAATAGTTTGCACAACAAGATTTCTCCTACTTAAGGCATCAGCTACCTTATTGGCCACTCCTTTCTTGTGTTTTATGGAGAAGGTGTATGCTTGGATGTACTCCATCCACTTGACATGTCTGTGATTCAACTTTTGCTGCCTGTTCAAGAAGCTTAATGCATGGTTGTCAGTAAAAACTATAAATTCCTTTGGCAATAAGTAGTGTCTCCATTTCCTCAATGACTGAACCATGGCATATAACTCTAGATCATAGGTGGAGTAGTTTTGTTTTGCCTCATTTAACTTCTCACTAAAGAATGCTACAGGCCTCCCATCTTGACTTAAGACTCCTCCAACAGCCCTCTTACTTGCATCACATTCTACCACAAAGACCTTGTCAAAATTAGGAAGAACAAGGACCGGTTTTTCTGATATTCTTTTCTTTAACAGTTCAAAGGCTTGGTTGGCCTCATTTGTCCATAAAAACACACATTTCTTGCCCCCTTTTATGGTGTCAACAAGTGGAGCACAAATGCCACTAAACCCTCTAATGAACTTTCTATAAAAGCTGCATAAACCATGGAAACTCCTTACCTCTGAGGCTGTTGTAGGTGTTGGCCAATTAAGAATGGCTGCAACCTTACTTGGATCCATTTTTAGGCTGCCCTTGGAGATGACAAACCCCAAAAATATCAACTCTTCTTGTAGGAAGACACATTTGTCAAGATTGATTCTCAACTTCTCCTCTTGAAGCCTCCTAAGCACTTGATGGATATGCCTTATGTGGTCTTCCTTGCTGTCACTAAAAATCAGTATATCATCCAAATATACAACAACAAACTTGTTAAGGAAAGGTTTTAGCACTTCATTCATCAATCTCATGAAGGTGCTTGGTGCATTTGACAAGCCAAAAGGCATGACAACCCATTCAAATAGTCCTTCATTGGTTTTGGAGGTGGTTTTCCACTCATCCCCTTCCCTTATCCTGATTTGGTGATAACCACTTTTTAGATCTATCTTGGTAAAATACTTAGCCCTACCCAAGCAATCCATTAAATCTTCTATTCTAGGCATTGGAAATCTATACCTGATAGTAATCTTGTTGATGGCCCTGGAATCAGTGCATAGTCTCCATGTTCCTTCCTTCTTGGGTGCAAGCACTGCAGGTACTGCACATGGGCTAATACTCCTCCTGATAAGCCCTCTATCCAACAAGTCTTGGATTTGTCTTGCCACTTCAGCATTTTGCTCTGGAGTCAACTTGTAGGCTGCTTGGTTTGGTAGGGTGGATCCAAGGATGAGATCAATGCAATGACTAATCTCCCTCTTTGGTGGAAGAGCATCCTTGCCTTCATCGGCTATCACATCATGGAACCTTTCCAATAATTCTTCCACTTCCTTTGGTCCAATCCTCCTAAGAGGTTGCTGCACTTTGACCTTCTTGGGATTCACATCCTTGGGCTTGATGACTACTGCAAAACATGGCACTTTCTCTTCCTTGAGGTTAGCCAAAAACTCTTTTTCACCTACCAACATAACTGAACTAGAAATGACTTTCTCTTTGCAATCATCAATCAAAGGAGTCATTGTAAACTTTTCACCATTCTTGGACAAATGAATTACATTGTTCTTACCATCATGTTGGGCACTTGTGTCATGTTGCCAAGGCCTTCCAAGAAGAACGTGGCATGCATCCATATCCACTATCTCACAAAGAACCTTATCATGATATTCACCTATCTTGAATTCAACCCAACATTGTTCTTTCACCACAATTTGTTGTTCCTTGGTTAGCCAAAAGACTCTATAGGGGTTAGGATGAGGCATTCTTTCCAATCCTAACTTAGTCACCATTTCATTAGAAGCCAAATTTTCAGAAGAACCTGAATCTACTATTACCTTGCAAACTTTTCCTTTCACCTTGCAAGTGGTTCTGAACAAGTTGTTTCTTTGGGGCTGCTCCTTGGCGGCTAGCATGATGAGGGATCTATTAAAAATGATGCATTCTCCACTCTCAGGTGCTACAGACTTGGAAGAGGCTGTTTGGTAACTTGTGGTGCTTTGACAGTCCTCTTCTTGAAGGAGTTGTACTCTTCTTTCTTTCTGATTTGCAGCAGTGTTTTCCATCTTCTCCGGGCACCTAAAGGACGGATGTCCAATCTGATTGCAAGAGAAACACCTTCCAGTAAACACATTGGGACCTCTGCCCCCACTTCTTCCTCTGCCATTACCTCTGCCCCTAAACTGACCCTTATCAGCACTATTTTTATCAGCCTGCCCTTGGCTGCCTTCTTGTGATCCACCACCTTGGAATCTAGAGAAATTATCTCTGTTTTGAAATCTGCCCCTGCCCCTAAAGTTCTGATTTCCTCTGCCTCTGCTGCTGCTGTATGAATCACCTTTTCTTCTTTGTTTATCTTCAATTCTCAATGCCATTTGAAAACACTTATGGACTGTCTCCGGGTTAAAGAGAGTTAATTCATCTTGAATGGAGAACTTGAGGCCATTAAGATACCTTGCAAGCTTCTATTTTTCATTCTCAGGCATCTTGGCTTTCAATGTCATCTTGTGAAACTCCTCTGTGTAGGTGCTCACGTCCATGTCCTTTTGTCTCAAGTTGTGCAACTTCTTGTTCAAGTTGACCTCATAATCCTCAGGGACAAATTGCTTCTTGATTTCAAGTACCATCTTCCTCCATGTAGAGATAGGATTCCTATCATCTTCTATCCTCTCATTTTGCATAAAATTCCTCCAACTCAAGGCTGGCCCTTTCATTCTTGATTTGGCAATCTTCACTTTCTGATTTTCTGCCACTTCTTCACATTCAAAATAGTTCTCCATTGCCTCAATCCAATCAAGGCACTCCTCTGGATTCATCTTACCAGGAAACATAGGTAAGTCTGCCTTAGTGTCCTTCCTACTCAACTTTCCAAGTGCATCTAGGAATTGTCTCTCTGACATGCCTCCTTGTGGCTCTTCCATAGGCACTTCTTCTTCCTCATCTTGATCCTCTTCATCTGAATCCAAGATGACCTCTGGCTTCTTCTTCTTGTCTTTGTCTTTCTTCAACTTTTCTATCTCAGCCTCCATCCTTTTGTTCTTGGCTGCTTGCTCTCTCACTATCTTTGCCAATTCGGCATTTGTCACCTTTGAAGGAATTTCCTCCTCTTCTTCTCTATCTCCCATCTCTTTGATGGCTCTGATACCACCTGATGCAAAGTGGCACAAGGGAAGCAACACACAAAGGTTTACTCTATTGTCCTTTGCCCACTCACCCACTTCAACTAGCCTTCAACCAACCAACCAACCAAAGGCACATACAAGGCATATGAAGGATTTGATGTCCAGACTATTGTCCAACCCCTAAGGCTTCTCCAACACCTTAAGACAGATCAACAAATACCTTCTATGTAGTTGGTTTGATCTCCAACTTCCCAAAACTCTTCAACCTATACCTTGACTAGTAAGGCTACTAGCCCTCCAAACTAGGTTTTCTCAACAAAACTTGACAAAATCCCAAAGGTCTAGGCAAACAAATGATGGAGTTGAACACCTTTCAGGGGACCCTAACAAACCTCCAAATCTCCTGCTCCAACTCTACTCCAGCAATCCAGAACGCCTACTAGGTCTCTAGGCCTAATTGATCAATTTAGGCTAGGTTACAAAGCAAGTGCTCAAAATTGGGTGCATAGGTCAGGGGCAGGAACTTGGAATGACTCTACCATCCCCAAACAACACAAATCCACCATTCATTCACTCATCCTCTTATGGTTTTGTCAAATACAACAATAAATTGCATAAATTCAGTCAAATACATAGAGATATTTGACCTAGGGCATCACATTAAAAATAGTAAACTGTATTTTCTCAGAAAATGCTTTTGGAATCAAGTAGTATACACCCCTAGCCTACATTTCACCGAGTGGCATGAAATTTCATCGGTGGAAATGCATTCTAGGGCCAAATTTGTGGGACTGCCCTAGAAAACAGGGTTTCTAGACCAGTTTTGAAAGAAAATTCAATAACTTTTGACTCCGACCACTTCAAGACCTCAAACTAGTTGCATTGGAACCCTGACTCCAAGAGCTTTCAGAAAAATATCATTTGCACACATGAAAAGTCTGTACAGTCCATACACAGCAAGAAAAATAGTGAAAAACAGTCAGTTTTCTTGAATTTTATGCCCAAATTCTGTACAAAAACTTCCTCCCCGTACTGGAGTTAGATATCCACCATATTAACCCATCCAAGTTGGTTTCCAACTTCTACAATAGCATTTAACTGCCCAAAGTGGTTTTTGAACCGACCCAACACATACCACCTTTGACAACTATGGTGTTTTGCATTAACACAAGGAGGTTGATTTGTTTGGCTCATCCAATGGAGTCCAAATGATCAAAAAAACTCCTTCCAACATACTAAAACATTAAAACAACCAAAAAAAACTTGAAAACCAATCCTTAGACCTTCTAGGCCTAATTGGCACAACAAGGATCCAAGTGGACTAAGCATGATTGAGGTTTATAGGGTCACCTCAATCATCTTGACCACACAAAAGGGACCATACAAACATGGCTAAAGCCTTATTACCACACATACAATCAAAACAAAACATAGCTTATCAAAATGCATAAAAAATGCTTGAGGAGTCAGACTGCTCCTAGGTGCCCTGCACCACCCCAAATCACAGAACCCCTAGAGAAATTAAGATTTCGTCGGGCTTAGGCACTTAGACGCAGAGCCTGATTCTCAATCCCCTCACCACAGACACATTAGTCAAAATCCTAGGATGGAAAAGTGATAATCTTCTAGGAGAACATTCGGAACAATCTTCTAATAAGCAGGCTTCTCCCTTCATGGAGAATGATCAAGTCTTCAATGAAGAAGGTCTTCCCCTTGCTGCTGAAGCAACACCACAAGCTGAATCAAAATTAGGGTAGAGATTGGAAGACAACCAGAGCATCAAGTCTTTAGACCAACAACTATCTCATGTTATTGAGATGATTGGTAATAAGGTAAGTAAGGAAGATCTAGATTCTCTCATAAATGTGGGTAACGAACTGGTTGACCTGGCCAATGCGGCCAAAAATGGTGAGATTGACATTGAGAACTTTAAAGATGATGATTGGATAGATCAGGAGTTAGAGTTGGTGGGAAAGGAAGTCTCTATGGATGAAGGGGGCAAAATCTTGAACACTTCCACCACAAAACTCTCAGAACAAGGGGCACTCAGATTGAGAGCCAAGGAACCAATTAAAACTTTGCCAGATTGTGGAGAACACAGAGGAAAAGGACGAATCCCAAATAAGGAAAAGCTAAAATGGGACAGGGAAGCGTTAGGCCAATTAAAAATTGCAACTATTTTGAAAGTAGGGAAGGGAAGCACCCTTCCTGAATAGCAATGAAAATCATAACTTGGAACGTTAGGGGCTTAAATACCCCTAACAAAAGATGTCTGCTTCGGCAGCATCTGTTAGCTCAGCAGCCGGACATTTGTTTGATTCAAGAATCTAAACTTGGGGATCAAGAAAGGGCAAACCTAGGTCAGAAATTGAAAAGCTGGAAACTTTGTGGAGTCAACTCGGAAGGAGCCTCAGGAGGTTTGCTAACTTTATGGAAACCTCAATCAGTTCTGGTTGAAGAAGTGGCCTCAAGCAATTTTTGGCAAGCATGCAAGGTAAGGAGTCTAGCCTCAAATCTAAGTTTTTTGTTGATTAATGTTTATGGACCGAATAATCACATTCAAAAAAGAACTCTATGGGCTGCATTGGACATAGTTTTCAAGCTCCCGGAAGATGAGGTTTGCATTCTTGGTGAGGATTTCAATGCCATCTTATCACAAGGAGATAAGAAAGGGGGAGTAGGAAGGAAACTCCAGTCTCAGCTGGACTTCAAAAATTTTATGGAAAGGAATGAGCTTTGCGATATTCAGATGGGGGGTGGGCAGTATACTTGGACTAACAGAAGGTTGGGGTTCTGCAATATAGCTGAGAAGCTGGACAG
Organism: Cunninghamia lanceolata; assembly: GCA_027924645.1. Taxonomy (NCBI): domain Eukaryota; kingdom Viridiplantae; phylum Streptophyta; class Pinopsida; order Cupressales; family Cupressaceae; genus Cunninghamia; species Cunninghamia lanceolata. The sequence goes on along the minus strand of BSBN01000463.1, from coordinate 3,706,823 downwards.
ATTCCTGTTCAAGGGCGATCTCAGCAGATTTCCCTTCACCCTTGATAGTCAGTTGCTTCCTTTACCAGGGTCAGATCATTACCCAGTCTGTTTGGAAATCAAGGGCGAAAGGGGTCCTTCAAGAAACCCTTTCAAGTTTGGAAACATGTGGTTTGAGCATAAGGACTTCCTCAACCTGATCAAACAATGGTGGAATACTACACATCCAGACGGAACCAAAATGTTTAGTTTTGCAGTCAAGATGAAAGTCATCAAGCAGAATCTAAAAGAATGGAACAAAAACAACTTCAAAAATATTTTTGCAGAAAAGAGACAGTATGAATCAGAATTGAAAATCCTCTCAGAGAATATTATCAGGGAAGGAATGGACAATCAAAGTTATTTAGAAGAAAAATCTTTGTTGGTAAAACTAAATGATATTATCTCTAAGGAAGAAATATTTTGGAGACAAAAGTCGCAGGAAGTTTGGCTTTCTGCAGGTGACAAAAATACTAAATACTTCCATAATGTAACAAAGGCAAGAAGAGAAGTTAACAGAATAACAAGGGTAAGAGGCAAAGATGGCACTTTACTGGAGGACGTGGAAGAGGTAAAACAAGCTGTAGTGGCTCATTTTCAGAACTTGCTAAATGAAGGGGAAGGTTCTAACCTCTCCGTCCAAAAGGAGCTAGTGGGCAACATTCCGAAGCTGGTAATAGAAGCTCAGAATGATATGCTAACCAGTGAATTCTTAGAAGAGGAAGTTAGGTCTGCTCTCTTCCAACTCCACCTAGACAAAGCACCAGGACCAGATGGATTCCCAGTAGGGTTCTTCCAAAAATGCTGGGACATAATCAGGAAAGACTTGATGGAGGCTTTAGAGGAATCTAGAACATCTAGATAGATTTTAAAGGAGATAAACAATTCCTTCATAGCTTTAGTTCCAAAGAAAGAAAAGGCTGAACTACTGGATGATTTTAGGCCTATTTCTCTTTGCAGCACCCTCTACAAAATCTTAGCCAAAACAATGGCCAACAGGTTAAAAACTCTTCTCCCAGATCTGATCTCAGAAGAATAGACAGGGTTCGTAGCCAATAGATCTATCCTAGACAGGGTAATAATAGCACAGAAGGCTATCCATTCAGTTCAAGCATTGAGAAAGCAAGCTATGCTTATAAAACTAGACATCAAAAAAGCATATGACCGAGTAAATTGGTGCTTCTTTTTTAAAGTGTTGGAAGGTTTTGGCTTTAGCAAAATATGGCTAGATTGGATTTTTTCTTGGATTGCAAGCCCAAGATTCTCAATTCTGGTGAATGGTTCTCCTGAAGGTTTCTTCAACATCTCACGTGGACTAAGACAGGGAGATCCAATATCTTCCTTTCTTTTCATCCTAATGGCTGAAGCTCTCGAAAGATCAATCTCCAGAGCCCAGGACTTAAGGGAGATTGCCGGCATCCAAATCACACGTGGGGTCCCAAACATTACCCACCAGTAGTTTGTAGATGACACCCTACTATTTGGGGAAGCCCAAACTAGGGAAGCTCGTAACTTCAAATCAATTCTTCTAAAATATGCAATAGCTTCTGGTCAAGAGGTCAGCCAGGAGAAGTCAGAGGTTTTTTTCTTCAACATAGCAGCTAGAATGGAAGGTTAGATTTTGAGACTCCTAGGCTTCAGGAAAGGGATGGTACCCTACAAATATTTGGGGATTCCGTTGGATAAAGGTCTCCGACCAGGCACCACATGGAACAGTTTGGTTGAGAAAGTTAGAATGACGGCAGCCTCATGGAAAAATAATTGGCTTTCTTGGGCAGGTAGGCTTACAAAACTAAAATCAGTAATCTCCGCCCTACCGACTTACTTACTGTCATGCCTCCCTTTGTCAAGAACAGCAAGTAAAGCGCTGAACAAGAAAATGAAGTCCTTTCTATGGCAGGGATCGTCAAAACAATTCAAGTTTCCACTGGTCAAGTGGAAGCAAATTTGTGAATCAAAACAAAATAATGGAATGGGAGTTAAAAATTTCTTGCATCAAAACAAAGCCCTTGGAACCAAACTGGTGTGGTCAATCTTCTCCAGCCAAGATCTTAAATGGGTACGAATTGTCCATGCCAAATATTTGGATGCAGATGAAGATAACATTTTCACTTCAAGAGAGCTTCCCTCTAGTTCCAGAATCTAGAACTTCATCTACAGTTGCAGAAATCTCATCTCCAATCACCTTTCTTGGGAAATTAGGAGTGGGGATCTGGCAAAATTTTGGGATAACTCTTGGCAAGGTTTCCCTAAATTGGCTGACAGAGAGGAATTGACAAATGTCAAGATGATTACAAAATAGGCATGGGGGGATAAGGTAAGAGATTATTTATCACCATTCTCTCAAAATGGTCTGCTCATAGCCAAATGGAAGAGTCCTATCAATCTCAGCTTAAGTCAGGAGGAAGTAGGAACCTTTGATAAGATTCTAGTGGAAAGGAGGATCAGTTATAGGCAAGGCTAGTATAGGCTTCGGTGGACGAGGTCTCCTAATGGAGTATATAGTGTCAAAGAATGCTATAAAAAACTTTTAGAAAATCATGAGGAAGCTTCTGATATCCCAAGGGACTTGTGTTAGAACCCTAATTGTCTTCCAAAGGCAGGGGTGTTCCTCTGGATAGCTTCACAAGGCAGAGCCCTAACTGCTGACAGGTTAGCCAAACTCAGAATTCAGGGGCCCTTGAGATGTTGTTTGTGTAGAGAAGCCTCAGAAGATGGTGATCACCTTTTTCTAAACTATCCATTCTCTAATCAGTGGTGGAATTGGTTAATGAACAAACTTCAATGGAAATCTGCATTACCTAAGGTCCTGCTAGAGTGGCTCATGAGCTAGCCAAGAGTGAACAAAAAAGTAGTCTATCACAGACTTTGGTCCATCAGCCCTTCATTGTTGATCTGAGAGCTCTGGAAGGAGAGAAATAGGAGTCTTTTTTAGGACAAAGAAATGCCTCTTCTCTCTTTTCTCAATAAAGTGGAAAGTAGTATAGTTGAGTTCTTCAAATCAAAACTAAGTGAATCTAAACCTTCTCAGCAGTTATTTTCAGTCTGGGACACCCTGATACAACAAGGCTAGCTGGGTCTTAAAGTGCCACCGATCAATTTGGAAGGTGGCCAACAAACAACTCTTAGAAGGAAACTCACCAAATGGGCCCCACTGGAACATGGCTGGCATAAACTAAACTTTGATGGTGCGTCTCGAGGGAATCCTGGTAGATCAGGTGCTGGGTGCATCATTAGAAATTGGGAGGGAAAAATAGTGGGTAGCTTAGCTGAGCCACTGCCAGATGGCTTAAATAATGAAGCGGAGCTGGAAGCTTTAATCCTTGGCTTAGGGCTTTGCCATGAACTCAAGCTCTGGAAAGTGGCCATTGAGGGAGACTCCCTTGTGGTAATCAATGGTCTATAGTCGAGGAGATTGATTAATTGGAAACTTGTAGCAAAATTGGAAATAGCTCTGAGTTTACTAGATTAGTTTGCGATGACAACTATCAATCATATCTTCAGAGAGGCCAACTCAGAAGCAGACTCTCTTTCTAATCAGGGGGCGGAGGGAGTAAGAGTCAAATTTTTAAATTCCTTTGCATAAGTGGGCTGGGTCTTTGGGTGGTTGGGTGGGCACCCAATCCACATTCTCAAGGATGGGTCGAATCCTTATGCCATCATGATGGCATATCAACCCTCGAGAGTTCGAGTTCGGTTTGAAGGACATGTCTCACGTTCCATCTCTGATAGAATTCCTCCTTGCTTCGAAATGATAGCAGACAGTGGTTTGGGACTGGCAAAGAAGCATCCAGACAGTTTTCTTCTCTTTCATTTAAGACAGCTAGGGCAGGCAAAGCGAGAGAGGCGATGTTTGTATAGTAAAATGGACAGAGGCTCTGGATTCATAGCGAAGATCTCGAGTCATGGCCTGCTAAACATGGGCTTAGCGACTCCTCTTCAACTGGAGAGCTCTGTCCACCAGATGGCCTTTAAAGGCGTCATTACGGACCAACGGCTCAAACACATACTGTGGAGGCATGAAGGGTTGCTACTCCCGGCAGTGAAGATTATTTTGGGGAAGGATTTCTTGGCGGCTGATGAATTTTATAGGGTCGACACTCACGTTTCATCCTGGTTCTTAGCCTCCATTTTGGATGTAGGAGTGTCGAAGGAGGCAGCAAAAGGTCTAATGATGAAACTCTTTAAGCCAGAATTTCTCGGCGGCATTGACCACACTCTCAGAGCAGTCATTCCTGGGGCGGGAATCCCGCGCCCAAAAGATATCATGGCCCACAGGACCCTCTGGCGGTGTTGAAGATATTTCCCCTCATGCTTGACCTGAAGGGAATGGCACTGATCGAGCACCAGGATCGGGTTCTTTAGGTATACGGTGTCCTTCACAATTTGTTGATTGTGGATGGGGACTCTGGGGACAAGGATTGGGTAGACAAGCTCCAATCAATGGCAAGGGAGCTCGACCTACTCTAAGAGCCCGATCCTTGGCCCTGTATAGTTAGTCTTAGTAGGAAGACAACATACAGCTATGCCCCTGTGTTCAGTAAGTTGTTTTGGCTTTGGATATAGTCTATACTTGGCCCTATTAGAATACAAGTATACAGTCAGTTTTTTGAAATCTGCAGGTAAACGGCTTATAGGCACCTGTGTGTAAATTTTCATACCATATCAATACAAATATACAAATTTACGAATCAAAAAATATATATATATACTAGTATATCCATATTTTAAAAGATATATGTAAAAAATTCTAAGAGATATCATTCTCAAGGCTCTTTAATAAAAAATAGGGATTTAGAACATAGATTTTTAAAAGATAGATATGCTACTAAATATTAATGTAAGGTATTATAATAATATAAATTTATTTTAATTACATATAAATTTATAAATTAATTATTAAGAGTTACCCATATAATATAAAAGTTTATATAATTTTATTTTACTTTAAAGTCTGTATAATCTTTAAGATTTATAAATAGCTTAACTATAAACTAACTATTAAATAAATAAAATAACTCTTTAAATAAATAAAATTAATTCAAGATATAGAAACATCTAGTAATATCATTGATATATATTATATATAACCCCTATCTATATATAGATTTATATAAGTGCATAATTTATATACAAACCTTTATATAATCTTTTACTTAATTTTATTTACTTAAGAGTTATTATATAGTTAATAAAGTAAATAAAGAAAGAACAATGTAAATATTATAATACCTTACATTAATATATACTACATACCTATCTTTTAAAAAAATAATGTAAAAGATGCCAAGAGATATCATTCTCAAGGTGCCTTTAATAAAAAGTCTAATAAAAAATAGGGGCCTTAAGAATGATATCTATAGGCATCTTTTACATAGATTTTTAAAAGATAGGTATGCTAGTTAATATAATTTTTATATAAGATTGATGTTAATTGATATCAATTTTATATAAAATCTATGTAAAATTGATTTAAAATTTAATAAAATTGATATAAATTTTATATCAAATTAATTTAAAATCTTATATAAAGTTGATAATAGATATCAATTTGTATAAATTTTATTTAAACTAAGATTCAATATATAATTAATATTAATTAAATTGACACAAATTGATATCAATTTTATAAGTTATATTAATTTAAACTTACCTACTAAATAGGAAATGAATAACTAGTTGTGATGAGGTTGTAATCATTAGGAGGATCTTGTTGATGATGGTTTTAGCATGCAACAATGCAAGTAAGACACACGGGTATATCACCTCTCTTGAAAGGAATCCTATCCAAGGGAACCTAGAAAAGGACTGCGCCAAGGTTTATACAGCTAGTTCTTAGCTTGCAAGATAACTCAATAGATATGTGTTTCACTATTCCAACCAAGGGGACTTACATGCAATGCAAACAAACTTTAGTGCATTAGGGTTTGATTGCACATGACTTTGATCAGTTTTCTGATTTGACAATGCATTAACAAACTGATATATACCCAGATTGCTACAGAATATGTGATTTCAGCATGTAACCAACAATCTTCTAACTTGCATTCACTAAGTATGAATTCTGTGACAACACTATGCAAGTTCATGGAACCTAATCTAATAGGATCTGATAAATAAAATGCAAAAGGAAAAGGGAGAGAAGGGATAGAGATCCTATAGACAATTGCAGAAATGATCAACAACTAGATAGATAGATTCCCAACAACAAACAAATCTATGCTTAACTAGGTAATTCACAATGCCATAGAGACTGTGCAATCTTCCAAGGAGACATGAAGATTTTCAAACTGTGAAAGGTTCATCCAACACCCCATTCCTGATGTAGTCCAATGAACTTACACAATCGAACTTAGCTTAGCAAATATGTCCAGAATAACCATGCACAATGACATACAATCAACAAGCCATCAATGGTATGGACAAGAAATCTATCAAATATTTGAATAATTAACCACTAATGCAACTAAATAACTAATTGGAAAGGTGAAGAAGAACCATGATAACCATATCCAACCAACAAAATGAACTAAAATAGCAAAGGCAAATGAAATTATGTTTGTATTGATTTAGAAAAATGGTAGAGTTTCAACAATCCTTTCTTCAGTGCTTCCCTTATGTTTTGCAATGAGAGAGGTTGCCTTTATATAGAAAAGCAACCATACCAAGTTTTTCAATGGATGGTGGAGATTAACTCAAAACCAATGGTCTATATAACATGGCATTTAATTTTGGTCGATGGGTAGTTACAATCCTAGATTTGCTTTTGTCTTGTAGGAAAAACATGAAATTACAACTTTTTAGCTCATGAGAACAAGACAAAATAACAACTTTTTGAGTTGTCTAATGGGACAAATGACTTTTCTAATGAGTTGACTGGTCAAGAGGAATATGTGGCATGTTTTTGATGGAGGTATATCCAACTAGATGCTTGTTGGATTAAACATTTAATGATTGGACTACTGGAACAAATGTAGACAATTGTGAACATGTCCTGGACATTAAACAAGATCTGCAAGAACAACAATGATGTAGACTTGATCTCTTGTGCCTTCAAGCTCTTGAGGCTTATCTCATATTGACTTCCTTTTGTAGGTGCATCAGTGATTTGGTTGATAAAATGATGATTCTATATATCTGGGTTAGTAGGGTATCTCTGGGTGTTCATTCTTCCAAGACAACTCCAACAAGCTCCTTTGTCCTTCTAGACCTGCAATTGACAATTCCAAGCATCAATTTCATATTAATAAATCATTTTCCAAAAAAATATGTCCATTTGCAGCCATGGATCAGTTAGGGACAACTCAATGTCAATGTTGCTTCCTTATGAACAACTTCACAAATCTAGTGGTTTTCATATGATTTTCTGAGTTTTTCATCATTTTTGACTACCCATTTGGCATATAGAATGCTTTTGTGATCATTTGGATCCATTTGGAGACTTCTATTTCACACTTTTATAGCCTTTTTTGCAAAAAATGAGATTTTTGGGGTCAACAGGATATTCATGTGCAGTAGCATTAATTTGATGCAGAAGATGCTCAAAATCCACATTAACATGATAAAAATGTTGATCATGATGTAATAGATTGATATGCAACTCAAATTCATCAATTAAATCTAGTTTGCCCCCTTAAAAAATGAGTTTTCCAGACCAAATCACCAAAAAGAAGGATTTTTTGCTCCAACTGGATATATCCAGTGGAGATCATTTTTAGTGCTAATCCCTCTAAAGGCTTTATCAGGAATTTCTAGTGCAACTAGCTAAGCGGGCATTTTAGCTTCAAGTGGATATATGCAGTTGGGTTCGATTTCAGCATAGGCTTCTTTTAACGCCCTTGGCGGAATTTTGACCTCCAATAGGATAGTGGGAAATATGGCACCAACAAGATATGTCAAGTTGGCATAGTTTCTGGTGCAAATCATGTTGAGGCAAATCTTAGCACAAAAATCTTAGTAGGCTTTTCGAACACTCGTCAGCTAGAGTTTTCACAGCAATTGGATGGTAGGGGTTTTATCGCCAACATGATATGTCCTGTTGGATGCATTTTTAGCACTGAATGGCGTGCAAAGGAGCCAATGCTAATATCTAGTGACACATGATATTAGTGCAAAATGTAGTAAGGGACATTTTTAGTGCCAGATTTTGAAAGTCCCTGGCTAAAAGTATATATAAATTTGAAATATACTGTTAGGATGTTTGAGATAGGTCCCATATCCATGGGATTTAACATGCAGATTCTAGAGTTTGGAGGATCCACTAGATTTTAGACTTAACCAATTTTTCAAGGTTTCAGGACATCTGACTTAGCCAATTTCAGGGGATTAGGAGCATGCGTTAGGGTGAAAGCACAAGGACCCTTTAGTGAAATGTTATGGAATTTGACATGATTTTTGAATTCTAAGACATGGAAACTAGGAATTTTAACATGACACACCCTGCAGTGGCAATTTTAAGGACTATATCCAGTGACATGGGATTTTGATAGAAATTGTAGTAACACTCACTTTTAGTATAAAAGGCAACAAATGTCTATTTATTAAGCACAAACACAATCAAGACTCCTCCAAATCAATCATGAAAGGCATCAAATGACTTCAAACATACCAAATACCAAAAATTTGGAACAAATCCTACATTCTAAGCACCATTTCACTTTCTCATCATCATAAGGAGGAAATATTGACTCCAAGCCAAAGCAAAAAGAGGGGGTCTCCATTTGATAAAATGGGGTGTGTGTACAAGGCAAAAGATTTGATCTTGCATCACAAGTGATAGTAGTAGTTTTTTACTCAATGACACAAAGCACATTGAATGAGAGCCTTGCTTGATAATTTGGATTGAGCTCTTAGAGGTAGATGTTGGAACACTATCATATCCTCTTGCTATAGCTCACCATTTTTGTTTTATGTCCATGCTCTATTTGGATTGGTGAATTCATTCCCTCTTCATCACTCATGAGTTCATTGGTCTAATTGCAATGTACTCTAGGAGTAGCTTAGAGAAGAGGAGATGTTATGACCATGGGGAGGAGGTCTTAGAAGAGAAGTGTAGGAGGTAGAAGGAGAGGGTGGATGATAGTAAGATGGCAGAGAATTTCATCTCATATCTAGAAAAGTAGATTCCAAATCCTAACCTTTTCTCGTAGGTTTTGTATATCTAAGAACTAGCCAAGGAGATGCATGGGGCTCCATGCATGTGCATGAGGGAAGCCCTAACCAAGTTGCTACTAGATCTTGAATAATCCTTGGGAAGAAAAAACATGTTTAATGAGGCTTAGTAAATTAGTCATGTGACCATGTTCTCCTTCATTGTAGGTACTTATCTTTTCCATGATGACATTAAAGGTATCATTCACCAATCCAAGACCTTCTTTGATTGTTATCTTGAGTATCTCCATTGTTTGAAACCAAGACAAACTAGGATGTGCAGAGGCATGGAATAAATTGCAAAGACATTCAATATCAAACTCCCACTAGAAAATAAATTTGATAGTTCTATTTATTTTTTATTAAGATAAGTAGCAAACAAGGGTGCTGATCCCTTTACAAAACAACCCCCAAGACAACCAAAAAATAGGCCCCAAACTAGCCAAAAATAGCATACAAACAATGCACTAACAAACCATTAACTTGAAAGAGTTCATAATAGTCTTAATCAAAGACCATAATGTAAAGAAATAAACTAGAACAAAGTAGAAACTAGGAGAACAAATGTCCCCAATCATCCATAAGAAATTTATACATTTCATCATAGTTGATCATCTTCTTTGTACTAACACCATGCTTTTTAAGCTCTAGTTTCTTCAAAATAGAAAGAGAGGTGGTAGATTGGTGCATTATCTTCATGCTGAATCTTGTCATCACCTTCATATTCTCTTCCATCTCAGAAACTTTGGATTTGAGAGTAGCCACTTCTTGGGAAGTTGATTACAAATAGAACAACCCTTTTGGGCTGGCTCAATCTCTGGAGGAGGATCAACAACATCATTAGCAGAGTCAGGAGAATTTAACATAGCAACAAGGCTAGTGCCTTCCCCTTCCTAGCTAGTAGTTTCAATATCAACATCAGAATCAGAGTCAGGGGCATTCATTTCAGGGAACAAACTATTACCTTCACCACCCTAATTAGAAACCTCAGGAGTAACATCCCTATTCTCTTCCTCCAAATCCTTATCATCAGTCTGTTGAAAGTCACTAGACACCTCAATATCTTACAAATTAGGGGTTTGTAGCCCAACAATTCTATTATATCTCCTAATAATTGGCACCCTCTTCCTCTATTCACCAACAACATCAATCACCAAGACTATCTTATCATCCATCATAGACTCCTTCTCAACCTCCACAACCTCCTTCTCAGTTAAATCTTCCTCCTTCTCAACACTAGTTTGACCCTTGGGAATGAACACACCAACCCCGACAACCTTAATTTCACCAACCTCATACAGACCTTTAGGTTTTTTGCCCTTAATGTTAAGGTAATATTTGTTGTGAGGATGATGATGACCTAGTTAAGGTACATCCCCTCACAAAACTAAAAAAATGTGTTAAATTTAAAGTTGTTCATGGGGTCTCAAGTAGTCCTAAGTAATTTTCTTAGACACCCCACAAGATTACAACATTAGGCACTAATTGTGTAGATATTGGAGGAAGGGTTCTAGTAAATTGGCTTTCTCTCAAGATATATGATTTTATTTTGGTAATCTAGGTTTTTTTATTATAATGGTGTTGTATGCTTCAAGGCATGTGGGTGTGTTTCTTTTTGTATAGAAGGTCTTATGGGGTATTGTTGCATGATGGTTTATCATTTTTTGTGTAGATCAGCAATGCTTGTACAAAAATAGTTTATCAATGTATTATAATCTAATTAAACTCTTGGATAGTATTAATACAATTGGTATGTCTTTTCCTTTTTCTAGATTTGATGGAACTTGAATTTGGTGAGGACAAGCATCATTTATTCTAGTATGTGAGGTCATCTCTACATGGAAGATTTTTTTTTAGTTAGTTGGATCTCTTGGCCAAGTCCTCATGAATGATCATAGTGGGATGGATAATTTCAGATTTGGATGGATCTAGTCAGCTCATTGCTACCATGAAGCTTGGCTTTCAATGCTCTTTTATTGTGGCTTGTGGGAGTCTAACTATTGCAAGGTGTGTACCCTTGGTCTCCTTGTACTATGTAGCGCAACGCTTGGGTTTGTGAAAAGACTTAACCACCTCCCATGGATTCATTAACTCTGGAAGTTGTATCAGGCATTAACAGGTCGATCTTTTGGTGCAACGACAACCGTCTTTGCAACAATTAGTATCAGAGCCAAGGTCACAGGTTCGAACCCATCGCCTGCGTTGGGGGGAGATTGTTGCAAGGTGTATGCCCTTGGTCTCCTTGTGCTATGTAGTGCAACACTTGGGTTCATGACAAGGCTTAAACACCTCTTGTGGATTCATTAACTCTGGTGGTTGTATTGGGCATTAACAGGTTGATCTTTTGATGCAACGACAATTGTCTTTGCAACACTAACCTAGGTAAATATGAAAAAAAATCAATTTACATCAATTTTGTATAAAACTTATATCAATTTTACATTTATTTGATGTAAAATTTATATTAGATTGATCCAAATTTTACATAAAATTGATTTAAAATTTAATAAAATTGATATAAATTTTATATAATTTCTAATTGATCTTTAAATGATAAATTTGATATATTTAAAAATCTAAGTTTATGTTATATTTTATTTGTTTATTTATTTAGTTTTTAAATTTACTTAATTTAAATTTCACTTATTAAATTATTTAAAATTTATAAATTTTTTATTTTCATGCATATATGGATGATAGGGGTAGAGATGACACACTTTAGAAAATGAGAGGTACATTAGCACATTTAGATAAAATAATTAATAACACCCCTAAGCTTCATAATTGTTGGCAAGATCAAAACCAAATTAAGACTTTGATGCATCAAGTTGAAAACTCTTTGGGTAACTTGATCTCATCCCCTGTTAGGTTAAAAACTTGAAAGGGTGGTCTAATAGAGGATTATGGTAAAATCCCTTGAGGGTACCATAAGCTAAGTCTATCCCAAAGATCCCACACTCAATAGTAGGTAGTAGGAATACATAGGAGATTCTACAAAACTTGAGAACCAACAGTACGACACGAACAAATGACTAGTGGTATCCATAGAACATCACAACTATATGAGAATAGTGTTATAGGGGTATGTGCATGGAAATGGGGGATCAAAAGGGTTTCAAAAGTGGTCACTTTTTTATGAAATCAATAAAAATTGATCATGGATGAGAAATTGAAGATAGCCATGCTCAAAATTAGAAGATGTGATAAGAACAACATTTGTAGTGCTTGGAATCTAGTTTCTAAACTACTATTTATTTCTAAAAATGGTGGAGATAAAGAGGTTCAAATAGGGGGAGCACACAAAGTGCTCCTATTTTTGTCAAAAAAATATAACACAGTTTTTGATGTGCTCCCCCTAAAATTATGACTTTTTAAAAGTATTTCACAAATCACTTCAGTGGAAAATTAGCTAACATCATGTAGTTTATGTCTAGTTTTTCTATTAATTTTTTAATGAATATATGATTTTTTTATGAATTTTCAAAGTGGACACTTCCTAAAAAAATGAAATTTTGAGTGTGCCTCCCCTAATTTTTTTGAAAATGATTCAAAAATTATTTTTTTCAATGTGTATATAATAGAGTCTAGAATCTAAAAATGTAATTTGTTTCAAATTTTGATGAAAGTGTAAAAAATGACACTAGAAATACTACACATAGGTTTTCTACAAAAAATAAACACATTACCAAAAGAAATTGAAGATGGAAACCTTAATGTTATTAGATTTTAGAAAAAAATTACATGCTTAGAAAGACAATAAAAAAACTTGAAGTCATCCTGGCAGTTTTTCATATTAACATTGAAAAACATGTAAACCTGATGGATTGAACGCTTGGGATTTAGTTGATTTTCTATGTTTTGTTGAAAACACGTCTTTGGTGTCCAAAAGGTAGGTCCAACCCTTTGGGTTGGATTTCCAAGGCAAATCCAACCCTTAGGGTTGGAATTTTCCAAATCAGTCAAAAACACACTCACTTTCTAGATCAATTAAAATTTGGATGATAAGTGGGACAAAATATACGAGGACTCATGTCACCCCTCCATCTTTTTTCACTCTAGAGAAGCCTCATTTCTAGGAAGAGACAACCATTATATCATTGGGTGATGATGAGGAGGAAGATTCAAGGCCTCCATACTTTCAAATAGAAAAGGGAGTGTTGGAACAAGTAGCATCATATGAACCTTGTTAGATGAGGAGATAGAGTTAGAGAGGTGAAGAGATAGAGAAAGATAGAGTGGGAGAGAGATAGGGAGGGCGGGAGAGATAGAAATATAGAGTTAGAGGGATAGATAGAGAGAGAGATAGAGAGAGAGGGAGAGAGATATAGAGATGGAGAGGTAGAGAGATAAAGAGAGAGGGAGGATAGATAAATAAAGAGATAAAGGGAGAGATAGATAATGATATAGAGGGAGATATATAGAGAGTGGGAGGATAGAAAGATAAACAAATAGAGGGATAAATAGAGAGAGATATAGAGACAAGGGGATAGAGGTAGAGTATTATTTTCATAAATTAGTGATGATTGCATACATTATATATAGTTTGTGCAAGGTTGCTTTTAGATCTTTAAAGGAGTATCATTATCTCTCTAATGATAATTGTTTCATTGGGGATAATCATTTTGAGGGGGAAGTCAATGGTATTGGCCACCATGTGAATGTTTTGGTTTCTTGATTTAGGTAATTATTATTTTCATTGTATTTATTCCCATTGTAGTTGTGGTTTTTATTACCACAACTATTATTCTTTGTAGGTGGAGCTTCTGTGACCCCATTCATTGTGGCACTTGTGTTTCTCTTTAGGATTTTTAGTGTAGAGGGGTTGTTATTATTGTTATTGGTACTTGAGTTTTGGTTATTGCACTAGTTTTTGGTTATCAACCTCCTGTTAGTTTTGTACATTCTCATTCTTCTATTAATGGTAGCTTGGTCAAAACACAAGGTTTATTCCAAGGCCTCTTCATAGGATTTATAGGGAATTTTCTGAACTTCCTCTAGTGTGTCCCTATTCAAGGAGTGTTAAAAGAGGTCACATATTTCTTGATGGTCTTAATGAGGTGCTCTAATCACTAAATAGATAATTTGTCTCCATCAAGTTATAAAGTGAGCCACTAATTCATTGTGGTCTTTTTTAATTCTTAGGAATTCTTGGATCCTAGTTTTAATGAGCTTATTCATGTTGAATATTGTGATGAACTCACTAATGAGTTGTCAAAAAGAATTCATCAATCCTTCAAGCAATTGGTAATACTAGTCTAAGGTAATACCTTCCAAAGTCTTTATGAAGGTCCATGTGAATGTTGGATCTTGCAATAAGCAAAGAAAACAACCAAGGCCAAATGACATAGTGATAGCCACAACACTACTAAAGACCAAAAAAAGGTTCAACAATGTTATTTCCCATTAATTAAGATTTATAAAAATATAATTGAAGAGAATGATAGAGAAAATAAAGCAAGGTATGTGCATTTATAACAAATGTAAAGGAGGAAGGTGGAATATGAAGAGACACCACTCACTCCACTTACCATTATTAACCAAAATGAGCCTACCTAAGCAAACTAAAATAGGTGTAGAAAATATCTAATAATCTAATGGAAAAGAATAAAAACCTACACCAACACCCCCTTAAGCAATGCTTAGGTGTGTGAAAAAGATGGGTACTAACAATGTGTAGCCTAATGAGGTACACATGTACAAGTTATTCCCCCATAGAGAAGAATCCCCTCTCAAGAAGAGAAAGTACCTCCCAATATAGAGAAGGAAAGCCCTCCCCAAGAGATACAAAAGAGAGATAAGTGTCATGCAACTTCCCACTATGTAGCATCTTAAACTAGAATTGAATGTAGAAGAAGATGTAAGATATAGATCTTAGGAATCTGTGTATCTCTACCTATGTCAATGCTAAGATGTGCCACTACTGAAGATGTCAACTCAAAAAAAGGAGAGATAATAAGACCCAAAGAAGATGAAGATGATGATGTAGCTGTAGAATCACTATCATCAAACAAGAATACTAAGTCCTCAAAAATGTCCTCAAGATCCAAAACATGGGATTCTATAAACAAATATGGAATGTCTAGTAGATAAATGTAGTAATAAGGTGGATAGGGAGGAGGAATACAACCCTACTTAGAAGAATCATTGGATGCCTTAAAAGAGGAAACACTACACTCTATAAAAGTGGTAAGAGATGTTAGTAGAATCTCAACACATTTCTCTATAACCTTAATCAATGAATGGACTTGAAGGTTAAGATGACCATATAGTCATGCCCATACATCTCAGTAAATTATATAGCAAGAAACACTTATAGAATATATGTAAGAGGAGGATGTAAAATAGATAGAGATATGATATGAATGTAATGGAATATCATGTAATGTATAAAATATAGAAGATAAACATGTGTGAGAGAGATATGAATGTAAGAGCATAATGCCTTTATAATAGATATTGTATCTCTTATCAAAGGATATATATGTGTGTGTGTGTGTGTGTGTGTGTGTGTGTGTGTGTGTGTGTGTGTGTGTGTGTGTGTGTGTGTGTGTGTGTGTGTGTGTGTGTGTGTGTGTGTGTGTGTGTGTGTGTGTGTGTGTGTGTGTGTGTGTGTGTGTGTGTATGTCTATATGTATGTATATATGTATATGTATATATATGTATATGTATATGTATATATATGTATATGTATATATATATGTATATGTATATATATATACATACATACATACACACACATATATATACATGTATGTATATGTACATATACATACATATATACATACATGTAGATATATATGTATATATGTGTATATATATGTGTGTGTGTGTATGTGTGTGTGTGTGTGTGTATCTTATGATGTATATGAATGTATGTGTGTATTAATTCTTTTGATTTGGTTTGTATCTTACCACATATTCATGTTCTTCTTCCTTACTGTATCACATTGAAGTACAACACAACATAATAAAAATTCAATACTCGATCTATATTTTTATATCAACATTTAGTTCCATTGTAAGGGCTTTAGTTATTGGTGCATAGGGAGGAAGAATAGATTCAAGGAAAAAAATTACAATAATGTAGACCAAAGATAAGGATATTTGAGAATTTTGTTTATATATAAATAATATAACAATGCTGAAGAGGCGTGGTAATGCACATTAATCTCTATCCCTTGGAGGGGGGGTTAAACACCTAAGGGATGGCTATGGAATGGGGGGCAACCTTGAAAAGATGTGATTGATAAGTCAAAACAAGAATGAGAAGAAAGGTACTAGAAAAGAATGGAAGAGGTGTAGGAGGCATCTAAGAAGCATGGTAGGGGGCTATGGTAAAATCTCCAAGAGTTGAGTTAGTTAGATTATAAAATGATATGGCACTTAAAAATATAAATGAACCTAAAAGGTCAATTACCCTTTGGAGAATGTCAAATAAAAATCTAAAAAGAATGATCAAATAGTTAAGAGAACATGAGGCATCAATAAGTATGGATGAATTGGAAGTGAAGGAGAGACACTGTAGTAATGGTGAAGAGAGAAGGACTTGGGACTCAAGGGCTAGTTGGAAAAGATGATCCTAACTTATTTCATCCAAAATTCAAAATAACAAAGAGATTTGAGGAGTTTTTGATAGTAACTTCTTGATTTAGGGATCTAAATCTTAGTGAAAACCATTTTAATACTAGGATCAATAGACACATTGTTTTGAAAAGAAGGGAGATTACTAAGAGATTGGAATTTTAGGAGGTACCTTAGAAAGAGTTGTGAACATTAATGAATAAAATTAAAGTAGTAATTCAAAAAATAATAATAATAAGTCAAAAAATAATGAAGAAATAAGAAATACCATATCCCCAACCCAAAAGAGACCACTAGAGGATGTGACCCCCTACTATTAAGACAAGGAGAGTTTTAAAGTAGGGTATAGATATTGTAAATGTTAGAAGTAAGTGTGTATATATATATATATATATATATATATATATATATATATATATATATATATATATATATATATATATATATATATATATATATATATATATATATATATATATATATGGGAGAACTCTCAGAAGAGTGATATTTTGATATCAAATTAGCTAGGGATAAAGGCTGAAAGAGAGATTTAGTGAAAGGACAAAAATATAAGAGAAGAGAGAAAGGACCAAAGAGAGTGGAAAAAAGAAAAACAAGGGTAGAGATATAACTTGAGAAATAGAAGAATATTAAGGAGAAACTGAATAAAGGAAGGGAAGAGCTAGAAACACAACCCATCAAGCCCAATCAACATACAACTTGCAAACATGAACAATAACAAAAAATATTCCTATCTTTAGAAAGGATAGATACAACGTGGGAGAACATTTTTTGTCCTTGAATCTACATTTTTAAATGATGACCAAATGAAATTTTATGAGTTCATAGAAACATTGAGAGCTTAGGATGCTCTCAAATGGTATATGAAAATATATATTGAACATGACACAACTTGGAACAAGCTTAAACAAGGATTTCTAAGTAATATATAGTCCTTGGGTGCCCCATCACCAAGTGTGAGTAATATGAGAGAAACACTCTAGAATAAAAATAGAGTAAAAGAGTATGATCAGGTTTAAAAGTATTGTGTAAAAGTTAGAGGATCTACTAATTGAAAAATAGAGAATTAATTGGTTTACATAAGGCCTCATTAATTATAGTAGAGAAGTAGTGGAATGGCACCCTGTTGCAAGTATGAGGATAACTGGTGTTGTCATTGATGTCAACATACTCATGTTGCATTAATGAGAAGGATTAGATGACCTGTGTGCTGAGGATTTTGAGAAAATAAGTCTCAATCAGGAACAGTTAAGAACAGTGATGACAAGAAGGTAAAAGTCCTCAATAGATTGAGGATCAGAGGATGCGGTTTAAAGGGTTTGTAGATATAAGTCTTGAGATGCTCCAGTCAAGATTTCAGAGGTCTGCATGAAGATCTAAAGAAGTAGAACCAGTTCCGGCAGGTGTTCAGAGGTGACAGAGGGCTATAGAAAGGTCTGATGAGACCTGATATTTCATTATCCCGTTCTACGGATCTGAGGAAGTGTTGAGGACGTCCCTGTGAAGTATCAACTAGATTAGTTCATGGGTTGAAGGTCCATAAGTGCCTATTCATTTATGACAGTGATGACAGACTATGTTCTTGTAGCTCTGGATGAAGGAGAGAAGAATTCCAGTAGGATGTTGAAGTACGGATGTGTTTGGTGATTTAGGGAAGGTTATGATGATCATTGGATCATGTCCAGTTAATGATGGTGATCCGCATTGAAGTTAGAGTTTGCATTTGAAGAATAACCATAGATATTGGTGTTCTTCTTGAGACTGGCCGACCGGATGTATTACATGTCTTGCGAATGATCTTGTAGGTGTTTGTCGACTTAGATGATTGTTCCTAAGTCGATGCCTTGTATAAATAAGGGATTGTGAATTCATTTTGAAGTGTGTCTGGCGGCGATGAGAGTGTGGTAGTGAAGAAAAGTGCGAAAGGTAGAGCAGAAGTACTGAGCTTAAATGGAACTGATTCAAGCATGCTAAAGATGCTATTCTCCAGTTCACAAAGGTGATACTTATTCTTTTGTAGACAGTGTGTCTCTTGTAGGCAGTGAGCCTCTTGTGAGCAGTGTGCTCGGGCAGTGAGCCCTAATTGGCATGTGCCATTTTGTTCTTTCTATTCTTCTAACAGAGAATACTTTCTTGGGTTAATCACCCCTTGGTTTTTCCCTTAACAGGGTTTTCCACTTCAAAATCTTGGTGTCATATGTGTTGTTATGTTTCTGCTTCAGATTTAATGCTTTATGGTTCATGATTGATATTATGTTAATCACTAAAGAAGATTCAAGTGTTTAAATAAGAGAAAGTTTCGCACAATTAATTCACCCCCCCTCTTAGTTGTATGCCCTAAGTCTAACAATTGGTATCAGAGCTAAGTTCCTCTAAAAGAAGCTTAACCGCTTGAGGAGATCTAGGATGTTGTCATACAAGAAGGATAGTCTGAAGTTTGATGGAACCAACTTCTCTCTTTGGAAAGGTCGCATGAAATGTCACTTGCAGTGCATGGGAAAAGCGTACTACTCCATGGTCACAAAAGTGTATGCACCTCCATAGGGTGGTCCGACAACCCTAAATGAAATCACAGATGCTAAAAACAATCTGCAGACCAAAGAGGTTCTTCTAAGCACATTAACTGACTCAGAGCTCTCAAATGTTATTGACCTACCAACTGCCTATGAGATCTGGATTAAACTAGAACTTCTGCATGAAGGAGATGAGTATGTTAAATGTGCAAGGTTATAAAGTCTAAAAGGGAAATTTGAAAAACTAAAGATGAGAGATGATGAAAATATTACCACTTTTATGCCAAGAGTGAATGAGCTGGTTTGTGGAATTAGAAATTCTGGTGGAGTCTTGGATGAAAATGAGATTGTTGGTAAGATTCTCAGATCCCTCCCTGCCTCTTACAAAATCAAGGTTGTTGCCATTGATGAATTTAGAGCCCATACAACTGTCACAAGAGACCAATTGGCTGGCAAATTGGCTGCTTTTGAAATGACTAAATTTGGAGATGATCCCCCCAAAACTGAATCTGCATTCAAAGCCAGTGCCTCTGTGAAAGGTAAACAAGGATTTGATCCGGGAGAGAACTCATCAAGGAACTTGTCATGGTATGGAAAAGCAAGAAAAGACTTGGAAGAAGAAGAAGTAGAAACTGCTCAACTTGAAGCCCTCATTACAAAGAGACTACCAAGAGGATCTGGTAAGTATGAAGGAAAATTGCCTTTTAAGTGTTTTAACTGCAACAAGATTGGTCATTTTGCCTCAAAATGTCTAGAAAGATTTTCAAAGCCAAATCCTAACAGATCAAGGTTCCAAAAGAATTGTTACTATGTTCATGAAGAAGATGATAATGAAGGAGTAACAGATGATGAATCAGAGACATGAAACAAATCCAGAAGTGAATGGGTGTTTATTTCCATCAAGGAAGAAGAACCAATATCCTCTGTATCTATTAATCATAAAGTTGTAGAAAGAGCTCTGGCTGCCCAAGTTGAAGAAAAGAATGATTGGGTCATTGACAGTGGTTGCTCTCACCACATTACAGGTGACAAGAATAAGTTCATAGATTTGGAAAGGTATAAAGGAGGAGTGGTAAAGTTTGGTGATAATTTTACTGGTAGAATCAGAGGAAGAGGAACTATTTCTTTTAATGGAAGAAACAAAACTGTGCTGTATGTTGAAGGTTTGAAGCACAATCTTCTCAGTGTTGGACAGTTGGTGGACAAAGGCTATGATCTCTGATTCAAGGATGGAAAATGCAAAATCTTTGAAAGATCCAGAACATAGATTGCATCCGGTACTCAAACTAAAGGTAATATCTTCCACTTGGTTGGTGCTGGTAAAAGCTGCTAGTTTGTTCAAGTTGATCAAAGTTGGTTATGGCATAGAAGGATGTGTCATGTGAATTTTGATAATATCATCAAAATAAGCAATACTTAGGTTGTAAGAGATCTTCCAAAATTGGTGAAACCTACTAACAACTTGTGCAAGGAATGTCAGTTGGGTAAGATGAGCAGAGTCACATTCAAAAGCAAGGAACTGTATTCTACCAGACTATTAGACTTAGTTCACACTAATCTTTGTGGTCTGGCAAGAACCAGAAGTATTCAAGGTGATAGATACTTCATGCTGCTAATAGATGACTATTCCTAGATGATGTGGGTAACTTTTCTAAAGGAGAAATCAGAAGCTCTTGAGAAATTCAAAATATTCAAGGCTATGGTAGAGAATGAAACATGAATAAAGTTGAAATGTCTGAGGTCTGATAGAGGTGGAGAATTCACATCCGGTGATTTCATAGAATTCTATGAGAAACATGGAATTAAGAGACAATTGTCTGCTCCGAGGACTCCACAGCAGAATGGAGTAGTGGAGAGAAAGAACCAGACCATCCAGGAAGCATCTAGGACTATGATGATGGAAGCAAATGTTCCTCAGATCTATTGGAGAGAAGCTGTTAGCACTACAGTCTATACTCTTAATCGAGTGCAAATTAGAAGCAGTACCGGTAAGACACCTTATGAACTCTGGTTTGGCATTACTCCCACTGTAAGATATTTTAGAGTCTTTGGTAGCAAATGTTACATCAAAAGAGATAAAGATTTAGGCAAATTTGATGCTAGAAGTGATGAAGGAATATTCTTGGGTTACTCTACTCAAAGCAAAGCATACCGGTGTTATAACAAGAGACTAAGAAAGATGATAGAAAGTACAAATGTGAAGGTTAATGAGGGAATAGAGAAACCCTCAAGGTTTTATGAGTATGATGAAGATGATCAGAATGGTGTTCTGGTTCAAGGAGCTCAATCCTCTCCTAAAAGTCAGATTCAGACTGATCCGGTAAATCAGGAAGAAGAGATTGGTCTGAATGAGCCTGATCAAGAAACAAAAGTGCAAGAAACTCCCAAAGTTCCAAGGTATGTAAGACTGAACCACTCTAAAGATCAGATCATAGGTGACAAAAGCAAAGGTGTGCAAACTAGAAGGAAAATTGCTCAAAATTCAGATGAATGTTGTCTAATTTCAAAGATTGAACCTAAGACAATAAATGAAGCCTGCAATGATGAAAATTGGACCAAAGCAATGGAGGAAGAATTGATGCAAATTGAGAAAAATCACACTTGGGATCTTGTTTCTAGACCTAGAAACAAGAATGTGATTGGAACCAAATGGGTCTTCCGAAACAAACTAAATGAAGTTGGTGAAGTAATCAGAAATAAAGTCAGATTAGTCTACAAAGGCTACTCTCAAATAGAAGGGATTGATTTTTAGGAAACCTTTTCTCTGGTGGCAAGAATTGAAGTAGTCAGACTATTTCTTGCATTTGCTGCCTTCAAAGATTTCAAAGTGTATCAGATGGATGTCAAATCTGCTTTCCTGAATGGTGACTTAGAAGAAGAAGTGTACATTGAACAACTAGATGGATCTCAGTTATCTGAGCATGGTGATATGGTCTGCAAATTAAAGAAGGCACTATATGGTCTAAAGCAAGCTCCAAGAGCATGGTATGAAAGGATGGACAAACATCTTTTGAAGATTGGTTTCAACAAAGATGCAGACTGGGCAGAAGATGTGGATGATAGGAACAGTACAAGTGGAGGAGAATTATTTTTGGGAAAAAGGTTGGTTTCTTGGCTAAGCAAGAAACAAGAGGCAATATCCCTATCTACAACTGAAGCAGAATACATTGTAGCAGCAGGAAGTTGCACTCAACTTTTGTGGATGAAGCAGATGCTAAGAGATATTCAAGTAGAATATGAGGAGCCTATCACAATTTTCTGTGATAATTCGAGTGCAATAAATATTTCTAAGAATCTAGTGTTGCATTCTAAGACTAAGCATATATCTATCAAGTTTCACTTTCTGAGAGAGCAAGTCAACAAGGGTGAAGTCAGATTGGAGTATGTGCCCTCCAAGGATTAGCTTGCAGATATTTTTACTAAACCTCTTCCCAAGGACTCTTTTGAGTATCTCAGGGAGAAGTTAGGGGTTATTGCCCCTCTGGTGATGAACTAGGATGCACTGATGTGCATTAGTCTGGTGGATATCACAATCATATCTTGTGATCTAGATTGATGATGGGGAGCTGCTACTCAGGGGGAGTAGCTGGTATGATTCTGATGTGTTAGAATTACAAGTATGAGTCCTTTGCCATTGATGTCAAAGGGGGAGAGATGACATTTGAAAAACAAGTGGTTGATGATCAAAGGGGGAGAAGTAAAGGAAGAGAAGACATGTGAAGGGTTGTTGCTGATAGGGGGAGTTGTGACAGAAAGGAGAAGTTCTTGTCTTGATGGTTTTTCACATCATATGTTGCTATCAATGACAAAGGGGGAGATTGTTGCAAGTATGAGGATAACTAGTGTTGTCATTGATGTCAACATACTCATGTTGCATTAATGAGAAGGATTAGATGAGCTGTGTGCTGAGGATTTCGAGAAAATAAGTCTCAATCAGGAATAGTTAAGAACAGTGATGACAAGAAGGTAAAAGTCCTCAATAGATTGAGAATCAGAGGATGCGGTTTAAAGGGTTTGTAGATATAAGTCTTGAGATGCTCCAATCAAGATTTTAGAGGTCCGCATGAAGATCTGAAGAAGTTATGGTCACTCAAGTAGAACCGGTTCCGGTAGGTGTTCAGAGGTGACAGAGGGCCACAGAAAGGTTTGGTGAGATCCAGTATTTCATTATCCCATTCTGCGGATTTGAGGAAGTGTTGAGGACATCCCTGTGAAGTATCAACTAGATTAGTTCATGGGTTGAAGGTCCAGAAGTGCCTATTCATTTATGACAGTGATGACAGACTGTGTTCTTGTAGCTCCGGACGAAGGAGAGAAGAATTCCAGTAGGATGATGAAGTGCGGATGTGTTTGGTGATTCAGCGAAGGTTATGATGATCATTGGATCATGTCCAGTTAATGATGGTGATCTGCATTGAAGTTAGAGTTTGCATTTGAAGAATAACC
Organism: Cunninghamia lanceolata; assembly: GCA_027924645.1. Classification (NCBI taxonomy): domain Eukaryota; kingdom Viridiplantae; phylum Streptophyta; class Pinopsida; order Cupressales; family Cupressaceae; genus Cunninghamia; species Cunninghamia lanceolata. Next base: position 3,683,094 of record BSBN01000463.1, on the reverse strand, counting down.
ATAGATATTGGTGTTCTTCTTGAGACTGGCCAATTGAATGTATTACACGTCTTGCAAATGATCTTGTAGGTGTTTGCCGACTTAGATGATTGTTCCTAAGTTGATGCCTTGTATAAATAAGGGATTGTGAATTCATTTTGAAGTGTGTCTGGCGACGATGAGAGTGTGGTAGTGAAGAAAAGTGCGAAAGGCAGAGCAGAAGTACTAAGCTTAAATGGAACTGATTCAAGCATGCTGAAGATGCTATTCTCCAGTTCACAAAGGTGATACTTATTCTTTTGTAGATAGTGTGTCTCTTGTAGGCAGTGAGCCTCTTGTGAGCAGTGTGCTCGGGCAGTGAGCCCTAATTGGTATGTGTCATTTTGTTCTTTCTATTCTTCTAATAGAGAATACTTTCTTGGGTTAATCACCCCGTGGTTTTTCCTTTAACTAGGTTTTCCACTTAAAAATCTTGGTGTCATATGTGTTGTTATGTTTCTACTTCAGATTTAATGCTTTTTGGTTCATGATTGATATTATGCTAATCACTAAAGAAGATTCAAGTTTTTAAATAAGAGAAAGTTTTGCACAACTGATTCACCCCCCCTCTCAGTTGTATGCCCTAAGTCTAACACACCCAATATTGAAGGACAATATTAGTAGAGAGAAAGTAATACAAGAGTAAAATAAGAGAGAAAAAGTTTAGCATAGATTAGCTCAATTATGGTTAAAACATGAAATATTAGATAAAAGAGAAAATAGAGGAATATCTCCACCCTCTAGAAGATCTAAAATTTAGTGCACTCACTATTGTAATGAATTACATCATATAAATTAATTCTAGTAATAGAGGAAACAAAAGAGTAGCCACATATGGAGTAGAATTTGGCACAATCAAGAAAAACCTAGAAACATGTGGTTTAGTTTATGCTAGGAATATGATAGTCATGTGACTGATGATAGCTCACTATTAATCCTTAGAGGAAAGGATGGATATGAACCATGGTGTAGTGGATATCCATTAGATGATGCAACATACTATTATAAATTGAATAAGACCTATTTGGTAGTTGAAATATTATTATACTCACCAACATAGGGTGGCCCTACACCACATTCTACCCCTCATGAAAGACAAGAAAATTCCATGCCAAGTGCAATACCACAAATTTTAAACTTAGACAACCGTCAGTATAGTTATATGAATAAAACTCCCAAGGGGGTCATAGAGGTGGATACCATGGTTGAAAAAAATGAAGAGGATGGGGTAGAGGACATGGAAGGAGAGAAGACATAACTTACTTTGTGGTAAAACAAGCCACTATGCAAATGAATACATAGAGAAGAAAGGAAAGGATCTTATGGGTTTTGTAGTGATGTGTCTCTTTATTGCATTAGTTTTCTAAAGGACATAGTATTATAAGTATGGGACAATTATTGGTTCTAGGAGTGATGATTTATTTGGACTGAATGCGCCAAGAGAAGTGAAAGTGATGATGAAGATACCATAAAGGGGAGAGCCTAAGTGAGAAGATTTTATAAGTCATAAACTAAGAGTAATTGTGATATTGGAGAACCATTAATGGATAATAAATAGAGAAAGTAAGAGAAGTATAAGGAATGGAAGGAGTAAGGGAGAAGGGAATAAAAGAGATGATAAAAGTAAACAAAGATAATAGAGTGGTTGTAGTCACTAGGGAAGGAATGAATACAAGAAAGAAGAAACAAATTGAATAAGATTTAGAGGAAGATGAGGAGTAGTATCTAAGTAAGAATAAGCATGACCTAGTAGTGGCAAGGTCAAAGAAGATAATTATAAAATAACAAAGAGATAAAGATGAGAGAAAAATATGCTTCTCTAATAGAGAAGTACATAGATTAAAATAAAACATCTTGTGACATCACTTTAGTAGATGGTACTCTTATGTGTCCTTTAGTTACATGGAAGAGTGTAGAAATAAAATTTATGGGAATTAGGAGAGTTTATTTTAAGGTGATGGATATGCATGAAGAAAAAGTAGAGCTATATCCTACTCTATTGAACTTGAAGTGGTTTTTAGCTTCCAATGGGATATTTGATTTTGAATAGGAAGAGATAATAATCCAAGGAGATGATAAGAATTTACATTTACCTTCAAGAACTAGAACAAATGAAGTATACATGGAAGAGATGTAAATCAATGGAGATTATGAAGAGAGAAATAATTGTGGAATTAGATTATATATTGTGGATATAATCCTTATAAGTGATGTTGATGGGAAACATAAATTAGAGGGAGAGATAGTAGTAGATAGTGGAGAGCCAATAATTGATTCAAAAGATGTCATAGAAACTTGGCTACTAGAAGAACCAAAGAGGATAAGAAATATTCAAAAGAAAGCAATCGACTATTTTGTAGAGAAGGATGTGATATCACTAGACAATAATATGAAGAGAATACTAGATAAAGAGGTGAATATAGTATATCAAATTATAGTAGATAGCGGAGAGTCAAGAATTGATTCAAAAGATGTGATAGAAACTTGGGTACTAGAAGAACCAAAGAGGAGAAGAAAGATATAATTATTGAGAGAGATTCAAAAGAAAGAAATTGACCATGTTGTAGATAAGGATGTAATATCACTAGAGGAAAATAGAAGAGGACAAATAAAGAGGGGAATATCACATATCAAATTACATAGATACATAGGGGTTGGTAATTTGATAGGATATCTAGAATAGATGGAGAAAACATTTGAAAGGGAAGATATGAGGTTGGAGGTTCTCAATGACACCTTAGTGGTTAATGCAACAAGATGGTCACACATACACATGCCAAATATAACTATGTGGAAAGTATTAACTATTCTAATCAAGATAAGGTATATGGAGGAAGAAGGATATTTTGAAATTATTGCAGAATATGAGGGGAACTCTAATCCAAAGAGACACCTAGAAGAGTGTGAAAAAATATAGAATCTAATAAGGGAGATAGATGAGAAATTGAGGATTCATTTCTACTATTGGACACTTGTGTCAATAGAAAAAACAAGGTATATTCTATAGACACATAAATTTGTCCATGTCTTACATTACCTAGTCGACACTTTACTAGGGACATCATAAGACATTTTCTCCTAATCCCATCCTAATCACCTAGCCAATTAATTAAATAAATCCCATTTATTTAATTAATCCCTCTTTCACATGTCCCAAATAATTTAAATAAAATATTTGAATTATTCCCTCACCTTTCACCACAACCAAACAACTGTCACATGACTACAACACTTCACATGCACAACTAATTTAAATAATCTTTTATTTGAATTAAGTCTCATTCATCCTCCATCGCACACTTGTCACATGACTACAACTCCTCATGGAGTGGGAAAACCTAATCAATCCTAGCCGTCCACATAGCACAAAACAACTTTCAATCATAACCCTTTATTCAAATCAGCCTTTCCATTAAATCAGCCCTCTCATGAGCCATTTTATGATCAAGTCTTCAAGTAGCCTCATGCTACTAAAATCACTCTAGAATCATCCTATGTCATTTTTATGCTATTGGAATAGTGAGCAATCAACAAGCAACCCTTTGACATCATGCATTCTCATGCAAGATTGAGAAGAGGTTTGGAGATAAGTCAAGTCTAGTGTGGATTCAATTTGCATTTGAGCTCATTGTTTACATTTTCATACTAGTTTGTACTTCATGGTGCTAGTTAGGGTTTGAATATTTTCTGTTTTGATTTCTACCCTAGATTTTGCCTTAATGACAAATGGCGAACCTGACATGAACATGCAAAAATCTAACATTTTTGGTTGAGTTTTAAAAATCATCTTTTACAGGTGACCACTAGATCCCAAATGGACCTCACCGTTGAGTCTAGGAGGACTCATAGACAAAAAACAACAATAAATTCACTCTGTTTCGCTTCCAATTTTTTTTTGCAATTTATTAAAAGAAAATTTAGGTTTGCAAATCCATACAGTATGAATCCATATGGATCCGTACCATATGGATTCACAGACCCCTGTCCATACTAATATTGGGTTTGTTTGCATTGTAGGGTTGGATGTTTTTAGCATATTTCAAGTTTAAGGGTGTTTTTGCTTGTAGGTTTGATAAAACATTAGCCACTAGTCTGAAACCCTAAATCTAAGTCATGCTACCTTGGAATCCCCTCTACCACATGTGAAATACTAGGTCAAAACCCTTTGGCCACTCGGGTTATCCCTGATCCAACCATCCAAATCTTGGTTTCCACCATCCTCTCAACCTAACCCTAACCCACAAGCCCTAACTCACTATCAAAAATCCCTAAATCTCCTTTTTGCCACAAAGAGATTGGTCGCTGCCATTGGCATATCTCTCACCATCTGTCAACATCATCACAGTCCTCACATAAAACCTTAACTTCGCTGCCACCTGAGTCTTTTCCATCACCATCAGAGTCTTTTTTGCCACCCGGAAGCCACTTTACCCGCCGCCTAGAATTCTTATTGACCGCTAAGCTTTGTGCTTGGAGCACTAGTCACCACCATAGTCACCACTACTGGTGGCAACTTTTGGCTCTATCACCTCTTGTCATCGCTATCCAAAACCTCCTGTAACCTACAGTAAATGTTGAGCCTTTACTACAGTAAACCCTAAGGTGTCGACAACTTTTCTTTAACCGCAACCACTCTTCCTTTGAACATCTATAGTCCTTTATTGACCGTAACTAATATCCCTGACATTTGCCATCGTAGGCTCTAGGTCACTTGTGTGGCCTGGGGGGAGAGGGCTTACAATTGGCTGCTTTTTATTTTAATTTCCTTTTTATTTTTCCCCTGGGTCAGCCCCTGGTCATATGGGCGACCAGAGGCATGGATAAATCTAAACCACCTGACACAAACCATAACTACCAGCTAAAGATAGTTACATGTGACCAAGATTCCAGCTAGCTACTAACGGTTAGTGTTAAACTGCTAGGGCTTGCCTTGCCTTTTACATGCCCTAATAGGGCCTTTTTTTCAAACTTGCATAATTTTTGCATACGGAGGTAGATTTTAATGAAATTTGTGGTATTGGAAAGATGATTTGGCAAACTACGCAGTGGAAAAGACCATTTTAGGTGACTATGTCATTTTGCCATATTTTTTCTCAGTCAAAGTCAATGTTCATTTAAAACTTCAAATGTTCATAACTTTTGCAATTTTCATGAGATTTTCATGAATTTTTTTTAAAGTGCTTAGAATTTTGTGTACTTTCTGTTCATGCAATCCATTTTCCTATATCTATTCATTTGCATTAGGTTTCATCAGATTCTTGATTTTTCACATAACACTTCCATGTGCAAGTCTACTTGTTTTTTCTTCAATTTTGTGGCTTGCTGGTGATCATATAGGGCTAGAACAATGTTGCATCAATCATACACAATAGATTGGAAGTGAAAATTTTAGGTGCATTACTTCTAATCTTTCATTTCTCAATCAATCTTGTTTGTCTCAGATTTCAATTTGGGCATAAAACGAACCTCTTGTCTTCATTTCACATATTAGATTAGGCATTAAAATGAACAAGTGTATTTCATCACACACATTCTTGGGGCTTAAAAAGAATCAGTGTATTCTTTTCTTGGTGATTTTGTTGGTGTTTTGAGGTGTGTATGCTCTTCCCTTGCATGTTATGTGGTATTGGGAATCATTTAAAACACTTCTCAACACTTTCATTATCACACCAGACATTTAAATTTCTAAGGGTAAATGAACATTGTCTAGTGTGGTCAAACACATGTATGCTCTCTCCATGCATCTTTGTATGACCTTGGAGATCAAAAACATTTGTTTGTACCCCTTTTATGCAAACCTTTAGAGGGCCTTCCTCCCGATTTGTGAGAGGGAATGACCCAAGTGGTACTTTCATTTCGTTCTGCTATACAAATAATGTGGTTGTGATGAAAGTCATAAATCACTTAGTGTCATTGTTCTTACCAACGAAAATCTCCCTCAGTATCCAAATAATGCATCAAAACACTTTCTAAGGGCTGAGAGGCCTCTTAAATGAGCAAACCACTACATTTATAGACACCAGTATATCTTGGAACACTAATTAAGAACCATTTGTGCTAGTGGCCATACCCTACTTGACTAGGGCTTGTTGATGTGTCTTCACATGCTTGCTTAATCATCATCATATTCTTCCATATTTCAAAATTCAAACTTGCTTATGTGTCTTGCGTGAGTGTTTCATGTGTATACACGTATGATCATTTGTTTGAACATTACCAAATCAAGCTATAAACACCAAATGCATAAAGACAAGTCATTCTAATTGTTCCTTCCAACACATTCAAATCCAATCACTTTCATCCTAATCACCCATTCTTAGCCACTTCATATCCTAATCATATCCAAGTCATCATAATTCAAACCCTAATCATTCCTTGTCACCTTCTTCCTAATCAAACCCTAATCATTCCACATCACATCCTAATCATATCCAAGTCATCATAATCCAATCCTAATCATATCCTTATCATTCTACATTATCCAATCAAACTCACCCTAATCACCTTTCCTAATCACATCATCCAACCATCCACATCTTGCTCATCCTAATTGTCCTATCCTAATCACATTCTTATCATATCTCCATCATTCAACCACATCCTAATCATATCCTATTCATCATTCCTAATCATTACGTCTCATCCCAATCCTATCCTATTCTTCATTCCTAATCGTTACACCTCATCCTAATCATAACCTGTTCATCATTCCTAATCATTACACCTCATCCTAATAATTCTCCTAATCATATCATATTCATCATTCCTAATCATATTCTATTCATCATTCCTAATCATTACACCTCATTGTAATCATATCCTAATCATCATTCTTAATCATTACACATCATCATCCTCATCCAATCAACATCATCCTAATCATTCTCTTAATCATATCCAAGTCATCCTTATCAAACCCTAATCGCCTCTTCCATATAATCACCATCATCTTAATCATCCTAGTCACTACACATAATCATCTTCATTCATAACCCAATCAACTTCTTCATAATCAATCCAAGTCATCTAATCTTATCACTACATATAATCATCTTCATTCATAATCCAATCAACTTCTTCCTAATCCATCTAAGTCCTCTAGTCTCATTACTACACATCATCATATTCATTCTAATCCAATCGATCACATCATATCCTAACCATTCATTCCAATCCAATCAATTTCATCCTAATCATTGCCCATCACAATACACCACAACCGTAGGGAAAACTTTGAGCATCTACTCTCCCTATCAAATCTGATTGCAACTATGTTAAAACATTATAGACCTGCTAGTTTTATTCACCCACTACATATTCAATTTCATTCCACTACATATTAAATTTCATTCAGCTTTTGACATCTATAAAGGTTCCCAAAAATAGTCTTCGTAAGGTTGAAAAATAGGGAGGAACTATCGAAGCTTGACTGCATCACAAGTACAAATCTGGACCAAGAGACCTTGACATCTTTTTCAAATCAATCACAACTTGGGCTTAATACTCCAAGGATAGTTTAAGTCCATCCTTCCAAGTGAAGTCTAAAACTCACAACTTCACTTTAATCAGTCATTTCTTTAACTTGATCTTAATACTCTAAGGCTAGTTTAAGTCCATCCTTCCAAGTGATTTCTGAAACTCACGGGTTCACTTTAATCAATCATTTCTTACACACCTCAAGGTCTTGAAAAATCCAATTTATATTTTGACAAGGTCATTAGTAGATGAGAGTACCCTCTTGGAGCTAGACTTTTTGAAGACTAATATCCATTAGCCTCTATCATAGTTAGGACCTCATCACCTTGCATTGACATCCCCATCGCATCCCAAAATTCATAAGTCTTATAGAGACATAGTTGCAAAATGAAGAGAAAAGGGAGTAGATCCTCCTAGTCATCCCTATAGAGAACACATCAACACAACATTCTCACCAACACCTTCATTCCAAGTCACCTTCATCATAATCAAAAACCTTAATCATCCTTGTCATTCGACATCATCCTTGTCATCCAATCAACATCATTCTAATCATATCCCAATCAATTTTCATCCTAATCATTATTCTTGTCATTCTACATCATATCATAATCACATCCTACACCTATCTTCATCATTCAACCTTCACATCCTAATCACCCTTTCTAATCACATCGTTCTATCAAATTCATCCTAATCACCTCACCCCTAATCATATCCTAATCACCCTTCCTAATCACATCATCTAATCACCCATCTAATCATCCAATCAATCTCATACTCTATCACATTCCTAGTCATTCCATCTTATCATCACCCTAATCCTAGTCAAGCGCTTGTCAACATGGTCCTAATCCTTGGCAATCCTATGTCCAAACCAAAGCCCAAAATCATACTTAGAGGTGGCCCTCTTAATCCTGATGATGACACAAAACCAAGACCTAAGATTGTACTCCAAGGAGCCCCTCCTCGTAAGCCCAAGTTCATACTTCAAGGAGGCTATCTCTTTAGTTATGAGGATGAGACAAGTCTAAAATCCAATCCATCCATATGTCAATTCAATGACACATCAACCAATCACACTTCTTCCCATGTCAATGCCACATCAACCTATCCATTCATACAACAACAAGCACATAAGTCTACCTCATCCATCCTATAAGTATATTCTACCACTACACTCTAATCCTACATCAACTCCATGTCCTAGAATCAAACATTACAAAAGAAATCCTAAGGGGTTGTCCATATCCACCAATCCATCCAATCCCTTTTACTTTTCATCCAATCAAAATCCAAACCCTAAGCCAACACCATCCATCCCTCTCATCCCTCCATTGTGGGAACTTTCTGCTCCACCTAATCCTAATCACAAGTCCACATCATCTACCCTTATTGTCCATCCACTATATTGTCCTTGCACACATGCCATTATAAAGGATGTGATCCATTAGCTACTAGCAAGGAACAACCTATCTCCATGTCAAACACCCATTCATGAGCATATCAAAGAACCTTTGAATGCCATGTCCAATTCTTCCACCCTATCATGTGGTCCACAAACCATAAAGTCCATGCAAGAGTCTTCCACTTCCACTTCCATTCCAAGTCAAGATATATGTCAAGGGTCCAATCCTAATCATGTAGAAACATTACCCCCTTATCTAAATCAAGATCAAACCCCTTCCATTCCACCCATCCATAACACACTTTATCCTTTCCATGATCAGGCTCCCATATATGATCAAGGTCCTCTCTATGATCAAGAAGGCCATGATTATCCACTTAGCTAACTTTATACGTTCCATGGTCAAGAGCTTTCCACATTACCTATCCATGATGCACAAACATCCACTTGTCATGATGAGACATGTGCCTCCCAAGCATACATAAAAGATCAAACCAATAACTTGGATCCTAATGAGCATGATCATGATCCTAATGATCCTTCCACATCCACTATCGCTCCTATTTCAAGTCCACCATCATATCCACTTGCTATATCTACTTTCATCCATGAAAGCTTCTCCTTAGGACAACACCAACCATTGTCCTCCACTTTGCCTTCTCCATTAAATAATCTGCTCAAGTCTAGTGCCCAAACTGCACCTAGTCCCATTATCCATAGCATGCTCCAAAACATGAACTACTAAGGTAAAGTATCAGGCCTTCATGAACAAGGAATTTTTGAGCCCATCCATTTCAAAATCCCTCCACACTCATATGGCCTTGGATATACACCCCAAGGTAAACAATCTCAAGATGTTGGTGCATCCTCCATTCCTCCTAAGTCCACCACTTTCCATCACACATCCTATCATTTAACCAAAACATATGTCGCCATTCCACCTCCATCATCCTACGAATGTCAAAAGCATGTGACCATACACCTTCCACCATCCACTTTACCTCCACTACTTCCAACTCCTAACATCTTGCAATCCACTTTGCCTCCACTTCTACCAATGCCTAATTATCCACTTATCCATAGAACCCCTTACATTCCTAATCATGACCAACAAATGAACACATCATGTAAACATGAAGCTTCCACTCATTACACCATGCATAAGAGATTCAAAAACAAAAATTTGGATGCCTTCACTCATAAAGCCAAAAATCCTAAGGGTCCTAATGCCTTAGGGTACAAATGCAAAAAGTTGAAGAAAAATACATTCAAAAATCCATCCAAGCCCATACCTCCAAAATCAAAGTCCAAAACTAAAATGGTATGGGTCCCTAAGCAAAAAGCAATCAAGTCAAATGAGGCATCTACATCACAAAAATCTTGTAGACACCTAAAAATGTCCAACACCTTATCACTAGCATGTTTTGCCCTAGGTACTCATATCATTCACCTAATTTTATTCCCCTTTCAATCCCATAATCCTATCTTCTATAATTAAATAAATTTTATTTATTTATTCATGGCCATTAATCCTCTCTAGTTAAATAATTATTTTTAATTATTTAATTAGTCTCTTATCTATTTTCCTATAAATAAATAAATTTTTATTTATTTAATTATCTTTCCATATCATCTCCAATCACAATCCAAAATTAATTAAATAAATTAAATATTTATTTAATTAATAAAATTCTAAAAAAAAAAATCCTCCTACTTTCTTTCTAAAATTGCAACTCATGCATATCTAATTAATTTAGTTAATTAGATAATTCATCAATTATTCCTCTCATATTTTTAGGATTTATTTCCTTTAAAACAAAAAATCAATATCTTTCTATCTTTTTAAAATCCTATCTTACCTTGTTTCATTTCCTCTTTTTTCTAATAAAGCAATGTTGGGAATTAAGGTGTCTCAACCTTTGCAAATTCCTAATGTTGTATTTATTTATTCCATGTTGAGTTGGCATAGTCGGCACCTTGTGTACATGCAGTAGGATAAATTTTAGTGACTTTGGTAGTCGCGGTTTCCCCTTGAATAATTAACGAGGGTTTGGGGGTAGCGCCCCCAAGATAGGGTCAAGGGGCAGAGCCCCTTGCGGGGTTCTAGGGGTAGCGCCCCTAATGCACTCCTTGTCGCGGTATAGGGTAGTCAAGGGAGGTTATGACATGTTGTAAGAAGAATATGATATTTTTAGTCAGTGTATGACAGATTCTCATACAGCTATAAGTGTTGTCAGTTATGATGGATTCTATGATAGCTGTAAGGTGCGTAAGAGCATCTGTCATAGCCTATCTTGGGATAAGGCACCCATATTGGGATGGGATGTTGGACAAGTGTCCTTAGGCATGGGTTTTGGGGCATGAGTCCAAGATAGATGGCCATCTCTAGAAGGTTCCATATTTGCCTTGTAAACTCTATAAAAATAGGTGCTTGGATGGGAGATATATAGTTTTTGTACAAGTACTATTATGCTTCCAGAATATCTCCAGATTTGACATTCAAAGACTCCTAAAAGAGCATTGGCTTTGAAACTATATTGTAATATGTTATTGTTTACTGTAATACATTTGAGCTGTGTTTTGGAGTGTGGGGTTTTTCGCCTGTAAGGGTTTTCCCCACGTATATCTTGTCTCTCTCTCTCTTCTATCTACTTTCTATGTGTATGTGTATTGCTGCAATAGCTCTATTATTGTGTTAATAATTTTGTAACTGGAAAGGTTAATTTGAATTTGCACTCTACTTCCCTCATTAGATTAGTGTAGGAAGTGTGTTCCACGTACCTTTCTTCCTTTCAGTTGGTATCAGAGCTTGATCACCTTTGGTCCTAGTTGTTGGGTAGGGGTTTTTTGAGTTGATCTTAGTTTGAGTGGGAGTCATGTACAGAGTATTCTGTAATCTTGTTGCAGGAAAGAGATGGCAAGTACATCTAGAAGAATCGAGGTGGAGAAGTTTAATGGCACTAATTTTGAGTTGTGGAAACTCAAGATGGAAGACCTACTTGTTGCTCGTGACCTATGGGAAACTATATCTGGTTTAAAACCAACTGCAATGTCACAAGAAGATTAGGATCTCAAAGATCAGAAGGCTAAGGGTCTCATAAGACTTAGTCTAGCTGATTCTATCATGTTAAATGTCCATGAGGAGAAGAGCACAAAAGACCTTTGGAAGAAGTTGGGTGATGTTTATCAGGCTAAATCCCTGGTGAACAAACTTTTTTTGAGAAAGAAGTTGTTTTCTCTGAGGATGGAGGATCAATTGCAGATCACCTGAATACTTTTAACATGCTAGTTGCACAATTGACATCCATTGGTGTGAAGATGGAGGAGGAGGATCATTGTATGACCTTGCTTTGTTCTTTTCTGGACTCATGGGATCATCTTGTTATGGCTATTGGGAGCATTACATCCACATTCAAAATGGATGAAGTGGTATCTTCATTGTTATCTGAAGAGATGTGGAGAAAGTCTTCTAAGGCAGCTAAAGAGGCTCTTTTGATTTGTGGAAGACCCAAGGAGAAAGAGAAAAAGGACAAGAAAGCTGAGAAGGGCAGATCCAAATCGTGTGGGAGATCCAAATCTCCTAGAAAGTCCAAGGCTCTCTGTTGGAACTGTGGTAAAACTGGGCATTTCTGAAAGGAATGCAAAGAGGAGAAGAAAAAGAAGAAGAAATCTCCTAATTTAGATTCTAACAAGTCACAAGATGATGGTGATACCTTCATCGCAGCCCTGGCTACTCATGCATCTGATGATGTGTGGTTGATTGATTCTAGTGCATCATTCCACATGACCTCGCATTGAGATTGGTTTACAAAATATGAAGAGATCGATGGTGGAAGAGTGTACTTGGGTGATGATTCTCATCTGAAGATTGTTGGTCGTGGAAGAGTCTCAATCTAATTCCCTTATAGATGAGTGAAGGGGATCACTAGGGCTATGCACATCCCAAGCCTAGCACAAAACCTGCTTTCTGTAAGTATGTTGAATGATTCAAGTGTACAAGTTGTCTTTTCAAAGTATGAATGCATGATGACTAGAGGATCTATGGTGCTTGCTAAGGGTACTTAGAGAGGTACTCTATTTCAGCTAGAGGCATGCACTTGACAGACTCGAAGAAAAGAGATGCAGTAACTTCATCTCCACCATCTGAACAAGTAGTGAAGAAATCTGTTGTAACTAGTTCTAATGGTAGTGCACATGCTATGGAAGCTAAGCTTCCTACTAAAAAGACTATGTTATGGTATTTGAGATATGGCCACATTGGTGAGAAGGGTCTATGTACCCTGAAAAATAAAAACTTCATTGAGGGGTTAAATAATTGTAATCTCGAGTTAGACTTTTGTGAACATTGCATTTATGGAAAGCAAAACCGTGTTTAGTTTTACTCTAGTTCTCACAAGTCTTCTGGTGTATTGGATCTTATTCATTCTGATGTGTTTGGTCTTGTTAATGTTCCTTCAATTTCAAAATTGTTATATTTTGTATCTTTCATAGATGATTATAGTAGGACATGGGTTTATTTTCTCAGAAGCAAGATTGAAGTCTTTAGTCGGTTCAAAGAGTTTAAATCTTTTGTTGAGAATCAGACTAGTAAAAAGATTAAGTGTTTGAGAACTGATAATGGTGGTGAGTTTTGTTTGGCAGAGTTCGAGAAGTTCTCTAAAGAGCAAGGGATTGAAAGACATAAGATAACTTCTTATACCCCACAAAAAAATGGAGTTGCAGAGAGGATGAACAGGTGCCTGATGGAGAAGGCTAGGAGTATGCTTAGTGGAGCAATCCTCAAACAAAAGTTTTGGGCTGAAGCTGTAGCCACTGCTTGCTATTTGGTAAATAGATCTCCTACATTAGCTCTTGTTGGTAAAACACCTATGGAAGTGTGGTCTGGTAAGAAGCCTTCAGTTAGACATCTTTGTGTTTTTGGTTGTGAGGCATATGCACATGTGCCTAGGGAGAAATGGTCTAAATTGGAGAACAAGGCTGTTAAGTGTATCTTCATTGGCTATGATGTCAGTGTGAAAGGATACAAGCTTTGGGATTCTATGGCTAAAAAGGTGTTGTATAATAGAAGTGTTATCTTCAGAGAGCTAACACCATCTTCCGTTGTTCTACACCCAGAATAGATAGAAAAGAAAGAGGATGCAGTTCAGTTTCCTTCTACCACTGAGAAGACTAAACAGATAGACCTTGTGAGACTTGATGATGAGGAGAGCTCTAGCAGCTCTGAAATCTCAGAAGAAGAAGCAAAACCTCAACCTTAGCCATTGAGGAGGTCTACATGAACAAGAAAGCAACCTGATAAGTTTGGTTATTCATTGCTTGATTGTAGTTGTGCTTTTTCTTTACTTGCTAACACTGATGAACCTAGAACTGTGTCAGAGTATATGGGTATGAAAGATGCAGGTTCCTAGAAGGAGGCCATGGAAGATGAAATGGCTTCTTTGGAAAAGAATAAAACATGGGACTTGGTGCCTTTACCTGAAGGACAGAAACCTATTGGATGCAAATGGGTGTTCAACAAGAAATTTGGTGCAGATGGTAGTGTTGAAAAGTACAAGGCCAGACTAGTTACAAAGGGGTACTCACAAGTGAAGGGAATTGATTATGGTGAAATTTTCTCTCCCGTTGCAAAGCTGACATCCATTCAATTCCTGTTATCTCTTGCAGTAGCTTATGACTTAGAGGTGGAGCAGATGGACGTGAAGACAACATTCCTTCATGGTGATTTGGAGGAAGAAATCTACATGTCATAGCTAGAGCATTATATTGTTAAAGGTAAAGAAAATTTGGTTTGCAAGTTGAAAAAGTCTTTGTATGGTTTGAAGCAGTCTCCTAGGATGCGGTACTTGAAGTTTGATGCCTTTGTGTTGTCAATTGGATTTGTGAGATCAAAATCAGATCACTGTGTATATTATAAGTTTGATGGTGATCATATTCTCATTGTTGCATTATATGTTGATGATATGTTGCTCATTGGGAAGGATAAGAATATGATTTATGATTTTAAGTCTCAGTTGGCAACACAGTTTGAAATGAAAGATTTAGGGGCAGCCAGGTACATTTTAGGAATGGAAATTAGAAGAGGTAGAACTAACAGAAAACTTTGGTTAAGCCAGAGTATGTGAAGACCGTGTTGGATAGGTTCAACATGGCAGATTGTAGACCATTGTGTGTTATTGTTTCTTTGGGGACAAAGTTGTCTATTAATGATTGTCCAAAATCTCTTAGTGAGGTGGAGGACATGAGCAGAGTACCTTATACTAGTGATGTTGGTAGTTTGATGTATGCTATGGTCTGCACAAGACCAAACATTGCCCAAGCAGTGGGAGTCCTTAGTCGATTTATGGCTAATCCTAGATGGGTACATTGGGATGCAGTTAAGCAAGTGTTTAGATATTTGAGGGGTACTTTTGAGTATTCCATATGCTATAATGGTAATCTTACAGGACCTCTACATTTTGTTAGTATTTAAGGATTTGTGGATTCAGATTGGGCAGGTGACATTGATAGCAGGAGATCCACTAGTGCCTATGTGTTCACTATGTTTGGTGGTGCTATTAGTTGGATGAGTAAGTGACAACCTGTGGTTGCTTTGTCCATGATAGAAGCTGAGTATATGGTAGCAACTCATGCTTGCAAGGAAACCATTTGGCTTAAGAGATTGTGTTCAGATATTGGTGTTGATGCAGGACAAATTATGATCTATTGTGACAGTCAGAGTGTGATTTCCCTGGCAAAGAATCCAACTATCCATGCCAGAACAAAGCATATTGATGTATAGTTTCACTTCATGTGAGACATGGTAGAGGATGAGAAGGTGAATTTGGAGAAGGTAGACACTTTGAAGAATGTTGCGGATGCATTGACGAAACCAGTGGGCACAAAGAAGTTCAGATGGTTTTCAAAGTGTATGGGCCTCTTGGCCCCTACCAATTAAATCTTGTCATTGCTTTTGGCCCTTGCAAGGTGTTTAACAAGTGGGAGAATGTTGGGAATTAAGGTGTCTCAACCTTTGCAAATTCCTAATGTTGTATTTATTTATTCCATGTTGAGTTGGCATAGTCAGCACCTTGTGTACATGCAGCAGGATAAATTTTGGTGACTTTGGTAGCTGCAGTTTCCCCCTTGAATAATTAATGGGGATTTGGGGGCAGCACCCCCAAGATAGGGTCAAGAGGTGGAGCCCCTTGCGGGGTTCCAGAGGTAGTGCCCCTGTCGCGCTCCCTATTGCAATACAGGGCAGGGTCGAGGGGCAGTGCCCTATGGGGGCTCGTGGGCAATGCCCCTGAAACCTCAAATGACTTTTATTTAATGACAAGTGTCAGTGAGTATCTTTGCACGAGAGAAAGGCATCTTTGGGTGATCAAGGGAGGTTATGACATGTTGTAAGAGGAATATGATATTTTTAGTCAATGTATGACAGATTCTCTTATAGCTGTAAGTGTTGTCAGTTATGATGGATTCTATGATAGTTGTAAAGTCCGTAAGAGCATTTGTCATAGCCTATCTTGGGACAAGGCACCCATATTGAGATGGGATGTTGGACAAGTGTCCTTAGATGTGAGTTTTGGGGCATGAGTCCAAAATGGATGCCCATCTCTAGAAGGTTCCATATTTGCCTTGTAAACTCTATAAAAATAGGTGCTTGGATGGGAGATATATAGTTTTTGTACAAGTACTGTTATATATGCCTTGTAGACTCCTAAAAGAGCATTGGCTCTAAAACTGTATTGTTTTCTGTTATTGTTTACTATAATACATTTGAGCTGTGTTTTGGAGTGTGGGGTTTTTCACTCGTAATGGTTTTTCCCACGTATATCTTCTCTCTCTTCTTTCTACTTTTTGTGTGTATGTGTATTGTTGCAATATCTCTGTTATTATGTTAATAACATTGTAATTGGAAAGGTTAATTTTAATTTGCACTCTACTTCCCTCATTAGATTAGCGTAGGAAGTGTGTTCTGCATACCTTACTTCCTTTCAAGCAAAAATCCAATCCTTATCAAATCTTCTTCCCTCCACATCAAAAATCAACCCTTTGTCTATAAATATGGCCTCTCACAAGCCATTTGGATGCATTGAGTTCAATATCCTTACTCTGCCAAAATATTCTTCCAATCCTCCAATCTTCCATCTTCTTTCATCAAATCTTCTTCCTATTGTTATGCTGTAGAATTAAGCAATCCACATCCAATCATCCAAGCAATCAGTCATGTACACATCACTTTGAGGTATTCGGAAGCTTTGGGTGAAAGGTATCTGCATTTTATTATTTTTATCTTAATTTTTCCCAAATTTCTCATTTAAAAATCCCAACCATCCTCTTCCATCCAAAAATCCCATTCCATTCAAAAGTTTCAGATTCCTAAATCCCACAAGCAATGCAAAAATCATAAAAATGCCAAATCTATGTGAGTCCCTAAATCACTCCTACATCACCCATCCACTAAGCAAACATCTCCATTGCTTCCTATACCACCTTCCACTCACAAGCTTCAATGTTTATCATGGTGTGTTAGCCATTGGTCATGATTCCTTTCCATACCTCCATCACCCCATCATTCAACTATTTTCCTATATATTTCACCCATCACCTTCGTATGATCCATGCTTTTGCATAAGTCATTCATCCATGCTTATATGAACCTTCCATAATCCACATCATAATCCACTATCTTTCCTCCATAATTCACATCATAATCCACCATTCACTTAATCCATCTCCCTTTCATGTAATACCTTACCAACATCCATGAGCATAATGGCAGTTGACATGGTCCATGTGATGCCATCTTTCTCCAATGGGACTATCACCTTCATGGCACTAGACACTTGAGTCCCTCCTATTCATATTCCACCTCTCCCATTCAAAATTCAAAATTAAAAAAAAAAAGTAAAGAGAAATCCCTGTGTCCAACAGTGAAAACCACCCTTGGTGGCACCTTGGATAAGTACCATGATGAAAACCTGGCAAACATGCATCATGTGTAGATTGATCTTCTATGTAACTTATACTTGGGGGCATGTTGTCTCATCCAACTTTTCATTTTCTTTCATACCCAATCCATATCATAGTTTATTATCCTACCATCCTTATCCACACACATACTATTCTATCGAATCCAATCATCATCCCTTCCTCTTTTGATCTTGATAAAGATTGGGGGAAAAAATGTTGAAACATGATTTGGATATCTCTTGATATACCTCATCCTTTCCATCCAATCCTATCATTATCCTAGTTTCATAAGCCTTGTCATGAAAAATCCTAACCATTCCACCAATAATGGGGCATGTTATTCTTATGTGACAGTCCTTGGAGATCACATCCTTTCTCTCTTATGCGTACATCCATTCCATCCCCTATTGCCCACCCCTTTTATCCATTCATTCAATCTCATTCATTCCCTTGCACCTAGACTTGGTTTCCCCTTGTCATTGGTATCTAGCACAAAGGCTATCTAAATTGTCATCCATTGACATTCCAAAATTCTCCAAAAAATCCCAAAAAAATCACAACATTTCAAAATCCAAAAAAAATCAAAACATTTCAAAAATACAAAAAAATCAAAACATATTAAAAAATCCAAAAAAATCACAACGTTCCCAAAATCCAAAAAATCACAACATTCAAAAGTACAAAAAAAATCAAAACATTCCAAAAGCCTAAAAAAATTAAAACATCTTCACAAATCCAAAAAAATCAAATATCCCACAAAAACCCAAGCAATAAAAACAATCCATCACATCAATATCAAGTCAATCAATTCTTCAAATCAATTCAAATCTAATCAATTCAAATTATCCAATCAAATCATTCCAAACCACTCATTCATCAAATCAATTCAAATCCAATCATCAAATAAATCCAACTCCTCAAATCAATTCATCAAAATCCAACTCATCAAATCAATCACTTTATCATCAATCAATTCTTCAAATCAAATCACAACAATTTTTCAAATCATTCAATTAAACACAATTCTTCCAATCAATCACATTAATCATCTCCTCAAATCAAATCAATTCTTTAAATCATTCCAACTCATCAATTCTTCCAATCATTCAATCAAATCAACACATTCATCCAATCATTTAAATTGCTCCAATCCAATCATCAATTCTTCTAATCAATCATCCTTATCAAATCATCCCAAGCAATAAATTCAAATGCAACTCATCATCAATCCATACCAATCAAGTCAATCAATCAACTCAAATTATCCAATTACATCAATGGTCTTGAGCCTAGCCTTGTTGTAAACCAAATCAATCAATCAAATCCTGGTGTTTCTCGCATGGCCAACAACACTAGTGTTAATCAATCAATCAATTGTCTTATACAGGATGTTGCATCGTCAAAACCAAACCAGGCATCTTAGACAACATGTTTCATTCCTGAAACTAGACACCATCATTATCTATCAATCAATCAATCAATCACTCACTCAATCATTGGTTTATAGCTTAATAGTGGTAATACCTTGTTTGTTTTTGTATCATTTGTGCATGCATGCTTGCTTTCTTGTGTGTGTTATCATTTTTATCTTGCATTTGTATCACATCCGAATTATTCCCAGCTAATATTCATATCTTGTATCTATACAAGGTTGTATTATACTGGGGCACGAGACACATCTTCACCTTGGTCCTTATACCTTGGTGCATAACATCTAGTGCTATATCAAACATCATGGTTGTTCACCTTCATTGTAGGATAACACATCCTTCCATTTCTTCTATCCATTCCCTTATCTTTCATCCCTTTGACCAATTCATTTCATTTCGAGAACCTAACCACATTTATCCAACCCGCCTATCCTCTTGAGGGGGCATCATCATCCTTTTCCTCTATCCATACCTTAGATTCTTTGAAATGATGTTACTTGACATAAATCTCATCATTCGCAACATCATCTCAAAGAGGGGCAAAATGTAGACACATAAATTTGTCCATGTCTTACATTACCTAGTCGACACTTTACTCGGGACATCATAAGACATTTTGTCCTAATCCCATCCTAATCACCTAGCCAATTAATTAAATAAATTCCATTTATTTAATTAATCCCCCTTTCACATGCCCTAAATAATTCAAATAAAATATTTGAATTATTCCCTCACCTTTCACCACAATGAAACAAGTGTCACATGACTACAACACTTCACACATACACAACTAATTTAAATAATCTTTTATTTGAATTAGGTCTCATTTATCCTCCATCACACACTTGTCACATGACTACAACTCCTCATGGAGTGGGAAAACCTAATCAATCCTAGCCGTCCACATAGCACAAAACAACTTTCAATCACAACCCTTCATTCAAATTAACCTTTCCTATAAATCAACCCTCTCATGGGCCATTTGATGATCAAGTCTTCAAGTAGCCTCATGCTACCAAAATCACTCTAGAATCATCCTATGCCATTGTTATGCTGCTGGAATAGTGAGCAATCAACAAACAAACCTTCAACATCATGCATTCTCATGCAAGATCGAGAAGAGCCATGGATATAATTCAAGTCTAGTGTGGATTCGATTTGCATTTGAGTTAATTGTTTTCATTTTCATACTAGTTTGTACTTCATGGTGCTAGTTAGGGTTTGAATATTTGTTGTTTTCATTTCTACCCTAGATTTTTCCCTAACAACATATTCATCACAAAAAAAGGGTAGAGACAAGGACATGGGATACAAAAATGCATGACTTCTATAGAAATTTTAACTTTTATTATGTCGATAGAATGTTGAATAATCTATTATAAAAGATCATCACCCTCCTTGGACATGAAGTGAGAAAAATAATATTGCAAGAAAGAGGTGATGGTGATATTATTAAAGGGGGAAGGAATTTGGAAGATTATGGAATGGATGGATAAAGCATGCATGGTACCATAGAAGGACTCCTATATAGTAAAGAAGAAGGAAATTTAAGATCCTAAAGGGGAGGAGGATAATCCTAAGAGCATAGTGGTGTAGATAGGAGATAAAGAAACTATGGTCAATAAAGTGATAATAAAAATTGATACTTATATTAACTTCTCAAGGTCAAAGAGGAGAATGTAGCAAAATATGGAGGACCTAAGATGAACAAATTAGTGGAATACTAGTAGGAAAAGGAGATCATGAAGGTAGTGTAAGTGTTTAAGGAGTATGAAGGCCTCTTTCCTAGAACATTGACTAAGTTGAAAAGGACAAAGGAAGAGGCTTGAATGATGAAGATGTAACTTAAAGAGTATGTGAAACCCAAAAGAATAATATCATATAGGCTAAAACCCAATGTGAATGTGAATGCTAAACATGTAAATTAAACAAAATGCTAGTGGGGGCATTATAAAACTAGTGGAGTAGCCCCATGGTGATCAAATATAAGAAAATAGGGAAGATATGGATATGTATATATTTCAAAGAGCTCAATAAAAAATGTGTACATGACTCATTCACAACCCCTTTACAATAAGTATTGGAAACAATAGCTAGGAGAGAAATAAACTCATTTACTGATGGTTTCTTTGGATACCATCAAGTAAAAATCAAAGCAGGATATCAACCAAAAACTACATTTGCAATAGAGTGGGAGTCCTTCATGAATACAACTATTCTATGTGGATTGAAAAATTACATTGCCAGCCTTTAGAAGAATTATGGTGTATATGCATTCAAATATTTTATACATGGTTTCTTCGAGGTATATCTCAATGATTGTATAGTTTATGGCCTAATGAAAGACCATGCACATGGGTTAAGGTTGATGTTTGAGAGATGTAAAAGTTTAAGGATTACTTTGAATTTGAAGAAATACATGTTTTATACACAGTCTAAAACCTTATTAGGGTATACCATATGAAAATAAGGGATTATGGTAGACCTTTTGAAGATTATAATAATCAAATGGATCTTCCCCCTTCAATGAGTGTTATTGAGAAACATTTTTTGGATATACTAGTTATCACAAAAAAAATTATTAGGAGTTATGTGATAATTTCTAGACCTATAGAGGAGTTGTTAAATAAGAAGAATAAGAAGAAATTTGAATTGATCCAACAATGTCAAGAGGTATTTTACATACTAAAGAATAAAATAGTTGAGGTACCAATTTCAATATTCCTTAATTGGAAGTGGCCCTTCCATGTGCATGTAGACACATCAAGGATATCCATATGTGCAATGTTGGCCTAGCCTAAAGGAAATAAAGATCATCCTATTGGTATTTAAAGAAGGAAGATAGCTATGGCCAAAAGTAATTGTAATAAGATTTGACTATGGAGATAGCCACCCAAGATAAAGAAGGCCTAATGGAAAGAACAAAAAACTCAAAAGATAAATATGATAGAATAAGCTATATTCTAATCAAAGAATGCAATATAATAGTATAGGTACAAGAATACATGAGGTGGGTACATATAGAATACATCACAAAGATATGTGTATGTACAAACAATGTGGGATTTAAAGGAGATCTAATCACATGTGTGTAAACCATCTCCACCAAACTACAAAAGTACAAGTTGCATGGTGCATTGACAACCTACCCAAGTAGATACCTACCTATGCAAGCTTATCCTAACCTAGAGGTGTATATAATGAAATAAAGTAAATAAACTAAATAAAAGAAAATAAAATAATGAACCAACATCTTAATAAATGTATCTTAGGTAGGTATGTAGATATGGATAAATGGGTCTCAATAAATGTGTATCCATGGTTGGTACCCATGTACCAAGTGATCCCCCAAAAAAGAAGAGAAGGAGAAAACTTGCAAGAAAATCTCCCCCCATGAGAGGATAAAGAGTGAAGGTCTAAGTGAGCCCCTAGAAGGAATATCCTACACCCCCAAGAGAGCTTGCAAATTATGGAACTTTCTCCTAGTGAAGGATTTGATTAAAATGTATACAACTTCCTTCGCTATAGAACAAAACTGCAAATCAATGATGTGCTTATGTATAAACTCCCTGATGTAGTGCATGTAGATCTTAATTTTTTTGGTTTTTTGATGATGGAACAAGTTTTTCAAGATTTAATTGCACTTTGGTTGTCACACAAGATGACATATGACCTCTAAAAAAGAATGCTAAACTTATTAAGAATATACTAAAGCCAAGAAGCCTTAGTGGGGGAATTAACTTCTCGATACTCAACCTTATTCAAGGAAGGAGCAATAGCATGTTGCTTCTTATTTTATCAACAAATGGGGATAGAAACAAAGTTAAATATGTAGCTATATGTGTACTTACAATCATCAAGATCACTAGCCCAAATTGAATCTTTATAATCAATCAAGTCTTGAGTTGTACTTTTTGCATAGTGAATCTCATAACTATGGGTGCTCTATATATAGTGTAATATGCATTTGGTAACTATCTAATGAAGCTCATGTGGTTCCTACATAAAGTGTGAAACTATGCGAACCACATATGAGATGTATGTATGAGTGTGAGTCAAATAGATGAGGCTACCAACAAGTCTACAATACAATATGGCATAAACAAGTAGAGTGGGACACTTAGCCTCAATCTTGAATCCTAATAGAAAGGGATCTAGTGGAGGCCTATAATTAGCCATGTGAAACTAAGCTAGAAGATCAAGAGCATACTTTGGTTGAGAAAGAGTAATCCCATAAGAATACTAAGTGGTATTGATCCTAAGAAAGTAGTGCAATAAACCCGTCTTTCATGGAAAACCTATTATGCAAAATAGATTTGGCTCTACCAATGATGGATGATGAGCTTCTGGTAATGATCAAGTCATCAACATAGAGAACTAGAAACAAGTGAGAGTCATCCTATCTCAAGATTTATATATTTGGATCTAAGTGGCATCTCAATAATCTAATCAATCTCAAATCAAGGAGTCCATCTTAGCATACCAAGCCCAAGGGGCATATTTGAGGCCATAGATAGACTTCCTTAGTCTACAAACCAATGGAGAATCTTGTATCAACCCCTACAACTGTGAAATGTGAATATCCTCTTGATTATCCCCTTGAAGAAATGCACTCATAACAGCCATCTAATGTATAACCCAACCATTATTTGTAGCTATAACAAGAGTTAAGTGGATGGAGTTCATTTTAGCAATGGGAGCAAAGGTATCAATATAATCAACACTAGGAACCTATGAGAAACCTTTGGCTACAAGTTATGATTTAAACTTATCAATAGTTTCATTTTCTGCATATTTTGTTTGATAGATTCACTTAAACTAAACAAGTTTTATGAACCCTTAGGAAGAGGGACTAAGTGCCATGTGGGGTTCCTCATTAAGAAAATGTACTCTTCCTCCATTGTTGAATCCCACTTAGATATACCTGATGCTTCATGAAAATTTTGAGGCAAGGGAAACATATACATGTGGAAGATCTCTATGCTATGATGAAGTCCTTCAAGTGTCTAAAATATCCCCAAAATGTGCCTATTGACTATAGAATCTATCAAACCCATTGATCTAATGACATAGATGGGGATGAAGGAGGAGAGACCTTAGCCTCTAAATGTGAACCCTATGGAAGTGGAGGTGAAACTTCATGATCAAAGCTATAGTCTAAGGTAGAGGAGAGTCCTCTATGTCATTATCATTTGAGTCCATTGAGGAGGAAGAAGGAAGAGTGTTAGAGAACAAGTTAGAAGAGGTTTCATCAAAGTTAACACTCCTTTTAATGAAAAGGTCACATGTCTTGGTATCCAAGAGTAGATACCCATTGACACCATTCAGATATTCAATAAATATGTAAGGCTAGCTTTGAGGTTCCAAAGCCTTGTGTTTCTTTGAAGTAACATGTGCCCATGCAAGGGAGCCAAAAATTTAGAAATGCCACACAACTAGTTTCCTACCACACCAAGCTTTAAAATGAGTGATACTTTCAAGGCCTTATGGGGAATCATATTTTGAATGTGAGTAGCATAGTTAATGGCTTCAACCCAAAAATCTAGAGCAAAAGAATGAGCACGGATCATGCAACTATCCATCTCCTTCAAGGATGTGTTCTAGTCTAAAAAATCATTTTGCTATGGTGTGTATGTAATTATATGATGAAGATCAATCCCCTCAAGAGTATAGAATTGCTCAATCTATGGTTTACATATTATTAGCCATTACTTGTGTGGATAACCTTAACATACTTCCCAAATTGCTACTTAGAAAGAGACTTGAAGTTTTGAAACTCATCAAAGACTCCACCCTTCTAATGAAGGGAGTAGACCCATGTATATCTAGAATAGTCATCAATGAATATGAGAACATAGTCCAAACCTTGTTGAAATATAAGGATGGAAAGGGTCCTGCTACACTCTTAACCAGTTCAAGGACTTGTGAAGCCCTCCAAGACTTCCCTTTGTCAAATTTCTCCTCTATATGTTTACCCTTGGAACAATATAGACATGCACCATCTAAAAATCTAATACAATGGAGACCTATAACCATATCATGTGAGCCAAGTTGAAGATAGTAGTAGTTGAGATGGCCAAATTACTCATGCCATAGTTTACTCACCATATCTAAATGAACAAGTAAAGTTGTAGAAGGATTATTTGGCAAAGAGTGGGAGAATGCATATAATCAAGTATGATGGTTAGCCTTTCCCACTATAATTAATGCATTATACTCAAGATTTTGAATTCTTGGCATTCCTGAGATGAGTGATCTAGTAGATAGAAAGAAGGTTGGTAGATATTTTAGATACACAAAGGAAATATTAAAATGAACCTTGATCCATGTCAACTGAACCTTTCCCAACACCATCTACTCTTGTGTCATCACCTGTGAGAATATGTGGCATATAGAAAGGCTCCAATGAAGAAAAATATTCTCTATCAAAACCCATATGGTGTGTCACACCTAAAAAAATTATTCACTACCATGGAGAGTTTGCCAATACAAGTGTTTGTCCTTTCCCTTTCCATAATTTGGAATAAGAGGAAGGAGTTGATCATTATGTGTAGGAAGAAGGAAAATTAATGTGGTTGTTTTGAAGATGTGTCAACTCATCAATTTTCTTAGCATGAAAATGATTTTCATCATGACCAAATTTCTTGCAATAGGAACAAGTTTGCCTCTCCTTATAAAATTCCCTTTCTTGGAAGAGGATTGAGATTTTACTTAAGAAGTAGAAGATGATTGTGCTCTATCTTTTCATGGATTGTGCTTAGATTGCTTCTATTTCTAGTTAGGATTACTAGATCCTTTTTGACTTTCTAGTTCATTAGCCACCAAAGCTTGTGACTTGGATGGCTCGAGAAGACCCATTGTGATTAATTTTGATTATTCATGCATTAATATTTTTAAAAATGACTTATTCTCATATTTAGCTAATGAGTTTGAAAACTAGAAACAAATATACCATACTCAAAAGGAAGTTTTCCTAACACATTGAAAATTTAATTGTGCATCCTTCCTATTGTTGAACACACAGAAATACTGAGAGGAGGGGGGTGGATCAGTACTTAATCAAATTATTTTCTTCCACCAACATTCAAACCAATGTAATAATTTAAAGCATGAGATACACAAGAACACATAAGCACACAACCATAACACTAGTTTTATGTGGAAAACCCTAGAAGGGAAAAACCACAATGAGCAAGCTACTTGGATCTACTATCTAAATCCAACCTCATAAATATAAAATAAGATTACAGTATCATTTATGGGATATAACCCAAAGGAAGTTGCAACTCCTTGAACTGCTACAATAGTTACAACTTTTACACAAAGAGGCTTCAACCTTTGCAACAAGATACTTATCTGACTCACACTTACTACTCCAACCTTCTGCTGACCTTTCGAAACTTTGTACAACTATTTCACCTCTACACATGCACAATACCAAGTTCTGCAACATCAAAACACCTTTTGAAACTCTTCTCTATCATCACATCACCTACAATCTCCTCCGCAACACTATCACTTTACATAAATTGATCCTTTCCACATTTCATCATAAAAAATGCTTTTACAGTTAGTTTATTCACACATTAGATCATTTCTATCACATAATATATATTTTATTCATCCTTCAACAACATTGATCTTACATTTATATCCTTCGCAAGCTTCAAAATCTTTCTCGTTGGTCAACCAAGATGAAATGTGTAACATGAAACATGTAATTGCCACAATAGTCAGCTTCTAAAATATTTGTGGTAAGTAGAAATCCAATGCGGTTTTAAAAAAAGAGTTAATCGGTATCTAATTTACCTTAGCACACTCTTCCACATTGGTGCACACTTCCAAACACACAACATAATCATCAGTATACACACAGTCAACCTAGAAAACACTTATCCTTCCTTGCATTTATCTCCAGACCTAAAGCAGTACCGGAGGAGACAAAATTACATCATGTAGAACACACAAAGAACATTATATGACTTGTAAATCAATCCTATATTCTCCTTTTATTAAACCATGTTGTTTTATGCTATCACAAACACTTGAACATTGATTCTGGTATCCTTAACATACTCTGCTTATACAGACTTGATATAAAGCATTGAAGATTATACTTGCGGTAAACAAAAAACTTGAATAGAGCATACCAACCAACCATATGAGCTTATCATTCAATTAGCAAGACCAACTACTAATGTGTGGTGAGCTATGGTGGGATCTACTATCTCCCTCTACTTACCATAATTGACAACAAGACTTGTCTTTATAGAGCTAACTCTAGAGAAGCATCTATGGTACAAATTATCACTTGAAACTTGAAACATATATACCTTTCACTTATGTCTAGCTATCCTTCAAACTGTGATATCATATCTTCATCTGTGGAGAAATGTGGAGCATTCTCATGTCTCTCTGTGACTGCACATACTCTGTTTCCTTACTTCCTTCTCTCTTCTACCTCTAAAAAATTTTGCAGTAGACTTCATGATATCAAATTTGAACCATAGATACTTGAGAGCAATATCTAGCCATCTATTCAATCTGCATGCCCATATCTTCAAATGTGGCAGAATGTAGTACACTTTCCTATCTTAAACTTTACTTAGTCAATTTTCTTCAAACTTTTGCAACATTCTTTATCTAGTGCCAAGTCACACATCTTCATATCATCCAAATATAACATAACTCACCCAGCATAGCATCTATGACATAACATACCAAAGATATTCAAAGCATACACTTAGCATGAAATTACACATGAACTTCAAAAGATAAGGTATGATTGTGTACAGATGATATAGATTTTCTTATCTTCCATCATCTAAGTTGCTCCTTTGATCTATTGGTGCAACTATGTACAGATAATACTAATCCTTTGCCTCACATCCTCACTATTCCTCTGACTTGTTCCTCTGACTGCTTAGCATATTTGCATTTGTTTTTTATTTCCACATTACCACTCAGTTGACATCAATGACAACACATATGCAACAATCTCCCCCTTTGTCATTGATGGCAACACTGACTTGATATGCAAATTTCTCCCCCTTTGACATCAATGGCAAAGAACAAGTGATCTTCTTCTATTTGTACAAAGTATTTAGACTCCCCCTATGTAAACAATCCTTGTCATCCTCTATCAGTCTGCTCCCCCTGAGGAGTAGCCTCTGTTTCTTCAAAATTGATGTACCAAACTCTAGATTTTATTTTCCTTACAATATTTGTAGATAATATATAGAGTGCCTTATATCAAAATAACACTGAATATTTCTATCTTTTCTCTGCATATCTATACTATCATCAAAATTTGTCTTACCTTCAACATGTCTTCAATTTACTTAGAAGGTAGAACATTTTTATAAATTTTCTTCAACTGGGCAAGTGTTGTATCCCAGCTCTTTGCAGAGGATAGAATGTGCAATTGGCTCTCAAGCTGAATGTACAATTCCTCTGCTTCTTCCAAAGTAGCTGGCACCTTTACTTTTTGAACAATATTTTCTACTTCTATCAAAATGCCAGTCAAGACTACTAACCTTAGACTCATAGCTTCCCTTAGTAGACT
The DNA here is from genome assembly GCA_027924645.1 of Cunninghamia lanceolata. Lineage (NCBI taxonomy): Eukaryota > Viridiplantae > Streptophyta > Pinopsida > Cupressales > Cupressaceae > Cunninghamia > Cunninghamia lanceolata. The sequence goes on along the minus strand of BSBN01000463.1, from coordinate 3,654,242 downwards.
TATTTCTCCTTTGATTTGTTCTCTTTGGTCCAAAAGATGCTTCAATTGGGAGTGTAATTTTTCTATTTGTGCTCTAGTAATTCCATCTTTATCCTTCAAAGGATCATATACTTTGGCCGATTGAATTAATTGTGATTCAATAGAGTCAATTTGATCCTTTATGCCTTTAGTGGTTGCAGGCCAATTCAGACAAAACTAATATAAAACTTTGGTATCCTCCAAACACTTTTGAATGATTTTTACATTTTCCTGCATTTTATTATGTGCATTAGTACATCTCCCAAAGGCATCTACCAATCTTTTGTTACTCACCTGCTATGTTATCTTCTACTTAGCATGCTTCTCAAGATAAGAAGAATGAGCCTTGAAAGACTCCAATAGAAGTTTCATCTGTTGAGTGGGGGATAGAGTTGGGTCTATTTTTACCTTAGGCAACTCTGATGCAGAGGAAAAAGTTCAAAACTCAACTACTTTCAAGCATAGTTCATAACAATGGACTTCTCCCATTTCACCCTTCTAGTAAATTACTCTTCTAGACAACTTTCATTCACTTGACACTTTTATTTCTTAGTCTCACAGAACCAAACAAGACTATACACACTTTCTCATCACTTCAGAGACTCCAATTCTTTTACTCAACTCCTTTCAAGGACCTTCATGCATTCATTTATGATCATCTCTGTCAGACTGCCTACAATGAGTAACAAGGGCACTTTTCAAAACCCCTACCTTGCCTTTCAAGACAGAAATAATTGACTCAACATTTGAGACAACTTTCATAGGTAAATACAACATGACCAACACATGGTCTCTAACCCAAATAACTATGTTCAATACTTGTGAGAGTAGTGGATAGCAAAGTATAGATAGACTGCACTTGACAGTGCCTTGCAACTCTATCCCTTAAGCCTGTTCTAGGCATCTCAACTATCATCTTTCTACTTTCTTGGTATTCTCCCAACATAGGGAATCTACAACCTTCATTATGAGTTGAGAACTTTCAAAATACCTTACTCAACCATCTTCTATGGTTCATAGACATTACTAACACCCACAAATGCCTTTTACTCAGTCATAACTGTGACTGTCAACAAGACTGCCTTAACAGGACAGTCATCTTAAAGGGATTAGAAACTTATGATTTACCCTAAATCAAACTGCAAAGTCCTTTAATACACTTTAATAACCATTCAAACAGAAATACCCGTGATGGACTCATGCAACATAAACAAAAATCCAATAAACATCACTGTGCATTGGTTTTACCAGTCATCTTCTCCATTTACAGACCTGTGGCTTCATGATAGTTGCCCCAAACTACTTCTTTAGACTTTGCATGCTTGAGATCCTTTAAAACATACTCAAAACTTGCTTCATACCAACTTATAGTGAGATCCACCAAACATATGAGGAGAAATAATGATTTTAAATGTTGACTGTTTACCCTAAATCAGGGTTTTGACAGTTTTTACCAAATTTGCAAGAACTAACTCAAAACATAATCAAAATGCATGAGACCGACTTCATATGGAAGGTGATTGAGGACACTAATACTTACAACCAATTAAACATGCACTCATACCCATACAGTGTTGTACAATGCAAGAAGACAGAAAATTTCTGAAGTAGAATATAGAAAAACAGTGTTTTTAACATTCCATTCTCAAATCCTCAATCACCTCTGAATTCCTTAGATGTTACAAGGCCTTTTAAAGGCATTAGACATGTCTTTTCAGTTTCTCACTGTCTTGGAGCGAACCAAGAGCCAAATGACTCTTCACCTTCCAAGTTTGCATCTTCTTTCCAATTTTACATGACAACCTTTACATGGTTTGCAATATTTTGCATATTTGAAACTCCTAATCTCCTAAACATATAAAAAATGACTTGATAAACCTCATTACAATGTTGAAGCATACAAATTTAATCAAACTCAAAGATTTGTCTAGGGTAACCTTAATTTGCCAAGGTACTCCTGCACCATACAACCAACCAACAAAATTTTCAAGTCCCTTGGAAATGTACCTACAAGAAAAGACTTTTTCTACATCTCCTATGTTTGTCTCTTCAATCTTCTCAGCTTCAGGCTTCAAATCTTCTCATCCATAGAAAGGTGACCAACCAACCAACAAAATCTGAACTATCATCATCTTTAGATCTTCTTCAGGCTCCTACTACTCCCATCAATGGAGTACTCTTCAGGCTGCAACATCAAGTCCTTCTTCAGTCAGGTATCCATCTCTCTCACTACTTCACAACAAACCAACTCACCAAACCATTCATCTCACCCAACAGCAGATCCTGGTGATACACCTACCACTCTCTCCTCAGTGGTTTCTCTATGCACCCTTATCCAACCTAATCTCCATTGGAGAATGGTCATGACAGACCTCATCTTGTCTACCCACACACACAACCTCAGAAAACATCCTTCTGCAGCTAGATGGACCAAGCACCTGCAACCAAACAACTTAGCAAACAAAACAATGGTCACCAACAAACTTTAACTCTTCATCTCAAAAATAACATCTCCTCCCAAAGCTTTTGCTAGCTCTGATACCAATTTGATGCAGAGGAAAAAGTTCAAAACTCAACTGCTTTCAAGCATAGTTCATAACAATGGACTTCTCCCATTTCACCCTTCTAGTAAATTACTCTTCTAGACAACTTTCATTCACTTGACACTTCTATTTATTAGTCTCACATAACCAAACAAGACTATACACCCTTTCTCATCACTTCAGAGACTCCAACTCTTTTACTCAACTCCTTTCAAGGACCTTCATGCATTCATTTATGATCATCTCTGTCAGACTGCCTACAATGAGTAACAAGGGCACTTTTCAAAACCCCTACCTTGCCTTTCAAGACAGAAATAACTGACTCAACATTTGAGACAACTTTCATAGGTAAATACAACATGACCAATACATGGTCTCTGACCCAAATAACTATGTTCAATACTTGTGAGAGCAGTGGATAGGAAAGTATAGATAGACTGCACTTGACAGTGCCTTGCAACTCTGTCCCTTAAGCCTGTTCTAGGCATCTCAACTGTCATCTTTCTACTTTCTTGGTATTCTCCCAATATAGGGAATCTACAACCTTCATTATGAGTTGAGAACTTTCAAAACACCTTACTCGACCCTCTTCTAGGGTTCACAGACATTACTAACACCCACAAATGCCTTTTACTCAATCATAACTGTAACTGTCAACAAGACTGCCTTAACAGGACAGTCATCTTAAAGGGATTAGAAACTTATGATTTACCCTAAATCAAACTGCAAAGTCCTTTAATGCACTTTAATAACCATTCAAATAGAAATACCCGTGATGGACTCATGCAACATAAACAAAACTCCAATAAACATCATTGTGCACCGGTTTTACCAGTCATCTTCTCCATTTACAAACCTGTGGCTTCATGATAGCTACCCCAAACTACTTCTTTAGACTCTGCATGCTTGAGATCCTTTAAAACATACTCAAAACTTGCTTCATACCAACTTATAGTGAGATCCACCGAACATATGAGGAGAAATAACGATTTTAAATGTTGACTATTTACCCTAAATCAGGGTTTTGACAGTTTTTACCAAATTTGCAAGAACTAACTCAAAACACAATCAAAATGCATGAGACTGACTTCATATGGAAGGTGATTGAGGACACTAATACTTACAACCAATTAAACATGCACTCATGCTCATACAGTGTCATACAATGCAAGAAGACAGTAAATTTATGAAGTAGAATATAGAAAAACAGTGTTTTTAACATTCCATTCTCAAATCCTAAATCACCTCCGAATTCCTTGGATGTTACAAGGCCTTTTAAAGGCATTAGACATGTCTTTTTAGTTTCTCAATGTCTTGGAGTGAACCAAGAGCCAAATGACTCTTCATCTTCCAAGTTTGCATCTTCTTTCCAATTTTACATGACAACCTTTACATGGTTTGCATTATTTTGCATATTTGAAACTCTTAATCTCCTAAACATATAAAAAATGACTTGATAAACCTCATTACAATGTTGAAGCATACAAATTTAATCAAACTCAAAGATTTGTCTAGGGTAACCTTAATTTGCCAAGGTGCTCCTGCACCAAACTCTTCTTGAATAATCTTAATTGCCTCTTTAAGTGATTCAACTCCTTGCACTTGTTGATAAGAATTTCTTGTCTTGCAATGGATTGGAGTATATCTCCTAGGTATAGCTTATGGAGGGGAGATATACTGGACAAGTTAACTTGTCCATCTAGCACTCACAACTATAAAAGTTGTGGAGTAACCACCAGTTGAATTTGCATTTGTTGAGCCAATAACTCCTTAATTGAGTCAACTGGAGAGGAGGAGGAAGATGTATCTTATTCCATTTTTGAGATCTTCCCTGTTGATAACTGAGAGGGGGGGTGAATCAGTTATCCTAATTATTTCTTCTTTCTGAATTTTCTTATTAATCAATGCAGCATTAATTCAAACAAGCAAACATTACCATGAAATGGAAAAACACATGACACAGTATTTTTGACATGGAAACCCTATTAAGGGAGAAAACCACGAGGTGATTAACCCAAAGATTATTCTTTGTTAGAAGAATAAGGAATTACAAAATGGCACTTGCCAATTAGGGCTCACTGTCCGAGCACACTGCTCACAAAGGAGGCACACTACCTACAAGGAGACACACTGTCTACAAAAGAATGTTATACAATACTTGAATGGATTGGAAGCATCCATATATGCTGGAGTTCAATTCTAGTTAGGCTCAGTACACTAATTTGCTGCACTTCATCTTTCCTCTTCTCTTATGCTGCTTTACTTTCACATACCGAACCTTCCTTACTGCTTCTGCTCTGCTCTGCTTTTATTCGCATATCACATATCACCACAACACTTCTCACAACTAAATCCAACCTATATATATATATCCGCACAAGTGTTTTCATTATCTTTCTAGTCGGCACCCAGAACAGTCAATCTTCTCACAAATTCTGTTCTGTCGGCTGAATCCTTACACATCAAGTAATGCGGATCAAGCATATACTTGTAGAAATCATTAATCATGTTGACCAAACATGATTCATGCCTTCATAACCTTTAACACCATCAGTAACACATCTGAAAAGTAGTCTGATGTTCTGTCAGTTAGTTCTACCTCTATTCACACTGTCACTCAGGAACCTGGTACTCAAGTATTCATATCTTTTGCCTCATCTATCACCGGAGGCTAAAACCTTGGAATCTATCACTCAAGGTAGTACTCTTTACTTCCCCAAATCTGCACTTTACCAAGATACTTCCTCTGAGAGATCCGGACCTGTCTGTTGGACCTTGCCATATGCTCTGTTCTTGTTTACCGGACCACAACATTCTTCACTCTAACTTCTGGTAGAGACACACCATGTCCTGCAGATGTGTGGGATGAACTTTGTTACCATCAATGACAACAATCATGAATCCATATAGTGTCTCTTGCCAACAATCTCCCCCTTTGGCATTGATGGCAACACTTAGTGAAAAATGACTAAGTGTTTACACTAGGCTCCCCCTTGGTTGATGCTCTGTCTTTATATATATTTTCTGGAGCTCCCCCCTTAGTTGGATTCCTCACTTTTCACTGCTCTTCACTCCCCCTTTGACATCAATGGCAAAGGGTAGGGTCCGCACACCAAAATTTTCAAAAATTTTACTATACTTAGCCACATAAGTAGATACATATGGCATACTTACATATACTTAAGTATGTCTGCAAAAGTTGTCTTCAATTGAATAAATTCTGTAGCCCAACTTTGCTTCATTCTATCCAAAATTGAGATGTGACCGCTCAACAGGAATGCAAATGCATCTGCCCTTTTTAGATCTGTTGGATCATTTGTCTGGGCTATGATTTGAGGTTCACTTATGGCCTCATGCATGGCCTCTAACTTAGGGACAATGATCCTCCTAAGTTCACCCATCTAGCTAATCATGTTCTTCCTTTCCTTCTCAAAATTCTTTATTGCAGTTGTGATTGCAATAGTCTGACACTCTTGATTGACTAAGGAGGAAGAGAGAGGATCAAAACTTTGAGACAAACTTAGTAGTTTATCCTCTTGCTCTTTTATTTTCTTCTCAATCTCTACTATTACTTTTGACCATGAAATACAAAATTTGTATATTTTTCCGCCATCTATAAGAGCATTTTCTAAGCTCTTTATCCCTATACTCATATTTCTCCTATCATTACTTATCAAACCTTGTACCTCTGATAATCTTTTTGCAAGAAATTCCTTTCGGACCTTATCTTCTACTAACTTCTCTATTGAATCAAAATGTGTACTAACACTGCTGACTAAGGTTTTGAGATTACCGGAAGAGGAGGCTGTGGGATCTTTCTGAACCAATGGTATAATCTTTTCAAGCACTCCAGAAGTAGCTTCTATCAACTCATAGTCTTCCATATGAGACTTTAGGAGTTTTTCATTAGCCTTAGCATTTGCAAATGAAGCTATCTTCATTATCTGTACTGGAGAAAGAGAATCAAAATTGAATGGACCTTGTAGAAGCTCCGGTTCATCAATCTCCATTGTTTCTTTGTTCAGAAATTCTTGGACAGTTTGTGCAGTGTCTCTTGCCGGAGACAGATTTTTATTTTCTTCTGCAGTCTTAGGGCTGTCCCTTGGAGCTTTCTCTCCTACATTCTTACCACTATCAGTTGTGGTTTTCTCTGTTGGGGTCTTTTCTTTCTCTGCAGCCTTGGTACAGTCAGCTTCTTTTTCCTTCACTCCTGCTTCTTTCTCCTGTATTGTGTCTTCTCCTTTAGGTCCAGAAGCTGTAGGGGAAACCGGAGGAGAGATATTTGTTTGTCCATGAATCACTTCTTCCAAAATAGGGGATTCAGAGCTCTTGACTTTACCGGAGTTCTCTGTGATAGGAATGTTGAACTTTTTAAGAGTATTCCGAAGAATCTCTTCAGTCTCTTCTGCCACCTTGTCGGTTTCACCAAGCATGAGCTGATTCATCCTTGCAATCTTTGAATATCATATTCATTATTTTGGGATTGATTGCAGGATATAGCTGAATAGCTATCTGTTCCCGGATCTCAAGGTCTTTTGCCATGGCATTGGTCTTTCTCATTTCCAACTCCTTCTCTAGACTCTTAGGAATTAGAGAGATAATTTCAATAAAAGCTTTATTGTAAATGTTCAAAAAATTAACTGTGGCTTCCTCCAGAATCTTTTTATCTGCTTCATTATAATAATCATAGAATTCTATTAAGGGTTGTAGGTTGCCATCCACAGTGACTGCTTTTACTACATCATCTAAGGAGAGAGTAGGTTTTTCAACAAATTCCTCTTTCTTCTCTTCTTCTCCTTGATCAGATGATTTCTTCTTCTTCTTTAGTTTCCTGATCTTCTCATCTGATTTAGTTTCCTCTTCATCCTTTTGACTTGCATAAGCCCTTGTGGCTTTTGTCTTTGATCTTTTCTCTCTTTTATCGGATGCCTAGACTTCCAATTTTGAGCTTTTGGCTGTGACAGGTGCAGATCTTTTTGATGATTTGGTCCGGGTTGAGGTTTCTACCGGAGCACTTTCCTTGCTTTTCTTTTCTGCCTCTTTCTTATCTTCCTCAACCCTTTCCATCCTTTTCTTGTGGGCATCAAGTGCCTCCTTTGAGATGCCAAGGCCTTGGGCAATATTTTCTACTTCTTTTCTCACCTTCCTCTTGATCTCTGGTTCTCTGAGTTCAACATGGATTTTTATACTCAGCTCCTCAAAGGTTCCAAACCTTTCTGCTTTTGGATCTTTAGGTTGGCTTAGCATGTGTTGAACATGCAGCTTCACAATCTGTTCATCAACTTCATACCCCATGGGCATGATCCAGATTGTCCTTGGTTCTACTGCCTCCATTAGGCACTGATTAGTCTCTACCATAAAGTAGATTGTGTCTTTGTATTTCTCAACAAGAGACTGGGGAATCCTTTCTCTTGCTTGCATCATGTTCTGAAAGTTCTTGAAATACCCCCACAAAGCTGTATTTTGTGCTTTGTTGTCACCAAGTCCATGTAAATAATCTCTGATTTGGATAGCTACCGGTCTATCATTCTCCCATACCCAACCATTAGATCCGGGAAGCTCATTCATAAAGTAGAAGAATAAGCACAATATTAATCCATCATACTTGAATGAATTCTTTTTGTCTTTCTTGATTTTCTGCAGATTCTCCAAGAGTTGGTTCAAGAGAAGCTGACAAAGATCATAGTCTGCATCCTTTCTTAACATTTCATAAGCAGTATAGATGGCAGTTCTAGGTACAGCATTTTCTCTGCTAGAACGATATATCTTATATCCAATGATCATACAAGCAAACTTGACATCTAGATCAGTGATGTCATCTACTGTCATTGCTCTTTTGTCAAACTTAGAATCGGTAGCCTCACTCACAGTTTGGTTCTTTATAGATTTAAGAATAGGAATCCCACCGGATGAGTGTAGTCCAGTAACTGCCCTGATGGCATCTTTAGTGATCTTGAATGGTCCATTTAACCACATGAAATTGTCATGTATTCTGCTCAAAATGTACCTAACCCATTCATCCTCCATAAAACAGGGGAAATGTATGTATTGTGCAAAGTGCTTGTTCCGGAGGCCTATGTATTGGGGTTTGAGGTCAAATGAATCATCTAACAGTTGTTTGTGATAGATATCTCTTAGTTTGAATTCCCCAAAATCTTCAACATTTGCATGTATATAAACCCTAATATCTTCAATGCGCAACACACCATGTGAAACACTAGAAAATGCACCTAGGGGATCTACCTCCAAGGATTTATGGATGTTTCTTAAATGAGGGCCGAGGTCTATTAGAGATCTTTACTATATTCGAAGTATCCATCATCAAACAATCTTATTGAAGGATATCAAGAAAGATAAATACCTTTTACACAGGTTAGGGCACACGAGGAAATCCGAATAGAGCTGTAAGAAGAGTTGCCTTGATCTTTTGGGAGAAGTTGTTTGCAGAGCTCCTTTTCTTTCATCTTTACATGTGAGTGTACAAGTGTGTAAATGATAGACAAATGAACTCTTTTATTCCAAGAAGTCCTAATATTCACCCTACAATAAATGCACAACCTAATTCATTCCAGTTTGCCTGGTTTTCCTTGTTCAAGGAGGAAGAAACTCATCCGGATTATTATGATTCCCTTGTGATCGATGTTAGTGATGAATCATCATATCCACTTGTCCTTTTGATCATCTTATGTATCCGCAGATAAAGCTGTATCAATTTGGATTCATACTAGGCCAATCTTGTGAGAAACCTGTTTTATCGGAAGACTTGCTTAACTGAACCAATTCTGAAGGAATTAAACTTTTTAAATTTTCTTGCGGATCTCTCAGATCTTTACCTGACCTTCTTTACATGTTTCTCTAGAAACCCTTTGATCCACAGCTTCTCATGTGCCAATTTCAGGCACCACTTAACTGGCTTGGGGGAACAAGGTTTTCTTTGTGTCTCCCCCTGAGCTAGAGCTCACCTTTTAATTTTCAGAAGAAATATCAGCACCAGAGTCTGGTGCAGATCCAACCTCTACATTCTCTGAACTTTTCTTCACCCAAATCTTGTTCATCTCATTCCTAACTTCATCCACATTCACCTTTTGTTTACCCTTATCTTGATTCTGATTATGATATACTGGACCTCTTTTCTCTTGATTCTTACTTCTACAGAATTTTGCAATATGATCGGATCTATTACAAATTTGGCAAACAACATTTCCTTGTATATTTGATTGATATCCTCTTGATCTGCATTGATTAGCCATATGACCTATTCTATTGCATGTAAAGCATCTACCATTGAATGATTTGTTTATTTACATATTTCTGCATTCATGAGATTTGTGACCATACCTTTTGCAGTTAAAACATTGTTCAGAGAAGAATGAATTTGTCTAATTCATTCTCTTTCTACACTGATTAGCTTTGTGACCAAAGTGATTGCAGTTGTGGCAGTATCCATTGAAGGATGGATATCTTTGAGTATTGGGCTATCTTACTGGAGGTCTTCTAGGCCTGTTCCTTGGATTTTCTAATCTAAAATTCTTCTGACTGGATCTGGAGCTTTCTCCTTTCTCATATCCCAAACCACACTTGTCATCTACCTTCTTTTGACTTTCAAGAAAAACTTCAAGTTGAGCAGAACTTATCTTGAATTTCTCTTTATATTCATTTGCTATTTGAAGATCCCTTTTCAGAGAGACAATTTGATCCTCAAGTTTTTCTTTATTATCTTTAGCATCTTCAAGATCAGATTCAAGATGTCTAATAATTCTATCCATCTAGTGGCAATCTTCTGATTTCTCCTTGAGGGATTGTCTTAGATTATCTTCAATTTTTCTTTTCTCTTCAACTTCTTGGGTAAACTTTATAACTCCTGATTCCATTTCATGTCTTAATGATTTCTTTTGATAACTTTTCACATAACTTAGTTTTCTCAGTCAGCTCTGCATTTACATTACTTTCTTCACCTTGTCTTGCCAATTGCTGAAGCATCTCCTTTCTCTTTTTCATATAGAGACTTAATTTGTCTTTTAGTTCTCTCATGAAATCATCAGCCTGTTTGAGTCTTTCCTTTAATTCATTGACTTCATAGTTTGACTGTTCAATATCCTCAAGGGCAGTCTTGAGTTGTTCCCTTAAACCATATGCATCCATTTGGACTCCCAGATCTTCCTCGAGCTGTTAGACTCTGTTAGGAGGAACTTAGCTCTGATACCAATTGTTGATAACTAAGAGGGGGGTGAATCAGTTATCCTAATTATTTCTTTTTTCTAAACTTTCTTATTAATCAATGCAGCATTAATTCAAACAAGCAAACATTACCATGAAATGGAAAAACACATGACACAGTATTTTTGATGTGGAAACCCTGTTAAGGGAGAAAACCACGGGGTGATTAACCCAAAGATTATTCTCTGTTAGAAGAATAAGGAATTACAAAATGGCACTTGCCAATTAGGGCTCACTGCCTGAGCACACTGCTCACAAAGGAGGCACACTACCTACAAGGAGACACACTGTCTACAAAATAATATTATACAATACTTGAACTGATTGGAAGCATCCACATATGCTGGAGTTCAGTTCCGATTAGGCTCAATACACTGATTTGCTGTACTTCATCTTTCCTCTTCTCTTATGCTACTTTCCTTTCACATACTGGACCTTCCTTACTGCTTTTGCTTTGCTCTGCTTTTATTTGCATATCATATATCACCACAACACTTCTCACAACTAAATCCATCCTATATATATATATATATATCCACACAAGTGATTTCATTATCTTTCTAATCGGCACCCGGAACAGTCAATCTTCTCACAAACTCTGTTCTGTTGACTGAATCCTTACACATCAAGTAATGTGGATCAAGCATATACTTGTAGAAATCATTAATCATGTCAGTCAAACATGATTCATGCCTTCATAACCTTTAACACCATTAGTAACACATCCGGAAAGTAGTCTGATGTTCTGTTAGTCAGTTCTACCTCTGTTCACACTGTCACTTAGGAACCCCATACTCAAGTATTCATATCTTTTGCTTCATCTATCACCGGGGGCTAAAACCTTGGAATCTATCACTCAAGGTAGTACTCTTTACTTCCCCAAATCTGCACTTTACCAAGATACTTCCTCTGAGAGATCCGGACCTATTTGTCGGACCTTGCCATATGCTCTGTTCTTGTTTACCGTACCACAACATTCTTCACTCTGACTTCCGGTAGAGACACACCATGTCCTGCAGATGTGTGGGATGAACTTTGTTGCCATCAATGACAACAATCATGAATCCATATAGTGTCTCTTGCCAACACTTCCTTGCATCCACAATTGCCTTCTCCTCTTGTTGGTCAGGGTTACCCTACTACATGCACAACATTGTGATTATGAGATGGATTTCCTTCTCCTTGTGTTACTTGCTCTTCATCTTGTGCCACTTGCTCTTATTTCTCCTCTTGAGGAACTTGTTTTGTGTTATGTAGAGGAGAAACAACAACATGAGGTGGAGAAACAGTATTGCACGGTGGAGAAACTTGTGGTTTGTCCACATTCTCAGTTAACCTCACTACTTTAAAAAATTTCCTTGTTCCTTCTTTAGTCTCCTTTTGAATCTTATCTTTATCCTCTTTCTCCATTCTCATAAGGGTGTCTACCCTTAGCTTTGTCCTTAACTCCTGAACCTACATTTGAGTTATTTTATCCTCTCTTCTTGGGAAACAAAAGCTCCAACCTTGTCAAGATCTTCTTGTCTCAACTCCACATCCATTTCTATGGAACTTTCTCTTCTCTACCTCATAGCCTGAGCTAGGCTCTCTAAAATTTTTTCAAGGATGTCATTCAAGGGTGCATTAAATCTAAGCATATACATTACTATAGCCTTTTCTATGGTGCTCTAGTCTTTAGGTGGCACATTTGGATATAAATCTATTGTATCCTTCAGGATACCATAATGCACAATTGCATTGAAAATTGCATCTAATTGTAAAGGTTCATGTTTAGCAACCATTGGAGGAATTTTCTTAGACTTCTCTTTCATCTTTGATAGAGAGGTGCCTTCTTATTCTTCTTCCTCTTCAACCTCCTCAGTCTAGACCTTCTTTCTTTTTGCAGGTTATTTAGGCCTGGCATGCTTCTTTTCAGCAGTCCTCATTTGAGCCAAGGTCTTAGATGTAGCTCTTCTTCCTGAAGATATTGTTTGTGCTAAGCTGGAGGGTTGTGGTGCATTTACAATAGCATATGTAGATTTGTTGGTCCTTCTAGGCCCTTGCGCAACTGGCATAATGACAGGATCTTGTTATGTATCCTCCGTAGGGGCTTTTGATGTGGATTTTGGTGAAATACCCATCCTTTTAGGAAATTCTTCTTTCTATTTCTCAAAATTCTCCTCCACACATATTTTAATCTTATTATTCATTATTTCATCATAGGTACTAAATCTCTCAGTAGTAGTGTCTTTAGGTTTACTGAGAAAAATATCATAATAGATCTATATTTCCTCTACAGAGACCTCATAAGGCAACATTGGAATCCATGTAGTCCTAGGCTCAATTGCTTCCATGTAGGTATAATCCTTATCTGTTGGCAAGAGACACTGCTAGGCATGATAAAAGTTGTCATTGATGGAAACTAAGATCATCCTAATCATCTGCATAACACAATCTGTTCACACCAGAAGTCAGATTCAGAATGTGTCTAAGTTCAGGCAGTCAGGAACATAACAGGCGATAGGGTCTGATGTTTTGGTCCAGATCTCTCTAGTGGAAAGTCATGATTAGTTGGGGATCTAAGGGAGTTTTATGCATTGTCAAGACTATCTAAATCTAGTTTTTTGTCCTTCGGTGATGAAGGATTCAAAAGATATTAGCCTTTGAGTATCAGGTTCTAGTTTGTCAGAGAAGACAAAAGAAGAACATGCCAACCTTGCAAAAGATCTTGATTCTGGATGTATGGAAGTTGTTTGTTGGACAAATAGTGATGATTAGTGATAGTGGCTAACATGAGTGATGATTTTCAAGAGCAAGTTTTGGTCCGCACCTCAAGTTTTGCATAGATCAATGAAGTTGACTGATAGAATGATTGTAGATCATGTTGCAGATATATATAGCTGATGAACTTGGATGATTTAGTGTGTGTGTGTGTGTGTGTGAAAGCAAATAAGGTGTATGTGAGAAGAGAAGAAATCCAAAGTGCGAATGAAGGTAGAATAGTAAGAAGAGCAGAGTAAAGATGAAATGTGTAAGATTAGTTTTTTTACTTAATTGGAACTGGAACTCTTGCATAAGCAGATGATATTAATCAGTTCAGATCTCTGAACATTATTTTATTGTAATATTTTCATATGCAATGAGCCTCCATTTGAGCATTGAGCTCTGGGCAGTGAGTCTGAATGCATGTGCATTCCCATTTGTAAAATGCTTTTAACAGGGTATTAATTTTTGTGGGTTAACCCCCACCGTGGTTTTTCCCTTAACCAAGTTTCCACGTCAAAAATCTTGGTGTCGAATGTGTCATTCATGTTTTTGCTCATATGCTATTGTCTAATGCTGAAATGGTTATATCATTGATTTAATTTTTAGTTGTGAAAGAAGAATAACAATAGAAAAGGATTAAATTGAGTGACAATTGATTCACCCGCCCCCCTTCTCAGTTGTCTAAACCTAATCCAACAATTGGTATCAGAACTAAGTTCCTTTGAAAAAGTTTAACATCTTAAGGAAGATATGGGAAGACAGCAAAATGGATGAATATAACCTTCAAGGGCAACTTAATCTTGCGCTAAACGATCTTGAGTAGTCTAAAGCAGAAGTTCAAGAGCTGCAAGATTACCTCAAAAAGGCTGAAGACTTCATTGAAATTTTAAAAGAAAATTTGAGCAAACCCAATGCAAAAGGAAAGGAGCAACCTCTTCAACTGGGAAAACATTATGAAGACAAGATCCTGAATGAGAAGACAAAGGAATGTGAAAAGTTAACTAAAGAAGTTACTATTCTAAAACATGAGATGGAAATTGGGGTGATGAGACTAACCAAGGAAATTGAAGATAGGAAGAAAGATGAAGAAGAGATGAATCAAAATCTGAAAAATAGTTCTGAAGAATGCTGCAGATTGGATGCAATAGCTAGCCTTCTAGAATCTAATCTAGAAGAAAATAGAGACAATGAAAGAGAACTTGAGAGACAAATTATCACTCTTAGACATGACCTAGAAATTGCAAATGAGTATAAGGAGAAGTTCAAGATAAGCTCAACTAAACTTGAAGCACTCATTGAAGGGTAGAAAAAGGATGTTGGTAAGCATAATCTTGGGTATGAGAAAGGTAAAAGCTCCAAATCCAGGCAGAGAAATTCTCAACCTAGGAATAAGTGAAACAAAACTAGAAAAGCTCCGGTAAGACAACCTAATGCTCAAAGATATCCCTCATTCAATGGAAATTGTTTCAAATGCAATAAATTTGGTGATAGACCTACTCAGTATAGAAGAAAGGTAAATCAAAATGATCCATCTTTCTTCGGTCAATGCTTCAAGTGTAAAAGGTATGGTCATAGATCAAATGAATGTAGAAATATGACAATGAATTATGCTAACAATAGAGGAGCTAGCAATTCCTTCTATGGTTACTGCTTTGTTTGCAATGGGTTTGGACATATGGCTAATTAGTGTAGATCAAGAGAAAATTAGGTTTATAAGAAAATAAATGTTGTATGCTTTAACTACAATAAATCTCGTCATATTGCAAGATTTTGCAGAAGTAGGAATAATGGAAGAAAAGGTTCGGTAAAAAGAAAACTAGATGAGCAAAAATAGGACAGAGGCAAAAGGAAAATTGATGTGGATGAGATACGGAGTGAAATGAACAAAATTTGGATAAAGAAAGATATAATAAACAATGATAATGAGTTCGCACCAGAATCCAGTGCTGACAATTCCTCTGGGAATTAAGTCAGAAACTCTAGCTCAGGGGGGGCTGCATAGAACATCAAATTCTGCCGATTAGTAAGTGGGTGCTTGAGTCTGGCACAATAACAAAAAATACTCTAAATTGGTCTAGAACCTTTGGAAGGATTTCCAAAAGAAAAGATGTTGATATGAAATCTTGCGGATTGATACATGAAGAACTGTCAAAAAAAAATGTAACCAGACATAATTAGGGCAACACATTTATTACAAAGGCAAATTAGGTAATGTGGAGCTTTAAAAGGTCACTTGATCACTCATTTGAATCACCTTACATTAAAATTAAACAAGAAGAGCATTTGAGCTGCAAATCCAGAGACTAAGGCAGAGAATGAATTCAATTGGCAATTGATCAACCTTAACCCCAAGAAAGAAAAAGGTACCTCTCTGTAAAGATTTGAATCTAAAATTTGTTAAGATGGATACTCCTCATGTTATTGACATTACTGAAAGGCCTCAACCCAAATTTAAGAAGCATCCTCACAAATCAATTCAAGTCAACTTGTTAGGTGCTTTTTTAAGTGTTCTGTATGGTGTGTTACATGTAAAAGACATTAGGGTTTACATTCATGCAAATATAGATGAGTTTGGAGATTTAAGGTATGTAGACTTGTTTGAGAAACAACTCATGGATGAAAATCACAAACTTAAACCCGAGTATAAGGCACTATAGGATAAACACTTTTTTTAGAGTATGGGGTTTCCAACATTTGATGAGGATGAATGGGTTTGATACATCTTAAGTCGGATGCATGATGAATTCATTTGGTTGTTAAAACCATTCAATATTACTAGGGATGATATAAAAAATGTAACTAGTTTAAACTCAACTAGAGGATTGCCCATGTTGAAAGCTGTAAAAAACCAGACAGTAACTGATGCTACCAGAGCTAAGTTTGACAAAAGAACAATGACCATTAATGATATTATAGAATTGGATGTCAAATTTTCCTCCATGGTGATTGGGTACAAGATTTACCACTCGAGCAGAGAAAATTCTATTTCTGGAACAGCCATATATGCTACATACAAGATGCTAAAAGAAAATGTTGATTATGACTTATGTGAACTGCTACAGAATCAACTAATTGAAAATTTAAACAAGATCAAAAGGGATAAGAAGAACACTTTCAAGTATGGGACACTAATTCTATGTCTATTCTTTTCCTTTATGAATGAGGTACCTGGGGTAAAAGGTGTACACTAAACTAAGGATGAGCCAGTTGCCATTCAAATCAGAAATCATCTTCGCAGCATTGGTGATTTGAATGCTTAGAAAACTGCAATATGGGGTTACTTCAAGAATTTTTAGAGTATGATGCACTCAAGGGAAAGAATCCCTAATTCAATTGTTGACAAATACAAAAATGAAATATGCTTCATGATTGATACTGATTAGTGTTTAATGGAAGCAGTAGAACCTAGAACTGTTTAGATCATGCCCATGTGGTATGAAGTAGATGAAAGGATCTTGGATATGTATGCTCAAAATCTACTAAGAAAGCCCAAAGACACAACGGTTGAAAGATTTGGAACTTATGAGGAGCTGAGTTTAAAGTTGCATATTGAGCTCAGAGAACCTGAAACCAATAGGAGAGTAAGAAAAAAAAGTTAGGCAGCTAGTTGAAAATCTTGGCCTAACTAAGGAAGTTGTGAAGAAATTCAAAGAAAGAACAGAGAAGGATGAGAAAGAAAAACAAGATAAGAAACAAACAAGTGATCTGGTGGAATTCTCTTCCACTTCAAGAACTACTAGAAGCTCTACTACTGCCTCTGCTCCTTCCAAAACTACAAAACCAGAAGCAAAATCATCCAGAAAATGGGAGAGAGGAAGAAAACAAAAGCATCCTAGACCTATGAAAGAATAAGAGAAGAAGAAGTAGATATAGACTCTGACATTGAAATCAAGGAACTAAAGGTCATTGGAATAAAAGCTACAAAGTTAACCAAAGAAAAGTTTTGCGGAAGCAAAAAGACTACCAAAAAACAAAAGACAAAAGAGTATGAAGAATATGTTGAGAAGCCCACAATCTCCCTAGAAGATGTGATAACATTAGTCACTGTGGATGGTAATCTAAAACCCATCATTGAATTCTATGATGAATATAATGATATGGATAAAAGGGTGTCGGAGGAAGCAACGGTTAGATATCTCAACATCTACAACAAGGCACTAATTGAGATAACTTCTGAGTTACCACAAAGTCTAGCAAATATCTTGGAGTTGAGAAAATAAAATGCCAAGTGCAAGGATGTGGAGATTAGAGAATATGAGCTAATAAATTTGTGTCCTCAAATTTCTCTTGATCAAATAGATATAATATTCAAGGAAGTCAAAGATGACTTAAAAAGCAAAAGGAGAATGAACAAGATCATGCTTGGAGAAACAAGTGAAATAGTTGAAGAAACTCAAAAGATTCTTTTGAAATCATTAAGGAAGTACAATTTTCCCATAGTCACAAAAGAAGTGTCAGATGGTGAAGAAGAGAACATTATTGACCACCAATCTAAGTTGGGTGAAGCCTCTATTTCAGAAGTAGAACAAGTAATTCAGGAGAATACAGAAATGTTGGATAAAGAAGTTGGTGCAGGAGATACTCCCAATCCACCTGATTTGTCAGAGAAAGAGGATAATATTACTACCTCACAGAACCCTCCAGATCAGATAGCAAGTGACGAACAAATAGGAAAGAGTTCTGCAGAGAACACAAAGAAAGATAAAGTAGAAGAAGATGGTGCAAGCATTGAAGCACCTAAAGCAGATATTGAGAAATCAGATGAACAAAAGGATGGTTCTGAAATGACTGCAAGAGACACTGCAGATGCAGTAAAAAGTCTTCTTAAAAAGGAGATGAGTGAACTTGATGAATTTGAACTACTCCAAGGTCTAGCCTATCCAGATGCTCTCTCTCCAATTCAACTAATGAAAATAGCATCATTCACCCAAGTAAAAGCCAGAGAAAAGATGTTAAAATTCCACATGGAGGACAATGAACTACTAGGGCTTCCATCCATAATTCTAGAAAAGTTAATACCTACCTACCAAAAGAATCCATCTGATTCCCCCTCTGAACATCTAAAGAATCTTGTGAGTTCTATGATAACTCATTTTGAGTCCTTTGAAAAGTCTGCAGAGGCAAAAGTTTAGAAAGAATTCCTATATAAGAAATTCTATGAAATAAAGAACCTTATAGGAAATGATAGAAGAATACTTGGCATTAGCATAAAAAGTATTCAGAATGCTCAAAATGATGGAAGTGATATGTACAAATTTTGTCTATCATGGCCCAAAGTTAATGAGGATACTGAGAAAAAGATAAAGGAGCAAGAACAAAAACTGTCAAATCTCTCTCAAAATTTTGATCCTCTAACAGTTTCACCTATAAGTCAAGAATGTCAAGTAATCAACCTGACAGATGAGATAAAGAGGCTTGTTAAAGAAAAGAGTAACATTATGAAGAGGATGTGTGAGCTCCGGGGATTGATTGCCCCTAAGTTAGAGACAATGTATAATGCCCTATCTAAAGCCCAGTTTGTAGCTCAAACCAATGATCCATCAGATCTATCAAAGACAGAAGCATATTCATTTCTTTTGAGTGGGCACATTTCAATTTTGGATGGAATGAAGAACACTTGGGCATCTGAACATGTGCAAATAAAAACCAGCTTTGCAGACATTATCAAGTTCATGTAAGTAGAACTTAATGATTACTTGTACATATGCGGCAATATCTACAGAATTTTTGGGGAATTTTGGCTTGCAGACCCCACCCTTTGCCATTGATGTCAAAGGGGGAGTGAAGGGTAGTGAAAAATGAGGTATTCAACAAAGGGGGAGCAACGGAACAAGTGAAGTGCATGAATATATAGACAAAGGGGGAGTTGCACAAGACACTTAGTCATTTTTCACTAAGTGTTGCCATTAATGCCAAAGGGGGAGATTGTTGGCAAGAGACATTGCTAGGCATGATAGAAGTTGTCATTGATGGAAACTAAGATCATCCTAATCATCCACATAACACAATCTATTCACACTAGAAGTTAGATTCAGAATGTGTCTAATTCTGGGTAGTCAGGAATAGAACAGGTGACAGGGTCCGGTGTTTTGGTCCAGATCTCTCTGGTGGAAAGTCATGATTAGTTACGGATCAAGAGGAGTTTTATGCATTGTTAAGATAGTATAAATCCAAATTTTTGTCCTCTGCTGATGAAGGATTTAAAATATATTAGCCTCTGAGTATTGCGTTCCAGTTTGTCAAAGCAGATAAAAGAAGAGCATGCTGACCTTGCAAAAGATCTCGATTCTGGATGTATGGAAGTTGTTTGTTGGACAAATGGTGATGATTAGTGATAGTGACCAACATGAGTGATTATTTTCAAGAGCAAGTTTTGGTCTGCACCTCAATTTTTGCATAGATCTAGCCGACAGAGTAGAACATTCATAAAAGTTCTAAGTGTTGATGAAGCCGACTAATAGAATGATTGTAGATCATGTTGCAGATATATATAGCTGATGAAATTGGATGATTTAGTGTGTGTGTGTGTGTGTGAATACGAAGAAGGTGTATGTGAGAAGAGTAGAAATCCAAAGTGCGAATGAAGGCAGAACAGTAAGAAGAGCAGAGCAAAGATGAAATGTGTAAGTTCAGTTTTTGTACTTAATTAGAATTGAAACTCTTGCATAGGCAGATGCTATTAATCAGTTCAGATCTCTGTTATTTTATTGTAATATTTTCATAGGCAGTGAGCCTCCATTTGAGCAGTGAGCTCTGGCCAGTGAGCCCGAATGCATGTGCATTCCCATTTGTAAAATACTTTTAACAGAGTATTAAGTTTTGTGGGTTCATGTTTTTGCTCATATGCTATTGTCTAATGCTGAAATGGTTATATCATTGATTTAATTTTTAGTTGTGAAAGAATAATAATAGTAGAAAAGGATTAAATTGAGTGACAGCTGATTCACCCCCCCTCTCAGTTGTCCAGACCTAATCCAACATTATCAACCAAAAAGGTGATTTGACCTTCATACTGCCTTACAACCTTAGATGGGATTCTCTCTCTAGATTGCATGTTGGTTTGTAAGTTTTTGAAGAAACCCTAGTACAATGTTCTATAGTGTTTTGGATCACTAAAACCTCTTATATGACTCTTAATTTGAGTGAAAACAAGAATATGTTGTTGCCAGACTTTTCCTCTAAAAGAAGGCAATTCATTTAGGAAATAGAATGCAAGACAAATGATAAGTGTGCCATACCTGAAATTGTATCCTATTTATTTTGTCCTATTCAAGTTCTCTAGTAATTTCTCTCTTACGACCTCATAGAGGTCAAAATCTTTGCCTTCCTTTACCATCTAGTAAGCAGTGTGAATTGCTATACTAGTGGTGGATCCCTCTTTGTTTGTGAAGTATACTTTATATGCAATACCCATTGGAGCATACCAGACACCTGGGTCAGTTATGTCATGTACCAATAGGGTCCTCTTGTCAAATTAGCACCTTTCAAATCGGTGACCTAATTTTTAATCGATTTCATCACTGGTATAGGTCTGGTGGAACACAACCTAGTAACTGCCCTAATTGCATCCTTAGTGATCTTGTAGGGCTTATCACTTGAGATACATGAAATCATCATGAATTATGATCAAAATGTATCTCACCCATTCATGCTCATTGCAAAAATCAAGAAAAACCTTCCATATGTCTAGCCACTTTGCCCACACATTGGCATATTCTGGTTTATAGTTGACATCATCTAATAGGGTATCCCTTAGCACTTCAAACTTCACATGATTAATTTCATCCAACTTAGAATGAATATATATCCTAACATCTTTTGTGTACACAACATATGTCGAAATGTGTGAAAATTCCCCTTCTTTATCTACCTCCATGGCTTTGTAAGGAAATTTCTTATACTTTGGTCATTATTTTTTAGTAACATCAACTAGTTGTGGAGTCACCATTTCAAACTTCTTTGAATTTAAAAACTAGGGTTTTAAGAAATAGTAGTTCTAATAAATACCTTTGTTTTTCAATCGCTAGGGTTCCAAATTCACCAAGTGCTCTAAATTCTTTCTGTTTTATATGAAAAGGGGGATGGGTTTGATGGTGGTTGTTTGTTTTGGTTTGAATCCTCCTTTCCACAAAACATTCCAAGGGATTTTCAATCGAGTGCTTCTCATATTGAGAGGAGAGTCAACTATTAGATTGGAGTTGCCACTTGGTTTTTTGTTAGGAAATTTAGATATGATCACACAAGATTGCTAACTAATTGTAACATCCACGTTCGTTTAACATAGTAAAACTAGAAGATTTACCATAAAATAATTCAACAAGGTAAAAATGAGATAGAGAAATTTTTTCTTTTTATACATCAAATAATCAAGTAACTACAATTACAAGATTTCTTTTAGCAAATTACAATATACCCATATTGTCTTTTCAATTACAATGTTTACAAATGTAAAACTGTTACATATACAAAGTTGGAATAAATATTGCATCTGAATATCTGACATCTTTATCACAAGTCCTGGCATGTTTCCTGCTTGGAGAGAGAGCATCTTCCCAGTGATTAACCTCCAACCACAGACCGGCGGTCTCCCACACATCTTCCACATAGGAAGTGGCCCTACCCTTCATGAGGAATATAGACCTTAGGTGACCATTGGTAATTTGCCTTTCCCAAGTACATAGTGTTGTATTCTACTTAACTCCATCAACCATACATCCCTAGATACCCTCTACCTAAGTATGATTTCTGATGAATACAGTGAACCGACAATGCATGTAGAAAACAAATGCATTACTTTGGCCAAAGTTTTTAATATTAATATCATTCATAATGAATGTAGTCGATGTGTTCACCCACCCCTACTCGACTTGGATACTGTCATACTCTTGCAATTTAAACTCTTACTTAACTTAGTCATGAATTAGTTTAATCCATGAGTCATAATAATAATACTTTTAGACTTAAATAAGACTATACGACATAACCATTCCATTGGTTGGTAATCGAATCTAGGGTTACCCTAATATCCTTTTAATATGATATTATAATAAAACATATCTTTTATCTAGGAATTCTAGAAATGCCAATAACCCTTGATTAACTCAACCAAGGTTAAGAATAATATACTTCTTAAATAGATAATGTCTCCTACACGAAGGAACATAGAATAACTTTGATAATGATTGTAAACAAAACATATCTTATGTATAAACATCCTTACAAGGTTGTTTTCCCTAGTATACTTAGCCTATTCACTTGTGTTGGATCTCTTCATAAACAACAAAGATAAATAGTTTTAAATGGATCTCTCATAATAACCTTATTCCATTTTCCTTAGTAACTCTAAGTTACAATCTTTAGCTATGACATAAAAGTTTACTAACAATTCAAATGATTCTAATTCTCTTGGTAGATAATCACTATTTGTGATGCATATATAAAGTATACAATACAATATATATAAACAACATATCTTTAATACTATACAGTCCAAGTAGAGAATATGAAAACAAGGTTCATTCACGTGAGAGCCTAACATTTGGTTATCTCACAATCATTCAAATGACTCATTATAAACTTATTCGATTAGAGATCTGTTTCAAAGCTAACAACAAGTATGACAGTCTCTTACTTAAAATGATCTCTTATCCTCCATTCAATGTGTTAAAATGATTATAGAACTATAACCAAAATAACAAATGGTCGATGTAGCACATTGTAACATACTACTCACTTGATTTACCAAGAATAAACCATACGATTTGCATTCATTGCCCTCATCAATCATGGAGATAGATCAACTTAGTTTACCTAGAATGTTAACTACATTTTCCTCTTGTTGATACACTACTATTTCTAACTGTTACACCATGGTGCAGGAGCACCTACCTGACAGCTGGCCTTCATGAGGCAGTTAGTTAGTTTGAGTCTTGTTTATGTTTCCAAGAAGGTCTGATAAGACCAATTGCATGTAATAAGGTCAAGATGATCATGATAAGATCATGCTGACCAGGCTTTGCTATTTTTAGTTAGTTTGTTAGAACAGTTGTCATGATGTATGTTCGGTTGGATCTCCCAGCCGCTTGGAGAGTTCCCAGCCGCTTGGAGTCGGGTCAGTAGTACTCGCAGGAAAATCTATTTAAGCATGAGGATCGGTTGACTGTAGATCATCGATCAATAGTATAGTATTGCATTGAGTAGGGGAGTTAGAGTGTGCTGTGTGAGAAACAGTATATTGTATTGCATCTTTGAAATCAATAAAGATCCTGTTGTCTTCGTTTTCTGTTGATCTCCTTTGTGTAATCGATTTGCTGGTTTGGGTGGTTTCATGGATTCACTGATCCATTCCACCGGTTGATTCGTCTGATCGGTGGAATGGTTATGTACAGTAGGGTAGGTGTTAGTTTGTTTGTTCGCATGCAGGTGTGCAGGATCACCGTCGAGAGGTGTTGAAGACCCTAGCATGGGCATGTGCTAGGTCGAGCTGATAAAGTGTGGAAGATCACCCTGAGAGTGGATCGGGTCATCCCAAGAGGATTGGCGAAGTGAAAATTTGCTAAGGTTGGAAGTTTGCCAAAACGGCATCATCAGGATATTTCTGCGTATATCCTGCAGTCGCTTCGGGCATCATCATCCGAGTAAGAGGAGATCGGCATGATGCGGTTGAATGCATGAAGTGAATGAGCGTCGGGGTGATCATCATCAGGAGGTGCCGAGGAGAAGCGTATCGGCATAAGGTTGAAGATCGGGTTGATCGCGGGCCGAAAAAGCTAAGTTTGGCCAACAACAGGATATGACGTCATCATCATCAGGATATACGTCATCAGGATATTTCAGAGCAGCAGGATATTGAGGATCTGCGGGTGACGTCATCATCATCAGGATATACGTCATCAGGATATCGGGTGACGTAAGCATCGGAAGGGACGGTGCGAGGAGTTAAGGTTCGTCATCATCAGGATAAATGGAAGGAACCGGATGTTCTTTATCCTGTTGATTATCATGATGTTGAATATCATGATGCTGAAGGTAGTGAAGACGGAAGTTGTCGCTGAAGTGAACAGTGGACGTCAGGAGGATGTTCGCGCTGGTCGAACATGATGATGCTGTCGATAATCGAATAAGGTGATGCTGTTGACAGGCGAACGGGCGAGAGCTTGTCATCAGGAGGATATCGGTCGGCACAGTAAATATGATGATGCTGACAGTGTTAAGTCAAATATGATGATGATGATGATGATGATGATGGGCTGCAGACATCCATGCTGTATGTTAAGGTTATAGTGTGGGTGCCTCTGCATCATAGTGGTATCAGAGCTCAGCAAAAGGTCTGGGCTGTTGTGTGTTGATTCTGTCACCGAAAGGACAGAGGTAGAATTGATTGTATGTTGTGTGTTGATTGAGAGGTTGACAAAATGCCTCCGAAAGGTAGTGGTACTGCAAGGGAATTGCAGGAGATGAAGGAGAAACATGCCAGAGAGATGAGGAAGATGAAGGAGCTTGCTGAAGCACTTCAAGCCAGGCTTGTAGCCCTGGAAAAGAACAAAAAGAGGGAAGTGGCAGACAGTGAGTCTGAAGAAGATGAAGATACTGTTGAAGAGTATGAAGAGGTAGTTGAAGATCTGGATGCTGAAGACCAGAGATTAGCAAAACTGTTAAAGGCAGTGCAGAATGATAAACCTAAGGTAAAGGTTGATGTTTCCAAGTATACTGGAAGTTTGAATGAAGATGAGTTACTGGATTGGATTGCTGCACTGGATAATCACTTTGAATGTGAAGATGTTGCTAAGGATCAGAAGGTAAAGATTGCAAAGACCAAGTTAGGAGGTCATGCTTTGGTTTGGTGGGATTATGTACAATCTGAGAGAAGGAAACAAGGGAAGTCAAAGATCACTTCATGGGATAAAATGGTAGCAAGGATCAAAGGTAAATTCTTGCCAAGGGATTATGAAATCCAGATGTTTAAGAAGCTGCAATTTTTAAAGCAGAAGGAAAGGGATGTGAAGGCATATACTAAGGAGTTTTATAAGTTAAGTATGAGATCTGGTCATCATGAGAATGAGGTAGAAAAGGTGGCTAGGTACTTGGCTGGTTTGAGATTTAACATACAGGATGAGTTAGTTTTAGCTAACCCTAAGAATGTGGAGGATTGTTATCAAATGGCAATCAGGATTGAAGAAAAGGTGAAAAGAGGACATGATAAGTCCATGAGAGGAAGAGGAAACAATATGAGGGGAAGAGGAGCAGCCCCTACACAAAAGCAAACAAATGAGGGTCAAGAAGACACTGGTAAAGGACAGGGACAGTCTGATTTCAGAGGTGGATGGAAAGGTAATAAAGGAAGGTTTGGAGGTGGTAGAGGTTCTACTACATTTTCAGGAAAATGTTACACCTGTGGAGAGTTTGGTCATCCATCCTTCAAATGTCCAGAAAACAAAGGTTCATCATCCAGAAATGATAGAACTACTGACAAGAGGGTACAACTTGTACAAGAAGAGACAGTAGAGCAAAGTGTGCAGAGTTCAAACACTTATCAAAGAGATAAGGAGCCTGATAATTATGCATACCCAGAGAGTGGAGAGTCCTTGCTGATGAGAAGAACAGTGACTACCATGAAGGTACCTGACAAAGAATCCCCACAAAGAAGAGCCCTTTTCAAGACCATATGCAAGAGCAAAGGTAAGGTATGTAAGGTTGTCATTGATACTGGTTCAACAGACAACATGGTATCTCAGGAAATGGTGGATAAACTGAATTTGGAAAGGATTCCACATCAACACCCTTACAAGGCATCTTGGGTGAGTGATAGTCAATCACTTTTTGTCTCTGAACAGGCATATGTGGATTTTCAGATTGGAGCATATCAGGATAGAATTTTGTGTGATATTTTGCCCATGGAATGTTGTCACCTACTGTTGGGTAGACCATGGCAATTTGATAGAAGGGTACTGTATGATGGGTATGCTAATACCTACACCATCAAGAAGGATGGGAAGACTATTAAGTTAATGCCATTGCAGGCAGATGCTGCAGCACAGGGGGCAGCCAAAATCATTTTAATGGGAAAGAAGGAGTATGTGCAGATGCCTAGAGGAGCAGGCATAAAGGCAGTTGGGAATACTGCAGGAAAAGGAGTTGTTAAGGACAACAGGTTGAAGAAAGTTTTAGTTTTGACTGACAGAGGTCAGCAGCAGGTGCAGAAACAGGTTTGCAAACAGCAATCAGTTGAGAGGAATGACAAGGATGTTGTCATAGTTGGGACTATTGCTTGTCCTATAAAGATTGAAAGGAAGATAGAGTTGAACATTGCAGAAGTTCAAGAGGCAGTTCAGACAGAGGTTCTGGTTAAACACAGGGTATGTGAGAGAAAGGCCTACATCAACAGGCATGGGGATTTACTTGCCAGAAGACAAGTTACAGTTCAGAATTCTTGGAGCAGCCAAGCGCCAGCAGAGGATACAGCTGGAACAGATCAGCATATTGCAAAGGTAAAGTGTAAAGGTGGAGGACTTCCGCATACTAAACTCATGGGACATGAGTTCTTTTCTGTTGGGGAGTATGGTGCAGGAGCACCTACCTGACAGCTGGCCTTCATGAGGCAGTTAGTTAGTTTGAGTCTTGTTTATGTTTCCAAGAAGGTCTGATAAGACCAATTGCATGTAATAAGGTCAAGCTGATCATGATAAGATCATGCTGACCAAGCTTTGCTATTTTTAGTTAGTTTGTTAGGACAGTTGTCATGATGTATGTTCGGTTGGATCTCCCAGCCGCTTGGAGAGTTCCCAGCTGCTTGGAGTCGGGTCAGTAATACTCGTAGGAAAATCTATTTAAGCATGAGGATCGGTTGACTGTAGATCATCGATCGATAGTATAGTATTGCATTGAGTAGGGGAGTTAGAGTGTGCTGTGTGAGAAACAGTATATTGTATTGCATCTTTGAAATCAATAAAGATCCTGTTGTCTTCGTTTTCTGTTGATCTCCTTTGTGTAATCGATTTGCTGGTTTGGGTGGTTTCATGGATTCACTGATCCATTCCACCGGTTGATTCGTCTGATCGGTGGAATGGTTATGTACAGTAGGGTAGGTGTTAGTTTGTTTGTTTGCATGCAGGTGTGCAGGATCGCCGTCGAGAGGTGTTGAAGACCCTAGCATGGGCATGTGCTAGGTCGAGCTGATAAAGTGTGGAAGATCACCCTGAGAGTGGATCAGGTCATCCCAAGAGGATCGGCGAAGTGAAAATTCGCTAAGGTTGGAAGTTTGCCAAAACGGCATCATCAGGATATTTCTGCGTATATCCTGCAGTCGCTTCGGGCATCATCATCCGAGTAAGAGGAGATCGGCATGATGTGGTTGAATGCATGAAGTGAATGAGCGTCGGGGTGATCATCATCAGGAGGTGCCGAGGAGAAGCGTATCGGCATAAGGTTGAAGATCGGGTTGATCGCGGGCCGAAAAAGCTAAGTTTGGCCAACAACAGGATATGACGTCATCATCATCAGGATATACGTCATCAGGATATTTCAGAGCAGCAGGATATTGAGGATCTGCGGGTGACGTCATCATCATCAGGATATACGTCATCAGGATATCGGGTGACGTAAGCATCGGAAGGGACGGTGCGAGGAGTTAAGGTTCGTCATCATCAGGATAAATGGAAGGAACTGGATGTTCTTTATCTTGTTGATTATCATGATGTTGAATATCATGATGCTGAAGGTAGTGAAGACGGAAGTTGTCGCTGAAGTGAACAGTGGACGTCAGGAGGATGTTCGCGCTGGTCGAACATGATGATGCTGTCGATAATCGAATAAGGTGATGCTGTTGACAGGCGAACGGGCGAGAGCTTGTCATCAGGAGGATATCGGTCGGCACAGTAAATATGATGATGCTGACAGTGTTAAGTCAAATATGATGATGATGATGATGATGATGATGGGCTGCAGACATCCATGCTGTATGTTAAGGTTATAGTGTGGGTGCCTCTGCATCACACCACAAATACAGAAGGTTTACCTTACTGGAAAACTCTTATAATCACCTATGATATAGCGATGTTCAAACTAAAAGATCTATTCGAATAACTCATGATTTGCATAACCTGAGAAATACCTGACAGTAGACAAACTTCAGTTGGCTGAGATATGCAAATTAGACATAGGGTTGACACCACAAGACTATGTATTCCCTCTCTAAGTTCCTCTGCCTACATTTGATCCTTACTACCCCTGCTCTATTCTCTACAAATTCTTCACTTCATCCTCTCCCACTCGACTGAGTCATTACTAATCATATCCCTTAGGCACAACTCCTTCAGGGTTGCCTTCATTTTCTCTTAACAGAAATTTGGTTTCGAATTTAAAGACCTCATAACAGTCACCAGTGACTTAGTCATAAACTAAATTTGATTTTTAATCAAAAATCCACATGGCAATTGTTGAAGGCTGCCAATTGGTTTAATTGGTTGGACAGTTCAAAACAAAGTCATCCTTATTAGGATGAGGCTGACACTCAAAGAAATATATAACACTAATCTTTTAATGATCATTACATATGGTTTGATCCACTACTAACAATTATAAAGGCTCTACTATATTTTGGCTTACAGTTTCCCTCCATACCGTCGATTCATTAAGAGGTATTATCCTCTTATGATGCAAAGGCATCTATATGTATATATTGATTACATCAATAATAATTTAATTGATTACATCAATTATAACCCTCATATCTTTACCTATTTCATTAGGTAGATACATTTTATTCATTAATAAGATATTATTAAACCATGGAATACATATATCATGATTGGGTTGAGCTTGTCTCGCCATCATAATCCATTGACAAATATCACATAATAAAACTTCAACAAAAACATCTTAACGTTTACAAATCGTTATAACATGTCAAATATCTTAATAATAGTATTAAGATAATCATTTTATGACAATAATGTCGTAATATTTACATTGATCGTAAATAGTTATAAATCAAAATCAAATGACGTCGTTAACGTTATTAACGACTAAGATGACTTAATATGACTTAGCAAGTTTTTACAACAATATCGACTACCTGTTGATTTGGTTCAGAAGTAAACTGACAAGACAAAGCTTACCTCTTATGACACCACAATTCACATTTTCGTTAAACACTTTATACTCAGTTTGGCAAATAAATCACTTGTAACCCGAGGTCTATATCTCTCTCATGGAAATATACTCTCTCTCTTTTCTCTGAGAGTCATCTGATAACCTGTAATCCTGTTTCACTTGTCATCAAACAATATGTGATTAGTGCATCATTATTCAATTAATTCGACTAATAAATCAAATCTCATAATACAAATATTAAATCAATAATAACATAATCATTTCTATGATTTCAATAAATGACATTTAATATAATCCATTTTTTTCCTTTTCATCAATCTAAACATCATAATAAATTTACTTATGCCCAAGTAAAAAGTAAAAGTATAGCAAGACAAACATTGGGGATGTAGCACTAATGATTTTATGCTCTTGAAACCCTAATTAAAGAAAAACAATAATCAAATCTATAAATTACGACAAATACAATGAGAATTAGACAAAGGGTAGAGAACCTTAACTAACTATGTTTCATAGTCCAGAAAATAAAATTGTCAGGGACAATGGTGATGGCGCCCTAGTCCAAGAGGTAAATTTTTCTGTAGATTCTTGATCTCTTGTGGGCACTGATCTCTGTTGTGTTTTCTATTTTTCATGATCTAACAGTGGAGGACAATGGTGATGGCACCCTAGTCCACTAAGGAAGATTCTTCTTGATGTCGGAAGCTCTGCTAACCCTAATGCTCACTATCCAGTCTGTTTCTGAGTCTTCAGATGCAAAGGACAATGGTGATGGAGCCCTTGTCCTGGAATCCCACACAGTGTCTGCTTCTTTTTAGATTTGAGATCTTCAATGTCTACCTTTCTTCCCTACAACTCCACTTTCTCCAGATTCGATAACTGTAACATGCAATCACAAGGAGTGTAGGAGGGGGTTGTGGTGTTTAGAAGCTTTCCTCATTCAAGCCCCAGAGAGACATTCAAGTCTTCTAAACACTGTTGTAAAAGAGAGAGTGCGTGTCCTTGTGGGACAGAGGCAAAAATGCAAATGATAATGATGATAAAGAACAATAAATGTCACCTTGATGATGAATCTCTCATGGAAGGAAGATGCTCTTCAATGCCATGAGGAGAAGATGCAATCCAACTTGCAAAAACAAACACAATAACAATGCTATGCTCTGCAACACAATGAAGATCACAAGTATGCCAATAGCTCTTGAAACATAAACATCCTCTAGTTTGCAAATGATAAACTAATCATGCTTATATATGCATATACTAAGATTCCCACCAAGAATTTCATATTTGAAACTTATGATGTCAGCCTGGAGACCAAATAACGGTCACAAACCCGACATTTAAATTTAGGGTAGACCCAAAATAGGGATGGACTAGGGTGATAGTGCCCTTGTCCACCCCTGTCTTTGCTCAATGATCATTAAATTAGCACCTGATTGTTGTGCCTTGCACACACGCCCCATTCTAAAACATGGGGACCCCCCCTCTTTTGTTTTGACTAGTGAGTCATTTGGTCTTCTGATCTCTCAAAGTGGTTGTATGATCTAAAGTATTTTTGCCCTAGATAGAAAGATGACATGGAAAAATCACTTCAAAATCTACTAGGGTAGGTTGTTACTTTCCCTTTGAGGCCCTTGAATTGGTATTTTACGCTAAAACTGGCCTCAACCGACCTTTGCACTGATTTCGAGTCTGTCAGACCTAGCGCTGAAAAATGCCTCAACCGACCTATGCGCTAAAACCTTATCGCTCCAACCTCTGCGCTAATTTTTCTTCCGTCAGACCTTCTGCACTAAAGTTTGTTCCAATTGACCTTGCGCTAAAAGCGTCAACCTCTGACTTAGTCGGATCCCCCAAAAAACCTCGCAGGTCAGATGAATCAGAAAGTCCCGCTAAATAGTGCAAACTGAACTTCTCAGATTTGCGTTGAATGTTGCCTCGTCTGACCAGGTTGGAGACCTCCAATTTCTCCGCCAAGTCAGACCAACCAAAAATACGCGCTGACAATCTGTACCCCTGAGTATTAATGGCAGATTGACATGGTTTAAATAGGGAATTAACAAGTCTTAAATCATTTTTAATTGCCTATTTCAACTGCAAATTTTGAGCTCTGTTCTTCCCTGCTGACATCGCTCGAGCTAGAACCCGCGACCTCCCCCTACAGTTTGAATCCGTGCCGCCATCGTTGCAGGTAGGGTTTTACACCTTTTTATTTCAAGTTTTTTGGAGGTTTTTTACAGTTGACTTCCAGTGGGCCATTAGGGTTTTTCTTTGAGGAATGGCTGACGAATTACAATATTTCTAAGTTAGGGTTTGGTAGATTTAGTCCTTCAGTTTTGAAGCCCTAGACTAGAATTCTGGTAAGAAGACCGAGATCCGGGGTGCCTTGAACAAATCTAGAATTTTAGGGATTTTAGCCCTATAACCTCTGCGCACTAAGTTGGCGCTAAATCAACCTCCAACCGACCTTCAAACCAAAGCCCATCTGAGTTGGTCTGACACCCCAGAATTTAGCGCGAAAAGCCTAGCACCCAGTTGCACTAAGATTGACTTCATCCGACCCTCGCAACCAATATGCCATTTTCAATTGGGTCGGATGATTTCAAAAATTCTGCAAACTCAGAAAACTTTTTGCACTAGAAATACCTTTGTCCGACCCTGCGCTAAAATACCCTGTATCTGACCTAGTCAGATGATGAACATTCCCTTGCGAAGTTGGTACTGCTCGAAAACCCCGCTGGAAGGGCTCCTCGAACTTAGCGCTTAAAATTGCCTTGTCCGACCTGCACAGTATTATCCCTCATCTGACCTGGTCGGACCCCGTTGAAACCCGCGCAGGTCAGACCGACCAAATTTCCACGCAGGAAGAAGTCGTGTTGCATGAACGTTGTTTTGTGCCAGATTGCCCACTGACCGACTTGCAAACCATCCGAGGTCGAAGACCTCTAAATCCCGCGCAAGTCGGAGACCCTGAAAATAGCGCAAAATCTAGAATGCAAGAAGGAGACCTAAACTCGAGGTCGAACCTGTCTGATTTCCCCGCTAAGGTCGGACAGCTTCCATTGTAGCGCTTTTCTTGCTCAAGGTCGGACAACCTTCAAATTAGTGCAAAACCCTCTAATTAGCCGAATTTGTTAAAGTTTCTTTAGAGAGGGTTGTTCAAAGTAATGCAATTAATGTTGTGATGCAGTAATAATGATATTTTGGGTGAAATTCCTTGCAACATTTGATGTATACTTGCATGTAGTGCCTTTTCATTTGAACTTAGTTTTCCTTCAAATGCATGCTTGTAATGAATGGCAGATTTATGTTGGTTTATCTAATCCTAGGAGTGTATTAGGAAGTTGACTTGGTACCAAACTTGTAAGGTCCAATTTTGCAGACTAGATGACTACACGGGCTCAAGCTATGAAGTATGAGTTCAAAGGGATACCTCCAAAGACTAGAATCCACTCTGGGTGGAGCAATGTAGGAGACACCGATCTAGGTCATATCGACCTAGATGATTTCAGACTTAGAATCTTTGGACCCACTCCAACTCCCTGGGCCAAGAGACTAAGATATAGTGGGCTTGGACAAACAGCTGCCTTTCCAAGCTCGGTTCAATGTGCAAAATTAATGGCTAGTTGTGCAGAAAAATATGATGTTGTATCCAGACAAATACAGACAGCTAACAGAGAAGTCCTAGCTGATTTGACCCCGCCTGCTTTGGCAGAGATGCTGGATATCCCATGGCATAAAACCATGACTATGCGCAATAGACAAGCATCCAAGGAAGCATATAATAAGGATGTGGAAGGATGCAGGAAACATATAAATGACCATTGGGTTAAGAGCAAGAAGTTTGCTCTCGTCAAGCTCCCCATAGTATTATACATAAGTGATTTCCACGATGAGATTGGGGATATCATAACTTTCTTGAGTAGAGTATAAGGGTTGCCAACTGCTTCCACCTTTGAAGATTAGATGTTTATCATAATTTAAGAAGTATTGAAGGGAACCAAGTTTAATTGGTCACAGATCCTTAGTGACAATATTCATGAAGCTTTCAGCAACTTCAATGAGAAAAAGTATTTCAGGTGGACATCCTACGTCGTTTATGCATTGGCGAGAATGAATCATTACGACGGATTGTCCAAGGTTGGAGAAATTGGAAATGATGAAAAGACACAGGTCAAGGTGTATGAATGCTATCCTCAGTTGACCTCGTCTCAGTCCTTGATACATTTCAAACGGGTCAACGATGCATTCACTATGTATATAGCAAGGAAGTTGCAAGGTAATATAGCCTTGAGGATTTCTACCGAGGCCATAAACGAAGTAATCCAATATGGTCGGTGGTATATCCAGTTTGAGAAATTTACATATATCAGAGTACAAGGCTTCACTAGAATGGCATATAGATTGCCAAGATACCCCGATGATAAGATAGTGCTCCTAGAACTATCTAGGCAACTGATACCATGCGCGGAAAAGCTCAAGCACCTGCACAAAACAAATGTCCAGTTCCCCATTAAGTTTGGCAAAGGACTCTATGCATGCCCCTCTCTTGCCTCAGCTAAATATTCGGATAAAGAGCTCCAACTCCTGAACTTACACTATTACAATGCCAGGAGTCATTTTGACCCAAATCAAGTAATGGAGAAGTTTGTAAGCAAAAAGTTGTTTCATAAGGACCATATTGAAGATTTCTAGGCCAACTGCCCCGATGACTACGAGGTCATGAAAAAGGCACATGCAAGGCTATCCTTAGATTTTATTAAAAAATTCCATATAATGGCAGTACCAGACCAGTTATAGGATGATGAGAATGTCATGGTCAGAGGTCCATGGGAGGCACAATACCACCTACCTATCCCATTACCCAATTGGGCAAATGCTGAAGAGAGCTCCTTGGATGTGATTATGAAGGAGCCAATTAGATTAAGTAAGGCATGGGTCAGAGCGCAGGTGGGTGTTCTGAGGGGGCAAGGAGTCCAGTTGACCTATGCGGCAGTAGAATCAGACAAAGACTCCGGTGGAGAGGAAGATGAGCCCATACTAGTAACCGATGATACAAAGCCAGCCGGGGAGAAAAATTCAGACATTGAGGAACATGCCCCCTTGGCAACAAGGGCGGGAAAAGTGAGGAAGCCTCCCATAAGGTCTCCTCGAAAGAAAGATCCACCTCCTTCTACTAGGGCCAGAGCTTCTAAAAGGAAAGATATGCCAAGTAGTGCTGGGGAGGCCTCCAAGGCCAAGAAGGTGAAAGCGAAAGTAGCAAGCAAGGAGGATGCTGCAACCAGAGATGATCTAATTCCTCCAACTACCCAATCCCTCATATCGGATACCGGAACTATTGTCTCGACTTCCACTCTTTCTACTTCCATCCCTCCTCCTTCTTCCATTTCATCCACTTCTCCCACCACTTCAGCTATCATAGTGCAGGAATCATCTCCTTCCGCTTTTCTTACCTCTGACATTACTACCACCTCTTGCTCACTGACGATCTCCTCCAGTGATTCTAGTAGCCCCATTTCTTCCACTCTCGCCATTTCATATCCCTCTACTACATCTACCCCTTCTCCCTTACCATTGCCTCCCATATTAACCATCTTATCGCCGCTACTTTCGTTGCCTTCGTTGGCTCTTTCTTCATCCTTTACCATTTCCTCTTCCTTATCACTAGCCTTAGCTAATTTGACCCAAATTAGTACGCCTTCCTTCACAATTCCTTCTGCTATCCCCATTTCACAAATGCTGGCAGATTCATTGGAAGTACCTTTGTTGACTGGTATTGAGAAGATTTCTGCAAAATTGGAGTTGCAGGAGCACGAAGTAATGACTGACAAGAACGAGGAAGTATTGACTGGTGTAAATGATGAAAGCCTCCTCGACACATCAGACGGTGTAGAAATAATTGATATATCTGATAGTCCCTCGATCAAGGATCTGACAGAAGGAGTTTTGAAGATTGCACAGGAGAACGTGATTGAAAGCCTGAAAGAATTAGCCCAAGGAGAAAAGGAGAAGAGTCCTGAACCGGAGCAAGAACCTTCTAAAGAACTAGCTGTGTCAGATAAAGATGGAGCTACTGAGTTGAACAAATCTTTCGCTCCCGAATGGCTGTAGGGTAGGATGGTATATCTAGAACCCCAGATCGAAGTAATGCAAATTGATTTAAGCACCATCCTATCGTAGGCTCAAAAACCTCTGAAACAGAAAAAGGCTAAGGTCCAATCAAGGATTTACAAGAGTGAATCAGGCTCAAGGATCGCAGAAGTGGCAGTCCCGCCGGCTGACGTAGCAAGAGATCAGGTCAGGGCAGAAGAATTATGTAATATCTACAATTGATTTGGGCCCAACCACCCGCACTCAAAGGGTAGATGATTTCAAGGGATCAGTCACGTCAATTTTGGAGTAGTTGGATAGGGACAAAATGTCCAAAAGGGAGTTAAAACGGCAGAATGAGGAGCTCAGAGCATGCCTTCAATTTCTAGTAAAGCTGGTGGATGCAGGAGGAGATTTAAGGACAGTGCCTACTTTCTTATCTACTGATGAGATGGCAAAATTGAGTGAGGTTAGGTCAAAGTCTCAAGGCGTCAAGAATTGGTTGGTAGGTGTTTTTGAAGCTGGATGTGACACCATAAGTGCCTCTGCTCAAGCCCACCAACGAGCGGTGGATTTGCATAAAAAATGGAAGGATTTGTGAGATGAATGTGATTCTTTTGATGAATATTACTCTCACATGTATCTGTGAATTAAGGGTATCAGAGAATTGCCAGCTCAAACCTTGGTTACAGAAAATATTTTGACTGGGGATAGGCTCCCAAAGGCTATTGAATGGTATCAATAGTTACTTCTGAGAAAGGAGACCTTTGAACAAGTAAAAGAGGCATACAAACCAGCCGATGAGGAACTAAGATCTGTTATATATGATATCAATGATGCCTTGAGAAGTTGTAGGGAAGAATCCTTCAATGACTATGCTCCTTTTGAGGCTGAGAGATGCAAAAGTAAGCTGCATGCAATATTATTTGAAGACACTGCACTAAGCACGGAAGAACAGCTGGATAAAGCAAGTGACCTCAGAGCTGAGTTCAAGGCATTCCATAGGGCAGAGGCAGATTTTGAAAGGATATATGCCAGATTCAGTCAGGAACTGGAGGTATTCGACTATAGGGTACATCATTTGAAGGATCCGGACCCATCTGACATCAATCCAGCACTTGAAGCATGGCTAACCTATCGAAATAAGCTGGCCAGCGAGGATAGCATCAATTTGGATAAGGAATCTTAATACTATCTGAATATTTTAGTGATTCAATCTCGTCACCATTGTAAACTTGACATATCTAGACAGCATGTGACTCATTTTTGTCTTGTCCTTGCTCCCAAAATGAGCCTTTTCACTAGTATACTGAGTTGGCTAGTCAAAATGACTAGATTCAATGTATCTGGGGCTATTTTTTCATCTTTTTCATAAAAGACAAAATGTAATCCGGGAATTAATATGGGTTATTCTTGATGTAATCTAGACCGTCGGTGTTGAGTTAATCTCCACCGTTCATTTGAGAGCTAGGGTATGCTGCTTTCTATATAAAGGGCTGTCGTTTCCACTTTTTCAAGAGAGATTTTGATGGCAAATTGTTGACTCTGTGCCATTTGAATTATACAAAGCAAGTTTCTGCGGCATTTCTGAGAATTTGTATCTTGTGTTGATTCATTGTGGTTTTCATGGTTTACTTCTTGCTCTCCCATAGTTAGATTAGTTGTGCTTTTATAATGTTAGAGGTTTGCTGAAGTATTTGATGAATATTCCAAGTCCACACTTTTAGTTGTTTGCTGATGGTAGATAGCTGTGTAAAGTTAGTTTGGGCTTAATATTTGTACTGAAGTTCAACTGCATTCATGATTTAAGTTGCACCATTTATTGGGCATTTAACGAATGAATGTGGTCTGAAAATCTTTCGACTTCCATTGAAGATAGCACCGTTTTCTGCAGCACTGTAACACCCATTTCTGTTTGGTAACTCAGAAAACTGGTTTAAAGTTTGGGAATATCTGTCTACTAAAGATAACCCTTGTATTGTGAATGTCACTTAGGATCCTTCTAAAACCCTAAACCTTTGTACTTTCTTTAAACTCACTAATTAGTTGTTAGAATAAAAGTTCAGCAACATCTTACTTTGTTTATCAGCTGAAAATCATAACAGGGTTGATGTGTATTTGCTCCCCCAAACCTGAAGATTTGTGGACTACATGTAAGGCCCCTTGTAGGCACAACTAGAACATAACCATTGAGAGATTCCAAGCAAGCTAAGACCTAGTTGTATTATCCTTGGAGTAGTCTTATTTAGGGTAAGATACTTTTCAAGAGAGGTGTGAAATCAGCAATCACACCTACATTGCTGTGTGTTAAAACCACCATCAATAGAATTGGCGCTAGAAGGAGGGCCCCTTTGTTTTGCTAAGATCAGCAAGTCTGGGGACTAGATAGAGACACACTAGATCCAGCTCAGCTGGAGAAGAGCTGTTGTCTCTAATAGAATTCAGGAGAACAAGAAGGGATCAAGGAATACCCAAGGCTCCTCGAGCTCAATCAGCCCCCAGAAATACTACTGCAGCTCCCATTAATCCTTCCATCATGGCTTACTTTGCAGGGAATAACCAGTCCCCTCTTCTATTCAATAACTACCATGATATGCCAAAAAACCCAAATAAGTTCTGCTCAAAGTTCAGGGTACATGACCCAGATAGGACCGCGGATGAACACATTAAGATCTTTGAGGCTAATATGTTCATGTTGCAGGTACAACATGAGGATGTGATATGCCAGTTGTTCCCCTATTCTTTGCAAGAAGAAGCTTACTACTAGTTTGCCAACCTCCCAGCGGCATCCATAAATTCTTGGCCAAATCTGAAGACTGCTTTTCTGAATAGGTTCCGTATGCCTACCACCCTATCTGATCTTTACCGTTCTTTTGTGGAGATCTGGCGGGAGGAAGGTGAGATGATCAGTACCTTCAACAACAGGTTCCAGAAAGCTTACAGTCGTCTGCAAGCCCCCTACACTATAGATTAGGCTGCTGCCCTACCTATCTACTATGCTACTGTAGATAAACTTACCTCCATGTTTGCAAGGAGGGCTAACCCGGTACCAGCTAGTCTAGCCGTAACATATTCTACTGCTGTCGAAGTAAGTACCCAACTTGGACAAACAGCCTCTGGCCCACTGAATCACATAGGGCCTATTGCCATGCCAAATCAAATCCCCATGATAAATCATGCATTGGCCAATCGTACCCCTGTAATGAACCCAGTCCCGAACCCAGCTGCCACACAAGCCTTAGTAATCCATCCAGGTAACCCAGTAGCTGAAATGCCTCCAGCACAAATGCCTTTCCTACAGTCTTCAGAAGTGGCAAGGACCAAGGAAGACAGAGATGACATCAAAGAACTGGTTGAACAGATGAAGAAGCTCACTGCTGAAGTTACTCACCTCAAAAACTAGAATACTTATTTGCAACAGAAGGGACATAATCAGCAACATTTCTAGAACCAGCAGCACTCCCAGAATCAAGGCTAGAACCAGTTTCCAAATCAAAATCAGAGCTTTTAGCAGCGGTCAAATCGATCCTAGAACACTAGACCAAACAATGGGGGAGTGCCTTCACCCTTGGAGAATCAGAGCAGCGACACCAGACCCCCAGGTCATGTAATGTTAGCTGAAGCTACTTTATCTACTTGGTGTAGATTGCACAACACCAATGCCCATTCTGAGTTGGATTGCCCAGAATTCCAGATTGCTTCCAGTATCTTCCAAATGGAGATTCAGAATGTTGAAAATCAAGAGACTCCACCAACTGGGTATGAGATTGTCCCCTCTCAAATGTATGATGCTGCTCTCATTCTTGATAGTTATACATTTCCATTTCAAGATGACAACCAACCTGAAGAAGAAGAGTCTGAGGAAGTTAATGCATATCAGCAGTACAACAAGACTCCTTACAACCTAAGGAGTAGCAAGCCAAAAGGCCCTTTCACCACTTCCATTCCCCTGAATAGTTATCAAATCCCGCCCGATCCTCAGGCTACCAATAATCCTAAACCCCCGAAAATCCCTCTTCAAACCATACACCATGATACCATTGCTGATATAGCAAAATTTCAGCATGCTGATATGGTGAAAATGGGGCAATATGTGGCTGATGAGCTTAAAAAGATGAAGGTCAGTCTTTCTGTGTATGAGCTATTTAAAATACCTGAGGTTAGAACATCTTTCTTTCAAGACATAGGTGCTGGAGCTAAGATTGATCGTACCCCAAGAGAAAACATCGCCAAGGATAACATTGACAAGGGGAAAGAAAGGATACATGTAATTGACATGGAACAAAAAATGACGCTGTATAAAGACAGGAGAGAAAGTCTGCCTTTCCTCTTAACACTCAGGATTTTCAACAAAAACCTTCATAATTGTTTGGTAGATTCTGGTGCTTTCACAAATGTAATGCCATTGTCTGTCTGCAAGGCACTTGGACTTACTCCAGCCAAGTCCTCCAGAAAAGTGACACAGTTAGACAAAACCGAGGTGAATGTGGTTGGTGAACTGAATCGGATACACATGCAATTGGCTTCTGATCATAGGGTGCAGCAATACATCGATATTCAAGTGGTGGATATTCCAGATCAATATGGTATGCTTTTAAGTAGAGATTGGTCCAGGACCTTGAATGGGTATATGGCAATAGATTTCTCTCATATGTGGTTGCCATGGAAGGGGTTAGCTAATCAGATACGTATTGAAAGAGAACCCAAGATGAAGCATATGATCACAGAGTTTAATCAGCCCAACGAAATTCTATTTTCAGAGGTTGATTTAGGCGTCTACCTTCCCCGCATCAATCCGCAAAAGAAATTCTTATGCTGAGTTGCTTAAGATCTCCCAAACCTTTGATAGAAAGACTAGAAGGTACAGCGGCATACATTTAGTCAGATGGTGGAGAATCTTCAGAGGAGGACAAGCCCAGAGTTTTCAAAGGATTTCATGGTTTTGTAGCCAGATTTGTGCAAGATCAAACCGCTGTTGGGAGGCAGGTTCAAATGGAGGAATTATTATTGCCCAACTGGTGTCGCATACATGATACATCTCATTCTGAATTTACTTGCCAACTATGTCAAGAGGCGATTAAACAAGTGCAAAGGCAACTAAAGGTTCCCATAATCCCAAAGGATGAACCGATTGTTGGAAAGAAGGAGGAATCTGAACCTCTGCTTGAACAGGAGAAGTCAGGGAGACAAAGAGAGGACAACAGGGATTTTTGCTTATGGACCTTGAGATTTGACAGTTCAAGATGTAGACAAGGGTCTGGTGTAGGAGTCGAGCTGATTAGCCCCACTGGGAGTTCATTTCTAACATCACAAAGGCTGCAGTTTCCATGTACAAACAATGTCGCTGAATATAAAGCATTGGTGCAAGGATTGTTGCTAGCACTGCAGAAAAAGGTCAGAATTGTCTAGGTGTTTGGTGATTCTGAGTTAGTGGTGAAACAAGTGAGAAAATAGTACTCATGTAATGATAAGAGGTTGAATAGGTATAGGAACAGGGTTTGGGATTTGATTGAATGTTTCAACGGTTTTAACATCCAAGTCATTCCCAGGAGGCAAAATCATGTTGCGAATGCTTTGGCCCAGACAGCGAGTACATTGGAACCCACTTCCATGGCAGCATTGAAAAAGTTTTCTGTTGAGTTTGTGGCTACGCCATCTGTACCTGATAACGTTACCAATTTCCAAGTTTTTGAGGACAACCAACACATAATCAATTTCCTTTCCTCGTCAGATGTGTTCACTGCTCAAATAATAGATGAAGAAGAGATGGAGCCTGCTGAAATTGATTTGGAAGGAGTACTGAACCTGAAAACAAATACGATCCCAAGAGGAATGGTAGAATTGGAAAGACTGTTTGATGCAGATAATCTAGGAACTCAGAAGAAAGGAGGGTCTTCAGGAGGAAAGTGTGACCCATTTAACTTAGGGACAGAAGAAGATGTGAAGAATGTGTTTATTGGAAAAGCCAGTACAGAAGGCGAAAAGACTAGAATCATACGTGCATTGAGAGATTATCATGAGGTAATAGCCTGGAGTTATGAAGATCTAAAAACTTATGACACCTCGATTATCACGTACACAATCTCGCTGAAGCCAGGGGCGAAGCCTTTCAGGCAAAGGCAGAGGCCAGTTAATGCTCTGCTGGAGCCACTAATTTTCAAAGAAGTTCAAAAGCTGCTATCAGCCAGGATAATATTTCTAGTCAGACATTCTGCGTGGGTGGTGAATTTAGTTCCTGTCTGAAAGAAAAATGGGGAAATCAAGCTCTGTGTTGATTTCCGTAATTTAAATAGAGCCTCTGAAAAGGACAATTACCCGTTGCCTTCACTGGATGAAGTATTGCAGATCGTTAATGGGTCCCAGATGATATCATTTCTGGACGGATACTCTGGTTATAATTAGGTAATGGTGGAATATGAAGATAGATTAAAAACATCTTTCACCTGCAAGTGGGGCATCTATGCATACCGGCGGATGCCATTTGGTTTGATAAATGCTGGCACAACTTTTCAGTGCACAATGGATGTCGCTTTCAAAGGGTTAGTGGGTAAATGCATAATCATTTACATGGATGACCTGACGGTGTTCTCAAAAAGGCGCGAAGACCATGTAGCAGATCTGAGGAAAGTGTTGCAACGATGTAAGGATTATGGCATATCACTTAACCCCAAGAAGTGTATTTTTGGGGTAACTGAAGGAAAGCTATTGGGGCATGTGATATCTGACCGAGGAATATCCATTGACCCGGATAGGATCCAAGCAATACTCAAGATACCCCCCCTTCCAGTAAGAAAGAACTTAAATCATATTTTGGTAAGATCAACTTTGTGCGCAAGTTTATCACAGGATTTGCTGAGATAGTTCGACCTCTCAATGCCATGCTAAAGAAGGATGCTAAAATGGACTGGACTCCAGAAGCCAAGGCCACCTTCACAGATATTAAGCAAGCTATATCCAACGCACCTATTTTGGTCAGCCCTGATTATACTTTGCCATTTCACATATACTCATTCACTTCAGAACATACTTGCGCAGTGATGTTGACATAGAAGAGGTCAGTTGATGATGAAAGGCCCATTGCTTTCATGAGTACTCCATTAAAAGACGTAGAACTAAGGTATCCAAATGTAGAAAAATAGGCGTATGCTTTGGTCAAAGCAGTCAAGAAATTCCATCACTATATCCTGAGAAGTCAATTACCGCCATAGTCCCAAATGCAGTAGTCAAAGCGCTACTGATGCAGAGTGAATTAGGAGAAAGAAGAGGGAAGTGGGTCACCATATTACAGGAATTTGACATAGAAATTCAATCCATGAAATTGGTAAGAGGCCAAGCTTTGACTAAAACAATGGCTGAGGTAGGACCCGACCTGGTTTCTCAACAGTACCTATTAGAGGATGTTTCAAAGGATGAATGGTACGGAGATATAATATTTTACTTGCTTAATCAACACTATCCACAGCAACTAAATTCAGTAAAAAGAAGAGCTCTCAAGCTCAAAAGTAGCAGTTACATGATAAAAGGATCTGTCCTCTACAAGAAGAATCACGAGGGTATTTATCTAAGGTGTTTGGACAAATCAAAAGTTGACCAGGTACTAACCAGTTTTCACGAAAGGTTCGGGATAGGACATGGGTCAGCACATTTGGCAGCTAATCAGGTTCTTTAGGCTGGGTATTACTGGCCAACTTTGTTTAAAGATGCGCATTCACATGTGAGAACCTGTCATATATGTCAAACCACCACACATAGAGAACGCCACATAGCCATGCCATTGCAACCAGTAGTGGAGGTACGACCATTTGTTCAGTGGGCCTCAACTTTATCGGTATGATCAATCCACCTTCTTCTGCGGGCCACAGGTATATTCTAACCGCTACTGACTATTGTACTCGCTGGTTTGAGGCAATAGATTGTAAGCAATGCACCATGAAGGTAGTTGTCAAATTTATTGAAAATCAAATTATCGCTAGATTTGGTTGTCCATTTGCTTTAGTTTGTGACAATGGCCCTGCCTTTTCATCATTACGTTTCTCTAACTGGGCATTCGACTATGGGATCACTCTCAAGTTCTCATCCAACTACTATCCACAAGGGAATGGGGTAGCTAAATCAACAAACAAGAACCTGCTTGAAGTCATTAAGTAACTTTTGGACAAAAACCCCAGAGATTGGCACACTCAGCTCAGGTT
Organism: Cunninghamia lanceolata; assembly: GCA_027924645.1. Lineage (NCBI taxonomy): Eukaryota > Viridiplantae > Streptophyta > Pinopsida > Cupressales > Cupressaceae > Cunninghamia > Cunninghamia lanceolata. The sequence goes on along the minus strand of BSBN01000463.1, from coordinate 3,610,327 downwards.
CACTTTATGGGCTGATAGAATCCAATACAAAGCCACTCTGAACACCTCCCCGTATCACCTGGTTTACAGGATTGAGCCCATCTTTCCCATTCATTTGAGAATCCCGGTACTTCAATTTATGCAAGAATACCTTGAAGCTGACGATCAATTGTCCTCATGATTGGCCCAGTTGTTGCACCTTGAAGAAAAATGCGATGCAGCCATAGAAAACTTTGCCAAACATCAGGAAGTAGTAAAACGATGGTTTGACAAGAGAGCCAAAATCAAAGCCTTCTGTATTTCTGATCTGGTCCTATATTGGGACAAGGCCCATGAGAGAAGGGGAGAACATGGTAAGTTTGACAAACTTTGGTTGGGTCCCTATCAAATCTATGAGATCCTGGGAGACAATACATATCGACTCAAGAGCCTTACTGGTGAGGAGCTGCCATTGCCTATCAATGGCTAGTTCCTGAAGCACTACTTCCAGGCCCCTGAGAGACATTTATGTCTTGTTCTAGTGTATATAGTTAAAGGTTTATTTTCTTTGGTTAGTTTAGGTTGCTGTTAGTTTAGTGCGCTTTCCTACTTTTGCTTTCTCGCTTTTTGCTCTCCTTCGGGTTAGGTGTTTTGTTTAGTTCAGTTGTTCTTTCGCTTTCGCTTACTGCGTCTGTTTTGTCGCGGGGTCATTGTTTCTGATGTGGTGGCAATTGTACAAACCTGCAAGGGTTTCTTTGACGGGTAAGTAATTTGGAATATTTCTTTGAGAAGCCAAGGTTTCCGCTTAGGTCTTGTTGTGGGTTCCGCTATTATACTAGGAAATATGATGTTTGTTCATTGGAAAGGAGTCGTTAGTCGGTGCACCTGAAGTATTTTCTAACCATATATGTCGCACACTTAAAATAATCCTGAAGTAGCTAAACAAGTCTGCGTGATCTTGTGTTAAGTGAAAAATCTTGGGTTTCATTCTTCCACCAACACCAATTCTGCAGATCTAGATGAGGGTGGCAAGCAGTACTAAGTACTGCTGGCCTATCAAGTAAAAATAAAAGGTGTTTTTCAACACTAGACCCACTACAAAGTATCAATGTAAAGGTTATCATTTGAATACTCTCACATAAAGACTGTTATCTGAAGATTATTAGCATCATAGATCATCCAAGATATTATCAAGAAAGAATATCATTGCAGAAGAGTTATTACCAGAAGAATCATCATTTGCTTCTATCCAGACTCATCACATCTCAAAATCGGAGTGTTCTCCTAGTGATAAAATAATCCCAACTCCATAACTTAGCACAAGGGATCTTGGGTGAACTTAGTTGCCAAGGGATGGAAATGAATGGAATTGCACACACTCAGGTTTTCAGGGTATGGAGGGATGCATAGGTTAGCGGTCTTTGATTCTTTGATAAGGCACCATGCTTTCTCGTCTAATGTGTGGGAAACACGAAGATTCTGGGTTCGAACTAACGTTTATCTTGGAAATGCTCTGGAGCATTTCCTAGCAGAGTCACCATTTGTTGTGCCTTGCACACATGCCCCATTCTAAAACATGGGCACCCCCCCTCTTTTATTTTGGCTAGTGAGTCATTTGGTCTTCTGATCTCTCAAAGTGGTTGTATGATCTAAAGTATTTTTGCCCTAGATAGAAAGATGACATGGAAAAATCACTTCAAAATCTACTAGGGTAGGTTGTTACTTTCCCTTTAAGGCCCTTGAATTGGTATTTTGCGCTAAAACTAGCCTCAACCGACCTTTGCGCTGATTTCGAGTTTGTCAGACCTAGCACTAAAAAATGCCTCAACTGACCTATGCGCTAAAACCTTATCGCTCCGACCTCTGCGCTGATTTTTCCTCCGTTAGACCTTCTGCGCTGAATTTTGTTCCGACTGACCTTGCGCTAAAAGCGTCAACCTCTGACTTAGTCGGATCCCCCAAAAAACCCCGCAAGTTAGATGAATCAGAAAGTCCCGCCAAACAGTGCAAACTAAACTTCTTGGATTCGCGTTGAATGTTGCCTCGTCCGACTAGGTTGGAGACCTCTAATTTCTCTGCCAAGTCGGACCAACCAAAAATCCACGCTGACAGTCTGTACCCTCGAGTATTAATGGCAGATTGACATGGTTTAAATAGGGAATTAACGAGTATTAAATCATTTTTAATCGCCTATTTCGACTGCAAATTTTGAGCTCTGTTCTTCCCTGTCGACATCGCCCGAGCTTGAACCCGCGACCTCCCCCTACAGTTTGAATCTGAACCGCCATTGTTGTAGGTAGGGTTTTAGACTTTTTTATTTCAAGTTTTTTGATGTTTTTTAAAGTTGACTTCCAGTGGGCCGTTAGGGTTTTTCTTTGAGGAATGGCTGACGAATTACAATATTTCTAAGTTAGGGTTTGGTAGATTTAGTCCTTCAGTTTTGAAGCCCTAAACTAGAATTCTGGTAAGAAGACCGCGATCCAGGGTGCCTTGAACGAATCTAGAATTTTAGGGATTTTAGCACTATAACCTTCGCACACTAAGTCAACGCTAAATCAACCTCCAACCGACCTTCAAACCAAAGCCCATCTGAGTTGGTCTGACACCCCAAAATTTAGCGCAAAAAGCCTAGCGCCCAGTTGCGCTAAGATCAACTTCATCTGACCCTCGCAACTAATATGCCATATTCAACCAAGTCGGATGATTTCAAAAATTCTACAAACTCAGAAAACTTTTTGTGCTATAAATACCTTTGTCTGACCCTACGCTAAAATACCATGTATCTGACCTAGTCAGATGATGAACATTCCCCCGTGAAGTCGGTGCTGCCCAAAAACCCCGCCGGAAGGGCTCCTTGAACTCAGCGCTTAAAATTGCCTTATCCGACCTGCGCAGTATTATCCCTCATCTGACTTGGTCAGACCCCGTCGAAACCCGCGTAGGTCAAACCAACCAAATTTCCACACAGGAAGAAGCTGTGTTGCATCAACGTTGTTTTGCGCCAGATTGCCCACCGACCAACTTGCAACCCATCCGAGGTCAGAGACCTCCGAATACTGTGCAAGTCAGACACCTCAAAAATAGCACAAAATCTAGAACGCAAGAAGGAGACCCAAACTCAAGGTCTGACCTATCTGATTTCCCCGCTAAGGTCGGACAGCTTCCATTGTAGCACTTTTCTTGCTCAAGGTCGGACAACCTTCAAATTAGCGCAAAACCCTCTAATTGGCCGAATTTGTTAAAGTTTCTTTAGAGAGGGTTGTTCAAAGTAATGCAATTAATGTTGTGATGCAGTAATAATGATATTTTGGGTGAAATTCCTTGCAACATTTGATGTATACTTGCATGTAGTGCCTTTTCATTTTAACTTAGTTTTCCTTCAAATGCATGCTTGTAATGAATGGCAGATTTATGTTGGTTTATCTAATCCTAGGAGTGTATTAGGAAGCTGACTTGGTACCAAACTTATAAGGTCTAGTTTTGCAGACTAGATGACTGCACGAGCTCAAGCTATGAAGTACGAGTTCAAAGGGATACCTCCAGAGACTAGAATCCACTCCGGGTGGAGCAATGTAGGAGACACCGATCTAGGTCATATAGACCTAGATGATTTCAGACTCAAAATCTTTGGACCCACTCCAACTCCCCGGGCCAAGAGACTAAGAGATAGTGGGCTTGGACAAGCAGCTGCCTTTCCAACCTCAGTTCAATGTGCAAAATTAATGGCTAGTTGTGCAGACAGATATGATGTTGTATCCAGACAAATACAGATAGCTAACGGAGAAGTCCTAGCTGATTCCCCGCCTGCTTTGGCAGAGATGCTGGATATCCCATGGCATAAAACCATGACTATGCCAGATAGACAAGCATCCAAGGAAGCATATAATAAGGATGTGGAAGGATGCAGGAAACATATAAATGACCATTGGGTTAAGAGCAAGAAGTCTGCTCTCGTCAAGCTCCCCATAGTATTATACAGAAGTGATTTCCATGATGAGATTGGGGATATCATAACTTTCTTGAGCAGAGTATATGGGTTGCCAACTGCTTCCACCTTCAAAGATTGGATGTTTATCATAATTTAAGAAGTACTGAAGGGAACCAAGTTTCATTGGTCACAAATCCTTAGTGACAATATTCATGAAGCTTTCAGCAACTTCAATGAGAAAAAGTATTTCAGGTGGACATCCTACGTCGTTTATGCATTGACGAGAATGAATCATTACGACAGATTGTCCAAGGTTGGAGAAATTAGAAATGATGAAAAGACACAGGTTAAGGTGTATGAATGCTATCCTCAGTTGACCTTGTCTCAGTCCTTGATACATTTCAAATGGGTCAACGATGCATTCACTATGTATATAGCAAGGAAGTTGCAAGGTAATACAGCCTTGAGGATTTCTGCCGAGGCCATAAACGAAGTAATCCAATATGGTCAGTGGTATATCCAATTTGAGAAATTTACATATATCAGAGTACAAGGCTTCACTGGAATGGCATACAGATTGCCAAGATACCCCGATGATAAGACAGTGCTCCTAGAACTGTCTAGGCAACTGATACCATGCGCGGAAAAGCTCAAGCACCTACACAGAACAAATGTCCAGTTCCTCATTAAGTTTGGCAAAGGACTCTACGCATGCCCCTCTCTTGCCTCAGCTGAATATTCGGATAAAGAGCTCCAACTCCTGAACTTACACTATTACAATGCCAGGAGTCATTTTGACCCAAATCAAGTAATGGAGAAGTTTGTAAGCAAAAAGCTGTTTCATAAGGACCATATTGAAGATTTTTGGGCCAACTGCCCTGATGACTACGAGGTCATGAAAAAGGCGCATGCAAAGCTGTCTTTAGATTTTATTAAAAAATTCCATATAATGACAGTACCAGACCAGTTACAGGACGATGAGAATATCATGGTCAGAGGTCCATGGGAGGCACAATACCACCTACCTATCCCATTACCCAATTGGGCAAACACTGAAGAGAGCTCCTTGGATGTGATTATGAAGGAGCTAATTAGATTAAGTAAGGAGTGGGTCAGAGCGCAGGTGGGTGTTTCGAGGGGGCAAGGAGTCCAGTTGACCTACGTGACAGTAGAATCAAACAAAGACTCCGGCGGAGAGAAAGATGAGCCCATACTAGTAACCGATGATACAGAGCCAGCCGGGGAGAAAAAATTAGACATTGAGGAACACGCCCCCTTGGCAACAAGGGTGGGAAAAGTGAGGAAGCCTCCCATAAGGTCTCCTCAGAAGAAAGATCCACCTCCTTCTACTAGGGCCAGAGCTTCTAAAAGGAAAGATATGCCAAGTAGTGCTAGGGAGGCCTCCAAGGCCAAGAAGGTGAAAGCGAAAGCAGCAAGCAAGGAGGATGCTGCAACCAGTGATGATCTAATTCCCCCAACTACCCAATCCCTCATATCGGATACCGGAACTGTTGTCTTGACTTCCACTCTTTCTACTTCCATCCCTCCTTCTGTTTCATCCACTTCTCCCACCACTTCAGCTGTCATAGTGCTGGAATCATCTCCTTCCGCTTCTCTTACCTCTAACATTACTACCACCTCTTGCTCACTGACGATCTCCTCCAGTGATTCTAGTAGCCCCATTTCTTCCACTCTTGCCATTTCATATCCCTCTACTACATCTACCCCTTCTTCTCCCTTACCATTGCCTGCCATATCAACCATCTTATCGCCCCCACTTTCGTTGCCTTCGTTGGCTCTTTCTTCATCCTTTACCATTTCCTCTTCCTTATCACCAACCTTAGCTAATTTGACCCAAATTAGTACGCCTTCCTTCACAATTTCTTCTGCTGTCCCCATTTCACAAATGTCGACAGATTCATTGGAAGTACCTTTGTTGACTGGTAATGAGAAAGTTTGTGTGGAATTGGAGTTGCAGGAGCATGAAGTAATGACTGACAAGAACGAGGAAGTATTGACTGGTGTAAATGATGAAAGCCTCCTCGACACATCAGACGGTGTAGAAATAATTGATATATCTGATAGTCCCCTGAGCAAGGATCTGACGGAAGGTGTTTTGAAGATTGCATGGGAGAACGTGATTGAAAGCCTGAAAGAATTGGCCCAAGGAGAAAAGGAGAAGAGTCCTGAACCGGAGCAAGAACCTTCTAAAGAACTGGCTGTGTCAGATAAAGATGGAGCTATTGAGTTGAACAAATCTTCCGCTCCTGATTGGCTGCAGGGTAGGATGGTATATCTAGAACCCCAGATCGAAGTAATGCAAATTGATTTAAGCACCATCCTATCGTAGGCTCAAAAACCTCCAAAACAGAAAAAGGCTAAGGTCCAATCAAGGATCTACAAGAGCGAATCAGGCTCAAGGATCGCGGAAGTGGTAGTCCCGCCGGCTGACGTAGCAAGAGATCAGGTCAGGGCAGAAGATTATGTAATATCTACAATTGATTTGGGCCCAACCACCCGCGCTCAAAGGGTAGATGATTTCAAGGGATCAGTCACGTCAATTTTGGAGCAGTTGGATAAGGATGAAATGTCTAAAAAGGAGTTAAAACAACAGAATGAGGAGCTCAGAGCATGCCTTCAATTTCTGGTAAAGCCACTGGATGCAGGAGGAGATTTAAGGACAGTGCCTACTTTCTTATCTACTGATGAGATGGCAAAATTGAGCGAGGTTAGGTCAAAGTCTCAAGGCGTCGAGAATTGGTTGGTAGGTGTTTTTGAAGCAGGATGCGATGCCATAAGTGCCTCTACTCAAGCCCACCAACGAGTGTGGATTTGCGTAAAAAATGGAAGGATTTGCGAGATGAATGTGATTCTTTTGATGAATATTACTCTCACATGTATCTGTGAATTAAGGGTATCAGAGAATTGCTAGCTCAAACCTTGGTTACAGAAAATATTTTGACTGGGGATAGGCTCCCAAAGGCTGTTGAATGGTATCAACAGTTACTTCTGAGAAAGGAAACCTTTGAACAAGTAAAAGAGGCATACAAACCAGCTGACGATGAACTAAGATCTGTTATATATGATATCAGTGATGCCTTGAGAAGCTGTAGGGAAAAATCCTTCGACGACTATGCTCCTTTTGAGGCTGAGAGATGCAAAAGTAAGCTGCACGCAATATTATTTGAAGACACTGCACTAAGCACGGAAGAACGGCTGGATAAAGCAAGTGACCTCATAGCTGAGTTCAAGGCATTCCACAGGGCAGAGGTAGATTTTTCAAGGATATATGCCAGATTCAGTCGGGAACTGGAGGTATTCGACTACAGGGTACATCATTTGAAGGATCCGGACCCATCTGACATCAATCCAGCACTTGAAGCATGGCTGACCTATCGAAATAAGCTAGCCAGCGAGGATAGCATCAATTTGGATAAGGAATCTTAATACTATCTGAATATTTTAGTGATTCAATCTCATCACCATTGTAAACTTGACATAACTGGACAACATGTGACTCATTTTTGTCTTCTCCTTGCTTCCAAAATGAGCCTTTTCACTAGTATACTGAGTTGGCTAGTCAAAATGACTAGATTCAATGTATCTGGGGCTGTTTTTTCATCTTTTTCATAAAAGACAAAATGTAATCTGGGAATTAATATGGGTTATTCTTGATGTAATCTGGACCTTTGGTGTTGAGTTAATCTCCACTGTTCATTTGAGAGCTAGGTTATGCTGCTTTCTATATAAAGGGCTGCCGTTTCCACTTTTTCAAGAGAGATTTTGATGCCAAATTGTTGACTCTGTGCCATTTGAATTAATACAAAGCAAGTTTCTGCGGCATTTCTGAGAATTTGTATCTTGTGTTGATTCATTGTGGTTTTCATGGTTTGCTTCTTGCTCTCCCATAGTTAGATTAGCTATGCTTTTATAATGTTAGAGGTTTGCTAAAGTATTTGATGAATATTCCAAGTCCACACTTTTAGTTGTTTGCTGATGGTAGATAGCTGTGTAAAGTTAGTCTGGGCTTAATATTTGTGCTAAAGTTCAACTGCGTTCATGAGTTAAGTTGTGCTATTTATTGGGTATTTAACGAATGAATGTGGTCTAAAAATCTTTTGACTTCCATTGAAGATAGCACCGTTTTCTGCAGCACTGTAACACCCATTTCAGTTTGGTAACTCAGAAAACTAGTTTAAAGTTTGGGAATATTTGTCTACTGAAGATAACCCTTGCATCGTGAATGTCACTTAGGATCCTTCTAAAACCCTAAACCTTTGCACTTTCTTTAAACCCACTAATTAGTTGTTAGAATAAAAGTTCAGCAGCATCTTACTTTGTTTATCAGCTGAAAATCATAACAGGGTTTATGTGTATTTGCTCCTCCAAACCTGAAGATTTGTGGACTACATGTAAGGCCCCTTGTAGGCACAGCTAGAACATAACCATTGAGAGATTCCAAGCAAGCTAAGACCTAGCTGTATTATCCTTGGAGTAGTCTTATTTAGGGTAAGATACTTTTCAAGAGAGGTGTGAAATCAGCAATCACACCTGCGTTGCTGTGTGCTAAAACCACCATCAACACTGATGCAGGAGCATCCAATGGTGTAAGGGCAATCTTGCATCACCCAAAAAAAGATGTGTTTCAAAATTGTTGATGTTCTTTCCATTTCTTTTCAAAATCTATGGTTCTGGTTCCATAATCGCTTGAATAATGATGTAGAACTTTCAGTTTTTTTAAACTGCTAAAAATAGCAACCTGCTATTTTTAGAAAGTTTGCATTTGGGCACGGATTGAAGTGAAAATTTACAAGAAGTTACATAACATAAATATAAGACCTTTGGCGAAGGAATCACGCAAAGATCATTTGCGAGCTAAAAGATATTAAAGTTTATGTTTCCCAAAAAATGCCTGAAAAATATTCAAACTCAGGTTTGAGGCACTAAACAGACCCATACGGCCCTGAAAATGGCCAAAACTAGCAAAGAAAGTTCTTAGCACATAGAGCACTCCATGACCTTTCCGACGCATAAAGCGGTTCATCAATCAGACACCCGAATCAAAAGTTATGGCTCCTGGAAGTTGACCTATTTTTGGAGGGAGATGCAAATTTTGAAATTAGTTTGTTGGCCGCCAAAAAGGCTATTAATAACCATATTTAGGAACCCTAGGGGAGTAGTAGAGTTAAGGGGGGAAGTGTAGAGTCAAGAATAAGTGGGAAAACAAAAACCCTAGCTGATTTGGGGTTACAAAAGGCAGATAATTCTAGAGTCTTGGGATAGGAAGTTGTAATGTGTGTTGCAGCCTATGGAGGGTTGATTCCTTTGATTGTATTTGAGCTTCTGTAATGTAATAAGTTGTCCAAATCAATAAAGAAAGTTCTATTTTCTATGTGAAATTTCTATTGTTGTGTGTTTTATGATTTACCCCCTTCATCAAGTGGTATCAAAGCAAGGGTTCCTAAGTGTGTAGATAGATCGCCGACCATGAGGTAGTTTGCACCAGGACTTGAGGTTGTGGGTTTGCTGCAGAGGTCAAGATGCCTCCACAAAGAGATTGTATTGGGAGGAATGCTTTGATAGAAGAGGGTTTTAGATCCTTATAAAGGCAAATCAATGCATTGCAAGAGGAGCTACGAAGAGGGTTTGAGCCGAGAACAAGAGAAGAAAGTGAAGATGAAGCTGAAGAAGAGCTATCTAAGGAAGAACAAGAAGCTGTAGGAGATCCTACAGAAGTTAGGTTGCTGAGGGCCATTTCTAAGATTGGAAAGAGGCCCAAGATTGAAGTTTCTACATATTCTAGAGATTTGAATCTGGAACAGCTTATTGATTGGATCAATGGTATGGAGGAGTATTTCGAGTATGAAGATGTGGAGGACCCAGATCAGGTCAAGTTTGCAAAAACAAAAGGGCCATGCAAATATTTGGTGGAAGGAGGTCCAGTTAGAGAGGAATAGAAGAGGAAAAGGAAAGATCACTAGATGGGATTAGATGGTGGAGAAACTGAAGAAGTAGTTGATTCCTGTGGACTATGAGATGGAGCTATTGAAGAAGCTACAAGGATTGAAGCAAGGTAACAAGTCTGTCAAGGAGTATACAAAAGAGTTTTATAAGATTACTATTAGGATAGGCCATGCAGAGCTAAATAAGGAGAAGGTAGCCTGTTACATCAATGGGTTGAGGCCAAGTATTCAAGAGGAGTTGAACCTGGTAAGAATGACCACCATAGAAGATGCATACTAGTTTTCCCTAAAGGTGGAAGAGAAGCTGAGTAAAAGATTTGATAGCAAGCAAAGGGGAAGAGGTCAAGGTAGAAGGACTGGTGGAAGACCCTATGGGGGATGAAATGAATATTCAAAGAAAAGTGAAGAAGCTGACACCAGTCAAATTTAGAGAGGAGATAATGCCTACCACCCTCGTGACCAGAACAATGGCGAGCAAAGAGGAAGAGGCAGACCTAGGCAAGGACCTGGAAGAGGAGGTTTCAAAAGAATCTGTTTCCAATGTGGAGAAGAAGGGCATCGAGCATATGAGTGCCCACAACATCAAGGAAGGACAAGTCAAAGACCTAAAAATAATGCACGAGTTGCACATGTAGACGAAGATGCACAATCTAAGCATTCTGAAGATGCTGAAAGGGGAGAAACCCTAGTTGTCAGAAGAACTATGTTGAATGAGGAGAAGAACCAAATCAGAGGAAGAGTTTATTCCACACAAGGTGTACATGTGAAGGTAAGTGTTGTGATATTATTATTGACAGTGGAAGCACTGACAATCTTGTTTCAGAGGAGATGGTTGACAAGTTGAAGTTGACAAGAAGAAAGCATCCACATCCATATCGGATTGCATGGTTGCAGAAGGACCATAGAGCTTTGGTCAATGAGCAGTGTTTAGTGATGTTCAAGATTGGGGACTACCATGATGAGGTGCTGTGTGATATCATACCGATGGATTCATGTCATATGTTGTTGGGGAGGTCATGGCAGTATACTAGGAGCATTGTCCATGATGGCCATGCAAACACATTCCCTAACAAAGGATGGAGTTCATCATAAGTTGAAGCCCTTGAAGGAGGTGGAAGAAAAGGTATGTAGTACTGCCAAAATTTGCTTGGTAGATGGTAGAAATTTTTTGGAGGGTATGAAGCATGAACGTCATTGTTTTGCATTGATTCCTAAGATTAGTCAAGAGAAATGTGAAGATGTACCAGAAAAAGTTTTAGATATGTTGGAATAATTTTAAGACATTATCTCTGATAATGTACTAGAGGGTTTACCACCAGTGAGGAAGATAAGTCATCAAATGGATTTGATACCAGGAGCCAGTTTGTCGAATAAGGCAGCCCATAGAATGACTCCAACTGAGAGTGAAGAGTTGAACAGATAAGTTTAGGAGTTGTTGAGGAAGGGATTGATAAGAGAGAGCCTAAGTCTATGTGCGGTACCTATAGTACTAGCACCAAAAAAAGATGGAGAGTGGAGAATGTGTACAGACTCTTGAGCCATCAATAAGATCACAATCAAGTACATATTTCCATTGCCCAAAATCGATGACATAATGGACTATTTGAGTGGAGCCAAGTACTTCATGAAAATTGACCTGAAGAGTGGGTATCACTAGATCCATATCAGAGAAGGAGATGAGTGGAAGATAGCCTTCAAGACAAAGGAAGGTTTGTATGAGTGGTTAGTCATGCCATTTGGGCTAACCAATGCATTAAGCACATTCATGCGGCTCATGAACGAGGTACTGAAAGAATTTTTGGGAAGTTTTGTTATTGTTTATTTAGATGATATTTTAATTTTTAGTAAGACTTGGGATGAGCATCTGATGCATATTAGAAGAGTTTTAGAGAAGCTGAGGGAGGAGAAGTTGTTGATTAATCTAAAGAAATATAGTTTTACAAAGAAGGAGTTGGTATACCTGGGATTTGTTGTCTCAAAGGAAGGTCTTAAGATGGACCCAGAGAAGGTGAGGGCTATCATTGAATGGCCTATGCCAAGGAGTGCTTCCGAAGTAAGATCTTTTCATGGTTTGGCAAGTTTTTACAGAATGTTTATTAGGAATATTAGTAGCATATGTGCACCCCTAATTGAGACAATGAGAGGGGATAGAAAAGAGTTTAGATGGACTAAAGGAGCAGACAAGAGCTTTGATACATTGAAGCAAAAAGTCGTAGAACAACCTGTTTTGGCACTTCCAGATTTCAATAAGGTATTTCAAGTAGATTGTAATGCTAGTGGTAGTGGTATAGGAGTTGTTTTGAGCCAAGAAGGTAAGCCCATTGCCTATTTTAGTGAGAAGCTTAATGATGCCAAGAAAAAGTATTTTGTTTATGATCAGGAGTTTTATGCAATAGTTTAAGCTTTGAAGAAATGGAGACATTATTTGTAGCCAAAGGAGTCTGTTTTATATACTGATCATCAGGCTTTGTAGTATCTTAATAGTCAAGGAAAGTTAAATCAAAGGCACTTAAAATGGGTTGCATTTTTGCAGAGCTATACTTTTGTTTTGAAGCATAGGAGTGGGAAGTCTAATAGAGTTGCAGATGCCTTGAGCAGGATGCAAAATTTGTTGACAGAAATGAATATAGAGATTGTTGGGTTCGATGAGCTCAAAAGTTTGTATCCTGAAGATCTAGATTTTACAAAGGCTTGGAAAGCTTGTCTGGACCCTGTTACTTTGGACAAGACAAAATGGTTGGATTTCATAATCCAAGATGGCATGTTGTTTAGAGGAAGCCAGTTGTGTATTCTGAGGAGTTCCATGAGAGAGAACCTGATTAAGAAGAAGCATAGTAGAGGATTGGTTGGACACTTTGGTCGAGCTAAGACCATTGCTATTGTTGGTGAAAATTATTATTCACCACAGTTGCAGTAGGATGTGAGGAAATTTGTGCATAGTTGCAGAGTGTGTCAGATGGCAAAAGGAACAAGTCAAAATACAGGGCTATATCAGCCATTACCTATACCAGAGAAGCCATAGGATGATATCAGTATGGATTTTGTTCTTGGTTTACCAAGGATACAGAGAGGACATGATTCCATTTTTATGGTGGTCGACAAATTCTCAAAGATGGCAGATTTTATTCCTTGCAAGAAGACTAATGATGCTATTCATATTGCAGAGTTATTTTTCAGGGAGGTGGTGAGATTACATGGTCTACCAAAGAGTATAGTTTCAGATCAAGATACCAAGTTTGTTGGTTATTTCTGGAGGACATTATGGAAGAAGTTGAAGACAGATTTGAAGTTTAGTTCTACACACCATCCACAGACTGATGGACAGACTGAAGTGGTGAATCAGAGTTTGGGTAACCTACTACGATGCTTAGTAGGTGATAAGCCCAAGGGATGGGATTTGATTTTACCACAGGTAGAATTTGCTTACAACAATTCTGTCAATAGGAGTACTGGTAAATCACCATTCTAGATTGTATATGGGAATAGTCCAAGAAATGCTTCAGAGTTAAGGAAGCTAGACAAAGGAGAAAAGACAAGTGCCGAGGCTGAAGACTTTGCAGAACACATGAAGAATTTGCACGAAGAGGTGAAAAAGCACATTAATAAGATGAATATTCAGTATAAGGCTAAGGTAGATCAGAAAAGGAGATATAAGGAATTCTAGGTAGGAGATGAAGTCATGGTTCACTTGAGAAAGGAAAGGTTCCCAATTAGAACATACAATAAGCTGAAAATGAAGAAATTTAGACTATGCAGAATTTTGAAGAAACATGATTCAAGAAATGCATATGAGGTAGAGCTACAGAGTGGGATCAACATTTCCCCTATTTTCAACATTACTGATTTATCAGAATATCATGAAGGTGGAACAGAGGATGGACCAACAAAAGAATAGTGGAGTATTCTAGCATCTACTTCAACAGAGGAGATAGAAGAGATCTCGGATAGCTGTGTGGGAAGAAGTACTCAGAATAGGAAATATGAAGAATACCTGGTGAAATGGAAAGGAAGGCCTATTGAAGATTCTTCTTGGTTGTCTAAGGCAGAGGTTGACCATTTAGGTTTTCCTCACACAAACACCTAAGATGTGACAGGGTCACTTCTCAAATTACCCTGGGTGTCTGATGTAGGAGCATCAAGTCGTGTAAGGGAAATCTTGCATCACCCAAAAAAAGATGTGTTTCAAAATTGTTGATGTTCTTTCCATTTCTTTTCAAAATTTGTGGTTCTGATTCCATAATCGCTTGAATAATGATGTAGAACTTTTAGTTTTTCTAAACTACTAAAAATAGTAACCTGCTATTTTTAGAAAGTTTGCATTTGGGCACGGATTGAAGTGAAAATTTACAGGAAGTTACATAACAGAAATATAAGACCTTTGGCGAAGGAATCACACAAAGATCATTTGCGAGCTGAAAGATATTAAAGTTTATGTTTCCTAAAAAATGCCTAAAAATTATTCAAACTCAGGTTTGAGGCACTAAATGGCCCCGTATAGCCTCAAAAATGGCTGGAATCAGTAAACCCATTCTTATTGCATAGAGCACTCCACGAGATTTTTGACGCATAAAACGGTTCGTCAATTGGACACTCGGATATAAAATTATGGCTCCTGGAAGTTGACCTATTTTTGGAGGGAGATGCAAATTTTGAAATTAGGTTGTTGGCTGCCAAAAAGGCTATTAATAACTATTTTGGGAACCTTGGGGGAGTAGTAGACTTAAGGGGGGGAAGTGTAGAGTCAAGAATAGGTGGGAAAATAGAAACCCTAGCTAATTTGGGGTTACAGAAGGTAGATGATTCCAGAGTCTTGGGATAGGAAGCTATAATGTGTGTTGCAGCCTATGGAGGGTTGATTCCTCTTATTGTATTTGAGCTTCTATAATGTAATAAGTTGTCCAAATCAATGAAGAAAGTTCTATTTTCTATGTGCAATTTCTATTGTTGTGTGTTTTATGATTTACCCCCTTCATCAGCACCCCCTAGGGCCTATTTATCACAAGACCCAAGGGTTTTCTCATGGGAGTCTAAATTATCATGTAAAATGCTCTAAATGCAAATCTAAAGACCTGGGAGCTACACCTTTAGGAAAAAGCCCCCAAGGGTGCAATTTTATGACATAACATTTAGCCCCCACTTTAATGTATGCATTAAATGCAAGGCCAATACATACATTAAAGTAAGGTCAACAAACACAGCAAATAGGCTAGGCATGGAGAAGACATACCAAACACATTGAAGACAATAATAGGCATGCAAAACATGGAGAAGACAGTTACAGTCACACAAAACATGAAGAATACAGCATTAAAGACATGCAAAGCACAAAGAATACAATGCATGCAGTGATTTTTTTAATTTTTCCATATGAAATGCATAATGCAAGTACAAAGAAAGTAAACAAACAAATCCCAAAAAGTTTAGAGTTGTTCACCACCGGTCTTGCACTTTTTGAGAACAGATATGCCAAACAAAATCCCAAGGTGTAGAGTTGTTCACCATTGGTCTTACACCTTGAGAACAAACAAGCCAAATAAATCCCAAAGTGTAGAGGAGCTCATCGCCACCGGTCTTGCACTTTGAGAACAAGCACACCATACACACACACATGGAAGACACAGAGAAAACATGACAAACAAGCAATGGAGTGAAACTATTGCTAGGTTCATCACCATCTCAGGCACATTACAAGCACACATCGATGATTGGGCTTCACCACAACAACCACCAAAAACATGCTTCAGGGTTGAGTTAGTCACATAACCGCTCCCCGCC
This sequence comes from Cunninghamia lanceolata, assembly GCA_027924645.1. NCBI lineage: Eukaryota > Viridiplantae > Streptophyta > Pinopsida > Cupressales > Cupressaceae > Cunninghamia > Cunninghamia lanceolata. The sequence continues at coordinate 3,594,703 of BSBN01000463.1, read as the reverse complement.
TCACGATGACGACTTTGAAAATGATAGGATAATGCAATCTCTCTGAGAAATACACCATCCCTGCCTCATGATGAGGGATTAAGATAAAAGGATATGCTCAATATCCCACCTCTGCAGAGGGATTAAATGATTGTGATTGATTTCAAATTGTTCAAACACGCTAAAGCAGACAGCTTACCTTATATATGCCCCCACCTTAAGGTGGTTGATATCATGTACCGATATCAAGCACATTAAGGTAGGAAGAAAACACACAAGGGAACACGAGCTCTCATAAGGCCCATGCCCCCCCAAAGGTGACATGTACTTTATGATCATTGAATGTTCCCACAAACACATCCCTACAAGAAAAGTGTGAGTGCCCAAATCATTATGATAAAAAACAATGGACATGATAAACTACATGAAAGAGCCAAGCAAGGAAATATTCATGATAAACATGGTGCACAAAGCAGTAGTATTGTTAAAGTGTTGTTAACAAGATAAGATAACATCAACATCAACATCAACATCAAGATAGATAAATCAAGGAGTGATTCCACTATCCAAGCATCGGATAATTTGTTACAACCCCATCGTCATATAGGAACTAAGTCCATTTTTTTATTGCTCTCGAAAGGGACACTAGGTCTGCATCAGTATTATATTTTTTGTCATCCGCCTGCTAGATGGAAACACTAGAGGAAGGTAAACAATAAATCATAGAGGAGAACAAGTGCCTTAGGGGCAGTCATGTAGGAGGGTGCCCCCAATTTACCAACCGCAACGCTATGTCCGTAAGACACAACACACAATAATGAAATTAGAGGAGAGGCAATGTAGAAGAATGATGAAACAAATAGAAGAAGGTCACTACAGAGGTGGTCTCCTAGTATCCTTGACCTTACAAGAGAATTAAGGGTCATCCTAGGAGGCCTAACAATACATAGCACATCATAGGGGAAGCACCTCATGAAGAGATAAAGGGTTAGAGATACTTACCTATAGTACTATCATACTAGATTTTGGAACTTGCAAACCTCTTAGAGAGGTACTTGATCAAGTTTTGTGAGAAGCTTGAGTGATTCTCATTAGGTTGTTTCTTGTTATCAGAGAGTCCATGCGGTACTTTCTCAATACTTCCTTATTTATGTGAAATCTTTCGTTGCTTTTGAGGAGGACAATTACTGTTATTTCCAACTGATGATAATCATCTACCTTGTTTCTAATTTTTATTTCTCTTGTTCTGTTGGTTCTGTCTATCATAATGACAAGGACTATCTTGTACTAATTCAACCTTTTCTATTGGCATAATCTCTTGCTTCTATTTTTCCATTTGTCTTTTTGGTATATGTTGATTCTCTCCTGATCCCTGAAGGGATAATGGAGGAGGAACTTCAGAGTAGATACCTTTTCCTCGTGGACGAGGTGATACTTGAGTATTTTCCTTATCCACTTCAATCGTAGCAATTATCTCATCATAATATAAATAATCCTCTTCTATCTCTAATGTGTTTTGCTCCATAAAATTGCTATTAGTATACTTAGGGAAGGGATTAGTAAAAATCTATAAATTCTGATTCAGCGAAGCAACCAACTTATTCCCAAATATCATTGACACCAAATACCTATATAACATTCGAGTTGATGAGATCTTGTATTTCATGTTTAAGATGCATACATCATTTAGTATCATGTCCTTGTGTCTAATGATAGTGACAAAAGGCATTAACATCAAAATAAGGTCCTTGCATTCTGTTAGGATCCATTGGTTTTATTTGGGGAAGCTTCAAGAGATTATTACTCTGAGCTTGATTTATAATAGAATGATAGGACTCAGATATCGGAGTGAACTTTCTTTGCTGATATGGTGCCTTCTTTGGATTAGTGATAGTAGACAATTGAGAAAAGTTATTTGGTCCATTAACCTTGATGAGATTCTTATTATTGTTCCTCTTAAAGTTGTTTTGTGATGACCCACCCTCGGATTGGCCAACTTGAGCTGATGAGTTTTGATTTTCATACTAGATAGACGAAAGTTGGTAGTCACGAAGGATGGTGCATAGGTGTTGAAAAGAGTTATACTTCATCAAGAGGATCTTATCATGAATGTTAGGCTGCAAATTTGTTATAAATATCTTCTGAATATCATCATCTTTCATCTGATATTGAATTTGTGCATAAAGTCCTTGATACTAGCTAATAAACTCAGTCAACTTTTCTTTCAGACCTTGCTTGCAATGAACCAAATCTATCAGAGAGACTTGGGGTCTGATGTTTGCTTGAAAATATTATAGAAATTGATCAATTAACTGTGAAAAAGAATGTATTGAATTCAGAGGCAAAGAGAAAAATCATTCCGAAGTAGTATCTTTGACAGATTGCGGGAAAAGCTTTGCTAACAAGTCCTCTTCAAAGTAGAAATCACTACACATAGCTATGAACACTGCCACAAGAGTATTAGGATCACCTTTTCCACCATATTTTTCAAAGCAAGGAGTTTCAAACTTATTAGGCATAGGAGTTCTCAATATTGCATAGGATAAGGGATTATGAGCATGGTAAGTCGGTATATTAGGTTGTGACGCATTTGACAAGCTTTTCACTTTTTGTTGTAAAGAGCTCATGCCTTGCAAAAGTTGGTTTAGGATGGCATTATTGGGAGATGCAGTTTGTGGTGAGGAATTGGAACCAAAGTGTGGAGGAGATTGAGCATGGGTAGTGACAAGTGGAGGTTGTGAATGATTAAGCAGTGGTTGGGCATAACGATATGTGGAGAATGGTTGAGAATAAGCGGGTTGAATTGGTGGTTGAGAGTGATATGAAGACACTTTAGGGGCAAGGTTTTGATAGTTGAATTTGACAGCTCTGTAATTTTGTGAATTGGTGCCATTAGATACTCCAATACCAGTGGTGACATTACTACAAGCATTTGCATTAATTGTCAAAATATTCGATGTAAATATCGATATTCCGGTGGTCGGTATAGGTACTGATACTTGCATATGAGATGGTGACAAAGTGTTATTTCTCACTTTTGTACATTCAGTCACTGGCATAATATTGGTTTGTACAATATGTGCTAAACCATGGATCGCATTAACACCATCTTGTCCTTCTTTTATCAATTCTCTTATGTTATGAATGGCAGGAAGAGCTTCCTTAGCTATCCTCTCATATTCCATAAATGCTTAAAATTCGGCTAACTCTTTATCAAGTTTATCTATTTGTTCATCAGATACATGTCCTATCACCTCAATAGTATCAACAACATCATGAAAATTTTGCTCTTTCATTGTACTTGTGATAGGTATAATGTCTTGTAACATTTGTGTCTCTCCTTTTGTAAGGAAGGTGTTCAGTGTACCAATTTATTCAAGAGAACTAGATCCCATGTGTCTTATGCTTCTTCTTAAAGGAATATTTCTATTAGGGTAGAGAGTTATAATACTCATGCAACAATATGTGTAAACTAATAGAATAAACCCTAGGAGCAAGATATGTTTGAAGGCAAAAATGCTTGATTTTTCAACTTTTCATAGTGCAAATGAATGAAAGAAGAAGTGTTGTAAAGATTTTCAAGAGGGTAAGTAAATGATATGCCTAATAACAGTCCACTAATACAAGAATACCTTTCACAACACACTTTTAAAGCAACTCTAGAGAGTCAATAAGCCAAAACCTAGTGAAAATAGGCCAAAATATGCAAATTTTCACTAAATCTCAGTGCAAAAGAGTAGGGAAACGGGTGTTGTAAGAAAAATGTTTATGGACAGCAACTTATAACAGTGATAACAGCCATCTAATTCCAAAAAATATGTTACAACATGCCTATAGTGCCACTCTAGGTAAAACACTAGTGCAAATATAGCAAAAATATGCAAATTTTCCCAAAATTTCAATGCAAAAGCCCAAAATAAAGGGTTTTGTAAGGAAATTGAGAAGTAACAACAAATACTAGGGGTAATAACAGCTAATTAGTGCAATAAAATTCCTTACAACATGCTTGGAGTGTAAATCTAGCAATACGATAGGCTCAAATCTGGTGAAAAATGCAAGTTTTCAAACCCTAGGCATGAAATTTCACAAGGAGGCCACTATAATGCAACACTACCATTAAAAATCAGACCTAATGAGTGTTTTAACAAGGTAGTAAAATCTGAAACAAGATTTTGACTACAACCCTAGCTCATGCAAAATTTCAAGCAATTTTTAACAAATCAAGCATGCAAATGCATTGCAAATGAATTGTAAATGGTGAATTTCTGTATTTTGATCAGATCTAATGTAAATAACATAAATTAATTTGAATTAGATGCCAATTAATTCAAATTTTACAAAAATGCAAGTCTAATATGCCATTTTTTGCAAATTTTTCAAAATTTTCAATTTTTTTGTAAATTTTCAAGTGCAATAAAATGAATAAATGCAAATTTGTCAAACAACACAAAACAAGGTGCCAAAAAATTCAAAAACATAGGTTCACCAAAATGTTTTATATGAAAAGGGGGATGGGTTTGATGGTGGTTGTTTGTTTTGGTTTGAATCCTCCTTTCCACAAAACATTCCAAGGGCTTTTCAACCGAGTTCTTCTCCTATCAAGAGGAGAGTCAACTATTAGATTTGAGTTGCCACTTGGTTTTCTACTGGGAAATTTAGATATGATCACATAAGATTGCTAACTAATGATTTTATGCTCTTGAAACCCTAATTTAAGAAAAATAGTAATCAAATATGTAAATTATGACAAATATGATAGGAATTAGACAAAGGGTAGAGAACCTTCACTCATTATTTTTCATAGTCTAGAAAATGGAAATGTCGGGGACAATGGTGATGACGCCCTAGTCCAAGAGGTAGATTTTTATGTGGATTCTCGATCTCCTGCCAGCATTGATCTCTATTGTGTCTTTCATTTTTCATGATCTGACAATGGAGGCCAATGGTGATGGCACCCTAGTCCACTGAGGAAGATTCTTCTGGATGTCAAAAGCTTTGCAAACCCCGATGCTCACTATCCAGTCTGTTTCTAATTCTTTGGATGCAGAGGACAATTGTGATGGTTCCCTTGTCCTAAAATCCCACATAGTGTCTGCTTCGTTTTAGATCTGAGATCTTCAATGTCTGCCTTTCTTCCCTACAACTCCACTTTCTCTAGATCCGATACCTGTAACTTGCAATCATAAGGAGTGTGGGAGGGGGTTGTGGTGTTTAGAGGCTTGCCTCAATCAAGTCCTGGAGAGACATTCAAGTCTTCCAAACACCATTGTCAGAGAGAGCGCGTGTCCTTGTGGGATAGAGGCAAAAATCCAAATGATGATGATGATAAAGCACAATAAATGTCACCTTGATGATGAAGCTATTGATAACTGAGAGAGGGAGGTGAATCAGTTATCTTAATTATTTCTTCTTTTTGAACTTTCTTATTAATCAATGCAGCATTAATTCAAACAAGCAAACATTACCATGAAATGGAAAAACATATGACAGTATTTTTGACGTGGAAACCTTGTTAAGGGAGAAAACCACAGGGTGATTAACCCAAAGATTATTCTCTGTTAGAAGAATAAGGAAATACAAAAATGGCACTTGCCAATTAGGGCTCACTGCCCGAGCACACTGCTCACAAGGAGGCACACTGCCTACAAGAGACACACTGTCTACAAAAGAGTGTTATACAATACTTGAACTGATTGGAGGCTTCCACATATGCTGGAGTCCAGTTTTGGTTAGGCTCAATACACTGATCTGCTGCACTTCATCTTTCCTCTTCTCTTATGCTGCTTTCCTTTCACATACTGGACCTTCCTTACTGCTTCTGCTCTGCTCTACTTTTATTCGCATATCACATATCACTACTACACTTCTCACAACTAAATCCATCCTATATATATATATATCCGCACAAGTGATTTCATTATCTTTCTAGTCGGCACCCGGAACAGTCAATCTTCTCACAAACTCTATTTTGTCGGTTGAATCCTTGCACATCAAGTAATGCAGATCAAGTATATGCTTGTAGAAATCATTAATCATGTTGGCCAAACATGATTCATGCCTTCATAACCTTTACCACCATCAGTAACACATCCGGAAAGTAGTCTGATGTTCTGTCAGTCAGTTCTTCCTCTGTTCACACTGTCACTCAGGAATCCGGTACTCAACTATTCATATCTTTTTCCTTGTCCATCACTGGAGGCTAAGTCCTTGGAATCTATTACTCAAGGTAGTCCTCTTGACTTTCCCAAATCCGCACTTCACCAAGATACTTCCTCTGAGAGATCCAGACCTGTCTGTCGGACCTTGCCACAAGCTCAGTTCTTATTTACCGGACCTCAACAATCTTCATTCTGACTTCCGGTAGAGACACACCATGTCCTGCAGATGTGTGGGATGAACTTTGTTGCCATCAATGACAACAATCATGAATCCATATAGTGTCTCTTGCCAACAATCTCCCCCTTTGGCAATGATGGCAACACTTAGTGAAAAATGACTAAGTGTTTACACTATGCTCCCCCTTGGCTGATGCTCTATCTTTATATACATTTTCCAGAGCTCCCCCTTAGTTGGATTCCTCATTTTTCACTGCTCCTCACTCCCCCTTTAACATCAATGGCAAAGGGTAGGGTCCGCATGCCAAAATTTTCAAAAATTTAACTATATTTAGCCGCATAAGTATATATATATATACAAGTTGTACTTACATATACTTAAGTATGTCTGCAAAAGTGTTCTTCAACTGTACAACTTCTGTCGCCCAACTCTGCTTCATCCTGTCCAAAATTGAGATATGCCCACTCAACAGGAATGCAAACACATCTGCCCTTTTTAGATCTGTCAGATCATTTGTCTGGGCTGTGATTTGAGCTTCACTTATGGCCTCATGCATGACCTCTAACTTAGGGATAATAATCCTTCTAAGTTCACTCATTCTCAAAATTCTTTATTGCATTTGTGATTGCAATAGTCTGACATTCTTGATTTATTATGGAGGATGAAAGAGGATCAAAACTTTGAGACAAGCTTAGTAGTTTGTCCTCTTGCTCTTTTATTTTCTTCTCAATCTCCACTGTTACCTTGGACCAGGAGATACAAAATTTGTATATTTCACCGCCATCCTTAAGAGCATTTTCTAAGCTCTTTATCCCAATGTTCATGTTTCTTCTATCATTAATGATCAAACCCTATACCTCAGAGAACCTTTTATCCAAAAACTCCTTCCAGACCTTTTCTTCAGCTGATTTTTTTAGAGAATCAAAATGTGTACTAACACTGCTGACTAAGGTTTTGAGATTACCAGAAGAGGAGGCTGTGGGATCCTTCTAAAAAGATGGCATGATCTTTTCCAGCACTCCGGATGCTACCTCCATAAGCTCACAGTCTTCCATGTGAGATTTTAGTAGTTTCTCTTTGACTTTCTCATTTGCAAATGAGGCTATTTTCATTGTTTGCACCGGTGACAAAGAGTCAAAATCTAATGGTCCTTTTAGTAGGTCCGGTTCATCAATTTCTATAGTGGCTTTTGTCAAGAATTCTTAAACAATTTGTGTAGTGTCTCTTTCCGGAGATAGATGTTTCTTCTCTTCTGCAACCTTGGAGCTGTCCTTTGGAGTTTTCTTTCCTCCTACATTCTCACCACTAGCAGTTGTGGTCTTTTCTGTTGAGGTCTTCGCACTGTCATCTTCTTTTTCTTTTACCTCTGCTTCTTTCTCTTGTGATTTTTCTTCTCCTTTAGATCTGGAGACTGTAGGGGAAACCGGAGGAGAAATGTTAGTCTATTCGGGGCCCACCTCTTCTGACATTTTCTCAGGAGTTTCTTCTGCAACATTTGTGGTGGAGGGGTCAGTACCCAAGTCCTCTATGATAGGAAGATTAAATCTTTTGAAGGTTGTCCAGAGAATCTCTTCAGTGTCCTTGGCTACCTTGTCAGTCTCACCAAGCATAAGCTAATTCATCCTTGCAGTCTTTGAATACTATGTTCATTGTCTTGGGATCAATTGAAGGATATAGCTGAATAGATATTTGTTCCCGGATCTCAATGTCTTTTGCCATGGCATTGTTCTTTCTTATTTCTAACTCCTTTTCTAGGCTTTTAGGAATTAGAGATATAATCTCAATGAAAGCCTTATTGTATATGTTTTGATACCTGATTGTAGCTTCCTGCAGGATCTTTTGGTCAGCCTCATTGTAATCATCATAGAATTCAGCCATTGGTTGAAGGTTTCCATCCACAATGACTGATTTGATTACACTTTTTAGAGACAGGGTGGGCTTTTCAACCAATTCCTCTGCCATTTCTTCCTTGTCTTGGCCTGTGGAGGGTTTACCAGATCCTTTCTTCTTCTGCTTCTTTATTTCCTTTACCCCCTCATCTGATTCGGTTTCCTCTTCATCTCTTTAACTTGCATAAGCCCTTGTGGCTTTTGTCTTAGATCTTTTCTCTCTTTTGCCAGATGCCTGGACTTCTGGTTTTGAGCTTTTGGCTGTGACAGGTGCAGATCTTTTTGATGATCTGGTCCGGGTTGAAGTTTCTACCGGAGCACTTTTCTTACTTCCCTTTTTTGCCTCTTTCTTCTCTTCCTCAGCTTTTTGTCTCTTTTCTCGGTTGGCATCAAGTGCCTCCTTTGAGATGCCAAGACCTTGGGCAATATGTTCTACTTCTTTTCTCACCTTTCTTTTCATCTCTGGTTCTCTGAGTTCCACATGAATTTTTACACTCAGCTCCTCAAAGGTTCCAAACCTTTCTACCTTTGGATCTTTAGGCTGGCTTAGCATGTGTTGAACATGCAGCTCCACAATCTGTTCATCAACTTCATACCCCATGGGCATGATCCAAACTGTCCTTGGTTCTACTGCCTCCATTAGGCACTGATCAGTTTCTACCATAAAATAGACTGTGTCTTTGTATTTCTCAACAAGAGACTGGGGAATCCTTTCTCTTGCTTGCATCATGTTCTGAAAGTTCTTGAAGTATCCCCACAAAGCTGTATTTTGTGCATTGTTATCACCAAGTCCATGTCAGTAATCTCTGATTTGGATGGCTACTGGCCTATCACTCTCCCATACCCAGCCACTAGATCTGGGAAGCTCATTCATAAAGTAGAAGAATAAGCACAATATTAATCCACCATACTTGAATGAATTCTTTTTATCTTTCTTAATTTTTTGTAGATTCTCCAAGAGTTGGTTCAGGAGAAGCTGAGAAAGATCATAGTCTGTATCCTTTCTTAACATTTCGTAAGCGGTATAGATGGCAGTTCCAGGTACAAAATTTTCTCTGCTAGAATGATATATCTTATATCCAATGATCATAGAAGCAAACTTGACATCCAGATCAGTGATGTCATCTACTGTCATTGCTCTTTTGTCAAACTTAGATCCGGTAGCCTCACTCATAGTTTGGTTCTTTATAGATTTAAGAACAGGAATCCCACCAGATGAGTGTAGTCTGATAACTGCCCTGATGGCATCTTTAGTGATCTTGAATGGTCCATTTAACCACATGAAATTGTCATGTATTCTGCTCAAAATGTACCTAACCCATTCATCCTCCGTTAAACAGGGGAAATGTATGTATTGTGCAAAGTGCTTGTTCTAGAGGCCTATGTATTGGGGTTTGAGCTCAAATGAATCATCTAACAGTTATTTGTGATAGATATCTCTTAGTTTGAATTCCCCAAACTCTTCAACATTTGCATGTATATAAACCCTAATATCTTCGGTGTGCAACACACCATGCGGAACACTAGAAAATGCACCTAGGGGGTCTACCTCCAAGGATTTGTATGGATGTTTCTTAAATGTAGGGTGAGGTCTATCATAAATCTTTACAATATTCAGAGTACCCATTATCAAGAGATTTGCAATGAGATATTTGAAAATGGAAAATACCTTTTGTGCCTATCAGTTTCTCTGGAAGTAATGACTTCTACAAGTGATCTTCAATGAACTTGAGGAATTTCGTTGCAGAGCTCCACTTTTCATTTCTTCTTGAGTGCAGAATGAACGAGTGATTAATGAAAAAACCCTTATATTGCTCCACAAGCCCTAATATCAGATTGCAATAAATGCTCGACCTACATTATTCTGGTTTGCCTTATTCAGATGATTTGAAGAACCAGATCAACCCTGATCTTTAAACATCTTGCGGATCTTCCAAATCTTAACCACAGTTTGTTTGAATATATCCCTTATGACTCCTTCAATCCACAACTCTTCTTGTGCCAGTTTCGGCACCAATTGACTAGCTGGGGGAACAAGGTTTTCTTTGTGTCTCCCCCTGAGCTAGAGCTCACTTTTTAGTTTCCAGAAGGAATATCAGCACCAGAGTCTGGTGCGGATCCAACCTCTACATTCTTAGTACTTTTCTTCACCCAAATCTTGCTCATCTCATTTTTAACTTCATCCACATTCATTTTTTGTTTACCCTTATCTTGATTTTGATTATGATATATTGGACCTCTTTGGTCCCGATTCTTGCTTCTATAGACTTTTACATTATGACCAGACCTATTACAGATTTGGCAAACAACATTTCTTTACATATTTAACTGATATCCTCTTGATCTGCATTGATTAGCCATATGACCTACTCTATTGCATGCAAAGCATCTACCATTGAATGATTTGTTCATTTGCATATTTTTGCATTCATGAGACTTGTGACCATACCTTTTGCAATTAAAACACTGTCCAGAGAAGGATGAATTAGTCTAATTCATTCTCTTTTTGCACTGATTAGCTTTGTGACCAAAGTGATTGCAGTTGTGGCAGTATCCATTGAAGGATGGATATCTTTGCGCATTAGGCTGTCTTACTGGAGGTCTTCTAGGCCTGATCCTTGGATATTCTGATCCAAAATTCTTCTGACCGAATCCGGAGCTTTCTCCTTTCTCATATCCCAAACCACACTTGTCATCTACCTTCTTTTGACTTCCAAGAAGAACTTCAAGTTGAGTAGAACTTATCTTGAATTTCTCTTTATACTCATTTGCTGTTTGAAGATCCCTTTTTAGAGAGACAATTTGATCCTTAAGTTTTTCTTCATTATTTTTAGCATCTTCAAGATCAGATTCAAGATGTCTAATAATTCTATCCATCTGGTGGCAATCTTCTGATTTCTCCTTGAGAGATTGTCTTAGATTATCTTCAGTTTTTCTTTTCTCTTCAACTTCTTGGGTAAACTTCATGACTCCTGATTCCATTTCATGTCTTACCATAATGATTTCTTTTGATAACTTTTCACACAACTCAGTTTTTTCTTTCAGCTCTTCATTTGCATTATTTGCTTCACCTTGTCTTGCCAATTGCTAAAGCAGCTCCTTTCTCTTTTTCATAGAGAGACTTGATTTGTCTTTTAGTTCTCTCATGAAATCATCATCCTGTTTGAGTCTTTCCTTTAATTCATTGACTTCAGAGTTTGACTGTTCAAGATCATCAAGGGCAGTCTTGAGTTGCTCCCTTAAACCATATGCATCCATTTGAACTCCCAGATCTTCCTCAAGCTATTAGGCTCTGTTAGGAGGAACTTGGCTCTGATACCAATTGTTGATAACTGAGAGGGGGGGTGAATTAGTTATCTTAATTATTTCTTCTTTTTGAACTTTCTTATTAATCAATGCAGCATTAATTCAAACAAGCAAACATTACCATGAAATGGAAAAACATATGACACAGTATTTTTGACGTGGAAACCCTGTTAAGGGAGAAAACCACGGGGTGATTAACCCAAAGATTATTCTCTATTAGAAGAATAAGGAAATACAAAAATGGCACTTACCAATTAAGGCTCACTGCCCGAGCACACTGCTCACAAGGAGGCACACTGCCTACAAGAGACACATTGTCTACAAAAGAGTGTTATACAATACTTGAACTGATTGGAGGCATCCACATATGCTGGAGTTCAGTTCCAATTAGGCTCAGTACACTGATCTACTGCACTTCATCTTTCCTCTTCTATTATGCTGCTTTCCTTTCACATACCAGACCTTCCTTACTGCTTCTACTCTGCTCTGCTTTTATTCGCATATCACATATCACTACTACACTTCTCACAACTAAATCCATCCTATATATATATCCGCACAAGTGATTTCATTATCTTTCTAGTCGGCACCCGGAACAGTCAATCTTCTCACAAACTCTATTTTGTCGACTGAATCCTTGCACATCAAGTAATGCAGATCAAGTATATGCTTGTAGAAATCATTAATCATGTCAGCCAAACATGATTCATGCCTTCATAACCTTTACCACCATCAGTAACACATCCGGAAAGTAGTCTGATGTTCTGTCAGTCAGTTCTTCCTCTATTCACACTGTCACTCAGGAATCCGGTACTCAACTATTCATATCTTTTTCCTTGTCCATCACCGGAGGCTAAGTCCTTGGAATCTATTACTCAAGGTAGTCCTCTTGACTTTACCAAATCTGTACTTCACCAAGATACTTCCTCTGAGAGATCCGGACTTGCCTGTCGGACCTTGCCACAAGCTCTATTCTTGTTTATCGGACCTCAACAATCTTCATTCTGACTTCCGATAGAGACACACCATGTCCTGTGGATGTGTGGGATGAACTTTGTTTCCATCAATGACAACAATCATGAATCCATATAGTGTCTCTTGCTAAAAGAAGCTCTCATGGAAGGAAGATGCTCTTCAATGCCATGAGGAGAAGATGCAATCCAATCTGCAAAAACAAACATAATAACAATGCTATGCTCTGCAACACAATGAACACAAGTATGCCAATAGTTCTTTAAATATAAACATCCTCTAGTTTGCAAATGATAACCTAATCATGCCTATATATGCATCTACTAAGATTCTCGCCAAGAATTTCATATTTGAAACTTATGATGTCAGGTTGGAGACCAAATAATGTCACAAACCTAACATTTAAATTTAGGGTAGACCCAAAATAGGGCTGGACTACAGCACTAGTGCCCTTGTCCACCCCCTGTCTTTGCTCAATGATTATTAAATTAGCATCCCTAGGTCCTATTTGTCACAAGGCCCAAGGGTTTTCTCATCGAGAGTCTGAATTATCATGCAAAATGCTCTAAATACAAATCTAAAGACATGGGAGCTAAACCTTTAGGAAAAAGCCCCCAAGGGTACATTTTTCTGACATAACACCTTCTTCTCTTCTCAGCTCTAGATGTAAGTTCTTTGATTTTGAATGAGCTTGAATTGTACAAATGAAACATAACTAGATTTTCATTTGCCCTAAATTTTCACAATAAATGCACCTTTATCTGGTTAGGTAAACTATTGTTAGAATGCTCTGTAAATCCATAGAGACTCAAAACCATTCTGTAATCCTCTGCATCTTGAGATTTTGTTTTGGAAATTTGGGGGAAGGAACCTATCTTGCCTTATCAATAGCCTCATCTGTCAATTTCATTCCAAAAACATCTTTATGCCTAGATTCCACTTGTAGAAGCCACAAACATTCAAGGGGGAATAAATAGATATGCAGTGGTTAACTCCCCCTGACCCTATGCCTTTCCTTAATCAACTATGAAGTCTTCTACGTAAGATAAAAGCACAAGTTCTTCCTTATTCTCATCATTTTGTTCTGATTTCCTTCTCCATATCTTTTCCATTTCCTTCTTTTCCTGATTCATAGTTTCCTCTATCTTCTTGTGCTAAGAATGTGGTTTCATAGAACCACTTTTGTAGAATCTTGCTTTATGCCCAATGTTGTTGTACTTGTAGTAGACAACATTGTATGAGTTTTCACTTATATAATCATTTCTCCTTACTTTGGTTCTACATTCAATAACCCTATGAACAAACTCATTGCATGTATAGAAATAGCCATAAAAGGAATGAGAGAGCACAATATTATGTTTTGGAGGCACAAATGAATTATTCCTCATGTAATCATTTATTCTTGCCTTAGATCTACAATCAATAGCCTTATGACCAAACTTATTGCAAGAGTAACAATAACCATAAAAGGAATGAGAGGACCTGGGAGTAGCAGTCTACCTAAGAGGGAATCTCTTGAATCCTTTCTTTTGATTACTAACACTTATGAAGTAATCATTCATCTCCTACACCTCATCTTCAATCTCTTCATGTAGGGCTCTCCATTTTCCATTTTGAACATAATCTCTTCGGTGTAGGGCTCTCTCTTTTTTATTTCAAACATGCCTTTAGGTATATCTATTTTTGAACTCTAACCTTCCTCAAATCCAATGACACTCTTGTTATTGAGTAGTCTTACTGATTATCTCATTAAGGATATTGGTGCTTTTCTTAAGTTTTAGACCCTTGTCTATCTGATCCTTTACTTTCTCTAGTTCTTTACTCAAAGTGACAATTTTCTCTTCAAGTTTGGAGAATTCAATTGATTTGGCATTGCGATGAGCTTTCATTTTGATAATTACTTCTTTTGATTCTTTAAGCTTGACCTTATACTCTTCATTTTCTTTCCTTGCAACATCCAGAGCTTCTAGGGCAAAAATGAGTTCTCCTTCAAAGTCAACCTCACAATCTTCTAGAGTAAAGTTGTCATGTCTTTATCATCTTCTAGAGGATTTTTATCATTAAACAGTACTTCAATTCCCATGTGTTCCACTCCAAGATCTACCTTAGTTGTTAGACTGTATTCAAGGAACTTAGCTCTAATACCAATTGTTGAACACACAAAAGTAATGAGAAGGGGGTGAATCAATACTTAATCAAATTATTTTATTCCAATAGAAATCAAACTAATGTAAGCATTTAAAGCATGAGAAACACAAGAACACATAAGCACACAACCATAATACCAGATTTATGTGGAAAACGCTAGAAGGGAAAAACTACGTTAAGCAAGTTGCTTGGATCTACTGTCCAAATCCAGCCTCACAAATAGAAAACAAGATTACATTATCATTTATGGGATACAACCCAAAGGAAGCTATAACTACCTAAACTCCTACAACAGTTACAATTTTTACACAAGGAGGCTTCAACCTCTGCAACAAGATATTTATCTGACTCACACTTACTGCTCCAACCTTCTGCTGACCTTGCCAAACTCTGCACAACTATTTCACCTCTGCACATTCACAATACAAAGTTTTGCAACATCAAAACATCTTATGAAACTCTTCTCTATCATCACATCACCTACAATAACCTCCATAATAGTATCACTTTACATAAACTAATCCTTTCCACATTTCATCATCAAAATTGCTTCTATAATTAGTTTATTCACACACTATCATTGCTATCACATAATACATATTTAATTCATCCTTCAACAAATTTGACCTTACATTTATATCCTCTGCAAGCTTCAAAATATTTGTCCTTGGTCAGCCAAGATGAAATGTGTAACATGAAACATGCAATCACCACAACAGTCGGCTCCCAAACATTTGCGATAAGTACAATTCCAATGCAGTTAAAAAATAAGAGTTAATTATGACCTAATTTACCTTAGCACACTCTTCCACATTGGTGCACACTTCCAAACACATGGTATAATCATCAGCATACACTCAGTCAGCCTAGAAAACATTATCCTTCCTTGCATTTAGCTCCATACCTAAAGAGGTACTGGAGGAGACAAAATTGCATCATGTGGACCACAAAAAGAACATTATATGACTTACAAATCAATCATATATTCTACTTTTGTCAAACCATGTTATTTTATGCTAGCGCAAACACTTGAACATTGATTCTGGTATCCTTAACATACTCTGCTTATACACACTTGATATAAAGCATTCAAGATCATACTTGCGGTAAACAAAAACATTTGAAACTTGACTGAGCATACCAACCAGCCATATGAGCTTATCATTCAATTAGTAGGACCAAATACTAATGTGCAATGAGTTGCGGTGGCATCTACTATCTCCCTCTACTTACCATAACTGACAACAAGATTTGTCTTTATAGAGCTGATTCTAGAGAAGAATCTATGGTATAGATTACCACTTGAAACTTTAAACATATATACCTTTCACTTATGTCTAGATGTCATTCAAACTGCAATATCATATCTTCATCTATGGAAAAATGCATAGCATTCTCCTGTCTCTCTTTGACTGCGCATACTTTGTTTCCTTACTGCATTCACTCTTCTGCCTCTAAAAAATTTTAGGGTAGAATTCATGATCTCAATTTTGAACCACAAATACCTGAGATTAATATCTAGCCATCTATTCAATCCATAGGCCCATATCTTCAAATGCGGCAGAATGCGCTACACTTTCTTGTCTCAAAATTTACTTAGCCAATTTTCTTCAAACTATTGCAACATTCTTTATCTAGTGCCAAGTCACACATCTTCATATCATCCAAATATAAGATAGTTCACCTAGCATAGCATCCATGACATAACATACCAAAGATATTGAAAGCATACACTTAGCATGAACTTACACATGAACTTCTGAAGATAAGGTATGATTGTGTATAGATGATACTGATCTTCTTATCTTCCATCATCTTTGCTCCTTTGATCTGATGGGGCAACTGTGTATAGATAATACTAATCCTTTATGTCACATCCTCATTATTCCTCTAACCTGTTCCTCTGACTACTCATCATATTTACATTTGCCTTTGCTTTCCACATTACATGTCAATTGAAATCAATGACAACACATATACAACACTTATCAATACCATAGTCATTGAGTGGTGCTCTTAGATCATTGAAATTAGTTACATAATCTTGAATATTATTAAAAATTTTAGGATCAAGGTTCATGAGATCATTATCTATTTGATATTCCCTAACCTCATTAGTTTCACCAAATAACTTTGTAAGTTTGTCTCATGCCTCCTTAGGTGTATTACACTTGTCAATACAAAAAATAAGATCAAGAGAAACAAATGTATGTAAATATCCAAGTGCAATGGTATTTTAAATAATCCATTCCACCTTTTCTTTAGGATGTTTTAGTGTTAGAATAGATTCTTGGATGTAAGGTGTGAGGCCTCATTGCCCATATTATTGAGACTACTATTCAAATATCTTGTTTATATTTTGTTTTATTGATTATTGTGTGATGGTGTGATATTTTCTTCGTGTATGGTTTACATGATTATGGACATTGACTATATATATATATATATATATATATATATATATATATATATATATATATATATATATATATATATATATATATATATATATATATATATATATATATATATATCCGTGTGTGGACATTATCTTTTAGATTATAGTTATTATTAATTTAATGAAATGCTTTTAGTTACGTGATTTATACAATTGTGTATTTAAATGTTAATTGCGCAAAAATAAATGTTGTCTATATTATTTATGAAAATTTAATGAATTGTCGGAAAGAGGAAATTATTGATTTATTAATCTTTTATTTGTAAGATATTCTAGAAATTCGATATTTATTTTTATGTTTCTTCGGCTATCTTATTTCCATAATATACTGATGTTTGAAGTTGAGTTTTTGTAGGTGGGCAACCTAGACCAATTAGTTTCAGAGACATTCTCAAAACATTTATTTTGTTTGATTTTTGTTTAGCTTTACCTAACCCATAAAGGGGTAAAAAGGCATTTCTTTGATTGGCAAGAGTTATTTGGGTTAATTATCTTATACTCTTGGCTTAATTATTTATTTTTAATTATGGTGGTGTTTTGAGGGTTAAATTATTATTATTCATTTATGTTGTTTATTTTATTATGAGCTTGAGGAAGTTATATGATATATTGTTTCTTTTTAAAACTTCCATTTGGGAAGTTGAAAGGTGGGGAGTTGGGTATTTTTTTATTTGGGAAAATTTTATTTTTCTTGGGGTACGTGAATGGTTTCTCTTTTGGGCTAGTAGGAAGAATTTGAAATTGATTGCTGAAGAAGGAATTTTGCGATGAAGGAGGGCATGAAGGTGAAGAAATTTTAGTTTTGAGTTGGATTTCTATTTGTGTTGGCTTCCATATTTTGGGTTGCTCCTAACTTTGAGAGCCAAGGTAGGGTTTTACATATATATTTTTCATTATTTTTGAATCCAAGTAAAAATCTGTGGTTGTGGAAAAATTTGTTGAATCTAAAATTTGAGTTGTATTTTAGTTTGTGTTGTTTGGCTTTGGGTATGGGTAGTGAAGGGAGCAGATCTCCCCTGAGGGGTGAGAGCCTCCCTTGTGTGGGGTTGAGAGAGGTGTGAAGCCTCTCTTAGGGAAATTTTGATGGATATTGTGAATAATGGTGGATGGGATGATTGTGGTATATTGGGTGAGCTATGGTATGGATGGAATGGTTGTGGTATTGTGGGTATGTAGTGGTATGGGGGTTTGGAGGAATAAGAAGATCGTGGTTATGGTTGTGAATTGAGAAAGAGAAAATGTGTTTTATTTTGTGATTATATTGGCATTCCCCAAGAGGGATGAGTATCCCCTCTCTCCCCCTTTTGTAGAATCTAGAATGGATTCTTTGTGAGTGAGTCAGCCATTTGGGAAATTGTTTTGCTTGTATGTTTAAATCTAAATTTTGTTTTTGATTGCAATGACTTTTTGTTTGGGTCTTGAGAATGTCTCCTTCTCAGGGGTGGGTTTATGAAACAAACCCTATGGTTGGGCGGAGAGTAGGACTGGATTGTTCATTTTGTTGTAGGTATTCATTTCTAGCCAATGAAGATAAGAGATGTGTTAAATTGCTATAAGCTTGCATGCTCTATATCAATGGAAAATTGAATCCATTTTGCATCTGTAAATATTGTCCCATTGATAATTTTATTGAAATAAAATACTCTATGTAAATCCTTTGTAAACCTCTTTTGTTACGGTTGAAAGATTGCTCAAAATGCAATTGGGTTCTTTCCTATTAAGGGAGAAATTATGTTTTATCCTCTGTGTTTTGTGGCTGGAAAAATACATCTGATTTTTGAAGAAATGCTTCTGTATGTTAACAATTATTATATATTCATAGTTCCACAAGTGTATATGGATTGGATATAATTTTTACCTTTGTTATTGAAATATTTGTTGTGTTGTTCTATTCAGAAATATATATATACATACATATCTTGTTTGTACTAATATTTTATGGTTTATGTTTTATAAATTAAAAAAATTTATATGTTGTTAATCCTTTAAGGATTCCATGGAGTGGAAGTCATGGACCTTCCATAGTTACCACAGCTCCCTTAGGAATCATGGGAGCCATGCCTCCTATGGAGTGGCGACCTTGGAAAGGCTTCGGCAAAGGCCGAGCTTGCCAAAGGCTCCTCCAGTGTCTAAAAACCTACACAGTGCCATGGGATTATTTCTATATATGATATGTATTCTGTCTTTGATATTAGTTGGAACTAAGTATACATATATATACTTATATGTATGTATATATATATATATGTATGTATGTATGTATGTATATATATATATATATGGACACACACACACATATATATATGTATATATATTTATACTACCATCTTTTCATTATTAAATGTATTCTTTGTTTTGAAGAAAGAAAAGATATATATTTATTTATGCAATGATATACATATAATTATATATATATATATAATGCATGTGTATGGATGTAATGTATTAATATATATTAAGTGAATATAATTGTGCTAATAATTATTCTACTTGGCAATTCCAATGGTATAGAAGTTGTAAATAAGTTATTAGATTAAGTAATTAAATAGAAGTTTTTTTATTTTATTAGAAAAGAAAATCATAACGTCAAAATTATTTAGTATGTTAGAATGAAACTAGGAATAAATTTTCTTTGTGATTATTTATTTAATTCTCCATTCATTGTAATTATGGTTTTAATGAATTTTAAATTGGACAAAATTTAATATGGTCATATTTAATTTGATGAGTTAGAATTAAGTGTTTTTTTGAAATTGATTGAGATTTTGTTAGCCTAATGACAAATAGAGTAATTTGATGTGGACTTTAGTTTAATTTGACAAGTAGTTATATTGCTGGTAGAAAATTAAGTGTTTTAATTCCAAGTCAAATTGTTATATTTGTTTAATTATTTTACTTTTGCTTTAAATTCATTAATGTACTTAGTTTTACAATAATCTAGTAAATTGTCTTGATGGAAATGCTATTATTACCCTAAGTTCTTTTCTTTCTCTAGTTATGCAAATAAGAGGAAAACCTTGAGGCACCTCTTTATCATCTAGGAGCTTTCATATACGAATAGGAAATTTTGTCGTTTGTAACTTGATTATTAAATTTAATTTCCTCAATTAGTTAGTTTTTAGAAAAAAAAAATTTAGTCATTTTGTGTTCATGTCCATTCATATGGTAATCATAAGGATGGGCATGACATAAGGGGTATACCCCAAACTTATTAAAGCATTCCATATATATTTTTCTTCCAAGTTTAATATTTGTATGGAGTTAAGTGAGGAAACTTAGGATGATCCATTAGAAGAGCACAAATGAGAACTCAAAGTAGAGAAAATGACCACAATCACACAAAACATCCCCTTCCAAATTACTCAATCAAAGAATTTCCCCAATAACTATGATTTGGTACTTTATACTTAGTGTTGTTACAACTGTCACTTATAAAAGAATAAAGTAGTTTTGATTTAAATGCTTTACAATTGTCAAAATAAGGCTATAATGTTGAAAGTACAAATTTTTATCACAATGAGTACAAACCAATAGAACTAGTATGAAGTAAATGAAAAAAACATCCACCTTCAAAACAATTGTAGCTAAATAGGAGTCCATATAAGCCCAAACAAACCTAAAAAAGTCCATAGGAGTCCATATGAGCATCACTTGTGACAAATTATAAATTCTAAAAAATCCAAGTGTCAAAATAAAAAAATTCTAGACCATCACAGAGTGTACAAAAAATCGCCTAAATAAAAAATTCTCTAAAAAGGAGGTTGTATGCCCAAGATATCAACTTTTTAAAATCAAGTTCCAAATCCAAAATCTCAATAGTGAGGGGGGCTAAGATTTCAAAACAATCTAGTAATGTTAGCATGACATTACTAGTAATGTGTAGGCAATAAAATTGGCTAGGGTGACTTGCTCGTGAAGCATGGGTGATACAGTGCAGGTGGGCCACTCAATGGTAGGACCAATAGAGATTTGCTAGAGGTAGCAATATAGTGGTTGGCAAGTGGCAATGCAATGGGCACTATGTAAGTACCACATGGTAGCTATGTACTAGCCTTGTACTAAGTACCCTATAGGTAATGTACAAGTTTTAGCCTATGTAGTAAATCTTTTAAAAAAATTATGATAAAATAAAATATATACTTGCACCATACAACCATGCACTACCACTACAAAGGTTCTACCTATGCATGTACTAGTGAATATATAAAGAATACTCTTGTATGATGGGGGAATTTTCTAAGGGCCTAGGGAAACGTTCTCTAATTTAAATGATTTGAAAATCCATCTATAGGTTTTTGAGCCTTTTGGATGCAATGGCCTACTTAAATCTGACCCAAAATGCTTCAATATGATGGCTACCCTCTAGATCTCACAATTACCTCTCAAATGTAAACCCTTATGGATTTGACCTTTAATTTCTAATTGGGATGCAAAAATCAAATATAACTTTCTTCAACACTTTGTATGCAATTGTGAGCTTACATTTTCTCTACCAATCTCCTAAATGCACCTTCAATACAAAGACACAAAGAGGAACCCCCATAATTTGATATTTATCACACTTTATGAAATCTCTAGATCATCCAAGGATGTAATAGAAAACTATACTCAATGTTTCAATAAAATCAAGATCTACTGTATTGCCCCTCCATTCTCACCTTGGATGAGCAGGTGGTCGGGCTAAGGAGCATGAAGATGAAGGTAAGATACTCGAAATACTTAGGGTATGTTAGACATGTTGATGACAGGTTTACCATTTTGATGTAGTTGATGACACTGTTGATACTTTTATGATTCGTACATTATGCTTAAGTTGTGATCAGTTATGGATTAATTGATTATGTAGATTTGTTTTACTACGTGAATTATGCGACTATCTAACTATGTGTTATCTGGTTATTTAGTTACTAATAAACTTGTTTAATGTGGATATTTGTGATGTGTTTTGTGAAGGGACAGTGTAGCATTACTCATAATGAGCACCCTACTATGCTGTGATTCCCTGTCATAGTGTGTTTGATTATATATATATGTTTGTATAAAACACTTTGGTTTGTTGCAGGTTACAGGTACCAGGCATTGACTCCACCTGAATTGGTGGGTTTAAGCATGCCTCTATACCAATGGATATTGTGGAAGGGAGATAACATGAGGTTTCCCTTGTCAGTCAAAATTCCCTATGTGTTGAGTTCAGTCTCAGGTTTCTTCAGTTGTCAGTTGGTCTTTTGGAGCCTGTCTATGAGTCTATGTTGATTTTTGGTATGTTAATGTTGGTTGTAGTCTTCGAGTTATTTTGTTGGTTTATTGCTTAATCAAGTAGATTATTAATTTATTTTGTTAGAAAATAATATTAAGTCTAGATATATTAATATTTATCTATTTTGTTAATAAATAATGTGAATGTGTAGAATATTAAATAAATGATTTTAATAGGAATTAAATTAGTAATCTTAATAGTTAATAATAATAACAACAACAAATAAATTATTAGTATTTAAATATTATATTAGTTGAATAAATATTTATTTTGGTAAAGTTTGAAAGACATTATTTTATGTTATCCATTAATTTATTTGATATTGTGAGTTGTCGTGAAAAATGACTTTTCCAGGTTAGTGGAATATTCTGTAGGCGGTGGTTTTAATAAAATTAAATTTTGGGAGAGAGTGGATTCTTGTAACGGAAGTGTGGAAGTGGGGAATTAATTGGTTTATCTATTTTTGTGAGAGGGGAAATATTTGAAGGGGATTCTCTAGGTAGAAAGAAAGAAACACAGGAAGATTTGGGGAAAATTTTACAGAAGGCTCCGGTTGGAAATTGAGAGAGAAGAAAAGAGGGAACTTGGAGTGAAGATTTGGGTATGACATTTGATTTTTGTAGGAGAGTTTTAAAATATTGATATAATTATAATTGTTTAAATCATTTCTATGGAGAGATAGATTGGATCTTTGTGACTAATTTCTTTGTGGCTCTTTCCCTCTTTAATCTCTCTTCCCTTGTAGACCTCTTCTCTTGTAGATAATAATGGAAGAGAAATAATAGTTCTTATAGTTCCTCAGCTTTTAGTAAATGTCTTGAACCTAGAAATTACTCTGTGATCCATCTCATGCATTTGTATTATCCACGAGTGTTCATATTTAAAAGAATTTTTTTATTGAGTCTCTGTATTTCAAAACACTTCTCTTTGAGCTATTAGGAAATCTGTAAGCATTAACAATGCCTTTCCATCTGAAATTGTTAAATAATTTCATAGCCTTTCATCAAATCCTCCATATATTCTAAAAGCCTTCGCAATCAATCTTGTCATGTCACCAAATTGCTCTTTGTTTTCTTTCTTGCCATTCTGGATTATCTAGAAATGCATTGAATCCCTGTTATAAAAAAAATCAGCAATTAGAAAGGGACGACTCACCCTTCTAAAAATAATTTGGAGTTAATTTGAAGGCATTTTGAGAGATAAAACAATGAATTTAATGCAAATACAATTGATTTTATTGTTACCTGGTGTATGATTGTACTCCATAGGCATGGAACCTGCAAAACTTGCAAATCCATCTATAAATATCTTGTAATCATTTCTTTTCATTCTAAAATGTCCCTTTGTAAATCCATCTATAAATCTCTTGTAATCATTTCTTTTCATTCTAGAAATGTCTCTCTATAAATCCATCTAT
Source organism: Cunninghamia lanceolata (assembly GCA_027924645.1). Lineage (NCBI taxonomy): Eukaryota > Viridiplantae > Streptophyta > Pinopsida > Cupressales > Cupressaceae > Cunninghamia > Cunninghamia lanceolata. The sequence continues at coordinate 3,570,941 of BSBN01000463.1, read as the reverse complement.
AAATTTTGTAATGCCCCATCATGCAACATAGAAATAATTTTTTTTTTTAAAACAAGAAATTGCAATAACAGTAACCAACAAGATCATAATACATATCATAAAGAAAAGTGCACTTCTAAGTCCTCTAGGGAAACATAACTGCATCAATAGATCATAAAACTCTAAATATCACAAGAGATAAACATCATACTATTATATATAAGGACCACTATTACATTTGCAAGGAAAGTTAATTTAACAAAGTTACAGTACAAGATCACAAGGCCGATCATATCGGTTACAATGAATACATATAAAAGTATGCAACAACTATGAAGGTGTAGAGCAATCTAGAACTAGATCACTTCTACATTAAACTCAATCTGAATCTCCAAGAAGACTAATGGATAGCTCTGCCTCCCAACCATGTGGAACCCTGAGGTCCACCCCACCGAGCTAGGAGATAACAATGAGGTTTACCACTAGGTCAAGGTTACAACCAAGGACACAAAAACCAAATCTAGACTCCTTGCAGACAACCAGGATAACAAGACTGCATAGAAATGACAGTAATCCACTAGACAAATTAAACATCCAACCAAGATCAAACAAGAAGCCAAGACTATACTCTAGAGGTATCAACAAAATAAAGAGAAGTATCTGAGTTGCGTAAGGAGAGTGTCATCGCATGGTCCTAGCATGGGTTACCTAGGCTATCTATCACCAGAAACTGGCCCCCATCTATGGTCACCCTAGCAGCCTCTCTCTAGGCACTGGCCCCATAAGGTGACACATGCAGAGCCGACAGGTCCTCTCATGGAGACAAGGAGGTCGGCCTTGCCAACCAGGCCTTCTCATCCCATCCTTAGCCTGCAAGAGCACTCAAGGCATGGGTGAGGTATCTTACTTATCTTGTTATGTGTTTTACTACCCCAACCCTCCTAATTAAGTTATTAAGTTTCCACTTGCTCACAACTTCCATGGGGTTACCTAGGCAGCCTCTCACTAGGCACCAGCCCCACCATGAAAGCCACTCCCTTAGCAATCTTTGATCAATCAACCAAACCACAACATGCAAGGATAAGGTACAAAATGGCTTCTATCCATTACCCATGCCATTCACTTGGCCTCAACAATACAAATCCCATTGCCCTCCTCAAGCTCAACCAAACATCAAGAAATAGTAAGACACAAATATCAAGTTGATTACCCAATCGGATAGGCCTCTGGAGTCGACAAGTTGAAACACATGACTGCTATAGTTACATCCATCTCTCGATATGAAGATTTTAGCAACCTAACATTTAATGACCATGACAATCCATTGAAACAACATGACTCTGGACCCAAAGCTAACGCCTTAAACCAATACCTCCATTACTATAAGATGATATTAATGACATTGCAAGCACAACCCTGAAGTATATCTGGAAATTACCTAGCATAATACTATTGAATCATTTATAAAACAAGATGGCACTCAGAGATCTGAACTTCCTTGTAAATAAAATCCTAACCAGATAATCAACTAATTTCTTAACATAGATGCAATTTTATGAAAGCCGTATACTCTTACCTCACAAATCTCAAGATTTCAAGAACTCAATGAAGATCATTTAGACAAGAATGTTTTATTATTGAATGGGATACACAACTTAAATTAAACTACTTTCTTGATCATCAAACTTCTAGTCTAACTAGGTATAATGAAAGCCAAACTTTATTAGCATGATCCGATAGATAATCTAATATAATCTATTATTAGGTGGATCCATACCATAAGATAAATCTAAATTCCTACATGAAGCAGATGGAAGAATGCTTAAGTCTCCAGATCTATATAAAGTATCTAAATTAGCTATTTTCCAATTGTTGAGATGAACAATAAACATACCAAGGCATTAATAACTCTATTTTATTCTAAGGTCTAGTTAAAAAAAATAAACAAAAAGATTAATAAGGGAGGTGATTTAGATATTCCTTATCAATCTTTTAATTACTTTAAATGGGTCAAAAGAAATATTATAATTAATAACAATAATATTAAGTTACACAATTCTTAATTCTCCTTTTTTAAAAACAAATAAGGACATTTCTACATCATAACAAATGTGCTAAGAGCAAGTTCAAAAAGTCATCTATAATCCTTTCCTATAAACCTAAGTCACTAGTTAATATTTACCATTTCAAACAACTACTATAACCTATACAATTTTCCTAATATTCTACTACTTCAATTTTCAATCGAAACATATGTATGATCCTAAGAGCATAGATCTCTATTTATCATGTTACCACTAAAAGTTACTAATAAACCAATCTATAAGAAAATGTATTTGTTTTCTGTTCGTATAATCTTCCCTACAAACCTACTAACTAAGACTCCAAACAAATTCATTTCGACCACAAATATATATTGCTATTAATGTCGACTAGCCGCTGAGCCTGCTACGACTTCAGTGCTAGATAACAATGACTACAACAAAAGAAAGCATTTCATTCCTTAAGTATTCACCAATACAAATCGTTGGTCTACTGAGGATACTCGCAGATAGAGAGAGATCTTTCTAAGAATGAACTACAAATCTATCCTAAGCAATGCACGCTGACCCCACAAGGAAGAGTTGTATAAGGGTGGCTTAGCAGGGTAGAAAGTTGAGAAGTGAATCAAACTAAAATTTCCTACTGATAGCAATGATGTAATAGATGATAGTGGCTTTCAACAAAATCTTCTGGTAGAAACAATGGGTAAGTTCACTCTGCAGCACAAGTCTAAGCACGTAGCACATAAACACATGCTGGATTAAAATGATGATGCTGTGGGTCAGCTTCAGAGGTCAAGTAATCTCAGGTGATGGTTTTCTTATTTCTCACAGTATCTATCTTATGACAGAAACAAGGAGGGTAGGTTTAGCATGGAAGATGTTTGAAAAGGCTAGAGACTCTGTCAAGTGATGCAAATCGGCAAGATAAATACCAGACTCGCAGCCTGGCTGGCGATAGAATACCTCAGGAGATCTCTTCATGGAATGCAATGATTGTTGGACTCACATGAGCACAATTAGGAGGTTCAAAAAGGTAGTAAGCTTTAGATATATGCTGAAAGGATTGGTCAAACAAGATTAGGTTTACATTACAGCCAAAAGTATACGGCAGGTGCAAAGCCAATCTCTACAACCTTTACCACCATCCTCCCTGCCTGAGCCTAAAAGAAGAGGAATGACTTGGAGAGGTTAAGGATATTCTTTAAGGATAATGGTAGGTGGCTTTGATAGATAAATAATAGGAAGTGATGCAGAGTAAGCAATAGAAATGTGGATAACTGATGTCAGCTCCTCACCCACAAACATTTACCGTTGTCTGCTTCCCCATCGGTCAAATATATTCGATTTTGTAGATCAGAATTGTTGAAACCCCCTCTGTTCATTGAACCCATGAACATACAGTTGAACCATTGAACCTTCAACTAAGGGTTGAACCACTGAACCAGTTCAACCATTGTTTTAGCTATCGACACCTTTTACTTTGTTGAACCAAAGAACCTATTGAACCGTTGAACCTTCGTTTATTCGGTTCAACATACACTAGCAGTTCAATATACTCCCGTCGCATAGACTATACTGATTTAACCTTCGAGCTCAGTGAACCATTGAACCCGATACTCCTTGTTGAACCGACGAACCAACTGAACCTGTTGTATCCATTGAACCATTGAACCGGTTCAACTGACAGTTTAACTGTTGGCAACCCTTACTACGATGAACCATTGAACCTTTGAATTGGTTCAACCACCCGCAAACATCTATTATCGGTTCCCCTGATATGATTCAACCCAATTCACAGATGCAGGATATCCACGAAATGTATATTCACATACAGACGTGATATACACATGAAATGCACCTTCATACTTTTGTGATATATACAAGAATTGTATATTCAGCGACCAACACAAACTGGACTCAAACAGATTTTTATACACACCATTTTCACAACATATACACAGGAAATTGCTCGCATGTGAATGTGATATGTTCATAGACTACCTCCGCATATAATTAATGTATATTTGGACTTCCCGTTGGTAACTTCTTCTATGACGAATTCTACAATTTCTATTCTGTCGTGTCCATCGAACAAAAGAGAAACAAATAGAAAACTAATATACATAATCCATTCCACTGATTTCACAAAAATCCACCAGTGGAATGGATTTGATTGTGCATCTCGACCACAGAAGAACTAAATGAAACACAAGGCAAATCTATACAAATAATAAACAAGACGGTTTGATATACAGAGGATTTACACCGAATCTAGAATTTGGTAGAACACAAATTACAGAATTTCTACTTCTTCATTTCACATTATCAAACACAGACTAATTACCAAGAATTTTTTGAAGGTGGAAGAACTCTTCTTTCTCGACCACCTTCCCTATTTTGTTACCCAACTCCCCTCTCCTCTATTTTCAGGATTTTGCTAAAACCAAGATTATAGTCATAAACCCTAACTAATCCCACGACACATGTTTTGCATAAGATAGCAAAACACTTAATAATAAGACACATTTGGTTAATCGTCCACCTAACCCAAGTGTCTAATGATGTCAAAATTCTCCCCAGGAGAAGAGATATTCAAACACAAGCATAAAATGCCAACATTAAAACAAACATGAAATGCCAACACAAATGCTACATTTGACAAGTATGAAATGCATAAGACATATTAAAAACTTAGTCTTCTCCCTCAGATGTATATTTGGTTTTTTGAAGGGGTGCTCCTGCACCATACTCCCTGAGAGAAGAAATCTCAAGCCCCTTTGAGATCAGAGTTTGAAGGTCTGCACCATTGTTTGTGATCTGATCTGTAGTCATCCAAATTGCTTCTGAATCAGGTTTCCCATGCCAAGCCACCAAATATTCCATGTACTCTTTATTCCTTGTCTTCTTTGTCACTCTTGAGTCTAATATCTTCTTCATTTTTGGTGGATCATGCTTAGGAATATCATCTTCTACTGCATCCTGCAATGGTTCCTTTTCTACCTCTGCATGATGTTTGTATGGAGTTAAATCACATACATTGAAAATAGGTGATAATCCAAGATCAGGAGGAAGCTGGATCTCATAGGCATTCTGTCCACACTTCTTTAAAATCTGACATGGTCCAATCTTCTTCTGCATTAGCTTGGTATATTTACCTTTTGGGAGCCTCTCTTTCTTTAGATTAACCCATACCAAATCTCCAATATCAAACTATACATCCCTCTTCTTCTTATCAGTATATGTTTTGTATTTCAATGTAGTTTGTTGGAGCTGGTTCTTGACTTGATCATGCACTTCTTTGATGGCTAATGCAAAAGCTTCTCCATCTACACTAATAGGCTCTCCTATAGGCAGATCTCTCAGCTCCAAAATGCGTCTTGGATGAATACCATATACTACCTGAAAAGATGACTTCCCTGTACTCCTATTAATGGTGTCATTATAGGAGAATTTTTCTTGTGGTAGGATATTATCCCACTTCTCTCCATGCTGCCTTGTTAAACACCTTAACAGAATTCCTAATGAATGATTAACAACTTCAGTCTGCCCATCTGTTTGAGGATGGTAGGCTGATGAGATGGACAAATTGGTTCCAAGCTTCTTCCAAAGAGTCCTCCAAAAGTGGCCAAAAAACTTTACATCTCTATCTGAGACAATGCTCAATGGCAATCCATGTATCCTCACTATTTCCTTGAAAAATAGATCAGCAACATATGAAGCATCACAAGTAGTTTTGCATGGCAAGAAATGTGCCATTTTACTAAATCTATCTACTACCACAAAAACACTATCATATCCTTACCTTGTTCTAGGTAAACCCAATACAAAGTCCATGTTGATGCTCTCCTATGGCCTAGAAGGAATGGGTAGTGGCTGATACAAACTTGCATTTGTGGATCTCCCTTTTGCTTTCTGACAGATTACACATGCCTCCACAAATCTTCTCACATCTGACTGCAACTTAGGCCAATAGTAATGCCTCTTCACAAGATCAAGAGTCTTATCTAGACCAAAATGTCTTGCCATAGCCCCACAATGTTTCTCCTGAATAATATTCAGTCTCATAGAACACCTTGGAATACATAATTGTCCACCCTTGAAAAGTAATCCATCTTGGATCAGAAATTCAGAGAACTCAACATGATACTTGTCACCAAAGGAAGTACATACCTTGTAGATCTCTCCAAAGTCTTCATCATCATCATACATGGCCTTTAAGGAATCGATGCCAACACTCTCTAGTTGGATCTGATTGATGGTCAGAACCCTCCTGCTCAAAGCATCTGCTACTTTGTTCTTAACCCCTTTCTTGTGTTTGAGTGTAAAGGTGAAAGCTTGTAAAGTTTCCAACCACTTCATATGTCTATGGTTCAGCTTCTCTTGACTGTTTATAAAACTAAGGGCCTGATTGTCTGTGAAGACTATGAATTCTTTTGGCATCAAGTAATGCCTCCATTTCTTGAGTGACTGTACTAGAGCATACATCTCCAAATCATATGATGAGTATCTCTTCTTTGCATCATTTAGTTTCTCACTGAAAAATGCAATAGGCCTACCTTCTTGACTAAGTACTACTCTAATTTCCATGTGACTGGCATCACATTCTACTTGGAAAACCTTGCTGAAGTTAGGAAGTGCAAGAACTAGCTGCTCTGACACCTTCTTCTTCAATGTTTCAAATGAATCATCTGCCTCCTTTGTCCAAGTGAACCTGCACTTCTATCCTCCTTTTATGGTGTCAAGCATGGGTGTGCAAACATGACTAAATCCTCTTATAAACTTCCTATAAAAGGTTGCTAACCCATGGAAACTTCTAACATCACTCAAGGTTTTGGGAGTTGGCCAAGACAAGATGGCACTTACCTTCTCTTGATCCATTTTCAGTTTGTTATGCGAGATAACAAATCCCAAGTAGATGATCTCTTCCTACATGAACAAACACTTTTCTAGGTTGATCATTAGTTGTTCTTCATGTAATCTTTGGAGGACCAAGTCTATATGGTTAAGGTGCTCTTCCCTTGTATTGCTGAAAATCAGGATGTCATCTAAATATACTATGACAAATTTACCTATGAATTCCCTCAGGACCTCATTCATCAACCTCATAAAGGTACTAGGGGCATTGGACAAACCAAAAGGCATGACCTTCCACTCATATAACCCCTCATTGGTCTTAAATGCAGTTTTCCACTCATCTCCTGGCCTAATCCTAATTTGATGATAGCCACTCTTTAAGTCTATTTTTGTGAAATAGTTAGCATCCCCCAAGCAATCAAGTAAATTTTCTATCCTAGGGATTAGGAACCTATACCTAATTGTTATCTTGTTGATAGCCCTTAAATCAGTACAAAGCCTCCATGTGCCTTCCTTCTTTGGTGCTAGGACAGCCGGTACTGCACATGGACTTAGACTCTTGCCAATTAGGCCTGTCTCCAACAATTCCTCAATCTGTCTTGCTACCTCTGCATTCTATTATGGGGTAATCTTGTATGCTACTTTGTTTGGGAGTGTAGATCCAGGGATCAGGTCTATGTAATGGTTGATGTCCCTCATAGGTGGTAGGGACCTTGGTATTCCATCAAAGATGATGCCTTGGTACTTGTCCAATTGCTCTTGGACAGCAGAATCTATGAACCTCTGCCTCTTCTCTCCCTTAACTTCTTGCTGTTGTTCCTTGTTCACCTTTAGGCATGGAATTAGAGCATATGTAACTGCTCCTTCTTCTACTATCCCTTTCATGAATTGTTTGCCTTCTACCATCATCACCTTAACTTCTTTCCCTTTTGATTCCACCTCATTCTCCATTAATGGTAGCAACTCTATCACCTTACCATTCTTGGTGATTAAATATGTGTTTCTAACTCCATCATGGTATGCTTTTAAGTCATACTGCAATGGTCTTCCAAATAGGAGATGGCAAGCATCCATCTTGGCAATGTCAAACAATAATCTATCCTTATATGGTCTAATTTGAAATTCTACCCAAGCTTGTTCTTCCACAATTGTTTGTTGTCCTTGGTGGAGCCATGAGATCTTGTATGGGTAAGGATGTGGCAGTCTTCTAAGCTTAAGCTTTTCTACCATCTCAATGGACACAAAATTCTCAGTAGACCCAGAGTCAATCAGAACTTTACATACCTTTCCTCCTGCTTTGCAAGTAGTTTTGAGGAGAGACTTCCTTTGTGGGGGTTCTTTGTTGGGCACCTTCATGGTGGTCATTGCTCTTCTAATCATCAAAGATTTTCCTTTCTTAGGATATCCATAACTGTTAGGAGCATTCACACTTTGATTAGTGCTTGAACTTGCTACACTTTGACAATCAGATTCTTGAATCAGATTGATCCTCTTTTCTCCTATTGAACTTGTTGCCTTTGCTGGACATCTGCTGGCTATGTGGCCTTCTTGATTGTAGTTGTAACATCTGATCAGTCCTCTGCCCTGAGATCTTCCTCTAAATGGCGGTCTTCTGCCCCTGAAGTTCCCTCTTTGATTGTAACTTCCCCCTTGGTTTTGACTATTGTCTCCTCTATTGTTCTCTTGATTTGATTCACCCTGGTATCCAAATCCATTTCCTCTACCTCTGAAAGGACTTCTACCTCCTCTTTACTGTCTTTCTTTTCCTCTATTGTTCTGCTCATGCCTTCTCTTAAATTTCTCTTCCACTTTGAGTGCTAACTGGTAGCACTTTTGGACTGTCTCTGGGTTATGTAGACTTATGTCTTCTTGAATGTTAAATCTCAATCCATTGAGGTATCTTGCTACCTTCTCTTCCTCACCCTCCTTTACCTTTGTCTTGAAACATAGTTTCATGAACTCTTCTATGTATGAACTGACATCCAATCCATTGAGGTATCTTGCTACCTTCTCTTCCTCACCCTCCTTTACCTTTGTCTTGACACATAGTTTCATGAACTCTTCTGTGTATGAATTGACATCTAATTCCTTCTACTTCAAATTTTGTTTCCTCTTATGTAGTTGGATGTTGTAATCCAATGGGACATAGGCTTCTTTCACTAAAGCCATCATCTTCTTCCACATAACAACTCTGTTCTTTCCTTCTTTCACCCTGTCATCTTGGATGAAATTCCACCAAGTTAGTGCAGCTCCTTTCATTTTGGACTGAGCAATCTTCACTCTTTGGTGGTCTGGTATTTCCTCGGTCTCAAAGAAATTACTCAAGGAGTCTATCCACTACATCACCGAATCAGGTTCCATTTTTCCTGCAAACACTGGCAGGTCTATTTTCATATCCATGGTCCTTCTCTCCATGGATTTGAGGGCATTGAGTAAGGGTCTCTAGTCTGCAGGAACCTCTATCTCTTCCTGCTTAGGGACCTCCTCTTCATCCCTGTCTTCTCGCTTACAAGAATCTTCTTCCCCTTTCTCTACTCTGTCCCTCAACTTCTCTAGTTCTTCTTTCAATGCCTTATTCTGAGCTCAATCTGCTCTACTCTCTGCCATTTGCTTTCTTACTAAGGCCGTCAACTCAGCGTTGGTCATCTTTGCTGGGTACGTTTTTGACCCTTCTCCTTCTGACATCTTATCTTCTTCTTCTACCCACTTCTACCCAAAGAACACTTCAAGCGCTCTAATACCACTATGATGCAGAGTAAGCAACAAAAACATGGATAACTGATGTCAGCTCCTCACCCACAAACATTTATCATTGTCTGCTTCCCCATCGGTCAAATACATTCAGTTTTGTAGATTAGAGTTGCTGAAACCCCCTCTGTTCATTGAACCCATTAACATACAGTTGAACCATTGAACCTTCAAATAAGGGTTGAACCACTGAACCAGTTCAACCATTGTTTCATCTATCGGCACCTTTTGCTCCGTTGAACCAAAGAAACTATTGGACCGTTGAACCTTCATTTATTCGGTTCAACATACACTAGCGGTTCAATATACTCCCGTCGCATAGACTATACTAATTTAACCTTCGAGCTTAGTGAACCATTGAACCCGATACTCCTTGTTGAACTGATGAACCAACTAAACCCACTATATCCATTGAACCATTGAACTGGTTCAACCGGTGGTTCAACTATCGGCAACCCTTACTACGATGAACCGTTGAACCTTTGAATTGGTTCAACCACCTGCAAACATCTATTATCGGTTCCCTTGATATGATTCAACCTGATACACAGATGCAGGATATCCATGAAATGGATATTCACATACAGACGTGATATACACATGAAATGCACTTTCATACTTTTGTGATATATATAGGAATTGTATATTCAGCGACCAACACAAACTGGACTCAAACAATTTTTATACATACCATTTTCACAGCATATACACAGGAAATTGCTCACATGTGAATGCGATATGTTCATAGACTACGTCCGCATATAATTAATGTATATTTGGACTTCCCGCTGGTAATTTCTTCTACGATGAATTCTGCAATTTCTATTCTGCTGTGTCCATCGAACAAAAGAGAAACAAATAGAAAACTAATATACATAATCCATTCCACTGATTTCACAAAAATCCACCAGTGGAATGGATTTGATCATGCATCTCAACCACAGAAGAACTAAATGAAACACAAGGCAAATCTATACAAATAATATACAAGACGGTTTGATATATAGAGGATTTACACCGAATCCAGAATTTGGTAGAACACAAATTACAGAATTTCTACTTCTTCATTTCACATTATCAAACACAGACTAATTACCAAGAATTTTCTGAAGGTGGAAGAACTCTCCTTTCTTGACCACCTTCCCTGTTTTGTTACCCAACTCCGCTCTCCTCTGTTTTTAGGATTTTGCTAAAACCAAGATTATAGTCATAAACCCTAACTAATCCCATGACACCTGTTTTGCATAAGACAACAAAACATTTAATAATAAGACACATTTGGTTAATCCTCCACCTAACCCAAGTGTCTAATGATGTCCAAATTCTCCCCCGGAGAAGAGATATTCAAACACAAGCATAAAATGCCAACATTAAAACAAACATGAAATGCCAACACAAATGCTACATTTGACAAGAATGAAATGCATAAGACATTAAAAACTTAGTCTTCTCCCTCATATGTATATTTGGTTTTTCTGAAGGGGTGCTCCTGCACTAGGAAGGCTCGGCATGGATTAAACTCATGGAGTGCAACAGACACAAAAGTCTCGGCTAGGTTCCATTACTTGGAGATAGAGGCACACACTACAACATATAGAATCGGTTTAATATGATTATCTATTTTGTTCTCAATACACAAAGTAAAATAGTATACACCATGATGGGATCCTAGCAAGGAAAAATAAAATAGTTGGAAATTTTCTCAATGACAAGCATGCAAAACACAGAGTGACAAAAAGGTCTACCGACAGAGCAAAAACTGCAGAAAGGTTCGCAAAGCAACAAGTCACAAGGACAAGGGAGAATAATAGATCAATTCCATGCCAGAAACCCTCCATAAGAAAACTAATTCTTCTGAGCAAACAAAGACAAAGAAAAATATAGAAATACACAAGACATACCTATAAAATTCACGCTCCGGAGTCGAATCTTCTTTCAGAATTTCCTTTCCTTTCTCCTCAAAATATTTCTCTGAAGCGTCCTCTTTTTCCCCAAAAAAACTCCCTGAACCAAACATAACCAAAGACATAAAAACCCTCTCTCCCAAAACTTCCCCCGAGACCAAAAATAGGCAACAACCATTAATTCCAATAACCCCCAATCAGTTACACAATCCCTCTCCATAAGGGAAATTTGAAATTTTACTTAACATAGAGATTCTCAAATCTCCAATTATATCTGACAACTATATGTATACGCCTAAAAATGACACGATTCAGTCTAAATAAATATTCTTAATATTTATTTCATTCTAATTCTTCTATCAATAAATAAATAAACAAATTTATTTATTTGATTCACATTCCTCTAAATTAATTAAATATCAAAATATTTAATTACCTCTTCTAAAGTCAAAATTAAATAAATTCCTTTATTTAATTAAATTCTTCCAAACAATTAAATAATTCTTAATTATTTAATTAAATCAAATCATTCTTCCAAATTTAAATAAATCAAATCAAATTTATTTAAATCCTCTCAAATCCCTAAAAATAAAATATAATCAAATATTTTATTTATTCTTCCAAATCATGCAAAACAATTAAATAAATTAATTTGCTTTCTTATCTTCTAAATTAAATAATTCCAATTATTTAATTGTCTCTTCCAATAATATCTTCTCTAAATTTAAATAAATCAAATATTTATTTAAGTTGCCTTTTCTTCTAAATTGAGTTATCTCTAAATATAATTCAATGTTTGTGCACATGCAATTAAATATTCCTAATATTTAATAAAGCAAAATATCTTCTTATTCTCATGCAAATCCCTTTTTCTTGTTTTAAATCACTTAACTGATTGTTATATTCTTTTAAATTCTTTAACTCATTCTTCTATTCTTAGCAAATCATCTCATGCAAAAGAAAGCAAGACACATGTCTTCTTCTTATTCGTTGCACGTTCCTCAACTATTCTCAATCATTGATCTTCTCAAGTCTTCTATACTGTTGATCTCTTCTCTCACAAGTCTATTAAAGCAACCTCATTCTTCCATTCCATTCATCCTAGCTTTAAGTATTGTTACTCTGCAAGAATTACAGCACGCCTTTGGCACCAATTCCTTCATTGCTTGTCATCACACTTTTTACTACGCATTACGTACTACGCACTACTACCATCGTTGTGAAGCTTCTCTTCATCGCAATATTACCATAGCCATTCTCAATCGACATTCTTGACAAAGCAAAGAAGTGCACTCATTGAGGGCCCTTTTTCATACACACAAGGATGATTCTGATAGGCAACCAATGGAAGTTTTGATCTAAGGAAGGTTTTCTTTTGTTATTTGATTCACTATTATTTGATTTCCTTAGTTCACTATTCTATTGAGTTTTGGGTATTTGATATTGTTTATCATTGCATATTCATTGTTGATCCAATTTTCCCTTAACATTTTTGGCACCCACCATGGGGCCCTTGCCCCTTTATCTAATCAAAATATGAGTTTTCTTAGTGACAGGTTCCGTACAGGTGTCATACAGGTTTTTGACAGGTGCATTCGGTGCATTTATCCTCTAAATTGGTGCTTCTACCTCCTGATTCAACACATGCAGAATTTTGACACATTCAATTTATGAATCGACGCTCCTACCTTCTATTCCAGCGCTTCCACATATACGGTGCATACATCTCCTGTTTCGGCACTTATACCCCCTATTCTAGCGCTTTTGAACTTACGGCGCATATACTTTCCATCACAACGCTTTTGTACTGTTTGATGGCGCATTTGTTAGTTTAACGCATTTACACCTTATTCCTACACTTTTGACACCTATCTTAGAGCATCTGTAAAACGGTGCATGCAAGTTTTGTTTCTGCGCATTCAGACTGCATAGCTGCGCTTCTATTCTGCACTGTGGTTTTAAGATTTCATCTGAATTTTCTGTTTAGGCTAACGTTTGTCTTGCAGGATTAGAGGCTGGATTAGATCATTTAGCTACATTGATTAGTCCATTTAGATTAATTAGGGGAAAAAGTAACCAAAAAAAATAAAAATGCATGCATGCAACTTTCACGTAGTCCTTAACTAGGAAGAGAGTAATTGAACCATTGCTATATCTGCATATTGCTATCTTACAAACGTGAAAATGAACAATGCTATCTTTTTAACAACTTCAAAGTTAACAAATGTGTGAGTGCACAAGTGGATAGCCCATTTAGTTGTTTTCCTTTTAACTAGGATTGGATTAATCAGTGTCTTCTGTGATTGTTGAATGACAATAGGCTTATGCTCTCCCCTTAACTGGGTGACCAGAATGCCAGACTTGTTATTCCATTTGTTTAACCTTTAGAGGGGCCTGCCCTTAGATGCATGCTTGTCCAAGTGGGAACAGGCTAAAGCCAAGCCCTACCAATCCACTTAAAATAAATTATGCTTGAGGTGAAAACCTCCTGCAACGAGTGCTGCTATGTTACACCGATGGCCAACCTCCCCCAAAACCCTCTAAGGCGTAACCCTTTGAGGTTGGGAGACTCCATAATAGAGAGTAGTGCCGCCACATGTGTAACCACTCGAACGGTTGCCTTGACAATGAACCATTTGTTTAGTATACCAAAAACCCCTATTTGTTGACACAAAGGGCAGAGCTCTTGAAGCAGCCTTGATTCATGTGATTCTTAGTAGAGGTAGTAGGGATAATCCTATGGTTTGGTGGGGGTACGAGCCTAAGGAAACCCAGATCTGGTATGTGTGAGAAGTGAGTGCCGTGGAGGGGAGCCGGTGCTACCAGATCTTGAAGCTACACGCTTTGAATATGCACAGCTAGAGGATTCAACAAATACTGTCTTATCCAGCCTAGGTTGTAATTATTTTCTTGTCAGAAAGTCCAAAATACAAAAAAAAATAACAAAAGATAAAATCATGAAAACTTCTATGTGTTTGCTATGTCTTTTGCCATAATTGAAAATTAGCATTCAAGAAAAGACTAGGTTTTCAAACCAAAAATAGAAAATCCTTGAAAAACGTGCAAAAATCTAGAAAATTTCAAACCAAAAATTAGAATGGCGCATTTGCCTTGACCCACAGCACATTTACATAGACTTGCTACACATTTGAATCCTGTTATGGCGCATTTGAAAATTACCAGAGTTGCGCTTTTGATCCAACCTGTGGCATTTTTGCACTCTATTCTAGCACATTTACTGCTGCGCATCTAAACCAGTAAGCTTTTCCAGTCTTGTGTCAATGGCAAACCAATTAGAATATATTGCTCAAACACTCCAATATCTGCAAATGCAAATAAACTTAGGTCCCTCGCCCCAAGATCGTATAGCAATTGCCCAAGAATTCCAAGTGATACAACAAGAAATGACAATCTTACAGGCTGAACAGGCCAGTACTAGCTACACCTCACCCCAAAGTCATTCATTCTTGTCCCGTCTTAATGATACTCTTGACAAGGAAAACACCACCTCAAGTGGGAAATTGTATACCACTCCATCTACTAGTCCTCCTTCTCTGTCTTCTAAGACACATATCCAAAAGCATACCAGTCTTACATCAACACCACCATCGAGTTCCCCAAGCTCTAAATGGACAACCAAAAAAGCCTCAGATGATTTTTGGGAAAGATGTTTTCCAGATTTACACAGCAAAAGAAAAGATAGGGAGAACTCCAAACCCACTCATCCATTACCTCATTCATCTACCCATACACCTACGCAAGATGTGATCCAAGGGCTACTAGCAGAGAGTCAACCATGTCCCCAAATTCCAGTCCTTGACCTTATCAAAGAGTCTCCAAATGTGTCAAATCCTAGAACCCCTTCATGTGATCCTCAATTCCTTGAGCTTATCAAAGAGCCTTCTACCAAGCACCAAAGTCAAGATCCATCATACTTTCATGTTGTTGACCAAGAGCCTATCCAAGAGTCTTCTACCTCTACATCAATTCAAGAACACCAAGCGCTATGTCAAGAGCACACTTTAGAACATGTGGAAACATCAACCCCTTATCTAAATCAGGATCAAAGCACTCCCATCCGACTCCTACGTAACCTCTATCTTTTCGATGATCCTATACCTATACATGAGCAAGAAATCCAATCTCAAACCATTCATAACCTATATCTCTTTTATGATCAAGATACTACCTTTGATGAAGAAGCTATCCATGAGCAACTTGATCCTATACATGAGCTAGAGATCCAATTTTGGCCCCTCCATGGCCTATATCCTTTCCATGATCAAGATATTATTGTTGGTGAAGAACATATACAAGAGCACCTTAATTCCATCACGTTAAATCCTATCTATGATCAAGATCCCATCTATGATGAAGAGCCTATCTATGATCAAGCAGAGCATGATGATCCTCTTAGCCCACTTTATGCATTCCATGGTCCTAAGCCTATAACCCCATCTAGTCCTACCCAAGGTCCAGCAACTTCCACTTCCCTTGATGAGACACTTGCCTCCCAAGCAAGCGTAGAAGATCAAACCAGTAATACTCCTTCGCCATCCATTATCGACCATGCTCCAAATCCCCCACCGTATATTCTTGGTCTTACCGGCTTCATTCATGAGTGTTCCTCCTTAGAACACCAACAACCATTATCCTCTATCTCATCTTCTCCATCCAATAAGGAACTTGTGTCTAATGTTCCACCTACACATAATCCCATTGTCCACTGCGTACTCCAACATATGAACTATCAAGGTAAAGGCTTAGGCCTCCACGAACAAGGTATTTTGGAGCCCGTCCATGTCAATGTTCCTCTTCCTTCATATGGTCTTGGATACATAACCCAAGGTGAACAATCTCAAGATGTTGGTACTTCCTCCACTCCTTCAAAATCCCCCACTTTTCATTGCAAACCCTATCATATCCCCAAAACATATGTCGCCATTCCACCTCCATCATCCTATAATCATCAAAAGCATGTGACCATACACCTTCCACCATCCAATCTACCTCCGCTACTTCCAACTCCTAATATCCCTCCATACATTTTACCACCACTTGTTCTAACACCTTATTCATCCATCTATGAATCTTCTAGCAATCCCAATCATGGCCAACAAATGCACATGTTGTCTAAACAAAGAATGTCCTCCAACTCCAATTCCACCATCCCACGGGAATTCAACAATAAAAATTTGGATGCCTCTACCTATAAAGTCAAAAATTCTAAGAGTCCTCATCACCTAGGATACAAAAGCCAAGAATCAAAGAAACATCTTTCTCCAGAGCTGCATGCACCCACACACTTATATGCCAAACTAAAAAAAGGTGTGGGTCCGCATCCAACAAATAATTACCTCTGTAGCTACACAAAAGCTGCCTACACCCAAGCCCATACCTCCACAGGTACTATCTAAAAGCAAAATGGTTTGGGTACCTAAGAAAAAAGCCCTCAAGATACATGAGGCATCCACCTCTCAAGAATCTCAACCATGTACTTTCTCCCATTCCATCCATAAGTCTCAAATTCTTCCATCCCACATGACAAACAAAAACCAAGACAATACTCAGTCTATGTGGATCCCTACATGCCTATGTCATTCATCCACAAGAAAAAGTCTTTGTTGCTTCCTACACTACTTTCCCATCACCAACTTCAATTTTTACCATGGTATGTGCAACCGTTGGTCATGATTCCCTTCCATTCCACAACATTTTCATATACCTCCATCTCCCCTTCCTTCCACTATTATCCTACATATCTTCCTCATCCTATTCCTATGGTCCATGCTTTTGCATAAGCCTTCCCTCCATATTCTGCATCATAATCCACTATCTACCTACACCATATCACTTTCATGTGATCCCCTACCAACATCTGTGAGAATACTTGACATTGTCCATGCGACAACATCCATCTAGTCGGACTATCACCTTTCACGGAACTAGATCCTTTAGTCTCTCCCTTCCATATCTGCGTTCTCCTACCCCAATGTTTCAAAAAAAAAAGGAAAAAAAGAAAAAAAGTAAAGAAAAATCCCTTCATCCAATGGTGAAAACCTGGCAAACAGGTGCCTTGGATAAGTACCATGATGAAAACCTGGAAAACAGGCATCATGTGTAAGTTGATCTTCTATGTCACCTACACTTGGGGGCACCTTGTCTCATCGGTATATCACTTTTCTCCTACCAGTTTTCTTTCATACCATTTCCTATCCTATCCTCTATCCATTACATACCTATACTGTCCCATCCATCCATCCAATCTTCCTTTCCTCTATTCTTTGGTCTTGATAAAGATTGGGGGCACAATGTTGACAAATGTTTTAGATGGCTCTTGACATATCTTATCCCTCCAAGCCATGCAAATCCTTCATTAGTCCTCTCATCCTTCTATCATCATAAGCATTGCCATGAAAAATCCTAAGTGTTTTACCTACAATGGGGCATGTTATTCCTATGCGACATAGTCCTTGGAGATCACATCCTTGATTCCTTCTACCTATTCTTTATCACCCATCCATCTACCTATCCATGGTGTTTCCTTGTCATTAGTATCATCCGATCCATATCTGTTCTATATCTAATCCATATCTATTCCATATCGTGTCTTATCTGATTCATATCTGTTCCATATCGTGTCTCATCCGATCCATATCTTAGTGTCATAGGGTCAATATCGAACTACGTTGCCTCTGCATTGTCACATAGGCAAGGCCATTCTCAAATGCACCCCCGAGGCACTAGGTTAGTCCCTTAGGGTCTTTCTCACCAATAAAGATTGTGGAATCTTCTCACCAGGCAAGCAAGCACAAGCAGAACCCACTCTTTAAGTAGAAATTTTGATACAAGGCACTTAACCTATCCAAAGCAAAGAAAACAAACTCCTAAGGCCTTCTAAATGATTTTACCCAAATTATGGCAAGAAACAAACACATCTCAATGCAAAAATGTTTTGTGGATTGGAACCATGGTTAAAGTACAAGTGTCTTGATTTTCTCTATCATGTCTTTCTATGCTACTCAAGGATGCCAAAAGCTAGAGATGCTATGATGGGGACATGATTATTTTCTTTGTTTGTTGTTTGTGGATTAAACTTTAGTAATGTGAAGCCTTGTCTAAAGACATGATCGGCAAAAGATCATCGAGGACATCAGAGGTCTAACATGAAAGGGAGCAATCCTTGTCTATTGATACGCAAGAAATACTCAGGTCATCTCGGTTCAATTATACCTAGATGCTTGTATTAACTTGCTAAATCAAAATCCATGTAAGCAATGCTCGGGTCATCTCAGTTCAATTATACCTAGATGCTTGTATTAACTTACAACATTTCAAAAAAGTACCAAAAAAAATCGCCCAATGATGAAATAAGCACTTCAAAATACTTGCACCATCAAGATGTCAAAAGCAAAGCATCCATCATACATCCATTATACATCTGTACATCCATATCCCATGCAATAAAAGATCCAAACAATGCAGAGTATCAATGTTTATAAAATCTTGTGATTCCTTCTATCAAGTCATTCTTCTATCAATCACTATTCTATCTATCATTGTGGTCCATTCTTCTCAATCTAGTCAACCCGAGCAGTGATTCAAATGCAAGTCCATCCTTAATCCATACCAATCAAGTCAAGTCAATCTTGTCAAATTATGCAAGCACCCTCAGTGGTCTTGATCCTTGTCTAGTTGTAAACCAAATCAATCAATTCTAATCAAACATTTGTCTTATACAGGATGTAACATTGTTGAAATCAGACCAATACATGCGTCTTACATGACATGTTTCATTTCTTGAAACCAGACACTATCCTTTGTGTTTCTCTAGGGATCTATCGGTCCCCGCCATGACAACACACCTACCGTGTTTGTCTAGGGATATATCGTTCCCCGCCATGACAACACTATCGTTTATCATTATCAGTATATCCTTGGTTTACCACTGGACAGGGGCAATACCTTGTTTGTTCTTGTATCATTTGTGCATACTTGCTTGCTTGTTTGTGTGTGTTATCAATTTATCTTGCACTATGTATCATTTGGCTCTTTCTCCAACCAATTTCTTCACCCCAACCTAATTTTACCTTCTTCTTCGTGAGATTGTCCATCTCATGCCTTCTGCCTTCTTTTCGTCCGATCTCCTGAGGGGGCATCATCCTATCATCATAACCTGTACCAAGGGCAAACTGGGGCATGTATAATTATCAGACTATCTATTCTTTGAAGTAACGTCGTAAACTGTATTGCAGCAAAGAGGGGCAAAATGTATACGCCTAAAAATGACACGATTCAGTCTAAATAAATATTCTTAATATTTATTTCATTCTAATTCTTCTATCAATAAATAAATAAACAAATTTATTTATTTGATTCACATTCCTCTAAATTAATTAAATATCAAAATATTTAATTACCTCTTCCAAAGTCAAAATTAAATAAATTCCTTTATTTAATTAAATTCTTCCAAACAATTAAATAATTCTTAATTATTTAATTAAATCAAATCATTCTTCCAAATTTAAATAAATCAAATCAAATTTATTTAAATCCTCTCAAATCCCTAAAAATAAAATATAATCAAATATTTTATTTATTCTTCCAAATCATGCAAAACAATTAAATAAATTAATTTGCTTTCTTATCTTCTAAATTAAATAATTCCAATTATTTAATTGTCTCTTCCAATAATATCTTCTCTAAATTTAAATAAATCAAATATTTATTTAAGTTGCCTTTTCTTCTAAATTGAGTTATCTCTAAATATAATTCAATGTTTGTGCACATGCAATTAAATATTCCTAATATTTAATAAAGCAAAATATCTTCTTATTCTCATGCAAATCCCTTTTTTTTTGTTTTAAATCACTTAACTGATTGTTATATTCTTTTAAATGCTTTAACTCATTCTTCTATTCTTAGCAAATCCTCTCATGCAAAAGAAAGCAAGACACATGTCTTCTTCTTATTTGTTGCACATTCCTCAACTATTCTCAATTGTTGATCTTCTCAAGTCCTCTATACCATTGATCTCTTCTCTCACAAGTCTATAAACGCAACCTCATTCTTCCATTCCATTCATCCTAGCTTTAAGTATTGTTACTCTACAAGAATTACAGCACGCCTTTGGCACCAATTCCTTCATTGCTTGTGATCACACTTTTTACTATGCATTACGCACTACACACTACTACCATCATTGTGAAGCTTCTCTTCATCACGATATTACCATAGCCATTCTCAATCGACATTTTTGACAAAGCAAAAAAGTGCACTTACTGAGGGCCCTTTTTCATACACACAAGGATGATTCTGATAGGCAACCAATGGAAGTTTCGATCTAAGGAAGGTTTGCTTTTGTTATTTGATTCACTGTTATTTGATTTCCTTAGTTCACTATTCTATTGAGTTTTGGGTATTTGATATTGTTTATCATTGCATATTCATTGTTGATCCAATTTTCCCTTAACACTATCAACATTAAATTATTCACCCAAAATATATTTTGAATCAACTATGTACTAACTACCTCTAAAAAAAACTTAAGACTCATAAACATTTAAAATATTACAATAACTGATTTTGCCAATAAAAGACTTTACTTCAACAATATTTCAAATTTTTATGACTATGCAATAATACTATAAGATTTAGTATAATGATAACAAAGAACACTTAGACATAACTTAACAACTCAACAATGTTCCATAACACATGATGACCGACAACATGAAGCAAGGAGCAAATGTCGCATCATGACACATGACTACAACAAAAGACTGGAACTGGCCTAGTGGCATAAACCTCATGTTATCTCCGTCAACATAATCCATGGTGTAGGGCTCACCCAAACCTGCTAAGTCAGGTGGAGTCAAGGCTCGATACCTGCAACCTACGTGAAAACCAATAGGTTATGTATGATCAACTATATATGTATATATCAACACACACCGAGACAGAGAATTACGGCATAGTAGGGTACTCAATCTGAGCAGTACTAGATCATCCCCGCTCTGAAACAATAACTAATTCTATTTAAAATTAGATGCCTAAACATGATATTATCACATCATCACTAAACATGTCTATGTCATCATAGCAACAACACCATCATAATCTCATTCCACATGTCAGAATTAGATCAGTCGAATATAATCTATCACAATCAGAATAAGCATAAACCATAGTCTTAATAGCTCAAATGTCTCAGAACTATCTAGATGCAAAGAAAAAGTTAAGAACTATCTCAGATCAAGCAGAGAGTAATGCAAAACTGACAACTATCAAAAGCCAGAAATGAGGGGGCATTACATCCTCCCCCCAGAGTCAGGCTTACTCCTGGAAGCCTACAAACAAATAAGGGTATAACTCTCATCCTGGAAACACCCTCCCAAGGAGCAGAAATCTTGTCATTAGGATCCCACTGGACCCTGACCTACTCCACATCTCTGCCCCTGAGAGCAAGTCTCTTGTGCTATAGAATGCGTACAGGATCCAAAGCCAGTTGCCCGTCCTCTACCTGTAGAGCAGTCCAATCAAGAATATGAGTTGTGATAGGTGAAAGTCAGGTGTGGAAGATCAGACATAGTCATGAAACCCTAACCCTACCATCATCAAGGAATCTAATCTAAATGAAGCCAAAAGAACAATGCAATGCAAGCATAACATCACCTAGACCGTGCGATTCCTTGTTTGAGAGGGAAATGTGGACTGCTTCTTCAACAATAAACAATCACAAAGCTGAAAGCTGTCATTGATGGATGATAAAAGCTCAAATGCTCGAATGCTCAAGATGATAATGGAGTTGCTATATGAATGCTGGATTTTCTGGATTTCTGGATTGCTTTCTGGATCTCTAGATTTCTGTCCCTTTCATATGGAATGAGAGGCTGTTTATATAGGACTCAACCAAGATCAATCAACGGTGGAGATTCAAAGGCTATGTGAATGGCTGAGATTGAAAGTTACTAAATTTAGGTCCAATTAGTTGTACATGTGAAGGATTTTAAATGAAAGTTGTCTTACAACACATGATAAATGGGAAATGGACAAGTGTTGAAATGTGATAAATGATAAAGGCTTAATTCAAATAAAGTATTTGAATTAGTGGGATATGAGTTGGAAATTAATTAAATAAATAAAATTTATTTAATTAATATGATAAATGCATAAAATGAGATAAGACATGATGTGGAATTAATTAAATAAATACAATTTATTTAATTAATTGGCTAAGTGAATGAGAATGGGATTTTAATTAAATAAATAAAATTTATTTAATTAATTGGATAATGGATTAGGGATTTAACAAGGTGTCGCTAGACATGGACAAATTTGGGTGTCTACATTTTGCCCCTCTTTGATACAATGTTCGATAGAACGTTGTGTCAAAGAAGATGTGAGATATGTTCGATAAACAAGTTATGCCCCAGTGTAACTGGCAGGTGATGCCCCCTCGAGAGGTAAGCCAGGCAAACCAGGAAAGACTGGGTTGGCGCTCGATAGAAGAAAAGGCAGAAAATAGGGCAAATGCGAAGAAAATAGGCTGTGGTATAGAAGAATTAGGGTTTGGAGAAGGGCTATAAGTAGGGGCTGCAAGGGCAAATAGGCTCATTTGTGCTCATTTGTGCTTAGAAACCTAGAGAAATCCAGAGCTCCTGAGAGTGAGAGTAGCAGCGGTACAGGCCGAGCTTCGGAGAGTGCAGGGTGAGGCTGAGTATTATAGGGGCTTATATTATGGAGCTGTGCCGGCAGAGCAGAGACAGCCTAGCTTCAGGAGCAGGTCAGGGGCTTCGAGCTCACGGAGGTCAGGTGGATCTTGGTCAGTAGCTTCAGTGATGGGGCCACCGAGAGATGGAGGACCAGGTACAGGACCTGTTGGTGGTGGTGGTCAGGGTGAGGGAGCTGGCAGTAGTCGCTAGGGCATACCTTGTTGACATTGTATCATGATGAGGCCTAGAGCCATTGTTGTACATTCATTCTTTTCAGGGCTCAGCTTGTATTGTAGACACTTGTATTTTGACACACATGTATATATATATATATGGCAGTTTTGGCGATCTATATGATGTTATAATGGTTGTGATGTTGATATTATGATGGCTATGCATGTTATGTGTATGGATTATATATGGATTATGAATGGATATTTATGCAAATGGTAATGGATAGAAAAGGTATGAATATGTAAATGGTAAGGATATGGATAGATGTATGCATATAGGTAGATGGTAAAGAAAAAGATATGTAATGGACTTATGTATGGCTAACACTTGTTTTGCAGGAACGGGAATATGGACAAAGGATGATGGAGATGATTGATCTTGGCTGAGGATGGTGGAGCGAATGGATAGAGAAAAATAGATAAGATAAGATGATGATGGGCAGCTTTCAAGTAATTGCTCAAAATGAAAAGAAATGCAGTCCTTATGTTTGATATAGCATATGGATGTTATGCACCAGGGTATAAGAGACCAAGGTGTCGAGGTATCCAATGCGTAACTAACGTGTTACAATCTTGTCTGAACGCATGTGGTCAAGATGGTGAGCCAACATGCACAAGATATGAATAACAGCTAGTGTTGGACTTTGACGCTACAAACAATGGTTTGAGCTTATCTCCACTACACATAATGATAGCTTGCTGGTTATATGTATGGAGTTAGTCTTAACATAGAATAGTCTCTAATGCATAAGAGACTGTTTAGCTTCTCAGATGCTAGAGATATTGATATGTAAGATGCTAATCCCAACACGTACAAGATACCAAGACGCATAGGAAGAGAATAAGATCATCCCGCAAACACGGCATACGAAAGCTATATGACCATGCCCCAGTCCTTACTTCATCGCAACATACCAAGATATAAATAGATCAAGGCAGTCTTGACTAGGTGCAGAAAAGGGACAAAAGATAAATCAAAAGATAAAACAAAAGATACTGTCATCACGTTCTCTTGCCAAATGTTGAGTGCTCTTGGATAGATCAAGCTGGCGCCTTGTTAAGAGGAAAGCTACATCCTGTTGAAGGCTAAAGTTGGTGATAAATAGCTATAGCAAATGTTGGCTTAAGGCATGCGGACAAATAGCTTCTGGCTTACCTATGATTGGTTATAGTGCTGGAGCTTGCAATATACACATGGTTTGCTTCCTGTTTGAGCTGATCAAAGAGGAGAAGATGGATGATGAATGAAGATGAAGAAGATGGGGGGATCATCGGTGCTTGAGTACTGGAAACTTCCTTCGTATTCCAGACTGCCTACATACCCTGTATCCACGGGATCAAAGCACATTTACGATGAAGATGAGACATGATGAATATGTAGTTCTGGGTTTTATTGATGATGTAAGTGATGAAAGATAGAAGAATATGAGCTGAAAGATTGAAGAATGTTTAGAAGGAAAGATGACAGATGACTGATGAAAGGGGCTATCGTCTTAGCCTGAATCAGAGTGCTTCCTTCGCATCTCGGATTGCCTACATACCCTGTATCCACGGGATCAAGGCGTCAACGATAGAGCTGGATGTAGTTCTTATTGATGTGGCTAATCGATTGGATGTTTGATCAAGCGATGTTTGTTGCGATTGTTGGATGAGTGTGGATGAATTGTGAAGGTATGAGTCCTGGTTGCAAGTCGTTAGGTCATAGTTGTCGGTGGACATGTGCCATGGCTGAAGTTGATAAGGTGTGCTGTGTTGAAAGCTGAGTTGTTTGATATGTTATGAGCTAGAGATAACAGGATCCACTTCCAAATAAGACTCAACAAATGCCCCCAGTGTGGGATGAGGTTTATTATGCAGAAGCGACAATGCAGGAAAGATGTGGCCAAGATGCTAAGGTGCCAAAAGATATAGATATCATGACAATGTCTCACATATGATAGCTAGCATTGGCAAAGGATGAAGAGGAAAGGCTATGTGTGAGATTGCGATAGGGCTTATGAAAATAGCTTATACAAGATGCAGTGGGGAAAATGATCAAACGAACCAAACAAATGATGGAAGCTGGTCACTACACATAGCGCCTGTTTGCCAGGTTTTCACTATGGTACTTATCCAAGGCGCCTGTTTACCAGGTTTTCACCAGAGGACGGATTATTTATCTTATGTTTGTTTTTGTTTTTTTTTTTTTTTTGACATATTTTGATTTTTTTTTTTTTTTTTTTTTTTTTTTTTTTATTTGTGGGATAGCTGAGATTCATGGATAAAACTTCTTGAGATGAACGCTGTTGACGGGTTCATCCAAGGGAATGCCTTCAGGTGTTGACAAAGTGTATGCACCAGATCCATAAACTGCTGTGATAATGAAAGGACCAAGCCAATTTGGTTCAAACTTGCCCTGTTTCTCTCGAGGTTGTTGATTCCTCTGGTTTTCTTTAAGGACAAGGTCGCCAACCTGAAATCTGCGTTCTCTGATCTTTTTGTTGTAGCTGCGGCGTAGCCGGTTTTGATAGACTTGAAGATGGTTCAATGCTGTAAGGCGGCGTTCATCTAAGAGCTCAAGATCATGGAGTCGGGAGACTCGATATTCTTCATCTGAAATAGTATGTTGCAAGGATACGCGCAAAGAGGGGATCTCAACCTCGATAGGCAAAATAGCTTCAGTGCCGTAGACTAGAGCATAGGGTGTGGCGCCAGTAGGAGTTCTGACACTTGTTCTATATGCCCATAAAGCAGGATGTAGTTGTAGATGCCAATCTCGACCAGTTTCGTTAACAGTCTTTTTAAGGATTTTGATGATTGTCTTATTAGAGGCTTCAGCTTGACCATTGCTCTGAGGATAATAAGGCGTAGAGAACCTATGTTGAATATGAAACTTATTGCAAAGATCTCTAACCTCTTGGTTCTTGAAAGGCCGGCCATTATCTGTGACAATAGCTTGAGGAACTCCATAACGGCAGATGATGTAATGTAGGATGAATTTAGCTATTTGTTTACCTGTGATGTAGGTCATTGGTATGGCTTCTACCCACTTTGTGAAATACTCAGTGGCAGTGATAATAAACTTATGACCATTTGATGAAGTAGGATGAATTTTACCCACAAGATCAAGTCCCCATTGCGAAAAAGGCCATGGAGTGACAATAGGCTGAAGCTCATGTGCTGGTGCATGTATTAGATCTCCATGTTTCTGACATTGTAGACATCGCTTTGCAAATTGTTGGGCATCTTTTTCCATAGTTGGCCAATAGTATCCTGCTCGCAGAAGTTTCTTAACAAGGCCAGGGCCAGCGGAATGCGAACCGCAGACACCTTCATGTATGTCACGTAAGGCCGTTTTTGCTTCCTCAGAATCAAGACATCTAAGAAGGATACCATCAAGACTTCGGCGATAAAGGGTGTCTCCTAAGATAGTGTAACGAGAGGCTCGACGGATAAAAGTTTTACGTTGGGTGTTGGATAGTTGAAGAGGCAAGGTGTGATTACGGAGATACTCGTATATATCTTTGTACCACAACGAGTTGGGACCAACAATCTCACATATGAGCTCAGACTGTGGAACTTCAAATGCGGGGATCAAAAGCTGTTCGACCAAGAATTCACATTTATGGGTGTTAGATGGCATATCTAAAAGAGACCCAATCATAGCCATGGCATCAGCTGCTCTGTTTTGTAGTCTTGGAATTTGCTCAAAGGTAATGTCCTCGAAATATTGCTTGAAATCATCCACCATTAGTTTGTATGGAAGAAGCTTCTCGTCTTTTGTTTGATATTCATCTAAGACCTGTTTGATAACTAGCTGAGAATCACCAAAGACTCGTAACTGTTTGATAGCCCATTGTACTGCCATGCGCAAACCTGTGATTAAAGCTTCATACTCTGCTATGTTATTGGTACAGGGGAATGCTATTCTGTATGATTTAGGTATGCAGTCTCCTTGGGGAGTGACAAACAAGATACCTGCTCCAGATCCGTGTTGAGTGTATGATCCATCAAAGTATAGCTGCCATCGTGCTGGGGAGCTGAAAGTAAACAATCCTTCATCAGGGAATTCAGGATATATTGGCTGAATGTCTGTGATAGGTGCTGCAGCTAATTGATCAGCAATGACTTGTCCTTTGATAGCTTTACGGTTCACATATTGTATGTCAAATTCACTCAAGATCATAACCCATTTTGCTAATCTCCCTGTGAGAAGTGCTTTTGAAAGGAGATACTTGAGGGGATCCACATTAGAGATGAGCTTGGTTGTTTGGTTCAACATATAATGTCGCAACTTTTGGGAAGCAAACACTAATGCTAAACAAGCTTTTTCCATGAATGAGTAATTAAGTTCATATCCCACAAGAGTTCTGCTAATGTAATAGATGGCTTGTTCTTTTCCTGAATCATCATGTTGAGCTAGAAGTGCACCTAATGCTGCGGTTGTTGATGATATATAAAGCAGTAATGGACGATCAAGTACAGGAGGTATTAACACAGGAGGTGTTGCCAAGTATTCCTTTATCTTATCAAAAGCCTGTTGACACTTTTCATCCCACTTAAAAGGTTCACCCTTGCGAAGAAGATGCTGAAAAGGATGACATTTATCTGCGAGTTGTGAGATAAACCTGCGGATAGATTGTAGCCTACCCTGTAAACTGCGGAGCTGTTTGAGATTCGTTGGTGGAGGCATTTCTATGATAGCTTTTACCTTAGCTGGGTCCACTTCTATGCCTCGTCGAGACACAATATATCCCAATAGTTTTCCTGATGTTACACCAAATACACACTTCTTTGGATTTAGTCTGACTTGGTATTTCTCTAATCGATCAAAAATTTGTGCCAATACTGGTAGATGTCCTTCCCTTGTCTTAGATTTTCCCAGGATATCATCAACATAGTCTTCCATGATAGTATGAAAAAGGTCATGAAAAATAACTGTCATGGCTCGTTGATAGGTAGCTCCAGCATTTTTGAGACCAAAAGGCATTACAACCCAGCAATATGTGCCCCATGGACAAATAAAAGACGTTTTATCTTGATCTTCCTCTGCTATTCTGATTTGATTATAACCAGAAAATCCATCCATCAAAGATAGCATTTCATGTCCTGCTGTAAGATCAACAATGTTGTCTATGCTTGGTAATGGGAAATCGTCTTTAGGACATGCTTTGTTAAGATCTCTAAAGTCCGTGCAGCAGCGAACTCGTCCATCTGGTTTTGCTACAGGTACTAGGTTTGAAACCCATTCTGGATAATCAATAGGCTTTATGAACTTTGCTTCTAATAGTTTCTGAATTTCTGCTTTAACCAATAAGGCAACTTGTGGATGCATTTTGCGCAATTTTTGTTTGACAGGCTTTGCATCAGGGAATACTGCTAAATGATGTACCACAAGTGAAGGATCTAGTCCTGGCATGTCTGCATAAGTCCATGCAAAATTTATAGCTCGTCTCAGGAAGAATGCTGTGAAGTTCTTTCGTTCTTGCTCTGATAGTGATGCTGCCAAAAAGGTGATCTTCGGATTTTGTTCTGTTCCCAAGTTCATGTCTTGTGATTTTTCAACTAGCACAGTTGATTTCTCATGGTAATCAGCAGTGACAGGAAGATCAAATCCCTCATCCTCAGGTGCCTCAGAGAGGTTTTCACCTTCGGATACGTCCTTTATTTTTACTTTTTCACGGTCAAGAGGCGCCTTGCGGTTTTCACCTAGTGACCTATTTTGTTGAATTTTGTTTATTTCACTTTTGCGACTGAAGGATTTGATACTTCCGCCAAAATATGCTAGTTTAGGTAATTCCATCATGAAACCTGCTTTGTGATCCCCCAATGGGATACCTTGTCTCACACCCATGAATTCTGCAATGGCTTCGTCATTTTCAAATGTATCTAATATCGGTGCCCCCTGTTGGTCCCAATCGATGAGGTCAGGATATACGAGTGAGAGGCTAATGGAGGGATCATGATGGCTAGAAGAGATTGCGGAAAACATGAAGATGGAATGTTCTTGAAAGAGGTCGGTGATATGAAGGGAGGAGTCGTCGATGGTATCCGAGTTAGAAGTCTCTCCTACCGAAGAAGATCCAACGTCAATATCGGAAATACACTTAATGTCTTTGGATCGCGGTACCTCCGGTTGGTAACCAAGGCCTTGCTTATTAAACTTCTTAGACACAATAAGGGGCTCAATAGGTCCTTGTTCCTGTGATCCCAAGCCGCCATGTCCTTTATAGCCCATGTTCTTGATGATACGAAACCCGTTGTTGTATCGCTCTACTTCAAGTTGGACTTGGTCATTTTCATCAAAGAATATCCAAGAGTCTATGTCCTCAATATCTTCGTCATCCAAGAAACCACCTTTAATGAATACGGTGGGGGGAGCTCTGATAACAGCGGAGGATGAAGTGGGCTTAGATATAGAAAGCTTACCGTGGGATTTAGGAGATAACGGAAGGGTGCCAACGCAACAGGATTCCTGCAATTTGTACTCACCAGGGCCATGGTCGGTATATTTGATATGGAGGTTGGAAGCGGCTTTGCTAGATGAGGGCTTGAGGAGATCGGATGGGTCGACATAGGAGGATGATGGATATGCCTCGGTGTTGAGAGGGATACGGTTTGGACTCTGATATTTAGCTTGAAAAGCACGGCAAAACTCAAATGGATTAGGATCAGCTTGAATGGTAACTTCAACACCCTTATGCGGAAATTTAAGGCATTGGTGATATGTAGATGGAACTGCTTTAAGGGTATGGATCCAAGGGCGACCGAGGATGATGTTGTAAGGCAGATCAATATCAAGGACTTGACAGCGAGTTTCTGTAATGACCGGTCCAACTTGAATAGGCAATAAGATGATCCCTTCAGTATCTCTTTCAACGTCATCATATGCTCTGATAGTTATAACCTTGGAGGTGTCAACATTTTTCTCAGAATATCCCAATTGTTTAATAAGTTTCAAAGAACATATATTTAGACCAGCTCCCCCATCTATCAAGACTCGTTTGATACGGCGTTGGTTAACAAATACTTCAATATGGAGGGCCTCATTGTGTGACGGATGCATGGAGGGTTGAAGATCTTTGTCAGAAAAGGTTAAATGACAAGGGGCTGCAATGCTAGCGACCATGGATTGAAATTGTGTGATATTAATATTATTAGGCACCGAAGATTCTTGTAAGGCCTTATCAAGGATAGCTTTATGTGCGGGGGATAGGCGGAGCAGCTCAAGGATAGATATGTGTGCGGGGGTTTTGCCAAGGTGATCCAAGAGGTTATAGTCAGAGAGAGGTCGAGGAGGATGAGGAGGTGCTCCTTGAACGGTAACTCGACCTCTTCGCGTGGTTACGGCACAATCAGGTGCTCCTTGGATGGTAATGGTAGAAATGCGAGCATGGTCAATGCGGCCAATGGTAGATGATGCGTAGCTATAGGGAATAGCATTTCCAGCTTGAAGGTTATTTGTCTGATCATGAGATGGCAGTGGATTCTTAAAAGTCTCTAGATCATAGTTTGATGTGGATTGTTGAGCAGGTTGAGGTGTTGAAGGTGTGACGTTGATTAGACCTTGATCAATGCAGTCTTGGATAACATGTTTTAAGCGCATACAACCATTTGTTTTATGTCCTTTAACTCGATGGTAATCACAATACTCATTCTCTTTGTACCAAGGAGCTCGAAAGAGTGGTTCGCCATTTGGTGGTGCATCGGGTAGAATAACATCTCCAGCTTGAAGCAGCTTTCGAAGAATAACTTCCATGGGTTCCACTAATGGTGTAAATTGTCGGCGTGGATTAGAAGTTTGGCGTTGGTTTCTTCGTTGTGGAAAAGACTGTCTTGGTGGAGAGGCTGCTTGAATGTTGATAGGAGCTCTCATAGTTTGAATATTCTTTGTATCAACAATACCGTCATTGACAACATTCTTGTTCTTGTTCCAAAAGCGAGACTTATCATTGGAATTTTGGGGAGAATCTTTGTTATCACGAAAGATCTTGATGGTTCCTTTGGCAATTAAGGCTCGTTCAATAATAACTCCTTTGGAAACTAGTTCGTCAAAGGTGCTAGCACTTTGCAATTGTAATTGGAATGACAGCTCAGGATGAAGATTTTGAACAAAGATGTCAAGCTGTTGTTTCTCAGGGATTTCCCATGATAATTTGCTAGCCATATTACGCCATCGTTGGGTAAATGAGGAAAAGGTTTCACCATTGCGTTGTTTGTTGTTGACAATGTCATTCATGTTTACCTCATGTTCAATATTGAAGGCAAAATGTGATCGAAACTTGGTTGCCAATTCGGAAAAAGTCTTAATTCCTGGAGGTAAATGGGAAAACCATTCGAGAGCTTGTCCTGCTAAGCTTCGAGGAAATAGTCTCAAAAGATATGTATCATCATAGGCAACATCGAGACATGCCACGAAAAAGGCTCGAAGATGGTCATCCGGATTTCCTTTCCCTTTGTACTTATCAAATTGTGGGATTTCAAAGTGTGGTGGAAAAGGTATCATATTAAGCGACTTGTCAAATGGATAAGCGCATATGTTTTCGAGAGAGAAGGGTTTCTTGCCTTGTCCTACCCTTTCATCGATCATCTGTTGGATATCGGCTGAGGATAACTGCTGTTGTTGCAAAGGGGGTGGAGTGTGATATGAAACATATTGTGGTTGCGGTTGTGGTATATGTGGAGTTGTGACAGTTTGTTGTGGTTGTGGGATGTACGAAGCTGTAACGGTTTGTTGGGGTTGTGTGCCCACAATGTATGTCGAAGGAGTGGTATGTGACATGTATGTGTTAGAGGATTGCTGTCCTTGAGACACAAGTGGTAAGTGGGTGTGCGTTACATGAGAAGTGGATGTGGGATTGATAGTAGCAGATGGTTGGGAAGTTGGAATTGAATTCATGACATGGTAAGTGACGGAAGGATTGGTAGATACAACAGAAGGGTGAACATTGGGATTGGTATTTTGGACAATATGAGGATTGGTATATGTCATGTGTTGGGTGATATTAGAGAAGCCTTGGGTAGCATAAGATGGATTGATAGTGTGTGAAGGATTGGAAGAAGAGGACAGCATGGATGTAAGTTGATCAACATAAGCGATCTGATTGTTTGGATTGGCTTGAGAAATGAGGGGATCACTCATGTCAATAAGGCTAACATTGGGATTATGGGATAACATGAAGGAATTAGCAGTTGGTGTATGAGATGTGGTAGATTGCAATGGTTGTGAAGCATGGAGGACATGTGTTGTTGGAATGGTTTGAGAGGTATGCACACCATAAGATATGGGAATTGCTTGTGATGCTCGAAGTGTTTGTGCTTGCGTTACATGGACAGCTTGTGTGACGTGAGGCATGGAAACAGTCATGGTAGAAGGAGAGATATGTTGAGGGACATGAAAAGGTGGGATGTTGAGATTTTGTGACATGAGAGGAAGCACATTGGTGGGCACTATCAATGGTTCTAAGGTATGCTCTGATCGTGGTAACTCAAATGAAGCAACAAGAGGCAATGAGGATGGTGTTTGCGAGGTAATAGGAGATGATGTGACTATAGTAGATGGTTTATTCGCAACAACAGCAGTAGTGTTGGGATCGTGCTCCCTAATAGTGGATATATCAAAGTCTTTAGGTAGTTTAGCACCCATGCGAGCAAGTTGGAGAAAACAGCGATCAGGCTCAGATATCATGAGTTTCTCAACTTGGTCCCATAGATAGGTATCTTGAAATTCTGATGAGTCGTCTTGAGATTGTTCTTCGAAAGTTTCCAAGGATGGTGGAGGATGCATTTGTTGTGAAGATGATTCGCCCCTAGTGTACCCTTGAGGTATAAACATATGCGAAGGCATACCAGTTGTGAATTGAGTTGCGTCCTTAAGAGGTGTTGTGAATTGTTTCATCTCAGCTTGCAATTTGGCATCCATTTCAGCTTTCAATTTGGCTTCTACTTCAGCTCGATATTGACTCCTAGTTTGAGGCATGATGTTGATGATGAAGTTGAGCTTGTCAAAGTTTTAAGACCCAAAAGATGATAGTTGGCTGATTGGTTGTTGTTTTGGTTTTTGCTAGTTTGGCTAAGTTGCTTGGTTGATTTGGTTTGGCTGAGTTGTTGTTGGTTGTCCCTAGAGGTAGCTTAATCACTCAAGGGAAAGATTGTTTGCTGTTGATGTTTGTTGGAGCTAAAGCTAAAAAGAGATTGTTTGCTGAAGCTAAAGCTGGAGGTTGTTTGGTGGCTGAAGCTAAAACTGAAGGTTGTTTGTTGATCGAAATGATTGGATTGATGTCTGATTTGCTGGTTGGGATCTCAAAAAGATGGAAAAGCTCATGAGTTGTGATTGATTGATAAGCTCAAAATAGGAGACAAAGTCCAGGTGTTTGCTGTTGATCAAAGGTAAGTCTGAAAGCTAATATTTGAGGTTCAAGCAAGCTGGTCCTGAGGCTAATTTAGCTGATGCACTGAGATTTGCAAGAATTTTAGCTACAGGCGACTGATGATAGCTCAAAGGCGACTCAGAGGATGCTAAAGGCGATTAATGATAGCTCAAATGCGACCTGGTTTAGTTTCGACAGAAAAATGACAGGGCTAACCAGAAGCGAATGCTATGCCAAAGGCGATGACTGTTGGTTCAAAGGCGATTACTGTTGGTTCAGAGGCGACTCATATATCCCTAAAGGCGACGATCTGTTGTTCATAGGCGAGCTTGTTCTGGAATCAGGCGAATAACTGTGGATTAAAAGCGACTTGGCTCAAACAACATGCGACTGGTAATGAATCAGATGCGACTTGGGTCAGACAGTAGGCGATCAGCTGTGGTTCAGAAGCGATTCTGTTCAGGCAAAAGGCGATCAACTACGATTTAAAAGCGACTCTGTTTAAGCAGTATGCGGGCAGTTGTTATTTAAAAGCGATGCAGTTCAGGCAGAATGCGAGTCACTACAGTTCAGAAGCGATGTTGATGGTCTATGCGAGCAGTTTAGGTTCAAAAGCGACTGTGTTTGTGTACCAGTGGTCTGATTTTTGCAGTTTTTTCAGCAAGAAAACAATGATAACAGTCACTCACACTCATAACAAGCACAAACTGATACAACCTAGGCTAGGATAGGACAGTATCTGTTGAATCCCCTAGCTGCGCCTATTCAAAGCGGGTAGCTCCAGGATCTTGATAGCACCGGCTCCTCCTTACATTTGCACACACTTCTCACGCATACCGAGATCCGGGATTCTTATAAGGCTTGACCCTCTCCAAACCTTTAGATTGTCCCTGCTACCTCGGCTAAGAACCGCATGAATCGGGGCCGCTTCAAGGGTTTTGCCCTCTGCGTCAACAGATAGAAGGTTTTTGGCTACTACACAAAGTTGCTAATAAGGGCATCCGTTCGGGTGGCTATACATGCGGCAGCGCTACTCTCCGTTATGGAGTCTCCCAGCCTCCAAGGGTTGCGCCTTGGAGGGTTTTGGGGGAGGTTGGCTGTCGGTATAACACAACTGCACCCGTTGTTTGTGGCTTTCGACACAAACACTTTTCTTATATAGCGGTTCGGAAGGACTTGGCTTTAGCCCGTTACCGCTTGGGTCGTATCCCTTCTCACACCGGGAAGGCAGGCCCTCTAAAGATAATGACAAGTTCTCATGCACCCAAGATCCATTTGATAGGCAAGGGGAGAGGATACTTTTGTCATTAAATTTGGGTTACAATCAGGCACATGCAAGCAATCAAAAAGATAAATCAAGCACGGAGCAAACAGTAATTCATTTTAAGCACCAAGCCCAAATATGCCTAATTTAGTGAAAAAAAACCACAAATCTTGGACCGATCGAACCTGCAACAGATATGTCAGTAGTTTGATAACCTCCTTTCTTGGACAGATCGATAAGATGCTGCGCAAATACCCAGTTAATAGCCAAAAATCAAACTGAAACTGAAACAGGCTTGAAAATAATAGAGCTTTACCAGATGCGACCCACTGTTGATCAAAAGCGACCTCTGTTATGTCATAGGCGAACGACTGCAGATCATATGCGATGCGCAAAAACACAGTATGCGACGCCTGTTAGCTCATAAGCGATGCATATTTTGCAAAAGCGATCGGCTGAGGGCTGGATGCGACCTGTTTCTGCAAAACACAGCCGATAAACAAAAACCCTAGCCTAGCAGGCGAATAATATTAGTCCATAAGCGACACAAATATATTCAAAAGCGGCGTCTGTCGTCTCATATGCGATCGCAATGTACCGGAAGCGACCTGTTGGAAGTCGAAAGCGACCTGTCTCTGCAAAACAAAAATCAGAACCCTAACCTGCACAGGTGAATATTATTAGCTCATAAGCATATCATATCAGGACAAAAGCGTGCACTGTTAGGTCAAAAGCGATGCGGATTTGTGCAAAGGCGACCCCTGTTAAATTAAAAGCGATCTGATTATGCGCAAAAGCGGCGGCTGTTAGATCAAAAGCGGCAAATACAGTCTTAGGCGATCAGTTTAATGATAAAAGCGATGCGTTTTACCTAAGGCGACGACTGTTAGGTCAAAGGCGATCCAGAGAGGTATATGCGGCCTGCTCCAGCTCAGAAGCGACGCAGAAATCCCGAAGCGGCGGATTTTCCTTTAAAAGCGACTGGAATTTTCTGCGAGCACCTGCAAAATCTGATCTTCAAGGAAACAACTCCAAAGAACGAAGTTAATCAGGGACGTGAGTCCCACCGGGCGTGCCAAAATGTGATAGGTGAAAGTCAGGTGTGGAAGATCAGACATAGTCATGAAACCCTAACCCTACCATCATCAAGGAATCTAATCTAAATGAAGCCAAAAGAACAATGCAATGCAAGCATAACATCACCTAGACCGTGCGATTCCTTGTTTGAGAGGGAAATGTGGACTGCTTCTTCAACAATAAACAATCACAAAGCTGAAAGCTGCCATTGATGGATGATAAAAGCTCAAATGCTCGAATGCTCAAGATGATAATGGAGTTGCTATATGAATGCTGGATTTTCTGGATTTCTGGATTGCTTTCTGGATCTCTAGATTTCTGTCCCTTTCATATGGAATGAGAGGCTGTTTATATAGGACTCAACCAAGATCAATCAACGGTGGAGATTCAAAGGCTATGTGAATGGCTGAGATTGAAAGTTACTAAATTTAGGTCCAATTAGTTGTACATGTGAAGGATTTTAAATGAAAGTTGTCTTACAACACATGATAAATGGGAAATGGACAAGTGTTGAAATGTGATAAATGATAAAGGCTTAATTCAAATAAAGTATTTGAATTAGTGGGATATGAGTTGGAAATTAATTAAATAAATAAAATTTATTTAATTAATATGATAAATGCATAAAATGAGATAAGACATGATGTGGAATTAATTAAATAAATACAATTTATTTAATTAATTGGCTAAGTGAATGAGAATGGGATTTTAATTAAATAAATAAAATTTATTTAATTAATTGGATAATGGATTAGGGATTTAACAAGGTGTCGCTAGACATGGACAAATTTGGGTGTCTACATGAGTAATATCTAGATGATAGGGTCTAAGTACAGAAACATGAAATAGATCATGGATGCGTGAAAGGATGGGTGGCAAAGCAAGATGATAAGCAACATGACCGATCCTCTCCAACACCTCAAAAGGTCCAACAAAGTGTGGTGCTAGCTTAGAGCCCTTTCCATAACGGATTGGACTCTTTCGCGGTTGCACACACAAGAACACCCGATCACCAACTGAAAACTATCGATTGATCCTATGAGCATCTGCATACTTCTTCTATCTATCCGGAGCTACCACCAAATGCTCTATGATCCTCTCGACCTACTGCTCCATATCTCTAAGCATATCAGGACCAAGAAGGACTCTATCCTCAAGACGATCCCAACTCAATGAGGTCCTACAAGGGTGACCATACAAAGCCTAAAATGGAGACATGCCAATAGAACTGTGATAGCCATTATTATAAGAAAACTCCACCAAGTATAGGTAGTCCTCCCAATGAATCTGTTGATCCATCACATACATCCTAAGCATACCCTCGAGAACTTGATTAACCCTCTCAGTCTGACCATCAGTCTCAGGATGGTAGGCTGAACTAAAGTTTAGCTGTGTCCCCAAGGCATGCTGCAAGGAAGTCCAGAGAGTGGATGTGAACACTGGATCCCTATCAGAGATGATCCTACGAGGAATCCCATGAAGTCTGACGATGTCCTTAATGAACACTCTGGTCACCATAGAAGCATTGTAAGAATAACGGACAGGAGAGAAGTGAGCCACCTTCATCAACCTATCCACAATGACCATAATAGCATCGTGTCGACGAGAGGATACTGGCAACCCAACAATGAAGTCAATCGAAATGATGTCCCACTTCCACTCTGGAATCAAATGAGGTTGTTAAAGACCTACAGGGTGCTGATGTTCCTCCTCCACCCTCTGACACTCTAGACACCTTGACACAAAATCAACAATATCCTGCTTCATGCCACTCCAAAAGTATAGCTGGCCCAGATCTGCATGCATCTTCTTAACACTTAGATGAGTAGAATAAGGTGCCCAATGCGCCTCTGACAACACTAGGGTATGAAGACCCTCAGAACTAGGAACATAAATACGACCCAAATGTTGCAAAAGACCATCTGACTCAAGAGAGTAACCAGAGAATCTACCCTCTAATGGTCTACCAGACTCAATCTCAGACCTCACCTCCTGGCACCAACTGTCGGTAGGAAGTGCTATGAGGATCTGACCTCTCAAATCAACTGTAAGAGAGACTACTAAGATCTCATGTCGCCGATGACTAAGAGCATCTACCACCACATTCTCTTTGCCCTGAATATACTTGACCTCAAATTCATAATCACACAAGAACTCCATCCAATGCCTCTGCCTCTCATTCAAGTTTGGCTACATGAAAAATATACTGCAAGCTACGATGATCACTATGAAGCTCAAACCGATGGCC
Organism: Cunninghamia lanceolata; assembly: GCA_027924645.1. Taxonomy (NCBI): domain Eukaryota; kingdom Viridiplantae; phylum Streptophyta; class Pinopsida; order Cupressales; family Cupressaceae; genus Cunninghamia; species Cunninghamia lanceolata. The sequence continues at coordinate 3,532,526 of BSBN01000463.1, read as the reverse complement.
TAAGAGAAAATGCCTCCATCTCACCAAGGCATGCACAACTGCGGCTAACTCCAGATCATGAGTGGGATAGTTTAATTCGTGATCCTTGAGTTTGCGAGACTCATAGGCAATCACTCGACCATCCTGCATCAGTACTGCCCCTAAACCCTCCAAAGAAGCATCTGTACAGACAACAAAGTTCTCAATAGGATCAGGAACTGCTAAAATAGGTGCACTGGTCAACTGCTTCTTAAGGGTCTGAAAAGCTGCCTGACACTGCTCTGACCAAACAAACTTCTACCCTTTCCTCTAAAGAGAAGTAATAGGATGAGCAATCCTCGAAAACCCCATAACAAAATGGTGATAGTAGCCTGCCAAACCCATGAAACTGCAGACTTCAAAAACATTAGTAGGTGTAGGCCAATCCATAATAGCTTGGATCTTTGAGGGATCCACCGCAATACCCTCTCCAGAGATGACATGACCCAAATATTTCACCTCAGTCTAAAAGAACTCACATTTTGACAAATTAGCATAAAGCTAATTTTCTCTCAGACACTGCAACCCCTGACACAAATGCTCCTCATGCTCCTCCATAGTCCTCAAATAGATCAATATAACATCAAGAAACACAAGGACAAACTTGTCTAGGTAAGTGCAAAAGACACCATTCATCAGGCTCATGAAAATTGAAGGTGCATTCATCAACCCGAATGGTACTACTGTGAACTCATAATGTCCATAATTGGTATGAAATGCCATTTTGTGAATATCTGCCTCAAAAATCTACAACTAATGATATCCAACTTAAGGTCAATTTTAGAGAACACCTTGGCTCCCTTAATCTGATCAAACAAATCATCGATCCGAGGCAAGGGATACCTATTCCTCACTGTCACCTTGTTGAGCTGTCGATAATTAATACACAACTGCATAGATCCATCCTTCTTTTTTACAAAGATCACAGGTGCTCCCTAAGGAGAGACACTAGGTCAAATGAATCCCTTAGCTAACAACTCCTCCAACTGCAGATGAAGCTCCTTAAGCTCCTGAGTGGTCATCTTGTATGGAGCTCGTGAGATGGGCTCTGCGCTAGGTACAAGATCAATCCTGAAGTCAATGTCACACTTAGGTGGCATCCCCAAAATCTCAGAAGGAAACACATCAGCATATTCTCTCAATAGAGGATGATCGTCAAGAGATGCCTCTCGACTCTCCTCCATCTCCAAGTCACTAACAGAAACTACAAAAAGCTAACATCCCTGACGCATGCATCTCTTAAGCTACATAGCGGAAATCATACGTAGGGAAATAGGTCTCTAAACTCCTACCACCTCCACCTCAACACCAAAATCATCCACACATCTAACAGACTTATGCTGATAATCGATCACCGCCCGATGGGTCTCTAACCAATCCATTCCCAAAACTATATCATAAGAATCAAGGGGTAGAATACGAAGATCTACAGAAGTAGATAAAGAGCCAATCCTCAAATCACACCCTGAAACTAGAGACTAAATTGTAATCTTAGCCCTAGAAGCTAACTCAACCTACCACCTATCATCCTACTTTGTTTCCACTAAGCCACAATGCTTCACAAGAGAAGGAGATATAAACGAATCAGATGCACTAGAATCAAAGAGAACAGAAAAACCAATACCTCGCATGTGACCAGAAGTCTCCACCACGGTGCCCTGATGCTCTGCCTGTCAGTTATCCACCACTACAAAGACTCTATGCAACCTGCCTGCATCACCAACCATTGGCTCAGATGCCGCCGATCGATGTCCAAATCCTGATGCACCATTCTGCAGGCATTGCCTAGCAATATGGCCCTGTTGGCCACAAGAGAAGCACCCGGTGCCTCTACCAAAACCACCATCACCCCAGAAAGCACTAGATTGCTGAAAACTACCTTTGCTCACTGTAGACTGCATACTCTGAGCTGGCTGATCAAAATGATTGCGCTTATTGCACTGCTAAGATCGGTCTTTCTTAGCCTAAAATCTATTACCTTGTTGCGGCTGATAATTCTTCTATTTGGCCTGAGAGTGCTGCTGCTGACCACCCTTTGAGGGTGCATGAGATCCTAGATCCTGAGTATGTCCACCTTGTGAAGCAAAACCTAAAGAAGGTGCACTACCAATCTACACTCCTGTATGTCCACCGAGTGCCATAGCTAAATTCTCTTCCACCAATCGAGCTTTCTCCACTGCTACCTCCATATACTTAGGTTCAAATACACAAACCCCTCCACTGATCCAAGCATTCAAGCCTATGATAAAATGTTGTACTAACATAGACTCGTCATCTCTGATACCCGCATACTGCTTGAGCTCATAAAATTTGTGCTCATACTACTCAGCTGTCATGGCCATCTACCTCAGCTCGTGGAACTCATCTGCTCGATGTTGCCTCCAATGGTCAGATAGAAAGCAAGCTCTGAATCTCTCTAAGAACAACTCGCAAGACATAGTCCTAATGTCCAAATGCAGCTTCTACTCCTCTAGCCGCCACCAAGTCGAAGCGAACCCTCAGAGATGCAAAATAGCACATCTAGCTTTGGTGTTTCTGCCATAAGGATGCATGGTGAAACACCTACCTAAGTCCAATAACCAATTCTCTACCTCAAGACCCCTACCAGCTCCATCAAAGATGGGAGGGCGTGCTCTTAGAAGATCTCTGATATGGCTAGCTAGTGTGGCCTCCTGTTCTGCTGTCAACTCTCTACGCCTAGGTGATCTCTCTCTCTCGAGGCTCCAATTGGTCTATGTCCTAACCCCCTCTAGGCTGCTCAACCTCCTGTCTAGGACCTAATTGGGCAAGAGCCTCCTCAAGTAACTATCATAACTGGGCTCCCTTAGGCTGGCCCTGACCCTCCATATTCTGACCTCCGCCTTCATGGGCACTCTCATGAGTAGAATTGGGAGGAGGTGTACCGCCACCACCTCTCCAATGACCCATGCCTCTACCATGACCTTGGCCCCTACCTCTAGGCATCTACCTACATCACCAAAAGATGATTTATTACACATACAATGGGAAACAATAGTTAATCTACAGAGTTTAAGCACTAGGTCACATAATGGGCTCAATTATAACTAGAGTACCCAGTGTTTAAACCTGGCTCTGATACCAAATGTAATGCCCCATCATGCAACCCTAGAGAGTTAGACCAACAAGAGAAAAATTTACAGAAATATATATATATTTTGTAAACAAGAAATTGCAATAATAGTAACCAACGAGGTCATAATACATATCATAAAGAAAAGTGCACTTCTAACTCCTCTAGGTAAACATAACTGCATCAATAGATAATAAAACTCTAAATATCACAAGAGATAAACATCATACTATTATAGATAAGGACCACTGTTACATTTGCAAGGAAAGTTAATTTTACAAAGTTACAGTACAAGATCACAAGGCTGATCATATCAGTTACAACGAATACATATAAAAGTATGCAACAACTCTAAAGGTGTAGAGCAATCTAGAACTGGATCACTTATGCACTGAACTCGATCTGAATCTCCAAGAAGACCAATGGATAGCTCTGCCTCCCAACCATGTGGAACCCTGAGGTCCACCCCACCGAGATAGGAGATAACAATGAGGTTTACCACCAGGTCAAGGTTACTGCCAAGGACACAAAAACCAAATCAAGACTCCTTGTAGACAACCAGGATAACAAGACTGCACAGAAATGACAGTAATCCACCAGACAAATCAAACATCCAACCAAGATCAAATAAGAAGCCAAGACTATACTCTAGAGGTATCAACAAAATAAAGAGAAGTATCTGAGTTGCGTAAGGAGAGTGTCATCGCATGGTCCTAGCATGGGTTACCCAGGCTATCTATCACTAGAAATCGGCCCCCATCTATGGTTATTCTGGCAGCCTCTCTCTAGGCACTAGCCCCATAGGGTGACACATGCGGAACCGACAGGTCCTCTCATGGAGACAAGGAGGTCGGCCTTGCCAACTAGACCTTCTCATCCCATCCTTAGCCTACGAGAGCACTCAAGGCATGGGTGAGGTATCTTACTTATCTTGTTATGTGTTTTACTACCCCAACCCTCCTAATTAAGTTATTAAGTTTCCACTTGCTCACAACTTCCATGGGGTTACCTAGGCGGCCTCTCACTAGGCACCGGCCCCACCATGAAAGCCACTCCCTTAGCAATCTCTGATCAATCAACCAAACCACAACATGCAAGGATAAGGTACAAAATAGCTTCTATCCATTACCCATGCCATTCACTTAGCCTCAACAATACAAATCCCATTGCCCTCCTCAAGCTCAACCAAACATCAAGAAACAGTAAGACACAAATATCAAGTTGATTACCCAACCGGATAGGCCTCTGGAGTCGACAAGTTGAAACACATGACTGCTATGGTTACATCCATCTCTCGATATGAAGATTTTAGCAACCTGACATTTAATGACCATGACAATCCATTGAAACATGACTCTGGACCCAAAGATAACGCCTTAAACCAATACCTCCATTACTATAAGACGATATTAATGACATTGCAAGCACGACCCTGAAGTATATCTGGAAATTACCTAGCATAATACTATTGAATCATTTATAAAACAAGATGGCACTCAGAGATCTAAACTTCCTTGTAAATAAAATCCTAACTAGATAATCAACTAATTTCTGAACATAGATGCAATTTTATGAAAGCCCTATACTCTTACCTCACAAATCTCAAGACTTCAAGAACTCAATGAAGATCATTTAGACAAGAATTTTTTCTTATTGAATGGGATACACAACTTAAATTAAACTACTTTCTTGATCATCAAACTTCTAGACTAACTAGGTATAATGAAAACTAAACTTTATTAGCATGATCTGATAGATAATCTAATATAATCTATTATTAGGTGGATCCATACCATAAGATAAATCTAAATTCCTACATGAAGCAGATGCAAGAATGCTTAAATCTCCAGATCTATATAAAGTATCTAAATTAGCTATTTTCCAATTATTGAGATGAACAATAAACATACCAAGGCATTAATACTATGTTAATAATAACTCTATTACATTCTAAGGTCTAGTTAAAAAAATAAACAAAAAGATTAATAAGGGAGGTAATTTAGATATTCCTTATCAATCTTTTAATTACTTTAAATGGGTCAAAAGAAATATTATAATTAATAATAATAATATTAAGTTACACAATTCTTAATTCTCCTTTTTACAAAACAAATAAGGACATTTCTACATCATAACAAATGTGCTAAGAGCAAGTCCAAAAAGTCATCTATAATCCTTTCCTGTAAACCTAAGTCACTAGTTAATATTTACCATTTCAAACAACTACTATAACCTATACAATTTTCCTAATATTCTACTACTTCAATTTTCAATCGAAACATATGTATGATCCTAAGAGCATAGATCTCTATTTATCATGTTACCATTAAAAGTTACTAATAAACCAATCTATAAGAAAATGTATTTGTTTTATGTTCGTATGAGCTTCCCTACGAACCTACTAACTAAGACTCCAAACAAATCCATTTCGACCACAAATATATATTGCTATTAACGTCGATTGGCCGCTGAGCCTGCTATGACTTCAGTGCTAGATAACAATGACTACAACAAAAGAAAGCATATCATTCCTTAAGTATTCGCCAATATAGATAGCTGGTCTACTGAGGATACTCACAGATAGAGAGAGATCTTTCTAAGAATGAACTACAAATCTATCCTAAGCAATGCACGCTGACCCCACAAGGAAGAGTTGTATAAGGGTGGCTTAGTAGGATAGAAAGTTGAGAAGTGAATCAAACTAAAATTTCCTACCGATAGAAATGATGCAACAGATGATAGTGGCTTTCAACGAAATCTTCTGGCAGAAACAGTGGGTAAGTTCACTCTGCAGCACAAGTCTAAGCACGTAGCACATAAACACACACTGGATTACAATGATGATGTCGTGGGTCAGCTTCAGAGGTCAAGTAAGCTCAGGTGACGGTTTTCTTATTTCTCACAGTATCTATCTTATGACAGAAACAAGGAGGGTAGGTTTAGCACGGAAGATGTTTAAAAAGGCTAGAGACTCTTCAAGTGATGCAAATCGGCAAGACAAATACCAAACTCGCAGCCTAGCTAGCGATAGTATACCTCAGGAGATCTCTTCATGGAATGAGATGATTGTTGGACCCACACGAGCACAATTAGGAGGTTCAGAAAGGTAGTAAGCTTCAAATATATGCTGAAAGGATTGGTCAAATAGGATTAGGTTTACATTACAACCAAAAGTATACGGCAGGTGCAAAGCCAATCTCTGCAACCTTTACCACCATCCTCCCTGCCTGAGCCTAAAAGAAGAGGAATGACTTGGAGAGGTTAAGGATATTCTTTAAGGATAACGATAGATGGCTTTGACAGATAAATAATAGGAAGGATCGGCATGGATTAAACTCATGGAGTGCAACAAACACAAAAGTCTCGACTAGGTTCCATTACTTGGAGACAGAGGCACACACTACAACATATAGAAATGGTTTAATATGATTATCTGTTTTCTTCTCAATACATAGAGTAAAATAGTATACACCATGATGGGATCCTAGCAAGGCAAAATAAAATAGTTGGAAATGTTCTCAATGACAAGCATGCAAAACACAGAGTGACAAAAAGGTCTGTCGACAGAGTAAAAACTATGGAAAGGTTCGCAAAGCAACAAGTTACAAGGACAAGGGAGAATAACAAATCAATTCCATGCCAGAAATCGTCCACAAGAAAACTAATTCTTTTGAGCAAACAAAGACAAAGAAAAATACAGAAATACACAAGACATACCCGTAAAATTCACGCTCCGGAGTCAAATCTTCTTTTAGAATTTCCTTTCCTTTCTCCTCAAAATATTTCTCTGAAGCATCCTCTTTTTCCCCAAAAAAAACTCCCCGAACCAAACATAACCACAAACATAAAAACCCTCTCTCCCAAAACTTTCCCTGAGACCAAAAATAGACAATAGCCATTAATTCCAATAACCCCCAATCAGTTACACAATCCCTCTCCATAAGGGAAATTTGAAATTTTACTTAACATAGAGATTCTCAAATCTCCAATTATATCCGACAACTATCAACATTAAATTATTCACCCAAAATATATTTTAAATCAACTATGTACTAACTGCCTCTAAAAACAACTTAAGACTCAAACATTTAAAACATTACAATAACTGATTTTGCCAATAAAAGACTTTACTTCAACAATATTTCAAATTTTTATGACTATGCAATAATACTATAAGATTTAGCATAATGATAACAAAGAACACTTAGACATAACTTAACAACTCAACAATGTTCCACAACACATGATGACCGACAACACGAAGCAAGGAGCAAACATCACATCACGACACATGACTACAACAAAAGACTGGAACTAGCCTAGCAGCATAAACCTCATGTTATCTCTATCAACATAATCTATGGTGTAGGGCCCGATCAGACCTGCTAAGTCAGGTGGAGTCGAGGCCCAGTACCTGCAACCTACGTGAAAACCAATAGGTTATGTATGATCAACTGTATATGTATATATCAACACACACTGAGACAGAGAATCACAGCGTAGTAGGGTACTCGATCCGAGAAGTACTACACCTTCCCCGCTCTGAAACAATAACTAATTCTATTTAAAATCAGATGCCTAAACATGATATTATCACATCATCACTAAAATATGTCCATCTCATCATAGCAACAACACCATCATAATCTCATTCCACATGTCAGAATTAGATCAGTCGAATATAATCTATCACAATCAGAATAAGCATAAACCATAGTCTCAATAGCTCAACTGTCTCAGAACTGTTTGGATGCAAAGAAAAAGCTAACAACTATCTCAGATCAAGCAGAGAGTAATGCAAAACTGACAACTATCAAAAGCCAAAAATGAGGGGGCATTACGAATTTCTTATAATCATTTTCTATTACAAAATGCAACTTTCTAATTTCATTTGAGAGTGGTTCCATTAGTAAGCTTTTGTTTTTGTGAAGTGGTTGCTTTATTACAATATTAGTAACAAAATCTTTGTTATAGAAACTTCTCTATAGGAATAATAAATGGTTATAGGAATATTTAAAATCTTGAATATAATCATTATGATAATTCTATACTAAGTTGAATTCCCATCTAGAATGAAAAATACATTTATCATTTATTTTATGTTTTGTGTGTATCAATCTGTTTATCTTGGAAAATGTATTATTTTGAAGTGGTAGTTAGATAAGAATGTTATAACTTATTTTAAGTTTAGTTAGTTAATAGATTTATTATGTAGTAACTAAATATTGATTAAATCTTATTAGCTAAATATTAAGTATTGTTGCATAATGTTTATTATAAAGTTTAATTATCTTTAAATTTGTCCTTTAATAAATTAGTGTTTTAATTTGAGTTTTATTTATTATTTTGAAGGTGTGATGTCAACTCCCTATTTAATAGGGAAGAATAATTTTATAGATGTGTTTTATTTTTAAGTATTTTTTTAAAGAGAAATCAAATCCCTGTTATTTAGGGATGTGTTATATTTAAGTATTATTTTATTTCATTTATGAGAAATCAAATCCCTATTATTAAGGGATGTGTTATATTTAAGTATTATTTTATTTTATTTATGAGCAATCAAATCCCTATTATTGAGGGATGTGTTATATTTAAGTATTATTTTATTTCATCCCTATTATTTAGGGATATGTTATATTTAAGCATTACTTTATAAATAAAAAGTCAAATCCTTTTAAAATAATTTATTCATTTATTATTTTATCTTGTATATTGAAGAATATTAGTAGTTTTATCTATTGTAAGAGAGTGGGATATGGATAATAAATAAGGCTTCTTAATATAAATTTGTCTTAGTCAAATTAATGTAAATTATCATATTATAAATATTGAATTGTTATTTTAGATCTAGTTATAAGGTGTGTATGATGACCTTAGTTAAGTCTTTAATTTTAGTATGAATTAGAATATTTTAAGTAGTGTGCATAAAGTTAGTCTATAAATTTAATTTATGATTGTTATATGTCTAGATATCTTTGATATTTTTTTGGTGGAAGATACCATTTAGTTTAGATTTATCAAGTATTTATAGATATATATCTTGCTTCCTCTTCACCTTAAGGAACTTTGTGGTCATATAATGGAGTCTAATCTTATTTATGACTTAAATTAAAGATTGTGCTTAGTTATGAAATTGGGTGAGTAAGTGGAGGTTAGGTTTGATATGAAGCGTTTAACATTTAACTCATATGCTTTCTAAAGATTTAAAAGGGATGATCAGTTTTAATCTACTTTATGTTGCTTTATGTTTTGCTTATACAATTATTTTGAATAGAAATCACAAAGTTGTCAAGAATTTTAATAAGATCCACATTAGTGTAGAAAGAGGTTTAGTCTAATAATGGGTAGTATCTTGTTTGACTAAATTTTCTGTTATAGAATAATTGGTAACCCTTTCAAGTTATTATTGTTCTGCATTGTTGGGATAGAGTTATCTTATGTTGTTAGATGATTTATCATTCTTAGAATAATGTTACATTCTTTAAGACCATTATTAGTGCATCAGATCATATGTCACATTTGTGGTTTTGTTATTGAATTATTGATCTTGGTTTAGGGTGTGCCTTAGAAAGTGAATGTGATGTGTGACCATTATGTTTTAATGTTGTCAAGTGTTGTAGAAGTTGTTTCTAGAGGCCTAGGAGGGTGTGAATGTGAGATGAATGGAATGCACTCTTGTAATATTGTCTCCTGTTTCATGTTGGTATGATACATATGCAAGATGGAGTATGTCTTGCTCAGTGTACTTATTCATATGATTATGATGAGCATGCAAGATGGGAACGCCTTGCTTGTGTAATGTGAAATGATGTATATTTTGAGAATGTAATAGTTCATGCTTGTTTTATGTTATGGGTTGTGAGAATCTAGATGCAGGGAAGGGGGAGTGGCTTCCAATGTGGGGCCGGTGCCCAAAGTGGCTAGCCAGGGTAACCCATTGGGAGTTTTGGTAATCAAGTGATAACCTAATAATAAATCTAGGGGTTGGGTAGTTTTCACACTAATTAAGATAATTAGATTCCTCACCCATGCCTGTAGTGCTCATTCAGGCTAAGGATGGGATGAGAAGGCCTGGTTGGCAAGATCAACTTCCATGTCCTCACGAAAGGAATGTTGGTTCCACATGTGTCACTCTATGGGGCCGGCGTCTAGTGAGAGACTGTCAGGGTAACCATAGATGGGGGTCGGTGCCTAGCGAGAGACTGTCAAGGTAACCCATGGATGGGGGCCGACATCTAGCTAGAGACTATCAGGGTAACCCATGCTAGGACCATGCGATGACACTCACCCCTACTGCAGCCTAGCATTCCTTAGTGTGGTTGCCTCTGGAAGTGTTGTTTAAGTTACTTGTGATTTTCATATTGATCTGTGTTGTATTGGAGTCATGTGTAGTCCTTGCACTCTTTAGCCTACTTTCTTCTTGACTGTTGTCATTATGGGACCTCATTGTTATCTCCTAGCACAGGGGGTGGACCTTAGGGTTCCACATGGTTGGGTGGTTGTGCTTTATTCCATTGGTTTATTTGGTGTCATGGTTCATGGATGTATCTCTCATAGCAGATTCCAGTTTGTACCTGTATATGAAGATAATTATTTGTAATTTTTGCATCTAGATTTATGTATCAGTGGAATTCATTATGTAATTTGATGTATTCAGAAAAAGAGCTTTTGTAACAATGAAACTATGTAATTCCTTTTGTAAGATATACTATTTTTTACTTGTATTCTTAGTGCAAACTTCTTGATGTATTTGGATGTGGTAATGAAAGATGTTAGTTTGATTCAATTGGTTTATTAGATTAAACTATGTATGTTGTTGATTGTTGTTAAATTGCAATAATGTAGCTATGTAATCCCTAGAGATAATAGTTTAACTTGATGCTATTAGTCTATATTATGTTTTGTTATCGTTTCTTCCTTTAAATTTTTTTTTTGCCTTTTTATTGCTTTAGTTGAACTTATCTCTAGAGTTGCATGGTGGGGCATTACACTTGGTATCAGAGCCTAGGTTGCAACACTGAGACCTCCAGATTGTTGTTGTTGGTCTAGGTTAAGTGATTTTCTCTTTGTGGTGAGTTGGTAATGGTACCTTTCACCCGTGTGCATTAGTATGGCATTAGAAGGTTGATAAGTTTATAGACTTATCTTTTGATTATGTCTTGTTTACTTATGTGTTCTCTCTTCCTCTTCTCTGATAATGTGATGATATATTTGACAATATGTCTTCCCTGATTGTTAGTGCTTGTTGTTTTGTTGAGGCTTTGAGTTTCTCTTGTGGTCACTAGTGCATTATAAGAAAGAAGCATGGTTACTATTAGTGCATGTAATTAAGTATTGGAATGATTTAATCATTTGCTGATTCATGTGGTTATGTGATGTTGTCATGTGTGGGGTATCTTAACGTGGTTGTTGATAACCTGACATCTATTTCCTAGTTGGTCATGACCGCATGTGGAAGATCTATTTTGGTTTATGAAAGTTATCATTGTATATGCCTAGGTAAGAACTGTGTGTAGGAGATCAAACGGGAACTTGTGTTGGGCCCATGAGATCATGAATGTGATAATGTAAGTCAATTATAGTTTTGAATTATTCTTATGTGTGACATCATACATTTCCTTTATATCTTCTTGCATAAGGAAGCAATTGTATATTTCCATAGTTTAGTAAAAATAAACTGTATTGTATTAAAGATAGAAGTTGTTCAAGTAAATAAGTAGCAATTGTGTTGCCCTAAATCCTTGTATAAAAGTTGTTTAGATAAGAGGATGTACTTAACTTAATTCTTTGAGTGTTGGTGTATGTTATCTAATGCATTCTAAACCTTGTGTCCTTGAGTGTTGTGTAGTGGATACTCCCTTTTTGTGGCTAAAATTAGTCACATCATGATGTGAATTTGTTATGTAATTTGGTTGTTTTGGAATTTTTCTGATGGTTGTTTCATGTGTTGTTGGGGGTTAACAGTGAATTTTCTTTCTTTGAACTTTCTTATGACAAGAATGGTCACCAAAACTCTTTCTTTTGTACTTGATATATTGTTGGTAAATTGCCGGCACTTTGTGAGTTAAAGTGGATTTGATTATTTTTCCACTTGGGTTTGCATTTATTTTTAATTTTTCTATGGTGGCTATTCTGAATGTTTGGTTCTGTTGGCCCCGTTTTGTGTTAAGTGTTGTTTCTATCATGTTCATGTCGAGCCTCTGATAGTATGTTCAAGGGAGGACTCCTCGGAGAATTGTATTGTGTATGTTGGTAAATAGTCGAAAGCATAGTGGAAATAAGATATGAGATGTATTTTTCCTTGATTATATGTGAATGCTATTCTCTAAATCATATCAAACTTTCAAAATATGTGTGATTAGATATAAGTAGATCACATGATATGCATTAAAGCTAAAGAATTAATGTTTTTCTTATTGTTATGGAATAATTGTACCTATTTTATTAACAATTTCTTAATATGGATGTGTATGTAGGCAATAGAAAGTTGCAATACTAATATGTTATGTTTCCACCCTAGTCTGTGACTTCTAGGAGGAAGTCAAGTTTTAGGGGGGGAGAATGTAGTGCCCCTCCATTCTCACCTTGGATGAGTAGGTGGTTGGGCTAAGGAACATGAAGATGAAGGTAAGATACTTAGAATACTTAGGGTATGTTAGACATGTTAATGGCAGGTTTACCGTTTTGATGTAGTTGATGACACTCATTGATGTTTACTATGATGACACTGTTGATACTTTATGATTAGTACATTATGCTTAAGTTGTGATCAGTTATGGATTAATTGATTATGTATATTTGTTTTACTACGTGAATTATGCGACTATCTGACTATGTGTTATCTGATTGTTTAGTTACTAATAAATTTGTTTAATGTTGATATTTGTGATGTGTTTTGTGAAGGGACAGTGTAGTATTACTCATAATGAGCACCCTAATATGCTCTAATTCCCTATCACAGTGTGTTTGATTATATTTATTTATGTTTGTATACAACACTTTGGTTTGTTGTAGGTTGTAAGTACCAGGCATCGACTCCACCTGAATTGGCAGGTCTGAGCATGCCTCTATACCAATGGATATTGTGGAAGGGAGATTACATGAGGTTTCCCCTGTCAATCAAAATTCCCTATGTGTTGAGTTTAGTCTCGAGTTTCTTCAGTAGGTCAGTTGGTCTTTTAGAGCCTGTCTATGAGTCTGTCGATTTTTGGTATGTTAATGTTGGTTGTAGTCTTTGAGTTATTTTGTTGGTTTATTGCTTAATCAAGTAGATTATTAATTTATTTTGTTAGAAAATAATATTAAGTCTAGATATATTAATATTTATCTATTTTGTTAATAAATAATGTGAATGTGTAGAATATTAAATAAATGATTTTAATAGGAATTAAATTAGTAATCTTAATAGTTAATAATAATAACAACAACAAATAAATTATAAGTATTTAAATATTATATTAGTTGAATAAATATTTATTTTGGTAAAGTTTGAAAGACATTATTTTTTGTTATCCATTAATTTATTTGATGTTGTGAGTTGTCGTGAAAAATGAGTTTTCTAGGTTAGTGGAATCTTCTGTAGGTGGTGGTTTTAATAAAATTAAATTTTGGGAGAGAGTGGATTCCTATAACAGAAGTCTGGAAGTGGGGAATTAATTGGTTTATCTATTTTTGTGAGAGGGGAAATATTTGAAGGGGATTCTCTGGTTAGAAAGAAAGAAACACAGGAAGATTTGGGGAAATTTTACTGAAGGATTCGGTTGGAAATTGAGAGAGAAGAAAAGAGGGAACTTGAAGTGAAGATCCGGGTATGTCATTTGATTTTTGTAGGAGAGTTTTAAAATATTGATATAATTATAATTGTTTAAATAATTTTTGTGGAGAGAGAGATTGGATCTCTGTAAATAATTTCTTTGTGGCTCTTTCCCTCTTTAATCTCTCTTTCCCTGTAGACCTCTTCCCTTGTAGATAATAATGGAAGAGAAATAATTGTTCTTATAGTTCCTCAGCTTTTAGTAAATGCCTTGAACCTAGAAATTACTCTGCTACCTTTATCTTTCAAGCCAATTTCTCCAACGTTGCATAGATCTCCTTCGTCCACAGATGTGATTCGTCTCCTTCATTTGTATTATCCATGAGGGTTCATATTTAAAATAATGTTTTTTTATTGAGTCTTTCTATTTCAAAACACTTCTCTTTGAGCTATTAGGAAATCTGTAAGCATTAACAATGCCTTTCCATCTAAAATTGTTAAATAATTTCATAGCCTTTCATCAAATCCTCCATATATTCTGAAAGCCTTCACAATCAATCTTGTCATGTCACCAAATTGGTCTTTTGTTTCTTTCTTTCCGTTCTGGATTATCTAGAAATGCATTGAATCCCTGTTAGAAAAAAAAATCAGCAATTAGAAAGGGACGACTCACCCTTCTAAAAATCATTTGGAGTTAATTTGAAGGCATTTTGACATATAAAACAATGAATTTAATGAAAATACAATTGATTTTATTGTTACCTGGCGTATGACTGTACTCCCTAGGCGTGGAACCTACAAATCCATCTATAAATCTCTTGTAATCATTTCTTTTCATTCTAAACTCTCTCTCTGTAAATCCATCTGTAAATCTCTTGTAATCACTTATTTTCATTCTTGAAATGTCTCTCTGTAAATCCATCTATAAATTTCTTATAATCATTTTCTATTACAAAATGCAAGTTTCTAATTTCATTTGAGAGTGGTTCCATTAGTAAGCTTTTATTTTTGTGAAGTGGTTGCTTTATTACAATATTAGTAACAAAGTGTAATGTCCCGCCATGCAACCCTAAAGATAAGTTTAACTAAGCAATAAAAAGGGTGAAATATATATATTTTTTTACATAGAAGTAATGATAACAAAACATAACATAGACTAATAGCAACAAACTTAAACTATCATCTCTAGGGATTACATAGCTGCATTATTACAAATTAACTATAATCAATGACATATAAGATTTAATCAATCAAATGAATCAAACTAACAATTTTAGATTACAACATCAGATGAATATATCAACATTTTTGCGATCAAGATTACAAGAACAAAATAGTTTATCTTACAAGAGGAATTACATAGTTTCATTGTTACAAAATCATTTTTTCTAAATACATCAAATTACATAATGAATTCCACTGATACAAAAATTTAGATGCGAATAGTATAAATATCTATCTTCAAATATAGGTGCAAATTTGGAAACATGAGAGATACAACTTATTTACACACGAACCACGGTGCCATAAAACTAATGGAAGAATACACAACCACCTGACCATGTGAAACCCTGAGGTCCACCCCCTATGCTAGGAGATAACAAGAAGGTCCCACAAAGCAAACACATAAGAAGTCAATAGGCTAACAGGTGCAAGGACTACACATGACTCCAATACAACACTGGTTGAAATGAACACCACAAGCAACTCAAACAACACTTCCAAAGGCATTCACAAAACAAAGGGGAGAACACAACTAGAGAATGCTAGACTGCAGTAGGGATGAGTGTTATCGCATGGTCCTAGCATGGGTTACCCTGACAGTCTCTAGCTAGACGTTGTTCCCCATCCATGGGTTACCTTGATAGTCTCTCGCTAGGCGCCGACCCCCATCTATGGTTACCCTGACAGTCTCTCACTAGACATTGGCCCCATAGGGTGACACATGCGGAACCAACATTCCTTTCGTGAGGATAAGGAAGTTGATTTTGCCAACCATAGCCTTCTCATCTCATCCTTAGCCAGAACGAGCACTACAGGCATGAGTGAGGCATCCAATTATCTTGATTAGTGTGAAAACTACCTAACCCTCTAAATTTATTATTAAGTTATCACTAGATTAACAACTTTCAATGGGTTACCCTAACAAGCCACTTTGGGCGCCAGCCCCACATTGAAAGCCACTCCCTCTTCACTACATCTAGATTCTCAAAGCCCAAAACAAAACCCAAGCATGAACTATCATATTTCTCATCATGATACATTTACAACACAAAATATATATCATTTCACATTACACAGAGTAAGGCATTATCCATCTTGCATAGTCATCATAACCACACGAATAGGAGGCAATATTTCAAGCACGCAGTTCATTCAATTCACATGATGCACACATAGCCAACGTCCATACAATCACACCCTCCTAGGCCTCTGGAAACAACTTCCCCAAATGACACAAACTCTTGACACCACTAAACACAATGGTCTCACATAACATTCACTCTCAGATGCACATCATAAACTAAGATCATTCATCAATATTTTCATGATCAATCATCTAACAAATATAAAGTAAATCTATCTCAACAATACAGAACTGTAGCTAATAATTCTCCAGACTTATTTTAATTTCATTTAATTAAAATGAATGTGAACAACATGCAAATAACCCTAAGACATACAAATTAAGCACAATAATTATTTACACTATTTACAACTGATGTAGACTTTATTAATAATCTAGACAATTTTGTAAATACTATTAAATATAACTGTATAAGCAAGGCTAAAATATTATAATGTTATAAATATCTTACAAGATATAGAACTTGAAGCTACAATGAAAGAACCTTGTTCTAAGGTTAGCTTGGGAGGAAAGGAATACAGAACAATAAAACATTCCTATAGATCTAACATCTTCATCAAATCTACCACACTTTCAACCACATGCATAAGATAGGATTATCACAAAATGAATTTGTTGAGAAGGCTTTAGAAGCTACCAACAATGTAAAATGTGAAAGTATAAATAGAGCATGCAAGCTGATTGATGGATTGCCTCAAAGAGAGTCATATGATGGAAAGTAATGATTGTAGGATATGTACAAAATGAATTTGTTAAAAAATCTTAGAGAAACCCAATTAAAAAATATAGAGTTATTGGTGATGCAACTAACTGTTTTAACAGAGACGAAATGGGTGAGAGGTAGACAGTCACAAAATATTCATATCTCCAAAATGACAAACTAGGTATGGACAATTTTTGGATATGACTTAGACAACACCATATATAAAACACTTAGAGGAACCCAGTTCATAAAAGTAAAGTTATGGCTAATGCAATAGATTGCTAAAATAGAGATGAAATGACTGAGAGGTAGACAGTCACAAAACATTCATATCTCCAAAACAACAAAGTGGGTATGGATGCATTTTGGATATGATTTAGGTAACTAGGTCATGCACCATATATCAAACATTTATATGAACCCAGTTCATAAAACAAAAGTTATGACTAACACAACAAACTACTAAAACAGAGACGAAATGGCTGAGAGATAGACAGTCACTTCAATCGGTGATTCCCATAAATGCAATGATATAGGCATACACAATTGGATCTGATAAAAAGGATTCTAATCTCTCAAAAATATTACAATCAACAAGAAAAATCATAAATCAAACATTGGCTTCAATCGAAAAATGAGATAGAAATTAGAACCAAAGGAACCTAATTTTGCTTGCTTGACTAGGCTGAAGATTTGATGCCGGGTTCAACTACTGCAGCCACAAACCAGTCTCTCCCCCCAAAAGTTCCATTTGCTGAAGATTATTATGAGAGAGAAATCCCCCCCTAAATACAGCCCAAAAAATTCCTATTATTAGAGAAAGAAATCCCCTAAAATCTTCCAGAAGATTTCCCCCACAAGAGCTCTTACATGAACAATATCTTACAATTTGCTATTTTAAACATTTTACAACCAGACCAAGATAAATATATTTTATGGCAACACATAAATATTATTTATTTATTTATCTCTAGTTGCAATTACATTTATTACTATTATTATTATTTATTAACTTAACTTCTAAAATAATATATTTTTCATAAACTAAATTTACATAAGGACATTTATATATTTAACAAAAATGCTTCATAACTAATTATTTTATTTTAAGGCAACAATAACCAAAATAATACCAACAAAATAGCCCAACTATCAAACCATACCTGACTACTATGTAAGATCAAAAAGCAAGATCACCACAACAATGACTAACTATCATGACCAAACCGACAACACTGACAGGGTACACAACCTGATACTCATCCTCTTCAGGGATGATGGCTAGGCTTGAGGACCATATGTTATCTCCATTCAACAACTTCCATTGGTATGAAGGTACGCTCAGACCTTCCAATTCAGGTGGAGTCAATGCCTGGTACCTGCAACCTGCAGCAAACAAAAGTGTCGAATACATACATATAATCATCCAAGAAGGCACATAGTGATAGGAAATAGTAGCATAGTAGGGTACTTATTATGAGTATTACTACACTGTCTCTTCACAAAACACATCACAAGTATCAATGTTTAAACAAATTCATTAGTAACTAAACAACCAGATAACACATAGACAGATAATCACATTAATCACGTAGTAAAACTAATCTACATAATCAATTAACCTATAACTGATCAAAACATAAGTATAATGTACTAATCATAAAGCACCAATAGTGTTATCATAGTAAACATCAATGAGTGTCCTCAACTACATCATAACAGTAAGCCTACCATCAACATGTCTATCATACCCTAAGCATTCCAAGTATTTTACCTTCTTCTTCATGCTCCTTAATCTGACCACCTACTCATCCAAAGTGAGAATGGAGGGGCACTACATCCTCCCCCCCTAAAACTTGACTTCCTCCTAGAAGTCACAGACTAGGGTGGAGACATAACATATTAGTATTGCAACTTTCTATTGCCAACATACACATCCATATTAAGCAATTGTTCATAAAACAAGCACCATTGTTCAATAAAGACAAGAAGAACATTAATTCTTTACCTTTAAGATCTGTATCATGTGATCTACTTATAATCTAATCACACATATTTTGATAATTTCAAATTATTTAGGGAATTGCATTCATATATTAACAAAGAAAAAATACATCTCATCTCTTATTTCCACTATGGTTCCCACTAATTACCGAACATGCAAAGTAAATCCTCCATGGAGTCCTCCCTTGAACACACTATCAGAGGTTCGAAATGAACATGATAGAAACAACACTTAACACGAAATAGAGCCAACAGAAACAAACATTTAGAATAGCCACCATAGAAATTTTTAAAAATGCAAACCCAAGTGGGGAAATAATCAAAATCAATCTTAAGTCACAAAATGCCGGCAATTTTCAACAATAAATCAAGTATAAAGAAAAGAGTTTTGGTAACCACTCCTATCATAAAAGAGTTCAAATAAAACAAATTCACTGTTAGCCCACCCCCAACACATGAAACAACTATCAAAAATTCCAAAACAACCAAATTACAAAACAAATCCACATCACAGTGTGACTAATTTTAGCCACAAAAAGGGAGTATCTGCTACACAACACTCAAGGACATAATATCTAGAATGTGTTAGAGAATGTACACCAACACTCAAATGATTTAGTTAACTACATACTCTTATTTAGGCAACTTTTATAAAAAGATTTTAGGCAACACAGTCGCTACTTATATACAAACAACTTCTATTTTTAATACAGTAAAATTTCTTTTTACTAAGCTATGAACATATGCAATTACTTCCTTATGCGAGAAAACACTTACAAAGGAAATGTATGATGTCACACACAATAATAATTCAAAACTATAATTGTCTTACAGTATCAAATTCACAATCTCATGGATCCAACACAAGCTCCAATTTGATCTCCTGCACATGGTTCTTACACAAGCATACACAATGATAACTTTCATAAATCACAACAATTCTTCCACATGAGGTCATGACCAACTAGGGGTTAGATATAGATTATCAAGCAACCTCGAAAAGATACCCCATACATGACAACATCACACAACCATATGACTCACCAGATGATTAAGTCATTCCAATACTTAATTGCATGCACTATCATTTAGGAAATTCGTATTGGCAAATATATCATCACATTTTTAGAAATGAAGAAGAAATAATACATCATAGACACATAAGTAAATGAGACATAAAGAATTCATTTCTTAAAGAGCAAGTCTGTAAACTTATCAACCTTCTGATTTCAACTGATGCACACAGGTGAAAGGTACCATCACCATCACACCACAAGGAGAAAATCACTTAACCTAGATCAACAACAACAATCTAGAGGTCTCAGTGTTGCAACCTAGGCTCCGATACCAAGTGTAATGCCCTGCCATGCAAACCAAAAGATAAGTTTAACTAAGCAATAAAAAGGGTGAAATATTTTTTTTTACATAGAAGTAATTATAACAAAACATAACAAAGACTAATAGCAACAAAGTTAAACTATCATCTCTAGGGATTATATAGCTGCATTATTGCAAATTAACTATAATCAACAACATACAAGATTTAATCAATCAAATGAATCAAACTAACATTTTAGATTACAATATCAGATGAATATATCAACATTTTTGTGATCAAGATTACAAGTACAAAATAGTTTATCTTACAAGACGAATTACATAGTTTCATTTTTATAAAAGCTCTTTTTTCTGAATACATCAAATTACATAATGAATTCCACTGATACACAGATTTAAATGCAGATAGTATAAATATCTATCTTCAAATACATGTGTAAATTGGAAACATGAGAGATACAACTTCTTTACACACGGGCCACGGTGCCAGAAAACCAATGGAATAATGCACCACCCGACCATGTGAAACCCTGAGGTCCACCCCCCATGCTAGGAGATAACAAGAAGGTCCCACTAAGCAAACACACAAGAAGTCAATAGGCTAATAGGTGCAAGGACTACACGAGACTCCAATACAACAATGGTTGAAATGAACACCACAAGCAACTCAAACAACACTTCCAGAGGCATTCACCAAACAAAGGGGAGAACACAACTAGAGAATACTAGATTGTAGTAGGGATGAGTGTCATCGCATGGTCCTAGCATAGGTTACCCTGACAGTCTCTAGCCAGACGTCGGCCCCCATCCATGGGTTACCCTGACAATCTCTCGCTAGGCACTGGCCCCCATCTATGGTTACCTTGATAGTCTC
Organism: Cunninghamia lanceolata; assembly: GCA_027924645.1. Lineage (NCBI taxonomy): Eukaryota > Viridiplantae > Streptophyta > Pinopsida > Cupressales > Cupressaceae > Cunninghamia > Cunninghamia lanceolata. The sequence goes on along the minus strand of BSBN01000463.1, from coordinate 3,511,377 downwards.
TCACTAGACGCGGGCCCCATAGGGTGACACATGCAGAACCAACATTCCTTTCGTGAGGACAAGGAACTTGATTTTTCCAACCACGGCCTTCTCATCTCATCCTTAGCCTGAACAAGCACTACAGGCATGAGTGAGGCATCCAATTATCTTAATTAATGTGAAAACTACCCAACCCTTTAAATTTATTATTAAGTTATCACTAGATTAACAACTTTCAATGGGTTACCCTAATAAGCCACTTTGGGCGCTAGCCCCACATTGAAAGCCACTCCCCCTTCACTACATCTAGATTCTCAAAGCCCAAAACAAAACCCAAGCATGAACTATCATATTTCTCATCATGATACATTTACAACACAAAATATACATCATTTCACATTACACAAAGCAAGGCATTATCCATCTTGCATAGTCATCATAACCACATGAATAGGTACACTGAGCAAGACATTATCCATCTTGCATAGTCATCATAACCGCATGAATAGGAGGCAACATTTCAAGCATGCAATTCATTCAATTCACATGAAGCACACATAGCCAACCCCCACACAATCACACCCTCATAGGCCTCTGGAAACAACTTCCCCAAATGACACAAACTCTTGACACCACTAAACACAATGGTCTCACATCACATTCACTCTCATATGCACATCATAAACTAAGATCCTTCATCAATATTTTTATGATCAATCATCTAACAAATTTAAAGTAAATCTATCTCAATAATACAGAACTATAGATAATAATTATCCAGACTTATTTTAATTTCATTTAATTAAAATGAATGTGAACAACATGCAAATAACCCTAAGACATACAAATTAAGCACAACAATTATTTAAACTATTTACAACTGGTGTAGATTTTATTAATAATCTAGACAATTTTGTAAATACTATCAAATATAATTGTATAAGCAAGGCTAAAATATTATAATGTTATAAATATCTTACAAGTTACAAAACCCGAAGCTACAATGAAAGAACCTTGTTCTAAGGTTACCTTGGGAGGAAAGGAATATAGAAGAATAAAACATTCCTATAGATCTAACATCTTCATCAAATCTACCACACTTTCAACCACATGCATAAGATAGGATTATCACAAAATGAATTTGTTGAGAAGGCTTTAGAAGCTACCAACAATGTAAAATGTGAAAGCATAGACAAAGCATGCAAAATGATTGATGGAATGCCTCAAATAGAGTCATATGATGGAAATCAATGATCGTAGGATATGTACAAAATAAATTCATTGAAAAATCTTAGAGAAACACGATTCAAAAATATACAGTTATTGGTGATGCAACTAACTGTTTTAATAGAGACGAAACGGGTGAGAGGTAGACAGTCAAAAAATATTCATATCTCCAAAATGGCAAACTATGCATGGATAATTTGTGGATATGATTTAGGCAACTAGGTCATCCACCATATATCAAAAATTTAGAGGAACCCAGTTCATAAAACTAAAGTTATGGTTAACGTAACAGACTGCTAAAACAAAGACGAAATGACTGAGAGGTAGATAGTCACAAAACATTCATATCTACAAAAAGACAAACTGGGTATGGATGATGTTTGGATATGATTTAGGTAACTAGGTCATCCACCATATATCAAACATTTAGAGGAACCCAGTTCGTAAGACGAAAGTTATGGCTAACGCAACAGGCTGCTAAAACAAATACGAAATGGCTGAGAGATAGATAATCACTTCAATCGGTGATTCCCATAAATGCAATGATACAAGCATGCACAATTAGATCTGATAACAAGGATTCTAATATCTCAAAAAAAATACAATTAACAAGAAAAATCATAAATTAAACATTGGCTTCAATCAAAAAATGAGACAACTATTAGAACCAAAGGAACCTGATTTCGCTTGCTTGATTGGGCTGAAGATTCGATGCCGGGTTCAACTGCTGTAGCCACAAACCAGTCTCTCCCCCCAAACGTTCCATCTACTAAAGATTATTATGAGAGAGAAATCCCCCCATAAATACAACCCAAAAACTCTCTATTAGTAGAGAAAGAATCCCCTAAAATCTTCCAGAAGATTCCCCCCACAAGAGGCAATAACTCTTGCATGAACAATATCTTACAGTTTGCTATTTTAAACATTTTACAACCAAACCAAGATAAATATATTTTATTTCAACACATAAATATTATTTATTTATTTATCTCTAGTTGCAATTACATTTATTACTATTATTATTATTATTTATTAACTTAACTTCTAGAACAATATATTTTTCATAAACTAAATTTACATAAGGACATTTGTATATTTATTTATTTAACAAAAATGCTTCATAACTAATTATTTTATTTTAAGGCAACAATAACCAAAACAATACCAACAAAATAGCCCAACTGTCAAACCATACCTAAGTACTATGCAAGATCAGAAAGCAAGACCACCACAACAATGACTAACTATCATGACCAAACCGACAACATTGACAGGGTACACAACCAGATACTCATCCTCTTCAGGGATGATGGCTAGGCTAGGGGACCATATGTTATCTCCATTCAACAACTTCCATTGGTATGAAGGCACGCTCAGACCTACCAATTCAAGTGGAGTCAATGCCTGGTACCTGCAACCTGCAACAAACAAAAGTGTCGAATACATACATATAATTATCCAAGCAGGCACATAGTGATAGGGAATCGCAGCGTAGTAGGGTACTCATTATGAGTATTACTACACTATCTCTGAACAAAACACATCACAAGTATTGATGTTTAAACAAATTCATTAGTAACTAAACAACTAGATAACACATAGACAAATAATCACATTAATCACGTAGTAAAACTAATCTACATAATCAATTAACCTATAATTGATCACAACATAAGCATAATGTACTAATCATTTTGTTTAGATTTAGTAAACATCAAGTATAGATTTAGTAAACATTTAGTTTAGATTTAGTAAGATTTGTCAAGTATATATATATATATCTTGCTTCCTCTTCACCTTAATGAACTTTGTGGTCATATATTGGAGTCTAATCTTATTTATGACTTAAATTAAAGATTGTGCTTAGTTATGAAATTGGGTAAGTGGAGGTTAGGTTTGATATGTACCATTTAGCATTTAACTCATATACGTTCTAAAGATTTAAAAGGGCTTATCGGTTTTAATCTACTTTATGATCCTTTATGTTTTGGTTATACAATTATTTTGAATAGAAATCACAAAGTTGTCAAGAATTTTAATAAGATCCACATTAGTGTAGAAAGAGGTTTAGTCTAATAACATGTAGTATCTTGTTTGACTGAATTTTCTGTTATAGAATAATTGGTAACCCTTTCAAGTTATTATTGTTCTGCATTGTTGGGATAGAGTTATCTTATGTTGCTAGATGATTTATCATGCTTGGAATAATGTTACATTCTTTAAGACCATTATTAGTGCATCAGATCATATGTCACATTTTTGGCTTTCTAATTGAATTATTGATCTCAGTTTAGGGTGTGCCTTGGAAAGAGAATGTGATGTGTGACCATTATGTTTTAATGTTGTCAAGTGTTGTAGAAGTTGTTTCTAGAGGCCTAGGAGGGTGTGAATGTGAGATGAATGGAATGCACTCTTGTAATATTGTCTCTTGTTTCATGTTGGTATGATACATATGCAAGATGGAGTATGTCTTGCTCAATGTACTTATTCATATGATTATGATGAGCATGCAAGATGGGAATGCCTTGCTTGTGTAATGTGAAATGATGTATATTTCGAGAATGCAATAGTTCATGCTTATTTTATGTTATGGGTTGTGAGAATCTAGACACAGGGAAGGGGGAGTGGCTTCCAATGTGGGGCCGGTGCCCAAAGTGGCTAGCCAGGGTAACCCATTGGGAGTTTTGGTAATCAAGTGATAACCTAATAATAAATCTAGGGGTTGGGTAGTTTTCACACTAATTAAGATAATTGGATTCCTCACCCATGCCTGTAGTGCTCGTTCAGGCTAAGGATGGGATGAGAAGGCCTAGTTGGCAAGATCAACTTCCTTGTCCTCATGAAAGGAATGTTGGTTCTGCATGTGTCACCCTATGGGGCCGGTGTCTAGTGAGAGACTGTCAGGGTAACCATAGATGGGGGCCGGTGCCTAGCGAGAGACTGTCAAGGTAACCCATGGATGGGGGTTGACGTCTAGCTAGAGACTATCAGGGTAACCCATGGATGGGGATTGACGTCTAGCTAGAGACTGTTAGGGTAACCCATGTTAGGACCATATGATGACACTCACCCCTATTGTAGCCTAGCATTCCCTAGTGTGGTTTCCTCTAGAAGTGTTGTTTAAGTTACTCGTGATTTTCATATTGATCCGTGTTGTATTGGAGTCATGTGTAGTCCTTGCACTCTTTAGCCTACTATCTTCTTGACTATTGCCATTATGGGACCTCATTGTTATCTCCTAGCACAGGGGGTGGACCTTAGGGTTCCACATGGTTGGGTGGTTGTTCTTTATTCCATTGGTTTATCTAGTGTTGTAGTTCATGTTAGATTTAAGACAGACAATTGAGAGGGGGGTTGAATCAGTTGTTTGACACTTTCTTCCAATTAATCACTTTAAATTATTTTCTTAATACAACAGCATAATAATAAATCAATCATGGAAATGTAATGCAACAATTCAAGAGAAGAAACACATTAACACATATGACACCAAGATTTTGACATCGAAAACTTGGTTAAGGGAAAAACCACGGGGTGACTAACCCAAGATTGTATTCTCTGTTAGAAGAATAGAAAGAACAAAATGGCACATGCCAATTAGGGCTCACTACCTACAAGAGACACACTGTCTACACAATAATAAGTGTTACATACTTGAACTAAAAAATAGCATCTTCACCATGCTTGAGTCAGTTCCATTTAAGCCCAATACTTCTGCTCTGCCTTTCGCTTCCCTCCTTTCTACAACACTCTCATCTCCACAAGACACACTATGAAATGACTTTACAACTCCTTATTTATACAAGACAGCGACTTAGGAATTATCATCCAAGTCGGCATACATTACAAAGTAAGTACATAAATACAACATGACTTATTACAAAAAGACTTCACGCGGATCAACACACTGTCGGCTACACAGATCTGAGACTTCAATCTTTCTTTGGGAACACGTCATTCTTCATAGGACACCTTCCAGATCATTCCCAGGATGTGTAGCTCATCTAGTTGGCTAGAATTAAGAAGAACATCATCATCCGGAAGTAAATCTTTAATTACGATCTCAATCTTCAATGTGGACCATCAACACGAACTGGACACAATCCAATGACCACCACAAGGTTTTCTGAGACATCAAGAACATCCACACTACTTCTTCTTACTGAAATCATTCTCTCCTTCATCTAGAACCTCAAGAACATAGTCTGTCATTACTGTCATATTGGAATAGATGCTTGCAGACCTCCAGACCATGAACCAGTTGAGTTGTCACTTCACATTGACTTCCTAAACACTCCACCAAATCTGCAGAATAGGATATTGCATTTCTGGATCTCACTGGACCTATTTGTATCACTCTGTCACCTTTGAACATCTGCGAGAACTGGTTTTACTTAAGTAGCCATAACTTCTTTAGATCTTCATGCCGACCTCTGAGATTTTTACTGAATCATCTTCAGACACATATATACAAACCCTTTGAAACACACCCTCTAATCTTCATTTTAACTAGGATCTTTACCTTACTGTCTTTATTGTTCTCTATTTCTGATTAGGACTAATTTTCTCAATATCCTCAACACATAGCTCATCCAATCCTTATCATCAATGCAACAGGAGTATGTTGACATCAATGACAACACCGGTTAGGCTTATACTTGCAACAATCTCCCCCTTTGTCATTGATGGCAACATATGATGTGAAAAACTATTTTAACCATCAGGACAAGAACTTCTCTATACTGTCAAAACTCCCCCTATCAACAACAACCACTCACATGTCTTCTCTTCCTTTACTGCTCCCCCTTTGATCATAAGCCACTTGTTTTTCATATGTCTTCTCCCCCCTTTGACATCAATCGCAAAGGGCACATACTTGCATTACTTTAGAAACATATTAGCTACTCCCCCTAAGTAGTAGCTTCCCATCATCAATCCGGACCACAAGATATGACTGTGAGATCCACCGGACTGATGCACATCAGTACACCTTAATTTAGAACCGGAGGGGTAATAACCCCTAACTTCTCCTTGAGATACTCAAAAGAGTCCTTAGGTAGAGGTTTAGTAAAAATATCTACAATCTGATCCTTGGAAGGCACAAACTCCAATCTGACTTCATTCTTGTTCACTTACTCTCTCAAAAAGTGAAACTTGATGGATATATGTTTAGTCTTTGAATGCAACACCGGATTCTTTGATATGTTTATTGAACTTGAATTATCACAGAAGATTGTCATAGGTTCCTCATACTCCACCCTGATGTCTCTTAGCATTTGCTTCATCCACAATACTTGAGTGCAACTACCTTCTGCTGCAATATATTCTACTTTTGCAGTGGATAGAGATATTGCCTCTTGTTTCTTGCTCAGCCAAGAAACCAATCTCTTCCCCAAAAAGAATGCTCCACCACTGGTACTCTTCTGGTCATCCACATCTCCTGCCCAATCTACATCAATATATGCATGAAGAGAGAAATTATGATCTCTAGTATACCAAAACCCATACTCAACTGTCCCTTTCAGATATCTAAAAATTCTTTTGATTGCCATGACATGAGATTCTCTAGGATCAGCTTGGAATCTAGCAACAAGACCAATAACATTCATAATGTCAAGTCTAGTTTGAGTGAGATACAATAATCCTCCAATCATTGACCTGTACTTTTTCTGATCATCCTTAGGAGAGTCATCATCTTTGCTCAATTTGTATCTGGTTGCCATGGGAGTTTTCATTGGTTTTGAGTCTTCCATTCCAAATTTCTTCAACAATTCTTTCACATAGTTGGTCTGAGAAATGAAGATTCCTTTCTTTGTTTGAGTGATTTGTAGACCCAAGAAGAAATTTATTTCCCCAAACATGGACATCTCAAATTCACTTTTCATTTGATTTATAAAGGTTTTGCACATACTATCTCTTCCTCCAAAAATGATATCATCAACAAACACTTCAACAATCAAGATATTTTCATGATCAATTTTGAAATACAAATTATTGTCAGCAGTACCTTTGTTGAAACCAATCTTCAAAAGGTGCTTATCCAATCTCTCATACCAGGCTCTTGGGGATTGCTTGAGTCCATACAGTACTTTCTTCAATTTGCAGACCATATCACCATGATCAGACAATTGAAATCCATCTGGTTGCTCAATGTAAACTTCTTCTTCTAAGTCACCATTTAGGAAGGTAGACTTGACATCCATCTGATATACCTTGAAATCCTTGAAGGTAGCAAAAGCAAGAAATAGTCTGACTGCTTCAATTCTTGCCACCGGACCAAAATTTTCCTCAAAATCAACTCCTTCTACTTGGGAGTAACCCTTGCAGACCAATCTAGCTTTGTTTCTGACTACTTCACCATCTTCATTCAATTTATTCCAGAAGACCCATTTGGTTCCAATCACATTCTTGTTTTTAGGTCTGGGAACAAGATTCCAAGTGTGATTTTTCTCAATTTGCATCAGCTCTTCCTCCATTGCTTTAGTCCAGTTTTCATCATTGCAAGCTTCATTCACTATTTTAGGTTCAATCTTTGAAATCAGACAATACTCTTCTAAATTTTGAGCAATCCTTCTACTTGTTTGCACACCTTTGCTTTTATCACCTATGATCTGAACTTCAAAGTGATTCAGTCTTATATACCTGGGAACTTTGAGAGTTTCTTGCACTTCTAATTCTTGAACAGGTTCATTCAAACTTATCTCTTCTTCCTAATTTACCGGATCAGTCTGAATCTAAATTTCAGAGGGAGCTTGGACTTCTTGAACAAAAACATCATTTTGATCATCTTCATCATATTATAAAACCTTGAGGGTTTTTCAACACCTTCATCAACCTTCACATTTGTACTTTCAACAATCTTCCTTAATCTCTTGTTATAACACTGGTATGCTTTGCTTTGAGTAGAATAACCCAAGAATATTCCTTCATCACTTCTAGCATCAAATTTTCCTAGATTTTCATCTCTTTTAATGTAACATTTGCTACCAAAGACTCTGAAATACCTCATAGTGGGAGTGATGCCAAACCAAAGTTCATAAGGACTTTTACCGGTATTGCTTCTGATTTGTACTCAATTGAGAGTATAGACTGCAGTGCTTACAACTTCTCTCCAATAGATCTGAGGAACATTTGCTTCCATCATCATGGTTCTAGATGCTTCCTAGATGGTCTGGTTCTTTCTCTCCACTACTCCATTTTGCTGTGGAGTCCTATGAGCATACAACTATCTTTTTATTCCATATTTCTCACAGAATTCTATGAACTCACCAGATGTGAATTCTCCACCTCTATCAGACCTCAGACATTTTAATTTTAATCCAGTTTCATTCTCTACCATAGCTTTGAATATTTTGAATTTCTCAAGAGCTTCTAATTTCTCTTTCAGGAAAGTCACCCACATCATCTGGGAATGGTCATCAATTAATAACATGAAGTATCTATCACCTTGCACACTCCTGATTCTTGTCGAACCACATAGATCAGTATGAACTAAGTCTAATAATCTAATAGAAGATTGTTCCTTTCTTTTGAATGAGACTCTTCTTTGTTTACCCAACTAACATTCCTTGCACAAGCTATTGGTAGGTTTTACCAATCTTGGAAGATCTCTTACAGCCTAAGTGTTGTTTATCTTGATGATATTATCAAAATTCACATGGCACATTCTCCTATGCCACAACCAACTCTAATCAATTTGAACAAATAAGCAACTTTTACCAGTACCAGCCAAGTGGAAGATATTACCTTTAGTTTGAGTACCAGATGCAATCTCTATTCTGAAACTTTCAAAGATCTTGCATTTTCCATTTTTGAATCAGAGATCATAGCCTTTGTCCACCAACTATCCAACACTGAGAAGATTGTGCTTCAAGCCTTCAACATACAGTACATTATTGGTTTTGTTCTTTCCATCAAAATAAATAGTTCCTCTACTCTTGATTCTGCTAGCAGAATTATCACCAAATTTTACTACTCCTTCATACCTTTCCAAATCTATGAATTTATTTTTGTCACCTGTCATATGGTGAGAGCATCCACTATCAATGACCCAATCATCCTTTTCTTCAACTAGGGCAGCCAGAGTTCTTTCTACAATTTTATGATTAGCAAATTTAGAGGGTATTGGATCTTCTTCCTTGATGGCAATAAACACCTAGTCACTTCCAAATTTGTTTGTTGTTTCTGATTCATCATCTGTTACTCCTTCATCATCATCATCTTCATGAACATAGTAACATTTCTTTTGGAACCTTGATCTATTAGGATTTGACCTTGAAAATCTTTTTGGACACCTTGAGGCAAAATGACCAATCTTATTGCAGTTAAAACACTTAAAAGGTAATTTCCCTTCATACTTACCGGATCCTCTTGGCAATCTTTTTGCAATAAGGGCTTCAAGTTGAGTAGCTTCTACTTCATCTTCTTCCAGGTCTTTTCTTGCTTTATCATACCATGATAGGTTCATTGAAGAATTCTCTCCCGGATCAAACTTTTATTTTCCTTTAACAGAGGTACTAGCTTTGAATGCAGATTCAGTCTTGGGGGGGCATCTCCAAACTCAGTGAATTCAAATGCAGCCAATTTACCAACCAATTGATCTCTTGTGATACTTGAAATAGATCTGAATTCTTTAATAGCAGCAACCTTGTACTTGTAAGAATCAAGAAGGGACCTGAGAACTTTGCCAACAATCTCATCTTCATCCAAGACTCCACCAGCACATCTAATACCACAAACAAGCTCATTTACTCTTGGCATAAAAGTAGTGATATTTTCATCTTCTCTCATCTTCAGATTTTTGAATTTTCCTTTCAGACTTTCTAGCTTGGCACATTTAATATACTTGTCTCCTTCATGCAGAAGTTCCAGTTTTTCCCAAATCTCAAAAGCAGTTTGTAGATTAACAACATTTGTCAGCTCTGAATTAGATAACGCACTTAGAAGAGCTTCTTTAGTCCACAGATTGTTTTCAGTATCGCTGATCTCATCTATGAATTTCAGACCATTCTGTGGAGGAGTATACTTCTTTGAAGCCATGATCTAATACTGCATTCCTATACATTGCAAGTGACATTCCATGCGACTTTTCTAAAGAGTGAAATTGGTTCCATCAAACCTCAGACTATCCTTCTTATAGGATGACATTCTGGATCTCCTCAAGTGGTTAAGCTCTTTTAGAGGAACTTAGCTCTACTACCAATTGTTAGATTTAAGACAGACAACTAAGAGGGGGGTGAATCAGTTGTTCGACACTTTCTTCCAATTAATCACTTTAAATTCTTTTCTTAATCCAGCAGCATAATAATAAATCAATCATGGAAATGTAATGCAACAATTCAAGAGCAGAAACACATTAACACATATGACACCAAGATTTTGACGTGGAAAACCTGGTTAAGGAAAAACCACAGGGTGACTAACCCAAGATTGTATTCTCTGTTAGAAGAATAGAAAGAACAAAATGGCAAATGCCAATTAGGGCTCACTACCTGAGTACACTGCTCACAAGAGGCTCACTGCCTACAGGAGACACACTGTCTACACAATAATAATTGTTACATACTTGAACTGAAGAATAGCATCTTCACCATGCTAGAGTCAGTTCCATTTAAGCCCAATACTTATGCTCTACCTTTCGCTCCCCTCCTTTCTACAACACTCTCATCTCCACAAGACACACTATGAAATGACTTTACAACTCCTTATTTATACAAGACATCGACTTAGGAATTATCATCCAAGTCGGCATACATTACATAGCAAGTACATAAATACAACATGACTTATTCCAAAAAGACTTCACGTGGATCAACACACTGTTGGCTACACAGATCTGAGACTTCAATCTTTGTTTGGGAACACGCCATTCTTCATAGGACACCTTCCAAATCATCCGCAGGATGTGTAACTCATCTGGTCGGCCAGACTTAAGAAGAACATCATCATCCAGAAGTAAATCTTTAATTATGAGTTCAATCTTCAATGCGGACCATCAACATGAATTAGACACAATCCAAAGACCACCACAAGCTTTTCTAAGACATCAAGAACATCCACACTACTTCTTCTTACTGAAATCATTCTCTCCTTCATCTGGAACCTCAAGAACACAGTTTGTCATTACTGTCATATTGGAATAGATGCTTGCGGACCTCCAGACCATGAACCATATTGGAATAGATTGTCAAAGTATGACAAGCTCAAACACTTATCAAAGTGTGAATGCTCCTGACAGTTATGGATATCCTGAGAAGGGAGAAGCTTTGATGATTAGGAGAGCAATGACCGCCATGAAGGTGCCTGACAAAGAACCCCCACAAAGAATGTCTCTCTTCAAAACTACTTGCAGGGCAAGAGGAAAGGTATGTAAGGTTCTGATTGACTCGGGATCCACTAAAAATTTTGTGTCCATTGAAATGATAGAAAAAATTAAGCTTAGAAGGATGCCACATCCTTGCCCATACAAGGTCTCATGGCTCACCCAAGGTCAGCAAGCAGTGGTGGAAGATCAGGCTTGGGTGGAGTTTCAAATTGGATCATACAAGGATAGATTATTGTTTGACATTGCCAAGTTGGATGCTTGCTATCTCCTATTTGAAAGACCATGGCAATATGACTTGAAAGCACATGATGATGGAGTTAGAAACACATACTCAATCACCAAGGATGGTAAGGTGATAGAGTTGCTACCTTTGATGGAGAATGAGGTGGAATCAAAGAGGAAAGAAGTCAAGGTGATGATGGTAGAAGGCAAACAATTCATGAAAGAGATAGTAGAAGAAGGCGCAGTTGCATATGCTCTAATTCCATGCCTAAAGATGAACAAGGAGCAGTAACAAGAAGTCAAGGGAGAGAAGAGGCAAAGGTTCATACATCTGACTATCTAAGAGCTATTGGACAAGTACAAAGGCATCATCTCTAATGGAATGCCGAGGTCACTACCACCTATAAGGGACATTAGCCATTGCATATATCTGATCCCAGGATCTACACTTCCGAACAAGGCAGTATACAAGGTTACCCCAAAGCAGAATGCAGAAGTAGCAAGGCAGATTGAGGAGTTGTTGGAGACAGGCCTAATTGGCAAGAGTTTAAGCCCATGTGCAGTATCGACTGTCCTAGCACCAAAGAAGGAAGGCACTTGGAGACTTTGTACTGATTCAAGGGCTATCAACAAGATAACAATCAGGTATAGGTTCCCAATCCCTAGGATAGAAGATTTTCTTGATTGCTTGGGGGTGCTAAATATTTCACAAAAATAGATCTGAAGAGTGGCTATCATCAGATTAGGATTAGGCCAGGAGATGAATGGAAGACTGCATTTAAGACCAATGAGGGGTTGTATGAGTGGAAGGTCATGCCTTTTGGTTTTTCCAATGCCCCTAGTACCTTTATGAGGTTGATGAATGAGGTCTTGAGGGAATTCATAGGCAAATTTGTCATAGTATATCTAGATGACATCCTGATTTTTAGTAATACAAGGGAAGAGCACCTCAAACATATAGACTTGGTCCTCAAAAGGTTACATGAAGAGAAGCTAATGATCAACTTAGAGAAGTGTTTGTTCATGCAGGAGGAGATCATCTACTTGGGTTTTGTCGTCTCACATGGCAAACTAAAAATGGATCAAGAGAAGGTAAGTGCCATATTGTCTTGGCCAACTCCTAGAACCATGAATGATGTTAGAAGTTTCCATGGGTTAGCAACCTTCTATAGGAAGTTTATAAAGGGGTTTAGTCATGTTTGTGCACCCATGCTTGACACCATAAAAGGAGGACTAAAGTGCAGATTCACTTGGACAAAGGAGGTAGATGATTCAATTGAAACATTGAAGAAGAAGGTGGCAGAGCAGCCAGTCCTTGCACTTCCTGACTTCAACAAGATTTTCCAAGTAGAATGTGATGCAAGCCACATGGAAATTGGAGTAGTACTCAGTCAAGAAGGTAGGCCTATTACATTTTTCAGTGAGAAACTAAATGATGCAAAGAAGAGATACTCATCCTATGACTTGGAGATGTATGCTCTAGTACAGTCACTCAAAAAGTAGAGGCATTACTTGCTGCCAAAAGAATTCATAGTGTTCATAGATAATCAGGCCCTTAGTTTCATAAATAATCAAGAGAAGCTGAACCATAGGCACATGAAGTGGGTGGATACCTTGCAAGCTTTCACCTTCACACTCAAGCACAAGAAAGGGGTCAAGAACAAGGTGGCAGATGCTTTGAGTAGGAGGGCTCTAACCATCAATCAGGTCCAATTGGAGAGTGTTGGCATTGACTCCTTGAAGGCCATGTATGATGTTGATGAAGACTTTGGAGAAATCTATAAGGTATGTACTTCCTTTGGTGACAAATATCATGTTCAGTTCTCTGAATTTCTGATCCAAGATGGATTACTTTTCAAGGGTGGACAGTTGTGCATTCCACGGTGTTCTATGAGACTGAATATCATTAGGGAGAAACATTGTGGGGCAATGGAAGGACATTTTGGTCTTGATAAGACTCTTGATCTTGTGAGGAGACATTAATATTGGCCCAAGTTGCAGTTAGATGTGAGGAGATTTGTGGAGGCATGTGTGATATGTCAAAACGCAAAAGGGAGATCCACTAATGCAGGATTGTATCAGCCACTACCCATTCCTTCTAGGCCATGGGAGAGCATAAGCATGGACTTCGTGTTGGGTTTGCCTAGAACAAGGAAGGGATATGATAGTGTTTTTGTTGTAGTAGATAGATTTAGTAAAATGGCACACTTCTTGCCATGCAAAACCACTTGTGATGCCTCATATGTTGCAGATCTATTTTTCAAAGAGATAGTGAGGATACATGGTTTGCCATTGAGCATACTGTCAGATAGAGATGTGAAATTTATTGGCCACTTTTGGAGGACTCTTTGGAAAAAGATTGGCACCAACTTATCCTTCTCATCATCTGACCATCCTCAAATAGATGGACAGACTGAAGTGGTTAACCATTCATTGGGAAATTTACTAAGGTGTTTGACAAGGCAGCATGGAGAGAAGTGGGATAACATCCTACCACAAGCAGAATTCTCCTATAATGACACTATCAATAGGAGTACAGGAAAGTCACCTTTTCAAGTGGTATATGGCATTCATCCAAGGGGTATTTTGGAGTTGAGAGACCTGCCTATAGGAGAGTCTATTAGTGCAGATGGAGAAGCCTTTGCATCAGCCATCAAAGATGTGCATGATCAAGTCAAGACCAAACTCCAACAAACTACATTGAAGTACAAAGCATATGCTGACAAGAAAAAGAGGGATGTACAATTTGATGTTGGAGATTTGGTGTGGGTTCATCTAAAGAAGGAGAGGCTCCCAAAAAGTAAATATACCAAGCTAATGCAGAGGAAGATTGGACCATGTCAGATTTTGAAGAAGTGTGGGCAGAATGCTTATAAGATCTAACTTCCTCCTGACCTTGGATTGTAACCCATCTTCAATGTATGTGATTTAACTCCATACAAGCATAATGTAGATGTAGGACAGAAACCATTGTAGGGTACAGTAGATGATGATATTCCTAAGCATGATCCACCAAAATTGAAGAAGATCTTAGACTCAAGAGTGGCAAAGAAGACATGGAACAAAGAGTACATGGAGTACTTGGTGGCTTGGCAGGGGAAACTAGATTCAGAGGTAGTTTGGTTGATTGAAGATCAGATCACAAACCATGGTGCAAACCTTCAAACTCTCATCTCAAGTGGGCTTGAGATCTCTTCTCCCGGGGAGTATGGTGCAGAAGCACCCCTTAAACAAGCCAACTATACATCTAAGGGAGAAGAATAAGGTTTTGATATGTTGTTATGTTTTATGCATTTCTATGTTTGTTCATGTTGTCATGTAGTTCTTGTTGTTGTGTTTTTATGTTTGTAATAAATAACCCACCATGTGAACTAGTGTCACAAATTTGGTATCCTTATAAGCCAATTTGGCCATCTTGGACAATTGGGGTATGTGGATAATCAAATCAAGTGTGTTGTGTTGTTTTTAGATGTTTTGTGCTAAACATATGTTTTGTAATTAGTTAGTATTTTGGCTTACAACATTGGTTAAGAAAAAATATGAAACATGGAAGTTGTAACGACTCCAACCTCTGGTATTCTGGTTAGAACTGGATGGGAGAAGACCATAAGATTGGGATTAAAAAGAGGAGATCAGATTGATGAAGTTTACAGCGAGAAGAGAAGATTGAAAAAAACACATTTTTTTGGAGGCCTCTAAGTTTAATGGAAGAAATATAAATTCTGTCAATTTATGTTTGCTAAATCGGTGCTCTGTATATTTCCTCTATATCGAACTATTCTGTATATAATCGGTTTTTCTGTGTAGTTAGTTCAGATACAAAGTGTAGAAATAATTATCAGCATAAATTTCATATTGTTTCACCAAACCTATATTTTATGTATATACTGCAAGTGTATGAGAAGATACATTTCCTGTGTATATCACTAAAGTATATCGGGTATACAATTCCTATGTATATTGCAATTGTATGAGGAGATACATTTCCTCTATATATCGCTAAGTATATCGGGTATACAATTTATGTGTATACTACAATTGTATGTCAAGGATATTGTGTGTGTATAATGCAATTGTATCTGAGTACATTTCATGTGTATCTTGCAATAGCATATCATGGTTGTATGTTGGGAAGATACATTGAAAATGTGCATTCCATATGGTGCAAAGGATGACCGGCCGGAGTGGTAACCAGAATGTATGTTGGAAGGATGTTTTTCTGCGGATACAAGAGGTGACCGGCAGTAGTAGGTAAGCCCAATTTAGCCACCAGGAAAGCAAGTTAAGTTTTGCATATGAGATTTGTTTGTAGTGGAGTATACAATTTGTGGGCCCCACAAATTGCACATTGACAAGTGGTTTGAACATTTGATTTATTCAAACTGTAGGTTTTTGATGGGTATTTCCACCTAGTTATGAACTTTTCTACTGTGTCTCTGCATCAGGGACATGAAAATCATAGTACAAGTATCAATAAGTAGCACCACATTTAAGGAGTTCACAAATGACATATATTTCTCCTAAGAGTCAAAAGGGATTCTGAGCATTAAGGGATGAAGAAGTAAGGATAAAAAAGGGAAGATACCATTGTGCATATGGGACATTAAGAATATGATGTATTCATAAAGAGATCGAATGGGGGGTCCCAATAGGCCATTAGGGTGGCATATCAAAAGAATTTACATAAGGAGGCACAATAAGTAAAAGAAATAGAGGAAAAATATATGTGACCACCACAATCACTGTAAATCCCTACAACTACAAAAGATGAATAGATTGAGGTGGAGTCCAAAGAAGAAAAATAAATTGAAAAAGAGTGACTAGGGGAGAAAGAAAGAAAACTCCCATAGAAAGAATAGAGCATTGAAGTAGAAATAGGAGGTTAATATGTAGAAATGCAAGTCCAACCAACCAAATAGAAAAGGCAACATTAGAAGAAAATGGGTCTAATAAAGATGATATCCAAAAGGTAGAGCCATAAAAGACAACAAAACACACATGTCAACACATCATGGCTAGTTTATCCATACTATTGAGAAATAGGGAATACTACTACAAAAAATCTTGTTCACTTAGTATGCAAACTTAAAAAATAGATTATGATATGATGTGATCACCATTAGATTAATGTGAGGAATTTTTAATCAGCAAATTAGAAATTAGAAAACACATGATAAACACATAAAACCAAATTTTACATGGAGAAACCCTTTCAAGAAAAAACTTCACCACCAAAAGGGCACAAGTCTACATTAATCCAATAACAATGTGTTACAATAATACATCTAACTTTCCTTCAATCTAATAGCATTATGGTAGCATCACATTATTTCACTTGCAAAGACCCATACAACAATTATCTAATCCATCCAATATATAAATAACTAAAGGGGTAAACCTTAAATGGATTTCCAAAACAAAAAACACCAAAATTCATGGTATGGAAAAACCCAATGCCCCCATGTGACATAGATTCAATGCTTCCATGAATAGAAAACATCCATCCAATATATAAATAACTAAAGATGTAAACCTTAAATTGATTCCATAAACAAACACCACCAAAATTCATGGTATGAAAAAACCCAGTGCCCCCATGTGATAGAGATTTAATGCTTCCATGAATAGAAAACATAACTAATAGCATCTTTGACCCCATGCAAAGAGTGGGAACACATTCCCAAGTATGGTGCCCTAAAATAATGTGGCCAACTAATAAGGACCCCACCTATCATAACAATATGCTCTACTCTCTCTCCTAGTGCCTTGAACCAAGAAAGTAGTTTAAATGGAGTCAAATCACTTTGTAATTGTTATGTTGTAAAATTCCCCCCTAAGACTTTTACCTCCTAAGTTTAGCTCCCAAGTCCCTTAATTTTAATCATTCATCTTAGAAATGAATCCTGAAGCAAAACCCCCTGAAACCCATGACAATGGGACGTAGGGGACATCTGTGAGCTTAATCCAGCCCTAAAATAGGTCCCTAGACAAGGGCGCCCATGCCCTTGTCCTGCTTTATTTTGTCAGGGTCCCAAATTTGAATGTCAGTTGGTGACCGTTAAAAGGTTTTTGTTGTCGACATCTTAAGTTTAAATTACGAATGTTTAGTGTGAATGCATATATAAACATGTTTAGGACTTCATTTTTAGGAAATTGTGATCTTATGCTAAGGATACTCAAGGCTTTGATTTTGTTGCAAAGAAATATTGTGTTGTGTTTGTTCACGTTTGTTGTAGATTTGTCTTCATCAATCCATCTCCTTATGGCATGAAAGATATTCATCTCCTCATGAGAGATTCACCTCTAAGGTGACATTTACTTTGTGCTTCAATCATTGATCATATCATTGCTTTTGTCTTTGTCCTACAAGGACATGCACTCTCTATATAACAACGGTGTTGGAAGGCTTGAATGTCATTCCGAGGCTTGATCAACGCAAGCTCCTAAACACCAAAACCCCTAACCCCTCTCTTGTCATTGTAGGTTACATGTGTCAGATTCTATGGAGAGGATTTGTAGGAGGTCAAAGCAGAGCAGGAAGAATCTAGATCTAAAGAAAATGACAAAAAAGAACCCTAAAAGGACAAGGGCACCTACTCTTTGTCCCTCATTTCTACATTGTCGGGAATCTTTGAAGTGGTTGCAGTCTATAGTAGAAAACATCAAGAAGCCATCAGAAAAAGCACTGAACTGGATAGGGCACCCACTCTTTTGTCCTTGACTTTTCCATCTTCCGAAACCCAAAATCTAGTATGTCTCTAATTTGCCTTTAGTGTCTTCCTGTGCGAGCATTTGTCAGATTTTATCCGTTTGTTTACCATTTTGCATAATTAGGGTTTTAGGCTTAATCAGACTAAAGTTAATACATTAATCATCAAATTCCAAATTTTCTTATCATTCCAAGTGACACTAAACCTATAGTTGGGTCCTCTTGCAAAAGTTGTGATTCAATTCAGTTTAATGTCTTGAATGTATGTAATGAAAGGAGGCTCTAATTAAACTATCAATAAAAACAACAAACCCTCTTTTTCTACATAACATTTTGGTGAACCCATGTTTTTTTTTAATTTTGCACCTTGCTGAGTATCGTACATTAGATTTTCATTCATATACATTTGAAAATCTTGTGCATAAAATTTGAAAATTTCAAAAAAAAAACTAAAAATAGGCATTTTGTCTTGAATAATTTGCACTATTTTCATTACATCTCATCTAAATCATTTAAAACTTTAATATTTACATCAGATCTGAGATAAATTGCAGCATTTCATATTTCCATTATCATTTACCTTGTATTTGCATCTCTCATTTGCTAGGGTTTGCTTGAAATTTTGCATTTTTCATATAACCTAGTAATTAGAAAATCTAGGGTTTATAATTAAAATCTTATTTCAGATTTTATTAGTCTTTTTTTCACACTCATTCAAATCTAAATTTGACTGTAGTATTTCATCATAGTGTGTTTTTGCATTTACATTGAAAAAGGTGAAAAAATGAGCATTTTAGGTGCATAAGCACGCATACTTTTGCTTTGTTTCATTGCATTTGTCATAAATATCATTCATTTCAGATCTAGAATTCATTTTCAAGCATATATTCATCCATCATTTGAAAATTTGGCATCATTTAATGCTTTAGATTGAAAACTGGCATATTTGTTAAATTACACATTGTGTATTTCAACAAGCATATCTTTCTCCTTTGGTTTTTTCTATTAGTTTGTCCATTGTGTGTTGTATGTTTTTGCATGAGTCTTATAACCCACTGCCCTAATAGAAATATCCCTTTAAGGAGAAGTATTAAATTAATGGTTTCTAGTGCTCCCAATAGCAATAGTGTTCCTACATCGGAAAATCCATTGAACACCTTCTTTACAAAAGGAAAAACAAAAACTTTGAAAGATATCATACCTCCTACAACTACAATAGAAGAAAAAACATTTCATGATTTTAAGGATCCTATTGATGTGATAACACATGTACCTAATGAGCAAATAAACAAACTTGATAAGGAACTAGCTGATTTTCAAGCATTTGTGGAAAAAGAAAGGATAGCCGAAGAGGTTGTACCTATTACTCATAATCTAAGAAATTTATTAAAAGAAGGAAAAGATGGTGTTAATACACTACATGAACTAGCCCATATAGCACATAACAACATTATGATGGTGATTGAATGTGCAAATATTATTAATATGTCATCACTGACTCATACACAAGTATTGACATCTATACCAACTACTAGAATGTCTACTTTTACATCATCAATTCTCACTACTAATGCACAAGCTTGTAGTAATTCTATCACTAGTATTGGAGTAACTAATGGCATTAATTCACAAAATTACAAGGCTTTGGGATTCAATTATCAAAACCTAGCACCTAGGGTGACTTCTGACATAAATAATCACTCTCAACCACCTCTTCATTCCACTTATTCTCAACCACCCTTCACTTACAATTATTCCCAACCACCTTCTACTCACAATTATTCCCAACCACCTTTTGTTACCACTCAAAGCCAATCACCTCAAAATTTCATGACCACAGCCTCTAATTCTCAAACTGCATCTCCTAATGATGCCCTCCTAAACCAACTCTTGTAGAGCATGACTTCCTTACAACAGAAGGTGACTAACTTGACAAATTCTTCTCAACCTAAAATACCAACTATTTAGTGTGAAAAATGTTTTAAGTTTGGTTTTAATGGTTTGTGTTGATCCTCCTTTCACTACTATACATTCAAGGACATTCAACTGAGTAGAGAACTCTACTACAGATCTCCTGTCACTTGGAACATAGGGGAAGATTGGAATTGTGTGATTTTGTTGTTCAATTAAGCCCAATTATGCTTAAAACCCTAATTTCATGAAATCATAAACAAACAGATAAATTATGGAAAATGATCACACACAGGGATATCAAATGACAATAAAATGTGTACCAGATTTTGAAGTTTGGTGTGTAGAAACGTTGGGGACTAATGAGCGGGTGCCCTAGTCTAGTGTCACAGTTTCTGTCGAGATATGGAAATCTTGTTTACAATCTATTCCTTTTGTTCCAAAGATTTTACTATTGTGGGATCTGGAGGACTAATGAGCTGGTACCTGAGTCTAGGTCCATGTTTTCTTCTCTGATCTACAATTCTAACAGTCTACACTGCTCTCCTACAACTCCACTTCTTTCACTTTCGCAACCTATAACCTAAAATCACATAAAAGTAGGTTGGGGGTTGTGGTGTTTAGAGGCTTGCATTGGTCAAGCCCTGGAGAGACATTCAAGTCTTCCGAACATTGTTGTTAGATAAAGAGTGTGTATCCCTGTAGGATAGAGGTAAAATTCAAATGATAAATGATAGAAAACATAAATGATATCACCTTGTAGTGAGGATCTCATGGAAGGAAGATGTTCTTCATGCCATGAGGAGATCTATGCCAAATTTGTAAATACAAACACAATAACAACAAAGTACTGCTCTGTAATATAATGATAGCTTTGAATTACTTTCACAAAATCACAATGCTCATCAAATTTCCATCTAGTTTACAAATGAATCACTAATCATGCTTATATATGCAACTACAAACATTCCCGCTTAGAATTTCATAATTCAAACTTAGGATGTCGGCATAGGACCTAAGTAACGATCATAAATCGACACCCAAAAATAGGTCCCGCCCTAAAATAGGGCATGGGCGCCCAAGTCCTCCCCCCTATTTCAGGTAGGAATCATGTCAAGTACATCCCCTAAGTCCCATTTTCCATGAAACTTTAGGGTTTTCTCATCGGGAGTCATCATAATCATGCAAGATGCTCTAAATGCATTCTAAATGGACCTAGGAGCCAAACCTTAAGAGGAAAAAGCCCCCAAGGTTACTTTGTTCGACATAACATTTAGACCCCACTTTAATGTATGTATAAACACAAGGCCAATACATGCATTAAAGTACAGTCAATAATCACAGCAAACATGCCAAGCACAGAGAAGACACATCGATCACAATAAAGATAGTAACAGGCACAAAAAACATGGACAAGACAATTACAGTCATGCAAAACACGGAGAAGACAGTATTCATAAAACATAGTAAATATAATGAATGCAGTGAACACAGTGATGATTTTCTTTTTCTTTTCTTATATATGAAATGCATATGCAAGGAAAGTAAACACACCACCCATAATGCAGGGGGACTCATTGCCACCGGTCTTTAGACTATGCTTGGGAACAAACATTGAATACACACACATAGAAGACATGGAGAAAACACGACAGACAAGCGATGGAGTGTACCTATTTCTAGGTTCATCACCATCTTAGGCACATTACAGGCACACACTGACGATTGGGCTTTACCACAACAATCACCAAAGACACGCTTAAGGGTTAGGATAGTCACAGATCTACTCCCCACCTCTACAAAGGACTTTTGAAAATGCAACCCTACCCACATCATGGAGATACCTTACAGTGAAAGGGAAGCATGGCATACAACCCCACCCACATCACGGAGATGCCTTACGGTGAAAAGGAGGTATGAGCTCAAAAGTATACAACCCTACCCTCATCACGGAGATGCCTTACAGTGAAAAGGAGGTATATGCAATAGATTTCAAGATGTTCAAAATTTCAAGATTGTTCAAACACACTTTACTAGCATCTAGAATAGACAGCTTACCTTATATATGCCCCCACCTTAAGGTGGTTGATATCGTGTACCAATATCAAGCACATTAAGGTAGGAAGAAAACACACAAGGGAACATGAGCTCTCACAAAGCCTATGCCCCCTGGAGGTGACATGTACTTTACGATCGCCAAATGTTCCTGTTACTAAATTTTGTTCACACTAAATTTAGTTAGACCTAATTGTAGTTGTTTTAGAAGGACTAAAATAAAACTTTAAAGTTATTGCATTCAGTGAGTATTTGATGTCTTGACAAAGTAGAGATAAAGATCAGTTGTCATGATAACCTAACAGTCCAATCAAGACTGTTAAATCATCATGACAAGCGAATTAGAATGTCAAGAAATAAAACATTCAAGGAGGACAGTTGATCTAAATAGTTTTATCTTTCAGGAGTTATAAGACAATTTGATTAATCAGATGATCATAATTGAAAGCAAGAAAGAAAGGTATTCATTTTGAACTGTCATTTCATATCATATTTGGAACATACATTCAAGTTTTAGTTACTCTTTCCTATGCGTTGATTGAAAAGAAACATACATAAATCAAGTGCATAAGATAATTTAACTGATCATGTTTAAAAGAAGTGTTCAAATGTGTCCCACACAAGCCATGGGAGTGACTAAACTGAGCAATGTAGACATATGCAAGCTATAGATCTAATGATAAAAGAAAATGAGAAAGAACACATGATAATATTAAATATACATCATTGCCTGAAAGCAAGTTTGATATCCTTTGTTGATGGTTGATCTCATATTTTCATCTTCAGCTCCAGTTGTAACAAGTGTGCTTGCAAAAAATTGGGGAAAGTCCTGTAAGAGCTCCAGATATTTAAGATTTTCATATGCTTTTATCAAACAGACATATCAACTTGCCACATCATGCATTTCATATGAAAGAGTCAAATTAGCCATGTGCCATAAATTAGAACATCATGAAGAAGATCAATCAACTCCATAAGGTATGTTTTTATGCTAACTTGTTTGGTCACTGTGTAGGTATAAGAAAAGCAATGTTGCTGATTTGAAGACATTTAAACATGTGAAGAAAATGGGCTCCCATAAGGGTTGAGCCCAGCATGCTCAAAATAAAAGAGAGGCATAGTTATATCAAGGAGTACAACCAAGCATTTAATAACAGGTATTCGACCATCTCTTGTTGTAAATGAGATGTAAAACTACTATTGAACTCATTGAGAAATCATTAGAAGTAGTATATGCTACTATGAATCATATATGGGTAGCCACTTGAATGAACACAGTTAAGGATCTCAGTCATATGCAGTCATAACAGTGAGAGGGAACAAAAAACTGCCATAAGTTAAATGCATAATAGCCTGATGCAGAGGCATCCACACTAAAACCTTGACATACAGCATGTATGTCTACAACCCTTCATCATCATCATCATATTTCCCTTAACACTGTCAGCATCATCATATTTCCTCTGCCGACCGATATCCTCCTGCAGACAAGCCTTCGCCCTTTCGCATGTCAGCAGCATCATCATATTCAGCTATCGGCAGCTTCATCATATTCGGCAAGGGCAAACATCCTCCTGATGTTCACTGTTCATCTTACCGCCAACCTCCACCTTCAGCATCATGATGTTCAACATCATGTTCATCAGCAGGATATAAAATATCCGGTTCCTCCGATATATCCTGATGACAACAACTTCAAGCACCTTTCCTTCGATGCTTACGTCACCCCGATATCCGACTACTCAAACAACAGCATCAGGATATGACTTATCCGGTCATATTGAAACATCCTGATGATGTTAACCAAACTTTACGCTGATGACTTATGCCGATGCCAAAACACTTAGCGACAGCAGGATAAACTTGCATAGGGTGATATTCGCAATATCCTGATGACGATGACGTCACATGCACCTGATGATGATGTCAACAGGATATAAGACATTTATATCCTCCGCAACATGATAATGAATATCCGGGTGATCTCTTAATATCCTGATGATGATCTTTCCGGTCCTTAGCCAAAAAGTGATTTTTCCCTCCCGCATACGATAGCGATATGCGGATGATGGATACACACGAAAGATGATCCTGATGACGATATACACACTAAGTATATATCCAACTTATATCATCCTGATGCACTTGAAACATACAATTTTCGTCAGCTTCATAACCCGATCCGGATAGTGATATACTCACAGATGACGATGCGATTCACTCCGTCTGGAAAAGCACATGCAGACCCCTATATATCCGTCAGCTGCATGCAAACTCACAGAACCGCACAATTTCACAAAGAAAATATGATGATCGGGCCGGATCACCTTCAGATCAAAACTTAACAGTTTATCTTCCTAAACCCTAGCACATGAGGATGCTAGGTTGATTCATAGCATGCTACCAATCGATCTCCCACACAATGAAATGCATAAACAGAAAACTAAAATACAACCTAACTTAACATGCATGACCATTCCACCAATTCACAGAATCAACCGGTGGAAGGGTTGAAAGAATCCATTAACTTGTAATCAGAACAGAAATCAAAACATAAACAACTGATAAACCAGATAATGCAATTGATGAGATCTTATTTAGATGAAACACAAATGTCCTGTTCCTACAACAATGTTTCACAATGTCTGGACTGATCTCTGGATTTCACTCAATCACCAGTACAACATAACACAACTACTACACTCTACTACTCTCTGCTCTATGATTATGATATCAAACCCTAACTGATCTGAGTTATTTATAGCAATATCCTACGAGTACTACCAACTCGATTCCCAGCGGCTGGGAGCTTCCAAGCGGCTGGGAGAGGACAGTTCATACTACGAGCTCTAACTACCTGCACATTCTCCTAGGCTGATCTAATACATATGCATTGGTCCAATGGACCTTATTACATTATGAAGTCAAACATGCTAAAAATAGACTAATGTCCTGTCATGCGGACAATGAACCTATATCCTGTCTTGTAGGGGTGCTCCTGCACCATAGCCACTCAATAGTTTTTTAAAGAATTCCATGAGCTTCATGCAAATAAAGCAATAACAAGAGTCAATAGATGATAAGAAGATCAATACTTTGATTGCATCCAAGGAGTTCCATTAGAGGTTAGGATGTGCCATGAGTGAATGACATTAAAAGAGCAGTAATAAGTTTTTTGGAGCTTACACAAGATATAGAAAACTCTTATGCTAGGAGGTCACAAAGTCTACCTTGATAAGACCATAAAAGGTGATCTCTATACTTTTAAAAGTAAATAGAAACAAGACCAAGAGACAAGGAGTAGAAGAGTCTTCAGAGAACCATGAATAGGAAAGAGATAGTCAACAACAGTTATTGCAGACAATCAATAAACAAGAAACAGTATGTTGATGAGATGTCTATTATCAAAGTCAAGAACATGGTGATCATATGTATACCTAGTGTTCATTACACAGTCACCTTCATAATAGAAGCATGGTCACAAAGGCAAGATCATGTGAAGATATAAGCATTTCATATGTTAGTATAGGTCTCATAGAGTCAACATTATACAAAAAGTCAGAAGAGTCACAATAGCCATGGATAATGACTGGATAGTCAAATATGAACAACAGGGTTACAAGATCATAAGAATGCAGTCTTAAACAAGGGGTATCTTTAGCTTTCATAATGTCTTTTACTCCAAGCAGCCAATTGAGCAAATAAGAAATAGAACAAATATTTACCACTTATATTATGATAGGTAGTGTTTGACCATTGAAATGAATGATATTTACTCAAAGTGACAGTCACCAACCTAAAGAAAGGTAGCCATGCCTAAATCACTGATGAAAGCAAAATTTAGGAGATAGTCATGCATAGTCATGTCTTGATGATAGACACAATCATGAGAGTGGTCACAACAAAATAGTGAAAAGGATAACAAATCCTTTATGAAAGAGTAGCCATATTGATAATGAACAAATACAAGGAATTTTGAAACAAATAGCATAAACTCTACAGGTCATACATTAAAATGGGAGGAAGTTCAATAGCAGAGAGCCCATTAATCCAAAACAGGAAGATTTAGGAATGCCAGAAATTGGATATTCCCATGCATCAGCTGAGAATAGGAATGTTGTTACAAGCATATTATTGTGCAATTCTGAGACTCCACTTCATAAGAAAATTAGTCTCTCATACAAGGCAAAACCACACCATTCCACAACCCTTTTTTTATTGGCTACTGATAAAAGGTTTTCTTTTGGATTTATGCAAACTAGCGATGAAGTAGCTCAGAAGCTTTCTAGGCCAAAGGAACTACAAGAAGAGTAGATGAAGAAGATGAAGAAAGGTCTCTCATTCAAGATAGGAGTTTTTATAGGAGTGGGAAAACAACAGAGAAGCAGAATATGGAGCAAGTCGTGCCAAGAGATACCATCTCATGCAAAAATAGCAAAACCCTCATTACAAAATTTCCATGAAGCCTTCAAAAATTTGTGTCTATAGTGGAGCCGAGCAAAGAGAAGGAACACACAGCCACGGCCATGATAGGGAAAGATCACTTCTTAAAAAATTACAGAAAACCCTTGTATAATTTTACATCTGTAGATGAAAAAGAGTGTACAGGAAGCAAGCAAAAATTATGGCTGTCAAAACCATTTCACATCTTTAAAACCCTAGTTTTCATTTTTGTATGCAGTCAAAGAATGAAACATAAAAGGTAATAATGAAGGTCAAAAAGGAGAGCTCACCTTATATCTTGTAGAAGAGAGAAACGCTTGTTTCCTTTCAAAACTGTAGCGGCAGCTAGATGAAATTGCAGAGCAAAATGGAGACAGATGAAAGAATAAGAAATGAAACAACTTTTAGGGTTGTTCATGTTGCAAGCATGAGGTTAACTAGTGTTCTCATTGATGTCAATATACTCATATTGCATTGGTAAGAAAGTTTGGATGAGTTGTGTGTTGAGGATATTGAGAAAATTAGTCTCAATCAGGAACAATGAAGAACAGTGATAAGAAGAAGGCAAATGTACTCAATAGGTTGAGGATTAGAGGATGCAGATTAAAGGGTTTGTAAATATGAGTCTTGAGATGATCCAGTTAAGATTTCAGAGGTCCGCATGAAGATATGAAAAAGTTGTGATTGGTCAAGTAGAATCGGTTCCGGGAGCTGTTTCGGAGTGACAGAGTCTTACAAAAAGGTCCGGTGAGATTTGGAGGTGCATTATCAAACTCTACAGATTGGAAGGAGTGTTTGGGATGTCCTTGTGATGTGTCAGCTCATTTTGTACAAAGTATGGAGGTCTGGAAGAACCTTTTTCAGTTTGACAGTCACGATAGACTGTGTTCTTGAAGTTCTGGATGAAGAGGAGAAGAGATTCCTGTGAGCAAAGGAAGTGCGGATGTACCTGGTCATTCAGGCAAGCTTGTGAAGGTTCTTGGATCATGTTGAGGTTGTGTTGTCCATCTGCATTAGTGTTAGAGCTCGGAATGAAAGATATTCTTGTTCAGACTGGCCGACCGGATGAGTTATTCATCTTGCGAATGTTCTTATGGATGATTGCCGACTTGCGAATGTTCTTGTGGATGATTGCCGACTTAGATGATTGTTCCTAAGTTGATGCCTTGTATAAATAAAGGTTTGAGAGTTCATTTCAAAGTGTGTGTGGAGCAAATGAGTGTGGCATAGCAAAAGAGCGAAGGGCAGAGCAGAAGTATCTCGGGCTTAAATGGAAATGATCCAGACATGGTAAAGATGTCAATCTCCAGTTCAAGTTTGTGATTCTTATCACTTCGTAGACAGTGTGTCTCTTGTAGGTAGTGTGCCTCTTTGTGAGTAGTGTGCTTGGGTAGTGAGCTCTAATTGGCATGTGCCATTCATTTTTCTTATTCTTCTAATAGAGAATAATCCTTGGGTTAATCACACCGTGGTTTTTCCTTTAACTGGGTTTTCCATGTCAAAATCGTGGTGTCCAATGTGTTGATGTTTATCTACTCCTGTGTTTATGCATTATGCTTTCATGAATGGTTAACTGATATGCTATTAACTAACAAAGAAGAATCAAGTGTTTGAAGTAGAAGTAAGTTTCTGTACAATTGATTCACCCCCCCTCTCAGTTGTGTGCCCTAGATCTAACAATTGGTATCAGAGCCAAGTTCCTCTAAAAGGAGCTTAACCGCTTGAGGAGATCCAAGATGTCGTCATACAAGAAGGATAGTCTGAAGTTTGATGGAACCAACTTCACTCTCTGGAAAGGTCGCATGAAATGTCACTTGGAGTGTATGGGAAAAGCATACTTGGCCATGGTCTCAAAACCATATGTACCTCCACAGGGTGCTCTGACAACTTTGAATGAAATCACAGATGTTGAAAACAATTTGCAGACCAAAGAAGCTCTTCTAAGCACATTGAATGATTCAGAGCTCTCAAATGTCATTGACCTACCAACTGCATATGAAATCTGGGTTAAACTAGAACTTCTGCATGAAGGAGATGAGTTTGTCAAGAGTGCAAGGTTGCAAAGTTTGAAAGGGAAATTTGAAAGATTGAAGATGAGAGATGATGAAAATATCACTACCTTTATGCCAAGAGTGAATGAGCTGGTATGTGGAATCAGGAATGTTGGTGGAGTTCTGGATGAAAATGAAATTGTTTGCAAGATTCTCAGATCCCTTCCTACTGCCTACAAGATCAAGGTTGCTGCCATTGATGAATTTAGAGCCCATGCAACTGTCACAAGAGAGCAATTGGCTGGCAAACTGGCTGCATTTGAAACGACAGAGTTTGGAGATGATCCCCCTAAGACTGAATCTGCATTCAAAGCCAGTGCCTATGTGAAAGGCAAACAAAGATTTGATCTGGGAGAAAACTCTTCAAGGAAGCTGTCATGGTATGATCAAGCAAGGAAAGACATGGAAGAGGAAGAAGTAGAAACAGCTCATCTTGATGCCCTCATTGCAAAGAGATTGCCAAGAGGATCCGGTAAGTATGAAGGAAAGTTACCCTTTAAGTGCTTCAACTATAATAAGATTGGTCATTTTGCTTCAAGATGTCCGGAAAGATCTGCAAGGTCAAACTCCAACAGACAAAGGTTCCAAAAGAATTGTTATTATGTTCATGAAGAAGCTGCTAATGAAGGAGTAATAGATGATGAATCAGAGATAGGAGACAAATCTGGAAATGAATGGGTGTTTATTGCCATCAAGGAAGAAGAACCAATATCCTCTGAATCTGTCAATCATAAGGTTGTAGAAAGAGCTTTGGCTGCCCAAGTTGAAGAAAAGGATGATTGGGTTATTGACAGTGGATGCTCTCACCACATGACAGGTGACAAGAACAAGTTCTTAGATTTAGAAAAGTATGAAGGAGGAATGGTAAAGTTTGGTGACAATTTTGCAGGTAGAATTAGATGTAGGGGAACTATTTTTTTTGATTGAAAGAGCAAAAATGGTAATGTACTGTATGTTGAAGAATTAAAGCACAATCTTCTCAGTGTTGGACAGTTAGTAGACAAAGGTTATGATCTCTGATTCAAAAATGGAAAATGTAGGATCTTTGAAAGCTCTGAAACTAAGATTGCATCCGGTACTCAAACAAAAGGTAATATCTTCCATTTGGTTGTTTCAAATAAAAGTTGTCTGTTTGTTCAAGTTGATCAGAGTTGGTTATGGCATAGAAGGATGTGTCATGTAAATTTTGATAACATCATCAAGATAAGCAATATTCAGGCTGTAAGAGACCTTCCAAAATTGGTGAAACCTACAAATAATTTGTGCAAAGAATGTCAACTAGGTAAACAGGGCAGTCTCTTTCAAAAGCAAAGATCAGTCCTCTACCGGATTATTGGAATTAGTTCATACTGATCTATGTGGTCCAACAAGAATCAAGAGTATGCAAGGCGATAGATATTTCATGTTACTGATTGATGATCATTCTCAGATGATGTGGGTTACCTTTTTGAAAGAGAAATTAGAAGCATTTGAGAAGTTCAAAATCTTCAAGGCTATGGTAGAGAATCAAACCGGATTAAAACTGAAGTGTCTAAGGTCTGATAGAGGTGGTGAATTCACATCCGGTGAATTCATAGACTTTTGTGAGAAGCATGGCATAAAGAGACAGCTGTCTACTCCTAGGACTCCACAGCAGAATGGAGTAGTTGAGAGAAAGAACCAGACTAGGAAGCTTCCAGGACAATGATGATGGAAGCAAATGTTCCTCAGATGTTTTGGAGAGAAGCTATCAGCACTGTAGTCTACACTCTTAACCAAGTTCAAATCAGAAACAATACTGGTAAGACTCCTTATGAACTTTGGTTTGGTATAACTCCTACTGTGAGATATTTCAGAGTATTTGGTAGCAAGTGTTACATCAAAAGAGATGAAGATCTAGGAAAGTTTGATGCTAGAAGTGATGAAGGAATTTTCTTGGGTTACTCCACTCAAAGAAAAGCATACCGGTGTTACAATAAGAGACTAAAAAAGATGATAGAAAGTACAAATGTGAAGGTTGATGAAGGAATTGAGAAGTCCTCAAGGTTTTATGAATATGATGAAGATGATCAGGGTGGTGCTCTGATTCAAGGAACTCAATCCCTTCTTGAAAGTCAGATTCAGACTAATCTGGTAAATCAGGAAGAAGAGGTTTGTCTGAATGAACCTGATCAAGAAACAACAGTGCAAGAGACTCCCAAAGTTCCAAGGTATGTAACTTTAAATCACTCTGAAGATTAGATCATAGGTGACAAAAACCAAGCGGTACAAACAAGGAGGAGAATTGCTCAAAATTCAAATTAATACTGTCTGATCTCAAAGATTGAACCTAAGACAATAAATGAAGCTTGCAATGATGAGAAATGGACCAAAGCAATGGAGGAAGAGTTGATGCAAATTGAGAAAAATCACACTTGAGATCTTGTTCCTAGACCTAGAAACAAGAATGTGATTGGAACCAAATGGGTCTTCTGGAACAAACTAAATGAGGTTGGTGAAGTAATCAAAAACAAAGCCAGATTGGTTTGCAAAGGCTACTCTCAAATAGAAGGAATTGATTTTGAAGAAACCTTTGCTCCAGTAGCAAGAATTGAAGCAGTCAGATTATTTCTTGCATATGTTGCCTTCAAAGACTTCAAGGTATATCTGATGGATGTCAAGTCTGCCTTCCTAAATGGTAATTTGGAAGAAGAAGTATACATTGAACAACCGGATGGATTTCAATTGTCTGATCATGATGATATGGTCTACAAGTTGAAGAAAGCACTGTATGGATTGAAGCAAGCCCCAAGAGCATGGTATGAAAGGTTGGATAAGCATCTTGTGCAGATTGGTTTCAACAAAGGTACTGCTGACAGTAATCTATATTTCCAAATAGATAATGAAAACATCTTGATTGTTGAAGTATTTGTTGATGATATCATTTTTGGAGGAAGAGATAGTTTGTGTAAAACTTTTGCAAATCAAATGAAAAGTGAGTTTGAAATGTCAATGCTTGGTGAAATGAATTTCTTCTTGGGTCTGCAAATCACTCAGACAAAGAAAGGTATCTTTATCTCTCAGACCAAATATGTGAAAGAATTGTTGAGGAAATTTGGAATGGAAGATTCAAATCCAATGAACACTCCTATGGCAACCAGATGTAAGTTGAGCAAAGATGATGACTCTCCTAAGATAGATCAGACCAAGTACAGATCAATGATTGGAGGATTATTGTATCTCACTCAGACTAGACCAGATATAATGCAGGTTGTTGGTCTTGTGGCAAGATTTCAGGCTGACCCTAGATAATCTCATGTTATGGCAATCAAGAGGATTTTTAGATATCTAAAGGGGACAATTGAGTATGGCCTATGGTATCCTAGAGATCAGGATTTCTCTCTTCATGCATATACAGATGCAGATTGGGTAGGAGATGTGGATGACCGGAAGAGCACCAGTGGTGGAGCATTCTTCTTGGGAAAGAGATTGGTTTCTTGGCTAAGCAAGAAACAAGAGGCAATATCTATGTCTACAACTGAAGCAAAATATATTGCAGCAGCAGGCAGTTGCACTCAAATCTTATCGATGAAGCAGATGTTAAGAGACATGAAAGTA
The DNA here is from genome assembly GCA_027924645.1 of Cunninghamia lanceolata. NCBI lineage: Eukaryota > Viridiplantae > Streptophyta > Pinopsida > Cupressales > Cupressaceae > Cunninghamia > Cunninghamia lanceolata. Next base: position 3,478,880 of record BSBN01000463.1, on the reverse strand, counting down.
GAATATGAGGAGCCTATCATAATTTTCTGTGATAATTCAAGTGCAATAAATATTTCCAAGAATCCGGTATTGCATTCTAAGACCAAGCATATATCTATCAAATTTCACTTTTTGAGAGAACAAGTGAACAAGGGTGAAGTCAGATTGGAATATGTGCCCTCCAAGGATCAACTTGTAGATATTTTTACTAAACCTCTTCCCAAAGCCTCTTTTGAGTATCTCAGGGAGAAGTTAGGGGTCATGGCCCCTCTGATGATGAACTAGGATGCACTGATGTGCGTCAGTCCGGTGGATATCACAGTCATATCTTGTGATCCAAATTGATGATGGGGAGCTGCTACTAAGGGGGAGCAGCTGGTATGATTCTGATATGTTACAAGTGCAAGTATGAGCCCTTTGCCATTGATGTCAAAGGGGGAGAGAATACATGTGAAAAACAAGTGGTTGATGATCAAAGGGGGAGCAATAAAGGAAGAGAAGACATGTGAAGAGTTGTTGCTGATAGGGGGAGCTGTGATAGAAAAGAGAAGTTCTTGTCTTGATGGTTTTTCACATCATATGTTGCCATCAATGACAAAGGGGGAGATTGTTGCAAGTATGAGGTTAACTAGTGTTGTCATTGATGTCAACATACTCATATTGCATTGGTAAGAAGGTTTGGATGAGTTGTGTGTTGAGGATATTGAGAAAATTAGTCTCAATCAGGAATAGTGAAGAACAGTGATAAGAAGAAGGCAAATGTACTCAATAGGTTGAGGATCACAAGATGCAGTTTAAAGGGTTTGTAAATATGAGTCTTGAGATGATCCAGCCAAGATTTCAGAGGTCTGCATGAAGATATGAAAAAGTTGTGATCAGTCAAGTAGAATCAGTTCTGGGAGCTGTTCTGGAGTGACAGAGTGTTACAAAAAGGTCCAGTGAGATCTAGAGGTGCATTATCAGACTCTGCGGATTGGAAGGAGTGTTTGGGATGTCCTTGTGATGTGTCAGCTCAGTTTGTACAAAGTTTGGAGGTCCGGAAGAACCTTTTTTAGTTTGACAGTCGCGACAGACTATATTCTTGAAGTTCCAGATGAAGAGGAGAAGAGATTCCTGTGAGCAGAGGAAGTGCGGATGTACCTGGTCATTTAGGCAAGCTTGTGAAGGTTCTTGGATCATGTTGAGGTTTGTGTTGTTGGTCCGCATTAGTGTTAGAGCCCAAACTTAAAGATATTCTTCTGGATGAAGATATTCTTGTTTAGACTGGCCGACTGGATGAGTTATTCATCTTGTGAATGTTCTTATGGATGATTGCCGACTTGCGAATGTTCTTGTGGATGATTGCCAACTTAGATGATTGTTCCTAAGTTGATGCCTTGTATAAATAAAGGTTTGAGAGTTCATTTCAAAGTGTGTGTGGAGCAGATGAGTGTGGCATAGCGAAAGAGCGAAGCGCAAAGCAGAAGTACCTCGGGCTTAAATGGAACTGATCCAGACATGGTAAAGATGTCAATCTCCAGTTCAAGTTTGTGATTCTTATCACTTCGTAGATAGTGTGTCTCTTGTAGGTAGTGTGCCTCTTTGTGAGCAGTGTGCTCAGGCAGTGAGCCCTAATTGGCATGTGCCATTCATTTTTCTTATTCTTCTAACAGAGAATAATCCTTGGGTTAATCACCCCGTGGTTTTTCCCTTAACCGGGTTTTCCACGTCAAAATCTTGGTGTCCAATGTGTTGATGTTTATCTGCTCCTATGTTTATGCATTATGCTTTCATGAATGGTTAACTGATATGCTATTAACTAACAAAGAAGAATCAAGTGTTTGAAGTAGAAGTAAGTTTTTGTACAACTAATTCACCCCCCCCTCTCAGTTGTGTGCCCTAGATCTAACAGTTCATTCTTTTTGTTCGATGGCTTTTTAGCTTTTCTTTTCTTTTTGACTTCACAAAACAAAAATAATTACCTTATCCACCGTGGTTGAAGACTTTAAGTCTTTTTTCCCTAGTAATCATGCCATAGAAGGGCCAAGGGCTGACACACTTATCGCTTTTGCATTTGATTTTAATGAAGTAAAAAATCATCATCATGAGAAAGAAAGGCTTATGCCTTATAAACTTTTCAAACCTTTTATTTCCTATATGGTCGACATTGCCTCATGTAAGACTCATGCATGGTCAAAGCATTGCCTTCTTATCACATGCAAATAGGTCAAACATCCAAAAATATTCTTCTTCATTATACATGGTGGCTGACAAGGTGGTAGGAGCTTGTATTAGAGTTTGATTTTTGCATGAGGGAGATTATATGGTAGTGAGGTGGTATTTTTGACCTTGTAAATGGAGTAATAAGGCAGAGTGTATCATTATTTTTTCCTTAGTGCATGTGGAGTGATAAGGGTAAAATTTTGCCTTAAATGCATGTCATACAAACTAGGAGTTTTTCTCACATGGAGATATAAGGGGATTTTTATTTTCTTCTAAGTCCTATTTTTGCTCAAATCATGCAAATTAGGCAAGTGTAATTGGAGAGATAAGGGAATTATTTTCTCTTTCATCATGCATGATTTTACAAATAAATCAATGTAAGTAAATAATAAAGTAATATTCTACAAATTACTTTATTATTTTTTACAAGTTGTAAAATAAAAAATAATGCAAATTGTGACTAATAGTAAAGTAATTATCCTAATTACTTTAGTATTCACTCACATCAATTTTACAAATGCAAAATCATGCAAAATTGATGAGTTGGGTTAACTGAGGCCATTGAGGAACTTTTTGCATGATTTGGGGAGAGATTTAAGGAGTTTTGGTCAACTTCTTGGTCAAACACATGGAGGGGATCAACTTGGAGCTATTTTTGCTCAAATTGTGGTAGTTTGGACCCTTATTTTTAGGGATTTCTTGGTTTGCTCGTGGATCACTTTGGAGGACTTATTTTTAGAGGCAGTTACCTATAGTTCTATTTTTCATGCCTCTTACAAAGAGAAAACTATATATTGTAAAGAAAAACTTGGTTTTTGCTAGTTCTTACCTTTTTACTCTTTTACACTTTGAGAGAGAAGGAGGTTTTGTAACTCATTATTTACATATTTTATAGAGATCACAGCAGGTTACTGTTAGACTTAGGGTAGACAACTGAGAGGGGGGTGAATCAGTTGTCCCAAACTTTCTTCCAAATCAAATACTTAACTCCACACAAGCATACTAGTAAATCAATCATGAAAGCATAATGCAACAAGTTAAGAGCAGATACACATTAACACACATAACACCAAGATTTTTGACGTGGAAAACCTAGTTAAGGGAAAAACCATGGGGTGATTAACCCAAGATAATATTCTCTATTAGAAGAATAGAAAGAACAAAATGGCACATGCCAATTAGGGCTCACTGCCTGAGCGCACTGCTCACAAGAGGCTCACTGCCTACAAGAGACACACTGTCTACAAAAGAATAAGTATCACATACTTGAACTAGTAAATAGCATCTTCACCATGCTTGAGTCAGTTCCATTTAAGCCCAAACCTTTTGCTTTGCCTTTCACTCTTTTCCTCACTACCACACTCTCATCTCCAAAAATCACTATCTGAAATGACTTCGCAATCCCTTATTTATACATGACATCAACTTAGGAACAAACATCTAAGTTGGCAAACATCCACAAAGACACCCGCAAGATGTATAATTCATCCAGTCGGCCAGTCACAGAAAGAACACCATCATCTGGAAGTTATTCTTCATTTCTGGGACCCCAATTCTAATGCAGACCATAAACATGAACTGAGCATGATCCAAGGACCTCCACAAACTTGCCTGAAACACCAAGAACATCCACACTTCCTCTACTTACTCAAATCCTTCTCTCCTTCATTCGGAACCTCAAGAACACAATCTGGCATTATTGTCACAAAGGAATAGATACTTGCAGACCTTCAAACCATGAACCAAATGAGTTGAGACACCACACAGACTTCCCCAACACTTCCTCAAATCCATAGAATGGGATAATGCATTACCGGACCTCACCAGACCTATCTGTGTCACTCTGTCACCTTTGGACACCTGCCCGAGCCGGTTCTACTTGAGTGACCATAACTTCTTTAGATCTTCATGCAGACCTCTAAAAAATTGACTGGAGCATCTCAAGACTTATATCTAGAAACCCTTTAAACCGTATCCTCTGATCCTCAACCTATCTTGGACTTTTACCTTGTTGTAATCACTGTTCTTCACTGTTCCTGATTGAGACTAATTTTCTCAATATCCTCAGCACACAGCTCATCCAATCATTCTCATTAATACAACATGAGTATGTTGACATCAATGACAACACTGGTTAAACCCATACTTGCAACAATCTCCCCCTTTGTCATTGATGGCAACATATGATCTGAAAAACCATCAAGACAAGAACTTCTCCTTACTATCACAACTCCCCCTATCAATAACAACTATTCACATGTCTTCTCTTCCTGTACTGCTCCCCCTTTGATCATCAACCACTTTTTTTCACATGGCTTCTCTCCCCCTTTGACATCAATGGAAAAGGGCTCATACTTGCAACTTCAGAATCACACTTGCTGCTCCCCCTAAGTAGCAGCTCCCCATCATCAATCTGGATCACAAGATATGACTATGATATCCACCAGACTGATGCACATTAGTGCATCCTAGTTCATCACCGGAGGGGCAATAACCCCTAACTTCTCCCTGAGATACTCAAAAGAGTCCTTGGGAAGAGGTTTAGTAAAGATATCTGCAATATGATCCTTGGAGGGCACATACTCCAATCTAACTTCATCCTTGTTCACTTGCTCTCTCAGAAAGTGAAACTTGATAGATATATGCTTAATCTTAGAATGCAACACCAGATTCTTAGAAATATTTATTACACTTGAATTATCACAGAAAATTGTGATAGGCTCCTCATATTCTACTTTAATATCTCTTAGCATCTGCTTCATCCACAAAACTTGAGTGCAACTACCTATTGCTACAATGTATTCTGCTCAGTTGTAGACATAGATATTGCTTCTTGTTTCTTGCTTAGCCAGGAAACCAATCTTTTTCCCAAAAAGAATGCTCCACCACTGGTACTCTTTCGGTCATCCACATCTCCTGCCCAATCTACATCTATATATGCATGAAGAGAGAAATCATGATCTCTAGGATACCACAGACCATACTCAACTGTTCCTTTTAGATACCTAAAAATCCTTTTGATTGCCATGACATGAGATTCTCTCAGATCAGCCTGGAATCTCGCAACAAGACCAACAACCTACATTATACCTGGTCTAGTTTGAGTGAGATACAGTAATCCTCCAATCATTGATCTGTACTTTGTCTGGTTTACCTTAGGAGAGTCATCATCTTTGCTCAACTTACATCTGGTTGCCATGGGAGTATGCATTTGCTTTGAATCTTCCATTCCAAATTTCCTCAACAATTCTTTCACATATTTTGTCTGGGAAATAAAGATTCCTTTCTTTGTTTGAGTAATTTGCAGATCCAAGAAGAAATTCATTTCACCAAGCATTGACTTCTCAAACTCACTTTTCATTTGATTTGCAAAGGTTTTACACATACTGCCTCTTCCTCCAAAGATGATATCATCAACAAATACTTCAACAATCAAAATGTTTTCATGATCAATTTTGAAATATAAGTTACTGTCAGCAGTACATTTGATGAAGCCAATCTTCAAGAGATGTTTGTCCAATCTTTCATACCATGCTCTTGGGACTTGCTTTAGTCCATACATTGCCTTCTTCAACTTGCAGACCATATCACCATGCTCAGATAATTGAAATCCATCCGGTTGTTCAGTGTACACTTCTTCTAAATCACCATTCAGGAAGGTAGACTTGACATCCATCTGATACACTTTGAAATCTTTGAAGGTAGCAAATGCAAGAAATAATCTGACTGCGTCAATTCTTTCCACCGGAGTAAAAGTGCTACGCCCTTAATATTGGTGTACATAGGGTTATGAATAGTCGGCTTGTGGCTATCTTAACTCCTAATTAAGTCATATTATCATTATTAGATTGTTATTTAGTTGTTTAGGTCGGCCTAAGGCTTCTATAGGTCTATCTAAGTCGGCCTGGGTGATATCCTAGGCATAAATAGGTATATATAGGGGTAGTGAGTCTTATTAGATCATGATATTCAGTATTGTGTTCTCATTGAAGATTGTTGGAGGTATCCCCCTCGAAGTGGATTAGGAGGTTGCCCCCTTGAAGTGGCATATTATTATCAAGTATTTTCAGTATATTTACTATTATATTCAGATATTGTGCAAGTTGTTTCATTACAAGTGGTATCAGAGCATGATCTTAGCACCGTAGAGGCAAGATTTTTTCTCAACATTGGAGGAGATTTTGGGAAGAGCATAACTTTCCGATTTTAGAGAATTTTTTAAATATTTTTAAAGGGTTTTTGAAGACCATATTAAAGAAGATACAGTCCAGATTTCAGAGGAATTGAAGCAAAAATAAGCGAGTTATTGCAAAATTAGGGTTTCCAACAAATTCACTCTCAAGGCAGCAAATTTGCTAAGTTTTTGGATTTTTTTCTGGGTAAGTGGTATCTTGGCCTTAGTAAGTTACAGTAAAAATTTCAGAAAATTTACATTTCATTTGTGTGATTTATTTCAAAAATATTGGTTTCCATCATGACGGGGCCTGCAACAAGAGGCAAAAAGAATGCTGCCACACCGAGGAAATCCTCTGATAAGGATGAGGAAATAATAGAGGATAGTAATCCCAATGAGGAAATGAGTAAGGTCAAATAAGATTTGTCCTCAATTAAGAGGGATATGTGTGACCTAAGAGGAGATATATTAGATCTACGAAGCATGTTCAGCGCCTATATGAATGAACCAAGAAAGGAGTTCTCAAGCAACCAAGGTGAAACTTTCAAGTCGGCTAATAATGACACAAATTTTAATACTCCTATGGGATCTAGGAATTTCTTTCCTAAGGTGGATATGCGCAAGTTTGATGGTAAGGATCCTCTAACATGGATTAACCAAATGGAGAATTTTTTTGAAGCCCATATGGACAAAAGGTCACGATGGCTTCCCTATATCTAGAACCAAATCAATTCATTTGGTATCATTGGCTTTGTACTCATCGGAGAAAAAAGGGTCTCACCATCTCATGGTCAATTTTTACAGAAGAACTCCAAGCACAATATAGCAATAGTGTGACATACAACTTCTTCAGCCAGCTTGCTAAACTTCAACAAACAGGATCAGTTAAGGATTATTCAAAAATTCCAAAATCTATCATTAAGAGTGGATACAATTACAGAAGAGAACTTGAATGATTTATTCTTGGGTGGTCTCAAGGATTACATTCAACATGAGGTACGTATGTTTAGTCCTAGCTCATTAAATGAGTCTTTTATCTTGGCACGCAAGGTAGAGGAGAAATATTTGATTCCTAGAAAGCAAGGGGCTAATATGACAAGAGAGAAAGGATATTCAACACCTTCTCTTCCTCAACCTACTAGGTTGACTCCCCAGCAAATTGAGAGAAAAGAGCAAAAGGGTTGTGTTTCAATTGTGATAGCAAATACAGTCGAGGACATAAATGTAGTGAAAAGAAATTGTTCTATATTGAAGGTCCAAGTGAGGAAGAAGAGGAGGAACCCATATTAGAGGAGGATAGGGAGTCAAGTGAGGAATCACATGATGCTCAGCCAATCATTTCTTGTCATGCACTCTCAGGTTTCAGTGCACCACAAACTCTCAAGGTAGTGGGTTTCTTAAAGAAGCAGAAAGTAACAGTGTTGATCGACTCAGGTAGTACTCATAATTTCATCAACAAAACGTTGGCAACTCGTCTAAATTGTTTTATATATCCAGCCCCAGAGTTTCAGGTTTTGATTGTAGATGGGGGTACAGTTAGTTGTTCGGGGAAGTGTCATAGCATTAAATTATCCATGGGAGATTATCAACTTGATACCCCAATGTATGCAATATCCATGGGTGCAGCAGATATTGTTTTGGGAGTACAATGGCTTACTACATTGGGAACAATTGAGATGAACTTCCAAGAACTATTCATGAGATTTCAATTAGAAGGAAAGGTAGTGGAGCTAAGGGGGTTGAAGGCAAAATCCCCATAGATGGTAAGCTCTCATCAAATGCAAAAGTTGCTTAAGAAAGGAGCAGATGGATTTGTGGCCCAGCTGTGTTCATTAGAAGTCTCTCAATCTAATGCTCCTACTCATCCAGATTTACAAGCAATAATTGATCGTCACTCAGTGGTTCTTGGAGATATGCCTAAAGGACTTCCTCCTAAGAGGGATCATGACCACACCATACAACTAGTTCTAGGGAGCCAACCACCAAACATCAGGCCTTATAGGTACCCACACATACAAAAAAGTGAGAGAAAAAATTGTTGAGGAGATGCTAGAGGCAGGAATTATCAGGCATAGCCAAAGTGCTTACTCCTCGCCTGTGGTGATGGTGCGTAAGAAGGATGAAACTTGGCGCATGTGTCCAGATTATACAGTACTCAACATGTACACCATTAAAGATAAGTTTCCTATTCCAGTCATTGATGATTTGCTAGATGAATTGAATGGAGCTATGTATTTTACCAAGTTAGATCTTAGATCTGGTTATCACCAAATTTAGATTAAGGAGGAAGATATTTGTAAGACAGCATTCCGAACTCATGAGGGTCATTATGAATTTTTGGTGATGCCATTTGGCCTTACCAATGCACCATCTACATTCCAAAGTTTGATGAATTCCATTTTTAAGAAGTTCTTGAGAAAGTTTGTGTTAGTGTTCTTTGATGATATATTGATTTATAGCAAGACTTGGGAAGAACATTTGCAGCATGTAGATCAAGCATTACAATTACTCAAAGATCATCAACTCTATGCTAAGCCATCCAAGTGTGCTTTTGGTCTTAAGGAGGTGGAGTATTTGGGACACATAGTTTCACATGAAGGAGTAAAGGTGGACCCTAACAAAATTAAGGCTATCATGGAATGGCCTGTTCCAAAAACCATTAAGAAACTGAGGGGTTTCTTGGGATTGACAGGGTACTATAGAAGATTTGTGAAGAATTATGGTCGTATAGCAGCACCCCTCACCACTCTCTTGAAGAAGGATTATTTTCATTGGAATGAGTCTGCTAATGTAGCATTCGAGCAATTGAAGGAGGCTATGTGTACAACTCCAGTGCTTGCCACTCCAGACTTCACCAAGGAATTCATTGTGGAATGTGATGCTTCTGGAAATGGGATAGGAGCAGTTCTCATGCAAGAAGGTCGACCAATTGCTTTTGAGAGTCATCAATTAAAGGGTAAAAATCAGCTCAAACCTATTTATGAGAAGGAAATGCTAGCAATCCTTCACACAGTTAAACAATGGAGGCCTTATTTAATGGGTCGACACTTCAAGGTTAAGACAGATCATGATAGCCTAAAATATTTTTTGGAACAAAGACTATCCTCTGAAGAGCAACAAAAATGGGTCACTAAGATGTTGGGATATGACTTTGAGATTGTATATAAGAAAGGGAAGGAAAATATTGTGGCTGATGCACTTTCTAGGAAGGATGAGAAAGATGAAGCCTTATTGTGTGCCCTTTCAATATTACAAGCAAATTGGGTGGAAGAAGCCAAAGCAGAATGGCAAAATGATGTTGCAACAAGTAATCTCATCCAACAATTAAAAAGTGATCCTAGTAGTTCAAATAAGTTTTGTTTGAAGGGAGATATTCTTTGGTATAAAGAGCGTTTGTATCTCTGCAAGAATTCCACTCTTAAACACAAGATTCTCACAGAGCTACATGAGTCCCCAGTTGGTGGTCATTCAGGATTTTTGAAGACATATCATCGGGTCAAGCAAGATTTTTTTTGGGAAGGGTTAAAAGGTGATGTTCAAAAATTTGTGGCTGAATGTTTGGTTTGTCAAAGAAATAAGGGGGAGACAATTAAGGCACCAGGTCTCTTGCAGCCCTTATCTATTCCTAGCCAATGTTGGGAAGAGGTATCCATGGACTTCATCACAGGGCTTCCCAAATCTAAAGGTCATAATGTCATCATGGTAGTAGTTGATCGCCTCACTAAATATGCACATTTCATTGCATTATCACATCCTTTTACAGTAAGTGCAGTGGCAAAAGTTTTCTTGGAGAATATCCAAAAGCTACATGGTACACCTAAGGTTATTGTCAGTGATCGTGATCCTATCTTTACTAGTCACTTTTGGAAAGATTTATTCTCATGTTTGGGTACTCAATTGGCTCATAGTTCTTCATACCATCCTCAATTAGATGGGCAAACTGAGGTTGTTAATAAATGTTTGGAAGGATATCTACGTTGTTTCACTTCAGAAAAGCAATCTCAATGGGTAGATTGGCTACCACTGGCAGAATGGTGGTATAACACTTCTTTTCATAGCTCATCAAAAATGTCTCCATTTTTGGCACTTTATGGATATCATCCTCCTTCCATCACATCATCATTAAAGGTGTCACCAAGAGTTCAGGCAGTAGAGGACCACTTGCATCATCAACAACAGGTACTTTCAGGACTCAAGGAGAATTTAGCTATGGCACAAAATCGAATGAAACAACAAGCGGACCAACATCGTAGTGAAAGAAATTTTGAAGTTGGGGATTGGGTCTTCTTGAGATTGCAGCCTTATAAACAAATCTCAATGAAGCAACACAAAAAGACTAATAAGTTGTCTCCAAGATATTATGGGCCATACCAAATCATGCAAAAGATTGGTAGTGTTGCCTACAAGCTAGAGTTGCCACCAACAACAAAGATACATCCAGTTTTTCATGTTTCTTGTTTGAAGAAGGTAATTGGGCAGAATATTCCTACTCAAACAGTACTACCAGAACTCGATGAAGAAGGAAGAATAATTTTGGAACCAGAGGTCATTCTTCAAACTCGCACAAAGAAGCTGAGGAATAGAACCCTCACTCAGTATCTTATCCAATGGAATAATTTACTAGTTGAAGAGGCCACATGGGAGGATGAGGAGTTCATTCAAAAGAATCCACACTTGGTTAGCATTGAGGACAATGCTTCTTTGAAGAGGGGGGGCATGCTACGCCCTTAATATTGGTGTACATAGGGTTATGAATAGTCAGCTTGTGGCTATCTTAACTCCTAATTAAGTCATATTATCATTATTAGATTGTTATTTAGTTGTTTAGGTCGGCCTAAGGCTTCTATAGGTCTATCTAAGTTGGCCTGGGTGATATCCTAGGCATAAATAGGTATATATAGGGGTAGTGAGTCTTATTAGATCATGATATTCAGTATTGTGTTCTCATTGAAGACTGTTGGAGGTATCCCCCTCGAAGTGGATTAGGAGGTTGCCCCCTCGAAGTGGCATATTATTATCAAGTATTTTCAGTATATTTACTATTATATTCAGATATTGTGCAAGTTGTTTCATTACAAAAAGTTTCTTCAAAATCAACTCCTTCTATTTGAGAGTAACCTTTGCAAACTAATCTGGCCTTATTTCTGATCACTTCACCGGCTTCATTCAATTTGTTTCAGAAGACCCATTTGGTTCCAATCACATTTTTATTTCTAGGTCTAGGAACAAGATCCCAAGTGTAATTCTTCTTAATTTGCATCAGTTCTTTCTCCATTGCCTTAGTCCAGTTTTCATCATTGCAAGCTTCATTTACTGTCTTAGGTTCAATCTTTGAAATTAGACAATACTCATCTAAATTTTGAGCAATTCTCCTCCTTGTTTGCACTCCTTTGCTTTTGTCACCTATGATCTGATCTTTAGAGTGGTTTAGAGTTACATACCTTGGAACTTTGGGAGTTTCTTGCACCTCTAACTCTTGATCAGTCTCATTGAGACTTATCTCTTCTTCCTGTCTTACCAGATCAACTTGACTTTGTTTCTCAGAAGAGGCTTGGATACTTTGAATCTGAACACCATTTTGATCATCTTCATCATACTCATGAATTCTTGAGGGTCTTTCAATTTCTTCATCAACCTTCACATTTACACTTTCTACAATCTTTCTCAGTCTCTTGTTGTAACACCGGTATGCTTTGCTTTGAGTAGAGTAACCCAAGAATATTCCTTCATCACTTCTAGCATCAAACTTTCCTAGATCTTCATCCATTTTAATGTAACATCTGCTACCAAAAACTCTGAAGTATCTCACAGTGGGAGTAATGCCAAACCAGAGTTCATAAGGAGTCTTACCGATATTGTTTCTAATTTGAACTCGATTGAGAGTGTAGACTGCAGTGCTAACAGCTTCTCTCAAATAGATCTGAGGAACATTTGCTTCCATCATCATGGTTCTGGATGCTTCTTGGATGGTCTGGTTGTTTCTCTCAACTACTCCATTCTGTTGTGGAGTTCTAGGGGCAGGCAACTGTCTCTTTATTCCATGTTTCTCACAGAAGTCTATGAACTCACCAGATGTGAATTCTCCACCTCTATTAGACCTCAGACATTTCAATTTTAATCCGGTTTCATTCTCCACCATGACCTTGAATATTTTGAATTTCTCAAGTGCTTCTGATTTTTCCTTCAGAAAGGTTACCCATATCATCCGGGAATAGTCATCAATTAGCAACATGAAGTATCTATCACCTTGGATACTCCTAACTCTTGCCGGACCACAAAGATCAGTATGAACTAAGTCCAACAGTCTGGTAAAAGACAATTCCTTATTTTTGAATGTGACTCTGCTCAATTTGCCCAACTGACATTCTTTGCATAAGCTATTAGTAGGTTTCACTAATTTTGGAAGATCTCTTACAGCCTGAGTATTGCTTATCTTGATGATATTATCAAAATTCACATGACACATTCTCCTATGCCATAACCAACTCTGATCAATTTGAGCAAATAAGCAACTTTTACCAGTACCAACCAAGTGGAAGATATTACCTTTAGTTTGAGTACCGGATGCAATCTCTGTTCTGGAACTTTCAAAGATCTTACATTTTCTATTTCTAAATCTAAGATCATAGCCTTTGTCCACCAGCTGTCCAACACTAAGAAGATTGTGCTTTAATCCTTCAACATATAGTACATTACCGGTTTTGTTCTTTCCATCAAGAGAAATAGTTCCTCTACCTCTGATTCTGCCAGCAGAATTATCTCCAAAATTTACAATTCCTCCTTCATACTTTTCCAAATTTAAGAACTTATTCTTGTCACCTGTCATATGATGAGAGCATCCACTGTCAATGACCCAATCATCCTTTGCTTCAACTTGGGCAGCCAGAGCTTTTTCTTCAACTTTATGATTGACAAATACAGAGGATATTGGTTCCTCTTCTTTGATGGCAATAAACACCCATTCATTACTAGATTTGTTTCCTATCTCTGATTCATCATCTGTTACTCCTTCATTATCATCTTCTTCATGAACATAGTAACAATTCTTTTGAAACCTTGGTCTGTTAGGATTTGGTCTTGAAAATCTTTCCGGACATCTTGAGGCAAAGTGACCAATTTTATTGCAGTTAAAACACTTAAAAGGTAATTTCCCTTCATACTTACCGGATCCTCTTGGCAGTCTTTTTGCAATAAGAGATTCAAGATGAGCAGTTTCATCTTCTTCTTCTTCCAAGTCTTTTCTTGCTATTTCATACCATGATAGGTTCCTTGAAGAGTTTTCTCCCAGATCAAATCTTTGTTTCCCTTTTACAGAGGCACTGGCTTTGAATGCAGATTCAGTCTTTAGAGGATCATCTCCAAACTCAGCCATTTCAAAAGTAACCAACTTACCAACCAATTGATCTCTTGTGACTGTTGTGTGAGCTCTGAATTCTTCGATTGCAAAAGCCTTGATTTTATAAGAGGTAGGAAGGGATCTGAGAACTTTGCTAACAATCTCTTCTTCACTTAGGATTCCGCCTGCTTTTCTAATTCCACAAACCAACTCATTCACTCTTGGCATAAAAGAGGTAATATTTTTATCATCTCTCATTTTCAGTTTTTCAAATTTCCCTTTTAGACTTTGTAACCTTGCACATTTAACATACTAGTCTCCTTCATGCAAAAGTTCTAGTTTATTCCAAATCTCAAAGGTAGTTGGTAGATCAATAACATTTGAGAGTTCTAAGTCAGATAATGTGCTTAAAAGAGCCTCTTTGGTCTGCAAATTATTTTCAGCATCTGTGATTTCATTTAGGGTTGTTGGACCACCCTGTGGAGGTACATAAGCTTTTGTAACCATGGACTAGTATGCAAATCCCATACACTGCAAGTGACATTTCGTGCGACCTTTCCAAAGAGCAAAGTTAGTTCCATCAAACTTCAGACTATCCTTCTTGTAGGATGACATCCTAGATCTCCTCAAGCGGTTAAGCTCCTTTCAGAGGAACTTAGCTCTGATACCAATTGTTAGACTTAGGGTAGACAACTGAGAGGGGGGGTGAATTAGTTGTCCAAAACTTTCTTCCAAATCAAATACTTAACTCCACACAAGCATAATAGTAAATCAATCATGAAAGCATACTGCAACAAGTTAAGAGCAGATACACATTAACACACATAACACCAAGATTTTTGACGTGGAAAACCCGGTTAAGGGAAAAACTACAGGGTGATTAACCCAAGATAATATTCTCTATTAGAAGAATAGAAAGAACAAAATGGCACATGCCAATTAGGGCTCACTGCCTGAGCGCACTTGGTGCAGGAGCACCTACCTGACAGCTGGCCTTCATGAGGCAGTTAGTAGTTTTAGGTCTTGTTTATGTTTCCAAGAAGGTCTGATAAGACCAAATGCATGTAATAAGGTCATGCTGATCATGATAAGATCATGCTGACCATGCTTTTACTATTTTTAGGTAGTTTGTTAGAACAGCTGTCATGATGTATGTTCGGTTGGATCTCCCAGCCGCCTGGAGAGTTCCCAGCCGCTTGGAGTCGGGTCAGTAGTACTCGTAGGAAAATCTATTTAAGCATGAGGATCGGTTGATATTGCATACAGATAGAGATATCATCGATCAAGCTAGGTTGCACAGAGTGAGACAGAGAGAGAGACTGGTCATTGTAATTGCATCTTTTGAAAGCAATAAAGAGATCCTGTTTGTGTTCTTTATCTGGTTGGATTCCATTGTTTAATCGTTTTGCTGATCTGGTGGTTTCATGGACATGCTGATCCATTCCACCGGTTGATTCGTCGAATCGGTGGAATGGTTGTGTACAGTAGATTAGGAGGTAGTTTGTTTTCTGTTTGCATGCAGGTGTGCAGGATCGCGGTCGACAGATGTTGAAGACCCTAGCATGGGTATGTGCTAGGTCGAGTTGATAAGTTTGAGTTGGAAGATCACCCTGAGAGTGGATCGGGTCATCCCTGGAGGATCGGCGAAGTGAAATTTCGCTAAGGTTGGAAGTTCGTTAAAACGGCATCATCGGGATATTTCTGCAAATATCTTGCAGTTGCTTTGGACATCGTCATCCGGATAAGCGGAGATGAGTATGATGCTTTCAATTGCATGAAGTGCGAGTGCGTCAAGGTGATCATCATCAGGAGTTGCCGAAGAGGAGTGCATCGGCATAAGGTAAAAGATGGGGTTATGAAACTGACGGAGTTTGCATATTTCAAGTGCATCAGGATGTTGTAAGTCAGATATATACTCCGTGTATATATCGCCGTCAGGATCATCTTCTGGGTATGCCCATCATCCGCATATCTCTAGCAGATGCGGGAGGGAAAGTTTGTTTTTTTTGACTAAGTGTTGAAGAGGTCATCAGGATATTGTGTGACGTCATCGTCATCAGGTTATGACGTCATCGTCATCAGGATATTGAGATATCACCCTATGCAAGTTTATCCTGCTGTCGCTAAGGATTTAGGTATCGGCGTAGGCAGAAAGTTGTGTTAACATCATCAGGAGGTTTCGAGAGAACCAGATAAATCATATCATGATGCTGTTGCTTGTATCGTCGGCTATCGGGGCATCGAAGGGAAGCTACTGAAGTTGTCGTCATCAGGATATTTGGAGCAACCGGATATTTGATATCCTGCTGACGAAGGGAGTGTTGCATATCATGATGATGCCGATAGTGTTTGGCGCCTGATGAACAGTGCAACAGGGGGATGTTTGCGCTCGTTGAGTATCATGATGATGATGATAGACGGAAGACAGAGGAAGTGAACAGTAGTCGGCAGGAGGATAATTCTGCTCGTCTGAAATATGATGATGCTGTTGTTGTTTTTAGGAAATATGATGATGATGCTGAGCCGATAGGGATTTTTATCATGCTGTTTGTATTGTTGGCTCCTCCTTCCTGTTAGTTAGCTTCCGTTGCGTTTTACCTCTGCATCATAGTGGTCAGGATATTGTGTCGTCATCGTCATCAGGATATGATGTCATCGTCATCAGGATATTGAGATATCCCCTATGCAAGTTTATCCTGCTGTCGTTAAGTGCTTAGGTATCGGCGTAAGTCCTCGGCAGAAGGTTGTGTTAACATCATCAGGAGGTTTCGAGAGAACCGGATAAATCATATCATGATGTTGTTGCTTGTATCGTCGGCTATCGGGGCATCGAAGGGAAACTGCTGAAGTTGTCGTCATCAGGATATTTGGAGCAACCGGATATTTGATATCCTGCTGACGAAGAGAGTGTTGAATATCATGATGATGCCGATAATGTTTGGCGCCCGATGAACAGTGCAACAGGGGGATGTTTGCGCTCGTTGAGTATCATGATGATGATGATAGACGGAAGACAGAGGAAGTGAACAGTAGTCGGCAGGAGGATAATTATGCTCGTCCGAAATATGATGATGCTGTTGTTGTTTTTAGGAAATATGATGATGATGCTGAGCCGATAGGGATTTTTATCATGCTGTTTGTATTGTTGGCTCCTCCTTCCTGTTAGTTAGCTTCCGTTGCGTTTTACCACTATGATGCAGAGGTAAAACGCAACAGAAGCTAACTAACAGGAAGGAGGAGCCAACAGTACAAACAGCATGATAAAAATCCCTATCGGCTCAGCATCATCATCATATTTCCTAAAAACAACAACAGCATCATCATATTTCGGACGAGCAGAATTATCCTCCTGCCGACTACTGTTCACTTCCTCTGTCTTCCGTCTATCATCATCATCATGATACTCAACGAGCGCAAACATCCCCCTGTTGCACTGTTCATCGGGCGCCAAACATTATCGGCATCATCATGATATTCAACACTCTCTTCGTCAGCAGGATATCAAATATCCGGTTGCTCCAAATATCCTGATGACGACAACTTCAGCAGTTTCCCTTCGATGCCCCGATAGCCGACGATACAAGCAACAGCATCATGATATGATTTATCCGGTTCTCTCGAAACCTCCTGATGATGTTAACACAACCTTCTGCCGAGGACTTACACCGATACCTAAGCACTTAACGACAGCAGGATAAACTTGCATAGGGGATATCTCAATATCCTGATGACGATGACGTCATATCCTGATGACGATGACGTCACACAATATCCTGATGACCTCTTCAACACTTAGTCAAAAAAAATGAACTTTCACTCCCGCATCTGCTAGCGATATGCGGATGATGGGCACACACAGAAGATGATCCTGACGGCAATATATACACTGAGTATATATCTGACTTACAACATCCTGATGCACTTGAAATATGCAAACTCCAACAGTTTCATGACCCGATCTTCTACCTTATGCCGATGCACTCCTCCTCGGCAACTCCTGATGATGATCACCCCGACGCACCTTCTCTTTATGCAAACGACTGCATCATGCTCTTCTCCACTTATCCGGATGACGACGTCCAAAGCGACTGCAGGATATAAACCGAAATATCCTGATGAAGCCGTTTTGACGAACTCCCAACCTTAGCGAAATTTCACTTCGCCGATCCTCCAGGGATGACCCGATCCACTCTCAGGGTGATCTTCCAACTCAAACTTATCAACTCGACCTAGCACATACCCATGCTAGGGTCTTCAACATCTCTTGACCGCGATCCTGCACACCTGCATGCAAACAGAAAACAAACTACCTCCTAATCTACTGTACACAACCATTCCACCGATTCGACGAATCAACCGGTGGAATGGATCAGTATATCCATGAAACCACCAGATCAGCAAAATGATTAAACAATGGAATCCAACCAGATAAAGAACACAAACAGGATCTCTTTATTACTTTCAAAAGATGCAATTACAATGACCAGTCTCTCTCTCTGTCTCACTCTGTGCAACCTAGCTCGATCGATGATATCTCTATCTGTATATAATATCAACCGATCCTCATGCTTAAATAGATTTTCCTACGAGTACTACTGACCCGACTCCAAGCGGCTGGGAACTCTCCAGGCGGCTGGGAGATCCAACCGATCCTACAGCATGACAGCTGTTCTAACAAACTAACTAAAAATAGTAAAAGCATGGTCAGCGTGATCTTATCATGATCAACATGACCTTATTACATGCATTTGGTCTTATCAGACCTTCTTGAAAACATAACCAAGACTCAAACTAACTAACTACCTCAAGGAGGCCAGCTGTCAGGTAGGTGCTTCTGCACCATACTCCCCAAAAGAAAATAACTCATGTCCCATGAGTTAGGATATGGAAGTCCTCCACCTTTACACTTTGCCTTGTCAGTCTTCTGACCTGTTCCAGCTTTATCCTCTGCTGGCTCTTGGCTGCTCCAAGACTTCTGAACTGTAACTTGCTGTCTTGCAAGTGAACCCTCATGCCTGTCAATGTAGGCCTTTCTCTCACATACCTTGTGTTTGTCAGGTTGTCTGACCAGAACCTCTGTCTGAACTGCCTCTTGAACTGCTGCAATGTTCAACTCTGTCTTTCTTTCAACTCTTATAGGACAAGCAATAGTCCCAACTATGACAACATCCTTGTCATTCCTCTCAACTGGCTGCTGTGTACAAACCTGTTTCTGCACCTGCTGCTGACCTCTGTCAGTCACAACTGAAACTTTCTTCAGCTTGTTGTCTTGAACAACTCCTTTCCCTGCAGTGTTCTCAACTGCCTGCATGCCTGCTCCTATAGGCTTCTGCACAAATTCCTTCTTTCCCATTAAAATGACTTGGGCTGCCCTCTGTACTGCAGCATTTGCCTGCAATGGCATCAACTTAATAGTCTTTCCATCAAACTTCAGACTATCCTTCTTGTAGGATGACATCCTAGATCTCCTCAAGCGGTTAAGCTCCTTTCAGAGGAACTTAGCTCTGATACCAATTGTTAGACTTAGGGTAGACAACTGAGAGGGGGGGTGAATTAGTTGTCCAAAACTTTCTTCCAAATCAAATACTTAACTCCACACAAGCATAATAGTAAATCAATCATGAAAGCATACTGCAACAAGTTAAGAGCAGATACACATTAACACACATAACACCAAGATTTTTGACGTGGAAAACCCGGTTAAGGGAAAAACTACAGGGTGATTAACCCAAGATAATATTCTCTATTAGAAGAATAGAAAGAACAAAATGGCACATGCCAATTAGGGCTCACTGCCTGAGCGCACTACTCACAAGAGGCTCACTACCTACAAGAGACACACTGTCTACAAAAGAATAAGTATCACATACTTGAACTAGTAAATAGCATCTTCACCATGCTTGAGTCAATTCCATTTAAGCCCAAACCTTCTGCTCTGCCTTTCACTCTTTTCCTTGCTACCACACTCTCATCTCCAAAAATCACTATCTGAAATGACATTGCAATCCCTTACTTATACATGACATCAACTTAGGAACAAACATCTAAGTCGGAAAACATCCACAAAGAAACCCGCAAGATGTATAATTCATCCGATCGGCCAGTCACAGAAAGAACACCATCATCTAGAGGTTATTCTTCATTTCTGGGTCCCCAATTCTAATGCGGACCATAAACACAAACTGAGCATGATCCAAGGACATCCACAAACTTGCCTGAAACACCAAGAACATCCGCACTTCCTCTACTTACTCAAATCCCTCTCTCCTTCATCTAGAACCTCAAGAACATAGTCTGGCATTACTGTCACAAAGGAATACATAATTGTGGACCTTCAAACCATGAACCAAATGAGTTGACACACCACACGGACTTCCCCAACACTTCCTCAAATCTGCAGAATGGGATAATGCATTACCAGACCTCACCAGACCTATCTGTGTCACTCTGTCACCTTTGGACACCTGCCAGAGCCGGTTCTACTTGAGCAACCATAACTTCTTCAGATCTTCATGTGGACCTCTAAAAACTTGACTGGAGCATCTCAAGACTTATATCTAGAAACCATTTAAACCGCATCCTCTGATCCTCAACCTATCTTGGACTTTTACCTTGTTGTCATCACTGTTCTTCACTATTCTTGATTGAGACTAATTTTCTCAATATCCTCAGCACACAGCTCGTCCAATCCTTCTCATTAATGCAACATGAGTATGTTGACATCAATGACAACACTGGTTAAACCCATACTTGCAATAGTTACAGGTTTAATTTATTTATTCTTTATGCAATATTTTCCTTTATTTTTCATTGAAATCAAGTGTTTGCCTTTCCATTGATGCTACTTGTATGGATGATTTGATAAAGTTTTAATGTGTTTTAATACCGAAACCTTTAAAATTATTGTCTCATTCTTATTTGTAAGTGTTAAGCATATTGATATCATAGGTCTTAGGTTGTGTTACTAAAATCCTTTCTTTCATGTTGTGAAGAATCTTTTTCCTTCATAAAGAACAATTTTTCCAGCCTTCCTTAGAAACATTTATGTGATTATTGTGTCAAGAGTGCATTGTGTAGGTAAGATTTCTAAAGTCTATTGTGAACTAGATTTGTATTTTTCCATCATTACTAGGTGCATCACCAAATTTTATAGTTTTCTTTCCATTATAGTTCCTTTCTTACCCTTTTCCAAAACAGAAAATTATAGATCCAAGTAGAATATTTTAAGGGAACCAGCCCATAATCTGGAGGTTCAAACTCATTATAGGTCACCCACAACTTGAATTTGTCCCCATGTTTTGAAGGATTGCAGTGTTACAGCTTTGCATAAGGGTGCAATCCTCATCGACAACAGTTCCCACAAACACATTCTTGCAAGAAAAGTGTTAGTACCCATATAATCATGATAAATAATAATACATATGATCATTCACACAAAGAGCCAAGGTTATACTACGGATTTGGAGACCAAGTATAACTGTGGGGCTATACCACAGAAATCTCAAAATTGAGTGCAACCAAGGTGAGATTCAAAGACAAACAAAGTGCACGGAGCATCAGTATTGTTATGGTTTGTTAATGCAATAAGACAACATCAAGGTCACATGGAGTGATTCTACTAGCCAAGCATCAGATAATATATATCAACCGCATCGTCATGTATGGACTTGGTCCATTTATTGATTTCTCGCTGAAGGGACACTAGGTCTGTATCAGTATAATATATTTTTCATCATCCGCCCGCTAGATAGAAGCACTATAGGAAGGGAAACAATAAATCAAGAGAGGAGTAACAAGTGCCTTAAGTACAGTCACGTAGGAGAGTGCCCCCAAGTCACCAACCGCAATGCTATGTCCATAAGATACAACACACAATAGTGAAAATAGAGGAGAAGCAATATAGAAGAATGATGATATGAATAGAAGAAGGTCACAACAAAGGCGGTCTCCCAATATCCTTGACCTTAGAAGAGTATCAAGGGTCATCCTAGGAGGCCTAAACAACACATAACACATCACGGGGGAAGCACAACACAAGAGGGAGGTCACATAAACAAGCCAATTATGCTACAACATAGGTGACCACTAAGGTTAGAAATACTTACCTGATTCATCCTATTGTTAAGAACATACATATCTAGGAAGAGGCCACCCTTGAGAGCAATTATAATACTGGCTACAATGAGTATGGCTTAAAGATGGAGAAATATTTACCTAATTCAAAGGGATGCTTCCTGGCAGACAATTCTTGTCTATCAGCCTAGGATATCTCACATGTCGGTTTGGTCTTGTTGAAATTGCTATTAACATTGAGTTTAGGATGATGAGAAGCTTTCTTTTCTTTAAAAGGATTATATTCAATGCCGCTTGAGTAATGTATTGAAGTGGACTCTATAGGTACTTGAATCCCTTGTTGATTTACACCACATCTTTTACCTACATATTCACAGTTGTTATAGAGGATTTTAAATCTTCAACCATAGAGGGATGTCATTTCTTTAGGGGATAGTGAAGCCTCATAGGTCTTGTAATTTGTAGTATGAGTGAGAGTATTGTCTTTATTTTCTACCAAAAGGACTTTTAGTTTCTCAGATGCTTCAAAAGATTGATTAGATGAGATTGATGCTACTTTTGATGTGTCAAGGCTATTAATTTTATATTCCCCTATACCACAAGGATTAAAATGTAATGAGTCCCAATCATCACCAAAGAGTATATTCTATGGTGTAGAGTCGTGCACAACACTATCCATGGCAAGAGGCATTGATGAATTAGCTCGTAAATTGTTTAAGCTCATATGATCGTAAACTTGTTTTTACATTTCAATATGTAAACAGTTATCTAGTTTAGGATCAACATGAATAGTATGAAGTTTATCTTTGAATATAAATTTTATTGAACGATGTAGGGTGGAATGAACTACCCCCAATGCATGAATCTAAGAATCATGTTGTAAGATAAAGAACTAGGCATGACATGAATCAAGGTAGGTACAATCATAGGACCCACCTTTACAGGTAAGGTTATAGTACCTACTGATTGACTTCTATGATTATCAAAGCCATGAATGCTAAGTTTATCTGGTTTGATTTTTGATGTGTCAGCCTTGATTTTGTGATGCAGGAGCATCCAGTGGTGTAAGGGCAATCTTGCATCCCCCAAAAAGAAGTTAATTCAAAATCATTTCAATTTTTTTCATTTATTTCCATAATTAGTGTTTCTGGTTCCATAATCTCCTATATAATGATGTAGCACTTTCAGTTTTTCCAAATTGCTAGTTTTGGAAAGTCTAATTGCCATTTCAGGAAAGTTTGTATTTGGGTTCAGATTGAAGTGAAAAGTTACAAAAATCTTCATAATTGAAATATAATACCTTTGACGAAGGAATCAGGCAAAGATCATTTGTGAGCTAAAAGATATTAAAGTTTTTGTTTTCCAAAAAGCCCCTAAAAATTACTGAAATGAGATATGAGGCACTAAAACATCCCATAACGTCCTAAAAAGTTGATGGAAATCCATTTATGAATTTCCATCATGATATCTCACATCGTGATCTTTCCGGTGCTTAAAACGGTTCGTCAATCAAACACTCGGATCAAAAGTTATGCTTCTCGAACGTTGACCTAATTTTGGAGGGAGTTGCAAATTTCAAAATTTAGCTGGAGGCCACCAAAAAGTGCTATTTATGACTATTTTGGGAACCCTAGGCAGTAGTAGAGATAAGGGGGAAAGTGTAGGGTCAAGAATAGGCAAGAAAACAAAAACCCTAGCTGATTTGGGGTTACAGAAGGAAGAAGATTCTAGAGCCTGGTGATGGTAGCTGTAGTGTGTTGCAGCCTGTGGGGGATTGATTCCTCTGATTGTAATTGAGCTTTTGTAATGTAATGAGTTGCCCAGATCAATAAAGTAATATTCTATTTTTTGTGTTCCATTTTTGTTGTGTGTTTTATGATTTACCCCCTTTATCAAGTGGTATCAAAGCAAGGGTTCCTGAGTGTGTAGACAGATCACCGACAATGAGGTAGTTTGCACTAGGACCTGAGGTTGTGGGTTTGCTGCAGAGATCAAGATGCCTCCATGAAGAAATCATATTGGGAGGAATGCTTTGATGGAAGAGGGTTTTAGAGCCCTGTAAAGGCAAATCAATGCATTGCAAGAGGAGCTACGAAGAGGGTTTGAGCTGAGAACAAGAGAAGAAAGCAAAGATGAAGCTGAAGAAGAGCTATCTAAGGAAGAATAAGAAGCTGCAGGAGATCCTATAGAAGTTAGGTTGTTGAGGGCCATTTTGAAGATCAGAAAGAGACCCAGGATCAAAGTTTCTACATATTCTAGAGATTTGAATCCAGAATAGCTTATTGATTAGATCAATGACATGGAAGAGTATTTCGAGTATGAAGATGTGGAGGACCCAGATCAGGCCAAGTTTGCAAAAACAAAGTTGAAGGGCCACGCTAGTATTTGGTGGAAGGATGTCCAATTAGAGAGGAACAGAAGAGGAAAAGGAAAGATCACCAGATGGGATAAGATGGTGGAGAAACTAAAGAAGCAGTTCATTCCTATGGACTATGGGATGGAGTTGCTGAACAAGCTGCAAAGACTGAAGCAAGGTAACAAGTTTGTTAAGGAGTATACAGAAGAGTTTTATAAGATTACTATTAGGATAGGCCATCTAGAGGCCAACAAGGAGAAGGTAGGCTATTACATTAATGGGTCGAGGCCAAGTATATAAGAGGAGCTGAGCCTGGTCAGAATGACCACCATAGAAGATGCGTACCATTTTTCCCTGAAGGTGGAAGAGAAGCTAAATAAAAGATTCGATAGCAAACAAAGGGAAAGAGGTCAAGGCAGAAGGACTGGTGGAAGACCCTATGGAGGCTGTAATGAAGATCAAAAGAAAAGTGAAGAAGATGGCACCAGTCAAAATTAGAGAGGAGATAATGCCTACTGCCCTCGTGACCAAAACAATGGTGAGCAAAGAGGAAGAGGAAGGGGCTGATTTGAGCAAGGACCCGAAAGAGGAGGTTTTAGAGGAACTTGTTTCCAATGTGGAGAAGAAGGGCATCAAGCATATGAGTGTCTGTAACATCAAGGAAGGACAAATAGAAGACCTAAAGGTAATGCATGAGTTGTACATGTAGATGAAGATGCACAGTCTGAGCGTTCTAAAGATGCTGAAAGGGGAAAAACCCTAGTTGTCAGAAGAACTTTGTTGAATGAGGAGAAAGAACCCAATCAAAGGAAGATTTTATTCCACACAAGGTGCAAATGTGAAGGTAAGTGTTGTGATATTATTATTGACAGTGGAAGTATTGACAATCTTGTTTCAGAGGAGATGGTTGACAAGTTGAAGTTGACAAGAAGAAAGCATCCACATCCATATCGGATTGCATGGTTTTAAAAGGACCATAGAGCTTTAGTCAATGAGTAGTGTTTAGTGAAGTTCAAGATTGGGGACTACCATCATGAGGTGTTGTGTGATGTCATACCGATGGATGCATGTCATATGTTGTTGGGGAGGCCGTGGCAGTATGATAGGAGTGATGTCCATGATGGCTGTACAAACACATATTCCCTAACAAAGGACGGAGTTCATCATAAGTTGAAGCCCTTGAAGGAGGTGGAAGAAAAAGTATGTGGTATTCCTAGAATTTTCTTGGTAGATGGTAGGAAATTTTTGGAAGGTATGAAGCACGAACGTCATTGCTTTGCATTGATTCCTAAGATTAGTCAAGACAAATGTGAAGATGTACCAGCAAAAGTTTTAGATATGTTGGAAGAATTTCAGGACATTATCTCTGATAATTTACCAGAAGGTTTACCACCAGTGAGGAAGATAAGTCATCAAATGGATTTGATACTAGGAGCTAGTTTACCAAATAAGGCAGCCCACAGAATGACTCCAATAGAGAATGAAGAGTTGATGAGACAAGTTCACAAGTTGTTAAGGAAGTGGCTGATAAGGGAGAACCTGAGTCCATGTATGGTACCTACAGTATTAGAACCAAAGAAAGATGGAGAGTGGAGAATGTGTATAGATTCTTGAGCCATAAATAAGATCACAATCAAGTACAAATTTCTATTGCCAAGAATGGAAGACATAATCGATTATTTGAGTGGAGCCAAGTACTTCACGAAGATTGACCTGAAGAGTGGGTATCACCAAATCTGAATCAGAGAAGGAAATGAATGGAAGACAACCTTCAAGACAAAGGAGGGTTTGTATGAGTGGTTAGTCATTCCATTTGGGCTAACCAATGCATCGAGCACATTCATGCAGCTCATGAACAAGGTACTGAAAGAATTTTTGGGAAGTTTTGTTATTGTTTATTTGGATGATATTTTGATTTTCAGTAAGACTTGGAATGAGCATCTGATGCATATTAGAAGAGTTCTAAAGAAGCTAAGGGAGGAGAAGTTGTTGATTAATTTGAAAAAATGTAGTTTTGCAAAGAAGGAGTTGGTATACCTAGGATTTGTTGTCTCAGAGGAAGGTGTTAAGATGGACCCAGAAAAAGTAAGGGCTACCATTGAATGGCCTACACCGAGGAGTGCTACAGAGGTAAGATCTTTTCATGGTTTGGCAAGTTTTAATAGAAAATTTATCAAGAATTTTAGTAGCATTTGTGCACACCTAACTGAGACAATGAGAGGGGATAGAAAAGAGTTTAGATGGACTAAAGGAGAAGACAAGATTTGATACATTGAAGCAGAAAGTCACAGAGCAACCTGTTTTGGCACTTCCAAATTTCAATAAGGTATTTCAGATAGATTGTGATGCTAGAGGTAGTGCTATAGGAGCTATTTTGAGTCAAAAAGGTAAGGTCATTGCCTATTTTAGCGAGAAGCTTAATGATGCCAAGAAAAAGTATTTTGTTTATGATTAGGAATTTTATGCAATAGTTTAGGCTTTGAAGAAATGGAGACATTATTTATTGCCAAAAGAGTTTGTTTTATATACTGATCATCAGTGATGCACTACAAGAAAAGACTCTAGTTTATATATCCCATATTTCACAACAATGGACTTCATACAACTAATTCCCAAGGCACCAACGAGGGTTTCACTCTTCCCAACTCAACTAAGGGTATATATGGCCTTATTCCTCCATGAGAACCCAATCTCAATCAAAACAAACTCTCACCATTCACTCAAACCAATGATAGTCAGTAGTTCCTTCACAAATAGGCCTCAAGGCTAGTAGCCCTCCTCTAAGGTCTGTCAGGACTTTTCTTCCACATGGAGCAGCATATTGGAACTATAAGGGTAGAATTGAGTACCCATTATCCTCATTAACAACATATCAAAAATTGGATGTGGGTTGTTTTAGACAAGGAACCTCAAATTTATGATAGTCTTGTTTGAGACTAGGCTTAATTAGCCCTAATTTACAAAGAAAGCCCCTTCAAAACTTCATCCAAACTCTTCTTTCCTAAAAATAGTCATTCTACATGTTCCCAAACCTTAGATTATCCAATCTTTATAAAGTGTATCCCTCTCTAAGTTAGCAAACTAACAAACCCTTGGTTTAGGCCCTTCCTAGGCTTGCAAAAATGAGGGTTTCATGGAACTATTCACTCCTGGCCTCCTACTACTCTGAAAATGCTTCAAATATGATCAAATACATCAGCCCATGCTTTCCAACACCTTTTTCAACCACTGTCAACACTATCTCATCCTTTGCTCTATCAAAACCTCCATTTTCTATCAAAAAAGCACAAAATCTCCCCTAGGGTACTATGGCAAAACCCTCAAATGGTCTTCCCTACTCCTACAACCATACACACACCTTTTCATAGCCCAAATATGCCATTCCACTAAGTTATAGAAGATTGCAGTTGGTGGAATGGCTAATTTTGCATTTTTACACACTCAAACCCCTTAACATGCTATAAATAGGCAGTTTCAGGAAAACAACAATAACTTCCTCTAGGAATGGAGTTAGGACCTTAGACTAGATGCATTTGAAAGGTAACTCAATCCTCTTTCCAACCATATATGGCTTGTCCCTATATCTATCCGTATAGAACCGTACCAATGCTAGGAACAACAAAGTTGAAGTCAAAAAGTGCAGAAAACAATGAAAAGAGGCACAAAAACATGTTTTTATTCATCCATCACATTTTTCTAATGCTTGTGAGCATATTTCAATACATTCCAATGATACTCAATGGCCATAACTAGACATAACCACTTTTGGGTTGTTTGGCCTTTGCAACTTCCACATTACAACATGTTTTGCACTCTTTTTACATAGTTTATTTGACAATCATCTTGACAACATTTGGCTTAATAACATTTTTGACAACATGTGATCTAAATAGACCTTATTGGATTTAAAAACATGTCTCAAAAAATTATGCATGGCCTAAATATGGCCTTATTACATGAAAATGGACTCAAGACCTTCAAATGATCAAACTTTACATATGATGATGTTGGTGCTCCTGCACCATTCAGGCTTTGCAGTATCTTAATAGTCAAGGAAAGTTGAACCAGATGCACTTAAAATGGGTTGAGTTTTTGCAGAGTTATACTTTTTTTTTTAAGCATAGGAGTGGGAAGTCCAACAGAGTTGTAGAGTCCTTGAGCAGAAGGCAAAATTTGTTGACATAAATGAAGGTGGAGGTTGTTGGGTTCGATGAGCTCAAAAGTTTGTATCCTGATGATCCAGATTTTGCAGAGGCTTGGAAAGCTTGTCTGGAACCTATTACTTTGGACAGGACAAAATGGTTAGATCTCATAATCAAAGATGGCATGTTGTTTAAAGGAAGTCAGTTGTGCATTCTGAGGAGTTCCATGATAGAGAACCTGAATAAGGAGAAGCATAGTGGAGGATTGGCTGGACGCTTTGGTCAAGATAAGACCATTGCTATTGTTGGCAAAAATTATTATTGGCCACAGTTACAACAGAATGTGAGGAAATTTGTACAAAGTTGTAGAGTATGTCAAATGGCGAAAGGAGCAAGTCAGAATACAGGTCTATATCAGCCACTACCTATACCAGAGAAGCCATGGGATGATATTAGTATGGATTTTGTTCTTGGGTTACCAAGGAAATAGAGAGGACATGATTCCATTTTTGTGGTGGTGGATAGATTCTTGAAGATGGCACATTTTATTCCTTCCAAGAAGACTAATGATGTTGTTCATATTGCAGAGTTATTTTTTAGGGATGTGGTGAGATAACACGGTCTACCAAAGCATAGTTTCAGATCAAGATACCAAGTTTGTTGGTTATTTTTGGAGGACATTGTGGAAGAAGTTGAAGATAGATTTGAAGTTCAATTCTGCACACCATCTATAGATTGATGGACAGACAGAAGTGGTGAATAGGAGTTTGGGTAACCTGCTACGATGCTTAGTAGGAGATAAGCCCAAGGGATGGGATTTAATTTTACCACAAGCAGACTTTGCTTACAACAATTCTATCAATATGAGTACTAGTAAATCACCATTCCAGATTGTATATGGCAATAACCCAAGAAATGCTTCCAAGTTAAGGAAGTTGGACAAAGGAGAAAAGACAAGTGTTGAAGCTGAAGACTTTGTAGAACATCTAAATAATTTGCATGAAGAGGTGAAAAAGCACATTAATAAGATGAATATTCAGTACAAGGCTAAGGCAGATCAAAAGAGGAGATATAAGGAGTTCCAGATAGGAGATGAAGTCATGGTTCACTTGAGAAAAGAAAGGTTCCCAATTGGAACTTATAATAAGTTGAAAATGAAGAAATTTGGACCATGCAGAATCCTGAAGAAGCGTGATTCAGGAAATGCATATGAGGTAGAGTTGCTGAGTGGGATCAATATTTCCCCTGTTTTCAACATTGTTGATTTATCAGAATATCATGAAGGTGGAACAAAGGATGGACCAACAAAAGAACTATGGAGTATTCTAGCATCTACTTCAATGGAGGAGATAGAAGAGATCTTGGATAGTCATGTGGGAAGAAGTACTTGGAATAGGCAATATGAAGAATATCTAGTGAAATGGAAAGGAAGGCCTATTGAAGATTCTTCTTGGTTGTCTAAGGTAGAGGTTGACCGTTTGGGTTTTCCTCAAACAAACACCTAAGACGTGATAGGGTCACTTCTCAAATTACCCTCGCTGTCTAATGCAGGAGCATCTAGTGGTGTAAGGGCAATCTTGCATCACCCAAAAAGAAGTTAATTCAAAATCATTGTAGTTATTTTCATTTCTTTCCATAATTAGTGTTTCTGGTTCCATAATCTCTTGTATAATGATGTAGGACTTTCAGTTTTTCCAAACTACTAAAAATAGCAAACTGTCAGCTTTGGAAAGTCTAACTGCCATTTTAGGAAAGTTTGCATTTTAGATCAGATTGAAGAAAAAAGTTACAAAAAACTTCATAACTTAAATATAAGACCTTTGGAGAAGGAATCAGGCAAAGATCATTTGTGAGCTGAAAGATATTAAAGTTTTTGTTTTCTGAAAAGCCCCTAAAAATTTTTGAAAGGAGATATGAGGCACTAAAACATCCCATAACATCCTAAAAAGTTGATGGAAATCTATTTACATATTTCCGACATGATATTTCATATCGCAAGCTTTCCAGCACTTAAAACCGTTTGTCAATCAGACACTCGGATCAAAAGTTATGCTTCCCGGAAGTTGACCTACTTTTGGAGGGAGTTGCAAATTTCAAAATATAGTTGGAGGCTGCCAAAAGGTTCTATTTATGACTATTTTGCGAACCCTGGGCAGTAGTAGAGATAAGGGGGAAAATTGTAGGGTCAAAAATAGGAGGGAAAATAGAAACCCTAGCTAATTTGGGGTTATAGAAGGAAGAAGATTCCAAAGCCTGGTGATGGTAGCTGTAGTGTGTTGCAGCCTGTGGAGGATTGATTCCTTTGATTGTATTTGAGATTCTGTAATGTAATGAGTTGCCCAGATCAATAAAGAAATATTTTATTTTCTGTGTTCCATTTCTATTGTTGTGTGTTTTATGATTTACCCCCTTCATCATTTTGTGTAGTAGGTCAATGCTACAAACATTAAGAGCCGATCCATTGTCAATCACAACTCATTTTATCAATGTTTTATTTATTGTGAGAAAGATTATAAGTGGATCATATTGGTTTTGAACTTCAATTGATGGTAATTCATGTGGTTGAAAGAGAATATCTATTTTTGTCGCATGCATACTATCTAATACAGCTGCTACATCATTTGGCTTAGCAGTAGGTGGCACAATCACCTTTTGTAAAGCTTCTTGGAGCATTCATGGTATGTAGGCGAAGTTTGTATTAATTCCCAAAGAGAGATCTTAGCCAGAGTAGTGCAAAGTTGTTCAACAAGATCATACTCTTGACCACTTTTATGAGTAAGATGAGGTTGTGGAGGGAGCATAGGTTGAGAACATGGAAGAGAAACAAGCAGATGAGGTACTTGCTTTCTTTGCTTGTTATTACGGGTGTTGTATGTGTGAGAAATCACAGGGTGTTGAGACACATTTTGAACACCTTGATTTCTTTGAGTAATTTGCTTTGCATAGTTGTAGATGTAATCGGGAGGTCTAGGTGGTTGTTGAGCACCTTGAATTGTAATCACCGGCTTTAAGAAAGAGGGTACACTAGGTGCCCCTCGCACAATCATCTTAGTTTTATTGCTACAAAGTATATTAATGAAGATTGAATTAACATTGGTTTCCTCTTGATTATACCTAACATATATCCCTAAAGGATTTAATGTGAGAGACCTTTTCTCATCTACTAACGCTACATCTTGGCCAAGGAGAGCATTGGAATGAGAGGAAGGTACAGTGTTGTTATGAAGGTTAGGTGTTGTATCATTAATAGAGTTATCAATAGTCTTCTCATCTAAGGTTTTTGTACATTCAACTATAGAAGTAGAATAGCTCATGGAATTATCTTCATCATCATTATCATATGTTTTAGCTATTAATTCCCAAGCACTAAGAGAAATTTCATACTCATCATTCTCAATGTGTTTTGTTAAATCTTCTACTACCCAAGGGTATGAATTCATGAGAGATGTGAAGTTTTAAAAATCAGATATATAGTCAAGGATTTCAAATGAAGAGCATTTAAATATATCCTTGTGATACATAGTTTGTATATAAGTAATGACACGAGGGTTCATATTAAGAAATTTGTAGAAACTCTTGAAGCTTTTGATATATGCATGTAAATATATCAAAGAGTGATGAGATGAAGATTCCATAATTAAATGTCTTGTAATATCAATGTAAAATCATATTTTAAAAGGTTTTCAAAATTTATGCAAGAGACAAGTGCAAAACTATGTGTAAATATGACCTAAAATTCTTGATTTTTCAACTTTTTTCAATGTAAACAAGTGATTTAGAAGAGGTGTTGTGAGGAAATTGATGAAGTACAGAAATTAATATGGCTGATATCAGTCCAATAAAGTAATAAGATCCTTCACAACATGTTGTTGATGCAAACCTAGAGTGATGACAAGTCAAAACCTAGTGAAAATGCATTAAAATAGGCAATTTTTCACAAATTTTGAATGCAAAGACCCAATAAAAAAGGTGTTTTAAGGAATATGAGGAGAGATAGAATATTATAACCCTAATAACATCTAATTAATGTATAAAAATCCTTCACAACATGCCTATGATGCAATTCTAGAGAGACGATAAGGCCAAATATAGTGAAAATGCAAAGTTTTCAAACCCTAGACATGAAATTTTGCAAAAAGACCTCTAGGATGCAACACTACAATTATAAATCAGTCATAATGAGTGTTTGAAAATGGTAGTAAAATCTAAAACAATATTTTGACTACAAACCTTAGCTAATGCAAAACTAGGTTTTTTATGAAAAATGCACAATTTCAAGCGATTTTTGACAATTTAAACATGAAAATGCAATGTAAATGAATGATGAATGATTTTTTTTTGTATTTTAATTCAGATCTGATGATAATGACAGAAATTTATTGAAATTAAATTCCAACTAATTCAAGTTATTTGAAAATGCAAGCTAAAAATGCCATTTTTTTTCAAATTTTTTAGTTTTTTTGGTAATTTTTCAAATGCAATAAGATGAACAATGAAATGAATGTAAATATGAAGTAAAACACTCAACAAGGTGAAAATTTCAAAAGAACATGGGTTTACCAAAAATTTTAGTGTGAAAAATGTTTTAGGGTTGGTTTTAATGGTTTGTGTTGATCCTCCTTTCACCAGTAAACATTCAAGGACATTCTACCGAGTAGAGAACTCTACTATAGATCTCCTATCATTTGGAACATAGGGAAGATTGGAACTATGTGATTTTTTTGTTCAATTAAGCCCAATTACGCTCAAAACCCTAATTTCATGAAATCATAAACAAATAGACAAATTACAGAAAATGATCACACACAGGGATATCAAATGACAAGCAAATACATACCAGATTTCAAAGTTTAGTGTGCAAAAAAGTTAGGGACTAATGAGCAGGCACCCTAGTCTAGTGTCATAGTTTCTGTCGAGATCTAGAAGTGGTGTCTGCAACCTATTCCTGTTGTTCTAGAGATTTTACTGTTACGAGATCTGGAGGACTAATGAGTGGGTGCCCAAGTCTAGGTCCCTATTTTCTTCTTTGATTTGCAATTCTGATAGTCTGCACTACTCTCCTGCAACTCCATTTCTTTTAATTTCACAACCTATAACCTGCAATCATAGAAAAGTGGGTTGGGGGTTGTGGTGTTTAGAGGCTTGCCTCGGTCAAGCCCTGGAGAGACATTCAAGTCTTCCAAACACCGTTGTTAGATAAAGAGTGCATATCCTTGTGGGATAGAGGAAAAAACCAACTGATAAATGATAGAAAACACAAATGATATCACCTTGTGGTGAAGATCTCATGGAAGGAAGATGCTCTTCATGCCATGAGGAGATGGATGTCAAATCTGCAAATACAAACACAATAACAATAAAGTATTGCTCTGCAACACAATGATATCTTTGAATCAATTTCACAAAATCACAATGCTCATCAAATTTCCATCTAGTTTACAAATGAATCACTACTCATGCTTATATAACAACTACAAACATTCCCACTAAGAATTTCATAATTCAAACTTAGGATGTTGGCATAGGACCTAACGGTCATAATTCGACACCCAAAAATAGGGCAGGACTAGGGCATGGGCGCCCAAGTCCTCCCCTATATTTCAAATAGGAATCATGTCAAGTACATCCCCTAAGTCCCATTTGCCATGAAACTTTAGGGTTTTCTCATCGGGAGTCATCATAATCATGCAAGATGCTCTAAATGCATTCTAAAGGACCCGAGAGCTAAAACTTAAGAGGAAAATGCCCGCAAGGTTACTTTTTCTGACATAAAACCAACTTACCATGCTCGTATCCCTTTATATTTTGTAATCCTAAGAACTCCTATGCCTAATAAGTTTGTGACTCCTCGCTTTCAAAAATATGGTGGAAAAGGTTATCCTAATACTCATGTGGCAGCATTCACGGCTATGTGTAGTGATTTCTTCTTTGAAGAGGACTTGCTAGTGAAGCTCTTCCTGCAATCTCCCAAAGATATAGCTTTGGAATGGTTTTTCTCATTACCTCCAAAATCAATACACACTTTCTCTCAACTAGTTGATCAATTCTTACAACATCTTCAAGCAAACATTAGACCTCAAGTCTCATTGATTGATTTAGTTCATTGCAAGCAAGGTCTGAAAGAGAAGTTAACTAAGTTTATCAGTCAATATCAATCTCTTTACATACAAATTCAATACCATATGAATGATTAGGATGTTCAAAATGTGTTTATTACAAATCTACAACCTAACATCTATGATAAGATCCTCTTCATGAAATATAGTTCTTTTCAACATTTATGCACAACTCTTCATGATTATCAACTTTCATCTAGTTAGTATGAGAACCAAAACTCATCGGCTCAAGGTGATCAAGCTCAAACTAGAACATCTCAAAACAATATTAAGAGGAACACTAAGAATTTCATTGAAGTAAATGGGAAGAATTCAAACAATTTTTCACAAGTGTCTGCTATCACTAATCCAAAGAAGGCATCGTTTTAGTTCTGACAACAACGAAGATAGTTTACTCCAATATCTAACTCTCTACATTTTATCATGAATCAAGCAATGAACAATAATCTCTTGAAGCTTCCTCTCATCAAACCATTGGATAGTAATAGAATGCAAGGACCTCACTTTGATGTTAATGCTTTCTGTCATTATCATCGGCAACAAGGGCATGACACTGAATGATGTATGCATCTTACACATGAAATTCAAGACCTCATCGACTCAAACGTAATACAAGTAACTAGTGTGAATGACAATGGAAATAAGTTGGTTTCCCCTTCGAATTAGAATTTACATATCATCACTAATACATTCCCTAGACATAACGAGAACAATATGGTCAAACACAATACAATAGAACTGGAAGATGATTTTTTGGATTATGATGAAATAATTGGTATGATAGAAGTGGATAAGGAGAAAAATGTAAATTCACCTCATCCATGGGGAAAGGGAATTTATGCTAAGTTTCCTCCACCGTTATCCCTACAAGGATTGGGAGTTAACCAAGATGCACTAAAGTTACAAATTGAACAACAACGACAAGATATTATAACACAAGAAAAGGTTGCCATGGTGGAAAGCATTCCATTCCATCATGAAAGGTTTGTTCATTGAAATAATAAAGAAAAAGATCAGAAAAGAACAAGGTGGCTATCATAAGTGGGAAATAGTAGTGATTCCCCTCCTCATAAGCAATAGAAAATTTCAAATATACAGGGATTTAAGAAACAAGCACCACATGGCCGTATTGGAAATGAGAATAAATTAGGTATGAATCACTCTAACTTTGTACAAAACTTGATGGAGCACCTCTCAAATATGCTCACAAGTTTGGACTCCTCTTAGATAAAATGCAAAAATATATATTTATATATATGTGTGTGTGTTGTGTTCCCTCGTGATGTGTTATGTGTTGTTTAGGTCTCCTTGGATGACCCTTAATACTCTTGTAAGGACAAGGATACTGAGAGACTGCCTTTGTTGTGACCATTCTTCTATTTGTTTCATCATTCTATTGTTCCTCTCCTCTATTTTATTGTTGTGTGTTGTGCCTTAAGGGCATAGTATTGCGGTTGATGATCTGGGAACATCCTCCTACGTTGTGTTCCTAAGGCACTTGTTCTCCTCTCTTATTTTATTGTTTACCTTCTTCTAGTGAAGCATGTTTGTTGCCATCAATGACAAAGGGGGATATTGTTGCAAATATGTGCCTAATTGGTGTTGTCATTGATGTCAACATATCTTTGTTGTCATTGGCATCAACTGTATCTTATCTTGCTATTTCTTTAGAAGCTTTATATGTTGATGATATTGAGATATTTGAAGGGCACACTAAAGCATGGCTTGTGGTATCCAAAGGATAAGGATTTCACCCTCAGAGCATACACAGATGCTGATTGGGCTGGAGATATGGATGACAAGAAAAGTATTAGTGGAGGTGCATTCTTCTTGGGAAGCAAATTGGTTTCATGGTTGAGGAAGAAGAAAGACTCAATCTCCTTGTCCACTGCAGAAGTAGAGTACATTGCAGCAACATGTAGTTGCACTCAAGTGTTATGGATGAAGAAGACATTAAAGGACATCATAATTGTGTATCAAGATCCAATTGCAATCTTGTGTGACAATACAAGTGCCATAAACATATCCAAGAATCCGGTGATGCACTCAATAACAAAACACATATCCATTAGATATCATTTCTTGAGGGAAAAGGTGACAGAGGATAAAGTCAAGTTGGAGTATGTATCTACAAAAGATCAGATTGTAGACATTTTTACTAAGCCTCTGCCTAAGGATACTTTTGAGTATCTCAAAGAAAATTTAGGGGTCATCACCCCTCATGCTTTGAACTAAGATGCATAGAAGTGCATCAATCTGGTGATGCTTGCAATTTCATTCTTTAAACTAGATTGATGATTTGGTATCTACATCTCAGGGGGAGTAGCTAATGAGATCAGTAAGTATTGCAATATTGTTGATAGGGGGAGTAATAAAGAAAAGTAAGGTCAAAGAAAAGTATGGTTTTATCATAGCAGAAGAATGCAAGTATATGCCCTTTGCCATTGGTGTCAAAGGGGGAGATAAATCATGTGAAAAACTTAGAGAAGGAATGCAAATATGTAAAGAGATAGGGGAGAATCTTGTCTTGATGGTTGTTGCAGTTTTTCACACCATATGTTGCATCAATGACAAAGGGGGAGATTGTTGCAAGTATGTGCCTAATCAGTGTTGTCATTGATGTCAACATATCTTTATTGTCATTGGTGTCAACTATATCCTATCTTGATATTTGTTTAGAAGATTTATATGTTGAGGATATTGAGAAAATTTACCCCTTTGAAAGAAATAGAGAGTTGCAATGAATTGCAATGAAGACAGTGTGTTGCATACCGAAGAATAGTCCAGAAGATTGCTCGGCATTTATTGTATATTGAAGATCTTGGTCTATGGATTGGAATTTATTTAGAGGCATGTTTGAAGATGCTAAATCATGAGTTTGAGCCTCTGACATGAAGAATTGAGTGAGTTACATTCACTAGAGTAAAACCTGCTTTTTTGATTATTCACTATTGTCAAGGAGAAAGTATTTTTCTCCACATTCCTCCACATTAAAGTATTCTACTTTGCAGTTCTAGAGGGAAGTCTAGGATGATGATAAGTGCCTACAACTCCAATGGTTCATGATTTGGTGGTCCACAAGCTATCTTTCTTTTATGACAGTTGAAGACAGAGAAGTTCATGTGCACTGGTGTGAAGAATCTCATGGATAAAGTGGTTAGAGTTTGTGTGGTTGGTCCTGGTGATTACAACGTGCTTGTGGAGGCCTCCTATTCATGTTCCTACCTTTACATTGGTCCACATTAAGGAATTGAGATCATGTTTGAAAATTATTCCCAGATAACATAGCGTGTAACCAGTCTTAGCCAACTTGGTTAATTCTAGTTATTGTGGAGATCTCTTGAAGATTATAGAAGCGTGTTGTGTGCATGGAAGATTGTGTTTGAGTCCTAGCTAAGGCATGGCATGATCCACATACATCTATACTACATTTCCTTAGCATAATTTTGTATTAGGTCAAGACCTATTTTGTAAATGTTTGTAATACTGACCTTAGAGATTGTTCCAATGGTTGATGATTGCAATGCTGACCTTGATGATCATTCCAAGGTTGATGTAGTGTATAAATACTTGTAATTGAGTGATGAAAAATATGTCCTTGTGGTGGAAATACGAAGTAAGGAAAAGAGTGAGGAGGTAGAGTAGAGCAGAAGAATTATTGTACTTCAATCAATTAATCTCAGACATGAAGAAGATGCTAATCTTGGTAGTGAGCCTTGGAGTGAGCCACTAGTAGGGTTTAACAACCCTCATTGTAATCTTTCTAGGTTTAGGGTTGAGGTAGTGAGCCTGCTAGACCTAGTTGCACTTCATGGTAGTGAGCCAACATGTTCTAGGCCCATGGAGTGACCAAGCCTAAACATCATTATTCAAAGATTGCAATATATGTTGAGAGCTAATCCTCTCTGTGGTTTTTCCCTTAATAGGGTTTTCCACGTAAAAATCTAGTGTCTCTTGTATTTGATGTTGCAACCGTGTTTATGTTTCTGATTTCATGCATTCATTGTTTAATCATAATAATTGTGGACAAGTGGTTAATGTTTAAAGTGTAGAAGTGGTTAAGGTTTTTGTGACAACTGATTCACCCACCCTCTCATTTGTATTTCAATAGTTGTATCTCTGGCACAAGTACACATCTTTATTATATTGCAAGAGAAAATCTCTCTCCGTGAGGTGGGATAGCATATCCTTTTATCAAAGAAGCCCTCTGTAGAGGTGGGATAATGTATCTCTTGAGCTAGTGTGCATCCTTTTATTTAAAATCCCTCTATGGAGGTGGGATGGTGTATCTCTTGAGCTAGTGCACATCCTTTTATTTCAAAAGTCATCTACGAAGGTGGGCTTGGATCTTGAGACTATTCTTCCTTAAGCATGTCTTTGGCAATTGTTGTGGCATAAGCCAAACCATCAGGTGTGTTTGCAGTGTGTTTGAGAAGGTGGGACTTAGCAATAAGCTCTTTCCATCGCCTTGTTTGCCATGTTTAAGACATATATTATGTCTATGGCATGCTATACGGTGCTCATGTTTTCCATGTGTCTTCCGTGTGTTTTCCCCCATGTGTGGTTTCATGGGTGTAGTGATGAGCTCCTCCCACAGTCAGGCTTTGTTTGGTGTGTTTTCCCTTGTGTGTGGTTTCAAGGCTATAGCAATGAACTCTTCCCACACTCAGGTTTTGTATGACATGTTTTCCCCATAGTGTAGTTTCAAGGGTGTAGCGATGAGCTCCTCCTACATTCTGGGATTTTGTGTGTTACAATTTATATATATATATGAAAATGAAAATGTTATATCTGTTAGTGTAGGTTTTTTATTCCTTCATAAGGTGTTTCCTACACATATTATTAAGCTTGCTTAGGTTAATAAAGTGAGTTTAATTAGGAGAGTGAGTTATGAGGTGTCACCTTCCTACAAGTGAGCATCCATTAGCTATCTTGGGAAGATGATTTTTCTATCTTTAGTCTGATAAATAGTTTCTTCTTATTGGTTGGTGTTGCCACCTCCATCCCTCTCTCTAGTTTATTTAAACTCACTACCTAGCTTGTATTTTGTAATTTCCATGCTATTGTTTTCTTTTTTGTGAGCAATCTATTCAGACTATTCTGATATGATCTCTTTTGCGGGTAAGTGCAAGAAGATGGGGGGCCAAAAAGGGGTCTTAAGTGGCCACTTTTTTTCTGAAATCAGGAAATACTGGCCTTGGATGAGAAATTGAGCATAGTTACACTCAAAATTTAGAGATGCAACCAAAACAATGTTCGTAGTGCTCCGAGTCTACTTTCTAAACTACTATTTTGTTTTGAAAATGGCATAGATTAAGGGGTTCAAAAGAGGGAGCCACAGAAATTGGTGTTGTTTCTGTCAAAAAAACATAACATAGCATGTTTTGTGGCTCCCTCAAAAGGTCAACTTTTTTTTGGTATTTTTAAAATCGCTTCGGTGAGAAATTAGCTAATAGCATGTAGTTTATGCCCGATTTTTCTGATAATTTTTTGATGAATATTTGATTTTTTACTAATTTTTAAAGTGGACACATCCTAAAAAACAGAATTTTGGCCGTGCTACCCCTATAAATTTTGAAAACTAATTGAAAATCATTTTTTTATTTTTTTAATATTTGTAGAATGGAGTCTAGTTTCTAAATATGTAATTTTTTTGAAATTTGAATGAATAGTTATTTTACTGGTTTTTGCATAAAAACGGACACACAAACAAAAGAAATTAAAGATGAAAGGCTTAACATTGTTAAAATGTGAAAAAAATCACATCGTCAAATAGTTAAGAGAAAGCCTAACATTACCCATGTGTTCGATTTGTTCAACCTTGAAACACGTGCAAATCTGAGGGTTAGCACGAACGAAATTATGTGAAATTTTGAAGAATACAGAAAAACACGTCTGTGACTGTTCATAAGGCACTCCAAGCCTTTGGGTTGGAAATCCAAAGCAAATCCCAAGCCCAAGGCTTGGGATTCCCAAAGCAAGAAATAACGCGAGCACGTTATAACGCGCTCGCGTTATTTACTGCCTTACATTTTTCCCGCAAGCCTGTCTTTTCCCATGTTTGACATAACGCGAGCGCGTTATAACGCGCTCGCGTTATGTCCCACTCAAATTTTTTTACATTCAAGGCTATTCATCATGAGGGTTAAGGCATAAAGGATAGAGTTGAAAGGTTTACGGATAAGGGATTAGCGTTTAAGGTATAGTATCGAGCCCGTTGAGGGTCTAGGAATAGGGATAGCGTTTAAGGTTTAGGGATGAGGGATGACAGATTACGGTTGAGGGTCGAGGGATCAAAGTTAAGGGTTGAGGGTTGAGGTTCAAGGGTCAAGGGTTTAGGGATAGGGTTTAGGGTCAAGGGATTAGGGTTAAAGTAGAGTGTGGAGGGTGTAAGGATTAGGGATAGGGTTGGAGGGTTTAGGGATAAGGGATTAGGGTTTAAGGTATAGTATCAAGTCTGTTGAGAGTTTAGGAATAGGGATAGCATTTAGGGATTAGGGATGAGGGATTATAGTTGAGGGATGATGGATTAGGGTTGAGGGT
This sequence comes from Cunninghamia lanceolata, assembly GCA_027924645.1. Classification (NCBI taxonomy): domain Eukaryota; kingdom Viridiplantae; phylum Streptophyta; class Pinopsida; order Cupressales; family Cupressaceae; genus Cunninghamia; species Cunninghamia lanceolata. Next base: position 3,437,959 of record BSBN01000463.1, on the reverse strand, counting down.
TGAGGGATTAGGGTTTAGGGATAAGGTTTAGGGTTGAGGGTTTAGGATTAGGGTTTAGGGTTGACGGATTAGCATTTAATGTCGAGGTTAGGGTTAGAGTGTTGAGGGTAGAGGGATTAGGGATAGGGTTTAGGGTTTAAGGTTTAAGGATTGAGGGTTGAGGCTTTAGGGATGAGGGTTTAAGGCTTAAGATATAGTGTCAAGTGTTGAGGGTGTAGGGATAGGGTTTAAGTTTTAAGGGTTAAGGGTTGAGGGATATGGATTAGGGTTTAAGGTATAGTGTTGAGGGTCGAGGGATTAGAGTTAAGGGTTGAGGGATTAGGGTTTGACGTTGAGGGTTGAGGGTTGAGGTTCGAGGGTCAAGGGTTTAGGGATAGGGTTGAGGGTCGAGGAATTAGGGTTAAAGTAGAGTGTGGATGGTATAAGGATTAGGAATAGGGTTGGAGGGTTTAGGGATAAGGGATTAGGGTTTAAGGTATATTATCGATTCTGTTGAGGGTGTAGGAATAGGGATAGCATTTAGGGTTTAGGGATGAAGGATTAGAGTCGGGGGATGACAGATTAGGGTTGAGGGTTGAGGGATTAGGGTTTAGGGATAAGGTTTAGGGTTGAGGGATGAGGGATTAGGGTTTAAGGTATAGTGTTGAGGGTTTAGGGATAGGGTTTAGGGTTGAGGGATTAGGATTTGACGTTGAGGGTTGAGGGTTGAGGTTCGAGGGTCAAGGGTTTAGGGATAGGGTTGAGGGTCGAGGAATTAGGGTTAAAGTAGAGTGTGGAGGGATGACGGATGATAGATTAGGGTTGAGGGTTGAGGGATTAGGGTTTGATGTTGAGGGTTGAGGGTTTAGGGTTAGGGTTGAGAGATGAGGGATCAGAGTTAAGGGTTGAGGGATTAGGGTTTGACGTCGAGGGCTGAGGTTCGAGGGTCAAGGGTTTAGGGATAGGGTTGAGGTTGAAGGGATTAGGGTTTAGGGACAAGGTTTAAGGTTAGGGTTGAGGGATTAGGGTTTAAGGTATAGTGTTGAGGGTTTAGGGATAGGGTTTAGGGTTGAGGGATTAGAGTGAAGGGTTGAGGGATTAGAATTTGGCGTTGAGGGTTTAGGGTTTAGGATCAGGGTTGAAGGTCGAGGGATTAGAGTTAAGGGTTGAGGGATTAGGGTTTGATGTTGAGGGTTGAGGGTTGAGGTTCGAGGGTCAAGGGTTTAGGGATAGGGTTGAGGGTCGAGGAATTAGGGTTAAAGTAGAGTGTGGAGGGATGACGGATGATAGATTAGGGTTGAGGGTTGAGGGATTAGGGTTTGATGTTGAGGGTTGAGGGTTTAGGGTTAGGGTTGAGAGATGAGGGATCAGAGTTAAGGGTCGAGGGATTAGGGTTTGACGTCGAGGGCTGAGGTTCGAGGGTCAAGGGTTTAGGGATAGGGTTGAGGTTGAAGGGATTATGGTTTAGGGACAAGGTTTAGGGTTAGGGTTGAGGGATTAGGGTTTAAGGTATAGTGTTGAGGGTTTAGGGATAGGGTTTAGGGTTGAGGGATTAGAGTGAAGGGTTGAGGGATTAGAATTTGGCGTTGAGGGTTTAGGGTTTAGGATCAGGGTTGAAGGTCGAGGGATTAGAGTTAAGGGTTGAGGGATTAGGGTTTGATGTTGAGGGTTGAGGGTTGAGGTTCGAGGGTCAAGGGTTTAGGGATAGGGTTGAGGGTCGAGGAATTAGGGTTAAAGTAGAGTGTGGAGGGATGACGGATGATAGATTAGGGTTGAGGGTTGAGGGATTAGGGTTTGATGTTGAGGGTTGAGGGTTTAGGGTTAGGGTTGAGAGATGAGGGATCAGAGTTAAGGGTCGAGGGATTAGGGTTTGACGTCGAGGGCTGAGGTTCGAGGGTCAAGGGTTTAGGGATAGGGTTGAGGTTGAAGGGATTAGGGTTTAGGGACAAGGTTTAGGGTTAGGGTTGAGGGATTAGGGTTTAAGGTATAGTGTTGAGGGTTTAGGGATAGGGTTTAGGGTTGAGGGATTAGAGTGAAGGGTTGAGGGATTAGAATTTGGCATTGAGGGTTTAGGGTTTAGGATCAGGGTTGAAGGTCGAGGGATTAGAGTTAAGGGTTGAGGGATTAGGGTTTGATGTTGAGGGTTGAGGGTTGAGGTTCGAGGGTCAAGGGTTTAGGGATAGGGTTGAGGGTCGAGGAATTAGGGTTAAAGTAGAGTGTGGAGGGATGACGGATGATAGATTAGGGTTGAGGGTTGAGGGATTAGGGTTTGATGTTGAGGGTTGAGGGTTTAGGGTTAGGGTTGAGAGATGAGGGATCAGAGTTAAGGGTTGAGGGATTAGGGTTTGACGTCGAGGGCTGAGGTTCGAGGGTCAAGGGTTTAGGGATAGGGTTGAGGTTGAAGGGATTAGGGTTTAGGGACAAGGTTTAGGGTTAGGGTTGAGGGATTAGGGTTTAAGGTATAGTGTTGAGGGTTTAGGGATAGGGTTTAGGGTTGAGGGATTAGAGTGAAGGGTTGAGGGATTAGAATTTGGCGTTGAGGGTTTAGGGTTTAGGATCAGGGTTGAAGGTCGAGGGATTAGAGTTAAGGGTTGAGGGATTAGGGTTTGATGTTGAGGGTTGAGGGTTGAGGTTCGAGGGTCAAGGGTTTAGGGATAGGGTTGAGGGTCGAGGAATTAGGGTTAAAGTAGAGTGTGGAGGGATGACGGATGATAGATTAGGGTTGAGGGTTGAGGGATTAGGGTTTGATGTTGAGGGTTGAGGGTTTAGGGTTAGGGTTGAGAGATGAGGGATCAGAGTTAAGGGTTGAGTGATTAGGGTTTGACGTCGAGGGCTGAGGTTCGAGGGTCAAGGGTTTAGGGATAGGGTTGAGGTTGAAGGGATTAGGGTTTAGGGACAAGGTTTAGGGTTAGGGTTGAGGGATTAGGGTTTAAGGTATAGTGTTGAGGGTTTAGGGATAGGGTTTAGGGTTGAGGGATTAGAGTGAAGGGTTGAGGGATTAGAATTTGGCGTTGAGGGTTTAGGGTTTAGGATCAGGGTTGAAGGTCGAGGGATTAGAGTTAAGGGTTGAGGGATTAGGGTTTGATGTTGAGGGTTGAGGGTTGAGGTTCGAGGGTCAAGGGTTTAGGGATAGGGTTGAGGGTCGAGGAATTAGGGTTAAAGTAGAGTGTGGAGGGATGACGGATGATAGATTAGGGTTGAGGGTTGAGGGATTAGGGTTTGATGTTGAGGGTTGAGGGTTTAGGGTTAGGGTTGAGAGATGAGGGATCAGAGTTAAGGGTTGAGGGATTAGGGTTTGACGTCGAGGGCTGAGGTTCGAGGGTCAAGGGTTTAGGGATAGGGTTGAGGTTGAAGGGATTAGGGTTTAGGGACAAGGTTTAGGGTTAGGGTTGAGGGATTAGGGTTTAAGGTATAGTGTTGAGGGTTTAGGGATAGGGTTTAGGGTTGAGGGATTAGAGTGAAGGGTTGAGGGATTAGAATTTGGCGTTGAGGGTTTAGGGTTTAGGATCAGGGTTGAAGGTCGAGGGATTAGAGTTAAGGGTTGAGGGATTAGGGTTTGATGTTGAGGGTTGAGGGTTGAGGTTCGAGGGTCAAGGGTTTAGGGATAGGGTTGAGGGTCGAGGAATTAGGGTTAAAGTAGAGTGTGGAGGGATGACGGATGATAGATTAGGGTTGAGGGTTGAGGGATTAGGGTTTGATGTTGAGGGTTGAGGGTTTAGGGTTAGGGTTGAGAGATGAGGGATCAGAGTTAAGGGTTGAGGGATTAGGGTTTGACGTCGAGGGCTGAGGTTCGAGGGTCAAGGGTTTAGGGATAGGGTTGAGGTTGAAGGGATTAGGGTTTAGGGACAAGGTTTAGGGTTAGGGTTGAGGGATTAGGGTTTAAGGTATAGTGTTGAGGGTTTAGGGATAGGGTTTAGGGTTGAGGGATTAGAGTGAAGGGTTGAGGGATTAGAATTTGGCGTTGAGGGTTTAGGGTTTAGGATTAGGGTTGAAGGTCGAGGGATTAGAGTTAAGGGTTGAGGGATTAGGGTTTGATGTTGAGGGTTGAGGGTTGAGGTTCGAGGGTCAAGGGTTTAGGGATAGGGTTGAGGGTCGAGGAATTAGGGTTAAAGTAGAGTGTGGAGGGATGACGGATGATAGATTAGGGTTGAGGGTTGAGGGATTAGGGTTTGATGTTGAAGGTTGAGGGTTTAGGGTTAGGGTTGAGAGATGAGGGATCAGAGTTAAGGGTTGAGGGATTAGGGTTTGACGTCGAGGGCTGAGGTTCGAGGGTCAAGGGTTTAGGGATAGGGTTGAGGTTGAAGGGATTAGGGTTTAGGGACAAGGTTTAGGGTTAGGGTTGAGGGATTAGGGTTTAAGGTATAGTGTTGAGGGTTTAGGGATAGGGTTTAGGGTTGAGGGATTAGAGTGAAGGGTTGAGGGATTAGAATTTGGCGTTGAGGGTTTAGGGTTTAGGATCAGGGTTGAAGGTCGAGGGATTAGAGTTAAGGGTTGAGGGATTAGGGTTTGATGTTGAGGGTTGAGGGTTGAGGTTCGAGGGTCAAGGGTTTAGGGATAGGGTTGAGGGTCGAGGAATTAGGGTTAAAGTAGAGTGTGGAGGGATGACGGATGATAGATTAGGGTTGAGGGTTGAGGGATTAGGGTTAGGGTTGAGAGATGAGGGATCAGAGTTAAGGGTTGAGGGATTAGGGTTTGACATCGAGGGCTGAGGTTCGAGGGTCAAGGGTTTAGGGATAGGGTTGAGGTTGAAGGGATTAGGGTTTAGGGACAAGGTTTACCGTTAGGGTTGAGGGATTAGGGTTTAAGGTATAGTGTTGAGGGTTTAGGGATAGGGTTTAGGGTTGAGGGATTAGAGTGAAGGGTTGAGGGATTAGAATTTGGCGTTGAGGGTTTAGGGTTTAGGATCAGGGTTGAAGGTCGAGGGATTAGAGTTAAGGGTTGAGGGATTAGGGTTTGATGTTGAGGGTTAAGGTTCGAGGGTTTGATGTTGAGGGTTGAGGGTTGAGGTACATTTCGGTGTGACATTTAAATTGTCTTGCCGATATACACTGTAAAGGTTATTTTGTGGACTTTCAAGGATTTTTTCACTTGTGTTAATGTTCAACTTGTTTCGCTCTGCATAAAGGGATTACGGTTTGACGTTGAGGGCTGAGGTTCGAGGGTCAAGGGTTTAGGGATAGGGTTGAGGTTGAAGGGATTAGGGTTTAGGGACAAGGTTGAGGTTGAGGGATTAGGATTTGACATTGAGGGTTGAGGGTCAAGGGATCAGAGTTGAGGGTTTAGGGTTTAGAGATCTATAGCAGGACAAAACGCGAGCGCGTTATAACGCGCTCGCGTTTTGTAATTCTACTAAAACGGTAAAAAAGTGGTTACCCCCGTGATCCAGGCCCACATGCTCTATTTTCTTACTGATTCTGCGCATGCTCCGACAAAAAAGAAGTGCTTTCATGCTATTGGGAAGTTCACATGCACATTTGACACATTGTACCACCTTTGCATGATCTTTCCACCACCTTTTCTGCTTTGCCAACTTGAGAAGGAGGAAATAACATAGTTTTCAAACCAAATTTGATATATATCTATACAAGTTTCAATTTTTGTAGTATTGCAATGTTAATTTTGATTCAATTTTAAGAATTTAACATTGAAAAGGAAGCAAGTGGTGAAAAACTCAAATTGTTGAGGAGTTTGATGCAAGAAGATAAAAACACTACATAATTGGGTACTCTCTCCATTCAAATCTTCATTTTTTAGGTATGTCAAGTCTTTACATGCATGTTCTTTACATTTTCCTTATTTCAGATTGAATTACTTTATCATGCATTATCATACATGTTTAAAATAGACACATTTCCAATCAAGAAAGCAACCTACAATCTCACATGATGCCATGTATATTTTCTACACTTGGGCTCTTTAATAATTATGTGTAATAAACAAACCTTAGTTCATACCATGATGTCAAACTATACAAGAATAAATCCTTACAACATAAAAAAAATACAATCCCACTATTATCATGTATTCATTTCTTAGGAACTAATATTGGTCTCTTTATCATGCTACAGACAAATTCTCCGTCATGCCGAGGAAACGATCAAGAATTAAACCAACACAGGAAGAGATAGAAGCTAAGAATGCAAAGAAAGCAATGGCTATGAGGGAACTTCGTGAGAAGAGGAAATTGGACACGATAAATGAAGACATACCAATTGAAGAGGAACCACAACCATCACAAAGAGATATGGTATTGGCGGCACAAAGAGAATGAATGCAAAAACTTCGTGGTACGAGAGATTTAAATACTATAGTTGGAGACACATCCTTTATCGCAAGACAACATGTAGGGACACCATCTACCACATCTCAAGTTGAGAGTACATCATCACTCACATGTGATGAAGGAGGTACGCCATCGTTCCCACCTCAACCTCAAGGTATGTCATCTATTCCATCTTCGATCGAAGGTATGCCATCTAACCCATCTCATTTAAATATTGATGAAATTCCTAATGTTGAGATGAATTTACCTAACTTGACACCACCTAGAATTTTGCATAGAAAGCCAAAGTATTTGATTGATATTGATGAGAATATTTTGCAGCCAATGGAAGGTAAGATTCCAAAACGCACTTGTAGAAGATATGCTAATAAGATTTGGAGATTGTTCTTTGAAAAGTTAAATGAGACTGCAAGATGTCAACTATTCGTTGAAATGATGCGAAGTATAAAGTATAGGTCTATCATGAAGATTCTTGGGTTGAGAACATCATAGGCTTCAAGTGAAAAATCTATTGTCAAGAATCTAATGAGTGCGTATGAGAGTGTGGGTAACACCTCACGCACAAAAGATAGTAATGCAACACGGCGTGTGATTACATCGACTATAGTAAGTAGTCAAACGAGGAAAGCTCGTCTTATTAGAAAGACAAGTCAAAAATTGAGAATTAATAGGAAAACTTTATCAAGAGCCGTTGGAAGACGCCAAAGAATTGAGGACACTAATGCCAATGAATTATGGGCGTTCTCGGGGAGACTACCACGAAAAGATAAACCAATTGTTGAAGCATTGAGGTCACTAATTGAAGACTTTTGGAAGAATTACACAAGGGTATCTCCGAATCAAAGGGATGTGGTAAGAAGGAGAATTGGTAGTCAGAACCGCGAGCCACATCCAAAGCATTTTTTGGATGAGACTCAAACACAGTTTTATGGTAAATTTCTAGAGAAGTATCCTCAAATTAAAATTTGTCAAAGATATTTTGAAATGCTAAAACCTTTCTATGTTAAGATAAATCACACACGCACTACTTGTTGTTGTAGATTACATATTGAATTTTCTAACCATTTTGATGCTTATAGGTCTATATGTTTAGATATGCATACTAACAATGATTTGCAGGGTTGTACCATATGTGCCCCACCAACATCTTCAAGAGATTTCATATCAAGAATTTTATGTGAAAGAGAGGAAGGTCAAATATTCTACAAGAAATTATGCTTGGATGGCACATGTCATCGTTGCGGTGGCTTGCAACATTTGCCAATATGTGAACATATGGAAATAACACATGCGGTTGGAAATGAACTAGTAGAATTTGGCAAGTATAAAACAGTGGCATACAATACAAAAGATGGTAAAGAAGCAAAGAGGTGTGAATTAGTTATTGAAAAGATTCCAGTGTATCAGTTTATGCCTATATTTCGTGACAGCATAGTGTATGAGTATGCAAGACATGCCCATAGAGCTCGATGGTTGGACTTGCAATTCAAGTTATGCAAGGACACATTTCCAGTTGGTAGCATTGTTTCAGTCGTCGACTTTGCAGAGAACTACAGTCTACAACCACAGCGTGAGGTGCAATCACAATATTACAACTCCACACAGGTTTCTATATTTGTGCACATCGCATTCATTCATGCGAATGATAGTACAGAGGATGACAGAAAGATCATAAGGGAGTATCATTTCTATATTAGTGATGATCGTACGCATTCTACGGAGTTCGTGCAAGGTTGCTTTCAGGTGTTCTATAATGATTTGGCTAGAAGGGGCATATCATTCAGTCAGCATATCATATGGTCAGATAATTGTGCATCACAATTCAAGAACTCGCAGAATTTCTATTGGCTGAGTAGGAGGCATAATTTTACAGGTATTCAACATATGTGGAACTTTTGTGAGGCCGGGCATGGAAAGGGGGAGCATGATGGTGCAGGAGCATGTATCAAAAGAGCCATAGCACGAGAAGAGTTAAAGTATAAAGACAATGCAAAGTTGACAGATGCAAAATCGATTGTCGAGTGGTGTAATGCTTCCATGGGTCCAGGTAATGAAGGTAAGTCTTTAGTTCGTAGATTTTTTTGGTTGATAGATGATACTAACATTGCACCATATGAGGACTGTTGTACACTGACAGGATCAAATGAGATGCACTCTTTCAGAAGTTCAATTGCAGGTTCATGGAGTATCCATACACGAAAGATGTCATGCTTTTGTTCTTCCTGTACAATTCAAGTCTGGGATGAGTGCGAGTCAAAGGAGTGGGTTGACGAATGGCAGTTAAGTTATCTTAGCCCACTTGACACGTATCGACCCCCGACGGCACTGGAACTAACACAGATGGAATCGTCAGTTGACTTTGACCACATATCAGATTTAGTTCAACCAGGTAATATAGGGCACATATATGCATCTAATTTCATCTAGTTCAACCAGGTAATGTCATCTTACTTTGTAGTGTTTTTGTAATGTTGACTAATTTCATCTAATTTGCTACACATATCAATGTAGGACACGTATATGCAGTTATTGCAGATGAAGATAATGAAGAGGGAACAGATTATTACTTATGCCGTTGTGTTGAGGCCAAAAAGAAATTGGAGGCCCCTGTTACAGATGGAGAAAACATCGAATACCCTACAGGATCAGTGGTTATTACTGGAACATGGCTTAGAAGGTACCCACATAAGAGTGTTAATATTTGGCTATTTCAGGACTTTGACATGCATCGAAAGATTCTTCATTACTCGAACCTTGTCGTGGCATCCAATGTTCATTTGATAAAGTATCGGGGTAGACCTTTGAACAAAATATTGTGGAAGGTGCGTGAGTCTGACCATGAAGCAATACTTGACACAATAAAGAGTAGAGCAGATCCAGATGGTTCATTGGATTAATTTGTAAGTATTCACATTGATTTTGTAAAGTTATGTTACATTGAGTTGTAAGTATGCACATTAATTTGTAAGGTTTGTCTTTTTTTATTTCCTCCTGCATTTTTACACATATGTACACATTTTTCCATCATCATGTTATGCATTTTTGGTGTCCTGCTCCTGATGCGACCAAACTCATAACTCACCCTACTAGACACCATTTGATGATCTCTCCAACACTCTGGATCCAGGGCGCCCAATCATGATGATGACCTATATACCATTCTCCCAAGGCGCTCATAATGAATGAATGATAAGGAGCGCCTTGACCTCTATAATCAAGGTGATTTTAAGTCACTTTGAGTCATTTGGGGTCAGTTTGAGTCTTTGAGTCATGTTGCAAAAAAGTGTCAATGTTGTCAAGTTACACAAAGCAACCTTTGCATTTTTGGTGTCTTGCTCGTGATGTGACCAAAATGACTGTTCCAACGCATTCAGATGGGTACATTTACGCTAGGCATGGTCCTATTTTTCACCCAAACATGTCGAAACAATCTGAGCTACATTGTACCAACGATATCCCTGAAGAGTCCAAAGTGCAAAAAGGTAGCAATCTTTGACGAGATGTTACTCAAAAACTGTGTCACTTAGAAACATTCCGTCTGAGGCAACGGGATCACGTAGAGTGCCTCTACAATAACCTCTCTCAGTTTTTTATAGCTCTTAGGCATTTTCCCGTGGTGAAAGGTTTTCTGTTGCCCCAAAAATCGTCAGAAGGAGGCAGTATAAAGTTGCAAAGGGGTGTAACTTTCGTCCTGCTCCTGATGCGACCAAACTGACTGTTCCAATGCGTCCGAATGGGTACATTTATGCTAGGCATGGTCCTATTTCTCACCCAGACATGTCGAAACAGTTGGAGCTACATTGTACCGACGATATCCCTGAAGAGTCCAAAGTGTAAAAAGGCAGCAATCTTTGACGAGATGTTACTCAAAAACTGTGTCACTTAGAAACATTCCATCTGAGGCAACGGGATCACGTAGAGTGCCTCTACAATAACCTCTCTCAGTTTTTTATAGCTCTTAGGCATTTGCCCATGGTGAAAGGTTTTCTGTTGCCCCAAAAATCGTCAGAAGGAGGCAGTGTAAAGTTGCAAAGGGGTGTAACTTTCGTCCTGCTCCTGATGCGACCAAACTAACTGTTCCAACGCATCTGAATGGGTATATTTATGCTAGGCATGGTTCTATTTCTCACCCAGACATGTCGAAACAGTCGGAGCTACATTGTACCGACGATATCCCTGAAGAGTCCAAAGTGCAAAAAGGCAGCAATCTTTGACGAGATGTTACTCCAAAATCGTGTCACTTAGAAACATTCCGTCTGAGGCAACGGGATCACGTAGAGTGCCTCTACAATAACCTCTCTCGGTTTTTTATAGCTCTGAGGCATTTGCCCGTGGTGAAAGGTTTTCTGTTGCCCCAAAAATCGTCAGAAGGAGGCAGTGTAAAGTTGCAAAGGGGTGTAACTTTCGTCCTGCTCCTGATGCGACCAAACTGACTGTTCCAACGCGTCTGAATGGGTACATTTATGCTAGGCATGGTCCTATTTCTCACCCAAACATGTCGAAACAGTCGCAGCTACATTGTACCGACGATATCCCTGAAGAGTCCAAAGTGCAAAAAGGCAGCAATCTTTGACGAGATGTTACTCGAAAACCGTGTCACTTAGAAACATTCCGTCTGAGGCAACGGGATCACGTAGAGTGCCTCTACAATAACCTCTCTCGGTTTTTTATAGCTCTGAGGCATTTGCCCGTGGTGAAAGGTTTTCTGTTGCCCCAAAAATCGTCAGAAGGAGGCAGTGTAAAGTTGCAAAGGGGTGTAACTTTCGTCCTGCTCCTAATGCGACCAAACTGACTGTTCCAACGCATCCGACTGGGTACATTTATGCTAGGCATGGTCCTATTTCTCACCCAAACATGTCGAAACAGTCGGAGCTACATTGTACCGACGATATCCCTGAAGAGTCCAAAGTGCAAAAAGGCAGCAATCTTTGACGAGATGTTACTCGAAAACTGTGTCACTTAGAAACATTCCGTCTGAGGCAACAGGATCACGTAGAGTGCCTCTACAATAACCTCTCTCGGTTTTTTATAGCTCTGAGGCATTTGCCCGTGGTGAAAGGTTTTCTGTTGCCCCAAAAATCGTCAGAAGGAGGCAGTGTAAAGTTGCAAAGGGGTGTAACTTTCGTCCTGCTCCTGATGCGACCAAACTGACTGTTCCAACGCGTCCGAATGGGTACATTTATGCTAGGCATGGTCCTATTTCTCACCCAAACATGTCGAAACAGTCGGAGCTACATTGTACCGATGATATCCCTGAAGAGTCCAAAGTGCAAAAAGGCAGCAATCTTTAACGAGATGTTACTCAAAAATTGTGTCACTTAGAAACATTCCATCTGAGGCAACGGGATCATGTAGAGTGCCTCTACAATAACCTCTCTCAATTTTTTATTGCTCTGAGGCATTTGCCCATGGTGAAAGGTTTTCTGTTGCCCCAAAAATCATCAGAAGGAGGCAGTGTAAAGTTGCAAAGGGGTGTAACTTTCGTCCTGCTCCTGATGCGACCAAACTAACTGTTCCAACGCGTCTGAATGGGTACATTTATGCTAGGCATGGTCCTATTTCTCACCCAAACATGTCGAAACAGTCGGAGCTACATTGTACCGACGATATCCCTGAAGAGTCCAAAGTGCAAAAAGGCAGCAATCTTTGACGAGATGTTACTCGAAAATCGTGTCACTTAGAAACATTCCGTCTGAGGCAACGGGATCACGTAGAGTGCCTCTACAATAACCTCTCTCGGTTTTTTATAGCTCTGAGGCATTTGCCCGTGGTGAAAGGTTTTCTGTTGCCCCAAAAATCGTCAGAAGGAGGCAGTGTAAAGTTGCAAAGGGGTGTAACTTTCGTCCTGCTCCTGATGCAACCAAACTGATTGTTCCAACGCGTCCGAATGGGTACATTTATGCTAGGCATGGTCCTATTTCTCACCCAAACATGTCGAAACAGTCGGAGCTACATTGTACCGACGATATCCCTGAAGAGTCCAAAGTGCAAAAAGGCAGCAATCTTTGACGAGATGTTACTCGAAAACCGTGTCACTTAGAAACATTCCGTCTGAGGCAACGAGATCACGTAGAGTGCCTCTACAATAACCTCTCTCAGTTTTTTATAGCCCTGAGGCATTTGCCCATGGTGAAAGGTTTTCTGCTGCCCCAAAAATCGTCAGAAGGAGGCAATGTATTAAGTCAGGATGAAAGCCTATTCACTCTAGGCGCCTGTTTTTGACCAAATCACACATGCGCCTTGAACAACTCTATCTTCAAGGCGCTTTTCTCTAATCTCTGTAACTCTCCAAATCCACTAAGGTGCAAATTTTACCTCTTGGGCTCAAGATATAGGTTCTTCATCCAAGGCGCCAGAATGGTCCAAAGGCGCATTTCACCTCTAACCTCACCTCTGACCTTACTTGGAGGCGCTAAACCTCATCTCATTGCTCTCCTCCATTACAAGCGCTCACTTACCTCAATCTTGGGCGCATACCAACATCCCAACATCCAAATCACCTAGGCGCTCAAAACCTTCAAGACACAAGGTGCATTTTATGATCAAACAAGGTATCTCCTGAACAAGGCGCTCATAGTCTCATCAGAGCGTTAATCATCATCATGAGCACTCATATTGTTCTAGGCGCACAGTTATCTCTGGAATGCTCAAGGCGCACATACCCTTCTCTAGGCTAGTTTACACTTATTCAAGGCACTCATTCCAAACTTACATGAACTACTCATTACAAGACGCACAAACTAGATGATCCTAGGGCATAAGGGCGCTCATAGGAGTTGTTATGTGTCATTTTGGCCAAAGTTTTCTGGAGCAGTGAAGACATTAGGAAGGGGATGATCGTTTGGATAGTTTTGAATGCTTTATTTCTCCTTGTTTAAACTAGGTGCTCACTGAGGATTGGAGTAGCCTTTGCACCCTCACATCACGTTAATCGGCGTTTCAGAGGCAATCATAGTATAGGAAGATTTGCGCCTTGAAGAAGAGAGTTATCTGGTGAGTGCTTAGGAGTTCTGGCGCCTAGGGGAAAGGTCTAGGTAGAGCGCCTTCAGACTTTGACAGTGAAGTGCCTTAAGGAGTTGGATGATGTTTTTGCCTAGAGTGGAGATGATGTTTTTAGCGCCTTAAGGATGATGATGGAGCGCTTTGGAGTCAGGTTAGTCTGGAGCACCTTAAGAAGGTAAAGCACTTCAAATGTAAACACAAGTGTTTTGAGCGCCCTAATGAGAAGTTGTCTTGGCACCATAAGTTGTTCAAACGAAGATATGCGCCTTGGATAGTTGCAAAGACCTAATTTAGCGCCCAAGGTTGGAAGACTCTTTGTGAGCGCCCAGTGTTTGAAAGCTCTTTGTGTTTGGTGCATTAAAATGAATTTGGCACCTAAATAGTATTGAAACACTCAACTGAGTGCCTAAAGCCCATGAGAGAAGTGATATGCGCCTTGATAGGAATATCATGGAAGATGAGTTTACTGAATGGCGCCTTGAATGACTTGGTTGATTAAGTGTTTTAGCACCTAGATATGGGATGAATCATTGAGCGCCTTTGGTTGAGATGATGTCAGCACCTTTGAGATTATAACACCTTGGAGTCAAGTTCGAAGGAGCACCTTGAGAAGGTAAAACACTTCAAATGTTTTCAAGGAATTGGAGAAGTCACTTAGTGCCTAGAAGGAATTCCAGAGCAAGAGGGTTGGAGCGCCTTGAGCTTCAAGTCAGATATGCGCCTAGACCTCTACCCTTTAGCAAGTTGAAGCCCTCTGAGCCTTGACAACGTGAGAATGCCTTATAGTGAATATGCGCCTTGGGCAAGGTTGAATACAAAGTTGAGGAGTATATCATAATGAGTAAGTGCACTGTAGGGTTAGATGATAAAGACTAGTGCCTTGAGTGTCTTGGTCAAAATTTTGACGTGAGAAGTCTTGCAAGATCAAACCCTGGAGTGCGCCTTAGAGAGAACCTATTGATCCTTTGCTTTGACAAGATTTGGGCGCCAGAATGATCCTTAATAAATGGAATGTATCTACACCAATTTTGCGCCTTTAGGGAAGTGATGGTGGCCAGAATGATCCTTAATCTCATGTTTGTGCGCCTAGGTCTAGAAGCAAGATTTGAGCGCCTTAGGATAGGGTTTTTTGCACCTTGTCTTGGAGAGTGAATTTGCGCCTTGGATGATGTTGAAGCGCCTTGGGATGAAATGCGCCCAAACTTATAGAGGGCCTTCAGTGAGGGAGTTGAAGAGAGTGCTTAGAGGAAGGATAGCCTTAAGATCAAACTAAGTACTTAGAAACCTAAGATTAGCGCCTTATTTGAAGTTATACACCTATTCTGGCGCCAGAGAGTGAGTTTGAGTGTGAAGAAGTGAATGTCTGCGCCTTGAAGGGGATACAAAGGGAAGATGATGCACCTTGATGGGTTGATGATGGAAATTTGTGTTTTGGAGCTAAATGTGCGCCTTGAAGGAGATAGTGCATAGAGGTACAATGAATCTTCCGGAGAACATGGATAGACAACTAAGTCTCCAACTTGAGTCTTCTAAGTGAATTGGATAATGAAGAGAGTCTAGTCATTTTGGGCGCTAGTATCAGGATGAATCATCCAAAATGGGTGCCTAGAACTAGAAGGCGCCAATGCATGAGTTCAAGGATCCTCCATTGGAGCACCTAGCCCAGATGGCTATAGATTGAAAGTTTTAAAGCTAAGTGATGTCTCTTACGTGAATTCCTAGCCCAGGTGCATGTGTTGGGAAAAACTCTTTGGCTCTGGCGCCTAGAATTGGGAGCTTTGTAAGATGCACCAATTGATGAAACATTTCCATTTTGCGCCTAGAATAGAACTCTCTCACATAGTTGGAATTGACTTGATAGAAGGAGATAAGTCTTAAGGACTAGTTTGGCGCCTCACTTGCCTATCTCACCTTTGAAATGTGCTTTGGTTGATGATCATCATTGATGGAACCTAGTGAAATGTAAAGCTATTTGCATCTCCAGAGGATCAAAATTAGATTAGGAGATCATCCATGCAGTTGAGATTGACAGAGAAGTGTTAAAGGAATCACTTCAAATGGGCGCCTAAGCTAGTTGAGGCGCATATCAATTCCACTGTAACTCCAGACTGACGCTTAGGATCCAGTCATCTCCTAAGGCGCAGTTCCATTCACCCATGACCTCGCTTGGCGTCTAAAACTTGGAAACTCCTTTGGAAAGCTCCTGTTGCGCCTAGAAGATGAGTTTGGGATATCAACTTGCAAAAGGCTTAGAAACTCTTCAAAGATGCTAGGCACAATCCCATGGCACTGGAGCTCAGTTTTGGTGCCTTCAAGGAATAGCACATGAAGGAACTTGGGAGGTCAGGTGCTTGTAAAAGGGAACACCTTGGAACATCTTCCAGGGGTTGAAGTAGTAAGAAAACATCAAGTGAGTCTAGGCGCACTCCCTTGTGTGAACAGTTTAGCTCTGGCGCCTAGCCACAGAGTGAGCCAGAAGAAGTAGTTTGGACATTAGAAGATAGGCGCTCATTCTACAATGAAGCATTCCACCTTCCTAATCAACAAAGACTTGCAAGAATTGACAAAGGAAGCTAAGGCGCACCTTCTACTTGTTTCCACCTCCAGAATGCGCCTAACCTTGAAAGGGGGTTCAAAGATGTTTGTTAGACCTTTTCACTCAAGGCACTCACCTTAGGCGCACTTTCTAAGTCCTTGTCACCTCAAGGAAACACCTAGTTTGGAAGGCGCTTGCCCTGTTCTCCACTCCTTTCAATTGGCACCTAGAACACAGAATGCATGAAAGGAGCGCCTAGACTCCAGAGGGCTGATTTGGGCGCCTAGCATTTAAAACACTTTCATAATGATGATGTTTTGGCGCCTACTCTTGGAAACAATCCAGAGCATCCATAAACTCTAATTGGCACCTAATGTTGACAAGGCGCAACTTCAGGAGGAGGTCACCTCAACTTGGCGCCCAAGTCAGAAAAACCTGTAAATCCTTCAAATATGCGCCTACCTTGTGAGGTGATGAGTTGAACATTCCAAATCTTCAAATGTTGCTCAAATAAGGAAGACATTGTAACATCAAGGCTTCAAGGCCTGTCCTTGTATTTCCATTGAATGAGTTGTACTTCATGCTATTGAAAGCATTTTCCATGTAATAAGACATTGCAAGTTGATTGAATCAAGTAACAAGACAAGTACCCAACTCTAATGTTGTTTCATTCAAATAGTTATCTTGATGTATATCTTTATGTTATTGAAGTAGTTGATGAATTGTTAGCAAGTAAAAGTGTTTAAGTAAGGAAAATTTTTCGTAGAACTAGTTGGGTATCTTACACTTACACCATGCCTATCCATCAAACATCACAATGCAATCAAAATCCTAACAACATGCCCATGATCCAAGATCAAGTGTAATCATGCAAAGATATTATCAATCACAAGCCTATTAAGAATGAACTAGAGTCTTCTAGTACCATACTTTTCCATCAAACACCATCATGTAATCCATGGCCTATCAAGCCTATCAAAGAAAATGCAAACATCCTATGTAATACAATCAGACTTTAAATATTTGAAGTAGCCATCTACAAATATCCATTCAAAAGTGGATTTATAATGCAAGTATGGACGCCATCAATAAAAAAGATTTGTATTAACCAAATATCCATATACGCATACATCAATATCTGTCGATATAAGTATAACATATATACAAAATAGCCATATAGGCTTACAAGAATGCCATATAGGCATACAATGTCAACTATGTACAATACAAAATATATGTCCACAAATGCCATATAGGCATACAACAGAGGAACACAATAAAAAGTCATTCCCCTCTAGCTGGTGAAGAGAATAAATCACGAGCAGCCTTTGATCTTCTAGGGGATGGAGACATGCATGTGGGTGGTCTACTACGAACCCGAGGGCTACTTCTCCTATTTAGTTCTTCCTGCACCTTTACCTGTTACAAAAAAAAGTATAGATATTAATATATAGAAATTACATGTTATAAAAAAATGAAACATTTAACAAAATAATCACTTACCGCTAACATATAATCTGTCTGCTCGCTTGCCTCAGTAGCAGGAAAAGGCCCTGGTGATGTCATGTCCTATAGAAACCATCCAGATAGAAATTAAACTTCAAATCAATAATCTTTTGATTTTTCAAAAATAGACAACTATAACAATGAATGTAAATTGAAATTTACTAATCTGCCTCATACCCCTGTCAATGCCATAGAGCTATGAATCGCAGAGGCCACACCCTGCTCCATTGCCCTATGAACATGGGGAGGTGTATCCGCAGCCTGCATCATCTGGAAATAAAACAACATTATTCAATTACGAAAACTATAATAGTGATGCAAATCATGGCTCCTAACATACACACACGCTCATCTAAACATGGAAGTACACACAATAAAACACACAAATCACATACAAAAATTTAGTAAGTATAATTCATTCATTAAACTATTTATATTATTACCTCCGTAAAGCTTTGAAGTCCACCACCGCTGGCAGGTGTTGCCATGAAATCTACAGTGTTAACCTATTCAACATCCAAAATCAGAAATTAGAATACCATTCATATAACGATGCTATTCACATGTAATATTTATAATTGTTTACTAGTTACATACCTCGACAGTAGATGATCTAGTGAAAAATGTAGGTGGAGAACCACTAAAAACTGCATCGACGCTATGACCCTGAAATTTCATTAAAATCATCAATTTAAATTAGTTAATCTTGTATTTCAAAAATAAAATTTAATAAATTAAATTCAATAAACTTGCTAATATTTACCTGAGTATCAAGGCCGAAAGTCTCACTCAGGAGGGTATCTGTCATCGCCATCTGCTCAGCTGCAGATGTAGCCTGTGCACCTGCGTCCTGACTGTCCATGGGGTCATAACCACAGGCTGACCCGCAAGCCTGGCAAGTATGCGGTGGGACCCTACTCCTCGCACTATCTCCCAACCCACTCTGTGTTGCAGGATCGGCATGCTCTATGATGCTCTGGGTCAAGGCACTAATCGACCTCAGTGTATCGACCTCAACACTCTCCTTCACAATGGAAGGAATAGAAACATGCTCGTGGGCTGGTCTGCTGATTACTCGTCTCACTACCCGCTGTGGGTCAAGACGTGCCCCTGGTCTATCCTGTGCTGAGCCCCCACCTCTACCCTGGAAGTCCCGCATATCAAAATAGTTTGGCACTTTATTGAGGACAAACTCGGAGTAGAGTTTCCTCAAAAAGTATTGCGGGACCTCATTGTTATTGCATGGAGGATGGTCAAAAACCATCCACCACCTCTGCCCGAAATTGTCCCTTATCGCTTGGTTGTTGCACCAATGGATAGGGAACCTCTTGCATGTAATGGGTGGAGGTTGATTTGTTTGTGGGTTTGTGAAAATTGAACACAAGTCTACTTTTGTAATTTGTAATTTTTTGACATCTTGGTATGACAATTTATCTGCATAGTAATCTCTAAACTCTCTCTTTTTATCGGTCCAACTAGTTATTTGCTTGCTAATTGAATTTACATTTGATAACATAGACTCAAGAGATTCGGCAAGCGTGGACCTATGCAAGGTTGAAGTGGAAGGATCTTTCAACCTTGCAATTATATCTTCAATTTGTTTTTTGTTGTTTTCAATTTCCCTCATTATATTATCTTGTATTCCAGGGGCATGTCGAGGAATGAATGGAGGAGGTTGTTGTTCTGCAGGTATTTCTTCCTCAAGATTTTGTGGATTTTGAGGAGGAGGAGGAGGTGCATTAACATTTCCTACAATTAATAAAATATGCATCAAAAATCAACACAAAACCTACCTATTTAGGAAGAAATTCAAACAAAAAAACAAAGATAACTCACCCCTTTGGCGTGCTCGACGTCGCGGCGGCATTTCGGCGATGAATCGACAAATCTTTTGTGTTGAACGGTGTTTTGTAGAACGCGAGCGCGTTTTTGAAGGGTTTTAAGCCGCGGGCAGAGGAAAAACTCACAATGAAATAAAATAAAATGAAATGACAGCATTTTTTTTTATATATAAAGCTCTTTATAACGCGAGCGCGTTATAACGCGCTCGCGTTATAACGCGCTCGCGTTATGGCTCGGCAATGACGAGCCTTAGGCTTGTCATTGCCAAGCCATAACGCGAGCGCGTTAGCGCGTTATAACGCGCTCGCGTTATGCCTAAATTTTTTTTCAAAATTTTTTGGCCACTTTTTGGCCCCCCATCTTTTTGCACTTACCCTTGCAATCTTATATTTGTGCTTGCCTTTAGCTTTCTAGATTTTGGGTTGTGATTTCATAACAAAATCTAACAATATTATTGTCTTCATCATGTTTTGCATGACTACTCTCATGTCTTCATCATGTTTTGCATGTCTTCAATACTATCTTCTCTGTGTCTTGCATGTCTGTTTCTGTCTTCATTGTGTTTTACGTGTCTATGATGAGTCTTCTAGTGTTTACATGAGATTGGGGCCTAGAAATAGTTCCTCAATCTTGGTGTATGCCTTAGCTTCAAGTGCCTGACATGTTTGATGTGTTTTTTACCATAATTTAATGCATGTATGGGTTGTAAGGTCATACATACATTAAAGTGGGGGCTAAATGTTATGTATAAAATGTCCCCCTGGGACTTTTACCTCCTAAGTTTATCTCTTGGGTCCCTTAATTTTAATCATGCATCTTAGAAATGAATCCCAAAGAAAAATCCCCTGAAACCCATGACAAATGGGACTTAGGGGACATCCGTGATCTTAATCCAGTCCTAAAATAGGTCCTTGGACAAGGGCACCCGTGCCCTTGTCCTACCCTATTTTGTTAGGGTCCCAAATTTGAATGTTGATTGGTGACTATTAAAAGGTTTCCATTGTCAGCATCTTAAGTTTGAATTATGAATATTTAGCGGGAATGCATATATAAACATGTTTAGGACTTCATTTTACAACTAGATGGATATTGTGAACTTGTGATCTTATGCTAAGGATACTCAAGGCTTTGATTGTGTTACAAAGCAGTATTATGTTGTGTTCATGTTTGTTGCAGATTTGTCTTCATCAATCCATCTCCTCATGGCATGAAAGATCTTCATCTCCTCATGAGAGCTTCACCTCTGAGGTGAAATTTACTTTATATTTCAATAATTTATCATACATTGCTTTTTTCCTCTATCCTGCAAGGACACACATTCTCTATCTAACAATAGTGTTGGAAGAATTGAATGCCATTCTAGGGCTTGAGTGAGGCAAGATCCTAGACACCACAACGTCCAACCGCTCTCTTGTGATTACAAGTTACAGGTGTCAGAATCTGTGGAGAGGAGTTGCAGGAGGTTAGAGCAAAGTAGGAAGAATCCATATCTAAAGAAAATGATAGAAAAGAACCCTCAAAGGACAAGGGTACTCGCTCTTTTGTCCCTCATCTCTGTACTATCAAGAATCTCTAAAGTGGTTGTAGTCTATAGCAGAAAATATCAAGAAGTCCTCAGAAAAAACACTGCACTGGACAAGGGCACCCCCTCTTTTGTCCCCAACTTTTCCATCTTCTAAAACCCAAAATATGGTATGTCTCTAATCTACCTTTAGTGTCTTCTTATGCGATCATTTGTCAGGTTTCATCTATTTGTTTACGATATTGCTTAATTAGGATTTTAGGCTTAATCAGACTGAAGTTAATACATTAATCATCAAATTCCAAATTTCCTTATCATTCCAAGTTACACCAAACCTATATCTGAGTCCTCTATAAAAAGTTGTGATTGAACTCAATTTAATGTCCTTGAATGTATGTAGTGAAAGGAGGATATAATTAAACTATCAATCAAAACAACAAACCCTCCTTTTCTACATAATAGTGATCACCACTATCATAAGTAACATCCCTCATGAATTTCATTACAAGTATTCCAAGTTAGAAGGAGAATAATAAAATAATAATATCTCTCAAACACCTACACGAATGTCCAAGTACCCATTCACAGGATGTTGGGAATCCAACATTACTATATAGGATTGCAAGGTTAATATCACCATAATCGTAACATTCTCCCTCTTGATATTATGCGTTACAATGACATAAATAGGAAATATAAAATTAATCAAGTACAATATGCAAAAATCATGGCCTCCCTATGTTGGGATAAAGGTGCCATCAACCTTGTAAATCCTATTGCATAGTTTCCACTATTCTTGGAAAGTTCCAAGGTTCTTGGAGAGTTCCAACATCCTTGGAGAGTTCCAACATCCTTGGAGATAGGGTGTTAATTTGTAAATTTATTCATAAGGGATGAAGGTTTCACCATCAGCGTTAAATTATTTTACTAGTATGGTAAATAATTATTTACTAGCCTCAGTAATTAATTAGTTACTTACAGGTTGTTATAGAGTTACTTTTACTGCTCAAGGAATCTCAGTAAATAGTAAATGAGGTGAGGTGGAGAATCTTGGCACCTTAGGGAAATCTATTTTTGGGCTGTTATGATGTGTGTCATAAGTTTGTAAGAGCATCTATGACAACTTACAATTGTCAAAAGGTGACAACTATGCCAGCAATTATTGTCTTGTAAGTTCCTATTCTTGGTTCTAGGCGCCCATATTGGGAAGATGCCTATGACAGGTGTAAGGGAATCTATAAGAAGATGATTTTGGAGTATCCCAAGGTAGGAACATTGGATTTTGTCCATATCCCACAAATTTATTTTGTGGGTACTCATTTTGTATAAATATGAGACTTGAGAGTGAAGTTTGGTTGAGTAATAGAGTGAGGAAAACTTGTGTGTAGGTAACAGGTTGAGTGAGAGAGTTCTTTTGTACACGTGATGTTGGATTGAAGACTGAAGAGGAGATTGGAAGTGGATGTATTGTAATCATTTTTTGAAGATAATGCAACTGTCCTCTCTTCTTGGTGGAGTTTTTTCCTGCAAGGGTTTCTCCATGTAAACACTGTGTTATGTGTTTGATCTTCTACTCCATTGTTACCTTGTGTTGTGAGATCTTGTATTCTTATGTTGCTGATTTGTGCCTCTTTGTTGCTGCTATCTTATGGTGATGTTATTTTTGTAATAAGTTCATCTGAGGTGGTTTTGTTAAGCATGTTAATGTGTCTAATTTTAGCATCATAAAGAAGCTGAATCTCTTCATGGTATTTCAAGGATTAAGCAAACTTATTTTCAGACTTGCATACAATTTTCATATTTCTATTTTTTAGTAGTCAAACCCTTATATCTCACCAATTGGTATAATATCTTGGTGAATTGATTATTAACAATTGGATTAGAGATTGTTCATTTATTCCAACACCCCAAACCAAAAGAATGTATTTGTGCACTAAAAACTATTGATAAGTTTTATGTTCCAAATAAAGCTCATCTTCAAGAACATAATACCATCTTTATAAAATCCCCTATTTATGAAAAACCCCCTTCTCCTAAATGGATTCCTACATAAGAAGATTCACCTTTACATCATGAATCTCCTCTTTCTAGGAGTCCACACCTCTTCAAAAGTCTCCATCTTCGTATATAGGAAAAGTACCCACAAATCCTTTATCAATTAAACCAAATTAAACATAATCATTATGTATTGTAGGAATTTCCACATTAACCCTTTGAGGAGATTATTGTAGTAATCAAATCTACAAAAACATCATTCTAGAATGTAAACAACACTTAGAAAAGAAAGAATGAGAGATATCGAAGGGAAATCAACCACAAGAAAGATAATGACACAAATATACCCTAATTCCAAAGCATTGAACCAATGTATTTTTCAACAACAATAATCTTGTTACAATACAATATCAGGCTCTTGTCTCCTTGGAGATCAACACCATCTTCCTCTTGTACAAAACTAGTAGCATAACCCTACAGAAACTCCTCTCTTATGTCTCCATCTCACTTCCTCAATATATAGACTCATGAGGGCCCAAAATACCACCATAAGACATTGCCATGGGCCCAAAAAAGTCTTAAAATACCATGGTAAAAAACCATATAACCCACACTCCATTATTTGTCATTTATCCTCTTTACAAAGATGCTTTATGATATATCATAACATGTGTCATAAGTGGGTCAAGATTCCTAGAAGACTTTGTAACCTCCCTCTTAATCATGCTCTTACATGTTAACCATTATCTTTGTCATAGATGGTCTTATGCATCATTCATGACAATATATTCTTTTACAAATATATTTACACATGTAAATGCCAATAAATTATACATGGCATAATGGCCAAGGCATAAGGTGGAAATCTCATTTCATGAGGACAAATATAATTTAATAAACAACTAAATAATTCCAACATTAGGACTTGCAAGGTGTATAACACACCTAATCCCAACATTCTCCCAGTTTTCATATACCTTCCAAGAGTAATAGGGAACACCAAAAAATAGTGAACTAACCACCAGTGGTATAGCCATGGTGTACCAACTCTAATGTGCCCATGCCTGCTCAACCAAACATCTACAACATCCATCAAGCAACCACCTTCTCAACCACAACACTCTCATCCTCCATCATGCCCAAGCATGAAAGATAAGAAACCAAGGCTTCTGAAAGTCACGCTTCAACCCAAACACATACACAAAAGTACGTCTACTCGAGAATAGGATCAAGTTTCTACCAATTACTCAACAATAACTAGAATAGTGACCAAAACATATCACTAACTCATCCAACTAGCCATACCTCAAAAATATGGTAAACACATCACATGTAGACCTTTTGCGATCAACGTATCTAACCCAATCCACAATCACAAGTCCCTATATATTCATTATCTTGCATTAAGTCTATTTCTAGTAGTAACAACCACATAGGCATGTGAAAAACTAAAATACCCTTGTACCATAGTCTAATGGAACATACGTCACTAGGAATCCCACTACATGGGTAATGTCAAGTCTGAAAATGACAAAAGACTCCAAAGAATCCACCAAAAACACTCACATAGAGGATGTGATTAAATCCTCTTTCATATAGTGTCCAAGAACACACACTAATCTATAAACCTATAAACACACCTTTTGTGAAACTCTTTCTCTCTTGATCACCTTAGCTCTCCCAAGTTCTTGACATCACATAGAAAATAAAGATTAAAGAGACGCAATCATCCTTACTATTACTAAAAATAATGAAGTATAATAATACTAAATGATCAACTCTAAACAAATCTCAATTCCAACATGAAACATGAACCAAACCTCTAAAATACACAACAAACCATAGAGAGAGGACCAACAAATCGAACCATGTCCTTCTATCAACACCAACATGTGCTAAAGATATGATAAGTAAGATCCCCTCTAAAGCTCCAAATAGAAAAACTATCAACATCTAACCATCCAATCCATTACCAAACATAGTAATAATAAATGTGACCCTCTCAAATCGAAGGAAGATCAAACAACCATTCCCACAATAAAGGAATAATCCCAAAGACACTAACCATCTCTTGTACTCTTTAAAACACATTGTCCTAAAAATTGACATCACAAAGAAAGAACCAAACATAAGGAGGTAATGGAAACCATAGAAATGTATCTAATCCTCAAAAAAGTCCTCAAAACTAACATCCACAACTCAAGACTCAAAATACATGAGAAGACAAGACAAAGAAAGAATGCATATAAACATCAGGTGGGAAACACCTATTAGATCATTCATTACCGAGTTGATCAAGAGTGGGGTATGATATTTTCCACCTTTGAAGCATAATCTCCTCAACAAGTCCATGCTGAACTCACATCTAGCTCTAGGTGTAGGCTCCTTAGTCTATCTACTAAAACCTCATTAATTGAGTTATCATTTCAACACACAATCTCCAAAATCAAGAGATCTATCCTCACCCAAATCTAATGTGTACAACTAATCATCTTATACCAACCAAACTCAAACTACAATAACCAAAATTTCACAAGACAAATGATCATAACATTCATCTATTAGATTATCATAAATATCTCCAAAGCTCCCACTACATGATAAAAATAGAATCCAAGAACTTACCATGATGTCATGATTTAGCTCATAACCGTAGCTCAACCAAAAGATCCAAGAGATTTATATGGAGATGGGCTATCCACATCCTTCTGAACTAAGGATCATCTATCTAAATGAACAAATCATAATTGACAACTCAACCAAAGACTCCAAGATCTCTCCATGGAAATAGGCTATTGACATCTTCAAAACACATGACGATAAGCATCATTTATCAACAAAACTAAAGATGTTAATGGACTCTAACTACACACATAAAGTAGGTATCAAGAGCTCCTCATGACACCAACAACCACTGTAGAAGATCATCCATCACAAAATGACAAATCCACATCACTACCAAATCTCCCATTGAAGGTGGTCCAAGCTAAACATGGCACCTTGATAAACATCTCCTAATGGAAGATTAGTGGTCCTCACAAAATCAAAGAACATGACTACAACACTAGTGGCTCCTAAAGTAGAACCATGATTTCCAACCAAGAAAATAGAACTTGACTATATAACTAAACAAAGCACCCACTAAACCATGATCTAAAGCCTCTCATGCCACAATAGTCAATAACTACAAGTCCCAAAATAAAACTATCTTAGGCATTTCAAACATTGTCTCTATGTTTCACTACAACAAACATACCAATGCACCAAGGTGACCAAAAAAGGCCAACCCAATAGAATCCACACAATATATAATACACAAGATTTACACATATACAATATCTTGAAGGTGACAAAAAAGCATGTCCAGTGCTCCAACTAAAACCAAAGAAACTATAAAACCTACTGATCTCAAATAATGTAATAAATAGATTCAACACCATAATAGTAATATGCAAAATAGAGACATCCAAAGACAACATGTAGATTCTCCATGACTCAAATAATAGATCAACTCTAGATTTGATTTTCTAGAAACCTACAATAGAGTTACCATAGTTTAGGAACCCAACAAACAACTTTGCAGAAATGTTAAGTGAACAAAGCACATACCAACATCTCCACACTCAAGAAATCTACAAGAAACCTTCTCAAACTATACCTGAAGCATGCATACAAATATTTAACTATCTCCATCTAGAAAACTGCTAAACAACAATATTTTCACAAATTTACAAAATCATAGATTTTGGTTAACATGCAAAACTTGAAAAACCATCAATGCAAATCTAAATCCACTTATACATCTAGAAACCCACAAATCAAATTTGTATCTAAAACAATATAATATCATAGATATGCAAACCCACAAAACCCATAGATCAAAAATAACATGAATTTGAAACATTCAAGTATGGATATCTAAAAGGATTAGAGGGTTATTTAGGAAATCCAAGCCACTAGAACACCAATCCCACAACCATCACCAAGTACATGCATATAGATGAATATAGTTGTCCAAGAGATTCTAAGTCACCAAAAGACCAACTCCACAACCTGCATGCAACCAAGGGCTAATCATCTTATTCTTTCATGAAAGTGGGGGCTAAAACTATGAACCCAACATAAGCATTCCTTATGGTAGCCAACATAACTAGTGCTTTCCCACGTGACTAGGAGGCCAAAAATAGGCACCAAAAACATATGCCTCCTTCATTATTATTTTTTAATATCTTCACCCTCAAAGGGTAGACTGCACCCCTCATCCTTCTCACATATGTCGGGACCATCAAGAATAGAGTCACTAGCAAATGGGCCTCCCTAAATTTCATGTTGAATGCATTCATCTTCAAAGTTCTCAAATGTTACTATTTGTCTACATTCAAGGGCATAAACTTGTTCAAGGGAGAGTAACCCTTTTAAAGAAAGGTCATCCTATGTGAGAAATGTGATACAATTCAATTATTCATGTTGGATTGTACCATGTATCCTACATTGGCCAAATAGAACAATGTCTAATAGGCCACCTAAACATCCCCTGGTAAGCAAGTTTTAGTAACAAGTTCAACCAATATGGGAATCTCCACTTTAAAATCTAAACAATTATTATCTAAATCATGCATAGGAAAAACAAGGATATCATGGATTCCCAAGAAAGTGTGATGGGCATCAGTATCTTCTATTGATTTTCCATTGTATTCATCATTCTCATCAACTTGGTCATGCAAGTCTTTGTCATTAAATATACTTTATCAACCACTTGGTTGACCTCATGGTCATCTTTTGGCACAAATATCTCTATTATAGGAAGAATAACTTTTAAAGACAATCCTATCCTAGTGAGGAAGGTAGGACAATTGATCTCATCATGTCCAATTGTGCAATGTATTCTACACCCTCCTAATGAAGTGAAGTTTGATAAGGTGAGTGGTAATCCCAACTTTGACATGACCTTGTTCAAGATTTCTTGTATGAGATGAATGTTTATGTATAAATTATCTTCATAATATGATTGAACTAGAGGTCTAATCTCATCATTTAGATCATGTGAGGGCATAGAAACTTCTAATTTCTTTGACTTTTCAAAACTACAATCCTTAGACAATGTTGTAGATGTTTGCATATTTTCAATCGCATATCACTTCTCTTCATTCCCAAGATAACTTTTGAATTCTTGTGATTGATTCTTAGTTTCTGTATCCAAGGAATAATTATCATTAGACAAAAAATTTATTTCATTTTAGGTAAAATTTAGTCGTTCAACTATGTAGGGACCTTTAGAAGGTAGATCACTAGCATAGAAGGCTGAATTTTGGCCATTTTGAGCCAAACTTTGAGTTGGTAATGGAATGGCTTGATCTGACATATTTGTTGATTTTTGCATGGTAGGCAAGGAACTTTGGTTCAATTAGTGCCAAATAATATGTTGGGATTCTAGCATGACATCCTCTACGATGAAAGCCCACTTAACTACATCATCAAAGGTGACCAGTGTGATCACGAAACCATCTAAGTGTAGTCCCATAGAATTTTCCTAATGAATAAAAATATAGCTCTAGGATCTCGTCATGAGTGGGTGCATATATAGTAAGCACATTTTTAGGGCTATAACATTTGAATCTTTTAGTAAAATTTGTAACTAAAGTGTCATGCCTTCTTTGTAAGGCTCTTAGTTATTGTAGGGGATCATAGTTGAAATGAAGAGGAAGGGGACTATCCCACTCAAGATGGCTAGGAGGAGACTCGTAAAAGCCTCTAAGATCAAAAGGTGGGTAGTTATACAAAATAGGAATTTCCAATGAGATTTTTCCTCTAAGATGTGACCATGAACCCATAGTTTACTTGCAATTTTCTACTACATCTAATCAAGCCCTCCTTCTAGTGCCAAAATTTTTGGGTCACAAAATGGTACAATCCCAACCCACAAGAATCAAAGGATGATTCCTATCTTGAAAGGAGATTTTAAAACCTCCCCAAGGTATCAAGGTTGCCAGATCTTGGATTTACAAGAATTACTTAGTTGTAAATGAGATAATATTATAATAAGGGGCCTAATGATGATACAATCGTAGGTGGATATAGAGTTTGTGAAACTTAGTTTGAGGGATGCCCTAATGTAATCCTACTCTAACTAGCTAATAAAAAGATAAAAGATAAAAGGAAAGAGGAGAAATCAAGAGAGAAGAAAGAGGGGGAAGAGAGAAAAGACAAAGTCCACCATCTGTAAGGATAAATATTGTTACATGGGAGTATTCTTTGCAAACATAACATTAACAGTCTATACCATTGCCAATTTTACCTCAACACATGGCATACCTTGTGCAAGATTCTAAGGAAAAATAAATATCATGATCATACTTGCAAGTGAATATAAGAAAGGAAACCATCACCATATTACATGTGCAAACAATAGCCATTGCATTCACAAGCAACATTCATTAAGCTCAAATTGAGTATGTTTACAAACAATACTAGTCCAAATATGATCTTTATGCTTACAAATCATGGAGGTTCAAGGTTATGGTAAAAATGTTGCCCCACCATATACATGTGCATGGGAAGAAGAATGTCATTTCTTTCCTAACCCTCATTCTACTATCTCCTTCTGAATGAAATATACTGAGTCTTTCTATCCCTTATAAAGTAGGTAGCTACCCTCATTAATTATATTACCTTTTTCAGTTATCTAGAAAATAATATTTTTTTGGTCAGATTATTTTGAGTTTTGCACACATAGACCAAGTCTATGTGAATGATCTCTTGATGTTGTCCTTTCACCTAGTAAGAGGGAGCACTAAGAATGTGGATCCATATCTTGAGTGAAGTATTCATTTAATTCCTTACCTACCAAGTCATTGATCTGTAGGATATATGCTATCAAATCCTACTTACACAACAAGTAGGGAGTCAAATCCATGAAAAATCACTTAAATCTATATAAACATCCTTTAAAAATGTTAGGTTTATATAGTATCAAGGTTCATAAGTTCAAAAATCCAAGGTCAAATGATAGGTAGGTCGAATAGGGGCTTGGAAGGGAAATTTTACCTTCTATGGCATCTTAGATGGGCACAAAAATGTCATCACTTTGTTGGGTGACTGTCAAATTTTATCTAGTCAAAAAACATTTTCTCACTTGTTTCTTGTAGTTGAACATTGAAGGGACATGTGGCATGGTGTGGTTGGTCAATAAGAGTGATTGGGTGACACATGAAAACATATTGCTAACATAAAGCATCGACAAGGTGAATAAACATCACCATGTGATAGATTCTAATATGTCTACACATGAACAAATGATCTTTACTTGGGGTTCCCAATGCACAACAACTAATGGAGGGAATATTTGAAGGGTTGATTCATTACTAGGGAGTAATTGGTTGTAATACAATAGGAAGTTTCCATGTAAGCATAGTGGGGGTGCAAGATAGTGGAGATTGAAGGAGTGGCAAGTTAGTAGAAGAATTCCCCAAGTCTTAGGATTAGGAATCAAAGATACATGTTACTCCTTAACTTAAGTCAAAGTGGCATGAAAAAATCTTATAACTTGAAATGAACATGAGAAGTGAAAAGATGTTGGGGTTTAGGGATCTAGGATCCCTTTTACCCATCAAATGGTTAGATGAAATATCAAAGGCTTGAGCCCAAAGTGAAAGATGGTTGGTGGGAAGTAGGGAAAATGGATACACAATGATCCGAAAAAAGGAAGAAGGTAATTAGGTAAGAAGAAACCCACAAACTCAAAATTTTGGGGAAATGAAGGAAAAGGAAGAAGGGGCATGATGGAATTTGTGGTCCAAGGATACACTTTAATAACTTGTGATTTGTTATACAAGTAGAATGAAAACAATGATAAAGAAGCAAATGGGAAATTGGGAAGTGCAATGACTGGTGGGTAAGTAGGCAAAAGCTTAAAGGTCTACAAAAGATAGAATTGTTCACAAGGAAGTCTTGTGACATAGGGATCAAGCAGATTAGTTAAATGAAGGAAATGATGTGAATTTAGAGAAAGTTCTAGAGGCTTGAAACATGAAAGAAGAGATAAAGTTGAGCTTTGTAGTCTAGGGATTTAGTGACTAAGTGTTAGTGTAAAAAGAGATATTACCTAGTTAGTCATTTCCTAGGTCCTCTTCACACTAGTCTACTTAAGCTTACTTAGGTGTCATTAGGTACATTCAATAATTTATATCTAGGTACATTTAATATTTTTTCACTAGTTACCTCATGTCATAGAATTAAGACACTTATCATATTACAAGTTCTCTTACATGCATTTATTATTTATGTCATCTAGTTTGTTTTTCCACTATGTTGGCCTTGTGCCTCACCTCTAGCCTTGCCTATATAAGGGAGGTCTCTCATTGTACAATTCAATGGTAGTCCAGCTTTGCATCTTGTAAATGGTATGCATCATTATTCTTGGCAATATTGTTTTTCTCTCTTGTTGTGGACTTGATTGAATTGATTGCAGGTGATCCTGGGAGTGCTTGAGTCCATTATCAACTCTTACACTAAGTACTTGGATAAGGTGATACACAAAAGCCCAAAATCCCATGGGATGCAAACAACTTAGAGGAAGTCTAGAAGTGTGGGAATTCGAGGGTTTGGAGTGAAAGCATGCGAGTAGAACAAAGTCTACAAACCTAACTTAGGTTAGAACAAGCTAAGACACCCTCATACTTAGAAAATTTTGGGATTTTTGTAATTTAGGAACATGACCAAAGTATGAGGGGAAGAAAAGCACAAGTACAAGTATAAATTGACCAACGAGCCCATTGAAGAAAATATCTAGTTGAATATCAATGATGGGCACCCAAAGGGATAACAAA
Source organism: Cunninghamia lanceolata (assembly GCA_027924645.1). Classification (NCBI taxonomy): domain Eukaryota; kingdom Viridiplantae; phylum Streptophyta; class Pinopsida; order Cupressales; family Cupressaceae; genus Cunninghamia; species Cunninghamia lanceolata. The sequence goes on along the minus strand of BSBN01000463.1, from coordinate 3,406,469 downwards.
AACAAAGAGGGAAAAAGTAAGCCAAAAGAGGGGGCCCCTAATTTCTCAAAAAATTAGGGAGGGTGGTGAAAATGAGTACCAACAAGTTCTATGGGTAAATCTTGATACTATGTCACTTTTATTAATGATTATTCTAGATAAACCTAGGTTTGTTTTGGCATTTTAATATTAAGTTTTATTGAAGTTTAAAGAGTGTAAAGCACTTGTTGAGAAGAAAATTGATAAGAAAATAAAGGTGTTGAGATTTAATAATGGTGGTGAATATTATTCTAGGGAATTTGATTATTTCTGTAACTATGTAGGTATTATTTTTCAAATGACTACCTCTTACACATTGTAGTAAAATGAGATTGCAAAGAGAATGAACCAAACCTTAATGGAAATATCCAAGAGTTTATTGAGTCATACACATTTAGATTGGTTCTTTTGGGTAGAGGCTATGAGTACTGCTTGTTACTTAGTAAATCAATCTCCTTGTTTGACTCTTGTTAACAAAACTCCTTATGAAGTGTGGATAGGAAAGAAACCTTCTATTTCAAATATAAGGGTATTTGATTGTGATGCTTTCATTCATGTCCCAAAAGAAGTGATCTAAATTACATCCAAAAGCATAGAAATGCATCTTTGTTGGTTACAACAAGAATGTAAAAGGTTATAAGATTTGGAGTTTCACTAACCTAGAAAATGATCTATTCTAGAGATGTGATTTTTGTGGAATTTAGAGCATTTTCAAATCCTATACATCCAAAAGAAAAAGAAGGAAGGAAAATAGTGTATTTTAAGACTAAGTTTGAAAAACAAGAAGATGCACATGTTGAAGAATAGAATGTTTAGTTAAAGGATAGAGAGGAAGAAGTGAATTTAGATGAGAGTTTTGTGTAGGATGAGTAGGATTATCAAGTTGAGAATTCAAAAAAATAGGCAAAGTTACTTACTACAAACTTGAGACGATCCATGAGACAGTGAAACCTAGTTAACGGGTATAGCCCACTAGATTTACATTGTGTATTTTCTTTGTTATGTATTGATGATGAATTGAGATATTTCATTGATGCTTTCTATTTCAAGGATAGTGAGTCTTGGATGTAGGCCATGTAGGAGGAGATGATGGCCTTAGATAAATATGACACCTAGGATCTAGTTAGTTTTCTCGAGGGAAGAAAACCCATTGGTTGCAAATGGGTGTATAAAAAGAAAATTAGAGCAAACATGTGGTTAGATAGGTACATGATATAGATCAGGGGTGTACAATGACAAATCAACCTTAGACAACCACTTTAAAAGTGTCTTTGTTCATCAAAATGTGGGTTTTCCTCACAAACCCTTGTTCTTCCTTGTAGCCTTTCAAAAAGGCATTTTTGGGCATAACTCTCCAACCAGAACTTATCTATAGGAAAGAATACTTGTTTTAGATACCCATTTGGCCATTATTAAACATATCTCGAAATTAGGGTAGGGTTTGTTGTACGGAATGCCTAAAAAATTGACTATCCTCTTTCTTGACTAGGCCTAATTAGGCATTTAGGCATGACAAAACTGAGTTTTTGAATCCAAGGGTTATTTACTCCTATTACAACACACCAAACACATCACATATGATCTTAAAAAACCATCCATGTCACATGGACCCTTCTCCAATAGCCTTTACAACAAATCTCTAAGTGTATAGTGTCTTCTAGGTCTCATACATAGAGATATCAGACCTAGGGCATCATCAAAATACATGCAAACCAAAACTCAGGTTCCTACAACTTTGGAATATAAAAATTCATACAATTACAGACCATTCCACCAATTTACATGATTTTTCACTATGGAAAAAGAAAGTTATTGCAAAAATATGCCACGAGAAGCCCTAGGTAGGGTTTGGGACTATTTTCACCAAAATTGCTCTAACTTTTGAAAAACTTAATGAAATGACTCCAAACTAAAAGTAAAATTTCTGTATTTCATATATATATCATCCACATGCATTTCCTTTTCCATCAAAGGTCATACAAATCCATGCCAAACAAATTTCTTGTTGAAAAACAGTAAAAATCTAGAAATGACAATCAGTAATTTGATCATAACCTTCACAAAAATGGATGAAAATATACCAAACCAATTGCATTTGGAAGGTAATTCAATCCTTGATCTTTTTCAGTCATTTTTGTATCCATACAAGAAATTATAGATCCATAAAAATGAAAAGAACAGTCATATTTGTAAGAAAAATACAGTTTTTTAGGGTGCAAACATTAAAATTTCTTCATTCCAATATCCTCCCAACCTTCCCAACCTATGGGGTTGTGTTTACAAGGCCTATTTATGTTATTAAAATCAGTTTTTCACCTTCAAATAGCCCTAACTAACTTTTGGAACAACTTTGCAAAAGAAAAGTTGTCATTGACAACATTGACAACAAATAGCAACTTTTACATCTTTTAACCAAGTGACCCAAAACTTACTAAAATGACCCCAAGTGACTTACATTGGTCTAAAATGACCTTATTAACATGAAATAAAACCAAAAAAAAAATCCAAACTTTGACCAATTTTGACCATAGGTGCTCCTAGGGTGCGCTCCTGCACCATACTCCCAAGGGAGAGAAAAACTTAAGTCCACTTGAGTGCAAGTCTTCTCTTTCTTCCTAGTCTTCCAATTATTTTGCAACTTGTCCTTCATTTCTACAATTTTCCCTGGATCTTTTTTCTTCTTCTTCTTGTATCATCTCTTACTTAGCACCTTCTCAACTTCAAGGTACCAAAACTCGAGTTCTCATTCATATGCCTCAATACCACCGTCTATGTCTTCATCTTCATTATTGGAATACAATATGTCAGCACATTCATCATCCATAAAATTATAAAATACAACCATTACCTCGGTAGGTTTGGCAACATCTTCATCCCCATAGTGTGCTACATTTGTATAACCATCTTCATACACTGTATGCACTTCTCCTCCTTCTGTAGACTTTTCCATCTTCATTTTCATCTGCTACACCTATGAACACAAAAATATTGTTAGAAATAAAATCTTGAGTCTCAATGGACCCATTTTCTTTACATTTTTCATCTTCCTCAGATGGCTTTTGCTTTTCCATCATCAATAAAGACTCTCTGATGTCTAGTTCTGATGTCCTCTCTTGCCTTCTTCTCCTCTAAATGATCTTCTTGATGGGCCATTTTACCTTCTTCCTTATTGGTAAATGTCAACCACTTTCTTGTTTTGCTCTCTCAAGAAGCTACTACATCTCAAGTTCCATTCTTTTTTCCATTTGTTCCAAGGCTTGGCTCAGCCTTGTTATCTCTTGTTGAATATTTATTTGTTTTTCTTTCTCATTTTTCTTCTTCATCTCACTTTTCTCTCTTCTTTTCTCTTGTTTCTTGCTTGGTACCTCCTTACTCTGCAAGTCTCCATGGACTAACCTTCTCAACATTTCCATTCTCCTTTCTCAAAAAAGTTTATTTCACCTTACTTCTTCTCAATTCTTCTTGTCTTTGTGATACCTCACCTTAGGCCCCTTTCTTTTCCCTTGGCTTAGTCTTTGGCATCCAAGTTCTTCCATCAATCTGCAAAAGGACAACACAAACTCCAAAAACTTATCTTACCTAGATCTTCGGGCTCTCAACTTTTTTTCCAGACCTTGTAGGCTCTGATACCAATTTGATGCAGATCAGGGGTGTACAATGACAAATCAACCTTATACAACCACTTTACAAGTGCCTTTGTTCATCAAAATGTGGGTTTTCCTCACAAACCCTTGTTCTTCTTTGTAGCCTTTAAAAAAGGCATTTTTGGTCTTAACTCTCCAAACAGAACTGATCTCCAAGAAAGAAGACTTGTTTCAGATACCCATTTGGCCATTATTAAACATATCTCAAAATTAGGGTAGGGTTCTTTGTATGGAATGCCTCAACAATTGACTGTCCTCTTTCTTGACTAGGCCTAATTAGGCATTTAGGCATGACAAAACTAAGTTTTTGAACGCAAACATTCTTTACTCATGTTCCAACACACCAAATACATTACATATGATCTTAAAAAACTATCCATTTCACATGGACCCTTCTCCAATAGCCTTTACAACAAATCTCTAAGCATATAGTGTCTTCTAGGTCTCATACATAGAGATATCAGACCTAGGGCATCATCAAAACACGTGCAAACAAAAGATATGGTTCCTACAAATTTGAAATATGAAAACATATACAATGACAGACCATTCCACCAATTTACATGATTTTTCGCTGTGGAAAAAAGAAAGTTATTGCAAAAATATACCACTAGAAGCCTAGACAGGGTTTGGGACCGTTTTCACCAAAATTGCTCTACCTTTTGAAAAAATCAATGAAATGACTCCAAACAAAAAGGAAAAATTTTGCATTTCATATACCTATCACCCACAGACCTACCTTTTCCATCCAAGGTTATACAAATTCGTGCCAAACAAGTTTCTTTCTGAAAGAAAGTAAAAATCTGGAAATGACAATCACTAATTTGATCATAACTTTCACAAAAATGGATGAAAATCTACCAAACCAATTGCATTTGGAAGGCGGTTCAATCCTATATTTTTTCCAGTCAGTTTTCCATCCATACAATCAAGTACAGATCCATACAAATGAAAAGAACAGTCAAATTTGCAAGAAAATTACAGTTTATAGGGTGCAAACATTGAAATTTCTTCATTCCAATCTCCTCCCAACCTTCCCAACCTCTGGGATCATGTTTACAAGGCCTAATTATGTTATTACAATCAGTTTTTCACCTTCAACCAACCCCAACTAACTTTTGGAACAACTTTGCAAAAGAAAAGTTGTCATTGACAACATTGACAACAAATAGCAACTTTTACATCTTTTAACCAAATGACCCAAAACTTACTAAAATGACTCAAAGTGACTTACATTGGTCTAAAATGACCTTATTAACATTAAATAACACAAAAAAAAAAAAACCAAAATCCAAACTTTGACCAATTTTGACCATAGGTGCTCCTAGGGTGCTCCTACACCAGTACAAGACCAAATTGGTGGCCAAAAGATACTCTTAGAGAGAGGGAGTTGATTTTGGTGAAATTTTCTCTTTTTGCTAAAATATATTCCATTATTTTCATGTTATCTATTGTTGTAGCTTATGATTTTAAGATTGATTAAATGGATATTAAAACAACTTTCTTGCATGGGCATCTTGAGTAATAAATTTATATGTGGTGACTTGATGGTTTTATGGTAAATGAAAAGAAACATTTGGTTTGTAGGTTAAAATGGTCATTGTGTGGTCTAAAACAAACACCCCACATGTGGTATTATAAATTTGATGTGTTTGCATTAAAATCAAGTTTTGTTAGAAGTGAAGAATTTCACAATGTTCATTCTAAAGTTATTAATGATCAAATTATAATCATTGTCTTGCATATGGATGACATGTTTATTGTTAATAGAAAGTGGATAATTAGGGAGCTCAAAACATAGTTTTATATCACATTCAATACGAAAGATTTAGTAGCTACAAATACATTCTTAGTATTTATATCAAAAAGGGTTGTGTAAATAGAAAGATTTATCTAAGTCAAAGTAAGTATGTTGATACTATTTTGTAGATATTTTCTATGCACAATTATAAACCAATTAGTATTCCTTTACTAGTTGGCACTAAGATTTAAATAGTTGTGTGTCCTAAATTGGATGATTATTTTAAGGATATGTCTAATGTGCCTTATGCTAGTGTTGTTGGTAGCCTAATGTATGAAACAAGTTTTTACTAGACCATATATAGCCCAAGTAATGGGAGTTCTTAGCAAGTTTATGTCCAACCCTAGTAAGGAGCATTGGACTTGTGTTAAAATATTTTTTAGATATAAATGATGAAATTTTGATTACTTCTTATGTTATCAAAATACTACTAGTGTGGGAAAGACATTGGACATATAGGGCTTTGTTGATGTAGATTGGGTAGCTGACTTGCATAGTCGAAGGTCCACTAATGGTTGTGTTGTCTTTGTTTAGTGGTGGAATTAGTTGGATGAGTAAGAGGCAAACCATGATTGCTTTTTCCACCACCAAAGTAGAGTATATGGATACTACACTTCCCTTTAAGGAGGTGATATGGCTATAGAGGCTATGTTCAAGTATTGGTTTTGATTATAGGGTGGTTAAAACTAGATTTGACAATTAGTGCTATTTGTGTGGCCAAGAATCCAATGTATCATACTCATACTAAGCATGTTTATGTAGAGTATCATCTTGTTTGAAAGGTAATAGATAATGGTAAGGTGATGTTACAAAAGGTTGAAACTCAAGATAATGTTGAAAACTCTCTCACAAAGCCAATGAGCATAGAAAAGTTCTCTTGGTACAGGAAGGCCATGGGCCTCGGATCTTATACTTGATTTATTTTATGTTTCCTATGGATGTCATTACAATGTATAATATTAAGTGGGAGAATGTTAAGGAAGTATGATATTTAATTTCAATCCTAATACATGTACTAATGTTGTATCTCCAAGAATCCTGGAATAGGTACTTAGATGCCCATGTTGTTGAGAGATATTATTATTTTATTATTATTATCTTTGTTGACTTTAAATATTAATTGTAATGGAATTCATGAAGGAGGTGGAGCATGATGGTTGTGGTTACAAATTACTTTGAATGCATTTATACAACTTTCTTGATTCTAGGTGCTAGAGGAGAGAGTGTATCATATTTCTTATGATGGGCGGGTCCCACTTGAGATAGTGGTGTCATCATGGAGTACTAGCCTTGGGAGTGGTGCCTATTGAGTTGAATGAGATAAAAAAATGCTATTTGATAATGATTTCTCTTCATGCATGCATTGACTAACAACATTGGGGCATTGGGTTTTGTCATACCATGGTTTTGGGCAGTCATGGTTTCAAGAATCCACTTGTGGTTTCCTCTCAACTATTTTCTATTAATTGTATACATTGCATAGAAGTTTTGTGGGTTATTATAGGTACATAGGTGCTACCAGAATGTTATAAAATTAAAGGGATAAAGTTTGTTGTATTTGTACTTTAGTAATTAAGATTAATACAGAATTGGGCTCTCTTTGATGGTTGAGTTTTTTCCTACAAGGATTTCTCCATGTACATTCAGTGTTATGTGTTTTGTTATTATGGTTTGTTGATTTTATGTGTTGTATACATTTCCATACTTTGGTTAATACATTAACACATTAAAATTTGTACCTTATTTTGATGTTATTATTGCAATAGTTCACTCTCTATTTCAACATTTTATATAATTTTTTAAGGGAGTTTCTTAAAGTTATCATTGGTCTATAACTCCACGGTCTTGTTTATAGCTAAAGGGACTACCACCTAATAAATAGATGGTCAACCATGACATATTGAAAATTAGTCTTCTACATGATGTTCCCCCTCTCTATCATGCACAAATCCTTTGTCTTTATCCTAGAACACTTGAATGTCAAAATAGTTATGGATCTCATTGAGGACAAACTCATAATATAGTTTCCTTAAGATATAAATTATAGACACCTCTAGATTATTAAAAGGGGTTTGGTCAAACATCCACAACCTATCCCAAAAGTTATTCTTGATTTGCTAATGGTTGCACCAATGGATTGGAAATCTTTTACAACTAGCTTATAAATATGCATTACTTTTGGATCAATAAAGAATGCACATTATTTGTGATTGGTTTTTTTTATTTCACATAACTATAAGATAATTTTGTAACTTAAAGTTGGTAAAAAATTTCTATGTAGTTGGCCCATGTGTTTATTTTTCCTACCATAGTCTCAATGGGTAATAATGATTCCAAAGTTTAAGCTTAGTTCTAATATTTATATTTTCCCTAATATATTTTTTGTGTTTGTGGAGGATGCATGGCAAGTGTGGGAGGCTTTCCAAATGGATTTTCTTTGCCATGTTATTTTGGCTCATCTTATTGTCATGCAGGATCAAGAGGAGGGTTTTAAGGCTAAAATGAAAAATTGAAGAAATGAAAAATAATTCAAGAAAAAAAACAATTTAACCCTAAATAAAATCACCTAAAAATAATCTAAACTTACTTCTTATCTATCAATGCATTGTTGATGGGAGGAAGGTGGCTTCAATGGTAAGTCTAGACATTCTCATGTTCTTTCATGTACATGTTTGGTAAACAAGGAGAAATAAAATTAAATGAGGGATTCTAGTTTGTTGTTTTTTAATTGTTTGACTATACATAATGTGAGTGCATTATAACATGCTCACATTATGGATTGAAATACCCAAGCCATAAGGAGAGCATGTTTAAAATAGGACTGATCCATAACACAAGCATGTTATAATGTGAGTGCATTATGTATTGGATAATGCACTCATGTTATGTCTTCATGTTCTTTTAAAACATGTTTTGGCCACTTTTTGGTTCCCATCTTTGCACAGGGTGGGTGCAAAAGTTGGGTGGCCAAAAAGTGGCCAATTTTTAAAAAAAAACACTTCTAAGACATAACACGAGTGCGCTATGGTTTAGTATTTAAAAAAGACTACATTTGTGCTCATTTGCTCATTTCATTTTCTCTATACCCACAGCCTGCAAACCCTAAGGAGCGTGCTCACATTATTGGAGACCCATTTCGACACCAAATTCTCATCGATTCATCACCAAAATGCCTCCACGACTTCAGGGAGGCCAAAGGAGTGAGTTTTATTTATTTTTTGTGTGAATTTGTTTCTAAATAGGTAGGTTTAAGTTGGTTTTTGATGTAAATTTCCTTAATTGACAGGAATTGATAATGCACCTCCTCCTCCTCCTCCTAAAAATCCACAAAATCTTGAATCACCTGAACAACAAATACTTGTTAAAGAACAACCCCAACAACACCTCCATTCATTCCTCGACATGCCCCTGAAACACAAGAAAATCTAATGGGGCAAATTGAAAACAATAAAAAATAAATTGAAGACATAATTGCAAGGTTGAAAGATCCTACAACTTCAACCTCGCATAGATCCATGCTTGCTCAATCTCTTGAATCTATGTTATCAAATGTAGATTCAATTAGCAAGCAAATATCTAGTTGGTCAGAAAAGAGGAGAGAATTTAGAGAGTACTATGCAGATAAGTTGTCATATGAACAAGTAAAAAATGAACAAATTACAAAATTGGACTTGTGTTCCATTTTTACTGACCCACGAACAAATCAACCTCTACCCCTTACATGCAAGAGGTTCCCTATCCATTGTTGCAACAACCAAGCGATAAGGGACAATTTTGGGCAGAGGTGGTGGATAGTTTTTGACCATCCTCCATGCAACAATAATGAGGTCTCGCAATACTTTTTGAGGAAACTCTACTGCGAGTTTGTAAAAAATAAAGTGCCAAACTATTTTGATAAGCGGGACTTCCAGGGTAGAGGTAGGGGGTCAGCACAGGATAGACTAGGGGCACATGTTAACCCACAGCGGCCAGCAAGATGAGCACTTGCCAGACCAGCCCATGAGCACATGTCTATCCCTTCCATTGTGAAGGAGACTACTGAGGTTGAGACACTTTAGTCCATTAGTGCCTTGACCTAGAGAATCATAGAGCATGCTAGTCCTGCAGTACATCATGGGCCAGGGAGAGTTTAAGGAGTAGGGTTCTACTCCATACTTGTCAAGCTTGAGGGTCAACCTCTAGTTATGACCCTACGCATAGTTAGGATGTAGGTGCACAGGCTACATCTGTAGCTGAGCAGATGGTGATGATAGATGGTCTCCTGAGTGAGACTTTAGGCCTTGATACTTAGGTAAATGTTAGTAAGTTCATTGAATTTAATTTATTAAATTTCATTTTTGAAATGTGAGATTAACTAATTTAGTTTGATGATTTTAATGAAAGTTTAGGGTCATAGCATTGATGCAGTTTTCAGTGGTTCTCCACCTGCATATTACACTATGACATCTACTGTCGGGGTATGTAACGAGTAAAAAATTATAAATATTACATGTGAATAGCATTGTTATATGAATGGTATTCTAATATCTGATTTTGGATGTTGAATAGGTTAATCTCAGAGATTTCACAGCAACACCTGCCAGTGGTGGTGGAGTTCAAAGCTTCACTCATGTAATAAAATAAATAGTTTAACTAATGAATTGTACTTACTAGATTTTTGTATTTTATATTCATATCATTGATTACATTGCATTGCACATCTTTCAAACTCAATGAATTACTAGACATTACATAACTAATAACTAGATGTTGATAGATGACAAAATTTCAATTACAATATAGTTATTTGAAAAAATGCCTCAAAGAAATGTGGTCTCATGGAATGCCATGACAAGCAGATGCATAGACAAGGACATCACCATAAGACCACATTTCTTTGAGGCATCTTTTCAAACAACTCACTTCCTTGTCTATGCTACCACATTTTCCATACATGTCTACCAAAGCTTGTTGATCCCTTCCACACTATTCTTTGACAAATTCTCTCTAATAAACTCATCTAATTACCACCAATTAGACTCCAGGACATGACACTAGAGAGGGGCACGAGCCTATGATATTTTATATAGCATATGATTGACTCCAACATCATCAAGGTTTTAGGTATCAATTATGGGGGCAACAAGTCACCCCTAAGCAAAATCTTCAAATCTACACTAACCCATTCCCCTACAAACTATGTCAATCCTATTGGCTCAATTTCTTCCATCCCTAATTTTGATCCTACATCTAACCCACCTAAGTCTAATGAGGACCCTTCATTTAATACTACTATATTCTTTGAGATGAAAGAGAGCACAAAATCCTCGAAGAACTCACATAAACATGTACCAAAAGAGCACAATAGCAATGGAGACTTGAGGAAGCATAAGAAAGAGCTATAGTATATCACCAAGAGAGCCAAATCTTCACAAGAGTTCACAACTAGTTGAAGAGCCAATAGATTTCACCATAGAATGCATGAGAATCAAAAGTGAAATTCAAAAATCCACCACATGACATGGAAAACCTAGAGATAGAATCAAAATTGAGACATTCTGAGCTGCAAAGAGGTGTTACTAGAATTTTGAATCATGAGCCTAATATATTCTAACAATGGACCATGACCATTTCCATTCCTACAACCTAATAATGTTTCATTAGATTGATATGTTTATAAATGAAACTTGACTATTTTGACACAAATATCTTCACCAATGAACCATGATTATTACAAACTTGCACTCTAATAAAGGTCCGTGTAATTTATGTCTAAACATCAATAAAGCATGACTATTTCAACACCTAAACTAAACAATTTTTTATGAACCAATATATTTTCCAATAAAATAGAACCATTTCAACGTCTACAACCTAGTATTTCCTTTTGCTAATTTCTAACTTCTTAAGGGAACCATGAACTTTTCTTAAAATTATCAAACTCCTCACTTCAAAATTTTAAAAACTTTCAACCCACTAAAGCTTAAAATTTAATATTTTTTATCAATAACACTATGTTTAAACCAATCAACCTAACCAATATTAATATCTACAACTTAATAATCAATATCAATAGACCAAAAAGCACAAGACTCTATAAAACCTTAGGGTTAAAGTAGCACAACCCCTTACCCTAACTAAACATACCACCATATTTCCAAGGTGTTGATATCATACAAATGCTTATGGCTCCTTTATTCTTCTTAAGGGAAAAATAAAACACCTCTTTAAATACACAACCACCTTTTCTACAGACCCCTTAACCTTTTAAATGATCAAAGTTCCCTCATATAATATACTTTACATACTTGGAGCCTAGTAGGGTTCTAATTTCTATCCATAAGGGAGTAGATCCTATCTTCCCTATCTAAAATAAGAAAGAACTTATTTACAATTTCAATGATTGTTACCTCCAACATTCATAGTTCTCAACCCAAGAAGCTAGATCAATAGATTAAACTCTTAGTTGTGATGTTTTTGATGCCCATACCCAAGACTTTACTATGGGAATTGATGGTGAAGAATGTGTATTATGTGTCTAGTTGTATCATATTAATGCATTGGTGACAATGAATATCTTTTTTTGGTACAATAAAAAGCTTCATTACAATATCTAGACAAAGTACATTATGCATAGTTGGATACCTTTAACATGTTATTTGTAGAGTTAAATCATGTTATGTATTTAGATGTAGCCCTTTTACATTTATCTACTTGGTTGGAGTCCTTTCCGCATAGTAAGAGTTTTTATCACTTTTAGTAATAGGTGGAATCTCTCATCCTACTATTTTTTAAATTTTTTTAAACAATTTATCAAGTCATGGTTATGCTACCCCACAAACCTACCACCAACCTAAACCTAAACTAACACCTTCTCTCACTCTCTGACTTCTTAAACCTAAAATTTGATGCTACTATGGTCCCTCCATTGTTGACCCTTATACCACATAATAGTCATGAACCTTTGTCTAATTTTTATATATGCATACATGACTTGTGTGCTTTATTGTGTGTACTTCCATGTTTAGATGAACGTGTGTGTATATTAGGAGCCATGACTTGCATCACTATTCTAGTTTTCATAATTGAATAATGTTGTTTTATTTTTAGATGATGCAGGCTATAGAGACACCTCCCGAAGTTCATAGGGCAATGTAGTATGGTGTGTCCTCTGTGATTCATAGCTCCATGCCTTTGATGGGGGTATGAGGCAAATTAGTAAATTTCAAATTACATTCATTGTTATAGTTGTTTATTTTTGAAAAATCAAATGATTATTGATTTTAAGTTTAATTTCTATCTAGATGGTTTCTATAGGACATGACATCACCATAGCCTAATCTTGGTACTAAGGAAAATGAGGAGACAAATTTTTTGGTAGCAGTAAGTGATTATTTTGTTAAATGTTTCATTTTTTATAATGTAATTTCTATATATTAATGTCTATACTTTTTATTGTAACAGCTACAGATTCATGAACAACTAAATAGGAGTAGCCCTCAGGTATGTAGTAGACCACTCTCGTACACGTCTCAATCCCCTCAAAGATCAAAGGCTCTCATGATCTATTCTCTTCACCAGGCAGAGGGAAATAACTTTTTATTGTGTTCCTTTGTTGTATGCCTATATGGCATTTGTGGACATACTTTGTATTGCATATAGTTGACATAGTTGCAAGTATGTGCCTAATCGGTGTTGTCATTGATGTCAACATATATTTGTTGTCATTGGTGTCAACTGTATCTTATTCTATTACTTGTTTAAAAGCTTTGTATGTTGAGGATATTGAGAAAATTAGCCTCTCCGGAAGAAACAAGTGAGTTACAGTATAGACAGTGAGTTGTATGTTGAAAGAACAGTCAGATAAATTGCTCCGCATTTCTTGCTGCATGAAGATCTTGGTCTACGGATTGGAAGTTACTTAAAGGAATGTCTGAAGGTGTTAAATCCTAAGTTTGAGCCTCCAGTGTGAAGAATTGAGAGAGTTGCATTCACTAGAGTAAAACCTCCTTTTTTCTGTAAGTTCAGTTGGGATAGGGAGAAAGTATTCTGCTTCGCATTCCTCCGCAATAAAGTATTTTTCTCTATGGTTCTAGAGGGAAGTCTGGCATGATGATAAGTGGCTACAATTGCAATGGTTCATGCTTTGGTAGTCTACAAGCTATCTTTATTTCATGACAGTTGAAGACAATGAAGTTCATGTGTTCCAGTGTGAAGATTCTTATGGGTAAAGTGGTTAAAAGGTTGTGCAGTTGCTCCTGATGATTATAACATTCTCATGGATGTATCTTGATCATGTTCCTATCTTGACATCGGTCTACATTAAGGAATTAAGATCATGCTTGAATATTGTTCCCAGATAATGTAGCATGTAACCAGTCTTAGCCGACTTGGTTAACTCCAGTAATTACGGAGATCCCTTGAAGATCATGGAAGCATGTTGAAGCATGGAAGATCATGTTTGAGTCCTAGGTAAGGCATGGCGTGATCTGCATACATTTTTACTTCATCCCCTTTGCATAATTTTGTAATAGGTCAAGACCTATTTTGTAAATGTTTGTAATACCGACATTGGAGATTGCTCCAATGGTTGATGATTGTAATGTTGACCTTGATGATCATTCCAAGGTTGTTGAAGTGTATAAATACTTGTAGTTGAGTCGTGGAAAAGTTGTCCTTGAGTGAAGATGGAAAGATAATAAGAAAGGTCCAAAAGTAGAGCAGAGAAGAGGCAGAACAGAGTAGAGGCAGAGCAGAGTAGAGGAATTGTTTCATAGACACAAAAAGGTGTTGATAGTGGAAGTGATTATGGCAGTGAGTCATCAGTAGGGTTTAACAACCCTTATTGTAATCTTGCTAGGTTTAGGGTTGAGGCAATGAGCTTGCTAAACCTAGTTGTTCTTCATGGCAGTGAGCCACTATGTTTAGGCCCGTGGAGTGACCAAGCCTGAACATCATTATTTCAAGATTGCAATATATATTGAGAGCTAATCCTCTCTATGGTTTTTCCCCACCTTGGGGTTTTCCACGTAAAATCTGGTGTCTCTTGTGTTTGATGATTGTATATGTGGTTAAGCTTTTAATTTCATGCATTCATTATTAAAAACATAATAATTATGGATAAGTGGTTAATGTTTAATTTGTAGAAGTATTTAAGTTTTTGAGACAACTGATTCACCCCCCTCTCTTAGTTGTTTGGTGCTTATCAACAATTGGTATCAGAGAAACGTCCCTTCGAAGAAGAGTCTAAAAACTCAAGGGAGATCATAATGGAATTAGAAGGAAAGAAACCACACACTGATACACCTGAATGCTCATCAAGAAATCATAAAGGAGGATTGTCCAAGGAAGCATTTTATGAAGAAAAGAATGTCAACCATCAATGTTCTGATCCAGAAGTATGCACCAGGAATGAATCCATGTCTCAAGGTAAGGACTATTGGGTTATTTATAGTAGTTGTTCAAATCACATGAGTGGTGAAAATAGTAAGTTTGTGAATCTAGAAAGATATAATGAAGGGCTAGTTACGATTGGAGATGACTGCACTGCTGAAACTTGCGGAATAGGATCAATCGATCTTGGAAACAAACTATTGTGTGAAGATGTTCTTTATGTCAAAATTTTAAAGCAAAATCTCTTGACTATTAGAAAGTTATGCCAAAAGGGATTTAGTTTTGTATTTGAGATTGATACCTTTTAAATCAAAGAAAAATCTAGAGCTACAATAGAAATTAGAAAAAGGATAGAAGGGAATCTCTATCATCTCAGAAAAAGTGACCTTCTTGGGGTTACATCTCATACCAATGAAAGTTGGGTATGGCATAGAATATTGTGTTATACAAATCTTGATGACTTACTAATCTTAGTTCAAGTTGTGAAGGATCTACCAGAAATTGATTACTCAAACAACATCATTTGCAGGAAATGTCAAGACAGAGGAATGTCAAGGAAAATTCTGCAAAGATCTTCCACTAAAAAATTGGAATTAATCCATATAAGCCTCTGTGGTCCTACAAAAATACCAAGCCTTCATGATGATAGGTACTTCATGTTCTTTATTGATGACTTTTCTAAAATGACTTGGGTTAGCTTTTTCAAAAATAAATTAGAGACACTAGATGCACTCAAAGCTTTTAAAGAAATGGTTGAAAATGAACTAAGAATGAAAATAAAGAGTTTGAGAATTAGTAAAGAAGAAGAGCTTGCCTCCAACATATTCTATGAAACCTATGGGATAGAGAAACAACTCTTTGTGAAAAATAAGGTAATGGAAGAAGCAAGCAGGACTATTCAAGAAACTGCAAAATTAATAATGGAAGAAGCAAATCTGTCAGATACATTCTAGGAGGCAATCCAAACCACTGTCTATACACTCAACAGAGTTTAGGTAAAAACCAAAGATAAAAAGACCCCTTGTGAATTATGGTATGGAACTATACCCAGTGTAAAATATTTCAAAATCTTTGGAAGCAGATGTCTTATCAAAATGGAAAAGGATAGTGTTAAATATGAGGAGGGCATTTTTCTTAGATATTCATCTTGGACCAAAGCCTATCATTGCTACATCAATAGATTGGGAAGGATTGTTGAAAGTACAAATGTCAAAGTCAATGAGAATCTACAAATTGAAGCACAAGACGGCTCCCAGACCGTCAATAACAGGAAAAAATGTGATGAGAAAGATCACAGGCTTGGTATGAACCTATGTTTGATTGCCAATATTGATAGCAACAATTCCAAGACTGAAAATGAAAACATGGAAACAAATGAGTACATCAATGAGTTAAGAGAGCAAATTAGGCAGCTTCAAGAAAGACTAAAGGAGAATAATGAAGAAAAAAATAAAATTGAAGAATGTCTGAAGGACAAAACCAAAGACTGCATGAAGCTTGAAGAACAAGTTGAAGACCTGAAAGCTTATTTGAAACATGTACGGGCCCAAAGAGATCAATTATGTGTGAGTGCTACTAATGATAAACTAGTGGCAAGTCAGGAAACTGTTGATGATAAAGAAATCATAAGACTCAAAGGGGGAAAGAATACTAGGGAAAAGGACAAAGGCAAACAAACTAAGGATCAAAGATACAGACCTAGAAGAACATTAGTCAAGAAACCAAATGCTCAAAGGTACCCATCTTTCAATGGTTATTGCAATTCATGTAACAAGTTTGGTCACAAAGCTACTTGGTGTAGAAATAGGATAAAGCAAAGTGCTCCTAGTCAGTGTTTCACATGTAATAGAATTGATCATAAATCAGTTAAATGCATAAACATAGTGAGTCAGATCTCTATTAGGTGTCATGCATACCACAAATTGGGATACAAGGCAAATGAGTGCAGAAGTCAAGTGAGAAAAGGCTATGAGACAAATAGGACAATGGAATCCTTCAGTGGCTATTGTTATACATGCAATAATTTTGGGCATAAGGCTAACCTATGCAAGTCAAGGATGAATGGAAGAAACAATGATCAGAGAAATACTATGTGCTTCAATTGCAACAAGCCTAGACATATTGCAAAATACTACAAAAAAAGAAGGATAATCAATCAGAATCAAGGGAACCAGATGAAAAAGTCGAGATGAACAAGGTTTGGGTTAGGAAGGGAATAGATGAAGGAAGAGATGAGTCTGCTCCAAGCTCTGGAGTAGCCACTTCCACCAGGGAGTAGATTCTAAATTATGACTCAGGGAGAGCAATATTGAAAATTTTAAATCCCCCAACCAATTAGTGCTGAGATCTGGCACAAAGACATGTGATGGCAGTCAAGATAATTCTAAGATATTTAAAAGGTACAATGGATTATGGTTTGTGGTATCCTAAGGACAGTGACTTCACCCTCAGTGAATTTACTGATGCAGATTGGGCCGAAGATGTGGATGACATAAAAAGTACAAGTGGAGGTGCATTCTTCTTGGGAAAAAGGTTAGTATCTTGGTTGAGCAAGAAACGGGATTCAATATCCATGTCTATTGCAGAAGCAGAATACATTGTAGCAACATGCAGTTGCACTCAAGTGTTATGGATGAAGCAGACTTTGAAGGACATCAGAGTTGTGTATGAGGATCCAATTGCAATCTTTTGTGACAACACAAGTGCCATAAACATATCAAAGAGTCCAGTGATACATTCAAGGACAAAGCACATATCCATTAGGTATCATTTTCTAAGAGAAAGGGTGATAGAGAATGGAGTCAAGTTGGAGTATGTTTCTACCAAATATCAGATTGCAAACATTTTCACCAAGCATCTACCTAAGGATACTTTTGAGTATCTCAAAGAAAAGTTAGGAGTTATCACCCCTCCTTCTCTAAACTAAGATGCACACTAGTGCATCAGTCTGGAGGTGCTCAAAGATCCAGATTCATGCTTTTTAGGGCTACTTCTTTGGGGGGGTAGTTAGAGAGGTTAGAAAAGAGATTGGGTCAAAGAAAAAGAGTGTAAGTATGTGCCCTTTGCCATTGATGCCAAAGGGGGAGAGAAGTTATGTGAAAAACTTACATAGACAAAGAATGCAAATGTGTAAAGAGAAAGGGGGAGAATCTTGAAGAAAGAAAGAGTGTAGGTGTGTAAAGAGAAAGGGGGAGTATCTTGTCTTGATGACCGTTGCAGTTTTTCACATCATATGTTGCCATCAATGACAAAGGGGGAGATTGTTTCAAGTATGTGCCTAATCGGTGTTGCCATTGATGTCAACATATCTTTGTTGTCATTGGTGTCAACTGTATCTTATTCTATTACTTGTTTAAAATCTTTGTATGTTGAGGATATTGAGAAAATTAGCCTCTCTAGAAGAAACAAGTGAGTTACAGTAAAGTGCAGTATAGACTTTGAGTTGTATGTTAAAAGAAAAGTCAGATAAATTGCTCCACATTTCTTGCTAGATGAAGATCTTGGTATTCAGATTGGAAGTTACTTAAAGGAATGTCTGAAGATACTAAATCCTGAGTTTGAGCCTCCGGTGTGAAGAATTGAGAGAGTTACATTCACCAGAGTAAAACTTGCTTTTTTCTGTAAGTTCAGTTGGGATAGGGAGAAAGTATTCTACTTTGCATTCCTCCACAATAAAGTATTTTTCTCTGCAGTTCTAGAAGGAAGTCTAGGATGATGATAACTGCCTATAGTTGCAATGGTTCATGGTTTGGTGGTCCGTAAGCTATCTTTCCTTCATGACAGTTGAAGACAATGAAGTTCATGTGTTCTGATGTGAAGATTCTTATGGGTAAAGTGGTTAAAAGGTTGTGCGGTTGTTCCTAATGATTATAACATGCTTGTGGATGTCTCCTGATCATGTTCCTATCTTTACATTGGTCTGCGTTAAGGAATTGAGATCGTGCTTGAAGATTGTTCCCAGATAATGTAGCATGCAACCAATCTTAGCCAACTTGGTTAACTCCAGTAATTGCAGAGATCCCTTGAAGATCATGGAAGCATGTTGAAGCATGGAAGATCATGTTTGAGTCCCAGATAAGGCATGGCATGATCCACATACATTTTTACTTCATCCCCTTTGCATAATGTTGTAATAGGTCAAGACCTATTTTATAAATGTTTGTAATATCGACCTTGGAGATTGCTCCAATGGTTGATGAATGTAATGCTGACCTTGATGATCATTCCAAGGTTGTTGAAGTGTATAAATACTTGTAGTTGAGTCGTGGAAATGTTGTCCTTGAGCGAAGATGGAAAGATAATAAGAAAGGTTCAAAAGTGGAGCAGAGAAGAGGCAGAACATAGTAGATACAGAGCAGAGCAGAGGAATTGTTTCACAGACACAAAAAGGTGTTGATCATGGTAGTGAGTCTGGTAGTGAGTCACCAATAGGGTTTAATAGCCCTCAGGGTTTAACAGCCCTTATTGTAATCTTGCTAGGTTTAGGGTTGAGGCTATGAGCCTGCTAAACCTAGTTGTTCTTCATGGTAGTGAGCCAGTATATTTAGGCCCGTGGAGTGACCAAGCCTAAACATCATTATTTCATGATTGCAATATATATTGAGAGCTAATCCTCTCCATGGTTTTTCCCCACCTTGGGGTTTTCCATGTAAAATATGGTGTCACTTGTGTTTGATGATTGTATCTGTGGTTAAGCTTTTAATTTCATACATTCATTGTTAAAAACATAATAATTGTGGATAAGTGGCTAATGTTTAATTTGTAGAAGTATCTAAGTTTTTGAGACAACTGATTCACCCCCTCCCTCTCAGTTGTCTATTGCTTATCAACAGACATTGTATGCCTATATGGCATTCTTGTAAGCCTATATGGCTATTTTGTATATATGTTATACTTATATCAACAGATATTGATGTATGCCTATATGGATATTTGGTTAATACAAATCATTTTCGTTGATGGTGTCCATATTTGCATTATAAATCCATGCTTCAATGGATATTTTTAGATGGTTTACTTCAAATATTTAAAGTCCAATTGTATTACATAGTAGGAATTTTTTAAATTTAATCCTCTCTATGGCTCTCATAATCCACTTAGTACACAAAGCTAATCCTTTGAAGACACCCAAGAAAAGAGTCCTTTAAAATAAAAATGAATCATCATGTTGAATATCAATATGAGATTGTATATTAAAGTCATAAAAACTTGGTTTGTGTGTGGTGAATTTAATATAGTGGAATTCGCATCAAACAAGCATGGTAATTTCTCCCCATGTAATAGACAACTTGTGATATGGAAGCTTAGTCCTACATGCATAATAGATTGGGGCTTTCTTATCTCAATGTTGTATGATGTCACAATCACTCTCAATGGTATATGTGGAATAATCTCTACTTAGAATATGTAAGGATTTTCAAAGGGCTTGAATGACCATTTATGACATGTTTACTAGAATTTGGAGCCACATCCTCCTCATTAGACTAGCTAGATTGAATGGTGAGATAATACTATCAAGCATACATGCCACTTTATTCACATTTATGGGTGCTAGTTGGTGCATGTTCACTATTGTTCATACAAGGTCACCACCATAAAGCTCTATCATGTCACTTCTGAGTTGAAATAGAAACTATTGAAATGGCAACAAATGAAATATGTGAAGTGCTACATGAATGGTTGATGCATTGATGTTGAAAGCAACCCAATTTATTGGGGTGAGAAATAAAAAATGATAACAATGCATGGAGAACATTTGTAGAAAATATTATCTTGATGTTCTCACGAATACTAATGACATTTCAAAGGCAAAAAGTTGTGACCCTTCGAATAGGAAAGACTATCACCCTATTACAATGAAGGGCAATGACCATGCGTAGTGTATATGTGCCCAACTAGACATGTTAGTGCTAACTATTTTGGCATGTTTAGGTGTGAAACATGACCATGCCTAGCCTAAATGTATCCATTCAGATGCATTGGAACTATCAGTTTGGTCACATGAGGAGCAAAACAAAATTTACACCCCTTTGCAACTTTACACTACATGCATATGACCATTTTTGGAGCAACAGAAAAACTTTCACCACGAGCAAACCCCTCAGAGATATAAAAAAATTGAGAGAGGTTATTGTAGAGGGACCCTATGTGATTCCGTAGCCTCAGATGAAATGTTTCTAAGTGACATGGATTCTGTGTAACAGCTCATCAAAGATTGCTACCTTTTTATACTTTGGTCTCTTAAGAGATATCACCGGTACAATGTAGCTCAGACTGTTTTGGCATGTTTGGGTGTGAAACAGGACCATACCTAGCCTAAACATACCTATCTAGATGCATTGGAACTATCGTTTTGGTCACATGAGGAGCAGAATGAAAGTTACACCCCTTTGCAACTTTACACTGCATGCATCTGACCATTTTTGGAGCAGCAGAAAAACTTTCACTACAGGAAAATGCCTTAGAGATATAAAAAATGAGAGAGGTTATTGTAGAGGGACCCTATGTGATCCCATAGCCTCAGATGGAATGTTTCTAAGTGACATGGTTTCTAAGTAACAACTCATCAAATATTGTTGCCTTTTTGCACTTTGGTATCTTAAGGGATATCACCGGTGCAATGTAGCTCAAACTCTTTCGGCATGTTTGGGTACGAAACAGGACCATACCTAGCCTAAATGTACCCATTTGGATGTGTTGGAACTATCAGGTTGGCTGCACAAGGAGCATAATGAAAGTTACACCTCTTTACAACTTTACACTGCATGGATCTGACCATTTTTTGAGAAAAAGAAAAATTTTCACCTCAGGAAAATGCCTCAGATATATAAAAAACTAAGAGAGGTTATTTTAGAGAGACTTTACATGATCCAATAGCCTTAGATGAAATGTTCTAAGTGACACGGTTTCTGAGTAATAGCTCGTCAAAGATTGCTGCCTTTTTGCACTTTGGTATTTTAAGGGATATCACCGGTACAATGTAGCTTGGACTGTTTCGGCATGTTTGGGTGAAAAAAAGGACCATGCCTAGCCTAAACGTACCCATCTAGACACGTTGGAATTGTTGGTTTGGCCACACAAGGAGAAGAATGAATGTTACACCCCTCTGCAACTTTACACTGCATGCATCTGACCATTTTTGGAGCAACAGAAAAACTTTCACCATGAGCAAACACATCAAAGATATAAAAACTGAGAGAGGTTATTGTAGAAGTACCCTACATGATCCCGTATCCTCAGATAGAATGTTTCTAAGTGACAATTTTCAAGTAGCAGCTTGTCAAATATTGTTGCCTTTTTGTACTTTGGTCTCTTAAGGGATATCACCGATACAATGTAGCTCGGACTGTTTCAGCATGTTTTGGTGCAAAACAGGACCATGCCTAGCCTAAATGTACCCATTCAGATGCATTAGAATTGTCAATTTGGCCGCACGAGGTGTATAACAAAAGTTACACTCCTTTTCAACTTTATACACTACATGCATCTAACCATTTTTGAAGTAGCAGAAAAACTTTCACCACGGACAAATGCCTTAGAGATATAAAAAACTAAGAGAGGTTATTGTAGAGGGACCCTACATGATCCCATAGCCTCAAATGAAATTTTTCTAAGTGACACAAATTCTGAGTAAGAGCTCGTCAAAGATTGTTGCCTTTTTGCACTTTGGTCTCTTAAGGGATATCACTGGTACAATGTGTTGAAAGTTGTTTGTCATTGATGTCAAAAGGTCAGGAGGTGTTGATCATATCCCTACTGGTGTTGTTGTCAAAGGATCAGGATGCTCAGTTATGGTGTTCATGTTTCATGGTATGGTCTTCACAAGATGCCTTCATTCATAGAGCTCACATGTCTTTCATCCTTCAGGATGGTCTATTCATGTTTCACAAGAACCCTACAAGACATGTATGCAAAGTGTGGAAGCATATACAATGAATGTGAATTGTTTGAAATGATGCCTAAAATAAATGTTGTCTCATGGAATGCAATGATTGTAAGATATGTAAAAAATGGATTTTTCACAAGGCTTTAAGAACTCTCAAGAAAATGCACAAAAGTAAATTTCAACCAAACGCAAATTTTGGCACTTCTAAAACCAAATTGCACAACCTTATCCAACTTCCGCCTTACCTATGCTAGAATGGGATCTGGGGAACATGGTGTGGACAACCATCAAAAACTATGCAAGTAGATATATTACCTGGTTGAACTAGATCTGATATGTGGTCAAAGTCAACTGATGACTCCATCTGTGTTAGTTCCAATGTCATCATGAGTCGATACATGTCAAGTGGGCTAAGATAAGTTAACCACCATTTGTCAACCCACTTTGACTCACACTCATTCTAGGCTTGAATTGTACATGAAGAATAAAAGCATGACATCTTCCATGTATGGATACCCCATGAACCTGCAATTGAGCTTTTGAAAGAGTGTAGCTCACTTGATCCTGTCAGTGTACAATAGTCCTCATATGGTGCAATTGTTGGCAAGAGACACTGCTAGGCATGTCAGGTGTTGTCATTGATGGAAACTAAATCTATCTTACACATCTGCATTGTATCAGTGGATCATACCAGAAGTCAAACTATAGATTTGTATAAGTCTGGATAGATAGGAATAGAACATATGATAGGGTTCAGTATTTTGGTCCACATTTTTCCACAGGTAATCATATTGAGCTGTAGATTTAAGGGTATGTTAATGGATGTCAGGGCTACCTAAATCCAAAGATTTAGCCTCTAGTGATGAAGGGAGTGAAAGTTACAAGCATCTGAGTATCAGGTTTTGGTTAGACAGTTCAGTCCAGTGAAGAATAGGTCGACTTGGTGTTAGATCCTTGTGTGGATTAAGAGAAGTGGTTGGTCAAGTTATTTATGAGATCTAGTGGTATTGGTCGACATGTGTGGTGACTTGAATTCATAAGTTGTGGTCCACATTGATGTTTGTGCATGGATTTAGCCAATAGAATAGTGTTCTTAAAATAGTTTCCAAGTTTACTTAAGGTTGACTGCAGTTGATGTAATTCCATGTAGCGGATATATATGATCAATGGATTCGAGCATTTTGAGATGTGGATGTGCAAATATGAAGGGATAAGTGCGAAGTATAGCAGTATCAAGTGCGAATCAAGGATATCTAAGCTTCGACTCATGGAAGAATAGTAAAGCGGGGTAGAGAAAGATGAAGTGTGTAAAGTCAGTGTACTGAGCTTAACCAAAACTGTTATTTTGCATAGTTAGATGTTATTCTTTAGTTCAAACATTTCAGTGAACTCTTGCAATCATTTTTGTAGGCAGTGAGCCTCCTTGAGCAGTGAGCTCTAGGTATTGTGCCCGAAGGCATGTGCCTTCCCATTTTACAATACTTTTAACAGAGTATAAAATCTTGTGGATTAACCCCCACCGTGGTTTTTCCTGTAATCGGGTTTCCACGTAAAAATCTTGGTGTTCATGTGTGATGATCTTGTTGTTGCTATTGTTAAGTTCATTCTCCTTTCATTTGAATGTATGTGGTAAATTTATAAAGGAACACATTAATAAGTTTTGCAGAACACTGATTCACCCCCCCTCTCAATGTTCCTTAATTTCAACAATTGGTATTAGAGCAAGGTTCCTTAGAAGAAGTTTAATAGCTTGAGGAAGATCTAGGAAGGTGTTTTCAATGGGTTCATTCAGGCATTTTGATGGTATTAATCAACAACTTCAAGTAGCCTTAGAAGATATTGACTTGTCCAGAGCACAAATCAGAGATCTACAAGAGAACATTAAAGATGCTGAAGATTTCATTGAGACCTTGAAAGGACAACTGAGAAAATCTAATGAAAAGAGGAAGGAGCTACTTCATCAGCTAGCAAATCAGAATGAAGACAATGACATGGATGTGGCCTTGAAGGAGAAGACAAAGGAATGTGAGAAGCTAGCAAAAGAAGTTGTTGTCCTAAAACATGATATGGAATTTGGGGTGATGAGACTAACCAAGGAAATTGAAGAAAGGAAGAAGACTGAGGAAAAACTGAATCAATCTCTGAAAGAAAGAACAAAAGAGTGTTACAGATTGGATAGAATAATTGGTCATCTAGAATCTAATCTACAAGAAACTAGGGATAATGAGGATCAACTTGAAAGACAAATTGTCATTCTCAAACATGACCTAGAAGTTGCAAATGAATATAAACAAAAATTCAAGATAAGCTTAGCTAAACTTGAGGTGTTTCTTGATAGTCAGAAGAAGGTAGATGATAAGCATGGTCTTGGATTTGAGAAAGGTGAAAGCTCTGGATCCAGTCAAAGAAATCCTAAGGCATGAAATCAAAGAAGGAATCCTAGAAGACTTCCAGTAAGACAACCTAATGCTCAAAGGTATCCATCTTTCAATGGCAATTGTTTCAAATGCAATAAGTATGGTCATTGAGCTAATCAATGCAGAAGTAAAGTAAATCAAAATGCATCATCTTTCCTTGGTCAATGCTTTAATTACAAAAAGATAGGTCATAAGGTTCAGGAATGCAGAAGTGGATCAAGGAATCCTCCTAAGAACAATCAAGTGTTCAATGGAAGATGTTTTACTTGCAATAAGTTTGGGCATATTGCAATACAATGCAGATCTAAACCTACTCTAACATGTAATTGTCAAAAAAATAAGATTGTGTGTTTCAACTACAACAAATCTAGACATATTGCTAAATTTTGTAGAAGCAAAAAGGAGAACTCACAAGCAAGTAAAGGAGAAACAGAGCAGAAGTTGGACAAAGTCAAGGGCAAAGTAGATATGAATGAGATCCAGAATGAAATGAACAAAACATGGGTGAAGAAAAGTGTGATGAATGATAGTGATGGGTCCACACCGGGATCGGGTGCTGATAATTCCTCTAGGAATTGAATCGGGAGCTCTGGCTCAGGGCGAGCTGCATTGAAAATCTATTTCCCCCTGCTAGTAAGTGGGTGCTTGAATTTGGCATGATGAATGAAGATGAAGAAGCCTATTACAGATCTATTGAAATAAATTCTGGAAGAAAAGAAGCTAATGCAATTGATTGGGGAGCAATTGAAGATTGACTATATGAAGAAATAGTGTAACCAGATGTATTAGGGCAGAGCATTTATTACAATGGAGAATTAGGTTTTGTGGAGTATAAAAGGTTATTTACTCAACTTTCAAATCACTTTGCATTCAAAGAGAACAAGGAGAAGAGCATCTAATATGAGACTTCAATGATTTGGAGTACGAAAAGCGAATTCAATAGCTAACCCTAACCGGCGAAACAAGGTATTCTCTATAAAAATCTCTAAATTTGCAATCTTTGGATATGGCTACTCCATTGGTTGTTGACATCACTGAAAGGCCTCGACCTAAATTCAAAAAGTATCCACACAAATCTATAGAGGTTGATCTGTTAGGTGTATGTTCTAATGTTCTACATGGATTGTTGCACGTTGAAGATATTAGGGCTTATATTCATGCCAGCATAGATGAGTTTGGGGATTTGAACTTAGTAGATTTGTTCAAGAATCATCTGAGGGATGAGATTCATGGTCTTAAACCTAACTATAAGGCGCTGCAAGTCAAACATCTCATTCAGGTTATTAGGTTCTCATCCTTTGGTGAAGATGAGTGGGTTCGGTATGTACTGAGTCAGATGCATGTTAAATTCATGTGGTTGATGAAACCCTTTAAGATCACCAAGGATGCTATACAGGTCATAATAGAATTGAACTCATCTGGTGGATTGCCAATGTTAAAATCAGTGAAGAATCAGACTGTGAATGAAGCTACTAGATCAAAGTTTGATAAGAGGGCAATGATAATAAATGATATAACTGATCCAGATGTCAAACTTGCATCCATGGTAATTAAGTATAAGATATACCACTCCAGAAGGGAAAACTCTATATCCAGTATAGCCATTTATGTTGCCTATAAGATGTTAAGAGAGAATACTGACTATGACCTATGTGAGTTGCTGCAAAACTAGTTAATGGAGAACCTGAACAAGATAAAAAAGGACAAGAAGAATACATTCAAGTATGGTACATTGGTATTGTGTTTGTTCTTCTATTTCATGAATGAGTTACCCGACAAGAAAAGTATGTGTTGGACTAGTGATAAGCTTGTTGCCATACAAATAAGAGAGCACTTGAGCAATATTGTTGACTCCAATGCCCAAAGGACTACTCTTTGGGGATATTTCAAGAATTTTTAGAACATGATGCAATCAATGGAAAGAATCCCTACATCTATAGTGGAAAAATACAAGGATACAATTTGCTTCATGGTGGAAACAGATCAATTCTTGATGGAAGCAGTTAAATCAAGGACTATATGGATCATGCCCATGGGGTATGAAGTTGATGGACAAATACTGGAGATGTATGCTCAACACCTTTTAAGCAAACCAAAAGATACCTCTATTGAGAGATTTGGTACATATGTTGAACTTAGTGTGAAACTGCATGTTGAGCTTCAGAAACCTGAATCTAAGAGAAAGATTCAAAGACAAGTTGAAATGTATGTAGAAAGCATTGGCATAACCAAAGAAGTTGTGAGACAAAACAAGGAAAGAATAGAGAAAGCTGAGAAGGAGAAGCAGGACAAAGAACAGAGAAGTGTTCCAGTGGAATCCACTTCTAAAGCAAGGACTACTAGGAGTTCTGGTACAACCTCTAGTGCAGAGAAATTCAAATAAAAACCTACCAGTAAGGAAGGAAAAAGAACTAAAGTAATGGCCAAAAGGTCATATGTCAGTGTGGAGAAGGAGGATGAAGAAAAGACTGATACAGATGATGAGGTTAAAGAATTGAAGGCCTCAGGCACTAAGGCTGTTAAAGTATCTAAAGACAAGCCCTCCAGAAGTGTGACGGTAAACAAAAGACTAAAAAATTCACCCTATCAGTTGAAGATATTATGAATGCAATAACTATTCATGGGAATTTGAAGCCAATAACAAAATATTATGACAACTTTGATAAAGCCAACAAGAGAATTTTGGAGGATGCTACTGTCAAGTACTTGAACACATTCAACAGAGCACTTGTGGAAATTTTATCCGAAATCCCTAAGAGTCTAAGTGAAATTTTGGAGATGAGAAAAGAAGCTACCAAAGCAAAGGATTTGGAGCTAAGAGAACATGTATTGTCCATTTTATGTCTGATAGTCTCCAAGAAGGAAGCCAATAAAATCTTGAAAGAAGTTAAAGATGAATTCAAAAGCAAAATCAGGATGAATAAGCTAATGCTTGGAGACATTGATGAAGTGGTCAAAGAAACTGAACAAATTATGAAGAAATCCCTAGACAAGAATAAGTTCTATGTTGTCACTGAAGAACATGTTGATGTTGATGACACATCCATTCCCAATGATGAAGAGTTGAAGGAAGATGATCAACAAGGTGAGGCAAATGATTTATCTACTCCAGAAGAAGAAATGTTGAATAAAGAAGATGAAGAGATGGTAGATAATGTTGATGGTGCAGAGGATACTCTAATTCCTCTGGATCAATCTGGTGAAGAAAATACAAAAACGAATACAAATGCTCCTACTGAAGATAATTCTAAAAAAGGGCAGAAAGCAGAAGAGGTAAAGGACAAGGAAGATCAAGAAGAAGAAACTGATGATGGAATAGACTCCTCCATTTTGGATGGTGAGGAATTTGATCATGTGGCTACTGAGGATACAAAAAAGCCTCCGGAAGAGAATGCAAAAGGTTTTTTGATTTAGATAAAAGAAAGGATGCCACTGATGATGATGCAGAGAAGGCAAAAGTAGAGAAAAAGAATGGAAATGATGAGAAAAACATTGTGGTTGACTCTGAAAAGGGAGAAGATGGAGGCCCTAATGAGCATAAAACTAAAACATTATATTGGGCAAGAGACACTGCAGAAGCAGTGAAAGAAATTTTGGAGAAAGACAAACAAGTTGTAGAAGATCCGGATATAATACAAGGTCCAATCAATTTTGATACTCTTTCTCCAGTAAAGAAGATGAAGTTGGCCTCTTTTGCACAAGCTAAGTCCAGAGAGGAAATCTTGAAGTTTCATATAGAAGATAGTGAGTTACTTGGCCTAGCATTTGGCATTTTGGAGAAAATCATGCCTACATTTCAAAAGGATTCATCAGCATCCCCCTCCGATCAGTTGAAGAATCTAATAAATTATGTAAGTACTCACTTTGAGTCTTTTGAAAAGGCAGCAGAAGTCAAAGTCCAGAATGAATTTAATGATAAAGATTTAGTGAACTAAAGAAAATAATTTCCAATGATAGAATTATGTTGGATACTAGTGTAAAGAGTATTCAAGATGCCCTTACTAAAGGAGATGTGTACAAATTTTGTCTATCTTGGTCAAAAGTTGTGGAGGACATTAAGAACAAAATAAAGGAGTCAGAGAAAAAATTGTCAAATACATCTCAATCCTTTAATCCTTTGACAGTATCTGCAGTAAGTCAAGAATGTCAAGTAGTTAACTTGATTGATGAAATAAAGAAATTTGTAAAAGAAAAAGAAAACATTGTGGCAAGATTGTGTGAACTCCGAGGACTGATTCTCCCTAAGTTATAAATAATGTTCAATGCTTTCACATAAGCTCAAGCTACTACTCTGACAAGTGATCCCACTAATCTGTAGAAGACAGAGTTAAAGGCATTCTTATTCAGTGGTCATATTTTTGTCTTGGATGGCATGAAGAAAAGATGGGACAGTGAATTGTCACTGTTGAAAAACACTTTTGGTGATGTGTTTAAGTTTATATAGACAGGACATAAGGATTGTTTGTACATATGTGGAAGTATGGATAAAGAATTTTTGTGTGAATTTTTGGATCTAGACCTCAACCTTTGTCATTGATGTCAAAGGGGGAGAAGAAAGCAGTGAAAAATGTGAAATTCATCAAAGGGGGAGCAGTACACATAGTAAGTGGGAGTTGTTCTAACTCTTAGTCATTTTCACTAAGTGTTGCCATCAATGCAAAAGGATGAGATTGTTGGCAAGAGACACTGCTAGGCATGTTAGGTGTTGTCATTGATGGCAACTAAATCTATCTTACACATCTGCATTGTATTAGTGGATGATACCAGAAGTCAAACTGCAGATTTGTCTAAGTCCAGATAGACAGGAATAGAGCATATGACAGGGTTCAGCATTTTGGTCTGTATTTCTCCATAGGTAATCATATTGAGCTGTAGATCTGAGGGTATGTTAAGGGATGTTAGGGCTACCTAAATCTAAATATTTAGCCTCTAGTGATGAAGGGAGTGAAATTGATAGGCATCTGAGTATCAGGTTTTGGTTAGACAATTCAGTCCAGTGAAGAACAGGCCGACTTGGTGTTTGATCCGTGTGCGGATTAAGAGAAGTGATTGGTCAAGATATTTATGAGATCCAATGGTATTGGCTGACATGTGTGGTGACTTGCATTCATAAGTTGTGGTCCACATTAATGTTTGTGCATGGATTCAGCCGACAAAACAGTGTTCTTAAAATAGTTTCCAAGTTTTCTTAAGGCTGACTTCAGTTGATGTAATTCCATGTAGCAGATATATATGATCCATGGATTTGAGTATATTAAGATGTGGATGTGAGAATATGAAGGGATAAGTGTGAAGTATAGTAGTATCAAGTGAGAAGAAAGGAGATCTAAGCTTCTAATCATGGCAGAACAGTAAAGCAAGGCAGAAAAAGATGAAGTGTGTAAAGCTAGTATACTGAGTTTAACTGGAACTATTTTTTACATAGTTAGATACTATTCTTTAGTTCAAACATTTCAGTGAACTCTTGTTATCAATTTTGTAGGCAGTGAGCCTCCTTGAGCAGTGAGCTCTGGGCAATGTGCCCAAAGGCATGTGCCTTCCCATTTTGTAATACTTTTAACAGAGTATAAAATCTTGTGGGTTAACCCCCACCGTGGTTTTTCCCTTAACTAGGTTTCCATGTAAAAATCTTGGTATTCATGTGTGATGATCTTGTTGTTTTTGTTGTTAAGTTCATGCTCCTTTCATTTGAACATATGTCATAAATTTATAAAGGAACATATTAATAATTTTTGCAGAACATTGATTCACCCCCCCTCTCGATGTTCCTTAATTTCAACAGCAATGTTAGTATCATCTATCAACCAAAAAAATCTATGAACTGAAGACTTACCTTCATTACCTGGACCCATCAAAGCATTACACCACTCGACAATTGATTTTGCATCTATCAACTTTGCATTATCTTTATACTTTAACTCTTCTCATGCTATGGCTCTTTTGATACATGCTCCTGCACCATCATGCTCCCCCTTTCCATGCCTGACCTCACAAAAGTTCCACATATGCTGAACACCTATAATATTATGTCTCCTACTCAGCTAATAGAAATTTTGCAAGTTCTTGAATTGTGATGCATAGTTACTTGACCATATGATATGTTGACTAAATGATATGCCCCTTCTAGACAAATCATTGTAGAACACCTGAAAGTAACCTTGCACGAACTATGTAGAATGCGTGCAATCATCACTAATATAAAAATGATACTCCCTTATGATCTTTCTGTCATCCTCTATACTATCATTTGCATGAATTAATGTGATGTGCACAAATATAGAAACCTGTGTGGAGTTGTAATAGTGTGATTGCACCTCACGGTATGGCTGTAGATTGTAGTTCTCTGCAAATTCGATGACTGAAACAATGCTACCAAGTGGAAATGTGTCCTTGTATAACTTGAAATGCAAGTCCAACCATTGAGCTCTATGGGTATGCCTTGTATACTCATACACTATATTGTCATGAAATGTAGACATAAACTAATAAACTAGAATCTTTTGAACCACCAAATCACACCTCTTTGCTTCTTTACCATCTTTTGTATTGTAGGCCACTATTTTATACTTGTCGAACTCTACTATTTTATTTCCAATTGTATGTGTGCTTTCCATATGTTCACATATTGGCATACATTGGAAGCCACTGCAATGCTGACATGTGCCATCCAAGCACAATTTCCTATAGAATATTTGACCTTCCTCTCTTTCACATAAAATTGTTGATATGAAGTCTCTTGAAGATGTTGGTGGGGCATGTATGCCACGATCCTACAAAACATTGTTAGTATGCAAATCTAAACATATAGACTGATAAACATCAAAATGGTTAGAAAATTCAATATGTAATTTACAATAACAAATAGTTTGTGTGTGATTTATTTTGACATAGAAAGGTTTTAGCATTTCAAAATATCTTTGATAAATTTTAATTTGAGGATACATCTCTAGAAATTTACCAAAAAACTGTGTTTGAGTCATCCAAAAAATGCTTTGGATGTGGCTCATGGTTTTGACTACCAATTCTCCTTCTTACCACATCCCTTTGATTCAGAGATACCCTTGTGTAATTCTTTCAAAAGTCTTCAATTAGTGATCTCAATGCTTCAACAATTGGTTTATCTTTCGTGGTAGTCTCCCCGAGAATGTCCATAATTCATTGGCATCAGTGTCCTTGATTCTTTGGCACCTTTCAACAGCTCTTGATAAAGTTTTTTGATTAATTCTCAATTCTTGAGTCATCTTTCTAATGAAACAAGCATTCCTCGTTTTATTACTTACTATTGTTGATGTAATGACACATTGTGTGACATTACTATCTTTTGTGTGTGAGGTGTTACCCACACTCTCATATCCACTCATTAGATTCTTGACAATAGATTTTTCACTTAAAGCCTCTAATGTTCTGAACCCAAGAATCTTCATGATGGACCTATACTTTATACTTCGCATCATTTCAATGAATAGTTGACATCTTGCGGTCTCATTTAAATTTTCAAAGAACACTCTCCAAATCTTATGAGCATATCTTCTACAAGTGCATTTTGGAATCTTACCTTCCATTGGCTGCAAAATATTCTCATCAATATCAATCAAATAGTTTGGCTTTCTATGCAAAATTTTACGTGGTGTTAAGAAAGGTAAATTCATCTCAACATTAGGAATTTCATCAATATTTAAATGAGATGGGCTAGATGGCATACCTTCAATCAGAGATGGAATAGATGGCATACCTTGAGGTTGAGGTGGGAATGATGGCGTACCTCCTTCCTCACATGTGAGTGATGATGTACTCTCAACTTGAGATGCGGTAGATGGTGTCCCTCCATCTTGACTTGCAGTAGAGGACATGTCTCCAATTGTGGTATTCAAATCTCTCATAGCACGAAGATTTTGCATCCATTCCCTTTGCACCACCAATACCATATGTCTTGTTGATGGTTGAGGTTCCTCTTCAATTGGCATGTCTTCAACAATTGTGTCCAATTTCCTCTTCTCACGAAGTTCCCTCATAGTCGTTGCTTTCTTTGAATTCTTAGCTTCTTTCTCTTCCTGTGTTGGTTTAATCCTTGATCGTTTCCTCAACATGATGGAGAATTTATCTATAGCATGATAAAGAGAAAAATATTAGTTCCTAAGAAATGAATATGGTTCCAAATTTTAGGTCTACTACCCTCAAAATATTTATAGGTCTGCTGCCCTATAAATTGGTGCTAATTTTATGTCTATAAGATATCAACATTGCATGTGAATACTCAACTAGGTAGTAGATTTTATGGTAAAATTTTGGGTGGACAAAAAGACCCATATAGCACCCTACAACCATCAAACCAATTCTTGGGTTGGAATATATATCTTCATTTAAGATATATGCCTCATTAATTTTATGCATCTTTGAAGGCCTTATAAATTTTCCTTCCAAATTCATGGTCAAATTGTGACCATTTTTATCTTTCAAGCCCTATAAATCAATTCCATTATGATGTTTTTGGGGCTCTTAGAGTTGATCATGGTGAGTGTACTAATCTTCCCTATGCCAACTTAACTTCTCATTTCAGCTTTAAGTTAGGGTGTGTAATGCAAGTATTGACATTAATTGTAAAGTGTGATATTTTCTAAAAATTAAGGCACTAAATTTTTTTATGGTGGTTTCAAATTGGTTAGATGAGTAGTGGTTGTTGGGGGTGGTGGTTGTGGCATTCCTCCATAGATAAGTATTTTGTTATGTGGTTTTGAGGTGTTGTAAACACATATGTGAAGTGTCTTATTCCAGAACTACAAGTTGCTAAGTATCAGCATAGTGTTTGACAGAGTTTGACAGAGACAAAGTATGAGTTCTCGTGGTCCGCATTTCTCTGCAAGATGATATCATCCCTTGTAGTTCTGAAGGTAAGATTGGGAATTTGTAAAGAGTCTTTGATGTGATTTTGGAAGTGTTTTATGATCCGCAGTAGAAGTTGTAAGTCAGCAGATGAACCTGTTAAGCATGCTTTTGAGGAACAGGCCAACTGGTGAGATAAATCTTGTTGCAGAGAAGAGTTAGTGTGTGAAAGATCTATTTAAGTATTTGAATGATTAGAGCTGACATATATGAACATATTTGGAAAAATATTTGGGTCTGCGCAAACATATAGTGCATTGGATTGGGATACAAGGTACATCTTTCTATGTACACATTTCACTTTTTGGATACCAACCTAATTATGGATCAATTCATGATGCAGATATAATAAAGGTGATGAAATGCAATTGTGATGTTTGTGTGGAAGATGATGTGAATATGCGAATAGCAGAGTAGTGACACAGATCAGAGAGAATGAAGACTCAGGATTCAGAGTTCAAGTGGTAAATGGTTGCACCTCGAAAAGAGGCAGATGCTTAAGTAGTATTCAATTTCATGTGCAAATTAGTTGGAGCAAATCATTGCAGTGAGCTACTAGTGATCCTTCATCAGGGTTTAACAACCCTTATTGTAATCTTGCTAGGTTTAGGGTTGAGGCAGTGAAGCTTTCTAAACTTAGTTGTACTTCATGGTAGTGAGCCAGTATGTTTAGGCCCATGGAGTGACCAAGCCTGAACATTATTTTTGTAAAGATTACGATATATATATGAGAGTTAATCCTCTCTGTGGTTTTTCCCTTTTTGGGTTTTCCACGTAAAAATCTTAGTGTTCATGTGTCATGTTTCATGGTTGTTGTTCATATGCATATTGTGCTTATATTTAATTAGATCTGGAAAACATCTGATAATTAAATTGCATGAAAAAAAATTTAGAACACTAATTCATCCCCCCTCTCAGTGTTCCTATCAATCAACAATTGGTATTAGAGCAAGGTTCCTCGGAAGAAGTTTAGCAGCTTGAGGAAGATCTGGGATAGTATGATCATGATAGCAAGAAGGTATGGAAATTATGAAAGATACAACCAACTAGAAGCAACTCTTATGGATTTTGAAAGTTCTAAAGCAGAGGTCAGGGATTTGAAAGATAACTTGCAACAAGCCGATGAATGCATCTTAAAGATAAAAGAGCAAGCCAAGAAATTCAAAGACAAATACATAGAAGTCAGTGATCAATTGCTATCAGCAAATGAAGTCTTGAATGATTTGGAAGCAAAAGTTGTAGAAAGATCAAGAGCAGAGGATGATCTAAATTCAATTGTGAAAAATAAATCAGAAGATTGTGCAAAACTGGAAAAAGAAATTACAAATCTAAAAATGGACATAGACAAGGCCAAAAGTTTTGAAGAAAAATTCAAGATAAGTACCGCAAAGCTTGATGAAATGATTAGCAGCTAGAAGAGTGCAGATGACAAGCAAGGTTTCAGATATGAAAAATGGGAAAGTTCAAAATTTGGTCAAGCAAACACTGAAGTACAGTAAAACAAGGGAAATCAGTTTAGAAATCAGAAAAGAAGACCTAGAAGACCTCCAGTCAGACAACCAAATGCACAAAGGTACCCATCTTTCCATGGTTATTGTAATTCATGTAATAAGTTTGGTCATAAGGCTACTTAATGTAGGAGAAAAATAAATCAAAAGATTACATCATTTTCTGGTCAATGTTTCAATTGCAAGAAAATTGGTCATAGAGCAAATGAATGTAGAAATTAGATCAGGAGAAGTCTCAACAATGAGCAATCATTCAAAGGTAAATGCTTCACCTACAATAGAACTAGTCATAAATCTATTATATGCAGAAGTAAAGTGGGTCAAAATTTTATTAGGTGCAATGCATACTATAAATTGGGACATGGATCAAATGAATATAGAAGCTCAGTAAGAACTAACTTTCAAAATATAAGGAACAGTCAATCACTCAATGGAAAGTGTTTTGCATGCAATAGATTTGGACATATGGCTAATCAATATAGATCAAATTCAATCAATGAAAGGAATCAAGGTCAAAAGAATATGGTTTGCTTCAATTCCAACAAATTTGGACATGTTGCAAGGTTTTGTAGAAGTAAGAATGAGAAGAGAAATCACTATTTTGAAGAAAGGAAAACAAAGAAGAGAAATGACAAGGGAAAAGAGAAAGTTGATCCGGTTGAAACCAAGAAACAAATGAACAAGGTATGGATCAAGAAAGGAGTAATTGAAGTCAGGGATCAATCTGCACCAGTATTTGGTGCATATACTTCATTCAAAAAGTAAATTGAGAGCTCTGGCTCAGGGGGAGCAGTGTAGAAATTCTAAATCCCCCAGCCAGAATTTGGGTGCCAGAATCCAGCATGAAGGTGTATGATGAAATCTAATGAGACACATCTCTTAGAAGAAGAACTGGAAGAAAAGGAATCAATGCAGTATATTATGGAGCGATCCTAATCAACTGTATTCTACAATTAAGGGTTTTGACAACCTTTTGAGAGTAAGCATTTAATGATGATTAGGTCAAGCCGTGTGAAGGATAAAAGGAACTTGTTTGGTCTCAAAATCACTTTGCACTCAAAGCTATCAAAAATTCAGAGAGATCAGAGCTAAATTTGAGCAGCGACAACCAAGATCTGAAACATTCAAAGAAAGGAAACCCTAATTCAGTGAAAAGAGGTATTTGCAACTTGAAACCCTACTACGAAAATTAAATTGCTCTGAAAAATGTTTACTCATGTAATCAAGATAGGAAAATTGTCTCGCCCCAAGTTTAAGAAACAATTCTTCAAATTGCTAAAAAGTGATCCATTAGGGGTATTCTCAATTACTCCACATGGGGTCATGTATATGGAAAATATTAGGGCATACATTCATACCAATTTAGAAGAATATGATCACATGAAGTTAGGGAAAATTGTATTTGGACGAACTAACCACTATGGACATTGTGTTGAAAGATGAATACAAAGTTCTCGGAGAGAAGAAATTTGACACCTGGTTGGACTTTCCTGCAATTTCAATTGATGCATGGGTCAAGCTCATTCTAAGCAAAATTCATGATAAATCCTTTTGGCTTGATGAACTCTATTTGATAACTAAAGAAGCCATTAAAGAAGTAACTGGTATGAGCTCCTCTACAAGGATTCCAGGCACAAAGAAGATGAAGAACAATGTGGTAATGTAGTTAACAGGAGCCAAATTTGAGAAGAATGGCCTTACAATGAATGATATCAAGGATCTAGCTATCAGATTTTCATCAATGATTATCGGGTACAAAATATATTTCTCCAACAAGGAAAATTTTGTGTCTGCATTAGCTATATACACTGTGCATGACATGATAAAAAACAATACAGATTATGATCTTAGTGAATTGTACTGGAATGAACTTTTGGAGAACTTGAAAAGGGTAAAAGAAACTAATTATCCTTTCAAATATGGAACATTGATTATGTGTTTACTCTTTTACTTCCTAAGAGAGCTACCTGGACTGGGAAATATTATCTGGCTTGATCACATTCCTGTAGCTGCTCAAATAAGAAATTATTTACAAAATTTGGGTAATGTAGATATGCAAAGGGAGATCATGTGGAAATACTTTAGAGAGTTTCAACAGAAAATGGTAAGAAGGTTCCAGATACCTGAAACAGTGGTGACAAAATATGAAAAGGACATTGTACTCATGGTGGATAAAGACAAATTCTTTATGGAAGTCATGGAACCAAGAAATTTATGGGTCCCTGCACTAGGTTATGAATTTGCAGAAGATATCTTGACTAAATTAGCCAATACACTACTAAGTAAACCTACTGATCCCGAAGAGGATAGATTTGGAACATTCTAGAATTATCCTCCAGAATGATGATGGAACCTAAGCAGTCAGAAAAAACATTAGATGAACAATTAAGTAAGGTAGAAACCAAATCAAGAGGATCCAAGTTCACAAGTACTCCGGTAGAATGGACATCAAACACTCTAGAAAGGAAAGATAAGAAATCTGAAAAGGAGAGACCAACATCTAGTCCTAGAAAGAATGAGGATCTCATCCATTACAGAAGCCACAATTAAAGGAGGGAAGAACAAGAAAGTCTCACTTTGTGAAGAATTGGCAACAAGAGACACTGTTGCTTCAGTAAAAGAAGCACTAGAGAAAGAGAAACAAGATTGGGATGAACTAGAGTTACTACATGGCCAAATAAATCTAGACAAAATGTCTCCGACATAAAAATTTATGTGGGCTTCGATTGTCCAAGCAAAGGCTCAAGACGAGATGCTGAAATCTCATAATGAGAATAGTAAACTGATTGATGAAGCATCTGGGATTTTAGAAAAGTTGCTACCCACCTACAAGAGGGATTCATCCATGCCTCAGCACATCATTTGAAGGGATTAATAAATTTAGTAAGTAATCCATTTGAATCTTTTGAGAAATCTGCAGAAACAAAGGTAAGGGAGGAATTTGAAAGAAAAAGACTGAAAGAACTAAAGACATTGATAGCCAATGATAAAATTTTGTTAGAAAATTCAATAACCAGCATTCAAAGAGCTGTGAAAGAAGCTGGAGATGTGTACAAATTTTGTCTATCCTGGCCAAAAGTTGCTCAGGAGATTGAAGAAAAGATCAAAGAGTTGGAACATAAACTGATGGACATCTCAGATAAATTTGATCCAGTAATAGAATCAGTTAGAAATAAAGAAGCAGAAATTATTAGCATCCACAATGATCTGACTAACTTAATAAATAGAAAATATCAAATAAAGAGTAGAATGGGACAACTAAGGAGACTAGTCTACCATAAACTAGACTCAATGCCAAATCTTGTTGCATGGGCTAGGGTAGCTGTACAAACAGACCCACCTTCTGATCTCAGAAAGGTAGAAGCCTTAGCTTTCCTTTACAGTGGACAAATTCAAATTTTGGACAATGCTCAGAAAGGTTGGAACGTTGAGTGGGCACAAGTTAAAAACATATTCAATGACATCCTCACACATATGTAATACTAAGATGAAGATCACACTTGTAAATATGTGGCAGAATACAAATTTTGGAAATTTTGGAAATTTTGGGATTTTGACAAATTTTGGTTTTGGATCACACCCTTTGCCATTGATGTCAAAGGGGGAGAAGTAGATCAGTGAAAAATGGACAATCATCTTAGGGAGAGTAGAAAAATAAAGTGTACATAGAAAGGGGGAGTAGTCAACCATTTTTCACTAAGTGTTGCCATCAATGCCAAAGGGGGAGATTGTTGGCAAGAGACGCTGCTCCGATATGGATCTATATGTTGTCATTGATGGAAACAAAGATTAGAGATCCTATCACCATGACAGGAAGAGATATCTCCAGAAGAACAAATTAGATTCCAAGCCTGGTTGTCAGGAAATGACTAAGTATGGAAAGCATGCAGAGTAGAGGACAGTAAGTAAGCTAGTATGCCTCTGCTATTGAAGACTTGCAAATGTGGTTCAGGTATGATGACAGTTGATATTTGATAATGTTATGCTTCAAAGATTAAGTCCTGATCTTCTTCGGAAGTCACCTTGAAGAAATGCCTAAGTCTAGGTAAGCAAAGGTATAGTAGGAATAGTGAACACGGTCTAGTGTAGTAGTCTGCATTCCTCTGCAGATAAGTATTTTACTATGTAGTTTTGAGGTGTTGTAAACACATATGTGAGGTGTCTTATTCTAGATTTAGGAGATTTGAAGCTCACCCGAAGGTTAGCTACAAGCTGCTAAGTATCAGCATAGTGTTTGACAAAGTTTGATAGAGACAGAGTCTAAGTTCTAGTGGTCCGCATTTCTTTGCAAGATGATATCATCCCTTGCAATTCTGAAGGTAAGATTGGGAATGAGTAAAGATTCTTTGATGCAATTTTGGAAGTGTTTTATGATCTACAGTAGAAGTTATAAGTCAACAGATGAACATGTTAAGCATGCTTTTGAGGAACATGCCAACTGGTGAGATAAATCTTGTTGCGGAGAAGGGTTAGTGTGTGAAAGATCTATTTAAGTATTTGAATGATTAGAACTGACATATATGAACACGTTTGGAAAAAGATTTGGGTCTGCGCAAACATATAGTGCATTGGATTGGGCGACAAGCAACATCTTTCTATGTACATGTTTCACTTTTTGGATGCCGACCTAATTATGGATCAATTCATGATGCAGATATATAAAGGTGATGAAATTTAGTTGTGATGTGTGTAGAAGATGATGTGAATATGTGAATAGCAGAGTAGTGACACATATCAGAGAAAATGAAGACTTGGGATTTAGATTTCAAGTAGTAAATGGTTGCACCTGGCATAGAGGTAGATGCTTAACCAGTATTCAGTTTCATGTGCAAATTGGTTGTAGTGAATCATTGCAGTGAGATGGCAGTGAGCCTTCATCAGGGTTTAACAGCCCTTATTGTAATCTTGCTAGGTTTAGGGTTGAGGAAGTGAAGCCTGCTAAACTTAGTTGTACTTCATGGTAGTGAGCTAGTATGTTTAGGCCCGTGGAGTGACCAAGCCTGAACATTATTTTTGTAAAGATTACGATATATATATATATGAGAGTTAATCCTCTCTGTGGTTTTTCCATTTTTGGGTTTTCCACGTAAAAATCTTGGTGTTCATGTGTCATGTTTTGATGGTTGCTGTTCATATGCATATTGTGCTTATATTTAATTAGATCTGGAAAATAGTTGATATTTAAAGTGCATGAAAATGTTTTTAGAACACTAATTCACCCCCCCTCTCAGTGTTCCTGACAATTAACAATTATTAGATGTTCTATGATTGTCTTGACTAGTTTATGTTGGAGAGGAGTGTATTGTAGTCCCATTTTTTTTACTTTTTGTATTTGAATAAAGGAACTTAGTTTTATAGATAGGATATTATGTTTCTATTGATCATTTTGATAAATTCATGTTTTGGATTGATGATATCTTTCATGAGCAGCTATAGGTCTGCATGTATAAAGAAGAAATTTAAAGCAATACAAATTTATAGCTATTTGGGAAGAAGTTCAAAGCTCAGGCTACAAATTCCCTATTAGACATGTATGCAAAATGTGGAAGCATAGACAAGGCACATGAACTATAAACATAACTAATATAAACACAAAATATGTAAACCATACAAGTGATATAAACATGTATTCAATGAGGCATGATAAAGTGATTCAAATAGAATTAAGGAAAATGTAACTTAGAACATGTGTAAAGACTTGACATACCTAAAAAATGGAGATTCGAATGGAGAGAGTACCCAATTATGTAGTCTTTTATTCTTCTTGCATCAAACTCCTCAACAATTTGAGTTTTTCACCACTTGCTTCCTTTTCAATGTTAAATTGAATAACACTCAAATAGAATTACTAACAACAATACAATTAACAAATGTATAATGTTAAATTCCTACAATTCAATCACAATTAACATTGCAACACTACAAAAATTGAAACTTGAATTGATATATATAAAATTCGATGTGAAAACTATGTTATTTCATCCTTCTTAAGTTGGCAAACAAGAAAAAGGTGGTGGAAAGTTCATGCAAAGGTAGTAGAATGTGAAAAATGTGTCTGTACACTTCCAAACAACATGAAAAAGATTTTTTTGTCAGAACACATGCATAACTAGAAGAAAATAGAGCATGTGGGCCTGGATCATAGGTATCCTGGCCTTTTTACCATTTTAATAGCAAGAAACAATGTGTTGGAGTTATAACGTGAGCATGTTATGGCTTGCTATAAAAATCTCTATATTATTCACTCTCTCATGTATTTCTTCTCTCTCTCTTAACCCTAAACCCTAATCCCTTATCACTAAACCCTAAACCCTATCTCTCAACCCTAATCCCTCAACCCTAAACCCTAACCCCTCAACCATAAACCCTAATCCCTCAACCCTAAACCCTAAACCCTCAACCCTTAACACTATACCTCAAACCCTAATCCCTCAACCCTAAATCCTAATCCCTAAACCTTAAACCCTATCCCTATAGCCTCAACCCTCAACCCTTAAACCTTAAATCCTAAACCCTATCCCTAAACCCTCAACCCTCAACACTATACCTCAAACATTAATCCCTCAACTCTAAATCCTCAACCCTCAACACTATACCCCAAACCCTAATCCCTCAACCCTAAACCCTCAACACTATACCTCAAACCCTAATCCCTCAACCCTAAACCCTAATCCCTTATCTCTAAACCCTAAATCCTATCCCTAAAGCCACAACCCTCAACCCTTAAACCTTAAATCCTCAACCCTATCCCTAAATCCTCAACCCTCAACACTATACCTCAAACCCTAATCCCTCAACCCTAAACCCTAATCCCTTGACCCTAAACCCTAATCCCTTATTCCTAAACCCTAAACCCTATCCCTAAAGTCTCAACCCTCAACCCTTAAACCTAAAATCCTAAACCCTATCCCTAAACCCTCAACACTATACCTCAAACCCTAATCCCTCAACCCTAAACCCTATCCCTAAATCCTCAACACTATACCTCAAACCCTAAACCCTAATCCCTTGACCCTAAACCCTAATCCCTTATCCCTAAACCCCAAATCCTATCCCTAAAGCCTCAACCCTGAAACCTCAACACTTTACTTCAGCCCCTAATCCTTCAACCCTAAACCCTATCCCTAAATCCTCAACCCTCAACACTATACCTCAAACCCTAATTCCTCAACCCTAAACCCTAATCCCTCAACCCTAAACCCTTATCCCTTATCCCTAAACCCTAAACCTTATCCCTAAAACCTCAACCCTTAACATTATACCTCAAACCCTAATCCCTCAACCCTAAACCCTCAACCCTAAATACTAATCCCTTATCCCAAAACCCTAAAACCTATCCCTAAAGCCTCAACCCTTAAACCTTAAATCCTAAACTCTATGCCTAAACCTCAACCCTCAACACTATACCTTAAACTCTAATCCCTTAACACTTAACCCTAAATCCTATCCCTAAAGCCTCAACCCTCAACCCTTAAACCTTAAACCCTAAACCCTCTACCCTTGACACTATACCTTAAACCCTAATCCCTTAACCCTTAGCCTTAAAGCCTTAACCCTC
The DNA here is from genome assembly GCA_027924645.1 of Cunninghamia lanceolata. NCBI lineage: Eukaryota > Viridiplantae > Streptophyta > Pinopsida > Cupressales > Cupressaceae > Cunninghamia > Cunninghamia lanceolata. Next base: position 3,363,386 of record BSBN01000463.1, on the reverse strand, counting down.
AATCTTTAAACCTTCAACCCTAAACCCTATCCCTAATCCTTCTACTCTCAACACTATGCCTTAAACCCTAATCCCTCAACCCTTAAACCCTTAATCCCTCAAACCTTAAACCCTAACCCTTAAACCTTATACCCTATACAGTTAACCTTGGACATTCAACCTTGAACATTATCCCTCAAACTTCAAACCTCTAGCCTTTTAAAGATTGCCAAGAGGATCTGGTAAGTTTTCAAAATTTACAGGGGTAGCACGGCCAAAATTCTAATTTTTACGAGTGTCCACTTTGAAAATTAGTAAAAATCAAATATTCATTAAAAAATTATCAGAAAAATTGGGCATAAACTACATGTTATTAGCTAATTTCTCACTGAAGTGATTTTAAAAATTCTAAACAAAAGTTAACCTTTTGAGGGAGCCACAAAACACACTATGTTATATTTTTTTGACAGAAAAAATATCAATTTCTATGGCTTCCTTTTTTGAACCCCTTAATCTATACCATTTTCAAAAAAATTAGTAGTTTAGAAAGTAGACTCGAAGCACTATGAACATTGTTTTTGTTGCATCTTAAAATTTTGAGCGTAACTATGCTCAATTCCTAATCCAGGGTCAGTATTTCCTGATTTTAGAAAAAAAAAAAAGCAGCCACTTAAGACCCCTTTTTGGCCCCCCATCTTCTTGCACTTACCCCTAGTGAGCATATTTCTTCTATATCTCATGATATGTTTTCTTTTGCATCCATAATATTGATTCTCCTCAATATACCTCTCTTTCTTCATCTTTCCTTAAGGATCCTACTAATGTCGATACACATGTTTCACCTCTACATTGAGGTTGTTAGTCCTTCCTCTATATCTTTTTACTCATCATTTATATCCATACAGTGCTTTCTTCAACTTGTAGACCATATCATCATGATCAGACAATTAAAATCCATTCGGTTGTTCAATGTATACTTCTTCTTCCAAATCACCATTTAGGAAGGCAGACTTGACATCCATCTGATATACCTTGAAGTCTTTGAAGGCAGCATATGCAAGAAATAATCTGACTGCTTCAATTCTTGCTACCAGATCAAAGGTTTCTTCAAAATTAATTCCTTCTATTTGAGAGTAGCCTTTACAGACCAATCTGGCTTTGTTTCTAATTACTTCACCAACCTCATTTAGTTTGTTCCAGAAGACCCATTTGGTTCCAATCACATTCTTGTTTCTAGGTCTAGGAACAAGATCCCAAGTGTGATTTTTTTCAATTTGCATCAACTCTTCCTCCATTGCTTTGGTCCAGTTTTCATCATTGCAAGCTTCATTTATTGTCCTAGGTTCAATCTTTGAAATCAAACAGTATTCATTTGAATTTTGAGCAATTCTCCTCCTTGTTTGTACCCCTTTGCTTTTGTCACCTATGATCTGATCTTCAAAGTGATTTAAAGTTACATACCTTGGAACTTTGGGAGTCTCCTGCACTGCTGTTTCTTGATCAGGTTCATTCAAACAAACCTCTTCTCCCTGATTTACCGGATCAGTCTGAATCGGACTTTCAGGAAGGGATTGAGTTCCTTGAATCAGAACACCATCCTGATCATCTTCATCATATTCATAAAACCTTGAAGGCTTCTCAGTTCCTTCATCAACCTTCACATTTGTACTTTCTATCATCTTTTTCAGTCTCTTATTGTAACACCGGTATGCTTTGCTTTGAGTGGAGTAACCCAAGAAAATTCCTTCATCACTTCTAGCATCAAACTTTCCTAGATCTTCATCTCTTTTGATGTAACACTTGCTACCAAATACTCTGAAATATCTCACAGTAGGAGTTATACCAAACCAAAGTTCATAAGGAGTCTTACCGGTATTGTTTCTGATTTGAACTCGGTTAAGAGTGTAGACTACAGTGCTGACAGCTTCTCTCCAAAACATCTGAGGAACATTTGCTTCCATCATCATTGTCCTGGAAGCTTCCTGGATGGTCTAGTTCTTTCTCTCAACTACTCCATTCTGCTATGGGGTCCTAGGAGCAGACAACTGTCTCTTTATGCCATGCTTCTCACAAAAGTCTATGAATTCACCAGATGTGAATTCACCACCTCTATCAGACCTTAGACACTTTAGTTTCAATCCGATTTGATTCTCTACCATAGCCTTGAAGATTTTGAACTTCTCAAAGGCTTCTGATTTCTCTTTCAGAAAGGTAACCCACATCATCTGGGAATGATCATCAATCAGTAACATGAAATATCTATCACCTTGCATACTCTTGATTCTTGTCAGACCACATAGATCAGTATGAACTAATTCCAATAATCTGGTAGAGGACTGATCTTTTCTTTTGAAAGAGACTCTGCTCTGTTTACCTAGCTGACATTCTTTGCACAAACTATTTGTAGGTTTCACCAATTTTGGAAGGTCTCTTACAGCCTGAATATTGCTTATCTTGATGATGTTATCAAAATTTACATGACACATCATTCTATGCCATAGCCAACTCTGATCAACTTGAACAAACAAACAACTTTTATTTGAACCAACCAGATGCAAGATATTACCTTTTGTTTGAGTACTGGATGCAATCTCAGTTCCGGAGCTTTCAAAGATCCTGCATCTTCCATTTTTGAACCAGAGATCATAACTTTTGTCTACTAACTGTCCAACACTGAGAAGATTGTGCTTCAATCCTTCAACATACAGTACATTACCAGTTTTGCTCTTTCCATCAAAAGAAATAGTTCCCCTACCTCTGATTCTACCTGCAGAATTGTCACCAAACTTTACCATTCCTCCTTCATACCTTTCTAAATCTAAGAACTTGTTCTTTTCACCTGTCATGTGGTGAGAGCATCCACTATCAATAACCCAATCATCCTTTCTTCAACTTGGACAGCCAAAGCTCTTTCTACAACCTTATGATAGACAGATTCAAAGGATATTGGTTCTTCTTCCTTGATGGCAATAAACACCCATTCATTTCTGGATTTGTCTCCTATCTCTAATTCATCATCTATTACTCCTTCATTATCAGCTTCTTCATGAACATAATAACAGTTCTTTTGGAACCTTTATCTTTTGGAGTTTGACCTTGCAGATCTTTTCGAACATCTTGAACCAAAATGACCAATCTTATTGCAGTTGAAGCACTTAAAAGGTAACTTTCCTTCATACTTACCGGATCCTCTTGGCAATCTCTTTGCAATGAGGGCTTCAAGATGAGCTGTTTATGCTTCTTCCGCTTCCATGTCTTTCCTTGCTTGAGCATACCATGACAGCTTCCTTGAAGAGTTTTCTCCCGGATCAAATCTTTGTTTGCCTTTCACATAGGCACTGGCTTTGAATGCAAATTCAGTCTTGGGGGGATCATCTCCAAACTCTGTCATTTCAAATGCAGCCAGTTTGCCAGCCAATTGCTCTCTTGTGACAGTTGCATGGGCTCTGAATTCATCAATGGCAGCAACCTTGATCTTGTAGGCAGCAGGAAGGGATCTGAGAATCTTGCAAACAATTTCATTTTCATTCAGAACTCCACCAGCATTCCTGATTCCACACACCAGCTCATTCACTCTTGGCATAAAAGTAGTGATATTTTCATCATCTCTCATCTTCAATCTTTCAAATTTCCCTTTCAGACTTTGCAACCTTGCACTCTTAACAAACTCATCTCCTTCATGCAGAAGTTCCAATTTAACCCAGATTTCATATGCAATTGGTAGGTCAATGACATTTGAGAGCTCTGAATCATTCAATGCGCTTAGAAGAGCTTCTTTGGTTTGTAAATTGTTTTCAGCATTTGTGATTTCATTCAAAGTTGTCAAACCACCCTATGGAGGTACATATGGTTTTGAGACCATGGCCAAGTATGCTTTTCCCATACACTCCAAGTGACATTTCATGTGACCTTTCCAGAGAGTGAAGTTGGTTCCATCAAACTTTGGACTATCCTTCTTGTATGATGACATCCTAGATCTCCTCAAGCGGTTAAGCTCCTTTTAGAGGAACTTGGCTCTGATACCAATTGTTAGATCTAGGGCACACAACTAAGAGGGGGGGTGAATCAGTTGTACAAAAACTTGCATCTACTTCAAACACTTGATTCTTCTTTGTTAGTTAATAGCATATCAGTTAATCATTCATGAAAGCATAATGCATAAACATAGGAGCAGATAAACATCAATACATTGGACACCAAGATTTTGACGTGGAAAACCCGGTTAAGGAAAAACCACGGGGTGATTGACCCAAGGATTTTTCTCTGTTAGAAGAATAAGAAAAATGAATGGCACATGCCAATTAGGGCTCACTACCCGAGCACACTGCTCATAAGAGGCACACTGCCTACAAGAGACACACTGTCTACAAAGTGATAAGAATCACAAACTTGAACTGGAGATTGACATCTTTACCATGCCTGAATCAGTTCCATTTCAGCCTGAGATACTTCTGCTCTACCTTTCTCTCTTTCGCTATTCCACACTCATCCGCTCCATAACACACCTTGAAATGAACTCACAAACCTTTATTTATACAAGGCATCGACTTAGGAACAATCATCTAAGTCGGTAATCATCCATAAGAGCATTCGCAAGTCGGCAATCATCCACAAGAACATTCGCAAGATGAATAACTCATCCGGTCGGCCAGTCTGAATAAGAATATCTTCATCTGGAAGAATATTTTCAATTCCCGGCTCTAACACTAATGCGGACCGACAACACAACCTCAACATGATCCAAGAACCTTCACAAGCTTGCCTGAATGACCAGGTACATCCACACTTCCTCTACTCACAGGAATCTCTTCTCCTCTTCATCCAGAACTTCAAGAACATAGTCTGTCGCAACTATCAAACTAAAAACAGTTCTTCCAGACGTCCAAACTTTGTACAAACTAAGATGACACATCACAAGGACATCCCAAACACTCCTTCCAATCTGCAGAGTCTGATAATGCACCTCTAGATCTCACCGGACCTTTTTGTAACACTCTGTCCCTCTGGAGCATCTCCCGGAACCGGTTCTACTTGACCGATCACAACTTTTTCATATCTTCATGCAGACCTCTGAAATCTTAATTGGATCATCTCAAGACTCATATCTACAAACCCTTTAAGCTGCATCCTTTGATCCTTAACCTATTGAGTACATTTGCCTTCTTCTTATCACTATTCTTCATTGTTCCTGATTGAGACTAATTTTCTCAATATCCTCAACACACAGCTCATGCAAACCTTATTACCAATGCAATATGAGTATGTTGACATCAATGACAACATTGGTTAACCTCATACTTGCAACAATCTCCCCCTTTGTCATTGATGGCAACATATGATGTGAAAAACCATCAAGACAAGAACTTCTCTTTTCTGTCACAGCTCCCCCTATCAGCAACAACTCTTCACATGTCTTCTCTTCCTTTACTACTCCCCCTTTGATCATCAACCACTTGTTTTTCACATGTCTTCTCTCCCCCTTTGACATCAATGGCAAAGGGCTCATACTTGCACTTGTAACATATCAGAATCATACCAGCTGCTCCCCCTTAGTAGCAACTCCCCATCATCAATTAGGATCACAACATATGGCTATGATATCCACCAAACTGATGCTAGTTCATCACTGGAGGGGCCATGACCCCTAACTTCTCCCTGAGATACTCAAAAGAGTCTTTGGGAAGAGGTTTAGTAAAAATATTTGCAAGCTGATCCTTGGAGGGTACATACTCCAATCTGACTTCACCCTTGTTCACTTGTTCTCTCAAAAAGTGAAATTTGATAGATATATGCTTGGTCTTAGAATGCAATACCAGATTCTTGGAAACATTTATTGCACTTGAATTATCACAGAAAATTGTGATAGGCTCCTCATATTCTACTTTCATGTCTCCTAACATCTGCTTCATCCATAAGATTTGAGTGCAACTACCTGCTGCTGCAATATATTCTTCTTCAGTTGTAGACAGAGATATTGCCTCTTGTTTCTTGCTTAGCCAAGCAACCAATCTCTTTCCCAAGAAGAATGCTCCACCACTAGTGCTCTTCCGGTCATCCACATCTCTTGCCCAATCTGCATCTATATATGCATGAAGAGAGAAATCCTGATCTCTAGGATACCATAGGCCATACTCAACTGTCACCTTTAGATATCTAAAAATCCTCTTGATTGCCATAACATGAGATTCTCTAGGGTCAGCCTGAAATCTTGCCACAAGACCAATAGCCTGCATTATATCTAGTCTAGTCTGAGTGAGGTACAATAATCCTCCAATCATTGATCTATACTTGGTCTGATCTGTCTTAGGAGAGTCATCATCTTTGCTCAACTTACATCCGGTTGCCATAGGAGTGTTCATTGGCTTTGAATCTTCCATTCCAAATTTCCTCAACAATTCTTTCACATATTTGGTCTGAGAGATAAAGATACCTTTCTTTGTCTGACTAATTTACAGACCCAAGAAGAAATTCATTTCACCAAGCATTGACATTTCAAACTCACTTTTCATTTGATTCGCAAAGGTTTTACACAAACTATCTCTTCCTCCAAAAATGATATCATCAACAAATACTTCAACAATCAAGATGTTTTCATTATCTATTTGGAAATATAGATTACTGTTAGCAGTACCTTTGTTGAAACCAATCTGCACAAGATGCTTATCCAACCTTTCATACCATGCTTTTGGGGCTTGCTTCAATCCATACAGTGCTTTCTTCAACTTGCAGACCATATCATCATGATCAGACAATTGAGATCCATCCGGTTGTTCAATGTATACTTCTTCTTCCAAATCACCATTTAGAAAGGTAGACTTGACATCCATCTGATATACCTTGAAGTCTTTGAAGGCAGCATATGCAAGAAATAATCTGACTGCTTCAATTCTTGCTACCGGAGCAAAGGTTTCTTCAAAATCAATTCCTTCTATTTGAGAGTAGCCTTTGCAGACCAATCTGGCTTTGTTTCTGATTACTTCACCAACCTCATTTAGTTTTTTCTGGAAGACCCATTTGGTTCCAATCACATTCTTGTTTCTAGGTCTGGGAACAAGATCCCAAGTGTGATTTTTTTCAATTTGCATCAACTCTTCCTCCATTGCTTTGGTCCAGTTTTCATCATTGCAAGCTTCATTTATTGTCTTAGGTTCAATCTTTGAATTCAGACAGTATTCATTTGAATTTTAAGCAATTCTCCTCCTTGTTTGTACCCCTTTGCTTTTGTCACCTATGATCTGATCTTCAGAGTGATTTAAAGTTACATACCTTGGAATTTTAGGAGTCTCCTGCACTGTTGTTTCTTGATCAGGTTCATTCAGACAAACCTCTTCTTCCTGATTTACCGGATCAGTCTGAATCTGACTTTCAAGAAGGGATTGAGTTCCTTGAATCAAAACACCATCCTGATCATCTTCATCATATTCATAAAACCTTGAAGGCTTCTCAATTCCTTCATCAACCTTCACATTTGTACTTTCTATCATCTTTTTCAGTCTCTTATTGTAACACTGGTATGCTTTGCTTTGAGTGGAGTAACACAAGAAAATTCCTTCATCACTTCTAGCATCAAACTTTCCTAGATCTTCATCTCTTTTGATGTAACACTTGCTACCAAATACTCTGAAATATCTCACAGTAGGAGTTATACCAAACCAAAGTTCATAAGGAGTCTTACCGATATTGTTTCTGATTTGAACTCGGTTAAGAGTGTAGACTAAAGTGCTGACAGCTTCTCTCCAAAACATCTAAGGAACACCTATATTAAACAGAGTCTTACCGATATTGTTTTCATCATCTGTGATTTCATTCAGAGTTGTCGGACCACCCTGTGGAGGTACATATGGTTTTGAGACCATGGCCAAGTATGCTTTTCCCATACACTCCAAGTGACATTTCATGCGACCTTTCCAGAGAGTGAAGTTGGTTCCATTGAACTTCAGACTATCCTTCTTGTATGACGACATCCTGGATCTCCTCAAGCGGTTAAGCTCCTTTTAGAGGAACTTGGCTCTGATACCAATTGTTAGATCTAGGGCACACAACTAAGAGGGGGGGTGAATCAGTTGTACAAAAACTTGCATCTACTTCAAACACTTGATTCTTCTTTGTTAGTTAATAGCATATCAGTTAATCATTCATGAAAGCATAATGCATAAACACAGGAGCAGATAAACATCAATACATTGGACACCAAGATTTTGACGTGGAAAACCCGGTTAAGGAAAAACCACGAGGTGATTGACCCAAGGATTATTCTCTGTTAGAAGAATAAGAAAAATGAATGGCACATGCCAATTAGGGCTCACTACCCGAGCACACTGCTCACAAGAGGCACACTGCCTACAAGAGACACACTATCTACAAAGTGATAAGAATCACAAACTTGAACTAGAGATTGACATCTTTACCATGCCTGGATCAGTTCTATTTAAGCCCGAGATACTTCTGCTCTGCCTTTCTCTCTTTCGCTATTTCACACTCATCTGCTCCATAACACACTTTGAAATGAACTCACAAACCTTTATTTATACAAGGCATTGACTTAGGAACAATCATCTAAGTCGGCAATCATCCATAAGAGCATTCGCAAGTCGGCAATCATCCACAAGAACATTCGCAAGATGAATAACTCATCCGGTCGGCCAGTCTGAATAAGAATATCTTCATCTGGAAGAATATCTTCAATTCCAGGCTCTAACACTAATGCAGACCAACAACACAACCTCAACATGATCCAAGAACCTTCACAAGATTTCCTGAATGACCAAGTATGTCCGCACTTCCTCTACTCACAGGAATCTCTTCTCCTCTTCATCTGAAACTTCAAGAACACAGTCTGTCGCGACTGTCAAATTGAAAAAGGTTCTTCCAGACCTCCAAACTTTTTACAAACTGAGATGACACATGACAAGGACATCCCAAACACTCCTTCCTATCCGTAGAGTCTGATAATGCACCTCCGGATCTCACCGGACCTTTTTGTAACAATCTGTCCCTCTGGAGCATCTCCCAGAACCGGTTCTACTTGACCGATCACAACTTTTTCATATCTTCATGTGGACCTCTGAAATCTTAACTGGATCATCCCAAGACTCATATATACAAACCCTTTAATCCGCATCCTCTGATCCTCAACCTATTGAGTACATTTGCCTTCTTCTTATCACTATTCTTCACTGTTCTTGATTGAGATTAATTTTCTTAATATCCTCAACACACAGCTCATCCAAACCTTCTTACCAATGCAATATGAGTATGTTGACATCAATGACAACATTGGTTAACCTCATACTTGCAACAATTTATAGTGAGGAGTATAGTGATAATTCTTTAAATTCTTATGGCACACTAATTGGTAGAGAAAATAGTTGTTTGATACATGTCATGATTATAATACATCATTGAACCATGCCTTGTCATGTGATTTTATAGATTACTTTATTCTTAGTTCTAGAGAATGCATTTCTCATGGTTCTCATCTTTCCTATTCTAGTGGATTTTCTTTAGGGGGAACCCATAGACTTTTCTATGCATCACAATGATATACTACATTTTGATGTCCATGGGGACTCTTCTTTGGATCTTTGTATTCTCTCTTATGATATATTGTTAAATAATTGTGGAGTACCTTATTGTATATCTTATATTGAGACAACATATGACTTTGAAATTCATGAAGGAAAAGAATAACATGATTATCTCTTATAGGTTTTGATTTGTTTATATGAGGAGAATGTGTCATTATCTAATAATTTTATCTCTTACATCCTCCTCCTCTATTACACATGATATGCATATGAATTTAAGGGACATATTGAGCATGATCTTTCACATCCTTTGAGCCACATGATCATGAGCCAATTGAACCATTTGGGAAGTTGTATTAATGGTTTTGGGCAAAGCTCTAAAAGGAAGGGTTGCACTAGTGAGATATTATACAATCCTTTGGCATGTGACATTTTAGTTTAGGGAAAGTGCACCAAGACGAGAGATAAAAAGTGGCAAAAAGGGAGATTTTAAATGAAACACATATGTGCTCTACAAAATGCATATGAGTTGCAACATGCATGCATTATAATTTGTGTATGTGTTATGGCCCGTATGCATTATAAAAAACATTACTTTAAGCTTTAAAATAATGCTTTAAAAAATGTGTATGTGTTTCTACTACCGTAATTCATTTTTTCAAAATCTTGTCCCTTAGGCTTGGATCCTAAGGGTTGGGCTTCCATTTTGGGTAAAAAATACATGTTTTCAACATAAAATCACATATTCAAACTTCATCCTTATCAAATTTATATGTTTTATTATAAAAATTTTCATGAAACCACCCACAAAATGTCAAGCTATTTCTTACCTCTCTAGTCATATATTTTTTTAATATTTTGAATAAGCTAAGATATTTATGTCTATTTTCTTATTTACAATGTCTTCATATTCCTCAAATACATAAGCATTTATTTTTCTTTATAATTTTTGATCGATTTATCCAAATTTGAAAAGAATTATATAGGATTGTTCTATACACATTAAAAAATAAATTTTCAATTATTTTTGTTGGTGTTATATGATGCACACTCAGTGATGTTATTTTGAAGATGCATCCACATCAAAAAATTATTATAAAAATTTAATAAAAAGATATATAACTTGTGTTGTTATATGGAGCCTAATCAGACTAGGAGGTTAAATTTTCCCTACTTTCAAAAACTATTTAATGGGGTCAAGGGGCAACGCCCCTTGCATGGGTTTGGGGGCAGTGCCCCCAAGACGGGGTCCAGGGGTAGTGCCACTGGCACGCTCCCTATCGCGATACAGGGCGGGGTCGAGGGGTAGCGCCCTGAAACCTAAAAAAAATTTATTATTTTATAAAGGTATCAAGAGTTATTTTTCTATTGGCTGACATAAAAAAACCCCTATTTTGTAAACAACATAAGTCTTGATAAAAATGGCTAAGGGTTAGGGTTTTTCGTTGATGTATTGTAGCATTTTGTAGCAGTATTGAGTTGCAGGGATTATTGGTTGTAATCGGTTTGATTTACTAGATAATAATATTGGACTCTCTGTTGGTGGATGTAGCCCGAGTTTGGGTGAATCACGTTAAAACTTGTCTCTTGTTGTTATTATTTCTATGAATTTTCATTCCTCTGTTTAATCTTTATTTGCATTTAATTTATATCTTATGCCAACTAACCCTAACAAGTGGTATCAGAGCTAGGTTGTATTCGATTATCATCTGCAGGAAGGTCTCACGGTTGAGTGGGAGTCTCACAGTTGAGTGCCAATAATGGCAGACAAGGGTAAATTGAAGGTCGATAAATTCAATGGGCAGAACTATCAATTATGGAAGATGCAGATGTAGGATTATCTCTATCAGAAGGATTTATGCAGGCCGTTAGAAGGAATAGCCAAGAAATAAGCAACAATGACTGATGAGGATTGGGAACTTCTGGATAGAAAGGCACTGGGAACCATTCGGTTGTGCTTGGCACCATCTGTGGCATTCAATATAACAGAAGCGAAGACAACAAGTGAATTGATGAAATCTTTGGCTAAATTGTTTGAAAAACCCTCTGTTGATAACTGAGAGGGGGGGGTGAATCAGTTATCCTAATTATTTCTTCTTTCTAAACTTTCTTATTAATCAATGCAGCATTAATTCAAACAAGCAAACATTACCATGAAATGGAAAAACACATGACACAATATTTTTGACATGGAAACCCTGTTAAGGGAGAAAACCACGGGGTGATTAACCCAAAGATTATTCTCTGTTAGAAGAATAAGGAATTACAAAATGGCACTTGCCAATTAGGGCTCACTACCCGAGCACACTGCTCACAAAGGAGGCACACTGCCTACAAGGAGACACACTGTCTACAAAAGTATGTTATACAATACTTGAACTAATTGGAAGCTTCCACATATGCTGGAGTTCAGTTCTGATTAGGCTTAGTACACTGATCTGCTACACTTCATCTTTCCTCTTCTCTTATGCTGCTTTCCTTTCACATACTGGACCTTCCTTACTGCTTCTGCTTTGCTCTGCTTTTATTCACATATCACATATCACCACACCACTTCTCACAACTAAATCCATTGTGTATATATATCTGCACAAGTAATTTCATCACCTTTCTAGTCGGCACCCGGAATAGTTAATCTTTTCACTAATTCTGATCTATCGGCTGAATCCTAGCACATCAAATAATGCGGATCAAGTATATGCTTGTAGAAATCATTAATCATGTCGGCCAAACATGATTAATGCCTTCATAACCTTTAACACCATCAGTAACACATCTGAAAAGTAGTCTGATGTTTTGTCAGTCAGTTCTTCCTCTGTTCACACTGTCACTCAGGAATCCGGTACTCAACTATTCATATCTTTTTCCTCATCTATCACTGGAGGCTAAATCCTTGGAATATACCACTCAAGGTAGTCCTCTTGACTTCCCCAAATCTGTACTGTACCAAGATACTTCCTCTGAGAGATCCGGACCTGTCTGTCGGACCTTGCCACAAGTTCTGTTCTTGTTTACCGGACCTCAACAATCTTCATTCTGACTTCCGGTAGAGACACACCATGTCCTGCGGATGTGTGGGATGAACTTTGTTGCCATCAATGACAACAATCATGAATCCATATAGTGTCTCTTGCCAACAATCTCCCCCTTTGGCATTGATGGCAACACTTAGTGAAAAATGACTAAGTGTTTACACTATGCTCCCCCTTGGCTGATGCTCTATTATTATATACATTTTCTGGAGCTCCCCCTTAGTTGGATTCCTCATTTTTCACTTCTCCTCACTCCCCCTTTGACATCAATGGCAAAGGGTAGGGTCTGCATACCAAAATTTTCAAAAAATTTAACTATATTTAACCACATAAGTATGTATATACAAGTTGTACTTACATATACTTAATACGTCTGCAAAAGTGTTCTTCAACTGTACAACTTCTGTCACCCAACTCTGCTTCATCCTGTCCAAAATTGAGATATGCCCACTCAACAGGAATGCAAATGCATCTGCCCTTTTTAGATCTGTCAAATCATTTGTCTGGGCTGTGATTTGAGCTTCACTTATGGCCTCATGCATGGCCTCTAACTTAGGGACAATGATCCTCCTAAGTTCACCCATCCGGCTGATCATGTTCTTCCTTTCCTTCTCAAAATTCTTTATTGTAGTTGTGATTGCAATAGTCTGACACTCTTGATTGACTATGGAGGAAGAGAGAGGATCAAAACTTTGAGACAAACTTAGTAGTTTATCCTCTTTCTCTTTTATTTTCTTCTCAATCTCTACTGTTACTTTGGACCATGAAATACAAAATTTGTATATTTTTCCGCCATCTATAAGAGCATTTTCTAAGCTCTTTATCCCTATACTCATATTTCTCCTATCATTACTTATCAAACCTTGTACCTCTGATAATCTTTTTGCAAGAAATTCCTTCCGGACCTTATCTTCTGCTGACTTCTCTAGTGAATCAAAATGTATATTAACACTGCTGACTAAGGTTTTGAGATTACCGGAAGAGGAGGCTGTGGGATCTTTCTGAACAGATGGCATAATCTTTTCAAGCACTCCAGAAGCAGCTTCTATCAACTCATAGTCTTCCATATGAGAGTTTAGGAGTTTTTCATTAGCCTTAGCATTTGCAAATGAAGCTATCTTCATTGTCTGTACCGGAGAAAGAGAATCAAAATTGAATGGACCTTGTAGAAGCTCTAGTTCATCAATCTCCATTGTTTCTTTGTTCAGGAATTCTTGGACAGTTTGTGTAGTGTCTCTTGCCGGAGATAGATGTTTCTTCTCTTCTGCAGTCTTGGAGCTATCCTTAGGAGTTTTCTCTCCTTCACCACTAGCAGTTGTGGTTTTCTCTGCTGGAGTCTTCTCTCCTTCTACAACCTTAGCACTGTCATCTTCTTTTTCCTTCACCTCTGCTTCTTTCTCCTGTAATTTTTCTTCTCCTTTAGATCCGAAGATTTTAGGGGAAACTAGAGGAGAAATGTTAGTCTATTCAGGGCCCACCTCTTCTGTCATTTTCTCAGGAGTTTCTTCTGCAACTTTTGTGGTTAAGGGATCAATACCCAAGTCCTCTATAATAGGAAGATTAAATCTTTTGAAAGCTTTTCAGAGAATCTCTTCAGTGTCCTTGGCTACCTTGTCAGTCTCACCAAGCATGAGCTGATTCATCCTTACTTTGCTCCTGAACTCATCCTTGCAATCCTTGAATATCATATTCATTGTTTTGGGATCGATTGAAGGATATAGCTGAATAGCTATCTGTTCCTGGATCTCAATGTCTTTTGCCATGGCATTGTTCTTTCTTATTTCTAACTCCTTTTCAAGGCTCTTGGGAATAAGAGATATAATTTCAATGAAGGCCTTATTATATATGTTTAGGTACTTGACTGTACCTTCCTGCAGGATCTTTTGGTCAGCCTCATTGTAATCATCATAAAATTCAGCCATTAGTTGAAGGTTTCCATCCACAGTGACTGATTTTATTACACTTTCTAAAGTTAGGGTGGGCTTTTCAACAAATTCCTCTACCATTTCTTCTTCCTTCTGTCCGGTAGAGGGTTGACCAGATGTTTTCTTCTTTTTCTTCATTTTCCTGACTTCTTCATCAGATTCAATTTCCTCTTCATCTCTTTGACTTGTATAAGTCCTTGTGGCTTTTGTCTTTGACCTTTTCTCTCCTTTGCCGGATGCTTGGACTTCTGGTTTTGAGCTTTTGGCTGTGACAGGTGCAGATCTTTTTGATGATCTGGTCTAGGTTGAGGTTTCTACCGGAGCACTTTTCTTGCTTCCTTTTTCTGCTTCTTTCTTCTCTTCATCAGCTTTTTGTCTCTTTTCCTGGTTGGCATCAAGTGCCTCCTTTGAGATCCCAAGGCCTTGTGCAATATGTTCTACTTCTTTTCTCACCTTCCTTTTTATCTCTGGTTCTCTGAGTTCCACATGGATCTTTACACTCAGCTCCTCAAAGGTTCCAAACCTTTCTGCTTTTGGATCTTTAGGCTGACTCAGCATGTGTTGAACATGCTGCTCCAGAATCTGTTCATCCACTTCATACCCCATGGGCATGATCTAGACTATCCTTGGTTCTACTGCCTCCATTAGGCACTGATCAATATATACCATAAAGTAGATTGTGTCTTTGTATTTCTCAACAAGGGACTGGGGAATCCTTTCTCTTGTTTGCATCATGTTCTGAAAGTTCTTAAAATATCCCCACAGAGCTGTATTTTGTGCTTGGTTATCACCAAGTCCATGCAGATAATCTCTGATTTGGATAGCTACTAGCCTATCACTCTCCCATACCCAGCCATTAGATCCGGGAAGCTCATTCATAAAGTAGAAGAATAAGAACAAAATTAATCCACCATACTTGAATGAATTCTTTTTATCTTTCTTGATTTTCTACAGATTCTCTAAGAGTTGGTTCAGGAGAAGCTGATAGAGATCATAGTCTGCATCCTTTCTTAACATTTCATAAGCTGTATAGATGGTAGTTCCAGGTACAGAATTTTCTCTGCTAGAATGATATAACTTATATCCAATGATCATGGAGGCAAACTTGACATCCGGATCAGTGATGTCATCTACTGTCATTGCTCTTTTATCAAACTTAGATCCGGTAGCCTCACTCATAGTTTGGTTCTTTACATATTTTAGAACAGGAATCCCACCGGATGAGTGTAATCTGGTAACTGCCCTGATAGCATCCTTAGTGATCTTGAATGGTCCATTCAACCACATGAAGTTGTCATGTATTCTGCTCAGAATGTACCTAACCCATTCATCCTCTGTAAAACAAGGGAAATGTATGTATTGTGCAAAGTGCTTGTTCCGGAGGCCTATGTATTAGGTTTTGAGCTCAAATGAATCATCTAACAGTTGTTTGTGATAGATATCTCTTAGTTTGAATTCCCCAAACTCTTCAACATTTGCATGTATATAAACCCTAATATCTTCTATGTGCAACACACCATGCGGAACACTGGAAAATGCACCTAGGGGATCTACCTCCAAGGATTTATATGGATGTTTCTTAAATGAGGGCTGAGGTCTATCAGAGATCTTTACTATATTCAGAGTAGCCATCATCAAACAATCTTACTGAAGGATATCAAGAATGATAAATACCTTTTACGCAGGTTAGGGCACACGAAGAAATCCGAATAGAGCTGTATGAAGAGTTGCCTTAATCTTTTGGGAGAAGTTGTTTGCAGAGCTCCTTTTCTTTCTTCTTCGCATGTGAGTGTACAAGTGTGTAAATGATAGACAAATATTCCAAGAAGCCCTAATTTTCACCCTGCAATAAATGTGCAACCTAATTCATTTCGGTTTGCCTGGTTTTCCTTGTTCAAGGAGGAAGAAACTCATCCGGATCATTATGATTCCCTTGTGATCAATGTTAGTGATGAATCATCATATCCACTTGTCCTTCTGATCATCTTATGTATCTGTAGATCAAGCTGTATCAATTTGGATTCATACCGGGCCAATCTTGTGAGAAACTTGTTTTACCGGAAGACTTGCTTAACCGGACCAATTCTAAAGGAATTAAACTTTTTAAATTTTCTTGCGGATCTCTCAGATCTTTACCTGACCTTCTTTACATGTTTCTCTAGAAACCCTTCGATCCGCAGCTTCTCATGTGCCAATTTCAGGCACCACTTAACTGGCTGGGGGAACAAGGTTTTCTTTGTGTCTCCCCTTGAGCCAGAGCTCACCTATTAATTTTCAGAAGGAATATCAGCACCAGAGTCTGGTGCGGATCTAACCTCTACATTCTCTGAACTTTTCTTCACCCAAATCTTGTTCATCTCATTCCTAACTTCATCCGCATTCACCTTTTGTTTACCCTTATCTTGATTCTGATTATGATATACCGGACCTCTTTTCTCCTAATTCTTTCTTCTACAGAATTTTGCAATATGACCAGATCTATTGCAGATTTGGCAAACATTTCCTTGTATATTTGATTGATATCCTCTTAATCTGCATTGATTAGCCATATGACCTATTCTATTGCATGTAAAGCATCTACCATTGAATGATTTGTTCATTTACATATTTCTGCATTCATGAGATTTGTGACCATACCTTTTGCAGTTAAAACATTGTCCGGAGAAGAATGAATTTGTCTGATTCATTCTCTTTCTGCACTGATTAGCTTTGTGACCAAAGTGATTGCACCTGTGGCAGTATCCATTGAAGGATGGATATCTTTGAGCATTGGGCTGTCTTACCGGAGGTCTTCTAGGCATGTTCCTTGGATTTTCTGATCCAAAATTCTTCTGACCGGATCTGGAGCTTTCTCCTTTCTCATATCCCAAACCACACTTGTCATCTACCTTCTTTTGACTTTCAAGAAGAACTTCAAGTTGAGCAGAACTTATCTTGAATTTCTCTTTATTTTCATTTGCTATTTGAAGATCCCTTTTGAGAGAGACAATTTGATCCTCAAGTTTTTCTTCATTATCTTTAGCATCTTCAAGATCAGATTCAAGATGTCTGACAATTCTATCCATCTGGTGGCAATCTTCTGATTTCTCCTTGAGAGATTGTCTTAGATTATCTTCAGTTTTTCTCGTCTCTTCAACTTCTTGGGTAAACTTTATAACTCCTGATTCCATTTCATGTCTTACCATAATGATTTCTTTTGATAACTTTTCACATAACTTGGTTTTCTCAGTCAGCTCTTCATTTGCATTACTTTCTTCACCTTGTCTTACCAATTGCTCAAGTAGCTCCTTTCTCTTTTTCATAGAGAGACTTAATTTGTCTTTTAGTTCTCTCATGAAATCATTAGCCTGTTTGAGTCTTTCCTTTAATTCATTGACTTTAGAGTTTGACTATTCAAGATCCTCAAGGGCAGTCTTGAGTTGCTCCCTTAAACCATATGCATCCATTTGGACTCCTAGATCTTCCTCGAGCTATTAGACTCTGTTAGGATGAACTTAACTCTGATACCAATTGTTGATAACTGAGAGGGGGGGTGAATCAGTTATCCTAATTATTTCTTCTTTATGAACTTTCTTATTAATCAATGTAGCATTAATTCAAACAAGCAAACATTACCATGAAATGGAAAAACACATGACACAGTATTTTTGATGTGGAAACCCTGTTAAGGGAGAAAACCACGAGGTGATTAACCCAAAGATTATTCTCTGTTAGAAGAATAAGGAATTACAAAATGGCACTTGCCAATTAGGGCTCACTGCCCGAGCACACTACTCACAAAGGAGGCACATTGCCTACAGGGAGACACACTGTCTACAAAAGTATGTTATACAATACTTGAACTGATTGGAAGCATCCACATATGCTGGAGTTTAGTTCTGGTTAGGCTCAGTACACTGATCTGCTGCACTTCATCTTTCCTCTTCTCTTATGCTGCTTTCCTTTCACATACTGGACCTTCCTTACTGCTTCTGCTTTGCTCTGCTTTTATTCGCATATCACATATCACCACACCACTTCTCACAACTAAATCCATTGTGTATATATATCCGCACAAGTAATTTCATCACCTTTCTAGTCGGCACCCGGAATAGTTAATCTTTTCACTAATTCTGATCTGTCGGCTGAATCCTAGCACATCAAGTAATGCGGATCAAGTATATGCTTGTAGAAATCATTAATCATGTCGGCCAAACATGATTCATGCCTTCATAACCTTTAACACCATTAGTAACACATCCAGAAAGTAGTCTGATGTTCTGTCAGTCAGTTCTTCCTCTGTTCACACTGTCACTCAGGAATCCGGTACTCAACTATTCATATCTTTTTCCTCATCTATCATCGGAGGCTAAATCCTTGGAATATACCACTCAAGGTAGTCCTCTTAACTTCCCCAAATCTGTACTATACCAAGATACTTCCTCTGAGAGATTTGGACCTGTCTGTCGGACCTTGCCACAAGCTCTGTTCTTGTTTACCAAACCTCAACAATCTTCATTCTGACTTCCGGTAGAGACACACCATGTCCTGCGGATGTGTGGGATGAACTTTGTTGCCATCAATGACAATAATCATGAATCCATATAGTGTCTCTTGCCAACACCCTTAGCCTCAAATAAGGTATTTCTCATGAAGCACTTGTTTAATCTGAAAATGGTTGAAGGTGGATTTGTGACAGATCATTTAAATGAGTTTAATACAATTACCAGTCACTTAACTTCTATAAAATTGAAATTTGATGAAGAGGTGAGGGCTCTCTTGGTTTTATGTTCTTTGCTATAAACCTGAAATAGCTTGGTAATGGTTGTAAGTAACTCTGTCTCTGATTCAAACACTTTGAAAATTGATGATGTTGTTAGTGTTATCCTTAGCGTGGAAATGAGATGGAAAAGATCAGGAGGGTCCACATCAGGTAGTGTTTTAAATACAGAAAGCAGGGGCAAATCAAAGGAGAGAGGAAAAGGTTCTAGAGGTCATGGGAAGTCATGAGAAAAATCAAAGGACAAGAGGTCATAATACAGAGGACAGAAGGATTGCTGTTACTGTGGGAAACTAGGTCATTAGAAGAAATATTGCTGGTCTCGGAAGAATAAATAAGGAGACAAACAAGAAGGCAATAAGGAGGCAAATATGGTAAGTAATAAATTTGAAGATGATGCTTTGATTCTTTCCCTAGATAATGTTGATGATTCATAGGTTTTAGATTCAAGGGCCTCATTTCATGCTACACCCCATAGAAGTTATTTTCTTGATTATGTCCAAGGGGATATTGAGTTGGTTTATTTGGGAGATAATGAACCTTGTCAAATTGGTGGAAAGGGAAGAATCAAGATTAAGTTGCAGAATGGGAATCATTGGCTACTACAAGAGGTAAGGCACATTCCAAGTCTGAGTAGGAATTCAATTTTAGCAGGGCAACTAGCTGATGAAGGTTGCATTGTTACATTTATTGATAAAAATTGGAAGGTTACAAGAGGTTCCTTAATAGTAGAAAAAGGTGTGAAAGTAGGCACTTTATATCTTTATACAGGTCATACTATTCCTTCTACTTTAGTTGTTGCAGAGAAAAACCAAACAAGTTCAGGAACAGTTGCTGCAAGTTCATAGGAAGAGACTAAAATAGTTGCTACAAGTTCTAAGACAACACTATGGCATAACAGACTTGGGCATATGAGTGAAAAATGTATGAAGGTACTTCATTCTAAGAAAGTTTTACCAGGTCTGAAATGTATTAATATGGATTTTTGTGAAAGTTTTGTGTATGGCAAACAAAAGAGAGTCAGTTTTCTCAAGGATGGGAAGCAAAAGAAAGATGAAAAGTTGGAGCTTGTGCATACTGATGTATGGGGACCGGCTCAGGTATCTTCTCTTGGTAGCTCTCAGTATTATGTTACATTCATAGATGATGCAACTAGGAAGGTTTGGATTTATTTCCTTAGGCAGAAATCTAATGTATTTGAAATGTTTAAGAAATAGAGAAACTTGGTTGAGAATGAGATCGGTAAAAGATTAAAATGTCTCATATCTGATAATGGTGGTGAGTATTGTAGCAAAGAATTTGAGGATTATTGACAAAGTGTCATTGTACCTCATCATTTAATCATATTTCAGATGTCAAAATCTAGGGGTTGTGTCCTCAGCTGTCTGTAATTAGGGATTCTACAGTTACCAGTTTTCCTAGCTAATCTTAATGACTTCTACCAATTTGAAGAGATTAATCTGTCTACTTACTGAATGAATTTAAGGAATGCAGAAAATAGAATTAAACAGGAAGTTACTTAAAGTAATCTTAAAAATAGTAACATACATCTATCTATCAAAATCAGTAAATACTTTTCACAGCAAAATCTAAAGTAACAAAACAGTGGTACTAGCCTTCTGCCTTGGTGGTGAGAGTGGGCCCTTGCTCCAGACCCTTGGGGCTGAAGGCTATAGTAGGGAATCAACACAAAAGAAGAAGATTGCAACTAAATCTGGTACAATTCCATTCACTTTGCATTCATGAAAAATATTGATATCAGAAAAAAACTGAGATTACCGAGAATCAAAATAATCCAATCATTGTATATCTTTTCTGATGTTTCTATTAGTATATATAAAATGAGTGATGACATATAACTTTTTCTTTATCGACCAGTTCTTCTATGAGATGACATCCATCTCTTATTATACTAGCCGTCTAACTATGGAAAAATAATCATGCAATAAAAGTAGATTGAGTGGAACAGAGGTCCACTCAGAATTCTAAGTTTGAGTCTTAATATATTTGGGCAGTGAGGCCCTGAAAATATGGATATTGAATCAGTTTTATCTGTAACTCATGCAAAAACTTTAAAAAGATAAAAACTCCAGCAGTTAACTAAAGATGACCCTTCACCACTCACGTGATGATTTGGGTGAAATGAGGGGTATTACGATCACTGCTGAGAGTGCCTGGTCGGCAGCTTATGATGGAATTATGCCCTACTCTCAGGAAGCGCCAGAGATATCTGTCCCTATCTGCAGCTCCAGAGATATGTCTATAGCTCCAGAGATACCATTGTGACCTTTTTGTTTAGCTCTGCAGATGCTCCAGACTCCCGTCTAACTCCGGAGAGGCTTTTCTTTTTACTTCAAAACTTTTGGTGTCGTGGTATTCTGGTATTGTCTCTAGAGATCATTGAAGACTACCTCTGGAGATGCACAAATTTGTCATTCCGAGCATCTACACCTGTTGATTCAAAAAGAGAAGTTTTCTGCATTTTTCCATCAATTCCATGCACATTAGTCCTTTAATCAGAAATTATGATCTTAAGTAATTTATCTCAATTAATCATTATCTAAAACGATCTTGCTAGCCTATTCGGGTGTAGACATTAGGAAAGATGGAATCAGGAAGGAGAAAAAGAGAGGTAAAAAGATGTATTTCATGGGTGCAACTTGGCACTCATCATCCCCCATACTAAGGTTTGGTAGGTCCTCCTGCTTCTCACAATCTAGATTTATTCTGGTGAAGTAGCTTGTCAGTCAAGCTATAATCCTGTGCATAGGTAGACCAAGTGGTGCGGTTGGTATTACCATTGCCTCTATATTGATCAACTTGCTTCAACCAATCCTGCAATTTCTCATCTTCCATCTCTCAGCCCAAACAGGGAGTGGCTCAATTATGAGAGGGGGCCTAAACCGTCCACCTATCCATTCTTGCTTATGCTTATCCATCATTTTGGATATTAACTTTGCTTTTCTCATAAATAATCTTAAGTTTACAGGGGTGACCAGCTCTCATTTTCTGCACTGAGGTCAAAACATTCCATCTTTTCTTTGCTATGGCCAGTACTGGATTTGCTGAACTGTTCATGAAGAGACCAAAATCGATGAAGCACTCTTGCAAACTTTTTAGGTATAATGGCAAAATTTTGTTCTTACTCTTAGGGTGATAGATATAGGACCTAAATTGGGTCTTAAAAGCATTGGGATTGGGACATTCCTTCCTGATGAAGAGATCTATTTCTATATCTTTCTTGATATGATCTTCCATTCGTTCATTCCAAATCTGATGATTCCTCGTTAGGGACAAAAATGCTTTAAGCTAGAATTCCCCCACAAAATAATTAAGAATGAAAGTTATATCATTAACACAGAACCCATGTAGATATAATTCACATAGGAAATTCTTGTCTTCATCATTACTCCTTGTATATGTTGTCATGAATCCTTCTACTGTGTCTGTGTTCTCAACCAGGTCAGACAGTACTAAAGAGAATTTCCTCTGCAGGACTCTTTCTTGTAAGAACATAGAATAGATGGCACTTGGAGGCCTACAGGATAGAATTTCTGAAGAAAGGGAGGCCATTTCAATGATTTTTCCTTCCAGAGTTTCTATTCTTTTTGTCTTGGCAGTGACTACCCTTTGTAATTGCAGTATAGTTTTGGAAGCCTCATATTCTCTACATTACTTCTCCCAATGGAACAGGGCCTTAGGAATGTCAATGGGGATTGGACCCACATATGCATCTATTTGTATTTCCTGCTCATTGGTTGCC
The DNA here is from genome assembly GCA_027924645.1 of Cunninghamia lanceolata. NCBI lineage: Eukaryota > Viridiplantae > Streptophyta > Pinopsida > Cupressales > Cupressaceae > Cunninghamia > Cunninghamia lanceolata. The sequence continues at coordinate 3,340,401 of BSBN01000463.1, read as the reverse complement.
CTTGGCCCAGCCAACTCTTGAATATATTCCTCATGATCATCTAGTTTGTTGTTGGCCCAAGTTAACTGTCTATCTTGGCTATGTATTTTCTGAATCAATGCTGCCATTATTATGAGGCTATTGTCTCTAGCCATGGTGAGCTTAGAAACACTTTGTGATGGCTCTATCTCCTTTTCTTCCAACAGTTTGACCGCCTCAGTTTTCTGGGCCTCTAGTTCTACTTCTTTCTCTTGGATGATCTGGGTTTTGCTCTGGAGCTCTGTTTGTAGATTTTCAATGACTTGTTTTTGCTCCATTTCTACCTCCATTCTGACCTTCTTGAGGTCAGTAATAATCTAATTCTTCCCCCAGAGTAGTCTCTTTAGGTTTTCAATTTCTTCTAACATTTGTTGTTCTTTTGAAATCTCAACATCCTCTTGATCAGAGGGATGAGAGAATGTTTTTGCTTCTGCTTCTGTTGTTGTTTGCTGATCATCAGGGTTTTCCATGGTCATCTGCCCTGCACTATCAATTGTACCCATTTGCCCTGTTTCATCTTTTTCTGCAGACTCCCTGTCCTAAGGGTCCTCTTAGGGTTCCTCTGCTTCTGCTCGCACCGATATAGGCCCAACCTTATCCTCATATGTTCTAAAACCCTAGAGTACCTCATCTAGGAGAGTAGTATCTTCCTCATCCTATGAGAGTTGTCTTTTCCTTTTGCTTCTCTGTAGCAGAGGTGGGGCAGGTGCCTCCGGAGCAAGTCTCTCATCCTCATAATCTGAGGAAATAGTAAGAGTTTGTCTGTGTTCTATCTCTGGAGCATGTGATGGTTCTAAAATTGGACTTGACCCCAGATGGATAGATGGTGCTGGGGAAACTTCTCTTTGTTTTCTCTTCCTGACTAGAGGGATCTCATATGAATCATGAGATGTTTCTTCAGCCCAAGTTTTCTCTATTTTCTGTCCTGACCTCTCCCCTATTAATTCCTTAGGGAAAGATTCCTTAGTTAGAGTCATCTTTCTCCTAACTGATCAAGTCATATATGGGGTTTGTTTAGGAGCAGACTCTCTAATTTCTTTGCCTTTCTTCTTTTTATCAGGAACAGGGGTTGTAGATGAAGTTGCCTTTTGTGAGGACTTCTTTCCTCTTCGAACAACTATGGAGGAGGTTTGGTGCAGGTGCACCAAGAAGACCATTCATCTTTCTTTGATGTTCATCTTGTTTTGTTCAATAAGGTCCTAGAGACCATTCTCATAATGTACTAAGGCCATAATGCCATGTTGTAATAAGGACTTGGTCCAAAAGTCTATTGTTGTCATAACACCATAGAGGACAGTCATGTAATCTTCATGTTTTAAGCCTTGTTAAGGCATGCTCAAGGAGTCTAAGGTATATTGAAAGAGCCTAAGGTATGTTCAAAGCCTAATATACATTTTAAACTTGTTTGGAGACTGTGTTAAGCCCAAACAAATAATGTAACGCTGCCAAACCAAGGTGATTAATTTGCTGCAGTTGAAAAAAATAGAGTACTTAGAGGAAGTTCGATGGTTGGGGCAGTTCCATCGACCCCAACCACTCTCTAACCACTCCAAGGAAATGGTGAAGGCTTCGTTTAAGCCTGCTAATTATCCTTGTGAAAGTAGAAGCGTTTTTGGAGAAGAAAACCAATACAAAGTTCAAATTTTCCTGTTTTATTGTGTAATTTCGTTGTAACAGCACGTGGCCTTCTTCTGTATGGTAGAGTCATAGAGTATGCATTGGTGGAAGGATAGAGGTATGAACTAATTATAGTTTGCATTTGGTTTGAAGTCTTGACTCTGTTGTAGGTGTGAGTGATCTATATTTGTTTAAATACTGCCAACCATAACCTAGAATAGGGTTTTGCTATAAATTATGCATTTCCTCACCATTCCACTGACCTCAATCACTTCTAATTAGTGGAATGGGATGTAATAAACTTGTATAAATATATTGTAATGAGTTTGTGGTAGGATATTTGAATAGGAGGAATTTTCTATGTTGAAACTTAGCAAAACCATGTGCTAAATGCATGCTAGAAGCAACAGTAGTGTGGAATTTGAGAATAGTCAGTTCTAACAGCAGATGGATATTGAATTCTATGGTTTTGGGATACCATTGACATGTCTGAGTGGTCAAGGGAGTTACAAGCCACCATTTGAGGGTACTTCCTTCATAAACTAGGCTTAATTAGGGCTTAAAACCACTAGGAGGGTTATTGGTTAGGGCATACTTTCCAAAACAACCCAAACCCATTCTTGGATATGTGGTAGAGGATCATATTGGGTATCTTTCAATTGTTTGATTTTTGTTTTTGAAGGTCTATGTAAGAAGATATCAGGGTTGTTCTCTATTTTTAGGGCTACTAACCAATTTTGAGGTTTATCAAGTGTTGGATCTAAGGGTGATCTACCTTAACCAATGGATGGAATGAGTCCTCTAGCATCCCAAATTAACCTTTCCAAGATGAACCAATGGTTTCCTTCTGTTGTTCCCACTTTTCCATGAAGATCCTTGATTTTGGGCTTATAGGTGTAGTTGAACCTTATCAAGTTTGTCCTCCTTTTCCTATCTGATCTACCTCTACATCGTAGTGGTATCAGAGCCATAAAAGGTTCTGTTGTTGGCCTAGTATATGTTAGCAAAGGAGAGTGAAGGAGAGGCTAGCAATATGCCTCCAAAGGGGATGACCACTGAAGTGGTCAAGAAGTTCAAGGAGATGGAAGAGAAGATCAAAACTGGAGTCAAGGAAGCACTCCAAGCAGAGTTGAAGGCATTGAGGATAGGGAAGAGGATAGATGAAGGTTCAGATGAAGAGGAAGAGAAAGAGGAAGAAGAAGAAGATCAATAAGAGGTAGAGGTACCGACTAATCAAAAGCATTTCCTTGAAGCCATCAAGGCAATTGGCAAGGATTCTTCAGAGGCTAGGATGGAGATTCCCATGTTTAGTGGGAAGATGAATGTTGATGAAGTCATGGAGTTGATTGAGACTCTAAACAACTACTTTGAATACAAAGAAGTTCCTAAAAGTAAGAGGGTTAAGTTTGCAAAAACTAAACTTAAAGGTGTTGCCCTTACATGGTGGGATTACACCCAAGGAGAGAGGGTAAAGAATGGGAAGAGTAAGACCTTTTCATGCAGTAGAATGTTGGAGAGGATCAAATCCCAATTCCTTCCATCAGACTATGAGGTGCAAATCTACAAGAGGATGCAAAATCTCAAGCAAAGAGATTTGGATGTGGCTACTTACACCAAGTTTCACAAATACACTCTTCGTTGTGGGTACATGGAGGATGAAAAAGCCAAGGTGGCAAGGTATCTAAATGGTTTGAGGTTCAATATTCAAGATGAAATCAGTTTATTGACCCCTAAAACCATGGAGAAGTGCTTTCAAGTGGCACTAAGGGCTGAAGAGAAGTTGAAGAGGAAAGGTGAGCAGCAAAGTAGAGGAAGAGGGGGTAGAAATTTCAGAGGTAGGGGCAGTTTTGGGGGCAGAAATCAGTCCCAAAGAAGCCAAGGGGAATCTAGTTCCCAAGAGAAAAATGGGGAATCCAGTTCGATAGGAGGCTTTAGAGGAAGAAGGCCTAATGGGAGAGGTAGATTTGGTGGACCAGGAAGAGGTCCTAATGTCTTCACAGGAAGGTGCTACAATTACAACTAAGTGGGACATCCAGCCTTCAAGTGTCCTGAAAAGCAAGCCTCAAGCTCTCATGGAGGAGAGAGAAGGAACCAATTGATCCAACAGGAAGATTGCCAAAGTGTCAACTCTCCAATTGGAAGTGCAACCCCGGTCCATGAAGGAGAAAGCTTGATGATGAGAAGAACCATGTTGAAGGTGCCTCAAACACAAGAACCCCCTCAAAGGAAGACATTGTTTAGGATGACATGCAAGGCCTATGGTAAGATTTGCAAGGTAACTGTTGATTCAAGCTCAATTGAAAATTTGGTTTCCATTGAAATGGTAGACAAATTGAAATTGAAAAGGCTTCCTCATGTTAGTCCTTATAAAGTATCATGGTTGAATAAAGGGCAACAAGTTTTGGTAGATGAACAATCATGGGTTGAATTTGAGATAGGAGAATATAAGGACAAAATTTTGTGTGATGTGATTCCTATGGATGCTTGTCATTTGTTGTTAGGACATCCATGGCAATATGATGTTCAATCACAACATGATGGTAAAACTAATTCTTTCATCATAACTAAGAATGGTAGAAAGTATAGAATGGATCCATTGCCTGATGAACATGTAGAAAAGAATGTTGGGTCAAGTGTCATCATTATGAATGGTAAAGAGTTTTTAGATGCCCTTAAGGAGGAAGGAACCCAAGGGTATGCTTTGATTTTGAAGCCTAAAAACAGTCTTAGTTTGCATGATCCTAGTAAGGAAGAAGTCCCTAATGAGGTGCAACAATTGCTAGAGAAGTATAAGGGGATTATGGTAGAAGAAATGCCTAATGAGTTGCCACCTATTAGGGACATAATCCATCAAATTGACTTCATACCAGAATCTACTTTGCCAAACAAAGCAGCCTATAAGATGACACCTTCACAAAATGAAGAGATTGCCAAACAAGTGCAAGATGTGTTGGATAAGGGATTGGTGAGAAAGAGTCTTAGCCCGTGTGCTGTCCCAACAGTCCCAGCCCCTAAAAAGGATGGTAAATAGAGGTTGTGCATGGATTCTAGAGCCATTAAGAAGATTACCATAAGATATAGGTTCCCTATGTCAAGGATTGAGGACCTAATGGACTATTTGGGTGGGGCTAGATACTTTTCCAAGATAGACCTTAAGAGTGGGTATCATCAAATTAGAATCAAAGAAGGGGATGAATGGAAGACAACATTCAAAACAAATGAGGGTCTTTATGAGTGGTTTGTGATGCCATTTGGTCTATCTAATGCTCCAAGTAATTTTATGCATCTCATGAATGAAGTGTTGAAGGATTTAATTGGCAAATTTGTTGTGGTATATTTGGATGACATTCTTGTTTTCAGCAGGACTAAGGAGGAGCATTTGCAACATTTGGATCAGGTTTTGAGGAAGTTGCATGATGGACAATTGATGATCAACATGGAAAAGAGTGTCTTCATGAAGGAAGAACTCACCTACCTTGGTTTTGTGATTTCACAGGGTAGTTTGAAGATGGATCCAACAAAGGTAGAAGCCATTTTGTCATGGCCAACTCCAAAAACAACAGGTGATGTGAAACGTTTTCATGATTTGACAATATTTTATAGGAAATTTATAAGGGGTTTTAGTCATATTTGTGCACCAATTTTGGATACCATCAAAGGGGGGAAGAAATGTAAGTTTTTGTGGACAAAGGCAGCCAATGATTCTTTTGAAATTATGAAACAAAAGGTAGCACAACAGCCCATACTTGTTTTGCCTAACTTTAATAAGTTGTTTGTGGTAGAATGTGATGCTAGCAATCTTGCTATAGGGGTTGTCCTAAGTCAAGAGGGCAAGCCTATTGCTTTCTTTAGTGAAAAATTGAATGATGCTAAGAGAAAGTACTCTACTTATGATTTGGAATTGTATGCAATGGTACAAGCTTTGAAAAAATGGAGGCACTATCTTTTGCCAAAAGAATTTATTGTTTATACAGACAACCATGCACTTTTTTTTCTGAATTCATAGGAGAAACTCAATCATAGGCATATGAAATGGGTTGAGCAACTTCAAGCCTATACTTTTTCAATCAAACACAAGAAGGGGTAGGCTAACAAAGTGGCAGATGCATTGAGTAGAAGGGTGTGTATGGTTCAAGAAATTTAGTTGCAAAGTGTAGGGATTGATGCTCTCAAACACATGTATCAGGATGATGAAGATTTCAAGGAGGTATATGAAGTTTGTTCACAATTTTTAGACTCTTATCATTCTGATTTTTCTGAGTTTTTGTTGCAGCAAGGGTTGTTGTTCAAAGCCAGCCAACTATGTGTTCCTAAATGTTCCATGAGGGAGAACATCATAAAGGAAAAACATTGTGGTGGACTAGGAGGTCATTTTGGATTGGATAAAACATTGGATCAGGTGAAGAGGTTTTATTTTTGGCCTAAAATGCAATCAGATGTCAGAAAATTTGTTGAATGTTGTAGTATTTGTCAAAGGGCAAAGGATACTTCATCTAACGCTGGTCTATATCAGCCACTTCCTATTCCTAATAGGCCATGGGAAAGTATTAGCATGGATTTTGTGTTGGGTCTTCCTAGGACTCAAAGAGGCTTCGATAGTATATTTGTTATGGTGGATAGATTCAGTAAGATGGCTCATTTCTTGCCATGTAAATGCACTAATGATGCTTCTCACATTGCTGGTTTGTTCTTCAAAGAAATTGTTAGAATCCATGGTTTGCCTCTTAACATTGTGACTGACAAGGATCCAAAGTTTGTAGGCCATTTTTGGCACACTTTGTGGAAGAAGTTGGGAACTCAATTGTCCTTTACTTCAGCCTATCACCCTCAGACTGATGGACAAACTAAGGTGGTAAATAGGTCCTTGGAAAACCTTCTCAGGTGTCTTACCAAGAAACATGGAGAGGCATGGGATATGATCATCCCTCAAGCAGAGTTTGCCTATAATGATTCCACCAATAGAAGCACAGGAAGGAGTCCATTTGAGATTGTTTATGGTCTTCATCCAAGAGGTGTTCTTGAATTGAGAGACCTCCATGAATTGGAAAGGAAAAGTGCTCAAGGTGAAGACTTTGCACTGGCCATGAAGGACATTCATGATAATGTCAAGGAAACTCTTCAAAAGAACAATGCCAAGTACAAGGAGAAAGCCAATGAAAGAAGGAGAGATGTATAATACAAGGTTGGGGATTTGGTCATGGCACATTTGAAGAAGGAAAGACTTCCTAAGGGGTAGCCAACTAAACTCCTCATGAAGAAGATAGGACCATGCCAGATTGTGCACAAGTTTGGGCCCAATGCCTATGAGATTGAACTTCCTCAAGGCTTGGCCATCTCTCCTATCTTCAATGTTTCAGATTTGTTCCCTTTCAAGGGTGATTCTAATGTAGATTCAGAGGTAGATATGACAGCAGCAGGAGATAAGGATCGGATCAAAGGTCTTCCACCCAATCAGCCATTGAAGTTGGAATGCATTCTTGACACCAAGGTCTTGAAGAAGACAAGGAAGAAGACATACAAGTAGTTTCTTGTCAAATGGAGTGGCTTGCCTATTGAAGATGCCACTTGGATGACTGAAGAAGACATCTTGAAACATGGTGTCACCATTGCTGATCTACTTCCTCAAGAGACTTGAGTTCTCTTTCCACTCGGGGAGTATGGTGCAGGAGCACCAAGAAGACCATTCATCTTTCTTTGATGTTCATCTTGTTTTGTTCAATAAGGTCCTAGAGACCATTCTCATAATGTACTAAGGCCATAATGCCATGTTGTAATAAGGACTTGGTCCAAAAGTCTATTGTTGTCATAACAACATAGAGGACAGTCATGTAATCTTCATGTTTTAAGCCTTGTTAAGGCATGCTCAAGGAGTCTAAGGCATATTGAAAGAGCCTAAGGCATGTTCAAATCCTAATATACATTGTAAACTTGTTTGGAGACTGTGTTAAGCCTAAACAAATAATGTAATGCTGCCAAACCAAGGTGATTAATTTGTTGCAGTTGAAAGAAATAGAGTAGTTAGAGGAAGTTCGATGGTTGGGGTAGTTCCATCAACCCCAACCACTCTCTAACCACTCCAAGGAAATGGTGAAGGCTTCTTTTAAGCCTGCCAATGATCCTTGTGAAAGTAGAAGCATTTTTGGAGAAGAAAACCAATACAAAGTTTAGATTTTCCTGTTTTCCTGTGTAATTTCACTATAACCGCACGTGGCATTCTTCTGTACAGTAGAGTCATAGATTATACATTCGTGGAAGGATAGAGGTATGAACTAAGTATAGTTTGCATTTGGTTTGAAGTCTTGACTCTATTGTAGGTGTGAGTAATCTGTATTTGTTTAAAAATTGCCAACCATAACCTAGAATAGGGTTTTGCTATAAATTATGCATTTCCTCACCATTCCACTGACCTAAATCACTTATAATCAGTGGAATGGGATGTAATGAACTTGTATCAATATATTTCAATGAGTTTGTGGCAGGAGATTTGAATAGGAGGAGTTTTCTATGTTGAAACTTAGCAAAGCCATGTGCTAAGTGCATGCTAGAAGCAACAGTAGTGTGGAATTTGATAATAGTCAGTTCTAATAGTAGATGGATATTGAATTCTATGGTTTTGGGATACCATTGACATGTTTTAATGGTCAAGGGAGTTACAAGCCACCATTTGAGGGTGCTTCCTTCATAAACTAGGCCTAATTAGGGCTTAAAACCACTAGGAGGGTTATATGTTAGGGCATACTTTCCAAAACAACCCAAACCCATTCTTGGATATGTGGTAGAGGATCATATTGGGTATCTTTCAATTTTATGAGTTTTATTTTTAAAGTTCTGTGTAAGAAGATATCAGGGTTGTTCTCTATTTTTAGGGCTACTAGCCAATTTTGAGGTTTATGAAGGAAGTGTTGGTTCTGAGGGTGATCTGCCTTAACCAATGGATGGAATGAGTTCTCTAGAATCCCAAATTAACCTTTCCAAGATGAACCAAGGGTTTCCTTCTATTGTTCCCACTTTTTCATGAAGATCCTTGATTTTGGGCTTATAGGTGTAGTTGAACCTTGTCAAGTTTGTCCTTTTCCTATCCGGTCTGCCTCTACATCAAGGTTGAAGGCTCTGTTTCTTCTTCTTGGTGGGTAGAGGAACCCTCACCTCCTGGCTATGCCCTCTCTAGTTATCTATCCTGGGAATTTTGTTCAAGAAAGTTTTACCATAATTCTTCCCCATTGGCCTTAGACAGGAAGTGGTGTTTAACTACTAGAAAGATGAGGCCATGATGTTTCAGGACCCTTGTTTTTCTAATATCTTTCTGCAGTTGCCCTGACGGCAGAATATAGGAAATTGGGAATATTTATGCTAAATTTAGGGTGTCCATTCCCATGTCTTAGAAAAATCAGCATTTTCATTATTGGTCCTAAAACTAAAGAAAATTGACCATCACAAGTGAAATATTTCGTCAACCAGGTAGCTGCAGACTGCCAAGGGTTTGGAAGTGTGGACCTAAGAATTCCTTTTACTTCATTTTTATTTGAATGCAGTTGTATTGCAGGTTCACCTTGAACAGAGAAATTCTTAATCAAATCAGTATACAAGGTTTTCAGATGATAAAACCTCTCACCTTGTTCAGGCAGCCCAGAAATGTGACTGATAGTGGCTAAAGAGAGGTTGATTTAGACTCCTCTGACAGCTATCTGATTGTCCCTTAGATTTCTTAGGAATTCATCCATGACATCTTCTTGAAACCCTTCAATTTTTTCTAGAAAGTCCAACCATCCTGCAGTTCTCAAAATGTTTGCTATAGCTTCATCTTGCAACAGACTCGTAGCACTCTCTGGTTCAAACTTCTTCTTTACCCCCATTGCTAGATTTGGTTCCACACTTTTATATCTACAGTTTGTCCCTTCTTCTTAACTCCGTAGGCTCCGGAGGACTGTTCAATTTACTTTGTTCTTTAGGGTATTTTGGAAGTTCGAATGAGGATTGTTATGTTAATTAGCTTAGGCTTATGGAAGATTTGCAGATTAGTTAGAGTACGTAGGAAGTCATAATGCAACAGAGTGATAGGACACTCCGGAGGCAAGGTGACAGTACAGCACAGATGGCAGTATGCGTGAATTTAGAAAAGAAAATGATGGCAGGAGGACGCGTCATAGTGATGGCACCCAAAAATAGAAAGATAAGATAGTTTCTATTTAATGCTTAATTTAAGATAGAATTACCTGGATCATTTTTAATGATGAGGAGCGATGTATGCGGCAAAGATGCTGAGTCATTCTATAAGACTGCACAAGTCGTGGCACATGAGAAACTTTTGGTGGCTTGAGATGATGCCCACTACTCCATTGGTACGCAACCTGCAATCATTTTGCTAAGTGGTTCGAGAATCCACGTTCCTTGGGTGACGTCAGCGTTGTCTTTGTAAATACCCTTGCAAATTATATGCATGCTAATTTTATTTTATTCCTGTGATAAAGTAGAGGATGAGTCATGTTGACCTCATTATGTGATGTTTCCACTTTATTGCCTGGAGAGGTGGGTCCCCTCCCCCATTGTTGTAAATGACTCTTTATTGATGGAGCGCTGGAGGTGCTCCTATTTTGTGAAGCAACGGAGGTGCATTTGACTAACTCCCAGCACCTGATCACCTCCATAGCTTGATTGTTTTCAACTATCCTAAAGAAGGGAACCGCCATTTGCTAGTTTTCAACTCCCCTGGTTGAGAAAGACAGCCATTTACTAGTTTTCCATCTTTCTCTTTTTTTAGAAGGCCGCCATTTGCTAGTTTTCAACCTTCCTTTTTTCTATTTTTTTTAGAAGGCCGCCATTTGCTGGTTTTCAACCTTCCCTTTTTTTTTTTTTTTTTTAGTCCAACACTGAGACAGAGGAGGTATCCCCTGTATCAAAACACAAATCATTAAGGAACTCTTCTTTAGTAGATGGTCTTTTATAGAGTCTGATTCGGCAACCATTTACTAAGAATGTGTCTGTGCTTCCATCAATAGGTTCTAATAATACTATTCCATTTTCAGAAACTTCCTTTATTTGATAAGGACCCATCCAATGAGTTTGTAATTTCCCCTTGAACTCTTTGAGTTTAGAATCATAAAGAAGAACCCAATCACCTTGATGAAATGTCCTCCTTTTGATGTGTTGGTCATGCCATTACTTCCTTTGATACTGAACCAGTTCTGTTTGCTGAATGGCCTCTGTCCGAATTTCATCCAACTCATTGAGCTGAAGAATTCTATTCTGTTGAGTTATAGACAATGGTAGACCAATATCCAATATAGTTTTAAGTGTCTGGAGTTCAAATTCTATAGACAAAATAGGCTTTTTCCCATAAACCAATTCATATGGTGAGAACTTTTTTGTGGACTTCCAAGTGGTATTGTAAGCTCAAACTGCTTTAGGTAATCTTTCAGCCTAATCTTTTTTGTTCATTGCTACTGTCCTTGTCAGAATATTTTCAAGTTCCCTATTAGTGACTTCTACCTGCCCATTCGCTTGAGGATGGTAAGGTGAAGATTTTCTGTGCTTGACTTGATATAAATCTATGAATGCTTTGATTACTTGTGAAGTAAACTGAGGTCCTCTATCTGAAACTATTGATCTTGGGGCTCCAAACCTTAAGAAAATCTTATTATAAAGGAAATCAACAACTTTTTCTTCTCTTGCAAATTGTAATGCTTGAACCTCTGCCCATTTAGTAACATAGTCTATGCATACTAGAATGTACTCCTTGCCGGATGATGGTGGAGAAATTGGTCCCACAAAGTCTAAACCCCACTGCTCAAATGGTTCCATCATGACTTGAGGATGCAGTAACATCTCCTGGGTAAAGGTTGGCTGTCCCATCCTTTGGCATTGGTCACAGTGCTACACATACTTCTTTGTATCTTTATGAAGAGAGGGCCAGTAGTAACCAGCTCCAAGGATCTTGTGGACTATCCGGTGGAAGGAGTAATGGCCACCAGATGGTTCATCATGACATACTCTCAACACATCAAAAATCTCATCAACTTTTAAACACCTGCGTAGAATGAAATCAGGACCACATTTAAATAGTAAACCATTCAACCATTTGTAAGATAAACTTTCTTTAACCAAACATTTTTTTTGTTTTGAGGTAAAATGGGATGGATACAAGCATGTAGCTAAAAGATTAGCTATGTCAGCAAACTAAGGTACAGTAGAGGAGATAACAAAAAAATGTTCATCTGGGAACTTGTCCTCCACTAGTTGGTTTTCTCCTCCTGTATGCAATCTTGACAAAAAATCAGCAACCAAATTAAACTTACCTAGATTATCAACTATGGTAATATCAAATTCCTGCAATAGCAATAACCACCTAATGATCCTTGCACCCACTACTGGTTTATTCATTAGGTACTTGATGGTTGCATGATCAGTGTGTACAAATATTTTATATCCAGTGATATAATGCCTGAATTTATTTATAGCATAGATGACTGCCAAGAATTCTTTTTCAGTTGTGGTGTAATTTCTTTCTATAGAGGTAAGGTTTTTACTGATGTAATAAATGGCATGCATACTCTCTCCTTCCTCCTTTTGTCCTAAAACTGCTCCAATGGACTCATTTGAAGCATCAGTCTGTATGTGAAATGGTTAAGTCCAATTAGGTCCTCTCAAAATTGGTGTGAAAGTAAGCTTCTCTTTCAAGGTTTCAAATGTTGATTGATAGTCCTCTGTCCATAGAAATTCTGTGTCTTTGTTAAGCAGGGTAAACAAGGGGGCAGCTATTCTGCTAATGAATCTCCTATAGTAGCCTACATGACCCAGAAAACTTCTAACATCTGTCTAATTATTGGGTGAAGGCAACTATGTGATCACTTCTATCTTGTTTTGATCTACTTTGATCCCCTTTTCTGAAATGTGGTGTCCCAAAATAATTCCTTCCTCCACCATCATAAAGCACTTTTCATGGCTAAGGGATAATTGATTTTTCTCATAGCATTTTAGTAATTTCTCAAGGTTTGTGAGAGCTTCTTCAAAATTATCCCCATACACAATAAATTCATCCATATAGACCTCCATGCATTCATTAGCTAGTTCAGCGAAAATAGCTAAAACAAGTCTCTGAAATGTAGTTGGGGCATTGCATAGTCCAAAGGGAAGAACTTTGTAAGAAAAAGTTCCTCAAGAGCAGGTGAAGGTGGTTTTGTCCTAACCTTTAGGTGCTACTTGAAATTGATTATACCCACTGAATCCATCTAGAAAAGAAAAATACTTTCTCCCAGCAAGGTTGTCCAGTACTTGGTCAATGAATGGTAAGGGAAAGTAGTCCTTTTTTGTGGCCTTGTTTAGTTCTCCATAATCAATACACACCCTCCATTTCCCATTCTTTTTAGGCACTATGACAAGGGGTGAGACCCATTGACTGTCTGAGATTGGATATATGAACCCTGCTTGAAGTAATTTTTCTATTTCAGTTTTGACAATGTCCTTTAAAGCAGGATTCAATCTTCTCTGGGGTTGTCTGATAGGTTTAATATCCTCAATATATATATGATGGGTGCATATCTCAGGAGTTATGCCTCTCATATCTTGGTATTCCCAAGCAAAAGATGTTCAATGGGAAATCAGAAGTTGGATAAGTTTTTCTTCCTGATTTGTCGTTAACTGGGTATTGATATTAAGTATTTTCCCTAGTAAAATCATGACCTGTTTTGTGATTTGATCCATAGATGTAGTTAATCCGTACATTGGAGTCATGGTATTGAGAGGAAAAGAATGTGGAAGCAACATGTGGAAAGTGGCTAAGTCTCTGTAAAAGGTTTCCCCACAAGGAATGATATTGGCAAGGGTACAATGAGAAGAAGTAAGAAGTTCTCTCCTAGAATCTTGGGTGAGCTCCATTACATCCTTATTGATTAGGATATGACTAATGTCTTTTGTTGTATCATAGTATATTTCTTCTTCTAACTCTCCCAGATGTTCCTTGATGGTTACCATAGCTACTGAGGCACTGTTGTCATTGTTCTCTAGTTCATCCACCCATACTCTTCCTGTATAATGTATTGATGGTTTAGCTGGAGGATACAAAGATATTTTCTTCAAATCTATCCCATTAGAAATGACCATATCTCCAGTTCGACAATCAACAGATGTTGCTGCTATAGCCAACCATGGTCTTCCTAAAATCAATGGATAAGCATTTCTCTGGTTTCTAGGTTCTAATATCAGGAAGTCCACTGGAAATTCCCAAGAATCTATCACAACTGGTACATCAGTAATTACTCCTTTTGGAATAGCTACTAACTGGTCAGCAAGTTAAAGAATTGTAGTTGTGGATTAGATACCTGATAGAGCTAATTTGTTCATTGTGTGAACTATCATCACATTAATTGTTGCTCCCAAATCAACTAGAACATTTGAAATTTCTACCCCTGAGATGAAAATAGTTATGATAGGATTTCCAGGGTCTCCATATTTTGGGAGGAGAATTTCTCCCATCAATAGATCTACTACTTTTCCTTCCACCTGTATTGTGGAAGGAAAATTTTTTTTCCTACCCTGCATTTTGATACAATACTGTTTAATGAACTGATTTAGTTCTGGTACATCTCTGATTGCTTGGAGAAGAGGAATTTTGATGTTTAGTTGCTTGATTTCTCGTAAAAGTTCTGATTCCAGGTTGGTTTGGACTTGTTTTTGTAAGATCTTTTTCTAGGGAACATATTGTTTAAGCCGTTCTAGGTATGGTGCTAGTTTTTCCATCTCCGGAGCTCTTGTCAGAATTGTGTTTAGGAATGTTCTCCAGAGTCAGTCTTTTAGGAGTAACTCCGGAGTTGTCCAAGGATGATTTTTTTAGTACTTTTTCATTAGTAATCTCCTCCAGGAGTTGAGTGGATGAATTTTCAGGTTCCTCATCATTGGTTACTTCAACTATAGTTGGAGGAGATGGTCTTGGGAATGCTTTCCCAGAACGCAGTTGAAGATTATTTGAATATATAGTATTAATTCCAACCATATTTTCTTGCTCTGTCATGTAAATAGCTGCTCCCTGTTTATTCCGTGGGTTTGGTATAGGTTGAGCTGGTAAAGGTGGTTGGCTAACTGGTTCATCTTGTGATTGACCTTGTGTGTTGGAGGGTCTAGTTAGTAAAGCTTGTTGTTGAGGTTGGAAACATCTAGGTTGTCCCTGGTATTGTTGATTATATCCCTGTTGAGAACCTCGTTGACATTGCATGTTTTGTGATCCAAACTGTGGTGGCTACTCTTGATTTCCCCAAGGCTGATTTTGCCAATTTTAGTTTTGCAAATGTTGACTTGGCCAATCTTGTTGTCCCCAAGGAGGATTATTTTGAGGCCCATGCCAAGTTGGATTCCACTAATTATTTCCCCAATTAGAAGGACCCCTGTAAGAAGGCTGGTTTGGATACTGATTATAAGGGAAATTCCCAGCTTATTTTTGTCCCACATAGTTCAATTCTTCTTCTATTAGAGCATTCTTCTCACTCAACCTTTTCAAGTCTGGAAGTTGACTACATTGACTGGAAGGATGTTCCCTATCATAGATCTGACAAATCTTTGATTTGTCCAAAGGGCATTCTCTCAACAAATGCTTGTTTCTACACCTAGGACAATAGATGGAGAGTGGTTCAATTGTTCTATTTTGATTAGTTGTTCTAGTTTTTTCTTGAATCCCATCCAATGTGGTATTTAATTGGACCAAAATGTCTATTTTTAGATTTGCAATCTCTTCCATTAACTATCCTATTTCATTCTTCCCTTTAAAAGTTTTGGATGACCTCACTCCATCTTGGGTTCTAGAATAGTTCCTGCAGAGTTCTTCTATAGCAGGTATATCCATTTTGTTGATATTTCTTTTTCCCATTAGATCCAGTGCCTATTTTGATTATTTATCCAATCCTTTTACAAACAAGGTTCTGGCCAAGGAGTGATCTACTGGGTTGCCATACCTTCTCAAGGAAAAATTAAACCTATCCACATAGTCCTCTAAGGTCTCTTCCTCTCCCTGCCTAATTTTAAACAGTTCTTCATTTTTATCACTGGATCTACAGTAATCTTGATACTTTCCCAAAAATTTTGTTTCCATCTGATCCCAAGAATGGATAGAATTCTGGGGTAAACCCATAAACCATCTCATCACAGAATCTTTCAAGGTTGAAGGGAATAGTTTGAGTTTTTAGTTATCTAATCCATAATCATAAGTTTGGTAGACTACTTTGAATTTAAACAAAAACTAATCTGGATCCTCAGAAGAAAGTCCTCTAAAATTTGGCAAGTGTGCTGGTGAGATATTCTTCATAGGAGCATTGTCTCCAGTAGTAAAAACAATAGGATATGAGAAGGTTCTTGGAGCCTAATTTTCCTCTTCTTCATAATTATCATTGTCCATGTTTAGTACTAGTTCTTCTCCCTGAGGTTCTAGGAAATTAGGTTCTGTCAAAGGATCTACCTAAAACTTTTGTTGTAATTCCTAGATATAATCGGCAAGTGGAAGATTTGGAGGATCTAAGGGATTATTGATTTGAGGTGCAGCTTCCAAAGTATGTTCTAGGTTTCTCTCTTCAAAAAGATCTTGTGCCACCCCACTGCTTTCCCCTATGGCTTGTTGATGGGGTGTCTATTTGATATATCTTCCTTTTGAATCTCTAGCTCTAACCATACAGATCTATCCTAAAAACTATTTTAGCTAAGTTTCCATAATTAACACAATATATCCCCTGCAACGGTGCCAAAAATGACAAGGTGTCATTGTACCTCATCATTTAATCATATTTCAGATGTCAAAATCTAGGGGCTGTGTCCTCGGCTGTCTACAATTAGGGATTCTACAATTACCAGTTTTCCTAGGTAATCTTAATGACTTCTACCAATTTGAAGAGATTAATCTGTCTACTTACTGAATGAGTTTAAGGAATGCTGAAAAACAAAATTTAACAGGAAGTTACTTAAAGCAATCTTAAAAATAGTAACATGCATCTATCTATCAAAATCAGTAAATATTTTTCACAGCAAAATCTGAAGTAACAAAACAGTGGTACTAGCCTTCTACCTTGGTGGTAAGAGTGGGCCCTTGCTCCACACCCTTGGGGCTGAAGGCTATAGTAGGGAATCAGCACAAAAGAAGATCACAACTAAATCCGGTCCAATTCCATTCACTTTGTATTCATGAAAAATATTGATATCAAAGAAAATTTGAGATTACCGAGAATCAAAATAATCCAATCATTGTATATATTTTCTGTTGTTTCTATCAGTATATATAAAATGAGTGATGACATATCACTTATCTTTATCTACTAGTTCTTCCATGAGATGACATCCATCTCTTATTATACTAGCCATCTAACTATGGAAAAATAACCATGAAATAAAAGTAGATTGAGTGGAACAAAAGTCCACTCAGAATTCTAAATTTGAGTCTTAATACATTTGGGCAACGAGGCCCTGAAAATATGGATATTGAATCAGTTTTATCCATAACTCATGCAAAAACTTTAAAAAGATAAAAACTCCAGCAATTAACTAAAGATGACCCTTCACCACTTAGGTGATGATTTGAGTGAAATGAGGGGTATTACGATTACTGCTAAGAGTGCCTAATTGGCAGCTTATGCTGGAAATATGCCCTACTCTCAGGAGGTGTCGGAGATATCTGTCCCTATCTGCAGCTCCAGAGATATGTTTGTAGCTCTGAAGATACCATTGTGACCTTTTTGTTCAGCTCCGGAGATGCTCCAGACTCTCGTCCAGCTCCAAAGAGGCTTTTCTCTTTACTTCAAAACTTCTGGTGTCGTGGTATTCTGGTATTGTCTCCGGAGTTCATTGAAGACTACCTCCGGAGATGCACAAAATTGCCATTCCAAGCATCTACACTTGTTGATTCAAAAAGAGAGAAGTTTTCTACATTTTTCCATCAATTTCATGCACATTAGTCCTTTAATCAGAAATTATGATCTTAAGTAATTTATCTCAATTAATCATTATCTAGAACGATCTTGCTAGCCTATTCGGGTGCAGACATTGGAAAGATGGAATCAGGAAGGAGAAAAAGAGAGGTAAAAAGATGTATTTCATGGGTGCAACTTGGCACTCATCAATTATTATTCCTTTAATGGAATCTGTAGGCAGAAAACGGTTCCAGGGACTCCACAGGAGAATGGAGTTGCGGAGCGCATGAATGGCAATAATGGAGTGTGCAAGGACCATGAGATTGCATGCTGGGTTGCCTTTAAACATGTGGGCAGAGGCTATCAACACTGTTGTGAATTTAATTAACAAAGGACCCTCAGTTTCTTTGGGCTGTGGTATTCCAAAGGAAGCATGGACAAGTAAGAAAGTGATTTATTCTTTTCTCAAAACCTTCGGATGTGAAGTATTTGCACATGTAGATTCTGAAAATAGAACCAAGCTAGATGCAAAATCAAAAAAGTGTATCTTCGTTGGATATAGCATTGATGAATTTGGTTATAGGCTTTGGGATATTGAAAATCTAAAATTGTCAGAAGCAGGGATGTTTTATTCAATGAGAAGATGTTGTACAAAGATCAGTTGCAGCAGCATGAGAAGAAGGAAAAGGATTATGTGGTGTTGGATGATACTCCAGATAGTGATGTTCCAGTGGTTCCTCATGCTCTGCAACAACAACAAGAAATACCACAAACTCTAGTGAATGTTAGATGGTCAACATGGCTAAATAGACCTCCTAAAAGGTTTTCTCCCTCTTTGTATTCTATTTTGTTAACAGATGCTGGTGAATCAAAAGGGTATGATGAAGCTATTCAGGTGGATACAAAGGTTTATTGGGAGCTTGCAATGAAAGAAGAAATGGACTCCTTGTTGAAAAATCAGACTTGGGAATTATGTAAGTTCCCTGCAAATAAAAAGGCCAGGTTAGTTATAAAAGGATTTGCACAAAAAAAAGGTATTGATTTTGATGAGATTTTTTCTCTAGTTGTTAAGATGACTTCTATTCGTATTATTTTAAGTATTGTGGCTACTAAAGATTTGCATTCGGAACAGCTATATGTGAAAACTGCCTTTCTCCATGGTGATTTGGAGGAGGAGATATATATGGAACAGCCCTAAGGATTTGAGGTCACAAGTAAGGAGAAGCTGGTGTGCAAATTGAAGAAGAGTTTGTATGGCCTGAAACAAGCACCTCGGCAATGGTATTTGAAATTTGATAGTTTTATGGCTGAGCAAGGCTACAGCCGGTGTAATTCTGACCATTGTGTTTATTTTAAGAGGTTTGATAATGACAGCTACATTATTTTATGTTTATATGTTGATGACATGCTTGTAGCAGGGTCTAACATGGATCACATAAGAGAGTTAAAATAGCAGTTAGCACAGTCATTTGCTATGAAGGATTTAGGGGCAACAAAACAAATCCTTGGTATGAAAATTTGTAGAGATAGGAAGAACAAAAAATTGACTTTATCTCAAGCTGATTATGTTGAAAAGGTGTTGCAGAAATTCCATATGGAGAATGCAAAAGCTATCAGCACACCTTTTCCCAGTCATTTAAAATTGACTAAGGAGATGTGTCCAAAGACATAAGAGGAGGAAGACAAAATATCCAAGGTACCATATGCTTCAGCTGTAGGAAGTTTAATGTATGCCATGGTATGCACGAGACCAGATATTGTACATGTTGTAGGAGTCGTAAGAAGGTATATGAGTCATCCGAGATAGGCGCATTAGAATGTGGTAAAATGGATTCTCAGATATTTGAGAGGTACATCCAATAAACACTTATGTTTTGGCGGCTCAAATACTGATCAGATTTGGTAGGGGATATTGATACCAAGCAGAGTACTACAGGTTATGTCTTTACTGTAGGCAGGACAACAATGAGTTGGATCTACAGGTTGCAAAAGGTGGTTTCTTTATCCACCAAGGAGGTAAAGTATATAGTTGCAACAGAGGAAAGCAAGGAGATGATATGGTTGTAATCTTTCATGGAAGAATTGGGCAAACAACATCCTAATAGTTATTTGTTTACGGATAGCCAGAGTACCATACATCTTGTAAATAATTCTACATTGCATTCAAAGACCAAACACATACAATTGAGGTATCACTTTATTCGATCAGTTTTGGATGATGGATAGTTAAGACTAGAAAAGATACATACAGATGAAAATCCAATGGATATGTTTACAAAGATAGTAACAAGGGAGAAGCTAAGTTCCTCTTTAGCTCCGGTTAGTCTTCAAGATTGAAAACAAAAAAATTAGAACAACAGAGTCCAGGGTGCTTATTTCCAGTGGGAGTTATAGGGTCAACAGTGTTATGATCAGTCTCCAAGTGGGAGGTGATATGTTGTGGAGTCTAATCAGTCTCCAAGTGGGAGATTGTTGTTATATGGAGCCTAATCAGACTCGGAGGTTAAATTTTCCCTAATTTTATCAGCCCAGTTTCCCCCCAAATTATTTAACGAGGTCAAGGGGCAGTGCCCCTTGCAGGGGTTTGGGGGCAACACCCCCAAGGTGGGGTCAAGAGGCTCGAGGGCAGCACCCCTGAAACCTCAAATGATTTTTCTTATTTTATAAAGGTGTCGAGAGTTATTTTTCTATTGGCTGACATAAAAAAAACCCTATTTTGTAACTGACATAAGTCTTGATAAAAACGGCTAAGGGTTAGGGTTTTCGTTGATGTATTGTAGCATTTTGCAGCAGTATTGAGTTATAGGGATTGCTGGTTGTAATCGGTTTGATTTATTGGATAATAATATTGGACTCTCTATTGGTGGATGTAGCCTGAGTTTGGGTGAACCACGTTAAAACTTGTCTCTCCCTGTTATTAATTCTGTGAATTTTCATTCCTCTGTTTAATCTTTATTTGCATTTAATTTATATCTTCTGTCGGCTAACCCTAACAACTTGCAATACCCACTCTTAGCTATATTTCCACCAATTAATTTTTAAAAATACTTAACACAATGAAAAATAGTAAGGCACATATCAGATGCTATGTTATATTTTAGTGATAAATACATGAATACTTTGGTGTTCCCTTATCATGTGATCCTTTTAATATTTGCCATTTTTAAAAAGCCATCTATAGTAGTTTATAGAAACTAGATTTAGAGTTCTACAATTCTTATTCTTATCACATATTCAAATTTTGAATGTAAACATTTTGAATTACTTGTCAAAGTTTTACTTCAGTGTTTCACCCTCTTAATATTAACCATTTTTAAAAGCATTAGCAGTTTAAAAACTAGATTTAGAATACTAAAATTCTTATTCTTGTCACATCTTCAATTTTTTAATGTAAACATCTTAAATTACTTGTCAAACTTTGACTTTAGCTGATTTTAGAAGAAAAAAATTGACCACTTTTGACCCCCTTTTTGTCCCCCATTTCAATCCACTTACCCTTTATCATTCGCCATCTAGATTTGAAGCACCTTGATTTACAAGATATGATGGTGGAGGTGATCCATTGATTCATCTAAAGTCCTTCACAACTACATGCTTATATTTTTATTTTTTGAGGACAAGTTACTAGATTGTTTCCAAGTATCTTGAGTGGTCATGTATTTACATTATTTTACTCATTGCCTCATGCTTCTCTCACTTCTTTTATAGATTTAGCACATATTTTTGTGAAATATTTTCAATATAACATTGAGCCTAAAATAATTATTACTCAAATTATACAATGCAAGAAACTGGAATATCATTCTAATGGCTAGGGTTACTAATATGAGCTTCCAAATACCAAATGATTTGAAATTTAAGTATCTTTATCAATGGTTTTCTACCATTAATCAAAGAATAAGTGTTTCATAAATCTTATCATTCATTTTCATATTTGTATGTAAATGTGAGTGCTTTATTAAAATTTGATCTCTTACATAAGAATAATATTTCTAGTACTTCTCCTCCTTCCCATGATCTATCAGAAATGTCCAGGATTTAGGTGTCATAAACCTTACATCCTAATGTTCATATTTATTATATTTATTTATTATTTTTTCTCATATGGGAAAGGGGCCATCCCACTTTGAGGTAACACTCTTGGCCATGTGTTAGCTATATTGTAATGTGTGTAAGAAGTTGTAAGCACATCTAATGTCATTATGATGTGTAAGAGCATCTTATGGCATTGTAAGATGTAGGAGTTACTTATGATAGATTCTATGATTTGTAAAAGCATGATTATAGAGGGTTACATTAGCATCTTGACCAACATTATGATACCTTGTATGGTGTGTGTCATAAAACATCTCTAAATGGAGGAATAAGATGAAATGGGGTACCCAACTTGGGGAGTTAATATAATGAGTTACGAAAAGTGTAAGATAATCTACTATTTTTATGATCCTGAAAGACCAAGACTAGTAGATGTTGGAATTTGTGCCATAGACATTTGAATGCCATACTTCTTTTAGGTTGGCTCATGGTTTTGTAAAATCATTAGATGGTTTGATGTTTTTCTTCTTCTGTTTAATAGGTGCTTGGGATGTAGTATGCAGTGTATTTGCAGGTATTACATAATGCTCTCAAAATTACTCTAGAACTTGTTGGTGATGATTCAACTATAAGAGCATGTGCCTAAAATTGTATGTAATAGTGTTGTTATTGTAATATAATTGGTTTGTTCTTTGGAGGTTGGATTTTTCCCAAAAGGGTTTTCCTAAAATAAATCACTATGAAGCATTTCTATCCTCATAGATTAGCATATGAAGCATTAATAGACATCAAATTTCCACAGTCCATAATGATTGTAGTTCAATGTTTCAGGATTTAACTGTGTGCGAGTTTTTTCTCCTCACACAGTTAAATCCTGAAACACTGAACTACAATATGAAGCATTTCTACACCTTAGCTTCCTTTTGATCAATGTCACTTTTTAAAAATGGGGGAAATGAAGATGAATATTTAATGTCAATCAGAGTGATACTCATCATGCAAAAATTAAACCAAGAATATTAGAGAATTCACTAGATTGGAGGATCCCACATGTTATTTTGGAACAACTTTTGCAACACAAAATTATCACTTTGCCTCTTGTTGAGATAATGGATGTTTCTAGAATTACACCACAAAGGGTTAAATATTATTTTGTTTATCATCACATACATGGAAATTCTATGACTAGATGCATCACTCAAATATAAAACTCAAATCTGATAGATAATAAGAAGATACAAGTTGAGGATATTAAGGATTATGCATGCGAACTTCATTGGTTAAAACTCTTAGCTATTTCTCTTACTACATGTTACATATTGTACTTTTATGCACTATGCTAATTCTTATGCTTTTCACTTGATCTTGTCACTTAGGGGACAATGTTATTTAGTTTTTTATAGGGTACATGCATCCATTATTCATTAATGTAAGGGCATAAAAAGTGGGGGAATATTTCACCTTCCATCTCACACGCACATTGGTCACATGAAGGTAAGGCTCTTAGGAATGCATCTTCAATTTTTTAAATTTTATTTCAGCTTTGTCATACTTAATTTATTATGCTTATGTTTCCTATTTGGTTTATTATGCTTATTCTCACTTTCCAAATAATGGTTATCATGTGATCATCCTTAGTTTCTATCCAATATTCCTCTCTCCTTGATTTTTGTGTATCCCTTCATGGAACACACAAAATCAAAGGGGGTCATATTATTGGTAATTATTCTCAAGTTTACATGCAAATCACAAGTTAATTTTGAATCACTACTTCAATTATTTTGCTTCTAGAATTGTCTTTTCTTATTACTTTGGTATGTTTTCTCATCTAGATCCGCATGCATCCTATTAAAGTGGTGCAATATGAAAGAGAAAAAAGTGAATACTATGCACTTTACCCTTCATTTTATACTACTTTGTGTGGGTGTTCTAAATTGTGCATTACCTTAGAACATGATTTTTGACTAATTTAGTGCTCCTATTGACCATAGACTCATATTGACCTTCAAAAACAACATCTTATTCCTACATAGACCATTTCTTGATGCCATAATACAATTATAGTAGATGTGGTTTAGACCCAAGTCAAATCCACACATGTAAGATTGACTTAGTTCTTCAAAGTTCAAATTTTATATCATGCCCAAGTTGACTTATCTCCAACTAATCATTATTCATCTTTCCCACACCAAATCTTTCAAATTATGCCCCTAGGTCATTTCATCATGGATCGTTAGGACAATCGCACCAAACCTATCTATCAAAAGGATCACTCTCTAGTCACTATTCATCTTTTTACATCAGCTACATTATTCCTTGAATCAATGCATCGCAAACCCTAGCTCTTGTACTAGGTTATTCCAATATTCATTGCATTCCTAGACATAATTGCATCAAAGTCCAAAAATCCTTAGCATAATCACAAACACGTTAGTTGCATTTGTTTCTTGTTGTCTTTCAACTTTGCAAAAATTGTTAAATCAATCAATGGGGCTTAACTAAGGCAAACAAAGGGGAGCAAGTAACCTCCTATGCCTAGGAGAGCAAGTTCCAATAGTATTCCTCAACACCACCAAGTCTTTCTTTTCACATTATTACAAAAGATATGAAGATAAGAGGATTAGATCTACAACAAGAGATCAAAATGTTTGTATACAATTTTTAAATTCACAAAGCACAGTTGTCTTAGTTTGTTCATTCTAAATTCATATTCAAAGATTTGAACTTAGGTTTTTTTGTGATGTTCACAACACACACCATTTTACCCTTTAGCAAAATGAGGACCCCTGTTGTTGTTTTTGCTTTTTTGTTGGTTTGGTTCTGCTTGCTTGGCGGTATGGGTAAAATGTCTCTGATGCTTGAAATTCAGGTTGCACAGTGTTTGGGTGAAAACAGTTATTATCAATGAAGTCTTTGTCAAAATTCAGCTGGGGTTGCCTTTTGAATGATTTGAAAATTTTGTGTATTTCAAGAGTTATGCCAATTTTTTGTAAAAAGTCAATGTTGGACTATTCTGGTCAAAATGTATCTCATGTATACATTGTCATTTGCATGTATATTGAATACATCATTTTTATGTCTGTCGAGTGAATGCTTAATTCATGAGTGATAGAAATCTGGACCCGATGACTTTTTATTGTGTATTTTATAAGGGTAGAGGTCCGTAGTTGTATTTGTGTATTACAACGCATGTATCTTTTATGCAAATCCAAGATATACATTGGCGGACGTCAAAGGGAAATTCAAAGTTAGCATATAAGTCAAGGTCATATCATTTGCATGTTTTAAAACATCGCTAATGGGTAAGTGCACAAAGATGAGGGACCAAAATGGGGTCTTAAGTTGCCACTTTTTGTTCTGAAATTAAGAAAGATTGATGTTGGATGAGAAATTGAAGATAGCTACACTCAAAATTTGAAGATGGAACAAAAACAAGAGTTGTAGTGCTCTGAATCTAGTTTCTAAACTACTAATTTTTTCCAAAAATGGTTGAGATTAAAGGGTTCAAAAAGGGGGAGCACACAAATTGGTCTTGTTTTTCTGAAAAAAACATAACATAGCGTTTAGTGTGCTCCCCCTAAAATGTTAACTTTTTTTTAGTATTTCAATAATCACTCTAGTGAGAAATTAGGTAACACCATGTAGTTTATCCCTGATTTTTCTGATAATTTTTTAATGAATAATTGATTTTTTAGTAATTTTTAAAGTGGACACATCCTAAAAAATAAAAATTTGAGCATGCTCCCCCCTAAAATGTTTGAAAACTAATCGAAAATCATTTTTTTTAAATTCATGTAGAATGGAGTCTAGTTTCTAAAATATACCTTATTTCAATTTTCGATGAATGGTTAAAAAAAAGTCAAAAATACTAGACACTAGTTTTTGACAAAAACTAGACACACTAACAAAAGAAATTCAAGATGAAACACTAAACGTACTCAAAATGTGAAAAAAAATATATGGTTAGATAGCTAACAGAGAGCTTAAGATTATGGTGGTATTTTTTTTAGTCTTCATTGAAAAAAGTGCCATCCTGATGGGGAGAACACTCCAGATTATCTCTAGATTTTGCTAAAAACTGATAAAAACACGTCAAACAAAGTTGAGCATAATGTGAGTGCGTTATAACGTGCTCGCATTATGTGATTTCACATAACGCGAGCACATTATAATGCGCTTGCATTATGTGATTTCACATAACTGGCAATACACATGCCAATTGTATTTGCTTGAAAGTTTCTAAAGCCTTTTCAACAAATCCATTGTTTGCATATCTTGCAATCATTGCATTCCATTATAGAACATCTCTTTGAGGTATTATGTCTTACAATTGACATGCCTTGTCTATGCTTCCACGCTTTACATACATGTCTACAAGGGCAGCTGCACTTCCTATCGTCTCTCTCTATTTCTCTCCCCTCTCTACGTCCTACCCTTTCTCTAAGTCTCTGCTTCCCTCCCCTCTCTACCTCCCACCTTCTCTCTCACTCTCTTCTTCCTTCCCCTATATACCTTCTACTGTCTCTCTCACTCTCTACTTCCCTCTCCTATCTACCTCCTACCCTCTTTCTGAGTCTTTGCTTCCCTTGCCTTTCTACCTCCTACCTTCTCTCTCACTCTCTTCTCAACCTCCCTCTCTACCTCTTACCCTCTCTCTCACTTTCTACTTCCCTCCCCTGTCTACCTCCTACCCTCTCTCTCTATCTCTGCTTCCCTCCCATGTCTACCTCCTACCCTCTCTCTCTTCTTCCTTGCCATGTCTACCTCCTACAGTCCTCTCCCACTCTCTACTTCCATCTTGTCTCTACCTCCTATCCTCTCTCTCACTCTCTACTTCCCTCCCCTCTCTACCTCTCCTCCTCACTCTTCCCATCCAATGAAATTTCATAAATTATCTTGTTTCCATTTCATTGAATCCCAATTTATATCCTCATCCATCTTTACATGTACTATTTTTCTTACATTTCCATGTTCTTTGTTGACAAGGGAGAGCGAGAGGGAGGAAAAGGGAGAGAGGATGGAGATGGAGGGGAGAGAAACATAGGACAGATACCTGGTGATAGGGAGAGAGAGATAGAGAGTCATAGTTTTCTTGTTTTGGAGAGAGAGAGAGAGGGTGGGTTGGGTTTATGAGTTTAGGGTTGCTTAAGTTTAGGGTTTAGGGGAATCATTTAGGGTTTAGGGGTTTAGGGCTGCTCAAGTTTAGGGTTTAGGGTTTTGATTTAGGGTTTAGGGGAATTATTTAGGGTTTAGGGGTTTACGGTTGCTTAGGTTTATGGTTTAGGGTTTAGGTGTTAGGGATTTAGGGTTGCCCAGGTTTAGGGTTTAGGGGTTAGGGTTTAGAGAGAGAGAGTGAGGGGATCGATAGATATTGGGAGAGATCTAGGGAGATAGAGGTTTAGAGTTGCTTACAGGGTTTATGGTTTAGAGGTTTGGGGTTTAGAGTTGCTCAGTTTTAGGATTTAGGGGTTAGGGGTTAGGGTTTAGGGGCATTATTTAGGGTAACTTAAGGTTGATGTTTTAGGGGTTAGGGGTTAAGGTTTAGAGGTTTAGGTTAGGGTTTAGTGAGAGAGGAGATAGGGAGATATAGAGGAGATTGAGGGGAGACATAGGGAGATAGAGGGTGAGGGATATGGCTAGAGACATAGGCAGAGAGATTGAGAGGTAGAGGGATGATAGAGACAAGGAGATAGGGTTTAGGGTTGATCAGATTTAGGGTTGATTGGGTTTAGGGTTTAGGGGTTAGGAGTTTAGAGAGGGAGAGATATGGAGATAGAGGGTGAGGGACATGGCCAGAGACATTTCCAGAAAGATTGAGAGGTAGAGAGATGATAGAGACAAGGAGATAGGGGTTTAGGGTTGATCGAGTTTAGAGTTTAAGGGTTAGGAGTTCCAAGAGGGAGATATAGGGAGATAGAGGGTGATGGAGATAGCCAAAGACATAGGCAGAGAGATTGAGAGGTAGAGGAATGATAGAGACAAGGAGATAAGGGTTTAGGGTTGATCGGGTTTAGGGTTGATTAGGTTTAGGATTTATGGTTGGTATATATGATGTATAGAATGGTGTAAATGACTAACATATTGGCACTTATGATGTTCTGATGGCTCATGTGGCTGGCAGAGGGTAGAATGACACATGTGGCTGGCTAGGTGTAGAATGATGTTTGTGATTGATAGGTAGGTGCTACTAAGGAGCATATTGGCACATACGATATACAAAATGGTGCAAATGACTAACAGATTGGCACTATGATCTTCTAATGGCTCCTGGTGAGGCATTTGTTTGATTTTGATTATTTTTGGGATCATTTGAGATGGAGCTTAGATTGATTTGGGATGGAATTGGGATGAAATGGATTGGTTTAGGGATGATGAGAGGTGAAAATGACTAGATGAAGAATGATTTGGGAATGATTAGAATGATTTAGGAATAGTTTAGGGATGGTATTTGAGATGAAATCTAGGTTGATTGGAAAATGATTAGGGATGAAGTTAAATTGATTTGGATGTGATTTGGGGTGGTGTGAAGTGGTTTAGGGTTGATTAGAAGTGATTTAGGGATGATTAGAGATGAAATTGAATGGATTAGGGATTATTTGGGATTGATTAGGAATGAATTTGGTTGGAATGAAAGCTTAATGTTTTCATGTTTTCACGTTATAGAGATCAGGAGAGATAGGGAGATAGAGGTTTAGGGTTGCTTCCAGGTTTTATGGTTTAGGGGTTAGGGGTTTAGGGGTTTAGGGTTGCTCATTTTTAGGGTTTAAGGATTAGGGGTTAGGGTTTAGGGGCATTATTTATGGTTTAGAGTTTATGGTTTAGGGGTTAGGGGTTAAGGTTTAAGTTTATGGTTTAGTTAGAGAGGCAAATAGGGAGATCCAGAGGAGACCGAGCCTGGGAGAGATATCTATGTCTCTTCTATCCCTCTCTCTAACTTTACCTACCTCTCTATCTCTCTCCTTGTCTCTCTATCTTTCTAGATCTCTTTCGATCCCCTCTCTCTAACTCTACCCTTCTATCTCTCTCTCCCTCACTATTTGAGGTTTACATGAGTTTAGGGTTTCTCAAGTAAATATGGTTTAGGTTTTAGGGTAAGGGTTTAGGGGAATTATTTAGGCTTTAGGGGTTTAGGGATGCTCAAGTTTAGGGTTTAGGGTCTAGGGGTTAGGGTTTAGGGTTTAGGGTTTACGGGTTAGGGGTTTAGGGTTGCTTAAGTTTAGGGGTTAGGGTTTAGGGTTTAGAGAGAGATAGAGTGAGGGGACTAATAGAGAATGGTAGAGATAGGCAGATAGAGGTTTAGGGTTGCTTCCAAATTTTATGGTTTAGGGACCTTAGGGGTTTAGGGTTTCTCATTTTTAGGGTTTAGGGGTTAGGGACATTATCTAGGGTTTAGGGTTTATGGTTTAGGGGTTAGGGGTTAAGGTTTAGAGGTTTAGGTTTATGGTTTAGGTAGAGAGGCAAATAGGGAGATACAAAGGAGACTGAGCCTGGGAGAGATATCTCTGTCTCCTCTATCCCTCTCTCTAACTATACCTACCTTTGCTTCTAGGTTTTATGGTTTAGGGACCTTAGGGGTTTAGGGGTTTAGGGTTGCTAGATGTTAGGGTTTAGGGTTAGGGGTTAGGGGAATTATTTAGGGTTTAGGGTTTATGGTTTAGAGGTAGAGGGGAGAATAGGGATCCCTATCTTTATCTCTCTGGACATATGGATCCCTATCTCTTAATCTATCCCTCGCTACCTCTCTCTCCTCCTCTTTATCTCTCTCCCCATCCTTCTACCTCTTGAAATCTCTCTCCCTATGTCTCTAGACATCTCTTGATCTCTTTTCCTATTGAGATATCTATCCTCATAACCCCATCTCTTAATATACCCCTCTCTACCTCTCTCTATGTATTTCCCTATCTATCTCTCCCTTGCTAGATCTATCTCCCTATATCTCCCCTCTCTATATATATGTATCTCTATCTTTCTCCCTCTATAGGCCCCTTTCTCTATCTCGATCCCCATCTCTCCCTTTCCCTGTCTCTATCTCCACCTATCCTCTCTATCTCCATGTCCCTCTCTATCTCTCCATGTCTCCCGATCCCTCTTTATATATAGGATAGAGAAATGAAGAGAGAGAGAGAGAGAGACTCTCATGTAAATACAAGGTTACCTTTATGTTATCATGCTCCTAGAATGCGCTCGTGTTCTTGGAAGCATGGAAAATGGTAAAAAAGCATGTGGGATCTGTGTTTCAGACCCCACATGCCTGTTATTCCTGCTTTTCACGAGTATATCAGACAACAAAACACTTTGCATGTTGGTTGACTAATTGAGAATCATTTTTATATGAATCCACCACCTTTTTTTGTTTTTTCAACGTAGAAATGATTTTTCATGTTTTTGCAGAAAATTTGATTATTTAAACTGAAAGTTTTATGTTTCATGTGTGATTTTGTTTTAAATCTAATTACCATTGATATATAGATTGAATTTGATGATATATGTTTGTTTTTTACATAAATTTTACTAATCCTATTCTAGAATTATATAGAATTCATAATCAAACTTAAGAAAAACAAGAATTTGAGGATTTTGAAGCCATCTTTTGGAGAATTGGTCAACTGCAATATTGAATTCTAAGGTATGTTCAATTTTAATTCACATATATATGTTCTTATGTTCTTTATGTCTTTAAATGTCTTTATGTCTTTATGTTTTTTATGTTATTTATGTTCATGTTCTAAGACATATATGTGTCTAGGTATATCAGTTAGTTCAGTTAAAGAGACTCCAAATTCCTCATGTTTCCACCTTGTTTCGGCTCTTCATGCCTTTATTTCACATATTTTCAGCTATACAAGAGAAAAACATTATCAAATACTTCATAAAATAATTTAGTGAACAATTGTTTGTCATCCTCATATTCAAGTGTATACATGTAGCCAAAATTAATTTTGGAAGACTCTTAATTTTTGCCCTAGGATGATATAGAACAATTTATTCCTTAATACATGCATAATTCAATTCATTTAATAGAACCATGCATGAAATGATAGTTTTCTTACAAAAATGGAGGAAATGAGCACTACAAACTATTTGACAAATCGTTACAACTCAATTTGATACCACTCAATCCATTAAAAATATGATGGAGATTATGTATTTACTTCATCAACATAACAAAATTTTAGAGGAGTTATATATGTAAATAGATGGACATACAAGCATCATGACATAAGATGATACAAAGGGAGTTACAAGGAGATAAAACACTAAAAAGGAGGTTTTCATGAGTGTAGGATAGTCATGTAAGTCTATATAACAGTACACTATCATAGTCTATATAACCCTGCTGTCATGTATGATCCTCCTTGCATTTGAAGGTCATTTTACAATGCTATGAAAGTTATAATTTATTACAAAGTGATCCTTATTGCATCTATGTACAATGAAATTCATACATTTATACACTGTTTACAATGAATGTGTAAAGAGTTCTCTTCCTACAACTATGCACATGCTACAGCTAAGATAAGAGTTTGTGCACATTACAATAATGAAAATAATCACTGTTATGCTACAACATGCTACAAGTCATCTATATTACATTCTACAACATTTATGTTACTATGGAACACAAATGTACATGCTTACAACACACAAAACATGTCATCACTAGCTCTTGCATTCTCTATTTTCCTTGTCCTTTCTTGACCTCCAAGTGGCCATACTTCTCATACTCACCCATAGTGAGTGAAATGTACTACTTGCTTTCTCTACAAGTGAAAAACTTGAACACAACTCAATCCATAGGAAAAACTTGGAGTGCTAATCAAATGCCCCTACAAATGAAAGCAACTCACACTTATCTCCTTTGCAAATCAAGTAAATACTCTATCCAAGTATCATTACATACTAACATCATTCAATGTTGATGTAGACTCATGTGAGAGTTGTTCTCTCTTTGAATTTGATGTTTTAGTGTGTGTTTTTTTCCTTTGTGGTTGCTTACTCTTGTGTTTGTCATTTGGGTGAATCTCTAGATGAAGCTTCCAACACTTGTCATAACAATATCTTCCAACCTTGAAATAAGACCAATAGTTGTTAGCTTTGTACATACTCAAATCAACTTGTTTGTTATCTTCTTTGAGTTTGTTTTGGCCTTTCTCTTCCCTTAGTTTTGGAGAATTACTTCTTTTTCCATCCTTGCTATGGAAAATATGCTCCTTAGTGGTGTTTGCTTTGTGCATCATTCTACAATTTACTACTTTAGATTTCTATTTCTTAGAGATACGACCATTCAATTTTCCCCTTTATAATGTTTCAAATAGGCTCCCAAATGATGCACTACGAGGTGACAACAACTTGGTTTTACAAAGTTTCACAAACTTTGTTCTTGATTTGACTCATAAACTCTCTCAATGACCCTTCAATGCATTAAGTCTCCAACACACAACTAGGGTTCAGACCTTCATATGAACTAGATGAGGCATCTAACAAGATTGTGTTCACCAACTAGAACCAACTAAACCACTCTTCAAGTCACAAGGATCCCCAACCAATCTACCCAAGCCCTCAAATCCTAGTAGCCCTACTTATAGGGTTTTTCTGACTTATTTTCGCCATAAGGTTTCAAACCCAAACTTTAATGAATGTTTAGAATACCCATTACCAAGTTGCATAACATATCTTGAACTCAATATAGATTCCTTTGGACAATATGCCTCAAAACTGATCTTATTTGTTGTCCCAAAAGGGTTAATTAGGCCTATATTACAAAGGAACTTGTCTTCAAACTTTCCATAGACCCCTAAACTCAGTAAACAGTCCTTATTCAAGTTGCCAAACTCCCAAATCCACACTCACATTCAAGTGGCATGATCATTTATGATGCAGAAACAAGGAGGAATTCAAAGCATTGATACCATATTTCACAAATCAACTCAACCATAAACCAAAATCTTGCAATGGCCTAACTAGGTGCTTAAGGGCATCATAAGGCATAAGGGCTCCAAGCTATTCCCCAAACCTAACACAAGCATACAACATATCAATATAATGTATTCAAACCAATTTTGTCACTTTTAGTGCTTGGAAACATCAACCAATGTCTGATCCACAAATCACTCCTTAAGGCCTAGTAGCCTTCCAAACTTGAAAAATGTGCATAACTTTGTGTAAACTCAGCCAACCCACAAACCAAAAACTATTTAGACACCCATTATGGAGTAGAACAACATATTAAAAGATTCCATGCCCTTGTTTCAAGAAAAATGTGAGTTCTATGACTGGCCCTCTCTAGAAATAGGCCTAATTTGGTCCAATTAACAAAGCAAGTACCCTAGGATCATTCAATAACCACTCTAAACCCCAAAACAACAGATCTATATGCCACAAAACTTCAAATTCCACCATTGGTTAGTATAGCCATGTTCATCTAGGGTGCAAACTAGAAAACCCTTCATTTCTTCACAAATAAGGGGGTTTTAATGAAAATTTCATATCCACTCCAACCCAAAACAAACTAACACTTGATTCACCTTTAAATAGGCCTGCATATGCTATAGGAATACTTACTTGGCCAGGTTGCATTCAAATTCACAAAGAACCACTATTTAGCCACCCTTTCCACTTGGAAAATACATGAAAATGCCCTTAGGGCATTACACAAAACCCTCTTAGACTCCTTCCCTAGACAAAACCTTCCACATTCATGTTAGATACATCAAAATTAGCCTATCCAGGAAGCCATAGGTTTATGCGGTAGGTGGATAGGTAAATTAGCCATTTTTTCTCTTAAAACCCTTATTCTAACAGTCCACTAGGTAGTTTCAGAAATTCAATTAGAAATCCCTCTAAACCCAATGAAAAACCCTCAAAATAGGTGCAAATGAAAGTTAACACATACACCTAACTCATCCAATGAATTTTAAGACTTGACAGTACCGTGCAGGGCCTAGGTAAGGTCTGAAATAGTGAATTTGCAGAAAAAAAAATGAGTTACAGCAGAAAAACAAGGTATAACTTCTTATTTCTTCCTCCAAGTTCATCCTCCTCTCTTCTATTCAAACTAGATTCAAGTGTATATGTGTGTTCAAATGCATACTCCATGACTTATGTATGTTCAAGTTATCTTGATATGAGGTGTCTTATTCAGAAGTTTGTAAAACCTTGTTATTCATTCTGACTGTGCTATTCATTGTCATTATAAAATTTCTAATGATCATTGTCTTATTCTTCATGCTTGTAGAAATCATCATCATGCTGAGGAAACGAGCAAAGACTCTAACATCAGAAGAGTGTGAAGCTGAGAATGAGAGGAAAAGAGAAAGAATGAGGCGAATTCAAGAAAGTAGGAAATTGTCAACCATACATGAAGACATTCCACCATTGCCAATTGAAGAGGAACGTGACACGTCTAACAAAGATAAGAGAGAGATGGAATTGGCAGCACAAAGGGAACGAATGCAAAACCTTCGTACAATGAGGAAAGTGAATCTTCAAGTTGGAGGCACTCCATCATCCACAGGTCAAGTTGAAGGAACACCATCATTAGCTTCTCGAATTGGAGACACTCCATCTTTCATAGGTGAAGTAGAAGGCACATCTGCATTTTCTTCTCAATTTGGTGACACCCCATCATTCACACCTCAAGTTGAAGGTACGTCATTTTCAACCTTTTCACCTCCAATCGAAGGTACGTCATCTATCCCATCTCAAGTAAATATTGAAGAAATTCCTAATGGTCAGTCTACTTTACCAAATAAAATGCCTCCTAGAATTTTGCATAGGAGGCCTAAGTTTCTAAATGATATTGATGAGAATGTATTAGAGCCCATGCAGGATAAGATTCCCATGCGCACTTGCCAAAGATATGCAAATAAGATATGGAAATTATTCTTTGAGAATTTAAATGAAACTGGAAGATGTCAACTCTTTGT
The DNA here is from genome assembly GCA_027924645.1 of Cunninghamia lanceolata. Classification (NCBI taxonomy): domain Eukaryota; kingdom Viridiplantae; phylum Streptophyta; class Pinopsida; order Cupressales; family Cupressaceae; genus Cunninghamia; species Cunninghamia lanceolata. The sequence goes on along the minus strand of BSBN01000463.1, from coordinate 3,305,930 downwards.
TGAACTAATGAGAAATCTAAAATTTAGGCCCACGTGCACCTGTAGGCCCAAACGGAATGTTTCCAGCTAGCATGAATTCTGAGAATTGCTCCATCAAAGTTTGGCAGTTTTTTTGTCTTAGGGATCTTAAGGGACTTTGCCGGTAGCTTGCTGCCCCGAATGACTGCGATGCTTGGCACACAAAATGAGACCTCCCCTAGCATTTACCTACCCACCTCGACACGTTGGCGAAGTCCATTCGGCCCCACAAGCTATGGAATGCAAAATGTCACTCCTAGTAACTTTCCACTGTATACATGTCACAACTTTTGTAAAATGAACTCAAAATGACTCTATTGACCTTGCACATGGTCTATTATGACCTTATTAGACCAAAACAAACTCAATTACATGTGAATCAAACAACCTTCAAGGTACCTAGTCTCAATCTTCATACTTTTCATGTTTCAATCGAGCCTAATCTAGTAGGACAACAGACCCTATTTTGGGGGTTTTTCTCTCAAACTTTCCAAAAGACCTCCAAAACTAAATACAGATTTAGATACTCATTTCCAAGTTACATAACATATCTCAAAACCAATAGTGACTCCTTTGGACCATGTACCTCAAAAATGGCATTTTTCACTGTCTAAAATAGGCTAATTAGGCCTAATTTGTGAAGAAACATACCTCTAAACATCCAACAACCCCCTAGACTTGATGGGGAAGCATCTCCCATGTGTCCAAACTCTCAAAACCACAATTAGTTTTAGGAGAAACCCTCACTAACATACCAAACCCAATTTTAGGAAACGTTCGTCCTGGAACAGTCCAATTTCTGGAAAAGTAGCAGAAAACTCAATTTTATTCAACGTTGCCCTTCAAAACCTTCTTCACCAACCCCTCCTAGGTGTGTGTGAAGGTTTTTATACATGTTTACAATAGTTCTAGTTGATCATAACTAACTTTCAACCTGTTTGATCATTGGGTAACCTCCTTATTACATGATTTGTTAAGTTGACAAAGCAACTTCTTACCACTACTTGCATTATTAGACTTTTTGTTTGACAACAACATAAAACATGACTCCAAACACAAATGACATTGGTCATTTGACCTTATTACATGTAAAATGATGACACAAGACCATCAACTTGTCCTATGATGTCCTAGGACCTTGTTATGACATGCTCCTAGCCAAGATTGGCTATGGCTAAGGTGCTCCTGCACCATGAAATATGTTTCCATGGTGTTGATTCGTCCTCCTTACCTACTACATCACCCTTGTAGACATGTATGCAAAGTGTGGAAGCATAGACAAGGCACGTGAACTATTTGGCATGATGCCCCAAAGAAATGTCACCTCATTTAATGTAATGATTGCAAGATATGAACAAAATGGATTTTTTGATAAGGCATTAGAAACTTTCAAGCAAATGCGATTGGTGGGTGTAAAGAAAAATTCCACAACCTTAGCCAATATCCTCCTTTCCTATGCCAAAATGGACATCCATCAAAAGGATAAAACATATGGGAATTTTGTTAGATGTTGTAGTTGCAACTGCCCTCAGAGACATGTATACAAAGTGTGGAAGCATAGACAAGGCATGTGAACTATTTGGCATGATGCCTCAAAGAAATGTCGCCTCATGGAATACAATGATTGCAAGATATGAACAAAATGGATTTACTGCTAAGCCTTTAGAAAGATCCAAAAAAATGCAAATGGCAAGTGTAAAGCCAAATTCCAAAACCTTAGAAATGGTATGTTTAGAGCACGGTATAGACATCCATCAAAGCATAAAGGATATAGAATTTTGTCAAATGTCGTAGTTGTAAGTACCCTACAAGACATGTATGCAACTTGTGTGGAAGCATATATAATGAACATTAACTATTAGACACGATGCCTCAAAGAAATGTTGTCTCATGGAATGCAATGTTTGCAAGATATGCACGAAATGGGTTTTTTATAAGGCTTTAAAAACTCTCAAGAAAATGCACAAAAATAAATTTCAACTATTTACACAAATTTTGGCACATCTAAAACCAAATTGCACAACCTTAACCAACTTCCTCCTTGCTTATGCTATAATGGGATCTAGAGAACATGGTGTGGACAACCATCAAAGCATAAATGATATAGGAATTTTCTCACATGTATTGTATTTGCAAAGTTGCCCTTGTAGACATGTATGGAAAGTATGGAAGCATAGACAAGGCACATGAACTATTTAAAATGATGCCTCAAAGAAATGCACAGTCCGACAGAATTCAATGATTGCAAGATATGCACAAAATGGATTATTTGCAAACGATTCATAAACTTTCAAGCAAATGCAATTGGCACTTGTAAAACCAAATTCATGTAACAATAATTGATTATCATATTAAATATTTAATATAAACTGTCATATACATAATGTTATGAACATAACATCTAGTTTAAATAAAAATCCATATAGGCGTGTCCAAACAAAACCATATAGGCAAATATACAAAAATATACATCGAATTAACATACAAAAGTATGTATACAAAGCTATCTAGGCATACAAAAAAATTCTCAAAAACTAGTTTCCTATGGACTTTTAGGAAATAATTGGCAGCCCTTCTTTGACTGTGAAGATGGAGAACCAATCAGTGACACATCCTCTCTCTACCGTCGAGTAGACCTCTTCGAATAAAGTTCATCCAGCTACACCTTTTAATACAAACAAACAATATGCGTATTAGTATAGAAAATGTATGAAATATATAACATCACATATGTAATTGATCACTTACCGCCAACTGATGATCGCTCTCCATCATCTTGACTCTCTCTTCGTCCGTAGTTGGACGGACTAGAGTTGTGACCTCCTGTGAGAAGCATCAAGAAGAAAAATTGACTAAACATAAATATCATTTATGTACATCAAATGACATGAGATAAAAAAGAAATACCAAATTATGATATTTTCATGTTATTGGCTCATACCTCAGTCAAAGGATTTGCAAACATCATGGTTCCGTTAATGCCTATCTGCGTTGACTCACGAAGATGAGTAGGAGTCTCCACTGTATTCAACATCTGAAAATCAAGTTCAAGATTATTAAAACAAAATAAATACATAACATTATTTTTAAAATGCATAATGATTAGAAATGGTTAAATTTACCTCCATAAAAGTGGTGGTTTGGCGTCCAGGGAACCAAGGAAATCGTGGAGATGCTGGTGACTGTTGAAATCATCAAATCAAGTAACAAAATAATATTACCATTGACATATCTACAATAATTACGAATATGTGATAAATTACATACCTGCTGACTTGACCTCCGCTCATAAGTCGCCAATGGACGGCTAACAGAGGCAGGATGAAGACTCTGACCCTAGAATTTCATTGCGCAAACAATTACATACATTATTTTTGACTTATAATTTAGATAATCATATAAAATTAATTACAAATTTCAAATAACAATATACTAAATCAAGATGAAACTTGTAACAAATTACCTAAGAGTCAATACCAAATGTATGCTATAAGAGATCATCACTGAGAACAAGATCATCCAATATGTCCTGCCCCTGTGTCGCATCATGTTGCCCCTGTGTCGCAGCATGCTGCCCCTGTGTTGCAGAGTCCTATCATACCTCTTATGTCCCATAATCACATAGGTTCCCACATGTACTGCACAAATGTGGGGACACATGACACCTACTACTCTCACCCTCATTGCCCTGGGTAAAATCATCTACATGCTGTAATAGAGTTTGAGTGAGAGTAGTCAGTGAATGTAAAGTCTCTAGCTCAACACTCTCCTGCAAAGTCAAAGGGAGTGACCTACGTTCTGGTCTCACTCGGGATATAGGCACATGCGGTTCATCTCACTGAGCCTCGGGTCTATCTTGGGCAGAGCCACCACCTCTACCCTGGAACTCACGAATGTCAAAATAATTCAGAATCTTGTTGAGGACGAACTCACAAGAGAGTTTCCTCAAAAAATATTGTGGTACCTCATCATTGTTACATAGACGCTCATCAAAGACCATGTACCATCTATCCCAAAAGTTTTAGGATATGTCTTCATTCCTACACCAATGCATAGGAAACCATTTGCAACTTTCCTCTAATCTTTGGCCGGTTTTGGGATTAGTAAATTGTGCACATAATTGAGATTTTGTAATTTTTTCATTCTTTACTTGTTCATATGACAACTTGTCGGCATAATATTGCTGACTCCTCTCCCTATAGTCCTAAAATTCGGTGATTTATTTCATCACCAAATCCATATGGGAAACAATCTCTTGTAGTGATTTTGCAAGTGCCCTCCTATGATCAATGGTTCCACTTGGATTGTTTAGGGTTTGAATAATAGTTTCAAGATGTTTCTTGTTTTCTTCTATTATCCCTAAGTAGTATTCTTGATTATCCTTTACATGAAAAGGAGGTGAAGGTGGGTTTGGAGGGTTTGGAGGCTTTTGGGGGTTGTTTTCACCCTCCTCAACTGGATTTAGGTTTTCTGCTTCTCCAATAACTATAAATGCAATATAAAAACAAATCAAGCATTGCAAAAATAAAAAATTGTTCTAAAACTAACTAAATTTGACAAACCCTACCTTCTTCCTGTGCTGGAGCCTCCAAATTTGTATGACGATGTCTTTGGCGGCGAGGTGGCATTGTGAATTTGTTGTTTTCTCAGGTGCACTTGATTGAATGTTCTCTTTTTCTACGCGATCATGTTTTTTCTTGCTTTCTTTGCTGCTGTGAGGAGAGAATCTGCACGGTGAATGAGCAGAAAATGCTTTTTTTTTCTTTTATTAAAAGCAAAACACAAGCACTTTTTTTTATATTTGGAGATAGTGGCAACTTTTTGGTCCCCCATCTCCTTGCATTTACCCTAATATACATACTTTCTTGCATACATACATGAGCAGACCTGAAAAGAAAATTCATTTGAGTTTAGGAAAGCGGACTTGAATGATTATATTTGTGTATGTATCTTTGTATGTATAAGCGCTTGTATCTAATATACAGATACAAATCCGGATGCAATCAGGAAGTTAAAATTGGTTAACTCTAGGTAAGGTCTACACTCGTATGTTAAAATGTATGTCTTTGATATACAAAGAAGAAATATGCAATCACGGATGTGAAATCGGATTAAATTGTGAAATAAAGTGCATATATGCATAACGAAAAGTGAAAAAAAAAATAACGTGTTTGTGTATGTATAAAGTGTATGTATGCGATATCCAAAAAGATGATATAAGTATTTATATACAAGACCAGATCTGAAATTAATTCCAATTTGTTTTACAAACCCATTGGAATCTAATTTTGTATGTTTTTAAGATTGTATAAGATATACATGAGCATATACAAAACAAAATATACAAAGAGAAAACAAGAGAGAAAATACAAAAGTGTATAAAGACATATCGTGCATGCTTTGGAATAAAAAGGCAAACTTAATATCAAAAAGGTCATTTAGTCAAAATGTTTGAAATGATGTCATCACTTCTTTTTGGCATATTAATGAAAATTGCATGTATAAGATATACAAAATGCAGAAGGTGCAAAACCAACGTATACAAGATTTCAAATATGCATTGAGCAGAAAGGAAGTAAAGAAATCAAATTTGTATATATTGTTTGCAGCATTTAATGCATATGTTTCTTGACAGGATGTCGTCTAAAGAGAGGGTCAACCGTAGAAGACATTATGACATTTCAAAGGGGATTCTGAGAGCATATTTATGACCAAGAGAATATTCCTTCAAGCTATTTTGAAGTGACAATTGGCAAAAAGTATATTCCAAGGATATTCCTATGTGCCAGTTGGTTCATAGTTGGCAGGTCTGCTTCCATCGTTGATATTGTATTTTGAATATGAACCCTTGATGGGATTTTGTGGCTGTAGCAAGGGATCTAGATCTATATAAGGATCCTTGCTACACTTATTTTGATATGTGACACATGGCATACACATGGCCTGCATAGAAAAACACACCCAAGCATTTTTGCAAGAGAAGTGACTAGGAGAGTACTTTGAACATAATTGGTTGAAGAGAAATTTGCCTGTGTCTGTAGGAAGGAGTATGTGGAACATCATATTTCCTTTCTACATCTATAAAAACGTCTGTAAGTTTTAATGAATACTGTTGATACATTCAAAAGGTTTGAAGTCATGAAACATTGTAAATTTGAAATAGCTAGTATATATCAGTAAATGCAAACATCAAATTTCTGTGTCTATTCCAGAGTGTTATTTGATTCAGGTGTTTCTGATATATTTCCTTTAAAGATTGCAATTTCGTATGTGAATTTGTGAAATGGTCTGGATTAGCATATGTGAATATACTTGCTTTTGGATTGTCCAGGATAATCAAACTTATCCACGTGAGTAACAGAGCATCATATTTTGTATTGATCATGTTTCTAATCCTATCTTTTATCTTTCTTTTACCAGTAGTTTAAATAGATAGCTAACATGCAGTATTCCAAAGGAAATTATTAAAGATTTTGGTAAATACTTGTAAATGATAAAGATCTCTGATAGTTTTCATAGAATTTGAGATGTAGAGCATGTTTCCTTAAAATTCATGCAATGATTGACAGCAAAGTATTTCGATATTTGCTGATTTGAAACTGGTGAGTAGAGAACAATTAAATCACGTAAGGCCCCTTGTTAAACAGCTTCACATTGAACCATGAGTAAATCTGATACAGTCATGACTTGACTAACGGAGACTTGGGATTATGAATTATTATTTGATAATTCTCCATATCTTTCAAGATAGATTAGGTTCATAGTGAATTTTATCTTGTGTGTATAACAACTGCATCAACAGGTTTATGCAATAAGAATTCAACATTTTAACCACTCGGTCTCAACCTTTGAGACTTTTAAAAGAGTTTTGTAAATATTGTAAAAGAATAAACAATTAGATAAAAAATTGTAAGTAGTAATTCATTAGGTACTCTTTAGAAAAGCTTAAGTAAAAGATATAGGAAGATGATAGGATTAGATCTACAACTAAAAGACCCAAAGATCTACAATAATTACAACAATAGAAAACCATAATTATAACAATAACAAAACAAAATTATGAAACAACTTTGGCAACAAGTCCCTGTTAAACTACAGTTATAGTTGCTGTAACCTTCCTAGCAGCTGAAAATAATCTAACTTGCTTGATCCACAATGAATATTTACAAGTTACAAAAAGTTCTCTGATTTTCGCCAAAAGAAATATTGATCAGGCATGTTTGTACAAACACATGATCAAACACAAACAACATCCTTGCTTTTTAACTCATCCTCCTGCTGTTTCATTCCAAAATGGTGACCCAGAACAAAGCCAACATCTGTTATCCCAACACCCATATGCAATTCTTGAGAGAAATCACCGTGCACTCTCACATTGGGTGCATTTCTGCACTTTCCCATACATTTGCAGCCCACAGCCTGTACTCTACATCCCATTCCAGATATATTTATTCCTTCCTCAAAAGCAGCCAGCAGCTGGTCAGCCCCCAATTTCTTGCACTTTCCTCCCATGCACACCTCCACTCTTCTGCATTCCACACCCTCCACTCCTCTCACCCTCAGCTTTTCCTTGCCCTCTGCAAATTCCCCATGCAGCCCTGCTATATTTGAACAGTTTTCTTCCATTGAAATGACAGGAATGACGTCTCCTTCTATCTGAGGTGGCTCAGGAATCCTAGTCATCGACACCGTGGCTGGCTGAGTCATGCAAAGCTGTGCCACGTCAACCACCTCACATTTACTGTCACTCGAATCACAGGATGATGATGATGATGATGATTCATCTTCACACTTTTTCTGCAGCTTCTTTTGAGCTTTGATCGCCATTTTCTTCTGTGCTTTCATTACTTTTTTTGTCTGCTTGTACTCTGCCTTCTCTTGTTCCAATTGGGTCACTATAACCTGCAGAGCATCCTGAATCACAGCAACAAGCAATTAATAGCTAATCAAATCATAATCTAATTAGAAGAAGCACAAAAAGAAATGGAATTGCCAAATTACAGAGAAATCTTGGCCTCTGAGTTCCTCTAGGAGGGTTTTATCTGCATCCTGGCAAAACGTATTAGACAAGAGCAGTAGATTCTTGGAAACTGATTGTAGCAGCTTCATCCTTCTTTTATCTGATAAGGAATCATCATGAAGATCTGACAGATTCTTCAGTTTTGGCTTTTCTAATTTGTCTTTTTTCCCACAATAAACCTTGACTGCTCCTGCATAATACTGCATATGACTTCGGTCATTAAAAGCAAAATGCATGCGACCCATATTGCATCTGAAATTACTGCTGCTTCCCATTTCCTTATTTCTGAACAGAGGGCAGTCAGCTATCGCTCCTCTGCTTGCAGCCAGTGCAGACTCCATGGCCAAGCTCCTGAAAATTTGAAATCATGAGGACAAAATGAAAAAGAAAAAACCTAATAACCCCCACAATAACTGAAATCAAAGAGCAGGTACTGGATGAAAGTGACCCAAAGAAAAAACACTCATGGACAGTAATAGACAACTTCCTAACACCTTACACGTATAATTTCTCAATTGATCAAAGTTGGGAGGTCACAACGGTAGGGACCTCAACACTTCAATTCAGTACCCAAATTTCAACAATTCATCGTTACACCACGTACCATACACAGTTGATAATTACAGAACTTGTTAAATCCAAGTTCTATTACACATTCAAACTCATGCCAGGCTGCATCCTATAGACTCTTTAATTTATGTAACTAAAAGGAATGGCAAATGATGGGAACATAGACAACTATGTAGACTAATGCACAGATCCTTTGTCCATGTGAGCAATTTATACAGAGCAAAGTCTGTATGATTAAGAGATAGGGGCAACCTTACACAGAGAATGCTACTATTGGTGGCATCACTCCTAATCCTTTGACTACCATCCCAAGAAGTTAGAATATGTTTAGAATATACTCTTAGAGTTGTGCCATTTCTTTCTTTTTCTGTTAATCATATTTTTCGCATATACTATGGAATATAGGATTTCATTTTCTTTATTTTAAAACATCATATCAATTTGTTGGCGAGCACTTCAAGATACTTTACGGATTAATGGGACCTTCATTGTATCAGCATGTCATTATCTTCCTTTATTTGATCAGTTTAATTCACACGCAATGGATAGACCTTTAGAGTTTCAACCATTCTTGGCTTAACCTTTCCTCCCTACTCACTACAGCTAGCAGCTCCACCCGTCCAATTGATGTCTTTCTTTTACTTGACATGCCTCCCACCGCGCACCTTTACATGCAACAATGATTTATATTTTTCACTCTTGTAATTGTGAAAATTTCCATTTAGTTGTGTGTGTTTTGAGGTAATGTCTTGTTATATGTACATAGTGATAAATGGCATAATCTTTTGTAAAGTTGGGCTCGTTCTCTTAACTTTTTTTATCCATTTACACATACATACTCTATACACCTAGCTCTCTTTTATCGATTTATACATACACTCTTATATATTTATCTTATCTACCTACTTATCACACCTAGATCTATGCACCTACCTCCATTTAGTCATTTCAATTATCCCATTCTAGGACAAGTTCACATTGCAAGGGTGTCCTCCCAGTCATGAACTTGTCCCCTTCCAATGTAAAATTCAAAATCCAAGTCTAGTCGACTAGCCCCCTTCACCCTTCTACCTTGAAACAATTAAACACACATTTGGTGCAACTTGATGTTATGTGCTAATATTTAAAATATTCAATACATTCATTCTAATCATAAGGTGTTCATCTCCTAATCGGGCATTCTAGAGCATTGGAGTGATTGATAGCAACACATAAAGGAGTAAAGAATTTGAATGCTTAAGTGTTTGCTTATTGTTTTCGACCTTGTTCAATTTATGGGTGTTGATCTAAGAAAATTTGTCTCATTATGATTAATTGACAGCTCTTAATGTATTTTAAATATTGCAATGTCCATAGATATTTAGTAAGAGTAGAGCAAAAGGTCACACATTAGGAGAAATTGTAATGTAAAACACCACTAATTGCCTAGATGAGTCCAAATCTCATGTACATATCCATCCATGACCATGAATTTGTCTTAGAGCTATGAACTTGTCCTCTAATAGGACAGAGATCTAACCTAGTCTTTTAGGCATCTCACTAACAAAGAGGCATTATTTTCGAGTCTAGCATCAGACAAATTCTAAAATCTCATTAATTTGGTCTTCATTCTTCAATTATCAAGCTAAGTATCAATCATCCATCTTATTCAAAATTCATAAAGTACAAATATCAATTTACCATTCTCAACAACCATTGATTGTGCTTATTTGATTAGCCTAGGTTAAACCTTAAAGGAAAGTTTATTTTCCTTTTCATTTTGGTGACTCTGATCGATCCTACACATGCCAACCTTCTTTTATGGTTTTACATTACTCTAGGATTTTTAGATCTACCTTTTTCTAAGATCAAATCCTCTTTTCAAATCTAATCCTCATTTTGCATCCTTATGCTTCATTGTTATATCTTTTTTCTATTAGGGTTATAATTGTGATAATTTTTTACCCACCCTTAGCTACCACATTAGGGTTTCATTTTCAAATATGATATACCATTGATATCTCTATTTTTTTAATCTAAAAGTGGGCATTTAATCTTTATTTTCCTATATTTTGTTTATGCCTAGGACCTAACCCCTAGCATGGCCCAAATAAAAAAGAATGAAATCTATTATGATGCTCATTATGAGAACAACGACAAGTATGATGATGATGCTCATGTGTATAATCAATATTTTACAAATGAATTAGCTAGTTCGGCTAATGTAGAGAATCTTACACAACTAGTGGATATGTTTCATGATATGTTTACAATTAAACCATATGGACCCAAGACTTTGCAAGAATTTTTTGCTAACCTTTTTCTATTGTGACTAGTGCATCTAACCCTATTCCCACCTCTACCAAAGATCCATCTTCTACCATTACCCCTTCCACTACAACTACTCATGTTCCAAGTATGTGCTAATAAGTGTTGTCATTGATGTCAACAGGCTTGTGTTGTCATTGGTGTCAATCGTGTCTTCTGATGAGGTTGTTGTTGTTTGATTGAGTTGTTGTGTTAAAGTGATTTGATTTCTTTGAGGAGGTGCTAAAGATGTTGAGAATATGCTTATGTTGTTGGGTTTCTAAGTGCTTTTGAGAAAATTTGATTAATTATGGAAACAGTGTGTTGAAGAAGTCTTTTGGCTCACAAAGCGTTGTTAGAGTTTTTGCTCTACATTTCTTTTGTGTTGGAGATCTGAGTATGCAGTTTGGATATGTTGTTTAGAAGTATTTGAAGATGCTAAATCCAGAATTTGGTGCTCCAAATCGTTGTGCAGTGGAAGTTGTGTTCACCAGTTGGAGAATAGTGCTTGACAGTGTTTGCAGTGTGTCTAGGAGAAAGTATTTTTCTCTGCATTTCTCTGCAGAATGGTTTCAGGTGTTGTGGTTCTAGATGTGTGCTTATAAAGTCTATATTTTCCTTCAACTCAAGCAGTTCATGGTTTGGTGCTCCGTAAGTACATTTATTAAGTTGTAGATGATGACAGAGCATGATATAGCTGGTTAAGTACTCTGGTGTGAAGTTTCTTTAGGTGAAATATGTTGTAAAGGAATTTGTTGGTTTTTAGGTGCTTGTGGATGTTTCTAGATCATGTTCGAGCTTGGTGCATGGTCTGCATGTCGTTATGTGATTTTGAGGAAGCGTGCATTTAAAAGTTCATGGTGTTAACACAAGGATGGTCGATTTGATTGTTTACACTATTTGTGGTTGTGATTTGGTGAAAGTGAAAGTGTGATGAAGTGTGTAAGAGTAGATTTAGGTTCGTGCTAAGGTGTGATGTGGTCTGCATTCATTCCTCCTCTGTGGGAATGTTTAGGTCCAAACCTAATTTGAATTTTATGGGTTAAGTTGTGTTGCCGACCTTGGAGAATGTTTTCATGATTGGTGATTGTATAAATAAGTGTCAAGGAGTCATGGATGTATGGGTACATGAGGATATGATGTTTGTGATGTGAATTTGATCAGGGCAGTGAGATCTTTCATGTGTTAGGCAACTGGATGCAGAGAGTAGAAGGTGTCTACTATTTTCAATGATGCTGCGAAGATGTTGTTTGTGTTGTGATGGATATTGAGATTAATTGGAACTGAACTTCATGCATAGGTTAGATGCAATTATATCAGTTCAAAGCCTAGCAGTGAGCCATTCTTCTCTTCTCTTCTTTCTTTCTCAATGGGCAGTGAGTCCACCTGTAGTGAGCATTCTCTCTTTTAGGCAGTGAGCCTTTGTAATTCAGTATTGCTACTACATTATATTGTGAGCTAATCCTCACCATGGTTTTTCCCTTTTAGGGTTTTCCACATAAAAAATCTGGTGTTCTCTTGTTTGTGATGTTGTTATGATTTAGTTTCAGTTATTTTCTTTCATCATAACATACTTAAAAGTTAATGTGGATCTGAATGTTTATAAGGGTTTGAAGTTTTGTTACAACTGATTCACCCCCCCTCTCAGTTGTCTTGTGCATTCAACAATTGGTATCAGAGAAAGGTTCTTTTGAAGAAATCTTAATAGCTTGAGGTAGATCCGGGATGGTGCACAAGAAACAAATTCCCTTGTTTGATGGATCAGACTATGGACTCTGGAAGGTAAGGATGGAAGCCTTTCTAATTGCTCTTGGTTATGAGGTATGGAAATCAGTCAATTCTAATTACACTGTACCTCAGAATGGTATAAGTACTCAAGATGACATCAGAGCTACGGAAATAGATGGTAAGGCAAAACATGCTCTCTTAAGTCGACTTACTAATTTTGAGTTGGTGAAAGTTGTGAATTTGAAGACTGCTAATGCAATTTCAAAAAAGTTGGAAAGTGTTTATGAAGGAGATGATAAAGTCAAACAAGCTAAAATACAGAATTTGAAGCTCACTTTTGAGACCATGTGAATTTCTGAAGATGAAAACATTACAAGCTACTTACAGAAGGTGGATGAAGTTGTCAATGGCATCAAAAGACTTGGCAGAAGTATAGATGATAAAGAAGTAATATTGAAGGTACTCAGAACTCTTCCTAAAGCTTACAGTCATAAGGTTTCTGCTATTGAAGAATTACAAAACTTGAATCACTTTACCAAAGATTAGTTGTTTGGCACCCTAACTACTTTTGAAATAAAAGAGTTTGGCACAACTAGTGGAATTGCAAAGGATGAGACTACTTTTAAGGGCAACAAATTAGAGAAGACTATGGAATCAAATCCGGAAGACTTTGATGAAGTGGAAGCTAACTTTGTGAGAAAGATGAAAAAGGGTACTAGAAATTTCAGTGGTAATTTACCTTTTAAATGTTTTAGTTGTGGAAAAATAGGTCATTATGCTTCAAGGTGTCCATATAGAGCTCTAAGAATTCAGAATAGGGAAAACAAAGGTAAGATTGTTAAGAAAAGTTGCTATGTTAGAGAAGATGCAAGTATATCTGATGATGAATCTGATTATGAGGATGATAATGATAATGAATGCTTATTCATAGCCCTAAGAGATGAATTTTTTTCTACTAACTCTAGAAACTATGTGAAGGAAAAGGATTTGGAAGCAAGTAGTAACCCTAAAGGCACTGTAATGTCTTCTTTTCATGCTAGAAAAGAAAAAGATGACTGGGTCATTGACAGTGGATGCTCAAATCATATGACAAGTGATAAGAGTAGGTTTGTTAAACTTGAAAAATATGATGGTGGATTGGTTAGTTTCGCTGGTTGGTGACCCATAACTTTGCTTAATACCTCCTACAGGATCATAGCCAAAGCCTTAGCACGTTGAATAAGATATATTACCCAAATGATAGTGCAACCAAAACAAACTAGATTTTTAGGATGCAAATTTATCTTAGACAACCTTTGTGCTAGCATGGGAGACAGTTGAATGGGCCCAGCAAACTTCCCAAGATGCTCTTATTGTCAAACTCAATTTCAATAAATCTTATGATCGCATTCGGTGGCCCTTCATCCTTAACATGATGCAATGGTTGGGGTTTGGCCCTAAAATCCGTGCTCATATCAAAATGTTATTCATGGATGCTAATGTTCAACTAGTTGTTAATGGTTCTCTTTCCCCCCAATTCCCTCTTCAAAAGTCTATCTGCCAAGGCTACCCCCTTGCTCGTTTCCTCTATGTCCTTGCAACTAATGCTCTTGGGTATTTATTCCACCATGCACAGGCCAACAAGCTTATTTGTGGGATTTACTTACCAAATAATGCCACCAAACTCAATTCCCACTTTACTGATGATAGTATGCTTTTTATCCAAAACTCAACTGAGGAGGTGACTAACACCATTGATACTCTAGATCTATTTTGTACCATTTCAGGGTCCAAATTGGCTATGCACAAGACTAAATTTATTATGACTCGCCCCAACCTCCGTCCGGCATGGATCCCAAGTGAATGGAAAGAAATAAAACATGGCTTAGTCACTAGTTACCTTGGCATTCCCTTTGGTGTTGGAGTTTCTCTCAAAGAAATGTGGAAGAGGTTTTTAAATAAAATCAAGGGCAAACTCTTGAACTAGAGTAATAGATTCTTATCCATGTTGGTCGCATTCAAGTGGCAAACAAAATTTTGCTCGCTAGTCATGATTATATTTCATCTTGTTGGTTGCCTTCGAAAAAATGTTATAACCACCTAACATAACTTATTAGGATTTTTTTATGGGTTAAATGGGGGAACAAAAAGGGATTACCATCTACTTCTTGGCATCATTACATACAACCAAAGGACAAAGGAGGTCTGGGAATCATTGATTTGTACTCACAAGGAATTTGCCTTACTTCTAAGTGGATAGTCAGAGCTTTTGAGGGAGATACCCCTTGGAAGAAACTGGTTAGATATCGCATACAGTTCTCCTCACTGATTAGCCTTGGGAAACTGTCAGCTAGAATGACAAACTTTTATTAGCTCCTTTTTGCAAAACCCACGGGTCTACTCCTTTCAATTCCATTTGGAAAGCTTGGCAGATCACCTCAAGAAGACTTGTTTGGTTTGATCAATCCCTCATCCATGGCTTAATCTTTTCTAACTCCTCTATTTGGTGGAATCGGTTGATTCAACTAAATGGTAGACCACTAGGTACTATTACCAGTTTCAAAGGAAAACTCCTCTTTAAAAAAGGCATCCAAGTTTTTTGAGACTTATGGGACCTTACCACCTTTCAATGGAAATCTTGGCCACTCCTTAAAACCCAATTCCACCTCTCCCCCTCTGACAAGCAGCCAATTCTTGATATTCAACAGCTGGTCACACCTGAACTCTGCAGTATGTTGTCCCTAGACTTTCATGCTAATTTCTTGAATGGCTGAAGGTGGCCTAATGCTTGCAGCATCCATTTTTTTCCCTTAGAACTATTTTTAAACCATACCTATAATGGAGTCTCCTCTACACCTATCAAAATGTTGATAAAAAACCACTTTTGATTTACCTTTTGGGGGATCAAATGAATTCATTTAAAATTTATGTTTTGTAAGTATGTAGTCCTTATTATAAACTTCCCGAAAAGTATAATTTTAAATATATTTCATTTGATTATTATATTTATTTTTTATTTCTTGTGAATATAAGTTTTTCAATGAACATCAAGGTCTTTGTTTCACACATACAAAAAAATAGGTAAATAGAGAAAAAAAAATCTAAAAAATACATGTCCTCTAGGTATTGATGTCCTTATTCCAACAAAAAAAAATGAATTCTGATACATACAAAAAAAGTTATGTTGGACAAAATATGCTTATGTCTAAATTATAATTGCTTTGACTTCAAAACTTAATTAAAAAAGAATTCAACAAAACATTATGAAACCAAATGCATCCTCTAGATATCAATGTTACCAATCTAAATTCAAAAGAATCAGAATTTTATCCTTTGTAGAAAAAAAATTATGTACGACATAATACACATCACTTTAAAAAAATGTTGTTTACTATTAAAAACTAGTTATCAAAGGAGATGCAAAAAAATTTACAATTTAACTCCAAATTTTTTAAAATATATATATTTAGAATCTACAGACAAAATCTCACAAATCACTAGTTCACATCATCTTCAAATTCCTAACGGTTTAGTGGCTATAGGTGTTAGAAAGTGAAGATTTAGTTTAAAATGTTGATTTCAATATCAAGTTTGGCCAAAAAGTGTAACCCATTATTGTGGGATGACCCTCCCTAAATCACAATCTCACCCCAACTCAATGCTAAATGGAATTGTACCTTCCACTAGTCCAAATGGAATAAGCTCAGCCTTCAAATTTGGAAGTCCAAAGTAGACACTCAGTCACAGCTCTTGGCGTGGAAAGTGCTTCATGTTAAGTACCCACTGGTAACCGCCTCAAATTTATCTCCCCTCTACCCACATGTCCCTTTTGTGCCAAATTGGAGTCTATCAAACATGCTTTTTGGTTTTGCACTCATGCTCATCAGTTGTGGCACTCCCTTTTCACCTCTCTACCTACCCTTTTCCCTCAAGCATGGTCTTGGAAAGAAGCCCTCCTCGGTGCCTTATCATCATTCGATCTCCTCTCTCACACATGCAAACATTTTATAATCAATTTCATTTGGAAACTGCGTTGTTTAGCTATTTTCTCTCACATTGTTTTTCCCCTTCAAATTGAAATCCAAATGGTCTGTGCTAATTTGTCTCTCCAGCTTGTGAATCTGCCAGCTACACAGTTCACCACTTTATTGGATGGGAAGAGACAAGACCTCCTCCTACAGTTTCACGCTAATGTGGAATGACATCAAGGAGCGAATGATTCATGAAGTACTCAAGGCGAAGACTCAGTTGGGTGCCACTCATGGATCTCAGAAGATTTGTGCCTTCTGTTCAATCATGGTTAGCTTGGTGGCAGTCATAAGAGCCCTACTACAATGGTCTTTTTTTCTTGCTGGTATCTTTTTGTATATGATGTTGCTTCTATACTTCAGGGGTTTTGATTGCATGATGGAGGATGCTGGATCATTGGAGCTGAAGTTTTTGGCATGTATACAGTGGGATTTTCTGTTGTTTTGAAGGCCAAAGTTAAATTGTTTTGTGTGAATTTTGGTTGTGTGTAGTGCTGGATCTATTTCTTCCAGCCTCTGTTTTGTTGTTGTTCTTTCAACTGTTCACTGTTAAATGTTGGATCTATTTCTTCCAACCTCTGTTCTTTTGCTATTCATGCAGATTTTCGTTGTAATTTCTTGATATTTTGCTTATTTCAATAAAAAAACTTTTCTTGAAAGCATTTTTTCCATTGTTGAATACAAAAAATCTTATTTGCATTGTACATTTTTGTAAGATCATTACATCTTAATTGAGTTCATCTAAAACACTAATCAACTTAGAATAGTTTGCATTCAGTTTAGACAACTTTTAAAAATTTAATTGTTCAACCTTTGTTTGTACAAATAAGTATTTGCTAGCATTTTCATTCCAATTTGTTAGATAGTCTACTTTCAAAGTTTATTTAATTTACTTTTAATACGAAGTAGATTAGATAATTGATCATTAGTTTCTTTCAAACTCTGACAGCTATAGAGCATTTGTCTTGAATCAAACTATTTCCTTGCTTGTTTTACCCTAATCCAAGAAATTGTCTGTATTGGATTTCATGCATATAAGTTCATCCTTTGCAACCCTACAATTTGTCTTTAAACTATGATCTTTGGGAAATGGTGGTGTTGTAGACACCTTTGGGGGCTTGTCTTGAGCTAGTTGAATAATATAACTTCCTCAATTATAATCAAACTCCACAAAAGATTTGAAAGAATGGATAATGAATGCCTTTAGGAACTGTGTAGAGTATTTTGTGAGTAATATGGGAGTGTGTAGGTGAAGTGTAGTGATGCTTTCTAGTGTGTTAAAATTATGCCTATTGTTGCTTGTTGTGTGCTCTTCTATTATATTATATTTGTATTTCATGTAATTATTAATGTAATCATCCGTATCTTTTATAAATACTTACATGATCATTTTCACCATTTAGATGCGGAAATGATAGTGATACATATTGAAATGGAAAAGGTAGGCATCAAAATTTAAAAAACATAAATCTTGAATATTGAGAATGTGACTATACACAATCTTACTCAAAAGATAAAATTACCGATAAAATAACATTAAAAATAATGAAATGACATAAACTATATAATATAATGTGTTTGGTCTGGAAAAACCAAATATAAAATGAATTATGAAATTAAAGACAATTCATACCAAAAAAACCCATTTTTATTTATTCAAACAAACAAACTCAATTCATACACAAAATACTTACATGATCATTTTCATCATTTAGATGCAGAAACGATAGTGATACATATTGAAATGGAAAAAGTAAACATCAAAATTTAAAAAACATAAATCTATTAATGTTATCATCCGTAACTTTTATAAATACTTACATGATTATTTTCACCATTTAGATGTAGAAACGATAGTGATACATATTGAAATGGAAAAGATAGACATCAAAATTTAAAAAACATAAATCTTGTATATTGAGGATAAAATAACATTAAAAAATAATGAAATGACATAAACTATCTAATATAATGCATTTTGTCTAGAAAAACCAAATATAAAATGAATTATGAAATTAAAGACAGTTCATACCAAAAAAAAAATCATTTTTATTTATTCAAACAAACAAACTCAATTCATACACAAAATAGTCATTAAAAAACCATTGTTATTTATTCTAAGGAAACTAATAGTAAATGCTAGACTAGACGAAATGGTAAGTGGGCACTTTCATCTCTACAATAATTTATTCTAAAACTAAAAAGTCATAGAAGAAATCATTTGGTTTTAGAGTATGAGAAAAATATTTTATTTATACGACCTTCAACTCCTCCTAAGTAGGTTATCCACTTTTTATCTACACCTTCCACAAAGATTGACTATTATATAAATACAATTAAATATATATAATCCACTTTCTATCTACAACTCCCACAAATATTGACTATTATATAAGTACAATTAAATATATACGATGCTACCTGAAAAGGTCAATTATTGCTAGGGATGACCAACCAACACGTAATACACTTATTCAAATATTGAAGTAATAGAAGAAATCTTTTTAACAAGTTTTGCTACTTTGAGAGGTTTTATAGTTTGAAGATTTTGAACTTATGAACCTAAATGTTATATTTAGAGGACTTTAGGACAAACACCTTCTAACACAAACACACTATTATATAAATACAAATCATATTTTTATTAAAAACATATTAATCTACTTTAAAATAAAGAGTTAAATATTGCATAAAGTTGATCAACCAACATATAAAAATAGTAGGAATGGAAGGTTTCATGACTTATATGTAGAGCATTCATTAAATGGTATTCAAATGCTTGAATTAAAATTATAGTGATTTTTTAAAAGTGAATAAATAATTTGATGTCATATTTAATAATTAGGTGCATGGATAATTAGATATTTTATTAAGAGTTAAGGATTTGAGGATATTTTTCTATTAAATTTATTTGATTTATATTTTAAATATTTATATAGTTAGTATTTCAATGTTCAAAATTTAAATTATAATTATTACTATTTTTTCTTTGAACCTCGAGTTAAGGATTGAGAGGTATCACTTTGCAATTTTATTGTGGGGTATGATCTCAATCTCATTTATTATGGGTTTGGGACAATGCATTCAACAAGATTTAATCTTTGGTAGATTCATTGTGAGCCAAGCAACTTCATCAGTAGACCAACAACCACTTGAAATATTATAATGATTTACTATTACGTATATGGTTGAGAATTGAAAATATATTATTTTCTATGATGATTTGGTTGGTTTTTTTAATATGTGTAGAGGAATGTTTCATTATATGGTGCATTTCATAATATACATTTGCCATTCTAGAGAGTAATGTTCTTTCTCATTTTCTTGTAATTGTGTCATTTATGAGGACTTAAACATGATAACTTGCATTATGCTTAAAAGTTGCTAATGTTGTGACATGTCTCTTTTCGTAATGCCTCACACAAATGCTTACAAGTTGTTTGAGTTGGTCAAACTTCTCATATTAAAAGGAGATAAAGCTTGTATTAAAATTGTTACAACACAATTTGAGAGATGTATCATCAAAGCCATCCACAATATGGAGGATTCAAATTATCTTCCTTACTACAAGTTGTAATGATTACTTCTTTAGAGAGTAACATGTGTTTTCTTTGGATTGATAATTCATCCCCCCCTTGCATTTCTTTTTTTGGTAAGACACTTGTGAAAGGAATTCTTAGGAAATGGGTGTTAATAACTTCACGAGATTATGTACTAAATACTAACTTGGTGCAATTTGTAGGTCAATTTCATAGATGCATTTCCCACCACATTGGAAAAGTCTTTTAGATTTGGCATGCTTCCTAAAACAAACAGACTTTTAAAATTCATTCGTTGATGTGTTTCCTCAAACATATTCTAGAGTAAAAATGTAATTGTTTAATTATATAAAAAATAAGTTGTTTAGAGAAACTTAGTCCAAAGGACAACTCTTGATTTGAACATAGTATTCGTTATATTATAATTTGCTTAGTATAATGGTAGAGGTATTGATTATCTATATAATCCACTTGGTCTTTTGATATTGCATAGTTGTCATCACTTCCTATGTCATATTGCTTCTTTGAGTAGAATTTCCAATTGCTTTTTCACATTAATTGTGGGATTTTTTAGTTTTTCATGTCTATGAGAGTTTTTTCTTTTGAATGGCCTCAATCTTCATCAATATAGAATGTGTTGATGGTGTTGATGGTTTAACAATACATGAAGATCACCCAATAGCAAAAGAAACCCAAGAAACATGTTCCTAAAGTGTTTCACACGTATGTCTTTTAAAACACCTTGAGATGTGGTCCTACCCATCTTTGAATTTGATAGTGCTTATAGATCTAGCTTGGAAATTTTCTTTAATAGGGTATTTTGTTGGTAGGATTCCCTCTAAAAGCATGCTTAAAGAATGGGTGAGCAATGTTTGGGTCCCACATGGGTCTACCTTGATGTTATCTAAAATCTCATAAAGGGGTTCTTCCTCTTTCGTTTTGTTAAATCCGATCATGTGGAAGCCATCCTCAAACGTGGGATTTGGTTTATTTGTCCCTCCCTTGTTGTTTTCACATATTGGACTTGATAATTTGTAGTCTCTAAGGACACATCTATATGTGTCCTTGTCTAAGTGGAATTTCCTAGGATCTTTTCCATGATAGAACTTTTTGGATAAAATAGTAGCATCTTTAGGCGAAATTATTTGTGTCGAATCATGTAACGTTAAAAATTGTATACCCTTGCAACTTCATGCTACATTTTTTGCTCATTTTAGTGTACATTCCTTTAGTATGTATTAAATTCACTTCACATTAGAACCATTTTATTTACTACATACATAATTTTGGTTAATTATTTAATTATTTAAGGTGTATGTATTGTCGATCAAATTAATTAACAAATCAAATTTAAACTTTTTATTGATTAAATTACATTACTATATTTTTTATATAAATTAATTAAGATTCAAATCTAAAACATGTATAGAATTTTGGTTGAAATTATTTCTAACAATACACAACAAATTACAACCCTTTATTTTCTAACATTTTTTTGAGAAAATTGTAGGTAATGTTTTGATTTTCTAACAGTTTTTTGAGTTTTGATCAAATTCCTTATCCCTTACTTGACTCAAATGTGTAGTGGATTTTTATCGAAAACCTACAATCAATTATTCAAGATAAGATTTTATTGATGAAATAACCTTCTTTCACTCATCTTTGCATAGTGTTGTGTGACAATCAATAAATGGTTAGCCAATTTTGAGGTGCTAACCTCACAAGCTCTTGCTAGATAGTCTAGGCCTTCTTATTCTTTCAATAATTATAATAAAAACAAAATTTTCTTCAAAAAGACACTTCTACAATTGTTAATAATGCAGTGGCCCCAACACCCTCACTAGTTGCTATGGCCCTCTCACCATCAAAACAACAAAGAAATAGGTAATTCGTGCCTTTATTTGAATCTCTTTATTCTATATTATAGAAACTATTAAACAATAATTTAGTTTAGTTTCCACCCATCTATACATTACACACAAACAAACCTTTGCTACCTTTGTATGACCTAGAGGCATTTTGTCAAATCTAGAGAGTATCTAGCCACGACATGGAGAGATGCTTGTGTCTTAAGCACATCATCCAAGACCTCATTGATTTGAATGTGATTCAAATCTCTAGCATGAATGATAGAGGCAACAAATCAATTTATCCACCAAATTAGAATCTACAAATATATACAAACTCACTTCCCTATCATTCTTCCAACTTCATTAGCCTTGCTTCCACCTCCCAGGTGCTAGAAACCAACATCAATGAATCTTCTCCTCCCTTTTCCGTCATTGATGCACCCATGCATATATCCAACGAAGCTCTTTACATCATAGCCCAAGTCAATGAAAAACCTATTAGGGGTGTTCTTATTTACCTAGTTTGCATGGTGAATGTAATTATGGCAGAATTTCTATATATACATGAGTTGTATACGGACAGGTATGAGAAATTGGAAGTCTATATATATAGTTGCACAATAGCCTTTCTAGAGTGACCCTAGGTTCGTTGACCCTCTCTATCTAGGTGGGACCAAAACCCTAGAATCTAGATGCTCCTTTCTTTGTGATCCCTACCTCAAATTATTTTCACTTGAAGTTGGGCCACTCATGGCTCACTTCTATGAGAGAAACCCCCTATGTAGTCCATAAGTGCCTAAAGTTCCCACATGATGGGGTAGTGCATATAATCCACCACAGTGGATTTTAGCCTCTCTCAACGCAAGGGAACTTCTCTTTGGATTAATTTTGGCCAACCTTGACTAAGCCTTTTTAGCCTCACAATGAATTTTTGTTTCTATCTTACCAAAAGTTTAAAGCTGGCTAGATTGTGCTTATGTTTGGTGGTCTTCTACCTCTCCTATAATTACTGCCCCTTGTGCCTCTTAGCCTTCAGTGGTTTCTTTTGTTCCTCCTAGACTACCCTAGTCATAGTAAGGGGAAAGAAACCTATGTTGGGTGACTGTCCCCATCCCCATGCAATTCACCAATATTTGACAATCCTACCTCTAACTTCCTATTTGGTGGCTAGAGGTAAATAACTACTATTGTATAAACCCCCTCATATCCCTATGATTTCTCAACCTTAAATGGTTTCTCCTATTCCTCTTGCCTCTTTGGTGGTGCAAGGAAAGCAGATCATGTTGTGAGACCCTCCCCCTCACCTAGTGGTTTCCCAACCCTCAATGGTTCCTTTTGTTCATCATCCTATCCCACAGACAAGAGAAGAAAAGGATCCCATGTTGGAAAACCCATTGCTCTTTCAGCAGAGGCCCTAGCTTGCACTTGACGAAATCATCTTATGAGAGATCACAAGCATCATCATCATCCTACAGCTTGAGAGTGCATTGTTGAAGCCAAGTATGTTCTGGAGCATTGTCATCATGCTACATCTCAAGAGTGCACTATTGAAGCCAAATCTATTCTTGAGTATCCTCCTCCTATTTGGACACCTCCTAATCTCACTCCACTTTCTAAGCCTCAACCTTTTCATTCTAAACTTGAGCCTCTCCCTTCACCAACCCCTGCATCACCTCAGCCAAACCTTGATGAATGTAACCTCAAAAAGGTTTAGATTGCCTTGGCCCCATCCACTGAGGTCCCCATTATTCCAATCATTCTAGATATTCCTCCCTTTTCAAAGCCTCTTGACCTCCCTAATGTTAGTGTAATTTCTAGCACCACCCTTCAATTGCTTGTTCCATTCCAATAAACCTTCCATCAAATCTTCCCAGATGTTCTCCACCCTACCACCATTGATATAGACATTCCCTATCCACCACTAAAATACAAACCAAAACACTATCCCACATTGTCATTTCACAAGCCCAAGCATATGTCATCATCTCCACACTCTCTAAGCCCTTCTTCATTAGTTCTTCCTCTTGTGGAGGACCTTCCTCCATCAGTGGGTCTTTCTGCTTATATTTATGTCAATAGTAGTGAGCAACCATGCCTTGTGCAATATTCTAATAGTGATTCATGTGACTCCTCTCTCGGGGAGTGCCTATTTGAATCCTTCATGGATATTCCTTCATTGTCTTCGATCTTTAAACAGTCGTTGACAATAGGACCCCTATTGATTCTTAAGAGAATGTCACTTCTATAGTTGATCCTCTACATTCTGTTACAGGAGACTCGCCTATTACCACTCTTAATGTGGTCCCTTTATTAGCCCATTCTATATCCCCTTTTGTTGAGCAAGATTGAGACTTGGACAATTTGATGGAGCTTGACCCATGAGGGTAGTACCTCCATTTCATGTGTATGTGTGTGTATGTTTGATTGTTTGTTTTGTTTTCCCTATACTAATGAATGATATATGTTTGTTAGTTCCTCTTGGAGGACTCACGATACCCTTGTAGGTTCATGGATACAAGGGACACGAAAATATTGTCTCATTATTCTATTTGTTCCTAAATTCCTTTATTTGTTGTCTAATTAGCTTTCTCATTATTTTGGGGATGATCCAAAGTATTGGAATATTTAGCTTCCTTCCATGTTGATCCAAAATTTTATTTTCTTTTGTTTTCATGCATGACATTCTTCTTTTATGCTCATAGTTCTACGTGCTTGGGAGATGATGATGATTCATCCTTGTCCCTTATTGACCTTTGACTCCTTTATATTTATATTGACTCCAAGCATGTAGATCCCTTTATGTTTTTGGAGATGTTTCTTGATATGTATGTGACATGCATTTGCGTTGCTTGATGCCGTTCCATGTTTACACAAGTTTTTGTGTATCATGTCTGCAACATCACTTTAGTTGCCTCTCCTTGGGGGCACCTCTTCTTGAGAGTGACTTTGGGAACATATCTCCCCATATATGTTTCCTAAAGTTCTTTTACCTCTTCCCCCTCTTCTACCTTAAAACCAATTACATACTTTTGGTTTATGCAATTATTTTAAGGTGGCGACATACTTTGTGTGATAGGTAAAAAATTAGGTTAATAAGATCAAGCATAGCCATGAAAAACTTAACCCTACCATCATCAAAGAATCTAATCCAAGTGAAATCAACAGCATGCAATTCAAGAACAATATCACCTAGATTGTATGATTTCTTGTTTATGATGTGGATTGCTTCTTCAACAATGAACAATTATGAAGGTCAAAGCTGCCATGATAGATGGATGATAATGATAATATGCTAAATGGATGCTAAAATGCTCAATATGCTTTAGATGATAATGTAGACGCTATATGAATGCTGGATAGATGTAGTATGGAATGAGAGGGTGTTTATATAGAACTCAACCAAAATCAATCAACGGTGGAGATTTGGTGGCTATGTGAATGGCTAGGATTAAAAGGTGATAATAGGTGAATGTGTAGATGACAAGTGGAGGGAAGATAAAGCTTATGTGTGACTGTGTACATAAAAAGTACTACATGTGAAAGATATTAAATAAAAGATGTAGTACCACTTATCTTTTTTAAATGAAAGAGACACACATGTCGGCTTATGATAAAAGATGATAAGAGAAATTAATTAAATAAATAAAATTTATTTAATTAATTAGAAAGTGGGTTTGTGAATGGAATTTTAATTAAATAAATAAGATTTATTTAATTAAAAATAGATAGAAATAAGATAATTAAATAATTAAAGATTATTTAATTATGGCTTAGAGGAAATAGCTAATGAATTAATTAAATAAATATAAATTTATTTAACTAATAGAAGAAATAGGTGTGTTAGGGACATTGCTCAAGTGTGTTAGACAGATGCAAATGGTAGATAATGCAATATTTGAATGCTAATGATAATTAGGTCAATTTTGGGTGTCTACATTTTGCCCCTCTTTGATACAATGTTCGTTAGAACGTTGTGTCAAAGAAGATACGATGATTCGCTCGATGAACAAGATTATGCCCCAGTGTAACTGGCAGGTGATGCCCCCTCGAAAGGTAAGCTAGGATGACTAGGAAGGGTTGGGTTGACTCACAATAAGATGAAAGGCTAGAAACAAGGTTGACATAGAAAATGGGGGTAAGATGATTGATCTTGGTTGAGGACTATATAGGCAAATGATGGAATGAAAAAATGATATGACAACTTTTAAGTAATTGCTCAAAATTTAAAAGAAATGCAATCCTTATGTTTGATATAGCATGTGGATGTTATGTACCAAGGTATAGAAGACCAAGGTGTCAAGATATCCAATGCAAAACTAGCATACTACAATCTTGTCTAAACATACGAGGGCAAGATGTTGAGCCAACATACACAAGATATGAATAGCAGCTAGTGTTCTAAGATGGACTTTGATGCTACAAGCAATGGTTTGAGCTTATCTCCACTACACATAGTGACACCTTGATGGTTATATGTATGGAGCTAGTCTTAGCATAGAATAGTCTCAAATGCATAAGAGACTGTTTAGCTTCTCAGATGCTAGAGATATTGATATGTAAGATGCTAATCCCAACACATACAAGATACCAATATGCATAGGAAGAGAATAAGATCATCCGCACAGTCACGACATACGAACGCAATATGATCGTGCTCCATTCCTTACTTCATCGCAACGTACCAAGATATGATAGATCAAGGCAGTCTTGATTAGGCATAGAAAAGGGACAAAAGATAAAACAAAAGATAATGTCATCATGTTCTCTTGCCAAATTTAGGTGCTCTTAGATGCGTTTAAGCTGGGGCCTTGTTGAGAGGAAAGCTGCATCTTGTTGAAGGCTAAAGATGTTGATAAAATGCTATAGCAAATGTTGGCTTAAGGCATGTGGACAAATAGCTTCTATCTTATAGTTGATTGGTTAAAGTGCTTGAGCTTTCGCCAATATACATAGTATGCTTCCTACTTGAGCTGATCAAAGAGAAGAAGATGGAAGATGAAAGAAGATGAAGATGGGGTGATTCATCTGTGCTTGCGTATTGGAAACTTCCTTTGTATTCTAGACTGCCTACATACCCTGTATCCACGGGATCAAAGCACATTTATGATGATGATGAAACATGATGAATATGTAGTTATGGGTTTATTGATGATGTAAGTGATACAAATAGAAGAAAGCAAGATGAAAGATTAGAGGATGATTAGAAGAAAGATGAAAGATGGATGATGAAAAGAGAGGCTATCATCTTTGCCTGAATCAGAGTGCTTCCTTTGCATCTCAGATTGCCTACATACCTTGTATCCACGGGATCAATGCTTTAACGATAGAGCTGGTGATGTAGTTCTTGCTTATTACACTGATGGTAGATGTTGAAAGGATCAACTTTATTGCGTGGATTTTTTTTTGCGATGTTTTGATGTTTTTCGATGAGATTGAATTGATTGCGAAGATATGAAGCTTGGTTGCAAATGTTTGTCATGTTTGACATTGGATGCATGCTATGGTTGAAGTTGAAAGTTTGTTGTGTTATGAGCTTAGGTGTTCACTGTGTTATGAGCTAGAGCTGGCAGTATCCACTTCCAAATAAGGCTTAACAAGTGCCCCCAGTGTGGGATGAGGTTTATTGTGGAGAAGCAGTAATGGAGGGCGTGTGCGGACAAGATACTAAGGATGCCAAATGATATAGTTACTCCAACAATGTCCAAAGTATGATAGCTAGCATTGACAGAGGCGAAGATGGAAAGGCTTTTATTATGGAGAAACGGGTTATGATATTTGTACAAGGTGAAATGCGGATTATGATATGGATTATGTAGGATAAGATGGAAAAGTATGCTAGGAAGAGTGGTGATCAAACAAACTAAGCAGATGATGGGAGCTAGTCACTACACATAGTGCCTGTTTGCCAAGTTTTCACTATGGTACTTATCCAAGGCGCCTGTTTAGCAAGTTTTCACCGGAGGACGGATTATTTATCTTATACTATTTTTTTTATGGGATAGCTGAGATTCATGGATAAAACTTCTTGAGATGGATGCTGTTGACTAGTTCATCCAAAGGAATGCCTTTAGGTGTTGAGAGAGTGTATGCACCTGATCCATAAACTATTGTAATGATAAAAGGACCAAGCCAATTTGGTTCAAACTTGACCTATTTCTCATGATGTTGATTCCTTTGATTCTCTTTAAGGACAAGATCTCCAACTTGAAATCTGTGTTCTCTAATTTTTTTGTTGTAGTTGCAGCGTAAACAGTTTTGATAGACTTGGATATGGTTGAGTGCTGTAAGATGCCATTCATCTAGTAGCTCAAGATCATGGAGTCTGGATACTCGATATTTTTCTTCTGAGATGGTATGTTGTAAAGATACTT
This sequence comes from Cunninghamia lanceolata, assembly GCA_027924645.1. Taxonomy (NCBI): domain Eukaryota; kingdom Viridiplantae; phylum Streptophyta; class Pinopsida; order Cupressales; family Cupressaceae; genus Cunninghamia; species Cunninghamia lanceolata. The sequence continues at coordinate 3,277,541 of BSBN01000463.1, read as the reverse complement.
GTAGTGAGGGAATCTTGACCTCAATAGGTAAGATAGCTTCAGTGTCATATACAAGAGCATAAGGTGTAGCTCCAGTGGGAGTTCTGATACTTGTTCTATATGCCCATAATGCAGGATGGAGTTGTAAATGCCAATCACAACTAGCTTCATTGACTGTCTTTTTGATAATCTTGATGATTGTTTTGTTAGAAGCCTCAGCTTGGTCATTGCTCTGAAGATAATAAGGTGTAGAGAATCGATGTTGGATATGGAACTTATTGTAAAGATCTCTAACTTATTGGTTCTTGAAGGGACGACCATTATCAGTGACAATAGCTTGAGGAACTCCATAGTGACAAATGATATGGTGTAGGATGAACTTGGATATTTGCGTGCCAGTAATATAACTCATTGTTATGGCTTCCACTCACTTTGTGAAATATTCAGTGGCAGTGATAATGAACTTATGACCATTTGACGAAGTAGGATGAATTTTACCTATGAGATCAAGTCCCCACTGCGAGAAGGGCCATGGAGTAGTGATAGGCTGAAGGTCATGTGCTGGTGCATGTATTAAATCTCCATGTTTCTGACATTGTAGACATCTCTTTGCAAATTGTTGTGCATCTTTTTCCATAGTTGGCCAATAGTATCCAGCTCGTAGAAGTTTCTTAACAAGACCAGGGCCAGTGGAATGCGAGCCGCAGACACCTTCATGTACATCACGTAAGGCTACTTTTGCTTCCTCAGAATCAAGACATCTAAGAAGGATACCATCAAGACTCTAGCGATAAAGGGTGTCTCCCAAGATAGTGTAACGAGACACTCAGCGGATAAAGGTTTTGCGTTGCATGTTAGATAGTCAGAATGGAAAGGTTTGATTGCGGAGATACTCGTATAAGTCCTCGTACCACAGTGAATTGGGACAAACAATTTCACATATAATCTCAGACTACGGTACTTCAAATGCTGGAATCAAAAGTTGTTCAACTAGAAACTCACATTTATGTGTATTAGATGGCATGTCTAGAAGGGATCCAATCATAGCCATGGCATCTGCTGCTCTGTTCTGTAGCCTTGGAATTTGTTCAAAAGTGATAGTGTCAAAGTACTTTTTAAAATCATCAACCATTACCTTGTATGGAAGAAGCTTCTCATCTTTTGTTTGATATTCATCTAAGACTTCTTTGATAACTAGTTGAGAGTCACCAAAGACTTGTAACTGTTTGATAGCCCATTGTATTGCCATGCGTAATCCTATGATTAAAGCTTCATACTCTACTATGTTATTGGTACATAGAAATGCAATTCTGTATGATTTGGGTATATAATCTCTTTGAGGGGTAACAAACAATATCCCTACTCCTGATCCATGTTGTGTGTAAGATCCATCAAAATATAGTTGTCACAATGTTGGTGAAGTTAAATTGAACAATCCTTCATTAGGGAATTCTGGATGTATTGGATGAATATCTGTGATGGGTGTTGCAGTTAATTGATTGGCAATGACTTGTCCTTTTATGGCTTTTTGATCCACATATTGTATGTCAAACTCACTTAAGATCATAACCCATTTTGCTAATCTTCCCGTGAGGATTGCTTTGGAGAGAAGATATTGGAGTGGATCAACATTAGATATGAGCTTTGTTGTTTGGTTCAACATATAATGTCACAACTTTTGGGAAGCAAACACTAATACTAAACATGTTTTTTCCATAGATGAATAATTAAGTTCATATCCCACAAGAGTTCTGCTGATGTAGTAAATGGCTTGTTCTTTCCCTGAATCATCATGTTGAGCTAGAAGGGCACCCAATGCTGTTGTTGTTGATGATATGTAGAGCAATAATGGGCGATCAAGTACAGGAGGTACTAACATAGGAGGTGTTGCTAGATATTCCTTTATTTTGTCAAAGGCCTGTTGACACTTTTCATCCCACTTAAAAAGTTCACCCTTGCAAAGACAATGTTGGAAAGGATGACATTTGTCTGCTAGTTGTGAGATAAATCTGTGGATGGACTGTAACCTTCCTTGTAGACTACGAAGTTGTTTGAGATTTGCTGGCAGAGGCATTTCCATGATAGATTTTACTTTAGCTGGGTCTACTTCTATCCCTCGTCGAGACACAATGTATCCCAACAGTTTTCGAGATGTTATGCCAAATACACATTTCTTTGGGTTCAGTCTGACTTGATATTTCTCTAGTCGATCAAAAATTTGTGCTAATACCTGTAGATGTCCTCTTGTCTTGGATTTTCCTAGGATATCATCAACATAGTCTTCCATGATAGTGTGAAAAAGGTCATGGAAAATAACTGTCATGGCTCGTTGATAAGTAGCTCCAACGTTCTTGAGACCAAAAGGCATTACAACCCAACAGTATGTGCCCCATGGACAAATGAATGATGTTTTATCTTGATCTTCCTCTGCTATTCTAATTTGGTTATATCCTAAGAATCCATCCATCAAAGATAGCATTTCATGTCCAATTGTGAGATCTACAATATTGTCTATGCTCGGTAGTGGAAAATCATCCTTAGGACATGCTTTGTTAAGATCTCTAAAATTTGTGCAACAACGAACTCGTCCATCAGGTTTTGCTACAAGTACCAAGTTTGAAACCCATTTTGGATAATCAATAGGCTTTATGAACTTTGCTTCTAATAGCTTCTGAATCTCTGTCTTAACCAATAGAGCTACTTGCGGATGCATTTTGCATATTTTTTGTTTAATAGGTTTTGCATTAGGAGATACTGCTAGATGATGTACCACAAGTGATGGATCTAGACCCGGCATGTCAGCGTAAGTCCATGCAAAATTTATAGCTCTTTTTATAAAAAATGTTGTGAAGTCTCTTCTTTCTTGCTCTGATAGTGATGCTGCCAAAAAAGTGATCTTTGGATTCTACTCTATACCCAAGTTCATCTCTTGTGATTGTTCAACTAGCACTGTTTATTTCTCATGATAGTCAGTGGCAACAGGAAGATCAAATCCCCCATCCTCAGGCACCTCAAAGAGGTTTTCACCTTTGGTTACGTCCTTTATTTTTACTTTTTCACAGTTAAGAGGTGCCTTTCAGTTTTCACCTAGTGACCTATTTTGTTTGATTTTGTTTATTTCACTTTTGCGACTGAAGGATTTGATACTTCTGCCAAAATATGCTAGTTTAGGTAGATCCATCATGAAACCTGCTTTGTGATCACCCAATGGAATGCCTTGTCATAAGCCCATGAATTCTGCAATAGCTTCATCATTCTCAAATGTATCTAATATCAGTGCCCCCTGTTGGTCCCAATCAACAAGGTCATGATATACGAGTGAAAGGGTAACAGATGAATGGTTATGGGTAGAGGAGGTTGTGGAAATCATGAAGATGGAATTTTTGTGAAAAAGATCAATAATATAAAGGGAGGAGTCATCAATGGTATCTGAACTAGAAGCCTCTCCTACAGAGGAAGGTCTAGTGTCCATATTGGAAATACACTTAATGTCTTTGGAATGCGGTACCTCTAGTTGATAGCCAAGGCCTTGCTTATTAAACTTCTTATACACAACAATGGGTTCAATAGGTCCTTGTTCCTATGATCCCAATCCACCATGTCTTTTGTAGCCCATGTTCTTTATGATGCGGAACCCATTGTTATATCTCTCCACTTCAAGTTGGACTTGATCGTTCTCATCAAAGAATATCCAAGAGTTAATATCATCAATGTCTTCATCATCCAAGAATCCACCTTTAATGAATATTGTGGATGGGGCTTTGATGACAGATGCGGATGAAGGTGTTAGAAGGTTTACCATGAGATTTGGGAGACAAGGGAAGGATGCCCACACAACAAGATTCTTGCAATGTGTATTCACCAGGGTCGTGTTCGGTGTACTTGATACAGAGATTGGAAGCGGCTTTACTATATGATGGATTGAGTAGGACAAATGGATCTACATATGATGAAGATGGGTATGCTTCAGTGTTAATAGGAATGTGGTTTGGACTCTGATATTTAGCTTGAAAGGCACGACAAAATTCAAATGGATTAGGATCAGAATGGATAGTAATCTCAACACCGTTATGTGGAAATTTAAGACATTGATGGTATGTAGAAGGAACTGCTTTGAGGGCATGGATCCATGGACGGCCAAGGATGATGTTATAAGGAAGCTCAATATCAAGGACTTGACAATGGGTTTCAGTAGTGACCGGCCCAACTTGGATAGGCTAGTAAATAATCCCTTCCGTATCTCTCTCAGCATCATCATATGCTCTGATAGTAATGACCTTAGAAGTGTCAACATCATTCTCAAAATATCCCAATTATTTTATTAATTTCAAGGAACATATATTAAGACCAGCTCTGCCATCCACTAAGATTCGTTTGATATGGCGTTGTTTGACAAACACTTCGATGTGGAGGGCTTCATTGTGTGAAGGATGAATCGAGGGCTAAAGATCTTTTCTAGAAAAGGTTAAATGACAAGGGGTTGCAATGCTAGAGGATGGTCAAGGAGGATGGACTGGTGCTCCTTGAATGGTAATACGACCTCTTCGAGTAGTTACAGCACAATCGGGTGCTTTTCCTTGGATGGTAATGGTAGAAATTTGAGCATGGTCAATGCGGCCAATAGTGGATGCTTCATAGTTGTACTGAATGGCATTCCCAGCATGAGGGTTACTTGGTTTGTCATGAGATGGAAGTGGATTCTTGAAAGCATCTAGATCATAATTCGAGGTTGGTTGCTGTGCAGGTTGAGTTGTTGGAGGTGTAATTTTGATTAAACCTTGATCGATGCAATCTTGGATAACATGCTTTAAGCGCATACAACCATTTGTTTTGTGTCCTTTAACTCTATGGTAATCGCAATACTCATTTTCTTTATACCAAAATAAAATATTGCCATTGGGTGGTGCATTCGGTAACATAATATTGCCCACTTGGAGAAGCTTTCGAAAGACAACTTCCATAGGTTCCGCTAATGGTGTAAATTATCAGCGAGGATTTGAAGTTTGTTGTTGTCGAGTTCATTGAAAAGGTTGTGTTGTTGTAGAAGTAGCTTGAATGTTGATAGGAGCTTTCATAATTTGTATGTTCTTTGCGTCTACAACACCGTCATTGACAACATTCTTGTTCTTGTTCCAAAAGCAAGATTTATCGTTGGAATTTTGAGGATAGTCTTTGTTATCGCGAAAAATATTGATAGTGCCTTTAGCAATTAAAGCTTGCTCAATGATGGTTCCTTTGGGAACAAGTTCATCAAAGGTGCTAGCACTTTGCAATTGTAGTTGGAATGACAGCTCGGGATGAAGATTTTGAACAAAGATATCGAGCTATTGCTTCTCAGGTATTTCCCATGATAGTTTGCTAGCCATATTACGCCATCGTTGAGTAAATGAAGAGAAGGCTTCACCATTGTGTTGTTTATTGTTGACAAGGTCATTCATGTTCACTTCATGTTCAATGTTAAAAGCATAGTGTGATCGAAACTTATTTACTAACTCTGCAAAAGACTTAATTCATGTAGGTAAATGAGTGTGTTGACTTTTTCCCAGACTGGATGCTTATTCCCAGATTTCCCTACAAGGTAGCCATCAGTGATCAACAGGATCTCTGGGCCAGGGGGTCAACAGTGTAGGAGATAGACTCTATATTTTATCTCCTCTTCTTCTTCAGGCTCTGCAAGACCTAGGGGGGTATTCCCTACCCAACATCCATAAGGATATGCATACAAGGCTGGGATGCTGACAGAAAGCAGATAGTCCTCTTGTGAGTAGACCAAAACTGAAAGATAAGGGCAAAGGGGCTAGCTTTGGGCCTATTTGCAGTTGTAGACAGAGGACTGAGGTTCCTAAAACTAACTCTAAAGTCCTAATGGTTGTTTTAGATTTTGATTTAAAGTTTAAGTGTGGATGCAAAGCTGGACATGGTTATAACACAAGAACAAAGCATGATTGGTGCCTATCCAGGGCCTGGAGTCAGTAGACATACACCTGTGAATGATCAGCATGAACAACTAAAACTGGATTTCAAGGGGATATGTGTGATACCTGCCTTACAGGCATCTCCCAATACAGAGTGTTAGGTTATCTCTACTTATGGTATCCCTACTGCAGTATACTCTTCCCAATGTTCAACCTGAAAACAGTTTAATCTACCCCTTGAGTAGAAGTTAAAAGATCAGACAGTCAACATAGGAATTCTATGCTCTAGAATCTAAACATTACCAAACATCCAGATTCAGAAGAAGAATACATGCAATACTGGAGACAGAATTAACACAACACATGCCAAACAACATTTCTCATATAAGTTAAATCATGAAATCAGTGGGTTCATGCCAAAAACAAACAACAAGAGATACATAAACTCACAGGTAAGCTGTACAGAGCAACCAGATCAGCTTGTTATGCATTACAGAGCCAAAATCATCAACTTTCAACAACCTTTGAAATGAGCAACACAACCTGCTTATAACAGCCAGGTAGGTGCTCAGCAATTAATTACATGGTTGACCAGAATTTCGCCAGATACACAGTATCAGGAAAATGGTGCTCAAACACAACCAGATTGGCACCCAAACTTGAATGTAGCAGGTAGGGGAGGAGACAGGAAGATTTCTCGAGCCCTGCGCCACTATCTGCTGATGTACATCTTTAGTCGGGTACAGGATCCATCCACGCCATCGCCCATACCTCTGCAACAATCGCCATTAATGGCGCACCAACCCGCGGCCTTGGGAAGAACATCATACAGACTATCGCAAGCATTTTCCACCGAGATTCATCATCATGATGTTTGAAAATGCAGGATAACAATATCCCACATGCACCCCGCGATGACCTCAATAACACTTTATATACTAGGTCATGAGCATATATCATGTCGGTGCTTTTGCTCCTGACGACACTAGTATATAACCTCATCATCATCATCCTCCAGCAGCATGATATCCTGTTGTTCGAAATATCACCCTGACGTCATCATGATATTTGAAATATAACCTTCATGATAATCAGCACAACCTGATCCATCGGAGGAACATCCTCCTGCTGAGCTTATTCCAAAAGTCTGGCCGATGAACATCCTGATGACGTCATCATCATATCCTGCTGACGTCATCATCATATCTGCCTACTGTGCACCAACTCGCATATCCGGATGACGTCATCATCATGTTTGCAAATATCAGGAGGTCTCTTCAAGATGATCAGTTGTTAGAAATATGACCCCCGCGGACCTTGATGACGTCATCATCATATTAACATCATCATGATATTCGGAAGACAACCGGATATTTGGAAATATCCTCCTGACGTCCAAACATCAGGTTGCACTGTAGCTCCACTATAAGGTCGGGGCGATAACTGAATATGATGATGCTGCTTGAAAAGATCACCCCCAGTAGATAATGCGCGAAGCCGGCAGGCGGATATCTCCGTGATATCAGCATCATCATGATGCTCGAGCAAACATATATCTGGGTGATATGAAAATATCACCCCTTCCTTCGGAATATCATGATGCAGATAGGCAGATAAAAAGATATCACCCTGATATAAGGATGACGTCAGCATCATCAGGATGTCAAAACAACGAACAAGAAGTGATACAACATCATCAGGATGATATTGACTAAGATCATCCTGACGTTCAAAATATGATGACCCTAGTGAATATCGGGTCGCACTTAGAACTCTTCGACAACATCATCAGGATGATATTAACCAAGATCACCCGATGATAAAAATATCACCCCGGCGAAATATCATGAAGGCAGAAAATATGATGACCTCCGCAAGCAGCAGGATGATAACTGGAAATATGATGATGATGACGACGACCCTTAAGAAAAAACAAGTTAGGTCGAACAACTTAGAGAATAACCCCTTCAAGATAATGGGGCAACATCATCATCATGTTTGAGCAAGGTGATATTCGGAAGATCACCGGATACTTGAAAAGATCACCCCCGCAAGCAACTGAGGGCGCACTGTAGCTCACCAGTATCATCAGGATAATAAGCAAACATCACCTGACAGTTGAAATATGATGATGACGATGAGAAAAACAAGTCGACGAAGAACATGCTGATGCAGACCATCATCGAAGACAAGATGATGATGATGACCTCCTCCTCAGGAAAATATGATGATGCAGCTGAAAAATGTTGAGGAGGCCCAACACTTAGAAAAAATGGGCAAGAAGATAAAGGCTTCAAATGAAGAAACCTCCTGATCATGACAAATCAACCCCAGGTCAAAATAAGTGCTAACAGTGGCTCCGAATGGGGACGTGCAGGTGAAAACCTGCAGCGAGAACCAGATCTCCGGGCAGACCTGACAAAAAGCAAAAAACGTGAGCTGTACAAGGCATTTACACTACATACATATTTTACAAATGTGCACAGCAACCAGTTATTCATGCAAAATAGAATTTAAGGAATTGGCCATGCACAGGCAATTCCAGAATTTCACCATCTAGGGCCTGGAGGAAATAAGAATCCTCCCCATGAGTATTGCAAACCTGATATGGGCCCATCCATAAGGGTTGAAATTTACCATGTTTACCCTTTTCCTGATCTTTAGCATTCCAAATAAGCACCAGATCATTGACTTGAAATTTTCTTTTTGTAGCTCTCCTGTCAAACTGATATTTCATATCCTGTTGTCTTTTGAGATTGATCTGGTGGGCTTTCCTTCTGTCTTCATCCAATGCAACCAGCTGATTCACTCTTTCTGTCATGGGATCTTCAATCTCCTCATCATTTTCCTGAATGAATCTGTAAACTGGTAGGAGATTATTTATGGGCAGTCTAGCTGATGCACCATACACTAGCTCAAAAGGTGACTTCCCAATAGCCCTTTTCACAGTCACTCTGTCAGCCCATACTGCTAAGTTCAACTTTGAGTCCCAAGCTCTCTTGTTCTTGTCCAGTATCCTCTTGACAATTTTCATGATGCTCTTATTGCTTGATTCTGCTTGACCATTTCCTTGTGGGTGATATGGTGATGTATATGACAGATTAATCCCATACCTGTTGCAAAAATCAACAAATTCACCTGATCTGAAGCACATGGCATTATCAGTGATTATCTTAAATGGTACTCCAAACCTGATGATGATGTTCTCTAGTATGAAATCTGTCACCACCTTACTTGTAGCTCTTTTAGTTGGAATGGCCTCAATCCATTTGGTAAAGTAGTCAGTTGCCACCAAAATCCAACTGTGTCCCCCACTTGATTTGTCTGCAATTTCCCCTATAAAGTCAATTCCCCACTGCTGGAATGGAGCATCCACAGGTACAGTTCTGAGGGGCAAAGCACCATTATATTTCAGCTTTCCTGAGAATCTCTGGCAAGGGTCACACTTCCTTACTAACTTTTGTGCATCTGAAAAGAGAGTGGGCCACCAATATCCTGCCCTGAGAATTTTATGAATTGTTGTTTGGGCAGTATAATGGCCACCACACAATCCTTTATGCATGTCAATCAAAATATTGTTAGCCATGTTCTTATCCACACATCTCAGCAGCACACCATCAGGATTTTTCCAGTACAGCTCACCTTGAACAACAACATACCTGATTGCATGTAGCTTCAGAGTCCTCTTTTGATTGTCACTGAAATGGGAAGGACAATTCAGATTTTGCAAATAATAGACAATATCCTTGTACCATTCAGATCCTGATACACTTACATTCTCATCTTGGACTGCATTAACTTGGCATGCTTCCAAGTTTGATTGTGCCATCATCTTGGCTAATCCTTGTCCCCTTATCAACTTAGTAACTTGTATGTCTATGTTGAATTCCTGCAGTTTGTTTATCCATCTGCACCTTCTTCCAGTCACCTCCTGCTGAGTGAATATGTCTTTGACTGCAACATGAGGCACATATGCAATGATATATGACCCTACCAGGTATGGTCTAAAACTTTTGATGGCTCTAACTAGTGCATATGCCTGCTTTTCCATAATGTCATACTTCAACTCAGAGGCCTGCAGGGACATACTGAAGAAAGCGATGGGCTGTTCAAAACCATCTTCATTTTTCTGCAACAAACATGCAGCAACAGTATGAAAGGAAGCAAAAGAAAACACTTGGAATGGCCTAGAAAAATCAGGAGATTTAAGAACAGGGGCCATCTTAATTGCCTCTTTGATATTCTGAAATGATTCTGCTGCTTCCTTTTCCCAGTTGACAGTTGCATCCTTCTTCATCATCTTGGAGATGTTCCTTGTGATTTCTGCAAAGTTGGGAACAAATCTTCTAACAAAGTTTATCTGTCCAAAGAAGGACTGAACTCCTTTCACAGTTTTTGGCATTTGAATCCTGTCAATAGCTGCCACTCTCTCTGGATCTATCCTAACTCCATCCTTGGAAACAATATGTCCCAGAAGTTTTCCTTCAACTACTCCAAAGGCACACTTCTTTGGGTTTAAAGAAATGCCATATTCTAGTGCTCTTATGAAAATCTGCTCCAGATGCATACAATGCTGCTCCTCTTTCTTTGAGTAAGCAGTCAGGTCATCCTGATATACAGCCAGGATTGAATCAATCAGCCCTGCAAAAGCAACATCCATTGCTCTTTGAAATGTAGCACCTGCATTTGTTAGTCCAAATGGCATTCTAACATACACATACGTTCCCCATGGAGTGGTAAAGGCAGTCTTATATTGTTCTGATTCCTTTACCTTTACCTGATTATACCCTGAAAATCCATCCATCATGGATAGGAGTTCACAACCAGTCACTCTCTGCAACATAGCTTCCATATTAGGCAGTGGATAGTTATCCTTCAAAGAGGATACATTCAAGTTCCTGAAATCAACACACAGCCTAATATCACCATTCTTTTTTCTGACTGGGACAAGGTTAGACACCCAAGTTGAATGTCTTATTGGCACAATTATTCCAGCATCCCTGAGCCTTTTGAGTTCTTCTTGCATCTTGGGAGCTAAGGTTGGATTAATAGGTCTTTGCCTTTGTCTAAATGGCTTAGCTTCAGGCTTCAATGGGATCTCATGCTGGAATAAGTCTTCCCTATAAGCTTTTAGGTCCTCATATGACCAAGCAAAAACATGTTTATACTTTTTTAGTAATGCAATCAGCATACTTCTTATGTGTGGTTTGAGCTGTTTGCCAATATATACTTTCTGAGGGGCCTGAGATGTCCCCAAATTTATTTCTTCTAAATCCTCCTTATTTGTGGGGGATGTCCTTGTGACCATTTTGTCTCTACTGTCAAAGGCTCTTTCCAAAGCCACTAACCCTCTAGGGATCTTGTTAGTCTTCAACTGAATGATCTCTTTTCCCACAAGGGTCTCTTTTCCATTTACAGTCTCTACAAAAGCTTGGAAATCAATCTGTTGATTCTCATACTCATCTATGCAGTGCAAAAATTTCAGCAAATCCCTATCATCATTAAAAACTTGCCAACTGCATATGTTTTCTGGTATGGCAGGCCTAATTTTAACTTCTACATCTGTGACACCTGACAGAGTGATGTCATCTGGCCTTATTGCAACATTGGCTAAGAAATCAGCCATAACATTTTTTGACCTTTCTACCCAGCCAATTGAAAATGCATCAAAAAGTTCAATAGTATCCCAAACAGCATGCTTGTATTGTTTCAATCTTTTATTTTTTGCAGCATACTTATTTCTGATTTGGGATACAATCAGCTCAGAATCTCCAAATACTCTTAACATCTTAATCCCATGTTTGAGAGCAATATTCAGGCCTAAGAGTAAAGCCTCATATTCTGCAATATTGTTTGTGCAATCAAACCTCAGCAAGAAAGAAAATTTGAGGAGCTTACCAGTTGGAGACAGGAAAACAACTCCAGCTCCAGAGCCTTCTTTTGCACAAGCTCCATCAAAAAACATGGTCCATAAGCCTTGCTGATCCAGCTCTTCAATGCAGATATTTTTCTTTTCATCTTCTGTATCATCTGAGACAACCCTGAAGTTATCACAGTCAGTGTCCACAAAGCATACCTGTTCATTTGCTTCTTGGTCTTCCACTGTCTCTGATGATCTTTGCTCTCTGATTAACTTGACATCCCTGCCATTCATTGGAATCATGGCATATGACAGGTCCAGCTGCATACTTCCACCTATTAGTGCTGCCCATCTTCTTGACAGCAACATACCATATTGTGGCTTGATGTCAACCACTGTTATATTCATCTTATATTTCTTTTCAGGAAATGCTGCCAGTTTGAAATCTACATCCTTCATGATTCCAATAACTGGTACCTCTCTGGCATCCATTGCATAACATTTTCCACATGCGTTGTCAATCTTTAATCCAGTTTGTTGCATAATGGCCAAAGGCATGACATTTGTGGATGCTCCAGAGTCAAGCATACAATTTCTAATTATTTTACCATTTATAACCAGGGAAACATAAAATGGTTCCACCTGTGAAGGACACTTTGTCATGGTCATTCCTAAATAGACTTCAGGAGTCTCATCTTCTTCATTGCACATGACCTGCTTCTCACCCTGGGTCTGATCATTTTGTTTAGCTTGAAAAGGTACCCCTGAGATTAGGGATATTGTCCTATTCTTGATCTCTTCCACTTTCATGAGTTCCATAAGTGGAACAGAGACCTTTACCTGTGAGAGGATCTGGGCTATATCAAATGGAGCATAGTTTTGTACAACAGTTGTAGCTTGCTCCACAATCTTGCTTTTATCCTGAGCTGATTTAGTTTCCATTTTCATAGTTCCCTGATCATCATTCTTGTCTTGGGAACCTCTACTTTGATCTTCAGCCTGAGGGGTTTTGTTTTCTGGTCCTTGAAAATCATGACCTGTTCTGTGTCTAAAGTTCTGTTTGTTATTTACCCACTGCCTTTTTTGTGGTTCAGTTCCTTTATGACCATGCACCAGCTGTCCCGCAGAAATATCTTCTGGCTGATGTGAGCTGCCTACTTGATTTCTGCCTCTGAGATTGTAGTTGCTTTTGACTTGAGCAACTGCTGCAGCTGTGAAGGCTCTGATTTCCTCATCAGAAGGTCGTTGTAGGTTACTCAGAAAATTGTGTGAGTTCTGAGCATACACATAATTATCTTCGTCATCTTCATCATATGGGGACTGTTGGCAGGCCTGAAGTTGATGATCTGTCTTCTCATCAGCATCATAAAGAGTATATCCATTGCCTATGGACATCATGTTAACATCATCATCCTGCACATGATGTGGCTCATTGCATTCATTACAAGATGTAGCATTATCATACAAGGATTGAGCAATCATGCACTGTGACTGTGAATGTGGCATCTGACATATTATACACCACGGAGCATCATCAGCAATATTTATAGTTTTCTTCAGGGGATCAGGAGTTTCCTTGGCATGTTGAGCCCTCTGATTTGTGTTGTTACGTGGATACACAGGCTTACCATCATGCCAATTGGTGTTATAAGGCATATCATGTAATGATGGCCTCTTTTCCTGCCTTTGATAGACTTGCCTATCAGGACCCATCCCTTTTTCACTTCTAGCTAATCTATAGCTCAGGTCCTTAACAACATTTGCCAGTTTTTCTATCTTATCTTCAGGAGCAGATGTACTACCTTGAGTGTTCTGAGGCTTATTTGGATTCTGCAGAATTTTTACATCATCCCTTCTATTTGTCTTGCCTGATGCTTTCCTATTGTTTTCAATATTTACTGCAATTCTGAAAGCATCCCTGAGAGTGGCAGGACCTTTATCTCTCAGTCCATATGCAGTCTTTGCATCAAAGGCATTGATATACAAAATTATGCACATTGGTTCATTTGGCCTCATATGATGTGGCAATTTGTTCAACACTTTAGTAAATCTTGTATTAAAGTCTGCAACCTGCTCATTTGACCCTTTTGTGATACTAGTGAACTCATTTACAAAGAAGCTAGGGTCAGTTTTATCACCATATTGCTCCTTGAATATCCTTTTAAAATCATCCCATGATGAAATACTCCGGTCAGGCAGATTCCTGTACCATTCTCTTGCCTCATCTATTAAGGATTGCATGAATGACTTCATGAAAACATCCTCATGCTCAACCTCAAAATTATCCATGACATTTTGAAAGGCCTTTAGATGATCTTCTCCTAACACTGTGTTGTTTCCTGAAAACTTAGGCACTTGCAGCCTCAGATGCTTGTCAATGGGGTTAGGATACCCAGGAATACCATCAAACACCAGCTGCCTGAATCTATCTAGCTGCATGGGCTGTCTGTTTGGCTGATTAACATTAACATTTCTGTTTGCATTCTGGTTTCCTGCATGGTTCAGTGGTATCCTAGCATCATTCACATATTGTCTGTCATCATGATGCTGATGTTGCATTTCATATCTTTGCTGATGTCTTTGTACATTTGCATTCTCTAGGGTAGGAACTGAATTATTTTGGGCAGTTCTCAAGGCTTGCACTTTCTGCCTTATATCATCTCTGATTTTCATGGCTTGTAGGTATTCTAGTTCTGCTCTTAGACTTTTGATTTCTTCAGCCAATTGTTCATCCTTAGGTCTGGAGGTAGATGGTCTCATACCATTTGGGTCATCATCTTCATCATCCCTTAGAGACTCTGCCTCTTCAAACCTTTCACTTGGGTCTAGAAAAGGGCGTTCTTGGAACACCTCTGACCTCATTCTCATACTACCACCCTGTTGCCTCTCATATGCACCTTGAATATCAGCTTCTGCAGTTGAAAAATAAGGCGCATGCTATCCTGATGGCCTAGGGTTATCTTGTGTATCATCACTTTTTCTGGGGGAACCCTCATGACTAACTGAGACAGTTCCCTTTCTTCTATACATCATTCTTTTTGTTAATGGTAACTCTTCAAATAGAGGATTTTGTTGGGATCTTCTCCCCTGCATATAAATTTACCTTGACCGGTTAGGAGATTACTTCGGAGTCGCCACCTATTGCTAGGAACTGTTTTCTTCTGAAAACCAGGGTTCTTTCACAAGGTTCCCCAGCGGAGTAGATTACTGTTGCTGACTCAGATGGGTCACATATATATCACTGGAGATGATTAGATAGCACTTTTACTTCTCATTCCCCAGCGGAGTCGCCAATTTCTGTTGACTTTTTCCCAGACTAGATGCTTATTCCCAGATTTCCCTACAAGGTAGCCATCAGTGATCAATAGGATCTCTGGGCCAGGGGGTCAACAGTGTAGGAGATAGACTCTATATTTTATCTCCTCTTCTTCTTCAGGCTCTGCAAGACCTAGGGGGGTATTCCCTACTCAACATCCATAAGGATATGCATACAAGGCTGGGATGCTGACAGAAAGCAGATAGTCCTCTTGTGAGTAGACCAAAACTGAAAGATAAGGGCAAAGGGGCTAGCTTTGGGCCTATTTGCAGTTGTAGACAGAGGACTGAGGTTCCTAAAACTAACTCTAAAGTCCTAATGGTTGTTTTAGATTTTGATTTAAAGTTTAAGTGTGGATGCAAAGCTGGACATGGTTATAACACAAGAACAAAGCATGATTGGTGCCTATCCAGGGCCTGGAGTTAGTAGACATACACCTGTGAATGATCAGCATGAACAACTAAAACTGGATTTCAAGGGGATATGTGTGATACCTGCCTTACAGGCATCTCCCAATACAGAGTGTTAGGTTATCTCTACTTATGGTATCCCTACTGCAGTATACTCTTCCCAATGTTCAACCTGAAAACAGTTTAATCTACCCCTTGAGTAGAAGTTAAAAGATCAGACAGTCAACATAGGAATTCTATGCTCTAGAATCTAAACATTACCAAACATCCAGATTCAGAAGAAGAATACATGCAATACTGGAGACAGAATTAACACAACACATGCCAAACAGCATTTCTCATATAAGTTAAATCATGAAATTAGTGGGTTCATGCCAAAAACAAACAACAAGAGATACATAAACTCACAGGTAAGCTGTACAGAGCAACCAGATCAGCTTGTTATGCATTACAGAGCCAAAATCATCAACTTTCAACAACCTTTGAAATGAGCAACACAACCTGCTTATAACAGCCAGGTAGGTGCTCAGCAATTAATTACATGGTTGACCAGAATTTCGCCAGATACACAGTATCAGGAAAATGGCGCTCAAACACAACCAGATTGGCGCCCAAACTTGAATGCAGCAGGTAGGGGAGGAGACAGGAAGATTTCTCGAGCCCTGCGCCACTATCCGCTGATGTACATCTTCAGTCGGATACAGGATCCATCCACGCCATCGCCCATACCTCTGCAACAATCGCCATTAATGGCGCACCAACCCGAGGCCTTGGGAAGAACATCATACAGACTATCGCAAGCATTTCCCGCCGAGATTCATCATCATGATGTTTGAAAATGCAGGATAACAATATCCCACATGCACCCCGCGATGACCTCAATAACACTTTATATACTAGGTCATGAGCATATATCATGTCGGTGCTTTTGCTCCTGACGACACTAGTATATAACCTCATCATCATCATCCTCCAGCAGCATGATATCCTGTTGTTCAAAATATCACCCTGACGTCATCATGATATTTGAAATATAACCTTCATGATAATCGGCACAACCTGATCCATCGGAGGAACATCCTCCTGCTGAGCTTATTCCAAAAGTCTGGCCGATGAACATCCTGATGACGTCATCATCATATCCTGCTGACGTCATCATCATATCTGCCTACTGTGCACCAACTCGCATATCCGGATGACGTCATCATCATGTTTGCAAATATCAGGAGGTCTCTTCAAGATGATCAGTTGTTAGAAATATGATCCCCGCGGACCTTGATGACGTCATCATCATATTAACATCATCATGATATTCGGAAGACAACCGGATATTTGGAAATATCCTCCTGACGTCCAAACATCAGGTTGCACTGTAGCTCCACTATAAGGTCGGGGCGATAACTGAATATGATGATGCTGCTTGAAAAGATCACCCCCAGTAGATAATGCGCGAAGCCGGCAGGCGGATATCTCCGTGATATCAGCATCATCATGATGCTCGAGCAAACATATATCTGGGTGATATGAAAATATCACCCCTTCCTTCGGAATATCATGATGCAGATAGTCAGATAAAAAGATATCACCCTGATATAAGGATGACGTCAGCATCATCAGGATGTCAAAACAATGAACAAGAAGTGATACAACATCATCAGGATGATATTGACTAAGATCATCCTGACGTTCAAAATATGATGACCCTAGTGAATATCGGGTCGCACTTAGAACTCTTCAACAACATCATCAGGATGATATTAGCCAAGATCACCCGATGATAAAAATATCACCCCGGCGAAATATCATGAAGGCAGAAAATATGATGACCTCCGCAAGCAGCAGGATGATAACTGGAAATATGATGATGATGACGACGACCCTTAAGAAAAAACAAGTTAGGTCGAACAACTTAGAGAATAACCCCTTCAAGATAATGGGGCAACATCATCATCATGTTTGAGCAAGGTGATATTCGGAAGATCACCGGATACTTGAAAAGATCACCCCCACAAGCAACTGAGGGCGCACTGTAGCTCACCAGTATCATCAGGATAATAAGCAAACATCACCCGACAGTTGAAATATGATGATGACGATGAGAAAAACAAGTCGACGAAGAACATGCTGATGCAGACCATCATCGAAGACAAGATGATGATGATGACCTCCTCCTCAGGAAAATATGATGATGCAGCTGAAAAATGTTGAGGAGGCCCAACACTTAGAAAAAATGGGCAAGAAGATAAAGGCTTCAAATGAAGAAACCTCCTGATCATGACAAATCAACCCCAGGTCAAAATAAGTGCTAACAGAGTGAATCATTCAAGAGCTTGTCCCGCTAAGCTTCGAGGAAATAGTCTCAGAAGATATGTATTGTCGTGAGCAACATCGAGACATGCCACAAAGAATGCTCTAAGATGGTCTTCCAGATTTCCTTTTCCTTTGTACTTGTTAAATTGTGGAATTTCAAAGTGTGGCGGAAAAGGTGTCATATGAAGTGACTTGTCAAATGGATAAGCGCATATGTTTTCTAAGGAAAATGTCTTCTTGCTTTGTCCTACCACTTGGTTAATCATTTGTTACACATCCGCTAGAGATAATTGTTGTTGTTGTAAAGGAGGTGGTTGGTTGGGAGGTGAAGCATGGTATGATGTATATTGAGGTTGTTGTTGTGGAATATATGAAACCATGATTGTTTTTTGAGGTTGCGTACTCACAATGTATGTCAAAGGATTGGTATGCGACACATATGTGGTTGAAGATTGTTGTCCTTGAGACACAAGCGGTGGTTGGGTATATTGTGATGAATTAGCACTAAGATTTTGCATCACATGGGAAGTGGAAGATGGATTGGCGTTAGTTAATGGTTGTGAGTTTGGAGTTGGATTTGTGACATGGTAAGTGATGGAAGGATTGGTGGATGCGGAAGAAGGATGAACATTTGGGTTTGTATTTTGGACAACATGGGGATTGGTATATGTCATGTGTTGGGTGACGATAGGCAAACCTTGGGTAGTATAAGACAGATTAATGGTTTGTGAAGGATTATAAGAAGATGGCAGAACTGATGTAAGTTTATCAACATAAGAGACTGTAGTGCTAGGATTAGCTTGAGAAACAATAGGCGGGTCACTTATGTCAATAAGGCTAACATTGGGATTGTATGATGTAGTGGATGGATTAGTGGAGATAGTGGAGATCATATTAGCAGCGGTAGGAATATGGGATGTGGTGTCCATATGTGATGCAATGGGGGTAGCGGATTGTGACGGTTGTGAAGCTTGGAACGTTGGTGTTGTTTGGATAGCTTGGGAAGCTTGCTGAATGTGGGATATGGGGATAGCTTGTGATGTTTGAAAAGTTTGCACTTGGGCAACATGGATAGCTTGTGTTACTTGAGGCATAGAAATGGTCATGGTGGGAGGAGTATGTTGGGAAACATGGAAAGGTGGAATGTTCAGATTTTGTGAAAGGAAAGGGAGTACATTGGTTGGAGTTATCAAAGGTTCTAAAGTGTACTCCGAGCGTGGTGGATTGAATGAAGTAACAATAGGCAATAAAAGAGATGGGTTGGAAGATGGAGTTTGTAATATGGCATGGGATGGTGTGACTATAGTAGATGGTCCCTTTGCAACAACAGCGGGAGTGTTTGGATCATGCTCTCTAATAGTAAATATGTCAAAATCCCTTGGTAATTTAGCTCCCATACGTGCTAATTGCAAGAAGTAGCGATTAGGATCAGATAAAACAAGTCTCTCAAATTGATCCCATACATGTGTATCTCTAAATTCTGATAAGTCTTCTTGGGATTATTCTTCATAAGTCTCTGAAAATATTTGAGGTTGCACTTGTTGTGAGGATGACTCTCCAATGGTGTACCCATGGGGCACAAACATGTGAGGAGGCATACCGGTCGTAAATTGAGTCGCATCTCTAAGAGGTGTTGATCTAGATTGTTGCAACTTGGCTTCCATCTCAACTCGCAATTTGGCTTCCATTTTATCTCTATATTGACTCCTAGTTTGAGGCATGATGGTTGATGTTGAAAATTGAACTTTAGCTTGTCAAGGTTTTGAGACCCAAAAAGATGATGGTTTGCTGATTGTTTGGTTGCTGGTTGTTAGTCGCTTTGTTGTTGGTTTGTTGTTTGCTTTGTTGTTGGGTTGTTGTTTGCTTTATTGCTAGTTAGACTTCCCTAGAGAATATCTCACACTCAAGGGAAAAATTGTTTGCTAAGATTGTTGTTTTTGCTGATGTTGCTAAAGCTAAAGCCAAAATATGATGTTTTGCTGATTGATCTGGTTGATTGATTTGATGTTTAGTTTGTTAGTTTGGGATCTCAAAAAGATGAAAAGCTCACAAAGTCCAATTGTTTGGTAAGCTCAAAGTAGGAGACAAAGTCCAGGTATCTGCTAATGATCAGAGACAAGTCTGAAAGCTAATGCTGAGGCTAAGCAAGCTGGAAGTGTAGCTAATTCAGCCGAGTCACTAAGGTTTGCTGGTAATTGACCACAGGCGACAGGTAATATCTCAGATGTGACTCAGAAAAAGGCCAAAAGTGACTGGTAATAGCTTAAATGCGATCTATTTTTGGTTCAGGTAATAGGCTACAATGTTAACCAGAGGTGAGCCAATTTGCTACAGGCGATTAGTATTGACTCAGAAGCGATTTACGATCAAAGGCGATGCAGTTTAGACCAGAGGCGACTGACTGTTGTTCAAAAGCGATCCAGTTTAGGCAAAATGTGACTGACTATTGTTTAAAAGCGATCCAATTGTCTATATGCGGGTAGTTTAAGCTCAAAGGTGACTGTCTGTCAGGAAATATGTCTGAATTGTGTTTTTGACAAGAAAACAGTAATTTTAGTCACTCACACTCACAACAATCACAAACTTGTACAACCTAGGCTAGGAAAGGACTGTATTTGTGGAGTCCCCTGACCGTGCTTATTCAACGCAGATAGCTTCAGGATCTTGGTAGCACCTGCTCCCCTCCACGACACACACTTCTCATGCATACCAAGATCCAGGTTTCCCAAGGCTTGTCCCCCCACCAAACCTTAGGATTGTCCCTTCTATCTCTTCTAAGAACCACGTGAATCAGGGTGGCTTCAAAGGTCCCACCTTTTGTGTCAACAAATAGAAGGTTTTTGGCTACTACATAAAGTTGCTAATAAGGGCATCCGTTCAGGTGGCTATACGTGCGGCAGCGCTACTCTCCGTTATGGAGTCTCCCAGCCTTCAATGGTTATG
Organism: Cunninghamia lanceolata; assembly: GCA_027924645.1. Classification (NCBI taxonomy): domain Eukaryota; kingdom Viridiplantae; phylum Streptophyta; class Pinopsida; order Cupressales; family Cupressaceae; genus Cunninghamia; species Cunninghamia lanceolata. The sequence continues at coordinate 3,256,808 of BSBN01000463.1, read as the reverse complement.
CCTTGAAGCATTTTGGGGGAAGTTAGTTGTCAGTATAACATAACAACATCCGTTGTTTATGGCTTTCGACACAAACACTTTTCTTATATAGCAGTTCTGAAGGACTTGGCTTTAGCCCATTACTGCTTGGGTCATACCCCTTCTCACACAGGGAAGGCAAGCCCTCTAAAGATAATAACAAGTTCTCATACACCCAAGATCCATTTGATAGGCAAAGGGAGAAGATACTTTTGCTATTAAATTTGAGTTACAATCAAGCACATGCAAGTAATCAAGAAAGATAAATCAAGCACAGAGCAAACAATGATTCTTTTTAAGCACCAAGCCCAAATGTTCCTAAATTAGTGAAAAACCACAAGTCTTGGACCGATCGAAACTACAACAGATATGTTAGTAGTTTAATAACCTCCTTTTCTTGGACAATCGATAAGATGCTGCACAAATACCCAATTAGTAGCCAAGAAAACCAAACTGTAAATGATAAGGACTGAAAATGAAACAGTTTACCAGAGGCGATCAACTGTCGATCACAAGCGAACTGTATTCTACTGCAAGCGAAATGTTACAGATCAGAAGTGATGTCAGTAATGTCAGATGCGGAATGATAAAGATCATAAGCGATTCAAAAAAGCAACAGGCGACTGGTTATGGGTCATAAGCAACTCAGATCTAAAAAAAATAGAATATAACAAAAACCCTAGTTTTGCAGAAAGTGATCCAGATAGCTAAAGGCGATCATTGTCAGGTTAAAAGTGATTTAAATAAAGGCATAAGTGACCACTGTTAGCTTGTAAGCAATGTGAAACAGGCAATAAGTGACTACTGTTTGCTCAGAAGCGATCCCAAGAATACTAAAAGTGGTAGGTTTTAGCTTAGAAGCGATGCATATATTCAAACAGCAACTGATTTTCGCTCAAAAGCGATTGGAACTTGCCGTAAGTGCTCGAAAAATCTGATCTTCACAAAACCAACTTCAAATAACAAAGTTAATCAAGGACGTGGGTCCCACTGGGTGTGCCAAAATGTGATAGGTAAAAAATCAGGTTAATAAGATCAAGCATAGCCATGAAAAACCTAACCCTACCATCATCAAAGAATCTAATCCAAGTGAAATCAACAGCATGTAATTCAAGAACAATATCACCTAGATTGTAGGATTCCTTGTTTATGATGTGGATTGCTTCTTCAACAATGAACAATTATGAAGGTAAAAGCTGCCATGATGGATGGATGATAATGATAATATGCTAGATGGATGCTAAAATGCTCAATATGCTTAAGATGATAATGTAGACACTATATGAATGTTGGATAGATGTAGTATGGAATGAGAGGGTGTTTATATAGAACTCAACCAAAATCAATCAATGGTGGAGATTTGGTGGCTATGTGAATGGCTAGGATTAAAAGATGATAACAAGTGAATATATAGATGACAAGTGGATGGAAGATAAGGCTTATGTGTGACCGTGTACATAAAAAGTACTAGATGTGAAAGATATTAAATAAAAGATGTAGTACCACTTATCTTTTTTAAATGAAAGAGGCACACATGTCGGCTTATGATAAAAGATGATAAGAGAAATTAATTAAATAAATAAAATTTATTTAATTAATTAGAAAGTGGGTTTGTGAATAGAATTTTAATTAAATAAATAAGATTTATTTAATTAAAAATAGATAGAAATAAGATAATTAAATAATTAAAGATTATTTAATTATGGCTTAGAGGAAATAGCTAATGAATTAATTAAATAAATATAAATTTATTTAATTAATAGAAGAAATAGGTGTGTTAGGGACATTGCTCAAGTGTGTTAGATAGATGCAGATGGTAGATAATGTGATATTTGAATGCTAATGATAATTAGGTCAATTTTGGGTGTCTACACTTTGAGCTTTTCACATTTACACACACCACATTAATGGTACACTCCCTAGAGCATTCACTCTTTATAGCGTTAGTATCTTGTGGTCATAAGTAGATGCACTTGCTTAGACTGATCACCCTTATCAAGATTACCTAGCCATGCTAGTCCATGTAATCCCAGATATTGCTTTGATATGTGATCCACATAGCGACACAATGCTACCTAGTTGTGCTCCTTTTTAGCTACTATTTGGTATAATTTGTGAGTCACCTAGCAACACAATTTGTTAGTGCTTTTGATTGAAAAAGTTATTATGTGGTTCCTATCTCTCATAGTGTGCTATCCCTAGAACCATACTTGGCATCCCTTCTAGCAACACAATGCAAGAAATTCCTTCTCCATTTCTCTTTCTCTTTTCTTGTATGTCATGTGTGTATATTATTTATGTTTGTATTTGATGTGCATTAGATCATATGACTTGCTAACATTCTTATTTTCAAAAATTATATCCAATATGATCCTTATATATTATAGATTATATATATGTTGTTCTAACATTGCCTTTTGAGTAGGTTTTTGTTGCCTAATACTATGCTTTTGAAGGTTTTCAGCCTGGGGCTTCATTCCTCTGCTCAAATAACTCTCAAAATATCCTACAATATTATTTTCAAGTAACTTGTGTGATGTTATTTCTTTTATGTACTTTAGTGTAGCATATCACTTAGGGTCATAAGCCCCGCTAAAGTGGGGGCTAAATCTAATGTTGAAAATTACATACACTTCCAATTTCACATTATGTTTTTTACTCATTTTAGTTTCCTCTCCTTTAGTATGTTTTAGGTTCACTTTCATCCCTTTCCTTAGCCCTTCCAACCCATGAATGTTGTGTTTGTGTTATGTTTTCTCCTTTGTACTTATTTTTGAGAAACTTGGTTTAAGTATTATGTTCTTGTGTATGCCCTAAGGTGTTTTTAAGGTTTAGAAGATGAAGTTACTTGGACACTAGTGCTATGTGTAGACATCCATGTGACACGCTAGTGTCTTGTGTCCGTTTGCGGCCTAGTAACTATTTCTAAGCATTGCTTTCCATCTTCTATGGCATGGAAGATCTTGTGTAATGCCTTTGCAAACCCCGAATGGAATTTTTTGACCTACCTTCCCTCTTCTTCCCTCAAAGTTACCTTTTTGAGCTCATCCTTGCTAATAGTGTAAAATATTTTCTAGCAACTCCATTGTTCATTCTAGTATACTCTTTCATTCTTGAGCAATTTTACAGCATTCCTGACAATCTTCCTAGGCTTTCTATAGCACACAACAAAATTATCTTGTGTTCTTCAAGATTATGTGATCAAATCTCCAAGCTTTGGCCTCTTCGTAGGATTTTTGGAACCATTATCTATTGCTAGGCTCTTCCTTGGACCTTGTTCTTGGTTGGGTAGCTCTCATCTCCATTTTTGAGGTGATTGTGTTCCATTTACTCACTTTTTAGTCATTCTTTTATGTAATCCACTTATGTGTGTAAGGAATTTTGTGGGTTCCTTCATTACTCTCCTTTCCTTCATTACACACTAGTTTACTTTAGCTTAAGTAGACTTAGATTTAGCATTCATAGTATTTTTATTGTCATTGTTGTTTTTCCTCCTAGACACACTTAGGAAATAAAATCATACACTTATTTTTCAATATTCTCAATTATTGGTTGTTTGTGAAGGTTGAAAGACCAATATAGGGACTTGACCTGAAGGCAAGCCCCCAAATAGCCCCAACATTTTCTTGTTTTCTTATAGCTCATAGATTTGGAGGAGATCTCAACTACATGTTGATTTTGTGGATTTTTCCCTTTGTTTTAGTCATTTTATTTACTTTCTTTGAATATATAGATAATACATTTTCAATTTTAGCTTTTATTTATCACCTGTAACTCTCTTGGGTTTGTTGTGCATTTTCATGCAAGGTGGGTTTATCAATTGAGAGCAGACTTCCAATTTTTATTTTTCTATGATGTCTAGATTATAGCATGATGTGTAGATGTCTGCACAATGTGCTACCATCCTAGCTAGTGGGCTTTAGGATTTTGTACTAGGTTCCTCTTGACCTCTTATTTTTATTTCTATTCATTTCTAGTTGAATTTTGTGTTTTGTTTCCATTAAAATTCAATTTCTATCAATTAATATAGTGTTTTAACTTGATTAGAAAATATAGCTTTGTCAAGGGTAAAGTACATAGGTACAAGTAGTAGAAAATATGCTCTTCTAGTAAGATAGCAGTAGATTTAAATTATTTAGGTGAGCTAGTTGTTCCTAGTGTAGTCATTGAGATCATTTGGTAAGGAAAAACACACTTTCTTTGTTAGGATGAATTTCATACACTACAAATCCAAAAAGGTTTTTCAGCCTACCCATAAAAATGTGTTTACATTGAAATCGACCTTTCTAAATATCTTAGAGAGTCAATTGATATTCAAATTGGCCAAATGAAGCACACCCAACATGTCTTTTTATCTCAACATGTTGAACAATTGTTATAGGTGACAATCCTCTAATCATAAGATTAGAGATTCCCTTTCTTACTCCTTGAAGCAAGCCCACTTCCAAGCCTAGAAATGATGATTTGCCTCCAAAGAAAGAGGAAGGATAAATAATAGTCAAGAGCCACAAGAATAATTGGAATGCTGGTAAATGATGGTATGCCACTTAAAATCTAGCTAGTAATGGTGGACTGCAACCTAAAAACTAGGGTGGCATTATTTTCAAACCTTAGAAAAAGAGGAAAGAGGTTGTTCCCTCTAATGGATAATTCTCTAAAGAGGTGAATAAACTTTTCTTTACCAAGTTCCCACTTCTAGCCACTATGTTGTCTTCTCAAATAGAAGCTTTTGTCCGTTCACCTTCATCTTCCCCTATTGTGGTTATATGGAGGTCTCATAGTTTTGCTCAAAATTTTGAAGAGGGTGAGTCTATTCCAAATAAAAGAAGGCATATTCAACCAATCATTCAATTGGGTAGCTCCAATAACCTTTTGAAGGGTGAATTGTTGCAAAAAAGCTCTACAACTCATGATGAGCTAGATAGTGAGGATATGACTCTTAATTGTTCTCAATGAATTTTTTCTGATGGAATGTTCAAGGTCTAACAAACCTCACAAGAAAATATTATGAGAGACACTTAACAAAGATTTCCAAGTCTAGACATCATATATTTGTAAGAGGTTAAAGTTTTTGATGTTTTATTTTTTATTGTTTGTCCTATCATATGGCCAACAAGTCACTTTTTGTGTAGTAACGATGAAGTGAGTCATGGTGGTGTTGTTACTTTTCTCTCTCATAAATGGTAGTCAAATTTAGTTAACTAGGGATGTGACCCCACTAACCAAACATTATGGTATATTTTCAATATTGATAATCATTCCTTTGGAGTTATTAATGTTTATGCTCCTAATGATGTTGTTGAAAGATCTTCTCTTTGGAGATGGACCATTGATTCAATTCTTAGAGGCACTTATGTCATGTGTGGAGATTTTTATATGGTGGAAGTGGTGTCTGATATATGTGGCACATTGCATATGCATTGGACAACTAGCAAAAGAGAAGCCTAGTATTACATGTGCAATAAATTGGGGCTTTTGATCCCAATCTTGGCCACCATCATAACCAACCTATGTAGTATACATGGAGCAATCTCTATTCTAGATCTAATAGGGTTCACAAATAGCTTGACAGGGCCATGTTCATAGCTCAATTTTTCTTTTCTTTTCTAGTTATTTCTTGCTACTAGTGGAGCCTTTGTTGAACATTGTCCATTCAAAACACTCTCCCATACTATTTGCATCAAATAGAAATTTGCCAAACCCAATACTAAAAAAACCCTAAACATGTCTTTGCTAACTCATCAACCCACGCTTCCCCATATATGGCTTGTTTAGAATTTAGAACCATGTCCCTATCATTAGATTGAGTGCACTGATTGGTAGAATAGTGTGCTCAAAGGCACCTCCTACTCCTTCACATCTATGGGCATCAATTGGCTTGTTTTTGCCATTACTCCTATGACACCACCACTTTGGAGCTATATTGTGCCACTACCAATCTTGAAACACAACCCTTTTGCTAATAACTATTTTTCTAGAGGAGCTCAAATCAAACCCATCCAAATTTGTGATAGAGTTTTTAAAGAATTTTCAATCTTTGCATGCTCACCACACTTCTCAAAATCTATAAAAAGAATCAATGAGGGCCAACATATTTTTAAATAGTTTCTTTCTATCACTCAAGCTTCTGTGTGCTATTATGAGTAGGTTTTAAAAGCCTATGAAGAGACTCTTGAATGAGGCTATACCATACAACAATGTTTGAATGTGGTCCCTTGTCAGGTTACACACTCTTAAAGAGTTTTCTGCAAGTAACTTCTAACTAAAGATGACCTCTGTGAGGCTATTTTCTCCATGGCTAATGACAAGGTTCTAGGTTGTGATGGCTTCCTCTATGAATTATACAAAGATTTATGGGATATGATTGGTAAAGATCTTCACAAATTCTACCTTGAAGCTTTTCATTCCAATTCTTTAGGTAATATTATTAATAAAAGTAATATCAAGTTCATAAATAAGTCTAGGGATCCCAAGGACATTTGCAACTAGAAATTGATCACTCTACTCAATGTCTCCTATAAAATCATTGCCAAAGAGCTTGCTCTCAAGCTACACCATCTTCTTCCTTTGATCGTTTTCCTTGAGAAAATTGGCTTCATCAAATCTTGGTATACTATTAACAACCACATTGATATGTGGGAAGGAATAGAATGGGCTAAGCATTCTCAATAGCATGTCATCTTCATTCAGATAGATTTTTCCAAAGCATATGACTACATTGAGTGGCCTCATATCCTTACTATCCTCAATTTGTGTGATATGTTCAAATGTTTTGCATTGATTCTTTTGTTTGCATCACCATTAATGGTCATCAATCCAATGCTTTTGGGTTTTTTTATTCTATCTGTCAGGGATGCCCTTTGGCCCCTACTTTGTATATGCCTATTGTAGAAGGCTTTGGATATCTTTTAGCTAATGTAGTGTCACAGAACTTGGTTAAAGACATCTCGTCAATGGTCATTTTGTTGATGACTCCTTGTTCACTCTTCTAAAGGAGGTAAACCACTTCAATTGTGCTCTCTAGTGCCTGGAATGTTTTTACAAAGTTTCAAGGTTGAGCATTCAATGTCAGAAAATTCAATGCTATTGGTAATCTTTCTTAGCTAAGCCTCATTGGTTCAATTCCTATAGGTGGAAGTGGATTGATTGTGGGCAAGTGTTTAGATTCTTAGGCATGCCTTTTGCCTTTTAGGTGTCTCCTTTTTCTTTGCGACAAGCCACCATTTCTCAAGTTGAGAAAAAAATGCCCTACTAGATTACTTAGCCTCTTTCTTTGGTAGAGAAATTTTAAGTTTGTTCCAAAATCCTAGCTACTACCCATGTCCATTCTTCTTCTTGTTGAGTGCCTTAGAAAGCCTCGTATCAGAAGCTTGAAAATCTCATAACAATTTTTTATGGGCTTCTTCTAAACTAGGTAAACGATTCCATAGAGTGGCTTGGGAGTTTTGTTGAATGAAGCTTGGAAGGTTTAGGAAGGGACTTGGTTTTTATAATCTATGGAAAGCCATCAAGCTATGACATTTTTGGGATGATAATGATTTCCACAAGGGTCTATCTATTAATCAACGATTTATTTGGTAGTCTCTTATTATTTCTTGCTAGGATCAACCCCTTGCTAAAACTTCTTGGGTTCATGCTTTGAAATTAGATTTCACGAAGGAATCAAGACTCTTTCTCCATAGTTCACATGATTTGGAAGCTAAATCACATATGGCTTCTTTAGTTTTCTTTGGGAACTTGGAAATGCAATTTCAAACTATTTGGTTAGCTATCCTTGAGCTAAAACTTACTCATATTGCTCGGTGTATTCTCTAAGTTAAGATCTTCCAGTTGGTACCAAGCTAACTTAATTAGATGTTGTCAAATCCTCATTGTCTATTTTGTGGGCAATAGGAGACTCTCAAACACTTTTTCTAGTTTTGTTCCAAAGATTAGGCGACTTGGATTTGAATTCACATCTTCTTTAGGTCTTTCAAGCTTAAGCCTTTTTTATGACATATTTATTTTAGGAGATTGGCCTAGAATTTCTAGGAAGTTCAATGAGATTTAGCATGCTTCCAAGGTGGAAATTATTTTTAGCAACTCTATATTCTTTAGTTCTTTTATTGATATTCATTATTTTTAGCAACTCTATATTCTTTAGTTGTTTTATTGATATTCACTTTGCTCTTTATACTATGGTTATGATTTGTTCTAATGTCCTCGTCAAATTTAAGCCCCCATACAGCTGCTTACTTAGCTTATTGGCTAGCAACCATTGCTCAACATTTTAAAGAGTTATTTGTGGAGCTAGCGACCCCCTTATTTAGCTTAGGCTAGCGACCACTACTCAACATTTTAAAGAGTTATTTGGAGAACTAGTGGCATTTCTATCAAAATTTATATAGAATTATGATTATATATATTTGGTTTATATATAATTTTACTTATACTATGGCATGTCATAGTATTTTAAGGGCACTGTTGAATTGATAAGGCAAGGTCAACTGTTAAATTTAAGCCTTGAATGGGGTAATGCACCATGTATGATTCTAAGGGCAAGGCCCCATGCGGCCCCTTAGTTAAGCTTATTTTGGCTAGCAGTCACTACTCAACATTTTAAAGAGTTATTTTCAATCCCCCCCTCTCCTTGAGCTTATTTGCAATCAAGAAATATCACTTCAGCAACATGGGGCCATGGGATAAGAGTTTTGACAACTCAAGCTTGTCGCAAGGGTCACTCCCCTCCTTGTGAATGTGAACATAGTCAAAATATCCATAGTGGACTTGATTCAATTCCAAAGCATATGACTACATTGAGTGGCCTCTTATCCTTGCTATCCTCAATTTGTGTGATATGTTCAAATGTTTTGCATTGATTCTTTTGTTTGCATCACCATTAATGGTCATCAATCCAATGCTTTTGGGTTTTTTTATTCTATCTGTTAGGGATGCCCTTTGGCCCCTACTTTGTATATCCCTGTTGTAGAAGGCTTTGGATATCTTTTAGCTAATGTAGTGTCATAGAACTTGGTTAAAGACATCTCGTCAATGGTCATTTTGTTGATGACTCCTTTCTCACTCTTCTAAAGGAGGTAAACCACTTCAATTGTGCTCTCTAGTGCGTGGAATGTTTTTACAACGTTTCAAGGTTGAGCATTCAATGTCAGAAAATTCAATGCTATTGGTAATCTTTCTTAGCTAAGCCTCATTGGTTCAATTCCTATAGGTGGAAGTGGATTGATTGTGGGCAAGTGTTTAGATCCTTAGGCATACCTTTTGCCTTTTAGGTGTTTCCTTTTTCTTTGCGACAAGCCACCATTTCTCAAGTTGAGAAAAAAATGCCCTACTAGATTACTTAGCCTCTTTCTTTGGTAGAGAAATTTTAGGTTTGTTCCAAAATCCTAGCTGCTACCCATGTCCATTATTCTTCTTGTTGAGTGCCTTAGAAAGCCTCGTATTAGAAGCTTGAAAAGCTCATAACATTTTTTTATGGGCTTCTTCTAAACTAGGTAAATGATTCCATAGAGTGGCTTGGGAGTTTTGTTGAATGAAGCTTGGAAGGTTTAGGAAGGGACTTGGTTTTTATAATCTCTGGAAAGCCATCAAGCTATGACATTTTTGGGATGATAATGATTTCCACAAGGGTCTATCTATTAATCAACAATTTATTTGGTAGTCTCTTATTATTTCTTGCTAGGATCAACCCCTTGCTAAAACTTCTTGGGTTCATGCTTTGAAATTAGATTTCACAAAGGAATCAAGACTCTTTCTCCATAGTTCACATGATTTGGAAGCTAAATCACATATTGCTTCTTTAGTTTCCTTTGGGAACTTGGAAATGCAATTAAAAACTATTTGGTTAGCTATCCTTGAGCTAAAACTTACTCACATTGCTTGGTGTATTCTCTACTAAGATCTTCCAGTTGGTACCAAGCTAACTTAATTAGATGTTCTCAAATTCTCATTGTCTATTTTGTGGGCAATAGGAGACTCTCAAGCACTTTTTCTAGTTTTGTTCCAAAGCTTAGGCTACTTGGATTTGAATTCACATCTTCTTTAGGTCTTTCAAGCTTAATCCTTTTTTATGACATATTTATTTTAGGAGATTGGCCTAGAATTTCTAGTAAGTTCAATGAGATTTAGCATGCTTCCAAGGTGGAAATTATTTTTAGCAACTCTATCTTCTTTAGTTCTTTTATTGATATTCATTATTTTTAGCAACTCTATATTCTTTAGTTGTTTTATTGATATTCACTTTGCTCTTTATACTATAGCTATGATATGTTCTAATGTCCTCGTCAAATTTAAGCCCCCATACAGCTACTTACTTAGCTTATTGGCTAGCAACCATTGCTCAACATTTTAAAGAGTTATTTAGCTTATTTTGGCTAGCAACCATTGCTCAACATTTTAAAGAGTTATTTGTGGAGCTAGTGACCCCCTTAGTTAGCTTAGGCTAGCGACCACTACTCAACATTTTAAAGAGTTATTTGGAGAACTAGTGGCATTTCTATCAAAATTTATATAGAATTATGATTATATATAATTTTACTTACACTATGGCATGTCATAGTATTTTAAGGGCACTGTTCAATGGATAAGGCAAGGTCAACCATCAAATTTAAGCCTTGAATGGGGTAATGCACCATGTATGATTCTAAGGGCCAGGCCCCATGTAGCCCCTTAGTTGAGCTTATTTTGGCTAGCAGTCGCTACTCAACATTTTAAAGAGTTATTTTCAATCCCCCCCCTCTCCTTGAGCTTATTTGCAATCAAGAAATATCACTTCAGCAACATGGGGCCATGGGATAAGAGTTTTGACAACTCAAGCTTGTAGCAAGGGTCACTCCCCTCCTTGTGAATATGAACATAGTCAAAATGTCGATAGTGAACTTGATTCAATTCCAAAGCATATGACTACATTGAGTGGCCTCTTATCCTTGCTATCCTCAATTTGTGTGATATGTTCAAATGTTTTGCATTGATTCTTTTGTTTGCATCACCATTAATGGTCATCAATCCAATGCTTTTGGGTTTTTTTATTCTATCTGTCAGGGATGCCCTTTGGCCCCTACTTTGTATATGCCCGTTGTAGAAGGCTTTGGATATCTTTTAGCTAATGTAGTGTCACAGAACTTGGTTAAAGACATCTCGTCAATGGTCATTTTGTTGATGACTCCTTTCTCACTCTTCTAAAGGAGGTAAACCACTTCAATTGTGCTCTCTAGTGCCTAGAATGTTTTTACAAAGTTTCAAGGTTGAGCATTCAATGTCAAAAAATTCAATGCTATTAGTAATCTTTCTTAGCCAAGCCTCATTGGTTCAATTCCTATAGGTGGAAGTGGATTGATTGTGGGCAAGTGTTTAGATTCTTAGGCATGCCTTTTGCCTTTTAGGTGTCTCCTTTTTCTTTGTGACAAGCCACCATTTCTCAAGTTGAGAAAAAAATGCCCTACTAGATTACTTAGCCTCTTTCTTTGGTAGAGAAATTTTAAGTTTGTTCCAAAATCCTAGCTGCTACCCATGTCCATTATTCTTCTTGTTGAGTGCCTTAGAAAGCCTCGTATTAGAAGCTTGAAAAGCTCATAACAATTTTTTATGGGCTTCTTCTAAACTAGGTAAACGATTCCATAGAGTGGCTTGGGAGTTTTGTTGAATGAAGCTTGGAAGGTTTAGGAAGGGACTTGGTTTTTATAATCTATGGAAAGCCATCAAGCTATGACATTTTTGGGATGATAATGATTTCCACAAGGGTCTATCTATTAATCAACGATTTATTTGGTAGTCTCTTATTATTTCTTGCTAGGATCAACCCCTTGCTAAAACTTCTTGGGTTCATGCTTTGAAATTAGATTTTACAAAGGAATCAAGGCTCTTTCTCCATAGTTCACATGATTTGGAAGTTAAATCACATATGGCTTCTTTAGTTTTCTTTGGGAACTTGGAAATGCAATTTCAAACTATTTGGTTAGCTATCCTTGAGCTAAAACTTACTCACATTGCTTGGTGTATTCTCTACTAAGATCTTCCAGTTGGTACCAAGCTAACTTAATTAGATGTTGTCAAATCCTCATTGTCTATTTTGTGGGCAATAGTAGACTCTCAAGCACTTTTTCTAGTTTTGTTCCAAAGCTTAGGCTACTTGGATTTGAATTCACATCTTCTTTAGGTCTTTCAAGCTTAAGCTTTTTTTATGACATATTTATTTTAGGAGATTGGCCTGGAATTTCTAGGAAGTTCAATGAGATTTAGCATGCTTCCAAGGTGGAAATTATTTTTAGCAACTCTATATTCTTTAGTTCTTTTATTGATATTCATTATTTTTAGCAACTCTATATTCTTTAGTTGTTTTATTGATATTCACTTTGCTCGTCAAATTTAAGCCCCCATACAGCTACTTACTTAGCTTATTGGCTAGCAACCATTGCTCAACATTTTAAAGAGTTATTTGTGGAGCTAGTGACCCCCTTATATTGGCTAGCAACCATTGCTCAACATTTTAAAGAGTTATTTGTGGAGCTAGTGACCCCCTTAGTTAGCTTAGGCTAGCGACCACTACTCAACATTTTAAAGAGTTATTTGGAGTAGTGGCATTTCTATCAAAATTTATATAGAATTATGATTATATATATTTGGTTTATTTATAATTTTACTTATACTATGGCATGTCATAGTGGGCACTGTTCAATGGATAAGGCAAGGTCAACCATCAAATTTAAGCCTTGAATGGGGTAATGCACCATGTATGATTCTAAGGGCAAGGCCCCATGCGGCCCCTTAGTTAAGCTTATTTTGGCTAGCAATCACTACTCAACATTTTAAAGAGTTATTTTCAATCCCCCCCCTCTCCTTGAGCTTATTTGCAATCAAGAAATATCACTTCAGCAACATGGGACCATGGGATAAGAGTTTTGACAACTCAAGCTTGTAGCAAGGGTCACTCCCCTCCTTCTGAATGTGAACATAGTCAAAATGTCCATAGTGGACTTGATTTTTATTCACATGCTTCCCAATCCTTCCCAATCCCATATGAGAAAGTTTCAACCTTTCTTCCTACCTTCAACCTCTTCTAAGCCTTGTGAAAGAAGTGGCCCCCTCTCAAAGTCTGTTTGGATTTGTCATTTAAAACTTACCCAGAACTTTATAAATTTTTCCACCATTATTAAAAAATATAAAATATAATAATGTTATATATATACACACACGAGGTAGCAACATTCGAGCAAATTTATAGATAAAAACGCCAATCCACAATTTGAGGACAAAAATAAAATAAAATAAATACAAATCAGATACACTTGAAATATTTATATACAATTTAAAAGAATTCTTCCACATTCCACGAGGCATAATTTTGTACAAACCCGGAAAAGACAAACTCAAGCTTGAACGAGGATCTTTTCTTTCAATTCATCCTTCTCTGGTTTTAATCCGAAAAGATGATCCAAAACCAAATCTACGTCTCCCATCCCAACACCAACATGCAATTCTTTGGAAAATTCATTCTGCGTCTTCACATTGGGTGCACTTCTGCACTTGCCCATGCATTTACAGCCTACAGCCTGTACGCCACATCCCATTCCAGATTTTTGTATGTTCTCCTCAAACGCAGCAAGAAGTTGCTCAGACCCCAATTTCTTGCACTTCCCTCCCATGCACACTTCTACCTGTCGCTGCCCCTCCACCTCCACCTCTACTCCGCTCAGCCCCAATTTTTCCTTTGTCTCTGCAAATTCCCGATCCAATCCTGCTATATTTAGAGGGTTTTCCAACAATGTAGCAGACATGGCGTCAGAGGAAACCACCTGCTCAGGAATCCGATTCATGCGGAGATTCGCCATGTTAATCTCCTCGCATTCACCGTCGCTGGATTCAGAGGATGATGACGAACTGTCTTCACACTTTCTCTGCAGCTTCTTTTGAGCCTTCGCCGCCGCCTTCTGCAATTTCTTTTCTTTTTTCCTCTGCTTTCGCTCCGCCTTCTCTTGTTCCAATTGGGTCATCAGAACCTCCAGAGCGTCCTGCATATCAGTAGGGTAAACAATTAATATCGTGCCATCCTTAATTTCATCAAAAGGGTAAAGGGAATTACAAGAACTTCAAATTACCGAGAAAATTTGCCGTCTGACTTGTTCTACAAGGGGTTTGTCGACATCCTCACTCTGAGAAAACCTATTAGATAGGGCGGAAAGATCCATGGACACCAATTCCAGCAGCTTGGTCCTCCTCTTTTCTGATAAAGAACCGTCGTACAGAGCAGAGAGACCCTTGAGCTTTTGCTTTTCTAATTTAGTCTTCTTTTCGCAGTAGACCTTGAGAGCTCCAGCATAATATTGCAAATGGCTCCGATCATGATACACAGGATTCATTGCAAGCCGTCCCAATGAGGAAGAAGAAAAATGACCCAAATTAGCTGTAGAATTACTGTAGCCTGGCATTGCTCCCCTGCTGGTGGCCATGGAAGAACACTCCATCTTTATACGAGATCACTGAAAAAAACCACAAATCCTCCGAGGAAAACAATTGAAATCCAAAGAAAACAACAAATTGAAATCCAAAGAATTACTAAAAGCGAAGGAGGTGTTTTTTTTTTTTTTTCCAAAGGCCTCCAGACGCGCTTTGGAATGTTGAATACCAATTCAATTCATGTCCAGTGCAGGGCGCTTTGGAATATAAATAGGAAGAGTTTTATTCGCTTAGTCGTCTTTTCCCTCGCTTACGTGGCCACACTAGGCAATAATCCATTGGTTATTTTTGGAGTTTTGTATAGCTGGCCCAATGAGCGAGGACGTCTAATGCAAAACTCGTGAGCACATACATCAAACACGATTAATCTTGTGCTATGCTGCACCAGGCACGGTCCTGAATGCTTTGTGGACCGTTGGATTGAAAGCACTCCCATCTGACGGCCAACAAGGTGCCAAATCAGCAGAGAGATGCTCCCCAGTCGGAAGCAAAATTTATATTGCCCTCAACGAGCAAGCTGCACGATGGAAATGCATTTAGGGGTAAACTTGAGCGAGACTGTGTCCGATTCGCACGTGGAATATACGTTGCCAGGTATTCTTTCGAAGGTGGGGCCCTTTATCCTGTTATCATGTCTCCATCTCTTCTTCATCCACTCAACCCCATGGTCTGTTTTTTGCTTGCGTGGAAATATTTCATTCACTTTTTGACCCCAAAAATAGTAAGTTGGGGTATGTGGTGACGTACAAGCCAGGTAATATACATCAAACTTACCATCCCCTTTTTTTAATGGAAGCAATTATTACGAGGGAGTATACTGTATTTTTTTAGGTTGAGTTATTATGAGTAGGGGGATTCAGAGTGGTGGAAATCATTTTTAAATGTAACATCCTGGAAAGTAAATAACAACAAACATGACATAAACATGGAACCCCCTGAGAGTACAGTTTTGATGGTTGTATGGCTGTTTGGCTGTGCTTTATGTGTCTTTTTCTTGCTGCTCTTCTGAGCAGTGTCTATTATTTGTACTTTTTCATGTATTTTTTTAATATTAAAAAAAAAAATATGACATAAACATGGAACCCCCTGCCCATAATAAGGGTTGTCAAACTTGATGAAAAGCTTTAATGTTAAAATTTTGAAATGTGAGAAGCTTTAACAAACAAAGTGTCATATACCTTTATTTAAACTCTTTGCATATGTTTGGTTTCCAATTTTCATTTTTTGTGTTGTAGATCTATATGGTAAATAGATAAAGAGCTTAGGGTAAAATTGTGTACAATTAATTTACATTAATGTTTCAAATCACACTCCATAGTCTATGGTTGAAATAATGAGATTAAAAGGATGAGAGTTGCAAGATAACACAATATAAACAAGAGATGACAAGAAAAAACAAGGAAAAAATATATATAATAAGATTTGAAAGGGTGGGGAAGAGGAGAGGAGGAGATTTTAATGTGAGACTTACAAGATCAAAAAGGTTAATTGGTGAGAGATAAGAGTAACGAGACAAAAGTGAACAAAAATGAGAAATAGAAAGAGGGAGGGATGTGAGGTTGAGAAGAAAGGAGGGAATGCATTATAGAAAGAAAAATAGAAGTTAAATCTTGAAACACGGAATTTACAATATCATGCACTGTGGAAATTTGATGTCTACAATAGAAGCTCTTACAAATATAAAATAAAAATTGAAGGAAAGAAATAAACATGATCCAAGCTAATCAAATAATAAGATAGATCTAGAAAATGATTGATGCAACTAGAGTAACTGGAAAAAGCTTAGGTACATATCTCATTTGACTTGGTAGAGGATGACTATTGCTATTGATTGGCTAGAATACTATGATAGAAGATTAGCAACTAAAATCTAGATGTGAATCTATTATCAAGAAGATATAATGGTTATGTGCAATGATTTATGCTAATGTAGACTAGTTTGTGTTATCTTGCCTAGTCCTTGACTAGGTTATGTGGTGCAATATGGTCCAAATGGTGTGACCTTGTCCTTTGATAGTGCAATCTTTAAAAAAATCAATGCCTTCACTTTGGTGCCTTTATTGCTAAGTTTTGGTGTTCTTAAAAGAACCATTGGGCTTTCTTTAAGATGAAGGAAAGGTCATTAACTTTTCTTAATGGTAGCCAAGCACTTGCTAAATAAGAAGTATCACGTACATGCTAAGCACACTATGCAAATGCAAATCTGGTGTACAAATGGATTGGTTTGATGCCCAAAATGCATAAATGTAGCTTTGAATGCTCTTGAATCGCATTTATCTTTGTATGATTCTTGAAATTGATCAACGAATAGTTTCAAATGACCAAGAAGGTTTTCTTAAATACATGATGAAATTGATCATCGAATAGTTTCAAATGACCTAGAAGGTTTTCTTAAATACATGATGTCCAACGACCTCTAGTTTGAACTAATTCATGTGGTTGTCGATAGGATAACTAATAATTTTATGCAGGGGTCAACATTTGGGTGTGAAAGGGTAATTTTGAATTACATACCAGGTTATGCAATATGATCTAGTTCTTTATTGTCAAATGTTATGGGAAGTGGTGCGGTAAAGGTTATGTGGTCAAAAGTGACAAATGGTTAATGGATGTTGGGAAGAAGTCACTTCATGTGCCAAATAGGCCAAATCAAGCACTACAAAAATGCATTAAGAACATGTGTACAAAGGTATAAAATGGAGGCATAAATGCGAAGGGTCTGCAAGTTTTATCATATACATTGTATCCACTTTGGCGTGTATGTGAATCTATTTGAATAACACACTCTAACTTAAATATGTAGTAAAAGTAAACAAGCATGATAAAGATACAATATTTCATTTTAGACAATGCCTCTTTGTCTTTAAGTATCTGCAAAAATATTTAATCTTTTGCATGATCTAAACAAAATTTGTTAGTTGCATGCACCAAGTCTTAGTGCTAAAATCCATAATCATCATTTTGCATGCAAAGGGAATAAGGTAAAATTGTGGTAAAAGGTAAAGGTTGGAGCAAAAAGGATCATGATGCATATGCCTAGTGTGGAGGTCAAAACTCTTAGGCCCCCACAATGTATGCACATGAAATAAATAGTGTAAAAATAAAACTAGAGCAAGGTGCCATGTCATATATGGCTAGTGTAGAGTTCACAATTACTAGGCCCCCACAATGTATGCTCATGGAAATCTTGAATAGTTTGGAGTGTTTTTATCCCCCTCTCAAAATGAGTGCATAATGGCATTGTACATTAAATTTGAGGGGAGGAAAGAAGAGTGGTACACAATGTGGTAACACATAGATCTATCAATGTAATGGTCTTGGATATCATTCCTATGATTTTGTCATCTTGTAGAAGTAATGGTGCATGTATGGATGCCCCTAATGTTTCCTCCAAGGAAGAGCAATAAACTACGTGGCCATTTGTGCATTCAATTTAGAAAGGTAACATAAAAGGTATGGCTTGTGAAGTATAAACCCAAGGGGTAATATTCATATCTAATGTAAAAAAAATAGCAAAATAATGTATCATAGAAAAGGAATGTACTTACCTTGGGGTATACCTTTGGGTATCTCCATGGAAGGATTTACTTTGGTTTTGTGCAATTTGTAACATTCAAGGAGATCATATGGTGTGTAAGGTGATGTAAAGGGTTATGGAAAAAGAAAAGGCAAGAGCCAAGGAAAAGGAAAAGAAAACACATAGGTAATGAAGGCAAGGATCATGAAAATGTAAGGGATAACATTGTAAAAGGAGGCATAGTTGAGAAAAAAATACATTAAAAGGGGAGCTATGTTTTTGGTCAACATGTATGAAGTATCATGAGGACACTTACATTGCTTTGACTCATGATTGTATCATTTTTTTATTAGATGCTACTAATAGAATTTTATACATGTAGATTTGGAAATGACTTAGCTATCATTACATGAGCATGAATGGGGCAACATCCTTATCTTAAATCATTTTAACATGTGCTTGTCATTTACTTTCAAGTTGGTCACTTATTTATTTTGACATGAATGATTCATGGAATTTCACTTGCAAGTCAAAGTGGGGGCAAAATATAGAGGTGAAAAGTGCATCACTTGCACTTTTCCCCACTCATTTTGATCTCACTTTGACCCTTTGTCCCTAATGCAATTGTTTGGTTCTCAAATGATGTATTATGTGCATTATGTGACATTCAACCTTATATCATCTAAACTTGGGTCCCATTCCCTAATGGATCTAGATCCTATCCCCATCCTACATAGGGGTCATGCCATCAACATCAACTAAAAATATATTTTTGTAGTTGTTGGCCTTCATCGCTATACTTGATGTTTCCATCAATGTAGTGCTTTCCTATTTAAGAAGTATTTTTTTGGAGTTCCTTTTTTGTGCTCTCCCTTTATTGTAACTCATCAAAATGCTTTACCTTTTAACTTGTGGTGCTTTTTTGGCAGACTACCCCTTTGCCCTTGTTTCCTTTTTTTAATCTTGCAATGTCTCACCTCTTTTGTGATGCCCCTTGCTTCTTTCTTGTCTTTCCTAGAACCTTCCCTTGCTTGCTTCTTTCTTGTCTTTCATGCTTGCAGTGGTCTCTTTTTGGCTTGACGTGGCCGCACATGATCTTGTAGATTTAATTATGTGTTGCAATAGTCACCCCCTTGGTCTCAACTCCTTATACAAAATAATATACACACGAGATATAAGAGATATATATATACACACGAGACATAAGAGATATATATACACACGAGGTAGGCAGTTGAACAAATTTATAGATAAAAACGGCAATCCACAATTTGAGGACAAAAATAAAATTAAAGAATACTAATCGGAGGCGGTTGAAGTATTTATATACAATTTAAAAGAATTCTTCCACATTCCAGGGGGAATAATTTTGTACAAACCCCCCAAAAAAAAATCAAGCTTGAACGAGGATCTTGTCCTTCAATTCATCCTTCTCTGGTTTTAATCCGAAAAGATGATCCAAAACCAAATCTACGTCTCCCATCCCAACACCAACATGCAATTCTTTGGAAAATTCATTCTGCGTTTTCACATTGGGTGCACTTCTGCACTTGCCCATGCATTTACAGCCTACAGCCTGTACGCCACATCCCATTCCAGATTTATGTATGCTCTCCTCAAACGCAGCAAGAAGTTGCTCAGACCCCAATTTCTTGCACTTCCCTCCCATGCACACTTGTACCTGCCGCTGCCTCTCCACTTCCACCTCTACTCCGCTCAGCCCCAGTTTTTCCTTTGTCTCTGCAAATTCCCGATCCAATCCTTCTATATTTAGAGGGTTTTCCAACAATGTAGCAGACATGTCGTCAGAGGAAACCACCTGCTCAGGAATCCGATTCATGCGGAGATTTGCCATGTTGATCTCCTCACAATCACCGTCACTAGATTCAGAGGATGATGATGAACTGTCTTCACACTTTCTCTGCAGCTTCTTTTGAGCCTTCGCCGCCGCCTTCTGCAATTTCTTTTCTTTTTTCCTCTGCTTTCGCTCCGCTTTCTCTTGTTCCAATTGGCTCATCAGAACTTCCACAGCGTTCTGCATATCAGTAGGATGAACAATTAATATCACGCCATCCTTAATTTCATCAAAAAGGTAAAGGGAATTACCAGAAATTCAAATTACCGAGAAAATTTGCCGTCTGACTTGTTCTACAAGGGGTTTCTCCGCATCCTCACTCTGAGAAAAACTATTAGATAGGGCGGAAAGATCCATGGACACCAATTCCAGCAGCTTGGTCCTCCTCTTTTCTGATAAAGAACCGTCGTCCAGAGCAGAGAGACCCTTGAGCTTTTGCTTTTCTAATTTAGTTTTCTTTTCGCAGTAGACCTTGAGAGCTCCAGCATAATATTGCAAATGGCTCCGATCATGATACACAGGATTCATTGCAAGCCGTCCCAGTGAAGAAGAAGAAAAATGACCCAAATTAGCTGTAGAATTACTGCAGCCTGGCATTGCTCCCCTGCTGGTGGCCATGGAAGAACACTCCATCTTATACGAAATCACTGAAAAAAACTACAAATCCTCCGAAGAAAACAATTGAAATCCAAAGAAAAAAACAAATTGAAATCCAAAGAATTACTGAAAGCGAATGAGGTTTTTTTTTCAACGGCCTCCAGACGCGCTTCGGAATGTTGAATACCAATTCAATTCATGTCTAGTCCAGGGCGTTTTGGAATATAAATAGGAAGAGTTTTCTTCGCTTAGTCGTCTTTTCCCTCGCTTACGTGGCCACACTTGGCAACAATCCATTGGTTATTTCCGGAGTTTTGTATAGCTGGCCAAATGAGCGTGGATGTCTAATGCAAAACTCGTGAGCACAGACATCGAACACGATTAATCTTGTGCCATGCTGCACCAGGCACGCTCCTGAATGCTTTGTACACCGTTGGATTAAAAGAACTCCCATCTGACGGCCAAACAAGGTGCCAAATCAGCGGAGAGATGCTCCCCAGTCGGAAGCTAAATTTATATTGCCCTCAACGAGCATGCTGCACTATGGAAATGCATTTAGGGGTAAACTTGACCGAGACCGTGTCCGACTCTCACGTGGAACATACCTTGCCACGTGTTCTTTCGAAGGTGGGACCCTTATTCTGTTATGATGTCTCCATCTCCTCCTCCGCCACTCAAGCCTATTGTCTCCGTTTATGATTTGCGTGGAAATAATTCATTCACTTTTTGACACCAAAAATAGTAAGTTGGATATGTGGTGATGTACAAGCCAAGTAGTATACATCAGACCAACCTTCCCCTTTTTTTAATGGAAGCAATTATTACGAGGGAGTATTCTGTATTTTTTTAGGTTAGTTATTATGAGTAGGGGGATTCAAAGTCGTGGAAATCATTTTTAAATGTAACATCCTGGAAAGTAATATAACAACAAACATGATATAAACATAGAACCCCCTACCCCTAAAAAATTAAGGGCTAAGTAGCAATGTTATAAATATGTCAAACTTAATGAAAAGCTTTAATGTTAAGACCTTGAAATGTGAGAAGCTTTAACAAAGAAAGTGTTACATACTTCTACTTAAACTCTTGTTAAACTTTTGCATATGTTTGGTTTCAAATTTTCATTTTTTGTATTGTAGATTTATAAGGTAAATAGATAAAGAGCTCAGGGTAAAATTGTGTACAATTAATTTACATTAATGTTTCAAATCACACTTCATAGTCTATGGTTGAAATAATGAGATTAAAAGGATGAGAGAGTTTCAAGATAACACAATATAAACAAGAGATGACAATAAAAGAAAAGGAAAAAAAACAATAATTATTTAATAAGATTTGAAAGGGTGGGAAGGAGGAGAAACAATAATTATTTAATAAGATTTGAAAGGGTGGGAAGGAGGAGATTTTAATGTGAGACTTACAAGATAAAAAAAGGTTAATTGGTGAGAGATAAGAGTAAAGAGACATAAGTGAACAAAAATGAGAAATAGAAAGAGGGAGGGATGTGAGTTTGAGAAGAAAAGAGGGAATGTAAGAAAACATAGCATTATAGAAAGAAAAATAGAAGCTCTTACAAATATAATGAGGAAAATAAAAATTGAAGGGAAGAAATAAAAATGATCAAAGCTAATCAAATAATAAAATAGATCTAGAAAATGATTGATGCAACTAGAGTAAGTGGAAAAAGATTAGGCACATATCTTATTTGACTTAGTAGAGGATGACTATTTCTATTGATTGGCTAGAATACTATGATAGAAGATTAGCAACTAAAATCTAGATGTGAATCTACTACCAATAAGCAATAATGGTTATGTGCTAAGTTTTGTTGTTCTTGGAGGAACCATTGGGCTTTGGAACCATTGGGCTTTATTTAAGATGAAGGAAAGGTAATTAACTTTTCTCAATGGTAGCCAAGCACTTCTAAATAAGAAAGTATCACGCACATGCTAAGCACACTATGCAAATGCAAATCTAGGCACTAGCCGATTGGTTTAATGCCTAAAATGCAAAAATGTAGCTTTGAATGCTCTTGAATCACATTTATATCAATGAATAGTTTCAAATGACCGCAATAGGATAACTAATAATTTTATGAAGGGGTCAACATTTGGGTGTGAAAAGATAATTTTGAATTACATGCAATATGGTTTAGTTCTTTATTGTCAAATGTTGTGGGATGTGTGGTAAAGGTTATGTGGTCAAAAGTGACAAATGGTTAAAGGTCATGGGGACACTTACATTGCTTTGATTCATGATCGTATCATTTTTTTATTAGATGCCACTAATAGAATTTTATACATGTAGATCTCGAAATGGCTTAGCTATCATTATATGGAGCTTAAATGTGGCAACATCCTTATCTAAATCATTTTAACATGTGCTTGTCATTTACTTTCATGTTAGTCACTTATTTATTTTGACATGAATGATTCATGGAAATCTAAATCATTTTAACATGTGCTTGTCATTTACTTTCATGTTAGTCACTTATTTATTTTGACATGAATGATTCATGGAAATTCACTTGCAAGTCGAAGTGGGGGCAAAATGTAGAGGTGAAAACTCATTTTGATCTCACTTTGACCCTTTATCCCTAATGCAATTGTTTGCTTGTGAAATGATGTAATATGTGTATTATGTGACATTCAACCTTAATATCATCTAAACTTGGGTCCCATTCCCTAATGGATCTAAATCCATGTTTTCAATCCTAGATGATGCAATAGCATCATATGGGTCATGCCATCAACATCAACCAAAAATATATTTTTGTAGTTGTTGGGCTACACCCAAAATTCATCCCTACTTAGTGTTTCCATCAATGTAGTGCTTTCCTATTTCATCCCATACTTGTTATTTCCATCAATGTAGTGCTTTCCTATTTCATCCCCATACTTGTTATTTCCATCAATGTAGTGCTTTCCTATTTACCCAAATACTTTTTTGGGTTCCTCTTTTATGCTCTCCCTTCATTGTAACTCATCAAAATGCTTTACCTTTCACTTGTCGTGCTTCCTTCCTTTCTTGAGTCTTGTTTCCTTTCTTGAGTCCCTTGCTTCTTTCTTGTCTTTCCTGGAACCTTCCCCCTTCTTGCTTTGAGTGCCACCACATGTGCTCCTAACTGGGTCATAGTGGATCTTCATGCTTGCAATGGTCTCTTTTGGCTTGAGGTGACGGCACATGATCTTGTAGATTTAATTATGTGTTGCAATAGTCACCCCTTCGTCTCAACTCTTTATACAAAATAATATAAGATACATATATACACACGAGGTAGCAGCATTTGAACAAATTTATAGATAAAAACGACAATCCAAAATTTGAGGACAAAAATAAAATTAAAAAATACTAATCGGAGGCGGTTGAAGTATTTATATACAATTTAAAAGAATTCTTCCACATTCCAGGAGGCATAATTTGTACAAACCCGGAAAACACAAACTCAAGCTTGAACGAGGATCCTGTCCTTCAATTCATCCTTCTCTGGTTTTAATCCGAAATGATGATCCAAAACCAAATCTACGTCTCCTATTCCAACACCCAAATGCAATTCTTTGGAATATTCATTCTGCGTCCTCACATTGGGTGCACTTCTGCACTTGCCCATGCATTTACAGCCCACAGCCTGTACGCCACATCCCATTCCAGATTTGTGTATGCTCTCCTCAAACGCAGCAAGAAGTTGCTCAGACCCCAATTTCTTGCACTTCCCTCCCATGCACACTTGTACCTGCCGCTGCCCTTCCACCTCCACCTCCACCTCCACTCCGCTCAGCCCCAGTTTTTCCTTTGTCTCTGCAAATTCCCGATCCAATCCTCCTATATTTAGAGGGTTTTCCAACAATTTAGCAGACATGGCGTCAGAGGAAACCACCTGCTCAGGAATCCGTTTCATCCGGAGATTCGCCATGTTGATCTCCTCACATTCACCGTCACTAGATTCAGAGGATGATGACGAACTGTCTTCACACTTCCTCTGCAGCTTCTTTTGAGCCTTCGCCGCCGCCTTCTGCAATTTCTTTTCTTTTTTCCTCTGCTTTCGCTCTGCCTTCTCTTGTTCCAATTGGGTCATCAGAACCTCCAGAGCGTCCTGCATATCAGTAGGATAAACAATTAATATCACGCCATCCTTAATTTCATCAAAAGGGTAAAGGGAATTACAAGAACTTCAAATTACCGAGAAAATTTGCCGTCTGACTTCTTCAACAAGGGTTTTCTCCGCATCCTCACTCTGAGAAAACGTATTAGAGAGGGCCGAAAGATCCATGGACACCAATTCCAGCAGTTTGGTCTTCTTCTTTTCTGATAAAGAGCCGTCGTACAGAGCAGAGAGACCCTTGAGCTTTTGCTTTTCTAATTTAGTTTTCTTTTCGCAGTAGACCTTGAGAGCTCCAGCATAATATTGCAAATGGCTCCGATCATGATACACATGATTCATTGCAAGCCGTCCGAGTGAGGACGAAGAAAAATGACCCAAATTAGCTGTAGAATTACTGCTGCCTGCCATTGCTCCTCTGATGGTAGCCATGGTAGAACACTCCATCTTATACGAAATCACTGAAAAAAACTACAAATCCTCCGAAGAAAACAATTGAAATCCAAAGAAAAAAACAAATTGAAATCCAAAGAATTACTGAAAGCGAATGAGGTTTTTTTTTTTTTTTCCCTCAACGGCCTCCGGACGCGCTTTGGAATGATGAAAACCAATTCATGTCCAGTCCAGGGCGCTTTGGAATATAAATAGGAGAGTCGTCTTTCCCCTCGCTTACGTGGCCACACTTGGCAACAATCCATTGGTTATTTCCGGAGTTTTGTATAGCTGGCCCAATGAGCGTGGCCGTCTATTGCAAAACTCGTGAGCACATACAGCAAACACGATTAATCTTGTGCCATGCTGCACCAGGCACGCTCCTGAATGCTTTCTATGCCGTTGGATTAAAAGCACTCCAATCTGACGGCTAATCGTAGTGCCAAATCAGCACAGAGATGCTCCCTAGTCGGAAGCATAACCTATATTGCCCTTAACAAACACGTTACACGATGGAAATGCATTTAGGGGTAAACTTGAGCGAGACTGTGTCCGACTGGCACGTGGAACATACCTTGCCACGTGTTCTCTTTCAAAGGTGGGGCCTAAGTCCTATTATGATGTTTCAATCTTCTCCTCTTCCACTCAACCCCGTTGTCGGCATTTATACTTTGCGTGGAAACATTAGATTCACTTTTTGACACCGAAAAAAGTAAGTTGGGATATGTGGTGACGTACAAGGCAAGTGATAAACATCAACATAACGACCTTTTTTAAATGGAATGAATTATTATGAGGGAGTATACTCTAAATTAGAAGTCTTTATTGGTTTTGGTTTAGTTATTATAAGTAGGGGGATTCAATTTGTGGAACTCTTTTTAAGTCTAATATTGTAGAAAGTAATATAACAACAAACATGCCAAGTCCCTTATTTATTAAAAGTTTTCTTCTTCCATAATAATGGTGTGAAATTGAGATCATGTCATAGGACCCACCATATTGATGCATTTGGGTTTAGTCATTTACAAGTCGCATTTAGTTGCTCAACTTTTCTTTTAATTGAGATCATGTCATTTGACCCATGATGGTGATGCCTTTGTATTCAGTCATTTACAACAAGCCCCATTTAGTAGCTTAGCTTTTTTTTATAGCTTATTTTAACCAATTATGATATTTTTATAATTATTAAATTTTAGAAGTAACATTTAAAATGAAATGTGAAAAAGGAGGTGAAGATAAAGTAGGCATGACCCTGACAAATTTGTGGTTAAATAGTGGCTACATAATTTTACTTCTCCTTCCATCTAGAATGAAATTTTCAAATCCTAAATTATAACTACTCCACCACTTTAGAGGAACATTTTAAATTATGCATTATATTAGTTAAAAAATTATATGCCCCCCTTGCCCCTAAAAAATTAAGCTCTAAGTAGTAGATCATGTTATAAACATGTTAGACTTGATGAAAAGCTTTAATGTTAAAACTTTGAAATGTGAGAAGATTTAACAAACAAGTGTCGTGAGATGTCTACTTAAACTCGTGCATGCTTGGTTTTGAATTTTCATTTTTGTGTTGTGTAGATCTATAAGGTAAAGAGGTAAATAGCTTATGGTAAAAATTGTGTATAATTAATTTACAATAATGTTTCCAATGACACTCCATAATCTATAGTAAAAATAATGAGATCAAAAGGTTGATAGAGTTGCAAGATAACACAATATAAACAAGAGATGACAAGAAAAGACAAGAAAAAAAAAATATTATTTAATTAAATTTGAAAGGGTGGGGAAGAGGATATTTTAATGTGAGACTTACAAGATAAAAAAGGTTAACTAGTGAGATATAAGAGTAAAGAGACAAAAGTGAACAAAAATGAGAAATAGAAAGAGGGGGGAAGTGAGGTTCAAAAGAAAGGAGAGTGTGAGAAAACATAGCATAAATAGAAAGAAAAATAGAATCACTTAGAAATATAATGAGGAAAATAAAAATTCAAGGGAAGAAATAAAAAATATCAAATCCAATCAAATAACAAAATAGATCTAGAAAATGATTGATACAACTAGAGTAACTGGAAAAAGATTAGGCACATATCTTATTTGACTTGGTAGAGGATTGACTATTGCTATTGATAGGCTAGAATACTGTGATAGAAGACTAGCAACTAAAATCTAGATGTGAATATACTATCATGAAGCTATAATGGCTATGTGCAATGATTTATGCTAATGCAGACTAGTTTGTGTCATCTTCCCTAGTCCTTGACTAGGTTGTGTGGTGCAATATGGTCCAATGGTGTGACCTAGTTCTTTGATAGTGCAATCTTAAAAAAAAAGTATCACCTTCGCTTTGATGCTTTTATTGCAAAGTTTGGTTGTTCTTAGAAAGACCATTGTATTTTCTTTAAGATGAGGGAAAGGTCATTAGCTTCTCTCAATGGAAACCAAGCACTTGGTAAATAAGAAAGTATCACATACATGTTAAGCACATTATGCAAATGCAAATACAAATTTGTTGTACTAGTGGACTGGTGGGTGTATGAATAC
The DNA here is from genome assembly GCA_027924645.1 of Cunninghamia lanceolata. Lineage (NCBI taxonomy): Eukaryota > Viridiplantae > Streptophyta > Pinopsida > Cupressales > Cupressaceae > Cunninghamia > Cunninghamia lanceolata. The sequence goes on along the minus strand of BSBN01000463.1, from coordinate 3,229,298 downwards.
CCCTAATGTTTCCTCCAAGGAAGAGCAACCATGTGGATAAATTATGTGGCCATATGCTAAATATCAAGTCATGTAAGAGTAGCATAGGAGATGTTGTATAAGATGTGATTAGATATGAATAGTGGCATTATGCATACAATTTAGGAAAGTAACATAAAACGTATGGCATGTGAAGTATAAACCCAAGGAGGAATAATCATGTATAATGTAAAATAATAGTAAGATAGCGTATCATAGAAAAGGAATGTACTTACCTTGGGGTATATTTTACCTTCGAGTATCTCCATGGAAGAATTTACTTTGGTTTTATGAAAATGTCTCCAATGTTTCCCCCACACTTGAGCAATAAGATCCTACAAAAGAAAACACTTCTAGCCCCTACCCTAAGTGGCAAGATCATGTGTTAAGGCATAGTATAAAAAGATATAGAAGTTTGCAATATTTAAGGAGATCATATGGTGTATAAGGTGATGGAAAGGGTCATGGAAGAAAAGAAGGCAAAAGCCAAGGAAAAGGAAAATAAAACATGTAGGTAATGAAGGCAAGGATTGATGCAGAGGATAAAGAACAACACAACTCCTTATAGCATATTTCATATCAAAGGGTTTCAATCAACTCACTTTACAATTTTATCACTCTTTGAGGCAACTCTTCCTTCATATATCCCTTGTTTCATAGCACAAAAACTTAAAAAAATCAGAAATTTACTATTTTTTGACCATAACTTTCAAACCCGACCTCATTTCCAACATATGAAACCTGTTTTGAGTACCCATTAAGGCATTTTAAAACATATATAGAAATCAATGTAGGTTACTTTGGAATGAACTATCCAAAATAGGATTGTCGTTGTGCTAAATAGGCCTAATAGGCTTGCATGCACACAAGGGTTTATTGGTTCTTCTACTTCCAAGCTCTAGTTATCATGACCAACACTTGGATCAATGTTAAATGGACCTACACATGCTTATAAAACCATCAAGAGTCTATTTCCACATGAATTTCTTACAAAACTTAGATTACAACTCCCAAGACTGTCTCTAACTCTATTTTCTGGACTGTATTCAGAAAAATAGTCATAAAACTTTGTTTTTCTCCACCTTATCCTTAGCTATTTGGTCGGAGACCTCAGGGGTTTGAAAGCACATGCTACTACTATCATTTTCCACCAAAGGTTTGTAACATGCAATGAATAAATCAGAAGAAAAACAGGATTTTCATGGCACTGTTTACCCTAACAGAGGGTTTGACAGTCTACACAAAAAATGCAATATCTTGAGCAAAACGAAACCAAAATGCATGCAACCAAAAGAAAAGGGAAGGTGATTAAAATATCTTTCATGCAAAATCACTAAGAAATGACTCCCTACCTGTATAGGGCCGTACAATGCAAAAAAGACAACAATTTTCTGAAGAAAACACAGAAAAGCATTGCTTTATTTCTATTTCCTTTGAAATCTCCAACCACCTCCACATTCCCTGGATGTTACAAGGCCTATTAAAGGCATTATACACAAGACTCTTCAGTTTCCAACTTCTCCAACGAAGGAAACTAACCTATGACCTTTGATATTCCCAAAATTGTCTTTTTAGCAACATGACTGTTTTTTCCAAATTTGTATTGACAATCTTTACATTCTTGACACAAAACATTAAATGTTGTCCTCCTAATGACCTTGACACATGAACAATTAATCAATATAACCTTGATACAATGTTGAAGCATACAATTTAATCAAAACCAAGGTGCTCCCACACCAAGGATCATGACAATGTAAGGGAGAACATTGTAAAAGGAGGCATAGTTGAGCAAAATATACTTAAAAAGGGGAGTTATGTTTTTGGTCAACATGTATGAAGTGTCTTGGGGACATTTACATTTCATTTAATCATGTTTGTATCAGTTTTTATTAGATGCTATCAATGGAATTTTATGCATGTAGGTCTAGAAATGACTTCTAGCTATCATTACATGGAGCATGAATGGGGCAACATACTTATCTGAATCATTTTAACATGTTCTTGCCAAATTCTTTCATGTTGGTCACTTATTTGTTTTGACATGAATGATTCATGGCATTTCACTTGCAAGTTAAAGTGGGGGCAAAATGTAGAGGTGAAAAGTTTATCATTTGCACTTTTCTCCACTCATTTTTATTTTTACTTTGACCCTTTATCCCCAATGCAATTGTTTGGTTCTCAAATGATGTATTATGTGCAATACATGAAATTCAACCTTAATATGATCTAAACTTGGGTCCCACTCCCTAATGGATCTAGATCCCATCCCCCCCTACATGTTTTCAGTAATAGGTGATGCAATAGCATCATAGAGGTCATGCCATCAACATCAACGAAAAATATATTTTTGTAGTTGTTGGCATGTACTAAAAATTCGTGCCTATACTTGGTGTTTCCATCAATGTGGTGCTTTCCTATTTACCCCAGTGCCTTCTATATGTCCTCTTTTGTGTTCCCCCTTCACTGTAACTCATCAAAATACTTTATCTTTCACTTGCAATTCTTTTTGGTGGATTGTCCCTTTGTCTTGGTTTCCTTCCTTGAGTCTTGTGGTGTCTCCTTTCTTCTTATGGTGCCCCTTGCTTCCTTCTTATCTTTTGTAGCACCTTCCCCTAGTTGCTTTAAGTGTCGCATGTGCTCCTAACTAGTTCATACTCACCACAAAGGGATTATGCCTTGTCTATTTACCTTTTCTCCATTTTTAGTGGATCTCCATTCTTACAATGGTCTCTTTTGGCTTGCGATGGCTGCACATGATCTTGCAAGTACAATTATGTGTTGCAATAGTCACCCTTTGGTCTCTTACTCTTTTGTGGTAGGTTTCTTCTTGGTGTAGTAAGGATCTCTTCCTAGGACTTGCAGTAGCTCCAAGATGCTGGATCTTTCTTTCCTTATGGTGTTTTTCTTATCCTTGGATGGATCTTGGTGGTGTGGTGGTGCTTTTCTTTTCAAAAGCTAGTTCTTTCTATGGTGGAAGTGTTGTTCTTGTAGTGTTTCTCTCTAGCCTATGTGGTGTGTTCTTTACCCATGATGATCATTATTTCTATTGGTAGTGCCTTATAGATGTATTTCAATTAATGTGGTATATAGATCACTATGTTGTGACCACAGGTGCTCTACTAGTTGCATACATCTTTACATCGGATCAACATGTTGCTGTAGTGGTGTGTTTGGGTTTTCAACACTTATGCAAAGGACTTAGGGTTGGAAATGGTTTCATGTTTCTTGTTCTTGGTGTGATTTAATAATTCTCTATGCTTCTTCCACCATCCAATTTGCTTGCTTCCACATGAACGACTTACATTCATACATGGTTTAAACTCTTTATCTATTCTACCATTCATTATTCACTCCCACCTACCTATTTCTTTCTTGCATTCCACTTGGGCATTTGGAATATGGAAGTTATTGCTAGTTCATAGGTGGTTGGTGTGCCTCCTTGGCCCTAGTGTTGTTCCTTAGATTATTTTTAGGTTCAACATGGTAGGCATGATCCTAATGTTCTTCTTGAGCCTTGTGCTTGTTCTTCATGAGCTATTTCATCTTCTCACTTCCTCATCCACGTGACAATGAACTTAATGCTATCCCAATCAATGTTGGTTGGTTTCTTCTCATCATTGGTTATCCTTTGTTTTCCTATAGTAGTAAGGGTTTGTCATGGTCACCCTTACTAAGAAGATCTCATGCAATCCTAGGTGGATCTCCTTCCCATGGCACACTTCTTTTGACATGGTCATGTGGGAATCTTGGAGGATGCATTTGATTGAATATGCATTTGAAATTTCCCTTAAAGTGCCTTGAGTTAAAATGTTATATATAAGCCTTTGTGATTTATTTCTGGTTGGTTGCTTGTGGTGGTCTCTTTTGGCGTGTGGTGGCCACACATGATCTTGTAGGTACAATTATGTATTATGACAATCACCCATTGGTATCTTGGTCTTTTGCAAAAGGTTTCTTCTTGGTGTGGTAGGGATCTATACTTGGGCCTTCTGGTGGCTCTAAGCTTTCTCATGGTGTCTCTTTCTTGCCTTGCTATGGTTTTCTATCCTTGGCTACATAGTGGTGGTGTGGTGGTGCTTCTCTTTGTGGAAGATGGTTCTTTCCATGATGGAAGTTTTCTGTTCATGGTGTTTCTCTTTGGCCTACGTTGTGTGTTCTTTACCCATGATGGTAATTCTGTATGTTGGTGGTGCCTTGCATGTGTATGTTAGTTAATGTGGTATGTGGATCATTATGTTGTGACTACGAGTGCTCTATTAGTCACACACATCTTTTTGGTGGATAGACATGTTGTTGCAATGTCGTTTTTAGGATTTTAGTGTGTAGAGGACTTAGAGTTACCAACAGTTTCATGTTTCTTGTTCTTGGTGTGAACTAACAACCATGCTTCTTCCACCATCTAATTTTTCTTTATTCCAAATGGATGACTTGCATTCATACATGGTTTAAACTCTTTATCTATCCTATCATTCACTGTTTACTCCCACCTACCCTATTATTTCTTGTATTCCACTTGGGAATTTGGAATATGAAAGTTATTTCTAGTTTACAGGTGGTTGGTGTGTCTCCTTGGCCCTGGTGTTGCTCTTTAGATTATTTGCAAGTTCAACATGGTAGGCATGATCCTAATGTTCTTATTGAGCCCCATGCTTGTTCTTCACAGGATATGTCATCTTCTCACTTCCTCATCCATGTGACAAGGAACTTAATGCTATCTCAATCAATTCTAGTTGGTTTCTTCTCATCATTGGTTATCCTTTTCTTGCTTATAGTAGTCAAGTTTTGTCATGGTCACCCTTATTGAGTATATCTCATGCAATTCTAGGTGGATGTCCTTCCCAATGGCACTCTTCTTCTGACATGGCCATGTGAGCCTCTTGGAGGATGCATTTGAAATTTCCCTCAAAGTGCCTTGATGTAAAATGTTATATATAAAAGCCTTTATGGTTTATTTTTGGTTGGTTTCTTGTGCTAGCCTCTTTTGGATTGCGGTGGCCACACATGATCTTGTAGGTACAATTATGTATTATGACAATCACCCCTTAGTCTCTTGGTCTTTTGCAATAGGTTTCTTCTTAGTGTGGCAGGGATCTCTTCTTAGGCCTTGTGTTGGCTCCAAGATTTCTAATGGTTGCTCTTTCTTGCCTTGCAGTGGTTTTCTTTGTCCTTGGTTGCATCTTGGTGGTGTGGTGGTGCTTCTCTTTGTGGAAGCTGGTTCTTTCCATGGTGGAAGTGTTATTCTCATGGTTTTTCTCTTTGGCCTACACAATTTATTCTTTTCCAATGATGGTCATTCTTCATATTGGTGGTGCCTTACATATGTATGTCAGTTAATGTGGTACTTGGATCATTATGTTGTGATATTGGGTGCTCTACTAGTCACACACATCTTTTTGGTTGTTCAACATGTTGTTGCAATGTCATGTTTAGGTTTTTAGTGTGTAGAGGACTTAGGGTTGCCAGTAGTTTCATGTTTCTTCTTCTTGGCGTGATTTGATAGTTCTCCATGCTTCTTCCACCATTTGATTTTCCCTTCTTCCACATGGACAACTTGCATTAATACATGGTTCAAACTCTTTACCTACCTTGCCATTCACTATTTACTCCCACCTATCACATTCTTTCTTGTGTCCCTCTTGGATATTTGGAACATGAAATTTATTTTTGGTTCATGTGAGTGGTTGGTGTGTCACCTCAACCTTGGTGTTTCTCCTTGGACTATTTATATGTTTGACAAGGTGGGCATGATCCCAATGTTCTTCTTGAGCCCCATGCTTGTTCTTTGCAGGCCATTTCATCTTCTCCCTTCCTCCTTTATGTGATAAGTAACAAGGTGTCATTGAACCTTGTACTTAATTGAAATATATTAGTTTATCAACTAGGATTTGTCCAAGGCTATATGCAAGAGGAGATCTAAGTATCTCACTTTAGCAACAATTTTCTAATTTTCTTTCTTAGATGAATCTTGTAAACAAATTCTAAAACTAGAAAGCATGGACATTTATACTAAAGAAAGCATTAGGAAATTACATAAAAGTCAACGACATTCTATACTAAGAAAGCATGTAAATCTAATTTATGAAAACATGGAAACATCCTAACAATTTTGCAGAAGAAAACAAGAACTAAACTATACTTGAAATGGAAATACAAGTAACTGGAACTTCAGAATTTTTAATCATAACATAACTTTAGAACTTTTCACCACCGAATAGTGAGAAAAAGATTTAGAACTTGAGAATGTATTCAACAACACTTATGGAATTCTAACTTCAAATCATTTCTAAATTTTACTGAACAATACCTTCAACATGAATCCTGCAGGTTATCATAGACTAACTACCACATTTCACATGACATAAAACATTTTAATAACATGACAAGAATTATAACACATTCACACAACATAAAAACAAATACTTATCTATTCCCTAATGCGAATGAGTGGCCAGCTCTCTAGAATATTTGAACTACTTTAGATCATATCATAATAGTAACAACACAATATCCATTCATAGCTTGCACGAAAACTATTCACAGAAAACTTATTGATTTTTGGAAAACTTCAAAGAATTCTATTATCATTGTATATCTTCATAATAAAAACATGAGGCTTTTATATCTACTGAACATGCCAAAAATCTAGGGCGGCTTATTATTTTTGCTTAAAAAGTCTTATAATAGAAAATATAACAAACTACTTAAAAGAGTCTGACTTGAAGTGTAATAAAAGGGGCTCTGAGTGGGAGCTTAAATGTATTGTTGTTTTGAAATAGCTAGAAAGTAAAGAAAATACTATATAAGCAAATAATCATAAAGTAACTAAAGTCTTAAACTACTGGTTTCCTTCTTTTCCAATGCTTCTAACTTCTGGTGCTGATTACTCCAGTCTTCATTAAATGGCTACCTTCTTCACTTCGTTGCTTCCAAGTCTTGCTTGTGTAATAACATATCTTTTTTCACAACATTTTGTCAACAATATTAGTCAAATCTTAATCAATTTAAGAATAAATCTTTATACACTATTTCTTTATAAATAAACAATATTTATCATAAGATTTTTAATATATTGACATAATTGGGTCAGCTGATTAGTATAAAAGGGCTAATTGGGTCAAATTAGGATGAGGTTGGTTTTACCTCATCAACAAGGAACTTAATGCTATCCTAATTAGTGTTTGTGTGAGGTGGTTGGTTTCTTCTCACTGTTGGTTTTCATTTTCTTGCCCATAGTAGTAAGGGTTTGACATGGTCGCCCTTACTGAACAAACCTTCCAAGATCGTAGGTGGATCTTCTCCTTAATGACACTCTTCTTTTGACATGGCCATGTGGGTGTCTTGAAGGATGCATTTGATTGGATATACATTTTACATTTCCATTCAAGTGCTTTTATGTAAAATGTTATATATATATATATATATATATATATATATATATATATATATATATATATATATATATATATATATATATATATATATATATATATATATATATATATATAGGTCTATGTGATGTATTTCTAGTTGGTTGTTGAACCATTTTTTGGTTGCATATGTGTATCAAGTTGTTGTAGGGAATCAAGTGATGCATATTTGGTCTATAAGGGGATGTGATATGCAATGAACATAGTTCTTGTAAATGGTATGTATTCATGGTAGTCTATAACTATATAGGGGGATGCTTGAGCCTAGCTGTGTATTCTGTCTTGCCACATTTTCTAGTATGAGTGTAATAGGAGTTTGATTAATGTTGTAGCATTATAATGCATTTCAAGCTTTCTTGTAGTGGTCTTACTCTTGTTTCCCATAAGTTAGATGGATGTGTGATAACATTATTTTCATCTCAATCTTTCTTATGATGGTCTTTCTTATGTTACATGTGGGTAATTGACATTGAGATATGATTATTAAGTATGTCCATTTACATGAAGTGTTATCTTTGATTTACAGTGGTGCACATATGGTTCTGTTTCTCAAGAGAGTAGGCACTAGTTTGATTAGTGAAGGTCCAACAACCCACCTTTATTATCTCTCTAGTCCAGTAAGTTTTAGAAGTAAATTAGTTTCCCACATGCTCTCATGATCCAACACATTAACTTAGATAACATCTTAAGTGACCAAAAAATACCTAGATAGTTATAGGATCATGTCATGCATTCTTGAACCTTGCCATTGTGTATAAAAAGTTAAGTGGAGTCATTTGTGGGTATATTATACCGCAATCATCTTTATATGCATATACAAGGTTGTAGTTATTAGCATAATAAGAGGTCTTTCATGCATCTAGTTAGTCTTTGACCTAGTGACAAATTTTGGGTTCAAACATACATTGTCTATAGTTGTGGTTGGCTTAGTCTTGTTCCATCTATTTGATAGATGTCTTGCTAAGGATACCTTTGGGAAATAGCCTCTTGAGTTTAGCTAAGCCCAGAGATCAATATGATCTTACCCACTAATAATAATTGGTTCATTGATGATGCATTCAGATCATGATTCCTTCCCATCACCTATATTGACACTCATTAGCATTAGGTGTTGGTGCAAGCCTCTAGGAATAGTAGACCTATATGATTGAGACATAACAAAATGGCACTATTGCTCAAAATTTTTTACTTTGGATCTTATCTTGAAGGCCTTAGTAACTTGGTAATAAAGTGCTTGCAGTGGTGTGCTTTGTCATGTGCAATGTTGGCATCCTGTCAACTTGCACTAACAAATGGTGCAACAACTAGGGAAGATCTAATGTTGATATTGATTGAAGACTCTACTAGTGGAAGGTGACCCATAATATTTTCTTTCCTTGGTAGTCTCTCTTGCCCCAAGGGTTTCCTCACTTGGTGAAGTGGTGAATCTACTATTAGGAATCTTATGTTTTTTTGTTGTGTTAGTCTGTTAGAAGTGTCACAAAATTGTTTCTTCATGGTGTGGTAGTGTGGAAAGGTATATGCTTCTCCTGATCTTCCTCATGGTAAGATTGTGCTACTTTTGTGAAGAAAAATCTACTTGTGGAGAAGTGTAATGTGTTTCTAACATGTTCTAGACTTGTTACCATGGGTTTTAGATTTGAACATGGTGTAGGATTAATCCCTCAAATGTTATTCCTTATTCCTCTATCCCTACATACTTTTTGATATGTATGACTCTAATTATGATGATGATGCATATTCTTATCGAGGAAGTCATTCTCCAACCCCATGTCTTTCCTAAAGTCAAAATGGACCCTTGCAAAGTTATGATGAACTTGTTTGGTAGTAAAACATGAAAGACAAATCCAAATGATTGAGTCTAGGTTGCATGCCAAAGCCTTTCTTTCTACAACAAAAAGCCCTATTTCTCAGAATCCCATCATTCCCCTTGTTACTACTTATGTGTAGTTAGACCTATCCTAGGTTGACTATCAGATGCAAACAATGACCCAAGTAGAATTGAATCAAATTCCCAAGTTTGATGGGCTGGATGTCATTTAAGGGGAAGCTCATGTTAACACATTATCTAATTTCATTGGGAATTTTTAGTTTGAGGATGAAGACATGAGGAGGAAGTTCTTTGTTATATATTTATGTGGGAGTGTGCTAAAATGGTTAACTATTTTTCCTCTACATTAATTTTCTTCTTGGAGTGACTTGGCGAATGCGTTTGTCGAAAAGTATTCATTTTGTGCTAACCCTACCTTGCTTGTGTAAAACATGTTGAACATGAAAAGATAAGAGGGAGAATCAAGTCTAGATTTCAATCATAGGTTTGTGGTGGTGCATTCCATCATTCTATGTAAATATAGGCCTAGTATGTTTTCTTTCATTGATTTGGTTTTTGATACATATGAGGATGGCCTAAGTGTGGTGTTGAGAGAAATAAAACCCACTAGCCTATGATAGGCATATGTGTTGATTGACAACATGGAGGAAACAAGAGATGAATATGTGCAAGGGTTGTCAACTTTGTAGGCTCAAATTAAATATTTGTTGTGTGTAGTAAATGTTCAAGTGATTAAAATTGTTGGTTACTATTTAGAGATGGATGGGAATGATAGTGTGACATTATGGGATAGGTGTATTTCTAGTGATGACATTATTTGTACTGATTTTCAGTTGGATGATTCATCCCCCAAAGATGAGAATGATGATGAGTGTGTTAGTGCTAATTCAAATAAACAAGAAGAAAACTATCTATTTGAAGAGGTCCCATGTTTTGTCCCTCTTGGTGGCAGTGAAGTTGATTTCCCTACCATGTGTGCCTATTGTCATGAGTGTGCAATCAAAGTTTCTTCACTGCGAATTTAGTATCCTAATAGAACATGAGATGATGACTTATACGATCAATCCTTCACTCTTGAAGGATTGTATGGTATTGAAGATGATGCTATAGGCATTTGTAACAAGGAGGTTGTCCATGGTGTGTCTTGTGACAATGCTCAAAATTTTCCTCATGTTTTGATGACTTATACACTAACTTGTATAAGTTAGATGATATCATAGCTCAAAGAATTAGCCCCTATGGCTATAATGACATGAGCTTCAATGGAAACTTTTTTGGATGTCCCTGTAGATGTGGATTCTCCTTTTACAACATTCTCTTGTACTTGCATGTAGGGAGAGGATGAAGATAAAGTTGGTTTCTAGTCTTCTTACAACAATTTTTATGGCATAGATGGTTGCGGAGATGAATTCAAAATAGAGAGATAATGTGATGGATTTAATCCATTATTTAAAGTGCCTTGGTTTGATTCTTATGTTGATGATGATGAAGAGGTGGGTTACATGTTTGATCCAAGTGTGGAAAGGTCCATTAGCATATGTGAAGATCTTGCATTCTTATTGCAAGTCATCCAAGGGCCTACTGTAAATGTGAATGAATATGAAGATCCCCTTTATTATGAAGGTCATGCTTCTAATTTTGAGGGTGATGGTGATGTTCTAGAGTTAAAATCTTTCAAATGAATCTAGCATATAGGAGAAAATGATGTTGAGCTACAATGCACATATGAACCTAAAGATCAATTTGTGGCAGCTCAACTTGGTTGTATACTTGAGTTTGAGATGCATGATTGTGCTCTTCCTTGTGAAGATCAACCTTGTAGGCAAGTATACTTTTTAGTGCCTTGTGAGTTCAAGATGTTTAGTTTTTTTCTTGAATCACTTGGTGGTGGTGAGAACTAGGTGGATGAGATTGGCATGGGCTATGAGAGTTTTCTCCTTCCTATGCAATTGGATTGGGTTGTTGATCATAGTGGGTAGGAGGTATCTTAGCCTTGGCTTGATGCCTTTTGTGTTCTTAGTTGACACATGCTCGCCTACATGGTGGATGTAATTTGTTGTGGCTCGATAGTGGACACATCTTCTATTGAAGGATGTTCAACTCCTTTCAACTAATATTTGATAGCTTAGGAAATATGATTGCAACACTTTATCTATGACCTTGTAGCATGGATCTTCTTTAGAGGTTCATAACTATAGCTACAATGAAATTTTATTTGTGGCCATATCTTTAAGTTTCCTTTGTGCCTTCATGTCATTGGTTGCAAGTTGTGTGTGTCTTATACACACATTCCTTTTTTCTGTCTTATTTTTTTAACTTTTCCCCCTTTGTTCCTTTTTTTCTTTTTGATTTTACTCCTAAAGATATATTCTAGATTCTTGCTATGCCTATAGGGGGAACACATCCCCAACTCTAGCTAATTTTGGATTATGCCCAAAATTCATGCCTATACTTGGTGTTTCCATCAATGTGGTGATTTCCTATTTACCCAAGTGCCTTATGTAGGTCCTCTTTTGTGTTCTCCCTTCATCACAACTCATCAAAATACTTTACCTTTCACTTGCGGTGATTTTTGGTGGAATGTCCCTTTTCCTTGGTTTCCTTCCTCGAGTCTTGTAGCATCTCATTTCTTCTTGTTGTCTCTTCCTGGCACTTCTCCTACTTGCTTTGAGTGCCACATGTGCTCCTAACTAGTTCATACTCACCACAAAGGGATTATGCCTTATTTATTTACCTTTATTTCCTTTCTAGTTGAACTTCATGCTTGTGGTTATCTCTTTTGGCTTGTCATGGTTGCACATGATCTTGAAGGTATAATTATGTGTTGCGGTAGTCACCCTTGATCTCTTGGTCTTCTATGGTGGGTTTCTTCTTGCTATGATAGGGATATCTTCCTAGTCCTTTTAGTGGCTCAAACATTTATCATGGTAGATCTTGCTTTCTTTATAGTCGTTTGATTTGTCCTTGGCTACATCTTGGTGGTGTGGTGGTGCTTCTCTTTGTAGAAGCTAGTTCTTTCTACAGTGGAAGTGTTATGCTCACATTGTTTCTCTCTAGCCTATACCGTGTGTTCTTTTTCCATGATATTCATTCTTTCTATTAGTGGTTCCATATGGATGTATGTTGGTTAGTGTGGTACTTGGATCCCTATGTTGTGGTCGTATGTGCTTTATTAGTCATGCATCTTTTGCAATGGATTGACATGTTGATGTGGTAGTGTGTTTGGGTTTTTAATGTGCAGAGGATGTAGGATTGCTTAAAGTTTCATGTTTCTTCTTCTCAGTGTGATTTGATATTTATCCATGTTTCTTCCACCATTTTATCTTCCTTTCTTCCACATGGACAACTCGCATTCATACAGGGTTAAATCTCTTAACCTACCTTGTCATTCACTGTTCACTCTCACATTCCTCTTGGACATTTGGAATACAAAAATTATTTCTAGTTCATGAGTGCTTGAAATGTCTCCTCATCCTTAGAATTTCTCCTAAGATTGTTTGTAGGTCCAAAATGACAGGTATGATCTAATGTTCTTCTTGAGCCTCATGCTTGTTCTTCGCAAGTTGTTTCATCTTCTCCCTTCCTCCTTTATATGACAAGGGAATTAATGCTATCATAATAAGTGGTTGTGCATTATGGTTGGTTTCTTCTCATTATTGGTTGTCATTTTCTTTCCTGTAGTAGTAAAGGTTTGGTTTGGTCACCCTTATTAAATAGATCTCATGTGATCCTTGGTAGATCTTCTCCCCAACAACACTCTTCTTCTAGCATGGCCTGTTGGATCTAGGGCATACAACTGAGAGGGGGGGGGTGAATCAGTTGTGTAAAACTTCTTCTTCTTTCAAACACTTGATTCTTTATTGTTAGTTAGCAGCATATCAAATAATCATCCATGGAAGCATAATACATAAACACAAGAGCAGATAAGCATCAACACATTGAACACCAAGATTTTGACGTGGAAAACCCGGTTAAGGGAAAAACCACGGGGTGATTAACCCAAGAATTATTCTCTGTTAGAAGAATAAAGAAAAATGAATGGCACATGCCAATAAGGGCTCACTGCCCGAGCACACTGCTCACAAAGAGGCCCACTGCCTACAAGGAGACACACTGTCTACAAAGTGATAAAAATCACAGTCTTGAACTGGAGAATGACATCTCTACCATGTCCGGATCAGTTCCAATTAAGCCCAAAAATCTCTGCTCTGCCTTTCACACGTTTCTTCGCTATGCCACACTCATCCACACACCACACTTTGAAATGAACTCACAAACCGTTATTTATACAAGACATCGACTTAGGAACAAACATCTAAGTCGGCAAACAACCATAAGAGTATCCGCAAGATGAATAACACATCCGGTCGGCCACCACAAGAACATTCGCAGGATGAACAACTCACCCGGTCGGCTAAACAGAGCAAGAACTTCATCCGGAAGAATAACTTCAATTCCGGGCTCTACCATCAATGCGGACCAACAACACAACCTAAACGTGATCCAAGAACCTTCACAAGCCTGTCTGAATGTCCGGATACATCCGCACTTCCTCTACTTACTGGGATCTCTTGTCTTCCTCATCCGGAACTTCAAGAACACAGTCTGTCGCCACTGTCATAATGCAAGAGGTACTTCCGGACCTCCAAATCATACACAAATCAGGATGACACATCACAAGGACATCCCAAACACTCCGTCCAATCCGCAGATTAGGATAATACAATTCCGGACCTCACCGGACCTTTTTGTGATCCTCTGTCACCTCTGGATACTTGCCGGAACCGGTTCTATACCGACAGCCACAATTCCTTCAGATCTTCATGCGAACCTCTGAAATCTTAACTGAAGCATCTCAAGACTCATATCTACTAACCCTTTAATCCGCATCCTCCGGTTCTCATCCTATACAGTACATTTGCCTTCTTCTCATCACTGTTCTTCACTGTTCCTGACTGAGGCTAATTTTCTCAATATCCTCAGCACACAGCTCATCAAATCCTTCTTGTTAATGCAATATGAGTATGTTGACATCAATGACAACACTGGCTCACCTCATACTTGCAACATGGCCATGTGGGCATCTTAGAGGATGCATCTAATTGGATATGCATTTGAAATTTCCCTACAAGTTCCTTGATGTAAAATGCTATATATACAGGCCTATGTGATGTATTTCTAGTTGGTTGTCAAGCTAATGTTTTGGCTACATATGTGTCTTAGGTTGTTGTAGGGCATCAAGTGATGCATGTCTAGTCTATAAGGGGATGGGATATACATTGTAACTCATAGGAAGGTTATGCAATGAACACATTGCTTGTAAATGGCATGTCTCCATGGCATTTTGTAACTATTCTAGGGGGTACTTGAGCCTAGCTATGTATCCTCTCTTGCCACATTTTCTAGTATGAATGTAATAGGAGTTTGATTAATGCCACAATATTATAATGCATTGCAATATTTCTTTTAGTGGTCTTACTCTTGTTTCCCATAAGTTAGATGGATGTGTGACAACATTCTTTTTATCTCAAGCTTTCTTGTGATGGTTATTCTTATGTTACACATGGGTAGTTGCACATTGAGATCTGATTATTAAGTATGTCCATTTACATGAAGTGTTATATTTGATTTGTGGTGGTGTACATCTAGTTACATTATGCTCTGTAGGTGTATCCTCTTCTCCCTTGCATTATTTTAATTGTATTTCCTAGTAGAGTAGGCATTGGTCTAAATTGTGAAGGTCCAACAATTTTTATTATCTATCTGGTCTAGTTAGTTTTAGGAGTAGATTATTGTCCCACATTCTCTCATAATCTAGTGCATTAACTCAAGGAACATCTTAAGTGAACTCAAACTACCTAGATGGTTAGAGGATCATTTCATGCATGCCTACACCTTACCATTGTGTATGAAAAGTTAAGTGGAGTCATTTGTGGGGATATTATACCGTAGTCATATTTAGATGCATACACAAGGTTGTAGTTATCATATTAATAAGAGGTCTTACATGCAACTAGTTAGTCTTTGACCTATTGAAAAAATTTGGGGTCAAGCATACATTATGTATAGCTATTGTTGTTTTAGTCTTGTTCCATATATTTATAGATGTCTTGATAAGGATACCTTTGGGAAACACCCTCCCAAGTTTAACTGAGCCCAAAGATAAAGACGAGATTACCCACTCATAATAATTGGTCCATTCATGCCACATTCTAATCATGGTACAAGCCTCTAGAAATTGTGGACTCATGTGATTGAGAGCCAATAGTAGTAATTTTGGATTTTTTGTGGTCTAAGCATGTGTTTCTAGGTGGAAAAGGCACTATCTACTCTTCAAATATTTTCACTCATTTGGATGTTCCCCTTTGGTTGGAATCTTTGGAAGGCCCCACTTGACAATTGCTCATGACACGTCGTGGAAATTGAAAAGTCACAATTCCATGAGGGAACTTAGGATGGTGGGCCATTTGCATGTTGCTTATTTAATTTACATGTTTGAACTTTATTTTCAGTCCAATATACTTGAATTGGGTGACCATGTGTGGAGTTGCGAATTGAGGATAATCTTGCATGCCTTGTATTAATTCTAGTGATGAGGTGGAAGTAGTTATAATTTGACTAAATTTATTCTTTCTTTGAACCAATAAATATGGTAACACACTTGGAGAGAGAATCATTGTGGGGGTGGCAGTGATTTGTGGTAGTCTTTTGGTATTGAGTACAATGATCATTTTACCTCAGGAGCTTCTATATATTGCAATGATGCAATTGAAGTTCAGCTGATATGAGATAGTTGGTTGGGTACTCATAGATACTTGATAGAATTGGTGAGGCTAGAGTTCTCTCATTTTTAGAGATTATGTGTTGAGACAATTACTCTTGATGAGGTTTCAATAGGAAGACTGAGGAGCCTACACTTGAAGCTAGATGTGAGTTTAGCATGGACTTAATGAGGAGATTATTTGTGCATAGATAAATCTCATTTTCTACTCTTAGTCTAGGGTAAGTGTAGAGGGGGATAAAAAATGGCCAAAAGTCACAATTCTTAAAAACAAGCTCGTGTTATGGACTGTATGCACTTTTTAAATTGTGAGCATGATATAACATTCTCATGTTCTAGTTTAGACCAATAAAATGTCTCCCTTAGGCTTGGAACAAGTTTTAACTTATCAACCCTAAGGGTTGGACATTCAATTTGGGTGCCAAAAACATGTTTTACAACATTAATACAAAGACCAAATAAATGTTGAGCATGCTTTCCATCAGGTTCATGTATTTTAGGATAAAGTTAAAAACACCACTATGATGTAAAGATCTATGTTAGGTTTCTAACCATGGTCTTGATCTCTAATTAGTTTTAGTAGTGTATTTTTTTTCCAAAAACACATTTTTTTTCCTAAAAATACATCTATTTTTTTCTCTAAGTAATTTTCTGCTCATCTAAATTTGAAAAAAATTATTTTCACATTATACGTTCCATTCTACACATATTGGTTTTTTTTAAATTTTTTGATTTGTTTTCTCAAAATTATGGAGGAGCCTACTAATTTTTCTATTTTTCAAGATGTTTCCACTTTAAAATTTAGTAACAAATAATATATTCATAAAAAAATTGGTAAGAAAATATAGCATAAACTATGTGATTCTAGATAACTTTTCACTAAATGGACTTACAAAATACTTAAAAAAGTCAACAATTTAGGGGGACTACACCTTGTGCTATGTTATATTTTTTTGATAAAAACATGACCACTTTGTGTGCTCCTCATATTTCACCCTCTTAATCTCCACCATTTAAAAAAATAGAAGTTTAGAAACTTAATTTTGAGCATTACTAATCTTGTTCTTATCTCATCTTGAAAATTTGAGCATAGGTATCTTGAATTACTCATTGAAGCTCATATTTTGTTGATTTTAGGGAAAAAGTCGCCACTCTTGACCCCCTCTTTTTCCCTCATCTCCATTCACTTACCCTCTAGTTGAAAGAGAATCATCTGATAGGTATTACCCACCTTGTTTTTAGATGCATTTTGTTTTGTGCTTTGTCTTCTCATGCGAATGAGTCTTGAGCTATGAATGTTAGTTCTAGAGGGCTTGTTTGAGGTTTACTTGGCATAATTTCTTTTTCCTTTCTCTCCTTAAGTATATGAGTTTATTATGAGGACAATTTTGAGGAGTGCAAGGGATAGTTTTGGGCATGTTCCCTAGTTTTGGGAATGGATGTTTTCTATGATCTTCCTTCAATTTGAGAGGCTTACATCCTTGCTAGTTTATTAGTGTATTGTTATGTTTGACCTTTGGTTAAATAGTTAGATGTTGAGGAGGCTTTTCTATTTAGGGTTTTGGAAGGAGATCTTACTTGTCATAGATTTAGCACTTTGAGGTATTGGTAGAAGGACATGTTATGTGGTATTATTTTTACGTTTTCTATCTATGGTCTAGTGCTTCTTCTTGGAGGTTTGTGTTCATATGACATTAGAGTTGAGGTTTGTGTGGAGCTATTGTGATCACCATGTTTGTTGTCATTTATTGTTATTGCACTTCATTATTTTTTTAGTAATAGCATGGAGGACGTTTAATCTCTATCATTTGTGATGATAAATTGGGAGAAATATTGAGATTAGTGGTGAGAGAGTTAATTTTTAGTAGTTTAGTTTGTAATCTTACAAATCATTATGTGTGTTTCTTGATATTAGATGATATTGATGACATGAGCCACACCCTTCTTGTAAGTGTTGATTGGTGGAATTTTGGATGCATTGATCATTTTTAGATTTGACGTGACCCATGTAGTGGAAGTCCTAAGATGTATATGTGTCCTTTTTTGGATGTTCTCATTATATTGCAATGTTGAAGGTCTTTAAGACTTATTTGTGCAGCATAGTGTATATATTGGGACTTGTGATTATGGATTGGGTTGGATATGTTGATGGAAAAAGGTCTATCTATGATGATTAGTATACCTTGGTTTCAAGATATTTTAGAAACTAGATGTGGTTGCTATTCCAACTATTGGTGAGTTCTTGGGAGCTACACAATAATATTTTTAACCATTGGATTTGGTGTTTGTGTTTGGATGTTGAGTTGAGGTACGGTTCAATGATGTTTCTATGTGATAGTTAGTGTGTCATCACCTTTGGATAGGATCTTATCCTTCATGCATTAGCATGTTAGAGGATAATAGGGTTTTGATAAGGTGGCTACCCTAGTTGTTGTTATAGGTATCTTGATGGAGGACATAGGTGTTTAGATGGTACACATTAGCTATAAGGATTGTTCCCTTTATGATTGAGTTTACTTTTGACCTCTTATGCAATGTATACAACAAGTGGGAGAATGTTGGGAAAGGTGCGTTGTACACCTTGCATATTAAAAAAGTTAATAATGTAAAATAAATATTTAATTGTGGTGCATCAAGATGTGGATACCACATGGGATAGGAATTCTTGCAAATACTTGGCTTCTGAATTATGTTCAAATAATAATTATTAGATCCAATTAGGAAAAATATTTTATTTTGGGGTCACAGTTTAGTGAGCTCATGGTCTTGAGGCACATGGTTTATGTAATACCACTTAGTAGTTTTGTGCAAGCTTGTTCTATAAAATAAAGCACATGAGCAGTTGTTGAGGTTGGATTGAGCATCTCTTGTAGGTTACATATATGATTAGAGAAATCATGGATTGGGATGTGTGGCTACATGGTTCTCATTTACATGTTCACATGGAGGAGTGCAATTGATTTGCTTGTGTTAGGATTAGCTATGGAGGTAGCTATCCCAGGATCAAGATGCCTAAGAGCTAATCACAAGAATCAAAGAAGATCACCATGATAGAATAATATTCTATACAAAAGATAATGAGATGATACAATATTAATGATACAATGAGAAGCCTTGGTTATATAGACCAAGGTTGAGAGCTAGGATGTTGTAGTCATGTGACAAGTGTCACATTTCAATCATATGTGACAACTAGAGGATAGGATGCCAACTAGATCACATGTGTAGGATAAGACAACTATCAACACCTAGCAACAACTAGACACAACTAGAAACAACTAGAAACATCTAGTAGACTCACTAAGTCAACTTAACATGTGAACATGTGTGTGGGTATTGTTTAACTAATAAATAGTTAAATAATATGAATTATCCACACAAGGGTAAACTAGATAGGTAATAACCCTGTTCACACCAACAACTTGATGCTTCAGAGGCCTTACATGGAGACTCTTCAAGTGTATTGTTATCTTGATATTGAGATAATACATTGAGTGTGTGAGTGATTTCAAAGGATAGGTTTTCCCTTGAAAGGTTTTTCCTAGGGTGCATTTGGTGTTATCTTGTGGTATGCTTTGTTATTCTTTTTCATTGATGATTTTATATACTTGTTTTATATTTGTTTCTCTCATGAGGGTTATGTAGAAATAACATATTTTGTTGCAATTTCCTTTTAGAATTGTTTTCATCTCATATGGAGACAAGTTCTCTTAGGTAAATCCTTGGAAATGTGTACATAAGATAAAAATAATAGGTGAAGGCCCTAGTATGTATATTTGTTGCTCCTTTTTTTGCACCAAATGGAGATGTGTCACTATTAATTTATTTTTGATGCTCCAGGATGAGATAATTCCAAATTATTCCTTTATTATACTTGATGATTAAAATAAATAAATTAAATGCTTTTAAATACTAACACATGACATCAAATTGCACCAAATGTGTGTTTTATTAGCTTAAGATAGGAAGGTGAATGGATCCATTTGGTAAAATTTGAATTTAAATTTTACAATAGAAGAAGATAAGTTCATGACTATAGGGTTACCCCCATGATAACATAACTGTCCAAATGTGGGTAAATAGTTAGATCCATATGGCTAACAACTATATTGAGGTAGGTGCATAGATGAATGTGATTAATATGGTAGATAAGGTGATTGTATAGAAGTGTGTGTGTGTGTGTGTGTGTGTGTGTGTGTGTGTGTGTGTGTGTGTGTGTAAGTATATGGTAGGGATAAATGTATAGGGACATGTGTGTATATGAATGGATAAAAAGATAGGGGAATGAGCCCAAACTTGCACAAGATTGTGTTGACAAGAGACACTATATGGAATCATGATTGTTGTCATTGATGGCAACAAAGTTCATCCCACACATCCGTAGGTCATGATATGTCTCTACCGGAAGTCATAGTGAAGAATGTTGTGGTTCGATAAACAGGAACAGAGTATGTGGCGAGGTTCGACAGGCAGGTCCGGATCCCTCAGAGAAAGTATCTTGGTGAAATGCAGATTTGGGGAAGTCAAGAGGAGTATCTTGACTGATAGATTCTGAGGTTTGAGCCTCCGGTGTGAAAAAGATAAAGAGATATGAATGTTTGAGTGTCAGGTTCTCATGTGACAGTGTGAACAGAGAAAGAACTGACTGGCAGAACATCAGACATTATTCCAGATGTGTTGCTGATGTTGGTAAAGGTTATGAAGGCATGAATTATGTTTAGCTAACATAATTAATGATTTCCACAAGTATATCATTGATCTACATTACCTGGTGTGCAAGGATTCAGCTGACAGATCAAGTTTGTGAAAAGATTGACTATTCTGGGTGCCGACTAGAAAGGTGATGAAATCACTTTTGCGGATATATATACACGATGGATTTAGTTGTGAGAATAGTGTGTAATTATTATTGATGTGTGAGTAAAAGTAGAGCAAAGTAGAAACAGTAAGGAGGGTCCGGTATGTGAAAGGAAAGTAGCATAAGAGAAGAGGAAAGATGAAGTGCAACAGATCAGTGTACTGAGCCTAACCAAAACTGAACCCCAGCACATGTGGATGCTACCAATCAGTTCAAGTATTGTATAACACTCTTTTGTAGATAGTGTGTCTCTTGTAGGTAGTGTGCCTTCTTGTGAGCAGTGTGCTCGGGCAATGAGCCCTAATTGGCAAGTGCCATTTTGTATTTCCATTCTTCTAACAGAGAATACAATCTTGGGTTAATCACCTCGTGGTTTTCTCCCCTAACAGGGTTTCCATGTCAAAAATATTGTGTCATGTGTATTTCCATTTCATGATTATGTTTGCTCATTTGGATTAATGTTACATTGATTATTAATAAAGTTCAGAAAGTAGAAATAATTAGGATAACTGATTCACCCCCCCTCTCAGTTATCAACAATTGGTATCAGAGCTAAGTTCCTCCTAACAGAGCCTAACAGTTTGAGGAAGATCTGGGAATTCAAATGGATGCATATGGTTTAAGGGAGCAACTCAAGACTACCCTTGATGATCTTGAATAGTCACTCTGAAGTCAATGAATTAAAGGAAAGACTCAAACAGGCTGATGATTTCATGAGAGAACTAAAAGACAAATTAAGTCTCTCTATGAAAAAGAGAAAGGAGCTACTTCAGCAATTGGCAAGATAAGGTGAAGCAAATAATGCAAATGAAGAGTTGAAGGAAAAAACTGAGTTGTGTGAAAAGTTATCAAAATAAATCATTATGGTAAGACATGAAATGGAATCAGGAGTCATGAAGTTTACCCAAGAAGTTGAAGAGAAAAGAAAAACTGAAGATAATCTAAGACAATCTCTCAAGGAGAAATCAAAAGATTGCCACCAGATGGATAGAATTATCAGACATCTTGAATCTGATCTTGAAGATGCTAAAGATAATGAAGAAAAACTTGAGGATCAAATTATCTCTCTCAAAAGGGATCTTCAAACAACAAATGAGTATAAAGAGAAATTCAAGATAAGTTCTGCTCAACTTGAAGTTTTTCTTGGAAGTCAAAAGAAGGTAGATGACAAGTGTGGTTTGGGATATGAGAAAGGAGAAAGCTTCAGATCCGGTCAGAAGAATTTTGGATCAGAAAATCCATGCAACAAGCCTAGAAGACCTTCGGTAAGACATCCTAATGCTCAAAGATATCCATCCTTCAATGGATACTGCCACAACTGTAATCACTTTGGTCACAAAGCTAATCAGTGCAGAAAGAGAATGAATCAGACTAATTCATCTTTCTCTGGACAGTGTTTTAACTGTAAAAGGTATGGTCACAAATCTCATGAATGCAGAAATATGCAAATGAACAAATCATTCAATGGTAGATGCTTTGCATGCAATAGAATAGGTCATATGGCTAATCAATGCAGATAAAGAGGATATCAGTTAAATATGCAAAGAAATGTTGTTTGCCAAATCTGCAATAGATCCGGTCATAGTGCAAAAATTTGTAGAAGCAAGAATTAGGACAAAAGAGGTCTGGTATATCATAATCAGAATCAAGATAAGGGTAAACAAAAGGTGAATGCAGATGAAGTTAAAAGTGAGATGAACAAGATTTGGGTGACGAAAAGTACATAGAATCTAGAGGTTGGATCCGCACCAGACTCTGGTGCTGATATTCCTTCTGGAAATTAAGAAGTGAGCTTTGGCTCAGGACGAGACACAAAGAAAACCTTGTTCCCCCAGCCAGTCAACCGGTGCCAGAACTGGCACAAGAAGAGTTGCGGATTGTAGGGTTCATAAGGGCAACATCCAAACAAACTATGGTAAAGACTTGGAAGATCCGCATGATGTTTAAAGATCAGGATTGATCTAGTTCTCCAAGTCATCTGAATAAGGCAAACTAGAATAAATTAGGTCGAGCATTTATTGCAACCTAATATTAGGGTTTGCGGAGCAATATAAGGGTTTTTTCATTAATCACTTGTTCATTCTACATTCAAGAAGAAACGAAAAGTGAAGCTCTGCAACAAAATTCCACAACTTCATCAAAGATCATTTGCAGAAGTTAATTCATCTAGAAATCAATCCGGCCAACAGCGTGAAACTGAAAGGCGCAAAAGGTATTTTCTATTCTCAATATCTCTCTACAAAGCTTTGAAAGATGCATACTCTGAATATAGTAAAGATCTTTGATAGGCCCCGCCCTGAATTCAAGAAACATCCATACAAATCATTGGATGTAGATCCCCTAGGAGCATTCTCTAGTGTTCCGCATGGCATTTTGCACACAGAAGACATTAGGGTTTACATACATGCAAATATTGAAGAGTTTGGGGAATTCAAACTGAGAGACATCTATCACAAACAATTGATAGATGATACTTTTGAGCTTAAACCAGAATATAAGGGCATCCAGGAGAAACATTTTGATCAGTTCATTCATTTCCCCTGTTTTGAAGAAGATGAATGGGTCTAGTATGTATTGAGTAGGGTGCATGATAACTTCCTATGACTGAACAAACCTTGCAAGATCACAAAGGAGGCAATTAGGGTAGTAACTGGTTTATACTCCTCCGGAGGGATACCTGTCCTTAAATCTGTCAAAAACAACATTGTAACTGAGGCCACCGAATCAAAATTTGATAAGAGGGCAATGACCATTGAAGATATTACTAACTTGGATGTCAAGTTTGCATCTATGATAATAGGATACAAGATATATCACTCCAGTAGGGAGAATTCAGTATCCGGAATTGCAGTATATACTGCTTATGAGATGCTGAGAAAGAATGCAGAATATGATCTCTGTGAACTTCTTTTGAGCCAACTAATGGAAAACATATAGAAAATCAAAAAGGACAAGAAGAATTCCTTTAAATATGGTGGACTAATACTATGTCTATTTTTCTACTTCATGAATGAGCTACCCGGATCAAATGGATGGGTATGGCAAAATGATTCAGATCAGAGACTACTTGCATGAACTTGGGGATGCTAAGGCACGAAATACAGCTCTGTGGGGTTACTTCAAGCAATTTCAAAATACAATGCAAATCAGAGAAAGAATCCCCAAATTAGTAGTTGAGAAATACAAGGATACAGTGTGCTTCATGGTAGACATTGATCAATGCCTAATGGAGGTAGTAGAGCCAGGGACAGTCTGGATCTTGCCTATGGGGTATGAAGTTGATAAACAAATTGTAGAGCTGCATGTTTAACACATGCTCAGTCAGCCAAAGGACTCAAAAGCAGAAAGATTTGGAACCTTTGAGGAGCTGAGTGTAAAGATTCATGTGCAACTCAAAGAACCTGAAATCAAGAGGAAGGTGAGAAAAGAAGTAGAAAATATTGCCCAAGGCCTTGGCATCTCAAAGGAGGCACTTGATGCCCACAAGAAAAAGATGGAAAGGGCTAAGGAAGAGAAGAAAGAGGCAGAAAAGAAAAGCAAGGAAAGTGCTCCAGTAGAAACCTCCACTCGGACTAGATCATCTAAGAGATCTGCACCTGCCACTGCCAAAAGCTCAAGGGCATCTAAACCAGAAGCACAATCATCCGGAAAAGGAGAAAAGAGAACAAAGAAAAAGGCAACAAGGTCCTATGTTAGCCTAAAAGATGATGAGGAGACCGAATCAGATGAGGAGATAAGGAAAATGAAGAAGAAGAAGAAATCATTCGGTGAACATTCTACCGGTCAAGGAGAAGAAGAGAAGGAAGAGGAATTTGCTGAAAAACCCACTCTATTCTTGGACGTTGTAGTAAAAGTAGTTATTGTGGATGGGAACCTGCAACCCTTAACAGAATTTTATGATGAATATAATGAAGCAGATAAAAAGATTCTGGAGGAAGCCACAGTTCAGTTTTTGAACACTTACAACAAAGCTTTTATTGAAATAATCTCTCTAATTCCCAAAAGCTTAGAGAAAAGGCTTGAAATGAGGAAGAACAATGCTCAAGCAAAAGACCTCGAGATCCAGGAACAGGTCGCCATTCAGCTCTTCCCTTCAATCACTCCACAGCAAATGAATATGATCTTTAAAGAGTGCAAGGATGAGTTCCGGAGCAAAGCCAGGATGAATCAACTCATGCTTGGTGAAACCGATAGAGTGGCAAAAGAGACTGAAGAGATTCTCTGAAATACTCTTAAAAAGTTCAACATTCCCATCACAAAGGACTCTGGTAAAGACAAGGGCTCAGAATCCTCTATTCCAGAAGAGGTGGCTCATGAACAAACAAATATCTCTCCTCCGGTTTCCCCTACAGCTTCCGGATCTAAAGGAGAAGATAGAATATAGGAGAAAGAAGCAGGAGTGAAGGAAAAAGAAGTTGACAGTACCAAGGTTGCAGAGGAAGAGAAGACCCCAACAGAGGAAACCACAACTGATAGTGGTAAGAATGCAAGAGAGAAAGCTCCAAGGGATAGCCCTCAGAATGCAGAAGAGAAGAAACATCTGTCTCCGGCAAGAGACACTGCAAAAATTGTCCAAGAATTCCTGAATAAAGAAATAATGGAGATTGATGAACTGGAGCTTCTACAAGGACCATTTAATTTTGATTCACTTTCTCTGGTACAGACAATGAAGATAGCCTCATTCGCTAATGCAAAGGCTAAAGAAAAACTCCTAAAGTCTCACATGGAAGACTGTGAGTTGATAGAAGCTACTTCCGGAGTGCTAGAAAAGATTATACCATTGTTTTAGAAAGATCCCACAGCCTCCTCTTCTGGTAATCTCAAAACTCTAGTCAGTAGTGTTAGTACACATTTTGATTCTCTAGAGAAGTCAGCTGAAGAAAAGGTCCAGAAGGAGTTTTTGAATAAGAGATTCTCAGAGATACAAGGGTTGATCATTAATGATAGAAGGAATATGAATATTGGGATAAAGAGCTTAGAAAATGCTCTTATAGATGGCGGAAATGTATACAAATTTTGTATTTCATGGTCCAAAGCAATAGTAGAGATTGAGAAGAAAATAAAAGAGCAAGAGGATAAACTACTAAGTTCGTCTCAAAGTTTTGATCCTCTCTCTTCCTCCATAGTCAATCAAGAGTGTCAGACTATTGCAATCACAAATGCAATAAAGAATTTTGAGAAGGAAAAGAAGAACATAATTAGCCGGATGGGTGAACTTAGAAGAATCATTATCCCTAAGTTAGAGGCCATGCATGAGGCCATAAGTGATGCTCAGACTACCGCCCAAACCAATGATCCGACAGATCTTAAGCAAGCAGAAGCTTTTGTATTTTTGTTGAGTGGTCGCATTTCAGATTTGGATAGAATGAAGAAAAGTTGGGCTACAGAACTCGTCCAATTGAAGACATCCTTTGCAGACATTCTTCAGTTTATGTGAGTATGTAATATGCGGCTAAGTATAGTTAAAATTTTTGAAACTTTTGGTATGTAGACCCTACCCTTTGCCATTGATGTCAAAGGGGGAGTGAAGAGCAGTGAAAAATGAGGAATCCAAGTAAGGGGGAGCTCCAGAAAATGTATATATATATATATATAAAAAAAACAGAGCATCAGCCAAGGGGGAGCATAGTGTAAACACTTAGTCATTTTTCACTAAGTGTTGCCATCAATGCCAAAGGGGGAGATTGTTGACAAGAGACACTATATGGATTCATGATTGTTGTCATTGACGGCAACAAAGTTCATCCCACACATCTGCAGGTCATGATATGTCTCTACTGGAAGTCAGAGTGAAGAATGTTGTGGTCCAGTAAACAGGAATAGAGCATGTGGCGAGGTCCGACAGACAGGTCCGGATCCCTCAGAGAAAGTATCTTGGTGAAGTGCAGATTTGGGGAAGTCAAGAGGAGTATCTTGACTGATAGATTCCAAGGTTTGAGCCTCCGGTGTGAAAAGGATAAAGAGATATGAATGTTTGAGTGTCAGGTTCTCATGTGACAGTGTGAATAGACCAAGAACTGACTGGCAGAACATTAGACATTATTCCGGATGTGTTGTTGATGTTGGTAAAGGTTATGAAGGCATGAATTATGTTTAACCGACATAATTAATGATTTCCACAAGTATATCATTGATCCACATTACCTATTGTGCAAGGATTCAGCCAACAGATCAAGTTTGTGAAAAGATTGACTATTCCGAGTGCCGACTAGAAAGGTGATGAAATCACTTTTGCGAATATATATACACGATGGATTTAGTTGTGAGAATAGTGTGTAATTGTTGTTGATGTGTGAGTAAAAGTAGAGCAGAGCAGAAATAGTAAGGAGGGTCCGGTATGTGAAAGGAAAGCAGCATAAGAGAAGAGGAAAGATGAAGTGCAGCAGATCAGTGTATTAAGCCTAACCAGAACTGAACCCCAGCACATGTGGATGCTACCAATCAGTTCAAGTATTGTATAACACTCTTTTGTAGACAGTGTGTCTCTTGTAGGCAGTGTGCCTTCTTGTGAGCAGTGTGCTCGGGCAGTGAGCCTTAATTGGCAAGTGCCATTTTGTATTTCCATTCTTCTAATAGAGAATACAATCTTTGGTTAATCACCCCGTGGTTTTCTCCCCTAACAGGGTTTCCACATCAAAAATATTGTGTCATGTGTATTTCCATTTCATGATTATGTTTGCTCATTTGGATTAATGTTACATTGATTATTAATAAAGTTCAGAAAGTAGAAATAATTAGGATAACTGATTCACGCCCCCCTCTTAGTTATCAATAGATTGCACCATTTTTCAACATGTACATTTATCAAGATATTTTCTAAAAATGCACAAAAAATGAAATGGAAAATGGCATGGATGTGAAAATTTCACCATTACAAGTATTTAGATAAAAATAATTTTATGTATATTAGTGAATATAGATCTTACAAAATAATGTACATTTGTGAGCAACTAAATAATAAGAGAAAGTACAAAATACATGTGGAACATTACAATGTGAGGAGATATATGAAGTAGAATATATCTAATCATTTTGTTTTTAGACGTTATCTTACTATGAAATTCAGTGGTGGCTTTTTTGACTCTTCAGAGATTTGTATAATTTTCTCTAAAGCTTTAGGGCTTACAAGGATTAAAGATGTTTGATCTTCACCAATGTTTAGCCAAACACTTTTCTTCCATAATTCTCTACACTTGGAGGATTGCTTCTTTCAATCACCTTGTTTCTTCTTCAAGATTGAGTAGGAAGTGACCTCATGATAGGCTTATAAATATGATGAGAACTATGAGGCATTGAAGGATATGATTTGATTTCATATATTTTTGTTTTGGGCTTATTTTTATTATACTTTGGGTTTTGTTGAGTTAGATTTCCATTCCCCATTCCTTATTTTTCAATATATTGAACTACAATTCTAGAAGCCAATTTTGAAACTTTCACAAATATTAATATCATTATCAATATAAAGTAGATGGTAAAAGAAGAACGATTCCCCATACTTCTAGGGGACATGAAGGTGGGATGATAATGAAACATTTATTTTAATACAAAGAAGAATAATTATCACTATTTTTTATTGTAAAAAGTGTTAAGTAGTAATTTTTATACCTAATTTTAATTTGTTCTTATAATTTTTTGTAAAATAATTTATTTATAAAAATAGTATTATTTTATAATAAATTATTGAATATAATTATTTATAACAAATGTTAAATAATTAAATTAGCTGACCTATTAGCTAAGTCAGGGACTAACACCAACCCCCTAAGGTGTTGGAAAAATATAGATAATCTCCCTCTTAGAATTATTGCTAGTATTCAGAAGGAAGCGATCCTCTAATTTTGTTTGTCATCATGATTATAAGTAATGCTTAGTGTTGGATTATTTCTCTCTTATCTATCTTCGAGGGGAGATGTGACTTAAATAATAAACTAGAAAACCACATCAATTTCTACTTGGTGACGTGGAAGATGGATGGCCACGTAGAGTATGATAACTGCAGATGGGAGCAATATAGGCGTATTGATGGATTTAGTAAGTCTTTTCAGCCACCTCCAAATATGATGGCTGGGAATGGATCATACAAGCTAAAATCTGAAAGCATTTATGACTTGAACGTGTGCAGAGAAGTGAAGGACAAGCATGGAAAAATGAGCAAAGATTTAGAAATAATATTTTTTATTCTCCTTTCTAGACTATTCAACTATCTCTTCCATTGGCTTTGAAACTATACTTACAGTCTGGGGTTTGATAGCAAAATGGGTGGCGATAAGGTGAGGACTGAACCAATGAACTGTAGCGAATTTAGGGAGGATGCTCAGGTTTGGAGTAATGCTTACGAAGGAGGGGTGATGCCATTTATTGAATGTTTGAATAGATTTGATGAACATTTGTCGAAACAGTTCACAGCTTCTTGGGATAGCAACAAGGTGGTGAAAGTGGGTGGTGTTGAGTTCAAGGTCTCGAAGGATGCCATTGCTAAGGCCACAGGGCTACATTGTTCAGGAAACAGATTGAAGAAGCAAACGAGAGTGTAGGACAATGAAGACATGAAAATGTTTTTCAAAGGAGAGAAACAAGTGAGACTGCAAGGCAGATTCGATAGGGAAAGCCCGGTAAGTTCTTGGAATTGGGTTTGTTTCTTGATTATGAAATACTTTACCTTAGAAGGAAAATATAAGGTGTCCTATCACTGCCATTTCGCCTTTCTAAACCACTTCCGCCACAAAGTTGAAGTCAACTTTCCCTCCTACCTTTTGTCTAGCCTGGAAGCTTCTGTCATGCAAACTAAAAAATCTTGTGAAAGTAACCCTAAGATCTCTAATATACCTCTGCATCAAGGGATTATTTTCTAGCTCTACTAGTATCATCTCACCCTTTTCCCCTCCAAACCCCCTTTTGCGTGTCTGGTGGAAGACAGTTCTATAGATGATCCTAAGGACAAAGTCCTGCTTGGTATGAGACTTGGGAGACTGAATAGGTAAAAAAACTTTGTGCCCTCGTCACCAAATTCCTCCTCTAATATACCTTTGACCTCCTCGGCTCCGGCCCCTAGTCCTCCTATTTCTAAGGTCAAGTCCCGGTCCAAGTCCCTTCCCGTGACTCCGTAGGCCTTTGGTCAAGTTGGCGGGGAGAGTTCCCTTGGGGGTTCTAGGGCTGAAGCTATGGTGGGTCTATGTAATTTGAAGGGCAAATCCCCTAAGCAAGGCAGTAAGAAATGCAAGAGGGGAATTCCTGAGCCGAATAAGGATGGTGGAAACACTCCTAGTAGAAGTGGGAAGAAGGGTAGTATGGTGGCTAGGCCTACACAGGGAGTGCCAGATAGAGAGGAGAAGTAGGTAGAAGAGGAGGTTAAGGTGGTGAAGGAAAGGGCCATGGGGAAACAAGGTACTAATAGGAGACCTAGTACAAGAAAATCCTCCAGACTGGCTGGGGACAAACCCCAGTTTGTGAAGGTAGTTGACTACTCCTCCAATTCTAAACAGGAGGTCTTAGGGAAGAAAGTGGAAGTGGAGAAAAAGAAGTCAGCCCTGGTGCAGGAACAGGAAGGTGCCAGCCACTTTGAATCAATGAACAATTCCTACTATGACACCAATGATGAAGACACGGAGATTCAGGAAACCCAGACAAAGAGGTTATGAGTGCTAGAATGGAATTGGATACCAAGAGGCTGGAAAAGGAGCTTACTGAAGTTAAGACGCATCTTGCTTCTATGGAGAACAAAGTGAAGGGTTTGATCAATCTGATGATGAAGAATTCTCACAGGGCTACTGCAGTGTTTTTGGTGCTGCATGAAGATCAGGTCAAAGGCGAGGATACTTTGCTGGACAACAAGGAAAACTTGTTTAATTTACTCAATGAAGACTAGAAGGACATGCTTAGCTAGTTTTTCATTTAGATTTTGTTTTAAAAATCTCAAACTCTATATTTTGGTTATGATGTTAAACTGTTGTTAGTCTACTATTCTATGGCCATTTGAGCCTTTGGCCTGTTTTATTGCCTGTTGGCTTTTTGTTATCAGGATCTACACCCGAGTTTGTAGCTTATTAATTTAAAAAACAAATGTTAAATAATAATTATTAACAAATTATGTATAATAATATTAATTTTGATGGTTTATGTTATATCTTTAATTTAAAATTAAATCAAATCTTGTTATAATATTATATTGGTGAAATTTGAAAACCTATGCAAATTCCCATTTAGTTTTAGGCCCATTTTGATGGAATGTTGTAATATAATTACATAGCAACAATTATCACACTCTTTTGCAAATCTTGGCTCTTTTCTCGATCCCTATCTATCTTCACTTATTTATACCTTGACATATTTCTATATATTTAACATTATTCTATCATTAATTACACACATTTACACACATCTACCATTATTATTCTATTTATTGCATAATATTTGTAACATTATTGATACATTTATTCCCAACCTTGAGATATGTGTCATTTTATCTCAATTCAATCTCAGTGTAGAGGTTTGCTTTTGTATCACATAGGATTGACCCCAAACTCAAATTACAGATTCCCTCCCTTCTTCACTAGCCATTGGGAGCTAACTTGGTACATGCTTGTGTAACTATTTATTATGTTTTGGTGTTTAAAGACATTCATGTGCATTAAATATTATCTATAAATCAAAGAATAAGGAACATTCATCGTAGGAATATTTTGATTTGGAGCCTAAAACAAACACATCTACATTGGAATCCAAATGCATTTGCATCTAAGACACCTACATGTTTGAGAGTGTTGTATTTGATATTTCCTATATTCATAAACTTGATTTATCAAGGGGGTTGACTAAAGAGAACCTGATCCTCACAATACAACTTCCCTAAGGTATTTCAAAATAGAGGTGTCAATGCTAGAGTGAAGATATACAAATGAGAGAGCTCTGCCAGGGTTTTGATCTTCGCTTCATTGATGTATTGGTTGTGTTCTATTGATGTCATACTAATTCATTATAAACTAGGAATTGGCCTTATTTTTTGCATTTATTATGGTGCCTTTTAGGATTCCATGCCTATGGGCATTTTATACCCCTTTAAATCACCTCAACCTTCTGTAAGTCTGTAGTTGTTGTTGGAATTGAAGGTTTGATGGCACATGACAATGGCACCCCCACTCAAGAGGCTCAAGAATTTTTTCACCAAGGTGTTCCAAGAGGTATGTACCGTGAAACACCCCTAGTTATTGATCTTCCCATTCCAAAATCTGATATTGCATATCATTGGTTAGAGAACTTTACTTTAATAGGATATTTTGTGGGAAGGGTCCACTGTGAAATTATGCTCAAAGAATGGGTCAATAAGGCTTGGGTCTCACATGAGATTCACTTTAAAGTCATGCAAAACCTTAACAAAGGTTTTTTTTCTTTTTCACTTTGGTGGAGCCAACCATGTTGAGGCTATCCTTAGTTGTGGTCCTTGGATTGTCTTCTCTTCCTTGCTTTTTTCCAAACATTGGACTTGAGATTTTATCATCTCTCGTGAGAAAGATCTTTGGTTCCCTTATCTAGGTTGAATTTCTTGGGTTAACCTTTCCATATTGGAATTGTTTGAGCCAAATAGCCTCCTGTTTATGCATTGTGGTATGTGTAGAGGTGGATCTCTCCAAGTATTTAAAGGAGATTGTGGATATCCAAACTGGACAAATGAGATATGCTCAACACATTCTTTATCTTGACTTGCCTAACACTTGTTATTAGTGTCAATCTTTTGAGCATAAGATCCAATATTACCCTTTGTATTCCACTTATTCTAATCCCAATACACAACCTACTTTTGGGTTTCTGCCTCATGCAAAAAAGCGGAGGGTTGGTCTACAATAATTAGTCACAAAGTCAAGAATCCTAGTAATAGTGGCTCTCCCCCTAATCTCTCCTTAGGCTTTGGGGGCTAAGCCTCAAAAATAGTTTCAAAGCCTCCAGATATAGGGAAATTTGTTGTATCTCCTATTGGAGAGATATTTGGTGAGGAGAAATTTGTTTGAGCAACATTAGCAACATTTCTTTTGTCCTCTTTGCTAGCCACCATTTCCAAATGTACTTCCCCTCCCCCAACTATGCAGTGGAGGTCCCATAGCCCATTGGGGTAGTTGGAAGATGGAGAATATGTGCCAAAGAAATGACATCCTATCTATCTTCCCATTTGGATAGGCAACTTTTACTTAGATGAAGCTTTTTTGTAGAATAATTACTTAACTCTAGATGAGTTGGATAACAAGGAAATGGCTCTTGAAACTAAATATTTTGCTTTTTTGCTTTTTATAGTTTGTTGTGTTATCTGACCTTCTAGTCATTTAAGTAGGTCATGGTGTTGTCATCACCATTCTCTCTCCTACATGACATCAATACCTAGTTGACTACATATGTGACCCCAATAATAATGTGTTGTGGGCTCTTTTCAACATTAATAACCATTCCCTTAGAGTTGAATTAATGTTTATGAATTAAATGATGCTATTAAGAGATCTACCATCTGGTGTTGAATTACAAATTCAATGCCTACCACTACTTGGGTTCTATGTGGGGATTTTAATATGATTGAAATGACCCATGATAAATGTGGGGCACTACCTATGCACTAGACAACTGGAGAAAGAGAGGCATGCTTCTTTATGCACAATAAATTGGGGCTTTTTAATCCCAATCTTGGTCATCACCAGGATTATATGATGTGGTACAAATGGAGTAATCTTAAAGTGGTGTCTGACAGGTTACTTAAGCATCTAGATTGAGCCATGTTGTCAACTTAATCTTTCTTTTCTTTTTCTAGTTGTTATTATTTGTCAATGGAAG
This sequence comes from Cunninghamia lanceolata, assembly GCA_027924645.1. Classification (NCBI taxonomy): domain Eukaryota; kingdom Viridiplantae; phylum Streptophyta; class Pinopsida; order Cupressales; family Cupressaceae; genus Cunninghamia; species Cunninghamia lanceolata. The sequence continues at coordinate 3,195,567 of BSBN01000463.1, read as the reverse complement.
CTTTTATTAGAAATTATCCTTTTAGACCACTTTATAATACATATTCATATTGAGTAGAAACTTGCCAAACCCAAGGACATGAAAACTCAAATTTTCTAAACATATCACTGCTTACTCAGAAGGCCACATCAACCTATATTCAATGTGTTTAAAATTTGTAACTACGTCTCATGCATCAAACAACATGGATAACCTAGTGGAATGATACCATCACCTGTAATTCTCATTTCCTCCACATTCATGGGTGCTAGCAAGCCCACTTCTGCCATTGTTCATATGAGGCCACCACCTTAGAGTTCCACCAAGACATCATCACTTTAGAGGCATAACCTTTTGACTTGGACACTTAGCTTCATGTGGTTCAAATTCACCACTAGAAGTAGGTAGTAGATGCCCACTTTGTGCATGGAGCCCAATTCAAAGCTTGGCTTCATTGGCTTAAGATCAGAGACGAGGTCTCTAAGAAATTTTTCTAGGCTCTATGTGCTCATCATACATCTCAAATAATCAAACAAATCAAGGGCAACATCTCTTTAATGAGCTCCCCAACATTCTAGGCCTTCACCTAGCATTATGAGCAAGTTTTTGTTTCTCAAGTGTATACTTTAGTTCAGAATGATGCTTTTCGGTAATGCCTTAATGTGGCTCCTTGTCAATTTTACACATCCCAACACATTCTTTATGATCATATTCTCACTAAAGAAGATTTGTAGGAGGTTATCTTTTCAATGTCCAATGTAAAGCCCTTGGTTTGAATAGATTCTCATGCGAGTTCTATAAAACCTTTTGGGACACTGTGGGTGGAGACCTCCACAAATTTTACTTGGAAGCTTACCATGAGAATTCATTAGGAAGCATAATCAACAAAGATAATGTTTAGGGTAAAATTGGGATTGTTTAGTTTAGTGTTGTTTAGATGTTTGAATCCTCCTTTCACCCTTAACATTCAAGGACCTAGGGTCAAGTGGCCATGCACTATCATTACCTAGGTCACTATGAGATGTAGGGAAATTTGGATTAGGATGTTTAATTATCAATTTTCCTTCTCTTATGCTCAATTGACCATTAAAACCCTAATTTTGCAAATGCGATAGTAAATAGATGAATTAGAGAAAAAGGTCTTGTAGAGGGATGTAAAATATCAAATCACAGAGTACCTATTTCAGGCTTCCGAGGCAGAAAAGTCAGGGACACAGGAGCGGGCACCCAAGTCCAAGGCCCTAGTTTCTGTCAAGATCTGGAAACTCAGTCTGCAACTCTTTCCTGCTATTCCAGAGATTTTCCCATCACAGAAGTTGGAGGACTAATGAGCGGGCGCCCAAGTCCAAGGTGCTATTTTTCCTTCTGTTCTGCAATTCTGACACTTCAAGATGCCTTCCTACAACTTCACTTTGTCTGCATCATCAACCTGTAACCTGTAATCATGAAACTTTGGGAGGGGGTTATGGTGTTTAGGAGCTTGCCTCAGTCAAGCCCTGGAAGGACACTTAAGTCTTTCAAACACTTTTGTCAGATAGAGAGTGCATTCCTTGGGAGGCAAAGACAAAAACCAAATAAATAATGATCACAAACATAATATAATGTCACCTTGTAGTGAAGATCTCATGGGAGGAAGATGATCTTCATTCCATGAGGAGATGGATGCTCAAAACTGCAAACACAAACACATAGACCACACAATTGTGCTCTTGCAACACAATGAAAGCCTTGAATCACCTTGAAAACACAATAGCTTGCTAGTAATCATCTAGTTTCTAAATGAATGCCTAAACATGCTTTTATATGCAACTACAAACACTCTCGCTAAGATTTCGTAAATTCAAACTTACCATGTCGGCCTAGGGACCAAATAACGGTCATAAACTGACACTTAAAATTTGGGCCTAACCCAAAATAGGGCAAGACTAAGGTGTGGGCACCCAAATCCTCCCCCTTATTTTGGGTAGGGTTAAGCTCAAGGGGTTCTCCTAGGTCCAATTTGCCATGATACGTAGTGCTCATTCCATCGGGATGCCAAATTATGAAGTAAGATGTCCTAAATGCACACTAAAGACCTGGGAGCTAAACCTTATAAGGGAAAAGCCCCCAAGGGGACATTTTCTGACATTACATTTAGCCCCCACTTTAATGTATGTATCAATGCAAGGCCAATGCATGCATTAAAGTACGGTCACAAACATAGAAAACATGCTAAGCATGGAGAAGACACGCCAATCACATATAAAATAGTAACATGCACGCAAAACATGGAGAAGACAATTACAGTCACGTAGAACATGGAAAAGACAACCAATGCATAGAAGACACATTAATGCATGGAAGACAAGCATGATTTCTTTTCTTTCCTTTTTCTCATATATATGAAATGCAAATGCAAGTACTGGAAAGTTAACAAACCTCTGATAATAGGAAGCACTCATCGTGTCGGTCTTTATACTGCATATGGGGCAACAAACATGCCAAACAAAGCAAGCATGCCAAACACACACACTTGAAGACACAGAGAAAACATGGTAGACAAGCGATGGTGTGTTCCCTATTTCTAGGCTCATCACCATCTTAGACACATTACAGACACACAACGACGATTGCGCTTTGCCACAACAATCATCGAAGACACGCTTAAGGGTTGAGTTAGTCACAGAACTGCTCCCCGCCTCCGTAGAGGACTTTTGAAAATGATAGGATGATGCAATCTACTCCGAGAAATACACCATCCTCGCCTCCACAGAGGGCTTAATATAAAAAGGATATATGCGATATCTTGCCTCCATAGAGGGCTTACATGATTGATTGATTGATTGCAAACAAACTCAAGATGCAGGAAGCAATCATCACGCTAGTCTTTAAACTACATCTGAGGACAAGCACATAGCTAACATCTACAACAGATAGCTTACCTTATATATGCCCCCACCTTAAGTTGGTTGATATCAGGTATCGATATCAAGCACGTTAAGGTAGGAAGAAAACACGCAAGGGAACACAAGCTCTCGCAAAGCCCATGTCCCCCAGAGGTGACATGTACTTTACGATCGCCCAATGTTCCCACAAACACATCCCTGCAAGAAACATGTTAGTGTCTACAAAATCATGATAAACAACAACATCAATGCATATGATTAACCACACAAAGAGCCAAGGTTATACAATGAATTTAGAGTTCGAGGATAACCGTGGGGCTATATCACGAAGCTCTTTGAATTAAGTACCGCTAAGGCTAGATTTAAAGACAAACAAAGGTGCACAGAGCAACAGTATTATTAAGGTTTGTAAATGAGATAAAAACATCATCATAGTCACTACGTGGAAAGCATGAGTGCTTCCACTAGCCAAGCATCGGATAAAATATACAACCCCATCATCATATTAGGAACTAAGTCCATTTTTTGATTACTCTCGAAAGGGACACTAGGTCTGCATTAGTATAAATGTTTTTCATCATCTGACTGCTAGGTAGAAACACTAGAGGAAGGGAAATAATAAATCAGAGAGGAAAAATAGGTGTCTTAGGGATAGTCATGTAGGAGGGTGCCCCCAAGTCACCAACCGCAACTCTATGTCCGTAAGACACAACACACAACTCTGAAATTAGAGAGAGGCAATATAGAAGAATGATGATACAAATAGAAGAAGGTCACAATAGAGGTGGTCTCTTGGTATCTGGACGTTACGAGAGAATCTAAGGTCATCCCAAGAGGCCTAAACAACACATAACACATCACGGGGGAAGCACATCATGAGAGAGATAAAGGGTTAGAGATACTTATCTATAGGATCTTCATATCATATTTTGGAACTTGCAAACCTCTTAGAAAGGTACTCGATCATGTTAAGTGCAAAATTTGAGTGGTTCTTATGAGAGTTTTGTTGATTATCGTGTGATACTTGTTTTGTAACTCCTTGTGTAAATGTGACTTTTTGTTGTTTATGAGGAGGGGAACCACTATTTTCTTTAACTGCTAACAGTCATCTAACTATTTTTTGATATTTATTGAGTTTTCTTTGTTGACTCTTTTAGAACAGTAACGAGAATCATCTTGTACCATCTTACTTGTCTGTGTCAATTGTTGTTCTTTCTTTTTTGATGTATTTTGATTATCTCCTGATGCATATAAGGATAATGGAGGAGGAACCTCAGCATAAATTCCATTTCTTCATGGACGAGGTGGAACGTCCACTTGTTTGTTATCTACTTCAATCATTCCCACGATGCTATCATAGTCTAAGTAACCATCCTCATCTACTTCCACTAAACCTTGTTCCAACATATTATTTTTAGTATATTTAGGTAAAGGATTAGTGAAGATTTGTAAGTTTTGGTTTGGCGGAGCAATCGACTTATTTCCATTGTCATTCACACCCGATACTTGGATGACATTTGAATCAATAGGTCCTGTATCTCATGTTTAAGACACATACATCGTTCAGTGTCATGTCCTTGTGTCTGATGATAATGACAAAAGATATTAGCATCGAAGTAAGGTCCTTGTTTACTAGGATCAACAGGCTTGATCGGGGGAAGCTTCAGAATGTTATTACTCATAGCTTGGTTCACGATGGAATGATAAGACTCAGATATCAGAGTAAACTTTCTTGGTTGATATGATGCTTTTTTTGGATTAGTGATAGCTGAAACATTCAAAAAGTTGTTCATATTCATTCCATTAATCTTGATAAAGCTCCTGTTATTATTATTCCTCTTAAAATTATTTTGTGATGATCCACCTATGGATTGACCAACTTGAGTTGATGAGTTTTGGTTTTCATACTAACTAGATGAAAGTTGATAATCATGAAGGGTAGTGCATAAATGTTGAAAGGAGTTATACTTCATCAAGAGGATCTTATCATGAATATTAGGTTGTAGATTTGTAATAAATATCTTTTGAACATCTTCATCTTTCATCTGATATTGAATCTGTGCATAAAGCCCTTGATACCGACTAATGAATTCGGTCAACTTCTCTTTTGGACCTTGTTTACATTGAGCCAAGTCAATAAGAGTGACTTGGGGTCCGATATTTGCTTGAAAGTGCTGTAAAAATTGATCAATCAACTGCGAAAAGGAGTGTATTGAATTTAGAGGCAAAGAGCAAAAGCATTCTAAAGCAGTATCTTTGAGAGATCACAGGAAAAGTTTTGCCAACAAATCCTCTTCAAAATAGAAATCACTACACAGTTGTAAATGCTGCCACATGAATATTGGGATCTCCTTTTCCACCATATTTTTCAAAGTGAGGAGTCTCAAACCTCTCATGCATAGGGGTTCTCAAGATTGCATAGGATAAAGGATTACAGGCATGATATGTTGGTAGACTAGGTTGCGACGAATTTGTCAAGTTTGTTACCTTTTGTTGTAAAGTAGTCATGCCTTGTAAGAGTTGGTTTAGGATGGCATCATTGGGAGATACGGTTTGTGGTGAGGAATTAGAACCAAAGTGAGGAGGTGAGTGAGATTGAGATACGATAGGTGGAGGATGGGAATATGCCAATGGTAGTTGGACATAGTGATAGATGGAAGATGGTTGAGTATGTACTAGGTCGTTGAAAATGAGTGGAATAGATAGGTGGTTGAGAACAATTATGCATAGAGGAGGTCCCCTTAGAAACCAATTTCTGATAATAAAATCCCATAGCTTTGTAATTAGTGCCATTAGATACTCCAATACCAGTGGTAGCATTATTACAAGCATTTGCATCAGTTGTTAAGATCGTTGATGTAAAAGTCGATATTCCTGTAGTCGGTATAGGTATGGATACTTGAGTATGAGATGGTGATAAAGTGTTATTTATCACTTGTACACATCCGGTCACTGGCATAATGTTGGTTTGTACAATATGTGCTAGACCACAAATTGCATTAACACCATCTTGTCCCTCTTTTATCAATTCTCTTATATTATGAATTGTAGGAACAACTTCTTCAGCTATTCTCTTATTTTCCATAAATGATTGAAATTGGGCTAGCTCTTTATCCAATTTTTCTATTTGTTCATCAGATACATATCCTGTTGCCTGAATAGTATCATCAACATCATGAAAAGTTTGTTCTTCCATTGTGGTTGGAGGATGTATAATATTTTGCACAATTTGAGTTTCTCCCTTTGTAAAGAAGGTGTTCAAAGGATTATCAGAGGTAGGAATGTCATTTTCTCCAAGAGCACTAGATCCCATTAACCTTTTACTTCTTCTCAAAGGGATATTGTTTTTAGGATAGTGTGTCATAAATCTTATACAAAAGCATACAACACACAATGCACAAACTAAGAGAACAAATCCTAAAAGAAGGATATGATTGAAGGCCAAAAATGCTTGGTTTTTTGTACTTTTTCAATGCAAATAAGTGAAACAAAGGGTGTTGTAAGGATTTTGATCAGGGGAAGCAAATTATATGTCTAATATCAGTCCAAAACAGCAATATGATCCTTCTCAACACACTCTTGATGTAAATCCAAGATAATGCCAAGTCAAAATATAGTGAAAATATGTCAAAATAGGCACTTTTTTCACCATAACTCAATGCAAAAGAGCATCACAAAGGGTGTTGTGAGGAAAATGATGATGGACAAAAAATTATATCAGTAATAATAGCCACTTAATATCAAAATACCCAACACAAAACACTTTCAGTGCCACTTAAGGCCAAACCCTAGTGAAAATATATCAAAAATAGGCTATTTTTCACGGTTTTTCAACTCCAAGACCTAGCAAAAGGAGTGTTGTAATGAATTTTAGGAGGTGCAGAAAATAAAAGAAATGGTATTAGTCACCTCAATCAATAAAATTTGTCACAACACACTTGGAGTGCAAACTAGGCCAAACCCTAGGGCAAAAATAGCAAAAAAGTGTAGTTTTTCACCAAAATTTCAATGCAAGAGGCCAATCAAAAGGTGTTGTGAAGATTTTTAGGAGGGAAAAAAATTAATTACCCTGATAACAATCAATTAATGCAAAAATACCCTTCACAACACGCCTATGGTGCAAGTTTAGAGAGTCGATAAGACCAAACTTAGTGAAAATCAGTGTTTTTGAAGCCCTAGATTTTAGATCTTGACACAAAATGCTATGTGAATGTTTTGAAGTCTGATTTATGATAAAAAATAAAATACTCTCAGATCTAAAAATGATATCCAAGCTTGAACATGCAAAATGCCAATGCAAACCTAATGAAAATGCATGAAAATTGCTAGTTTTTGTTGAAATTTTCTATGCAAAAATGCAAGTATTTTAAATCTAAATGCAAATTTATACTAAAATGCAAGACTATAGACAAATTATAATTTGAATGAGCCTCTAAAATTAGTAGAAAAATCTGAAAGAAGATTTTTCCTACTAACCCTAGATTTTGGAATTACTAGGTTATATGAAAATTGTCAAAATTTCTACAAAAGCCTAGCAAATTAATGATGAAAATGCAATGCAAATTATTGAATTTTTGTGTTTTTATGTAGTTTATATCAGATATGATGCAAAAATAATGAATTAAGGAAATTTAGAAAGAATTGATGCAATTTAGTAATCTATATGAAAATGCAAGCTAGTGTTTTTAAATTTTTACAAATTTTTCAATTTTTTTGTAATTTTCTCGATGCAATAAGATGAAAGACTATATGAATGAATGAAATCAATCCAAATCTAAAGACACACACTCAGCAAGTTGTAATTTAAGTCCAAAAACATGGGTTCACCAAAATGTTTAGGGTAAATTTGGGATTGTTTAGTTTAGTGTTGTTTAGATGTTTGAATCCTCCTTTCACCCTTAACGTTCAAGGACCTAGGGTCGAGTGGCCATGCACTATCATACCCTAGGTCACTGTGAGATGTAGGAAAATTTGGATTAGGATGTTTAATTATCAATTTTCCTTCTCTTATGCTCACTTGACCATTAAAACCTTAATTTCGCAAATGCGACAGTAAACAGATGAATTAGAGAAAAAGCTCTTGTAGAGGGATGTAAAATATCAAATCACAGAGTACCTATTTTTAGGGTTCTAAGGTAGAAAAGTTAGGGACACAGGAGTGGGTGCCCAAATCCAAGGCCCTAGTTTCTATTGAGATCTGGAAACTCAGTCTGCAACTCTTTCCTACTGTTCCAGAGATTTTCTCGTCACGGAAGTTAGAGGACTAATGAGTAGGCTCCCAAGTCTAGGGTGCTATTTTTCCTTCTGTTATGTAATTTTGACACTTCAAGATGCTTTCCTACAACTTCACTTTGTCTGCATCATCAACCTGTAACCTGCAATCATGAAACTTTGGGAGTGGGTTGTGGTGTTTAGGAGCTTGCCTCAATCAAACCCCAAAAGGACACTTAAGTCTTCCAAACACCTTTGTCAGATAGAGAGTGTGTGCCTTGGGAGGCAGAGGCAAAAACCAAATGAATAATGATCACAAACACAATATAATATCACCTTGTAGAGAAGATCTCATGGGAGGAAGATGCTCTTCATTCCATGAGGAGATGGATGCTCAAATTTGCAAACATAAACACATAGACCACACAATTTTGCTCTTGCAACACAATGAAAGCCTTGAATCGTGCCTTGAGAACACAATAGCTTGCTAGTAATCATGTAGTTTCTAAATGAATGCCTAAACATGCTTTTATATGCAACTACAAACACTCCCGCCAAGAGTTCGTAAATTCAAACTTACCGTGTTGGCCTAGGGACCAAATAATGGCCATAAACTGACACTTAAAATTTGGGCTTGACCCAAAATAGGGCAGGACTAGGGCGTGAGCATCCACGTCCTCCCCCCTATTTTGGGTAGGGTTAAGCTCAAGGGGTCCTCCTAGGTCCAATTTGCCATGATACCTAGGGCTCATTCCATGAGGATGCCAAATTATGAAGTAAGATGTCCTAAATGCACACTAAAGACCCAGGAGCTAAACCTTATGAGGGAAAAGCCCCCAAGGGGATATTTCCTGACATTATAGATAATATCAAATTCATATCTAAATCTAGTGACATAGAGGAAATTCACAACTAAAAACCTATATCACCTTGTTGAATGTCTCCTACAATGTCATTGCCAAGGCTCCTTCTCTCAAGCTTAGGCCACTCCTCCCCTAGTTGGTCCACCTTGAAAAAACTAGTTTTATCAAGTCATGGTACATCCTTGACAATATTATTACTATCTAGGAAGGGATGGAATGGGCCTAGTGTTTTTAGTATCTTGCAATGTTTATCAGAATTGACGTCACCAAGGCTTATGATTGCATCGAATGGCCTTTTATTCTTTCCATGCTCCAAGCCCTTGGTTTTGGGCCTCATTTTATTCATTCTACTCAAATGTTATTTTCTAATGCATTGACTTGAATCACCATTAATGGTCAACAATCCTTGAGTGTTTTGATATTTTTGATCCATTTGTAAGGGTTTTCCTTTAGCCCCGACACTTTATGTGTTGGCAATTGAAGGCTTTGGCTATTTTTTGGCTCATGCGGCCTCCCAAAATCTTGTTAAGGGTATATCTCTAAACAATTCATCCAGCTAGTTAGTTAATGGTCATTTTGTTGACAATTCTTTTCTCACTCTTATTGAGGATGAAAATAATGTCAAACATGCTCTTCTTTGCATTGATGTATTCTTCCAAGCCTTCGTTTCAAGTATTCAATGGAAAAGACGTATTGCTATAGGTAGTCCTTTCTTCCTAAACCTAGTTGGTTAGACTTTTATGGCTAGAAATGGATTGATCATGGGAAAGTGTTTCATTTTCTTGGCATTCCCTTTGTTTTTCAAGCTTCTCTTGCTATTATCTAGCAATATGTCATTTCCATAATTGAAAAGAAACTAAGCTAATGGATTATGAAGCCTCTTTCTCTAGCTGGAAAATTCCAATTTTCCTCTTTTTGGTTGTCACTCATGTTTACTACTCCTCTTGTTAGGTTCCTTTGAAGGCCTCTTATATAAAAGTTGAGTAGTTGTTTAGAGACTTATTTTGGGCCTCTCATGATATGAATCAAGAATTTCATCATGTTGCTTGAGAATTCTATTGTCTCCCTCATGATGTAGGTGGTTTACGATTACTTTCAATCTATCACCAAAGTATTGTCCTTTGTGCTAAATGGATTATTAGGGCCCTGGAAGGGAATGATGCCTAGAAAGTTCTCATCCAACACTGTATCCTTTCTAGTGTGTCTTCTAGGCATCCAACTTAGAAAGGATTCGATCTCTATTTTCTCCTCACCATGAGGGAACCTATCCAGATACAAGGCATGTTTGTTATTAAGAGCATTTGAAAATCCTAGGAGTTTATTAAGCCATGGCTTCTCTAGGTAGGTTTCACAATGGACTCTCAATTGATCAACAATCTATTTGGTGATCTTTGGTTCTTTCTAGTGAAGACCATCCTCTTTCCAAAGCTCCTTGGGCTTATGCTTTGAAATTCTTCAAAAGAGAGATTAAATATCTTCTTAATCTTATTGACAAAGCTACCAAATTTTTTCTTTCTTGGTCTGAGGCTAAATTGAAATTATGGCTTTCCAATCAAGATTAAGAGACTTTTAAAACCATTATTGATGTCATTCCTCTTCACATGGTTCATAAAATTGGGGTTAGGTCCTTCAAGTCTTGGTTGAAGGATTGGAAATGGTATCCTGACACACACTTTCACAATTAGAGACCTTACAAAGGATAATTTTGAATTTCTCCTCATCTCCCAATAGTGGAATAGTTCAACCACCATTGGCAACTTCAATCTTCTCCTCACACTTGACATCAATAGTTCTAGTCTATTTGGCTAGCCATTCTTAAGCCTGAGCTGACTCATTTTGCATGGTGCATTCTCTACCAAAGTCTTCTACTTGGTTCTTGCTTGACTTATCTAGGAGTTCACAACCCCTATTGTCCATTATGTGGACAACTCAAGACTCTCAAGCATCTTTTTTGGTTCTCCACCAGATCTCAAGACGATTGGAATTGGATACATTATTTCTTTAAGCCTTTTTAGCTTGAACCCTTCTCATGGCATGTGATTTTGCTAGGTGACTAGCCCTATCTCCTATTCAAGTATACCTAGATTTGGCATGTTTTTAGGGTGGAAATTCTCTTTAGTATTTATAAAGATAGAAATTTAGCTCTCTTTACAGGTTGTTCAATTGATGTTCATTTTTCTTTATATAATAAAGCTATGATTTTCTCTAATGTGCTTATGCAAATTCAAGTACAAGCTAACAATGATACACTTGAAGTTGTACATCTACGAGAGCTTCTTGACCATTGGGGCAATGCCCCTACACAAATTCTAGAGTTCCAGCTCCTACCTCTTCCCCTCCTCAAGGGCATCGACATGGTCGTGGCTAATCTACCAAATGTGTTTGTGGATCTCAATCACATGGCTTTCAACCTCTGGGGTCTAGGGATTGTGTAGCCCATGGTTGGTCTTAGCTTTCTTATCTTCCATTTGCTTCTTATCTTGGGTGTGGTGCTCCTAGTTGGCTAGATTCTAGCATGTTTCCTCACCTAGAGCTAGGTATCTCTTCTATTCATGCTTTGCAACCTACAGATGATACTCTGGAGGAGGAGGGTGCTCTCACTAGCAAGGAGCCTATTGATGACATTTCAGACCCTAAAGATGTTTGGGAAAAACCAGATGACCAAGACCCCCTCCTATTGTTGTTTCTCTCGTTGTTTGATGGCTTGTTAGTCTTTTGATGTTTGGGCTTGGCCCTGTTTAGACTACTCTTGTCTTTGTTTTAGACATAGTCCTGCATAGACTTTGAGGGTGTGCCTTTTTACCACCCGGCCTTTTTTTTGTGAATATTGTATTATTATCTTTTTTGCTTTTAAAAAGTAATAAAGACTTTATTCATCAAAAAATATTGCTAGCCCTTGCACATCTTGGATATCAATTATGGAGAGTGAAAAAGGTTGTAAAAGTGTACAATCAACTAATTCAAATTTGTGCACTATGGATCAAATTCACGTGTAATAGATCTATAACACTTGGGATTGAACCCATGACACGTGGTGTTGATCTGCCAAATTTTAAAAGCAACGAAGTTTCAATTTTGTTGTTTGGTTTCCTACACATATAAAAAAATATGATTATAAATTATGATTGAAAAATAATCGAAACAATAAACTGCCACCTATTAGTAGTCAAAATCAACCAAATATATTCTTTTTTATTTATTTACAAATTTGCATATTCTATTATTTTATATTTCATAACTCTAAATTATTAAATAATTGTTATTACAAATATACTCCCTTCCAACATCTACTAATAATGAAATACTAATAAATGGATGGTTTTTAATAAATTTAATTAAAATTAGAGTTGGCTGTGTAGCTTTGAGATAAATGACTTGAATTGATCAATATTTATACAAGCAGAACTCAATGGGGAGCATGAACAGCTTACAAACAGCAAACTGTTCAGAACTTTTATTTTCCTTTTGATTATAGCTTTTGATATTTCATAATTACTTAAGAAGAACAGAAAGTCTGGCCGCTTTCAAATCTTCAAAGACAACAGTGATTGGCCGTCACATTTGGTGGCAATACATAAATTTGAAGTTGACTAGCGGTGTCAAATACGTTATACGCCTGCCGCGTTTGACTGCCATCCAGGTTTGAACTTCGCTCCCAATACTTTGCCATGTGGTTGTTAAGCTTAATAGTTATTGGAAGTCTTCAGGCTTTGAATGCGATTATTATTGTAACAGTTAATTGGCACTTTTTTGACTGAGCCTTTTAGCTTCAAGTCAATCTTTATCTAAATTACAACGTGCTAATCTCCGCAAGCTTTCTTCAGCACTCAACACATGGTCTCCATGAGTCACTATTATGCAGCTAAAGCATTTTGGGTGGGAAGAGGAGAAGGGTTATGATTGGGAGGTTGCCTTAGTTACTTAGAAGGTTCTAGCCATCAAGAATAGGCTCCCAACTTGTGATGGTATCCTCTTTGTCTTTATCTTTTTCTTGATCCATAGGAGTCATGTGAGCACAAGAAATTGAAGGTTTAGTCGAGTGAACTTTCCACTGTCATGCTAGTCAGGGAGACCATGATCATGTTGAGAAGTAGAGGATTGGCCACATGGTAGGGGAGGCTGACCATGACATCTGTAATGAGGAGACCTATGACAGCCATGAGATCCATGTCTAAAATGAGCATTATGGCTATGGCCACATCAATGTCCACGTGGAGGTGAATCATCCTTGTTGGTAGGAGAACGTAGCACATGAGCAACAATACACAAAGTATTAGCCCAATGGTCAACAAGAGTTTGCAAGTGGGAAACCTCCATAGCCACTTTATTGGCCTAGACCTAAATTTGTAACATAACATTAGAGCATATAATGACTTTAATATACATGGAAAAATGAGCATCCACAACAACACCTAAAAATAATGCAACTTTCATACCTTTCCATATGTTAGAACTTTCACAATAAAAGCACGCTAAATTTGGGTAAATATCATAGGCATTTTAGGCCAATCACCTATAAGAGTCATGTACTAGAAAAAGGCTCTAGCCAAGGGGGCTTGAAGAAATCATGTATCCAAGTCTACACAAATTGGGCTTGTGGACATAACTAGAAAAGATGCTTGAAAGTTTCCAAATGTCCACAAAATGGATAGAAATAGTTGGCTGAGCCCACAATAGTGTGTCCCACTTGTGGGCCATCCTATTTTTTTCTTGAAATCACATATTTTTTTGAAAAATAATGATTTAAGCCTAGAGGGGTTTTGTAAGCACTAAAAAAATGTATGGGCCTACATCGTAATCCTATGATGAACTATAATTTCCTAAACACATACATGTAAGCATGTATATATGACCTTTCATCAAGCATTCTTCTTGGCGACACATAGTTGAACTTCCCTTCTTCATTCTTTCTTCTCTACCCCCTAGCTAACCCTTCCAAGGTCCTGCACACTGTCCTTCTAGTCACCTAACCCATATTTGGCAAACCACTCTTATCACTTGTCTGTCTTGATGACATGAATAATTCACTTCACAAGAGGGGAAATCAATCTTCCCTAGGATCCTTCCCATCCACTCTTTCTTCCCCATCCATCCAACTCACTTTCCAATTAGCTATCAAACCTTTTAGGGCATGAGAGACCAACATGGTACCCTAAGAAGAAAATTATCTAAAAGTATAATTTCAAGACACTTTCAAGAAAAACTAATGGCACCATTGCATAGAGATCGAAAAATTATGCAATTTAAAAAAAATGACACTAAAAAAGGAGTTTGTATGTGCCCGAGTGAGCTCCCGGTTCAGTTCCTTATGACTTATTCAAAACTTTGTTTCTAGGTCACCTAGTTCACCAGGGCAAATCTCCCCTTAGACAACCCTGCATTTTTAGAGTTGCCGCCTGGGGGATCCTGCTGGTGAAATGGGGGATCCTGCTTAATTTGTCCTTTTGACCAATTTCAAAAACCAAATGGCATCTTTGACCTTCTAGGACCATGCTCCAGCCTTCAATTCTTACCCAGAACCCCTCCTTTCTGGGTTGCCCCCTTTAATTCTAGGGCCCCCTTAGGGGATCCTACTGGTGAATTGGGGGATCCACCTATTTGTGTCAATTTGGCTAGTTTCAGGAGCTAGGTGTCTTTTTTAGCCTCCCAATGTCATTCTTTGATCCTCAATTTTCACCCATAAGTCTTCCTTTCTAGGGTTGCCCCTTGGGAAACCCTACTAGTGAACTTGGGGATCTTGTCATGTTTTCATGCATGAGTTCCTCTTTAGTTCGAGCCCAAATTTAGCTCTATTTTGACCCAAATTTGTTCCAAATTGAGCCCTAATTGTGTGAGTCACCTTCCCTAACTGATCATCAACTTTTCCTAACTGATTTAAGAATCTCAATCACTCCTTTCTAACTCACACAATTCTACTCTTGGTCCAAACAAGCCATAACGCGAGCACACTATAACATGCTCGTGTTATGGCTCGGTAGTTATCAAGCCTAGGCTTGGTAACTACCAAGCCATAATGCGAGCGTGTTATAAATGCTCTTGTTTTAAAGTAGTTAAAATACAAATCCTTAAACTTCCTTCACTCTCGAGTAGGCTCATGTCTAGGAAGATACCAAGGGTATATGCATGAAATAAACATTTACATATGGACATTTACTTTCTTATACTTTAAGTTATATTTCATGTATATACTTTCAGAATGTTTGAGTGGCTTCAAATTTCTAGGAGTTATAATGCATATTCTAGGTTTTGGAGGATTCTATAATTTTTCAGACTTAGTCAAATTTTAAGAATCAGTAGTCTCCTATCATCTTGCAGTTGTCTAAGGGTAGTTGTAACTATTCACAAGCATCATCAAACCTCTCCTTATAAATAGGACCTATTCTTATGCAAGAGACCTAGCAAGGAACCAAAACAAAATACTAAGTCAAGTTCAAGAAAGTGGCCGTCAACTAAGCATTTTTTCAGGATATTTTCAAGCTTGAAGACTAGGTCTCTCTATCTCCCCCTCTATCTCTTTATCTCTCTATCCTCCCTCTCTCTTTATCTCTCTCCCTCTCTATCTCTATATCTCTCCCCTCTCTCTCTCTCCCTCTCTCTAACTCTATCTTTAAATCTCTCCCTCCCTCTCTATCTATGTCCCTCTCTCTCTCTCCCTCTCACTCTATCTCTTTATATTTATCTCTCACTATCTCTATATGTCTCTCTCCATCCCCATCCATCTCTTTGTATCTCTCTCACTATCTCTTTATAAATCTCTCTCTATCTACCCCACTTTCTATATTTTCCCTCTCTCTCTCTCTCTCTCTCTCTCTCTCTCTCTCTCTCTCTCTCTCTCTCTCTCTCTCTCTCTCTCTCTCTCTCTCTCTCTCTCTCTCTCTCTCTCTCTCTCTCTCTCTCTCTCTCTCTCTCTCTCTCTCTCTCGCTATATCTATATGTCTCTTCCTCCATATCTTTATATTTCTCCCACTATCTCTATATGTCTCTCTCCCTCCCCATCCATATCTTTCTATCTCTTTATATATATATATATATATCCCTCTCCCTCTCTATCTCTCAATGTCTCCCTAAATCTCTATGTCTATCTCTCCCTCTATCTCTTTCTATATCTTCCCCCCCTCTCCCTCTCCTTCTCTATCTCTCCCCCCTTTCTATATCCACACCTCTCTCATTCTCTATCTCTCCCTCTCCTATATATTTATTTCCCTCTCTCTCATTATCTCTCCCTTTCTATCTCCCTTCCTCCTCTCTCTTTATATCTCCCTCTCCCTCTCTATCTCCTATCTCTCTCTCTATCTATCTATTTCTTCCTCTCCCTCTCCCTCTCTATCCCTTAGTTTTTTCAAGGATATAGCAAGGAAGGTACGTAGGTGAGAAACAAGTGTGATATAGTAAATTTGGATAAGTGAAAAGAGCTATGAGATATGACATGGTTGAAGACCCGATGCAATTTTATCTCTAAACCTACAAGTTACTTCTCCAATTTATGCCTTGTCCATATACCTTCATCCTGACACATAGCTCTGAAACTCTAAAATTAGCTAAGTCTGATGTCCTGAAACCCTAAAAAACTGACTAAGTCTGAAATCTGGTGGATCCTCAAAAAATCTAGAATTTGCATGTTAAATCCCATGGATCTGGGACCTATCTCAAACATCCTGATAGTATATTTCAAAATATTTAAAGTATTTTTAAATATACTGTTAGGCAGGGACCTTCAAAATCTAGCTCTAAAAATGCCCCTCATTGCATATTGCGCTAATATCCTGTGTCACTGGATATCAGCACTAAAACCCATTTGCGTACCTCAGTGCTAAAAAGTCACTTGACATGATAAGCGCTAAAAATTGATCCAATAAGACATATCCTGTCACCTTCAAAAGCTCTGCTAAGGCATTTTAAGCAAAAAGTAGGCATTTCCTGCATGACAGGATTGACGCTAAATATTGTCTTCATAGGACATATTTGGTGGGCACTAAAAACCCCACCGATCCTATGACAGACGAAATCCTCGCCGGCAAAGGAATATAGTTAGCGCTAAAAATTGTCATAACTGGATTGCGCTAAATTTGTCCTCCATTGCACATATCTGGTGAGCACTCTAATCCCCGCTAATTTGGTGAAGGGTCAAAACTCCGCCGAAGGTATCAAAAGAAGCTTGCACTAAATTTGAGCCTCATAGGACATATCCAATGACATTGAAAATTCCCACATATCCTGTGACGCATAAAATCCCCGCTGAAGGTGTAAAGAAGACTTAGCGCTAAAATTGCACTCCACAGGATATATCCAGTGAGGCCTAAAAACCCCATTTTTGGGTGATTTGAGCTGAAAAACTTATTTTTAAGACCTGGAACTTGGATTTTATTGGTGAATTTAAATTGCACATATTTCTATTACATCATGATGAACATTTTTATCAAGTTAATATGGATTTTGGGCATGTTTTGCATTAATTAATGTCACTACACATGAATATCAAGTGACCCCCCAAAATCCTACTTTTTGCAAAAAAGGGGCTAGAAACGTGAAATAAAAGTCTCCAAATGGTCACAAAAACATTCCAAATCACCATAAACATGAAATGGGTACTTGAAAATGATGGAAAACTCAGAAAATCATGTGAAAACCACTGAATTTGTGAAGTTGTTCATAAGGAGCCAACATTGACATTGAATTGTTCCTGATTGATCTGTGAGTGCAAATGGATATATTTTGACTTGTCTTGATGGAAGATGATTGTTTATGATGAAATTGATGCTTGGCATTGTGAATTCCAGGTTTGAGAAGCTGGTGTTAGAAATGAAAGTGCAAACCACAATGGAAATCTGATTCAAACCTTATTTATGCCCTCTAAACAATGTAGAATCAATGGAGATTGCAACAGAAAAAACCCACTACATAGGAATAAAAAGCATTAGAAACATAACACATAACACAATATGTAACATGGAGAAAACCCTTTCGGGTAAAAAACTCCACCAAGAAAAGAGGCTCCAAGTTGTATTATCTTCAAATATGAGATTACAATACATGCACTTCCTCTGTTTCTTCCGTCTTCAATCCAGCGGTGCCTGTTACTCTCAACTATGATAAAAATGTAATACAAATATCCTTATAAAAGAGGGGTTACCTTCTAGGGCAAGAAAACTGACATAATATCAACCATCAGATCTGTGACCTAATGACGAATGATCCAAATTTACAATGATAAAATATAAATAAAATGTGGTTTTGGGCATGCGGCCCCTAGACCCCCTACCGAGGGACGATCCCCTTGGACGCCTCGCAAGTGGGAAACCCCCCATGTGACCCCCCGTTGTGGACGAATGAGCGTCAAGGACCAGATATAAACATGTAGCTGAAACAAGACCATTGCTGGTGAAACCTTTCATCCCTTATGGGTGATTTACAAACAATATTAGAAGTAATTAATTACATAGAATTTACAAGGTTGATGGCACCTTAATCCTAATAGATGGAAGGACAAAGGAGCTTATTGGAGTTATCTTGGAAGGATGAACACACAGAGGTGCCCTGCTAATCCAGACATGAAGAATCACCAATTTATTAGCCAAATAATTGTTACACCTACAAGAGAAAGTCCCTATGATGTCTGTAAGATGATGGAGATATGCCCTAGAAGTTTGAAGACAAGGAAATGAAGTCTAGATCACTGTTGTTCTTGCAGATCTAGTCTAATGTCTAGGACACTTTCATAAATGTTCCTGCAGATCCAGTCCAATGTCCAGGACACTTTCACAACTATTCCAACAGTCTAGTGATCAAATGTTGATCCAACAAGCATCCAGTTGGATATGCCTTCATAAAAAATGTGTCACATACTCCTATTTACCAGTCAACTCATTGGAAAAGAGTTTTGTCTCATTAGACAACTCAAAAGTGACAAGCAACAGGACGATCTAGTCAGCATATGAAATCCCGTCATATTGCGCAAACACTTGTTTTCACATGTCACGTGACCTTCTTTTGACTTCTTTTGGCCTTGGAAATTGGTCCTTCCTCCTAAACAACCAAATGGGTATTCATTTTGTCCTAACACAATGCATTTAGAAGCTGTTTTTTGTCTTTTTCTGTCAAGATGAAAACAAATATGAGAATGTAACAAACTATTGTCTTTCATTAAATGCTATGTAATCTGGACCATTGGTGTTGGTTTAATCTTCATTGTCCATTGAAAAACTCAATATGGTACCTTCTCTATAAAAGGGCCATCCTTTTCTCTCATTGTAACATATTTTTGATGGTGAATTGCTGAGACTCTACTGAATTGATCAATACAAACAGATTTTACAGGATTGCTAGGAATTTTTCTATTGTGTTATCTCTTTTTCTTTTCATGGTTCACATCAATCTAGAATTAGTTAAATGTGCTTTTGCAATGTTGGATGAATTCTAAAGATATCTAATGAATGCTTTGGTTCATACTATTAGTATCTTGCTATTTGTAAGTTGTTGTGCATAGTTAGCTCGAACCTTCACTTTGAGTTTAGTTCGATTGCATTTCACAAATTAGATTGCACCATAATTTAGGTGTTTAATGAATGAATGTGATTTTAAAATCATTAATTTCCATTGAAGATTGCATCATCTCTTATAGCATTGTGGTTTTGCAGCCTGGTAAAGTAAGAGGTGGTTTTCATTAAAAAATATTTGTCTATTTGCAACATCTCCCTTCATTGTGATTGTCACTTAGGATTTAACATTCTCTCTCAACCCCTTTACCTTTTGCATTTTATTCAATCAAGCTTAGTTAGATTTAGTTTTGAGCAACATCTACATTATTTATCTGCTGAGAATTTCATAGGGTTTTGCACACTTTGTTGTCATAATTTCATCAAACCCTATCATTACATGTAAGTCCCCTTTGTTGGTACAGCTAAAACATTCCACTGAAGTTATTCTCACAAGCTAAGACCTAGCTATATAAACCTTGGGGAAGTCTTTTCTAGGATAAGATTCCTTATCAAGAGAGGTGAGATACCCTTGTATTTCATCTGCATTGCTATGTGCTAAAACCACCATAAACAAAATTGGCATTAGAAGGAGGGCAGAACAAAGACATTGCTCCATTCATTTCCCGCCCCTCTCCTCCTAATGCCTGTCAATAGAATTGGCACTAGAAGGAGGCCTGGACAAAGATTGTGATGCAAGCTTTTAGCCTTGTTGGTTCATTGCACATGCTGAAATGAATTAAAATCTAGGAGATTCACCTTCAATGGATACACATAAGGGTTTCAGTCATGAGATCCCTTCATTCTTCAGAGGACTATCTTAGTAGTCATATCATGAAGAGAACTTCAAATTAGATATCCCACTTTTCAAAGTATTAGATAGGCAGATCAGGGTGAAGTATCCCCCATTAACCTTGCTTGATTTTAGTTCACCTCAAGTTTTCTCGGTACATCCTAGAGATTCACATGATAAGGTTGAATGTTTAACTTTTCTCCAAAGATTGGATCTGCATCTAAAGGGATTTCTTCCTATTTTTGAGGTATACAAGCCTGAAGTGGGATATAGGTATGACAAACATATTCAAAGAAAGACAATGCAAGGAGCTGCAACACTAGATCCATATGCATATGATCATGTCTTAGTTGAAATCACCCAAAAAGTTGAGGTTGTAGGGGTTGTAAATCCACCATTCATAATTGATCACAGTCAAAAGGGTAGTTTGCACATTGAAAAAATTGAAGTCCCTTAAGTTGTTCATCAAAATACATGCCCAGATGATGATGGTAGACAATGCATGTGGTCTACAGGTCCCCCAACTAAAGAGTATACAGTCACTGATTATTTAAAATCTAATTTTTAGTCACTGGATCTGGACAAGCCAGTCACAGGATATGTTGTACCAGCATGGCTAAAGCCTAATTCTCAGTCACAAGACAAAAAATAGAGCAATATAAAAGACCACATTTCTACTACTGAGGAAGTTGATAAGATAAATAATGAATCAAACTTGATGAAAAGGCATGTTGAGGATCTAGATCAACAATCAAATGCTTAACAGATGTCAAGTTCTAAACTTGAATTTGCCTTTGCAGAAGTGGAGAACAATAGTTCATTTCAGCTGATTGATAATTCTGAGTATGAATGTGATAGGGAGGATTCTAGGCTACCTGCTCTGCATCCTGTAGGTGTACAAGACTATTTGACAACACTAGCCTCCCTACCAATTCAAAGTGCTAACAGACATCTTTCTACACAAAAATGTTAGTTAAAATCCTCAACTCTTTACAGAGATGGAAAACTCTATTTCTCTACTTGGTGTGGGACACATACCTTATCCTCACTGCTTCCAAGATGCTGCCTAAATGGCACATAACTTTTCTGAGCCCATTGTCCACCCTTCTCTCTCTATTCAAGGGTCTCAACTGCTTGGTGCTCACTTTCTTTCTCTCTGTTTCCCAACCCTGCAAATCTATTTTCCTACTTGTCTATCTAGCCGGACTCTTTACTGAGCTCGCCTAGAACAAGCATGCATTGCCTCTAGTCTACAATCTGACCAACCCACAAAAGAAAAACAAACAAAATGTATGGCTCTGCTTGATGACCTCCATACTATATAGAGGAACTCGAGGAACATCAATGCAGAGTCATGGTTTGCAAAGAAAACAAAATTGTAGAAAAAGAAATGACTAATCTACTTCAGGATAGCAAATTGAAAACAGAACATAAATACACAAATTGGTTGAACTGCTGTATTTGATTTTTATTCAAACTTTCTTACATCAAAAATGATTCACACATCAAAAATTCCCTTCCTCGATTCTTCTGCTGAACTCTCTACAGAAAGAATGTTACATCTTAAATATTTGCTCATGTCCGTTACAGGACGGTTCAGTTTCTAGGCCTTTGGTTTTCTAAGTTCTGTCGGTTCAGTTCTGTGCTATCGGCAAGATAAAATTAAGTGTCTCACTGAAACATGCATATGCTTTCCTATCGGTAAGACTTCTCTTTATCGGCTTGCCCAAAATCTCTTCCACTGATATATCATCTCACCCCGATGACCTTTGTATCCCATAGACTCCTATCGGCCAGAGCTACCACCGTCGGCACAATTTCTTTTCACTCACCGATCTTAATTCTTACACCGATGCACACACTTGATCTGTTGACCATCGGTAAGACTTAGTCTATCGGCTGGGCGCTCTTCAGGTCATCCTGATACTTTACCTTATGCTGATGTGCTTCCTTCTTTCGTTGTGACTCAGACCATCAGCCTGACTTTATTCTTGTTCTCCAATATGCATCTCACTCCGATGGACCCACTACACCATTCCAAAACGATGAATTGTCGAACCATTGAACTTCAACAGTGAGGTTCAATCGCGTGGTTCAACGGTGAGGTTCAACCTCCAAACAAGTGACCGACACTTTCAACTCCACCATTCAATATGAATGAACCCATTGAACCATTTAACTTCAATAGTGAGGTTCAATTGCAAGGTTCAACCGCGGGGTTCAACAGTGAGGTTCGACGGCAAGGTTCAACCGCAGGGTTCAACGAAGAGGTTCAACGACAAGGTTCAACTGCGGGGTTCAACGAAGAGGTTCGATGGCGCGGTTCAACCGTTGAACAAATGCTGAACACCTTCAAACATACATTCATTAACTTGAATTTCATTTGGCTAAAAGGCCAATCACAAGTAAAGTGCTTCTCCCACCGATGCATTTTCAGAAAACTCGAAAAACTCCAAAGACAAAACCACAAGCTGCAAACTCAAAATTGACAAACCAAAAAGGCTATGTACAGGTTGCATTGAGCCTTGGTGCTCCTGCACCAGAATGACAGTTAGATCAAGTTGAACACATGTACAAACAAGAAGAAATCAATCCTCCAGATGAAGAAAAATCATCGAAAAAGATGCAGGAAGCTGTTCTAGTTGACATATCCGAGCCACAGACATATCGGGCTGATATAATCACTCCAACATAGTCTCCAACTAGGTTGGATGAACAAAATCAGGATGATACATTACTTCAAGGTAACATTAACATCATGGATCCAATCATAGAGGGAGAAAGATGTTCTATTCTTGCTGTAGACAATAAATTTCCAACCTGATGCCATCCCTTAATTGAAACACAAAGGTTGTCAACCGATGCAGAGGACGATTTTCAAAACATATGATAGATTTTGATAAAGCATATTCAAGTAAATCATATGTCTACCATGATGATCTTGTTTACACCTGCGATAAATGAGGTTCTCACTTGATTGATGTTGATCTACTGATGAAAAATGAGAGCAAAAGTATACAATCTGAGAATAAAAATCAAACAATCATGTAGAGTGATGGCTTGGAAGCTTTTTCATGTCAGGCACTAGATCACATCATTGAGTTGATATCAAGGATGAGCAAGGATATGCTACTACATTGGAATTCACCACACATGACGGAATTTTCTTTGGTTGATTCATGCAAAATTCATTCAAATGATCCACATCCTGAATAGAGTTGTCTAGACTTCCTATTTTCTTGGGAAGTGGTTGCAACATTTAGTAACCTAGAGGTATCTGATGCACAGGATATGATCCACCATAAACTAAGATCTCCTGAAGATGAGAAAGTAGGTGGCACAATGCAACAAGGTGATGAACTTACATCTCTAATCAATGGTACTACAAATCAGATTGTATCTTCCCTCTCTTCACTTGATATTAGCACTTATCAATTTGATTATGGTAACATGGGTAAGACAACTTGCATCTGGATTAATCATGGCCCTAATGAACTGCCCCAATTGCTGATCCTGCATGATTGGTACCTTGAACATGAACCCAACCTACATATGTCATACTTTTCATAGTATAAAGATGAATTTTCCAGACTTAGGACATTAACCCGCACCTTGTTACTCTTGCATATCCTGAGAAATAAATCACAAGGAAGTGTAAATACTTGTGGTCTGAGGCCTTTGTAGATAGTTCTGCTTGTTTCTAGTTAGGTTTTAGTCAGTAGTCTGCTATTTTAGTTTAGTTTTTGCTTTCTATTTTTCTATTTTCTTCAGTTGTTAGTTGTTAGCTGCTAGTTGTTGCTTTCGTTTTGCTTCGGTTAGAGTAGTTCGCTTTGTTAGGTTAGTTTCTTTCTTCTTGCTTCAATTTTTTCTTCCTGTGCTTGCTTTACTGGGGTTCTCCATTTCTTGAATAAGGTGGTAGTTGTGCAATCCTCCAAAAGATCCTTTTTGGGTAAGTAATCTAGGGATTTCTTTGAGAAACTTTAGTTTTCTACTTGAGTCTTTTTGTGGGTTCCATTGTTACTCTTCGATGGTATGATGCTTGTTCATGGGAAAGGAGTCATTAGTTTGGTTCACTTGAAGTATTTTCTAGTCCAATATCTCTCACATCTTTAAATGATCCTAAAGGTTTTGAAGGAATCTTGGTGATCTTGGGTAAGTGAAAAATCCATAGGCTCACCTTTACTGCCACTATGATTCTCAGCCCAACGAAGTTGAACCAATTCGTAGCCCATGTGATATTTATCATGTGTTGCAAGGGTATGTGGTACTTTCTAGTACTCGTATCATAAGATAAGTCAATTGAATAATCTATCAAGCAATTTATCAAAAGCGGTACTTTATAGTCTCTCATAAATCATTCAATTAGCTGGAGGATTCAAGTAACTCTATCAGGGGCTATGGATGCCTAATGGGCAGTAGAGTAATGCTTGAGGGAATCATAGAGACGACCTCGTCGGGGCTATAGATGCTTGACTAGCAGCGAGGCAATATCCAAGGTAGCTCAAAAGGTGTGTATCTTTATGTAGCTTAATGCAAGAGAACTTGAGTGATCTTGGTTGCAGAAGGATGGGAATGAATGAAATTTCACACACTTAGACTTTTAGGATATGGATGGTTGTACTGAGTTAGTGATCTCTGCTCCTTTGGTCCTGTATCATGTTGTCTGGTCTAATATGTGGGAAACACAAAGATTCTGGGTTTGAAACTATCGTGTATCTTAGAAATTATTTGGAGCATTTTCCCAATAGAGTTACCATTTGTTGTGCCCTACACACACACCCCATTTTATCAAATAGAGACCCCCTCTTTTTGCTTTGGCTTGGAGTCTCAACCTTTCCTCCTTATGACAATGAGAAGGTGAAATAGTGCTTAGAATGCAAGATTTGTTCAATATTTGAGTATTTGGAATGTTGAAGTGATTTGATGTCTTTCATGGTTGATTTGGAGGTGTTTTGATTGGGTTTGTGCTTAAGAAATAGCTATTTGTTTCCTTTTGTGCTGAAATTGGGTGTTACTACATTTTGCTCTAAACTCCTGTGTCACTGGATATTGTCCTTGAAACTGCTACTGCAAGAAGTATCATGATGAAATTCCTCATTTCCATGCCTCAAGGTTTCAAAATCATGTCAAATTTCACAACATTTCACTAAGGGGTCCATATACCTTCATCCTGACACATAGCTCTAAAACCCTGAAATTGGCTAAGTTTGATGTCCTGAAACTCTGAAAAACTAAGTGTGAAATCTAGTGGATCGTAAAAAATCTAGAATCTGCATGTTAAATCCCATGGATTTGGGACTTATCTCAAACATCCTGACAGTATATTTCAAAATATTTAAAATATTTTTAAATATACTATCAGGTAGGGACCTTCAAAATCTGGTGCTAAAAATGCCCCTCATTACATATTGTGCTAATATCCTGTGTCATTGAATATCAATGCTAAAGCCCATTCACATAACTTAGCGCTAAAAAGTCACTTAATAGGATAAGTGCTAAAAATAGATCCAACAAGACATATCCTGTGACCTTCAAAAGCTCTACTAAGGCATTTTGAGCAAAAAGCAAGCATTTCCTGCATGATAGGATCGATGCTAAATATCATCTTCACAGGACATATCTAGTGGGCACTAAAAACCCCGCTGATCCTATGATAGATGAAATCCCCACCAGTGAAGAAATATGGTTAGCACTAAAAATTGCCATCACTAGATTGCGCTAAATTTGTCCTCCACTGCACATATTCGATGAGCACCCTAATCCTCATTGATTCGGTGAAGGGTCAAAACTCTGCCGAAGGTATCAAAAGAAGCTTGCGCTGGATTTGAGCCTCATAGGACATATCCGGTGACATTGAAAATTCCCGCATATCTTGTGACACATAAAATCCCCACCGAAGGTGTAAAGAAGACTTAGCGCTAAAATTGCACTCCACAGGATATATCGAGTGATGCCTAGAAACCCCGTGTTTGGGTGATTTGAGCTGAAAAACTCATTTTTAAGACTTGGAACTTGGATTTTATTGGTGAATTTGAATTGAACATCCTTCTATTACATCATGATGAACATTTTTATCAAGTTAATATGGATTTTGGGCACGTTTTGCATTAATTAATGTCACTTCACATGAATATCCAGTGACCCCTAAAAATCCTACTTTTTGCAAAAAAAGGGACTAAAAACATGAAATAAAAGTCTCCAAGTAGATCCAAATGGTCACAAAAACATTCTAGATCACCATAAACATGAAATGGGTACTTGAAAATAATGGAATACTCATAAAATCATGTGAAAACCACTGAATTTGTGAAGTTCATAATGAGGCAACATTGACATTAAGTTGTTCCTGATTGATCTGTGACTCCAAATGGATATATTTTGACTTGTCTTGATGGAAGATGATTGTTTATGATGAAATTGATGCTTGGCATTATGAATCACAGGTTTGAGAAGCTAGAAGGACAAAGGAGCTTATTGGAGCTGTCTTGGAAGGATGACCACACATAGGTGCCCTAGTGATCTAGACATGAAAAATCACCATTTTATCAACCAAATCACTATTGCACCTGCAAGAGAAAGTCCCTATTCAATGTCCAAGATGATGGAGATATGCCCCAAAAGCTTGAAGACATAGGAAATCAAGTCTACATCACTATTGTTCCTACAGATCCAGTCTAATGTTCAGGACACTTTCATAACTGTTCCTACAAATCTAATCCAATGTCTAGGACACTTTCATAATTGTTCCAGTAGTCCAGTAATCAAATGTTGATCCAACAAGCATCCAGTTGGATATGCCTTCATAAAAAATGTGTCACTTACTCCTCTTTACCAATCAACTCATTGGAAAAGAGTTTTGTCTCATTAGACAACTCAAAAGTGACAAGCAATAGGACGATCTAGTTAGCATATGAAATCCCCTCATATTGCATAAACACTTGTTTTCACATGTCACATGATTTTCCTTTGACTTCTTTTGGCCTTGGAAATTGGTCCTTCCTCCTAAACAACCAAATGGGTATTCATTTTGTCCAAATACAATGTATTTAGAAGCTATTTTTTATCTTTTTCTATCAAGACAAAAACAAATATGAGAATGTAACAAACTGCCGTCTTTCATTAAAAGCTATGTGTTAGAGGAAAATGTGAACAATAGAATTAAACAACTAATATCCAATAACTCAATGAAATTGATGCAAATAGGACAAACAAAGAGATTACCTTCGTAGACCGATTTACCTCATTGCTTCCATTGTTGTCTATCTCGTATTGATCTTGCGTATGATTTTAGCTCTGAGAAGTTGTACTTCCTTGCTGTTGAAGATGACAATAGGAGAATGACTGTGATTGGAATATGCAATGAAGACTAAACTACAAATGTAATTCTAATGGAGATGGATGATTGATAATGGAGACATGGTTGGATGATTATAATGGTAATTGGATTATGCAAATGCAATGGAGATACTTTGCCAAAGGTATGCTGGTAGGATTTCTGTAGAGTAAGATTCCAGATGCTTGAGTGGTTATGAAATGAGGGTTCCTTTTATAGGCCCAAGATCCATGACTGGAGGAATTACCTATGAGGTGTACGGTTGAGAAATCTTGAGAGAATGTGTGCGAATCAGAAGAGGACAAGTGTCCAAGCTCCTTTCATGAGTTATGGGAGTTAACATAATAGATTGAAGAGTTAATTGAGATGATTGATCAATTAACAGAATAGACTGAGGAGTTGATTGACATGATTGATCAATTAACTGGGATGAATGGAGAGTTGACCGAATTGATTGATTAGTGAACTCAAATGACTAATTAGTTAATTGATTTGATTGGAGGATAAATAGGACATGTGGGTGAGGGAATATTAGCTAATTAAATATTAAAATATTTAATTATGTGTGCAACATGGTGAGGTGGAAAGGTGATGTGGATTTATGAAATTTAGGACTTTGGAATAAAGGAATTTGGGATTAATTAAATAATTTAGGATTATTTAATTATATGAGACTATAGAAGAATTAGGTAATTTAATTAAATAAATTGATTTTATTTAATTGTTGGAGGAATGTGAATCATTTAAATAAATTAGGATATTTATTTAATTGATAGAGAAATGAGAATAAAATAAATAATAAAATATTTATTTAATTCGACTTAGCCATTTTTAGGTGTATACATTTTGCCCCTCTTTGATGCAATGTGTTTTATCACGTTTTAAAGAATAAAAATTTTCTGCGATTGATACATGCCCTAGTTTGCCCCTAGTATAGGTTAAATGATGATAGGATGCCCCCTCGGGAGATAGGATGGGAAGAATGTGACTACAGGATGACAGGCGATCTCACGATGAGATAGGAAGAATGATAAAGGATGGCTAAGAAAAATGGAGGATGCAAGATAGGGGATGGATGAAAGGGTCAAATGACACGTTATACAAGACAGAATGATAACACACACAAGCAAACAATAAAGTATGCACAAATGATACAAGAACAAACAAGGTATTGCCCCTGTCAAGCTATAAACCAATGATTAATTGATAATGATTGATGATAGTGTTTTTCATTGTGGGGAACGATATATCCCTAGATCAACACAAAGACACAGGAAAGATACATCCCACTGATGATGGCAATTGATTGATTTGGTTCACGACAAGATTAGGATCAAGACCACTGATTGCGATTGAATAATTTGACAAGATTGACTTACTCGATTGGTATGGATTAAGGATGGACTCGCATTTGGATCATTGCTCGGATTGATTGGATTGATTTGATGATCAGATGAATGCTTGAATTGATGATTGGTGAGGCCCCAATCACTCAAGAGTGAGGATGACAAGGAACGATAATGGTAATTTAGAAAATGAGATGAATGATTATGATGATGCCCCTTTGGGAGGACAATTGGTGCACTCTCAAAATGAAAAGAGAGAAAAGGGTGAGTAGATAAAGAGATGTAGATAAAGAAAGGACTTGGATCTTAAGCCACTTGGCAAATGATATGTATGAAATTCTTATAGATGAAATGAAATGCAAACTTAATATGTATGAATGAGGCTTTGTCATCTTGTATGCAAGTATTTGAAGTACCTTGTTTCATCATTGAGCTTTTAAAATGTTGTAAGAAAATACAAGCATCTAGGTATAATTAAACCATGATGACTTGAGTATTACTTACATAGATTTTGATTTAGCAAGTTAATACAAGCATCTAAGTATAATTGAACCAAGATGACCTAAGTATTGCTTGCGTATCAACAGACAAGGATTGCCCCCTTTCATGCTTAGACCTCTAATGTATTCAATGATCTTTTGCTGATCATGTCATTAGACAAAGTCGTCACAGTACTAAAGATTAATCCACAAATAACAAACAAAGGAAAATAATCATGCCCCCATCATAGCTACTATAGTTTTTAGACATCCTCGAGTAGCATAAAAAGACATAATAACAAAAATCATGATATAAGACTTTAAACAACCATTAAACCTTCTTGCCATAGATATATTTTTCTTGCAATAACTGATAGAGTCATGTTTGACGTTTTAGGTAGGCTATGATTTTATCAGGTGTAGTTTAAATGTCTTCTTGTCAAGATGATGTTTAAAAGTTTGATTTGTTGTACTGCTTGTTGTCTAGTGATAAAACCATGATCCGGTTTGTTATCCTTTGAGTTGTAGCACTCAAAAATCCAATTCACTAACTAGGTTGAGGATTTACCCCTAGTCAAGTAAAGGATCGGTTTATTATGGACAAACAGACAATAGACATGAAGAAATAGACCCTAAGGGACTGACCTAGTGCCTCGGGGGCTCATTGATAAATGACCTTGCCTACATGACGACGTAGAGGCAACATAGCTCGGGGTGTGGACTATGTGGACCTAGGACCTAGGAGATGGGAAATGGTGTAGATTCGTATGGACAAAATGATGGTTGATATGAGATGGAATGGATGAGAAGGGAAGCATAAGATAGCAAGGATGTGATCTCAAAGGACTATGTCGCATAGTAATATCATGCCCCTTTTGTAGGTGTAAGGCATGGGATTTGACATGACAAAGATTATGACGAAGGAGGATGATAGGATTGCTTTGAAAGGGATGAGGTATGTCAAGAGATATCCAAAACATTTGTCAACTCTATGCCCCTGCTCTTCATCAAGATCAAAAGGAGGAAGAGAGGATGAAAGGATAACAATATGATAGGTATATGTAGGATAAGGATGATAGGATGGTATGGTAAGATAGGGTGGAAAATGATAGGGTTGATGAGACAAAGTTCTCCCAAGGGTAAGTGACAGAAGATCAACCTACACACGACGCCTATTTGCCCAGTTTTCATCATGGTACTTATCTAAGGCACCACCAAGGGTGGTTTTCACCATTGAATGAAGGGATTTTTCTTTACTTTTTTTGATTTTTGATTTTTGATTTTGTTTTTGAATATTTGGATAGAATAGGTAGAATATGGACGAGAGGGACTCAGTGTCTAGTTCCATGAAAGGTGATAGTCCCATGAGATGGATGTCATTGCATGGACCATGTCAAATGTGCTCATAGATGTTGGTAAGGGATTGCATGAGAGGGAGATGGGGCAGGTAGATAATGGATTATGATGTGGATTATGTATGGAAGGAGTATGGATTATGATTTATGGGAGATAGTGGATTATGATGTGGGTTATGGATGGAAGGATAATGGATTATGATGTGGATATGGAAAGCATGGACCATAGGGATATGATGGGTGAAATATGTGGGATAATAGAGGAAGGAAGGGGAGATGGAGGTATGTGGAAGTGTCGTGGGATGGAAGGGAACCATGACCAACGGTTGCACATACCGTGATAAACATTGAAGCTTATGATGGGAAGGTGGTGTAGGAAGCAATGGAGATTTTTGCTTAGTGGATGGGTGATTTAGGCATTTAGGGACCCACATAGACTTAGTATTATTCTAATTTTTTCTTGTCATGTGGGATGGAAGGATTTGAGAATTTTGGATGGAATGGGATTTTTGGATGGAAGAGGAGAAAGTGAATGGTTGGGATTCTTGAGATGTGGATGCCTCATTTAATTTGATAGCTTTTTGCTTCGGTACTCAAACTATTTTTCTTTTAGACTTTACTTGTGAAGGTATGGGCTTGGGTATATGCAGATTTTGTGCAGCTTCTGACATAATTACTTGTTGCTTGGGGACCCACACCTTTTTCATTTTTGCTTTGAGGTGTGTGGGTGTGTGAGCTTTTGAGTTGGGTTTTTCTTTGATTCTTCGGATTGATTTCCTAAGGTATTAGGACCCTCAGGATTTTTGACTTTATGGAAGGAGGCATCCCAATGTTTATTTTTGAATCCCATAGGTTTGGTGGATCGAGTGGAAGCATCATGTTTAGACAATATGCGCATTTGTCAGTCATGATTTGAAATGTGAGAGAATGTGTGGATGGATGGATTTGGTGTTGGGAGAAGTGATTGTAAAATGCATGGAGGGATGTTAGGAGTTGGAATTAGCAGAGATATATTGGATGGTGGAAGGTGTATGGTCACATGCTTTTGGGATTTGTACGATAAGGGAGGTGGAATGGTGACATATGTTTTGGGGATATGATAGGATGGGCGATAGGAATGAGTGGATTTTGCAAGCATGGAGGAAGTACCAACATCATGAGATTGCTTTTCTTGGGGAGTATAACCAAGGCCATAAGAGGGTGGAGGGACTTCAACATGGATAGGCTCCAAAAGACCTTGTTCATGAAGGCCTAAGCCTTTACCTTGATAGTTCATATTTTGGAGTATGTGGTGGACAATGGGATTATGGGTGATTTGGATACTAGATGCAAGCTCATTATTTGATGGGGAAGGTGAAGTGGTAGATAATGGTTGTTTCTCTCCTAAGGAAGAACATTCATGCATGAAGGTAGTGAGACCAAGGGGATAGGATAATGGATTTACAATATGGTTGATAATGGATGGTGGAGGATCATTAGGATCTTGATTATCATTATGCTCACTAAGATCCAAGTTATTGGTTTGATCATCTATGTGCACTTGGGAGGCAAGTGTCTCATCAAGGAAAGTGTGTGTTGTTGGATCATGGATAGGACTAGGTGGAGGTTGGATAGGAGTAGTGGAGGTTTCTTGCTCATGGATGGCTTCTTCATAGGGAATATCTTGATCATGGAAAAGATAAATGTTATGGATGGGTGGAGTGAAAGTGATTTGATCTTGATTAGGACTTGATGTTTTCACATGCTTAGGATTAGGTTCTTGACATACCTCTTGGGTTACTTGAATGAAAGGAGATGACTCTTGGAAGGGCTCTTGGTCAACAACATGAAGGTATGATGGACCTTGACTTTGGTTCATGATAGGAGGTTCTTCAATAAGCTCAAGGGGTTGCAGACTATATGAAGGGGTTTTAGGATTGGACATGGTGTTGGAAGAGTCTTTTGTAAGTTCAAAGAAAGGAATTTGGGGACATGGTTGACTCCCTACTAGTATCCCTTGGATCACATCCTTTGTAGGTGCATGGGTAGATGAATGATGTAATGGATGGGTGGATTTGAAGTTCTCCATAACTTTTCTTTCACTTTTATATTTTGGAAATAATCTTTGGAGAAAATCGTTCAAGGATTCTTTGGTTGATGGATTAGAGCTTCAAAAGTTTGATGGTGGTGTTGGTGTAGGACTAGTATGCTTTGGGATAGGCCTTCTATGGGATGGTGATGGAGGACTAGTAGATGGAGTGGTATATGATTCCAAGCTTGAGGTGGGATTTCCCTTGTCTAGAGTATCGGTAAGATGACCTAAGGATTCTACAAAATTCTCATCATTACTAGGATAGACAAAGTTCTCATCGTCATTAGGACCAAATTTTATGCCACCTAGGGGTATGTATGATTTTGGAGTATGTCTAGATTTTTTGATGATCACAACCATTTTGATGAATGGAGACTGGACTAGGTTGAACTTATTTTCCAAGTATGAACTAAAGCAAAAAGGGTACCCAGAAATGGTTTCATCTTTGTCTCAAAATGTACAGAATAGCTCTCTATTGTGAATGCACAGCATCAGATGCACATCGAAAAGAGGCAAATGCATAGCTCTGTTCTGTGTATGCACAGGGCTACGTTGTGTATGCACAGGAATGTTCTTTCAATGCGCATAAATGGTATATGCGCAGCAAAATAGTGTAAATGTGCAAAAAAATATTTAAATGCACAGCAATACCGAATGCACAACAAGAATTTGTAAATGCGTAGTAGGACTTTGTGTATGCACAGATCTATAGAATTTTTACTTTTTTGTTGCAATTTGTCAATTTTGGCTTGTTTGCACGTTTTCTAAGGATGTTCAAAAGTTTTGAAGTACTATTTTTGACTCAAGTTATTGCCAGAAAACATAGCAAGCAAGATTTTGTCATGATTATTTGAAACAAGTTTTGAAAAATGAAAAACAAACAAGTACAATCCTAAGGATGGCAAGGACAATATTCATCGAATTCCAACTTGGATTTTACTCCAGCCACTTACATAAAGGTAGACAGTTAGTAACTTGGTAGCACTGACTCCCCTCCATGGCACTCACTTCTCATGCATACCAAGTTACAGTTCCTCTGAAGAGTTGAATTTTCTATCTCCACACTAGATGAGTGTATGACATTGGACGACTTTAGAGGTCTGACCTCCTATGTCAACAAATAGGGGTTTTTGGCTTTCTAAAACAAATGGCTTTTTAGTATGGACATCCATTTGGGTGGTTACATGTGCGGTAATTCGCTTCGATAAGGAGGCTTCCCAGCATGCAGAGGTTACACTCTACAAGGTTTTGGGGGAAACATTTGTCGGTGTAACACATCAGCACCCGTTTGCAATTTTCATCCCAAACACAATTTATTTATAGCGAGTTGGAAGTGGCTTGGCTTTAGCTCATTATCGCTTAAGGTCATCCCACTTGGAAGGAAGGAGTTCCAAGGGCAGGCCTCTTCTAAAGGTTATGTTGATGTCTGCATAAAATTTAGGTTTCAAGCAGTTGATTTCACAGGCACCTTCCCAAAAAATCCAAAAATTCTTTGTCTTTCAGCCTTCCTAGTTGAAAATTGCAAAAAATTCAGTTGCATGTATGTATCTTTGTATAAACATGTATGTTTGTATGTATAAGTGCGTTGTGCATTGGCGGGCAGTTTGTATGTTCAATTGGCCTTCAAAAAAGTGAAAAAATTAGTTATATGCATTTCCCAATGCATATCGGGTTTGTATATGTATTGGGGAATCTATCACAGATTCTGGGAATATGTTGCGCTTGTATCTAGGGGATTTCATGTATATCACATTGTATGTTTAGACATACAATGGCTAGATACATTGGAGAT
Organism: Cunninghamia lanceolata; assembly: GCA_027924645.1. Classification (NCBI taxonomy): domain Eukaryota; kingdom Viridiplantae; phylum Streptophyta; class Pinopsida; order Cupressales; family Cupressaceae; genus Cunninghamia; species Cunninghamia lanceolata. The sequence goes on along the minus strand of BSBN01000463.1, from coordinate 3,160,988 downwards.
ATGCAAGGGACAATGTACATCGAGACAGATGCAAAGGTGAATGTATGTCTGACATACATTGGGAATGTACATTGCAAATATACAAGAGGCTGACATGCATTCACTATAGTGAAAGGGGTTTGTATGTGCAAGATGCAAGTGCAATATACATTCGCCACATACAACAGAAAGATACATCGGCCAATGCATATGCAAGAAGAAACATGTACATTGCAAAGATACAAGGGGTCTTATATATTTGGCAACATACAAAGCTGAATGTATATGTGATATGCATTCGCCATATACATTCCCGAGATGCATTGGCTGGACCTAAAAAGGCTTGCAATGTAATTGATAAAGGCTCAAGTCTGACGAATGTATGTTTTGGCTTGTATGTTTGCATTGTATATGCAATATACAAGGCAAACATACAATGGAGTGATATACAAGCCGGACCCGATTCAAAATTCAGATTTGGCTAATTCAGCGCTGGCGTCCATGGCTTGCATGTATATGGCATTGTATATGCCTATATACAAGAAAATAGAGATACAAGCCATATTTCAAAGTGATTGCAATTTGTTTCATAATAATTTGAGATCCGCATTGTATGTATATTGCATATTGTATATATGCAATATACAAGGAGTTATACAAGGAATCAAGATGCAAGCCGAACCCGATGGTGATTTTCAATATGCTTTATAAAATTTGGGGTCTGTGCTTTGTATGCAAGCAATTGTTTGTATATGCATGTTCTTTTGCATATACAAGGGCGAAAAGGGGAATATGCATGTTACGGTGGCGAAAAAGTCAGCGATGGAAGCACGGGGTGCCTACGTGGCATGTTCTTATTGATGGGCAACTTTTCAGCGCGGTTTGATGCCGCAGATCTTGGCGATAGAAGGGAAATCGATGACCGTCTTTTAAACTTTCAACTGGTGAAGGATTTGTATGCATTTGCAGCTATTTTCAGGTGGGAAAACTTTAGAGACACGTTGCTGCAAATTTCAAGGGGAGACTGTGGGTAGCTGAGCCATTAATGGTGAAATATAGAGGCATGGGTCAATGATTGACTGGCCAGCTACTGAATTTTAATAGAAAATCTTCAGACGGTGGCGCATCTCCCGTTTCCACCTGCTCTTTCCTCTTTGTTCCTCATCTGCATTGAATGTTTTGGGCACCATTCTTGGTGCAATGTATCTAGTAGAAAATTTGAAATTCCATGTAATTATTGCTGGGTACATAGTCTTTCTATAAATGGCAGACTGTGTTACTCATTTCTGGTTGTTGAAGACTTGGGCATTTTTGGGGGAAAAATAATGAAAGACAGAGCATTTTCTTGGCTGTTTTATCTCTGTTGGAGTTTATGAGTTGCATCTGAATGCACCTTGCATATATGTTCAGTTTCATGTCATGTTTATATGAAAAATGCTTCATTGCATGTGTTTATTTGTCTGTCTCCATTTGTTGTATGCATAATCTTCTTTTGAATCTGGTTGCTAAGGGTTTCTCAAATTCTAGGATATAGATCTCTGTATCACATGCTTGATCTCTAACTTCCATTCAAGGAGTGGATTAAACTGTTTTAGGTCAAATATGGAGAAGGCTGTATGTCAGCAAGGATATTTGTAAGTAGAGACAGTTAAATACTTATCCTTGGGTGGTGTTTGTAAGGCAAATACCAATCCTAACCCCTTGAAACTCGAATGCCAATTGCAAACCATTCTCTTGTATATGTCTAGTTGACTCCTTGCCCTGAGATAGGCACCGATCTGCTTCTTGTATAGTAGTTATGATCCAAAAACCCCTGTCTTGCATCTAAACATCAAATTCAAATCCCTTCATTTTTCCAACCCATTAGTTGTAGGAGTAGAATTAGGACCCTTGCATACTCTCGTTCCTAACCAGTTAGATATGTCTAAGAGTGTTTCCAAACTTGTGATCTATCATTCAAATCTTGGTCCTAAAATGAGAGTATTCTACCTATTTTGAAAAGCTAAATCTTTGTGTCATTGGGTGATTCAAGGTGAGATCTTTAGCTATAGGGATACCCCCCTTGGTGCGGCAGAACTAGAAGTGAAGGGGAGGCAACTCATGCAACCTCCTATATTAGTTGGCTGAATCTGCCTGTGCATTAGAACTGGCAAACCCTCTGCTGATTCAGAAAGAAAATCAATAGGTTACACATGCAAAATTATGAGTTTGGCATTTTGGTGACCCAAGAAAGGGGAGAGCATAGTCCTATCATCATTTTGAAAACACAGAGAACATTGGTTCTTTCTCTCCCTAGTTAAAAATAAATAAACTAAATGAGTTTAATCTACCAAGCACAATCCATTTGACTAGATAGCAATAACCTTGAAAAGATGGTTCATTTTATCCCTTAAACAGATCTATGTGAAGATTTGTTCATTATAGAATGAAAACAAGTTACTTTCCCCTAAGTTAAGCTAGATGAGAGATTGTGATGCAAGATAGAAAGAACAAAAAGATTTGTTTAGTTTTAGCCACCTAGATTAGGATTATGTACGAGTTGTATGCAACAAATCAATTTACTTCTTCCTATTTTAATCTAGATGAAATTTGTATGAAGATGTTAGATTACTATCCCTTAATTAAATCTAGATGAACTAAGGATGCAACTAAATGACTAAACAATGCTCCTACACTTACGAGAAGATGTTAGTACATAAATCTTTGTGAAACATTACAATTTTTCTGGTCCATCATTTAAATGCGCAGAAACAAAAGGTGAATGTGCAGGACTGCTCAGTATTTGCACAGAAACATATATGCGCAGAAAGAATTAATGAATGCGCAAATCTGTTCAATGAATGCACCGAAAGGACAGATGCGTAGTTCTATCTTGTGAATGCGCAGAAATACAGATGCGCAGCAGGGAGATGTAAATGCACAGAACTGGAATGTGGATGCGCATAATCGACCTGTTACGACAATAGCTTCACAAAAATATCAAATAGAGGTTAAAAATGGGGCAAGGACCCACGGTGGGCACTAGAAATGTTAGAGGAAAATGTGAACAATAGCATTAAACAACTAATATCCAATAACTCAATGAAATTGATGCAAATAGGACAAACAAAGAGATTACCTTTGTAAACTGATTTACCTTGTTGCTTCCATTGTTGTCTATCTCATATTGATCTTGCGTATGATTTTAGCTCTCAGAAGTTGTACTTCCTTGTTGTTGAAGATGACAATAGGAGAATGACTATGATTGAAATGTGCAATGAAGACTAAACTACAAATGCAATTCTAATGGAGATGGATGATTGATAATGGAGACATGGTTGGATGATTATAATGGTAATGAGATTATACAAATGCAATGGAGATACTTTGCTAAAGGCACACTGGTAGGATTTCTGCAGAGTAAGATTACAAATGCTTGAGTGGATATGAAATGAGGGAATGAGGGTTCCTTTTATAGGCCCACGAGAGGCCAAATTCAAGTGTCAATAGATCCATGACTAGAGGAATTACTTGTGAGGTGTGCAGTTGATAAAGCTTGAGAGAATGTGTGCGAATTAGAAGAGGACAAGTGTCCAAGCTCCTTTCATGAGTTATGGGAGTTAACAGAATAGATTGAAGAGTTAACTGAGATGATTGATCAGTTAACAGAATAGATTGAGGAGTTGGCTGAGATGATTGATCAATTAACTGAGATGATTGGAGAGTTGACTAAATTGATTGATCAGTGAACTCAAATGACTAATTAGTTAACTGATTTGATTGATGAGTTAATTAATTTGACTGGATGATAAATAGGACATGTGGATGAGGGAATATTAGCTAATTAAATATTAAAATATTTAATTATGTGTGCAACATGGTGAGGTGGAAAGGTGATGTGGATTTATGAAATTTAGGACTTTGGAATAGAGGAATTTGGGATTAATTAAATAATTTAGGATTATTTAATTATATGAGACTATAGAAGAATTAGGTAATTTAATTAAATAAATTGATTTTATTTAATTGTTGGAGGAATGTGAATCATTTAAATTGTCACGTCTCAAATTTTGATATCATCTAGGTTTACTTTAAATAGAAATATTTCATTTATAATTATATGCAAATAGATGAATAATTTGTTATGAATATTTTAATATGAAAAGAAGTAATGAAATAAGTGTAATGCTTCGGCTATTTGGATTACAAATCTACTAACGAGAAATTGGAGTTTACTTTGAGTTGTAGGTTGTTGAAGACAAGAGGTGGTTGAGGTAAAGGAGATTAGCATCTTGACAGGGTTAAGATGGAGGGATATCTCTCACACACTTCACGTAGTGTCATGTAGCTGCATATGTTGCATATTGAATGATTTAATAGTTTAATTTAAATTGCATTTTTATTTGAATTATATTTCACATAGTTAGTTAATGATGATTTAATTAGATTATTTAATTCATGAATGTTTAGAAAATAAAATAATCAATTTAGTTATTTAATTTGTTTTATTTAGAGAATAATCATATTCTATTTAATTATTAGTTTTATAGATACATTGTGATAAATATGTGAATTGTTTTACAATATTTTTTTTAGAACTAGAAATAGAATAAAACATGTTTTTAACAAAAACTTATTTGAGGAAAAGAAAAGCTCTAGAAAATGAAACACTTGAGGAAGAGGAAACAAAAAGTTGCAATTCATTTCTTGCTCACCAAAAACTTCTATTTAACATCTTGCATTCTCAAAAAGAGGGATCATCATTTTTTTCTCTATAATTGCACTCAATTCATAAAAATTGTGAAAGCTTTCTGGGCACAAAAGAGAAATTAAATCAGTTCAAGGGAGCTTCTGTAGGAATCCGACATTCAATTATATTTAGGAACGAATTTCCAGGTTCAAATCTTAATTTCATCTATTCGTATGATTGAATTTTTTCTTGTCTGTTAAATACATGATCATCTGTCTAAATTGTTATAAATTATTAGGTTACTAGCTGTAGTTTTGTTTAAGAAATGTTCTATTTCTCTCTCTCTCTCTCTCTCTCTTTCTATATATATATATATATATATATATATATATATATATATATATATATATATATATATACAAAGAAAACTTCATGGTAGATTGTAATGAATTTGTCATATGCAAGCTTTATATTATTCTGTGAATTCTCTTCTACATATTCTTAAACAGTCTGTTGTGTTAGGCATAACTTTAGTTTTAAGAACTAGATTCTTCTAAAATTTTTATATGTGATGCACAACTTAGTTATGTAAATCATATCCGAAATCATCCTCACCCAGTTTGTCGTTTTAGAGATATGAATATTTTGTGACTGTCTATCTCTCACCCATTTCATCTCTGTTAAAACAGTTTGTTGCATTATCCATAACTTTATTTTTAAGAATTGGGTTCTTCTACAATTTTTCTATGTGATGCATGACCTAGTTATCTAAATCATATACGAAAATTATCTTTACCCAGTTTGTCGTTTTAGAGATATAAATATCTTGTGACTGTCTATCTCTCAACCATTTCATCTTTGTTAAAAGACTCTATTACATTAGCCATAACATTAATTTTAAGAACTGGGTTCTTCTAACATTTTTATATGTGATGAATGACATAGTTATCTAAATCATATCCAAAAATCATCCTTACCCAGTTTGTCATTTTTGAGATATGAATATTTTGTGACTGTCTATCTCTCACCCATTTCGTCTCTATTAAAACAGTCTGTTGCATTAGCCATAACTTTATTTTTAAGAACTGGGTTCTTCTAGAATTTTTATATGTGATGCATGACCTAGTTATCTAAATCATATCTGAAAATCATTCTTACCTAGTTTGTCATTTTAGAGATATGAATATTTTGTGACTGTCTATCTCTCAACCATTTCGTCTCTGTTAAAATAGTCTGTTGTGTTAGCCATAACTTTATTTTTACGAATTAGGTTCTTCTAAATTATTATGTGTGATGCATGACCTAGTTATCTAAATCATCTCTTAAAATCATCCTTACCCAGTTTATCGTTTTAGAGATATGAAATTTTGTGACTGTCTATCTCTCACCCATTTCGTCTTTGTTAAAATAGTATGTACTATTTATAGTCTGTAATCAATGTAAATGATTTGACTGTATTTCTTATTGTCTAAAAAATAGAATGACTGAATCGGTTATTCATAGAAAAGTATATATATTGACTGTAAATTTTTATTGTCTGGAAACAGAATGGTTTTTGATTGTATTTGATTTTATCATTGATAACTTATATATATATGTCGTATTGATTGTGTTTATTAGGAATGAATATGAAGGATAGAACTACAATGCTGATTGGGTTCAATTGTCAAATTGAATTTTCTTTAATATATATTAAAGAAAATTTAATTTGACAATTGAACCCAATCAGCATTGTAGTTCTATCCTTCATATTCGTTCCCAATAAACACACACACACACACACACACATATCTGAAATTGAATTCATTAGAAAAAGAAATATTCTTTTTAATTGCATTAATGAGAAAAACTTGTATGAACTTTTGAAATTATTGAATTACTGATAAATGTTATTTCTTCATTTCAATTGGAAAAACTAGTAGTATATCAAAATTCTTGATTTATTAAAGAAATGCATTATGTTTATATGGTAGATCTTCAACTAGATCAGATAAAATAAGGGAAAAATATTAAACTTTTTATTAAACAAAATAGTGAAATCATTTGATAATTGGAAATAATTTTTGTTTATAGATATTTGAGATTATGGAAAACCAAACATAAGAAAATTGTATTGTAAAACTGCATTGTATGTATCTTGGTAAAGTACAAACTTTTGGGACAAGATGCCGAATGTGGATATACAGAGACGATAGTTTTACTTTTTGTAAAACTATCATTTTTATTTATTTGCTTGACCAAGCAACTATACCATTGAAATAGATAGATTTTTTTAAAAGCCTAGAACTTTGTAGTCTCTGCTACATCATGTTTGTAAGAGTTTATGTCATTCTAGTATTAGGATGCATATAGGCAACACGCATGCATCAAGAGTTTCCCTCTTGCTTACACCGTTCCAGGTTGCTAGGCTCCTTGTGCAGGGTCAGTGCTTTCTTCAAGTTAGGAAGAAACCCAGGGAAGTTCAGTACTTCATGGTTGGGTGGAAAAAGCACCTCAACCACTCTCTTGGACTTGGTTTGTGGATGATCGGAGGATCGGGGCAACCGAGATTAGATATTATTATTGATATGGATATTTTCTTGTATGGTTTCATTTCCAAGTTGAAGTTGTAATATGAATCATGGATATCTTGACGATAGTTCTTCTTTGTGTAATATTGAAACATATGTATTGTAACTCCAAGTCAGGTGTATGTAAACTGTTTTGTAATCCATTCTGGTATATAGATCATTATTCTTATTCATGAGTTTTTGCCATTATATGATTATGGATATTTGGAAACCATTATTGGTTGATTATCTTTCTTTGGTATATGCTTATCTTTTCAAGTACTATTTTTAGATGGTAAATATCCACACCTTACATTTGGTATCAGAGCCAAGTTCCAACATTGGGAGCTCTAGGGTGTGTGTTGTTTAGTTTGTTTGAGCATGTGTGGGTCCTTGAAGTGTTGGCATGTAGTAAGTAGCATGTGCCTTCTTTTGTATGTCATCCTCGCATGTGTGTGGCGAGTAATACATTATTATGGGTAGATAAACCCTAGTGTTTGCTGAGAAGTTGCTTATAGGTATTTTCCTTCTTGATGCCTTGAGTATTGGTCATGAGTTTTTGCACTATGTGAGAGTGAGTGACCTTTGAAGGGTCATGTTTGTGCTTGTGTAACCACCTATGATGATGGAGTTATCAGGACCTTTGTGTGAAAGTAAATACCATGTTCCAAGTGTGAATGGACTTGGTTTATTCTTTTAGAAGTTATGCATTGTATGTGGACAAGAGGATGTTTTGATCATATGCTTGTTATACAAAGAATATTAATGAACCTTGTTATGTACAAGAGTAGCATATCCTCATAATACTTGCCTTTGTATAGAGACTGGTAATGCTTGTCTTATTGAGAGCATGTCCCCAGGTATGGATTAATTATGTGGTTGTAATATAGATAGTGTTGCATCACATTACTAGAATAGATCATTTGGGTAATGACTTATATTCCTAGATTGCATTTTCCCTAGGATTCATGTGGGAACCTGGGTGTAATTATTGCATTGCATTATTTGAAGAGTTAAAGAGAAAAAGGGGTTGTGAAGTGGGCCTTTTGTATAATCCTTGTGATGTTTTGAGTGAATTAGCAAACCCTACATCTTGTGACCTGAAGTATGATTTTCCATCTCTTAGTATGCATTTAGTATGCTTGACATCATATGGTGGAGGAGTTTAGAATCTTGTTAAAGGAACGTTGGGTAATTGCTTAACCCCAACCTAATCCTTCCTCCTATTTTATTATTTCATATGTTATATTGGTGAATCGTTGATTGGTAAGAAGTGTTAACCGCTACCTGTTGGAGAAATTGATGTGTTTAGATATCTCAGTTGTGAACCTAATTTTGTCTCAACTTAGTCTTGATTTCTGGCTGGATGACTGTGTATGTTTTTATGTAGTGATTGTATGCAACTTATGGTTGCTTCGAATCATTGAATGATGTTCATGTGGTTAAGTAGAAATAGACATGATTGGAATCTTGGAAGATTTGTTGTTTAGTTTATTCTCTTACTTACCTTGGATCCAGGTGTAGTGTAGCATTGTACTCCCTCTGTAGTGGCTAAAACTAGTCACATAGTTCTTGTAATGTGAAAATGTTGTGAATATTGATTTTTATTTGACTTTGTAAGGACCAACTTTGAAATTTCTTTTTTATTTTTATTTATGGAAAAGTATAGCCATCAAAATTGATGTTTATTTATCTTATGGCCTTGATGGTCATGTTGTATTTACTGTATGCTTTACTTTTGTAATTGATTTTCTTTTCTTTGGACTTTATTTACTTAATTATTATTGGTGGCTATGCTTGAAGATTTTAACTATTGATCATGTGTCATGTTATGTTCTTATCATGTCCATAATGGGCCTTTGATGGATTGTATAAGGGAGTATAATGCAGAGAATAAACTAGTACTTGATGTGTGTAATTTTTTTTTGATCCGTAATGTAGGCATAAGGGAGTCGTACCCCATAAAAAATAAAAATAAAAATAAAATTAAACCTAATGCATGCCCTAAGAATAGGGGTGCAATAAGCAAGCGGCAATGCTTGCATCAATCCAAGAACAATCATTAACAAACGCTGACAACCCATTAAAGGATGAACGCAAACACAAATTATGATTTTGACACCCGATTTGCAAACCCAGGCTTCCTAAGAACTACAATATTGCTTAATCATTTTTGCTTAAGAGTGCTGAGTCATGTTGCATTTCTCACTTCCAATAATTTTCTTTTTCTGTTTTACCTCTTTCCAGCTATTATCCTCCCCAAAATCCTCTTTTGGAATTGATGTATCATCTGAATCCTTCACTCTTGAAGGTGAAATAAACTCCTTGTTTTCTAAGGCAATAATACCTGGTGATTTTGTAGTCTCCAAAGGGGAAGGAAGTTTATTTCCTGATTTAGTATCTTCCCTGTTTGAAATGTGAGCACTTCTTGCCTCAAGAGGGGGGAAAGAAGGAGATTTCTTTACCTTTGTAGTTGGGTTTTCTTTGCAATCAAGGGGTTGTGATGAAGCCTTTTTTTCCATAGAGTAGTTATGAACTGAGGAGTCTTTCCACCAAGATGCATGACTATCAAACTTAGGTTTGAGGCACTTTGCTACTATGTGACCAGTGTTGAAGCATCTGCGGCATCTAAAAGGAAGGCCCTCATAATCCAAAATTTGGCTCTAATTGTAATTCATTATTTTTAAAGAAATCTTAGCCGGAAGGTCTTTACTGGTATCAATATCCACCAGAATGCGAGTGAAGGTAGAGTGGTAGAAATTAGAGGAGCTTTTGTCCACAAGTAGAAAGTTCCCCAGCTTGTTTCCTATAGCTTCAAAACATTCTTCAAACCAAAATTGAAGCGGAAGTTTAGAAGTCAGATCCAGGTAGGAGTAACCATAAATGATTTATAATTTGGATTAAATTCGGGGTGCCAAGGTTTGAGCATAAGTAGATGTTCATTGCAGCTCCACTTATAATCACAAAGAACCATCTTCCTATCCTGGATATTATCAAAGACAACAATGAAAAAACATCAGCTGCAGGGGTAAATTTGGAGATCCTCTTTCAAAATTGGACCCCAAGTATCAAAGATCCATTTGTGCAGAGCAGCTAGGCTAGGCCAATACTTGACAGAACACCCAATTAAGACCTTGTCAGCAAAGAATTTTTCATTTTCTTTGACTTCCCTTCCAAGCATATTGCCAAACTCAACGATTGGATTGTTCGCTATAATTTGCAAGGGATTGACCAGCGAAGGACAGGATGGTTGCCCAAATTTTGAAAGGGAGTTGTTCTGCAATGGTATGGAGTTGAGGAGAGGAGGGCTCACCTCCTTGATTTCCTGGCCACTGAGAGAGGCATCCACTTGCGTTGCAAAGGTCCTAATGGAAGCAGAATCCCTCGCCAAAACTCTGATGAAACCCCTCGGTTGCGAAGTATCCTGAAATCCCATGTCGCTTGTGGTTTTCACAGAAGATTTCCTAGCCATGGCAGCTCTAATAATGTCATTTCTATTCAAGACAACGGCATTCAATGAAACCCTAGTGCTACAATCGTTCGACAATTTTAGGAAATTTGGCATAATCAGCAGTCGCGATCATAATATTATATAGTTGATGTGTGTATTACTAGAATTATGATAGATTAAATTCCTTGGTTTGTTGATAAATAAAAACAACTATTGTGTAAAACATTGAGAAATGGTTTTGTGTTCCTGTAGATCACTTGAAGAGAAATGTATTCTTTTATGAGCTTAAATGTAAATTTATGACTATGTGGAGAACACATTGGGATTGAATCTTTCTTTTAGTTTAATTGGCCTAATGTTGGCTTAGTCCACCAACTTTAGTTGTTCTTGTGTATCTTGTTTCTATTGATCTTGAACACGATACCATGCTCTAGTGTTTGGCATTGGTAGAGAGTACGATGAAGTATGTAAGTTCCATAACTACCTTCAAGTTTGACATAATGTAGGGTATGATGAATCTTTAGTTAGTGCATGAGCACTTAATGTATATAGATATTTATGGTATTATAGTTGTCTTTTTATTCTTGTTGAGTTGCCAAACTTGGAAATCAGGTTGGTTCATGAGTTTCTTCTTAGTAGTTGAAGGTTTTCTAGCTTGATGCTGGATGGGATAAGTTATCCTTTTTATTCCATTGTATGGATACTTGGTGTTAGGCTATGAATAAGCCTTCTGTTTCTTAGTTGATCATGAATTTGTGATCGAGTTGTGGGTTATGACATTTTAGTCTAGCCTAGTTTGAGGAAATGGTAGTATGGTGGAGTAGTCTTGCTCCTTGTTAGTACATTGATGTCATCTTAGATGTGCTCCTAGCGAGTAACAAGTTGCTAAGTCTTGCTTTATAGAAGTGTTTACCCATTAGAGGGTGTGATTATATTCTTTGCTCTAAGAATCTATTTAGTTGGTCCTAGTTTTGATAGTGTAGCGGTAGAATGTTAAAGAAACCCTCTCTTTTAGGAGTGGAGCGAGAGGAAGTATCTCATGTAGGGAAACCATGTCTAGAATGGAAACATATGGTAGTAGTGCCTATAACCTTTAGAGTTAGCTTACCTGATCGTTGAATTATTTTGTTGTAGTAGATATGGTAGCTTTGTGAGTCTCCTTAAACTTAGTTGTGAGCTTGAGAGGTTATCCTAGCATAGTTGTGGTCATAAGTTTTTATGGACTTAACTTGTTGTTGCGCTTTTTGTGCTAGAGCTTCTTCTCATTGCAGTGGTAGTGGAACGAAGGAGTGGTGTAGTCTCAAAGGAGTTATATGCATGATGGTTGGTTTTGATTTTTTTGGTGTACCTTTGGAGATTTATTTTGATATAGGGGACCTCGACCTAGTGATAGTTAGAAGAACTAATTTCTTGAAATTATGTTATGATTTCCATTGCATATGCATTATGATTATATATGTCTATGATGGACTAAGATTTGCCTCATTTAATGTGCTTTGGTGGTAAGATTATTTTTCCATATAACTTCATTGATTGTGATGATATTTTGATTTTACTCTGACAAGAATACCATATGTTACTTGTATGGAATTGGGTGGTAGTTGTACCATGTATTGAGTATATGCTTGTATTGGCAGTTCGGCCATATTGATTAACATACTTTAATTGGACCATTGAAAAAGATGGATATTAGACCATTGAAAAAGATGGATATTGCACCATTGAAATCACTATGGAAATCCTGATAAACTTCTTATCCTTGATCTTTCTAGTCATGTAATGATCTTTTACATATTGAAAACTTGTGATCTTATCTTTTATATTTCAAGTTGAAGACCTTGTTGTAAATAGTAATATTTCTATTATTGAAACCTTTTTGATTTTTCAATGATGATAACAAGTAGTATGGGATGCTTGGTTTTCATCATAAGGGCAATTGTTCTACTGTCTCATGTGAGTAGGTAGGTTGACAAAATAAATATAAATGTTTTATTTTATAAAAATGTTTGGGATATGAATAAGATTCTATAAAGGAAATGATATAACTTGCATGATTTTATTCGTCTATTTGATGAACAATGACATGCTAATGTTGTGTGTAAGTGAATGAATGTTAGACAGAGGAATTCTTGTAATTATGAACAAATAGGTGCTTGGAGCAATGACACATTGTCAGGGAAGCCGATTTTGACTTTGAGGTAAAATATAATTAAAAAGGTATGAAATTTTACCTTCAATTAAGTTGATCATTGGGACGATGATTCTTTAAGGGGGAAAGGATGTCACGTCTCAAATTTTGATATCATCTAGGTTTACTTTAAATGGAAATAATTTGTTATGAATATTTTAATATGAAAAGATGTAATGAAATAAATGTAATGCTTTGGTTATTTGGATTACAAATCTATTAACGAGAAATTAGAGTTTACTTTGAGTTGTAGGTTGTCGAAGACAAGAGGTGGTTAAGGTAAAGGAGATTAGCATCCTGGTAGGGTTAAGATGGAGGGATCTCTCACACACTTCACGTAGTGTCATGTAGCTGCATATGTTGCATATTGAATGATTTAATAGTTTAATTTAAATTGCATTTTTATTTGAATTATATATCGCATAGTTAGATAATATGATTTAATTAGATTATTTAATTCATGAGTGTTTAGAAAATAGAATAATCAATTTAGTTATTTAATTTGTTTTATTTAGAGAATAATCATATTCTATTTAATTATTAGTTTTATAGATACATTGTGAAAATATGTGAATTATTTTACAATATTTTTTTAGAACTAGAAATAGAATAAAACGTGTTTTTAACAAAAACTTATTTGAGGAAAAGAAAAGCTCTAGAAAATGAAACACTTGAGGAAGAGGAAACAAAAAGTTGCAATTCATTTCTTGCTCACCAAAAACTTCTATTTAACATCTTGCATTCTCAAAAAGAGGGGATCATCATTTTTTTCTCTGTGCACAAAAGGGAAATTAAATCAGATCAAGGGAGCTTCTGTAGGAATCTGGAATTCAATTATATTAAGGAACAAATTTCTGGGTTCTTATTAAATCTTAATTTCATCTATTCATATGATTAAAGTTTTTCTTATCTGTTAAATACATGATCATCTATCTGAATTGTTATAAATTATTAGGTTATTGGCTTTAGTTTTGTTTAAGAAATGTTATGTTTCTATATATATATACAAAGAAAACTTCATGGTAGATTGTAATGAATTTGTCATATGCAAGCTTTATATTATTCTGTGAATTCTCTTCTACATATTCTTAAATAGTCTGTTGTGTTAGCCATAAATTTATTATTAAGAACTGGGTTCTTTTAAAAAATTTATATGTGATGCACGAGCTAGTTATCTAAATCATATCCAAAAATAAACCATACCCAGTTTGTCGTTTTAGAGATATGAATATTTTGTGACTATCTCTCACCCATTTCGTCTCTGTTAAAATAGTCTGTTGCGTTAGCCATAACTTTATTTTTAAGAACTAAGTTCTTCTAAAATTTTTATATGTGATGCATGACCTAGTTATCGAAATCATATCCAAAAATTTTTCTTACCCAGTTTGTCATTTTAAAGATATAAATATTTTGTGACTGTCTATCTTTCAACCATTTCATCTCTGTTAAAACAGTCTGTTGCGTTAGCCATAAATTTATTTTAAAAACTGGGTTCTTCTAAAATATTTATATGTGATGAACGACCTAGTTATCTAAATCATATCTAAAAATCATCCTTACCCAGTTTGTTGTTTTAGAGATATGAATATTTTGTGATTGTCTATCTCTCACCTATTTTGTCTCTATTAAAATAGTTTGTTGTGTTAACCATAACTTTTTTTTTAAGAACTGGGTTCTTCTAAAATTTTTATATGTGATGTATGACCTAGTTATCTAAATCATATATGAAAACCATCCTTACCCAGTTTGTCATTTTAGAGATATGAATATTTTGTGACTATCTATCTTTCAACCATTTCGTCTCTGTTAAAACAGTCTACTGCGTTAGCCATAACTTTATTTTTACGAACTGGGTTCTTCTAAATTATTATATGTGATGCATGAACTAGTTATCTAAATCGTATCTGAAAATCATCCTTACCCAGTTTGTCATTTTAGATATATGAATATTTTTTGACTGTCTATCTCTCACCCATTTCATCTCTGTTAAAACAGTATGTACTATTTATAGTCTATAATCAATGTAAATAATTTGATTGTATTTCTTATTGTCTAAAAAATAGAATGACTAAATCAATTATTTCATAGAAAAGTATATATATATTGACTGTAAATTTTTATTGTCTAGAAATAGAATTGTTTTTGACTGTATTTGATTTTATCATTGATAACTTATATATATATATATATATATATATATATATATATATATTGTGTTTATTGGGAATGAATATGAAGGATAGAACTACAATGCTGATTGGGTTCAATTGTCAAATTGAATTTTCTTTTTTTTTTATATATATATATAATATTTGAAATTGAATTCATTAGAAATAGAAATATTCTTTTTAATTGCATTAATGAAAAAACTTGTATGAACTTGTATAAATGTTATTTCTTCATTTCAATTGGAAAAACTAGTAGTATATCAAAATTCTTGATTTATGAAAGAAATGCATTATGTTTATATGGTAGATCTTCAACTAGATCAGATAAAATAAGGGAAAAACAGTAAACTTTTCATTAAGCAAAACAGTGAAATCATTTGATCATTGGAAATAATTTTTGTTTATAGATATTTAAGATTATGGAAAACCAAACACAAGAAAATTGTATTGTAAAACTGCATTGTATGTATCTTGGTAAAGTATGAACTTTCGGGATAGGATGCCAAATGTGGGTCTATAGAGATGATAGTTTTACTTTTTCTAAAACTATGATTTTTATTTATTTGCTTGGCCAAGCAACTGTACCATTGAAATAGATGGATTTGTTTTAAAAGCCTAGAACTTTGTAGTCTCTACCACATCCTGTTTGCAAGAGTTTATGTCATTCTAGTATTAGGATGCATACAGGCAACAAGCATGCATCGAGAGTTTCCCTCATGCTTACACCGTTCCAGGTTGCTAGGTTCCTTGTGCAAGGTCGGTGCCTTCTTCAAGTTAGGAAGAAACCAGGGGAAGTTCGGTACTTCGTGGTTGGGTGGAAAAAGCACCTCAACCACTCTCTTGGACTTGGTTTGTGGATGATCGGAGGATCAAGGCAACTGAGATTAGATATTATTATTGATATGGATATTTGTTTGTATGACTTCATTGCCAAGTTGCAATTGTAATATGAATCATGGATATCTTGATGATAGTTCTTCTGTGTGTAACATTGAAACAAATGTACTATAACTCCAAGTTGGGTATATGTAAACTATTTTGTAATCCATTCTGGTATATAGATCATGATTCTTATTCATGAGTTCTTGCCATTATATGATTATGGATATTTGGAAACCATTATTGGTTGATTATCTTTCTTTGGAATATGCTTATCTTTTCGAGTACTATTTTTAGATGGTAAATTTCTGCACCTTACATAAATAAATTAGGATATTTATTTAATTGATAGAAGAATGCGAATAAAATAAATATTAAAATATTTATTTAATTCAACTTAGCCATTTTTAGGTGTATACACTATGTAATCTGGACCATTGGTGTTGGTTTAATCCTCACCATCCATTGAAAAACTTGGTATGGTACCTTCTCTATAAAAGGGCCATCTTTTTCTCTCATTGTAATAGATTTTTGATGGTGAATTGCGGAGACTCTGCCAAATTGATCAATATAATAGGATTTTGTAGGATTGCTAGAAATTTGTCTATTGTGTTATCTCTTTTGCTTTTCATGGTTCAAATCAATCTCATATTAGTTAAATGTGCTTTTGCAATGTTTGATGAATGCTAAAGATATATGATGAATGCTTGGTTCATACTATTAGTATCTTGCCGATTGTAAGTTGCTATGCATAGTTGGCCTAAACCTTCACTTTGAGTTTAGTTCGATTGCATTTCACAAATTAGAGTGTGCCATAATTTGGGTGTTTAATGAATGAATGTGATTTGAAAATCATTAATTTCCATTGAAGATTGCATCATCTCTTATAACATTATGGTTTCTATAGTCTGGTAAAGTAAGAGGTGGTTTTCATTAAAAAGCATTTGTCTATCTACAACATCTCCCTTCATTGTGATTGTCACTTAGGATTTAACATTCTTTCTCAACCCCTTTACCTTTTACATTTTATTCAATCAAGCTTAGTTAGATTTAGTTTTGAGCAACATCTACATTATTTATCTGCTAAGAATTTCATAGGGTTTTGTACACTTTGTTGTCATAATTTTATCAAACTCTATCATTACATGTAAGTCCCCTTTGTTGGTACAACTGAAACATTCCACTAAAGTTATTCTGGCAAGCTAAGACCTAGCTGTATAAACCTTGGGGAAGTCTTTTCTAGGATAAGATTCCTTATCAAGAGAGGTGAGATACCTTGTATTTCACTTGCGTTGCTATGTGCTAAAACCACCATCAACAGTATGGATATCCTTCAAAGCTTAAAGGATATGGAAATTTTGTAGATGTTGTAGTTGCAACTGCCTTGGTAGACATGCATGCAAAATGTGGAAGCATTAGACAAGTCACATGAACTAATTGACAAAACATCTCAAAGAGATCCCATCTCATGAAATGCAATGATTGCAAGATATGCACAAAATGGATTTGTTGATAAGGCTTTAGAAACTTTCAAGCAAATCCAATTGGTGGGTGTAAAGCTAAATTCCACAACCTTTGCCAACATCCTCCCAGTTTGTACCAAAATGGGATCTTTGGAACAGTGTATGGACATACATCAAAGCATAAAAGATATGGGAATTTTGTAGATGTTGTAGTTGTAACTGACCTGGTAGACATGTATGCAAAATGTGGAAGCATAGACAAGGCACTCGAACTATTTGATAAAACATCTCAAAGAGATGCCATCTCATGAAATGCAATGATTTACAAGATATGCACAAAAAAAATTGTTGATAAGGCTTTAGAAAATTTCAAACAAATGCAATTGATGGGTGTAAAACTAGATTCCTCAACCTTTGCCTGCATCCTCCCTGCTTGTGCCAAAATAGATCTTTGGAATAGGGTATGGACATCCATTAAAGCATAAAGGATATGGGAATTGTTTTAGATGTTGTAGTTGTAAATTCCCTGGTAGACATGTAAGCAAAATGCAGATGCATAGAAAGAGATAGAGTTAGAGATGGAATATATATATATATATATATATATATATATATAGAGAGAGAGAGAGAGAGAGAGAGAGAGAGATGTACCGAGGGGGGTGAATCAATGCTTAATCCAATTATTTTCTTCCAATGCATTTAATCAAATGTAAGCATCTAAACCATGAGAACAAAGAGAACACACAAGCACAAAAACATGACACTATAAATTTATGTGGAAAAACCATGGTGAGCAAGCTGCTTAGATCTACTATCCAAATCTAGCCTCACAAACAAAAACAAGATTACATTAAAATTTATGGGATACAACCCAAAGGAAGCTGTAACTCCCTGAAGTGCTACAACACTTACAAATCTTACAAAAGGAGGATTCAACCTTTGCAACAAAGTACTTATTCTATTCAGATGATTCTTTCATAAAACTGACTGCTCCAACCCTCTGCTAACCTTTCTAAACTCTGCACAACTATCTCATCTCTGTTCAATCATAATACTAAGCTCTGCAACATCAAATTACCTTCAAATACTCTTCTCTATCATCACAACTCCTACAATTAGCTCTACAACAACAATACTTTACATAAACTGATCCTTTCTACATTTCATAATAAAAAATGCTTATGCGGTTATTTTATTCATACATTATCAACACTATCACAAACCATACATATCATTCATACTTCAACAACTTTGATCTTACATTTATATCCTCCACAAGCTTCAAAAAATTTCTCCTTTTTCGACCAAGATGAAACGTGTAACATGAAACTTGCAACAACCATAGCTAGTTGGAGCTCCCAAACATTTGTGGTAAGTAGAAATCCAATGCGGTTCAATCCAAGAGATAATCAGGACCTATTTTACCTTAGTACATTATTCTAAACTGGTGCACACTTTCAAACACATGGCATAACCATCAACATACACCCAGTCGGCCTAACAAACGCTTAACCTTCCTTGCAATTAGCTCCAGACCTAAAGTGGTACCGAAGGAGACAAACTTACATCATGTGGATCATGTCATGAATGTTATATGACTAGAAAAATATTCTCAAACACTCCTTTCACCATTCCAAGCTATTTCATGCTGGCATAAACACTAGAGCACTGATGTCGGTATCCATAACACACTCTAATTACATAGTCTTGATGTAAAAACATGAAAATCATACTTGCAACGTACACAATGATACTTGAAACTAGAATTGAAAAATCCAACTGATCATATGAGCTTATCTTTTAATTAGAAAAGCCAAATACCAATGTGCGGTGAAATGTGATAGCTTCAACTATGTCCCTCTACTTACCTTAACCATCAACAAGACTTTTGTTCACACAACTGACTCTAGAGAAACTTCTGCGGTACATATTATCACTTGATATTTGAAATATGCATACCTTTTGCTCATATCTAATTGTCCCCCAAACTGCAATATCATATCTTCATCTATGGAGAAGTGCTAAGCAATCTCCTAAACTTTTGTGACTAGAACCACTCTGTTTCAACACTACCTTCACTCTGCTAACTCTAAAACACTTTGCAGTAGACTTCATGATCTCAAATTTGAACTAGAGATGCCTTGGAGCAATATCTATCTATCTTTCAATCTATAGACTCATATCTACATCAACATTAGAATTCGGTACACTTTCTTGAGCCTGTGACACCTATCCTGACTTGAACTTTACTTAGCCATATATATTCAAACTTTTACAACTTTGTTCATCTAGTGTTCAACAAAATGACTCCATATCACCAAAGGACAACAAAGTTCAACTAGCATAACTCAATGACATTCATTATCAGCACAACACATGAAAGACATTGATAGCATGAACTTACACATGAACTTTAGAAGTGCAATGTCGTAATTGTGTACACTTGTATGCAGGCACAATTTCACTATGTTTAGTTCCTCCCTCTAGTGGTCCCAAGCATAGTTTATTTTTAGGTCTACCCTTAAGGATCTCTTTTGGCCTCATTTATAGAATAAGTCGTAATCTTGATTAAAGTCTCGTCACAACCCCGAAAAATGAAGGATGATTAGAGTTAGCCCCACACTAAAAACAAAATTAATTCGTGAATTGGCCTCGATCCCAGGGCACCCAAGCACCTTGGTCCCTTCTGAGATTCGGGGGATAATTTAATGAAAAACTTTGCCTTAATGTGGCTTAGGTGGACCCTAAATTTAAATTCAGTTTTTGGCGTGTAATGTTGATATTTTGATTTGAACTACTCTATTTCTATAAGCCTTATATAAAGGTAAGTGAATTGAATCATTTTAAAAAAAGGAGATTTTTGGAAGCAATTTTGATGTGAACAAGCTCTATTGTTATTGCACTCTATATGCCATTATTTATTGTAGGTTTTGAATCAATTGAAGTCTACTTTGCTCTTGGAAAGATTTGAATGAAGGCTAGGGCATGAGATCTTGAGTCTATCTCATGAGATCCTCAGTTGGAATACTTTACATGATCAGGAGAAGGGTTGGAGCCACCAACTTGAGTTTGGATTGAGTACCCTCCAAGGGTATGGTGACAACTCCTTATTTTTATGTAGACCTTCCATGAATCTTGATCCTCAAGGTGAAGTTATTGACTCTCTTGAGTGAATCATCATTTACATCATCCCCCTCTATTTGCTTGAGTCATATAGGGCTAGGGTTTGATATTTATTCATTAGATCTTGCATTTTACTGCTCACACTCAGGATTAAGCACACACAACATCTGGATTTAATCTTAGAAATTCGTGAGGTAGGAATACTGAAATGAGGGTTTGACTAAGGAAAAATCCTATATAGCCACAATATTTTTCCTCTTCTTTCTTGTGTGCAGAATTGACAAACATGTTTGAGAAGGTGGTAGGCAAGAAGACTAAAGCACTTGCAGGTATAGACCTAAAAAATAAGATAGTTCCCAAAATCCTTGAAGGAGTTCTTGGGTGCCCAAGCATCCTGGTCCTATGTCTGCTTATTTACAGGTGCCAAATTTGATCTATTTTGTATCCTCTTCTATTCCTTTTGCTCCCCTAATTTGGTTTCGACAATCGTCTGTTAGGTTGTTTATAGCATAAACTAAGGTTTTGGATCTTGTTCCCTAGATCGATTGGTTAAATTCAATTAAGCACTCATATATACAACAAAGAGGTAGGACCCCTGTAGCTTAAGCTCTCCCTTAAGGATAGAAGGTAAGCCCAATTCGTGTCTCAATGTTTTGTAGAAAAGGGTTTTGACCTAGTTTGGCTCCTGAGGCTAGATCTCTCTTTTCTACCTCACAAGAAGATACGATAGATAAGGTATGACTATGTACAGATGATACTAATCTCTTATCTCACATCATCACTTCACCTCTTCTCTTTTGGCGCAACTATGTATAGATGAAACTGATGATCATCTCTCTTTTGATCTGATCCTCTGACATCACTGACAATAGTATGCCTTCCACATCACAACCTATTGACATCAATGACAACACACATGCAACAATCTCCCCCTTTGTCATTGATGGCAACACTAACTTGATATAAAAATTTCTCCCCCTTTCACATCAAAGGCAAAGGGCGAGTGGTCTTCCTTTGTTCTTGTAAAAACATATAGGCTTCCCCTATTTGTACAAACCTTATCATACTTTATCAGTTCACTCCCCCTGAGAAGTAGCCTCTGATACTTCAAAACTGATATAGCAAAACTCTGATCTCCAACTTCCTTATGATATACATAATCAATATATATAGAGTGCCTTGTTTATATCAAAATAGCATTGACTACTCCTATCGTATTCTCCACATATCTATATAATCATCAAAAATTGTCTTACCTTCAACATGTCTTCAATTTAGTCAGAAGGCAGAACATTCTTATATCTTACCTTTAACTGGGCAAGTGTTGTATCCAAGTTCTTCTTCGCAGAAGACAGAATGTGCATTTGGCTTTCAAGATGGATATACAATTCTTGTACTTCCTCTAAAGTAGTTGGAACTTTTACTTTTTGTGCAACATTTTCTACTTCTGAAAAAATGCTAGTCAAGGAAGCTAACCTTAGACTCACCACTTCCCTTAGCTATTCAATTTCACTTTTATTTGCTCCCTTTGATCCAAAAATTGCTTCATCTGGGTATGGAGATTTTATATTTGTGCTCTTATAGCACCATCTTTGTCTTTCATCTGATCATATACTTTGGCCACTTGAGTTATTTGTGACTCAATATGATGCAGGAGCATCTGGAAGTCATTTAGTAAATTAGGACAATTAATGTTAAGTTGCAGGGTGCCAGAAGTGACATTAGGGACTACCACATTCTACTGCAAATGAGTGTATGATCACACAGTTTGGAGAGTATGTAGAACATGGCAGGAGGAATCACATTACCAATTTTTAGAATTTTTGGATCACCGCAAAGGCATCTGGAAGTGTTTGAGTCAAGACTATGTAACTAGTTATCAGGGGAGACATTGGAACCTACCACATTCTACCACAATTGGGTATTAGGTCTTGTACTTTAGAAGTTAAGTGGATCAAGTCAAGAGCTATGTTATATCTAGGTTTAATGAGATTTGAGTTACCACAACAATATCTGGAGACATCAGAGTGATACCACATGATGTAATAAAGGTAGGAGGGTCCAATGAAGGACTATCTAGCCTTGCAACCTTAAGCTACCAGAAACATGATCATGACAAATATGTAATAGTAACATACAGATAATAGTAGAATGATAAGAAATACTCATAAACACATGACACAAGATTTATTCTAGGAAAACCCTAAAAGGGAAAAACCCAGCCTCAAAAGATCACTTCTCATTATATTAGAACCCCAAATCTCATTACATATGCCTCTAGGGCTATTCATATGCTAGGCCACAACCCAGGCTTACAAAAGTTTATTGAAACATCATTCTCCCATGTTCTTAACTCCACATCCTCTCCTTTCTCTATTCTCTGCTCTACATCTTCTTCTACTTTCTGCTCTGTCCTCTTCTTTTGCTTTGTTGTCTTCTAGGCTCAAAACACCTTTGTATCTTCTAGACTATTTATCTTTTTGCACACTTTCTTCACACTACTCTTCCTTACCTTGAAACAATCTTCTATCCTTCATTTATATCCTCCACAAATCTTCAAAACATTGTCTTGTCAGCCTAAAGGTAACTTGCAACATGAAACAAGTAATCATGCTTGCTTGTTGGCCCCCAAATCACTTGCGGTAATGTAGGAATAAGATATCACCTTGAGCTTCATATCATAAGCTTTACTAGACCTAATTTACCTCTGCACAACATTAGTTCTTGGCGCACAATCCCAAATCACTGGTGCAAGCTCTCAAACTTCTATACAATCATTCTTCTTGTAACCTAGTAACATAGTCTTCACTCTGATGTCTCTAGATATTGTTGTGGTAACTCAAATCTCCTCAAACCTAGATATAACATAGCTCCTGACTTGCTCCACTTAACTTCCAAACCATGAGACCTAGTACCCAATTGTAGTAGAATGCAGTAGGTTCCAATGTCTCCCCTTATAACTAGTTGCACAGTCTTGACTCAAATGCTTCTAGATGCCTTTGCGGTGATCCAAAACTTCTAAAACTTGGTAATGTGATTCCTCCTACCTTGTTCTACATACTCTCCAAATCATGTGATCATACACTCATCTGCGGTAGAATGCGGTAGTCCCCAATATCACTCTCTGGCACCCTACATCTCAGCATTAATTATCCCAATTTAATAAATGACTTTTGAATGCTCCTTTATCAGTCTATCGAGGTTAATTAAAAAGTGAGCCTCTTCAATTGGACTATATTATTTTGAAATCAATGTTGTTTCTTAAAATATGTTCGGTGATTTGTTCATAGGTACTTACAACTACCTTAAGGTTGGTGATCTACTCAAGTCATCCATGCAAATTGACTCAAGTTCCTTCTCAATTCTGGTGATGTAAATTTGGTGCTCTTCTTACAAATCATTGCACTGCCTCAATGTTCAGTGGTCTAAGAAAGTCTTCTTTGCAAGTTGCCTCAAATTATTCATTTGTGGTGGTTTGGTAGTCTGGCTACAAGGTTGCAACTGCCTCACAGCTCAACGCTCTATTGACAACACCTGTTGGCTGCCTCAGGATCAACATATTCCTCTTAGATACCAACTTCAATCAACTTAGAGTCAAACAACCTCAGCATCCCACATCACTCTAGAACAATCATTTTACTTCCTCTATTTAGTCAAAACATTCTCAAATTCTCTCTGTGGTACTTTCTAACCTCCAGTTCTTGCCACAACTCCTGCACAAATCAAAATATTCTAGTTTCTTCTCCACATACACTGCTTCTAGACTTCTCTCTATTCCTACACCCATATTTCCTTTACTCTGATATAATTTACTTCCCCTTCTAGTAGAATTTCTTGTCATCCCTATGAACTTCTTCCCTATTATGCTCAACACATGCTCCTTCTCTATCACATTTCAACTTGTTATGCTCCGCACATGTTTACACAAACTTTCTCTTGCTAGTTCCTTAGTTGTTTAGTCTACAACAAAACTCTCCTTAAGATCAATGTCTCACCCTCTTCCAGTTTCTCTACTGAACTTAGTGATTCAATAGGTTCTTCTTCCTCCACATAAGTTATCTTTGTATTATCTACTACTCCTCCGGTAATAGCCTCTTACTGACATTCAATGCTCAATGTTCTTCGCCTCCAAACTAGAAAACAAGTTCCTTTGAATGGTCTCCTATTAAATCCTCTTTCATCCCTCCTGTATCCTTCATTGCAGTAAGAATTATGACTTCTTCTGTTACTACAGTAGAAACTCCTATCATCTCTTCCTCTGTGGTATGAATTACTTTCCTTGTTTAGCTCCACATGTGTTCTTCTCTCTCCACACCTTGTTCCATATTCTCTTTTATCTCCAAAACATGAATACTTCATCCTATACAATCTTTTGAACATAGAAGTAACATATTTCCATTCTTGTCCATCAATCCATCCATTATCCATCTGCATACAATTTGTCATAGGGTTTCTCCTCCACTTTTTATTCCAACACATCTTTTCAAAGTGGTTCCTTAAGCCACAGAATTTACAAGGGTATAGATCCCAACACAATTCATTTTCATGTCCATGTCTATTACAATAAGAACAATGCATACCTTTCCTTCCTTGAGTTGATTTATTTGAACTTGTGACAACATCCTTATTCTGTTCACCTTTGATGTATCCAAGGCCTTCATTTCTTGATCTCATTATCATCTCAATAGGCTCTATAATTCCTTTTTGACACTTTCCCAATCCTTTTCCTTCATATCCCATTCTTTGCATGATCTTTAAACCAACATTGTTTTGAGAACTATCTTTGTCAACACCATCACCAACAATTGTAGATTCAGTTACATTGTTATCTTCCTCCTTGCCTAAAGAAGCTTCTGAAGTATCACACAAATCATTAGTATCACAAGAAACATCATAAAGTTCAGGCTTAGATCTTAGAATTTCATTCTCTTCCCTACATGCTACAAGTAACCGCTCTAACTGAATAACCTGTTCTTTCAATCTAGATATTTCACTCCTTTGTAAACTATTTTCCTTTTTCAACTTCTCCAAACTTTCCCCCAGATCTATTTTCCTCTTTTCAATCTGACCAAATAACTTGTCTCCTTCCAATTCTTCAAAACTCCTTTTGACATACTCAAACAGCTTTAACTCTTCTTCTAATTTTCCATTCCTCTTTTTTACATTTTCCAATTCTTCTTCAAGAGTATCATATTTGTCTTCTCCTAGTTCCCTTATCTTCTCTATCAATTCTAAGTTATATCTTTTGATTTCACACAATTCTTCTTCCAGAATATCCTTATTGCATATTAGGTTTTCATTTTCTTTCTTCACTCTTTTTGCAATCTTCCCCATTGAAACAAACTATACAAATAACTTAAGGTGAAAAGCTTACCCATATTTTTCTTTCCTTGATCTTCCTTCTGCTAGTGATACTTGTTATACTTTGGGGTTTCACACTCCCTTCCAACACTTTCTATCTTCCCAATAGATTTGCAACCAGCTTTGATACCACTTGATGCAGTCAAGGTAGGAGGGTCCAATGAAGGACTATCCAGCCTTGCAGCCTTAAGCAACTAGCACCATGATCATGACAAAGATGTAACAGTAACATATAGATAATAGTAGAATGATAAGAAATACTCATAAACACATGACATAAGATTTATCATGGGAAAACCCTAAAAGGGAAAAACCTAGCCTCAAAGGATCACTTCTCATTATATTAGAACTCCAAATCTTATTACATATGCCTCTAGGGATATTCATATGCTAGACCACAACCTAGGCTTACAAAATTTTATTTAAACATCATTCTCCCATGTTCTCAGCTCCACATCCTCTCCTTTCTCTATTCTTTGTTGCAAATATGTGCCTATGATGTGTTGTCATTGATGTCAACATATCTCTTTGTTAGAGACAGTGAAGACAGTGCAGTTCAGTAAAGTAGATTGCTCTGAGATGAAGATCAAAGTCTGCAGACTTAAGGGTTTTGTAGAGGATTGTCTGAAGTTGCTCCAGTTAAGATTTGAGAGGTCCACATGGAGGATTGGTGAAGTTATGGCCATCTAAGTAGAACCAAGTTTTGCAATTGTTCAGAGGTAACAAAGTGACAATAATTTGGTTTGGATTGCTCTGCATTGGAATACTATGGTCTACGGTACTAGAGGTATGTTTGGGATGTTGGTGTGTATCCTCAACTCAAGTGGTTCATGGTTTGGAGGTCTGCAAGAAATCTTTCTAGTGTGACAATCATGACAGTTAGTGTTCTTAAGTTCCAGTATGTAGATGCAAGTGATTCTGGTGATTTGACGTGGTGTGGTTGTTCTTGTTGATTTCACTATTTTTGTGGAGGTCTCTAGATCATGTGCCTATTGTGTTGGTGGTCCACATTAAGGATTGATCTCCCCTAGTTGAAGATTTCTCCTTGGGTGTTGCTGTTCTTTCTAGTCTTGGCCGATCAGATGCTTTGTGTGTGTTACAAATGATTTAAGAGAAGTTCTATGGAGCGTGGCATGTTGTTCAAGGAAGATTTTAGTCCCAACTACATTTGGCTGATAGTGTAGTGATCTGCATGTAGCATTTTCTATTAAATCAAGTCTTGTAATTGTAATTTCTTGTAATGCCTATCTTGGAGAATATTCCAGATAGATGATTGTAAGGCCAACTTTGATGTTTATTCCAAAGTCGATGTCATGTATAAATAAGTGTAATGAAGTCATATAAATGTGGGTGTGAACGAAGATGCGGAGGTAGCGAGGAAGTGTTTGGGGGTCAAGTAGAAGTGTTGTGAGCTCTAATAGAACTGAACCTTGGCTTGAAGAAGATGTTGTTTCTTAGTTCAACCTTTTAGTGTTAACTATGTGAATGTTTCTATATGCAGTGAGCCTCCTTTGAGCAGTGAGCTCTGGGCAATGCACCTGAAGGTAGGTGCCTTCCCTTTTTCTATTCTTTTAATAGAGAATAAATATTGTGGGTTAAGCCCCATCGTGGTTTTTCCCTTAATCAGGTTTGCACATAAAAATCCTGGTGTTATGTGTGTTGATTGTGTTTCTGCTCATGTGCTATTGATTCATGCTTTCATGGTTATATCATTAATCTGTTTATAAGTTGTAAAGAAGATTAAATGCAACAAAAGGTAAAGATTTGTGACAACTGATTCACCCCCCTTTTAGTTGTCTACCCTAATTTCAACAATTGGTATTAGAGCCAGTTCCTCTAGAAGAAGCTTGACCGCTTGAGGAGATCTAGGATGTCGACATACAAGAAGGACAGTCCGCGATTTGACGGAACAAATTACTCTCTTTGGAAGAATCGCATGGAGTGTTATTTACAATGCATGGTTGATCCTTATTGGTTGATAACTAAGAATGAGTATACTCCTTCGAAGAATGGTCCTACAACTCCAGATGAAATCAAAGATGCTGAAAACAACATTCGGGCTAAAGAAGCTTAGTTGAGTGCCCTGACTGATATAGAAATGACAAATGTCTTGGAATTACAAACTGCTTATGAAATCTGGAAGAAGTTGGAAACTCTATATGAAGGTGATGCATATGTCAAATGTGCTAAGCTACAGAGCTTGAAGGGTAGATACAAAAGTTTAAGGATGAGTGAAGATGAAAACATCACTTCCTACATGTAGAAGGTGAATGAACTTATGTGCATATCAGGTGTGCTGGAGGAAAATTGGAGGAATCAGAGATTGTTTGTAAGGTGCTCAGATCCTTACCTACTTCATACAAGCACATAGTTTCTTCTATTGAGGAGATCAGGACTGTGACAAATGTTACAAGGGATCAGTTTGTTGGCAAGCTTTCAACATTTGAAATGAGTGAGTTTGGTGATTCTCTTCCTAAATCAGAATCTGCTTTTAAAGCCAGTGTTTTTGGAAAGCAAAGATTTGATCCAGGTGAAAGCTCTTCAAGAAGGCTAACTAGATATGAGAAGGCAAGGAAGGAACTTGAAGAAGATGAATCTGAGTTTGAAGAACTTGAAGCCCTTATCGCCAAAAGATTACCAAGAGGATCTAGTAAGTATGAAGGAAAGTTGCCTTTCAAATTTTTTTCTTGTAATAAGATTGGTCATTTTGCTTCAAGATGTCCAGAGATGGTTTCAAAGCCAAACCCTAATAGACCTAGGGTTTAGAAGAAATTCTATTATGTCCAAGAAGTTGTTGATGAGGGAGTCACAGATGATGAATCTGATATGGGAAGAACCTCTGGAAATGAATGGATGTTCATTGCTATCAAAGAAGAATATCTGGTGCCTACTTCTACTAGCTGTGTGAATGTGGAAAGTGCCTTGGCTGCTTAGGTTGAAGAAAAGGATGAATGGGTAATTGATAGTGGATGTTCTCATCATATGACTGGTGATAAAAGTTTGTAAGTTTGGAAAGATATAAAGGTGGAATTGTGAAGTTTGGAGACAATTTAGCTGGTAGAATCCGTGGTAGAGGATCCATCTCTCTTGATGGTAAGAATAACACTAATGATGTTTTTTATGTAGAAGGGTTGAAGCATAATCTTCTCAGTGTTGGACAGTTGGTTGACAAAGGGTATTATCTCCAATTCAAGGATGTAAAATGCAGAATTTTGGGAATCTTCAGAACTGAGATTGCATCTGGTACACAGACTAGATGTAATATCTTTCATTTAAGTGGTACTGGTAAAAGTTGTTTAATTGCTAAGATTGATCAGAGTTGGTTATGGCATAGGAGAATGTGTCATGTAAACTTTGATAACACTGTCAAGATAAGTACTACTCAGGCTGTGAGAGATCTTCCAAAGCTTGTGAAACCTGCTAATAGCATGTGTAAGGAATGTCAGTTGGGAAAAAATAATAGAGCTACATTCAAAAGTAAAGAACAATTTTCAAATGGATTGTTGGAACTTGTGCACACTGATTTGTATGGTCTTGCCAGAGTTAGGAGTTTGCAAGGAGACAAATACTTTATGTTGCTGATTGATTATTACTCCCGGATGATGTGGGTCACTTTCTTGAGAGAGAAATCAGAGGCTCTTGACAGACTCAAGGTGTTCAAGGCTAAGGTGGAGAATGAGATTGGTGTGAAAATAAAGTGCCTGAGATTTGACAGAGGTGGAGAGTTTATCTCTAGTGAGTTTAATGCATTTTGTGAAGAGCACGGAATAAGAAGACATTTATTTGCTCCTAGGACTCCTTAGCAGAATGGAGTTGCGGAAAGGAAGAACCAGACTATTCAAGAGGCTGCTAGAACCATGATGATGGAGGCAAATGTTCCACATGTCTATTGGAGAGAGGCTATGAGTACTGCTGTCTACACTCTTAACAGGGTGTAGATCAAAGCTAATACTGGTAAAACACCTTATGAACTGTGGTTTAGTAATGCTCCTACTATGAAATACTTCAAAGTTTTTGGTAGTAAATGCTATATCAAGAGAGATGAAGATCTAGGCAAGTTTGATGCAAGATGTGATGAAGGGATATTTCTGGGGTATTCTAATCAAAGCAAGGCATACCGGTGCTTTAACAAGAGATTGAAAAGGATTGTTGAAAGTGCTAATGTCAAGGTTGATGAAAGCAATGAGAGACCTTCCAAGTCTTGTGGATATGAATCAGATGATCAAAATGAAAGTCCAAACCAAGGAAAGCAAGTTCAAACTCAAACTCAGATTCAGATTGAGCTCCGGAGAATCCAATGACTCAAGTAGCTAGTGTAAGTGTTGAGGAACAAGTTCAAGAATCAGAAGTTCAAGAAAATCCCAAAACTCCTAGGTATGTAAAGTTGAATCATTCTAAAGATTAGATTATAGGAGATAGAAATAAAGGTGTTCAAACTAGAAGAAAAATTGCTGAAGAACAAGAAGAGTATTGGTTGATTTCAAAGATTGAACCAAAATTAGTAAATGATGAAAGTTGGGTAAAAGCAATGGATGAAGAATAAATGCAAATTGAAAAGAATTATACTTGGGATCTTGTTCGTAGACCTGAAAACAAACAAGTAATTGGAAGTAAATGGGTCTTCCAGAATAAGGTTAATGAAGGTGGTGAAGTTGTGGGAAACAAAGCAAGATTGGTGTGCAAAGGATATTCTCAGGTAGAGGGAATTGATTTTGAAGAAACTTTTGCTTGGGTGGCAAGAATCGAAGCAGTTAGATTATTTCTTGCCTTTGCTTCTTACAAAGATTTCAAAGTTTACTAGATGGATGTCAAGTCAACATTCTTGAATGGATAGTTGGAAGAAGTCTACATTGAGCAACCAGAAGGATTCTAGTTGTCTAATCAAGGAGATATAGTCTGCAGATTGAAGAAAGCATTGTATGGACTTAAACAAGCCCCAAGAGCCCGGTATGCAAGATTAAATAAGTATTTGCTAAAGTTAGGTTTTAGCAAAGGCACAGTTGATAGTAATCTTTATTTCAAAATTGATCATGAACCCATCTTGATTGTTGAGGTATCTGTTGATGATATCATCTTTGGTGGAAATGAGAGCATGTGTAAAAAAATTGCTGATTAGATGCAAAGTGAATTTGAAATGTCCATGCTTGGTGAAATAAATTCCTTCTTGGGTCTGCAAATTATTCAGTCAGATAAGGGCATCTTCATATCTCAGTCTAAGTATGTAAAAGAATTGTTGAAAAAGTTTGGAATGGAGGATTCAAAACCAGTGAGTACTCCTATGATAACTGGATGCAAGTTGAGTAAAGATGATGATTCCCCTAAGGCAGATCAGAAAAGGTATAGATCAATGATTGGAGGACTACTTTATTTGACTCATACTAGACCTGATATTATGAATGCAGTTGGCCTTGTTACTAGATTTCAAGCTGATCCTAGAGAATTGCATGTTGTAGCAGTCAAAATAATTTTAGATATCTGAAGGGAACATCTAGTTATGGCTTATGGTATCCTAAGGATGATTTCACTCTTCATGCATATATAGATGTTGATTGGGAAGGAGATGTGGATGACAAGAAGAGTACTACTGGTGGTGCATTTTTCTTGGGAAAGAGATTGGTTTCTTGGTTGTGTTGGTAATAATTTATGTTAAAGGTTTCAGGATGTGCACCTCCTTAAAAATCCAGAAAAATTTCCTAAGTATTGGACCCTCTCTGTGTTTCCAGCATCATCAGGATATTTTGAGAGAGGGGGTCATCGTCGTCATCATCATCATGTTCCCAGACATTCCCCTTGATGTTTCTTGTATGGGTCATTTCTTGTCATGACTGGATATCTTGTGGGGGTTCATATTTTTGTCAGCATGACATCTTGCCCGGAGGTGATATTTTCTTGTCAGCAGCATGATCTTCAATTGTTGGGGCGATATGTCTTTTAGCTTCATCATTTTCTAAGGACAGGGTGATATTTTGAAATATCAGGTATGTTCTAACATCACCTCGATGTTCTATGGAGCTACAGTGCTACCCGATATTCTTGCGGGGGGGTGATATTTCAAACATCTGGTGATCTTCCAAATATCATCCTGCCCCAATATGATGATGATGTCACCCTGATCTTTCGAAGGGGTCATTTTCTAAGTTGTTTAAGCTGACCTGATATTTCTTGAATTGAAGAGGTCATCATCATCATCCACTCTATAGTGTACCCTCATATTTCTGTGTCGGGGTGATTTTCTGAATATCGGGTCATCTTCCAGATATCACCCTTGTTCTAAACATGATGATGACATCATCAGGATGTTCATATATCGGGGTGTTATTTTTTTATTTGGGTGACGTCAACAGGATTTTTGAGCATCCGAAGGGTGCATGCAGTAGAAGACATCGACCAAACATTTGGTATCGGCAAGGCAGGAGGATCTTCCTCCGATGCATCAGGTTGTGCCGATGAAGGCGATTATCATGCAAGTGATATTGAAATATGATGCTAACGTCAGGATGATATTTTGTGCATCCGGATATCATCCTACTGGGGGATGATGATGAAGGGTTAAGGTGGTGCCGTCGGGAGCAAAATCACTGACATTATATGTGATCGGGGCCATGCTTATAAAGTGTTAAGAAGAGTGCTGCAGGGTGCATGTGGGATAAATGATCCCGCATATTTTGAAATATCATGAGGGGGTATTTTGGTAGGAAAAGTTTGTGATGCACTGTTTGATGTTTTTCCTTATGGCCGCGGGTAGGTGGCCATTTATGGTGGTTGTTGTAGAGGTGTCGGTGATGGCGTGGATGGATCTAGTACACAACTGAAGTTGTACGTCCACGGGTGGCGGTGCAAGGCTTGAGATTTCTCCCTGTCTCCTCTCCCACCTACTGCATTGAATGTTTGAGTGCCAATCTGAAGATAAACAGTTTTTGGTAGAATTTTGACTTTTGCCATGTAATTAATGCTGAGGACCTTCCTGCTATATATAGCAGGTTGTGTTGCTCATTAAAGGTTGTTGAAAACTGGACATATCTGGCTTCGTAATAGATACAACTAGTTTTGGTTGCTCTATGTAGAAAATCTTGTGAGTTTATGTATCTCTTGTTGTATGTTTCATGCATGAATCTACTGATTTCATGATTGATTTTATATGAGTAATGCTCTATTCGCATGTGTTTTGTTAATTCTGTCTCCAATATTCCATGTGTCCTAAATCTAGATATCTAAGGGGTGTCTGGTATTCTAGAATATAGAATTCCTGTATTGAATGCTTGATTTTTCAACTTCTGCTCAAGGGGTGGATTAAAGTGTTTTCATATTAAGTATTGGGAAGAATATACTGCAATAGGGATGCCATAAGTAGAGATAACTTAACACTCTATTTTGGGAGGTGTCTGTAAGGCAGATACCATAGCATCCCCTTGAAATCTAGTTTTAGTGTGTTCATACTGATCATTCACAAGTGTATGTCTATTGACTTGAAGCCCTGGATAGGCACCAATCTAGCTCTGTGTTGAGATTACACACCAGGTCCTAGTTTTGCATCCAAACATAAAATCAAACTCAAACTTCCAAATCCAACCATTAGGACCTTAGAAGTAGTTTAGGACCTAGATCCTCTGATTCACAACTGAACATAAGCCCAAAGCTAGCCCCTTTGCACTTATCCCACATTTTTGGTCTTCATACAGGAGGATTTATTTGCTTTGTATCAACATCCCAAGCCAACCCACAAGCATATTCTCATGGATGTTGAATAGGGAATACCCCCCTAGGTTTTGCAGAGCTTGAAGAAGAAGAGGAGATAAAAATAGAGTCTATCTCCTATATTGTTGGCCCCTGGCCTAGCGATCCTATTGATCACTGATGGCTACTTTGTAGAGAGATCTGGGAATGTGTATCCAGTCAGGGAAATAACCAATAGAAATTGGTGACTCTGTTGGGGATCATGCAACAAAGAAATTATCTTTTCATCCTTGGTAAAATAATTCCTAGTTATAGGTGGCGACTCTGAACAATCTCCAAGCCGGTAAAGTAAAATTTGTATGCAGGGGAGAAGATCCCTACGTAATCCTTTATTTGTAGAGTTACCCATAAAGAGAAAGATGATGTATAGAAAAAAGGGAACCATTACAACTAGTAATGAGGGTTCCCCCAGGAATAATGATGATATTCAGGATAACCCTAGACTTTCAGGGCAGCATGTGCCTTATTTTTCAAATGTAGAAGCTGACATTCAAGGTGCATATGAAAGACATCAGGGTGCTAGTCTAAAAATAAGGTCAGAAGTGTTCCAAGAACGCCCTTTCTTAGACCCTGATGAAAGATTTGAAGAGGCAGAATCTCTGAGGGATGATGAAGATGATGACCAGAATGGCATGAGACCATCTACCTCCATGCCTAAAGAAGAACAACTAGATGATGAAATTAAGAGTTTAAGAGCAGAAATAGAATATCTGCAGGCAATGAAAATCAGAGATGACATGAGACAAAAAGTACAAGCTCTAAGGACTGCTCACCAGGATGCAGTCCCTACCCTTAATAATGTAGATGCCCCGAGGAACCAGCATAGAAATGAAGTCCAGTATCAGCAAAATGATCAAAGACAGAATGCAAACAATGCTAGGATACCATTAAATAATGTAAGAAATCAGAATGTAAATAGAAATATTAATGCTAATCAATTTGATAGACACCCCATGCAGCTAGATAGATTTAGGCAACTTGTTTTTGATGGTATTCCTGGTTATCCTAACCCCATTGACAAGCATGTGAGGCTTCAAGTGCCTAAGTTTTCAGGAAATAACACTGTGTTAGGGGAGGATCATTTAAAAGCTTTTCAAAATGTTAGGGACAACTTTGAGGTTAAACATGAGGATGTTTTCATGAAGTCATTCATGCAATCTTTGGTCGATGAGGCTAGAGAATGGTACAAGAATCTGCCTGACCGGAGTATCTCTTCATGGGATGATTTTAAAAGAATTTTTAAGGAGCAATATGGTGATAAAACTGACCCTAGCTTTTTTGTAAATGAGTTCACTAGTATCACTAAATGGTCAAATGAGCAGGTTGCATATTTTAATGCAAGATTTACTAAAGTGTTGAACAAACTGCCACATCACATGAGGCCAAATGAACCTATGTGCATAATATTATATATAAATGTTTTTGATGCCAAAACGGCATATGGGTTAAGAGATAAAGGTCCTGCTACTCTCAGGAATGCTTTCAAGATAGCAATAAATATTGAGAATAACAGGAAAGCATCAGGCAAGACAAACAGGAGGGATGATCTAAGAATTCTACAGAATCCAAACAAACCTCAAAATATTCAAGGTAATACATCTGCCCCTGAAGACAAAATTGATAAACTAGCAAATGTTGTTAAGGACCTAAGCTATAGACTGGCTAGAAGTGAAAAAGGGATAGGTCCTGATAGGCAAGTTTACCAAAGGCAGGAAAAAAGGCCATCATTGCATGATATGCCATATAATACCAATCGGCATAATGGTAAACCTATATTTCCACATAACGACACAAATCAGAGAACTCAACACACCAAGGAAACTCCTGATCCTTTGAAGAAAGCTATAAATATTGCTGATGATGCTCCATGGTGCATAATCTGTCAAATGCCACATTCACAGTCACAATGCATGATTGCTCAATCTTTGTATGATAATGTTGTGTCCTGTAATGAATGCAATGAGCCACATTATGTATAGGATGATGATGTTAATATGCTATCCATAAGCAGGGAACATCATTCTCATGATGTAGATGAGAGTACAGATGTTGGGACTCAGGCCTGTCAGCAAGTTTTTTATGATGAAGATAATGAAGATAACTATGTGTATGCTCAGGGCTCACACAATTTTTTGAGTAACCTAAGGAGACCTTCTGATGAAGAGATTAGAGCTCTCACAGCTGCAGCAGTGGCTCAGGTCAAAAGTAACTATAACCTTAGAGGTAAAGCTCAGGTAAGTAACTCACATCAGCCAGAGAGCATTTTTGCAAGTCAGCCAATGCATGATCATAGAGGGGTTGAAACATATAAGAAACAATGGAACAACAATAAGCAAAGTTTTAAATAGAAAACAGGTCATGATGCTCAAGGACTAGAAAGTAGGATTCCCAATGTTGAGGACCAAAGCAAGAATTATGGTCAGGGGGTTATGAAGATTAAAGCTGGCTCATCTTAAGATAAAAACAGAGCCACAACACAAGCTACAACTGTGGTACAAAAATTTGCTCCCTTTGATATAAGTCAAGTCCTCTCTCAGGTAAAGGTTTCTGTCCCATTGATGGAACTTATGAAGGTTGAAGAAATCAAGAATCGGGCAATATCCCTAATTTTAGGAGTACCTTGTCAAGCTAAGCAAAATGATGAGATTCAAGGTAAGAAGCATGCTATATGCAATGAAGAAGATGAAGTCCTTGAAGTATATCTGGGGGTGACCATGAAAAAATGTCCTTCACAAGTGGAGCCATTTTATGTATCCCTGGTTATAAATGGAAGAGTAATTAGAAATTGTATGCTTGACTCTGGAGCATCCACAAATATCATGCCTCTAGCTATCATGCAACAAGCTGGATTGAAAATAGACAAGACATGTGGAAAATGCTATGCTATGGATGCCAGGGAGGTACCTGTTATTGGAATAATAAAGGATGTGAATTTCAGACTGGCAGCATATCCTAAAAAGACCTACAAAATGAATATAACAGTGGTTGCAATCAAGCCATAGTATGGTATGCTACTGTGAAGAAGATGGGCAGCACTTATTGGAGGAAGTATGCAGTTGGACCTGTCATATGCTATGATTCCAATAAATGGTAGGGATGTCAAGCTGATCAGAGAAGAGAGATCACAAGAAACAGTGGAAGATCAAGATTCAGAAGAGCATGTCTGTTTTATGGACGCTAACTGTGAGAATTTTAGGGTTGTCTCAAGTGACCAAGAAGATAAAGAGAAAAATGTTTGCATTAAAGAGCTGGACCAGTAGAGTCTATGGACCATGTATTTTGATGGAGCTTGTGCAAAAGAAGGCTCTGGAGCTGGAGTTGTATTCCTGTCTCCATCTGGTAAGCTCCTAAAATTCTCCTTCTTACTAAGATTTGCTTGCACAAACAACATTGTAGAATATGAGGCCCTATTGTTAGGTTTGAATCTGGCTCTCAAACATGGAATTAAGATGTTAAGAGTATTTAGAGATTCAGAGTTGATTGTGTCCCAAGTTAGAGATAAGTATGCCTCAAAGAACAAAAGATTAAAACAATACAAGCATGCTGTCTGGGATACAATTGAATTATTTGATGCATTTTCAATAGACTGGGTAGAGAGATCAAAAAATGTCATGGCTGATTTCCTTGCTAATGTAGCTATTAGGCCAGATGATATCACCCTGTCTGATGTTACTAATGTTGAAGTTAAAATCAGACCTGCAGTACCAGAGAACATATGCAGTTGGCAAGTGTTTGATGATGACAAGGACTTGTTAAGATTTTTGCACTACATAGATGAATATGAGAACCAATAAATTGACTTTCAAGCTTTTGTAGAAATTGTAAATGGAAAAGAAACACTTATGGGGAAAGAAGTAATTCAACTGAAGACTAACCAAATCCCTAGAGGGTTAGTAGCTTTAGAAAGAGCTTTTGACAATAGAGACCAATTGGTCACAAAGACATCTCCCACAAATAAAGATGATTTAGAGGAAATAAATTTGGGGACATCTCAGGCCCCCAAGAAAGTATACACTGGCAAACAGCTCAAACCACACATTAGGAGCATGCTGATAGCATTGCTAAAAAAGTATAAACATGTTTTTGCTTGGTCATATGAGGACCTAAAGGCCTATAGAGAAGACCTATTCCAGCATGAGATCCCACTAAAGCCTGGAGCTAAGCCATTTAGACAAAAGCAAAGGCCTATTAATCCTACTTTAGCTCCAAAAATGCAAGAACTTAAGAAGCTTAGGGAGGCTGGAATAATTGTGCCAATTAGACATTCAACCTGGGTGTCCAACCTTATCCCAGTCAGAAAAAAGAATGGTGATATTAGGCTTTGTGTTGACTTTAAAAATTTGAATGTATCCTCCTTAAAGGATAATTACCCATTGCCAAATATGGAAGCTATGTTACAGAAAGTGACTGGTTGTGAACTCCTATCTATGATGGATGGATTTTCAGGTTACAATCAGGTGAAGGTAAAGGAATCAGAACAATACAAAACTGCCTTCACCACTCCATGGGGAACTTATGTATATGTAAGAATGCCATTTGGACTAACAAATGTAGGTGCTACATTTCAAAGAGCAATGGATGTTGCTTTTGTAGGGTTGATTGACTCAATCCTGGCTGTATATCAGGATGATCTGACTACCTATTCAAAGAAGGAGCAGCGTTATGTGCATCTAGAACAGATTTTCATTAGAGCACTAGAGTATGGCATTTCCCTAAATCCAAAGAAGTGTGCTTTTGGGATAGTAGAAGGGAAGCTCCTGTGGCACATTGTTTCCAAAGATGGAGTTAGGATTGATCTTGAAAGAGTAGCTGCAATTGACAGGATCCAGATGCCAAAGATAGTAAAAGGAGTTCAGTCCTTCTTTGGACAGATAAATTTTGTTAGAAGGTTTGTTCCCAACTTTGCAAAAACCACTAGGAACATCTCCAAGATGATGAAGAGGGATGCAACTGTCAATTGGGAAAGTGAAGCAATTGAATCATTTCAGAGCATCAAAGAAGCAATTAAGATGGCTCTTGTGCTAAAGTCTCCTAATTTTTCTAAGCCATTTCAGTTGTTTTCATTTGCTTCTTTCCATACTATTGCTGCATGTTTACTACAGAGAAATGATGATGGTTTTGAATAGCCCATTGCTTTCTTCAGTATGTCCTTGCAGGCTACTAAATTGAAATATGACATCATGGAAAAGCAGGCATATGCACTAGTCAGAGCAGTCAAGAGTTTCAGGCCATATCTGGTAGGATCCCAGATAGTTGCATATGTGCCTCATGCTACAGTCAAAGATATCTTTACTCAGCAGGAGGTGATAGGAAGAAGATGCAGGTGGATAAACAAATTGCAAGAATTCAATATAGAGATACAGATTACTAAATTGGTAAGAGGACAAGGCTTAGCAAAATTGATGGCAAAGTCAAACTTAGAGGCATGCCAAGTGAATGAAGTGCACAATGAAGTTATAAATATGCCAAAATCTGAATGGTACAAGGACATATTATATTCTTTGCAAAACTTGAACTGTCCTTCCCACCTCAGTGATATTCAGAAGAGAACTTTGAAGCTGCAAGCTATTAAATACATCATTGTTCAAGGAGAACTGTATTGGAGAAATCATGATGGTGTATTACTCAAATGTGTGGATGAAAACCAGGCCAAGGACATTCTAAATGACATACACCATGGAGTATGTGGTGGACATTATCTTGCTTATACAACATCCCACAAGATCCTTGGGGTAGGATATTGGTGGCCAACTCTTTTCTCAGATGCACACAGAATGATAAGAAAGTGTGACCCTTGCCAAAGGTTTTTAGGAAAAGCTAAAATATGATGGTGCATTGCCCCTCAGGACTATAACTGTGGAAGCTCCATTTTAGCGATGGGGAATTGACTTCATAGGGGAAATTTTAGAGAAATCTAGTGGAGGACATAGTTGGATTCTGGTTGCCACTGACTACTTCACCAAATGGATTGAGGCTATTCCAACTAAAAAAGCTACAAGTAAGGTGGTGATGGATTTTATCCTGGAGAATATTATTATCAGGTTTGGGGTACCAGTCAAGCTAACCACAGATAATGCAATGTGCCTTAGATCAGGTGAATTTGTTGATTTTTGCAATAAGTATGGAATTGACTTGTCTCACACATCGCCCTACCATCCACAAGGAAATGGTCAAGCAGAATCAAGTAACAAAAGCCTAATGAGAATCATCAGGAGGATAATGGATAAAAATAAGAAATCCTGGGATTCGAAACTGAAGTTGGCATTATGGGCTGATAGGGTGACAGTGAAAAGAGCCACTGGAAGGTCACCTTATGAATTAGTGTATGGTGCAGCAGCTAGATTGCTTGTGAATAACCTCCTGCCAGTCTACAAGTTCATACAGGAGCATGATGGGGAGGTTAATGATTCAATAACTGAAAGGATGAATCAGCTGGTTGAGCTAGATGAAATCAGGGCAGAGGCACAAAAAATAAACATCAAGAAACAATAGAAGGTGAAGTGTCTATTTGATAAAAGGGTTACAGAGAGAAGTTTTCAGATAGGTGACATGATCCTTATGTGGAATGCAAGAAACCAGGATAAGGGTAAACATGGCAAATTTGAACCCTTGTGGACAGGCCCATATCAAATTAGCAATATCTATGGAGGGGACTCCTATTTTCTCCAAGCCCTAAATGGTGAATTAATGGAATTGCCGGTGCACAGTAAATTCCTAAAAACCTTTTTCACATAAATGAGTTACCTGTGTGCACATTGTAAAATAGTTGTAAATATTTTGTACATACCTTGTGTGGTCGGTCCTGTTTTGAATTTTGGGTTTTGTCTAGTCTGCCCCGGAGAAGTCTGGTTCTCACTGCAATCTCACACCTGCACGTCCCCAATCGGAGCCTATGTTGGTAATAATTTATGTTAAAGGTTTCAGGATGTGCACCTCCTTAAAAATCTAGAAAAATTTCCTAAGTATTGGACCCTCTCTGTGTTTCTAGCATCATCATGATATTTTGAGAGAGGGGGTCATCGTCGTCATCATCATCATGTTCCTGGACATTCCCCTTGATGTTTCTTGTATGGGTCATTTCTCGTCATGACCGGATATCCTGTGGGGGTTCATATTTTTGTCAGCACGACATCTTGCCCGGAGGTGATATTTTCTTGTCAGCAGCATGATCTTCAATTGTTAGGGCGATATGTCTTTCAGCTTCATCATTTTCTAAGGATGGGGTGATATTTCCAAATATCAGGTATGTTCTAACATCACCTCGATGTTCTATGGAGCTACAGTGCTACCCAATATTCTTGCGGAGGGGTGATATTTCAAACATCCGGTGATCTTCCAAATATCATCCTGCCCCAGTATGATGATGATGTCACCCCGATCTTTCGAAGGCGTCATTTTCTAAGTTGTTCAAGCTGACCTGATATTTCTTGAATTGAAGAGGTCATCATCATCATCCACTCTATAGTGTACCCTCATATTTCTGTGTCGGGGTGATTTTCTGAATATCGAGTCATCTTCTGGATATCACCCTTGTTCTAAACATGATGATGATGTCATCAGGACGTTCATATATCGGGGTGTTATTTTTTTATCTGGGTGACGTCAGCAAGATTTTTGAGCATCCGAAGGGTGCATGCAGTAGAAGACATCGGCCAGACATTTGGTATTGGCAAGGCAGGAGGATCTTCCTCCGCTACATCAGGTTGTGCTGATGAAGGCGATTATCATGCAAGTGATATTGAAATATGATGCTAACGTCAGGGTGATATTTTGTGCATTCAGATATCATCCTAATGGGGGATGATGATGAAGGGTTAAGATGGTGCCATTGGGAGCAAAATTGCTGACATTATATATGATCGCGGCCATGCTTATAAAGTGTTAAGAAGAGTGCTGCGAGGTGCATGTGGGATAAATGATCCCGCATATTTTGAAATATCATGAGGGGGTATTTTGGCGGGAAAAGTTTACGATGCATTGTTTGATGTGTTTCCTTATGGCCACGGGTAGGTGGCCATTTATGGCAGTTGTTGCAGAGGTGTGGGCGATGGCATGGACGGATCTAGTACATGACTGAAGTTGTACGTCCACAGGTGGCGATGCAAGGCTTGAGATTTCTCCCTGTCTCCTCTCCCACCTGCTGCATTGAATGTTTGAGCACCAATCTGAAGATGAATAGTTTTTGGCAGAATTTTGACTTTTGCCATGTAATTAATGCTGAGGACCTTCCGGCTATATATAGCAGGTTGTGTTTCTCATTTAAGGTTGTTGAAAACTGGACATATCTGGCTTTGTAATAGATACAACTGGTTTTGGTTGCTCTGTGCAGAAAATCTTGTGAGTTTATGTATCTCTTGTTGTATGTTTCATGCATGAATCTACTGATTTCATGATTAATTTTATATGAGTAATGCTCTATTCACATGTGTTTTGTTAATTCTATCTCCAATATTGCATGTGTCCTTCTTCTGAATCTAGATATCTAAGGGGTGTCTGGTATTCTAGAATATAGAATTCCTATATTGAATGCTTGATCTTTCAACTTCTGCTCAAGGGGTGGATTAAAGTGTTTTTAGATTAAGTATTGGGAAGAATATACTGCAATAGGGATGCCATAAGTAGAGATAACTTAACACTCTATTTTGGGAGGTGTCTGTAAGGTAGATACCATAGCATCCCCTTGAAATCTAGTTTTAGTGTGTTCATGCTGATCATTCACAAGTGTATGTCTATTGACTCAAAGCCCTGGATAGGCACCAATCTAGCTCTGTGTTGAGATTACACACCAGGTCCTAGTTTTGCATCCAAACATAAAATCAAACTCAAACTTCCAAATCCAACCATTATTACCTTAGAAGTAGTTCAGGTCCTAGATCCTCTAATTCACAACTGAACATAAGCCCAAAGCTAGCCCCTTTGCACTTATCCCACAATTTTGGTCTTCATACAGGAGGATTTATCTGCTTTGTATCAACATCCCAAGCCAACCCATAAGCATATTCTCATGGATGTTGAATAGGGAATACCCCCCTAGGTTTTGCAGAGCCTGAAGAAGAAGATGAGATAAAAATAGAGTCTATCTCCTATACTGTTGGCCCCTGGCCTAGAGATCCTGTTGATCACTGATGGCTACTTTGTAGGGAGATCTGGGAATGTGTATCCAGTCAAGGAAATAACCAACAGGTTGAGAAAAAAGTAGGAGGCAATATCTCTGTCTACTACAGAGGCAGAGTATATAGCAGTAGCAAGTAATTGTACTCAAGTTTTGTGGATGAAGCAAATGTTGAAGGATATCAGAATTATGTTTGAAGAGCCTGTTATAATCTTCTGTGATAATTCAAGTGCAATAAACATCTCAAAGAATTGAGTGTTGCATTCAAAGACAAAGCACATATCTATCAAGTTTCACTTTTTGAGAGAGAAGGTAAATGAGAATGAAGTTAGATTGGAGTTTGTTCCTTCAAAGGATCAGATTGTAGATATCTTCACTAAGCCTCTACCTAAGGACACTTTTGAGTATCTTAGAGTGAAGCTAGGGATTATTACCCCTCTTGTTCAGAACTAAGGTGCACTAGTGTATATCAGTCTGGTGGAACTCACAGTCATATCTTGTGATCCATATTGGTGTTAAGGGGATGCTACTAAGGGGGAGTAGTCAGTATGTTAATTCTGGAGTTCAGTTTGGTTTTATCTAAAAGGGGGAGAGATGATTGCAAATATGTGCCATTTTCCATTGATGTCAAAGGGAGAGAAGTCATGTGAAAAACTTGGAAGTAAGTAGTTACTGATGAAAGGGGGAGTAGTTAAGAAAGTGGTTGTAGGTGTGATAAGAGAAAGGGAGAGAAGTCCTTATCTTGATGGTTGAATCAATTTTTCACATCATATGTTGCCATCAATGTGCCTATGATGTGTTGTCATTGATGTCAACATATCTCTTTGTCAGAGATAGTGAAGACAGTGTCGTTCAGTAAAGTAGATTTCTCTGAGACGAAGATCAGAGTCTACAGACTTAAGGGTTTCATAGAGGATTATATGAAGTTGCTCCAGTTAAGATTTGAGAGGTCTGCATGGTGATCTGAGTAGAACTAGGTTTTGCAGTTGTTCAGAGGTAACAGAGTGACAGGAATTTGGTCCAGATTGCTCTGCATTGGAATACTATGGTCTGTGGTTCTAGAGGTATGTTTGGGATGTTGGTGTGTATGCTCAACTCAAGTGGTTCATGGTTTGGAGGTCTGCAAGCAATCTTTCTAGTGTGATAGTCATGATAGTTAGTGTTCTTAAGTTTCAATATGTAGATGCAAGTGATTTTGGTGATTTGAGGTTGTGCGGTTGTTCTTGTTGATTTCATTGTGCTTGTGGAGGTCTTTGGATCGTGTGCTTGTTGTGTTGGTAGTCCACATTAAGTATTGAGCTTGTAGTTGAAGATTTCTCCTTGGGTGTTGCTATTCTTTCTAGTCTTGGCCGACCGGATGCTTTGTACGTGTTATAGATGATCTAAGAGAAGTTTTATGGAGCATGGCATGTTGTTTGAGAAAGATTTGAGTCCCAACTATGTTTGGCCGATAGTGTGGTGATCCACATGTAGCATTTTGTATTAAATCAAGTCTTGTAATTGTAATTGCTTGTAATGCATAGCTTGGAGAATGTTCCAGATAGATGATTGTAAGGCCGACTTTGATGTTCATTCCAAAGTCACTATCATGTATAAATAAGTGTAATGAAGTCGTGTAAATGTGGGTGTGAGCGAAGATGCAGAGGTAGCAAGGAAGTGTTTAGGGGCAGAGCAGAAGTGTTGTGAGCTTCAATGGAACTGAACCTTGGCATGAAGAAGATGTTGTTTCTCAGTTCAACCTTTCAATGTTAACTACACGAATGTTTCTGTGCGCAGTGAGCCTCCTTTGAGTAGCAAGCTCTGGGCAATGTGCCTGAAGGTAGGTGCCTTCCCTTTTTTCTATTCTTTTAACAGAGAATAAATCTTGTGGGTTAACCCCCAGTGTAGTTTTTCCCTT
Organism: Cunninghamia lanceolata; assembly: GCA_027924645.1. Taxonomy (NCBI): domain Eukaryota; kingdom Viridiplantae; phylum Streptophyta; class Pinopsida; order Cupressales; family Cupressaceae; genus Cunninghamia; species Cunninghamia lanceolata. The sequence continues at coordinate 3,116,415 of BSBN01000463.1, read as the reverse complement.
AACTATGTTTCCATGTAAAAATCCTAGTGTTATGTGTGTTGATTGTGTTTTTGCTCATGTGTTGTTGATTCATGCTTTCATGGTTATATCATTAATTTGTTTGTAAGTTGTAAAGAAGATTAAATGTAACAAAAGGTAAAGATTTGTGACAATTGATTCACCCCCCCTCTCAGTTGTCTATCCTAATTTCAACATTCTTAGCTCCACATCTTCTTCTACTCTTTGTTCTGTCCTCTGCTTCTGCTCTGCTATCTTCTAGGCTCAAAACACCTCTGCATCTTCCAAATTATTCATCTTTTCACACACTTTCTTCACACTCCTCTTCCTTACCTTGAAACAATCTTCCATCCTTCATATATATCCTCCACAAGTCTTCAAACCATTATCTTGTCGTCCTAAAGGTAACTTGCAAAATCAAATGTGTAATCATCCTTGCTTGTCGGCCCCCAAATCACCTACAGTAATGTAGGAATAAGATATCACCTTGAGATTCATTTAAAAAGATCTATTAGACCTGATTTACCTCCACACAACATTAGTTCTTGGCACATAATCCCAAATCATTGGTGCAAGTTCCCAAACTTCTATACAATCATTCTTCCTACAACCCAGTAACACAGTCTTCACTCTGATGTCTCCAGATATTGTTGCGCTAACTCAAATCTCCTCAAACTTGGATATAACATAGCTCTCGACTCACTCCACTTAAATTCCAAACCATGAGACCTAATACCCAATTGCAATAGAATATGGTAGGTTCCAATGTCTCCCCTGATAACCAATTACACAGTCTTGACTCAAACACTTCTAGAAGCCTTTGTAGTGATTGAAAACTTCTAGAACTTGGTAATGTGATTCCTCCTTCCCTATTCTACATACTCTCCAAACTGTGTGATTGTACACTCATCTACGGTAGAATGTGGTAGTCCCCAATGTCACTTTATGGCACCCTGCAGCTCAACATTAATTGTCCCAATTTACTGAATGACTTCTAGATGCTCCTGCATCACAATAGAGTCAATTTGATCCTTCATGCTCTTTGTTGTTGCTAGCCAACTCAAACAAAAATGATACATCACTTTCGCATCCTCTAGACATTTTTGAATGCTTTTTACATTTTCCTGCATTTTATTATGTGCATTAGCAGATCTCCCAGAGGTATCAACTAATCTTTTACTATTTATCTGCTCAGTAATCTTATGTTCTACTTGCTTCTCTATATAGGATAAGTGTGCTTTGAAAGATTCTAATAGAAGCTTCATCTGCTATGTAGGAGGTAGAGATGGGTCTCTTTTTGCCTTAGGCAATTCCTCCTAAATTATATTTATTACTTCTTCCAACAATTCAGCTCAGACTTGTTGCTGAAGAATCTCCTGTCTTGATGTGGATTGTAATATATCTCCAAGTTATAACTTGTAGAGAGAAGATGTATTGGACAAGTCAACTTGTCCATAAAACACTGACAACTTTAAAAGTTGCGGATTAACCATCGGTTGGATTTGTATTTTATGAGCCAAAAACTCCTTGATTGATTCTATCAGAGAGGAGGAGGATATATCTTGTGCCTTTTCTAAACTCTTCCTTACATCTACATTCACCTACGCCTCTTGTAGATTAGGGTTACCATGTTGCTCTGTATTATTCTGAGGAGGACTAGTATGCCCATTGTGGTTCATAGGAGATGTATTTCCTTTATCTTTCTCTACTTGCTCTTCATCTTGTGTAGCTTACTCTTCTTTCTCCTCTTGTGGATTTTGTTGTTCTATGTTACATGGAGGAGATATAACATTGTGCAGTGGAGAAGCTTGTGGTTGCTCCACATTCTCAGCTACTTTCACTCCTTCCAATATTTTATTTGTCACTTCTTCTATCTCCTTTTGAATCTTATCTCTATCACCTTTCTCCATGCTCATAAGGACATCAACCCTCTGCTTTATCCTTAGCTCCTGAGCCTATCTATGAGATATTTTATCTTTTTCTTCTTGAGAAACAATTGATCCAACCTTGTCAAGAGCTTGCTATCTTAACACCTCATCCATTTCTATGGCACTTTCTCTTCTCTACCCCAAAGCCTTAGCTAGGCTCTCCAAAACCTTTTCAATCATATCATTCAAAGCCACATTGTACTTAAGCATGTACATTACTATTATCTTCTCAATGGTCTTCTAATATGTTGGTGGCACATTTGGATGTAGTTCTACTATATCTTTCATAATACCATAAAAGACAATTGCATTAAAAATTGCATCTAACTGTAAAGGTTCATGTTGAGGCACCACCAAAGGAGTTTTCTTAGATATCTTCTCTTTCTTCTTCTTCCTCTTCAATCTCTTCTATGTTTACCTTCTTCCTTTTGGCAGGTTGCTTTGGCCTAGCATGCTTATTTTCACTAGATTTCATCTGAGCCAAGGTCTCAGATGTATCTCTTCTTCCAATGGATTTAGTTTGTGCTAAGCTAGAGGGATATGGAGCATTTACAGCTACTGAAGTGGATCTGCTGGTCCTTCTAGGCCCTTGAACAACTAGCAGAATAAAATGAGCTTGTTGTTGATCCTCCGGAGGGGTTTTTTATGTAGATTTTGTTGGAATACCCCACTTCATATGTAGTTCATCTCTGTTCTTTTCAAGGTGCTCCTCCACACTTATTTTATTCTTTTTATCCATTATTTCATCATAAGTACCAAATCTCTTTACAATTGGATCTTTGTGTTTGTTGAGAAGGATATCAACATAGGTCTTTATCTCCTCTATGGAGACATTATAAGGAAATGTAGGAATCCAAGCAGTCCTAGGCTCAACTATTTCCATGTAGGTATAATCCTTATCAACCAAAAATGTGATTTGACCTTCATATGACCTTACAACATTGAATGAAATTCTTTCTCTGGATTGCATGTTGGATTGTAGGGTTTTGGAGAAACCCCAGTATATTGTACTACAGTGATTTGGATCACTAAAACCTCTCATATGGCTTTTGATTTGGGCAGCAAAATGAAGGTTTTGTTGCCAAACTTTTCCTTTAAAACTGGAAAATTCATTCAGGAAATAAAATGCAAGGTAGATGATGAGTATACCATGTGATTGACAATTTGAAACAACTGTAAGAACCTCATAAGATACCACAATTACTCTAAATTCCTACTCAAATTCAATTCCCTAATGAAACTTCAAAAAATACAGAAATCATGAATTATACCTTGCAAACAGATTTATCCTTTTTGTTCCATTGTCTCCTATCTTCTCAATGATCTTGTTGATTATGATATTGTTCTTAGAATTGTACTTCTTTGCTTTTCAAGATGACAATGAGATGAATGGAATTATGGATTCAAATGCAATGTGAAGACAAGCCTACAATGCAAGACGATGCTAATGATGATGATATGAAGCTAATGTCATGATAGTGATAATGATTTGATATAAAGATAATGATACACAACTAAATGATATTATGAAGCTAAAATGCTAATGCAACAATGGAAATTATGATATTGATATGCAAAAGGGGGGCCGAAGGCATGCTTGGATACTTGATGGAAATTTTGCAGCATGTAGGTATGATAGCTCTTGTTATTACCAAATGAAGGTGAGGAGATCTCTATTATAGGCCAAGGATGGATCGAATCCAAGTGTCAAAAGATCCACGATTGAAGAATAAGTCTTGTCACATGTACGGTCAAGATAAAATTGGTTAGGTGAGGAGAGATAAAGGTGGAAGATGTTCCTACTATGATGACAAGGTGGAGGAATAGGAGGGACAAGGAGCCACATGTTGTGATGCTCACAAGGACCAATAAGATAAAGGTGGAAGACCATGAGAAGAACATGGAGGAAGGAGTCTTTGGTTATTGGAATGTGAGAGGGAATATAGGATTTAGGAGACAAGTGTCTTTGACCATGATGATGGTTGAGAGGAAATAGGGCGCATGTTTGAGGGGATAAATGACTAATTAAATATTAAGAATATTTAATTATTGGTGCAACATGGTGAGGTGTCCAATGATGTGTAAGATGACATGGATGAGTGATGTGGATTTTAAACATAGGACTTTGTCTTAGGGGATATAATTAAATAATTTAGAATTATTTAATTAGAGATGACCTTAGAGGAATTTAAGATATTTAATTATTGGAAGAATATGATGAACGTGAACCAAAAAAATAAATGAGTATGTTTATTTATTGATAGAGGAATAAGAATAAAATAAATATAAAATATTTATTTAATTCATCTCGAGCCATTTTTAGGTCTATACATTTTGCCCCTCTTTGAGACAATGTGTTTTATCACGTTGTTTCAAAGAATAAAATTTGTATGAGTATGATACATGCCCCAGTTTACCCCTGGTACAGGTTTGATGATGGTAGGATGCCCCTCTAGGAGATTGGTCACGATGAGTTTTGCAAAACGATAACGAATGATCTCACAATGAAGAAGAATGAACAACATGATACTCGGGAGAAAAATTCAGGTGATGGAGAATGAAAAATGGATGAAAAGCATAGCATACATGTGCAAGGTCAAACACCTCACATTAGGGTTGATTTGGCTATAAATAAGGATGTGGGGTCTCTTTCTTATTCATTTGCACACTTGGCATTAGAGGAGAGATTGTAGGGAGCTCCACAGCATAGCAGAACAGAGAAGTCAACAAAGATGCAGTAGATTCTAGTAGCTAGCCACAGGTTCGAGAGGATTCGTTGTTTCAGGTGGCCAATAGTGTACGGACCCCCAGTATGTATGCATCTAATTTCATGTGAAGTGCATTTATTAGGGTCATAAATTAGGGTCAAAGTCAACATTTTAGCATACGCAACATAATTATTTCTACGCATTTGATAAGTTAGGCTACACATCCATTCTGATTCTGCGCATCTAAGTGCCAAAGCTGCACATTTACGTTATTTTTACATATGAATAGCAATCCCGCGCATACAATTGGGGATACTGCACATACGTTAGGATGTTGTGCATCTAGTATAAAACTACACATTTGACTTTGGTTTCTGCGCATATACATGAAATTGTGCAAATAACTCCTAATTCTGTGCATCTGCGATAAAGCTACGCCTTTGATGACTAAAGTTGTGCATCTAATTTTAAAAGATCAAATTACTTAGCTAGATTGACTGAGTTGGCATCTTGCTAGATGTTGGCCAACTAATAAGTCATCTTCGAGATTGATAGAATCTCAGAAGAGATGATAGGATAGGTTTTTGATAGGATAGCTAAGTAACTATTTTGATAGATGTGGTAGATATGCAGCTTAGTTGTTGTTTGTCTAACGCACTTGTGTTATTAATTGTAGGATGAGCTAGATGTGATGATATGTAGGGAGAGGTTTCCTATGACATAGCTATTATGACCTTACTTGACAGAGATCGACCACTTGGTTCTAGGATTTGTTGGATTATGGTTTGTGACCTTTATGCTCGAGATTTGGGTGAACCTAGGTATGCTGACTGCTTTAGCTGAGAGATGGCATAGTAAGCACTGCACATTCCACTTGCCAACTGGAGAGATGACCATGACACGGAGAATGTGCACTGGATTTTGAGGATTCTGATAGATGGAGAGATGGTGGAGTATGAGCCACATGCAGGAGTTGGACTGGAGGAGTGTCGTAGGGTTTTCGATGATGAGGATATTGAGGGGACAGAGATCAGTTGGGTAGATATGGTTGACTATTATGAGCCCCTGCCGTTGATACTAGCTAGATTGGTTGGGGGTGTGATCTATCCTGACAGGAGATCACATGGATTTCTTGTTGGACGGGGGAGGACTTTTGAGAGGATGGTGACTGAGGGGACATGCTTTTCCTAGGGTGTTTTCCTACTTGCGCATTTATACCATGATCTACATTAGTTTGTTTATGATGGAGCTGTGAGTCTATTGACTAGATTTTCTCTATTATAGATTTGGGCATGGGGCCATATAGCGATTACATGGCCTATAGGTATGGGAGTGAGAGGCAGGGATAGACCCTACTCTTACATGTATTAGGAGAGCCTTTACCAGCCCAAGCTGGGAAATCTTGAGTATTGGAGACATGCATTTGACAAAATAGATGTGGTTGAGGGGAGACCTTACCTAGACTGTGAGGATTGGGATGATGATGTGACTGAGTTACCTTTCTACTTTCAGATGCGATGGTTGATAGCTAGGGAGGACCCCTTATATACTTGAGCGTCACATTTTTTCTCATGTGTACTGACAATTTGGTAGGGTGCAGAGGATGCCCTAGGGTATTGTTGTTTTTTCTCAGATGCACAAGGAGTGTCCATGGTGGGGGCATGTGGCATCATATGAGCAGGCAAGAGCTAATTTCCTACAGATTCCATACCAGGCCTGGGATTTGCAATGGAAGATTGTAGGTGCGGGTATGATTGTAGATTATTTACACATTTCATAGCCCATCCCTTTCCTAGATACTCTGGACTTGGGGAGCTAGCTCCTAGACTGGAGGACAGAGATGAGGATGACAAGTTCCATAGCGGAGGAGGAGGCTATGACGAGGTGGGAGGGGTGGCATAGGTGGCTGAGGTGGAGGGTATGATGGTGGCAGAGGCGGTGGAGATGATGGTGGAGGGGATGATGGGGGGATGATGGAAGGGATGATGGAGGAGATGGAGGGCAGAGGAGAGTTAGACAGAGAGTGGAGAGGGTGCCCCAGATACAGGCTCAGCCTCAGGTGTAGGCACATGATCAGGCTCCAGTGCAGGGACAACCATAGGGTCAGGATGACGGGGTGGTGGAAACATTGCGAGCCTAGGTAGGTCAGCTACATGGATAGCTTGGCTAGATGCAGGACCAGATTATGCAGTTACAGGGCTAGGTCATAGAGTTGCACGGTGATGTGAGGGAAGTTACATTAGAGTGAGAAATCGCTATATAATGATATACTAGGGTAGAGGCCTTATTACAACTGGTGTAGACCGCAGCCCAGGGTCCTAGTGGACATACTATTACAGAGATGGTCTGCACAGGCTAGGAGATATTCTATAGGAGGTCATTATATGAGTAGGCTGTGCCCACAGAGCAGAGGGTAGAGAGATTCCAACCTAGTTCACGCAACAGGTCTAGGTAGACATAGTCGGAGAGCAGAGGAGTCATGGGACTGCAACCTCCTTGAGGGCCTCCAAGGACAGGGCCTTAAGGTCCTAAGCCTCATCAGCCAACACCTTCTATAGGAAGTACCTCTTAGACACTTTGGGACATGTATCATGTTGTATCATATGTATATACATTATTTTTGACATCTCAAGAGGCACATTCATGATATCATTGTATGCTTGGACATTTATTTATTTTTGATGATGATATATATGAGTTTGATGGACTATATGCATGTGCACTTATGGATGGATGCTATCTATATGATGGATGGTATGATTATGCTTATATTTGATGATTCTAACATGTTGATTCTATGATGTGTATGGCATTTTATGATATGATGTTTCTATGATGCACATGATGATTTATATATATGTGTAATGTTATGAGTAATGATTGAAAGGAAGCTAGGTGTGTGGAAATCACTTCCTACACTAATCTAATGAGGAGAGATGTATGCAAATTCAAATTAACCTTTCCAGTTATAGTGTTATTAACACAATAACAGAGATATTGCAGCAATACACATACACACATAAAGTAGATAGAAGAGAGAGAGAGACAAGATATACGTGGGGAAAACCCTTATGGGTGAAAAACCCCACACTCCAAAACATAGCTCAAATGTATTACAGTAAACAATAACATATTACAATATAGTTTCAGAGCCAATGCTCTTTCAGGAGTCTTCGAATGTTGAATCTGGAGATATTCTGACATCATAACAGTACTTGTACAAAAACTATATATCTCCCATCCAAGCACCTATTTTTATAGAGTTTACAAGGCAAATATGGAACCTTCTAGAGATGGGCATCCATCTTGGACTCATGCCCCAAAACCCATGCCTAAGGACACTTGTCCAACATCCCATCCCAATGTGGGTGCCTTGTCCCAAGATAGGCTATGACAGATGCTTTTACGCACCTTACAACTATCATAGAATCCGTCATAACTGACAACACTTATAGCTGTAAGAGAATATGTCATACACTGACTAAAAATATCATATTCCTCTTACAACATGTCATAACCTCCCTTGACCGCCCAAAGATGCCTTTCTCTCGTGCAAAGATACTCATCGACACTTGTCATTAAATAAAGGCGCTGCCCCCAAACCCCTTTTAATTATTCAAGGGGGAAACTGCAGCTGCCAAAGTCACCAAACTTTATCCTGCTGCATGTACACAAGGTGCTGACAATGCCAACTCAACATGGGATAAATAAATACAACATTAGGAATTTGCAAAGGTTGAGACACCTTAATTCCCAACAATGATCCTATATGATTTTAGTTTATGATGACCTAATGCATACTTTGATGATTCTTAAATGCAATACATGATGTTTAATTTTTCTAAGTATGATGACATAATATGGATATTTAATGACAATGATATCTATGTTTATAATTTTTGATGATAAAGTTATGTATGAAACCTATGTTGATATGTGACGTTACTATATGAATGATCTAAATGTTTTTAGATAATGCACTTAAATGATATGAACTAATGATTGACATGCCTATGCTATGCACTATGACAATGATTTGTTTTTTTAATGCCAAGTATACTCAATCATGAATATAAGATCATGTAGAAGAATGACAAATGGATGGAAGAAATAACTTGGATGAATGAAAGAAAGGACTTGGATTTTAAGCCACTTGGAAAAATGATAATTATGGAATGCTTATAAATGAAATGCAAACTTAATATGTATAAATGAAGTGTAGTAATCTTGTATACAAATATTTGAAGTACTTTTTTTGTCATTTCAGAGCTTTTAAAATGTTGTAAGGAAATATAAGCATCTAGGTATAATTAAACCGAGATGACCTGAGTATCACTTACATGGATTTTGATTTAGCAAGTTAATACAAGCATCTAGGGATAATTGAACCGAGATGACCTAAGTGTTGCTTGCATGTATCAACAGACAAGGATTGTACCCCTTTCATGTTCAGACCTGTAATGTCCTTGATGATCATTTGCTAATCATGTAGTTAGAAAAGTATTCACATTACTAAAGATAAACCCACAAACAACAAACAAATGAAATAATCATGCCCCATCATAGCTCCTCTAGTCTAGAGGAAACAAGATAATGAAAATCAAGACATAAGACTTACACTTATAACAACCATAAAACCTTCTTGCCATAGATATGTTTTCTTGCCATAACAGATATAATGATCCTGATAGTTGAGGCATATTGTTGATGTCTGGTATAGTTTAAATGTCTTCTAGCCAAGATTCTATTTTAAAAGTTTATTCTTGTGCTGCTTGTTGTCTAGACATGGTATCACGATTCGAATTGTTATCCTTTGGATTTGTGGCTTTCAAGAATCCAATTCCATAACTAGGTCAAGAATTTTTCCCCCAGTTAAATAAAGGATCTACTTATTATGGATGAAACATATGGATGAACCGATGCTAGATTAGATGGAACGGGCCCTAAGGGATTGACCTAGTGCCTCAGGGGCTCATCGATGATGGCCTTGCCTACGTGGAAATATAGAGACAACATAGTTCAACTATGTGTACCATGTGGACCTAAGACCTAGGGGTGGGAAGCCTCGAGGGCTCATCAATTATGGCCTTGCCTACATGATGATACAGAGGCAACGTAGTTTGACCATGGAGACTGACACTGGTGATAGACGAATGGATGGTGTGTAACAGTTTATGATAAGATGAGACATATGGATGGAAGCAAGCCTCGGGGGCTCATCGATGATGGCCTTGCCTACGTGAAAGCTCAGAGGTGACATAGTTTGATCATGGAGACTGACACTGGTGTTGTGATAGATGACTAGATGGATGAAGGATTAAATGGATAACCTTATTTGATAAGGTGGTAAAGGCGAGCAAGCAACAAGCCATGATAAGTATCCCTATGTGTTTTGATAGAGGCGAAAGAAAAGATGGGTGAAAACTGAAATCTTACGATATAGAGGAAGTGATTTATCACAAATAGTGCCTGTTTCCAGGTTTTCACCACTTGATTTTATTGCAACATTTTTTTTGAATGTTTATTATTCCCTTGCATTGGGGTTTTTAGGTATAAAACTTTCAAAGATGCATACTGTTGATGGGATCATCAAACAACCCACCCTCTGATGTTTCTAATTGGTATGCTCCTAATCCATAAGTAGCAATGATTACATAAGGACCAAGCTAATTGGGTTCAAACTTGCCTTTCTTTTCCATGTCCTGTTGATTTCTGGGATTTTCCTTGAGAACTAGGTCACCAACTTGAAAGACTCTAGGTTTTACTTTGTGGTCATAGCTTCTTGACATCCATTCTTGATAGGCCTTGAGGTGACTAAAAACATTTTGTCATCTTTCCTCCAACAACTCTAACTCTTGAAGTCTGGAAACCCGATACTCTTCATCAGTTATTAAACCCTTTAAAGATACTTGCAAAGAGGGTAAGTCGACCTCGATAGGCAAGATTGCTTCTAAGCCATAGACAAGGGCATAGGGTGTTGCACCTATGGGTGTGTGAATACTGGTACAATAGGCCCACAAAGCAGGATTTAGCTATTTATTGCAAGCATGACCGGCATCATTGACTATCTTCTTTAAGATTTTCAAGCTTTTTTTATTAGAGGCCTATACCTGACTGTTTCCTTGGGGATAGTAAGGTGTGGAGAAATGGTGTTGGATATGGAACTTATCATAGAGCTCTTTGACATCCTAGTTTTTGAAAGGTTTTCCATTATCAGTGATAATGGATAAAGGTATGCCATAACAACAAATGATATAATTCAGGACGAATGAGGCAATTTGCTTGCATGTGACATTGGTTAAGGGTATGGCTTCGATCCACTTAGTAAAATAATCAGTGGCAGTTATTATAAATTTATGGCCATTAGATGAGGGGGGATGAATCTTTCCCACAAGGTTGAGTCCCCACTGACCAAAAAGGCCAAGGAGTAGTTAAAGGCTGCAACTCTTGCGCTGGTGCATGTATGAGATTCCCATTGATTTGACATTTCTTGCACTTCTTGACAAAATGGTAAGAATTGGTCTCCATACTTGGCCAATAGTATCCCATACGCATAAGTTTCTTAGCCAAGGTAGGACCACTAGAGTGCATTCCATAAATACCTTTATGAAGTTCCCTTAAGGCGGTTTGGTATTCCTCACTTTTTAGATGTCTAGGAGAGTACCATTAAGACCTCGACAATATAGGGTATTGACAATTATGGTATAGCAAGCCGCTTGACGGATGAAGGTTCTTCATTGATTGTTGGATAGTCTAGGTGGTAATGTATTCTCTTTCAAATAGGTATAGATATTTTCGTACAAGGGGGAATCAGATCCTACTATGTGACATATGATTCTTGTTTCAAGGATATCATAAGTAGGATTAGACACTGGCTCCACTAAGAACTCATAACATGACTAATTTTTTGGTATATCTAGGAGTGATGCAATGGTTGCCATGGTGTCTGTAGCTTTATTCTCCAGTCTAGGTATTTGTTCAAAGGAAATCACAACAAAATACTCTTTGAAGTCATCTACCATATGCTTGTAAGGTATTAACTTCTCATCCTTGGTTTGATAGTCATCATTTACCTGATTAATGACTAGTTGTGAATCTCCGTAAACATGAAGCTCTCAAACTTTCCATTCTATAACCATCTTGAGGCCAATGACCAATGCTTCATATTATGCCATGTTGTTGGTACAAGGGAAGAGTAGTCTATATGATTTCAAGATTGTATCTCCTTGAGGTGTGACCAATAAAATGCTTGCTCCTGATCCATGCTCTATATAAGATCCATCAAAATAGAGTTTGAACCATGCTTGAGTTATTATGTTGAAAATGGCTTCATCTGGAAACTCAAAACTTAATAGATTTTCATCATTTAGTGGTGCATCTGCTAACTGATCTGCAATCACTTGTCCTTTTATAGCTTGTCTATCCACATATTCAATGTCAAACTCACTAAGAATCATTGCCCACTTTGATAGTTTACCTGTTAGAGTTGCCTTACTAAGCAAATACTTCAATGGATCTATCTTTATTATGAACTTGATTGAATGAGTGAGCATATAATGTCGTAGTTTTTGGGATGCAAAGACTATGACAAGACATGCTTGTTCAATAGGAGTGTATTGTAGCTCATAGCCTACCAATGTCCGACTGATGTAGTAAATAGCTTGTTCCTTTCTTTCATAGTCCTGCTGTGCCAGTAGAGCTCCTAGAGTAGTTGGTGTAGCTGAAATATAAAGAAAAATTGGTTTGCCTTGGATCGGTGGCATCAAGATTAGTGGATTCATCAGATACTATTTTAGGAGTTGAAAGGCATGTTCACACATCTCATCCCATCTGAAAGAAATGTTCTTGTGTAGGAGATGAGTCAGCTAATTATGAGATAAACTGATGGATAGACTACAATTTTCCTTGCAATGACCTTAGTTGACTGATATTTTGGGTGGTGGTATTTCCATTATTACTTTTACTTTGGCCGGATCCACCTTGATTCTATTGGCTAAAACTATATATCCTAAAAGTTTATCGGATGTGACTCCGAACACACACTTCTTTAGATTTAAGCGGACGTTGAATTGCTCGTCTCTGAAAGATTTTGTCTAATATCTATAGATGTTCTTCTCGAGTGAGTGATTTGCATAAAATGTCATCCACATAATCTTCCATAATGGTGTGCATCATATCATGGAAAATCATGGTCATTGCTCTTTGGTATGTTGCACCTACATTTTTCAGTCCAAACAACATCACATTCTAGCAATATGTACCCCATGGACATGTAAAAGCGGTCTTGTGTTGGTCTTCTAGTGCTTATTTGATCTGATTGTAGCTAGAAAATCCATCCATTGAAGACAAAATAATATGCCCCACTGTCAAATCCACAATGATGTCAATATTAGGTAAAGGAAAATCATCCTTGGGGCAAGCTTTATTCAAATCCTTGAAATCATTGTAAAGTCTGATCCTCTTATCAATTTTTGAGACATGAACAATATTGGAAATCCATTCTGGATAGTCAATTGATTTGATAAACCCAAATTCTAACAACTTCTTCAATTCTTCTTTTACTAATAGTGCTATATGCAAATGCATCTTTCTTAGCTTTTTTTTGACTAGTTTAGCTCCTAGAGCTAGTGATAAGTGATGCATGATGATATCTGGATCTAGTCCAGGCATATCTGCATAGGGCCAATAAAAATTAATCTTCCTCTGTTTGAAGAATTTGATGAATTCTATCTTTTCTTTCTTAGATAAAGATTCTACTAGATGGATTATCTTTGGATTGTCTTTTGTACCAATGTTGACAGGTTTTGCTAGTTCTATCAAAACTGATGAGCTCTCTTGATGTGTAGGGTTGGGGAGAGAATCAAGCCTTTCATCCTTTGGCACCTCAAAGAGGTTTTCACCATTGGATACACCCTTTATTTGTTCACTCTTTTCATGATCTAATACTGTCGCAGAGCAGTTTTCACCATTAGATCCTCTTTTTTTTTTACATTTTTGTGGCTGAAAGGCTTGGTAATCTCTCCAAAATAAGTCATGTTATTGAGTTCTAGAGTAAATATAGCTTTATGATCTCCTAAAGGTAGATGATCCCTAAGTTCTAGATAGTCGATAATAGCATCATCGTTTTGAAAGGTATCTAGTTTGGGGGTTTCTTGTATTTCCCAATCTATGAGTTCGAGATGTACAAGTGGAAGAGGATCATTGGATTGATCTGACTCAAGGGTAATGATGGTTAGGACGAACGATTTCTCAAGGTCTGTAGGGGTATGAACAAGGTCTAAAATAGTACTCCCCTCAGTATTATCTATCAATTGTGACATCTGACCTTCCTCATGAAACTCACTCTCGATATTATGCGAATCTAACTCTAGAGGTCTAGACCTCAAACTTTGTCCCTCATGATATGTATTTGTAGAGCTATATGATTGGACTACATCAATACCTTTATCTTCACAAGATATCTCAGAAAGACTTTCCCATTCCCATTCATTAGAGTTTGTTTCACTTCCCTCTTGCAATTTGTGAATTTTCTCAACTAGATTAGTGGTAGCTTTTTCCATGTCTTTTCCTTTATACCCTAGCTCCGTAGTGTCTCGAGACGATAAGGAAGAAAGTTGTATGGGTTCAATGATACCTTCTTTTCTCAAGCCTATGGGACTGTGACCATCATATCCCATTCTCTGCAAGATAGTGAAACCTGGGCCATATTGTTCAGTTTGTAATTGGGGTTGTTGATCTTGTAGCTTGGATTCATTATCTTCTTCTTTGTATAGCCATTGAAGGACATCTTTCTCATCACTTTCATTTGATAGATTACCCCATTTGATAAAAGGACCTTTAGGAGTCTTCAAAGACTATTGTTTGGTCATAGATGGTTTGCCATAAGACTTGGGTGATATGGGTAATTGTGCAAGACAAAAGGTTTGTTTAATGGAATACTCTCCTACACCTTTGTCCTTGAGCTTGACTTTTAGTTCAACGGTTTTGGATGTAGAAGGTATTGAGCTTGGGTCAACACGGGTTGTAGAGGATGAGGCTACACAATTGGTAGGTATGATAACTTCAGGCTTTGGTTTGATGGTATTGTAGTATTGAAATGGGTTGGGATCACCTTGGATAGTAATCTCTTGGTCGTTGTATGTACACTTTATGCATTGATGATAGGTAGATGGTGCGACTTTAATTGCATGTATCCAAGGTTGGCCAAGGAGAATATTATAGGCTAGGTCCATGTCAATGACTTGCCAAAACATCTTTTTCTACCGGTCCAATTTGTATTGGTAAGACAACAGTGCCCTTAGATGTTCTTTCTTCTTCATCATATTCCTTGATTGTGATCTTCTTCTTTGGATCAATAGCATTCTTAGAGAACCCCAATGCAAGGATTAATTTTAATGTGCATATATTTAAACCTGCTCCTCCATCTATAAGGACCTATTTTATTCTATGTTTATGAATAAGGGCTTCGATGTGGAGAGATGCATTGTGAGGTTGAGTAATGGACATGTCATCTTTTTTCATTAAAAGATAGGAAATGGGGTGTAGTGAGATGTCCTACTATGGCTTGAAATTGCTCTTGGTCTAGATTGGTTGGCATGGTGGTTTCCAATAGAGCCTTTTCTAGGATGGCCTTATGAGATGGTGAAAGATGAAAAAGCTCCAATATAGATATGTGTGCGGGTGTCTTTTGGAGTTGGTCTAGGACATTATACTGATTGGATATGGAAGATGGTTTAGGTGGAGCCCCTTGGAGAGTAATCTTTCCATGACAAGTGGTAACATTACAATCGGGCTTTTTATTTATAGTAATCACATTTACATGTGAGTCACTTTCAGATATGTGGTTAACAGTGTATTCATAGGATACATTCGTGTAATTGGCATTGTTACCATTGTTATTGTTTTGTTTAGAGGTACCTCCCTTCTCATAGTTAGGTAGCAGATTCTTGAATGCCACATGTTTATCATTGGATGTATGACCATCAATTGAGATATCTCCTCTATCTATTGAGTCTTGGATGGTGTTTTTCAATTGTTGGCAGTCCTTTGTTTTGTGGCCCTTGCTTCTATGGAATTCACAAAAGTCAGAATCTTTCCACCAAGGGGGTTTGAACTTGGGTTCATATTCTCTTACCATAGGAAGTGTTATGAGGTTGTTTGTGATAAGCTTCCTTAGGGCAGATTCAATTGATTCACCAAATGGTGTAAATTTTCTGCGAGGAGGAAAGTTTGTTGGTCTTGGTTAATTGTTTGTTGGTTTGTTTGAATACGTATTGTTGTGTGGACTTGATAGATTTAGGATGGGTTGTTTTGGTGTCACACGTTTTGCATCTACAACTCCATCATTTACAATGTTCTCAAGTTCTTAGTCTAAAACCTTGATTTATCCATGTTGTTGCTTGAACTAGGGACACCCTTATAGATTTTTATTTGTCCTTTAGCTATCAAAGCTTTCTCAATAAGTAATCCCATATCAATGACCTTACTAAAAGAAGTAGGACATTGAATTTGAATTTGATAGCTTAACTCTGTGTTCAAGTTATGGAAAAACATTTGAATCATTTGCTTTTTGGGGATATGATAAGGACATTTACTTGCATCCATGTTTGTTGTCACATAGATCTACAATTGAAATCTTATGTTCAAAGTTATAGGAGAAGTGTGTCACAAACTTGTGCACTAGTTCATTGAATGTTCAGATTCTGGGAGGTAGACGGGAGAACAATTCCATTGCTTGAACTCCTAGGCTGCATGGGAAGAGTCGCATTAGATATGTCTCAATATGGGTAACTTCTAAGCATGCAGCACTAAATTCTCTAATGTGGTCACATGGATCACCTTTCCCCCTATACTTGTCAAATTTAGGGACTTTGAATCTTGAAGGGAAATGTATCATGACCAAGCTTTTGTCAAAAGGATATGGAGATATATCATCTAATGAGTAATGTTTTGTGGAAGTTCCAGTTTGTAAGTCCACAAATTGTTGTTGTAAGGCTTGGATTTGTTGCGTGAGTGTATCTAAAGGATTTGACACATCCTTAGACTTTTCATTCTTGGGAGCTTCTTTTTCATTTTTGGGAGCTTCTGTTTCATTTTATGGGGTTGTTTCTCTCAATTTTGAAATGTCAAAATCAGTGGGTAGTTTGGCTCCTTGTTGTGCGAGTAAGAGGAAGTATTTGTGAGATTCCATTGTTATGACCTTATCCATCATTTATTAAAATTTTTGATCTTGTAAGGCATTAAAAAGTTCTTCTTGGTCGATTTCTTCCTCTCCATCACTAGATGAGTGTATACTATTGTTTGTGTAATCCATTTCTTTTCTTCTTTTGGCTTGAGATCTAGTTTCAACCATGTAAAGTTTGATATGAATGGAGTTGGATGAGAGATTTGTAGATATGAGTGATGTTTTTGATAGAGTGTAGTTTGGGGTGATAGATTGGATTGAATGTGTTGGTAGTAAGATTTTCTAAGGGTTGTTTTGATCTTTGTTCAAACAATGGTTATGAGCTATGATGTATAGCTATCAAAGCGTTGATCAAAGTTAAGTCAAATAGGGATGATAGGAATCACTATTGTTGTAGACTAACCTTGTCAAGATGTTTAGTGTAGTTCCTAGATAGAGGATATTTGATCCTGATAGGGAAACTAACTAGATTGTTTGTTTGAATAGGACTATCTCAATAGCTCCTTAGGGAAAATCTTGTTTTTGTTTTCTTTTTGGAAGGCTAGATATGGGATGCAAGTGAAATGTTTGAAAATGGGTATGGGATGTATTTGTATGGTTCAAATGACTTCTCAAGTGAATTCTAAGTAGAAATGGGTATCCAAAACTGATTTTGTTATTTTCTCAAAACCTCAGGAAAAGCTCATTGTTATTGATGTGCAGGTTCAGATGCGTAGGAATAGGGTGTAAATGCACAATAATAAGTGGTATATGCACAGGTCTAAATGCACAAGAAAAGAGTGTAAATGTTCAAAAATGGTGTATGTGCAACATAATTGTTTTTATGTGCAACAGGATGTTTCAAATGTGTCGAAATGGTATATGCACAACAAGACATTTTAAATGCACAGCAAGAACTTATAAATGCACAACTCTGTTCAAGTAACTATATTTTTGGTCAAGTTTTGCTTGTTTTTGGCACATTTTTCTAGGTAATCTAATGTTTTTGTGATGATTTTTTCTATTTTTAGGCAAAAAAACACAACAAACAATAAATTACAATGGTTATTTGTGATAATTAATGTTTAACACAACTTTGAAAACATGCACAATCTAGGCTTAGAAAGGATACTACTTGTTGAATCCTAACTTGGATTTCTCCAATACTAAGACAAAGCGAACGATTAGAGTTGTTGGTGACACTGGCTCCCCCTTACGCGGCATTGGCACACCAACTTCTCTTACCCTTCAATCCTAGGGACCGAGGGAATTTTCATCTCTATAATGAATAGTACATGTATGGGTAGCTTCAGAGGTCTGACCTCCTACATCAACAAGTAAGGGATTTTGGCCTCTAAAACAAATGGTTCTTAGTAACTTTGAGGGACCAACACCTTGCGATCATGTGGCAAGCTACTTAAATCTTTGACCAATCCTACTAAGAGTATCATATACCTCCCACAATGCAAAAATCATTTTCACAAAGTGATGGTACACCTCTTTTTGATTTGGCACCGTAAGGCAAGGCTAACTTTGGTTAGGACTTGGATTTTTCCTTATCCCATTTATATAGCGGTTCAAAGGAAAACTCTGCTTAAGGTTGTCCCTTTTGGATGAAGCGCAATCCAAAAGTATGCCTTTCTAAAGGATAAACAAGAAATGATAGATGAGTCTGGCTTTTTGATCACCCAAGATGTTGCAAGGGTAGAGCATATACCTATCACCTTTACAAGCACAACAAACACTCATTCATTAACCATCTAGATTAAGCTAAGTGTGACTAATCTAACAACACAAAATGCCATATTTGCATGATAGCATAAAAGAAAAGATAGTCAAATTTAGCCTCTAAATTAAACTATGTTATGATTGTGCACTCGAGATTGGATTAAATTACTTCCCCCTATTTATGCTATGTTTGGATTATATGCAAGGTTGTATGCAAGATTGTCCAATTAAACCTCCTAATTTAGACTAAGTTATGATTGTATGTAAGATTGTATGATTACTCCTCCTATTTTAAACTAAATGCCACTAGATTATCAATATAGGAGTAAATGCAACAATGATGTCTAAACCAAGCCCTAAACCTACAAAAACACTTTATCAGTAGTCTGAGCACACTCCTTTGACAATCGATGACAGATGCAACAAGGGTCAGTATCAAGAATTGTAAAAACCTATACTAAAACTTGATAGAAATTGGATGCATAGGAACATACAATAGATGCACAATAGAATGAATCAGATGCACAGAAGAATTTGTATGCACAATAAAAAGTGTCATATCCATTGTAGAAATGATCATATTCGCAGGACTGCAATTTTTCTTCCTATAGGCTCTGATTTTGTCATAGATGCACATGTTTGGAACTCAAATGCATAGAAATGACTTGTTATGACTATAAGTACACCAAAAAATCAAATTTGGAAGTTAAATTCAGGGCAAGGCCCCACGGTGGGTGCTAAAATGTGATTGATAATTTGAAACAACTGTAAGAACCTAATAAGATACCACAATTACTCTAAATTCCTACTCAAATTCAATTCACCATTGAAACTAAGAAAAATATAGAAAACATGGATTATACCTTGCAAACTAATTTATCCTTTTCATTCCATTATCTCCTATCTTATCAATGATCTTGTTGATTATGATATTGTTCTCAGAATTGTACTTCTTTGCTTTTCAAGTTGACAATGAGATGAATGGAATTGTGGATTCAAATGCAATGTGAAGACAAGCATATAATGCAAGACTATGCTAATGATAATGATATGAAGCTAATTCCATGATATTGATAATGATTTGATATGAATATAATGATATGCAACTAAATGATGCTATGAATCTAAACTGCTAATGCAACAATGAAAATTATGACATTGATATGCAAATGAGGGGCCAAAGGCACGCTTGGATACTTGATGGAATTTCTGTAGCATGTAGGTATGATAGATCTTGTGATTACCAAATGAAGGTGAGGAGCTTTCTTTTATAGGCCAAGGATGGCTCAAATCCAAGTGTCAAAAGATCCACGGTTCAAGAATAAGTCTTGTCACATGTACGGTCAATATCAAATTGGTTGGGTGAGGAGAGATAAAGGTGGAATATGTTCCTACTATGATGACAAGGTGGAGGAATAGGAGGGACAAGGAGCCACATGTTGTGATGCTCACAAGGACCAATGAGAGAAAGGTGGAAGACCATGAGAAGAACATGGAGGAAGGAGTCTTTGGTTATTCGAATGTGAGAGGGAATATAGGATTTAGGAGGCAAGTGTCTTTGACCATGATGATGGTTGAGAGGAAATAGGGCACATGTTTGAGGGGATAAATGACTAATTAAATATTAAGAACATTTAATTATTGGTGCAACATGGTGAGGTGTCCAATGATGTGTAAGATGACATGGATTATTGATGTGGATTTTAAACATAGGACTTTGTCTTAGAGGAAATAATTAAATAATTTAGAATTATTTAATTAGAGATGACCTTAGAGGAATTTAAGATATTTAATTATTGGAAGAATATGATGAACGTGAACCAAATAAATAAATGAGTATGTTTATTTATTCATAGAGGAATAAGAATAAAATAAATATAAAATATTTATTTAATTCATCTCGAGCCATTTTTAGGTGTATACATACCATACTTGAAAATGTATCATGTTTCTTTTGTCCTCTTCAGATTCTCCAACAATTTCTTTCCCATGACCTCATAAAGGTCAAAGTCTTTTCCTTCCTTTACCATCTAGTAAGCAGTGTGAATTGTTGTACTAGTAGCAGATCCCTCTTTGTTTGTGAAGTAGACTTTATATGCAATACCCATTGTAGCATATCGAACACTTGTATTTATTATATCATTTACACTCGAGGTCCACTTGTCAAATTTGACACCTGTCAACTCTGTGACCTCATTTTTTATGGATTTCAGCACCGGTACAAGTCCAATTAAACTCAACCTAGTAACTACCCTAATTGAATCCTTAGTGATCTAGTAGGGCTTATCAAGATACATAAATTCATCATGAATTCTACTCAATATATACCTCACCCATTCATGCTCATCATAGAAATCATAGTAATCCTTTCATATATCCAATCATTTAGCTCCCACATTAGAAAATATTTTGGTTTGTAGTTGTCATCATCCAGAAGTTGATCTCTAAGCTCCTCAAACTTCACATGATTAATCTCATCCAACTTGGAGTGAATATAAGCCCTCACATCTTCCGTGTACACAACATATGCTAGAACGTTGGAAAACGCCCCTTCTTTATCTACCTCCATGGCTTTGTAAGGATATTTCTTATATTTCAGCCTTGGTTTGTCAATAACATCCACCAATTGAGGAGTTTCCATTGTAAATTTTCTCTAGATTTAGAAACTAGGGTTTAATGAAGTAGCAGTTCTGAAAAATACCTTTGTGTCCAGTTGCTAGGGTTCCAAATTCACCAAGTGCACTGAATTCCTTCTTCTCTTCTCAGCTCTAAATGCAAATGCTTTGATTTTGAATGATCTTAGATTGTGCTAATGAAACATAAGTAGCTTTCATTTGCCCTAACTTTTCACAACTAATGCACCTTTATCTGGTTAGGTAAATTGTTGTCGGAGTGTTATGTAAATCCACAAAGACTCAAAACCATTCCGCAATCCTCCGCATCTCGTAATTTTGTTCTAGAAATGTGGGGATTTAAACTATCTTGCTTCAATCATATCCTCATCTATCAATTTCATGCCCAAAACATCTGTGTTCCTAGCTTCCATTTGCAGAAGCCACAAATATTTAGGAGGAATAAATAGATATGCAATGGTTAGATCCCCCTAACCCTATGCCATACCTTAATCAACTATGAAGTCTTTTGAATGAGCCAGAAGCACAAATTCTTCCTTCTTCTCATTATCTTGTTCTAACCTCCTTCATATATTTTCCATTTCCTTCTTTTGTTGAGTCATAGTTTCCTCTATCCTCTTGTGTTGAACAGACGGTTTCATAGAACCACTTTTGCAGAATCTTCCTTTATGCCCAAGGTTATTGCACTTGTAGAAAACAATATTGTATGATTTTTCACTCATATAATCATTCTCCTTACTTTAGTTCTACATTCAACAGGCCTATGACCAAACTTATTGCATGCATAAAAATAGCCATAAAAGGAATGAGATATCATAACATCATGTTTTGGAGGTACAAATGAATTCTTCCACATGTAATCATTTCTTCTTGCCTTAGTTCTACAATCTATAGCTTTATGACCAAACTTATTGCAAGAGTAAAAATAACCATAAAAGGATTGAAAGAACCTAGGAGTAGCAGTTTGCCTAGGAGGAGATCTCTTGAAATATTTCTTCTAATCACTAACACTTATGAAGTCATCATTCATTTCCTACTCCTCTTCTTCAGTCTCCTCAGTCTTCAGTGTAGGGCTCTTCCCTTTTCATTTCAAACATACCTTCAGGTATATCATTTTTTGAACTCTGACCTTCCTCAAATCTGATGCCACCCTTGTTCTTAAGTGGTCTTTGACTACTGATTATCTCATCAAGGATGTTGGTGCTTTTCTTAAGTTTTAGACCCTTGTCTAACTAATCCTTTGCTTTCTCTAGTTCTTTCCTCAAAGTGACAATTTCTTCTTCAAGTTTGGAGCATTCAACTGATTTGGCATTGAGCCGAGATTTCATTTTGACAATTGCTTCTTTTGATTCTTTAAGCTTGACCTTATACTCTTCATTTTCTTTCCTTGCTGCATCTAGATCTTCTAGAGCAAAAATGAGTTCTTCACAATCAACATCACAATCTTCTTCATTAATGGATTGTTGAAGGCACAAGACAACTGAGAGGGGGGAGGGGGTGAATTAGTTGTACCAAAAACTTTAAACCCTCTTAAACAAAATCACATTCACATTTACTTACTTTAAGCCCTTAATCTGTTTATTAGATTAAACATGAAATGTAGAATCAAAATGTAAGCACATCAACACTATACACACATAAACACCAGATTTTTTTGTGGAAAACCCTAAAAGGGAAAAGCCATGGTGAGTTTTAGCTCACAATATAATGTAATAACAATATCGAAGAACATAAGAGGCTCATTGCCCAAGGCTCACTACCCAAAGAGATGCTCATTGCATACATGCTCACTGCTAATGACTCACTATCCATAAGAAGAAGAAGATGATGATGACTCACTGCCAAAAACAAACGAATATGATTGCATTCAACACATGCATGAGTTTAGTTCCACTGAAGCACAACAACTATCACTTTCGTAGTCACACAACTATCACCTTCGCATCCATACAGTCATACTACCTCTAATTCACATTCACATCAAAAGATATTATCATTTATGCATACAACTCACTTTACATGAATCACTTATACTTATTTATATCAATCATCAACCTTGAAACTTTCACCAAGGTCGGCAAACCACATTATAATCTTTGAAACAATCTCCAGGGTTGGCAAACATACATAATTTAAATTAGGTTTGGACCTAAACATCTCATGGCACAAAGGAACGAAGGTGAACCACTTTAGACCTTAGCTTAGACCTAAATCTATCCAAGCATGCTACACAACACTTACACAATCATCAAAATATTTCTTTAATCATTGCAATCTTCCAAGGTCGGCCAAACATCACAAACACAAGAACTTCTTGACCACTCGCTTCCACAATCACATCCACAACTTGTAGACCTTATACAATGCTTTAACACAATCTCAAAACATCCATGAACAACATGGATTCACTTGAGAACTGACAAATCTAGACAGTAAGTTTCACTTGAAGACAACAAATTTCACATGAACTCAACAACTTTCACCTAAAGCACTACAACACAAACTTGTCTTCCAGAGTACCAAATAAAAAATCCTTTGGAATGAAGATAACTAAGGACCTTATAAGAATTTGTCCAGAACCGCAACAACTGAAACTCTTCTATGGGGAAATGTGGAGCAAAATACTTTCTCCTAGTCACACTGCAAACACTGTCAGACATAGTCTACAAAATGGTGAACATAACTTCTACTGCACAACAATTCGAACCACTAAATTCTAGATTTACCATCTTCAGACACTTCCTTAAAACATATCCCGAGCTCACACTCTAGTCTTCTACACAGAATAAATGTAGAGCAAAAACTTAGACAGTATCGTATAAGACAAAATACTTCTTTAAAACTCTGTCTTTAGTATAAATCAACTTTTCTCAAAAGCACTTGGAAACTCAACATCAGAAGCTTCTCATCATCTTCAATACTTAATCAAAGCAACACAAAGAAACCAACTCATCAAAATCAAGAAACAAAACAACCTCAACACAGGAGCACAGTTGACACCAATGTCAACACAAACATGTTGACATCAATGACAACACCGATTAGCACATACTTGAAACAATCTCCCCCTTTGTCATTGATGGCAACATATGATGTAAAAAACATGTTCCACCATCAAGATACAACCCTGCATCAGAACTCCCCCTTTCTCTTTACACATTTGAACTCTCTCTGATTATTGAATGCTTTACTTTCTTTCTGAGTTTTTCACATGAAATCTCTCCCCCTTTGACATCAATGGCAAAGGGCAATACTACTCTTTCCACTACACATACTTGCACTACTCACTACTGCTCTAAACACACATCAAAATGGAACAACTCTTTACTCCCCCTGACTACAATAGTCATCAAATCCATTACCTGCTCCCCCTAAGGGGTAGCCACCAACATCAATCCAAATAGGAATGTACTTTGAAGCACACTGGACTAATGCATCTTTTCATGCATCTAGTTCAAAGGAGGGGCAACAACCCCTAACTTCTCCCAGAGATACTCAAATGTATCCTTTGGAGAGCTTTGGTACATATGTTGGAAATTTGGTCTTTTGTTGGCACATACTCAAGCTTTACTTCTTTCTCTACAACCTTCTCCTTCAGAAGGTGATACCTAATAGAAATATGCTTTGTTCTTGAATGCATCACTGGGTTCCTTGAAATGTTAATGGCACTATTATTATCACAAAAAATAGGGATTGGATCCTCATACTCAACTTTGATATCCTTCAGAGTTTGTCTCATCCATAACACTTGTGTACAACATGATGCTGTTGCAATGTACTCTACCTCAGTAGTATTGAAAATTGGAAAAATCACATAAACTGCAAAATCACTATGCAAGGATGAAACTGCCTTCAACTATTAGGAAATCACTTTCAAGAAACTACCTAAGTTTTTTTGCAAAACTACCTATAAGGGCAAAATCACTATTTGCATAAAAAGAAAAACAACCTAGGAGGGGAAAAAGATCACCTATGATTAAGTGGAGGTTAGTGGTGGGTAGTGTTGAGAGGTTTCTTATAAGGGCAAAAAATTGTTTGTAGGGGCCATATAAGCCAAAGAAATGGGGTTTGTAGCTTGTAAAAAAGTCACAAACCTTTGTGGTGGTGGAAGATACCACTAGTAGTGGCTACCTCACTATGAAGCAAAGAATGCAAGGGGCATGGATTCAAACTCCCTATAGACCCTACCATGGAAAGGCTATGGACATGGTTTCAACCCATACCACTAATGCAATGGGGTCAGAGGCTATACCCTCTACGCCTAACAATTTTTTTAAAAAAGAAAATCACTTTAAGCCCTAAAATAAATTGTTCTTGTATTCTTTTTTAACTTGATAAAAAACTTGTTTACATAGATCCAACATAAGATGAGGGACTTGTACTTGTATGACACCCTTCAAAAACCTACAAATAAGTATACTTGTCTAGAGACTATGGATAAGGGGATATTTTATAAAATATTATTTTACAAAACCAAAGGGGTAAAAAAATTGCCTTTCTTCCAATTGCTTAAAAATCAACAAATTTTATGTTGATTTACAGGTTTTCAAGCCTTCTAGACACAATGGTCAGGTTAAATTTGACCTAGACTACTCTAAAAAATAGATACCTACAAAATATCATAGGAACATTATGAAAACATTTAATCTTTATAGATCTTGCCTCTAATGACCAATTTAGATGCAATAAAATTAACTTTTTTGGATGATCTGGATCCAATGGTGAGATTTAATCTGCTCCATAAATCATCAAAAATGACCTACAAAATCAAGCCCTAAATAAGAAACCCCCTTGAATCTAATCTCTCTCTCTCTCTCTACACTTTTGGTATTCTAGATCATCTTAAGGTGCAAGATGTTTAGTATGAAAAACAAGAATGATAACAACTAGAATGCAAACTAGATCAAACCCTTTTCCATATGACTTTCAAGGACAAGGCCGAGCCAAATCACTACCAAATGGAGGAGGACTCAGCTAGTGACCTTGTACTCTAGTATGCTATAGATGGATAAGATTTAATTTAGTCTGTTTCTCAGATAATAATGCATAAAAACCCTAGTTTTACAAAGATTTTCTCATAACAGAGAAAATATGATAGAAACCCATAAACTAATTGCATAGAGATAATTAGAGGAATGATAAAACCTGTCTCCAAAAAGCATAGGTGTTGAAGGACCTCGGCGATACTGTCCAAGTCCCGATTGAAAGAATTAGTTGAAGGTGTAAACTGAAAAGTTGCTCCAGATGTTGTCTTCATGCTAGATATAAATTGAGAAAAGGTAGAAGGACATGGGAATACTTTGAATACTCTGAACATGTCTTTAGATCCCAAAACTCTATTCTGCACTTAGTCTTCCTCTAGCTCTATATTTTCCAGATCTCGCTGCTGTAACCTGCACACACAAAGATAAGAAGGGGTTTGGGGGTATGGTGTTTAGGGACTTACCTCGGTCAAATCCCAGGATAGTATTCAAGCTTCCCAACACCATTGATTGATAAAGAATGTGTGCCCTCATGGGGATAGAGGCTAAACTCAATGATAATATGATGATTTAAATGATTGTAAACAAATAATGATATCACCTATGTGATGAACCCTTAGAATGATGAAGATCTTTCTAGTCCTAAGGAAGTATAGATGATAGCTCAATATTTGCAACAACACACAATAACAATACACAAAATCTTCTCTAGAATCATAATAAATGCTCTTGCTTGCTTCACTTCAAGATCTCAAGTTAGCTATCTCAATCTTAGTTAATAGCGAATTCAAAAACATACTTATATATTCTTTCCTACTTACAATCGACAATTCAAACTAGAAGAGCTGACAAGGAGAAACCTTTAGAGAGGTGTACAGCCAATATATACTTAAATCAGCCCCAACCTAAAAGGAGGGACCTAGGCAGTACCACCCAGGTCCTTTAGCCTTGTTTGGGTCAAGGGTAAGCTAAATAAAGGGGCCCATATTCTAATTTCATCTTGGTGTCAGACAATTCTGTAGCGGGAGAAACATTTTGAGGAAATAATGTAATCAAGGGGACCTAGGAGCTAAACAATGATGTAAAAAGACATGTGGACACTTTTTACTCTATAACATTTAGCTACCACGTTAATGTGTGTATGATCTTATGATCAGTGCATGTATTAAAGTACAGTAAAAACACATCAAGCATGACAAACACTAGAGCCAACAACACACCCAAGTTTGGAAGACCATTTCTAGCCCCCCAAGCTTAGGCAAGCATAAGAAGACACTTGACAATAACACAAAACATGAAGAAGATAGTACAAAAGCATACAATATACAGAGAATACATGAAAGAAGTCACGCAAGACATGAAGCAAACATGAAGAAAAGACATGATTAAATAATTATATAACACTAATAGGCCATGGGGGGAGCTTATCATTATGCACCACCATCAAAGCACACAAAACACATGGTGTGGGAGGAGCTCATCACTACACACCACAACCAAATAGACAAAACACACATCATGGGGGGAGCTCATTGTTGTGCCTTGCACACATGACCCATTTCACAAAAGGGGACCCCCTCTTCCGAAATTTTGGCCTAGGAGTATCAGTTTAATTCCTTGATTCCTAAGATGTCAAAAGATGGTCAAATTGCATTAGATGTCACTAAGTCTTCCAAAATCCACTAAATCCAAGTATTTGTCTTTGTAGAAACCAAGTTTGGAGTCCTTTTGCGCTAAAAGCATGGCCTACTGACCCTTGAGCTGAATTTCCCCTCAACCAACTTTTAATGCCCATTCAACTGACTTAGCACTACAACCATCAACAACTGACTAAGTGTTAAAATTTGAGCCCACTAAACTAGCATTGGAATTCATGTTTACTGACTTACACCAAATCATTGTCCTATCGACCTAAGTCGGTAGATTACCAAATCTGCGGAAGGTCGGATGACATTAGAAGTCGCGCAAAGTCTGAAGATGTTTCAACTCGTGTGCAACGTGCTGAGAAAGTAAGAGTCTGATCCTGTACCAAAATTCACTACAACTGACCAAGTCAGTATAGCTTCAAAGTTGTGTTGGGTCAATGACTTTATTTTTTTCATGCAAACCCTAAATTAACTCTGCAATGCGTCGAGACACCATGTCATACCTCTTGCATTAATGGTGATTGAATAGGGGGGATAAAGTGTTTTTTTACCCACATTTAAGCTCATTTGCATTTGTGAAATTGAGTAAAGAGCTCTACAGATAGATTGAGAAGAAAATTTAAGATGAATTGCTTACGGTTTCGAGTGATCAGAGCACTACAACCTACATTTTTCATCATTTCCTATCTTGCTTTTAAGGTAGGTGCCTTTATTCTAGGTTTAAGAGTTTCATTCTCAAAACTAGGTTTAAGAATTTCATTAGCGCTTTCTGACTAGGAAGTCTGAGTCTCTCAAAATCAACGCAAACCTTGGAAAATCAGTCTTTTGTGAGAATTTCAAAGGTAAAGGTTTGTTGTGATTGAAACCAACATTGCATTGATACAATAATGATGTTTTATATATTTTGATTCAAATTTTGGAGCATTTAAGTATTTATTTCATGATTAATATCGATTGTAATATTGTTTTATCATCTTATCATGTAGTAAATACTGTAAAACAGTACGTTATCAGACTTGTGCATTTATGAGGTAAACATTGATGAATTAGTTGGATAGATGTTAGTCTCACAAGGTATAGTATGACTTAGTAAAATGTCAGTTAACTTGTTAATCATACAAAATTAGGAATTAGGAAGACTATTAAAAACTATCAGGACTTATGAGGCCCAGTCATGGAGGTTAAATGACTGCAAGGGGTCAAAACATGAAGTATGAGTTTAAAGGCATTCCTCCTAAGAGCAAAATCACCTCTGGATAGAAAAACATAGGGGACACTGATCTAGGTCACATTGACTTAGATGACTTCAGGACCAGAATATTTGGACCCAATGCAACTCCAAGGGCCAAGAAAGTAAAGGACAGTGGGATTGTAGAGGCTATTGCCTTTCCTACCTTAGCCCAATGTGTAGAATTGATAGTTACTAGTGCTGAGAGATATGATCCATTAGCTAGAACCATATAAACTCCCAGTGGAGAAGTGCTAGTAGATTTGAGTACACCATCCATAGCAGAGACCTTTGGTATCCCATGGTATCCAGTGTTAAACAAGCCAGGTAAAGCAGGTGCAGAGGCTACATTTAAGAAAGATTTGGATACATGCAAGAAGCATATAAATGATCATTGGATGAAGATCAAAAGATCTACTATCATCAAACTTCCCCAAACCTTGTATAGAAGTGATTTCCATGATGAGATTGGAGACTTAGTAACCCTGCTTAGCAGAATATATGGATTAGCCACAACATCAACTTTTGAAGGATGGATGTTCATGATGATTGAAGAGATAATTAGTAAAGGAACTGAATTTCACTGGGCTTAGATATTGAGTAATAACATGCATGGGACATTTGTAAAGTTTAGAGATAAGTAAACATTCAGGTGGACCTCTTATGTGGTGTACTCATTGGCCAGGAGGAACGAATATGTTGGGCTGTCCAAAATTGGAGAAGTTGGCAATGGTGAACACCAAGTCAAGGTATATGAATGCTATGATCAATTAGTGTTGCCCCAATCTCTCATCCATTATAGGAGATTGAATGATGAATTCACAATGTATATCACTAGATTGCTTCAAGGTACTACAACTCTTAGGATATCTCCTAAGGCAATGAATGAAATCATGTAATATGGAAGGTGGTATATACAGTTTCAAAAGTTCACCTATTTGAGAATCCAAGGCTTCACTGGTCTTCCATATAGGCTACCTTGGTACCCAATAGATAAGGTGGCGCTTCTTGAGTTGTCAAGACAACTGATTACTTGTGCAGAAAAACTAAAACACCTCCATAAAACAAATGTCAAGTTTCCAATCCTATTGGATAGAGGAAATTATGCAAGTGTCTCTCTTGGAGTAGCTGAGCATTTTGATAAGGAGCTGTAGTTACTAAACCTTCATTTTTATACAAAGAGAGATCATTTTGACCCTCAAACAATAATGGAAAAATATGTGAGAAAAAAACTATTCCACAAGATGCATCTGGAAGATTTATGGGCTAACTGTGTGGATGACTATGATGTGTTGAAAAGATCTCAATCAAGGCTATCCCTTGGGTTCATAAGAAAATTTCATATAATAGAGGCCCCAGATCAGTTAAATGATGATGATGATGTAGTGTAGAAAGGACCTTGGGAAGCCTAGTATTAACAACCTGTCCCTCTACCCAACTGGGCCAATGCAGAAGAAAAATCTTTGGACACAGTAATGAAGAAGCCAATAAGATTGAGTAAAATATGGGTGAGAAATCAGGTTACAACATTAGAAAGACAAGGAGTGCAACTTACCTATACAACACTTGAATCTAAGGAGTCTGGAGATGAGGAAGATACTCCCATGGAAGTGTCAGATGATGTAGAGTAGGCTCAAGGACTATCAAGCAAATTTGACAGTGAGGAGCGTATACCTTTGGTAGAGAAAGGGAAGGCAAAGAAGGCTGTTCCAAAAGCTAGAAAGAAAGATATGCCTCCTGTCACAAGGACTAGGGCATCTCAGAACAAGGATATACCAAGTGGGCTAGGAGAAGGGTCCAAAATTAAAAGGCAAAAGGTCAAGACAACTGGCACAACTATAAGAGCCCCTACTACTACAGTATCTGATAGCCCAAACATCCCAGTGACTTCTTTAGCTCCTGTTGCTCCAACCATAAGTGCTACTCCACTTTCACCTACTGCCACCATTATTCAGCAAACTACCTCTGCTTCTTCCCCATTAGCAGTTAATATTTCTATGGCTTCATCTTCTGTAATGATTGATTCAAGTAGCCCCATTGGCTCCACTCCTTCTATCACTACCTCATCATTCCCTCCTATTTCTACCACATCCATGCCTTCTATTTCTTCTACCTCACTTTCTACCTCCTTCTCCCTGCCACCCATTTCTTCCATTCTCTCACCCTCTATCTCTATGCTCTTTTCCGCTATCACTTCACCAATTGTCATTTCCTCTACACTGCCTACCTCTTCTATCCCACCTCCTTTGGGGTTTACTCCATTTTCCAATTTAACACATTTTAATTTTTCTACTTTTGTTGCACATTCATTAGCTTCGGCCACCAGTTCTTTGGCCCCATCAAGTGTACAAGACTGCATCCCTTTGGCTATTCCTACACTACTAGGAATTGAGAAGGTGTTGGAACAAAAGGAATCCCAAGAGAAGGAGAAAATAAGAGAAGTGTCTGATGAACCTCCTCTTGCACCTTCTACAGAAGTTGAGATAATTGAAATACATGAAAGCCTAGTTGATGAAGAAACTAAATAAAAGGTTTTGTAGATTGCCCAGCAGGCAGTATCAAAAAATCTCCAGAACCTTAGGCATGATGCAGATGAAAGGGAAGGAGATAAGTCGTCAGGAGAAGAAGAAAAAATTTAAGATAAATCACTTGACAAGGAACATGTTAATGATAACACTCTTGAGGTTTCTTCCACTACACCAAATTGGCTTCAACAGAGACTCATAGAAAAGGAACCTCGGGTGGAGATGATGTAGTTGGACTTAGGTGCACTACTAGCTCAAGAAGAAAAGCCAAAGAAGGCAAAAATATAGTCGCAGTTATTCAAGGATGCATTAGGCACAAGAATAACAGAGGTTGCCATCCCTCCTGTTTATATGGTTAGAACAGTAGTGAGAGTTGAATATTATATCATCTCTACTGTAAACTTGGGACCTGGATCAAGAAAGCAAGGAATTGATGACTTCAAAGGTTCAGTAGCTTCAATAATGGAGTAGCTGAATAAGGATGAAATGACTAAATAAGAGTTGAGGAGGGAAAATGAGGAGTTAAGAGCCTGCATAAGGTCTCTAATGAGGCCATTACATTTAGAAGGGGAACCATCTACAACTCCAACCCTGCCATTAAAAGAAGAATTGGCCAAGTTTGATGACATCAAAACAAATTTTGCCGGAATGCAGGAATGGCTTAATAAAGTATATAATGATGGCTGTGAAGCAAATGATTTTGATGTCAAGATGCATAAGGACTTCAGCACCTTGAAAAGGGGATGGGATGAATTACATGAGGAATATGAGACATATGAAGAATATTATTCTCATATGTTCTTGAGAGTGCAAGCAATTAGGAAGTTGCCCAACCCGATTTTGCTGGCAGAAAATATTCTTTCGGTAGAGAGGTTGCACAAATCTGTAGAGTGGTATCAACAAATGAAATTGAAGAAGGAAATATTTCACAAAGTCAAAGAAATGCATGGGGAGGTAGTGGAGCAATTACTTTCTGTAATTTATGAGATAAATGATACTTTCAGAGAATGTTTGGATCCCGATTTCGATGATCTTGCTCCACTAGATGCACAACTCTGCAAAGATAAATTATACCAAGCTATTCATGGGGACTCCACTCTAAATGTGGTTGGAAAGTTGGAGAAAGTCAGCAGTCTTCGAGCTTCCTTTGGTACATTTCAAAAGGGCAGAAGGATAATGGAGGACGTATACACCCAATACTACTGGGGTTGGGAAAATCTCAAATTCAGAACAAGTTATGTTAAAGATCCATATCCCTCATATATAAATCTAGCATTGGCAGTTTGGGTAGCATACAACAACAAAAAGGCTGAAGAGAACAAAGTAGATTTGGAGGGAGATGTATAAAATGTGAAATTATTTGAAATCACAAATGTAAATTACGTCACTTGTAAAAATGCTATATTTAGAAGATCATGTGATGCTATTTTGTCTCTATTATACTTCAAAAAGTGACTTTTCTCTATGTATAGTCTAATGGGTACTTAAATTGTCCAAGTTCAATGTATTTAGAGGCCATTTTTCATCCTTTTCCTACAGGACAAATTGTAATCTGGGAATGCAAAGTGCTGTTATAAATGTATTTAATGCTATTAAATCTGGGCCATCGGTGTTGAGTTAATCTCCACCGTACATTCAAAAACTCAGTATGGTGCCTTTCCTATATAAAGGGACATCATTCTCTCATTTGTAAGACTCTTGATGCTAAATTGTTGACACTGCCAAATTTTCTGATTAATGCAAAGTAAGTTATTGCAGGTTTCTCTGGGAATTTGTTTCTTGTATTGTTAATTTGGTTTCATGGTTCACATCTTGATCTGCATTAGTTAAATCGTGCTTTTGTAATGCTATTGATTTCTTAAAGGTATTTGATGAACATTCAAGTCCATACTATTAGTTTCTTGCTGATTGTAAGTAGTTGTATATAGTTAGCCTGGGCTGTTAAACTAAGCTTAGTTCAATTGTATTATAGTAATTAAATCACGCTAGCATTTGGGTATTTAATCAATGTATGTAATTTGAAAATCTAAAGAATCCTTGGAAGATAGCACTATTTTTTGTAATGTTGTAGCAATCTCTATAGCTTGGTAAAGAAAAAAATTGGTTAATTTCTAAATGTTTGTCTACCAGATGCAATCATTTCATTGTAGATGTCACTTAGGAACTTTCTAAACCCTACTCCCTTTTACATTTTCTTTTAAATCAACTATTAGATTTAGGTTTTCCAGCAACACCTTACATTGTTATATCAGCTGGAATTATAAGGGTTTGCATGAATTGCTATTCCAATCTGTCCAATATGTCAAACTACATGTAAGACCCCTTGTAGGCATAGCTAGTACATTCCAATTGAGAAATTCCAAGAAAGCTAAGACCTAGTTGTATTATCCTTGGAGTAGTCTTATCTAGGGTAAGATACTTTTTAAGAGATGTGTGATACCAGCAATTACACCTATGTTGTTGCATGCTAAAAACACCATCAACAAAATTGGTGCTAGGAGGGCCACCAAGTTTAAATTCCCTCCACAAAATTAGAAAGTCTGGGGACTAGATAGAGACATACAAGGTCCAGCTCATTTAGAGAAGAGCTATTATATTTGATAAAATTTAGAAGGACTAAAAGGGATTAGGGAATACCTAGAGCACCAAGGGCTCAATCAGTCCCATGAAACCCAGATGTAGCCCCAATCAATCCTCCAGGCATGGATTTCTTCACTGGTAATAACCAGTCCCCATTCTAGTTCAATGATTATCATGACATGCCCAAGAACCTTGACAAGTTTTGCTCCAAGTTTCGCACAAATGATCTAGATAGGACTGCTGATGAGCACATTAAAATCTTTGAAGGTAATATGTTTATGTTATAGGTTCACTATGAGGATGTGGTTTGTAGAATATTTCCCTACTCACTGCAAGATGAGGCCTACTATTGTTTTGCCAACCTCCCTACAGCTTCCATAACTTCATGGCGAGCTTTGAAGAATGCATTTTTAGATCACTTCAGGATGCCCACTACTCTGATAGACCTTTACAGATCCTTCGTGGAAATTCGTTGGGCTGAAGGTGAGTTGATAAGTTCCTTTAATAATTGGTTCCAAAAGGCTTTTAGTCATTTGCAAGCCCCTTATGCTATAGGTCAGGCTGCAGCCCTAGCAATCTACTATGCAGCCCTAGATAGGCTCACCTCCATGTTTGTAAGAAGAGCTAGTCCACCTCCTAACAACCTAGCCCAAGCATACACTGAGGCTGTTATGGTAAACACCTAGCTGGGACAAACAACAATGGGTCTGCTAAACCACATGGCCCCCATAGCAATGCCCAATCAAATACCAATGATCAACCAAGCTCTAGCCAACCATACCCCTATATTGAATCCAATTCCAACACCTGTTGTAACAAAGGCCTTAGTGGTCCACCCAGGGAATCCCATAGCTGAATTACCTTCAGTCCAAATGCCCTTTCTTCAATCTACTGAAATAGCTAAGATGAGAGATGACAGAGATGACATCAGAGAGTTGGCTGAGCAAATGAAAAAGCTCATTGCAAAAGTTACTCATCTGAGGAATCAAAATGCATATCTGCAACAGAGGAATCAGAATTAGAGTCAATATCATAGCCAAAATCAATATCAGAATCAAAATTTTCAGTGACCCAATCATTCCTGGAATACTAGGCCTAACAATTGTGGAGTCCCATCACCTTTTGAAAATTAGAATGCTGATAATCGTCCCCCTAGCCGAGTGATGTTGGCTGAAGCAACATTGTCTTCATGGTGCAAATTTCATAATACAAATACTCACTCCAAGTTGGATTGTCCAGAGTTTTAGATAGCTTCCAACATTTTTCAAATGGAGATTCAGAATGCGGAAGCACAAGAAAATCCTCCTATGGGGTATGAACTAGTTCCATCTCAGAGGTATGACACTGCTCTCATACTTGATAGTTATACATTTCCCTTCCAAGATGATAATCAGCCCGAGGAAGAAGATTGCAAAGAAGTGCATGCTTTTCAACAATATAATAAGACTCCATACAACTTGAGAAGTAGCAAGCCCAAGGGTCCTTTCACCACTTCAATCCCTCTGAATAACTATCAAATCCCACTTGATCCAGAGGCCTTAAACAATCCCAAGCCTCCTAAGGCGATGCCCTAGCCAATGCATCAGGGAGCTACAATTGAAAGTTCCCAAAGGTCTAAAGTAGCAAAGATGGGACAATATGTGGCAGATGAGCTCAAGAAGATGAAAGCCAATTTGTCTATCTTTGAGTTATTAAAAGTACCAGAAATTAGGACAGCTTTCTTTCAAGACATGGGAGCAAGTGTTAAGATAGACTCTTCCCAAAAGGAGATCCCACCAAAGGATAATACGGATAAAAGAAAAGAAAGAGTCCATGTGACGGATGCTGAACAGAAGGTCACATTATATAAGGAGAAAAGAGAAAGCCCTCCTTTTCTTTTAACACTCAAAATATTTGGGAAGAACCTTCACAACTGTTTAGTAGACTCGGGAGCCTCTACCAACATGATGCCTTTATCAGTATGCAAAGCACTCGGTCTCACTCCAGAAAAATCCTCCAGGAAACTCACGCAGTTGGACAAGACTGAGGTAAATGTGATGGGTAAGTTAAATAGAATACATATACAATTAGCTTCTAATCCTAGGGTGCAACAATACATAGACATTCAAGTAGTTGACATCCCTGATCAGTATGGCATGTTGCTAAGTAGAAATTGGTCCAGGACTTTGAATGGTTACATGGCGATGGAATTTTCGCACATGTGGATTCCATGGAAGGGATTGGAAAATCAGATCCATATTGAAAGGGAGCTGAAAATGAAACACATGATCACAGAGTACAACCAAACCAACAAGATCTTGTTTTTAGAAGTGGATTTGGGAGTTTATCTTCCCCATTTTGATCAGGTAGAGGAGATACTCATGCTAAATTGCAACAAATTTTCTGATCAGTCATGCACAAAGTATCAAGAAACCACTGAGGTGTGTGTGCAGTTAGTCCCGAAGTCCTCCTCTAGTGATGATGAGCCAGGCATCTTCGAAGGATTTTGAGACTTTGTAGCTAAATTCATGAGTGATCAAGTGGCTATTGGAAAGCAAATAGATGGAGGAATTGTTGCTGCCAAATTGGTGCCGTATTCACGATGTATCTCATTCTGAGTTCACATGCTTGCTTTTCCAAGAGGTAGTAGAGCAAGTGCAGAAACATTTAAAGATCCCCATAGTTTCAAAGAAAGATCTGACTGTCACAAAGAAGGTGGATTCAGAACCTCAATGAACTAAATAGAGACAAGCAAGACAGAATAATAGCAATGATGAATTTTGCCTCTGGATGTTAAGATTTGATGGATCTAGGTCCAGGCAAGGATCCGAGGCAAGTTTTGAACTGATTAGCCCCACCAGGAATTTATATTTGGCAGCACACCGATTG
This sequence comes from Cunninghamia lanceolata, assembly GCA_027924645.1. Classification (NCBI taxonomy): domain Eukaryota; kingdom Viridiplantae; phylum Streptophyta; class Pinopsida; order Cupressales; family Cupressaceae; genus Cunninghamia; species Cunninghamia lanceolata. Next base: position 3,079,429 of record BSBN01000463.1, on the reverse strand, counting down.
TAATTCCCTTGCACAAATAATGTGATGGAATATGAAGCTTTGGTGTAGGGATTGTTGATGGCTCTCCAGAAAAGGGTTAGATTTATTCAAGTATTTGGTGACTCATAATTGGTTGTCAAACAAGTAAGAAAGCAATACTCTTGTAATGACAAGAGGCTAAAAAGATATCAGAACTATGTATGGGATTTGATCGAGTGTTTTGATGGCTTCAATATTCAGTTGATCCCACGAAAACAAAATCATGTAGCCGATGCTTTAGCACAGACCACTAGTTCACTAGAACCAACATCTATGACAAGATTAAAAAAGTTCACCGTAGAGTTTGTCTCCACTCCCTCAGTACCATATAACATCACAAATTTTCAGGTCTTTGAGGATGGCAAGCACATAATCGACTTTCTCACTTCGTCAGATGTATTTTCTGCTCAGATAATAGATGAAGAAGAGATGGAACTAGTTGAAATGGACTTAGAATGGGTTCTCAACTTGAAGATGAACACTATTCCTCAGGGAATGGTAGATTTGGAGCGATTGTTTGATTCAGACAAGCTTGGAATCTAGAAGAAAGAAGGAGAATCTCCTGGTGGACAGTGCAAACCTTACAACTTGGGGACGTCTGAAGAAGTCAAGAGTGTGTTTATTGGAAAAGCCAGTACATAGGAAGAGAGGGCATGTATTATCCATGCGTTAACAGATTATCATGAAGTCATAGCATGGAGTTATGAAGATCTCAAGACTTATGATGCTTCAATCATAACTCATACGATACCTCTCAAGCCGGGGGCAAAGCCGTTCAAGTAGAGGCAGTGACCGATGAATGCTTTGTTGGAACCTTTGATTTTCAAGGAAGTACAAAAATTGATGTCTGCCATAATTATATTTCCTGTCAGACATTCAGCCTGGATGGCAAATTTGGTACAAGTACAAAAGAAAAATGGAGAAATTAGGTTATGCGTCGACTTTAGAGATATGAATAGGGCCTTAGAGAAGGATAACTATCCCTTGCCATCATTGGATGAAGTGCTGTAGATAGTTAATGGCTCTCAGATGATGTCTTTTGTGGATGGTTATTCCAGTTACAACCAAGTGATGGTGGACTATGAAGACAGATTAAAGACGTCTTTCATGTGCAAATGGGGAATTTATGCATACTACAGGATGCCTTTCGGATTAATTAATACTGGTGCCATGTTCCAACACGCAATGGATATCGCTTTCAAGGGGCTAGTTGGGAAATGCATCATCATCTATATGGACAACCTCATTGTGTTCTCAAAAAGAAGAGAAGATTATGTAGTTGACCTGAGGAAAAATTTTCAGCGATGTAAAGACTACGGGATCTCACTCAATCCTAAGAAATGCATCTTTGGAGTGAATGAAGGAAAATTGCTAGGACATGTCATTTCTGAGAAAGGCATATCGATTTATCCTGATCGGGTCCAAGCAATCCTCAAGATACAACCCCCAACTAGCAAAAAGGAGCTGAAATCATATTTCGGTAAGATTAATTTTGTCTGCAAATTTATTACTGGGTTTGCTGAAATTGTCTGTCTACTAAATGCCAAGTTGAAGCAAGATGCCAAGATAGAATGGACTCTAGAAGCTAAGGCTGCGTTCACAAAAATCAAACAAGCAATAGCTAACACCCTAGTATTGGTGAGTCCTGATTACACATTACCTTTCTGCATTTACTCCTTCACCTCAGAACATACTTGTGTAGCAATGTTGATGCAGAAAAGGGCTATAGATGATGAAAGGCCAATTTCCTTCATGAGCACTCCATTGAAAGACACAGAACTAAGATATCCAAATGTGGAGAAGCAAGCATACACCATGGTTAGGGCAGTGAAAATTTTTTGTCATTACATATTGAGAAGCCAAGTGATTGCAATAGTACTAGATGTGATAGTCAAAGCATTGTTAATGCAGAGTGAGCTGGGTGAATGATGAGGAAAATGGGTCACCATTTTACAAGAATTTGACATAGACATACAACTTATGAAGTTGGTATGAGAATAGGCATTGACAAAAACAATGGCAGAAGTTGGTCCAAGCTTAGTCTCCTAGCAGTATATGTTGGAGGATATTTCTAAGGATGAATGGTATAGAGACATTGTATTCTATCTCCTCAACTAGCATTGCCCACCTCAACTGAATTCAGTTTAGAGAAGAGCACTTAGATTGAAAAGTAACAGCTATATGATCAAGGCAGCAGTTTTATATAAGAAAAATCATGAAGGGATCTATCTAAGGTGCTTGGATAAGACAGAGGTAACGCAAGTTCTAACAAGTTTTCATGAGAAGTTTAGAATGGGTCACAGATCAGCTCATTCGACTGCCAATCAAATTCTTCAGGTAGGATATTATTGGCCCACTTTATTCAAAGATGCTTATTCACATGTAAGGACCTATCACACATGTCAGACGGCTGCAACAAGAGAATGAAATGTTTCTATGCCTCTGCAGCTAGTCCTAGAGGTACGACCCTTCACACAGTGGGGATTTGACTTTATTGGTATGATCAACCCACCTTCCTCTGTGGGCCATAGGTATATTCTGATTGCTACCGATTACTATACCTGATGGTCTAAAGCTATAGCATGCAAATACTGTACCACAGAGGTAGTCATTGAATTTGTTGAAAAATATATCGTTACCAAGTTTGGCCATCCTTTCTCCTTGGTATGTGATAATGGCCATACCTTTTCTTTATTATGTTTTTCTAATTGGGCATTTGACTATGGGATTATTCTAAAATTTTCATCTAACTACTATCCTCAAGGGAATGGGGTAGCTGAATCAATGAACAAAAACTTGCTTGAGTTCATCAAGAAACTGCTAGACAAGAATCCCAGAGACTGGCACACTCAGCTCAAGTTTTCTTTATAGGCCAATAGGATCAGACACAAGGCTGCATTGGGAACGTCACCTTATCACTTAGTTTATGGTACTGAGCCTATCTTTCCCATCCACTTGAGGATCCCCGTGCTACAATTCATGCAAGATTGCCTTGAACCAGATGACCAACTATCATCCCGAGTAACCCAATTGCTGCACCTAGAAGAAAAACATGATGCTACCATAGAAAACTTTGCCAAACACCAAGGGGTAGTGAAATGATGGTTTGACAAGAGGGCCAAAATCAAGGCCTTTCTAATTTCTAATTTAGTCTTGTATTGGGACAAAGCCCATGAGAAGAAAGAAGAACACGGTAAGTTCGATAAGGTTCTGTTAGGTCCTTACCAGATCTATGAGATCCTTGGTGATAACATGTATCGACTAAAGAGCCTTACTAGTGAGGATCTCCCATTGCCTGTCAATGGGAAGTTCTTGAAGCACTACTTCTAGGCTTAGGAGGCAACTTTGCCTTCTGTTAGTGTACATAGTTAGGCTGCTTGATTGGTTTGCTTAGGTTAGGTTGCTATTAGATTAGTCTTTGCTTTCCTGCTTTTTCTTTCTATAGTTGTTAGGTGTTTATTTTCGCTTGGTTTGGTTGTCCTTTCCTGCTTTGCTTCTGCTTGTTGTGCTTGCTTTGCTAGGATCTTTGTTTCCCGAATGTGGAGGCAGTTGTGCAAACCTGCAAGTGGTTCTTTGTTGGGTAAGTAATCTAGATTATTTCTTTGAGAAACCAAGGTTTCTGCTTAGGTCCTACCATGGGTTCCGTTGTTACACTAGGGGGTATGATGTTTGTTCATGTGAAATGAATCAATAGTCAGTGCACCTGGAGTATTTTCTAACCATATATTTCTCGTACTATTAAATGATCCTGGAGTTCCTAAGTGAATCTTGGTGATCTTACATTAAGTGAAAAATCTAAAGGTCCACCTTTTCTGCCATTGGGAGTCCACACCCACCTAGCTAAGTTATCAACATAACTCATGGTGTCAAAAGCATGTGTTGCAAGGGTAGCGGTACTGCATTGTACTCTGCTAAATTTAAGCTCAAATAGAACATCAATCAAATAAAAAACAAAGAAATGCAAAAATCACATTCACACACACTATAACTCAATTAGATGGACAATCAAGTAAACTCTACTGGGGCTATGGACGCCTAACCGGTAGTAGGGCTTTGCTTGAGTGGAATTCTGAGACAAACTCACTGAGGCTATAGATGCTTGTTGGAGGTGGGGCAATGTCCAGGTAGTTCATGAGGTGTGTACTAATCACGTAGCTTAATGTGAAGGATCTAAGATGAGCTTAGTCGCTAAGGGATGGGAATTAACACATTTGTACACACTTAGGTTTTTGAGGATATGGATGGTTGCACTTGGTTATTGAGCTCTGCTCCTTTGATAGGGTATCATGTTTTCTCATCTGACATGTGGGAAACACAGAGGTTCTAGGTTTGAAACTAAAGGTTTATCTTTAAAATGCTTTGGATCATTTTCCAGTAGAGTCACCATTTGGAGTGTCTTGCACACACACCCCATTTCACAAAACGAGGACCCCCTCTTCCAAAATTTTGGCCTAGAAGTATTGGTTTAATTCCTTGATTCCTAAGATGTCAAAAGATGGACAAATTGCATTAGATGTCACTAAGTCTTCAAAAATCCACTAAATCCAAGTATTTGTCTTCATAGAAACCAAGTATGGAGTCCTTTTGCACTAAAAGCATGGCCTACTAACCCTTGCGCTGAATTTTCCCTCAACTGACTTTTGCACCAAATACCCATTCAACTGACTTAGCGCGACATCCATCACCAACCAAATAAGCACTAAAATTTGAGCCCACTGACTTTGCACTGGAATCCTTGTTTACCGACTTACACCAAATCATTGTCCTGCCGACTTAAGTCGGTAGATTACCAAATCTGTGCAAGGTCAAATGACATTAGAAGTCGCGCAAAGTCTGAAAATGTTTCAACTTGTGCAGGGCACTGAGAAAGTAAGAGTCTGATCTTGCGCCAAAATTCACTGCAACTGACCAAGTTGGTACAACTTCAAAGTCATGCTAGGTCGGTGACTTTATTTTTTTCATGCAAACCCTAAATTAACTCTGTAGTGTGCCGAGACACCGTGCCATACCTCTTGCATTAATGGTGATTGAATAGGGGGGATAAAGTGTTTTTTTACCCACATTTAAGCTTATTTGCATTTGTGAAATTGATTAAAGAACTCTATGGACAGATTGAGAAGCAAATTTAAGATGAATTTCATGTGGCTTCAAGTGATCAGAGCACTACAAACTGCATTTTTCATCGTTTCCTGTCTCGCTTTTCAGGTAGGTGCCTTTATGCTAGGTTTAAGAGTTTCATTCTTAAAACTAGGTTTTGTATTTAGTTACATAATGTGTCTTCAATAAAAGGGTTTCAATTGCCAGTTTGAATGTAGTTTCAATTTGTTTGATTAATTGGTGAATTAGAGGTTCAAATCACATGTATATTCCATCTTGGGAAACCTTTTATTCAAACAACCCTAGTGAAGAATAAATCAGGCGGTTGGATTTCTAGATTTAATCTTATGAAGGCCCCCCTATTGTGTAAAACCTAAAGTTGTTCATACAGCCATGACGAAACCTTTAGGAAAGTGCCATATTGAATTGATGGCACTAAAATTTTCCAACATACCTAAAGCAATCTTGCCAAATCATGAGTAGGTTTGAACTTGTTAAAATTTCTATTAACATCCATTAGGTTAATTAGCACTAGAAGACAAACCCTCTGACTTAGCACTAGAAATGTCTCTGACTAAACCAAAAGCATAACCTTGAAACAAATCAAGTTAGTTAGAAACCTTGAAAAGTTTCGCCAAGGCACAAAACAAACCTAGTGCTGAAAACACGATCAATAGACTTAGCATGAAAATGTGTCTCCTTCGACTTTGGTCAGACACATTTGAAATTCCCGCTAAGTCTCTGAACACTAAAAAATGGCGAAGCTCAAAAGCATACTTAGTGCTAAAAGCTTGGAAGACCGATTTTGCGGGAAGAATCACTCTCTCTGACTTTGGTCGGACATCCTTTAAAAATTCGTAGATACCCTAAACTCATCAAGCACTAAAAACATGACCATCTGACTTAGCGTTAAAACTTGTTCCAACAGACTCTGGTCAGACATTGCTGGAAACCTCGCTATGTTGATAGACATCAAGATCCATGCAAAGCATAATGAATGATCTAGCGCTAAAATCTCTCACCTTTGACTTGTGAATCACTCCTTACCAACTTCCAAGATCCATTTAGGTCAGAAAGTGCTAAGGTCGGATGAACCTCAAATCCACACTGAGGTCGGATGGACCCCAAATTAGCGCTTTCTGACTAGGAAGTCTGAGTCTCTCAAAATCAACGCAAACCTTGGAAAATCACTGTCTTTTGTGAGAATTTCAAAGGTAAAGGTCTGTTGTAATTGAAAAAAATGCTGCATTGAAAGATTAATGATGTTTTACATATTTTGATTCAAGTTTTGGAGCATTTAAGTATTTATTGCATGATTTAATATCGATTGTAATGTTGTTTTATCATCTTATCATGTAGTAAATATTGTAAAATGGTAAGTTATCAGACTTGTGCATTTTTGAGGTAAACATTGATGAATTAGTTGGATAGATGTTAGTCTCACAAGGTATAGTATGACTTAGTGACATTTCAATTAACTTGTTAATCATATAGACTTAGGAATTAGGAAGACTATTCAAAACTATCAGGACTTATGAGGTTCGGTCATGTAGGTTAAATGACTGCAAGGGCTCAAAACATGAAGTATGAGTTTAAATGCATTCTGTCTGAGACCAAAATCACCTCTAGATGGAAAAACATAGGGGACACTGATCTAGGTCACATTAACTTAGATGACTTCAGGACCAGAATATTTGGACCCAATGCAACTCTAAGGGCCAAGAAAGTAAAGGATAATGGGATTGCAGAGGCTTCTATCTTCCCTACCTCAGCCCAATGTGCATTTTTGATAGTTGCTTGTGCTGAGAGATATGATCTATTGGCCAAAACCATACAAACTCCCAGTGGAGAACTACTAGAAGATTTGAGTACACCATCCATAGTAGAGACCTTTGGTATCCCATGGTATCTAGTGTTAACCATGCTAGATAAAGCAAGTGCAGAGGCTACATTTAAGAAAGATTTGGATACATGCAAGAAGCATATAAATGATCATTGGATGAAGAGCAAAAGATCTTCTATCATCAAACTTCCCCAAACCTTGTATAGAAGTGATTTCCATGATGAGATTGGAGACTTAGTAACCCTGCTTAGCAGAATATATGGATTAGCCACAACATCAACTTTTGAAGGATGGATGCTCATGATGATTGAAGAGATAATTAGTAAAGGAATTGAATTTCACTGGGCTCAGATATTGAGTAATAACATGCATGAGGCATTTGTAAATTTCAGAGATAAGCAGACATTCAGGTGGACCTCTTATGTGGTGTACTCATTGGCCAGGAGGAACGAATATGTTGGGCTATCCAAAATTAGAGAAGTTGGCAATGGTGAACACCAAGTTAAGGTACATGAATGCTATGATCAATTAGTATTGTCCAAATCTCTCATCCATTATAAGAGAGTGAATGATGCATTCACAATGTATATCACTAGATTGCTTCAAGGTACTACAACTCTTAGGGTATCTCATTGAGGCAATGAATGAAATCATGTAACATGGAAGGTGGTATATACAATTTCAAAAGTTCACCTATTTGAGAATCCAAGGCTTCACTAGTCTTCCATATAGGCTACCTTGGTACCCAACATATAAGGTGGTACTTTTGGAGTTGTCAAGACAACTAATCACTTGTACAGAAAAACTAAAACACCTCCATAGAACAAATGTCAAGTTTCCAATCCTATTGGGTAGAGGTAATTATGCATGTGTCTCTCTTGGAGTAGTTGAGCATTCTAATAAGGAGCTGCAGTTACTAAACCTTCATTTCTATACAAAGAGAGATCATTTTGACCCTCAAAGAATAATGGAAAAATATGTGAGCAAAAAGCTATTCCACAAGATGCATTTAGAAGATTTATGGGCTAACTGTGTGGATGACTATGATGTGTTGAAAAGAACTCAATCAAGGATGTCCCTTGGGTTCATAAGGAAATTTCATATAATAGAGGCCCCATATCAGTTAAATGATGATGATGATGATGATGATGTAGTGCAGAAAGGACCTTGGGAAGCCTAGTATCAACAACCTATCCCTCTACCCAACTGGGCCAATGCAGAAGAAAGCTCTTTGGACATAGTAATGAAAGAGCCAATAAGATTGAGTAAAATATGGGTGAGAAATCAAGTTGCAACATTGGAAAGACAAGGAGTGCAACTTACCTATACAACACTTGAATTTGAGGAGTTTGGAGATGAGGAAGATACTCCCATATAAGTGCTAGATGATGTAGAGAAGGCTCAAGGAATATCAAAAAAATATGACAGTGAGGAACATATACCTTTGGTAGAGAAAGGGAAGACAAAGAAAACTATTCCAAAAGATAGAAAGAAAGATATGCCTCCTGCCACAAGGACTAGGGCAACTAAGAAGAAGGATATGCCAAGTGGGCTAGGAGAAGAGTCCAAAACTAAGAGGCAAAAGGTCAAGACAACTGGAATAACTATATGAGCCCTTACTACTATAGTATCTGATAGGCCAAACATCCCAGTGACCTCTTCACCTCTTGCTTCTCCAACCATAAGTGTTGCTTCACTTTCGCCTACTGCCACCATTATTCAGCAAACTACCTCTTCTTCTTCCCCACTAGCAGTTACGGTTTCTATGGCTTAATCTTTTGTAATGATTGATTCAAGTAGCCCCATTGGACCCACTCCTTCTATCACTAGCTAATCATTCCCTCCTATTTCTACCACATCCATGCCTTCCATTTCTTCTTCCTCACTTTCCACCTCCTTCTCCCTGCCACCCATTTATTCCATTCTCTCACCCTCTGTCTCTATGCTCTCTTCCCCTATCACTCCACCAATTGTCATTTCCTCTACATTGCCTACCTCTTCTATCCCACCTCCTTTGGGGTTTACTCCATTCGCCAATTTAACACATGTTAATTTGTCTACTTTTTCTGCACATTCATTAGCTTTGGCCACCAGTTCTTTGGCCCCATCAAGTGTACAAGACTCCATCCCTTTGGCTATTCCTGCACTACCAGGAATTGAAAAGGTGTTGAAACAAATGGAATCCCAAGAGAAGGATAAAATAACAAAAGTGTCTGATGAACCTCCTCTTGGACCTTCTACAAAAGTTGAGATAATTGAAATACATGAAAGCCCAGCTGATGAAGAAACTATAGAAAAGGTTTTGTAGATTGTCCAGCAGGCAGTAGCATAAAATCTCTAGAACCTTGGGCATGATGCAGATGAAAGGAAATGTGATAAATCATTGGGAAAAGAAGAAGAAATTCATGATGCATCACTTGACAAGGAACATGCTAATGATAACACTCTTGAGGTTTCTTCCACTGCACCAAATTGGCTCCAAAAGAGACTCATAGAAAAGGAACCTCGAGTGGAGATGATGCAATTGGACTTGGGTGCACTACTGGCTCAAGAAGAAAAGCCTAAGAAACCAAAGAAGGCAAAAATATAGTCGCAGATATACAAGGATGCATCAGACACAAGAATAAAAGAGGTTGTCATCCCTCCTACTGATATGGATAGAACAGTAGTGAGAGCTAAAGATTATATCATCTCTACTGTAAACTTGGGTCCTGGATCAAGAAAGAAATGAATTGATGACTTCACAGGTTCAATATCTTTAATAATGGAGCAACTGAATAAGGATGAAATGACTAAACAAGAGTTGAGGAGGCAAAATGAGGAGTTAAGAGCATGCATAAGGTCTTTAATGAGGCCATTAAATTTAGAAGGGGAACCATCTGCAACTCTAGCCCTACCATCGAATAGAGAATTGGCCAAGTTTGATGACATCAAAACAAATTTTGCCGGAATGCAGGAATGGTTTAATAAAGTATATAATGATGGCTATGAAGCAAATGATTTTGATGTCGAGATGCATAAGGACTTCAGCACCTTGAAAAGGGGATGGGATGAATTACATGAGGAATATGAGACATATGAAGAATATTATTCTTATATGTTCTTGAGAGTGCAAGCAATTAGGAAATTGCCCAACCCGATTTTGCTGGCAGAAAATATTCTTTCGGTAGAGAGGCTGCACAAATCTATAGAGTGGTATCAACAAATGAAATTAAAGAAGGAAATATTTCACAAAGTCAAAGAAATGCATGGGGTGGTAGTGGAGCAATTACTTTCTGTAATTTATGAGATAAATGATACTTTCAGAGAATGTTTGGATCCCGATTTCGATGATCTTGCTCCACTAGATGTACAACTCTACAAAGATAAATTATACCAAGCTATTCATGGGGACTCCACTCTAAATGTGGTTGGAAAGTTGGAGAAAGTCAGCAGTCTTCGAGCTTCCTTTGGTACATTTCAAAAGGGCAGAAGGATAATGGAGGACGTATACACCCAATACTACCGGGGTTGGGAAAATCTCAAATTCAGAACAAGTTATGTTAAAGATCCATATCCCTCATATATAAATCTAGCATTGGTAGTTTGGGTAGCATACAACAACAAAAAGGCTGAAGAGAACAAAGTAGATTTGGAGGGAGATGTATAAAATGCTAAATTATTTGAAATCATAAATGTAAATCCTGTCACTTGTAAAAAATGCTATATTTAGAAGATCATGTGACACTATTTTGTCTCTATTATACTTTGAAAATGACTTTTCTCTATGTATAGTCTAATGGGTGCTTAAATTGTCCAAGTTTAATGTATTTAGAGGCCATTTTTCATCCTTTTCGTACAGGACAAATTGTAATCTAGGAATGCAAAGTGTTGTTATAAATATATTTAATGTTGTTAAATTTGGGTCGTCGGTGTTGAGTTAATCTCCACCGTACATTCAAAAACTCAGTATGGTGCCTTTCCTATATAAAGGGCCATCATTCTCTCATTTGTAAGACTCTTGATGCTAAATTGTTGACACTTTGCCAAATTTTCTGATTAATGCAAATCAAGTTATTGCAAGTTTCTCTAGGAATTTGTTTCTCATATTATCAATTTGGTTTCATGGTTCACATCTTGATCTGCATTAGTTAAATCATGCTTTTGCAATGCTATTGATTTGTTAAAGGTATTTGATGAACATTCAAGTCCATACTATTAGTTGCTTGTTGATTGTAAGTAGCTGTATATAGTTAGGCTGGGCTGTTAAATTGAGCTTAGTTCAATTGCATTACAATAATTAAATCACGCCAGCATTTGGATATTTAATCAATGTATGTAATTTGAAAAATCTAAAGAATCCTTAGAAGATAGCACTATTTTTTGTAATGTTGTAGCAATCTCTATAGCTTGGTAAAGTAGAAAAATGGTTAATTTCTGAATGTTTGTCTACCAGATGCAATCATTTCATTGTATACGTCACTTAGGAACTTTCTAAACCCTACTCCCTTTTACATTTTCTTTTAAATCAACTGTTAGATTTAGGTTTTCCAGCAACACCTTACATTGTCATATCAACTGAAATTATAAGGGTTTGCATGAATTACTATTCCAATCTGTCCAATTTGTCAAACTGCATGTAAGACCCCTTGTAGGCACAGCTAGTACATTCTAACTGAGAAATTCCATGCAAGCTAAGACCTAGCTATATTATCCTTGGAGTAGTCTTATCTAGGGTAAGATACTTTTCAAGAGAGGTGTGATACCAACAATTACACCTGCATTGTTGCGTGCTAAAAACACCATCAACACTCATCTCTACGCGCCACCACAAAACATTCAAAACACACAACGTGGGGGGAGCTCATTGCTTCACGCAACCACAAGACACAAAGAAAACACAAAATACACAAGTGCCATAGAGTGTGTCGTCAACCCACTATACATCTTATACATAGAAAACATGGGTGATGGGGAGGAGCTCGTCGCTACACGTTTCCATCTAAGACACGCTAAATACATCTGACAGTCGAGGGTCTCATCGCCACACTACGATGACCACCAAAAACATGCCTAAGGGTTAGTAACTCAAGACTCAACTCCACCTCCCGCGAGAAGACTTTTTCAAAAAGGATGTGCAACCACTCAAGGGAATACACAACCTCGCCTTTCGTAGAAGAGATTTAAAAAATGAGCCATGCAATCTCCTCAAAGATATACATAGCTCCGTCTGCATCTTGGAGATACCTTATAATGAACAAAAGAATACAACCCCACCTACATCATGAAGATGTCTTACAATGAAAAGGAATCATGCGCACACAAAATGCAACACACAATTCAAAGTATACACCCCACCTGCATCATGGAGATGCCTTATAGTGAAAAGGTAGTATACACAACACACAACATTCAAAGTATACAGCCCCACCTGCATCACGAAGATGCTTTACAATGAAAAGGTAGTATACAACATATTTTTATCACAATATTTAAGATATCCAAGAATTTATCACAATATATGCCCCCACCTTAAAGTGGTTTATCCCACTTGCTGGTAGTAATCATGTTTAAGTTAAGGTTGAAAACACATGAGGGAACAAGAGCTTTCACAAAGCCCATGCCCCAAAGTGACATGTGCTTACAATCACCAAATTGTTCCTAACAATCACAATAGAAGCACATCTATATCATTTGCTAACAATCAATGATCAACAATATGCAGGTATACGAAAGATCATAGAGATCAAAACAAACTTTGGCTAGAAACTCTAATCTAAGATAAAAAACCAAATCATTTCATGAAACTGATACAAAAATAAGGCAACATATCACTCAAACAAACCAAGGATATACTTACGGGTTCAAAACCGAGTATAGCCATGAGGTTATACTTCAGGTATCTACGAGGTGAGACAAACATTTCAAAGTGCATAGAGGCAAATTTAGAATATTGCAAAGCTTGTTACAACAATTTCACAATGCGATACATGATCACATCATGATAAAAGTGATTCTAATAGTCAAACATTAGTAACAAATTACCCTCGTCTTCATACATGGACTAGGTCCATTTTTGTCTTCCTGTTTAGGGATGCATGGTCCTTATCAGAAGTGTACATTTGTTGTTGTCATTCATTGACTAGTAGAGCCACAAGTACAATGGAAGAATGAAATCATGAAAAATGAGAGAGGATACAAAACTGACTTAGGGACCCAATGTGGAATGTTGCCTCCAAATCACCATCCACAATGTTATGCCCCCAAGGCACCACACACAACATTTGCAACAAGAGAAGTGTAGAAGAATAGAGAAACAAATAGAAGGAAAGTCACAACAAAGGCGGTCTCCTTGTATCCTTGACCTTACAAGAGTATCAAGGGTCATCCAAGGAGACCTAAACAAGCATTTAAAACTACATGGGAGAACACAACAACATATATTTACATCTAAGAGGAGGGCACCCTTGAGAGTAACTTGAAGAGGTCCTACATCAAGTGTGGCTAAATGAGGGAGAAATACATACCTGATTCATCATCAGGGATGTGGTACTCCAAGATGCAACCATGCTAGCAGTCATCTTTGATCAAATCGTCTTTTTCCCAATCTTGATCTTTATGTGAAATAGGTGGTAAATAGGGTACTATAGCCCAACTTAAAACTTCTTCCTTTAGTTCTTTTGATTCCATTTCTCTCAGTGAGATATTTTCTTCTTGTGGTAACATTTTTCAAGCTAAAGCTTGGCATTTTCTTCTTCTTTCCCTTGCATTTCTATTTCTTCTAGCCTTGTTATTTATATTTCCCAAGGGATTTTCTTTGTCCACCATCAAGGGTTCATGATTTTCTACATTCTTCAGAATTTGTGAAGAGGAGGCCGATATAAAAGTGATTTTATGATTTTGTGATGGATAGCTTCAGTCTTGAAGGTTTTGTCTTGGTCCTTGTAAGGATGGCGGAGGAGGAACCTTAGAAAAGATTCCCTTTCCTCTTGATCAAGATGAATCCTTTAGCTCGGGCTGCTTTTCAATCTTTAATTGATCAATAGAAGGAATTGTAGCCTCAAAGCACCGAGAGGGTCTAGGAGTATCTTTCCATATGATAGTTCATCTATTTTATTTTATTTATACTTTTTATATGCCAAGAAGGATTGATCTTGTCTTGGCTGGTTTGCATCAATAGGTTGTGGCCAAAAATAATCCAAATTGAAATTTCTGAGTGACTAATGGTTTAAATCCACTGTGATGGATAACATGCACTCGACCATTATGAGGGAACTTTAAGCACTTATGAATTTAGTAGAGGGAACTGCTTTCATGGATTTTACCCAAGGATGTCCTAACTTCACACGAAAGAGATCCAAGGTGGGAATGATGACAAATGGTACTTCTAGGGCTTTTTCAACCACCTTAATACAAAGTGTTATCTTTCCAATTACTAGAAGAAAATAACCATTATCTACTTTTATCATTATGTTGGTTTGGTCATAAGTATCTTGTGCTATATCGTGCATGTATAAAAATTCTTTTGTGATAACATTTGTCATGCAATTAGGATCAATAAGAACTCTTGTAGGATTTCCATTTATTCTTGTTGTTATATAAGGAGGACCATAATGATCTCAAATAGTGCACTCATATGGTGTGAGGGATATGATGGGTTTGGGATCCTTTTCTTTTTAGATCGAGGAGGAGCGACATCACCCTTTTTTATGACTGGATGCCATATATGTGAGACTTTTGTACACCACATTGTAGTTGGGTTGTGATGCATTTTGATACACTTGATTTTGACTTGTTATTTTCTTAGCAGTCATAAATGTAACCAGGGGTCAAGAAGACTTTAGAAGACCTCCTACAATGAGCACTAGTTTTGTTTGTGTCTGAGGCACATATGGATGCTGGTGGGTAACTATTTTCGGTTTCATAGGTTCTTCTTGGGATCTTGAAACATAAATTGTGTTTACTAATCTTTGAAGGAACATCAGTTTAGGAGTCATAGTAGAATGTTCAATAGAGATAAAGTCATCAAGGGCTTCATCTGACATATAAAAGTCATCACTACCAAATGAATCAGCATATGCATGAAAGTATTGTAAAAATAAATCAGACATTGTCACCTATTTTATTTTATCCAAGGTTTGAAATTCACAATGTGCAATTGCAAAAAGTATGAATTTTCAAATTAAGGATGTGAAATGATTCAAGATTACTATGTAAAATCAGATTTGATGAATTTTTTATGTAACTAATTTTATCATGCAAGGGAATTTTTAAAACCCTAATGCAAAACTTTACCAAAATGCAAGCTTTTTAAGGCCTAAATATGCACCTTTTTTGAAATTATGCAAGATTTTCAAATGAATAATGAGAAAAATGCAATAAATCAATGCAAGAACTGATTTGAATAGTCAACAAGATGCAAATGTTTGAAGCTACGGGTTCACCAAAATGTTTGGTATGAAAAAGGGGAATGATAACAACTAGAATGCAAACTAGATCGAACCCTTTTCCATATAATGTTCAATGACACGGCCAAGCCAAATCACTACTAAATGAAGGAGGACTCAGCTACTGACCTTGTGCTCTAGTATGTTGTACATGGATAAGATTTAATTTAGTCTTTTTCTCAAGCCCTAGGATAACAATGCATAAAAAACCTAGTTTTACAAAGATTTGCTTATAATGAAGAAAATATGACAAAAACCTAGAAAATGATTACACAGAGATAATCAGGGGAATGATAAAACCTATCTCTAGAAAGCAAAGGTGTCAGAGGACCTTGGCGGTACTACCCAGGTCTCGATTGAAAGAATCAGCCAAAGGTGTAAACTGAAAACTTGCTCTAGATGTTGTCCCGATGCTAGATCTAAACCAAGAAAAGGCAGAAGGACATGGGCAATACTACCCAAGTCCTTGGTGAGGGAATACTCCAAAACTATCTTCAGATCCTGAAACCCTATTCTGTGCAACTTTGTCTTCCTGTAGCTCTACATTTTCCAAATCTCGCTCCTATAACCTACACACAAGAATATAAGTAGTTTGGGGGTTATGTTGTTTAGGGATTTTCCTTAATCAAATCCTAGGATAGCATTCAAGCTTCCAAACACCACTGGTTGATAAAAAGTGCATGCCCTTGTGAGGACAGAGGCTGAAAACAATGATAATATGATGATTCAAATGATGATAAATAAAAAATGATAGCACCTATGTGATGAACCCTTAGAATGATGAAGACATTTCAACTCCTAAGAAAGGATAGATGATAGCTCCATATTTGCAAAAAAATGCAATAACAATACACAAAATCTTCTCTAGAATCACAATGAATCCTCTTGTTTGCTTCACTTCAAGATCTCAAGTTAGCCATCTCCATCTTAGTTTATAATGAATTCAAAAACATACTTATATATGCTTTCCCACTTACAATCAACAATTCAAACCAAAAGAGCCGACAAGGAGAAACCTCTAGAGAGGTGTAGAGCTGACATATACTTAAATTAGCCTTGACCTAAAAGGAGGGACCTGGGCGGTACCACCCAAGTCCTTTACCCTTGTTTGAGTCTAGGGTAAGATAAATAAAGGGGCCCATATTCCAATTTCATCTTGGTGTCGGGCAGTTCTACACTGGGAGAAACATTTTGAGGATATAATGTAATCAAGGGGACCTTGGAGCTAAATAAGGAGATAAACAAGATAAGAGCATACGTAGTTTCAAGAAAGAACAAAATTTCAATCATAGATCTTTCAAAGATGGACTAACTCTAGACAATCACATACTTCGATACCATTTTATAATTATCTATAGAGGTACCCATCCCAAGATCAAGATTCCTAAGATCTAGTTATAGAAAGAAAAGAGGAACAACATGATACAATAACACTAATATATACAAAATCAAGGATGATGGGGCTTTCATCTTGATGAGGAAGTTTCAGTTATAAGATTCATTATCTCTGCTAAGTTAAGTTCTATTTGAAAATGTGGGATCCGAGATAGCATGGAATGCAGATACTTGGGATAGAACTCTGACCTCACACGGGAGCCCACTAAGTCAATATCCTATCCATACCTCTGTAAAGGAACTTAAGGAACAAAAAGTGAGGGATAGTGCAGGTTTAGACATAGCTAAAAGTTCTGCGTCCCAACAGAAGTAAATGATCCACAATCTTCACTAGGGTGCACTTAAGACAAAAATGTTTTAAACCTTGAACCCAACTCAAGTCACTCATGATCATAGAAGAAACATACTTAGATCTTGTTAACCATAATACATTTCTTAAGACAAGAAATCACCTTCCAAGGTAGAGGGCAAAAATCTAAAGACTCCAAGAAAGACAAAAGAGGGAGTCCACATTCCTGATGGAATGGGGCATGTGTGTAGGGAGCAACAAGACCTACATTCTATATATGTGTGTACATATGTATGTATATATACATGCATATACATAAACATACACACACACAGATACATATATTTGTGTGTGTGTATGTTTATGTATATGCATGTATATATACATACATACGTACACGCACATATATAAGAGACTAAAGACCTTGTAGGTAATTGATTTTTGAATTAGTTGTCTTTTTAGAAGTAGAGTGATCTTCTTTCTACTTGAGTTCTATGTGCTAAATTAGCCATCAACAACTAGATGTTGCATGTTGTGCTCCTTATATTCCTCACAATTTATGAGATTCACAACCCAATCACTATTTTTTAATTGTGTTGTTCATATGCACTATCTTAACTATTTAAAGATGTCTTCTTCTAGACCAACACCACTCCTATTCAAACAACTCTTGAATTTTCCATTTTTCATCTGATCCAATTATTACAACTCTCTCTACACAACCTCATGTTGATGTAGGTTTTGACACACCAGCATTCCTGTGGCTTGTGACGTGTCATAAGTTCAAACACCAAAGGTTCCCATACTTAGACGGTGGCTAGACTCATGAATCTTCATAGATTTCTTTTACAAGATTTACTATAATTCCTTAGTTGGAGAGTGCTTTCACTAGTTCATTCAAGGGGCTACATAGAATATTCAAAATCATTCACATGAAAAGAGGCTTACATAGTGTTAAAAACTCACTATTAGCTAGTGTAAACCTTCTACTTCACTTATAAATGCATTGATAATTTTCATTTCATCCTGTTGGACTTCCCACAAGTGATTTTTGACATTAATTTACATTGGAAATGATTAAAAACTTTAAAACTTTAAAACTTTAATTTGCATGAGAATTTGTTCCACTTTAAAAGAATTCAATTTCAAATTTTGGGAGAGCAAAAAATGTGTTGAAATATGTAAGTTTTAACCATATGGAAGTCATAACTTCATTTCAAATTTCTACCATGTATGATTGAATTTATCATTGAAACCCTAGACTAAACCTAATCTATCATCAATATGAAAAATAGCAAAAAGAAGACATGAGAGGGAAAGGGTTAAAGAGAAAAGAAAAGAATCCAAACCTGCCTTTGATCCTCCTCCACATCATTCTACAAATGGATGAATTAAACTTAAAACCAATCTCTGTTGAACCCATTACCCACAATCTAAACATAATATGGTACGATTTTCAGAGGGATTAAAGCCACATGCATGATTGTTGTCAAATTTTAATAGACACTTTAATGTGTTCATGAGACCACACAAAACACCTCACCATCAACAAAGTATGAATGGTGCAAACACATGTTGAATCCATTAGAATTCAATGAATTAAATGCATAGAATAATGTGGACACAAAACAAATTGAAAATTTGAAAACATCATATCATGAAAGCCTAGAAAAATGGAATAATAATTAGTATATTTCATTCAAAGTTAAGTTTCCATGGGTTTCCAACCCTTTACAATGAGTTACAAATGAGTATATAAAGGCACATTTGGATGTAGAAGACTAATATTCATTCAACCTCCAAAACTTGCAAAATAAAAAATACATTCGAATGAGAAGGGTCACTTTGACTTGTTCTTCACATTGAATTGTAAAGCTTATGGGAAAAACTATGTAAATATTTTTTGCATCAACGTTTCCGATCACACTCTGTGATGCATCATTAGGAAGAGAATTGTCCTTCACATTCAATACCTTCATTATATTGCAATCAAAATTTGGCATGTAGACGCACATCGCAAAACTAGTGCACACTTCACAAGTTTCGTGCACACCTTTTGTGAGGTCATCTTCTACAAATAAACATTAAAATTTTCATCTTGTACCAAATTGTTTGAAGAATGAGAAACTTGGTCCTGATTCTTCCTTTGCTTTAGTGATTTGTATTCCTTGTTTACAATCTTCATTTGACACCGAATTATGCCCTTGTCTTAGAAATTCACATTCTTTATCTATAGTCGTCATTCTCAATGAGTGATACTTCCAGTATCCTACATTCAACAATAATGAAGCATCAAATTCTTTTAAATAAAAATTAACAACTAGTTAATTAAATCAAATTAATTAGGAAATCATTAACAATCAACTTAATTAATGCTTGTGCACAACTTCTTCCCTATCTAAATGTATAATTTTTTAAAAAATTGCATCCCTAGGTTGCATCTCAAACATAATCCATTTTCCTCATTTACAATTTCTCCATTCACCATTAGAATGTATAATCATACCACTCAACATTGATGAAGGTACTATGCTATAAAATGTTTTCCTATCAAAGGATACTTCTAAGAAACATGTTTTTTATTAGCATTCAATAATGGGATTTATAGTTTGTCTATGTCATCTTCAATATGTCAAATTAGATGTTCTCAAATCACTCTCCTCAATGTTACCATAATTGTAAAATTCAGTATTTCTTTTTGAGTGTCAAAATTCACAAGTACTCTATTGGGCCTAACTCAGAGAGACATCCTTCTCTAACCATAAAATCCATATCCTCATTTGAAATCAACAAGGATCATATCCTTTTCTGAACTAAATCATGTTGCTTGTCATCTCCTTTTCTATTTTGAAATGCACATGTAGCATCTTGGGCTTCAAGCTTCAAGGATAACACAATATCTCAATCACCTTGATGTTTTGGGATGTTTCAACTTTGGCACCTTCAACAAGGTCAACAATAAATTTTTTCCAGGAAGTACTCCTTGATACAATATATGTATAATCATTGTTATTGAGCAAGCATTGGAGAACCTCCCACATCCTTTTAGTTATAATGTTTATGTTTCTTCAAGAAAAAGTTGAATTACTTGGTTCAAATCTAGTGGATTTTAGCCTTTAAGAAAATGAATGTCTAAAATGTGGATTAATATAAATTGAAATCAATCCTCCTCAAGTTCATACATTAGTGCATCCCCATATTTTAGATTGGCTAAAAATTTATCAAGGTATCAAACTCAAGATGCAAAAAACTAACTTCCAAGGTGTTGTTTAGTCCATTCCTTTTCAAAGGTTAGGTAATGATGTTCGGTTTAATTTTCTTGGGCCTTGATTCTTTCATGAATCTCAAACTAACCTTGAGAATACAACTTATTTTCAATGGATTTGTACTTGTACGAACATCCCTTTTGTCCTTTCTCTTTCCTCAAACTCACAAATCTATACAAAATTGTTCGAAGAATTTTTAAGTACATGTGAACCCTCTACCATGATCCTTGAAAGCTTATCTTAGATTAGTCATCTTCCCAAAGATTACTTCTAGCATAGGTTGCAATCATTGTATTATATGAAAACATATTTCATAAAGGCATTTTGTTAAAAAATATCTAGGTTTTTGTGTGCTTCTCCCTTTTGCATACATATCTCTCAGGACACTTGCAATTATACCAATTGTATTTGCTTCAAAGTTTTTAAGAGTTTTTAACCGAACCCATTTTGTACATATTATCCCATTGTCTTTAAAAATCTTCAATACCTTTTCTTTCATTTGACACGCTTAAGTCATGATAGTAATTGATAATATTGAAGATACAAGACATCTCTATAGGTGCATGAGTGAAGTTTATTGTGTTTAATGATCCTTGAGTGACATCTTAAAAAATAACTAGCAATATATGGAGTCTAACAATTTAGTATTTTGTTTCCCCTCTGGATAATTGGAAGTCTACACTTTTCTTGAATCATATAAGGAATCTAAAACAATATGAATGTTCATAGAGGTTGTTTGGCTTTAGATCTACAAATTAAATTTACTTGGAAGTTTATCAAGAAGTTTCAACAACTATTATATATCTTCTGTGATCTATAACATTCCATGAGACCACATTTCTTTGATGAATTATATCAAACAAGTCACGTACCTTGTCTAGAGTTCCACATTTCTTCATGGAATTCTGTCAAATAGGTTGTGTGCCACCTCTATTATCTGCCAAATATCCTCTAGTGTAGCTTTCATCTCCCCTGTGAGAAGATGGAAATTATTGGTCTTAAAGTGTTATCGCTTTGCTAGTGTTGTAAGCATGGCTCAATCCACTCACACCTAGGCATCATGGCTATATCATATAGTCTAACTACTGGTAGTAGTCCCCACTCTACATATCCTAATTGTGCCATCAATCTCATCACTTCTGACCACCTCTCATGTGTAATCAATGTGGGCAGTCATTCCTACAATCATCAAACATTATTAACATCTAACTAACACCCAGTTTCATCTAAAGTGTAAATGTTACACCTTGCAACCAAATGCTACACATTGTAGTACAAATGCCCCATTGCACAAATACCTCACTAGTGCATGCAAACACTTCAAGGGTAGAAAAGCCTCACTAAGGTATTCCAATGCCTCAATTTGGTGTAAACACCAAAACTACCATTCTCCTATGCAAGCACTACATTCTGTCATGCAAATGCCATGGGTAGTCGTGCAAACACCACAAGATTAATTCATCCTATGGTGGTTGCACTTTTGTCCATCTTCCTACCGTAATAAATTCCATTAAATGCAAACTTTTAAAAATAACAAAGCTACTCATTAATGGTCCTACATCATTTGGTCGCTTGTGCTCTCACACCCACACACTCTAATGCTCATGGATCGGTACATGATCCATCTTCTCTCTCAAGGTTAGAACTCTTTTCTTTCTAGTGGCAAGGGTAAAAAAGAATATTTAACCCCCTATCAATTTCACCTTCCCCCTATTTTTTCACTTCTCTCTCTTTTGATTACCTCAACCCTATTTCTCCTTTTAAGAGACCACCCAAGCCCCATAAACCTAACTTCTCTCTCGAGGGGACATCCTCCTACCAGTTTCTACTTGCCAACTCTTCTAAATGTCAAAGGCATCATACCATCATTTTTAATACCTTGAATGCCTATTTTTTATTTTTCTTTGAAATTATGTCGTGCTTCCCATGGTCTCAATGCTATTTCAAAGAGGGGCAAAATGTAGACACTCCAAATCTAGTCCCGATTTCCTCACACCAATTCATTACTAGTTAATTAAATAAATTTTAATTATTTAATTAGGCTAATTACTTATCACTAGTTAATAATGAATGAATTTTATTTATTTAATTAATGAAGCTAATTTCTCAATAGTTTTTTATTTAAGGTAAAACAAGTTTTGAAGGGGCCCCAAAACCCTATACAATAGACCAAAAGAACAACCAAAATGAAACAAAACATTCGCAAAAGTGAACCCCACCACAAACCCGATAAACAACAGTTAAGTTGTAAAACACAACAGGCCGAAGGAAACCAACTACACAACCCCAAGCTTCTATCTATCATTCTAACCACCCTTGACCCAAGTGTGGGAATCACAAGCATGTATTGGAAGACCTTTCTTCCTTCTTTGAACAATCTTCCATGGAACATCATCTTCCATGGACTTAGAATGAGGAGAGAGGCAAGGACTATCCTCCACTAAAACCTGAGCCCTTATGGAGGCTAAAAGAGAAATAGAGTGTGAAACTAGAGCCTCCACTGAAACAGGAATAGTCAATGCAACAACCAATGGCTCAAAATCCATAGGTGTGTTCACCAGAATAGGTCTAAGAGATGACCCATTAGGAGAACCTGAAGTTACTACAAACCTAGAGGGAATAGATTCACTAGGAGCCTCTGAGGACTCATTCATCGAAGGCAAAGAAGTGTAGATAGTCAAGTGATCGTCAAAATCATTCTTCCACCAAGTAGCCGCATGCTTGCAACATGAGTGGGGACAAGTGGAGGACATGTAACCCATAGCAAGGCACCATCTAAATTTTAAGAGAAGGCCCTCATAATCTAACTTTTGCATCCAAGTCCTTTCCCCCACCTTTAAAACCACTTCTCCATGAAGGGGTTTGGAGATATCAATGTCAACCAAGATTGCGGCACATGTAGTGTGACCCATGAAAGAGGTAGTAGAGTCAAGGTCTTCAAGAAACTAATTTCTCAATAGTTAATTAAATAAATTTTATTTATTTATTTAATTAGGTTAATTTTCTGTCACCAATTAATTAAATAACTTTTATTTATTTATTTATTTACCCTAACCTTTCCCACATACTAATTAACTAAAATAATCATTTAATTAATTAGTGTAACAATCTTCTAACTAATTAATTAAATAAGACATAATTATTTGATTAATTAGGCTAATACATATTCCTCCTATTTCCCCCCATTTAAAAATAAAATAAAATCATTTTCACCTCACCACTAAAATCCAAAAAATTATCTTTTCTATCTCCACTTAAGAATATCTCAACCCTCCATCTCATGATTTGAGCCTCCACATCCACTTGCACTGATTTCAAATCTCCATTTGTGTGTGTCTCCATTTCCCATGCAAACTAAGGTAATTATAGGCCTCCATCAACTTGATCTAATCCTATCACTCTACTTACCTTAATCATATCTTGTCCTAAAAGCTAGTGAACCTCAACCCTCCAATCCCAAGACCAAATCTCAATTGTTCACACTCATCTCAACAATTCTATATAAACCCCTCTTATCCAAAGGACATTAACCATAATTGGAAGTGAAGGTACATGTTGTCGAATTATATCCCAAAGGAAAGCAACCAACACAACAAGTTATCACTTCAAACTCTCATCCAAGAGCACATCCCAAGGTCATGGAGGTCGTTGGTGTTTATTGTTGCATTTTATTGTTGTTTATGCTTTCTTTTCTCTATTGGAGGTGTAGTTTAGTTTAGATTACATTCTTATGTTTCTAATTCCTTTCTCCTTTTTTTTGGTCCAAATTTAGCTATCACACCCATCTTACCAATTTGGAAGACACTCTTGAGGATATTCATATCCTCTTTTATGACACTTCCATCACTGCTATTGTCTCATCATATTTGGATCTTGTTATACATTCATTTTCATTAGGTTGTAGATTGTCACTTTCTTCAATTAGACGTGTAACCCTTGGTTTGACTATGGAACCTCTCAATAGTAACATGGTGACATTTGAGCAACTTCTGAAGATATAATACATTCTAATCTTTCTTCCCTCATATTCCTTTAGGAATGTGAAGATATACTACATAATCCTTTGTGTTTGTTTCTTGCTAATGGGAGAAATGTTATTGGGGCTCATGGTTTCTCTTCAACATTCAATGTCAAGCATCTCCCATCAATGTAGGAAACTACATTTTGGTGGTTGCATGGTCTCTCTTATTTTTCTCTCTTTGGAAACAACTTTGTCCTACAAGTTTTCTCTTATGCCTTATGAGGGGAATCATTTTGTACATGGGTACCTAAAATGGATACACTTTCTAGAACCCATCCATTTATCTTTCCTACCCACCTAAGCCACACTTAATGGAGGGTGTTGATGCATATTTATATTCTTGCATTTAATTAAGTACTTTATTGCATGTTTGCACATAGTATATGATAAGATTTCTTAGGTAGGTATCTACTTAGGTTGGTTGCATTTGCACACGTGATTTGTATTTTCTTTGTTTGGTGGATTTGTACTACACATGTGAGTACAACTTCGTTATCCCACATTGGTTGTACATTCACATATCTTGGTGGTGTATATTATGAATACCCTTCATGTGCTCTTGTATAATATCTCATTTGTATATTTTCATCTTTTGATAGAATATAATTATTCTTATTCTGGGTCTCTTTTGTGTTTCCATTGAAGCTCCTTGATCTTGGGTGGCTATCCTCATAGCCCAATATTACACTTCTATGTGCACCTATGGGTATACTCTTCCTAAGAGAATAAATATTGTTTGACACACATGGATCTTAATTAGTCTTTAGTTTCATTCTTCCATCACTAGTGCATGAGGTAACAAACTTTTGGGGGCCTCTCTTGTCATCTATATTTCCTCTCCTTAGGAGGGTGTTACGTTGGAAAATGTCTCCCTAGGGAATTTTCCCTCCTATGTTTAGCTCCCGGGTCCTTTAGAATGCATTTAGATCATCTTGCATGTTAATGTTGACTTTTGGTGAAGAAACCCCTGAGTTTTATGGCAAATAGGACCTAGGGGATGCACTTATGATAAATCCTGCCTAAAATAGGAGGGAGGACTTGGGTGCCCATGCCCTAGTCCTGCCCTATTTAGGTCAGGACCTAAATCTCAGTGTCAGTTATGTGACAGTTATTAGGTCCTATGCCTACATCTAAAGTTTGAATTATGAATTTGTTGGCAGGAAGTTGTTTAGTTGTATATACAAGCATGTTTAGGAATTGATTTTTAAACTAGAAGATGATTATGAGTTTTTGGCATCCTTATGATTTGAGAGGTTTCAAAGTATTCATTGTTGCAGAGTAGTATTGTTTTTTTATTGTGTTTGTTATGCAAATTTGGCTTCATCTTCTCATGATGTGAAGGATCTTCATGTTCATGCAAGCTACACCATCGAAGTGACATTCATTTGTGTTTTTAATCATTTATCAATTGGTTTTTTCCTCTATCTCTTAGGGATACACTATTTATCTAACAACGATGTTCAGAAGACTTGAATGTCTCTCCGGGGCTTGACTGAGGCAAGCCTCTAAACACCACAACCCCCAACCCACTTTACTATGATTGTAGATTATAGGTTTCAGAAGTGAAAGAAGTGGAGTTACAGGGAGGCATTACAGAATGTCAGAAGTGCAGAGTAAAGAAGAAAATCAAGGCTTGGACTAGGGCACTCGCTCATTAGTCCTTCAGATTCTGATGCGGTGAAATCTCTATGACAACAGAATTGTGTTGCAGACCTTCTCTAGAGATCTTGAGAAAAATAGGTAAACTGGACTAAGGCACTTGCTCATTAGTCCCTAACTGTTTTGCACACCAAACTTCAAAATCTTGTATGTATTTGACTATCATTTGATATCTCTGTGTGCAATCATTTTCTGTGATTTGTTTGTTTGTTTACGATTTTATGAAATTAGGGTTTTGAGCATAATCAGGCTTAATTGAACAACAAATCTACACAATTCCAATCTTCCCCTCTATTCCAAGTGACGAGAGATCTATAGTAGAGTCCTCTACTTGATTGAATGTCCTTGAATGTTGCGGTGAAATGAGGATTTAACATAAACCCTTGAAATAAACCAAAACACCATCTTTCTCTTTTTACTGACTAAACATTTTGGTGAACCCATGTTTTAATGAATTTTGCACCTTTCTAAGTGTTGTACTTTAGAATTACATTCATTTCATTGCCATCTTATTGCATTTGAAAAATCACAAATTTTTTGAAAAATTAAAAAAAATTGAAGAAATTGGCATTTTTAGCTTGCATTTTAAATTAATTTGAATTAGTCTGCATTTAATTTCATTTAATTTATGTTATTATAATCAGATATGATTTAAATTATAGGAATTCATCATTCATTTACATTGCATTTTCATGATCAAATTGTTAAAAATTGCTTGAAATTGTACATTTTTCATATAACCTAGTTTTTGCATTAGCTAGGGTTTGTGGTTAAAATCTTGTTTCAGATTTTACTACTATTTTAAACACTCATTTAGGACTTATTTCCATCTGTAGTGTTTCATCATAGTGCCTTTCTTGCAAAATTTCAGCCTAGGCTTTGAAAACCTTGCATTTTCACTAGATTTGGCCTTATCGTCTCTCTAGAATTGCATCATAGGTGTGTTGTGAAGGATTTTATTGCACTAATTGGTTTTTATTAGGGTTTTAATATGCTTCCCTTCCTCAAATTCCTCACAACATTCTTTCTATTAGGCATTTGCATTGAGAATTGGTGAAAATTTGCATGTTTTTTTATATTTTCACTAGGTTTTGATTTGTCATCATTATAGATTTGCACTAAAGGTGTTTTGTGAAGGATATTGTTGGTTTATTGGATTGATATTAGACATATTATTTTCTGTCCCTCATCAATTTCATTATAACACCTCTTCTTTCGCTCATTTGCATTGAAAAAAGTTGAAAAAATCAAGCATTTTA
This sequence comes from Cunninghamia lanceolata, assembly GCA_027924645.1. Lineage (NCBI taxonomy): Eukaryota > Viridiplantae > Streptophyta > Pinopsida > Cupressales > Cupressaceae > Cunninghamia > Cunninghamia lanceolata. Next base: position 3,052,156 of record BSBN01000463.1, on the reverse strand, counting down.
GGTCATTTTCACAAATAGTTTTGCACATGTTTTTGGCATAAATTTTGAAAAGATTTTAAAATCTGATCTGGCATTGATTTGAAAACATATACACATCCATCTTCTAATTGCAAAAATAACACTAGGTTCCCTCCTAGGCTTACATGATAAGAAAGGTCCCTGAACCCGAAATTGTGTTGACACCTCATGATAGAACAATTGGAGACACTGAAGAACCTCTTTATATCACTATGAAAATAATGGGAAGTCCTATTGATGGGACCCTTATTGATCATAATTGCATGACCAATGTGGCAACAAAAGAATTCCTTTATTCACATGGTTTGATACAAGACTTCTATGACCCTTCAAACATGATGATTAAGACACATAAGGGAACCTTTATAAACACTTCTGGGAAGATATCTTTATTGGTCACTGTATTTGAGAAATCCATAGAACGCTTATTTGATGTTGTCCATGTATCTGGCCTTTTTCGCATAAAATTAGGACACCCATGGTTAAAGGCTATGAAATCTATCCCTTCAACAATTCATAATTGTGTAAAATTTCCTTTGAATGGACAAGTGCATACTATCCCTCGCAATAAATATAAACCTTTGGTTACAAGACAACACTTTAGCCTTGATTACTTTTGGGAATAATCTAAACTAGAACTATAGCCATGAACAGATTTTAACTTCTTGAGTTATAGAAACTACAAAACATAATTATTACACAGAGTGGCCTGTCCTTCTATTCAAGAAATAATAAGAGACGAATGAACCGCATTTGAAGATCATCCTAGACCAAAAGGAAAAGGGACCTATGTTGAGCTTCCTCCCTTGCCATCCTTAGAAGGATTGGGAGGTAGTCGTCGAGAGAAAAAAATTTCACTAAGACAAATGAGATTTGAGCATTGTTCTTCCTCCTCTAAAATACAAAATCCTATGGAAGAACAAGACACTACTTTAAAAGAGATAAACAGTAGGATAAGAAGGAATAGACAAGCAAGAGAAAGGAGGAAGAGAAGACACACATTTGCCCAGCGAAACACATCTCAACAAGAAAACATCTCACCAAACATTGAATCAAACCAAGAAGACCTTAATAATGGAAAACTTGAAGATAGGAATAAAAGTTGGGCTATGGTACCTTATGTCCCACTTTCCTCTAACATTCAGGAGTAGGAAGATGATGATTTGATTGATGACGACCGCTAGTTTAGTTGTCCTTATAGGTAAGTATTTCTAACCCTTTACCTCTGTGTTGTGTTTCCCCATGATGTGTTATGTGTTGTTTAGGCCTCCTAGGATGACCCTTGATTCTCTTGTAAGGTCAAGGGTACCGGGAGACTGCCTTTGTTATGACACTTCTTCTATTTGTATCATCATTCTTCTATATCGGTTCTCCTCTATTTTCATTGTTGTGTGTTGTGTCTTAATGACATAGCATTGCGATTGGTGACTTGGGGGCACCTTCGTATGTGATTGTCCCTAAGGCACTTGTTCTCCTCTCTTAATTTATTGTTTACCTTCCTCTAGTGGTTCTATCTAGCTGGTGGATAATGAAAAACAAATTATACTGATAAGGACCAAGTTTCCCTTCAGTGAGAAATAAAAAAATGGACCTAGTCCATACATGACGATAGGGTTGATATATTATTCGATGCTTGGCTAGTATAATCACTCCATGTGATATTTTGATGTTGTCTTATCGCACTAACAAACTTTAACAATACAGCTGCTCCATTTACTTTGTTTATCTTTAAAATATTGCCTCGTTTACATTCGATTATGTGATCTTGACAGTATAGCCCCATGGTTATACGTGGTTTTTGAATCCATAGTGTAACCTTGGCTTCTTGATATGATAATTTGTCATGCATTGTTTTTTATCATGTGATGTGGTTATTATCTTATGGAAAGATTTCTAACCTCTTTTCTTGCAGGAATGTGTTTGTGGGAACATTTGGTGATCGTAAAGTACATGTCACCTTTGGGGCACATGGGCTTTGTGAAAGCTCTTGTTCTCTTGTGCACATTTTCTTCCTACCTTAATGTGCTTAATATCAGTACATGATATCAACCACCTTAAGGTGGCAACATATATAAGGTAAGCTATTTGATTTAGATACTAGTAAAGTGTGTTTGAAAAACTTGAAATCTATATTGCAATCATTAAGCCCTCTACAGAGGTAGGATATCGTGCATATCCTTTTATTTTAAGCCCTCCGTGCGAGGTGGGGATGGTGTATTTCTCGAGGATATTACACATCCTGTCATTTTCAAAAGTCCTCCGAGCAAGAAGGGAGTAGATCTGAGACTATCCTAACCCTTAAGTGTGTCTTCAGTGATTGTTGTGGTGAAGCCCAATCATCAATGTGTGCCTGTAATGTGTTTGAGATGGCTATGAACCTAGCAATAGGTTTCTTCTATTGCTTGTTTGCCATGTTTTCTCTGTGTCTTCCATGTGTTTGTGTATGGCGTGTTTGCATAGTCTAAAGACTGGTGGTGATGAGTCCCTCCTATGCTTTGGGATTTGTATGGCGTGTTTGTTCTCAAGTGTAGTCTGAATACTGGTGGCGATGAGTCCGTCCTGCACTCTGAGATTTGTATTATGTGTATGTTGCTCCATATGTAGTCTAAAGACTGGTGGTGATGAGTCCCTCCTGCATTATGGGTTGTGTGTTTACTTTCCTTGTACTTGCATTTGCATTCATATGGAAAAATGAAAAAGAAAAAAAGGAAATAATCACTGCATTCACTGTGTTTTGTGTATCTTCAATGTTGTCTTCTTTGTGTCTTGTGTGACTATTACTATCTTCTCCATGTTTTATGTGCCTGTTACTATCTTCATTATGTTTGGCATGTCTATGCCTTGTCTTCTCTAATGTCTACTTGAGACTGGGGGCTAGAAATAGTTTTTAATCTTTGCTTATGCATTAGCTCTTTGTGCTTGATGTGTTTGCTGTGTTTGTTGACTGTACTTTAATGCATGTATGGGCCTCACATTTATGCATACATTGAAGTGGGAGCTAAATATTATGTCAGAAAATATCTCCCTAGGGCATTTTCCCTCCTATGTTTAGCTCACGGGTCTTTTAGAATGCATTTAGATCATCTTGCATGTTAATGTTGACTTCTGGTGAAGAAACCCCTGAGTTTTATGACAAATAGGACCTAGGGGATGTACTTAGGATAAATCCTGCCTAAAATGGGAGGAGGACTTGGGAGCCCATGCCTAGTCTTGCCCTATTTTAGGTCAGGACCTAAATAGATCAGTGTCGGTTATGTGACCGTTATTAGGTCCTATTCCGACATCTCAAGTTTGAATTATGAATTTCTTGGCAGGAAGTTGTTTAGTTGCATATATAAGCATGTTTAGGCATTCATTTGTAAACTAGAAGATGATTATGAGCTTTTGGCATCCTTATGATTTGAGAGCTTTCAAAATATTCATTGTTGCAGAGTAGTATTGTTTTGTTATTGTGTTTTTTATGAAAATTTGGCTTCATCTTCTCATGATGTGAATGATCTTCATGTTCATGCGAGCTACACCATCGAGGTGACATTCATTTGTGTTTTTAATCATTTATCAATTGGTTTTTGCCTCTATCCCACAAAGATACACAATCTTTATTTGAAAATGGTGTTTGGAAGACTTGAATGTCTCTCTAAGGCTTGACCACTTGGCAAGCCTCTAAACACCAAAACCCCCAACCCACTTTTTTGTGATTGCAGGTTACATGTTTCAGAAGTAAAAGAAGTGGAGTTGTAGGGAGGCATTACAGACTGTCGGAAGTGCAGAGCAAAGAAGAGAATTAGGGCTTGGACTAGGGTGCCCACTCATTAGTCCTCCAGATTCCAATGCAGTGAAATCTCTGTAACAACAAAATTGTGTTGCAGACCTTCTCCAGAGATCCCGACAAAAATAGGTACATTGGACCAGGGCTACCACTCATTAGTCCTTGACTTTTCTGCACACCAAACTTTGAAATTTGGTATGTATTTGACTATCATTTGATATCTCTATGTACGATCATTTTCTGTGATTTGTCTGTTTGTTTACAATTTTACGAAATTAGGGTTTTGAGCATAATCAGGCTTAATTAAACAACAAATCTACACAATTCCAATCTTCCCCTCTGTTCCAAGTGACATTAGATTTGTAGTAGAGTCCTATACTCAATTGAATGTCCTTAAATGTTGTGGTGAAAGGAGGATTTAACATAAACCCTTGAAATAAACCAAAACACCATCTTCCTCTTTTTACCGATTAAATAGAGGGATTTTTTTCCTGAGTTTCTCCTCTTCTTTTGGGGGTACCCTTGGGTTCTTTCAAAATTGCATATGGGTATGTCATATGGCTTGTCTTGCTAGGTCCAATTCTTTTTTCCCTAAGTTACACTTAGAGGGTGTTGGTGTAATTATCTAATTTCACCTTATATTAAGTTTACTTAAGTAATCCATTTTATTTATTGAGGTAAATTAAGAAATAAAAGTATGTATTCTCCTTGATTGATGAAAATCTTGTGCCACCTCTATCTCATTCACTTTGATTGGCAATTAGTTAGGTGCCACATTTCCCTCATCAAGACAAGTTCACTTGACAACTCTACTCCTACATGTTAAGTTAGTCCAGATATCACTATGGATAACTCAACCTCCTCTAACGCCCTTGTCTCTTTGACTTTCTCATCCTAGATTGTATGTATTATGGTCCATTTCTTTTATTTTACACACCATGAATATAGATATTTGAATGCTATTATCCATATCTTATTTGCATTTGAATTCATGTTATGTTGTTTATGTTCCTATGTAGATTTAATTATCACAAGTTTTTCATTAACCCCTAGACAAAAATCCACTAAAGAATAAATTTCCCATGGTTTTTCTCAATACCCTAGCTTCCATGAAATCTTCCCAAGCTCTTTTTCTCACTTTTTCCATTTTCCCAAATGACATGAATCAAAAATAATAGATTTTCCTTTTATATGGAAGAACTTAACATCAATAAATAATACTTTAATTTAACATAATCCCTACCCAAAACGAGTCACACAAAAACAATTAAATTCAACTAAAATTTAATAAAAGTTGAAAGGGCCAAAAAGGTGATTTAAAATAATATAAATATGTTTTAAGCATATCCCATTAAAATAAAATCTAAATTCAAAATCAAATTTATAGAGTTAAATAAATTCACAATTTAAATATAAAACTTCATAATATAAAATAAAATCACTAGAGGGACTTAAATCTTGGTTTTCACTCAAATTAAATAATTTAAAATGCACATTTCAATACATCCTTCACCAAGAAGAGTGGAAATGGGTGAAAAATCACATAGAGAAAAAGGAACCATAGAAATGTACTCAAACACACACAAGCATCATAGGGTCTCCCATAAGACCACATAGGCTAGGCAAGCCATTCCACACATGATAAATTCTTGAGCTTCCATTTAAGATAATTGAGAAGGTGAAATAATATCCATGGCATTCTCCTCCATATGCCTTCCACTAGCCATATACCTATAAAAGTCCTGCACACTCAATTGCATACATTAAATGTAATAACAAGGTATCATAGTTAAAGTATAATTAAGTTACTATATCATCAACATGTTCTTGTACATGGAAATAAAGGTATGCATATCATATCAAAGCATAATAAGCACACATATTGAATTACTAATCTACATTATCACAAATATGGAATAACACAACACTATTCATTATTAGTTTCTCAAAACATAATGTACAACTAATGATCAAACTCATACAAATCACAAAGTGGTATCAAACTAGCTAGCCATGTCTTTAGACAATATATACCAATGCATCAATATAATAAAAACACATGATCAATAAAAAATATGGGTTAGTATATGAAAAATATATAGAAATCTCATGTTAGAAATCTAAAGCAAGTATCAATAAAATAAACCTCCTAAAAAATAGGTCCTAAAAATAGAGTACTACCCAAGCATTAATAAGTAGTTAGGACATGACAAGAAACACACAAGAGGTGGACTTATAGTCTTGATCTTAAACTAGGTTCTTAGACCCATATTTAGAATCTTATTATCAAAGGAGATTCCAATCTGATTATTAATTGAATGATCTTCAAATATCCTCCTCATCTAGTGCCTTCATAATAACCTTTTAGAATCTATGATCCTTCTTGGAAAATTTATAAATTTTAGTTTCACTCATACAAGGCTAGAAGGTAATGATTGTTGACATATGGGGCACCTTTTGATGAATTATTTAAAATCACTACCAATAAGACATTGATGGAATGATTATGTAATTGTTTTAAACCAAACTTTTCCTATGGATTAGCATTAAGCATAGATATTCATGCTTTTTGGCTTTTAGGTTGGATCATGCTTGGTGATACATTCTGTTTCCCTTAATTTATTTCTATTTTTTTTCTTTCTATGATGGTTATAGTGTTGCCTCTAGGAAATAAATTGATTTTGTAATTTTGATCTTCTCAAAATGTTTGTTATTCATCCTTTTATAGGAATCTAAATACTAGGATGATTTCTATCTTAAATTTGGTCACTATTCACTCAAAATTTTCTCTTGTTTTATCTTTTTGTATGGAGAGGAGTGCTTATAGGAGTAGATGTTTGTATTTTTGTAAAGCTCTTCTTGCTCTTACTATTCACTTTTCCAATATGGTGCCTAGCTTTTGGACTTCAACATCTTATTACTACTCATTAGCATCTAGTTGTGGGTAGATTTTTTAGACATCTTTAGAGCTTTCTATGCACCATTGTTTGTCCTTTGATGCTCTTATTTCAAGCACTCAGAGATATTTTCACTTATCATTTTCTTGTTGGCTCTTTCATGTGGCTTTAATGATGGCTTTGAAGAGTAGAATGTATTGTTAGAAGCTCAAGCTAGATTGCCTAACATTTTCCTAGATTAATTGAGTTCATGAATATTGATTCTTTTATTTCAAGGGAGAAGGGTGTGTATGGGGGTTTGAATATTTAAATTGAGGGTAGCCCCTTGAGATCTTTTCTTCCTTACACTAATGTTGATCAAGATCCTTCCATGTCTTTTGGATCTAAACGGGAATGAAAGGCTACCTATGTGGACTTAGTGCCCTCTAAAAAGCCCCATGAGGCCTTTAAGTCAATTCTATTACCACAAGCATAAACTTGGATGCTACCTAGTGTGCTTCTACGACTCATAATAATGAAAGGTCCTCTCCTAATTGATGCAGGGACTTCCGGAGGTCATAACTTTTGACTTAGATGTGGGTTTTCTATGAAATTTTACAGGTGGATGCGTTATGAGGTGGCCAGTGGTTTCCCAACCAACCCTAGTCAGTTGGACCCCATCTTGTCACTTTTTTGGGGCTCAAAACTTTCATCTTGGGCTTCTTGCACACAACAGTTTATAGCACAAAGTCTCCAAACAATTGTATCTTCACAAATGTAAGCACAAACTCCTGCAATGAGAAAATGGCAAAAAGTCTATTTAACCAAAACAAGAACACTTCTCTCAATTTTCAATAAAATCCACAATTCTAGCAATGATCCAATATAATATAACACCAATGACATAAGAACATTGATCTCATAAAACAATATGATTCAACTCAAAGTTTGATACTCAGATTGCTTGCTTATATTGATATTCGCTTGAAAATTTGATAAACACAAAAAGCTCAAAGTCTTGAAATGTTTTCCAATCTGACAAGGTTTCTTTGCAATAGATAAAAGATAAAGATTACAATAGAGGCCCTCTTTATTTATAGGGAGGAGCCTAGAGCAAAAATAGGAAAAATCTAACTACTTTGACTTATTCAAACAAAAGAGTCCTATTTGACTTGTGACTTCTTTTGTCTCATATGTGATTTAATTTGAGAAAATTACATGTGAGTATGTCCATAAAAAAATTCAAATTACATCTACAAAACTGAAAATAAACTAAGGCATTGAAAAGGAACTTCAGCTGCCACTATCGTTCTTCTTCAAAAAGCTTTTATACATAGTTTGTATTGCCACCATTTCACATACATCGGGCTTCGTTGTATTCTCTGAGATGATACAAGCCTTGAGAACTACATCTTTAATTGCCTTTACTACTTTCTCATGTTTCTCCAGATTATCCTTTAGATTATCAAAAGTTGAGTGATGATCATAAAGGCTATCCATCGAAACCATCGTAGGTGCTTCATCTTCAAATTTCTACTGCACCATCTTCTCAAAAGCATCTATCATTTCCTCTGATGAGAGAAACTTGTGACCTTCACCTGTCAGAGTGCACAGGAGTTCCTCTAACCCGTGTAGAAGCAAGACATTACTGTCTTCACTATTTTCACATACTTGGCACAAGTCATCAAGTAAACATTTTATTACATTGATGCGATGGACAATAGATTCCTTAGTCTTAAGATAAGACTCTTGGTTTGAAACAACACCAATGGTTATCAAATTCTTTATTTTGATCTTCTTCATCTCAAACCATTCCTCTAAAATTTCTTCTTGATCTTGTAGTTCTTCAGAAAGTAAATCAATAATGTCATCTAGCTCAACTTTTGCCTTATCCATCTTTACTTTTCTTTCCACTGTGGTCTTCAATAGAATTCTTCCCTATTCTAACAATTGCTCCATAATGTCACCAACAACTTTCCCTCTGGCCTGAACCTTTTCAACCTTTTGAATAAGAGGGTCATCAACAGTCACTGTCATAGGTTCCACAATCTTAGATGATTTTACTATTTTCTAAAGAACAGCAACAAGTTGTTCTGCCTTTTCTTTGTACTGCTCTTTTTCCTTCTTGACCTCATCATATTTCTCAAGCAATGAACTTGTAGTAGCTTGGAAATTTGCTTTGATACCTTCATGAGTTATCTTACCTAACTCAACTCTGGAGATAATATAATCATTCATATCAAAAGTATCTATAGTGGCATCATCTGGTGGCTTAGCAATTTCTACATATCTGATTCCTTTTTCATTAATAAGCCTAGAAAAAGTTTTAGGTTTCTTTTTCTAGGCCTTTGGCTTAGCAGAAAGTAACTTGTCTATATCAATTTCATCCGGTGAAATTACTTGCTTCTTCCTCTTAGGAGTATATGCAGCCAACCATGGAGGAAGTGTTGAGGCACCAATATTCGTAGAAGAGTCAATTACTTGTTTTGCTAGATCCATGCTCACACCTGTTATAGTAACAATAGGACTAGTGTTGGTAAAAACTGCACTTGTGTCAACAACTTTCTCTAAACCATCTAGAAAATGCTCCAGAATAGATTGTTCACCAATATCAAATGATGGGGAAGACAGACTTGAAATAGAGCCAAAAGAATCAAACATGGTCCCAAAACTTGTTCTTATAGAGGTAGGGGTATTATCAGAAGACACAACAAAAATTGGTGAAATAGGAACATTGGAAACTACAGGAGCATGAGGAAGGGATGTAGAAACTTGTGATTCTGGTGGAAGATCCTTCCAAGGGGAAAGCTGTGAATCACCAAGTTGTTCTTGTTCTACATTCTCTTCCTTTTCTTGTTCCTTTTCATTTTCTTCATCTGACTTCTCACGCATTTCTAACTACTTAGCATCATCAGGTTTCTCAATATCTTGTTGTTCAATCTCAATATCCTTAATCTCCATTTTATCAACATTTGTATCCTTGGCACCTAATTCTGTGACAGTAGAAGTACCTGCAACCTCCTTCTTCTTTCCTCCTTTAGATACAAATTTGATTTTTTGGTTTATGTACTTTATAAGAAGAAGGAGTGTCACTCTTGTTCTTTGTTCAGTTTTCTACCTTTTTCCCTGTTTGCTCCTGAATTTTAGTTTTTGACCTAGTAAGAAATTCTTTCAGACTTATTCCCTTACTTCCTAACCACACATTTGTATTTTTTATAATTGGCTGAAATCTTTTCCTGATTGAGGTTTCCTCTTTGACATACCATTTGACCTCTGGTAGAGGTGAGGATTCAATGTTCTCAACATTTTATTTTGGATCCAAAACATCCCCTTCATCTTCCATTCCCTCCAGAATATCTGCAAGACCTAATTCCTCAATCTGACTCATATGAAGTCTGCAATAATCTAGCTTTATGATCTCATTCTGTGTTCTGAGATCGGCCCAAATATCTTCATCCATTAGCATATGGAAAACTAACTTCCTCTTGATCTTGTCTTGTGCTCTTCTGAAATCAAAACGATCTCTTTTCTTGAAAGTCTTCATAGTAACCAGTTGCATTTTTGATTCAACTACTTTGGCCTTGGTAGCTGATTGAACATAGTACGTCCCAATTTCTACAGGAAACTTAATTCCTAACTTTTTCAACTCCATCTGTTTATTGTGCACAACAATCAATTGCCTACACAATTCCATCAGAATAATTCTTTCACTGGGATATCATGGAAGCATATATGGATAACCAAGACAGTATCCCAATCTGAGATAAGTGAAAGTTGGAAATTGTAAGAATAAACAACCAAAAGAGTTGACCACCCCCCAGGCCTCATCTGATACTCTTTTCTGCTCAAGTTCATTATCCCATAAACACATGAATACTAAAAAGAAGGCATCATTAACCCTGCGGAAATCATGGATTGATCCCTTTAGAGTAATCTGTGGATAATACTCATAAACTGGAACCAATCTCCTATCACCAACTTGAGTTAAACCAGGAAAACTCCTCATGCTTGCAACAACATACACCAGATATGAAGTCGAGTAAAACTCAAAAGTTGTGTTAACTTTCACCAACTGATCATGCAGAGCATTGCTGATATGTTCCCCCCAGAAGATTTTCTGCTGACCCCTAAGAATCACCTTAATGTATGTATACATCCATTCCTGAAACTTGGATGAAGAAGGGAGACCTCTGATCTAACTTAAAAGTGTAATCAAATCACACACCTCCTCGACAAAGTCACTTCTCGGGAGATCTTTTGGCCATTTGGTCAAATTAGTCTGAGGAGTCTTTAACCACTTACCTTGATATATTTCCTTGCATCTTCCACATCTTCATCATAATCCTTTTTCCCTTGAGCAAAATCTATTTGTCCAATATTTTCAATAGGACACATAAAGATTTTATCAAGAAATTCTGCATCTAATCTCATGATCACATTTCCTTGGGAATCAGATACAGTCCTGGTATCCCTGTTATAATGACTAGCTACATGAAGAACAAACTCAAGATTGTGGGCAGCGACAAGAAAAGAGGCAACCAAGTGAATGTTACTGTCGATAATCTTTTGCATATATCGAGGAAGATTTGACTGTTTTGTTCTATTCACAAACTCGGCCATGTCCACATGACCAATCTTTGTATCTATGATCTCATCCACATTGGACTGTAATGAAGACAAGGGGAAAACCCCTTGGTACTTATACTTCATGATTTTATCCTTTGATGGGGACGACTCTAACATCACCTTTGTGGAGAAAAATGGAAATGACGTCTACCATAGATGTTTGTTGAAACTGCAAAAAGCCAAGATCTCGCAGTTAGGGGAAAAATGGGCAAATTGGAGTTACTGTGAATTGACGATCATGAACATGGGAACATGTGTTGAAGGGCTTGAGAGCGTGCACGTCGAGGAAACAGGTGAAAGCGGGCCAATAGGTATTGAAAGGAAAAATTTCCTAGTAATAGGAAAATTTTCAAGGTAGCATGCATGGGCGGTGATTTTGGCCACTCCTACATGGAGGGGTAAGATTATAATCATGCACGGTCAGCCATTTTAGCCACCATTGCATATGGAGGAAAAACTAAGATTGATGTAGGGGCGGTCAATTTGACCACCCTTACATGAGGGAAAAATGCAAGGTCACTTTGGATGTATAAGCGGTGAAAATGCCCGCTTGGGCATGTTGAGAAAAAAACTATATTTAGATGCGACGTTGGTCGAAATGACTGCTCATACACCATTTTTTTAAAAAACCTTTAAACATATGTAATAGCGGCAAAAATGTCCGCTTGTGCATGTGATTTTTAAAAGTTCAATTTCCATGTAGGGGTGGCATTTTTAACCGCCCCTTGCATGAGGGTAAGATCAAAGACAATGCACAAGTATCGATGGTCATTTTCATCACTGATACATGTGCGACGACTTAGAAAGAAAGAAAGGTATCATCAGCGAAAAATACCGACGATACTCACGAGTTTAAAAATGAAAAACCTAAGACCTATTTAGGAATCTCTGCGAAAACAAACGAAAGACTAGGGTTCGATTCCAAGAAAGAATAAGCCATTTTAAAATGATAATAACAAACAGAAACACATGCTATACAAAGGTTTTCCAAAAACTTGATTAACAAACATAATGATAAATCCAAACAATAAAGTTTACAAAACAATCATTTTAAATGATCAATGAAACCCTAGTTTAAAATAGAAACTGAAAATGAAAAATAACAACCTACCTTAGACAATAAGTTGAAACCCTAAGCGCGACCTTGGAGACCAAAATTTGTCCAAATCCAGAATCAGTGCGATCGAGCGATCCTAGGAAGGCTTCAATAGTCGATTAGAAGATTTAGGTTACAAGAAATAACAAAAAGGAACGAGTTTACACCTTAAAAAGACATAAAAAGGTGTATTAATGGTGACACAAGCGCCATTAATAACACTCAAGTTTGAGAGATCTGCAAAGATTTGTCTAAGCGGTGGGTAGGACTGACATTACATGTTAAAATATGACAAGGAACATGCATGGGCAGAAATTTTTGCCACTCATGCATGTCAATAAAGAAAAACAAGACAAACATGTAAAGGTGGCAATTTTCGTTGACTTTGCACGTTAAAAACATAAAGATATGTAAGAGCGGTGTTTTCAACCGACTCTGCATATGAACACTCAAAACTTTTCTAACACCTTAAAATCAGTCAAAATTGATATTTCAACAGGCTCATAACTTAATCGATTTTTGTGAATCTCGAGTAATCAAGTTACGGGAATGTCATAAACCATTCTAAGATGTCAGATGACTTCGCATGAGGCCAAGAGGACTTGTCTCGATTTGCAAACTTAGAGTGTAGGCTATGGAACAGACAAGTTTTGTAGGGGTTGTCTACAAAAATGAGCGTAGCTAATTTTGAGAACAAGAGAATCAATCCCTAACTGCTTTCCTATGGATCTATTACATCAATATATATAATCTTTGAATCATATGATTCCTCTGCGTCAGCCAAAGAAGGTCACAAACTTCAAGGAAGAGCTGCAACGTGTGTACATGGATAGGTCAGACCTAAATGCGTAGAACACCTCTGCAAATGAATGGAATGATGTACGGATCTCAGGGAAGGTCGGCCATGAACCCAAAGATAATTAAATGATGTGTCATTAGGCTCCACAAGTCGAGGAATGCTCCACAAGTCTTCTTCTTTAGCTGATTATCAGAGACTGTCAGGATGCTCTGTTATGAGAAAATAGACGATCTTCTAATAGCGATAACTTTCTGGTAACTGATCCAAATGCTTTGAATTCTGGATATTATGTAGATGAACATGTCTAGATGTTAAGTCCAACTCCGCACTGAAATGTGATTGTGGTAGAATGCGGACCAAAATACAGAAACTGCTACTAACTGAACTGAACTAGAAAATGAAAGGAAATAAACTAAACTGCAAACAAACTAAAATGCAAATGTTTTTAGTTGATGCAAGATTACTCTTGAACCAGGGATGCTCCTGCATCATACATCCCGGGTTATAAAAAAAGTGAGTCCCTCACTTTGTTGGGGCTAGGGGAGAACCAAGACGGTCCACCTCAGCCTGGGAAATCCATGATAAATCTTCTTCCAATCTACCTTTCCACTTTACAAGGTATTCTTTGTATTGTCTTCCTCTGGTGCTGCGTCCAACTCTACTATCCAAAATGTCTTCAACCTGCTCTAGTGCTTGTTGTGGTAACTGCTTCTTCTAATCCTCTTCCATGCTGTCACTGAACTCTGCTTCATGATACTGATATAGGTTTGGAATACTAAAAATAGGTGATATGCCCAATGTCTTCAGTAACTCCACTTCATATGCATTTCTTGAAACAAATTTTCTGAGTATTCTACAAGGTCCAAACTTCTTCATCTTCAACTTACTATATGTCCCAAATGGAAATATTTCTTATCTCAAGTATACCATCACTTCATCTCCTACTGCAAATTTTTTGTCTTCTCTTCTCATCTGCTTGCTCCTTATATTTGTTGTTCATATCTTCTAAATGCCTCTTTACTTGATTATGCACTATCTTCATGTGATTTGCAAATTCTTTTGCTTATGCACTTCTCTTTTCTTCTCTACCCATGTCTATTAGTTCTGTCGCTCCTCTAGGATTCACTCCAGTAACAATCTCAAAAGGTGTTCTTCCGATACTCCTATTTACTGAATTATTGTATGCAAACTCTGCCTATGAAAGAATCAAATCCCAACTTCTTGTCTTCTCTCCCACCAAACATCTCAACAAGTTTCCTAAACTCCTATTCACTACCTCTGTCTATCCATCAGTTTGTGGATGAAATGTTGAATTGAACTTCAAATCTATCTTCATCTTGTTCCAAAGTGTCTTCCAAAAATATCCAAGAAATCTAGCATCTCTATCTAAAATTATTCTCTTAGGTAATCCAAGCAATCTTACAGTCTCCTTGAAAAATAGGTCTGCTACATGCACTGCATTAGTTGTCTTCTTACAAGGTATGAAATGAGCCATCTTTGAAAATCTGCTTACCACTACAAATATTGAATCATGTCCTCTCTATGTCCTAGGCAATCCCATTACAAAATCCATGCTTATGTCTTCCCAAGGTCTCCCCAATACTGTCAAAGGTTTATACAATCTAGTATTTTGACTACTCCCTTGTGCAACTTGACAAAATCTACAACTCTGCACAAATTTTCTAACATCCTTATGTATCTGAGGCCAAAAGTAATTTTTGCTCACCAAAGCTACTATCTTATTAATGCCAAAATGTCTTGTCAATCCACCACTATGTTTCTTCTTGATCAAATTATCTCTCATTGAACTTCTAGGTATGCACAACTGACTTCCTCTGAACAACATATCATCTTGAATGAAATAGTCCAACCATTTACTCCTATCTGTCACAACAGTTTCCTTACCTGCTTTCCAAGGTTTCGCAAAATCATTGTCTCCCTCATACATGTTCTTCAATTCATCGAATTCCAACACTTCAACTCTCATCTCTGTCAACAAGTTTATTCTCCTACTCAATGCATCAACAACTTTGTTTGATTTTCCACTCCTATGCTTCAACATGAAAGTATAAATCTGCATGAACTCTACCCATCTCAAATGTCTCTGATTCAATTTTCCTTGACTGTTTGAATACTGCAAAGCTTGATGATTTGTATACAACATAAACTCCTTAGGCAACAAATAATGTCTACACTTCTTCAAGGCTTGAATTATAGTATAGAACTCTTGATCATAAACTGAATATCTCCTTCTTGCATCATTCAACTTCTCGCTGAAATATGCTACAGGTCTACCTTCTTGACTTAACACTGCTCCAATTGTACTCCCACTTGCATCACAATCTACTTGAAATACCTTATTGAAATCCAGTAATGCTAAGACAGGTTGCTTTGTCACTTTATGCTTCAACAGCTCAAAACTTTTATCTGTTCCTAATGTCCACTTAAAGTCTTTTCTGTCACTTCTCATTGTCTCTGTCATAGGGTTACAAACTGAACTAAAATTTCTAATGAAATTACGATAGAAACTAGCCAATCCATGAAATGATCTAACCTCTCCAACGCTCTCCGATGTAGGTCATTCAACAATTGCTCTTACCTTCTCAGGGTCCATCTTCAATCCTTCCGTAGAAATCACAAATCCCAAATGCACTAATTCTTCCTTCATGAAACTACACTTCTTGATGTTTATCAGCAATTGCTCTTCTCTCAACCTCTACAATACTTGTCTAAGGTGCTGCAAATGTTCTTCTTTTGTCCTACTGAAAATCAAAATATCATCCAAGTATACAATTACAAAATTACCCAAGAATTTCTTTAAGACTTCATTTATCAATCTTATGAAAGTACTCAGTGCATTTGCCAATCCAAAAGGCATCACTAACCACTCATACAATCCTTCATTTATCTTAAAAGTAGTCTTCCATTCATCTCCTTCTCTGATTCTAATATGATGGTATCCACTCTTTAAATCTATCTTTGTGAAATATCTTGCTCCACTCAAACAATCCATAATATCATTCATCCTAGGTAAAGGAAATCTATACCTAACTATGATCTTGTTTATTGCTCTAGAGTCAATACGCATTCTCCACTCTCCATCCTTCTTAGGTGCTAACACTGCAGGTATTGCACAAGGACTCAAACTTTCTCTGATCAAACCTTTCCTCAACAATTCTTGTATTTGTCTATTCAATTCTTCATTCTCTGTCGGTGTCATTCTATGTGCTACTTTATTAGGAAAACTAGCTCCTGGTATAAGATCCATGTGATGACTTATACTCTTGATTGGTGGCAATCCTTCAGGTACATTGTTTGATATGATGTCTTCATACTCTGTTAGCAACTCTCTTATCTCCTCTGGTTGTGATTCTTTAGTCTCCAATGTTTTAGGCTTCTTAGGAATCAAAGCATAACACATATTCTCATGTCCAAACCATCCAGAAATTTTCTTCCATGTACCAAACAGATTCTAGCATTTCCACATACTTCATTCTTAGGATCATCTTCCAAAGGAATCAAGTTAATTCTCTTCCCATTTGATGTTATTGTGTATGTATTCTTTCTCCCATCATGTATAGCTTTTCTATCATACTGCCAAGGTCTACCCAACAAGATATGACATACATCTATAGGCATAATATCACACAAGACTTCATCCTGAAAAGATCCAATATGAAATTTCACCAAACATTGTTCACTCACCAGTACCTTATGATCATCCTAAATCCATGCTATCTAATAGGGCTTAGGGTGTTTCAATCTTTCCAATTTCAAATTAGTCACCATCTCCTCTCAAACTAAGTTATCTGAACTACCACTATCAATAACAACTCTACAACATTTACCTTCTGATTTGCATCTGGTTTTGAAAAAACTCTTCCTTTATGGTGGTTCTTCATTTGTCTCTACTTGACATAGTGCTCTCCTCATCACCAATGATTTTCCTTTCTTCGGTTTACCGACTGAACTAGGTGATCCAATAGGTTCTTCTTCCACATAGGCTGCTCTTCCATTATTTTCTGTTCTCTTTCTTGTACTCCCTTGATTACACTCAAATGCTCCATGTCCTTCACCTCCACACTTGAAACAAGTGCCTCTGAATGTTCTATTATCAAACCCTCTTCCTTCTCTTCTGTATCCTTCATTCCAGTATGCACTAGGGTTTCCTCTCTGGTAAAAGTTTCTATCATCTCTCCAGTAAGCATTATTATCTCTGTCATCCTCCTTGAATGGGCTGTCAGGCTTGTTCTGCTCCGCAAATGATCTATCTCCTCTAGAAAATGTTCTACCTCTCTAAATTTACCTCCTCTGCCTCTCTGTCTCTAATCATGTCTCTTATTCAGCTTTTCTTCAACTTTTGGGGCAAACTAATATGCTTCCTCCAAAGATGTCATCATTACCAAACTTAGTTCTTCTTGAATGTTCAATCTCAGTCCATTGATGTATCTAGCCACTTTCTCTTTGCTTTCTTCACTATGTCCTATTCTTATAATTATCTTATGAAATTCTTTAGAATACTTCACAGATTTCTCCTTTTGTCTCAGGTTCCGCAATATCTTCAACAGTTCTAGCTCATAGTCAGCAAGTATAAACTGATTCCTCAATTTTGTCACTATTCTATCCCACTTTGTAATCTTTTCTTTTCCTCTTCTATTTCTATCCAATTGAGCTTCTTTCCACCATATAGCAGCATGTCCTTTTAACTTTGTCTTTGCGAATTTCACCTTCTCCAGATCTTCAAACTCTTCATATTCAAAGTATTCTTCCATGTCATTTATCCAGTCAATCAACTCTTCAAGGTTTAAATTACCAATGTAGTTCGACACATCAACTCTAGGTCTCTTTCCAATCTTTGAAATAGCTCGCAACATCTTTACTTGAACTAATTTTTCTTCTTCATCACCTCGTAGGGTTTCATCAATTTGTTCAACAAATTGAAATTCTTCTTCATCGTCGCTTTCAACATTAGGTCTAGGTGTCAATCCTCTTCAGCTATCTTCTTCAACAGCATTCGATCAAATTTGCATCATTTTCACCATTTCCATCATCTCATCCATTCTACCAACCATTGTTCTAACATCAATAACTCTCCTCGGTGGGATCTTCCTAGGATCAAGTGCAAACTGCATCAAGTTCAGCGATCGGGCTATAAGTGACAACTGCCTCACAATCGATGATCAGTTGTGACACAAGTAACCTACCTCAATTCAATGATCTGTCCACAACAAGACCTTATGGAATTCCTTCGTCAACTTCACTCAATTCATTCCCAAAGATTCAAACTTTAGCTCTGATACCACTTAGTGCAGTCATGATAGGAGGGTTCACAGAATGAACTATCCAGGCTATGCAACAAGAGTAAACACAACAAAAATAACTCAAATATATGAAACAAACATAGATTCAGTCATTCAGTATATCATAGAATTCAAATACAATCTGGCCAGCATTATGCGGGCTTACAATTGAGGCTCAAAGGCCTGATTATAGAATATCAAAATATGCGCAAGATATGGCCTTGAAGCTCCTTCACACAAAATCTAAACTAAGAATTATGAATCAATCGCTAACTGCTTTCCTAGGGATCTATTACATCAATCTCTATCATCTCCGGATCATAAGATTCCTTCGTGTCGACCAAGGAAGGTCACAAACTTCAAGGAAGAGTTGTAACGTGTGTACATGAATAGGTCAGACCTAAATGCGTAGAACAACTCTACAAATGAATGGAATGATGTGCAGATCTCGGGGAAGGTCGGCCACGAACCCAAAGATCATTGAATGATGTGTCATTAGGCTCCACAAGTCGAGGAATGCTCCGCAAGTCTTCTCCTTTAGTTAATTATCAGAGACTGTTAGGATGCTCTATTCTGAGAAAACAATCAATCTTCTGATGGTGATAACTTTCTGCTAATTGATCCAAATGCTCTGAATTCTTGATATGATGTAGATGAACATGTCTAGATGTTAAGTCCATCTCCGTAAGGTCTAAAATGTGACTGCAGTAGAATGTGCACCAAAATAAAAAACTGCTACTGACTGAACTAGAAAATGAAAAGAAACAAATTGAACTGCAAACAAACTAAAATACAAATATTTTTGGTTGATGCAAAATTGCTCTTGAACTAGGGATGCTCCTGCATCATGATATACAGGGAAAGGTGCCATTGTATCCATAAATGGCGTCGTTGCTTAAGGAAATAACGCTATTGCATGAGGAAATAGTGCCGGACTTGTAAAAAAACAATCCTAAAACACCAAGGACTCACAAAAATGTTAGTTTTTGGACCTTGTGGGTCCCACCAAGCATGCCAATGTAGTCTATGGAAATCAAAATAAAAGAAAAACATAAACAAATGCAACAAAACAAGTTTTATACCTTCAAATGTGACCCACAAACTCAAGATATAGGGTGGAGAGTGTTGCACCCAAACACTCTAGCTTTACCCAAGATGATCAAACGCAATGTGAAAAGCTCTCAATCTATGCAAATCACTAAATAAAACTAGCTCAAGAGGAGAGATTTTGGCATGATAATTTTGCTCAATTTGTGGATAATAAAATGGCTTGAGGGATGGTGTATTTATAGGTTTTTTGAGAGAGGATTTGATAAAGGGTGGAGATTGATTTGGGAGATCAAGGATTGTGAATACATGTGATGTAGAGGGCCTAGATTTAATCTAAAAAAATGGAAGGTTGTGAATAAAGATGGATTTTAAATTCATCTTGGGAAAGGGGTGAATTAAATGAGGTTGAGTGAGATACATGGGGAAGAGAAAATGAATTAAAAAATTTATTTGGGGAAGAGTAGAAATAAATGGGTTATGATATGTGTAAGGGGTGCAAGAGATATTAAATGAGATGTATGACGTGTGTATAAAAAAATGATTTATGAGGTATATTTATCAATTTTTTATTTGGAGGATGTGGGAAAGGGTGTTAAACTAGGTTTGGCCATTTTAATGAGGGTAATTAACCTAATTAATATGGCTAGAAGAAATTAGAGAATGAGTTAATGAGGTGTTAAGATTAATTAAATAATGTTTTATTTAATTAATCTTAGGTCTAGGGTCATTTAGGTTAGACTAGGTAATTAAATAATTGATATTTAGGGATAGGGAAATTCGTAGGTTAAATTAATTAAATAAACATGATTTATTTAATTAATTAGGTTTGGGAAAAAGGGAAATTAATCAAATAAATATTTGCATATTTATTTAATTAATTGGTTAAGTTAGACTATTGAATTAATCAAATTAATCCAATTTTAAAAGATGAAATGATGGGAAACCAAGTGTTAAAAGACAATTAATTAAATAAAAATTTAATTAATTGTTTGGAAGGGGAATTGATGTGTTTAATCAGTTATATGTGAAGACATTTTTAGGTGTCTACAATACTTATTTTGTTGTCCATTTAGTCGAGGAAGAGAAAGCTTGTATTATTATCATTTTAGCAAGCAATCATGTGATTTAGGCATGATAAATCTATTAAGTTGTGCAATGTATACATTAATGGAGGAGGATTTCTTAGCATAGACTCCTTTTACATAAAATAGTTTTAGTTATAACTATTTAATTTGTAAGAATATATACATTTCTTTGTTGTACTTAAATGTAATCATGTTTTCTAATGGTAATACAACATAGAAATCTTAGATCTAAACTTTATAAGAAATGTCTCTCAATAAATCCAACAAAAGATTATAAGAAGTGTATATATACAACAAATATTTATTCCTTTTCTTTCTTAATGTCAATCTTCTAATCACACACTGAAATTAATACAAGAATTACTGTAAATATGTAAATTGAAAGAAGTGATTTAAGCAACAAACCTGCAATAAAACAAATCTACAAATAGTTTATGTACTGTGTTTATATAAATAATATTTTGATAGTTAAATGCTAAAAGGAACATATCTTAACGGATCACTGTTGCTGTGTAAAGCTCACATTTTTTTTGGAATGCAAGTAGAATAAAATAAAAACAAAACTAAGCATCTCCTGCGCTTGGGGCTACTGTCTTGAGGGCTCAGCCTGGGAGCCGTGGCCCTGCTAGGCCCTAAGCCCGCAAGAATCTAGTTTTCCTTCTTTTCACTTGCTTGTAAAATATGATTTTAGGGCTTCGTATTTGAAATGTAAGCAAATTGTTATTTGTTATTATTTATTTAAGTATATGATCGAACCTCCCCTTTATAAACATAAATACATGAACTATGTTTTAAATAAGGGTAATCTTAGTGTGAATAAATGTTTGAAGGCTTTATTTCTTAAAATAAAGGTAATCTTAGTGTCAATAGATTTTTTGAAGCCTTTATTTCTTTATATTTATATATTTATGTTTATATATAGGTTTTAATATTTATTTTTCGAATATATAAGTAGAATAAATGTTATGTCATGCATGGGGTGTTATGTTGTGATCATATAAACAATTAATTAGAGTCAATTTTTATAATTAGAGTTGATATTGAATATTGAAATTTATGTTAATAACTTCATTAAAAATCGTAAATAATAATGATAATGTATAAGTATATATATTTACTTCTCTTTTCAAGTGAAAACAAAACTATGAGTTATTGAAATGATGAATGGTTCAAAAGTAAAATAAAAAGTTGCATATAAATATAAAGCAATGTAGATGAAGTAAACCAATTGTTAGATAAAAATTTAAAATTTATGTGTCCATGTACTAATTTAAATAATTCTAAATTATCTAGCTCCTCTTTGTTTTTTTAATAAGTGTATTGAGGATATCTATCCTAGTGTTTTATGCATTTTGCCATGTGTCCTCTTTGCATCAGTTGGCCTCTTATCACATGTTCATGAAGATGGCTTGTATGCATGATAGCAATAAGTTTCTTCAGTACAAACTTCTTTTTTTTTTAAGTCTTGACCTAGATTGAGTTCTATAATTTGTTTTTGTGGGCATGACATATATGAACTTGTTTACAATACATTTTAAGATGTGTATTTAGGATAGTGCCTGACATAAGACAATTAACAATTACATTATATGTATAATAGTAATACTTTTTTTTTGTAATGTAGCAAAATTTAATCATATTCTATTGAAAAAAGATATTATTTGTAATAGAAGGGACATGTTGGAAAAAAGATATGAAATTTGTAAAGATGCAATTGTAATTTCACTACTATATGTATATAATTTAAAAAAACTTAAATATGCCTATTAGAAAATTATTTTAATAAATTTACAAAATTTAAATGTAATTAAGAAATTAAAAGATTATTCTATTAATTTCTTAATTACATTTAAAATTTTTAAATTTATTAAATTAATTTATCTTTTGTCTATATAAGTAAGTTTAAATTTAAAAGATTACTCTATTAATTTCTTAATTACATTTAAATTTTTTAAATTAAATTGTCTTTTGTATATATAAGTAAGTTTAAATTTCTAAATATTATTTTATATAAATTACAATTGGAATAACCATAACACCTCTTTCCTATGTAAGTGCCAGTGTCTCTCGGAACTTAAAACGAGTCACGAGTTTTAGGAAGTGTGAAAGACGGGATGACAGATTTCCGCGTCTTGAGCCCACAAAATTCTTGAGTAACCTTCACGCTACTCAAAAAGTCTTTGTTTTCATAAACAGACAAAAGATTCCACGTATTTATAACTGTTTTTGACTCCCGTTAAACCTCCCCCATATGTCTCGTCAATGTTTTATCATTTGTTTTTGCCTTGGAATCCTTCACTTGTCCGAAATCAAGATCCCTCTTTATTTCTTCTCTCTTTGTTCGGTACAGTTTAATTCAATGGAAATGGCTTCCTCTTCCACACCCAGGCAAAATCAAACCGAACCAGAAAACGCTTTTGATGAGCTTGCACCTTATTCTGCACCCAAATCTACAGAGCCGTGGGACATATTTATTAATCATTGTGGACGTGATGTGAAACATACATTAGCCACTACCATCTACGATAAACTTCATTCCATGGGATTCCATGTTTTTCTAGATCTGGAAGCCCTTCAAGCCGGGGATTCTATTCCGGCAGAATTACAACACGCCATAACTAGTACTACCTTTCACATCGCCATTTTTTCTCCCAGCTATGCCCAATCCCCTTGGTGTTTGGCTGAGCTTTCTTTCATGCTCAAAACTGGTGCAAAATTCGTCCCCATTTTCTATCATGTTGAGCCCTCTGATCTCAGATGGATTGAGCAAGGAAAAGGAATATATGCCCATGCATTTTCCGAGCATGAAAAGAAGGGAAGATACACACCAGAAAAGCTTGATGAGTGGAAAGTGGCACTCCGCAACAGCTCATTCCAATCCGGCTGCACAGTCAACAACAATAAGTATGTATTATTATCTCTATTTCTTTGATAGTCAAGTGTTACATCTCATCCATTGTTTCTGTTCCGTTGACATAAGTATTTAAGCAGTACGGTGTGTTCTGTTTTGATTTTTGTTTTCGGTTTCAAATATTTAGGGATGAGGCCACAGTTTTGAAAAATATTGTGAATTTTGCATTCCAAATCATGAAAATCGTTTGAGCTCTCATCGGACGCTCATCGTTTTGGATGACGTGGACCACATCGACCATCTGAATGCTCTCTTGCCAAATAAAGACAACCTTGGATCCCAAAGTCTGGTTATTGTAACTACCCGGGAAGTGGGTGTCCTTATATCATGGGGTCTCTCCTGCATTTATAAAATGCCAGGACTTAACATGCCACATGCCGAGCAGCTATTCTGCTGTCATGCTTTCTTGCAACCCTCTCCACCCGCTGGATTTGAAACTCTGGTTCAAAAGTTCTTGAAGGCTTGCAATGGTTTGCCTCTGTCACTGAAGGTATTAGGGGCACAGTTATATGGCAGAAAGTCCAAAGATTACTGGAAATCCCAATTAGATAAAATCTTAAGAATATTGCCTGTCGAAATTAAACAAAGGCTACAAGTTAGCTACGATGCGCTCGATGAAGAAGAGAGAGAGATGTTCTTGGATGTAGCTTGTTTTCTCATTGGAGAAAAGAAAAGCACGGCTACAGCAGTGTGGGATGGATCGGGTTGGAGTGGTCTGCACGGCTTAGAAACACTCCTGAACAAGTGTCTTGTAGAGCTGGACGAAGTGGAAAAAAGAATAAGGATGCATGATCACCTCAGGGATATGGGAAGAGAGATTGCAAGTAGACACTCACCATATCGTCTTTGGTTTCCAGGGCAGATTGTTAGCATGAAGAAACATTCCACGGTGAGATTACTATTGGTACCCCTATTCTGCATTTTCGGTAGATGCAAATAATTAGATGAATAGAGGGATGATTTCTTATTTTCGTTAATCATTTATAATTGATGGCGTTAAAAACTAGCTTGTCTTTCTGTCTGCCTCTGCTTTCAGTGAGTTTGATTGAAACACTCTGTATGTCTGAATTTTGTATTCAGGAAAGACAGCTGATTCGAGGGATACAACCTGCGGGTGCTTTTGTGGCTTTCAAAGAGTACACGCATCAGATAATGGGAAACTCAAGCAGAAGATCTAGACGCCTTAGATTCTCAAATGGATTACAAATTCTTTCCGTGAAAGGAAATGAGTTTACTGAAGAATTTGCATCATTATCAGAAAACCTTGTGTGGCTTCGTTGGAAAGGTTTTCCCCTAAGAAATCTTCCTTCATGGCTTACATTAAAAAATTTAAGTGTTTTAGAGCTTCATAAAGCAGATGAGTTGGAAGAATTGTGGCAGGACAATGCGGATGTAAGTATTTTTCTTTGTGGTTCAACAAGATTACTTCAGAATTTATTTATAA
This sequence comes from Cunninghamia lanceolata, assembly GCA_027924645.1. Taxonomy (NCBI): domain Eukaryota; kingdom Viridiplantae; phylum Streptophyta; class Pinopsida; order Cupressales; family Cupressaceae; genus Cunninghamia; species Cunninghamia lanceolata. Next base: position 3,027,182 of record BSBN01000463.1, on the reverse strand, counting down.
TTCATGCTTTTCTGAATTGAATATAATAATGATTCCCTGCAGCCTCCCTTGCAATTGAGAGAACTTATTTTAATGGGTTGCCGAAAATTGCAATGGCTTCCAAGCTCAATAAGACGTCTTCAGTACCTGAAAAGGCTTGTCATTCACAGTTTTAATGGTAGCAGGTTATCAGAAGAGTTCTGTGGTCTCCAATTGCTGGAGTATTTGGGCTTACACTCTCCACTGCTATCTTCCCTACCTGCTGGTTTTGGTAATTTAGTAAATTTGCGGATTATAAATCTATTGCGTTGCAAAAAGTTGAGCAGGTTGCCTGATTCTTTCAGTCAGCTGATACATCTGGAAGAGTTAAATTTAGGAGATTGTGAAATGCTCTCTTCACTACCGGTTGGATTTGGCAATTTAATAAACTTGCGTGATATAGTTTTTTCTAAATGCAAACAGTTGAGCAGGTTGCCTGATTCTTTTAGTCAGCTGATTCACCTGGAAGTTTTAAGTTTATCAGGTTGTCAAATGCTCTCTTCACTACCGGTTGGATTTGGCAATTTAATAAACTTGCGTGGTATCGATTTTTTTAAATGCAAACAGTTGAGCATGTTGCCTGATTCTTTTAGTCAGCTGATTCACCTGGAGCATTTAAATTTATCAGGTTGTGAAATGCTCTCTTCACTACCTGTTGGTTTTGGCAATTTAATAAACTTGCAAGGTATAAGTTTCTGGCATTGCAAACAGTTGAGCATGTTGCCTGATTCTTTCAGTCAGCTGATTCACCTAGAACATTTAAATTTAGCAGGTTGTGAAATGCTCTCTTCACTACCCGTTGATTTTGGCAATTTAATAAGTTTGAAGAATATAATTCTATGGCGTTGCAAACAGTTGAGCACGTTGCCTGATTCTTTCAGTCAGTTGATACATCTGGAACAATTAACTTTAGCAGGTTGTGAAATGCTCTCTTCACTCCCTGCTGGTTTTGGCAATTTAATAAACTTGCGGACTATATCTCTATGGCATTGCAAACAGTTGAGCACGTTACCTGATTCTTTCAGTCAACTGATAAAGCTGGAGTTTTTAGTTTTAGCAGGTTGTGAAATGCTATCTTCACTACCTGCTAGTTTTGGCAATTTAATAGGCTTGAAGAATATAAATTTGGAATCTTGCATCCAGCTGAGAGCATTGCCAGATTCTTTTAAGCAGCTGATACACCTCGAAGATCTAAATTTATCAGGTTGTGCAAAGCTTAAATTAAGATTAGATATCCTGGAAAACATCAGGAAGCTCAAGGTTTTGAACCTTAAAGATTGCAAGGAACTGGAACATTTGCCTCATCAAATCATGAATCAGGCATCCTTCACTAAGTTATTTCTACGAGGTTGTATCAAGTTAAGAGGTGTACCGACTAACATTGGCGAACTGGGCAAGTTAGAGTTGCTAACAATTGAGACTCCGATGTGGAAAAGCTTGCAAACTTCTCTTGCAAACTTATCGTCATTGAAGAGCATTAAAATTTTAAGTTCTGAAAGTAAAATAGCTTTTAATGCCGGGGCTACTTCTTCACTTCAAACACTCAAGGAAGCAGACATTGAAGACTGTAAGCAATTCTCCAGGATATCAATTCCCAATGATTGTCTCCCCAACCTTGAAACTTTCATGGTTAAGATGAACCTCCACTTAATAGAGATAGAGATGCTGCCAGTGTCGCTCAAAATTCTAAAAATATGCTCTTGCAATTTGCTAAAGAACATCAGGTGTATTAGTGTTCTCATAAACCTTGAGGAACTGGCAATATGTGACTGTCCGCAGATAGAAGAACTCTCAAACTTTGCTGATTTGGCTTGGCTGAAGATATTTACAATGACGAATTGCCCCAAAGTTGAGAAAATAGAAGGTTTGGAACACGCCAAGTCACTGAAGATACTGAGCGCACAGAGCTGCTGGAAGTTGCCAGGTATACAGAGTTTGGAGAATGTGGAACAGCTGGATATGCTAGACCTCAAATGTGACACAATATCAGCGCTGAAACCTTGTATTCAGTCTATAAAGGTGAACGTGTTAAAAACTTTTAGAAGTTCGGAGTTTTTAGTGTTATGTAAATGTTCCTGTTTATATCTGAATGTTTTGCAAACAATACTATTTGCAGGAATGTCCAAGGAGTACAAGGATACAAGGTAGCGTGACCTGTTCGGTGAAGCCAATTATAAACTCTCTGGAGTTTCCTGATCTTGTGGTCAGAGAGGTAAAGGGGCCGTCTGATCTGGACAAGATTCTAGATGAGTGTGATTTAGATAATTTTTTGTTCTATGTGGAGGAAAAGGAGGAGAATAACGAGGAGAGGAAAGTGGTACATATATCATGTGTGCAAGGCTCTATAGTCGGAAAGGGCTTAGCCAAAGGATTCTTCAATGACAGATGCAACATTGATGGGAACTTTCAAGGAAAGAAAGGAATGGTAGTGATGGGCAAAGAAGAAAAAGTTGCGGAGGCCTTTTACCAATTATTGGAACTTCTGAAATAGTCGGCACGTACAGAAATGCCTTACAAGGTTTTGAAACAGGGTGCTTTTCTTAAAGTTTGGCGGATAGCTAATATAGTTTTAAGCTCTTTTGGATAAGGCTGCAAATATAGTAGTTGTTTTAGAGTAATAAAATTAAGTTTTATTTATTATTTATTAGTCCCACTCCTTGTGTTTGCATGGATTCTTTTGTTTTCAACATAATAGTTTTCTGCCTTGACCAGCATATGGTAAAATTTTGATTTCAAGAGCAATTTTTGTGTTATGTTCCATTTATTTTTTCCCATTGGGAGAGCTATTTACAATTTGTAAAAAATATGGGGAAAATCTTTTCTAATAGAAAATAGGGTAACTTCAATATTAAGCTGCTCCTTAATGTCTTGGGTTGTTTTTTGTAGGCAACATGCATGTTCCCCTTGTTGGGGATACGTGGTAGGGATCTCTTCTGCTTGGAGGCATGAGAACAAGGTGTGGACATTGATCACAACACTAATCTTTTCGATTTATAGAGTGGTCTATTATGGATATGCACATTGGCTTTGCATTTTTTAAGCTTTGTTTTTTCTTTGTTCACTCTTCAACATTTATATCACTAATCTTTGTTTGTTTGTCCTTTTAATTTATGCAGGTTTTCATATTTGGGACCTATTAGGAGTCAAGAATTGTGCTGAATTGTGCTTTAGTTGCACAAGATATTCTAAATTAGGAAGCTTTATATATTCATGATACAGAGTTGAATTAGAAGCAATACATTTAGATTTAATTTTACAAGCTTCTTTTCCCAAATTGTCTAGTAGAGAGCAAGCTTTACCTTCTACAATGGCACTGGAAGTAGCAAGAGCTAAAGGGAATTTTCCACTTTCACCCCCCCCAATCCCCTAATAAGATTTGTACCACAACATGTAGCTCTACCTGTTCAACAATCTACTCCTCAAATGCCCCCTATGCAAAGACCAGAAGACCCCCTTGCCACTTGCATTCTACCCATGACAACACCTGGTAGGGGCATTGGTTCAATAAAGCTTCTATCTAATCACCTCAAGGTATCTTTCTTAAATCTTCAGGAATCTTTTCACTTCAATATGAGTAATCTTCACCCTATTTTCTAGTTCATTTGTATTTTGTCTTGTGGTAGATTTCTTGTAAGCATTATAAATTTTATCCTATTTGTTACGGTTTCAAGACATAAACCTTTTAAACTTACGACCATCATGATAAATTTTGAGCTATATTTGATATGACTTGAGAATTATTTTTGACAATTTTAATTATGGTGCAACTATATATTTTAGGTTACAATCAACAACATTTGGTTGTGGGCCTATTACTAACAAGATTTTGTTGAGGAAAATAATGGATAAAGTTAAGGAAGTCAATGGCGAGACCAAGTTGGATGGCAAGGAATTTGCTTATGATGGAGAGGAGAGCATGTTTACTATTTCAGCTCTTTATGGACAAAACACTAAATGTACTATTTTTCTTGAGGAGGTAGCTAGGAAAATATTTCATGCAATGCATAGGTTGTATGCATTTTGCAAGTCATGTAATATTTCTTCTCTTTGACCAGCATTGTTATATTGGTAATGAGTTGTCATGCAAATCATGTATGTTTTCTTCTCTTAGAATGGTTCTGGTGTTGGTGACAAAGGAAGAAAGAAAATTAGAAGAGATGATAAAGTAGAGAGATTTAAGGTAGAGATCAATTTTGCTACAAAGATCTCAATAAAATCTCTTGAAACAGTTTCGTAAATTGGGATGTATATGAAAAATGCCAAGATGCAGGGTTTTGGACATAATTCTCAACCAAAATGTTGTGAGAACTTGTATGCAATTGTTTGGTTATAGGTTGAATGCCTATTCACATTTTAATTTTCTTGTAATTATATAGTTTTGGAACCAATATGGGGTTATTTATATTGCTTTTTGATTATTTTCTTTCTACAAGAACTATCTATTGGTGAGACTAAGTTTTTCATTGGAGCTTTACTTTATTCATTGATTTTGGAGGTGGTGTTCAAGGATATAAGAGATATCATGTTAGTTTCATGGCTTCATAGAGGGCCTCTCTCTAATATGTGTAAGCTGTGATTTTCTTAATATGTTTTACTATGGTTTAGATGATAAATATGTTTTGGATGTTGTTTCTCCCATTTTGGTTTCCTTAACTTCATTATTGTCATTACTGGGCTTTGCTTTGCTACCCATATTTTGTTTGTTATATTTTACACTCTTATCTTTCTTCTTATCAAATTTTTATACTCTTTGTTCTCTTATATGGTTCTCTATTTGAATTGGTTGAACTTGTCTTTGGGTTATTCTTGTATGCTTAGTTCATTTGATTTCTATGCTAGATATTAGAATTTTTTGAATCTCAAGTTAATTAGCCGATCAAATTTTGTTTAGTTGTAAGTAATTGGATTGTTTATTATGTGAGGAGCTGCTTTTTTTTTATAAAATAGTATAGTATTAGTTGAGGGCTTCATTTTATTAAATTAAAGTATTCTAATAAGTCATTTCTATTTTATAAATATTTGCAATTTTGTAGTTATTTTTATTAACCGAGGGTTTTCTTCCTCATCCTAAGGATGAATCATGGTGTATGATATGAAATACTCCCACAACATTTACATGGACTGTGGAAATATCATGTCTATTATTGTCCTTGCCTTTCTAGTTTATGGGTATCACTTGAAATTAATTAGTTTGGTTTCTTGATTTAACTTAGATCTACATTTATCTATTAGCCTTAAGTGATTTCATTTGTAACATTTGTCTTTAATGGTTATTTCTACCTAAGATTTGGTATTATGTTAAATAGTTATATTTCTCATTGTAGGAATCAATTATTTTAAACCTAAATTCTTGGTTGTGTGGGTATACCTAGCAAAAAATCCCCTTGCATTATGTTTTGATTGATGTCCATATTGTTCCGAGGCTCCTTTAGGGGACATGGATTTGAGGAGCATTCCTAATTTTTTCTTTGGTTGGGTTGCCAAAGCTTGGGGCTTCTCATTAAACCTTGCTTTTAGAATTCACCTCAAATATTTGTTACAAGATTGGTTCTTCATACAAGTTCAATTTTTTGATAAAGGCAACACATTCTTATGGTGTTTTAATGCATAGATAATTTTATTGAGAAAACTATTGTAACAACCCTCCATGTTGGCGATGAGAGTTGTGAGAGGCGTTAGATGGAAGTCACCAATGGAGAAGTAGTTATCATGACATCAAACTCAACTTGTATAACTTTCAAAATTAAGATGTCTTCACCATACAACTTTAACGTAAAATGATTTAATGTATTTGTTGCTTTTTTTAGAGGGAAGTCGTGGCCATGAGGTGGGTGAAAAATGTTTATGGCAGGAGGAAAATTTCTAGAGGACAGTTGGGAGAGGGCGTAGGATTCAAGCTAAGTCAGTTTTTTTATGATTATTTTATTGGCATCTCTTCCCCATGCCATACAATGGCTTTTGAAGTGGAGTTGGTGAGGTAGTTAATAAAAAGGAAAATATCTGAAAACAGGAAAAAATTGCTAGTAAAGAGAGGGACACGGTTTTTGGCAGAGGCACTACGATTTGGCGGGCGCTCTATTTTGAAAGAGAGAACAACAAAATATAGGGGACAATGAAATATATCATGAAGCATATCAAATTGCATGATTAGAGGTGCGTGGGAGGGGTGCGACCAGCATCTTCAGGCAAACACATCAAATTGCAAGATCTGAGGCAAGCTGAGGGGAGTGCGAAGTGAAAGAGGTATTTAACTCAATCTTTTGTTTTTCCAGCACAAAGACTAAACTATGTTTGTTGCTATTCCATTAAGCATAGAAAAACTAAAACCCCATTAGTGCCTTTCAAAAACTAAACTATGTTTTCCATGATTTCATTAAGCAAAGGAAAACTAAAACCCCATTATTGCCTTTCAAAACAAAATATTTTTGTTGCTATTTTATTAAGCATAGAAAACTAGAAACCCCCTTTGCTACGTTTGAGAAAGAAGTGCCAAAATAATTTCAATGCAAGATATTTTCATTCCCTCTTTCCTTGAATCGTTTTCTTCAGGTAGAACAATTTCTTTCTTTTCTGATTGATAAATGGGTGTTCAAAGATCATATGGTTTCTAAATTATCATTGTTGGTAAAAAGAAAATAGGGGTTTGATTTGTTTTAGAGAACATAGTGAGTGTAACCATACAAATAAACTAAGAAGTAATGATAGAGATTGAAGAGATCTTATCCCATGGAACCCTTTTGTTATTCGATGACCTCTATGATGAGATTTTCATTACAAATCTGCTTATAAAATCTGAGTGGTCTTTTATTTTAATCATTACAGTCATTTCTACTAAATCTCCAACCTTGGAAAAACCATCAACCTTGAGTAAAGAATGTTATGGCATTAAAATACCTTAGAAACATCTACCTATGTTTGTGCATTAAAATTGGTCACATAAACTCTAATTGGGCAAAATCTGCAACCCAAGGATCTAAAGGAACTACTGTAGGAGGGAAAATTAAGATCTCCGTTTTGTTAGTCTTTTTACATTTTCTTTTATTTTATGCTAAATATGGTAGCCAATATGCAAAATTTTGGCTGTGAGAAGACTCACAATGCCATTTGCCATACTTTTCATATTATGTCCATGCATTTCTGTGTGAAGAGTGACCAAATTGGGGTCACTGGAGTTATTACAAAACTGATCTAACTGGCATAGGGTTGTTTTTAATAAATTACTCTGTCGTCGAAAGTTTGGGTTTTGTAGATCATACTTTTCATCTTTACTATTTTAAATTTATACTTCAGTGTTCTAGTCATTTTGGATTCCTCATTGGTTAAATGGGATGAACTAGGTCTAGGCATTAGAGTGGTCGATTGGACTGGTTCTCTATGGGCCCAGGGCCCTCAAGTGGCTGCCAGGGGAACTAGTAGTAGAGTTATAGTAACAAGTGATAACTAAATAAAAAATTAGGGTAAAAACACTAATAAGATAATTAGTCCTTGTGCATGGCCTTGAGCGCTTGTAAAGGCTAAGGATGCAACGAGAACTATCCATCTGTGGGGCATCGAGTCATCCATTTGTGGGGCATGGATTCGGGCATGATTGAGTCTCCTAGTCTGCATGAAAGGAGTACTTGGTTCCGTGTGGTGCCATCCCTTCAAGCACGCATGATGACACTCCATCTGATTACACTCTAACTTATCTGGTACCTTAGTAGTCATGAGTAGTACCTGACTTATGACTTGGATGAGTATCTTTATGTATGACTTTGACTCTATGCATTATTTTCTGTGTCTGCTCCATGACTGATGTGAGTGTTGGCCATCCTATATTCCCTTGTTGTTCTTCTGTTTGGACCTTGTGACTACTTTTGAGCATGGTGGGGTGGTCTCATGAGTCCACATGGTTGGGAGACGTTGCCAACACCATTGGCGACTGACAAACATGTTATTGGAGTACTAGATTGGAGATGTTCTCTCTCTCTGTTACTTTATCATCTATTGTACTTATTCAGTTATTGTATATCATACTCATGGCTATGCCATTGTACTATATATTCTTTTATGTAATTGTACTCTCTTAAGAGAGAAGATGTAATCATGCAAGTTAATGAGAAGAAATGAGATGTTTCCTATTTGGTTTATAGATTCCGGTGTGGGTATCGGATCCGCTTGTACTATGATGCTTTTGGTTTCATATTTTTATTAGATATGGGATATAGGAACATTTAAATTAGTGTTTAAAATGAATGTAGTGTTTTCAATGTTTCACTAGAGGGTGAATTAGTCCTCTCTGTGGGTTGCACATTCGGCCATACTTGGCCATGAATGTTGTCAACATATCGAATCAACAATCGTATCTATGTATATTATCGATTTATGTTAAAAAAAATGACCTTGTCCCCTTTTGGATCTTATCCTTTAGGGTTATGTAGTGGGATATTACATCTAGCATCAGAGCACGGTTCACACACTGGGAGCTCTAGCGTACTTGAGCCTTCTATGTTTTGTTGTGTTTGGCGTGTGTGGCATGAGCTTGTTATATTGTTTTATAGTATGTTGTTATGCTTTCATGCCTTAGTATGGTGTATAGGTCATCCTTGTGATGGTCTATTTTGATGTGTTCTTTGTTTCCTTTAGCTTGCCTCCTAGGGGTAGAGCCAGAGGCAAAGTTAGAAGTATAGCCACTATTCTTTGACATAGCACCTGACATAATGCCGATCAGGGTAATCAGGGTAATTAGGGTAATCAGGGTGAGCGTTAGGAGGAATCGTGTGTTGAGAATCAAGCCGAAGGGCTCGGGGGTGCTCAGGTTTTAGCTCTTTTACAACAGATTATGGACCGATTAGGACCTCATCAGGAAGTATCTCATGAGGCAGAGTCACACCCTTCTCGTCGGGATGGTCAGAATGCTAGAGCTGAGCCTGACCATTCCCGTAGTCAAGATAATTTGAGAGCAGTTGTTGTGAGGGATAGGGTGGATGGAGACAGTGTTGCTACAACTCACATGAGGGATCTTCTTAGAGCTCATGCCCCTACTTTTGATGGTTCTTGTACAGGTACCGTGGCAGACACTTGGTTGATCGATCTCGTTTGATGCTTTGCTATGCATCCTTATAGTAGCAATACTAGAGCTCGATGTGCCATTATACATCTTAGAGGTTTTGCATCTACATGGTGGAGAGTAGAAGAATAGAAGCTTCATCTGGACATTGCTTCCATGTCATGGGGACTATTCTTAGAGAGGTTCTGTGCATGATTTCTTTCAGACTACTATCGACAGAGATGTGTTGATGAGTTCCATGAACTTCGTCAGTTGACTATGACAGTAGATCAGTATGAGCACCACTACTTTGAGCTTAAGTAGTATGCTAGCATTTTTATGATGAGCTGATGTTAGTACAACATTTCATCAGGGGCTTGAATGCCCGTATCAGTGGTGGTGTTCATGTGTTTAAGCTGAAGACCTTACAATTCACCATGGAGAAGGTGATGCTGATAGAGGAGAATTTGGCTAGAGGCTTTGGTGATCAGGCATGTGTTCAAATTGGTAGTGCCCCTTCTTCAGGATTAGTTACTCAGGGTACCCAATCTCAAGGAGATGGACCGTCTAGATCTCAGTCTGCACCTTCTAGACCCAGTCAACGATAGAGGCATAGGCCTGCTCAGTCTCAGCAGATTGGGCAGAGTCCTGGTACTCTGTTTTGTAGAGATCGGCTGCGTTATCGTTCTTGGAGTAGGCAGCAGAGTGGTTTGACATAGAGTTTTTAGAGTGCACAATAGTGTTCTAGGGGTGGTGGATCCCAGCAGTCATGTGTGCCATTTTTGGGCTGAGGTTTTAGCAAGGGTGGTTGTTATGCTTATGGGCAGCATGGTCATAGAGCTGTTCATTATCCTTAGAGATCAGTGGCTGTAGGTAGTTAGAGATCTAGGCTAATTCAAAGCCTATAGTAGGTGATGCTGGTAGATCACATAGAGTGTTTACGATGGTTGATAACTGTTAGGATAAACATCAGGGTACCGTGGTCGAGTATTCAGGTGTGTTATGTAGGTTACCACATCTATCTTGTTTGATTTAGGGGCTTCAGATTCTTTCATTTCTCCTTCTCTCGTGGAGCGTTGTGGACTCATGGTGGCAAGGAAATATGTTGGTTGGTAGGTTGAGTTAGCTACTGGATCCAAGGTGGCTGTAGACTCGCTCGTTTGTGGTTGTGTGTTGGATTTGGGCACCTTCACTACCACAGTGGATCTCCATGTGTTGCCTTTGGGGTCCTATGGGATTATTTTAGGCATGGATTGGTTGGAGACCCATCTGGCTAGTATAGATTATTGGCATAAGTCGGTTCAGTGTGTAGATGATGTTGGTGAGCATGTTGAGTTAGTTAGGGTTCAGAGACACATTTCTCTCTGTGTGATTTCAGCTATGCAGCTGAAGCGTGTCATGCAGTAAGGTTGTTAGATGTTTGCTATTTCAGTTAGTGACCTTGCTGAGGGTGGGATTCAGGAGTTATCTCTTGATGATGATCCTATTCTTTAGGAGTTTGTAGATGTATTTCTGAGTGATATTCCAGGTATGCTACCTAAGTGCGACATAGACTTCCATATTGATCTCATTCCTGGTGTGGAGCCTATTTCTTGGGCACCGTATCGCATGACTACTCAGGAGTTGAGTGACTTGTAGTTGTAGTTAGAGGAGTTACTAGAGAATGGTTTCATTCATCCTAGTGTATCCCCTTGGGGAGTACCTGTCATCTTCAGGAAGAAGAAGGACAGATCTCTTTACTTGTGCATTGATTATCGCTAGTTGAACAAAGTGACGATGAAGAATCGTTACCCATTACCTTGGATAGATGATTTGTTTGATCAGATGAGGGGAGCCAAGGTGTTCTCCAAGATAGATCTGAAGTTAGGATACCATTAGCTTCACATTCATGAGATAGACATTTATTGGATGACATTTCATACACGCTATTGGCATTATGAGTTTACGGTTGTCCCTTCCGGGTTGACCAATGCTCCATCAGTTTTTATGAGTTTTATGAATGGGGTGTTTTGCAACTATCTTGACGGGTTTGTTATTATGTTCCTTGATGATATTTTGATTTATTCAAGGACTATGGAGGAGCATAAAGGCCATTTGCAGCAAGTGTTGTAGTGCTTGCGAGATAATCAGCTGTTTGGCAATTTGGCCAAGTGTGAGTTCTTCTAGATTGAGGTGAGATATTTGGGCCATATCATCTTAGGAGAAAGTATCTTAGTGGATTTTTCTAAGATTCAAGCCATTGTGGATTGGCCAATGCCAACGAATGTGGTTGAGGTTCACAGTTTCATGGGATTGGTAAGTTACTATCACTAATTTGTGAGAGATTTCTCTCAGGTTGCCCATCCCATCACTTCTCTTCAGCGGAAAGGGAAGAAGTTTGTGTGGTCAGATCAGTTTGAGTAAACTTTTTAGGCTCTTAAGGAGTGGTTGACCAGTGCACCTATCCTGGTAGTGCCAAATCCTACAGGTGATTTTGTAGTGTGCACCGATGCTTCGTTGGAGGGTGTGGGGCAGTTCTTATGCAGGAGGGATGAGTGATTGCATATGAGTCCCGTAAGCTCAAGGATCATGAGATGAACTACTCCACCCACAATTTGGAGTTAGCAGCTATCATCCATGCACTTGTGCATTGGAGACATTTCCTCTTGGGACATTAGTTTGAGTTGCATAGTGACCATCGTAGTTTGCAGTATATCTTCACTTAGCCAAATTTGAATGCTCAGAAACACCATTGGATGGAGTTCCTCTGTGAATATGACTTCAAGGTTTGTTACATTCACAATAAGGAGAATGTTGTTGCAGATGCCTTGAGTATGAGGAGACACGAGATTTTAGTTTTGTCTCTTGGAGTGGATTTACAGAGCCGTATTTTGGAGTCACTTCCTAGTGATACTTGGTATCAGGATGTTAGAGTGGAGATTGAGTCTAGGAGAGACCTTGAGGCCAGGTTTGCAGGTTTCTCTCTCAAGTCTCATGGACTTTTGCAACATCTTGGTCATATTTATGTTCCAGATTTTGGTGATCTTCATTCCTTGGTTTTGTTAGAGGCCCATCATGCACCCTATTTAGCTCATCCGGGTGTCACGAAGATGCATGTCGACATTCGATAGTTGTATCATTAGATAGGTTTGCAGCATGATATTGCCGATTTTGTGGCTTGGTGTCTTGAATACTGGCGGGTGAAGGTAGAACACCAGCACCTAGTAGGACTATTGCAGCCTCATTCCATCCCTAGATGGAAGTGGAATACGATATCTCTGTTGGCAAGAGACGTTGCTAGGCATGATAAGTGTTGTCATTAATGGCAATTAAGTCTCTCTACACATCTGCATTGCATAATTTGCCCTTACCAGAAATCAAATTGAAGACTTGTCTAAGTCTGAGTACTTAGGAACAAAACAAGAGACAGGGTCCAGTATCTTGGTCTAGGTCTCTCTAGTGGAAAGTCATAACTTGCTGCGAATCTGAGGTAGTCATGAGTATTGTTAATACAATCTAAATCTAGAGTTGTGGCCTCTAGTGATAATGGATTCAAAAGTTATTAACTTCTAAGTATCGGGCTAACAGTTTGATAGAGCAGGTAGAAGAAGAACAGGTGACCTTGTAAATGATCTTGGTTCCAGATGTATGGAAGTTGTTTATTGGGCAAGTAGTGATGACCAGTGATAGTGGCCAACCTGTTTGATGATTTGTGAGTGCAAGCTTTTGGTCCATGTCTCAAGTTATGCATAGATCTAGCTGACAGAGTAGAGTATTCAATAAAGCTCCAAGCATTCTTGAAGCTGACTGGAAAGTGATCAAAGATCAGGATGCGGATATATATAGCCGATGGATATGGATGATTTTGGTGTGTGTGTGTTGCGACTATGGTGTAATTGTGAAAGGAGCAGAGATCAAAAAGTTTAGATGTTAACAGAGCAGTAAGAGGAGCAGAGTAAGGATGAAGTGTGTCAAGTTAGTTTTCTATGCTTAACCGGAACTAAACTCCAGCATTGATAAATGCTAAATATCAGTTCAAACTTATTATAGTTCTCTTTCTGTAGGTAGTGACCCTTGTTTTGAGTAGTGAGCTCTGGGCAGTGAGCCTGAATGCATGTGCATTCCCCATTGTAATGCTTTTAACAGAGTATAATCTTTGTGGGTTAACCCCCACCATGGTTTTTCCCTTAACCGGGTTTCCATGTCAAAAATCTTGGTGTCAAGTGTGTTATTTATGTTTCTACTCATGTGTTATTGATTGATGCTGAAATGTTTACATCACTAATTTGATTATATGTTGTAAAGGAAAATTAAAGGTAGAAAGTTTAAATTGTGGGACAACTGATTCATCCCCCCTCTCAGTTGTTTGGACCTAATCCAACAATTGGTATCAGAGCCAAGTTCCTTGAAAAAGTTTTAACAGCTTAAGGAAGATATGGGAAGACAATTAAATGGATGAATATAACCTTCTAGAACAACTTAATCTCACTCTAGACGATCTTGAGCAGTCCAAGACAGAAGTCCAACAGCTACAAGATAACCTCAAAAAGGTTGAAGATTTCATTGAAATTTTAAAAGGAAAATTGAGCAAATCCAATGCAAAAGGAGAGAAGCAATCTCTTCAACTGGGAAATCATTATGAAGACAAGTCCCTAAAAGAGAAGACAAAGGAATGTGGAAAGTTAGCTAAAGAAGTAGTTGTCCTAAAACATGATATGGAATATGGGGCGATGAGACTAACCAAGGAAATTGAAGATAGGAAGAAAACTGAAGAAGAGATTAATCAAAATGTGAAAGAGAGAACTGAAGAATGCTGCAGATTGGATGGAATAGTTGGTCTCCTAGAATCTAATCTACAAGAAAGTAGAAACAATGAAAGAGAACTTGAGAGACAAATTATCACTCTTCTGGACATGACCTAGAAATTGCAAATGAGTATAAGGAGAAGTTCAAGATAAGCTCAACTAAACTTGATGCACTAATTGAAGGACAGAAAAAGGATGATGACAAGCATGATCTTGGATATGAGAAAGGTGAAAGCTCTAGATCCGGACAAAGAAATCTTCAACCAAGGAATGGGAGAAATAGAACTAGAAAACCTCCGGTAAGACAACCTAATGCTTAAAGATATCATCATTCACTGGAAATTGTTTCAATTGCAATAAATTTGCTCATCAAGCTACTCAGTGTAGAAGCAGAGTAAATCAAAATGGTCCATCCTTCTCTAGTCAATGCTTCAGGTGTAAGAGGTATGGTCATAGATCTAATGAATGCAGAAGAATGATAATGAATAATGCTAGCAATAGAGGAATTGACAATTCTTTCAATGGTTACTATTTTGGTTGCAATGGGTTTGGACACATGGCCAATCAGTGCAGATCAAGAGGAAATCAAGTTCATAAGCAAGGAAATGTTGTGTGTTTTAATTGCAATAAATCTGGTTATATTGCAAGATTCTACAGAAGTAGAAATAATGGAAGAAGAGGTCCGGTAAATAGAAAACTGAATGAGCAGAGATAAGACAAAGGCGAAAGGAAAGTTGATGTGAATGAGATACGGAGTGAAATGAACAAGACTTGGGTAAAGAAAGATACAATAAACAATGGTGATGGATCCGCACTGGAATCCGGTGCTGACAATTCCTCTGGGAATTAAGTCAGGAGCTCTAGCTTAGGGGGAGCTGCATTGAACATCAAATTCCCCTAGTCAGTAAGTGGGTGTCTGAATCTGGCACAATAAAAGATGATGTTTTGATTTGGTTTAGAATCTTTGGAAGGATTTCCAGAAGAAAAGATGTTGATATGGGAACTTGTGGAGTGATTCATGAAGAACTGTCTAAAATAGTGTACATAACCAGATAAAGTTAGGGCAATGCATTTATTACGATACCAAATTAGGTTTTGCAGAGGATAAAAGGTCACTTGGTCATGCACTTGAATCACTTTGCATTTTGACAAAACAAGAAGAAGAGCATCCGAGCTGCAAAACCAGAGATTGAAGCACAAGAGCGAATTCAACCGGCAAATTGATCAACCCTAACCCTGCGGAAGAAAAAGGTACTTCTCTGTAAAGCCTTGAATCTAAAATCTGTTGAGATGGCTACTCCTCATGTTGTTGACATTACTAAAAGGCCTTGACCCAAATTCAAGAAGCATCCTCACAAATCAATAGAAGTCGACCTGTTAGGTGCTTTTTTAAGTGTTCCCTATGGTGTGTTGTAGGTTGAAGACATTAGGGTTCATATTCATGCAAACATAGATGAATTTGGAGATTCAAGGTATGTAGACTTGTTTGAGAAAACACTCAGGGATGAAAATCACGAACTTAAACCTGAGTATAAGGCACTATAGGATAAATACTTTATTCAAATTATGGGGTTTCCAACATTTGATGAAGATGAATGGGTCTGATATGTTTTGAGTCAGATGCATGATGAATTCATTTGGCTATTAAAACCATTCAAGATTACCAAGGATGTTATCAGAATTGTAACCAGGTTAAACTCAACCGATGGATTACCCATGCTGAAAGCCATGAAAAACTAGACAATGACTGATGATACCAGTGCCAAGTTTGATAGAAGGGCAATGACCATCAATGATATTATAGAACCAGATGCCAAATTTTCCTCCATGGTGATTGGGTACAAGATTTACCATTCGAGCAGAGAAAATTCTGTTTCTGGAACAACTATATATGCTGCATACAAGATGCTAAAGGAAAATACTGATCATGACTTGTGTGAATTACTGTAGAATTAACTGATTGAAAATTTAAACAAAATCAAGAAAGATAAGAAAAACACTTTCAAGTATGGTACATTGGTTCTATGTCTATTATTTTACTTTATGAATGAGGTACTTGGGGTAAAAAGTGTGCATTAGACTAAGGATGAGCTAGTTGCCATTTAAATCAGAGATCATCTTCACAACATTGGTGATTTCAAAGCTCAGAAAACTGCAATATGGGGTTACTTCAAGAATTTTTAGAGTATGATGCACTTAAGGGAAAGAATCCCTAAATTAATTGTTGAGAAATACAAAAATGAAATATGCTTCATCGTTGACACTGATCAGTGTCTAATGGAAGCTGTGGAACCTAGAACTGTATGGATTATGCCTATGGGCTATGAGCTGGATGAGAAAATCTTCAATATATATGCTCAACACCTATTGAGCAAGCCTAAAGACACAACAGTTGAAAGATTTGGAACATATGAGGAACTAAGTTTAAAACTGCATACTGAGCTCAAAGAGCCTGAAACCAATAGGAAAGTAAGAAAAGAAGTTGAGCAGTTGGCTGAAAATCTGGGCCTAACTAAGGAGGCTATGAGGAAATTTAGGGAAAGAACTGAAAAGGCTGAGAAAGAGAAACAAGATAAGAAACAAATAAGTGCTCTGATGGAACCCTCCTCTACTTCAAGAACTACCAAGAGCTCTGTTGCTGCCCCTGTTCCTCCTAAGACTACAAAACTGAAAGTAAAATCATTTAGAAAAAGGGAGAAAAGGAAGAAAACTAAAGCATCCTAGACCTATGAAAGCATAAAAGAAGAGGAAGAAGATACAAATTCTAACATTGAGATCAAAGAACTAAAAGCCACAGGCACAAAAGCGGCCAAGTTATCCAAGGAGATGTCCTCTGGAAGCAAAAGGGCTAGTAAAAAGCAAAAGATAGAGGCATATGAGGAATATGTTGAGAAGCCCACACTTTCCCTAGAGGATGTGATAAAGTTAGTCACTGTAGATGGTAATCGAAAGCCCATGATTGAATTCTATGATGAATATAGTGATGTGGATAAAAAAGTGTTGGAGGAAGCAATTATCAGATATCTCAACATCTACAACAAGGCACTGATTGAGATAACTTCTAAATTGCCACAAAGTCTGGCAGATATTTTGGAGTTGAGAAAAGAAAATGCCAAGAGCAAAGATATGGAGATCAGGGAACATGAACTAATAAATTTGTGTCTTTAGATTTCACCTGATCAAATAGATATGATATTCAGGGAAGTCAAAGATGACTTTAGAAGCAAAAAGAGAATGAACAAACTCATGCTTGGAGAAACAAGTGAAATCGTTAAGGAAACTTAAGAAATTCTTTTGAAAGCATTGAAAAAGCACAATTTTCTGATAGTCACAGAAGAAGTTCCGGATGTTGAAGAAGAGAACATCATTGAGCAGCAATCTGAGTTGGGTGAAGCCTCTATCCTAGAAGTGGAACAAGTAAATCAAGAGGATATAGAAATTATAGACAAAATAGTTGATGTAGGAGTAACTCCTCCACCTGATCATTCTAGAATAGAAGAGGATATTGCTACTACACAGTGCCCTCTGGATCAGGTAGCAAGTGGTGAACAAATAGGAAAGAGTCCCTCTGCAGAGAACATAGAGAAAAGTAAAGTAGAGAAAGAGGAAGAAAAAGGAAAGAAAGATAAAGCAGAAGAAGATGGTGCAAATGTTGAAGCTCCTAAAGGAGATACTAAGAAATCTAATGAACAAAAGGATGGTTTAGAAAATGTTGCAAGAGACACTGTAGATGCAGTGAAAAGTCTTCTTAAAAGAGATATGATTGAACTTGATGAGCTTGAACTACTCCAAGGTCTAGCTAATCCAGATGCTCTCTCTCCAATTCAATTGATGAAAATAGCATCATTCACCCAAGTAAAGGGTAGAGAAAAGATGTTAAAGTTCCACATAGAGGACAATGAGCTTCTGGGGCTTGCAACCAGAATTTTGGAAAAGTTAATGCCTTCCTACTAGAAGAGTCCATCTGATTCCCCCTCCAGACATCTAAAAAATCTTGTAAGTTCTGTAAATACTCATTCCTTTGAGAAGTCTGCAGAGACAAAAGTCAGAAGTGAATTTTTGGATAAGAGATTTAGTGAAATTAAGAGTCTACTAGGGTATGATAGGACTATACTTGCTATCAGTATAAAGAGTGTTCAAAATGCTCTAAGTGATGGAAGTGATATATATAAATTTTGTCTATCTTGGCCCAAAGTAAGTGAGAATATTGAGAAGAAGATTAAGGAACAAGAACTAAAATTGTCAAATCTATCCAATAATTTTGATCCTCTAACTATTTCACCCATAAGTTAGGAATGTCAAGTAATTAGTTTGACTGATGAAATAAAGAGACTTGTTAAAGAGAAAGGTAACATTATGAAGAGAATGTGTGAGCTCTAGGGATTGATTGCCCCAAACTTAGAGACAATGTATAATGCCCTATCTGAAGCTCAGACTACATTTCAGACTAGTGATCCATTAGATCTATCCAAGGTAGAAGCATATTCATTTTTGTTGAGTGGGCACATCTCAATTTTGGATGGAATGAAGAGTACTTGGGCCTCTAAACTTGTGCAAATAAAAACTAGCTTTGCAGGCATTCTCAAGTTTATGTAAATAATGATTAGTTGTACATATGCAGCAGTATATACAAAATTTTTGGAGAATTTTAGCTTGAGACCCCATCCTTTTCCATTGATGTCAAAGGGGGAGTGAAGAGTAGTGAAAAATGAGAAATCCAGCAAAGGGGGAGCACCGGAAAGCAATGTGAACAGTAGTATGAAGCAAAAGCAAAGGAGGAGTTATTTTGACACTTAGTCATTTTTCACTAAGTGTTGCCATCAAGGCCAAAGGGGGAGATTGTTGGAAAGAGACACTGCTAGGCATGATAAGTATTGTCATTGATGGCAACTAAGTCTCTCTACACATCTGCATTGCATAATTTGCCCTTACCGGAAATCAGATTGAAGACTTGTCTAAGTCCGGGTAGTCAGGAATAGAATAGGCGACAGGGTCCGGTATCTTGGTCCAGATCTCTCTGGTGGAAAGTCATAACTTGTTACGGACCTGAGGTAGTCATGAGCATTGTTAAGACAATCTAAATCTAGATTTTTGGGCTCTGGTGATAATGAATTCAATAGTTATTAGCTTCTGAGTATCGGGCTAATAGTTTGACAGAGCAAACAGAAGAAGAACAGGCGACCTTGTAAATGATATTGGTTCCGGATGTATGGAAGTTGTTGATTGGGCAAGTAGTGATGACCAGTGATACTGGCTGACCTATTTGATGATTTGTGAGTGCAAGTTCTTGGTCCATGTCTCAAGTTATGCATGGATCTAGCTGACAGAGCAGAGTATTCAATAAAGCTCCAAGTGTTCTTGAAACTGATTGGAAAGTGATCAAAGATCAGGATGCAGATATATATAGCTGATGGATATGGATGATTTTGGTGTGTGTGTGTTGTGACTATGGTGTAAATGCAAAAGAAGCAGAGATCAAAAAGTTTAGATGTTAACAGAGCAGTAAGAGGAGCAGAGTAAGGATGTAGTGTGTCAAGTTAGTTTTATATGCTTAACCGGAATTGAACTCCAACATTGATAGATGCTAAATATCAGTTCAAACTTATTATAATTATCTTTTTGTAGGTAGTGAGCCTTGTTTTGAGCAGTGAGCTCTAGGAAGTGAGCCCGAATGCATGTTCATTCCCCATTGTAATACTTTTAATAGAGTATAATCTTTGTGGGTGTTTAGGGTGAAATTTGATAGTTTGTTTAAGCTAGGTCAACTACCACAATTCCACCACTAAGCATTAGGAGGACAAGGATCAAGCTTGTGAACAAGCTTCTAATCACTTTGTTTGTCCCTTATGCTCACGTGGTTGTGAAACCTAAGGCCCTAATCAAGATTTTATCAAGTGTTTTCCTTTCAACCAAGTAAAACCCTAATTATGTCTTATATCAAAAATATACAGAAACTAATGAAGCAACTAGAAAAACTGATCACAGAAGTGTAAAGATAGAGTTTCAGAGACAGTGTACCTACATTTTGAGGGCTACATGGACTAGGGCATCCACTCCAATGTCCTGAAAGTTTCTACAAGGGAAAATCTTCTGCACAGGGTGTCTGAGACTGCTAAAAGGCTTCTAGATCCTGGAAATAACCCCTGGTTGGACTAAGGTGCCTGCTCCAGTGTCCCACAAGTCTCAGAATCCAAAAATTTGAAAGTCTATTGTGACTTTACCCATAATGTCCTCTTTTTTGCAACTTCTTTCTACCGAAACATGCAAAACACGATCTACACATACAAAAGTAGGAAGATGTTGCGACTATATAGGAGCTTGCCTCAGTCAAGCCCCGTCTTTAGTATTTCTACCTCAACAATAGCTAGAGATAAAGATTTGTAGAAGTGTGTACAAACCTAACAATGTGTTATGCATAAAATCAAACCCTAGATGTCTCAATCAAGGGAAGATCAACAACTTGCTTTGCATCAATAAACACATAGAACTTCACCTCAAGGAAGGCGAATCAACAATGTCTACAGAGGATCTCCAAGCTTGCTTTTGGAGGCTTCAACCCTTCTCCTGATCATGCAAAGGGTGTACAAACCCTAGGAAGAGCAAGATAGACTCAAGATCTTGATTCCTAATCTTCATCTATTGTCTCCAAGATAGCAAATAAAGAATACTTCAAAGAGCTTCAACAAGTCATTGTTCTTCAATAGCAATTGCAGTAGAGTTTTGGCATCAAGCTTGCATAAGAATTGTGTGTGATAAAATGATTTGCAGATGTCTTTTTATATCTAGCTTTAGGGAATTCAAATTTCAAAATAATGTCTCAATATCATGCAAAAACCAAGAATTTGAAAATGAAATCTCGAGGCACTCGGTAGGAATCGACACCCCACCAAAATTCAAAATCCTGTGAAATGAGGGAGAACTAGGGCTCGGGCGCCCAAGTCTTAGCCCCTAATTTCAGCTCAGATTTGCATTTTTAGGGGTCTTAGGGACCCAAATCTCAAATCTCTTTCTAGGTTCTATCAATAAGTTACCTCAAAAAGTGAATAAACTGCTCCTAGACATAGTCAATTAGGGTTTTGGGAAGGCCAAAGAAGAAAAGGTTGAAAGGTCACCAAGAGTGAGGAGGTAAACTAAGGGAAATTGTACCATTCCATACAAGAGGACAATTTTTGATGTTACATTTAGTCCCCACTTTAGTGGCCATATGACACTACGTGCATATGCAACTAAAGGAAAGTAAATACATCAATCATGAAAAGGATACCCAAAAGGATACTGTAGAGGAAGTCGAAGCATTGTCGCCAAGAAGGAAGAAGCCCCCAAGTCTACAATCCTGCAAGACCACAAAGTTAGGAACCACATCTTGCAAAGGAATACTTGTTAGAGAAATCAAAATCAAATCAACCTGCAACCACCAGCAATGAGTCAGTACAAAAATCGCTAAGGGGATTGAGTGATGAGGCAAGGAGGAAATCAAGGGAGATATATGTCCCCCCTTGCTTCTACTTGCTTAGTCCGAGAGTAGAAACAAGGAGATATCCATGCACATCAATTTCAAGGGAAATGTGTTGTGAGGTTCATTTGAAGAAATAATGCTCAAATGCCACATTGGGGAAAAAAAGAGAGCGAAACTCAAATTCCAACACAACAAATGGCACTGAAATCAGAGTTCGACAGCTCGAGAAAAGGGCTCAAGAGTAAAAGAACACACTTTTGCACCTAGTTAGGAATAGGAATTTTCACTCACTTTATGTAAACGGGAGTTGTCACTTATCACTAACTCATTCTTGTTTCTTGTCATTTCAAAGAGAGAGAAGGAGAACAGGAGAACGACCATGCTGAGCCGACGTCCATATTATCCACTACGACTAGAGATGCTCCAAGCCTAGGTAGCAGAGAGACATTTTGAGGCTGAGGTAGGGTCCTGATCTAATTCTTTTATCATCTTTCATTGTACATTTGATTTCATGATTATCGATGTCTATGCTAAGAGGGGAAGGTGGAAAAGGTTCCCAGACAGGGGTGCCTAGGTCCACCTAGGACGCCAGAGTCTCTCTGGGACACCCTAGTCCCCAGGGGCGCCAATGTCCCTCTAGGGTGCCCTAGTCTTCTTGGGGCACCCTGGTCCACAAAGGACATAGGCCCTAGGCACAGGTATTCTTCTTAGTTCATGTTAGCTTATTTTGGTTTCTAGTGGGGATTCTGATACTATTGCTTTGTTTCTGATATGTAGGATGTCCCTGAGATGTGTGAGCACAAAGGTGGTCATCTGATGGTACTTCTGTGAGAGCATGCTAGCACTTTGACTACCGTAGAGAGAGAGCATTTACAGATGCTGGGCCTATGGTGGGTGTTTGAGATACCCACAATTAGATTCCACTACGCGATGCTGATGGCACTGATGGAGAGATGGGATGCAGATACATCCACATTCCATTTACTGATAGGTGAGATTACCATCACACTAGAGGATAGATTTAGGATCCTTCGATTGTCAATCCAAGGAGAGACAGTGAGGATTGTTGGACATCGCTCAGTGGAGTATACTCACAAGAGTTAGTTGTATTGCTTGGGTCACACTGTTTCATAGACAGACAAGGACACATTCAACTCTGTTTACTAGAGCAGGGATGCAGAGACATTCCCTTACTATGGAGGATCATGATTGTCACGGTTGCACTAGCCATCACACCAGATGGATGAGGCACTCACCTTCAAGGGGGTCTCGTTCACACTATCAGAGCGATGGAGGAGCATTAGAGTGTCTACGCATGGGGGCGTAGTATGCTTGCGCACCTATATCATGACTTAGGGCAATATGTCCACTATGAGATGTAGAGTTTGATGGTTTGTACATTACTACAGGTTTGGCCCTTTGAGCACATCAGGTGCACACAACCGGTGGGTTTTCCTATAGAGGCAGCATTCACCCATTTGCATGTCTATGCCTATCCACTTGTCAGGTGTTGGAGGCATGACAACCTGTTATACTAGAGGGTAGTATTTGAGAGATTATAGCCTGGTGAGATCATCTGGAGACCATATCACGGCTACATCAGATGGCTTGGCGAGCATAGGTAGCTAGCTTGGATGCAGAGGGATCGACTTATGGCCGATCACCTTGATCATGCTATATCTTGGTTCTACTTTGACAGGCTGGTTCGACAGTTTAGACAGATATAGGATGCTCCTACAGTTTGTCCAAGCTATGCACGTGTAGCTCAGAATGTAGTCAGAGCCAATATTGTCTGACGGCCAACTATAGTAGATGTACCACTTAGCGATGATGAGGGTCCTGAGGATGCAGAGCTAGTGTCAGATGCAGATGATGTCAGGTGTACCTGAGCATATCAGACCTGGTGGCACACATCATGGCCTGCACCTATCTTACCACTTGGGCATCCTATAGGAGATGCCCGTCCTTGGGCTGGTCATGCGAGTGACACAGGGGTGGAGGATGACATCAGTGACTTCGCTGGATACTACGATCTTGAGGAGGGTATGGAGGAGGACAAGGATGACTCTGAGGGGGTCCCATCATAGTACGTCTTCAGAGTGAGATCATGACAAAGCCAACAAGAGGCAGACACTGACGAGGAGAGAGAGTCGAGACTGCGGTCTAAGGCTCATGGTCCTACTCCTGCAGATGATTTGAGGCCTAGTCAGACAGAGCAGGGGGAGAGTAGTAGGTCTATGCCCCAAACTGCAGATCAAACATCAGAGCTCATCACACCATCGGTGATCCAAGATCCATCCTGGTGAGATGGAGATCTAAGTTAGGTTTAATTTATTATTTTATGTTTCATATAGTTTATTATTTATGAAATTTATATGGGAGTCTAACATCTATCTCATCCTCTGTTTTGCAATTGGGACTGATGCATGGCGAGGCTTTGTGAGTAGTTTCATAGGAGACATAGTACCAACAAATGCCTCAGAGCAGCAAGTGCATGTAGGTTATTCACAACAATCATCTACTGGGTGGCATGCTGAGATATTTATGCCTATCGTCAGATACATGACTGCTACAGAGGCCATGGTAGAGCAGTCTGCATGACAGAGAGAGAGAGAGGAGTTTCAATAGAGAGATGAATGCGCTGAGGCTGAGCTCAAGGCACAGTGAGAGCAGATGATAGTGGTTCCTACATCGGAGGGAGAGGTAGCTGTTAATGAGTTCTTACCACGGGAGGTCCAATAGGCTAGAGCTGATAGAGACAGGGTTTAGACCAAGAGAGATCGGTACCAGAGGATGTACCAGGAGGCACATGAGCATAGGATAGAGATGAGAGGTGAGATCAGGGGGTTATGATCATGAAGCGTCTCTAGGAGTCATTCACGATCTGTAGCCACACATGGTCAGGCTTCTTTCACTCACACACCACGAGGGCCTGAGGGTACTGGTGATCGAGGCTCATCTATGTGATGCATAGACTTTAAGCACTACATCACATTTTGTTTTGAGAGATAGTCGATTCGGATGTATACATGAAACTAAGATATATATATATGATTATTTCCTTTTTATTTATGTGTAATGGATTTTGATCTATGACATGTGATTTTTTTGTAAAAATGCAACTAGTGATGATGTCTAAATGCTATAATTAATGCTATTGTGATATACTAACAATTCTAAAAAGAACATGTAGTAACAAACACAATGATTAATTATTTTACACATAACTTTAACTTCCATGCTACATTCAGTTAATACAAGGGTAATCTAAGCAATTATTACTTAAATATGATACAACAATGATCAACTGAATAGAGATGTAATGTTAAATGAATTAAGACAAAATAGTAATAGCTTGTCGAAATTGAAGCTAATCTATGTGTTAAATTCGCTTAGGAACATTTAACATTAGATCTTAAGCATAAAATATTTTGAGGTGCGCTACATTAATAGGTTCTTTAAGTGGCATACCTTGCTCATCAGCTAATTTATATGCTCTGGATCCAAAGGTTTCAGTGATTATATATGGTCCAAGCCAATTAGGGCTGAACTTACCTTTTTCACCAGGCGATGCATTTGCATTGCGTTGATTTTCATAAAGAACCAAGTCCCCAACATTAAATGAACATTGTATGACTTGCGCATTATAGGCTCATTGCACACCTTTTTGATAAGCCTTGAGATATTCAAGAGTGTTAATATGTCTTTCATCAAGCATCTCAAGTTCCTGTAATCTTTTCTCTCATTCTATGTTATCATCCATGATATCTCTTAGAGAGATTCACAAGGAGGGAATTTCTAGGTCCAAGGGCATTATCGCGTATGCGCCATAGACGAGATTATACGGTGTGTTACCAATAGCTGTTCGAATGCTTGTTCTGTAGGCCCATAGTGCATAGGATAACTGTGTATGCTAATCTTTTTGATGTTTATTAATAGTTTTCTATAAAATCTATCTAATAACCTTGTTTGAAGCTTCTGCTTGGCCATTTGATTGAGGGTAATAAGGCGTAGAGAAGCGATGTTGTATATGATATTTTTCAAGGAACTTTTTCACATCCTTGTTCTTAAATGGTGTACCATTGTCCAAAACCAAGGAGGAAGGTATTCCAAATCAATAAATTATGTTATCTTGTATGAATTGATAGATTACATCGGCGGTCGTGGATCGCAAAGGGACCGCTTCAACCCATTTTGTAAAATAATCAGTAGCAGTAATGATAAACGTATGTCCTTGAGAGGAGGGCGGGGAAATTTTACCTATGAGATCGAAGCTCTAGATAGAAAATGGCCATGGTGACACCTAGGCACGAAGCTCTTCAGCAGGAGCATGGATGAGGTGTTTATGTTGTTGACATTGTGGGCATCTCTTGACGTAAGCAAAGGAATCTTGTTCCATATAATGCCAATAGTACCCATACGTAACAATTTTTGCACCAATGATTTTCCACCGAAATGCCCTCCACAGGCACTAGAGTGAGCTTCTTCTAAAGATATCAGAATCTCTACATTACTTAAACATCGAAGTAAAACACCATTATAACTTCGTCGATACAAGACATTCAATAATATAATGTATCACGCTGCTAGTTTGCGTAAACAGAGTCGGGCATTCTTAGATGTCAAATCTGGAATGGTTCCATTGCATAAATAGTTGAATATGTAGGAGAACCATTCATCAATGTATGCATTACCATAGAGTTCTGAATTTGCAACTATAGGGTCATCGATTATCGGTGCCTTAAGATTATGAACAACAAAAGTAAACTCCTCAGGAGAACCATGAGGGGATGTAAGGGAAGCTACGCTTGCCATTGCATCCACATGCCAGTTATCTTTCCTGAGAATGGTATCGTTCAATTATGATTTGAATTGTTTTAAACGAGATAATACAAACTCATGATACTGGGATAACTTATCATGTTTAGTTTGATAGGATCCCGCTATTTGTTTAACAATTAACTGAGAATCACCATATATTGTAATATTCTGGATATTCAAAGCCAAGGCTACATGAAGTCCAATGATAAGAGCTTTGTATTCAGCTATATTATTTGTGCATAAAAAATCTAAGCGGTAAGATAAGGGAATCAACTTACCAATGAGAGGTATTAGTATAACACCAGCCCTGGAGCCAGTTTGACATTTTGATCTGTCAAAGTATAACTCCCACTTTTCATCCGCAGAGATTGTTAAGATCTATTCATCAGGAAAAGCATCGACATTCTATATAGAAAAGGGCGATGGAGCTTCAGCTAACTGATCAGCTATCACTTTCCCTTTAATTGCTTTTTGTGAAATGAATTTAAGATCGAATTCTATTAATAACATAACCCATTTAGCAAGACGACTTGATAAATTTGTTCTTGCAAAGAGATTCTTCAAAGGGTCAAATTTTACCATTACTTGCACTTCAGCATTTAAGAGATAGTGTCTAATCTTTTGAGTGGTGAACACTAAAGCTAAACAATGCTTCTCTATAGCTATGTATCGCACCTCATATTTGAGTAAAGTGCGACTGATGTGTTGGTTATTTTCCCAGACTGGATGCTTGTTCCCAGTTATCCCTACAAAATAGCCATCATTGATCAAAAGAATTCCTGGGCCAGGGGCTAACAGTACAGGAGATAGACTCTATAAATATCTCCTCTTCTTCTTTAGGCTCTGCAGAACCTAGGGGGGTATTCCCTATTCAACATCTATGAAATGCATCTGTGTATTAGCTGGGATGTTGACACAAAGCAAATAAATCCTCTCTTATGTAGACAAAAACTGTGAGATAAGTGCAAAGGGGCTAGCTTTGGGCCTATATTCAGTTGTAGACAAAGGATTTTGGTCCTAAAACTACTTCCTATAGCCTAAAAGGTTTGTATTTGAAGTTTGAGTTTGATTTGTATTTGGATACAAAACTAGGACCTTGGTTGTGACCTCAATACAAGACTGGATCGGTGCCTATCTCAAGGCTTGGAGTCAATAGACATACACATGTGAATGTACACATAAACTTATATTAATGACCGAGTTTCAAGGGGATTGTTTAATATCTGCCTTACAGATAATTCCCAAAATTGAGTATTCGGTTACCTCTGCTTAGAAAATCCTCACTACAATATATTCTTCTTAACACTTAACCTAAAACATTTTAATCTACTCCTTGAGCAGAAGTAAAAGACCAAGCATTCAATATAGCAAATCCATATTCAATAATCTTAGACACCCCTTAGCTGTTTAGATTCAGAAGCAGAACACATTCAATTTGGAGACAAGTAATAGAACACATGTTATGAAGCATTACTCATTTTAATCAACATGAAACTAGTAAATTTTATGCAGTAAACATACAACATGAGATTCATAAACTCACAAAAACATCCAAAACAGGGCCACCAATGAAGTTGTATCTTATCACAGCACCAAAATGTTATCCAGTTTTCAACAACCACAAAATGAGTAACATAGTCTGCTTATACCACAAGAAAGTGTACTCCACATTAATTACAAGGCAAAAATAAAAAATCAGCTAGATACAGTGCACTAGAAATGGCGCCCAAAATTGAAGGCAGCCCAAGAAAATAGAGGAGAGGGCAAGTGAGCTCAGGACCTGCATCACCATTCAAAGATCTTCATCATAAACCTGGTAGTTGGTCGTTCAACCATCAGCCCATGCCTTTGTACGTTGCCATTAATAGCACAACTACCCGCAGCTCCCCTTGGAAATCACAGCAACGCACCCATAGAGTTTTCCTGCTCAAAAATTGACTGCAGACACAAGGAAAATCCATCGCTGAAGGTTTAAAACCTGACCGTCAATTTTGATGCTATCACTGAGATCCACGGTGCCAAAAACCACAAAAATCTAAGAGCCAATGATTACGTGCGACGTAGGCACTCCATGTACCTCTCACTGACTTTTTGCCATCTTCACTTTGCCATTTTGCCCCTTGTATATGCAAGAACAAATGCATATACAATCGCCACTGTTCGCCTTTGAAAATCCCTTGTATATGCAAAAAGCATATACATGCAACAGCTCCTTCGAGTCATCGGGGCCCACCACGTGTATATCGGCCCCTTGCATATCGCGAACATACAAGCATTTTATATACAAGCCGGACCTCAGATTTTATTCACTGTATTTGATTCCTCCTTCGCGTCTGGGTTGTATGTCTTTGTTTTGTATATCGGCTTGTATGTTGCATATGCAATATACATGCAATCCACGGATTCCAAACCTTCATGAAGCATATTAAAACAACTTTGAAATCTGGCCTTTGTATCTAAAGCTTTGCATTTTTACTATATATCTGCGATATACAATGCATACATACAGGTAAACTGCGGACTTCAAATGACTAATGAGGTGTTCCAAATTCAGATCATGTCTGGTTTGCATCTTCTCACTTGTACATTTCCTTGCATATCGTATCATACAAATGTGATATACATACAACGGACCCCTGCCATTTATCCATCAGATTCAAAAAACCCTTGAAGTCCGACTTGTATCCCATCTTTGCACTTCAGCTTGTATATTGGCATATACAAGCACTTTATACAACCCACGGATCCCAAATATTTATGAAGCAGCTTGAAATCTTCATCGGATTCGAATTATACCATTCAGATTCTAACATATTTATAATTTCATCATGCACCACATTCACTTGGCATGCTTCTAGATTTGACTGTGTCATCAATTTTGCCAAACCCTGTCCTCTTACCAATTTTGTGATCTGTATTTCAATGTTGAACTCTTGCAATTTATTTATCCATCTGGATCTTCTTCCAGTTACCTCTTGTTGAGTAAAAATATCTTTGATTTCTACATGAGGCACATATGTAACTATCCAAGAGCCTACCAAATATGGCCTAAAGCTCTTGACTACTCTAACCAGTGCATATGCTTGTTTCTCCATGATGTCATACTTCAACTCAGCAGCCTGCAATGACCTGCTAAAGAAAGCTATAGGCTGTTCAAAACCTTCTGCATTTTTCTGCAATAAACATGCATTAATAGTATGGAAAGAAGCAAATGAGAACAGTTGAAATGGCTTAGAAAAATGAAGAGATTTTATTATAGGAGCTATCTTTATAGCCTCTTTTATGTTCTAAAACAATTTAGTTGCTTCATCTTCCCATTTGACAATTGCACCTTTCTTCAACATCTTGGAGATATCTTTTGTGGTCTTTGCAAAATTAGGAAAAAATCTCCTAACAAAATTAATTTATCCAAAGAAGGACTGAATAGCTTTCACTGTTTTAGGGATCTGGATTTTGTCAATTGCAGCCACTCTTTTAGGATCAATCTTGACTCCATCCTTGGAAACAATGTGCCCAAGCAATTTTCCTTCCACTACCCCAAAGGCACATTTATTTGGGTTGAGTGAGATGCCATATTCCAATGCTCTAATAAAGATTTGTTCCAAGTGCATACAGTGTTGCTCTTCCTTTTTTGAAAAGGTAGTCAAATCATCTTGATACACAGCCAAGATTGAGTCAATCAATCCTGCAAAGGCAATGTCCATTGCCCTTTGAAATGTGGCACCTGCATTTGTCAGTCCAAATGGCATCCTCACATATACATAGGTTCCCCATGGGGTAGTGAAGGCAGTTTTGAACTGTTCAGATTCTTTTACTTTCACCTAATTGTACCTTGAAAATCCATCCATCATGGATAAAAGTTCACAGCCAGTCACCTTCTGCAACATAGCTTCCATGTTTGGCAATGGATAATTGTCCTTCAAAGAAGATACATTTAGATTTCTAAAGTCCACGCACAATCTTATGTCACCATTCTTTTTTCTGACTGGGACAAGGTTAGACACCCAAGTTGAGTGTCTGATGGGCATAATTATTCTAGCCTCCCTAAGATTTATAAGCTCTTCTTGCATCTTAGGAGCTAAAGTTGGGTTGATAGGTCTTTGTTTTTGTCTAAATGGTTTAGCTCCAGGCTTCAAAGGGATTTCATGCTGGAATAAATCCTCCCTATAAGCTTTTAGGTCCTCATATGACCAGGCAAAGACATGTTTATATTTTCTCAGTAGTGCAATCATCATAGTTCTGATATGTGGCTTGAGCTGTTTGCCAATATATACCTTTTTGGGGGCATGAGATGTCCCCAAGTTTCTCTCTTCTAAATCATTCTTGTTTGTTGGAGATGCCTTTGTAACAAATTGGTCCCTATTGTCAAAAGCTCTCTCTAAAGCAACCAGCCCTCTAGGGATTTTATTTGTCTTGAGTTGATACCTCCTTCCCTAAGAGAGTTTCTTTCCTATCTACAACCTCTACAAAGTTCTAAAAATCCATTTCTTGGTTCTCGTATTCATCAATACAATGTAGAAATCTCAGCAAATCCTTATCATCATCAAACACTTGCCAGCTGCATACATTATTTGGCACTGCAGGTCTAAGTTTGACCTCAACATTTGTTACATCTGACAGAGTTATATCATCTGGCCTTATGGCTACATTAGCTAGAAAATCTGCCCTGACATTTTTTAATCTCTCAATCCAGTTTATTGAAAAAGCATCAAACAATTCAATTGTATCCCAAATAGCATGCTTATATTGTTTTAACCTCTTATTATTTGATGCATACTTATCCCTGACTTGGGAAACAACTAACTCTGAATCCCCAAATACTTTGAGCATCTTGATTCCATGCTTCAAAGCTACATTCAATCCTAGCAATAGAGCTTCATACTCTACAATATTATTTGTATAGGCAAACTTCAGCAAGAATGAGAATTTTAGAATCTTACCAGTTGGAGATAGAAATACAATGCCAGCACCAGAGCCTTCCTTTGAACAAGCTCCATCAAAGTACATGGTCCAGAGACCCTGTTGGTCAAGCTCCTGAATGCAAACATCTCTCCCTTCACTTTCTTTAACATCTGAGACAACCCTGAAATTTTCACAGTCAGTGTCCACAAAACATATATGCTCCTCTGACTCTTGGTCCTCAACTGTTTCAAATGATCTTTCTTCTCTGATCAATTTTACATCCTTGCCATTCATTGGGATTATGGCATATGATAGGTCTAACTGCATACTCCCACCAATCAATGCTGCCCATCTTCTTGACAACAACATGCCATACTGTGGCTTGATATCAACAGCTGTTATGTTCATTTTGTAGGTCTTTTCTAGATATGCTGCTAGTTTGAAATCCACATCTTTCATGATTCCAATGACAAGTACTTCTCTAGCATCCATGGCATAACATTTCCCACATGCCTTATCTATCTTTAACCCAGCTTGCTGCATGATAGCTAAAGGCATGATATTTGTTGATGCTCCTGAGTCAAGCATACAATTCTTAATCACTTTTCC
The DNA here is from genome assembly GCA_027924645.1 of Cunninghamia lanceolata. Lineage (NCBI taxonomy): Eukaryota > Viridiplantae > Streptophyta > Pinopsida > Cupressales > Cupressaceae > Cunninghamia > Cunninghamia lanceolata. Next base: position 2,995,564 of record BSBN01000463.1, on the reverse strand, counting down.
ATTTATGACAAGGGAGACATAAAATGGTTCAACCTGTGAAGGGCACTTTGTCATGGTCATCCCTAGATATACCTCAGGAATCTCATCTTCTTCAATACATAAGGCTTGTTTCTTACCCTGAGTCTCAATACTTTGATTAGCTTGACAGGGTACTCCAGAAATTAGGGACAATATTTTATTTCTGAACTCCTGAACTTTCATCAGCTCCATCAATGGAACAAAGACTTTTACTTGGGATAAGACTTGAGCAATGTCAAATGGAGCATAATTTTGTATAACAGTTGTAGCCTGATCTACATTTTTCTTTTTATCTTAGTATGATCCAGCTTTAAATTTTTTGGCTCCTTGAGTATCATTCTTGATCTGAAGATTTTTGTTTTGATCCTCAACCTGGGGAACTCTATTTTTTGGTCCTTGAGAATCATGACCTATTTTTGCTTAAAATTTTGCTTATTATTGCTCCATTGCTTCTTTTGTGTTTCAGTCCCTTTATGACTGTGCACTGGCTGGCTTGCAAAAGTATTCTCTGGTTGGTGTGAGTTACTTACCTGAGCCTTGCCCCTGAGACTGTAATTACTTTTGACTTGGGCAATTGTGGCAGCTGTGAAGGCTCTAATCTCTTCATCAGACGGTCTCCTCAAATTATTCAAAAAATTGTGTGAGTCCTGAGCATAGGCGTAATTATCTTCATCATCTTCATCACAAGGAAACTACTGGTAGACTTGAATCTCATTATTTATGCTTGCATCAACATCATGAGATGGATACTCCTTGTTTGTAGACAGCATATTGGCATTGTCATCCTCCATGCAATGTGGTTCATTGCATTCATCACAGGCAAGAACATTATTATATAGAGACTGAGCAATCATACATTGTGACTGTGAGTGAGGCATCTAGCATATTATACACCATGGGGTATCATCAACCATATTGGCAACCTTCTTCAAAGGATCAGGTGTTTCCTTAACATTTTGAGTCCTTGGATTTGAGTTTCTGTGTGGTAGAATGGGTTTACCATTATGCCAATTAGTATTATATGGCATATTATGTAATGATGGTCTTCTTTCTTGCCTTTGGTAAACCTGCCTATCAGGACCGACCCCCTTTTCATTTTTAGCCATTCTATAGCTCAAGTCCTTGACAATAGTTGCCAACTTATCTAATTTATCCTTAGAAGTAGATGCATTACCTTGAACACTCTGAGATTTAGCATTTGGATTTTGTAGAATTTTTACATCATCTCTTCTGTTTGCCTTACCAGACGCTTTTCTATTATTTTTAATATTTGTTGCAATTTTGAAAGCATCTCTGAGGCTGTGAGGACCCTTATCCCTCAATCCATAGGGTTTTTTGGCATCAAAAGTATTTATGTACAACACTATGCACATAGGTTCATTAGGTCTCGGGTGATGTGGCAGTTTGTTCAATACCTTCATGAATCTAGCATTGAAATCAACAACATGTTCATTTGATCCTTTGGTAATGCCAGTGAATTCATTAATGAAGAAACTTGGATCAGTTTTGTCACCATATTGTTCTTTGAATATTCTCCTGAAGTCTTCCCATGATGAAGCACTTCTGTTAGGCAGACCTTTGTACCATTCTCTAGCCTCATCAACTAAGGATTGCATAAACAATTTCATGAAAACATCCTCATGCTCAACCTCAAAGTTGTCCATGATATTTTGAAAAGATTTTAAATGGTCTTCCCCTGACACAGTATTATTTCCTAAAAATTTAGGCACTTGCAGCCTCACATGTTTGTCAATAGGATTGGGGTAACCATGAATGCCATCAAAAACAAGCTGTCTAAATATGTCCAGCTGCATCGACTGTCTACCAAACTGATTAACATTTGCATTTCTATTTGCATTCTGATTTCTTACATTATTTAATGGTATTCTAGCATTATTTGCATTATGTCTTTGATCATTATGCTGATCCTAGACTTCATTTCTTTGCTGATTTCTCTGCATATTTGCATTTTCAAGGGTAGGAATTGAATCATTCTAAGCAACTCTTAGAGCTTGCACTTTCTGTCTCATGTCATCTCTAATTTTTTCTGCCTACAAATATTCTAATTCTGCCCTCAAGCTCTTGATTTCTTCAGCTAATTCCTCCTCTCTGGGCATAGAAGAGGATGGTTTTATTACATTCTAATCATCATTATCATCCCTTGGGGATTTAGCTTCCTCAAATTTATCAGGGGAATCATGGAAAGGGCGTTCTTGAAACACCTCTGATCTCATTCTCAATCCACCACCTTGCTGTCTTTCATATACGTTCTAGACTTCAGCCTTCGTATTTGAAAAATAAGGTATTGTCCACTCTGAAGATGCAGGATTGTCTTGAATATTATCATTACTTCTGGAAGGTTCAGTAGTCCCCTTTTTCCTATGCATCATTTTTATGGGTAATTCTTCAGATAGAGAATTACGCAGTGATCTTCTCCCTAGCATACAAATTTTTACTTTACCAGTTGGGAGATTGGTTCAGAGTTGCCACCTATAACTAGGAATTATTTTCTTTTAGACCAGGGTTCTTACACAAAGTCCCCAGCGGAGTTGCCAAATCTGTTGGTTATTTTCCCAGACTGGATACTTGTTCCTAGTTATCCCTATAAAGTAGCCATCATTGATCAAAAGAATTCCTGGGCCAGGGGCCAACAGTACAAGAGATAGACTCTATAAATATCTCCTCTTCTTCTTTAGGCTCTGTAGAACCTAGGGGGGTATTCCCTATTCAACATCTATGAAATGCATCTGTGTATTAGCTAGGATGTTGACACAAAGTAGATAAATCCTCTCTTATGCAGACCAAAACTGTGAGATAAGTGCAAAGGGGCTAGCTTTGGGCCTATATTCAGTTGTAGACAGAGGATTTTGGTCCTAGAACTACTTTCTATATCCTAAAAGGTTTGTATTTGAAGTTTGAGTTTGATTTGTATTTGGATGCAAAACTAGGACCTTGGTTGTGACCTCAATACAAGACTGGATTGGTGCCTATCTCAGGGCTTGGAGTCAATAGACATACACATGTGAATGTACACATAAACTTATATTAATAACTGAGTTTCAAGGGGATTGTTTAATATCTACCTTATAGATAATTCCCAAAATTGAGTACTCGGTTACCTCTGCTTAGAAATTCCTCACTACAATATATTCTTCTTAACACTTAACCTAAAACATTTTAATCTACTCCTTGAGCAGAAGTAAAAGACCAAGCATTCAATATAGCAAATCCATATTCAAGAATCTTAGACACCCCTTAGCTATTTAGATTTAGAAGAACACATTCAATTTGGAGACAAGTAACAGAACACATGCTATGAAGCATTACTCATTTTAATCAACATGAAACTAGTAAATTTTATGCAGTAAACATACAACATGAGATTCATAAACTCACAAAAACATCCAAAACAGGGCCACCAATGAAGTTGTATCTTATCACAGCACCAAAATGTTATCCAGTTTTCAACAACCACAAAATGAGTAACACAGTCTACTTATACCGCAAGAAAGTGTACTCCACATTAATTACAAGGCAAAAATAAAAAATCAGCTAGATACAGTGCACCAGAAATGGTGCCTAAAATTGAAGATAGCCCAAGAAAATAGAGGAGAGGGAAGGTGAGCTCGGGACCTGCATCGCCATTCAAAGATCTTTGTCATAAACTTGGTAGTTGGCCGTTCAACCATCGGCCCATGCCTCTGTACATTGCCGTTAATAGCACAACTACCAGCAGCTCCCCTTGGAAATCGCAGTAGCGCACCTATGGAGTTTTCTCGCTCAAAAATTGACTGCAGACACAAGGAAAATCCATCGCTGAAGGTCTAAAACCTGATCGTCGATTTTGATGCTATCACTAAGATCCACGGCACCAAAAATTGCAAAAATCCAAGAGCCAATGATTACGTGCCACGTAGGCACTCCATGTTCCTATTGCTAACTTTTTGCCATCTTCACTTTGCCATTTCACCCCTTGTATATGCAAGAACAGATGCATATACAATCGCCACTGTTCGCCTTTGAAAATCCCTTGTATATGCAAAATGCATATACATGCAATAGCTCCTTTGAGTCATCGGGGCCCACCACTTGTATATCGGCCCCTTGCATATCACAGAAATACAAGCATTTTATATACAAGCCGTACCTTAGATTTTATTCACTGTATTTGATTCCTCCTTCGGGTCCAGGTTGTATGTCTTTGTTTTGTATATCGGCTTGTATGTTGCATATGCAAATGCAATATACATGCAATCCATGGATTCCAAACCTTCATGAAGCATATTAAAACAACTTTGAAATCTGGCCTTTGTATCTGAAACTTTGCATTTTTCACTGTATATCCGCGATATACAATGCATACATACAGGTAAACTGCGGACTTCAAATGACTAATGAGGTGTTTTGAAATTTAGATCGGGTTCGGTTTGCATCTTCTCACTTGTACATTTCCTTGCATATTGCATCATACAAATGCGATATACATACAACGGACCCCTGCCATTTATCCATCAAATTCAAAAAACCCTTGAAGTCTGGCTTGTATCCCATCTTTGCACCTCGGCTTGTATATCGGCATATACAAGCACTTTATACAACCCACGGATCCCAAATATTTATGAAGCAGCTTGAAATCTTCATCGGATCCGGATTGTATATCTTCTGAGACTGTTGACCTTTTGACCACTCCCGCTTGTATGTTTCACCTGTATCTTCCTTTGTAAATGCAACCTTACAAGCGAATGCATATACAACCCTATGGAGCCCACCACATGCATATATCCTTTGCATGTTTTGTTTGTTGCCAAATATACAAGGCCCCTTGTATATTATACTGTAGCGAATGTATGTCCACTCCTCCTTGTAGATATTTCGTTGTATAAGACCCAATATATATTGGACATACATTCAACTTAGCTTCATATATTTGCGGACTCGAATTTCACTTTAGCCCTGATCTGAACCCCTTTTGAAGTCCGCAATGCATCTTTGGCGTTGTATGTCGAACATACAACAAAATAGACATACAACTTACCTGCTCGATACAACATCGGCACCTTCAAGGAATCTTCAATGTATATTCTGCCATTGCACATTTTTCGCTTGTATATAGCCTTTGTATGTTAGGACATACAACAAAACATGTACAAGAAAAACCCTATATACATGTAGAGAATATTCTAGGAATCGTGTGGAAGATTCCCCCAATGTACATACATCCTTTTGAACCCGATATGCATTTAAAATGCATATAACTCAATTCCTTATCATTTTTTGGAGGCCGATAGAGATTTCACAAGCCCGATAACATACATTTGCAATTGCACATACAAAAACTTAACATTTCTCTCAAGTGCGACAGGAAAAAGGCAGTAAAACATTTCATGGAGGCCGAGGAAAATTCAAACTAAGGAACTAAGGGTTTGAAAGGACAAACATAGGAGCTTGCAAACACAATTTCAGAATCCTAACCCTAGGTGAACACCACCATGATGTAATAGACAACACATTCTTTGCCTTCAGCATTATGCTGTGCTAACAAAGCTGCTAGGGCATTGTTAGATGCTGAAATGTATAACAGAAATGGTTTATCTAAAACAATAGGTTACAAAATGGTTGGATTAGCTAAGTAACCCTTTAAGTCATAGAAAGTTTTTTGACATTCCGAATTCCATTGAAAATGAAAATCTTTCCTTAGTAATTGTGTAAAGGGATGAGTCCTGTCTGCTAGTTGTGAAACAAATCGACGGATGGCCTATATTTTTCCCTATAAACTACAAAGTTGAGATATGTTCTTAGGTATTGGCATATAAACAATCGCATCCATCTTCTTCGTATCAACTTCTATACCTCGATTTGAAACAATAAATCCAAGTAACTTTCCACGCCAAAAACACACTTATGGGGATCTAATCGCATATTATATTTTTGTATGTGCTCAAATATTTATCAAAGATTTGTAACATGATTCTTATGATGGATAGACTTCACTAGGATGTCGTCAACATAATCTTCTAGAATATTGTGCATATAGTCATGGAATATAAGAGTCATTGCACGTTGGTAAGTAGCTCCTGCATTCTTAAGTCCAAACGGCATGACTACCCAACAAAATGTACCCCAAGGTGTTATAAAGGTTGTTTTATATTGATCAAGAGGATTTATAAGGATTTGATTATATCCTAAAAATCCATCCATAAATGATAGCAACTCATGTCTAGCTATGGAATCAACAATGATATCAATATTAGGTAGCAGGAAATCATCTTTCAAAGATGCCAAATTTAAATCTTGGAAATCTATGCACATTCTTATACGACCATCGGGTTTAGCAATAGCAACAATATTTGAGATCCATAGAGAGTAATGAATAGGTTGAATAAAACTAGCTTGTAAGAGTTTTTCTATTTCAGTTTTGACAAGAAAAGCAATCTTAGGATTCATCTTATGAATCTTTTGTTTGAATGGCTTAGCATTTGGTTTCAAGATGATATTGTGCGTTATGATATGAGGATCTATACCAGGCATGTCTAAATAATTCCAAGTGAACAATTCTAAGAATTCATTCAACAGTTTAGTCATTTCTTCTTTCTCTTCCGTATCTAAACAATCACCAATAGGGATAACTTTTTCAGGGTTATCTTTATCCATAACGATGTTGATAGTCTTTCTGTTAAGGAGAGTACTATGGTCAGGGGGATTGTAGGATTGTAATTGTTCTTCAAGTTCTTCATTTTGCTATACTGTAGCAGTTATTGTGCTAGTAGTCTTTCCAAAATATGCATCATTGTTTAAACAATAAGGTAGGCCACATTTATGGTGATAACGGGGAATACCATCATTACCACCTAAGAAGTCCATTATCACTTCATTCGCTGTAAACATATCTAATGGAAGTGATCTTGGAGGACAATTGGTGTCAATCATCTTAGGGAATATCAAACTAAGTGTTGATATTGTATTCACATTTAGAGTAGGGCATTTGTAGGTTTTGGATTCCTTAAAAGGATTATATCCAATGCCACTTGAGTAATGTTGCGAAGCGGATTCTATAGGCACTTTGATTCCTTGTTGATTTATGCCACAACCATTACCTACATAGTCACAATTTTTGTAAAGGATTTAGAATCCTCTTCCATAGAGAGAGACCATTTCTTTAGATGAAGGCAGAGCTTCATAAATCTCATAATTAGTAGTATAACTCAGAGTATTATCCTTATTTGTCACCAAAGAAGTCTTATGTTTATCATTTGAAGCATGCAATGTGATCGATGTAATATTTGATGTTTTGGGGACAGGGTTTTTAAGTTTATATTCTCCTATGGAGGAAGATACAAAATCTAATGAACCCCAGTCATCACCAACAAATGCATTCAATTGTTTGGACTCTTGCATAACATTTTTAGAGGGAAGAGGAGCTAATAAATCAGCTTTCAAATTATTTAAACTCTTGGGACCAACAACATGCTTATGCACTTCCAATCGTAAACAATTATTAGGTTTAGGATCCGAATGGATAGTATGCATCTTACCTTTAAATATAAACTTAATTGAATGGTACAAAGTAGAAGGAACTACTCCTAACGTATGTATCCAAGGTCTGCCCAAAATCATGCTATAAGATAGAGAACAAGGCATGACATGAATTAAGGTAGGTACCATCACAGGTCCAACTTGTATAGGTAAGGTTATAGTGCCCACAGATTGTCGTCCAACATTATTAAATCCACGAATACTTAATGATTCTGGTTTAACAACAGATATATCAACTTTAACCTTATGCAATAAATCAATACCACAAACATTAAGGGCTGACCCATTATCAATCATCACTCTCTTAACCAATGTTTTGTTGATTGTAATAAAGATAACCAAAGGATCATATTGCTTTTGAACCTCGAGAGATGGTAACTCATGTTGTTGAAATAAAATGTTTGTTTTCATTACGTGCATACAATCTAGTAAAGCGACAACATCATTTGGTTTAATAGCAGGAGGAACAATCACCTTTTGTAAAGCTTCTTGAAGCATTCCATGGTAAGTAGGTGAAGTTTGTATAAGTTCGCAAAGAGATATCTTTGCAGGAGTAGCGCGAAGCTGCTCTACAAGATCATAGTCTTTACCATCTTTATATGTTAAACAAGGTGCTTGAGAAAGCATAGGTTGGGAGGCTGGTAAAGATATCAAAACATTCATTTGTTGTGTACTTTGTTTTTTATTCCGAGTGTTATATGCAAGAGCAACCACATTATGATTATTTTCTAAGTCTTATTTCACTATTTCTTTTGCATAATCATAAATGTCATCAGGAGATTGAGAAGAGGATGAAAGACCTTTAACAACAAGCATAGGTTTAGAGGATGGTTGAACCACATTTGCACATAGAGTGGCCACAATTTTTAGTTTTTCAATCTCTTTTTTAGATTTAGGAACATAAATTGCATTTACAAATCTTTGAAGCAGTGACGGCTTTGAGGCCGTAGTGGAATGTTCAATCGAGATAAAGTCCTCAAGGGCTTCATCTAACATATCGAAGTCATCACGACTAAATGGCTCATCATAAGCATTAAAATCTTGCAAAAAATAATCTGACATTCTAACATGCTCTATTTAAAACAAGATTTAAATGCACAATGATGGCCTTTGCAAATGAAATACGATATCCAACAATAAATGCTAATTTCCAACCCTTTTAGTGAAAAGATAAAGAATGTAATCCACAAATTAATATATGCAAATTCACTAAAGAGGTTTTTCAATCCAATTATGCTCTAGAGCAGCAAATTATTTCAAATCTGAAGTTTAAAAGGATGCAAATTCTTTAAAGCTTGAGTTCACCAAAATGTTTAGGGTGAATTTTGATAGTTTGTTTAAGCTATGTCAACTACTTCAATTCCACTGCTAAGCATTGGGAGGACAAGGATCGAGCTTATGAACAAGCTTCTAATCACTTTGTCTGTCCCTTACGCTCGCGTGGTTGTGAAATCTAAGGCCCTAATCAAGATTTTATCAAGTGTTTTCCTTTCAACCAAGTAAAACCCAAATTATGCCTTATATCAAAAATATACAAAAACTAATAAAGCAACTAACAAAACTGATCACAGAAGTATAGAGATAGAGTTTCAAAGATAGTGTACCCAGAATTTGAGGGTTGCATGGACTAGGCCACCTACTCTAATGTCCTGAAAGTTTCCACACGGGAAAATCTTCTGCATAGGGTGTCTGAGACTGCTAAAAGGCTTCCAAATCCTAGAAATAACCCCTGGTTGGACTAGGGCACCCACTCCAGTGTCCCACAAGTCTCAGAATTTGAGAATCCAAAAGTCTGTCTGACTGTACCTGGAATGTCCACCTTTCTATAGCTTCTTTCTGCTAGAACCTATAAAACACAATCTGCACATACAAAAGAAGGAAGATGTTGTGGCTATATAGGAGCTTGCCTCAGTCAAGCCTCGTCTTTGGTATTTCTACCTCAATAATAGCCAGAGATAAATATTTGCAAAAGTGTGTGCAAACCTAACAATGTGTTATGCATAAAATCAAACCCTAGATGTCTCAATCAAGCAAAGATCAACAACTTGCTTTGCATCAATAAACACATACAACTTCACCTCAAGGAGATGAGATAAATGAAGACTTGCATGAACAAGAAGGTGAATCAGCAATGTCCGCAGAGGATCTCCAAGCTTGTTGTTGGAGGCTTCAACCCTTCTCCCGATCATGCAAAGGGTGTACAAACCCTAGGAAGAGCAAGATAGACTCAAGATCTTGATTCCTAATCTTCATCCATTGTCTCTAAGATAGCAAATAAATAATACTTCAAAGAGCTTCAACAAGTCACTGATCTTCAATAGCAATTGCAGCAGAGTTTTGGCATCAAGCTTGCATAAGAATTGTGTGTGATAAAATGATTTGCAAATGTCTTTTTATATCTAACTTTAGGGAATTCGAATTTTGAAATAATGTCTCGATATCATGCGAAAACTGAGAATTTGAAAACGGAATCTCGAGGCACTCGGTGGGAACCGACACCTCGCCAAAATTCAAAATCCCATGAAATGAGGGAGGACTAGGGTGCGGGTGCCCAAGTCCTAGCCCCCAATTTCAGCTCAAATTTGTAGTTTTGTGGGTCTTAGGGACCCAAATCTCAAATCTTTTTCTGGGTTCTAATAATAAGTTACCTCAAAAAGTGAATAAATTGCTCCTAGACTTAGTTAATCATGGTTTTGGGAAGGCCGGAAAAGAAAAGGTTGAAATGTCACCAAGAGTGAGGAACTAAACCGTGGGAAATTGTACCATTCCATATACGAGGACAATTTCTGACATTACAGTGGGTTAACCCCCACCGTGGTTTTTCCCTTAACTGGGTTTCCATGTCAAAAATCTTGGTGTCAAGTGTGTTATTTATGTTTCTGCTCATGTGTTATTGATTGATGCTGAAATGTTTATATCACTAATTTGATTATAAGTTGTAAAGGTAGAAAAGTTTAAATTGTGGGACAACTCATTCACCCCCCCTCTCAGTTGTCTGAAACTAATCCAACAATCTCTTGATTTCATAGTGGGGCTACCTATGTCTTCATGTCATCATGATGCTATTATGGTTACAGTGGATAAGTTATCTAAGGTGGCACACTTCTCACCTATGAGATTTTCCTACACTACAGCGTCTTCATGGTATTCCTTGTAGGATCATTTCCAATCATGATCCAGTGTTTACTTTAGCTTTGTGGACTTCTCTTCAACATGCTTTGGGAGCCCAGCTTAATTTCAGCTCTGCATACCATCCCAAGACTGACGAATAGACGAAGCGGGTTAATCAGGTCTTAGAGGATATGCTTCGGATGTATGTTATGGATCAACAATCTCGTTTGGAGGACTACTTGTACCTGGTTGAGTTTGTGTATAATAATGGGTACCATAATTCTCTTGGTATGTCTCCCTTCTAGGCCTTGTATGGTAGGCCTTGTCGCACTCGATTGAGTTGGGATCGCTTAGAGGATTGAGTTGTTTTAGGTCCAGAGATGCTTCAAGATATGGAGCAGCAGGTAGTGCAGATCAGAGAGTAGTTGGCTACAACTCAGGATTGGCAGAGAAAGTATACCGATGCTCGTAGGTTGGATTGCCACTTCTCGGTGGGTGACCATGTGTTTCTGAGAGTTCATCCACAGAAGAGCCCTCTCTATTATGGGAAAGGCTCAAAGTTGGCACCTCATTTTGTTGGACCTTTTGAGATCCTAGAGAGGATTGGTCATGTTTCCTATCGCCTTGCATTGCCACCAAGTCTATCACTCATTCATGATGTTTTCCATGTTTTAGTTCTTAGGCAGTATATTCCTGATGTGATCCATGTTCTTGATTGGATTGCTTTACAGGTAGAGGTGGACGTGAAGCTTTCTTTGGAGCCCGTATGCATCCTTTAGTATCAGAGGTTGACCCTCAGAGGTTGAGACATAGAGCAAGTAAGGGTCTAGTGGGATCCTGATGGTAAGTCCTCAGCATCTTGGGAAGATGGGCGACGATGAGAGACCTTTATCCAAATCTTTTTGCAGGCTTCTAGGAGTAAGTCTAGTCCTAGGGGATGTAACGACCCCTGTGTTCGTATTATGCTTTTGCTTATCTTGATGGACTTCAATGACTATATGTTTTGTGTTGGATTATGCATCCTATTATTATTTTGTATTGGCACCGGTGATGTGCAATCTTGATACTATTATGCTGTTGACATGATTATTGTTTATGCTGGATTTCATGCTTACATGGTTGATGTTGCTTTGGCTATATGTGACGTAGAGCTCACTACACAAAGACCACAAAGGATCACAAACAACTACACAGGAGGAAGAGGATACAAGGGATAGTAGGGCAAACAACTCTTCTAGGCCCTAATGGACCAAGCTACAACACTTGACTACAAACAACATGACTGTCCACTCGTTTCCCATGGTTCCAACACTGCAACACAACACCATTTTTGGGTTTATATACCTAGGCTCATTGCCAAACTTCCTAGGGACCCTAGACCTTCTAGGTTTGACTATCCCAAGCTCACAAAAACCCACAATGCTTAGGAGGGACCTTCTTATACTACTTCCTTCACAACTATCGTATTTTCCTTGTAGCCCTTAGGAAAGGACTGTCAGACAATAAATTGAGTTTCAAACCTCCTAGCCAGACTGTCATAGATGTTTTGGATACCCATTATCCTATTCTTTAACATACTCAACATGCATCATAGGGTGTTTTGGAACATAATACCCAAATCTTGACTGTCCCATGCTGCAACATGCCTAATTAGGCCTCTTCCACACACCACAAAGACTCCAAACTTGTCCTTAGCCCCCTACACTCTTCTCCAAGGCATTGATCATGCTAGAACAGGTTTGTTTACACAAATTTTGGGCTTCTTGGGTCAACCCAAGCCACTGTCCCACTTGAACACTCACTCTCCAAGCTTACAAATACCCAAACATTGAAGACATTGGGCTTAGATTGCACAAATAGACCTACTCCAACCATGTCCTACTTATGTAACACAAAGACCAGTTAAACACATCTTATTTTCCATCATTCCACCTGGTCTAGTGAGCTAATGCAGGTGAAAAGGGTCCAAAATCCATCGTTCTCTCCAAACCCTCACAATACTAGGGTTTTAGGGCAGTTTTTAGAAGAATGCTTACCAAATCCCTAAACTCTAATGAGATTCCTCCTACACACACTCAAATGAGAGTTAATACAATGTCCTACAACATTTCATAAATTTGTCCCTTGATTGCACTGTACGGATGAGTACAAGGGGCAGAAAGTTAAAGAATACAGTGAAAATTTAGAAAATGACTGGTAAAACGTCAATTTCCTCCACAAACTTCTCAAAAAAATGATTCAAAAATGCATGCACAGGAAAAATAAAGTAGAGACCAATTCCATTAGTATGTAGGACCTCATGATAGTATGATAGAGTATAAGTTTGGGCAGAAAAATAAGAAAAAACAGTGAAAAAAAACATAAATAAAGATTATTTTTTGTATATTTCCTTCATAAAAACTTCATCAAAAATCACCTTTATTCGACCATCCCCTTATCATGCATTTTTTCACTTGTTTATAACCTTAACTCTTCATTCCCATCATGGGAAGAGGCTAAAATTAGCCATAACTGACTACTTTTCTACTAAAAGGCTAATTGCCTATATTTAGACTGTCACACTATAGTAAACTGCAGACCACTAAAATCAATCCTCCACTACCTGACTATACCTTTAGAAGGATTTAAATACAATATTTTCAAAACTTCATTTAGTCTCTAATACTAAAATTTTCAAATATTTACTTAAAATTGTCCTAGGTGCACTGCACCATACACCCTAACTTGAAACTTTTCCAAGTCCCTTGGAAATAATCTTGCAAATTGTCCTCCATTGCTTGTCTTTGTCCTCCTTGTTTGTCTTTAGCAAGTTCATCTTCACTATCTATGGCATGCTTGCCAACATTTCTTGTTGTTTGACCATATGCATTCTTTGTAGACTGTCCCACTCTTGGTCCTCTGACATTGTCACCTTCATCAGCATCCATGCTCCTCTCAACTATCTTCTCAACTTCTTGTTTACACCACTGTTTCATACTCTCCTTTCCACTGTTCACTGTCACCTTACCTTTACCAACCTCTATCAGGCCTACAACTAGTGTGGTCATTGTCCTATCAATCTTGCAAACTGTTGCACCAACTTCACTTGGATGTCTCTTGTCTCTACTCATCACTACAGAAGACATTACTGTCCCTACTAAGATCCCTTCAATCACTTCTTGCCTTTCCATAGGCTCTTCACTCTTATACTCCACATTTTCACTCACTTCTTGCCTTTCCATAGGCTCTTCACTCTTATACTCCACATTTTCACTCACTTCCTTCTTCCACATGAAGACATTCCTCTTCACAACTGGCTCCAACTCAGCTCCACACTTTCTCTTTATTGTTTCAACAACTTTATGCCTTGGAAAGGCTGCACACTCCTTGTTTCCACCCTCCTCAAACATCACTGGCTCCTTCTTGCCAAACATAATCATCTTTTCTATCCTTGACTGCTCCTCTAATGACAGTAGTACAAAAGTCTTCTCATCCTTCTTAATAGTGAGGGTATTGGCTCTTCCATCATAAATTACAAACCTATCAAATTGCCAGGGTCTTCCCAGTATCACATGACAACAATCCATGGGTAGGATATCACATAGGACCTTGTCCTCATATGCTCCAATCTTAAACTCAACTAATGCTTGCTCAGTCACTAAAATGGACTAATGATCACTCACCCAAGAAACTTTGTAGGGTATTTTCCTAGGTACTCTCTTCAATCTTAGTTTGTCTACCATCTCACTTGACACCATATTATCAGTACAACTAGAATCCACTATCACTTTACATACCTTGCCCTTGCTTTTGCAAGTTGTCTTAATCAATGCTCTCCTCTGAATAAGTTCCTTCTCCCTGGAGGTCTTCAGTAGTGCTCTTTCTCTCAGCATCAATGTTTCCCCTATCTTAGCATTACACTTTGTGGAACTAGAACCACATTCTTCTTCTTGGACTAATTGAGTCCTCTCACTCTTCCTTTCACCATCACTTGAAAAATTTTGCTTCTCAAGACACTTATATGCTGGGTGTCCAAACTCTTGACAATTGTAACACTTACCCATAAAAGTGTTTGCACTCCTTCCACCACCAAATCTACCTCTAGAACCTTTGCCTCTAAAATCTGCACTTTGTCCTTGTGCCTTGTTCATCTCCTCTTGACTCTCACTAACTTGTTTTGTGTTTTGAAAGGATCCTCTGCCTCTAGAGGTGTTGCCTCTACCTCTAGCTGACTTATCTTGTATCCTTTTCAGCTTCTTTTCCACTCTTACTGCCATCTGATAATAGTCTTCAACACTCCTAGGATTTGCCAACACTAGTTCATCCTGCATGTCAAGTCTCAAACATCAATATATCTAGCAACTTTTTGAACTTCACTTTCATTTTGATCAAACCTTATACTTAGCTTATAAAACTCTTTAGTGTATGTCTTAACATCCATATCCTTTTGTCTTAAGCTTTGAAGCTTCTTAAACATTTGAACTTCATAATCTTTAGGTAAGAATTTACCTTTGATTTTTGCTACCATCTTGTCCCATGAACTAATTTTTTCCTTTCCTTACTTTCTCCTCTCTATTTGTTGATAATCCCACCATAACAAAGCATGACTTGTCATCTTGGTCTTTGCAATCTTCACCTTCTGATCCTCAGGAATTTCTTCACACTCAAAGTGGTTGTCTAATGCTGCAATCCAATCTAGCAACTCTTCATCATTCAAGCTTCCTCCAAACTTTGGCACATCTATCTTTATCTTGTGCTTGTCTTCTTTTACTACCCTCAACAACTTTACCATCTTTTGATCCTCAAGGTCCAACTCTTCTTCCACATCTTCATACTCAGCTTCTTCTTCTTCCTCAGACTCAATCTCATCACCTAGAGCCACTCCTTTTCTCTGATTTTGTTCTAGGGTAGCCATTCTTTCTTTCAGCTCCCTCAACACTCTAACATGTTTCTCCTTTAGCTCATTCATCTCTTGAGCCATGTTTCTTACTCTTGGAGGCATCTTGACAAACTGCCTCTTAACACTTCTCAATCACAACCAATCTATTAACCTGGCTCTGATACCAATTTGATGCAGAGCTCACTACACAAAGACCACAAACGATCACAAACAACCACATAGGAGGAAGATGATATAGGGGATGGTAGGGAAAACAACTCTTCTAGGCCATAATGGACCAAGTTACAACACTTGACTTCAAACAAGACATGACTGTCCACTCATTTCCCATGGTTCCAACACTGCAACACAACACCATTTTTGGGTTTATATACCTAGGCTCATTGCCAAACTTCCTTAAGGAGCCTAAACCTTCTAGGTTTGACTATCCCAAGCTCACAAAACTCCCACAATGCTCAGGAGGGACCTTCTTATACTACTTCTTTCACAACTATCCTAGTTTCCTTGTAGCCCTTAGGAAAGGATTGTTAGACAATAACTTGAGTTTGAGACCTCCTAGCGAGACTATCATAGATGTTTTGGATACCCATTATCATGTTCTTTAACATAATCAACATGCATCATAGGGTGTTTTGGAACACAATAACCAAATCTTGACTATCCCCTACTGCAACAAGCCTAATTAGGCCTCTTCCACATAGCACAAAGACTCCAAACTTGTCCTTAGCCCCCTACACTCTGCTCCAAGGCATTGATCATGCTAGAATAGGTTTGTTTACATAGATTTTGGGCTTCTTGGGTCAACCCAAGCCACTATCCCACTTGAACACTCACTCTCCAAGCTTACAAATACCGAAACATTGAAGACATTGGGCTTAGATTACACAAATAGACTCACTCCAACCATGTCCTACTTCTGTAACACAAAAAATAGTTAAACACATCTTATTTTCCATCATTCCACCTAGTCTAGTGAGCTAATACAGGTGCAAAAGGGTCCAAAATCCATCATTCTCTCCAAACCCTCACAATACTAGGGTTTTAGGGTAGTTTTTAGAAGAATGCTTACAAAATCCCTAACCTCTAATAAGATTCCTCCTACACACACTCAAATGAGAGTTAATACAACACCCTACATTATTTCATAAGTTTTTTCCCTTGATTACACTGTACAGATGAGTACAAGGGGCAAAAAGTTAAAGAATACAGTGAAAATTTAGAAAATGACTGGTAAAACATCCATTTCCTCCACAAACTTCTCAAAAAAATGATTCAAAAATGCATGCACAGGAAAAATAAAGTAGAGACCAATTCCATTAGTATGTAGGACCTCATGATAGTACGATAGAGCATAAGTTTGGGTAGAAAAATAAGAAAAAATAGTGAAAAAAGTAGAAATAAAGACTGTTTTCTGTATATTTCCTTCATAAAAACTTCATCAAAAACCACCTTTATTCGATCATCCCATTACCATGCATTTTTTCACTTGTTTATAACCTTAAATCTTCATTCCCATTGTGGGAAGAGCCTAAAATTAGCCATAACTGATTGCTTTTCTACTAAAAGGCTAATTACCTATATTTAGACTGTCACATTGCAGTAAACTGCAAACCACTAAAATCAATCCTCCACTACCTGACTATGCCTTTAGAAGGCTTTAAATACAATATTTTCAAAACTTCATTTAGTCTCTAATACTAAAATTTTCAAATATTGACTTAAAACTGTGCTAGGTGCACTGCACCAATATGATATATGTATATACACATGTACCTTGATGTGTGCTTGGAGTGTTGTAGGTACTGAGTATCAACTCTGCCTGGATTCACAAGCTTGAGTGTACTCTTATTATCCCCAATGGTGGCTACTGTTCTAGATAATCACAGGCCCTGTTCCCTACCCTAGCCACTATACCCTGTTAGTGCAGTGGTCCCGTGTTGTTGTCTTATCATCCGGTTACCTAATGGTAATTTGTTCTGATTGCCCCTTATGGTCATGTGTAGTTTACCAATGTGGTGGTTGAGGCTTTTCTCCTTGGTTTCTATTGATTGTTTGATGTAGCTTCCTTGGAATCATTCTTTATTTTGATTGGAGAAAATTGTTTTATGCTAATGTATATTTTGTAGGAAATGAGTTCCTTGCTTATTCCTTACTCATGTACCAGGACTGATTGCATGTAATTGTGCATGTGATAACCTAATTTTTTTTATTGTATCGAGTTTTATGTACTAGTGTGCACTTTGGCTACATCTTAGCATTTGCAAGCTTCCAAGAGTAAGCCTAGTCCTAGGGGGTAGGATGTAACAACCCTCCCTATTGGCGATAAGATTTGTGAGAGACATTAGGTGGAAGTCACCGATGGAGAAGTAGTTATCATGACATCAAACTCAACTTGTATAGCTTTCAAAATTAAGATGTCTTCACCATACAAGTTTAACATAAAATACTTTAATGTATTTGTTGCTTTTTTTTAGAGGGAAGTCGTGGCCATGAGGTGGGTGAAAAATATTTATGGTAGGAGGAAAATTTCTAGAGGGCAGTTGGGAGCGGGCGTAGGAGTCAAGCTAAGTCAGTTTTTTATGATTATTTTATTGGAATATCTTCCCCATGCCATACCATGGCTTTTGAAGGGGAGTTGGTGAGGTAGTTAATAAAAAGAAAAATATCTAAAAATAGGAAAAAATTGATGGTAAAGAGGGGGATGTGGTTTTTGGCAGAGGCACTACGATTTGGGGGGACTCTCTATTTTGAAAGAGAGAACAAAAAAATACAAGGGACATCGAAATATAGCAGGAAGCATATCAAATTGCATGATTAGAGGTGCATTGGAGGGGTGCGACCACAATCTTCAGGCAAACATAACAAATTGGAAGATCTGACATGAGCTGAGGGGAGTGCGAAGTGAAAGAGGTATTTACCTCGGTCTTTTGTTTTTCCAGCACAAAGACTAAACTATGTTTGCTGCTATTCCATTAAGCACAAAAAAATTGAAACCCCATTACTGCCTTTCAAAAACTAAACTATGTTTGTTGTGATTTGATTAAGCACAAGAAAACTGAAACCCCATTACTGCCTTTCAAAACAAAATATGTTTGTTTCTATTTTATTAAGCACAGAAAACTAGAAACGCCCTTTGCTACATTTGAGAAAGATGTGCCGAAATAATTTCAATGCAAGATATTTTCATTCCCTCTTTCGTTGAAATATTTTCTTTAGGTAGAACGATTTCTTTCTTTTTTGATTGATAAATGGGTGTTCAAAGAAGATCATATGGTTTCTAAATTATCATTGTTGGTAAAAAGAAAATAGGGGTTTGATCTATTTTAGAGAACATAATGAGTGCAGCCATACAAAATAAATTGGGAAGTAATGATAGAGATTGAAGAGATATTAGCCCATGGAACCCTTTTGTTATTCGATGACCTCTCTGATGAGATTTCTTTACAAATCTCCTTAGAAAATCTGAGTAGTCTTTTGTTTTAATCATTACAATCATTTTTGCTAAATCTCCAGCCTTGGAAAAATAATCGACCTTGAGTAAAGAATGTTATGGCATTAAAATACCTTAGAAACATCTACCTATGTTTGTGCATTAAAATTGGTCACATAAACTCTAATTGGGAAAAATCTGCAACCTAAGGATCTAAAGGAACTACTCTAGGAGGGAAAATTAAGATCTCTATTTTGTTAGTCTTTTTACATTTTCTTTTCTATTATGCTAAATAAGGTAGCCAATATGCAAAACTTTGGCTGTAAGAAGACTCACAATGCCATTTTTTGTACTTTTCTTATTATGTTCGTTCATTTCTATGTGAAGAGTGACCAAATTGGGGTCACTGGAGTTATTACAAAATTGATCTAACTGGCATAGGGCTATTTTCAGTAAATTACTCTATCGTCGAAAGTTTGGGTCTTATGGATCATATTTTTCATCTTTACCATTTTTAATTTATACTTCAGTCTTCTAGTCATTTTGGATTCCTCATTGATTAAACGAGATGAACTAGGTCTAGGCATTAGAGTGGTTGACTAGAGTGGCTCTCTACGGGCCCGGGGCCTGCAAGTGGCTACCAGGGGAACTAGTAGTAGAGTTATAGTAACAAGTGATAACTAAATAAAAAATTGGGGTAAAAACACTAATAAGATAACTAGTCCTCGTGCATGGCCTTGAGCGCTTGTAAAGTCTAAGGATGCAACAATAAGGCCTATCTATCTGTGGGGCATCAAGTCATCCATCTGCGAGGCATGGATTCAGGCATGATTGATTCTCCTCATCTGCATGAGAGGAGTACTTGGTTTCATGTGGTGCCATCCCTTCAAGCACACATGATGACACTCCATCTGATTGCACTCTAGTATCTAGTACCTTAGTACTTGTGAGTAGTACCCGACCTATGACTTGGATGAGTATCTCTATGTATGACTTTGACTCTATGCATTGTTTTCTGTGTTTTCTCCGTGACTGATGTGAGTGTTGGCCATCCTGTATTCCCTTATTATTGTTCTTTTGTTTGGGCCTTGCGACTACCTCTGAGCATGTTGGGGTAGTCTCGTATGAGTCCACATGGTTGGGAGGTGTTTCCACCACCATTGGGGACTAACGAACAGGTTATTGGAGCACTAGGTTGGAGATGTTCTCTCTCTCCATTACTTTATCAGCTATTGTACTTATTCAGTTATTGTATATCATACTCATGGCTATGCCATTGCACTGTATATTATTTTATGTAATTATACTCTCTTAAGAGAGAAGATATAATCATGCAAGTTAATGAGAAGAAATGAGATGTTTCCTATTTGGTTTATGGATTCCAGTGTGGGTATCAGACCCGCTTGTACTATGATGCTTTTGGTTTCATGTTTTTATTAGATATGGGATATAAGAATATTTAAATTGGTGTTTAAAATGAATGTAGTGTTTTCAATGTTTCACTGGAGGGTGAATTAGTCCTCTCTGTGGGTTTCACATTTGGCCATACTTGGCCATGAATGTTGTTGACATATCAAATCAGCAACCGTATCTTTGTATATTATCGATTTATGTCAAAAAAAATTATCTTGCCCTCTTTTGGCTCTTACCCTTCGGGGTTACATAGCAGGATGTTACAACTATATTTTATGCATTGTACTAGAATAATTTAGTTTTTTCCCATGCATTTCACTTTTTCCTCCAAATCAACATTTACTAATTGAATTTGTTAATTTATTAAGACTTTCTACAAGATTGAGCCATTATGTCATGTTTCTAGGGTTTTTGCGGTTTGAATTTGAATGAATTCTATTACAACTTGAAATTTTGGGTTCACAAATGCCAAAAATTGCAACTTAATATTTTGAATTGCAATAATGTATCAAATTTTTCATTTTCTCTTAAAAATTCTATAAATTTGAACCTTTGCAATAATTAGTTTGAAAATGTTGCACTAGGCCTTGAATTTATCTATCTAAGAATTTCAAAATTTGTAATTAAATATTCTAACTGGTCATCAATGTTTGAATTTGGCATTATTTTAAAGAACATTTGTATTAATTTTGAACCCTTGCATCCACTTGTAGAGTTTGTAGGGTGTCAAATCTAGATGTTATTGGTGAAACAATGGCAAAATTTTTACCTATATATGCTTTAGTTAGCTACATTAATTTCTCTCGAAGCTTGCTATCTATTCTAAAGGTGAAAGTTCTCTATTGACTATTATGTATTTTGTTCTTTCTACTATAGTCACATTATGGAGTTGTAATACTCCTTTCTAAAACTACCATTCTAACTTGAAGATTTTTGATTTTGCAAATCTTGTATATTTTGCACAATATGTATTAGATTTAAAAATTAATGAAAAGAATAATGCTATAGAAGTGTCTATGTTTACTATTATAACCAACTCTCTTGTTATTTCTAATATGTTCTATTGTGTAGGGCAATTCTCTTTGTTTCTCTCTTTTCATCTATAAAAATGACATTTGAAATATGAAATGCTTTGTTTTTACATTTGTGCTCTTCACATTAAACCCAACAATTGGTATTAGAGTTGTCTCTTGTACACTAAAACTACATGGTGTCTGCAAAGAGATTTCCTATTATTTGCAACAAAGGATATTTGATACAAACAAGAATTTGAGGATCAATCCTATACCACATGGACAAACAAGGTTGCTTCCTATGGCTACTTTTTGTGCACATTGCTCTTAGAAAATGTAGAGAAATGGTATCTATTCATGATTTGAATGGAACTTATGTGATGGAGTTAATTAAACTTGTAACATAATAAGTTCCTCTTAGGGATTCAACAAGCTAAACTATAGTCAATTACCAACTGGTTCATGAGTATCAATGGCCTAGTGATACAAAATTGTATAATTAGTCAGCTATTGTAGGTCTTATTCTATAGGAGTCTATATTAGAGATGGTTGACAAGACCACCTAGGTAAGTGCATGGAAATGGGGCACAATTTAGTGGCCAAACTTGTGTTTTTTTTAAAAATGTGTTTGCACTGTATAAAACATGTATGAGCCATAATGCATATGCATTATAATGTGCACATGTTATGGCTTGGATTAGATCTAATCCATTATGTGTATGTGTTATAGTTTAAAAAGTCAATGTAAACATAACACGAGTCTATTATGTTTGCATTGACATTTTACAAAAATCAAGACAAACATAATGTGAGCATGTTATGTTTGCATTGATTTTGTAAAGCATAACATGTAGTGTTATAATGCGTATGCATTTTTAATGACTTGAATTTAAATTTGTGATGATCCTACCCATTTAGGCTTGGATTTCAATCCTAAGGTTTGGAGATCCCTTTTAGCTCCTAAATTCATGTTTTCAACATAAAATAATGAATTTGAGCTTCAACCTCATCATCTTTACATGTATTACATCAAAATTTTGATAAAGTTGCCACCAAAATGATGATCTACTTCTTATCTTTCTAGCCATATAATTATTTTATTATTTTAAGTAAGTTAAGGTATTTTCTTTTCTTTTCTTTGAAGAGTTTCTTCATATTTCTCCACTACATATGTGTTGATTTTTATATATAACTTTTGACCCACTTATCTAAATCTGAAAAAACATACATAGGATTGTTCTATGCTTCATTCTCTACACATTCATTTTTGTTTTACATTTTCAATTGGTTTTGTGTAAGTTATATGATGTGTGCATTTACTGATGCATTCTCAAAATACATCCACTTTGAAAAATCACAAAAAAATAAATATTAAATAATAAATATTAAAAATACACAACTTGCAGTACTCACTCTTAACTATATTTCTACTAACTAATTTTTAAAAATACCTTATACAATACACAAAAATAGGGGAAAACATACTAGATATTATGTTAATTTTAGTAATAAAAACAAGAACACTTTTGTGTGCACTCGGCATTTCACCCTCTTCACCTTAACCATTTCTAAGAATCTTTAGTAGTTTAGAAACTAGATTCAAATGATTACAACTCTTGTTCTTACCATGTCTTTAAAATTTGGGTGTAAACATCTCAAATTACTCACCCAAGTTTAGGTTTAGTTAATTTCAAAAAAAAGTGGCCACTTTTGACCCCTTTTTTGTCCCCCATTTCTATGCACATGCCCACCTTGTCTCTGTTTCTATAAATATGGTCTAATAATATCAATTCTTTAATGTTATAGAATATTCTCATAATGTTACTCCTACTTTTCTATTCTCCTTTTTGGTTTGAGTGATGTGAAAAGATGCGCTGAGTGTAGATACAAATTAATGATTCCATTGATTTAATATTAAATCATCTTTCTACCTACTAATCTTTTTGTCCCTCATTATATGTTTTTCATTTCCATGCAGTACTTTTATGACACCTACATTTTAATTTATTGATATTCTCCTTGTAATCATAGTCATTAATGTGAAGTATGTTAGTGCTTCTACTTTTTAATTTAAATATATTTTCCCCTTGTTCTTACTACTTTCCAATTTTTGGCTTATCAAAATATAGATTCTATTTTTATTTGATAGACTTTATATGTGAGCATCTATGTGAGTATTCATGCTAAAAATTTAGTATTTCTCACGTGTTTCTTAGTCACCATTTGTTTTCTAGTCAATATAAATAATGTAAATACAATTTATTGTCATAGAGCCCTCTTACCTTTTTTTCTTTCTCCCTTGGTGCTTGATGAGCTATTTTTGTAAGAGAGGACTGATGGTTTATCTCTTGCAATTCCAAAAATTTCCTCCTCTTTCTAATCATAAAACCAAACAAATTGTTTCTCCTTGGATCATTATTGTAAAAACAACCAATATTTTAAGCCAATGCTAGAGACTTTGGACCAAGTTGATTTTCCATAGCTGATAGGGTCTAATGATCACACACCAACAAACCATCTATACATTTTGATAGGGTCTAGTGGCTCCTTCCAATCTATTTTGTACATTTGAGAGGACCTAGAGAAAGTAAATAAACTAGATTAGAGGAAAAATTATTGTATTACTATTGCATTAACCCTTTAGATTTATTCTAGGGCCTAGTGTTTTCGGGGATAGAAAAAAATCCCCTCCATTGTGCTCCTCCCCAAAGAGGCTATCTAATAATCAACTAGTCCAACATATTTCTCTAGGATAGGTATCCCCATCTTTAGGTTTCTTAAGATTATGGTTACTAATTAAGGTAGCTTATTCTTGATTATTTCACCCAAAGTGAATCCTAGTTTTTTTTATTTTTCAATGGATTCATCCACTCACAAGACCATACATGACCTTTCTAATTTTGATAATTTGGGTGGTTAATTATGGTGGTTTTGTGATACAGGAGCATCCCTGGTTCAAGAGTAATCTTGCATCAACCAAAAACATTTGCATTTTAGATTGTTTGCATTTCAATTCTTTCATTTTCTAGTTCAGTTCAGGCAGTTCAGTCAGTAGCAGTTTTTAGCTTGTGGTCTAGTTTTGGCATTTCACATCTTGTGGATCTGGACTTAGCATTTACATTCATTCTTCTACATCATATGAATAATTTAGAGCATTTGGATTAGTTACTGAAAAGATATTGCTATCATAAGTTGATTTTTTTCTCAGAGCAGAGCATTCTAGCAGTTCCTAATAATCACCTAAAGGGGAAGGTTTGTGGATCATTCCCTGACTTGTGGATCTCAATGAGACATCATTCAATGTCCCTTGGTTCATGGCCGACCTTCCCCAAGGGTCTACACGTTGTTCCATTCATCTGAGGAGGTGTTCTATGCATTTAGGTCTGACCTATCTGTGAACATGTTACAATTCTTCATTGGAGTTTGTGACCTTCCTTGGCCGACGTGGAGGAATCTATTGGTCCAGATTGGATATATATTGATGTAATAGATCCTTAGGAAAGTAGTTAGCAATTGTTTCAAAATTCTTAGTTTAGATTCTTGTGTGAAGGACTTCAAAGCTTTATCTTGTGCATTGTTGATGATGATTGTTAGTCATAACAACATGCATAAAAATTTGCACAACAAAGCTTTATTATCTTGTAAAGTACTATCAGCGTAGGATAAGTTGATGACTCCAAGTCTCTGTTGATCAGGTCATGATCATCTAACATTACTCAGAGGCTGATGTGACATGTTGTTTTCCATTTCAAGGGGTCTTACATTTGTCTAGGTGATTAGTATTGCATTGTATCCTGTAAATTCACTCCATAGAGAGGTCAATTTTACTCTATTTTCAAAGATTGCTGAGATATTTGTAATTTTGATCAATTCTTCTGATCATTGATCATTATGAACTTGCTCTTTCTTCTACACTGCAAATCTATTTAAATGATGTGTCTATAAGTGGATAATCATATGTATTTCATGGATATTTGTCTGAAGTTGCATGATATTTATTAATTTGACATGCTTTTACTCCAAATATGCTCTGTATTTTCAATTGCCTATGGAATGTCTGCATATTTCATGTTTTATTTGCTTTTGATTGTCTGTTATTTGCAATTATGTAGATGATCTGTAATGAAATTGAAAGAAATTTAAAAGAATACTTCTACTTTTAGTGAATCTTTAGTTATTGAATCACATACACACAAGATACATTCATGGAGAGAAGAAATCAAACCATAGGTCACCAGGACATTCCACAGCTAGATATGGTTGATGCCAAATTCAAAGGAACTAGGAATGAAAACAATACATGCAGGCTGAAAAGCACTCCAAGGGACACAACTAATCAATGCATATATCCAAATTTCAATCACAGATTACTCAAGATTTGTGATGATTTGTAATCAAAATGGCTTCTCTTTCATTAAGTATGCATAACATGTACATTTACAACAACTTTGAAATGAGTCCTAAACTTTTCAGCAATCAAATTTTAATTAAGTTTCAAATGTTTAAAAGATTGCACTCCTGCACCTTTTATAGAATAAGGTGAGGAGGAAGTTACAATTAACCAACGGTCAAGATTTATCAATTAAGATCAACGGTTGACAATTCCTCTATGACTTAGTCAAATTTTCCTCATCGCACAAGTTGCCAGCTGGAAACCATCTGTATGACTCATTATTTATGGGTACCATATGCATATGTTCACTTAGTGATGCATCTTCATTCATTCCTCAGGTTCTTCTTCTTCATTTTCTTCTTCTTCATCGTTCTCCTCATCTTCATCACTTTCAGCATCACTATCACTCTGATATATATCCTCTTGTATGTGGACCTTTACTATTGTCCTGATGTGTTCATATGCTTGTACTATTTTATCAACCTCTCCCCCATCTTGGATTCTAACTTTTGTTATTGCATGTTTATGAGACTGGAACTTAGCCTTGAGAGCTTCCAGCTTACCTTTTCCACTATTCAAAGTCTCATTGTATGTTTCTACTTTAACTTTTATCCTCATAATTTTATTCATTACTTATTCTGTCAGGTGGGTGAGAGGGTCATCTGCTACTGACTTAAAATTATCATGCAGAGATTTAATAGCAAAGTCTGCATCCTAATTCTCAATTTTGCCCTTTATTTTCCCCTCCAGGGCCTCAAGGATTTCTGCTTCATATGCCATCATGATGTGCAACTTTACACTAATATCCCTGATCTTGCCGCTGCACTTCTTCAAGATATCACATTCAAACTTGTTATCTTCATACCATATGCTTGTTAGCAGGGCAATATTATTATCCAATACTTGATTACTTATCAAAACTTGTGGATCAATTCTCTTCATTTCACTTAGAGCAATCAGGTCCTTTTCCAATTGGAATGACCTTTTTCCTATATCATTTTGCATTTTATCTACCTTTCTCTTTAGACTGCTCAAAGAATTCCATCTTTGTAGGGAGGTTCTCAATACATCTTCAGCCCCAGTGAGAGTTGACAACATCCACTTTTCTATGACCATTGCCTCATGTTTCATTAGGTCCAACTTGGTGACCTCTTCTTGTGATATGATAGTCAATGGGACTACAGGATCAACTGGTGTATTATCAGGGTTAATTAACCCTTTTATGAAAGAATGTAGTTGAGCAATGTGCTCCTTATGCATTTTATTTTTCTCTTTCTCCTTCTTCACCCTTTGGATTAAAGAATCAATAATGTCCTTCCCTTCTTGACCTTCCTGGTCTTAATTGGCAAAAACCAAATCAACAGTTGTGATTTGGAATTCCTCTAGGCTAATTTTGCCCTTTTCCTTTTCAACTATGGGAAGTGCTACCTGTGTAGTTCTTCTGCCTATAGCAGGATCTCTTTTTATGGCCGATGTTAATCTAGACTTCCTCCTTGGCTTCATCATCTTCTCAGTGAAAAAGGCAGAAACATCAAACTCTTGAATTTCTGACCCTTGTTCCATACCTATTTCCTTTTCCAGCTACTAAGGAACATCACCTCCAAATTCTTGGTGGCCTCTATCAATATCATGTCTTCCTTGTTCTCCAGGATCTTCTTCTATCCTTGGTGGAGAAGGCACCTTCTTAATTTCTTCCTCATGTAGTTCCTCATGAGGGGAATTGATGCAGAGTGCATAGTGGAAACACTCAAAATAGGGGTGAATAACCATCAAACCCATAGTACCGAGAGATTTTTGCCTAATAGGCTTTAAAAACCCTTCTCAAGGTCTAAATAATATCAAACCATACCCACATTCTTCATTGTCAGTGAGACTAAATACTGTCAGCACACTGATCTCACATCTCTTCCCGATAGTCAACTTCTTCTTATCTTCAGAGAGACTATTATCATCGGGAACCACTTGAAACCTTAGGCCGATATACCGATGGCTCCTTCGAACTCATCGGTGTGACTCTCCTCTATCAGCTTAACTTTGACTTTGTCTTCTGATGTAGCCCCTCTTACCGATAGGCCAATCTACGTTTCCCTCAGTGTGACTACTCCCTATTGGCAAACTCTTCATTTATCTTCCCGATATGCTGATACAACTATCGTCGGTGAGACTCCAAATGTTGGCGAGGTTTTAAACCCTTTCACTGATATGCCGATAGATACTATCTTTGGTGAGACTTAAGCCACTTTCCACCGAAACTCCTCTATCGGTCTAACATTGTAGATCAATGTGACTTCCCAAAACTTCTCCGAAGGTTATGTTACGCCAATGTCTACTTCTGCTACTTTACAACCAAACAACTCATACAGAAACAACAAAAACTCAACAGAATGGAATAATATACTCCTAAGGAAGTCATTCCACTGATTTCGAAGAAATCTCAACCAGTGGAATGCTTCCGAACTACATTCCTGTGATTAAACCAAAATAGAAACTTTTATTCTTCTCAGAAAATATACATACAACAATCTTTTCTGCCTCTCTTTCTCTCCCTCTCTGTCTCTGTGTCTCTATAACGAACATAGATTGACTATAAAGACTCTCACATTGGCAGTTACACAAGATAGAAGGTGAACCGCCATATAACCACCTCTGTCATTCAGTTACATCCTTTAGTTTGGTTACAATCTTTTAATGACACATATACAGACTCAATTTATACCACTACTCAGCTAAGTAAGATTCAATATGGCGCGAAGGCCTTACAAACATGAAAGACAACTTAGACAAAATAGAGTAGGAATCCTCCTAATCCTCAAGTCTCGAGGTGCTCCTGCACCAGGGATCTTGTTGAAGTTCTTCCTTTTGAGGGGTTGCCTTCTACAAAGGAGGATCCTGTGGAATTTCCATATTCTGATCCTGTGTTTGATCTTGTACTCTCTCCTTTGGATTTTCATCTTCTTTATTGTTTTTCTCACCTAGTGGCATATTGACATCTATGGATGTCTGTGTATTTGTCCCTTGTGCATCACACTGATCAAGGGTCATTTCTTGTTGTCCATGTGATGCACTGATGTCTTGTGGCTTAGGGTTCTCCTAACCTGATTTATCTTCTATTCTTAGACTTTTCCCAGATCTCCTTGGGTTTGAGCAACACCAACATCTGTTATGTCCTGATCACCCCCACTCTGCTATTGAACTTCTACTATTTTTGGTTCTGTGGGTGTCTCATGCTATTACTAACCCATATCAGGACTAGTGCTATCTTTTTCTACATTCTTTACCACTTCAATCTTCTCTGGTTCCTCAGGTGCACCTATTTTATCCTTAGGGCTTACATCACCCCTATATGTTAAATCCACGACAATAGGGCTAGTCACCTGCTCAACCAAATTGTCGAGCCCTATCTGTTAGGTTGCCCTCTCTTGGCTACCTTGTTTCATCTCTTCTGTTTACTTTACCTCCTCCAACACCACCATCTGTGCTAATGGAGTTCCATGAGGAGACATGCAGGTGTTGGAAACTAGAGTCTCCATTTGTTGAGAAGCCACACTCTGAACTACCTCATCATTAGATAAGTCCACGGTATCCTCCAAAGAGAAAGGAACACCCTGACTTGCTTTGAACACTTCTCTCGTTTGTTCCTCTGCTTTCTCAATTTTGAATTTAATTATGGTGGGAAGAATTTAATTATGGTGGGAAGAGGAACATCATGTTGCAGTTCCTTCCTGAATGCTTTACCACCAGCTCCTCTCAATATGATGGGGTCAGCTCGGATATCCCCCCTATGGCAGTTCTTTGTTTCTTGGGTGGTGACATTAGTAGCATCACCCTCCTCTTCTTGCTGACTACCTATAAGTCATCACCTTTAGGTTCTTTATTTACCTACTCTTCTTCCAAAGGGATGCCTTCTTCCACCTCCTGCTGCAAGGCTTGGCCTTCCACCTGCACCTCTGTAGTTTCAACAGCGGGCCTCAAAATCCTTTGTCTTTATTTTTTCAATAAGAGGTTGTGCAGACAACACGAATGCCTGAGTTGATGTAGATGCACCTGCAGCTGACGTGGCAATCCTTTCAATTATCACCCCCTTTGGTTCATCTTCACTTTTCTTACCTTTAGGGGGACCTTTCCTTTGTTTTTGTGTAGGTAATCTTTCCCTATTGGATTTTCTCTTTTCATTGAGGAAATAATCATATTCTTCATCATATACCTCCTGCCTCTTCTTCTTGTTATCAACTGTAAGGGAAACACCCCTTTTCTTCAATCTGGATATCTCCTCATCCACCCAGGCTTGGGTTAACTAGATCACCCCAATTGTTAGCTGATCTAAGGATATATCCTCTAGCTGTGTAAGATCCTAGGCTGATATGGTGTCATTATAAACCTTTTTGTCTTCATATTCATTGGACATGATCTTCACATCATCCTTACGTAGCTGCATTGGCACCGGGATGAAGTCAAAGGTTTTTATTTGATTCAAGGTGAGTCTTTGATATTTCCTTCTTCTCACCTCAGCCTCATCATCACAATCGGTCTAGAAGTCTTCTAGATGCTTCTGATGTATTGGTTTTCCTAGTATTTTCTGTATCCTGCCATAAGGATCATATGATCTGGCTAGGGGGAATGGCTATAAATACATCAATTTTAACCCCCCCATGACATGCTTTATGCTCTCTAAATCTGAGCATATGTACCAGCCCATGGATACTGGGAATAAAATTGGAGGTATCTTCTTTTGTGCCTTGTAGGCTTCAACTATTGTGGATACCTACCTGACAAATTCCATCAAGACAACCCCATCAGTGGGGTATCTTGGCAACATAAGAGGTTTTCCTTCAAATCCCTCTATCCTAGTGTATGAAAAAGTGGCAAACTGGATAAACTAGGCTCCATGCCGATAAACAACTTCCTGAGATTCCATGCTTAGCCTTTTAGTCCTGTCTTCTTCCATGGTTCTGACCAGATGCATGGAGAATGCATCATTTACTAGTTTGTAATCTAGGAGGTATTCCTTCCTTTGTAATTGGGGATAATGATCCCATATGTGTGCATCATCAACATCACCACCAACCTTACCCACTGTCATCAAAGCATCAAAACTTCCTTTATATGCACATGAGTATACCACATATGAGGTCATGTAAAATAAACATGTCTGTCCTCCTAAGTTCCTCATTCCCTCATCTAGTGCATCACTGATGATCTTAGCCCATAATGGCCTATTGTCTGCATATAAGACCATCTAGATCATCTCAAACATCTAGTTCTTGAAATTTCTGGCATGAGGTTTGCCTCTCATCCTGCTCTGGAGGGCAATCATATATTAGTACTCATCATCAAAATCAAACTTATACAGATGCACGGGTAGCTTTTCTAAGGTGGCATATGTACTGCTCTTTGACCTCCATTGGTATATCCTCTTCCTTGCATTTTTCTTATTATTATTGTACTTTGTTTCCAATTTACGCAAGTCCACACTCACTACCTTCTTCCCAACTGGAAGATTGAAAGTGGTGGTAATGCCCTTGATCGAGAAGTCTGCATATATTCTCCCATGCTTCTCCACCTGTCTGGTTCCAAGGTTATAATTTCTGGCACATTCTACTACCAACTCTGGGTTATCCATAGCAAACGAAAAACTAGTTGCATGCCACATAGCTGAAACATACACCCCATCTAGAATGGGATTGTCCTTATCATGATCCACTCTTGTTGACCATACTGCTAGGTCCATATCTCCTTGGTGAGTATCACCAATAACTCTGTACTTAAACTACACCCCTTCAGGCTGGACAAACATGGGCTTGAGGAAATCTACCTCAAACCTATTCCTTCTGAGATCTACCATGGATTCTTGCAATAAACATAATATGCTTTACCCTACAGTATCCACATGCATTTCTACAACATCATGTATTTCTATATCATGTGTACTCTATATATTATTTCTCTACTTCATCATGATATGTATTATCACAAATCCAAACCATAGGCAA
This sequence comes from Cunninghamia lanceolata, assembly GCA_027924645.1. Classification (NCBI taxonomy): domain Eukaryota; kingdom Viridiplantae; phylum Streptophyta; class Pinopsida; order Cupressales; family Cupressaceae; genus Cunninghamia; species Cunninghamia lanceolata. The sequence goes on along the minus strand of BSBN01000463.1, from coordinate 2,963,784 downwards.
GAACAAATACTCTACCTAAAAATATAGAAAATGACAATAGGAGGGTTTACAGCTACTTACATGATAATGCTTTCCTCCTGGATTAGATGACTAATTACGGAAAAGGGCTGTAGACGCTCAAGATCACCCGTTTTGTTATGCTGAAGGATCCAATCCATTAATAGGTAGTTGTATGAGGGTTTGACTTCGGAGCTCTGTAATTTCTTGATTTTGAGCAAGGTAATTGAAAATAACCTTCAAATTTTACCTTTAAAGCAGGTCAATAGGACAAATTAGGGTAAAAATGTGTTGTCTTGATCAAATCTGTTGATCCTGTATAGGGAATCCGTAGATGCTGCCAAGTGTTCAATATGTATTTGTGATCGGCAGGAATTCATCTACCGTATTTAATTGCATTTAATGTCAAGAAATAGGGGGTGACATCACCATGTCAATGACATTGTTTAATTACTATGTTTTAATGACATCATCGTCATTTTAAAGAATATGACGGATATCAGATATATACCTCCCCGCGGATAGAATGGAACAATGATGTCATCATCTGCATGACTTCATTCATTAGACTTGGATGACGTCACCATCATATTGACATAGGGTGATATTTGTGAAGAGGGTGATATTTGTAAGATGACTGATGTTAAGAATATGACCCCCGTGAGATAACTGAAGTTATTTGACGGGTAAATATCAGCTCTTACTTAAATTTGACGTCCGAACATCACAGATCGAGAGATTATCAGGTGATAATCCAATATCGAGGTGATCTTATCTAATATGATTGATGTTTGAAATATGACCCCCCCTCTCAGGCTATTAGGTTTGACCAAATTTTGACTCAACATAACTCTCTTCCCTTGGACAATTTTGGGGTGATCTAAAAGGCAAACCTACCTAGAATTTTGTGTACTTTCCAACCATGACGTTAATAATGGGAACCACTAACTTTTGAAACTAACCTCATCATGGTGACATATCCACCCCCTCTTACAAAGTTACATGCATGACTGATTTTACCAAACCGCCCAAAGCAGAAAACAAACAAGCCAAAGTAGCAAGAAAAAGTTGGGTCCCTGTTTTGTTAAGGCAAAATGGGGCATGTTGTGTAACCACACAACAACTTGCCACCAAAGAACATAACCAAATTCCAATGATTCAAGTGATGTGATCACATTCTAACATAGCATTTTAACTCTTTCTAAGTATAAGTATTATAATCTTTCTGAATGATAAGGTTTTCATCATGGCAACAATGCTAGCAAAGGGTTAGGTGTGTGCAGATGATTAATTATCCTCATTTTGAAAGTAAGTTGAAAACATGAGTAACTGATGTTAAGATACATAGTTTGGGAGCATCCCTCATAGCCAACTTGGATAGAGCCTTGCTGCCAGCAGGCATCTATAGCCCTGGCAAGGTTATCTATACAATCCCCCTAAGTAGAGCCCCATTGCTAGCAGGTGTCTATAGCCCCGGTAGAGTTACTTAGATGGCCTAATTTTATTGTTTTTGGATTTTCAATATTTATTCTCTCTATTCATATGATGTCATCATGTAAGCTTAATGTGCAGGGCATGGTCACTTGCTGATTTAGGTTGGAGATTGCATTGGTAGCAAGGGAGTCCCTTTAGATTTTTCACTTAACATCTATACTTATGTGTTCCACAAACCCAAGGCTGTTAGGTGAGTCATTGTGAAAAATCACTTTAGTTAAGAAAAGGCACCCTGATGAAAAGGATATCACAGACCTGATTTCTCAAAGTGAGTCATAACCTATATAGGAATTTGTTCTCATCACTTGAATCTTAACAATTTGGTTATTTTCTTAGGGTGATAAGTTGCATCATCTTGACTAACCAAAACAAAACCCAATAGGCAAACAAGCAAACAAAACAAAAATGTACAAACAACTATACAATATGCACAGTATGATACACTTGACCTACATGACACTATTTTAGGCTTGAAAATAATGCTTGAGGAACTATCCATTAACTGGTAATGGGACATCCTCACCGGTTAAAGTCTTAAGTATGTAGGTACTATCTCCTAAAATCTCCTAAACTTGAAAGGGACCTATCCAAAGTTTATCAAATTTACTATGATCTCCTTTCCTTTCATGTGCTTTATCCCACATAAGGATTAAATCTGAAATTCTAAAAGCCTTAACTCTGGCTCTTTTGTCAAACCAACGGTTGACAACAGCTTGATATTTAACAAATTGATCAATTGCTCTATTCATTTTTTCTTCTAGATGCATTAACTGAAGTAACCTGACTTCTTGTTTGTTATATATGCCTAGATACTCTTGTGCGAATTGCAATGTGGGGATTTTTAGATTAACGGGGAGGATGGGATACACCCCATATACTAGGTGTAAAGGAGAATTTCCTAATGCAACCTTCATCCTAGTTCTATCTACCCACAATGCATACTTTAATAGGGTGTTCCACTCCCTTGGGTTCTTTTCTATCAATTTTTATATGATGTTCAATAAATTCTTGTTTGTAGATTCTGCTAATCGATTCCCTTGGGGATAGTAATTTGAAGAAAACTTCAAAACAATTCCATGGTCAAAAGCCCAACTTGATAATCTTATTGATGCAAAGGCAGATCCATTGTCACACACTAAAGCATAAGGAGCTCCATACCTGGTTACTATGTTGCTTTCCAAGAACTTGATCACATCCTCAGCATTGCATGTCTTACTACTGATAGCTTCAGTCCACCTAGTACAATAATTAGTAATAGTCAACACATACTTGTGGCTTGAAGATGATGGAGGGTTGATAGGTCCTATGAAATCCATCCCCCATTGAGCAAATGGGCGCATCTCCATCACTGGTTGCAAGGGTTGAGCAGCATACCTTTCTCTATTTGCAGCAACCTGACACATATGACAACATTTGATGTGTTTAGTAGTATCTTTAAAAATAGTGGGCCATTAATATCCTACTCTGAGGATAGCATGCGTGGTAGCTAAGTATGACCCATGTGCGGTTCCAAACTTGTCATGTAATTTTGTTAACACTTTGTCTACTTCTTTCCTTTCTAGGCATCTAAGATATATTCCCTCATATTTCTTCTTGAAAAGAACTCCTTTTATCATGTATTTTTGGGATCTTATTTTCAAGGCTCTCCTCTGTGAGGCCTACAACCTTGAAGGACATCTTCCAGTAATCAAGATATGCCTAATGTCTGAATACCATTCTCCAGTTTCCTTTGTATTTATGACATATTGTTGGCTCATGATGTTAGGATCAATTTCAGATATCATCTGACTCAAGGCTTGTCCACTTACTAATTTCATGGGTTTTATGTCCATATCATACTCTTGGAGGACAGTTATCCATTTCGCTCTCTTTTCACCTGGTTCACTTTGTATTAAAATCATCTTTATTGCTACATCAGGTACTACAACGATCACTTTACTTCTCAAGATGTAATGTCTAAACCTCTTGACTGCTCTAACCAAAGCAAGTACTTGTCTTTCAACATCCATTTATCTGAGTTCTGCATCCCTGAAAGGACAACTCATGAAATCTATAGGCTTTTCTTCTTTAGCCTCATTTCTTTGGGTTAGTACTGCTACAGACATATGCTCTGAAGAAAATGAGTATATGTAAAAATCTTTGGTATAATCTGGACTAATTAGAATAGGAGCATTAGATATGGCTTTCTTGATATCTTCAAAAGCTGCTCTAGCTTCAGGTATCCACTCAATTTTGGCATCCTTCTTGAGCATTGCATTCAATGGTCTGACAATCTCTACAAAACCAGTAATGAATTTTCTAATGAAATTGATCTTACCAAAATAAGATTTGAGTTCTTTCTTACTCCCAGGAAGCTGTATCTTCATGATTGATTCTACTCTAGTAGGGTCAATGATGATCCCATTCTCTGTTATTAGGTGACCTAATAACTTCCCTGTGGTTACCTCAAATATGCATTTCTTAGGGTTTAGGGATATTCCATAATGTTCACATTTCTTTAGTACTTTCCTGAGGTCTTCTACATGATTCCCTCTCGCTTTAGAGAAAACTGTCAAGTCATCCATGTATATGACGATGCATTTACCAATTAACTCCCTAAAGGCTATATCCATTGCTCACTGAAAGGTGGCCCCAACATTTATCAATCCAAAGGACATGCCCCTGTAGGCGTTTATTCCCCACTTAGTGGTGAATGCAATCTTTAATCTATCTATCTTGTCTACCATCACTTGGTTGTAACCTGAAAAACCATCGAAAAATGACATCATCTTTGCACCATTTAGAATCTGCAAGACCTCATCCAGAGAAGGCAAAGGATAATTATCCTTTTCAAAAGCTCTATTTAAATTTTTAAAGTCTACACACAACCTAATGTCACCATTCTTCTTCCTTACTGGGACCAAGTTAGCCACCCATGTGGAATGTCTCATAGGAAATATGATCCTAGCATTAAGCAATTTCTTCACTTCTTCAAAAATGATGGGCTCCAGCAAAGCATTAAGAGGTCTCTGCTTTTGTCTAAATGGCTTAACATCTGGCTTTAATGGTATAGTATGAGTGATGATTGAAGTATCATAAGTTTTCAACTCATCATATGTCTAGGCAATAACATGAATATAGTCTTTAAGTGCTTGGGTTATCCCTACCATTTCTTCTTTTGTACACACTTTTCCAATCAGGACATTCCTTTTTTCTACATCATGTCCTATGTTGACTAGTGAATATTCTCCTCCATCTGCTTTAGGGAGATCTTTCTGTTTCAGCATGTTATCTAAATCAAATGCTCTTTCCAAGTCTATCATTCCTTTAGGAATCTTGTTACTGGGAAACTCTATGATCTCCTCTTCTTCCTAGATATGATCTTCCACATTTCTTTCATCTACAATCTGTGTATCAAACACAATCTCTATTGGATATGAAGTCTAAAATGTTCTGGTCATCATCAAACACTTGAAGGTTAACTACATTGTCTGGTACAGAGGGTACTGACACTAATTCAACTGAAAATCTCTTCAAACTAGATATGGATAATGGTTCCAGAGTACTTGTGGCTTGGGCCAAGGCATTTGCCCTGTGATTTTGTTCTCTAGGCATATGGGTGATGTTCAATGCATCAAAATCTTCTATCAGATCCCATACCCTATGTCTGTAATTAGACAACTTCTTGTAATTACAAGAATATATGCCTCTTACTTGTCTTACTACCAATTCTAAGTCTCCATAGACATGCAGAGTCTTTACTTTCTTTCTGAGTGCAAACAATATCCCATGGATCATGGCTTCATATTTTGTCACGTTATTTGTCCATGGGAATTGTAATCTATATGCTGCCAAATAGGATTTACCAGTTGGATCAATAAGATCTATTCCTACTCTAGCCCCTTGTTTTGATTTAGATCCATCAAACCTGAGGATCCATGGCTTATCTTCAGTTAAAGGCTTGTTTGGGCCTTCTCTTTTCTTTTTAGCTCTGGCAACTGCACCACTTGATATCCATTTTAATTTTGGTGTTTCAATTTTCTCAAACTCCACCTTATCTGGCTGATGTGAAGTTGATATTCCCTTTTCTTCCTTGTCATCAAAAGGAGGATCTTTTGAACAAGGTAACATCTACTTTTTTAGAATATGCAAACATAATGAGAAAGTAATTTCTGAATGTGGTGCTTCATGTAACTCGCACCATCCCTCAATTAGAACATCCTATGGGGATCTTTGTTTCTGTATCATCTTCTGAATCTATTTTGATGAAAATTCTTCAAACTTGAACAAATTACTGTCTCCATCTTCATCAGATATTTCATAATCTGACTCAACCAAGCAATCAGTTCTTGGGGTGATATTCTTGTTACTTTTAGAATTACTCTTGCTACACACCAATATCTCTTTTATCATCTGAATAGGACTTTCATCATGATATGTGCTTTCTTTTGTTCCTACAAATGACAGACAAAAATTAGTATCACTATCACTATCTGTAAAACTTACCCTGGATGATGATGACAATGCCTCACTGCATGCCTGTTCCAGTTCCATCATGTCTAAGCAAGCATCATAGGTCTTTTCAAAATGCACCTTGTCATGTAACCTGCACCATCCTTCAATTAGAACATCATCAATAGACACTTTTAATAATTGGAAACATTGCACCTCTTTAGACAAGTGCATCTCAAAGTTCTTGAAGTGGTCTCCTTCTATCTCATTTTCAGAGCTACAATTAGACTCTAAAATTATTCTATCATCCTGAAGATTGTCATTATGAACATGAACATCATACATGAGGATCTCCTCTATCTTGGTGGTCTGGGGTCTAATGGAATACACTCCGGGTTCAACATCTACATACATGATCTCATTAGTTTTATTGTATTCAGTGATCATATGTTTCATGTGAGGCTCAACATCTATCCTTATTTGATTAGGTATTCCTTTCCAAGGTAACCACGTGACTGAAATCAGTGGACATGTATCCATTGAGTGTTTTTGACCAATCCCTGCTGAGCAACATCCCATAGGTATCAAGTATATCTACTACCTGAATATCAATGTAGTATTGGATTCTTGGATCTAATGCTAACTGCATATGGAGGTGAGTCAATTCTCCTACGACACTCACCTCTATTTTATCTAACTGTGTTACTTTCTTCAGTGACTTAGCAGGATGCAACCCTAAGGTGTTACATATGGACAGAGGCATTACATTAGTGGATGCACCTGAATCTACTAAGCAATTATGTAAATTCTTACTAAACATCCTTATGGTAAGGAGAAAAGGAGGTGACTTAGTTTTATCTCTATAAAGAGTCATGTGTGAAGTCTCTGCAGCTTGAACAGTGGCTGGAGTTCTGTGTTTAACATTTATATCCTTAATGGCATGATCTTTATTCCCAGTCTGACTTGAGGTATGATTATCCTCTTTTGGAGCAAGATCATCTAAGGATTTCATGAAATCTTTTTTAATAGCTGGGGTTTCGAGTAATTCTGACAATGACAGGTTGATCTTGATCTTTTTCATTTCATCTGCTAAGTATGTGACCAATTTTTCAGACTCAGGGGGCAGATTAGCAGTTTTTGGTACTGTATTCTGTGGTGCTAAGTACTGAGCATTAACTTTAGGAAATCCAGGGTTATTGCTTCCCTTAGGATCAGGAGGAGTATTGAAATTATTTGGAGGCAAGGATGTAGTCAAAGGACCAGCAGGTCAGTTGGAGTTATTCCTTAGGTTGTAATTATGTCTACCCTGATACTACTATTGATAAGCATGTACTTCTTCATGTTCAACTGATGGCTCATTTTCATCTTCAAATGGAAAAACATAATTAGTTTCAAAAGCCATAGCTGACTCTTCACATGCTAAAGTGTTTTTCTCATGAGGTGACATTGTCTGCTGATGAGGATGATTGATGAAACTTTCTAATACAAGAGCAGAATCATATCCACAGGGGATAATTTCATTTCCTTCAATAGAAGGTGGATTACCTGCAGTATTAGATACTTTAGTTTGGAATATACTAGCAGCTATCCTAAACTGAGGACAATCCAGCTCTGCATGAGCATTGGTATTATGTATCTTGCACCAGTTTGTAAGAGCTACCTCTACCAGGTTCACTCTAATGGTTTGCTTAGGTTCACTAGGAGGCTGATTATCTAAGGGTGACAACAAAGAACCATTGTTTGGCCTAGTGTTCCACACTCTAGGTTGTCTAGGAGGATTATTGTTACCATTGTTGTTATAGTTGTTATTGTATCCCCTATCAGGATAACCAGATCTATCATTGGCATATCCTCTATTCTGATTTGGTTGAGAATAGAAATTCTGACTCCTCAAATGAGTGATCTTAGTAGTGAGTTTGCTCAGTTGTTTTGATATCTCTTTAATTTCTTCCTTTTCTTCCTGAACTTTGGCTACTACATTCTCTATTTGGGGTTTGAAGAAGGAAGAACCATTGTTATTGTTATTAGACTATTCCACAACCAGAGGTACCTGCATATGTCCTGTATGTTGTAGCATTTGACCACTTCCATTTGGAGGTGGCATGATACTGAGTGGAGGTATTTGTAAAGGACTTGGCATTACAACTGGAGGTAACATGGCTCCATTGGTCTGTTGTTGAGTAGGATATGTAGGATAAACATGGAGCATAGGAAATGCAATATTAGGTGTTGGAGTAGGAATCAACTATTGACTGACTTTGATAGCTTCTTGAAAAGCTCCTGCCAAGGTTGTGACACCAGGATGCATTCTCCTGATAAAAATAGAAGTCAAGGGATCTAAGGCTGAGTAGTATATACTCCTAGTAGCTTCATCTGTTACAGTATAAGGAGCAACTAGCTTTGAGAGCATCTTTTGGAATATTGCATTGAAATTGGCAATAGGTTCTCCCTCAAATCTCTTGATTGTGGCAAATAGATGATAATTCATTAAAGGATCTATAGGTATTTTGAATCTATCTTTAAAGGCTTTCTCCAAGGCAGCCCATGAACCAACTGAACCTTGACCAAGAACGATATACCAATTATATGCCTCCTCCCCTAAGGAAAATGGAAATAACCTGCATACCACATCATGATATTTAATTCTTGCTCTAAAACAAGCTTCCTTAAATGTTCTAATGTGATCATCAACATCCTGATATGGATGATATTTAGGACAAATTTTATCAGGATTTTTAGGTAAAGGATGATATGCAGTGAAAGTCAAAGGTGACTCTACAGTAAAGAATGACATTGTAACTAGTGAAGGTTGGACTAGGGGCATGACAGGTGGTCCTGTAGGTATTTGCAATCCGATAGGAGTTATCAGAATGTGTTCTAGTGAAGCTCCTGACGCACCAGAACCAGGAGAATGATGAATATCTATTGTTCTAGGTTTGAATCCCCGGATAGGCAATTCTTCAAAGAGTCCACTGGACCTGGACCTGGTATTTGGCCTGAGAGCCAGGATTTCTTGAATTTAAAGAAATTTGGCTTGTTTACTATAAAGATCAACTAAAACACTCAAGCAAAGGATGTATTTATGATCAGAATCTGAAACTGACTGGATATTTATGCAATATTTGCAGAAATGATGCAAATATGAGGTGATGTGAGACTTTTGGACACAAGCAACAGGATATCAGGTCTCTTAAGCAAATTACTTCAAAGCTTTAGCAAAAAGACTTGAAAGAGAACTTATCTTTTGAATATCACAGTGATCGACCAAAAAGCTTGAAATATTTACGCTCAATTTTGAAAACTTTGCAACGGACAAGCATAAACGGACTCAAAACAATAAATCTTTGCACATGACTTGAAATACAAAGCTACGTGAGTATTACCTTTTCTTCTGTGTCATCAAATATGACAAATTTACTAATGAAGGCCCTCCTTCTAGTGCCAATTTATGTTGATGATGATTGTCAATCATAACAACATGCATAAAAATTTGCACAAAAAACCTTTATTATCTTGTAAAGTACGATCAACTTAGGATAAGTTGATGATTCCAAGTCTCCATTGATCAGGTCATGATCGTCTGACATTACTCAAAGGTTGATGTGACATGCTATTTTCCATTTCAAGGGGTCTTACATTTGTCTAGGTGATCAGTATTGCACTGTATCCTGTAAATTCACTCCACAGAGAGGTCAATTCTACTCTATTTTCAAAGATTGCAGAGATATTTGTAATTTTAATCAATTCTTCTGATCATTGATCATTATGAACTTGCTCTTTCTTCTACACTACAAATCTATTTAAATGATGTGTCTATAAGTGGATATTCATATGTATTTCATGGATATTTTTTTGAATTTGCATGATATTTATTAATTTGACATGCTTTTACTCCAAATATGCTCTGTATTTTCAATTGCCTACATGATATCTGCATAGTTCATGTTTTATTTGCTTTTGATTGTCTATTATTTGCAATTATGGAGATGATCTGTAATGAAATTGAAAGAAATTTAAAAGAATACTTCTACTTTTAGTGAACCTTTAGTTATTGAATCACATACACAGAAGATACATTCATGGAGAGAAGAAATCAAACCATAGGTCACCAGGATGTTCCACAGCTAGATATGGTTGATGCTAACTTCAAAGGAACTAGGAATGAAAACAATACATGCAGGCTGGAAAGAACTCCAAGGGATGCAGCTAATCAATGCATATATCTAGATTTCAATCACAAATTACTCAACATTTATGATGATTTGTAATCAAAATGGCTTCTCTTTCATTAAGTATGCATAACATGTACATTTACAACTTTGAAATGAGTCCTGAACTTTCCAGCAATCAAATTTCAATTAAGTTTTGAATGTTTAAAAGATTGTACCCCTGCACCTTTTATAGAATAAGGTGAGGAGGCAGTTACAATTGACCAACAGTCAAGATTTATCAATTAAGATCAATGGTTGACAATTCCTCTATGACTTAGTCAACTTTTCCTCGTGGCATAGGTTGCTAGCTGGCAACCATCTATATGACTCATTATTTATGGGTACCTTATGCATATGTTCACTTTGTAATGCATCTTCATTCATTCCTCAAGTTCTTCTTCATTTTCTTCTTCTTCATCGTTCTCCTCATCTTCATCACTTTCAGCATCACTGTCACTCTAATATATATCCTCTTGTATGTGGACCTTTACTGCTGTCCTGATGTGTTCATATGCTTGTACTATTTTATCAACCTCTCCCCCATCTTGGATTCTAACTTTTGTTATTGCATGTTTATGAGATTGGAACTTAGCCTTGGGAGCTTCCAGCTTACCTTTCCTATTGTTCAAAGTCTCATTGTATGTTTCTACTTTAACTTTTATCCTCACAATTTTATTCATTACTTCTTCTGTCAGGTGGGTGAGAGGGTCATCTGCTACTGACTTAAAATTATCATGCAGAGTTTTAATAGCAAAGTCTACATCCTGATTCTCAATTTTGCCCTCTATTTTCCCCTCCAGGGCCTCAAGGATTTATTCTTCATATGCCATCATGATGCACAACTTTACACTAATATCCCTGAGCTTGTCGCTGTACTTCTTCAAGATATCACATTCAAACCTAATATCTTCATACCATATGCTTGTCAGTAGGGTAGTATTATTATCCAATACTTGATTACTTATCAAAACTTGTGGATCAATTCTCTTCATTTCACTTAGAGCAGTCAGGTCCTTTTCCATTTGGAATGACCTTTTTCCTATATCATTTTGCATTTTATCTACCTTTCTCTTTAGACTGCTCAAAGAATTCCATCTCTATAGGGAGGTTCTCAATACATATTTAGCCCTAGTGAGAGCTGACAACATCCACTTTTCCATAACCATTGCCTCATGTTTCATTAGGTCCAACTTGGTGACCTCTTCCTGTGATATGACAGTTAATGGGATTACAGGATCAACTGGTGTATTATCATGGTTAATTAACCCTTTTATGAAAGAATGTAGCTGAGCAATGTGCTCCTTATGCATTTTATTTTTCTCTTTCTCCTTCTTCACCATTTGGGTTAAAGAATCAATAATGTCCTTCCCTTCTTGACCTTCCTGATCTTCATTCGCAAAACCCAAATCAACAATTGTGATTTGGAATTCCTCTAGGCTAATTTTGCCCTTTTCCTTTTCAACTATGGGAAGTGCTACCTGTGTAGTTCTTCTGCCTATAGTAGGATCTTTTTTATGGCCGATGTTATTATGTCCTTCCTCCTTGGCTTCATCATCTTCTCGGGGAATAAGGTAGAAACATCAAACTCTTGAATTTTTGACCCTTTTTCCATACCTATTTCCTTTTCTAGCCATTGAGGAACATCACCTCTAGATTCTTGGTGGCCTCTATCAATATCATGCCTGCCTTGTTCTCCAATATCTGCTTCTATCCTTGGTAGAGAAGGCACCTTATTAATTTCTTCCTCATGTAGTTCCTCATGGGGGGGATCTTGTTGAAGTTCTTCCTATTAAGGGGTTGCTTTCTACAAAGGAGGATCCTATGGAATTTCCACATTCTGATCTTGTGTTTGATCCTGTACTCCCTCCTTTGGATTTTTATCTTCTTTATTATTTTCTCACCTAGTGGCATTGTGACATCTATGGATGTCTCTGTATTTGGCCCTTGTGTATCACCCTAATCAAGCGTCATTTCTTGTTCTCCACTCAATCCATTGATATCTTGTGGCTTAGGGTCCTCTTGGCCTAATTTATCTTCTGTTCTTAGGACTTTTCCCAGATCTCCTTGGGTTTGAGCAACACCAGCATCTTTTATGTCCTGATCACCCCCACTCTTCTATTAAAATTCTACTATTTTTGGTTCTATGGGTGTCTCATGTTGTTGCTGACCCATAACAAGAGTAGTGCTATCTTTTTCTACATGCTTTGCCACTTCAATCTTCTCTGGTTCCTCAGGTGCACCTATTTTATCCTTAGGGCTTACATCACCCCTATATGTTAAATCCACGATGATAGGGCTAGTCACCTACACAACCAATTTGTCGAGCCCTATCTGTTGGGCTGCCCTCTCTGGGCTACCTTGTTTCATCTCTTCTATTTGATTTACCTCCTCCAACACCACCATATGTGCTAATGGAGTTTCATGAGGAGTCATGCGGGTGTTAGAAACCAAAGTCTCCATTTGTTGAGAAGCCACACTTTGAACTACCTCATCATCAGATAAGTCCACGGTATCCTCCAAAGAGAAAGGAACACCCTGACTTGCTTTGAACACTTGTCTCATTTGTTCCTCTGCTTTCTCAGTTTTGAATTTAATTATGGTGGGAAGAGGAACATCATGTTGTAGTTCCTATTAAAAATGAAAGCAACACTACTTCAATGGAAATCTGATTTGAGATAAATTTCAACAAACTTTAACTATGTGTTATTAATGGAGATTGTAATCAAAACATAAACCCACAATACAGAAATATAGCAGAAGCAGAATGAAGCACATAACACAAGTGTTTAACATGGAGAAAACCCTTTCAAGTAGAAAACTCCACCAAGAAAAGAGGCCAAGTTGTATTATCTTCGCAAAAAGAGATTACAAATACATTCACTTCCTCTGTCCTCCAACCTTCACTCCGGCAGAACCTGGGTACCTGTAAACTATGATATCTCTCTCATCTACTATGGTATGGTTTTTTATAGAATTTACACAACCTCAAGACATTAAATGACTTCTTACAAGCCCATGACACTTGTCAAGAGTCAACAATACAACCTTGGGCGTCCATGGCCAAGAATAGGCTCTTACAAGGTCATAAATGTTGTCATACATGCATCCTACACTTGGGAAAAAGTGCCCATGCAAGCTTGAATGACTTGGGGCCAAAAATAACCACTTACAGCATCTTATGACACGTCATATGCTATTATTAGTGTCATAGGTTCTTATGACAACTTACAGTTGTCACAGAATCTCTTACACTTTCTTACAGCATCTATGACGTGCGTCATAATACTAAAAATAGATTATTCCTCCACATGTGCACCCCACTTTGACCTATTACCATTTACCATAGTAAATGACATCTCATAACTACTGTTGGTAACTTCGGGACTTACCATGCAGTAACTCCGTAATTACCATGGACAGTAAATAATTTTTACCACTGCCGGTGAAACTCGTACATTCCTTATGGGTAATTACAAATAATACATGGAATAATACAATAATGGGATTTACAAGGTTAATGGAACCTTATCCCAACATTCTCCCACTTGACATTATACATTGTAAATCAACCCATAAGAAATCAAATGAAAAATAATCAGGTACTAGAAACAAGGCCCATGGCCTCTCTGCACCACACGAACTTCTCTGTGCTCACAGGCTTGGTCAATGAATCTGCAACATTCTCTTGAGTGTCTATCTTCTTCAACTCAATCTCTCCATTTTTAACCAACTCTTGAACAAAGTGATACTGAACATCAACATGCTTAGTCCGAGCATGATACATGGGTTTCTTGGCCAAACAAATAGCACTCTGGCTATCACAACCAATCTGAATGTTCCTGCAATGAAAACCAATACATGTACACAATCTCCTCAACTAAACTGCCTCCGTAGAGACATGAGTTGCAGCCATATACTCTGCTTCCGTGGTGGACAAAGCAACTATGGGCTGCCTCTTACTCATCCAACTCACTGCACCTCCAAATAGAGTAAACACATAGCCACTAGTGGATCTTCGACTATCCAATTCACCTACCCAATTTGCATCAACAAAACCCTGTATGTCCAAAGATTTATCAGCACTATCAGTACCAGAATAAACCAAACAATGATCAGGAGTACTTGCAAGATATTTAAACACCCTCTTTGCATAGTTCTAATGCTGTCTACTAGGGTTAGACATAAATCTTCTCAAAACTCCCACTACTTGGGCAATATCTGGTCTAGTGCAAACCATTGCATACATCAAACTCCCTACAACACTAGCATATGGCACATTAGACATGTCCTCAAGATCATCCTTGGTCTTTGGACACATATCTAATGAAAGCTTAGTACCAATGGGTAAAGGAACTCTAACTGGATTACAGTACTACAAACTAAACCCTTGCAAAATAGTATTCACATACTTGCTTTGTGACAACCAAAGCTTTCTGTTAACTCTGTCCCTCCTAATCTCCATTCCCAAAATATACCTTGTAGCACCAAGATCCTTCATCTCAAATGCACCTGAAAGTTGGGCTTTAAGCTCACTGACCATACCCTTAGTATTGTTGAAAAACATGTCATCAACATACAAAGAAATAACTAGTATAGAATCATTAGCACAATGATCCTCCCCGCTTCTAACAAAACCCAATTTCAAAACAAATGAGTTAAAATTTTGATACCACATTCTGGGGGATTGTTTTAGACCATAAAGAGACCTCTTTAATCTGCAAACCCAATGTTCTTTTCCTTTTACCTCAAAACTTGTAGGTTGTTGCATATAAATTTCTTCTTCAAGATCTCCATGCGAGAACGCAGTCTTACATCCATTTGCTCAATCTTCCTCTGGGCAAACGAACAAGGTCCTAGGTGTTATTAGAGTCTAAATCCATGATCTCCTCCTGCATGGCTAGCTGCCAAGACTCACTATCATCTACGGAAATAGCTTCCCTGTAGGATCTAGGTTCATTGTTAGTACTCAATAAAGCATATACACAACAGAAATCTGGTGGGCTATACCTATCAATTGGATTTCGTTGTCTTGTGGATCTCCTCAAGGGTGGAGTAAGAGACTCTACTTGTTCTTCTACATGATCATCTGCACCAACTTCTTCTATCACAACAGATTCATCCTCATCAGAACTACTTGAATCTTCTTCTTCTTCTTCACCCCCCAATCCATCATTTTGTTCTTCTTGAGGTGCATCTTGTTGTTCTAAATCAAAGTGCACCTTCTTTACCTTTTCATCTTTCTCTTTTGGCTGCTCAGGTTTAGAAATAGCTCTAAGTTCCCTGAAAATAACATCTCTAGAAAAGATAATATTCCGGGTTAGTGGATTCCAAAGATTATAACCTTTGACATTATCACCATATCCAATGCATGTACATTTTTCAGCCTTTGGATCCAACTTAGATCGCTTTTCCTTAGGCACATGAACAAAAGCTTCATAGCCAAAAACCCTTAAATGTGAAACAAAAGGTTTCTTACCTGTCCACACTTCATAAGGTGTCGAATCAAGAGCCTTACAAGAAGATCTGTTTATCAAGTAGCAAGCAGTACACACAGCCTCTACCCAAAAGCATTTATCTAACTGTGCATCAATAAGTATACTTCTGTCCCTTTCCATAATTATTCAGTTCATCTTTTTGCAACACCATTTTGCTGTGGTGTATACGAAGTTGTCTTTTGTCTGATTATACCTGCATGCTTGCAAAACTCATCGAATTCCTTAGAGCAATATTCCCCTCCATTGTCAGATCTTAATATTTTTATCTTTAAACCTAATTGGTTCTCTACTAAGACTTTGAATTCCTTAAACTTAGTGAAAACTTCAGATTTATGCTTCATAAAATAAATCCATGTAAATCTGGATACATCATCAATGAAGGTTACAAAATAATGAGATTTTCCAATAGATTCATTATCCATAGGTCCAAACACATCCGTATGAATAATTTCTAATTTCTCTTTTGCTCTATTACTTCCTGAAGGAAATGATTTTCTATTTTGTTTACCAAACACACAATGCTCACAAAAATCAAAGTGCTTATCAGAATAAGAGAAACCGTCCAACAGATTTTTATTCTTGATAGTTTTCAATACATCATTGCTTGTGTGGCCCAATCTACGGTGCCACAACATACATGTATTTTTAGTAGTGGCCTCAGATACAGAGGAGGCATTACAAACTGTAGTGGCTTCAAGCTTAAACAAGTTCCCAAATCTCTTCCCCCACCAAGTTCCCTCTCACCAATCTGTAGCCATGCTTGTCAAATGTCACATGCATTCCCAAATCATTCAACTTTGAAACTGAAATCAGATTTCTAGCTAATCTAGGAACATGCAAAACACCAGGGAGGGTTTTAATCCTCCCATCACTGAAACACAACAATACCTTTCCTTTCCCGACAATCAGATATGTAGAGTTGTCACCAAGGTAGATATTACCTCCATCATATTCTTCATAAATAGAGAACCATTCCTTATGTGGGGTCATATGAAATGAGCATCCTGAGTCAATCATCTAGTGATCATTAGAAACAAGATTACAATCAGAAAGTAAAACTTCTTCACCTGCATTCGAGCACTTATCTGAAGCACTCTCCCACTGTTTCTTGGGATTTCTGCACTCCTTCACATGTCCCCTTTTACCGCAGTTCCAACACTTAACTCTGTTCTTTTTACCAGGAGTCTTAGACCATCCCTTGGACTTGTCCTTAGCCCCTTTTTGATCTCCCTTAAGTCCTCTTTCTTTAGGCCTTCCCCTGACACTGAGAGCATCCCCTGAACTATCTGAACTCTTCTTCCTCAATTCCTATGATAGTAGCACTGAAACAAGAGCATCCAACTTCAAATCTGCAAGGTTAGCAGTGATAGCAAGGATAACATTCTCCCAAGACTCAGGTAAAGAACATAGAAGTAAGATACATTTGTCTTCCTCACTAACCTCAACATCTACTGAATCAAGCTGACTCACCAATAAATTTAAAGAATTTAAATGCTCTGCAACTGACTCACCCTCTTCCATTTTCATGGAAAATAATTTTCTTTTTAACTAAAGTTTATTTACCATACTCTTGGCTTGATATATCTCACCCAACAGCTTCCACAATTTGTATGCAATCTCTTCCTTTGTGACATTCAATAGGACAGAGTCTGAAAGACACAACCGGATGGTTCCTCATGCCTTCTTATCCAGTCTATCTCATTCATCTTAAGAGACATCATCAGGTTTCTTCTCTTTTTGGACAGCCAACCATTGGTTTCTTCCTTCCAACAAATCTTCCATTTTCAGCTTCCACAACTCATACCCCATTCCGTTGAACTTCTCAATGTCCATTCGAGAGGTTGATGCAACAGTGGATGCAGCCATAATAACAACACAAGATCTACAAAATAAATGCAACCAAATCTCCCACTACAGCTACAGCTTCCACACTACCACCCAAGAGTTAAAGCTAGCTAGGCTCTGATACCAAATGTTAGAAATGAAAGCAACACTACTTCAATGGAAATCTAATTTGAGATAAATTTTAGCAAACTTTAACTATGTGTTATTAATGTAGATTGTAATCAAAACATAAACCCACAATACAAAAATATACCAGAAGCAGAATGAAGCACATAACACAAGTGTTTAACATGGAGAAAACCCTTTCGGGTAAAAAACTCCACCAAGAAAAGAGGCCAAGTTGTATTATCTTTGCAAAAAGAGATTACAAATACATTCACTTCCTCTGTCCTCCAACCTTCACTTCGGCAGAACCTGGGTACTTGTAAACTGTTATATCTCTCTCATCTACTATGGTATGGTTTTTATAGAATTTACTCAACCTCAAGATATTAAATGACTTCTTACAAGCCCATGACACTTGTCAAGAGTCAACAATACAACCTTGGGCGTCCATGGCCAAGAATAGGCTCTTACGGGGTCATAAATGCTGTCATACATGCATCCTACACTTGGGAAAAAGTGCACATGCAAGCTTGAACGAATTGGGGCCAAAAATAGCCACTCTTATGATGCATCATATGCTATTATTAGTGTCATAGATTCTTATGACAACTTACAGTTGTCATAAAATCTCTTACACTTTCTTACAGCATCTATGACATGCGTCATAATACTAAAAATAGATTATTCCTCCACATGTGCACCCCACTTTGACCAATTACCATTTACCATAGTAAATGACATCTCATAACTACCGTCGGTAACTTCAGGACTTACCATGCAGTAACTCCATAATTACCGTGGACAGTAAATAATTTTTACCACTGCCAGTGAAACTCATACATCCCTTATGGGTAATTACAAATAATAAATGGAATAATACAATAATGGGATTTACAAGGTTAATGACACCTTATCCCAATAGTTCCTTCCTGAATGCTTCACCACCGGCTCCTCTCAATATGATGGGGTCAGCCCAGATATCCCCCCTCATGGCAGTTCTTTATTTCTTGGGTGGTGACATCAACAGCATCGCCCTCCTCTTCTTGATGACTACCTACAAGTCATCACCTCTATGTTCTTTATTTACCTGCTCTTCTTCCAAAGGGATGCCTTCTTCCACCTCCTGCTGCAAGTCCTAGCCTTCCACCTGCACCTCTGTAGTTTCAACAACGGGCCTCAAAATCCTTTTAGTCTTTGTTTTTTCAATAAGAGGCTATGCAGACGATACTGATGCCTGAGCTGTTGTAGATGCACCTGCAGCTGACATGACAATCCTTTCAATTATCACCCCCTTTGGTTCATCTTCACTTTTCTTACCTTTAGGGGGACCTTTCCTTTGTTTTTGTGTAGGTAATCTTTCCCCATTGGATTTTCTCTTTTCATTGAGGAAATCATCATATTCCTCATCAGATACCTCCTACCTCTTTTTGTTATCAACTGTAAGGGCAACACCCCTTTTCTTCAATCTAGATATCTCCTCATCCACCCAGGCTTCGGTTAACTAGATCACCCCACTTGTCAGCTAATCTAAGGATATATCCTCCGAATGTGTAAGATCTAGGGCTGATATGGTGTCATTATACACCTTTTTGTCCTCATATCAATGGACATGATCTTCCAATCATCCTTACACAGCTGCACTCGCACCGAGATGCAGTCAAAGGTTTTTATTTGATTCAAGGTGATTCTTTGATATTTCCTTCTTCTCACCTCAGCCTCATCATCACAATTGGTCCAGAAGTCTTCTAAATGCTTCTGATGTATTGGTTTTCCTAGTATTTTCTGCATCCTGCCATAAGGATCATATGATCTGGCTAGGGGGAATGGCTGTAAATACATCAATTTTAACCCCCCCATGACATGCTTTATGCTCTCTAAATCTAAGCATATGTACTAGCCCATGGATACTGGGAATAAAACTGGAGGTATCTTCTTCTGTGCCTTATAGGCTTCAACTATTGTGGATACCTGCCTGACAAATTCCATCAAGACAACCCCATCAATAGGGCATCTTGGCAACATAAGAAGTTGTCCTTCAAATCCCTCTATCCTGATGTATGAAAAAGTGGCAAACTGGATAAACCAGGCTCCATGCCGATAAAAAACTTCCTAAGCTTCCATGCTCAGCCTTTTAGTCCTGTCTTCCTCCATGGTTTTGACCAGATGCATGGAGAATGCATCATTTACCAATTTGTAATCTAGGATGTATTCCTTCCTTTGTAATTGGGGATAATGATCCCATATGTGTGCATCATTAGCATCACAACCAACCTTACCCACTGTCTTCAAAGCATCAAAAGTTCCTTTATATGCACATGAGTATACCACATATGAGGTCATGTAAAGTAAACATGTCTGTCCTCCTAAGTTCCTCATTCCCTCATCCAGTGCGTCACTAATGATCTTAGCCCATAATGGCTTGTTGTCTGCATATAAGACTATCTAGATGATCCCAAACATCTAGTTCTCAAAATTTCTAGCATGAGGTTTGCCTATCATCCTGGTCAACAAGGCAATCATATATTGGTACTCATCATCAAAATCAAACTTATACAGATGCATGAGTAGCTTTGCTGAGGCGGCATATGTACTGGTCTTTGACCTCCATTGGTATATCCTCTTCCTTGAATTTTTCTTATTATTATTGTACTCTATTTCCAATTTACGTAGGTCCACACTCACTACCTTCTTCCCAACTAGTAGATTGAAAGTGGTGGTAATGCCTTTGATCAAGAATTCTACATATATTCTCCCATGCTTCTCCACCCGTCTGGTTCCAGGGTTATAATTTCTGGTGCATTCTACTACCAGCTTCACGGTATCCATAGCATATGGAAAACCAGCTGCATGCTACATACCTAAAACATACACACCATCCATAATGGGATTGTCCTTATCATGATCCACTCTTGTTGACCATACTGCCAGGTCCGTATCTCCTTGGTGAGTATCACTAATAACTCTGTACTTAAACTGCACCCCTTCAGGCTGGACAAACATGGGCTTGAGGAAATCTGCCTCAGACCTATTCCTTATGAGATCTGCCATGGATTCCTACAATAAACATAATATCCTTTATCTTACAATATCCACATGCATTTCTACATCATGTATTTCTATATCATGTGTACTTTGTATATTATTTCTCTACTTCGTCATGATACATATTATCACAAATCCAAACCACAGGCAAGAACAAATACTCTACCTAAAAATATAGAAAACAACAACAAGAGGGTTTACAGCTACTTATCTGACAATGCTTTCCTTTTGGATTAGATGATTGATTAGAGAAAAGGGCTATAGACGCTCAAGATCACCCGTTCCATTACGTTGAAGGATCCAATCCGTTAACAGGTAGCTGCATGAGGGTTTGACTTTGGAGCTCTGTAATTTCTTGATTTTGTGCAGGGTAATTGAAAATAACCTTCAAATTTTACCTTTAAAGCAGGTTAATAGGACAAATTAGGGTAAAAATGCATTGTCTTGATCAAATCTGTTGATCCTTTGTAGGGAATCCGTAGATGCTGCAAAGTGTTCAATTTCTATTTGTGATCGATAAGAATTCATCTACCATATTTAATTACATTTAATGTCAAGAAATAGGGGGGGTGACATCACCATGTCAGTGACATTGTTTCATTACTATGTTTTAATGACATCATCATCATTTTAAAGAATATGACGGATATCAAATATATACCTCCTCGTGGATAGAATGGAACAATGACATCATCATCTGTGTGACTTCCTTCATTCATTGGACTTGGATGACGTCACCGTCATATTGACATAGGGTGATATTTGCGAAGAGGGTGATATTCGTAAGATAATTGATGTTAAGAATATGACCCCTTGTGAGATAACTGAAGTTATTTGACGGGTAGATATCGGCTCTTACTTAAATTTGACGTCTGCACATCACGGATCGAGTGATTAGTAAGTGATAATCCAATATCGGGGTGATCCTATCTAATATGACTGATGTTTGAAACATGACCCCCCCTCTCAGGATATCAGGTTTGACCAAATTTTGACTCAACATAACTCTCTTCCCTTGGACAATTTTGGGGTGATCTAAAAGGCAAACCTGCCTAGAATTTTGTGTACTTTCCAACCATGACGTTAATAATGGGAACCACTAACTTTGGCAACTAACTTCATCATGGTGACATATCTAGCCCCTCTTACAAAGTTACATGCATGACTGATTTTACCAAACTGCCCAAAGCAGAAAATAAACAAGCCAAAGTAGCAAGAAAAAGTTGGGTCGCTATTTTATCAAGACAAAATGGGGCATGTTGTGTAACCACACAACACACATGTATGTAATCTGGCCTTTGAGCCCTAATTCTAAGCCTAAATGTTGTCATCCAGATTGTATTTGAATTCTATGATATACTGAATGACTGAATCTGCATTTGTTCTATTTCTTTGAGTTCATAAGATTATATCCCCTTCATTGAGCTCTCCTAATGAATAAATATTATATCAATTTAAAAAAATAAAAGATTCTTTATTTTGTCAAAAGATGTTTTCTTTTTGTCAAAAGATGCTCTCTTTTACTTTCTAAAAAATAATACATTTTAAAAACCTTGCAAGTTTATTAGAAAAATTGGGTTAAACGTGAGTTACATATTATTAAAATATATTAAAAATATTTAAATTTTTTATAACAAGTTAGAATTGGAGAATTAACTTTCTTTTATTTTCTTAAACTTTACTTGAGTCCTTTTTTTGTTTTTTTACTTGAGTCCTTTTTTTATTAATTAATTTATAATAATTATAATAGAAACAAATATAGAAATGTAAACAACAAACAAAGGACTCAAGTAGAATTTAAGAAAATAAAAGAAAGTCTATTTGTTTATTATAAAATAAAATAAATAATATATATTAATTTAGGTGTGTATATATTAATATAAAAATATTAAGATAGAGTAATTGTGACTTTCTAAATTTTATTTATGCTCATTTATTTTGTAACTTTTTAATTTTTATTTATTTTTAGTCAATATTGGTGCACACAAAAAATAAAGAAGTATCAATTGCAAATTTATTTATTTTTATATGTAGCCAATCTTGCTTAATTTTTTAATTTTTATTTATTATTTGTGTATATATATTACAAAAATTGAAAAAATTGAAAATTTATCTTCATCTCCAATATAATACAAAAATTTGGTGGGTAAAACTTTTTTTTTGACTCTAAAACAAGAAAAAGACTTTATATTTTAAAAGATTTTGAATCTAAAAGACTCAAATTTGGTAGGAAAAATTTTATTTAAAAAAAATATTTTATTTATTTTTAGTCAATATTGCTGCACACAAAAAAAATTTAAAAAGTATCAATTGCAAATTTATTTATTTTTATATGTAGCCAATTTGCTTAATTTTTTAATTTTTATTTATTATTTGTCCCAACTGTTTTGATTTTATATATAATACAAAAATTGAAAAAATAAAAAATTTCACCTTCATCTCCAATCTAATACAAAAAATTGGCGGGTAAAAGTTTTTATTTTAAATTTTTTGAATCTAAAACCAGAAAAAGAATAAAATTTAGCTAGTTAAAGTTTATATTTTACAAGAACAAAAAAAGACTCAAATTTGGTAGGAAAATTTTTATTTTAAAAAAATTGAATCTAAAACAAGAAAAGGCTCCCTAAGTTATTTGCAGAAAATTATTGATTTTAAGAACTTCTGCAGTAAAATAATTATAGGTGATTTATTTAATGATCTGCTTGTGCACATAAGAGATTTTTGAATTTTTTATACCTCCAGCAATCACTTGCCAAATTATGAATTAATATTGAGTATTATGTTTCTTTTTGCAGATTTTCTACAATGAATAATTCAAATACAAGTGTTGCTGAAAATGTTCCATATTGTAGAGGGCGACGTAGAGCAAATGAATATGTTGATATTGTTATTCTACCACCAAAAGAAATTGTCTTACAATTTACTCAACCTGGAGGTAAGAGAGCTGCAATGAGAGCTAAACGTGCTCAACGTCAAATCTTTGTAGATGAAAATATTTTAGAAAATAATGGATCCCAGCTACAATCATCTACCAATGATGTTCTTTCAAGATCTACAAATGAATGTGCTATTGTAACTGGTAGGAAACCTTTATCACCTATTTTGAAAGGTAATAATACTTCAACGCAACCATCTCCTCAACAAGATTTTCTACAAAATCAAATAGAGATGCAAGAAAAATTGAGAAGATTAGAAATTGATAACAAGGCTCTTTCAGATGAAATAACAATATTGAAGCATTCAATTATAGAAAAGGATTTGCTCATAGCTCAAATGCAAGAAAGACTAAACACATTTGGGTGTGTTTCTTCTCATCCCTTCACCTTTTCTTTAATTTTTCAGCAACAGAGTAACATGGATGATACAAATGTAGCAGAAAATCACCCAATCATTAATACACATGTACCAGCAAGTAAATCATCCCAAGAAAATTTCAATATAGATAAAGACACAATATTTATAGAGATGCAAGAAAATTCTAGAAGCTTGGAAGCTGATAGTAATGTTGATGAAGAGAAAATTAGAAACTATAATACAAATCAAGTGGATTGTATAAGACAAGGTTCACAATATAAAAGGAAACACTTATTAGAGGTGAAAAAAGGGTTAGGATGGTATTATGAGAGATTGAAAGAGGGAAGAAATAAATTTAAAGAAGTTGGAAAATGGTATAGTGGAAAAGAAATTAAGGAAGTGAATGATGATGATATTCTTGCTGGAATTGGGCACTTTATTAGCAAGAATTATAAGGAAGAGTCTTAGGTTGAGGATGTACTTGTTCATTTGAATGGAGTTATTGATAAAATTCATTCCATTATTGCCACAGAAATTCGAAAGGACTTTTTGTTGATAACTGAGAGGGGGGGGTGAATCAGTTATCCTAATTATTTCTTCTTTTGAACTTTCTTATTAATCAATGCATCATTGAATCAAACAAACAAACATTACCATGAAATGAGAAACACATGACACAGTATTTTTGACGTGGAAACCCTATTAAGGGAGAAAACCACGGGGTGATTAACCCAAAGATTATTCTCTGTTAGAAGAATAAGGAATTACAAAATGGCACTTGCCAATTAGGGCTCACTGCCTGAGCACACTGCTCACAAAGAGGCACACTACCTACAAGGAGACACACTGTCTACAAAAGAAAGTTACACAATACTTGAACTGATTGGAAGCATCCACATATGCTGGAGTTCAGTTCCGGTTAGGCTCAGTACACTGATTTGCTGCACTTCATCTTTCCTCTTCTCTTTATTCTGCTTTTCTTTCACATACTGGATCTTTCTTACTGCTTCTGCTCTGCTCTACTCTTATTTGTATATCTCATACCACACAACTACTCTCTCACAACTAAATCCATCATGCATATATATCCGCACAAGTAATTTCATCACCTTTCTAGTCGGCATCCGGAATAGTCAATCTTTTCACTAGTTCTGATCTGTAGGCTGAATCCTACCACATCAAGTAATGCAGATCAAGCATATACTTGTAGAAATCATTAATCATGTCGGCCAAGTATGATTCATGCCTTCATAACCTTTAACACCATCAGTAACACATCCAGAAGGTAGTCTGATGTTCTGTCAGTTAGTTCTTCCTCTGTTCATACTGTCACTCAGGAATCCGGTACTCAACTATTCATATCTTTTCCCTCATCTATCACCGAAGGCTAAATCCTTGGAATATACCACTCAAGGTAGTTCTCTTGACTTCCCCAAATCCGCACTACACCAGGATACTTCCTCTGAGAGATCCGAACTAGTCTGTCGGACCTTGCCACATGCTCTGTTCTTGTTCACCGGACCACAATAATCTTCATTCTAACTTCCGGTAGAGACACACCATGACTTGCGGATATGTGGGATGACCTTTGTTGCCATCAATGACAACAACCATGAATCCATATAGTGTCTCTTGCCAACAATCTCCCCCTTTGGCATTGATGGCAACACTTAGTGAAAAATGACTAAGTGTTTACACTATGCTCCCCCTTGGCTGATGCTCTATTTTTATATACATTTTTTGGAGCTCCCCCTTAGTTGGATTCCTCATTTTTCACTGCTCCTCACTCCCCCTTTGACATCAATGGAAAAGGGTAGGGTCCACACACCAAAATTTTCAAGAATTTTACTCTATACTTGGCTGTATATTCACAAAAACTGAAGAATGTCTGCAAAGGATGTCTTCAATTGGATGAGTTATGTAGCCCAACTTTGCTTCATTCTATCCAAGATTGAAATGTGACCACTCAAAAAAAATGCAAAAGCTTCTGCCCTCTTAAGATCTGTCAGATCATTGGTCTGGGTGGTAGTCTTGGCATCACTTATGGCCTCATGCATGGTTTCTAACTTAGGGATAATAATCCTTCTAAGTTCTCCCATCCGGTTAATTATATTCTTCCTTTCCTTCTCAAGGTTTTTTATTGCATTTGTGATTGCAATAGTTTGACATTCTTGATTTACTATGGAGGAAGAGAGAGGATCAAAACTTTGAGACAAACTCAATAGTTTGTCTTGTTCCTCTTTTATTTTCTTCTCAACTTCTACTGTTGCTTTTGACCAGGAGATACAAAATTTGTAAATGTCACCGCATCCTTAAGAGCATTTTCTAAGCTCTTTATTCCAATACTCATATTTCTCCTATCATTAGAGATTAATCCTAGTACCTCTGAGAATCTCTTATCTAAGAACTCCTTCCAGACCTTTTCTTCAGCTAATTTTTCTAGGGATTCAAAATGTGTACCAACACTGCTGACTAAGGTTTTGAGATTACCGGAAGAGGAGGCTGTGGGATCTTTCTGGACCGATGGCATAATCTTCTCAAGCACTCCGGAAGCAGCCTCTATCAACTCACAGTCTTCCATATGAGACTTTAGGAGTTTTTCATTTGCCTTAGCATTTGCAAATGAAGCTATCTTCATTGTCTGCACCAGAGAGAGGGAATCAAAATTGAATGGACCTTGTAGAAGCTCCGGTTCATCAATCTCTATTGCTTCTTTGCTCAGAAATTTTTGGACAGTTTGTGCAGTGTCTCTTGCCAGAGACAGATGTTTCTTCTCTTCTGCAGTCTTGGAGCTGTCCTTTGGAATTTTCTCTTTCTCCACATTCTTAGCACTATCAGTCATGGTTTTCTCTGTTGGAGTCTTCTCTTTCTCTGCACCCTTGGTACTGTCAGCTTCTTTTTCTTTTACTGCTACTTCTTTCTCCTTTAATTTCTCTTCTTCTTTGGATTCAGAGACTGTAGGGGAAACCAGAGGAAAAATGTTGGTTTGTTCAGGGCCCATCTCTTCTGTTGCTTTCTCAGAAGTTTCTTCTGCAGCACTTGTGGATGAGGGATCAGTACCCAAGTCCTCTACAACAGGAAGATTAAACCTTTTGAAGGCCTTCCGAAGGATCTCTTCTGTATCTATGGCCACCTTGTTAGTCTCACCAAGCATGAGTTGATTCATCCTTGCTTTACTCTTGAACTCATCTTTGCAGTCTTTGAATATTATGTTCATTGTCTTGGGATCAATTTGAGGATATAGCTGAATAGCTATCTGCTCCTGGATCTCAAGATCTTTTGCCTGGGCATTGTTCTTTCTTATTTCTAATTCCTTTTCTAGGCTTTTAGGAATTAGAGATATAATCTCAATGAAAGCCTTATTGTATATGTTCAGATACTTGATTGTGGCTTCCTATAAGATCTTTTGGTCAGCCTCATTGTAGTCATCATAGAATTCGGTCATTGGTTGAAGGTTTCCATCCACAGTGACTGACTTGATTACACTCTCTAGAGACAGGGTGTGCTTTTCAACAAATTCCTCTGCCATTTCTTCCTTGTCTTGGCCTATGGAGGGTTTACCGGATCCTTTCTTCTTCTGCTTCTTTATTTCTTTTACCCCCTCATCTAATACTATTTCCTCTTCATCTTTCTAACTTGTATAAGCCCTTGTGGCTTTTATTTTAGATCTTTTCTCTCCTTTACCGGATGTCTGACCTTCCGGTTTAGATATTTTTGAGCTTTTGGTTCTGATAGGTGTAGATCCTTTCGATGATCTGGTCCGGGTTGAGGTTTCCACCGGAGCACTTTTCTTGCTTTTCTTTTTTGCCTCTTTCTTTTCTTCCTCAGCCTTTCTCCTCTTTTCCCGGTTGGCATCAAGTGCCTCCTTTGGGATGTCTAGGCCTTGGGCAATATGTTCAACTTCTTTTCTTACTTTCCTTTTTATCTTAGGTTCTCTGAGTTCCACATGGATTTTCACACTCAGCTCCTCAAAGGTTCCAAACCTTTCTGCTTTTGGATCTTTGGGTTGACTAAGCATGTGTTGAACATGCAGTTCCACAATCTGTTCATCAACCTCATACCCCATGGGCATGATCCAGACTGTTCTTGGCTCAACTGCCTCCATTAGGCACTGATCAGTATCAACCATAAAGCAGACTGAGTCTTTGTATTTTTCAACAAGAGACTGGGGAATTCTTTCTCTTGCTTGCATCATACTCTGGAAGTTTTTGAAGTATCCCCACAGAGCTATATTTCTTGCTTTGGCATCCCCAAGTCCATGTAAGTAATCTCTGATTTGGACTACTACAGGTTTGTCATTCTGCCATACCCATCCACTTGATCCGGGCAGCTCATTCATGAAATAGAAGAATAGACATAATATAAGTGTACCATACTTGAAAGAATTCTTTTTGTCCTTTTTGATCTTTTGTATATTTTCCATTAATTGACTTAAAAGTTCACAGAGGTCATAATCCGCATTCTTCCTTAGCATCTCATAGGCAGTATATACTGCAGTTTCAGATACAGAATTCTCCCTACTGGAGTGATAAATCTTGTATCCTATTATCATGGATGCAAACTTGATATCCGGGTCAGAGATATCTTCAATGGTCATTGCCCTCTTATCAAATTTTGATCCGGTGGCCTCAGTTACAATGTTATTTTTGACAGATTTGAGGATAGGTATCCCTCCGGAAGAGTATAGACCAGTCACTGCCCTAATTGCCTCTTTTGTGATCTTGCAGGGTCTATCCAGCCATAGGAAGTTGTCATGCATCCTACTCAATACATACCGGACCCATTCATCTTCTTCAAAGTAGGGGAAATGAATGAATTGATCAAAGTGTTTCTTCTGGATACCCTTATACTCTGGTTTAAGCTCAAAAGCATTGTCTATCAGTTGTTTGTGATAGAAATCTCTCAATTTGAATTCCCCAAATTCCTCAATACTTGCATTTATGTAAACCCTAATGTCTTCTGTGTGTAAAATGCCATGAGGAACACTAGAGAATGCTCCTAAGGGATCTACCTCCAATGACTTGTATGGGTGTTTCTTAAATTCAAGTTGGGGCCTATCTGAGATCTTTACTATATTCAGAGTAGCCATTTTTCAAAAGATTTGTAGTAAGATATCAAAAATGGAAAATACCTTATGCGCCTTCGGTTACACGGAGTGGTTGGATTGATTTCTGTATGTAATGACTTCTGTAAGAGATCTTTGGTGAACTTGATGAATCTTGTTGCAGAGCTCCACTTTTTGCTTCTTCTTGAGTGTAGAATGAGAAAGTGATTTATGAGAAATCCCTTATATTGCTCCGCAAACCCTAATGTCTAATGATAATAAATGCTCGACCTACATTATTCCAGTTTGCCTTATTCAGATAACTTGAAGAATCGGATCAGTCCTGATCTATGAACATCATGCGGATCTTCCAACCATGAACAAATCAAGATGACACATCACAAGGACATCCCAAACACTCTGTCCAATCCACAGAATAAGACAATGCACTTCCGGATCTCTCCGGACCTTTTTGTAATCCTCTGTCATTCCGGAGCATCTCACGGAATAGGTCTTACTTGATCGATCGCAACTTCTTCACATCTTCATGCGAACCTCTGAAATCTTATCTGGATCATCTCAAGACTTATATCTACAAACCCTTTACTCCGCATCTTGTGCCACATCTGGCACCACTTGATTGGCTGGGGGAATAGGATTTTCTTTGAGTCTCCCCCTGAGCCAGAGCTTACCTTTTAATTTCTAGAAGGAATATCAGCACCAGAGTCTGGTGCGGATCCAACCTCTACATTCTCTAAACTTTTCTTCACCCAAATCTTGTTCATCTGATTCCTAACTTCATCCGCATTCATCTTTTGTTTACCCTTGTTTTGATTCTGATTATACACCAGACCTCTTTTGTCCTGATTCTTGCTTCTGTAGACTTTTGCATTATGACTGGACCTATTACAGATTTGGCAAATAACATTTCCTTGCATATTTGACTGATAACCTCTTGATCTGCATTGATTAGCCATATGATCTACTCTATTGCATGCAAAGCATCTACCATTGAATGATTTGTTTATTTGCATATTTCTGCATTCATGAGACTTGTGTCCATATCTTTTGCAGTTAAAGCATTGTCCGGAGAAGGATGAATTAGTCTGATTCATTCTCTTTCTACACTGATTAGCTTTGTGACCAAAGTGATTGCAGCTGTGGCAGTATCCATTGAAGGATGGATATCTTTGAGCATTGGGCTGTCTTACCGGAGGTCTTCTAGGCCTATTCCTTGGATTTTCTAATCCAAAATTCTTTTGACCGGATCCGGAGCTTTCTCCTTTCTCATATCCCAAACCATACTTGTCATCTGCCCTCTTTTGACTTCCAAGAAGAACTTCAAGTTGAGTAGAACTTATCTTGAATTTCTCTTTATATTCATTTGCTGTTTGAAGATCTCTCTTGAGAGAGACAATTTGATCCTCAAGTTTTTCTTCATTATTTTTGGCATCTTCAAGATCAGATTCAAGATGTCTGATAATCCTGTCCATCTGGTGGCAATCTTCTGATTTCTCTTTAAGAGATTGTCTTAGATTGTCTTCAGCTTTTCTTTTCTCTTTAATCTCTTGAGTAAACTTTATAACTCCTGATTCCATTTCATGTCTTACCATAATGACTTCTTTTGATAATTTTTCACATAACTTGGTTTTCTCAGTCAATTCTTCATTTGTATTACTTTCTTCACTTTATCTTGCCAATTGTTGGAGTAGCTCCTTTCTCTTTTTCATAGAGAGACTTAATTTGTCTTTTAGTTCTCTCATGAATTCATCAGCCTGTTTGAGTGTTTCCTTTAATTCATTGACTTCAGAGTTTGACTATTCAAGATCCTCAAGGGCAGTCTTGAGTTGCTCCCTTAAACCATATGCATCCATTTGAACTCCCAGATCTTCCTCAAGCTGTTAGGCTCTATTAGGAAGCTCTGATACCAATTATTGATAACTGAGGGGGGGGTGAATCAGTTATCCTAATTATTTCTTCTTTTGAACTTTCTTATTAATCAATGCAGCATTGAATCAAACAAACAAACATTACCATGAAATGAGAAACACATGACATAGTATTTTTGACGTGGAAACCCTGTTAAGGGAGAAAACCACGGGGTGATTAACCCAAAGATTATTCTCTGTTAGAAGAATAAGGAATTACAAAATGGCACTTGCCAATTAGGGCTCACTGCCCAAGCACACTGCTCACAAAGAGGCACACTGCCTACAAGGAGACACACTATCTACAAAAGAAAGTTACACAATACTTGAACTGATTGGAAGCATCCACATATGCTGGAGTTCAGTTCCGGTTAGGCTCAGTACACTGATCTGCTGCACTTCATCTTTCCTCTTCTCTTTATTCTGCTTTTCTTTCACATACTGGATCTTTCTTACTGCTTCTGCTCTACTCTACTCTTATTCACATATCTCATACCACACAACTACTCTCTCACAACTAAATCCATCGTGCATATATATCCACACAAGTAATTTCATCACCTTTCTAGTCGGCATCCAGAATAGTCAATCTTTTCACTAGTTCTGATCTGTAGGCTGAATCCTACCACATCAAGTAATGCGGATCAAGCATATACTTGTAGAAATCATTAATCATGTCGGCCAAGTATGATTCATGCCTTCATAACATTTAACACCATCAATAACACATCCGGAAGGTAGTCTGATGTTCTGTCAGTTAGTTCTTCCTCTGTTCATACTGTCACTCAGGAATCTAGTACTCAACTATTCATATCTTTTCCCTCATCTATCACCGGAGGCTAAATCCTTGGAATATACCACTCAAGGTAGTTCTCTTGACTTCTCCAAATCCGTACTGCACCAAGATACTTCCTCTGAGAGATCCAGACCAGTCTGTTAGACCTTGCCACATGCTCTGTTCTTGTTCACCGGACCACAACAATCTTCATTCTGACTTCTGGTAGAGACACACCATGACTTGGAGATATGTGGGATGACCTTTATTGCCATCAATGACAACAACCATGAATCCATATAGTGTCTCTTGCCAACACTTTTTACCGAGGAACATTGCTTCTATTTTTGTCGAATCAAGTATGACTCATAAGACATTGTGATGCCTAAAAAATATAGATAGATATGGTTTACTTAAAGGTGTGACCCCAAATGTTGTTTGTAATGAGATGAAGTTATGGGCTAAGGAAGCTAAAGCATTGAATATGCATTGGGTTAGAACAGATGGTTTGACCTTTGGGATAAGAGTTATGAATGTAGCACCATATGCTACATTTATGGTTGAAACATATGAGAAGAAAAATGGAATATTGGTATCTGAAGTTTCTTTCAAATTAGGAATTGATTCTCATGTGCATTATGATCGAGGTGGTCAGGTATGTGAGATTTTATTTGAGTTGATAGAAGATAGTGGGTTGATGTCTTGTATTAGCCTCGAAAAATTTGATGGAAAAGAAGAGTACAAACAAGTTTTGTCACATGCAGCAGATCCTAAATTTGAAGATAATTTAATGAAGCAAATAATTGTTCATTCCAATGAAGGCATTCTCACATCAGATGGTAGACAAGTTAAGGTTAATTTGTATGAGTGTCATGATTTGGTGGCAATTTGTAGTTTGATATGTAATAATGAAGTCTCAGTGATGGGGAATAATTTTTGTCCTTGGTGCACTTGTCAAAAGAGAGACATACACATGGTTTCCACAAAGCATTGTATTAAGGAAGGTGATACAATCCTTAGTATTTCAAAGCTATACTCAATGCCTCCCAAATTATTACTTGTAAGTCATTTTTAAATTGAGTCAATAATTGATATGTTAGTTGTTTAACATTATTTGTCAATCTAATCTTGTGCGTTAATTTTAGGAAATAAACATTTATGAGGCATTTGATTACAACACACTATGGGAAGAGAAAATGGATTTATACCTTACAAAAATTGATGCAAAATTATGTGGTGTTGATCTAAAAGTTGTGAAGAAGTGGTCAATGGGTAGAAAGAATGAGTTCAAGGTACATTTTATTGTAATTAATTATTTTTTGATTTATTTTCTAATTAAAGGTATTATTTAAAATATACTAAATTCATTTGCAACCATTGCAGCTTACACCTGGGTCAATGTCAAAGCTCGTATATTGTGCTCGTCATGCTGGAATTCGTACTGTACTAAAGATGTTGCGAGAAATACAAAGAGTGGCACAAGAACATGATAAGAAACATCCACCTAGTCTTAATGATAAATCAAAGTTCTCTCAGATATGGGAAGAGCTTGAAAAAATTGGCATTTCTTGTAAGCTTGGGAATGTAGTGACTCATAAAGGCCTAAAGTATCAAGATCTCAACTATGGACAATCAGATGGTTCAATATTTGACAAGATCCTCTTCCACCATGAAGGAATTTTACAGGTGAGTTTTTTTAACATTTATATATTGGTAACACCTAAATTGTTTTGTCTTTATTCTAGTTTTAATAAAAATCCATGAAGTCAATTTACAATTAAAAACTACCTTATATATTGAACACTTATTTTGAATCTATATAACAATCCTCTTAATTTTTATATTGATTTTCATTACAGGTTATTGAAGGTATCCCAAATGAAGAGTCTTACAATAAGTTTGTAAGGATGTGGAAGATTTACAAAGAATTGCACAAGTTACAGTTGCAAGCCTCTCGAGGACATGATCCATATCAATATGAGGAAAGGTAAAACTCTATTAAAATATGCATATATGTAATGCTTAATTACATTTATGATCAATTTTTTTTATCTTAGACAATTTTGGGTAATATAGTAATAATGTTTAAATCTTATCTTATTGTCAATGTAGGATTGGCCTTCTTTCTACAGAGTGGCATTGGTTGTGTTCAAGTTGCTTTGGAGATGAGATGGTTCCATATATGAATGTTCAAGGAGCCCATGCTCTAGAAATGACAAAAGCTATATTTTCATGGACTATAGGACGGTTAAGGAATGAGGTTATGGAACGTAAGCATAGGAAAATGAAAAACTTGAATACAAACCAAGGAGGTGGCATAAAGCCTCCAATGATTGAAGGTCAAAGTTTGGTTGAGAAAAATGCATTTGAAAAAGATAGAATGTGTCTTGTTAATGAGATGAGGGCACAATTTTTCAAGCTTATTATACGATCTCAAGGACACTTCGATAAAGAAAAGAGAAATAAAGTTCTACCCTCTCATGTTTGAAGAGATCTTCGTGTGGAGTATGAGAAGGCACTACAAAATGTTGATTTGCAAAAAGCAAGAGAGTTGGCTTCTTATTATGAGGATGTCACTCCTAAGCAAGTCAAGCAAATATTCACTTCATGGCACAAAAGAAATAGGACAATAGCATATCCTCCTATGGTAAAGATGTTCCATGATTATCTTAAATTTTTAAATGAAATAACTAATATAATTTTTTTGAAGTTGTTTTGTTATATTTTGCAGAATCAATATTTATCCAGAATTAGACCGATGAGTGAATATGCAAAAGATGCTTATTTAAGTTCACACTGTTTTGGCAAATCTCGTGGCAAGGAAAAGCGTCAATTGGATCCATTGTTGAAAGTTCACAAAGAACTTGATATACAACATGATCTTGTTACAAATATGGAAATAGAATTAGATATGCAAATGGGCAGTAGTGCTCAAAATTCATGCAAGAGAGCTTGTTGCGTCCAACCTTCAAAAGATATTATTGGAACAACAAAAGGGACATCCAATTCTCAAATAAGAAAGAGAAATACAAAGAAGAAGAATTTTCATGAAGTAGAAGATTCCAGACTTTATTCAAATTGGAATGCATGAAGTTGAGAATAGTGTTAAGGTAGCCCTTAATATCATTAGTATATTGAGATATTGTAACTTCATATGTATTCCTATTATACTATTGGTGTTGTTATCACTATTGTTGTGATTAATTGTGTTGTTACACTAATGTTATACTACTGTCATGATATATTTATTGCTGCTATAGTGCTATCATAGTCTTAATTTTGATGTCATGTTACTCAATGTTAGTTAAACTTGTAGAAATTTGAGTATCTCACTATGAATCTATATATACATACATACACACACATGGACAGTTGCTCTGTATTATTATTTATATGACTCTATAACCCTTGTGTATTTTATGGTTATATATATTTAATTGGCAGTGATACTTCTGAGAGATTCCATGATATTCTATGTACCTATATCTTGATTTCATAATTATATTACAATGTTTAATTAGAGAATGGAAAGACTACAATATTATATGGGCTTTAATGGAGTTTGTAACAACTACAAGTTTAAAAGTGATTTTGGTCCAAGAGAATTCTCAATAGGTAATTGACTAGCTAAAATGAAAGTGGGAATTGAAACATTAGAAGATAAGAGGCCTTGAGGAGTTTTGAAATGGAATTTGTGCATCTCATAAGACAATAGGATAAATTTCTAGACTTGATTGTCAATAAGAGAGTAGAGATATTGATAGAAGACTTAAACATTCAAATTCAAGAATGTTGTAAGGGAATTTCATGATAAAGGCACTACCCCAATGCTACAACCTTCTTTATTCATGTGAACGTGACCTAAATGTAAAGAGGGGCGTATGGAAAAAGTTATTGTATTTATGGAGTCCTTAAACTACCCAAAACTGCCTCATAATATCTTCAAAACACTTCTTTCTGTCATAAGTACCCCTGTAGGGTTTTTGTGAGGGCTCAAAACTGTTGTAGATGTCCTAGGACTGAGCTTTGAAGTCTCTGATGTGACTGGAAACTTTATTCTTTAAATTCTGCCCTTGGTTGACTGTTATTTCCCTTCATTTACAGTCATCTAGGACTGTTCCTTGTGTGATAGTTTTTCAAGACTGTTTTGGAGTCTTTGTGCTTATACATTCCTTAGGATCATTTGAAACTTCTCAAACCTTAAGAGTAACAGAGATCATGAAGAGCAATGTACAAATACATGTTGACTGTCATCTTGTATACCCCTTGCTCATTGTCAAACAATATTTGGCTTCCTTACTCGTTAGGGGTCTGTGACCTATCCACTTATCTCCATTGCTTGTTCGTCTTCTAGGATATGCATCTGTGGTTGTCATGACTCTTTATGAATTTATACAAATGATAGAGATTATAAGAGACTAAATAGGCCACAAAACCTTTGACAGTCCTTCAGTAAGTTAGTAATGCACTGCCCAATTGTTGATTGTAGACCCTACCTACTTTGATTATTACCTTCTAAGTACACTCATTGTGACTATCCATGTGTCCTTTATATACTATCATCCATGAGGAATGACAATAAAAAATAAATAAATTGTCATCTTCGCTCTTGGCAATCCTTTTATTTGACATTGCATACTAATTGTCAAACTGCTTCATGATCATTATTGTGATCTCTGTCAAACCCTGATGGCTCAATACTAGCCAGAGTACAATGAAGAAGTTTTCATACCTTCTCACATCTTGATAAACATTTCTTGTCAAATCTCTATAGGTCTTATCACTGTTTTCTCTCTTTTTTTTTTCTTCACTCACTTTACTAGGTCTTTGCAACTTGTAGTTGTCTCTCCATCCTCATAAGTAAGAGTTCCATTGATAGTGGAGAAATTATAAGAGTATTTATCATCCTCTTCATCTTCACTTATATTAGATGCATCCTTCTTGAATATCTTTCCCTTCTTGTGCTTGGCTGCCTCCTATTTTTCTCTCTAACTGTTCAAGACTGTCACACAGTCATATTTTACTTTGTCTCTTCACTATTAAAATTCTCATACAAGTCCTCATATGACTGTCATACAAGTTGAAAATACTATCATAAATGCATAGCCTTCAAATTGTTTGACAGTGACTCCTATGAAACTTCATGGTTTGTATAGAGATGTACCTTCCAAGGGTATGTAGTCATGCAAGTTGAAAAACAACAGCAGCTTCATCATCATCCAATACAATAGGCTCCTCTGCACTCTTATCTTCTTCACCACAACATCATAAAACAAAGAGAGTCCAAGGTAGATTTGTCATGAAAAGTTGCAGGCCTACCTCCATTTCCTCTATTACTCTTCACCATTTGACAGTCATTAAGACTGTTTTACTGTTCCTTTAAAGACCCTTTTTGTTGCTGCTTTAAAGACCTTTTTTGCTGCTGTTACTATACCTCTTAGACTGATCTTTTTAACTGTTTGTTGCTGTTCCTTTGCAGCTCTACTGTTGTTCCTCTGATAATATTGTTTGCTGCACTTTATGACTGTTATTTGCTGCAATTTATGACTGTTTTTTGCTGCAATTTATGACTGTTTTTTTGCTGCAATTATCTTCACTGCAGCAAGGAGTGAACCTCTATACCTCTTTTTTGTTTCCTTTAGCACCATGAGGTGCCTCTTTCCCTTCTATGTTGTCTACACCATCTTTCATAGCCTCGGTAATAGGTCTTCACTTTCCCTTCTTGCTAAGGTTTATGACAGAGAAAACCCCATGCGTGTATACACCAATAACATCATTAATGTATTCTTCCTCTTTCTTGTCATGAACATAGACTGCCTTCATACCTATATGGCTTTCCTCTTTATATCCTTCAATCCTTTGACTATTATTACCTTGGATCCCAAAAACACATTAAGTAAAAACCGTCATGGATTTGAGGGTTTTTAAATGGTTTTGATCACATTTTCTTCATGACTGTAAAACTGTCATAATAGGGCAGTAAGCTTGATTTTGATAGCAGCAATCTAGAGCAGTCCTAAATGACTGTTACATGACTATTAGAACAGTCCTAGATGACTGTTAGTCAGCCTTGTAACAGTCCTAGATGACTGTTATACACTGTCAAAGGTAAAGTGACAGTCAAATGTACATAGCTTAATCTTTTAGTTACACAGAGTGTAGAATGGGGCTTGCTAGATGGAGATAAGACATAACATTGTAATTCATTTTCTTTTAGAGTGAGTTCTTATTGCAATTCCTTTTCCATGCTCTTACTATTTTGGGTCATATTCTTTTTGCAATGTTGGTCATCATAAAAACTAGGTTGTAGTGTCTTGTGATTATAGATAATGGTGGGGTGAATAGGAACTAGCTATGAAAAATAAAGCTTCCCTTTATAATCCTACTAACTAAACATGGGTGGATGACAATAATTTTAAGCTTCCATCATATATGTACAAGGCACTATGCTTTCCATTTTCTCATATTGTGATTTAGTTCATAATCATGATACACGACAAATTGCATTATGATAAACCTGCATTTGTAAGCACTTGTATTAGAAGAGATCATTGTAGTGGAAAAGAATATTGATTATTTGACAAGTTTTTTTCATCATAGTAATCCAAAATAAGAAGTGAATTCCAATGATGTTTATGCTTGAAGTTGTATGTAAAAGGTGCATAGATGTTTTTTCTTGTTCTCACAAAAACTTATGTTTTCTCTGATATTTAAAGTTTGATAACTTCAATTTGACTCAACTATAGTCATTGTGCAAAATAATATTTGATTGCATCGTTCAAATACTTGAAATTAAAGCATTTATACAATTGGATCACTAGTCAAAAGTTAGTGTTAATGAGCCATGAGAATGCATGGTATTATGTATGGAGAATTTGTCCCGCCCACAACAAATTAGAGTTAGGCCAAATGATCATTGAAGTTGATGTATGAAGTGCTGTTTGTAATGATTTACAAAGGAAAGTTGAGCATATACACCTGTTGTTACTTTATTGGTCTAGTTGCTATCCATGTATTACATTGCTTTGTTCATGCTCTACAAAAAATTTTGGTCAAAGATTTGTTACAATTGTGCGTGAAAATATGGTAAAAGACATTGCAAAGACATTGTTGACTAATAGATTGATACTAGATTTTAGAAAAGTTACTTTTCAAAAATAATTAGTAGGTGGATTTCAAAAAGAATGCTAGATTCTAGAGGACAAGGGAGCACATGAAGATCTCTAGGGCTCATAAGAGCTAAGTGTAGTGTGCATATCACTAATATTGATGTGATGAAGCATCAATAAAAAGTTAGAATTGGGAATTATATATCTTTCTTGTCTTCAACTGAAAGATTAAGCTATGTACATCTGGAGATAATACTCTTGCTAGATGGAGATATGACTCTTGGATTGCCTTGATAGCAGTCAAACTCAGTCGTGTAAATCTAGAAAATATGCTAAGAAAGAATACAATTCTAATGCAATTGAGACTGAGACTGTGGTGCAGGAGCACTTAGTTGACTTCATGCCTCCATGAGGCAAATTGTTCATTTTTTATTTAGTTTTGTGATTTTGATGTAATATGGTCAATTAAGACCATTTTATGTGTGTTTGAGTCCATTTAGAGGTTGTTAGGTGGTTTGTGAGTTCAATTTGCAAAAATTGTTAAAATTGCAAAAAGTTGTCATAGTTGCAAAATGCAAAAAAATCAAGAATGTGAAAGGTCACCGGTTGTAATGGAGGTAGTTGGACAGTTGAATCCCAAAGGGCAGTTGGGAAACAAGATTTCATGCTTAAATATGCTTGTGTAAGGTCAATCAAAAGGCGGGGAGACCGTTTGGTGATAATTCGAAGCAATAAAGTAAACTAATTTTGTAAAATCTGAACATTACTTTGTTGTTTCAGTCAATTGTACAGTTTTGTACAGATAGAAATTGAACTCTAACCAATTGGGATTGATAGTACTCTGAGTCTTCTTTCTTGTGGTAGTGATTTCATGTAATTTGGTTAAGATTTGAGTGAGATACATTAGTTTTTTCTGAAAATTGTTGTAACCCTAGGTGTGAGGATTTGCAAGAAAGAAAATTACATAGAATCCATTCTACCTGGTGGAAACTAATGAAACTTAGTGGAATGGATATTGTGAAGGTATTCTAGGTTCCCACAAAGTGGTAGGAGCTGGGGAGATAGTTTGATGCATTGGTAAGAATATTTGGAGTTTGGGATTGAAGATTTTATTGCTACATTGTTGTCCCAAGCCTAATTAAGCCTAAAGTCCAGGTGAGACAATCTAAGTTTGAACCATTTGTTACAAAGTAACCTATACCCATTTCAAGATATGTTTTGTAACTTCTAAAAGGGTATCTAAATCTGTTCTCACAGTCTTGATTGAAGGTCTGCTCCAAAAGTTACAAAGGACGGTTCCTAATTGGAAGGTTACTAGTGAATAAGGCAACCTGTGAGGATAGAGTTCATAGCTAGAGACCCATGACTTCTTGAGTGGCTTAGTTGAGTTGAACATGTCATGTTTACCCTATGAAAGATGCTTCAATTATTGGGTAAGACTTTTAAGCCTTAGAACCAATTTGGGTGTTTGTGACCCTTGAATGGTCAAGAAGGTAACTTTGGACAATCTATAGGAAGACCCTGTATTTTGAGGAATCTGAGACCTTGTGAGTCATTGTTGTTTTACTTATGTCATTTCCACAAAGCCTAAAGAGTTTCTAGTGTTTGTTGAAGAGTTTGAAGTGTCATGAAGTTGTACAAGCCCATTGTTGTGAAATATGTCTCCATTGTGTTGAGTTGAACCCCTGCTCTGCATCAGACTAGGACTGAATGATCTTGCAATAAATTTTAGATGTGCTCTTTATGTGTACTTGTTAGCATTTGTTGATCTTAAAATTTACTTGTTGATCATAGTTCTTGGTCAGATGATCTCATAATTAATGGCCCTGTGGACTGTTTGAAAGTAAGAACTAGTCTAGAATAGGCTGTATAATTGTTAGGACAGTCAGCCTTATGTATTTGATAGTCTAAGGTAAATGATGATATGGAAGAGACACAAGGGTTTCATAGTCAAACCATGCAAAACCATGCCCAACCTATTGCATCATGAAGGTTACTCATCCTTATCTTCCTTACCCTTTTCCACATGACAATTCATCATGATCTTCACAATGCTGGTGGGCCGTCCCTTTAGGGTGCTAAATCTGCCCACCCCTTGCTCAGGGGTATATCAGCAATGATGGACTATATTGACTCAGGGAATGAAGTTTATAAATAGGTTTACTACCCTAACAGTCTCCATGACATGGTTGGAATGGTAGGTTCTTTGTTAAAATCCTAATCTCTCGGGTGATTGCTTATTCAAGACTATGAAGGAAAAAATACCCCTAAGTAACCATAGCTAATCTAGAGGACACCCAGTGAGGGGAATTTACCAATTTTGAAAAAAAGGTAGAATATGGTAGATTTAACCAAAATTACGTATTAAATAGCACAAAAGAGGGGAACTGTGGTTGAACAAAAATGCAAAACAACATACCACATTCTTGAATATTCGATCCAAATCAAAGTCAATTTATACATTGTCCACCTTGTATACATAGATTTAATATTTATTGTTGTTATACTATTGTTGCTGCTATCATTGTTGTCATAATTAATTTTATTACTATTACACTAATGTTATATTGCTATCATTATATATTTATTGTTGTTATATTGCTGTCCTTATCTTAATTTTGATGTCATGTTACTCAATATCAATTAAAATTGTACAAATTTGACTATATCTCTCTCTATGACTCTCTATATATACATGCACATACACACACTGATGTTGCTGATACACTGATTTTATACTACTATCATGATAGATTTATTGCTGTTATACTACTGTAACAGTCTTAATTTTGAAGTCCTATTTCTCAATGCTAGTTAAACTTGTAGAAATTTGAGTATCTAGAGACAACCCACATAAGAACCAAAACTTCAACATTCCAAAACCTCACCAAGTTGGACAAGTGAAATTGGGCTACCCTCATGTTTGTGTGAAAGTGAACATAAGAAAGCAACATTTATAACAAGGAAGAATTGTATGAGCAACTAGTACTACCATTTGGGTTAACTTAAGTCAAGTTTATATAACATTTTGCAAATAGCAAAAGTCTTATGTATTAATAATGTAGTATGTTGCATAGGACCAATCTAGCTATAAACTAGTCTAAAAAGAGTATCCACTATTATTTTTTAAAAAGACTTATATTTACAAATGTGGGGCACCAGTTCTTATGCCTTTTCCATAACAATCATGCATAGGATCCCATTGGTGCACATCCCATGAAAAAGAAACAAAAACTCGAGGTTGCAAGCTTTTGTGCATGTAGCAAAATTTGAATGTTGGTCCCACACGCCATTTGGTAGGAGGTTGAGTCTGGTGAATTGAACCTGAAATTGGTTGAAATCTATCTGGAAATGTTTCCCATGTGTAAAAAATAGCTTCTTTCAAATTCTCATAGCCATGAATAGAAAACTCTAATGAGTTATTCCTACTAACAATCCCAGGCGGAACAGAATGCATTGCAGTTACTTCAAAAGTGACCATAAAGCTTTCATCTAAACATGGAATTTCTACATATGTTTTAGAACGTATGATGTTCCTACACATAAGATGATTATAAACTTTATTTGATATGAGTTGAATGTTGTGGCGATGCATACGATGAGGCTGCAAAATACGGAGATACGAAGGCAATGCATTGTGTGAACCATATTCTATAGATGCAGCCAATCTAGCTGTCACCACTTCCTCCTCACCTTGTATTGCAAGAAGCTGAAAAGTAGTGCAGTTTCCATTATTCATACTAATGAAACGACAAAAAAATGACTCCCCATATCGAGTATGAGAAGCCCATCTTTTTATAGACTTCTCCGTAAAAAGAACATCCACAACCCCTGGAACAATAACAATCATAAACAAACATTTAGAAACAAAACATAAATTTTATATATTACTTTAAATAATAAATTAATAGAATTTTTTTACCATCAACAATTCCAGATGGAATCAACAAAGCTTGTTGTGTATAAAAGACCTCACGTGGATGCAAATTAACACCTTGGAGAGTTTGATGACCTCTACCAACAACATCCACATGACTTTCAAAGATTCGTACCCAACAAAATGTTTCAGCAGTATGTACATCTACTAAACATTCCAACACTTCCACGCGATATGGGACTCTTAGTGACTCATCTTTATCCATACTAGGAAGGTTATCATAATAAATCCGTACATACATACCTAGTTTGATTATAAAATCAAATGGATATGAGCTATGTACTAATAAACAATCCAAATGAATGAATTTCTTTCCATCAATCTTCACAAAAGGGCCTATTCTTGACAAGGGAGGAACATCTGAATTAGATCCCAAATAATACCCTCTCTTGATGACTCCAGTGGTAGCTATTTTATGATGGTAATCACAACCAATACCATCAAAAAAATGTGATTTTATTACATTTAATAAGGATGGTGCAACATAATCTTTCCATCTTCATCTGCATGCACCATATACACAGGAAGAGTATTTTCATACCTATTTGTCAATGTAACATTGGAACCAAGAGTATAAAAATTAGGATCATCATCGTAAGGGTCTAAGAAAGACAACTCTATGTCTCCTGTGTGTGACTCATCAATAACTCTGCACAAAACTATATATTTAGAACCATTATCTTCTTTAACCATTGCAACAGTATCAAATGATGGAACTTTACCACTGACATGCTGTGTAGTTGACTGGTTTCGAAGTTGGTAACGCATAGGTTTGTCATTAGAAGTAGTTTCAGATACAACCCCACAAGTTGTTACATTCTCATTAATGTATTCTTTTGCGATTGCTCTTGTTGATTTTGGTTTCTTAGGCTATTTTTGAGGTACCATATTCTTTTTGTGCCTTTGTGACTTAGTCAAATTTTTATCTGTAAGCCGCATTACTTCTTCCCAAATCTCTACTAGCAATGGTCGAGGCAATGGGCTAGGCCATTGAATATCCAATGGTAAATTCTTGTGTTCAGGTTCTACTTGTTGGGATTTTTGGCTATCCATTGATGAAATGATGACTCCTCCAGGCATAAAATAAAATAGATTAAATGTTTGAATAATATATGCAAACTTTTTGAAAGAAACAAAATTGTAAAATAACAAATATATAATTATATCAAATGAGTCAATCAAGGTTTTCAAATGGTAATTTTTTTCTTTCTAATTAATTCAATAAAAAAATCTGCAAAGAGCAGCGTAACTTTTTTCTTTCTAATTAATTCAATAAAAAAAATGCAAAGACCAACG
This sequence comes from Cunninghamia lanceolata, assembly GCA_027924645.1. Classification (NCBI taxonomy): domain Eukaryota; kingdom Viridiplantae; phylum Streptophyta; class Pinopsida; order Cupressales; family Cupressaceae; genus Cunninghamia; species Cunninghamia lanceolata. The sequence goes on along the minus strand of BSBN01000463.1, from coordinate 2,919,781 downwards.
ATCTACAAAGAGCAGCCGCATTATGCCCTCTTTTATTTTGCATGATGCATAGATTATTCAAACCCAACAACATTTGTAATATTTTTTAATATGGGTTTTGCTTGAAAAAACTCTAGGTGCAAATGCATGATTTGTTTTTATTTTGAATAAACCAAATAAATAAAAATTAAGAATAGATTTTAAAAAAAAACCTTAATCTTGTAGCTGCAAATTTTTTTTAAAAAATTGAGATTCACATTATGCAAATTTTTGAGTATAGGTTTTTTTGATAAAACTCCATAACCATGTTAATACAAAAAAAAATTCTCTCAGATTTGAACATCATCCTACAATCAGATCAATGGACAAAATAAATAAAAACTAAGAAAAAAATAAAAAAATATATACCTTATAAGCTGCAAATTTTTTTTAAAAATTGAAGTATTGATTCAGAGTTGCATCAATTTTGTGTTTAAAAAACTGAGTTCAAAATAAAAACACAAAATTTTAGAAAACTCCATAACCATGTTAATACAAAAAAAAATTCTCTCAGATTTGAACATCATCCTACAATCAAATCAATGAACAAAATAAATAAAAACTAAGAAAAAAATTAAAAAAATATACCTTATAAGCTGCAATTTAAAAAATAAATTGAAGTATTGATTCAGAATTGCATGTAAAAACTGAGTTCAAAGTAAAAACACAAAATTTTAGAAATCCTTATTTCTATAAGTAACTTCAAAAAAATCCAATTCATAAAAAAAAAAAAAATAGAAACATTTATTTCCATAAATCAACTTAAAAAACAAAAAAATAGATAACTCAATTTAAAAAAACAAAAAAACAATAGAAACTTTTATTTTATAAAACTCAACTTAAAAAAACAAATTAACTTGGGTTAGCTTTTCAATGTTTTTAATTTTTTTAAAAAAAATTTAGAGAGAACATGTGCACATTTTAATGAAATGTATTTTTTTTAACTTATTTAAAATTTTAATTTAATTTTTCCAAATAGGAGAAATTTTGGGGTTGGAAAAGCCTTATGTTGTTTCTGTTGTGTTTACTCTTGCTGCACAATCTAGACAGTTCATTTTGTGAACCCTCCTTGTCATGTCCCCTTTCTAAAATAATTAATTAATGGTCAATATTAACCCATCTTATTCTTCCATGGGTTAATTGGGCAAGCATAGGAAGAATAAATACTTAGTATTTAATATTGTCCAACTAATATCTATTTCAAGAGGACAATTAAATATTAAATTAAATATTTTGAGACTCAAAAAGGGGCATTGGGTTTGGTGAGGTGTCCATTTGCATGAAGATTTCAAATATCTTCGTAAATCACAAGTGGCAGGGGACTTTATGGCAATGTATGACAGGTTATGACAACTGTCATACCCCAAAATAGCAAGGAATCAAAGAAAAACATGGGAATCTTGGATTTCCCTCTCTCCCATGAAATATTGATACAAAATATGTAATTTTGGTGATTGGGGGCTATTGTTGATTTGATATTTTCTCTCAAACTTGCAAATTTGTAGATTGTGGCTTTAATGGACAAAAACCCATTGGAGTAAAGAGGCTTGTGGATGAAAACCCATGAGTTTCAGGTGGCCAGAGGATGTAAACCCTTTGATCACAAAGAGTAGCTTCATCCAGAGGTTGCACAGAGCTTCAAGGATTAAGTAGTTTTCGGTAGTGTCCATTGTTTGTGTGTGCAGTTCTTCTTGTGTTGCAGTGGTAGTTCCAGAAGTGATGGGAAGAATTGGTATTGTTATTTCCTTTAGTTTTCTATGTAGTAGCTATAGATTTTTATTTTCTAATGTCAGAGATTAGTATTGGAAGTTGTGGGTAGTGTTGTGTTGATTTTGGCTTTGTGGGTCAGAATACCCAATGTGTATTTCAGCTTGTTGTAAAGATTTGGTTGTGTAGTTTGCTGCTGAGTTCTGTAGGTGTTTGATGCTATTACTTTAATGGTATTAGATCATATTTCATGTACTCTCCATCTGAAAATCAAACAATATCAGTTTTGGGTGTTTTTGGTGTATTTCAGCGATTGACGGTGTTGGCAGTTTTTGTGGGTTTTGCCAAAATCTTGTTGTTCAAAGTTGTATTATTTGTTGCTACTACAAATCAGTATTATAGATCTGATAACATGTTATTTACATTAGAAATCAATCAAAAAACATTTTGTTGAAGTTTCATATTTTGGGTGTTAATCCTGAGTAAGACTAGCTAGCTAGTTTCGTCAAATTTGATGCAAAGTTGGTGAAGATATTTAAATTCATTTTCAGACCTAATGTGAAATGTTATTTTTAAGTTTGGCTCATTATAGTGGTATTAGAGCATGATATTTCCAGCCTATAGGTTATTCAGATAATTGATGATACCGAGTGATAGAGAAATTAGATATTCGAGGAGAGAGCAAAGGAAATTGCAATTGGAGGAAACAATGGCAGATAGAAGAGATGTAGAAGAAGATGATGCTTCAAGGAAATTTACTCGAATGGTTGAGGCACAAACTAGACTTGCTAAAATATTTGGGCAAATGATGCAATGGATCCAAAACAACAACAACAACAACAACAACAATAACAACAACAACAACAATGGTGGTAGTACTTCGGGTGCAAACAACAATAACAATAGAAAAGGGAAGGAAATTGAGACACAAAATTCAAGGGTTGCAAACAAACCCTTATTCCTACCTAAAGAGGAACCTAAACAAGTTGAGTCTGCAACTACTAGTTTGTTCAATGCGGAGACCCTTAACAAATGGCCTAGAGAATACAATGCATTGGCAGATGAGATCAAGAATGATATGTCTTGGGGAGAATATGTAGAGTTCCTGAGAAGAGGTGAATCCCAAAAGAAGGGGAAAGGCAAAAATAAAGAACTAAAACAAAAGTTGGGTAAGTTAACTGCAACTTTCTTTGATGGAAGTGAAAAGATTTCAGCTAGAGCTTGGCTGCAGAAGATAGAGACATACTTTATGCTTAATCCCATGACAGAGAAGGATGCAGTTGAGTTTGCCACTTTGCATTTGGAAGGAGAAGCCTATGAATGGTGGTACCATGGTTACACTACTTTGGGACATGATCAGGTATAGACCTTTGGTGATTTCAAACAAAGGATTCTTGATAGGTATGAACTAAAAGAAGAAGAAGAATATTTCAGCCAGTTGTCTGAAATTAAGCAAAAGAACTCAGTAAGTGAGTATATAGCAGACTTTCAAAAGATTACAGTGATGGTACCTGAAATATCAGAGAAGAAAAGAGTACATCTATTCATCATAGGGCTCACTGAACCTCTTAGGGGGTTTATTAGATCTTTTGCATCTCTCACTTTTCAAGAAGCTATCAAGAGGGCTCTAACCCTTGAGCCATCAATTCCAAAGAATGCTTTCCCACACTCCTCCAAACTGAACACATGGCATCATAAGGGAGGATTCTAAAAGAAACCATTCCATGCACCTGCACCTATACAAAAAAATACAACTCCTAATACTGCAAAGAAGATGGATGAAGAAACAAGGAATGAGCTTAGGAGGAAGAAACTTTGTTTTTCTTGCAGAGAGCCTTGGGTCCCTGGATATAGGTGTTTAGGGAAAGGACAAGTCCATTACATAGAGGTTGTCTCAGATAAGGATTCATACTTAGATGGTAATGGGGAGTTTCATGATGTAGAGGATTCTGAACCTGAGATCGAAGAGGAGACTAAAAAAGAAGGTTCATTAGCTACACTTTTAAGAGCACCAAGATATCATCCTTTCAGGGTTCATGGAGTGTTAGCAGGGCAGCGAATGACTATTTTGATTGATAGTGGGGCAACCCACAATTTTATTGATGAAGGGTTAGTAATGAAGAGAGGATTGAAGACTGAAGAATTTGAAGGGTTCAATGTGACTGTTGTAGACGGATTCACTATGCCGTGCACCAGAGTGGTCAAACAATTGAGCATCACTATGGGAGACCACAAGGTTTGTGATGATTTTTATGTTGTTGGTATTGGTGAAACTGATGTTGTCTTGGGTGTTCAATTGTTGCATTCTATTGGAGGACACTGTCAGAACTATCAAACTATGGAGTTCAAGTTTTAGTCAGAAGGCAAGGAGATTACACTCATAGGGATTTCAAATGGAGCTCCACGAGTGGTGACATCAAAGAAGATGGAGAGGACTTTCAGAAGAGGTCAAGTTCCTTGGGCAGCCACTTGCTTAATTTGAACTTCAAGCTCTCCCAATGGAAAAGGTAAATTTCATTTTGAAATTCAAGAAATTTTAGATAAGCATAGCATTGTTTTCAGTGATATACCCCGAGGATTACCTCCAGATAGAGGGTTTCAGCATGTTATAAAGTTAGAAAAAGATGCCAAACCTGTTATAACTACTCCATATAGACATCCAAGTGGTTACAAGGAAGAGATAGAGAAGACTATCAGAGAGCTCTTAGATATGGGATTCATTAGACCAAGTTCTAGTCCTTTTGCATCATCTGTAGTTCTTGTGAAGAACAAGGATGGCACTCTAAGGATGTGCATTGGCTATAGAGATTTAAATAAGAAAACCATTAAGAATAGATATCCCATACCAAGGATAGATGAACTTATTGATGAGTTGCATGGAGCTATTTACTTTTCTAAGATTGATTTGAGATCGGGATACCACCAAATTTGAATGAGAGACAAAGATGTGGAAAAGACAACTTTTTGGTGTCACTATGGGCATTTTGAGTTATTGGTCATGCCCTTTGGCCTCACTAATGCACCAGAAAATTTCCAATCATGCATGAACAAGGTATTTAGCAAGCAACTCAGAAAGTTTGTCTTGGTTTTCTTTGATGATATATTGATCTACAGTAAAACTTGGAAGGAACACTTGGAACATTTAGATATAGTTTTGGGTATTTTGGAGCAGCAATCTTTCTATGCTAAGTTGTCCAAATGTGAGTTTGGATTAACTAAATTTTTTTACTTGGGATATGTCATAAGTTCTAAGGGTGTTCAAGTAGATCAATAGAAGATTCAAGCAATACTTGATTGGCCTCCACCTACAAATCTTACACAGTTGAAAGGATTCTTTGGGCTATGTTGCTATTATAGGAGGTTTGTAAAAGGTTTTTCTCAGCTTGCTATTCCATTAATAGATTTGACTAAGAAGGGAGCCTTTGCATGGTCTAAAGAAGCTCATAAAACTTTTGACAAGTTTAAGGAGGTAATGAGTTCATGCCCCGTGCTTGCTATTCCTAATTTTTCATTGCCTTTTGTAGTTGAATGTGATGCTTCGGGTGAAGGTGTTGGGGTTGTCCTAACTCAAAGGGGACATCCAATTGCTTTTGAGAGTAGGAAGCTAAACAATCTAGAAAAAACATATCACATTTATGACAAGGAAATGTTGGCAATTATGCATGCACTAGAGAAGTTCAGACAATATCTTGTGTGTGGGAAATTTGTTGTGAAAACTGATCATAATAGTTTGAAGTATTTCCTTGATCAAAAAGATTTGAATGATTGCCAACAAAGGTGGGTAAGAAACCTATTGGAATATGATTTTGAAATAGAATATATGAATGGTAAAAGAAATGCGGTAGCGGATGCACTTTCTAGGAAGCCAACTTTGTGTTCAGTATCTTCTATTTCTGCAAAGTGGAAAGATTCTATCATTGCTGAATATGTCAAAAATAATTTTGCTTCTAATGTATTGGATGATTTAGTAGAAGATGATAAGTATACAGTGAATGATGGGCTGATTTATTACAAGAACTAAATTTTCCTTGTTCCTGAATCAAAAATCAAGGAAAAGATTTTAAGAGCTTTCCATGACACTCCCTTGGCTGGTCATCAAGGTTACTTCAAAACATACAGGCAGATCCGTGAGAGATTTTCTTGGAAAGGTCTGAAAGAGGATGTCCACAAGCATATCAAAGAGTGTATGACTTGCCAAAGGAACAAAGGTGAACACATTTTTCTTGCAGGTCTCCTACAACTGCTTCCAATTCCTGAATAGAAATGGGAGAGCATTTCCATGGACTTTATCACAGGACTTCCCAAGGTACAAGGTAAGGATTGTATATATGTGGTGGTGGATAGATTAACAAAGTATGCTCATTTCTTTGTCATCACTTCAGAATTTAAGGCTCCTCAAGTAGCAGAGTTGTTTTTCAAAGAGATATTTAAGCTGCATGGTTTTTCGAAGAACATTGTTAGTGACAGAGATGGTAGGTTCCTTAGTTCTTTTTGGAAGGAACTATTTCATTTGACAGGAACAAAGCTCACACCAAGCACAAGTTACCATCCACAAACAGATGGACAAACAGAAATTGTTAACAAGTGGATAGAGGGGTATTTGAGGAATTATGTTTCAGATCAGCAAACTACTTGGGTCAAATGGTTGCACTTGGGAGAGTATTGTTACAATACATCACATCATATGTCAATTGGTGTGCCTCCATTTTGAGATCTTTATGGTTATGATGCACTTTCTTTTTTTGATTTGATATTTATAGATAGTAGAGTACCTGCAGCTAGTGATCTTATCAATCATAGTCAAGAGATCATTAGGTCACTAAAAGATAACTTGAGGCAAGCACAGAACCAACAAAAGATATATGCAGATAGGAAGAGAACAAAAAGATTTTTTGAGGTGGGAGACTTGGTATTTCTTAGATTGCAGCCATATAAACAAATCTCTTTGAAGAAGAGTGGGGCTGAAAAGCTTAAGCCTAAGTTCTTTGGGCCTTACAAGATCATCAAGAAAATTGGTGAGGTAGCTTATGAGTTGGAGCTTCCTCCAAATAGTAGGATACATAATGTATTTCACATTTCTTGTTTGAAGAAGGTCCTTGGACAGAAAATTGTGCTTTCATTTGATTTACCACCTTTGGATGATGAAGGGAAGTTGATTTTGATACCTGAAAATATTTTGGAAATGAGGGATAAAAGATTGAGGAACAAGAGCATTTCATAATATTTGATTAAATGGAAGAATTTTCCAGTGGAAGATGCAACATGGGGAGGACTAGAAATTCTTAACCATCCAAACTTGCATTGCTTGAGGACAAGCAATTTCCAAGAGGGAGGACTTGTCATGTCCCCTTTCTAAAATAATTAATTAATGGTCAATATTAACCCATCTTATTCTTCCATGGGTTAATTGGGCAAGCATAGGAAGAATAAATAGTTAATATTTAATATTGTCCAACTAATATCTATTTCAAGAGGAAAATTAAATATTTTGAGACTCAAAAAGGGGCAATGGTTTGGTGAGGTGTCCATTTGCATGAAGATTTCAAAAATCTTGGTAAATCACAAGTGGCGGGAGACTTTATGGCAATGTATGACAGCTTATGACAACTGCCATACCCCAAAATAGCAAGGAATCAAATAAAAACATGGAAATATTGAATTTCCCTCTCTCCCATGAAATTTTGATACAAAATATGTAATTTTGGTGATTGGGGGCTATTGTTGATTTGATATTTTCTCTCAAACTTGCAGATTTGCAGATTGTGGCTTCAATGGATGAAAACCCATTGGAGTAAAGAGGCTTGTGGACTAAAACCCATGAGTTTCAGGTGGACAGAGGATGCAAACCCTTTGATCACAAAGAGTAGCTTCATCCAGAGGTTGCACAGAGCTTCAAGGATTAAGTAGTTTTCGGCAGTGTCCATTGTTTATGCGTGCAGGTCTTCTTGTGTTGCAGTGGTAGTTCCAGAAGTGTTGTGAAGAGTTGTTGTTGTTATTTCCTTTGGTTTTCTATGTAGTAGCTGTAGATTTCCATTTTCTAATGTCAGAGATTAGTATTGGAAGTTGTGGGTAGTGTTGTGTTGATTTTGGCTTTGTGGGTCAGAATACCCAATGTGTATTTCAACTTGTTGTGAAGATTTGGTTGTGTAGTTTTCTGTTGAGTTCTGTAGGTGTTTTCTACTATTACTTTAATGGTATCAGATCATATTTAATGTACTCTCCATCTAAAAATCAAACAATATCAGTTTTGGGTTTTTTGGGTGTATTTCGGTGATTGATGGTGTTGGCAGTTTTTGTGGGTTTTGCCCAAATCTTGTTGTTTGAAGTTGTATTATTTGTTTCTGCTACAAATCAGTATTATAGATCTGATAACATGTTATTTATATCAAAAATCAATCAAAAAACATTTTGGTGAAGTTTCATATTTTGGGTGTTAATCCGGAGTAAGACTAGCTAGCTAGTTTGGTCAAATTTGATGCAAATTTGGTGAAGATATTTAAATTCATTTTCAGACCTAATGTGAAATGTTATTTTTAAGTTTGGCTCATTACACTCCTACCATGACTGCAACAAGTGGTATCAGAGTGAAAGTTTGAATCTTGGAGAGCGAATTGTGAGAATATAGTGAAGGGGTTCTGTAAGATCTTGTTGTGAGCAGATCGCTGAATTGAGGTAGGTTACTGGTGCACAACCGATCACCGATTGAGAGGTAGTTGTTGGTTGTAGCCCAATCACCAAACCTAAGGTAGTTTGCACTTGATCCTAGGAAGATGCCACCGTGAAGAGTTCCTCCTATTGGTATAATGGCTAATAGAATGGATGAGATGATGGAATTGATGAGAACAATGCAAATTCGTTTGGATGCTATTGAAGAAGATAGGTGAAGAGGATTGATGCTGAGACCTAATGTTCAAAGTGATGATGAAGGAGAATTTCAATTAGATTAACAAACTGGTGAAACCTTAGAAGGTAATGAAGAAGAAGAATCAAATTAGATAAAGATGTTGCAATTTATTTCAAAGATTGGAAAAAGACCTAGAGTTAATGTGTCGAACTATACTGGTAATTTAAACCCTAAAGAATTGATTGACTAGATAAATGATATGGAAGAATACTTTGAATATGAGGAGATTGAAGATCTAGAGAAGGTGAAATTTGCAAAGACAAAGTTGAAAGGACATGCTGCTATATGGTGGAAAGAAGTTCAGTTAGAAAGAAACAGAAGAGGAAAAGAAAAGATTACAAAGTGGGACTGGATGGTGACAAAGTTGAAGAATCGGTTTATACCTCTTGACTATGAGTTGGAGTTGTTGAAAAGATTGTAGAACCTAAGACAAAAGGAGAAATCTGTGAAGGAATACACTGAAGAATTTCATAAGATGATCATAAGGACGAGATATAGTGAAGAAAGTAAAGAGAAAGTGGCTAGATATATCAATGGGTTAAGATTGAACATTCAAGAAGAACTAAGCTTGGTAAGGATGACATCTTTGGAAGAAGCATATCAGTTTGCCTTGAAAGTTGAAGAGAAGCTAAATAAGAAGCATGATCAGAGACAAAGATACAGAGGAGGTAAATTTCAAAGAGGAAGATCATTTTCTAGATGTGATAGATCATTTGTGGAGCAGAATAAGTTTGACAACCCATCTAAGAAGGATGATAGAAATAACAATGCTTACCAGAGAGATGACATAAATTTTTACCAGAGAGGAAACCCTAATGTATACTGGAATGAAGGATATAGAAGAGAAGGAAGAGGATTTGATAAGAGGATATTCAGAGGTACTTGTTTCAAGTGTGGAGGTGAAGGACATAGAGATTTTGAATGTAATCAGGGTAGTACAAGCAAGAGGATAGAGAATAGTGGAAAAGCAACCTATGTTGAAGAACCTGTTGAATCACCCAGTTTTGTTGGTAAACCTAAGAAAGGAGAATCCTTGGTGATGAGGAGAGAACTATTTCAAGTAGAGACAAATGAGGAACCATCATAGAGGAAAAGTCTATTCAGAATTAGATGCAAAACCGGAGGTAAGTGTTGTAAAGTTGTAATTGATAGTGGTAGTTCAGATAACCTAGTTTCAAAGGAGATGGTGACTAAGTTGAAGTTGGAAAGATTGAAACACCGTAAGCCCTATTAGATAGCATGGATTCAGGATGATCATAAGGTATTGGTGAGTGAACAATGTTTGGTGAAATTTCATATTGGATCTTATCATGATGAAGTCTTGTGTGATATTATGCCTATGGATGTTTGTCATATCTTGTTGGGTAGACCTTGGCAGTATGATAGAAAAGCTATAGATGATGGGAGAAAGAACACATATACTATAACAACAAATGGGAAAAGAATTACTTTGATTCCTTTGGAAGATAATCCTAAAGATGTGGTATGTGGGAATGCTAGAATCTGTTTGGTAGATGGAAGGAAATTTTTGGATGGTTTGAAATAGGAAAGTATGTGTTATGCCTTGATTCCTAAAATGCCTAAAGTAGTGAAGAAATAAATTGAACCAGAGGAGATAAGAGAGTTGCTGATAGAGTATGAAGACATCATATCAAATAATGTGCCTAAAGGATTACCACCTATAAGGAGTATCAGTCATCACATAGATCTTATACCGGGAGGAAGTTTGCCTAACAAAGTAGCACACCAAATGACACCGACAGAGAATGAAGAATTGAATAGACAAATACAAGAATTATTGAGGAAAGGTTTGATCAGAGAAAGTTTGAGTCCTTGTGTAGTACCTATAGTTTTGGCACCAAAGAAGGATGGAGAATGGAGAATGTGTACTAATTCCAAAGCAATAAACAAGATCACAATTAAGTATATGTTTCCTTTACCTAGGATGGATGATATCATGGATTGTTTGAGTGGAGCAAGATATTTCACAAAGATAGATTTGAAGAGTGGATACTATTAGATTAGAATCAGAGAAGGAGATGAATGGATGACTGCTTTTAAGACAAATGAAGGATTGTATGAGTGGTTAGTGATGCCTTTTGGATTGACAAATGCATCGAGTACTTTCATTAGATTGATGAATGAAGTCTTGAAGAAATTCTTGGGTAAGTTTGTTATTGTATACTTGGATGATATTCTAATTTTTAGTAAAACAAAAGAAGAACATTTGTGTCATATTAGACAAGTTTTGCAGAGGTTGCAAGAGAAGAAATTACTAATAAACATCAAGAAGTGTAGTTTCATGAAGGAAGAGTTGGTATACTTAGGATTTGTGATTTCTGAGGAAGGATTGAAGATGGACCCTGAGAAAGTGAGAGCAATTATTGAATGGCCTACACCGGAGAGCATTGGAGAAGTTAGATCATTTCATGGATTGGCTAGTTTCTATCAGAAGTTCATTAGAAATTTTAGTTCAGTTTGTAACCCTATGACAGAGACAATGAGAGGTGACAGAAAAAATTTTAAATGGACATCTGGAGAAGATAAAAGTTTTGAGTTGTTGAAGCAGAAAGTGACAGAGCAACCTATTTTGGCATTATCAGATTTCAATAAGGTATTTCAAGTTGATTGTGATGCAAGTGGAAATGCAATTGGAGTAGTGTTAAGTCAAGAAGGTAGACCTATAGCATATTTTAGTGAGAAGTTAAATGATGTAAGGAGAAGATATTTAGTTTATGATCAAGAGTTCTATGCCATAATTCAAGCCTTGGAGAAGTGGAGACATTACTTGTTTCCTAAGGAGTTTGTGTTGTATACAGATCATCAAGCTTTGCAGTATTTGAATAGTCAAGGTAAGTTAAATCAAAGACATATGAGATGGGTAGAGTTCATATAGAGTTATACTTTTGTGTTGAAGCATAGGAGTGGTAAATCAAACAAAGTTGTTGATGCCTTGAGTAGAAGAAGAAACTTGTTGACAAAGATAAGAGTTGAAGTGTTGGGTTTTGATGAATTGAAGAACATGTATGCGGGAGACACTGATTTTGCAGAACCTTGGAAAGCATGAAAGGAACTTGTTGTGATAGATAGAAGTAAGTGGTTGGACTATTTCATTCAAGAGGATATGTTATTCAAAGGAAGTTAGTTGTGCATACCTAGAAGTTCAATGTGAGATAATTTGATCAAGGAGAAGCATAGTGCCAGATTGGTAGGACATTTTGGCATTGATAAGATAGTGGCTTTGGTAAGTGAAAATTTCTTTTGGCCTCAGATACATAAGGATGTTCAAATATTTATGTAGAGTTGTAGAGTTTGTCAAGTTGTAAAAGGGAGTAGTCAGAACATTGGATTGTATAAACCGTTGACAGTACCAGAGAAACCTTGGGAAGACATGAGCATGGATTTTGTAATGGGATTACCTAAGACATAGGGAGGACATCATTCAATATTTGTAGTGTTTGACAAATTTTCAAATATGGCTCATTTCAAACCCTATAAGAAGACAACTGATGCAGTGCATGTAGCTGATTTATTTTTCAAGGAAATTGTGAGATTGCATGGATTACCTAAGAGTATAGTTTCAGACAGAGATACAAAGTTTGTTGGATACTTTTGGAAGACACTTTGGAAGAAGATGAAGATAGATTTGAAGTTTAGTTCTACTTTTTATCCATAGACAGATGGACAGATAGAGGTAGTGAATAGCAGCTTGGGAAACTTGTTGAGATATTTGGTTGGAGACAAAGCTAGAAGTTGGGATTTGATTCTTTCACAAGAAGAGTTTGCATACAATAATTTAGTGATTAGGAGTACTGGAAGAACACCTTTTGAGATTGTTACCAGAGTGAATCCTAGAGGAATTACAGAATTGAGAGATATTAGTACAGAGGAAAAGATAAGTGCAGAAGCGAAAGAAGTTGCAGATCATATGAAGATAGTGCATAATCAGGTGAAGAAGCATTTGGAGAATATGAACAATAAGTACAAAGAGAAGGATGATGAGAAGAGAAGGCATAAAGAATTTGAAATTGGAGATGAAGTGATGGTGTACTTGAGAAAAGAAAGATTTCCAGTTGGGACATATAACAAGTTGAAGATGAAGAAGTTTGGACCTTGTAAGATAATCAAGAAATTTGATTCAGGAAATGCATATGAAGTGGAATTACTAGAGACATTGGGTATATCACCTATTTTTAACATTGCAGACCTACATCAGTATCATGAAGTAGAGTTTAGTGACAACATGGAAGAAGTCTTGAAGAAGTAGTTACCACAACAAGCACCGAAGTAGATAGAAGACATCTTGGACAACAGAGTTGGATGCAACACTAGAGGAAGACAATACAAAGAATATCTTGTGAAGTGGAAAGACAGACCGAAAGAAGATTCATCTTGGATTTATTAGGATGAGGTGGACCATCTTGGTTCTCCCCTAGCCCCAGCAAAGTGAGGGACTCACTTTTTTCAATAACCCCAAATGTCCGATGCAAGAGCATCCTTGGTTCAAGAGTAATCTTGCATCAACCAAAAACATTTGCATTTCAATTCAGTTTAGGTAGTTCTTTCATTTTTCCAATTCAGTTTAGGTAGTTCAGTCAGTAGCAGTTTTTAGCTTGTGGTCTGGTTTTGGCATTTCACATCTTACAGATCTGAACTTACCATCTACATTCATTCTTCTACATTATTTCAAGAATTCAGATCATTTGGATCAGTTACCAGAAAGATATCACTATCAAAAGTTGATTATTTTCTCAGAGTAGAGAATTCTAGCAGTTCCTGATAATCAGCTAAAGGAGAAGTCTTGCGGATCATTCCCTGACTTGAGGATCTCAATGACACATTATTCAATGTCCCTTGGTTCATGGCCAACCTTCCCCAAGGGTCTGTACATTGTTCCATTCATCTGAGGAGATGTTGTATGCATTTAGGTCTGACCTATCTGGGAACACATTACAACTCTTCATTGGAGTTTGTGACCTTCCTTGGCCGACGCAGAGGAATATATTGGTCCAGATTGGATATATATTGATGTAATAGATCCTTAGGAAAGTAGTTAGCAATTGTTTCAAAATTCTTAGTCTAGATTCTTATGTGAAGGACTTCAAAGCTTTATCTTGCACATGTATGGAATCAGGCCTTTGAGCCCTAATTCTAAGCCCGCATGTTGCCGACTAGATTGTATTTGAATTCTATGATATACTGAATGACTGAATCTACATTTGTTCCATTTCTTTGTGTTGTTTCTGTTGTGTTTACTCTTGTTGCACGGTCCAGACAGTTCATTCTATGAACCCTCCTACCATGATTACACCATTTTCCTAACTTTCTATGATGAGAAAATAATTCCAAGGTTTCTTTCATTTTTTCAAGTTTTTAATTCAATTTCATTAAATATGTTGAAATGTGAATGTAGGGGAGGTTTTGAAAGATTGTGGCCATAAAAATGTCATAATAAATACAAACCTATGATTGATAGGTTATAGCTGTTATTTTTAAATTACCACGTAATTATAATTGTAATTGATAGAAACCCCCCAAAGTTGCATTTACTAGGTTTTGGAAGATGCAATTGGTTAAATTTATTAGGGATAGGAGCTATTCTTTTAACTTTTTTTTGGTTAATTAAATTTTTGTGTGTGTGCATTTAGAAATTTATGTCCACATAAGCGGTAGGGTAGATAGCCTTTGATGGTGGAAGCCATGCTATGCCCTTCTTTACTAAGTTTAGCTTTGTTGAAGATAGAGTTTTATACAAAAATTTGCTTCTTTGAAATTTAGTTGCATAGATTTGGAAAAATCAAAGTTTTATTACTCTTACAAGAGAACCTTTCCAACTGAAGGTTTCATTTATTTCAACTCTAGCATGTAGTTGGCTAGGTTTGGACTTTAGCAATATAAATTTTGATCACTTTTAGAGTGACAATTATTATATGTGCAATATGCCATTTATTTTTCCACAAAAAACTTTCATTTTCTCTAATTTCTTTAATTATTAGCTATCATTCAATATAGAATTTGATGAAATACATGTTTTTTATTTTTTCTAGGTTTGATTTTAGTGACTGCCATTAAATGTAAGAGATATATCGACTAGGCCATTCTTAAACTAATATTAATACTATTATTAGCAGGATGTGTATGACCATTCTTCCTCTATTATGTTTACCACTTCTTTGTAGTTTTGTTTGGTTGATTATATATGTAGAATCAAAGAAAAGACTTGAGCACAATAGCTTGACTATAGAAGGAAGAAATCAATCCACTATTTAGATGCCTAACAAATGATATAATGGCCACAAACAATATCACAAAAATAAATTCAATCAATTATACCAACATAGTAAATTCTAAACAATAAATTCCACAAGAAACAAGAGAATATAATGGAGAGATAAGTCCTTACAACATTATGAGGATCATTTTCCTACAAGATAAATTAAGTGTGCACACAAATGACTAATGAAATCTGTAGTGAATTTATTTAGATGACAAAAAGGAGAATAGCTCAATTTAGGAATTCAAGCACAATGAATGAGTAACAAGATTGTGCTATAGGGATCAACATAAATTTGAGAATAGATTGTTAGCCAAGCAAAATTCTTCATTGCCTATGTAGTGCCCTCTTGCAGCAGGAAATATACCCATTTTGAATACTAAGACTCTAATTTGGAAACTAGTGCAAATCTTAAATGAAAGTGTGCTTCATTACATTCAATGATACTTCCCCAATTCACATTTGAGGTTTGTTATTTTAGAAAGGATAGAAATCAATCCATTTCACAAGGTTCATTTCTTTTTAGTTTAAATATAGACATACCATCCTCAATTATATCTAATACAGAATCAAAGCACAATAAAAATAGTCCCAATGCATGTAACATATTATCTACCACTAACCTACTCAATACTTGTGCCACTAGCTCCAATTTCCCATCAAACTTAGGCCCATAGTTTCCTCAAGATGCTTGGAAGAATGTGATTTTTGCAATGTGAAACCAATCATACATAAGTGAACTTGTGCATAAGAATGTTTACAAAATTTAGTGTATTATTTGTTTATTAATGTCCTTTCCTTCATCTTTATTGACACATATCAAGGTCTAGGGGATTTGACAAGCTACTGAACTAGGCAACAAAATGAACAACACACAACAATGAAATAGAAAACCCTTTATTCATATGCAATAGAAAAAATTACAACAAGAGCACAATGATCTTCCCATATGCATTCAACATGCCTTGTTCAAACCCTTACAATCATCCAATCAACGATTTAGACCAACATCTGAAAACCTAGACAATGAGCTTTCCAAATCTAAAATTGTCCTTGAAAACATGAAATTTCCCCTTTTAAAGGCAACAAAGGTTGATAAGTTCATTAAGATGGCCATTCTCATCATCACATGAAGAGAACAAATGTCATCCCCTTATAAGCATCTTGTAAAAATGACATCTTATTATTGGCTCTTTGGATCATTATTGATGTGTAGACTTTGGATCAGTCAAAATGACAGTTGTAAATTGTATTTCTTGATTTTGGAAGTTTCTAGATAATTCAGAAAACTAATTGGATGTAATCAACAAATAGGACATGCTACAGGGCATCCAGATGGAAAATGTCTAGTTGGAAATGAAGCATTATAACCGAATATGAATATACAATAGGATGTTTGATGTCTAGATGAGAGATGTCTTCTTGGGAGATGTCCGGTTGGAATTATCCACTTGAGAGATGTTTGGTTGAAAATTGTCCAGTTAGAAATGAAGCATTGCAATTGGATGTGTAACATGATATCCAGATGAGATATCTAGTTTGAAATATGTCTGGTTAAAGACAAGCAGTGTAACTAGATGTGCAACATGATATCTGGATGAGATATCTAGATGACTGATAAGCATTGCAACCAGATCCGGATATGAATAGAAATAGGATTCAGATATAACAAATCAACATGATGTCCATGTTGGGAATCAAGGTGTCTCAACCTTTACAAGTTCCTAATGTTGTATTTATTTATTCAACACTATGTTATAGGATCCCATGTTGACTTGGCATAGTTTTGTTATGTGTCGGCACCTTGTGTACATACAGAAACATAAATTTTGGTGACTTTGTCAGCAACGGTTTCGTCCCAAAATAATTAACAAGGGAGTGTAGGGGAGGAAGAGCCACTCCTATAGGGCACAGGGAGACCATCCCCTCGATGGGGGCTTGGGGACAGAGCCCATGGTAGGGGTCTAGAGGCGATATCCCTAGTAAGGGTTGCTAGAGACAGCACCCCCAAAGAAAAAATTGGCCTATATTTAATAAAGGCATCTGCAGTTAGTTTATTATTGGTTGACATGAAAAATTGACATTGGATAACCACCAAAGAGGCTTGATAAATAAGTGGTTGGAGAATGTAAAAGGTCATGGGATGTGAATGAGAATTGACATTTGTGTACTCCTAATAGAGCTTGTATTGCAAGTGTGTTGTAATCATCTTTTGATTTGATAATACATTGTGCAGGTTTTGGAGTGTGGGGTTTTTGACCCAGAAGGGTTTTCCCCACATATATCATGTGTTGTGAGCATTGTACTTATTTTTTATGTGTTATGACCTTTCTTTGAATCTACATCTAATAACATGTAACTAGTAAAGATTAAATTTGCATAACTTTCCTCATTAGATTAGTGTAGGAAGTTGTTTCCGTATACCTTACTTCCTTTCAGTTGGTATCAGAGCCTAATCACCTTTGGTTCTATTTGTTGGGTAGAGGGTTTTTTGAGATGATCTTTGTTTTGAGTGGGAGCTTGTGTAGAGGATTTTGAAATCTTTGTTGTAGGAAAGAGATGGCAAGCACATCTGGGAGGTTTGAGATATAGAGAAGTTTAATGGAGGAAACTTTTAATTGTGGAAACTCAAGATGGAGGACTTATTGGTGGATAGAGATCTATGGATTGTAGTATCCAAAACCATGCCATCAGGTATGAAACAAGAAGATTGGAATTTGATGGATCAGAAGGCTAAGGGTTTGATAAGACTCTATTTAGCTAATTCAGTGCTACTGAATATGCATGAAGACCTGCAAAAGATCTTTGGAAGAAACTTGGAGATGTTTATCAGGTTAAATCCCTGGTGAACAAGTTATTCCTGCAAAATAAATTGTATGCTCTAAGGATGGAAGGTGGAGGATTTGTCACTAATCACCTAAATACATTCAATATGCTTGTTGCCCATTTGACCTTTGTTGGTGTGAAGATGGAGGAGGATTGATGTATGACATTACTGTGTTCCTTACCAGATTTGTGGGACCATCTTGTTATGGCCATTGGGAGTACCACTACCACCTTCAAGATGGATGAAGTGGTTTCTTCATTGTTGTCTGAAGAGATGTGGATAAAATCTTCTGAGCCAGGTAAGGAGGCTCTTACGGTTCGTGGTAGATCTAAAGAGAAGGGAAAGAAAATTTATAAGAAGAAGGAAGAAAAAGGAAGATCCAAATCCCATTGGATATCCAAGTCTCCTAGAAAGTCTAGGGCTCTATGTTGGAATTGTGGAAAACCTAGTCACTTCCACAAGGAGTGCAAGAAGGAGGAGAAGAAAAATAAGAAGAACTATGATTCAAATTCTGACAAGTCCTCTCAAGATGATGGAGAAGCATTTATCGCTACCTTGCCAATGCATGCATTGAAAGATGTGTGGCCTATTGACTTTGTTGCATCTTTTCACATGACCTCTCATCGGGGTTGGTTTTCAAAGTATGAAGGTGTAAGGTGTACTTGGGTGATGAATCTCACTTGGAGATTGTTGGCCATGGAAGAGTCTTGATTCAATTACCTGATGGATGAGTGAAGGGGATCAATGGTGTTTTGCATATCCTTGGTTTGGCATAAAACCTATTATCTGTAAGTAAGTTGTATGATGTGGGTGTGTAGGTTGTTTTCTCGAATGGAGGATGCAAGATGACTAGATGAGCTATGATGCTAGCTAAGGGTGTTCAAATTGGCACTTTGTTTCAACTTGATGCATGTGCAGTACAATACAATCATGCCTCTATTTCAAAGAAGAGATATTCAGAGTCTTCATCGTCACCATTGGAACCAGCAACAAAGAGGACTGTTGCATCTACTTCCAATGGTCATGCTATCTGGCTACCTAAGGGTGTTGATTCTATGGAGATGAAACTTCCATCTAAGAAGGCAATGTTATGGCACCAAAGGCTTGGTCACATTGGTGAAAATGGTTTGAGGACCTTGAAAAATAAAAACCTCATTGAAGGTATGCATGATTGTAATCTTGAGTTTAATTTTACAAACATTGCATCTATGGTAAACAAAATTGTGTTCATTTTTATTCTAGTTCTCACAAATCTTCTGAGGTGTTGGACTTGATTCATTATGATGTGTTTGGTCCAGTTAATGTTCCTTCAAGTTCAAAATCTATTTACTTTGTTTCATTGATGATTATAGTAGAAGGACATGGGTGTATTTCCTTAGAAGCAAATCTAAAGTCTTTAGTAGATTCAAACAGTTCAAAGATCTTGTAGAGAATTAGAAGAATAGAAATATTTAGTGTTTGAGGACTGATAATGATGGTGATTTTTATTCAAAATATTTTGACAAGTTTTGTAAAGAACATGGGATTTAGAGGCACAAGACAACTCCGTATACCCATCAACAGAATGGAGTTGTAGAGAGGATGAACAAAACGTTAATGGAGAGGGTAAGGAGTATGCTAAGTGGAGCTTGCCTTGAACAAAAGTTCTAGGCTGATGTTGTTGCTACCACTTGTTACCTGGTTAACAATTCTCCTACATCAATACTTGTTGATAAGACATCTATGGACGTGTGGTCTGGTAAAAAGACTTCATTGAGACACATTTGAGTATTTGGTTGTGAGGCTTATACACATGTGAATAAGGAGAAGAGGTCTAATTAGGATAACAAGGCTATGAAGTGTATCTTTATCAGTTATGGCATTGGTATGAAAGGGTACAAGATTTGAGATCTAGTGGATGAGAGAGTTATCTATAGAAGTGTGATCTTCAGAGAGCTCAATCCATCTTCTTTTATTCTACAGCTAGAGAAAGATGAGAAAGAGGATGTGGTTGAGCTTCCTTCCACCCTTGAGGAAGTTCAACCGAAGACATCTGTTGGACCTAATGATGAGGAGAACTCTATTACCTCTTAAAGTTTAGTTTAGAAGATGAAGAATCTCAACCTCAACCTTTGAGGAGGTCCACATGGATAAGGGGGCAACCTGATAGATTTGGTTATTCATTGCATGATTCCAATTGTATTTTTTCTTTGATTTCTAACACTGATGAGCCTAGGACCATAAGCAAGGCTATAGGTATGAGTGATGTAGATTCCTGGAAATAGGCTATGGAAGAAGAGAAGGCTTCCTTGGAGAAAAACAATACTTGGGATCTAGTGCCCTTGCCTAATGGATGTAAACCTATTAGATGCAAATGGGTGTTCAAGAAGAAACTTGGTTCAGATGGTAGTGTTGAGAATTTTAACGCAAGGTTGGTCATGAAAGGTTATTCCCAGGTTGAGGGAATAGATTATGGTGAGATTTTCTCTCCCATTAGAAAGATGACATCTATCATATTCTTGTTATCACTTGTTGCAGCATACGATTTAGAAGTTGAACAAATGGATGTGAAGATGACTTTCCTTCATGGTGAGTTGGAGGAATAAATCTATATGTCATAGCCAAAGCACTACATGGTCAAAGGTAAAGAAAATCTAGTTTGCAAGTTGAAAAAGTTTTTGTATGGTTTGAAGCAATCTCCTAGGATGTAGTATGAGAAATTTGATGGCTTTGTGTTGAGTTTGGGATTTTCGAGATCAAAATCAGATCATTGTATTTATTTTAATATGGATAATGATTGCATTCTCATTATTGTGTTATATTTTGATGATATGTTGTTCATTGGGAATAATAAGAATTTGATTTCTTATTTGAAGTCTCATTTGTCAACATAATTTGAGATGAAAGATTTAGAGGCAACTAGATACATCTTGGGAATGGAAATTAAAAGAGACAGAGCTAACATAAAACTATGAATAGGCTAGAGTAAGTATTTGAACATCATGTTGGAAAGGTTTAGCATGGCATATTATAGACCATTGAGTGTTCGTATTATGATGGGGACAAAGTTATCTGTTACAGATTGTTTGAAGTCTCCTTTCGAGATGAAGGATGTGAGCAGAGTTCCTTATACTAGTGAGGTTGGCATCTTGATGTATGCTATGGTCTGTACAAGACTAGACATTGCTTAAGTAGTGGGAGTCCTTAGTCAATTTATGGCTAATCTTGGATAGGTACATTGGGATGTAGTGAAGAGAGTGTTTAGATACTTGCAAGGTACTTTTGAGTATTCCTTATGTTATCATGATTATCCTACAAGGGATTAGGATTCACTTTGTATTCAAGGATTTGTGGATTCAAATTGGGCAAGTGATATTGACAGTAGGAGATCCACCAGTGCTTATGTGTTCACTATGTTCAATGGTGCTATTAGTTGGATGAATAAGTGGCAACCTGTGGTCGCTTTGTCGACTACTAAACTAGAGTACAAGGTAGAAACTCATGCTTGTAAAGAAACCATTTGGATTAAAATATTGTGTTCTAATGTTGGGTTTGATGTAAGGAAAATTACCATTTGTTGTGACAGTCAGAGTGCTATATGTTTGGAAAAGAATCCTACTTTCCACGTAGGGTGAAGCATATTGATGTCCAATACCATTTTGTTCATGACATGGTAGAGGATGGGAAGGTGAATTTAGAGAAAGTTGACACTTTGACGAATGTTGCAGACATCTTGACAAAACCTATGAGCATGGATAATTTCAAGGTATGTTCAATGTCTATGGGTCTCTTGACCTCTAGAAGATAAGTCTTATCATTCTATTAGCTCTTGAAAGGTGTTTGACAAGTTGGAGAATGTTAGGAATTAAGGTGTCTCAACCTTTACAAGTTCCTATTATTGTATTTATTTATTCAGCACTGTTGTAGGATCCCATGTTGACTTGACATAGTTTTGCCATGTGTTGGCACCTTGTGTACATGTGGAAAGATAAATTTTGGTGACTTTGTCAGTCACAGTTTCCTCCCAATATAATTAACATGGGAGTGTAGGGGGCTAAAGCCCCTCCTTCAGGGCCCAAGGAATAGCCCATGATAGGGTTTGGGGGAAATGCCCCCAAAGGGAATTGCAAGGAGCAACGCCCCCAGCCGAAGGCGTGGGGGCAGTGACGCTGAAGCAAAAATTGGCCTATATTTAATAAAAGCATCAACAACTAGTTTGTTATTGGCTGACATAAAAAATTGAAATTGGATAACCACCAAAGAGGCTTGATAAATAAGCAAATGGAGAATACGAAAGGTCATGGGATGTAAATGAGAATCAACATTTGTGTACTCTTGAAAGAGCTTGCATTACAAGTGTGTTGTAATCATCTTTTGATTCAATAATACATTGTGCATGTTTTGGAGTGTGGGGTTTTTAACTTGAAAGGATTTACCCCACGTATATCTTCTGTTTTGAGAATTGTACTTGTTTTTTATGTGTTATTACCTTTCTGTGAATGTGTATCTAATAACCTGTAACTAGTAAAGATTAAAATTTACATAACTTTCATCATTAGATCAGTGTAGGAAGCTATTTCTGCATACCTTGCTTCCTTTAAGTCTAGTTAGGAGAGGTCCAGATGAAATGTCTGGTTGAAGAAATACAATGCAACCAAATATGAATAAGGCAACCATCTGGTTAGGAAAGGTCTAGATGAAATGTTTAGTTGAAGAAAGACAACACAATTGGATATGAATAAGGCAACTGGATCTAGGTATTGGAAGCCAACAGGATATCTAGTTAGAAAATGTTTAGTTGGAATATAAACGGGATGCAACTGGATCTGAACATGATAAGTAAATAGGATTTGGATGTGACAAGGCAATATGATCAAGATAAGATGTCCAGTTGAAATATAAAGAAGTGCAATTAGATCTAGTCATGAAATACAACCAGATGTTTGGATGTTTGTATGTTTAGTTATGAATGTCTGGTTGGAGCAATGATCATAACTTAGCTAAAACTTATCAGATCTTCACCAAATTTGAATTGTAAGTACCCATTTGGTTCCTTAACAAGATGCACTCCTTAGTTGGCTATGATTTTTTAACATCTACTCTTGCAAGAAAAAAACAATAGAAAACACACAGAAAAGAAAACAAATTTTTTTTGGGTAATGAGGATTGCTCATGAACCTGGATGCTCCTACATCAGACAAGCTAGGTAACTAAAATGTTTCATGAGTTGAACTCATGAACATTTAGGTAAGTCAGGAATTGGTATCCCAAATTTAACCAATTCTTAAACTGACATCCAAGAAGCTTCATCTATTGGTTGATCCTTCCAACGAACAATATATTCCATATATTCATTCCCTCTTGTTCATTTATCCATGTGAGAATCAATTACCTTATCAACCTTCTCAAACTTCTTCTCAGGCAACTGATGTATCCATTCATGTGCATCCTACAAACCTATCTCATTATTCTTTTCACATGGTATAAAATGTGTCATTTTTAAAAATCTATCCACCACAACAAAAATGGAATCATTTCCTCTTTGTGTTCTAGGAAATCCAAAAACAAAATCTATGATGATGTGCTCCTACGGTCTCTCTGGTATAGGCAATGGTTGATATAAACCCGTATTCTACCTTGTTCCCTTTGCATGTTGGAAAATTTGACATCCTTGTACCAACTTCTTCATAGCTGCAATCATACCAGGCCAAAAATATCCTTCACTCAATAGTGCCAATGTTTTATCAATGCCAAAATGTCCATGCAATCCACCACTATGTTTTTCCTTCAACAAGTTATCCCTCATTAACCCCTGAGCTATACATAATCTCTTCCCTTTGAATACCAATCCTTCTTGTATGAAATATTCTAGCTATGGTGTCGTATCCTTTTCAACTAGACTCACACAAGAAACCCATGCTTCCTTGAAATATGGATCTATCTCATATAACTCTTTAAAAGAATCAAAACCAACTACATTCACCTTTAATTCATTCATCAATAGACATTTTCTACTCAATGCATTAGCTACCTGATTAGACTTTCCACTCCTATGTTTCAACACAAAAGAATAACTCTATAGAAATTCAACCCACTTCAAATGCTTTTGATTCAACTTACCCTGGCTATTTATGAATTTCAAAGCATGATGATCAATATACATCACAAACTTCTTAGGTAGAAAGTAATGTCTCCATTTCTTCAATGCCTACATAATTGCGTATAATTCTTGATATACACTAGATATTTTTTTTTTGCCTCATGCAACTTCTCATTGAAAGATGCAATTGGCCTTCCTTCTTGACTTAAGATTCCTCCAATGGATATTCCACTTGTATCACATTCAACTTGAAATAATTTTCCAAAATATGGGAGTGTCAACATGGTTTGTTCAATCACCTTTATCTTCAACAACTGAAAACTCCTCTCTGCTGCTGCTATCCAAACAAATTCTTTCTTTTACCCTTCATTGTTTTCGTAATAGGTGCAAAAATCCCACTGACATTTTGAATAAACTTCCTATAGAAGCTCACCAAACCATGAAAACTTCTAGCCTCAATCATGCTACATGGTGAGGGCCAATCGACAATCAGCCTGATCTTTTCTCTATCCATTTTTAGTCCATCACCGAAAACAACAAACCCCAGATATACCAAATTTTCTTCCTTTAGAAAACTACATTTCTTCAAATTCACCAACATTCTTTCTTCTTTCAATCTCTACAATACTACTCTAACATGCTACAAATTCTCTTCTTTTGTCTTACTAAATATCAAAATGTCATCTAGATATACATTAACAAACTTACCAAGAAATGGCTTCAATACTTCATTCATCAACCTCATGAAGGTACTCTGAGCATTTGTTGATATGAATGGAATTACCAACTATTCATACAATCCATCCTTCATTTTGAATGCATTCTTCCATTCATCCACTTCTCTTATCCAAATCTAATGATATGCACTCTTCAAGTCAATCGTCATGAAGTAGCTTGCTCCACTTAAGCAATCCATCATGTCATCTACTCGTGGCAAAGGGAACCTATACTTTATTGTTATATTGTTGATGGATCTTGAATCTACACACATGCACCACTCTCCATCCTTTTCCAATGTCAATGCTACTGGTACTGCACATGGACTCTATAACAACCAAAATCATTCACAACCTCCACGAGTACCCTAATGATGACTCACAATTCTTGTCATGTACATGCAATTGTGGAATAATATCCTCTCAATAACAATTCTCTTGGTAGCATGTGGTTTCTTCTTTTGTTGTTTCACCTTTGTTGTTCTACCCCTTTCTTCACTTTCGATACTTTTCAACACTTGTCAATTTACATTTCCTGTGCTTACGAATTTGTCCCTAAGCCTTGTGTTTATCCATTTGTTGTGTTTTCACCTTTCCCCATTGTTTTTCATCCATTCCCACCCATAGGAGCCCTCTAGAGGACCTCCAAAGCCATCTCCAACTTTTAGTTTTCAATATCAGTCAACCAATACAAATCACCCCCTATTATTTCCATATCTCCCCTAGGAGATCATACATTTACAAGTGGAGATTTGGTTTTCAACCCCTGTTTGACTGGTTTCTAGAGGTAGATCACTTTCTTTTATCCTCCTCTTTCATCTCCCATCCTTAGATTTCACCCTAGACCCCACATCTGAGGGTCTCCCATGGGTCGCCCCTGGGTGACCTTGATTGGTGAAAGGGGTGACTAGGTGGTGACCTTTCCGTCTTTCCCAGCCACCAAATAACTCGAGTTTTTGACCAAAAATAGTTGTATTTTCACCTATTTTCTTCCTGTTTGCATGGAATTTTGCCCCAAAGATAGAGTTAACTATTGTATGCATCCACCCATGCATATTTATCTTATTTTTACCTTAGTTATCAACCCATCCATTCTTTTCTCCATTTCTTCTTAAGTGATAAGTTATAATTGGTTAGATCACTCTAATTTTAGCCTAGATCACTCTTGTGTCTTCTAAGTTAACTCTTCAATCAAAGGGAGTTGACTCTTCTTCTTTTTCAACTCTCATCCCTTCTTCAAACCTATAAATACCTCCTCTCTCAAGCACAAAGGGAGGCAATTTCATTTGTGCACATAATTCTTGTAGGTTATTGCTCTCCAATTAAGAATCCATATGCTCACACAAGACATCCAAACCTTTTACTTTTATTTGTTGTCTCATCTAGATTTGCTAAAAGCTCATTTTTGCATCGATACACTGCTCACATCACAAGCCACAGTGCTCATCAAGCTCTCATTAAGCTCATAATTTCAAAGCTTCAAAAGCTTCTTTTGCTTCTCTTTTCTTTTTGTTGCCAAGAGGACCACCTTGTTGTTGCAAGAGGATTAGAGGTTATCATACAAGGATTTCTAAGGGTAGTGGAGCCTCATGTGTCTCCTTATTCTAGGGTCCTTCATGCTTTTTATTTCATAGTAATTAGATAATCAAACTTTGCTCTTGGGAATAGTAAATGCATGTTACTTTTTCCTTGATAGGCTAGGTAGATTTGCATTTTTAATGTAGTTTGATTTCAAAACTTCATAGATTAGATTTATTTAAAATCAATTTCCCTTTCCTAGAGTAAATTGTTCCACTTATTCAAAAAATCATACCAAAAATAGATTCAATTGCATTAGGTAATATCATACTAGTTTGTATACATTTTCTAATTCCTAGAATAGAAAAAAGCACAAAAAAATTGTTTTACACTCATATAGGCTTGCATGCATAAAAAACTGTAAAGAACAAAAACATTAGCAGTGTAGAAGGTTTACAAACCCTTGATTTCATCACAAGGTCAACACAAGGTCAAACAAAGTCAAACATTAGGTCACACAAACCCTAAGTTGAAACCCTAGGTCAATTCAAGGTTAGCTTTAACCATATCTCTCTTGTTAGGCTCACAAATGTGCCCTAGACTTAGAGGTGAGTGGTTAAGGGTAATCATCGATGAGATAGAGGAGATCCACCCTAGACAATAGCAAGATCAACAAGTAATTCAACAACAACAAGAAAGGTTAAGAGAACTTCAAATACAATAATAAATCGTTCAATAGTATGAATGACAATGCCAACTTGAAGGAACATCAACGAAAACAATAGTCAACCCACATAGCACTAGGACCTTAGAAACCCAAACACAGGAAAGGTGAATAGTGACCCTTTGGGTTGTATAGTTATTTTCACAATGGTCACATAACACCACATCCAAACAAATGCACAACAAAGGTACCAAGACTAGATGACCACTCTCCACAATGTCTAGCTCTCAAATGAGCCAAGCCACCCCCATGTCTCATCTCCTCTAGACTAGCTACTTCCATGAGAGTGATAGTGACATGGAGGTTTGCCTCATGGCAAGGAGAGGGGGTCTGTGTGCACGTCAAAGCTAACTCGATTGCCCCAGGCTACCTAATCATGTTTTTGAGTGTACATATTTTGGTGAACTTGACGTGAAGCCTGCTAAAGCCTCTTGGTTAAGATTTTTGTGTTCTTATCACTTAGATTCCATTTAAACACCATCATTGTCAATTTTTGGCATTTCAACTTCAAAGGTTTCAATCATTATCACTTTCTTCTTTGTAACCATCTTCCCCACTTCCACCTTTGTCACCTTCACCTTCTCCCATTCTATTTATTATGTGGTGTCTATGACACCCCTGAATTTGATAGAACTAGACTTAAACTTGGGGATTATTCCCTCTAGGGAACTAGAAACTCCCTCTTTTGACAGATATGTGCCACCTGATCCAAATGCACCGGTTTCAAATTGCTATGACTATGAAGATTCAAACTATGAAGAAGACTGAAGAGAACCCAGGCATTCTCTATCTTTCAACAACCCTAGATAGGAGCATCACCTTACCATATCAAACACACCTCACAAAGTGAAAAGAGTACAGATGAATCGAAAGTCCACCGCATGGACCAACCATCCACAAGCACTTGAAGTACTCATCTTGATGATGAAGTAAGAAGGCTAGAATGGAACTTACAAGAAGCAAAAGACATTCTCAAGAAGCCCTGGAAGTTGGTCTATGAGAAGAGCAATGACAAAATTCTATACGAGAAGAAACACAAAATCATGACAACATTTGCAATAAAAACCCTAGAAATGAGGAAGTGCCTAGAGATCCCACAACTGTAGACCTCATCACAACGCTAGTATAAAGAATCAAAACTCTAGAGGTAGAGCAACCTATCTGAGAAAGAAGACAAAAATCACATCAACATATCAAAATTTAACAAGACCAGGGGGCATCTCAGAATCCCCCTTACCTCTATTACACATATGGTTCTTGTGTATGTAAGAAAATTCCATTGTTAAGATCAAGCATAAAACAATAAAACCTATGATACCTTTAATAAATCTAAAATTAAATGCAAATAAAACAAATAGAAAGTAGCAAGGAATGATATCACCTAGTTTATTTGATTTCTTGGTTTCATTGTGGATTGAACCTCAAAGTATGCAAATATAATATAAAAGGCTTCCATGGATGCTTAAGATGTTATGCAAGTGAAGATAATTTTGACACTATGAGAATTGAGGATGATGAGAATGAGAAGAAGGGGGTATTTATAGACTTGGAGGAAATATGATCAATGGTGGAGAAAGAAAGGAAGAATCGATGGATGAGAATGAATGAGAGAAGAGGATGAATGTGCAAATGCCAAGTGTCCATAAAAAGGCATTTTAATTAGAAAGATTAGGTGGGTTGTTGATAAAGGTAAGATTCCTTTTTCAAGATAGAATTTTTTTTCTATTTTGAGAGTTAGGTGATGAGGATATTTGATTTTTCTAATTCATTTAATTGTCCCACATTTTGACTTTTACTATTTTATGGACAACGGGGCCCATTTGCACAATTTTAGAGGAAAATGATAAAGATAAGAATAGATGAAATATAAATTAAATAAATAAAATTTATTTAATTTATGTGCATGGTGGATAAATAAATATTGAATTTTTACTTATTTATTGATGAAGAGAAAGTGGGAATGATTAAATAATTAAAATTATTTAATTGTCGATGAGAAACAGAAGAATAAAGATAATTAATTAAATAAAGAAAATTTAATTAATTAATAGAGGAATAATGGAATGATTAAATAATTAAAAATTATTTAACCATAGAAAGAAAGAATAATGAAGATTAATTAAATAAATAAATTTTTTTTAATTAATTAAGAAGAAAATGATTTAATTAGTTATGAATGTCTGGTTGGAGCAATGATCATAACTTAGCCAAAATTCATCAAATCTTCACCAAATTTGAACTGTAAGTACCCATTTGGTTCCTTAACAAGATGCACTCCTTAGTTGGTTATGATTCTTGAACATCTGCTCCTGCAAGAAAAAAACAATAGAAAACACACAGAAAGGAAAACAAAATATTTTTGGGTAATGAGGATTGCTCATGAACCTGGATTCTCCTACATCAGACATGCAAGGTAACTAAAATATTCCATGAGTTGAACTCATGAATATTTAGGTAAGTTAGGAATTGGTATCCCAAATTTAACCAATTCTGAAACTGACATCTAAGAAGCTTCATCTATTGGTTGATCCTTCCAACGAACAATATATTTCATATATTCATTCCCTCTTGTTCATTTATCCATGTGAGAATCAATTACCTTATCGACCTTCTCAAACTTCTTCTCAGGCAACTGATGTATCCATTCATGTGCATCCTACAAACCTATGTCATTATTCTTTTCACATGGTATAAAATGTGTCATTTTTGAAAATCTGTCCACCACAACAAAAATGGAATTGTTTCCTCTTTGTGTTCTAGGAAATCCAAAAATAAAATCCATGATGATGTGTTCCTACGGTCTCTCCGATATAGGCAATGGTTGATATAAACTTGTATTCTACCTTGTTCCCTTTGCATGTTGGAAAATTTGACATCCTTGTACCAACTTCTTCACATCTGCAATCATACCAGGCCAAAAATATCCTTCACTCAATAGTGCCAATATTTTATCAATGCCAAAATGTCCATGCAATCCACCACTATGTTTTTCCTTCAACAAGTTATCCCTCATTGACCCCTGAGCTATACATAATCTCTTCCCTTTGAATACCAATCCTTCTTGTATGAAATATTCTAGCTATGGTGTCGTATCCTTTTCAACTAGACTCACACAAGAAACCCATGCTTCCTTGAAATATGGATCTATCTCATATAACTCTTTAAAAGAATCAAAATCAACTACATTCACCTTTAATTCATTCCTCAATAGACATTTTCTACTCAATGCATCAGCTACCTGATTAGACTTTCCACTCCTATGTTTCAACACAAAAGAATAACTCTGCAGAAATTCAACCCACTTCATATGCTTTTAATTCAACTTACCCTAGCTATTTATGAATTTCAAAGCATGATGATCAATATACATCACAAACTTCTTAGGTAGAAAGTAATGTCTCCATTTCTTCAATGCCTACATAATTGCATATAATTCTTGATCATACACTGGATATTTCCTTTTTGCCTCATGCAACTTCTCATTGAAAGATCCAATTGGCCTTCCTTCTTGACTTAAGATTCCTCCAATGGATATTCCACTTGTATTACATTCAACTTGAAATAATTTTCCAAAATATGGGAGTGTCAACATGGTTTGTTCAATCACCTTTATCTTCAACAACTAAAAACTCCTCCCTGCTACTGCTATCCAAACAAATTCTTTCTTTTACCCTTCATTGTTTCCGTAATAGGTGGACAAATCCCACTAACATTTTGAATAAACTTCCTATAGAAGCTCACCAAACCATGAAAACTTCTAGCCTCAAGCATGCTACGTGGTGAGGGCCAATCCACAATCAGCCTGATCTTTTCTAATTCCATTTTTAGTCTGTCACTGAAAACAACAAACCCTAGTTATACCAATTCTTCCTTCAGAAAACTACATTTCTTCAAATTCACCAACATTCTTTCTTCTTTAAATCTCTACAATACTACTCTAACATGCTACAAATGCTCTTCTTTTGTCTTACTAAATATCAAAATGTCATCTAGATATACAATAACAAACTTACCAAGAAATGGGTTCAATGCTTCATTCATCAACCTCATGAAAGTACTTGCAGCGTTTGTTGATCTGAATGGCATTACCAACCATTCATACAATCCATCCTTCATGTTGAATGCATTCTTCCATTCATCCACTTCTCTTATCCAGATCTAATGATATCCACTCTTCAAGTCAATTGTCATGAAGTACCTTGCTCCACTTAAGCAATCCATCATGTCATCTACTTGTGGCAAAGGGAACCTATACTTTATTGTTATCTTGTTGATGGCTCTTGAATCTACACACATGCCCCACTCTCCATACTTTTCCAATGTCAATGCTACTGGTACTGCACATGGACTCTGTAAGAACCAAAATCATTCACAACCTCTACAAGGACCCTGATGATGACTCACAATCCTTGTCATGTGCATGCAATCGTGGAATAATATCCTCTCAATAACAATTCTCTTGGTAGCATGTGGTTTCTTCTTTTGTTGTTTCACCTTTATTGTTCTACCCCTTTCTTCACTTTTGACACTTTTCAACACTTGTCAATTTTCAATTCCTGTGCTTGCGGATTTGTCCCTAAGCCTTGTGTTCATCCATTTGTTGTGTTTTCACCTTTCCCCATTGTTTTTCATCCATTCCCACCACTAGGAGCCCTCTAGAGGACCTCCAAAGCCATATCCAACTTTCATTTTTCAATTTCAGTCAACCAATACTCCCCCCCTATTATTTCCATATCTCCCCTAAGAGATCCTACATTTACAAGTGGAAATTTGATTTTCAACCCCTGTTTGACCTGTTTCTAGAAGTAGATCACCTTCTTTTCTCCTCCTCTTTCATCTTCTATCCTTAGCTTTCACCCTATACCCCGCCTCTAAAGGTGTCCCATGGGTCACCCCTAGGTGACCCTAATTGGTGAAAGGGGTGACTAGGTGATGACCTTGCTGTCTTTCCCAGCCATGAAATAACTCAAGTTTTTGACCAAAAATCGTTCTATTTTTGCCTATTTTCTTCCTGTTTGCATGGAATTTTGCCCCAAAGATAGAGTTAACTATTGCATGCATCCACCCATGCATATTTATCTTATTTTTACCTTAGTTATCAACCCATGCATTCTTTTTCTCTGTTTCTTCTTAAGTGATAAGTTATAATTGGTTAGATCACTCCAATTTTAGCCCAGATCACTCTTGTGTCTTCTAAGTTAACTCTTCAATCAAAGGGAGTTGACTCTTCTTCTTCTTCAACTCTCATCCCTTCTTCAAACCTATAAATACCTCCTCTCTCAAGCACAAAGGGAGGCAATTTCATTTGTGCACATAGTTCTTGTAGGTTATTGCTCTCCAATCAAGAATCCATATGGTCACACAAGACAACCGAACCTTTTGCTTTTATTTGTTGTCTCATATAGCTTTGCTAAAAGCTCATTTTTGCATCGATACACTACTCACATAACAAGCCACAATGCTCATTAAGCTCTCATTGATCTCATAATTTCAAAGCTTCAAAAGCTTCTTTTGCTTCTCTTTTCTTATTGTTTCCAAGAGGATCACCCTGTTGTTGCAAGAGGATTAGAGGTTGTCATACAAGGATTTCTAAGGGTAGTGGAGGCTCATATGTCTCCTTATTCTAGGTTCCTTCATGCTTTTTATTTCATAGCAATTAGATAATCAAACTTTGCTCTTGGGAATAGTAAATGCATGTTGCTTTTTCCTTGATAGGTTAGGTAGATTTACATTGTTAAAGTAGTTTGATTGCAAAAGTTCACAGATAAGATTCATTTAAAATCAATTTCCCTTTCTTAGAGCAAATTGTTCCACTTACTCAAAAAATCATACCAAAAATAGATTCAATTACATTAGGTAATCTCATACTAGTTTGCATACATTTTCTAATTCCTAGAATAGAAAAAAGCACTTTCATTTCTATAAATAGAAAAAAGCACAAAAAAAAATGTTTTGCACTCATATAGTCTTGCATGCATACAAAAAATGAAAAGAACAAAAACATTAGCAGTGTAGAAGGTTTACAAACCCTTGATTTCATCACAAGGTCAACACAAGGTCAAACAAAGTCAAACCTTAGGTCACACAAACCCTAAGTTGAAACCCTAGGTCAAGTCAAGGTTAGCTTTAACCATCTCTCTCTTGTTTAGGCTCACCAGTGTTCCCTGGACTTAGAGGTGAGTGGTTAAGGGCAATCATCGACAAGATAGAGGAGATCCACCCTAGACAATAGCAAGATCAACAAGTAATTCAACAACAACAAGAAAGGTTAAGAGAACTTCAAATACAACAATAAATCATTCAATAGTATGAATGACAATGCCAACTTGAAGGAACATCAATGAAAACAACAGTCAACCCACATAGCACTAGGACCTTAGAAACCCAAACAAAAGAATGGTGAATAGTGACCCTTTGGTTCGTATAGTTATTTTCACAATGGTCACATAACACCACATCCAAACAAATGCACAACAAAGGTGCCAAGATTGGCTGACCACTCTCCGCAATGTCTAGCTCTCAAATGAGCCAGACCACCCCCATGTCTCACCTCCTCTCGACTAGATACTTCCACGAGAGTGGGAGTGACGTGGAGGTTTGCCTCGTGGCAAGGAGAGAGGGTCTATGTGTGCGCCAAAGCTGACTCGATTGCCCCAGGCCACTGAATCATGTTTTTGAGTGTACATATTTTGGTGAACCTGACGTGAATCCTACTAAAGCCTCTTGGTTAAGATTTTTGTGTTCCTATTACTCAGATTCCATTTAAACATCATCATTGTCAATTTTTGGCATTTCAACTTCAATGGTTTCAATCATTATCACTTTCTTCTTTGTAACCATCTTCCCCACTTCCATATTTGTCACCTTCACCTTCTCTCATTCCATTTATTATGTGGTGTCTATGACACCCCCGAATTTGACAGAACTAGACTTAAACTTGGGGATTTTTCCCTCTAGGGAACTAGAAACTCCCTCTTTTGACAGATATGTGCCACCTGATCCAAATGCACCAGTTTCAAACTGCTATGACTATGAAGATTCAGACTATGAGGAAGACCGAAGAAAACCCAGACATTCTCTATTTTTCAACAACCCTAGATAGGAGCATAACCTTACCATATCAAACACACCTCACAAAGTGAAAAGAATATAGATGAATCGGAAGTCCACCACATGGACCAACCATCCACAAGCACCTGAAGTACTCATCTTGATGATGAAGTAAGAAGGCTAAAATGGAACTTACAAGAAGCAAAAGACATGCTCAAGAAGCCTTGGAAGTTGCTCTATGAGAAGAGCATTGAGAAAATGCTATACGAGAAGAAATACAAAATCATGACAACATTCGCAATAAAAACCATAGAAATGAGGAAGTGCCTAAAGATCCCACAACTGCAGACCTCATCACAATGCTAGTATAAAGAATCAAAACACTAGAGGTAGAGCAACCTATCCTAGAAAGAAGACAAAAATCACATGAACATATCAAAATTTAACAAGACCAGGGGGCATCTCAGAATCCCCCTTACCTCTATTACACATATGGTTCTTGTGTATGTAGGAAAATTCCATTGTTAAGATCAAGTATAAAACAATAAAACCTACGATACCTTCAATAAATCTAAAACTAAATGGAAATACAACAAATAGAAAGTAGCAAGGAATGATATCACCTAGTTTATTTGATTTCTTGGTTTCATTTTGGATTGATCCTCAAAGTATGCAAATATAATATAAAAGGCTGCCATGGATGCTTAAGATGTTATGCAAGTGAAGATAAATTCGATGCTATGAGAATTGAGGATGATGAGAATGAGAAGGGGGTATTTATAGACTTGGAGGAAATATGATCAATGGTGGAGAAAGAAAGGAATAATCGATGGATGAGAATGAATGAGAGAAGAAGATGAATGTGCAAATGCCAAGTGTCCATAAAAAGGCATTTTAATTAGAAAGATTAGGTGGGTTGTTGATAAAGGTAAGATTCCTTTTTCAAGATAGAATGTTGTTTCTATTTTGAGAGTTAGGTGATGAGGATATTTGATTTTTCTAATTCATTTAATTGTCCCATATTTTGACTTTTACTATTTTATGGACAATGGGGCCCATTTGCACAATTTTAGAGGAAAATGATAAAGATAAGAATAGATGAAATATAAATTAAATAAATAAAATTTATTTAATTTATGTGCATGGTGGATAAATAAATATTTAATTTTTACTTATTTATTGATGAAGAGAAAGTGGGAATTATTATTTAATCATCGATGAGAAATAGAAGAATAAAGATAATTAATTAAATAAAGATAATTTAATTAATTAATAGAGGAATAATGAAATGATTAAATAATTAAAAATTATTTAACCATAGAAAGAAAGAATAATGAAGATTAATTAAATAAATAAAATTTATTTAATTAATTAAGAAGAAAATGATTTAATTAATTTATGAATATGTCAAGCATGAATAACATGTGCTATGTGATATGAGTTTAATGCATAGATAATGAAATGGGTCAATTTTAAGTGTCTACATTTCCTATGGTTGTCATTGATGTCAACACTGTCATGGAAATGTGCATCTAGTTTTCATGGTTGGATGTCATTCTCATATAGAAGATATAGTTCATGGTTGGATGTCATGTGATTACTGAAGTTCATGGTTGGATGTCATGCCTTGATCACCACAGAGTTGAGTATGAAGTCACATTAATATGGGAACTAGAGACACTAAGATAATCATATGTGTTGCTGATGTTGGGAAGATGTTATTAGTGGCCTAAAGCATATTATATGATCTTTCTTAATGTTCCTAAGAATGCATGTGTTGATATAAAGAATTTTTGGCCTTCAGAAGTTGGTAACAGTCTCTGCTACAGGATGACTGCCTGTGAAGACCATCGAGGAGATTTCTCTGCATTCCTCTGCATTAGCAGTTATGGCTATAAGGTTCTGGTACTATGATCAGGGTGCACTGAATGTGATAATTCTAAATTTTTAGATCATTTATCCTTCCACTGTGAAAGTTATGCATGTTAGGGTTCTGACATGTGTTCTAACAGTATAATGTGATGATAAAAGTTGATTGAAATGCTCTGCATTCCTCCGGATGTGAATGTTTGTCTTTGCAATTTTGTGGACATGTTTATGGATGTGCATTACATGCTCTCTTGTAGTTTCAAGGTTCTTGGTGGTCTGCAAGCTCAATTTTTTCAATGATAGTATGGTACAGTGTGTTCTAGATGACTTGTTGTTCTCAAAATTCATGGTTGAAGATATATGGCACAAATATTTGATGTGCAGAGATAAAGAAGTGTTTGGGGATGTTGTATGAGTCTTTTAGACTCATTTGGAAGAGTTTCATGAAGATCCTTCTTATTTCTAGTACTGGACAAGGTTTTCAAGTTGCTGTGGCTGATATGCTTCAAGTTTCATATGTTTTTGCTTAAGGCTATCCTATTTTCAAATGAGCAAAGTGTGTGGATGTAATCCCTTGATGTTTGATGTTGTGAAGAATGTTTTGGACCTATTTAAGAAAGTTTTGATGTCTGCAAGGCATGGATCTTCTCTTATTGTAGCATATAGTCTTGTTTATGACTTCTCCTTTACACGTTTCATGTTGTATGTTGTCTGGCTGACTTGTAAATGTATTTTTCATATTTCCCTAGCTAAAAAGCAATGTAGTCAATGTAATATCATGTATATATTGTAAATCAAATTAAGGATAAGTGATTGCAATGTGATTGATAAGATTCGCAAACAAAAGGAGTAAAATGAATGCATTATGATGTGTGCCTAAAGGAGAAAAGCAAAAGTTGTAGATGATGTGCTGATTCATCTTGAAGACATATCTATGACAATGATCAAGTGTAGAGTGTGCCTAACTAATTTGATCATCAGAAGAAAGTGTGAAGAGGTAGAATTGCAATCATCAAAGGTGTGAATTCTAATGTCAGTTTCCAGACAGTAGAAGGACTATCATACTGTAGTCTTTTGTGAGTTTGTACTCAATTTAGGGAGTAGTTTCTTCCTTGGGAGTGACCCTAAAATAAAGTCTTTAGGGAGTTGTAGCTTCCTTGGGAGTGACCCTAAATCAAAGTCTTCAAGGAGTAGTAGCTTCTTTGGGTTGTATCCCTGAAACAAAGTCTGCAAGGAGTAGTTGCTTCATTAGGTTGTGTTATGTCGTAAAATGTTCCCCTAGGACTTTTACCTCCTACGTTTAGCTCCTGGGTCCCTTGTTTTTTATCACGCATATTAGAAATGACTCCCAAGACAAAATGCCTTCAAACCCATGTCAAAATGGACTTAAGGGACATTACAAAGCTTAAACCCTGACCAAAAATAGGTCCTGGGACAAGGGCACTTGTGCCCTTATCTTGCTCTATTTTGGCACGGTCCCAAATTTAAATGTCAGCAAAGTGACCGTTAAAGGGCCTTCGTTGTCGACATCTTAAGTTTGAATTACAAAATTGAAGTAGGAATACATATATAAGCATGTTTAGGACTTCATTTGTAGACTATAAGATGATTTTGATATTTTGGAAAACTTATGATCATAGAGCATTCAAGGCATTCATTGTGTTGTAGAGAAGAATATTATTGTGTTTGTTATTGCATATTTGGTTCTCATGGCGTGAAAGAGTTTCATCTCCTTGAGAGATACTCCTTTGAGGTGATATCTATTTGTGCTTTCAATTAATCATTTATTATTTGTTTTTGCCTCTATCCTACAACGATGCACACTCTCTATCTAACAACGGTGTTGGAAGGCTTGAATGCCATTTCGGGGCTTGATCAAGGCAAGCTCCTAAACACCACAACCCCCTAACCCCTCTCTTATGATTGTAGGTGACACGTGTTGATTTTTGCAAAGTGGAGTTGTAGAGGAGTGTTTCAGAGCATAAGGATCTCAGATCTAGAGGAAAAAAGTAAAAAAGAGCATCTACAAGACTTGGTCTCTAGTCCCTGTGTCCTTCAAGTTTGCAGAGTCAGAAATCACCATAACAGTGATAATCAATATCAAAAAATATCTTAAAACCCCCAACAAAAGGACTACCTTAGACTTCGATGTGAGTTCCTCTATCCTTGACATTTTAGGATCCCAAACTTCAAACTCTGGTATCCATCTAATCTTCATTTAGTATCTCTATGTGCAAGCATTTGTTGAAATTCGTCTGTTTGTTTACAATTTTGTATAATTAGGGTTTTGAGCATAATTAGACTTAAATTAACACAATAATCATCAATTTCCAAATTTCCTTATCATTCTAAGAGACAACAAACTTGTAGCTGAATCCTCTTGCATAAGTTGTGATTCTACTCAGTTTAATGTCCTTGAATGTATGTAGCAAAAGGAGGATCTAACTAACTATACATTAAATCAACCCTATCCCTCTTTTTCTACATTATAGGTTTTAGCCCTAAAACAAAGTTGTTATTTTAGATTCATCTATTATGAGTTAATCCTCACCATGGTTTTTCCCTTCTTGGGTTTTCCACATATATTTGTGTTATGTGTTGATGTGCATTATGTTGATCTTTCATGTTTATGTTAATATTGTAATACTTAAGTTTTAATCTACTTCGGAATATTTGAAGTTTGTTAGATACCGATTCACCCCACGTATTAATATCCTTGTGTTCAACAATTGGTATCAGAGCTAAATTCCTCTGAAGGAAGCTTTCTTCTTGAGGAAGGTTCGGGATGGTATACAATGGATCTAGCAAGATACCTAGGTTTGATGGAACAAATTATGCTTTTTGGAACTAAGAATGGAAGCCTATATCAATTCTCTAGGGTGTGGTTTTTGGGAATCTACCATGACTGGTTACATTATTCCTACTGCTATTCCTATAGACTCATATGAAATTAAGAAGTATGACAACAATGCCAAGGAAAAGTTTGCTATCATGAGTGGGTTAGCTGATTTAGAACTTTCAAAGGTAATGAGTTGCAGTTTTGCTCAAGGAGTTTGGAACAAACTTGAAACCATTTATGAAGGAGATAAGAAAGTAAAGTAAGCAAAGATACAAATCTTTAAAAGAAAATTTGAGACGCTAAAGATAATAGAGGATGAAGACATTTCTAGATATATGCTCTTGGTGAATGAAGTGGTCAATGACATCATAGGTCTTGGTGGAGAAGTGAAGGAAGATGAGATTGTGAAGAAGGTTCTGAGATCTCTTCCTAAATCTTACAGTAATAATTATCTACTATTGAGGAGACTGCAGACTTGGATACATACACTATGGACAATTGTTTGGTACCCTTACTACTTTTGAAATGAGAGAGTTTGGCAGTGATGCTCCAAAGAAAGAAGCTACCTTTAAAGTCAATAAGAAGACAAATGAGGAAATTGCTGATGAATATGAGAGTCCTGATGAAGTTGAAGCAAATTTGTGAGAAGACCGAAGAAAGGCACTGGAAAATACAAAGGTAAGTTACCTTTCAAATGTTTCAATTGTGGAAAGGTTAGTCACTTTGCTTCTAAATGTTCTTTTAAAGAATCAAGGGGTAGTAACAAAAGAGACAAGTTCAAAAGAATCTTGTATTCCATAGAGAGAAGTTGTTCTTCAGAAGATGAGGATCATGATGATTCAAATGATGAAACACTTTTCATGGCCTTGAATGTTGGTGACAACAAGGATGATAGTAGAAAATGTAAGAAGACTGATGTCTTGCAAACAGACCAAAACAATGATAGATACTTGGTTGTATGGAATTCCTTTCATGAAAGAGAAGAAGCCAAGGATTGGGTAATTGACAGTGGTTTCTCAAATCATATGACAAGTGACAAGGAGAAATTTATCAGCCTTGAGAAGTTGGATGGTGGAGCTGTCAAGTTTGGTGGTGATGAGTCAGCACCAATCTGTCTAAAGGGTGCCTTAACTATTGATGGAAAAAATAGGACTGAGGATGTCCTCTATGTCAAAGGGCTAAAATAGAACATTCTCAGTGCTAGTCAGATGTGCAACAAAGGTTACAATCTCACTTTACATGCCAAAGGTTGTGAAATCTATAAGGCAGGGTCTAGAAAACTAGTTGTAGAAGGTATCAAGTTATATGGTGATATATCTATCATCTGAAGAGGTAAATGGAAGAACATGTTTGTTGGCTCAATCTAATGAGTGTCTGGTTGTGGTACAAAAGAATGTGACACAACAATTTTGATAATATGGTAAGAATCAATTCTACTCATGATGGAGAGACCTGCCCAAGATAAACAATCCTACAAACACAGTATGCAAGGAATGTCAAATGGGAAAGAAAACAAAGACAAGTTTCAAAAGAAAGGATTATTCTTCTTCAACACCATTGGAGTTGATTCACACTAATCTATGTGGCCCTACAAGAGTAAAGAGTCAACAAGGTGAGAGGTACTTTATGTTACTCATTGATGATTACTTTAGAATGACTTGGGTTACCTTCTAAGAGAAAAATTAGATGCCCTTGATAAATTTAAGGTTTTCAAAGCTTTGGTTGGAAATGAAATGGATTATAAGATTAAAAGTTTAAGGTTGATAGAGGAGGTGAGTTTACTTCAAATGAATTTGAAAAGTTTTGTGAAGATCATGGTATTAGGATACATCTGTTAACTCCTAGGACCCCCTTAGAAAAATGAGGTATTTGAAAGAAAGAACAAGACTATGCAAGAAATGTCTAGGGA
The DNA here is from genome assembly GCA_027924645.1 of Cunninghamia lanceolata. Taxonomy (NCBI): domain Eukaryota; kingdom Viridiplantae; phylum Streptophyta; class Pinopsida; order Cupressales; family Cupressaceae; genus Cunninghamia; species Cunninghamia lanceolata. The sequence continues at coordinate 2,879,347 of BSBN01000463.1, read as the reverse complement.
AATGTTGAAAGATGCAGATCTGCCTAATATGTACTGAAGGAAGCAATTCACACTGCTATCTATCTAACTAATAAAGTGTAGTTAAGGGTCAATAACACTAAGACCCATTATGAGTTATGGTATGGAAGACCTCCCACTGTCAGATACTTTAGGATCTTTGGCAGAAAATGCTATATCAAAAGAGATGAAGAAGACCTAGGAAAGTTTGATTCAAGAGTGATGAAGGAATCTTTCTTGGTTACTCAACCAAAAGAAAGCCCTATAGATGCTACAACAAGAGGTTGGGAAAGATTATTGAAGCATAAATGTCAAAGTAGATGAAGACTTGTATCAGATCTCACAAGATTCAGAGGACTCCGGATCTAATATCTTTCCAAGCATTGAACATGAAGAAGAAGAAGAAGTGAAAGAAGAAAAGGAACAAGAACCAAAGAAGATGCCTAAGACCCCAACAAAATATGTTCAGAAGAATCACTCAAAAGATCAGATCATTGGATACAAGAATGAAGGTGTGCAAACAAGGAGAAGGTTTTCTAAGACATTTGAGCAAGTAAATTTGTGTTTGTTATCAAAAGTAGAACCCAAAACTTTTTATGATGCTAGCAAAGATGATGATTGGATAAAAGTAATGGAAGAAGAATTGGATCAGATAGAGAAGAATCAGACATGGGAATTGGTTCCCAAACTAGCCAAAAAGAATGTCATAGGAACATGATGAATGTCAAATAGTCTTGCCCAGATATATGCACATTTCCTAATATCCAAACATTAACTTAATGTCCCAATCACAAAATTACTAAGGAAAACACAATGTCTACACATTCGCAAAATGTGCACATCAAGTTTTAACACAAGGGTGTAGGAAACCGTCAATGTACATGGATATTCGCTATTATGCACATCTAATCTCAATATCCTGATATTAGTTAATACCCCAACTTGTAATATAATGATAAAACTTAATGTCTGGATACTAACTCGATATCTTGATATTCATTAATATGCAGATGACATCATCTTATTTTGCCATATAAAAATAACAAAGGATGATGGTGTCATCCAGATATTAAGAGTTCATAACATATCGATAGCTTTTAACATCTGCATATTAACTTAATATGTAGACATTTGTTAATATATAGATGACATCATGATACACCCAACCTAGAATAACCTTTAAAAGGGTGACATCATCCTCACATTTGGACTAGGGGGACGTTTCACAAAATTGAATAGTCAGATATTTCTTAATATCCACATCCCCGTCCCCACAACAAAAATGCATAGGTTTCTACAAACCAATTAGATGGTGCCATGTGGCACATTGACTTTTCCCATATGGACATTTTGTAATGTCTTGACATTTGATGTAGAGGGTAAAAGGCCTTTGAATACTTATGACCCGACATTCACCCATGGTTAGTGTTGACCAACATCATGATGACATCATATGCATGCGCATATTCTGAAACATGATCACTTTATTTAAACATCTAGATGTTTCATAATATGCAGACCCTGCATTAAATGCTACAAAAGTGATATGTGGACATTTGAAAATTCAAATCATACAGTGCCACCTGTTACGATCTTAAGGACCTGATACTAATATCCACAAACACAAATAATTTTGCATTAATCATGCCCTAATCTCATAATTTTTTAATGTTTAAAGGGTGGATTTTTGTTATTTTAGCATTCACAAAGCATTTGTAGAGAGAAATTATAGAGAACCAAAGCTTTTATGGTGGCCATTACTGAGATCCTCAATCACAACGAAATGGTGTGCATATTGGATGGCAAACGGTAAAGGGAGACTAAAAAAATGAATCTACATATCCAGTTATCATTTAATCAGGGTTTAAATGCAGAAGGTCGGGTATGTGACATAAAACCTTTGTTTTATCATTTATGCACATGTAAAAGGTAAATGGATATCCACTTAGGGTAAATTTGAATAAGGATGCACATATGAATATGCTCTGTAGTTGTTAAATGTCATGATATCAAGAAATAAATAGGTTAAAATTAGAAACTACGTGTTAGGTTAAAATATGTATATCCTCCATTGTAGGATATCATGGAGGTCTGAAAGAATATATCTGATGCAGAGTTATTGGCTGCCATGTACACATAGCCCAGTGGGTCTGGCTTCAAATTTGGGCAGATAGGAGATACCCATGTAGGGAATACTAGTTTAGAGGCATGGATAACCAAATCAGAGAAGGGTGGTGGAAACCCTAACCTTATCAGCATTTACAATTCAAGGATGTGGCATGTTGGGGATTCCCATATACTATAGAGGCAATTGAGCTAGTGGCGACATGTGTTGATAATTATAATCCAAATACCAAAAGGATAGAGAAGCACGACAAGATATATGCAGACTTCTAAGTGGCAGGAATTATAGCTACATTTGATCTAACTCCAGGTCCCAGATTATACAAGATAAACATTAAAGATTTAGAAAAGAAATACAAGGGTAGCTATGGACACTGTAGGAAAATAATGTTCTTATCCTAGAGAGCACAGGACAACACATGTAAAGTAGCTGCAAAACTTCTAGTGAACCTTTACAAATTTGATTTCAATCTGGAGGTTCAATACATGATGGTCATGTTGAGCCGAATGAGAGGAAGGCTACATGCAGGAAGCTTCAAGCCATGGATGTATGGGCTCATAAGAATGGTGGAGACCATAGACATGAAGATACAATGGGCATCACTCATAAGTGATAGCTTAGACTTAGGAATGAAAAGACTTGGTGGTAAGGTTAACTTGTTCCACATGTCCTCATATGTGGTTTATGCTTGTGTAACCAAAGGAACTTTTGATGGTTTGCAAATAATAGGCAAAGTTGGAAGAAATCCCGGTGATGTGAACATATGGGATTATTACCCACAACTAGAGAGGAAGACATCCCTCCAACACTACAAAAAAGTGATTGACTATTTTATCATGCATCTAGTTCACCTCATGGAGGATGACAGAGCCAAGAGGATGAGCATAGAAGTTCAGGAGGTTGTAACAAAGAATGCAACTTGGTTCATCCAGTTCCTGACTTTTATATATATCAGGATGGAAGGATTCAGTTGACAACCACTAATGTTGCCTAGATACTCAATAGATAGGGTCATCCTGATGGAGATGACAAGGCAAATAGTGCCATCATATGAGGCATTTGCCAAGAAGAATAAGAAGCCAAATGTCATCTATCCCATATATATTGGGTGGTAGATGTGCCCTGATATATAATTGGCCAAGGAGCCAGGCATGTTTATGGCATGTAGCTGATATCCAAATTGTGTGTCTTATTGTGTTCATTGTGTCCCTTAGATGTGTTAATGTTAGAATCCTTTTGTGAAGGATAATTACTATAATGTTGACTCTTTACTACTAACAATTAGTAAAAACATACATTTGGTCACTCCTTGACTACACACTTTATGAACTAATACCTCCAACTCTTACTCAAATGAGATAACTCATTAAAGTACATAAAATCCTCAAAATGCTTTATCTATTCATATGAGAGGATAAATATTACATAGTTAGCAACATGTTCATCATGTGAAATTGTTGAATATATATATGTAAACCAAACACCATTTGTGATGAATTATACTAGCAATGTTTAATTATTATACATTCTAATTTTACTATATGTTGAATCGCAAATGCATATATATATATATAGAATTGTTGAATTTTAAATGCATGAATAAACGTATGTGCAACCATATATATAGATAATAGAATAAAGGGAGACATATACGGTGTTTTAACATAGGCCTTCCAAATGTCACTAGAAGTCGTATAATTGATCTTACTTCTAAATTTTGCAAAAAGTTCCAGGTCCCAGAGATTTACAAATGCCAACCTGCCTAACTCAATTATACGTGATAAAGCACATAAATGCCCAATAGATCTAGAACTGAAAAAGACTACTTGGCCCTCTTCTTTTTATTTTTTTATAATTCCTCTATCCTCTTTCTACTTTAGCTTTAGTTTTTTGACTAATGTACCCTATAGACTTAATATTGTGAAAGTAGAAAGTTTAATATATCCCTTTATACATGTACACAAGAAAATTTAATACATTTTGTGATACTTAATAGCTTACCACCTATGCTACAATACACCAAGAACTGTTAAATTGCTATCTATTACAAAGAAACATAAATGAACCAAAATTGATAATAAAGTGCCCAATAAAAGTAGTCTATCAATGGGGGCTTTGTGTAGTTAGAATTAAAATTTGTCTACAAGAAAGAAATTTCATTTATTTATAACATATCTTGAATAGAAAGAGGATACTGGTGCTATATTAACTCTAATTTTTCTTTTCCTTTAATTCATTCACTAAGTGGAGTAAGCCTAATTTTGAATATGTTATGTGAAGTAATTATTGTTATAGAGAGTGCTCCTAGGGTGTTGGAGGTATCAGGGTTCCATGAGCATGAGCTCCCTGTTTCTCATTGTAACAATGAAAGAAAAGATATTATAGAAGATTTTAACTCTGTCATCATATCAATGTACCTAGTTCCACTATAGGTGATTTATGACTATCATCCCTACTTTTTATTAGATATCAAGATGATGTCTTACTTCATCATTTTTATGTAAATTCTTAAACTAGGTTATAAGTGTGAAATACTTGTATATTTAATTACTTGCAGACTACAACATTTGATTGTGACCTCTATTTTAAATTTAGCCACACAAATTGAACAGACATAAAACATAGCATAATGTAGAGCAGTAAGGCAAGGTTTGAAGGAATAAGTTTCATGTCTTTTCCTTGGCACATTAGCTTATCAATGTATAATATTAGCTTAATTTTTTGCAGTAATTATTAATCATTCATTGTAAACTTATTCTTAATTATTATAACAAAAAATTAGACTTTTGGTTTTAGTTGCTACATAATAAAATGCATTTTCTACAATGATTAATGAAAATTTTAACAATACAATAGTTGAAATTGTTAGAATTAAAATAACTGTTTACATATAATTTTATAGTGGAACAACATTTACAAAAAATTGTAAATATCTCAACTATTATCAACGGGAAAGTGCAAGAAGATGGCGGGCCAAAAAGGGGTCTTAAGTGGTCACTTTTTTTCTTTCTAAAATCAGGAAATATTGACCTTGGATGAGAAATTGAGCATAGTTACACTCAAAATTTGAAGATGCAACCAAAACAATGTTCATAGGGCTGTGAGTCTACTTTCTAATCTACTATTTTTTAAAAAAAATGGTATAGATTAAGGGGTTCAAAATAGGGAGTCACAGAAATTGGTGTTGTTTCTGCCAAAAAACATAACATAGCGTGTTTTGTGGCTCCCTAAAAAGGTTACCTTTTTTTGGTATTTTTAAAATCTCTTCAATGAGAAATTAGCTAATAGAATGTAGTTTATGCCCAATTTTTTTGATAATTTTTTAATGAATATTTGATTTTTTACTAATTTTCAAAGTGGACACTTCCTAAAAAATAGAATTTTGGCCGTGCTACCCCTATAAATTTTGAAAACTAATTGAAATTTTTTTTTAATATGTGTATAATGGAGTCTAGTTTATAAAAATGTAATTTATTTGAAATTTCAATGAATGGTTAATTTATAATAAAAAGGACTAAACATTAGTTTTTGCCCAAAAATGGACACAAACAAAATAAATTAAAGATGAAAGGCTTAAGATTGTCAAAATGTGAAAAAAATTACATCGTTAAATAGCTAAGAGAAATCCTAGCATTACCCAGGTGTTCAATTTGTTCGACCTTGAAACACGTACAAATCTAAGGGTTAACACAAACGAAATTATGTGAAATCTTGTAGAATTTGCAAAAATCACGTCTATGGATGTTGGGAAGGCACTCCAAGCCTTTGGGTTAGAAATCCAAAGCAAACCCCAAGCCTAAGGTTTGGGATTCCCAAAGCAAAATATAACGCGAGCGCACTATAATGCACTCACATTATGTCTCCCTTTGAATGATTTATGTTCAAGTTTCTTAAGTATGTTTGATGGATGTATATATGTATATATGTATGCTTGTAGGTATGTATGTATGGTTGTATGTATGTACATGTATGCATGCTTGTATGTATGTATATATGTATGCATGTCTGTATGTATGTATGTACATGTATGTATGTATGTCTGTATGTATGTATGTACATGTATGCATGTATGTATGTATGTAAGAGTTTTTGGTTTAGGGTATATAAGGACCTGAGCCCGTATAGTTTTTAGGGTTGAGGGTTGAGGGATTAGGGCTTAAGTGATAGATAGAGGGTAGAGGGCTGAGGGTTACAATTGAGGGTTAATATTTATCTTATTGAGTGTATAAGATTTAGTGTGTAAGGCATGGGGATTAGGGTTTAGGATATTGGGTTTAGGGCTTACGATATGGATTGAGGGTATATAAGGCATAGGGTGACTTGGGTTGAGAGTGTATGATTATCTATTTAATTTAAGTATAGAGTTGAGGCACAGTATTTGGGGTTTAGGGTATAAGGGTGAGGTTATAGGGTATAGGGATGAGGGTTTATGGGTGTAGGCTTCAGGGTTTAAGGTATAGGGTTGAGGATTGAGGGATTATGGCTTAAGTATATGGTTGAGGGTATAGGCTTGAGGGTTTACGCATAGGTTTTAGGGTTTAAGGTTTAAGGGTTAAGGGTTGAGGGATAGGGTTTAGGGTTTAGGGGTAAGGGATTAGGGTTTAAGGTATAGTGTCGAGGGCTGAGGGTTTAGGAATAGGATAGCATTTAGCGTTTAGGGATGAGGGATTATGGTTGAGGGCTGAGGGATTAGGGTTGAGGGTTGAGGGATTAGGGTTTAAGGTATAGTGATGAGGGTTGAGGATTGAGGAATAGGGTTTAGGGTTTAGGGTTAAGGGATTAGGGTTTAGGGTTGAGGGATTAGGGTTTAGGATTGACGGATTAGGGTTTAAGGTTCAGGGTTTAGGGATAGGGTTGAGGGTCAAGGGATTAAGGTTAAGGTAGAGTGTTGAGGGTAGAGGGATTATGGATAGCGTTTAGGGTTTAAGGTTTAAGGATTGAGGGTTGAGGCTTTAGGATTGAGTGTTAAGGGATTAGGGTTTAAGATATAGTGTCGAGGGTAGAAGGTTTAGGGATAGGTTTTAGATTTTAAGGTTTAAGGGTTAAGGGTTAAGTGATAGGGTTTAAGGTTTAGAGATAAGGGATTAGGGTTTAAGGTATAGTGTTAAGAGTTGAGGTTTTAGGAATAGGGATAACATTTAGGGTTTAGGGATGAGGGATTAGGGTTGAGGGTTGAGGGTTGAGGGATTAGGGTTTAAGGTATAGTGTTGAGGGTTGAGGGTTTAGGGATAGGGTTTGGGATTTAGGGTTGAGGGATTAGGGTTTAAGGTATAGTGTTGAGGGTTGAGGGTTTAGGGTTATGGTTGAGGGTTGAAAGATTAGGGTTTAGGTTGATGGATTAGGGTTTAAGGTTGAGGCTTGAGGCTTGAGGGTTTAGGGATAGGGTTGAGGGTCGAGGGATTAGGATTAAGGTAGAGGGTCAAGGGTAGAGGGATTACGGATAGGGTTTAGGGTTGAAGGTTTAAGGATTGAGGGTTGAGGGATAGGTTTAGGGATAAGGGATTAGGGTTTAAGGTATAGTGTCGAGGGTTGAGGGTTAAGGGATTAAGGTTGAGGGATTAGGGTTTAAGGTATAGTGTTGAGGATTGAGAGTTTAGGGATAGGGTTTAGGGTTTAAGGTTGAGAGATTAGGGTTTAAGGTATAGTGTTGAGGGTTGAGAGTTTAGGGATAGGGTTTAGGGTTGATGAATTAGGGTTTAGGGTTGATAGATTAGGGTTTATGGTTGAGGGTTAAGGATTGAGGGTTGAGGGTTTAGGGATAGGGGTGAGGGTTGAGGGATTAGGGTTAAGGTAGAGTGTTGAGGGTAGAGGGATTAGGGTTTAAGGTTTAAGGGTTAAGGGTTTATAGATAGGGTTTAGGGTTTAGGGATAATGCATTAGGGTTTAACCTATAAGGTTTAGGGCTGAGGTATTAAGATTTAGGGTTGAGGGTTGAGGGTTAAGGGTTGAGGGTTTAGGGATAGGGTTTAGAGTTTAGGGATAAGGGATTAGGGTTTAGGACCTTGATGGATTGGGGTTTAGGCTTGAAGGTTTAGGGATAGTGTTTAGGGTTGAGGGATTAGGGTTGAGGGTTTAGTGATAGGGTGTAGGGTTGAGGGTTGAGGGATTAGAGTTTAGGGTTGAGGGAATAGGGTTTAAGGTAAAGTGTTGAGGGTTTAGGGATAGGGTTTAGGATTTAAGGTTTAAGGGTTGAGGGTTGAGGCTTTAGGCTTTAGGGTTAAGTGAGACCTAGAATGCTAAGGATGGATGGAGAGGTAGACAAGGAGTGACTGAGATTGTAGGGAGGGGAGAGGTAGAGAGGTGAGGGGGATAGATGAGTGAGATATAGAGAGGTGAGAGAGAGAACATGAGCTAATGGAACTAGAGGTGAGAGATATTTCAAAGGTGCTATCAAAGGTGAGATGGGCACTCCTTTGTATCATATTTTGTAATATATCTCACCTTTAGCTACTTGGCACTTCTTTGTATGAGAACTCGATGGCACATTATAAAGAGACTACATTTAGTTAATCCACTTCATAAGTTTCAAAATAAAATACCTAGACCACTACAAAAAGAAGGATGATGATCCCTTGAATTATGCACATGCCAATCCCTCCACTTCTGAATCATCAATCTACTGGTATTTGGATCAAGGAACCCTCAGTAACACATGAACTCTCTGAACTCCTTTCTTCTTTAGACACACATTTTTCTATGGATCAATCTATAGAAGGCCAAAATGCACTCATGTTTTGGCTTACTATACAAATGGTAAAAAGGCCTGGACCCCCGTGATCCAGGCCCACATACTCTATTTTGTTCTATTTATATGTGTGTTCCATAAAAATAAGCATTTTCATGTTGTTGGGAAGTTCACATGCACATTTTGTACATTCTACCACCTTTGCATGAACTTTCCACTACCTTTTTCTACTTTTCCAACTTAAGAAGGAGGAAATAACATAGTTTTCACATCGAATTTGATATATATCAATTCAAGTTTCAATTTTTGTAGTGTTGCAATGTTAATTTTGATTGAATTGTAGGAATTTAACATTATAGAATGGTTAATAGTATTGTTCTTACTAATTCTATTTGAGTGTTATTCAATTTAACGTTGAAAAGGAAGCAAGTGGTGAAATACTCAAATTGTTGAGGAGTTTGATGCAAGAAGAAAAAAACACTACATAATTGGGTACTCTCTCCATTCGAATCTCCATTGTTTTAGGTATGTCAATTCTTTACATGCATGTTCTTTACATTTTCCTTAATTCTATTTGAATTACTTTATCATGCTTTATCATACATGTTTATATCACTTGTATGGTTTACATATTTTGTGTTTATATTAGTCTCCCTTTTTTGATTTTATAGTTCATCTGCCTTGTCTATGCTTCCACATTTTGCATACATGTCTTACATTTTGCATTTATAGTTCATCATAGTTCTTACTACCCAAAGAGTTTAGTCATCACACACAAATGTCCTTATAATAGACTATGTTTTAAATCAGTTCTTGGTTGCATAATAAAAGTTATTGTTAAGTCCCTTTGCATAATGAACCTTATAATACAAACTCGTTAATGTCTATCTAATGAAATTCAACCTAAAGGACCTCATGCAACATTCCATCATGTGTGTTTCCTTTAACCTACATAGATAGCCTTAAGTTAAATCTCTAAATTTTATTACTTAAGAATCCATAAGGTCAGCCTAGAATCTCACATGGTGCCATGTATATTTTCTACACTTGGGCTCTTTAATAAGTATGTGCAATAATGAATTAAACAGACCTTAACATACCGTGATGTCAAATTATACAAGAATAAATCCTTACAACATATAAATATACAATCCCTTAGGCATAATGAAATAATATTATCTTGTCATAACAAGTTAAAATACAAATGAATTGGTGCCAAGATCATACAAGTAAATCCCAATAGGATTAATCCAATCATGATCCATGCTATGCTACATTATTCTTCATGTTGATAGTTCATACAAACCTTGTATACCAAATGTTTCCATTCCCATATCTATGACAATGTACTAAGTTAAATACTACAAATCAGTCACATTGGCATGTAATTGATATAGGGTCTCAAGATAGTTTAGCCACAACAAAGTACAAAGTTCAACATGAGTGTCTCCATGAAAATAATAAGCCTTAAGGCTGATCCTCTTAGTTGTCATAACATGATAATGTGAAGATAAGGGACTACTATCACACATCAGAAAATCAGTCCTTACCTCATGTCTTAGTGTGATGTCTCCCACGATCTCAATCATCTCTACTTTCATGACTAGATGGTTATCAACAAGTACTGGCCCACGAGACGTCTCCAAGTGAAAATAAAGTGTATCATGTGTCCTAAATTTTGTCCCATGGCTACAAGTTGAATCTTCATGTGTACAGATAAGTGTAGGTAGTTTGATGCCACTAGCACTAAGGGCTCCCCCACATCTTCAACATTGTAGTCAACATGAAGTCCCATGTACTCTTCACTTGTAGCCTCAATAGGTGACTCTCCTCTGTCCTTATCCTCATAGGACTGAAGTGAACTTTGTACCATCATGCTTTGTATGACTGTAATAATTCTTTGTATGCTTTGTACCTATTTTGGTTGAGTGTCATTTACTCTTCTACATGATGATTATATGTATATTTTGAATGAAGGGTTGAATGACATATATTTTAGTTATTTGTATGGATTCATTTCTTAGGCTAATATTTGTCTCTTATCATGCTATAGATAAATTCTCCATCATGCCGAGGAAACGATCAAGAATTAAACCAACACAGGAAGAGATCGAAGCTAAGAATGCAAAGAAAGTAGCAGCTATGAGGGAACTTCGTGTGAAGAGGAAATTAGACATGATAAATGAAGACATACCAATTGAAGAGGAACCTCAACCATAAAAAAGAGATATGGTATTGGCAACACAAAGGGAACGAATGCAAAAACTTCGTGCTATGAGAGATTTGAAGACCATAGTTGGAGACACATCCTCTATCGCAAGTCAACATGTAGGGACACCATCTACCGCATCTCAAGTTGAGAGTACATAATCACTCACATGTGAGGAAGGAGATATGCCATCGTTCCCACCTCAACCTCAAGGTATGTCATCTATTCCATCTTCAATCGAAGGTATGCCATCTAGCCCATCTCATTTAAATATTGATGAAATTCCTAATGTTTAGATGAATTTACCTATCTTAACACCACCTAAAATTTTGCATAGAAAGCCAAATTATTTGATTGATATTGATGAGAATATTTTGCATCTAATGGAAGGTAAGATTCCACAACGCACTTGTAGAAGATATGCTCATAAGATTTGGATATTGTTCTTTGAAAAGTTAAATGAGACTGGAAGATGTCAACTATTCTTTGAAATGATGTGAAGTATAAAGTATAGGTCCATCATAAGGATTCTTGGGTTGAGAACATCATAGGCTTCGAGCGAAAAATCTATTGTCAAAAATCTAATGAGTGCATATGAGAGTGTGGGTAACACCTCACGCCCAAAAGATAGTAATGCAACACGACGTGTCATTACATCAACTATAGTGAGCAGTCAAACGAGGAAAGCTCGTCTCATTAGAAAGATGAGTCAAGTATTGAGAATTAATAGGAAAACTTTACCAAGAGCTGTTGGAAGGTGCCAAAGAATTGAGGACACTGTTGATGTATAAAATTGCGTAGGTCCTAACACCAACATGGGAAGTTTCAAGAATGTGAGACTTGCTACTTGAAACAACCTCCAGATTTTAAAGAAGCTGGCTCTTCTCTATTTCAATTGGGTTTTGAGCAAAGGGAAAGAAATTAAAAGGATTACAGATACAATAAGCAAATCTAATTTATGGCGATGCGCCTAAGTAAAAATTATTCCTTCAATTCAAGCACAGTGAAGCTATTCTCTGTGATATAGTTATATTAAAGAGCAGATACTACATGATCAATATAAATAGATATAATGAATATTATCAAAGGCTTATAACCAGACAACTTTGCAAAGACACAGATGATATCAACCAAGGCACAAAACAGAGTTCTTCTTATTAATCCTCCAGCAACATAAAAGGCATAGATACATGCAAAAATATATTAACTTTCTTATCAAGAACAACAAAATAAAGGCAAAATGACATAAATTGGTCACAACAAAGTCTCTGACTCCTCTATTAGATCTCTGATTGAAAACTTATATCAAAGATGAAAAAATCAATCTTGATTACAAATTTTGCATATTTATAATCATCGATTTGACACAAGATTGCTTGCAACAACCCAAATCCTCAACAGCCCAACAGAACTGAAGATTACTAGAAGTCCATGGCAGTTACAATCTTCTGAATCTGTAACAGCCGTCCCTCCTATGTGCTCATTGGCTAGGGCAAAGTATTATGTGACACACCACCTATATTGAGACTCAGACACATGGCGACACCCGCGCGCATAAAGCTGAAAAGAAATTATGACAGATGGCACTGTCCGCATATACTTAGAAATTCCTTTGTCTTCAAAGAAATCAACAGGAAATAGACACTTGTCGCATTCTGTAGCCTCCAAAAAATGATACGTGTCCTGCCCCGCAAAGCCTTTAAAAAAAACTGTCTTTATACCTGGGCACCCTTTGCAATGACATCTGTCACAACCCGCTTCACTTATAAATTGAGACACAATAATAATGGGACCCACAACCTTCATAACTCACTACCCATAAAGGAAATAAAATTGGGACAGATGGCAGCACCCGTGCTCATACAAGCTAACACACAACAACCTCCACATCATTGTTGAAACAAATGAAAATTTTGAAAGGTCCTATGAAAGTCAACACTTTGCGCGTTCCGCAACAACTGTGAATTAAAGTACTTCATTCTACAAAAGATTATGAATAAAGCAACTCCTTCTCTGCTATCACCACGTGGTATTCTCCACAAGCTTGTAGCAACATGAATTGTGGCCCACCATAGTTTATGCCGACATCAATATAAAATCTATAAATGCAACATCATCTGCATAAAACTTAAAAAGACACACGACACCCTCCGCATAAAACTAGGTGCTTGAAACATTGTTGTGTCTGCTTGACACTTGGTACGACCCATGCATAGAAACATTTGAGACCACTAAGCCACAAATATTAAGCCAAAACTGAAACAAAATGTAGAGTTTGATACTCTACAGTTCTTGGCGACCATCAGGACTTCTGAGCCTACTCTGAAAGAACCCAAAACTAACAAAAAGATATGTATTGAAAATAAAACTTGAATTATAAATTTTGTAACGCTATCTGATATACATACCATTCTGAATCTAAGAGCCCCTATTTACTCTGCAAATCTTGAAAAACAAAATCAAGATTAATTATATCTTTATGGGAAAATGTTTACAAAATTTGTACCACAGCCTTTAATTGAAATTCTAGCTAGGCCATAGGTATCAACATAGTTTCAACTTCCTTTACTGTTGATGAATCACTTAAACCCTAGAAAATTGTCTGATCATTTTGCTTGGTCAAAAGAAGGGCCTTGATGTCATCAATCACCAACACTATGTTACTATCTGGGAAAGGTGAAGGAAGTCCCAGTTGCACCAAATCTTCTATGTGTTTCTTCATATTCTTTACTCTTTTCTTCACTATATCTAGGAGCTCCTGACAATTTGTGACCGTAGAGTTACAACTCAAAACTTCATTGACCTTCTTAGCAGCAACCATTCTATCATTGATACCTACTACTAATAATGTTTCATCTGTTGTGTCATACAACTTTTTTAGCAAAAGTTGAGAGTCAGAAACCCTTAATGAAACAATGAGCAAGGTGTCCTGCACCGAACTTTCTACCTTCTCGTACAGCTACTGAGCATTTAATAGAAAAGTTAAAGATGGCTTTAGCTGAATAATCTCCTCAGAGATTCTTTTGCATACTAAAACATATAACGCTTTTAACAAATTTAGAACTCCAACATTCTATGGCCTATTAGCCAGCTCAATTATCAGCTGCTTTATCCTTTGTTACTCAGCCATGAGTTGTGCCTAGGCTACACTATTGGCATTTTTCTCATTCAATAATTTTTGTTGCAACTATGTGGCCTCTTGCAATTTATCTTGATATCTCTTTTTTGAAGTGGCTTTTTCCTGTCTTAAAATAGTTACTGTAGCCTTCTCCTGTGCCAGCTCAGTCTTAAGAGAAGCAATCTGGGCTTGTACAGCTTGATGTAGCTGTAAAGAAATATTATTCTATAATTGTTTGTTCATATTATCAATCTCAGTTTTCTTAGATTGAATCTCCCAAGCAAGATTATTGCTATTCACTTTCTCTTGAGCCAAATCATTCTCTGCCTTTTGCAACTTCTTAGACACTTTCAAATAGTTTGTTTCCACAACAGTTGCAGTTTCATTTAGTAGCTCAACCCTATCATGTGGCCTGAAGAGAGACATATCCATGGCCACAGCATTCATAGCATAATCTTGGGGTCGTAAAGTGACCTCATGTGTGCCACAGTAGGGCTTTTGTTTTCCTTTTTCCTCTTCTTTTCCATCCTGGCCTCTCTAGCCTTTTTTGTTGTGTTTTCTTGAGCTTGGAAGGTAGGAGGAGATGCAATATAATCTCTAACAAAGGGGTGACCTTGAGGCAGGCCATAGGGAATAGCAGATAATTGTTGGCTAGGGGAAACTTGAGGAGGGGTCCATTTAGGCATAGATGGAGAAAATAATGGCAATTTAATGGCTTGTGAGGACATGGCTGGTGCACTGGTAGTAGTGGTAGGGGTTTGTGTAAGCACAACAGAAGTGGCAGGGGTCATGGAAGCCTAAATACTTGGGATTGCCACTCCTATAGGAGAAGAAAGAGATATAGGAGAGAAGAGGGAAGAAGTACTTACTTGAGTGACAGAAGAGGTAACTGCCACTTGTTGCTGCTATGGTGCTGCTGCTTCTTCTTCTTCTTCTTCCTCTTGTAGGATCAATTTCCTATGTTTCAAAGGCCTCTCTATTGTTTCCTCTATTTCTTCATGTTCAATATTTACAACCACTGGTTGTTGCAAAAGGACCATTCTGGAACCCCCAGATGCCAAAGCTATTTGAGTCCCTAGAATTGGTGATGACACAACACCTTTTTGCTTCTCTAAGGTGCTAAGGGATTGAGACCATGAAGATGTAGGAGTAGTAGATGACGCCTGTCTTGTTTCTTGCATTATTGGGGCCGACTCTATTTCTTCCCCTGGCTCCTCACCCTTCCTCTAAATTCTACTTGTGTCTGGACTTGAGACTGGGGATGGATTCCACTCATCTTAGATTGATTCCCATATTTCATCATTTTCAACATTCCCAAATGAATGTGTAATCTCTGAAGTCTCTTGCCTATATTTCCAATAGGCCTTAATCTTTTATGTTCTCCATTCTTTTTCTTTTAATGCTTTCCTCAGATCAATAGTCATCTTCAACTTAGGGTCATACTCCTTCTCTTTGACATAGAAGGTTTCCCATGGCCTAGACCCCTCATAGGGCAAATTAGTTAGTTCCACATATAGATCTAGGTTATCTTCCTTTGGATTCCACTTATCCTCCTAGAATGGGTGACCTTCATGTACCACCTTGGCATGAACCTTATTATTTATTATCCAGGAGGCTAGGAAACTATCTGGGTCATATTTCCATTTATCCTCTATGATAAGGAGTCCAAGGGCAGCTAAGTTCCTTAATAAGAGGCTCTTTGCACCTCTAACTTCAAGTGTCATGTTTTTTCTAGCCCATGGGACATCATACATCTTCTTTCTTTTCTTGTGGCCGAAGTCATTATCAACAATAGATACTTGACACGTAACCTCTAAGAATACGACCCTAGGGGTCAATACTTTAGGCAATATCATGGGTTCTCCAACGAAACCTTGGACCCTGATTATTGTATTATGTGCTCGAAAGAAGTAGTCACAGGGGATTGGGCAATTGGCTATAAAACCCCTTATACTCTATGTCATCCTATGTTCCACAGGCTCAAGGCTTAATTGGCAGAAAGCGGGGGTGAAAAAAACTCCCAAAACTCATAGGGGTCAGAGGTTTCAGATAAAACGTGTCCATACGGACACAGGGATGGTTTTACCATGACCAAAATTTGAGTCATACATATTTAAGTGCATATGCTATGCAAAAAGACCAAAGTTTTTATACATCATAAAATGGAACAGGAAAGTGGAATACCTAAATAATCGCTTTGTTTTGAAATTTGCAAGTTGATCAATCATGGCAGTAGCAATTTGCTCTGAAAAATCCAGCCGATACTCTTGTGATTTATCCACAGTTTTCATTATGAAAATGATTGCCAATTGCCAATCATGAATTGTGTTGTCCTCCTTCATTCCAAAAATGAAAGCTATCATTGAAATGGCATCCTGAACATTAAGGTTAAATTGTGCCTGCCCAGTGGGTAGTGTGGGCATCTGAGTATTATCTTCACCCAGGTGCATCTTTGCATTCAGGAATTTCAGTGTGTTATGTAAATTTTCCCATTTGCCTTGTAACTTGGCAATAGTTGGAAATGTGGCCGTTCTATCATACTACAGGGCCATCATGTCCCTTATGGCCTTGGGCGTAATATGGACTATGAAAGGGCCCCATTGGATAGAATTTGATGGTACATGAAACAGCTCCACACACAATTCAATTAGCTCAGGACAAGGGTGAACATTTGGGACCAAGAACTGTGCCAATTGAGAGGTCCATATTCTCATACCAAAAGTCTCAAACTACCCCTTGCTCACCCGGATGAGGCACCTCTAATGTGCCCCCTCTCAGAGATTCTTGGTGTTCTTTTGAAGAGGTGTATCATATATGTCATCTACATAGTCCTTCACTTGTTATGGGTCGACAGATAATCCTACTTTAGGAACCCTCATTCTTGGATAGGACTTCCTTGGTTGCGCCGGTGCCGAAGCGTATGATTTTTTGTTCAACAGTTTATCAGTTGACTCAAAAATTCCAAGTCCCTCCCATGTTGACTATGTCTTAGACATATCTGTATCTTTGTGGGAAGAATCTAGGAAGCTTTGACACAGAAAAGAATGAAACTATTTTAACAGAGTGATACTTAGCTGAAAGGAACTTGTTAGGGATAGAGCTCGGATGCAACAATGATTTATAGTAAAAAGATAGAGAGAAATGACGGTTATAATTACAAGGACTTAAAGCCTAGCTCATTGGGCCTTATGGAAATAATAAATGCAACATCCCATCTTATTAATGGCATAAATGCTGAGAAAAAGTTAGTTTATCTTTTTGAAATCCGCGTTGGATGGAGTGTCAGATATG
Organism: Cunninghamia lanceolata; assembly: GCA_027924645.1. Lineage (NCBI taxonomy): Eukaryota > Viridiplantae > Streptophyta > Pinopsida > Cupressales > Cupressaceae > Cunninghamia > Cunninghamia lanceolata. Next base: position 2,861,922 of record BSBN01000463.1, on the reverse strand, counting down.
TTATGAGAGTGGCTATCTTTCTAAAAAAAGCATGTACTTCTGTGAGATTTTGGGGATTGCCGAACAACCTTAATATATGCAAGGCTAAAAGAGAAGGGGCTTTGCATTGCTTGACACATGTTCACTGAACACTTATTTGAAAGGGAAAGTAGGAAAAGAAAGTAGAAAAATAGAAAAGCAAGAAAAGGAAACAAAAACTAACTAACTATGATACATGATGAGCCCCTTCTTAAGTGAAATGTTTCAGAAAGATTCCATTTACCAGAATCTCTTCAGGTTCTCCATCCATGGTCTCTAGCTCAAATGAATTTTGTTGCTTACAAGAATGAACTTTATAAGGGCCTATCCATAATGATTTGAATTTGTTGTGTTGACCTGGCTTGGCAACTCTTTCATCTCATTTCAATACTAGAGAGCCAACTTCAAAAATGGGATTAGAAGTCTTCTTATCAAACCAATCCTTAACCATTTTATGATGTTTCATTAGTGATTCATGTGCCTTTTCTCTCTTTTCTTGGACTTCCAACAGTTTAGCAAGTCTGACTTGCATTGGGCCATTTTCTTCAATTTCTATTTGTTTTAACAATTGTAAAGCAGGAATCTCTAAACCTAGTGGCATTACTGTAGGTTTACTATAAACCAACTCATAGGGAGACATTTTAGTTACTTGCAAAGGTGTGATCTTATCAATCCATAGTGTTGTATTAAGTAACTTATGCCACTCTCTCTGATAATTAGTCCCTATCCTTTTTATGAGTCTGATAAGGTTCTTGTTAGTGGACTCTGCCAGACTATTACCTTGTGGGTAATAATTTGAAGAAGTTTTCAAATATATCCCATTTCTTAAAGAAAACTTAGATAATTTGGTTCCCAAAACTGCTTTAGCATTATCTAATATGATGGTATGAGGAGGACCAAATGGAGAAGTTATGCCTTCTAAAAATTCTAGTATGACCTTTTCTGTTGCCTCTTTGAGTGGTACTGCTTCACTCCACCTGGTAAAGTAATCTGTTGCTATGAGAATCTATTTGTGTCCCATATTTGATACTGGATTGATCATACTAATAAAATCCAAACCCCATTGAGCAAAGGGTTCTTCCACAACTATGGGACTTAGAGGCATTACTGCATTTCTCCTTTTTCTAGTATAAAACTAGTAAGCATGGCATTCCTTAACCATCTGATGGCAATCTGTAAACAGAGTGGGCTAGAAATATCCTGCTTGTGTCACTTTGATTGTAGTGGTCCTTGCTGAAAAATGTCCACCTAAGGCTCCATGATGCAGTTCATGTAATATTCTCTGATCTTCATCTTTCTCTATACATCTTAAGAGTATACCATCAACATTCCTTCTAAATAAAATCTGATCAATTAGTACAAAATGGATTCCTTGCTGCCCATAGTACCTTTTCTTATCATAGGAGAGCTCATTTGGGAATATCCCATACTTCTTAAACTGTATCCTATTTCTGACCCAAGAATCTTGGTCAACCTCTTAGAGTTTCAACACATTTTCACTTTCTGTTTCTTCAGTCACTGTTCTTTATATATCTTGGGTCATGTATTGGCACAATCCTTTGCCTCTAACTAACTTGGTGGGTCTTACTTCTACATCATATTCTATAATTTTTTTATCCAATTGGCTCTTTTCTCAGTGATCTCACCCTCCATAATATATTCTCTTACACTAGGGTGAACCACTAATATCAAAATTTTATTTCATGCTACCAAATGTTGAATTTTTTAAGGGTTTTTACCATGGCGTATGCTTGCTTCTCCACAAAATTATATCTTGACTCATATTCCCTGAGAGTCCTAGAGAAAAAATCTATTGCATGCTCTCCTTCCTCTTGATCATCTTTCTAAGTTAGAACAGCAGTAACACTGAATTCTCCCCCATACACATACATTATAAAAGCTTTAGAGAAATCTGGGTTTTTGAGTACTGGGGCTATTGAAATGGCTCTCTTCACTTCTTCAAAAGCATGTCTTCCTTCTGTGGTCCATTTGAAAACCAGATCTTTTTTAAGCAATTGTGTCATTGGTCTAATTAGACCTGCAAAATCAGATATAAATCAGCTAACAAAATTATTTTTTCCTAGAAAGGATTGAACTGCTTTCTTATTGACTGGTAGAGATAGATTCATTATGGCTGTGACCCTTTTTGGATCAATGGAGACCCCTTCTTTTGACACTATGTGTCCTAGAAGCTTACCCTGAGGCACAACAAAGATACATTTCTTGGGATTCAAAGAGATTCTAAACTCTTGACATTTCTTGAAAACATCCTCTAAATGGTCAAAATGATCTCTGGCACTCTTAGAAAAAATGGTCAGGTCATCTAGATAGATCAGCATGATCTTATTTATAAGCTCCCTAAATGCTACATCCATTACACGCTGAAAAGTAGCTCCAACATTTGAAAAGCCAAAGGGCATCTTAGCATATGCAAATGTTCCCCACTTTGTAGTGAACACAGTCTTATGCTGATCTTCATCTGCTAACCAAATCTAATTGTATCCTAAGAAAACATCAAGCAAGGAAAACCTCTCTGACCTAGCCACAGTCTATAAAATCTGTTCCATAGAAGGTAGGGGATAATGATCTTTCAAAGATGCTCTATTCAGATCCCTAAAATCTACACAAAGTCTTATATCACCATTCTTCTTTCTTACAAGCACTAGGTTTGACACCCAGGTTGAATGCTTAATTGGGAAAATAATCTTTGATTCCAGGAGCTTTTGTAGCTCATCCATCTTTAGAGTTTTAATTCTAGGATTCACTGGCCTTTGCTTCTATCAGACTGGTTTGGATCCTTCAGTAAGCTCTATGGTGTGCTAGATGATATCTCTACTGTAGCCATGGATGTCCTTATAGGTCCAAGTAATCAACTTCTCTCTTTCCTCTTGGGTTGTAGAATTACCTATTTTCAACTTTCGTCCTTCACTAACTTGGATCTCAGAATAATCCTCCTTATTAGCCTGAAGCCTCCTCTTCTCTAGGCTTGCATCTTGTGGATCAAACAAATTTTCTAGAGTAATCAGTCCCTTAGGGAGTTTATTTGATTTTAGCTAGATAATTTGATCACCATATGCTTCCTTAATTTTGGGGTGTAGCTGATCAACAAATTCACTTGATTGCTATAAAAATGAAAGTACTTGAAGATCATTGTCAAAAACTTACCAATTTTGATCATTGTCTGGAATTGTTGGTCTTACTATAACCTTAACTAACTCATTGTTAACTAATAGATCACTTGTTGGGTCAAACTATGAACCAGTTTGTGCCATTCTATCTACTTCTAAATTTTGGGCTCTGGGAACTACCTCAATATTGAAAGCCTCAAAGCCATCTATCAGGTTCCAAATACTGTGCTGATAGGATCTCATTCTTACATTTTTGGCCATTGCTTTCTCTCTTATTTGTTTTACCACTAGTTCTGAGTCTCCTTTCACTATTAGATTCTTTATTTCCTTTTTCTTTGTGAACATGAGTCCATGCACCAAAGATTCATATTCAACGTCATTATTGGTACAGGTGAACTGAAAGTGAATGGCTCTTAGAATTTTCTCACCATTTGGGGAAGTAAGGAAAATACCTGCTCCAGCACCATTCTTATTCCTAGCCCCATCAAAATTCAAGGTCCAGATCTCTGAGTCTCCTTCAGATTCTCCACTTTCTAATATTTCTTTCCTTATAATATTCAAGACCACCCATAAGGATCACTTTGCATCATGGTCAATAGCTAATTGTTCTCTTCTTCCTATTGGTCATGTTCAGTCTAGTCACCTAATTCTTCAACAAAGACTCTCTCCTTTTTATTCATCATGGCATGGGATGCTTCTAATTTTGGGGTTGGTTTATTTGTGATATGGTCTTTGGATAATAGCTCAGACGATACTTTCATCATTGTCCCATATTTGGTTCTCAGGATGAGGTGTGACCAATCTAGTGACATGTAACCTCCTATTTTGGCTGTGAAATCTCTAGACAAGCATAGACCAAATATAGGGTGAATATCTATGACTACCACATCCTGATTGACAATTACATTGGGACAAGTATATAGTTGTAATGGAAGTTGTTTGATTTTTCCTATAGTTTGAATAGATTTCCCATCCAACTGCATGACCCCTCTGGTAAGTGGTTCATACTTTATCTTTAAAGCATCTGTTATCTACTTTGGCATTACTGTAGTACTAGCCCCAGAATCTATCATTGCATTATGCAATAGTTTTTTCCCAACTATTAGAGTCAGATAAAAGGGATCTGGTTTAGATTTACCTACCTCAAGTGCATTGTTTAACAGGGTTGTTGTTTGTAAAGGTACAATATCTTTATGTTGGAGTTTCCCCTTATCAGTAGCTCCTCCTTTAGCACTAGTGTATTTAGAGGCCTCTTGACCTTGCAGAGCTTCTTGTAATAGTGTCTTTTGCTCGGGAATAGCTAACATATCCCATATTGATACGTGTGCTAGAGTTCTTTTCAACTGGTCCACCATGTTTACAGGTGCTAATGCTTGTATCTTTGAATAATAAGGGTACCTTGTCTTTTCTAGTATCTATCCCGAGGCTACTCAATTCTACACAGGCTGGGGTACTTCTTGCCTAGAGACTGGATTGTGATGATTTTGAAATGGAGGAGTTCTAATAATTTTATTATTTGTGACTTTAGGTTGCTCCATCATTCTCCTCTTTGATCTGGTATAATAGTTTGACTGTACCAATGGTTTGTTTGAAGTGGATGCCTCATTCAAGAACACTGAATCTTCCTCTTCAATCCATGAAAATAAAGCATGTTCAGGGGCTATTTCCTCTTCTTGTTGTATAGACATCCCTTGCATTTGGGCCACCATTACTACATTCTAGACACCAGGGGACTGATATGGTGGAGTATTAGAGGTTGAGAATTATCCCTCTAACCCTCTCTATTCTGCTATCTTTTGCTGCAAATTACCTCTAGGACAGTCTCTAGGCATATGGGCATTGTTGCAGGGAAAGCACCAGGCATTCGTGTCATTTACTAAATTATTTTTCCCTGAAACTATCTCCCTATTGGGATTATGAGGAATAGTTTGTAGAGGTGTAGGAACTGAAACCAACTAGTTTGAAGGCTAAGGATTATTTTTCCTTTGAGGGCCTTAATATTGATTTGGCTGAAAAGGTGGTCTATTTCCTTGGAAACCTTGATAAGGAGGCTTTGAATAGGGATTTTGTTATCTCTTTAGGTTAATTATCTCATTTGAAAAGGTCCTTAGAATATTCTTGACATCATCCATTTTAGATGGTTGAGTAGAGGTGGTTGCCATAGTAGGTTGTTGAGGTACTAGAAATGAATACATAGACATAGGTGGAACTGTAAGATTAGGAGCTTCTTGTGGCAAAGGTAAGGAAATTTCTGGGAACATAGGCATAGGAGGACCTGGGGGCAATTTTCCAACATCTATCAAGTTATTTTTAGCCTTAACAGCCAACTCATATGCTTCCGGTAGTGTCTGACCTCCTACAGATTGAATCATTACTGATATATCAAAATTAAAAGCTTTGAGGTAGAAAACAATAGCCATACCTAATAATGGTCTTGTTGGAGCAGGAATTCTATCCTAGGTTTTTTGAAATCTTGAGTTGAAATCAGTCATGGCTTCTTGTGGTGCCCTTTTGATAGTGATTAATTGTTGCAGCAGGGAAGATTTATCACTTTTCTCCTCAAATCTTACAAAGAAGGCATCACCAAGCTTCTCCCATGTAGATATTGTATTTGGAGTGAGAGATCTATACCAGTCTAGAGCCTTCCCCTTGAAAGAAGCTGCTAGCAGTCTTATTGCCACATTCTATTCAGTAATGACATGCACTACACACACATCAGATACATCTTGCAGATGTTCCCAAGGTGTCTTGAAATCTTCTCCACTGAACTTAGGTAGAGCCTTCAAAGCATTGGCTGAAATAGGATCCCAAGTTGTTGGTGGTACTAGGAGAATGAGAGGACTGCTGGTGTTCCAATTTGCATAGTTCCTTGGAGGTATAGGTGCTCCCATATTTGTTCTTTGTGCTACTGCAACCTGATTCACTCTTCTCCTTGTAGTAATTACTAATGGTGGTAAAAGATGCCTAGATTAGTAGCAGATTGAGCTTTTGTTGTAGGTCCACAGCTCTGGGTCCTTGTTACTCTCTGGCTCATACGATCTTCATAGGAACTTCAAGAAAGGTACCATCAGGCGTGCCAAAAACTGTTGATGTATAAAATTGTGCAGGTTCTAACACCAACATGGGAAGTTTCAAGAATGTGAAACTTGCTACTTGAAACAATCTCTAGATTTTAAAGAAGCTGGCTCTTCTCTATTTCAATTGGGTTTTGAGCAAAGGGAAAGAAATTAATAGGATTACAAATACAATAAGCAAATCTAATTTATGGCGATGCGCCTAAGTAAAAAGTATTCCTTCAATTCAAGCACAATGAAGCTATTCTCTGTGATATAGTTATATTAAAGAGCAGATACTGCATGATCAATATAAATAGATATAATGAATATTATCAAAGGCTTATAACCAGACAACTTTGTAAAGACACAGATGATATCAACCAAGGCATAGAACAAAGTTCTTCTTAGTAATCCTCCAGCAACATAAAAGGCACAGATATATTAACTTTCTTATCAAGAACAACAAAATAAAGGAAAAATGACATAAACTGGTCATAGCAAAGTCTCTAACTCCTTTATTAGATCTCTGATTGAAAACTTATATCAAAGATGAAAAAATCAATCTCGATTACAAATTCTACATATTTATAATCATCGATTTGACACAAGATTGCTTGCAACAACCTGAATCCTCAACAACCCAACAGAACTGAAGATTACTGGAAGTCCATGGTGGTTACGATCTTCTGAATCTACAATGGTCGTCCCTCCTATGCGTTCATTAGCTGGGGAAAATTATTATGTGGCACACCACCTATATTAAGACTCAGACACATGGCGACACCCACGTGCATAAAGCTGAAAAGAAATTATGATAGATGGCACCATCTGCATATACTTAGAAACTCCTTTGTCTTCAAAGAAATCAACAGGAAATAGACACTTGTCGCATTTTGCAGCCTCCAAAAAATGATACGTGTCATGCCCCATGAAGCCTTTAAAAAAAACCTGTCTTTATACCTGGGTGCCCTCCGCAATGACATCTGTTGCAACTCACTTCACTTATAAATTGAGACACAATAATAATGGGACCCACAACCTTCATAACTCACTACCCACAAAGGGAATAAAATTGGGATAGATGGCGGCACCCATGCTCATACAAGCTAACAAGCGGCAACCTCCACATCACTATTGAAACAAATGAAACTTTTGAAAGGTCTTGCGAAAGTCGACACTTGGCACGTTTCGCAGCAACTGTGAATTAAAGTGTTTCATTCTACAAAAGATTATGAATAAAGCAACTCCTTCTCTGCTATCGCTGCATGGCATCCTCCGCAAGCTTATAGCAACATGAATTGTGGCCCACCATAGTTTATGCCAACATCAATATAAAATATGGAAATGCGGCATCATCCACATAAAACTTAAAAAGACACACGATGCCCTCTGCATAAAACTAGGTGCTTGAAACATTGTTGTGTCTGCTTGACAGTTGGCACGACCCGTGCACAGAAACATTTGAGACCCCTGCACAGAAACATTTGAGAACCATGCACTAAGCCATAGATATTAAGCTAAAACTGAAACAAAATGTAGAGTTTGACACTCTATAGAAACCAATGCCAATGAATTAGGGAATTCTCTGGGAGACTACCACGAAAAGATAAACTAGTTGTTGAAGCATTGAGATCACTAATTGAAGATTTTTGGAAGAACTACACAAGGGTATCTCCGAATCAAAGGGATGTGGTAAAAAGGAGAATCGGTAGTCGAAACTGTGAGCCACATCCAAAGCATTTTATGGATATGAGAAACACAATTTTTTGGTAAATTTCTAGAGATGTATCCTCAAATTAAAATTTTTCAAAGATATTTTGAAATGCTAAAACCTTTCTATGTCAAGATAAATCACACACACACTACTTGTTGTTGTAGATTACATATTGAATTTTCTAACTATTTTGATGCTTATCGGTCTATATGTTTAGATTTGCATACTAACAATGTTTTGTAGGATTGCAGCATACATGCCCCACGAACATCTTCAAGAGACTTCATATCAATAATTTATGTGAAAGAGAGGAAGGTCAAATATTCTACAAGAAATTATGCTTGGATGACACATGTCAGCATTGTGGTGGCTTGCAATGTATGCCAATATGTGAATATATGGAAATAACACATGCAGTTGGAAACAAACTAGTAGAGTTTGACAAGTATAAAACAGTGGCATACAATACAAAAGATGGTCAAAAAGCAAAGAGGTGTGAATTGGTTATTCAAAAGATGCTAGTGTATTAGTTTATATCTATATTTCGTGATAATATAGTGTATGAGTATGCAAGACATGCCCATAGAGATCGATGGTTGGACTTGCAAATCAAGTCATGTAAGGACACATTTCCAGTTGGTAGCATTGTTTCATTCATCAACTTTGCAAAGAACTATACTCTACAGCCACAGTGTGAGGTGCAATCACAATATTACAACTCCACATAGGTTTCTATATTTATGCACATTGCATTCATTCATGCGAATGATAGTATAAAGGATGATAGAAAGATCATAAGAGAGTATCATTTTTATATTAGTGATGATCGTACACATTCTACAGAGTTCATGCAAGGTTTCTTTCAGGTGTTCTACAATGATTTGGCTAGAAGGGGCATATTATTCAGTCAGCATATCATATGGTTAGATAACTATGCATCACAATTCAAGAACTCGTGGAATTTCTATTGGCTGAGCAAGAGGCATAATATTGTAGATGTTCAGCATATGGGGAACTTTTGTGAGGCCGAGCATGGAAAGGGGAAGCATGACAGTGCAGGAGCATGTATCAAAAGAGCCATAGCACGAGAAGAGTTATAGTATAAAGACAATGCAAAGTTGACAGATGCAAAATCAATCATCGAGTAGTGTAATGATTCGATGGGTCCATGTAATGAAGGTAAGTCTTTAGTTCATAGATTTTTGTAGTTTATAGATGATACTAGCATTGCACCATATGAGGACTATTGTACACTGATAGGATCAAGTGAGCTACATTCTTTCAGAAGCTCAATTGCAGGTTCATGGAGTATCCATACACAGAAGATGGCATGCTTTTGTTCATCATGTACAATTCAAGCCTAGAATGAGTGCGAGTCAAAGGAGTGGGTTGACGAATGGCAGTTACCTTAGCCCACTTAACATGTATTGACCCCCAACGGCATTGGAACTGACAAAAATGGAATCAATAGTTGACTTTGACCACATATCTGATCTAGTTCAACCAGGTAATATATCTACTTGCATAGTTTTTGAAATTCCTACTGTTATCTTACTTTGTAGTGTTTTTGTAATGTTGACTAATTTCATCTAATTTGTTGTACATATCATTGTATGGTATGTTTATACAATTATTGCAGATGAAGATAACTAAGAGGGAACATATTATTACTTGTGTTGTTGTGTTGAGGATAAAATGAAATTGGAGGCCCCAGTTACAGATGGAGAAAACATCGAATACCCTATAGGCTTAGTGGATGTTACTGGAACATGGATTAAAAGGTACCCACATAAGAGTGTTAATGTTTGGCTATTTCAAGACTTTGACACGCATCGGAAGATTCTTCATTACTCAAACCTTGTCCTGGCATCCAATGTTCATTTGATACAATTTCGGGGTAGACCTTGTGGAAGGTGTGTGAGTCTGACTATGAGGCAATACTTGACACAACAAAGAGTAGAGAATACCCGAATGGTTTGTTGGATTAATTTGTAAGTATTCACATTGATTTTGTAAAGTCACGTTACATTGATTTGTAAGTATGCACATTAATTTGTAAGTTTACATAGGTTTGTCTTTTTTTATTTGCTGCTGCATTTTTACACATATACAGTGAATATTGTGATGAATATGTTTGTCATTGATGTCAAAGTGCTTGGATGTTAGTAATTGAGTAAAGAATGCATAATTGTGTAGGTCTATTAGTTGTCTATTGTTTGATGATACCATTATGCTTTTAGGATATGTTGTTGGGTTTTGTGATATAAAGACACTTGCTTCTTCATAGAGTATGTGATGTGATGTACAGACTTGTATGAACTTGACAAGTAGTGGTATGAACTTGACAAGCAGTAGCATGAACTTGATTTGTTTTCTATGGTATACATTTGATGTTTGCATCATCATCATGTTATGCTTCATGGGTTTAGATGTAAGTGATGGATGAAGTTGATCCTTATTGGTCTTAATCATGTTCACTCATGTTTCACTCATGTCATATCAAGATTCATGTCACAAGGTTTGGATGTTAGTTCATAACATTCATGTTTATCATGTTACAATAGCAACACATAGTTTCTTATGTCATTGGTTCATGCCATTGGATCATTGGATTTGGTTGTGGTTCTTCATCATAACATGTCATGCTTTTAGGAGTTGGATTGGGTTGTGATTCTTCCTCATGATAGGAGTTTGTTCATGTCTTCATGCTTCTTTGTGATCCATGTCTTTAGTGTTCTCAGTGTCTTCATGTGTCAAAGATTTCTTTAGTGTCCTCATGATGTTGATGTTGATCACAAAATATGGTGTTAAGGTCATGTTGATGTTGATTGATGAGTTGTGGTTGTTGTTGGAAGTTTTGGAAGTCTAAAGGATGTCACAGTGGCAATGTTCATATCACAGCTATAGAGGTTTAAACATTCAAAACTAGTTAGGGTTTTAAGTTAAAGTTATTAGTTATGATAAAAACCCTAAGTGTATTATCTTTAAAGACCTAGTTTGGTAAGTTTTGTTTGTGTTATACTCTCTATTTAATCTAAGTTAATACCTTACACCCGTACCGGCGATATTGTACTGATGATATCCCTAAAGAGTCTAAAGTCCAAAAAGGCAGCAATATTTGACGAGCTATTACTTGGAAACCATGATACTTAAAAACATTATGTCTAAGGAAACACGATCATGTAGAATCCCTCTACAATAACCTCTCTTAGTTTTTGATATCTTTGAGGCATTTTTCCATGGTGAAAGGTTTTCTGCTGCCCCAAAAATCGTTAGGAGGTAGTGTAAAGTTGCAAAGGAGTGTAACTTTCGTCCTACTCTTGATGCGACTAAACTGATAGTTCCAAGTCATCTGGATGGGTACCTTTAAGTTAGGAATGGTCTTATTTTACACCCAAACATGCTGAAATAGTTCAAGCTACATTGTACCAGTGATATCCCAGAAGAGTCCAAAGTGCAAAAAGGAAGCAATCTTTGACGAGCTGTTACTCAAAAACTTGACACTTAGAAACATTCTGCCTGAGGCAATGCAATCATGTAGAACCCCTTTACAGTAATCTTTCTCAGTTTTTGATATATCTAAGGTGTTTGTCTGTGGTGAAAAGTTTTCTGCTGCCCCAAAAATCATCAGAAGCAGGTACTGTAAAGTTGCAAAGGGGTGTAACTTTTGTCCTACTCCTTATGCAACCAAACTAATAGTTTCAATGCATCTAAATGGGTACATTTAGGCTATACATTGTCCTGGTTTGCACCCAAACATGCCAAGATAGTTCGAGCTACATTGTACCAGCAGTATCCCTGAAGAGTCCAAAGTGCAAAAAGGCAGCAATCTTTGACGCGCTGTTACTTGAAAACCATGACACTTAGAAACATTTTGTTTGAGGCAACGTGATCACATAGAACCCCTCCATAATAATCTCTCTCAATTTTTTATATCTCTAAGGTGTTTACCCATGGTGAAAGGTTTTCTATTGCCCCAAAAATCATCAAAAGGAGGTAGTGTAAAGTTGTAGAGGGGTTTAGCTTTCATCTTGCTCCTGATGCAACCAAACCGATAGTTCCAATCCATCTGAATGGGTACATTTAGGCTAGGCATGGTCCTATTTTGCACCCAAACATGCCGAAATAGGTCAAACTACATTGTACTGGTGATATCCTTGAATAGTCCAAAGTGCAAAAAGATAGCAATCTTTAACGAGTTATTACTCGAAAACCATGACAGTTAAAAACATTCCGTCCAAGGAAACATGATCACATATAACCCCTCTACAATAACCTCTCTTAATTTTTGATATCTCTAAGGCCTTTGCCTATGGTAAAAGGTTTTCTGCTACCTCAAAAATTGTCAGAAGGAGGTAGTGTAAAGTTGCAAAGGGGTGTAACTTTCGTCTTTCTCCTGATGCAACCAAACTGACAGTTCTAACACATATAAATGGGTACATTTAGGCTAGGCATGGTCCTATTTTGCACCCAAACATGCTGAAATAGTTCGAGCTACATTGTATCGGCGATACCCCTGAAGAGTCCAAAGTGCAAAAGGCAGCAATCTTTGACGAGTTGTTACTCATAAACCATGACACTTAAAAATATTATGTCTAAGGCTCTGGGATCACGTAGGGTCCCTCTACAATAACCTCTCTTAGTTTTTTATATCTTTGAGGTATTTTCCCATGGTGAAAGTTTTTCTGCTGCCCCAAAAATAGTCAAATGCATGTAGTGTAAAGTTGCAAAGGGGTGTAACTTTTGTTCTGCTCCTCATGCGGCCAAACCGACTATTCCAACACATTCAGATGGGTATGTTTAGGCTAGCAATGGTCCTATTTTGTACACAAACATGCCAAAATAATCTGAGCTACATTGTACTGGCAATTCCCTCACACATTGCCTTTGCTATAACTGTTATAGTCTTCACACGTCAACATGCATCTTATGGCTGTTAACATAATTGTTCTAGCAGTCAACATAGTCATATATGAGCTGCTTGTTCTTTTATCTTGGTTCACCTTGACTTTGTTCTCTAGTACTATCTCTGTAGGGTTTGTTTTAGTCCTTCAATGCATTGTTCCATCACTACAATCTTAGACCCCTATTAGGCTTGAAATATACCTCTATTAGGCTACTCTCCTAAACCTTAATATCATTTTCATGTTTTCATATCCATGCTGTTCAACCCTCATCTTCTTCCACTTTTAGGCCACAGTGTTATTAGGCTTGAACTTAGACTGAACTGTGATATTTGAAACCCTCTACACTTCATAGCTCTATCATTATGTAATGATCTACACTGCACCTATCTTGCTTATCATATTTCATAGCAATCTTGCAAAGAGTTGGGGTAGTGGTATGCAACCTTCTACTAGATCAATACAATGTCATAACAAGGCTTTCAAGATTAACAAGTTTTTGGGTAGGAAATTGCTTTATGGAATTAGAGTCAAATTGGTAAATGTGATGACATGATACATATTAATATGGTGAGTTGAAAAGTATACATTTGTAATATTAACCACATTCTCAAAGGGATTGCTGATGACTTATGGAAGCCTATAGCCCCAATGTTATGTTGCACACTTAAATTAGGTAAGACTCAATGTACTCTCATAAACTCACCTTATATGCAATAGGAATTACATTTAATAACCACAATGGTCATCAGGTGCTCATTGTATACACCTAAAATTGGCTCGGGTCAAATTAAGTAAATATTTTAATAGTTATCTTAATTCCTATTTTCTTCTGTCAATTAAATAAATATTATAAATTTATTTAATTGGCTCATTACCCCATAATTAAATAAAGTCATTTTATTTAATTAAATTCCCTAAATTCTTCTAATATCTAAAAGTCCAAAATCCACCTCACCATGTTGCACATATAATTAAATATTCTTAATATTTAACTAGCTAATATCCTCCATTTTTCCAAAATAAATCTTTAAATCAATTATCCTTCACAAATTGAATATTTAATTCAATATTCCCCACTAGCCTTCACAAATTGAATATTTTATTCAATGTTCCCCACTAGCCCTCACAAATTGAATATTTTATTCAATGTTCCCCACTAGCCTTCACCCATTGAATATTTTATTCAATGTTCCCCACTAACCTTCACCCATTGAATATTTTAATTCAATGTTCCCCACTATCCTCCACTATTGAATTCTTAATTCAATTGTCATATCCCACTGTCCTCCACTATTGAATTTTTAATTTAATTGTCATAATCCACCATTCTTAAATAAAGAATTTTTAATTCATCCACTATGAATAAAAGATTCACTTTTATTCCTAGCCATTGATCTCATCCTTTGATCCTCACCCTCCATTCTATTTTCAGAAAATCTATAAATAAAACCCTCTTCTAAGCCATTGAGGAGAAACTTCATTTGCACAATCATTATACCCAAATTTCTCTTCTTCTCTCTATTTCTAGTATCCTCCATTATTGTGTGTTGAAGCTCACATTCAACACAACACATATCAAGAGCCATTCTTCCTTTGTCATCTTCAACAAGCAAGCAAGCAAGGAAAGCTTCTGAGGGCTTCACAATCAAGATCAAAGAAAGATAGGCAAACAATGGAAAATGATAGGTAAAAGAGATTGTAAGTATATTTACTTGTTTTGGTTTCAATCTTCTTTGCTTCCAACTTCTATTGGTGTTTGGGTTTTGTATGTTTTCATTAGTGTGAACTAACCTATTTATCCCCCTCACATTTTGGCGCCCACTGTGGGGCCCTTGCCCCTTTACTAATCAAAAAAATGAGTGTTTTTTTAGTTGCAGGTTCGTGCAGGTGAAAAATAGGTCTCTGACAGCAGTCTTGCGCATTCAACTCCCACAGTTGTGCATTTACCTCTCAGATTTGTGCATATGATAGTTTTGCGCATATGACCTCCACAGTTGTGCATTTACCTCTCAGTTTTGCACATTTGACCTCCACAGTTGCGCATATGACCTTTTTACACATTTGACCTCCGGAATTGCGCATTCGTCAGAGTTGCGCATTTACCATGTATCATTGCGCATCTGTTTTGTCAAACTACGCATATACACTGAAATTGCACATATGACCTCTGAAATTGCGCATATGTCCTCTGAAATTGTGCATATGACCTCTAAAATTGCGCATATGTTTTTGCAGTGAATTTTGAGAAAGTTGTTTTCTTCACCAAACGCTTTATTTTTCCTAAAATCTAGGCAAATTTATAGTCAAAATTTATGGAAATGCCCCCCAGACGCAATGGTGAGGTTAGATTTGAGCTAAGAGATCATCTACATACATTTTTATCCAAATCTTAACAAACTAGGGTTAGAAAACACAAATTTCTACAAACCGATTGTTTCTTTCTGCGCATATGTCCTCTGATTCGACGCATCTATTAAAATAGACCATATATCTCTTGTTACAATGCTTTTGACACATGTCTTAGTGCTTTTGTAAAATGCCACATACAATCTCTATTTCTGCGCATTCAGACTGCAGTGCGGTGCTTCTGATTCTGCTTTTTGTCTTTAGGATTTCTGATTTTGTGTGTTTGAGCTAATGATCATTTTGCAGGACTAATGGCTGGATTAGATCATTTAGCTACTTTGTCTAGTTCATTTAGACTAACTAGGGGTGAAAGTAACAAGTGCATCTCATACAATACTTCACATAGTTTTCTAAACTAGGAAGGAAGTAATTGAACCCAATGGTTATCTATGCATTGTCGAATCTATTTTCCTAAAGTAGGCCACTACTATCTTTACAAATGGAAAATGAACAATGCTATGTCTTAATCACTTTTAAAGTTAACAAATGGGGAATGAACAATGCTATGATCTAAACACATCCAAGTTAACAATTGTGTGAGTGCACAAGTAGCTTAACTCATATAGTTTTTCTACTTTTAACTAGGTTGGATTAACAAGTGTTTTCTGTGCTTGCAAATGACAATAGGCTTATGCTCTCCCCTTAACTGGGTGATCAAAGTGCCAGACTTGTCATTCTATTTATCAAACCTTTAGGGGGGCCTGCCCTTGGATGCACGCTTGTCCAAGTGGGAACAACCCTAAGTGGTAACAGGCTAAAGCCAAGCCCTACCAAGCCACTTAAAATAAATTATGCTTGGGGTGAAAACCTCAAGCAACGAGTGCTGCTGTGTTACACCGACGGCCAACCTCCCCATAAACCCTCATAGGTGCAACCCTGTGAGGCTGGGAAACTCCATAACGGAGAGTAGTGCCGCCGCATGTGTAACCACTTGAATGGTTGCCCTAACTAAGAACAAATTGTTTAGCAATCCAAAATCCCCTACTATCCTATCCAGCCTAGGGTGTACTTATTTTTGAGTCAAAACAGTCAAAAAATACAAAAAAATAACAAAAGATAAAAATCAGGGAAAACTTCTATGTGTTTGCTGTGTTTTTGCCATAATTAAACATTAGAATTATCACAAACACCAAGTTTTTCAAACCAAATCCTGAAAACAATCTAGAATTATCCAAAATTCAGAGAAAACAAACAGAAAAGTCAGAATTGCGCATTTGACTTGACATATTGTGCATATGCTTTGACTTATTGCGCATTTGATTATGCGGCACATTTAAACAAACAAAAGAGTCAAAATTGTGCATTCGCTCCGACCTATTGTGCATATGCTTCGACTTATTGTGCATTTGATTAAACGGCGCATTTAAACAAACACTGTTAACACAAAATTGTGCATATAATTCAACTTCTGGTGCATCTGACTCCTATTGTTGCGCATTTGAACCAGAGAACAAAAAAAAATTCAGTTCTTTCCAAAAGCAAAACTGTCAAAAATCATTTTCAAAAACCTATTTCAGCTTTTCAAAATCTGATTGAAACCTTGCAAATCAACCATTTCTCCATCTTTTCTAGTAATCTTTTCCAGTATTGTGTCAATGACAAACCAATTAGAATATCTTGATCAAAAACTCCAATATCTATGATTGCAAATAAACTTAGGTCCCTCACCCCAAGATTGTATAGCAATTATTCAACAAATCGACGTCTTACAACAAGAACTAAAAAGCTTGCAAGCTGCACAGGCCAGTACTAACTATGCCTCACCCCAAAATCATATATCTTTTTCCCATATGCATGACAAGGCAACCGCCACCTCAAGAGGGAAATCATATACCACTTTGGCCCCTAATCCTCCTTCACCATATCCTAAAACACATATCCCAAAGCATACCAGTCCTACGCCAACATTGCCATCTAGTTCCTCAGATTTTAAATGGCACACCAAAAAAGAATCAGATGAGTGGTGGGAAAAAACTTTTCCAGATTTATACAACGCAAGAAAAGCTAGGGAGAAAGCCAAATCCACTCATCCATCCCTTCATCCAACTACCCATACACCTGCGACAGATGTGATCCAAGGACTACTGGCAGAAAGTCAACCATGTCCCCAAAATCTGGTCCTTGACCTTACAAAAGATGCTTCCAATAATATGTCAAAACCTACCGCCCCTTCATGTGATCCTCAATTCCTTGCGCTTATCCAAGAGTCTCCTATTATGAATCCAAGTCAAGAGTCATCATGTTCTCATGTTGTTGACCAAGAGCCTATCCAAGAGCCCTCAACTTCAATTCAAACAACCCACGAGTTATGTCAAGAGCACACCTTAGAGCATGTGGAAACATCCACCCTTTGTCCAAACCAAGATCAAAGCACCCCCGTCCAATTTCTAACCATTCATAACCTACATCTTTTCCCTGATCAAGATACTACCGTTGATGAAGAAGCTATCCATGAGCAACTTGATCCTATGCCTGAGCTAGAGATCCAATGGCTTTTCCATGATCAAGATGATAGCCATAATGATGAATCTATCTAGGAGCCACTTGATCCTATCCATCTCCCAACAACCATTCATGAGCAAGCTATCCAAATTCAACCCATCCATAACATTTACCTTCTTTATGATCAAGATGACATCTATGATGAAGAGCTTGTCTATGATCAAGCAGACCATGATGATCCTCTTAGCCCACTTTATGTGTTCCATGGTCCTGAGCCTATCACCCCATCTAGTCCTACCCAAAATCCAACAACTTCCACTTCCCTTGATGAGACACTTACCTCCCAAGCAAGCATAGAAGATCAAACCCATAATACTCCTCTGCCATCTGTTATGGACCAAGCGGCAAATCCTGCACCATATATCCTTGGTCTTACTACCTTCATGCATGAATGTTCTCTCTTAGAACACCAACAACCATTATCCTCTATCTCATCTTCTCCATCCAATCAAAAACTTGTGTCTAGTGTTCCACCTACACATAATCCCGTTGTCCAACGCATACTCCAGAGTATGAACTATTAAGGTAAAGGCTTAGGCCTTCATGAACAAGGTATTTTGGAACCTATCCATGTCAATGTTCCTCCACCTTCATACGGCCTTGGATACATACCCCAAGGTGAGAAAACTCAAGATGTTGGTACTTCCTCCATTCCTCCTAAGTCTACCACTTTCTATCACAAATCCTATCATATTCCCAAAACATATGTCACCATCCCACCTCCCTTATCATACACATCCCAAAAGCATGTGACCATACACCTTCCACCATCCAATCTCCCTCCACTACTTCCAACTCCTAATATCCCACCATCCAATCTACCTCCGCTACTTCCAACTCCTAACACCCCTCTATGCTTTTTACTACCACTTCTTCCAACACCTTATCCATCCATCTATAAATCCTCTAAATATCCCAATCATGGCTGACAAATGCACATGGTGTCTAAACAAAGAACTTTCACCAACCTCACTTCTACCATCCCATGGGGATTCAATGACAAATATGTGGATGCCTCTACCTATAAAGTAAAAAATCCTAAGAGTCCTCATGACCTAGGATATAAAAGCCAAGAATCAAAGAAGTATCCATATCAAAAGCTGCATACACCCATACACCTCAATGCCAAACTGAACAAGGTGTGGATCCCCAAGCAACAAATGATTATTCCAAAAGCTGTGCAAAAGCTACATACACCCATACACCTCAATGCCAAATTGAAAAAGATGTGGGTTCCCAAGCAACAAATGATTAATCCAAAAGCTGCACAAAAGTTGCATACACCCAAACCCATACCTTCATAGGTACTACCTAAAAACAAAATGGTTTGGGTACCTAAGAAAAAATCCCTCAAGTTACATGAGGCATCCACCTCTCAAGAATCTCAACCATCTACTTTCTCCCATTCCATCGATAAGTCTCAAATTCTTCAATCTCACATGATGAACAAAAATCAAGACAATACTCAGTCTATGTGGATCCCTACATGCCTACGTCATTTATCCACAAGCAAAAGTCTCCATTGCTTCCTACACTACTTTCCCATCACTAGCTTCAATGTTTATCACGGTATGTGCAATCGTTGGTCATGATTTCCCTTCCATTCCACAACATTTTCATATACCTCCATCTCCCCTTCCTTCCACTACTATCCTACATATCTTCCTCATCCTATGGTCCATGCTTTTGCATAAGCCTTCCCTCCATATTCTGCATCATAATCCACTATCTACCTACACCATCTCACCTTCATACGATCCCCTACCAACATCTGTGAGAGCACTTGACATTGTCCATTCGACAGTATCTATCTAGAGGGACTATCACCTTTCAAGGAACTCTATACTTGAGTCTTTCCATATCCACCTTCTCCTATCTAAATATTCAAAAACAAAAAAAAAAATGAAAAAAGTAAAGAGAAATCCCTTCGTCCAATGGTGAAAACTTGGCAAACAGGTGCCTTGGATAAGTACCATGATGAAAACCTGACAAACAGACGTCATGTGTAAAGTTGATCTTCTATGTCACCTACACTTGGGGGCACCTTGTCTCATCGACATATCACTCTTCTCCTACCAGTTTCCTTTCATACCATTTCCTATCCTGTCCCATCCATCCATCCAATCTTCCTCTTCTCTATTATTTGGTCTTGATAAAGATTGGGGGCACAATGTTGACAAATGTTCTAGATGTCTCTTAACATACCTTATCCCTCCACACCAGGCAAACCACTCCTCATAGTCTGGCGTCATGCCAGCATCCACTATATCTCTCCTCAGGGGCCAGGCTGCATAAGGAATTTGCTAAAAATTGGCCAATGCCTCCTCATAGGATGCCACAGGGCCCCACCTATACCGCTTAGCGTATGTCCTGGTGAAACGGGCCTCTCCTTGCGGTCTCCCCTACACATGGCCAAACTATCTCTACACTCAACTAACAATCTACCGCTCCAAAATGAACTGAGTCTTACCGATCAGCCATCTCATCTAGAAGCAATACAACAGGTCATCTGCCTCATCATCCCATACCTCGCAGTCAATGTATGGCCACCAGACCACTGCATCTACCCCATCAAAGGCATGCCTCCAGTACTCAAGCCTCCCCAGCCTATGTTGGGAAATCACACCTGCATAACCATAATAATAGGGCTCACCCCTCTGCCTATGAAATACACAGATCGGCCATGTGATAGCAATGTGCTCCCACAACCAAAACTATAAGAGAGACCCACCTGTGGCTAAACTAGAGCCTCGGTGGTACACTACCTGATGCATATCCCTGTATAGGTGTGCAAGCACGCACACACCCCACGCATACTAGGTCCTGTTGACAATCATACTCCCCAACATCATCCCCAGCCAATGGCGAAGCTGTGTGCTCTCCTATCGGGGCATACTACACCACCGATCAGTCCAGCCACTATGCCTGGGAAGTAGTCATAATAGTCATGCATGTCCTGCCACGAGAACTCCTCCCCTGCCAACTTGGGATCATCAAAAACCCGTCTGCACTCCTCCAGCCCAGCACCACGCTGTGACTTGTACTCAACCAACTCTCCCTGAATAGGGAGGTGTAGAATCTGATAAACATCCTCCAGAGTAATGGCCATCTCTCCCATTGGAAAATGGAAGGTCCCATCCTCACTGTGGAATCGCTCCATGGCAGCAGTCACCATCGCCCAGTTCATGCGAACCTCAGGCATAAAGAGCACATGATACAAACCCATAGCACCTAGAGCCTCCCGCTCCATCTCGGTTAGCATATACCACTGCAACAATGGCAACGGGAACAACTCTCTCAATGTCAGAACGTCATGAATATCCTCCTGCAACCAAGAAACGCATACCATCAGTGAAATCCAAATCCATATCAAAAACATACTCCAAGCAATCAAGCTATCCTATCATTGGCTCAACATATCAAATTAATCAAAACAACATATCATCTCTCGACTAGATTCTTAGCAATCTCAGAGATCGCTAATCAATTGACGCATCGATCAAGATGCCAATTGGGTTAATTTTGTTAAGTCAACTGATTTGCCTAAAAGTACAACTGCGCCAATCCTGGTGGCAAATGCGCCATTTCCCTATCATTGGCTCAACATATCAAATTAATCAAAACAGCATATCATCTCTCAACTAGATTCTCAGCAATCTCAGACATCGCTAATCAATTGACGCATCGATCAGGATGCCAATTAGGTTAATTTCGTTCAGTCAATTGATTTGCCTAAAGTGCAAATACGCAAATCCACGTGGCAAATGCACAATTTCATACCAAAAGCGCAACTTCACCATGAATGTGCAACTTCCTGATGCGTATGCACCATTCTGGCACATGCGCAACTTATTAGAGCAAATGCACAATTTCCCTACATATGCGCCATGCCATAACTTGAATGCGCAATACTAATCATATGCACACAATCATAGTAGGGTAAGTGCAAGAAGATGGGGGGCCAAAAAGTGGCCAAATTAATTTCAAAAAAAATTAAGTCATAACGCGAGCGCGTTATAAGCGCTCGCGTTATGACTTAATTTTTTTTGAAATTAATTTGGCCACTTTTTGGCCCCCCATCTTCTTGCACTTAGGCTTGTCATTACCAAGCCATAATGCGATTGCGTTATAACTTGCTATAAATTATTAAAAAAAGCAGTCCAATTTCATTTCTTGTTATTTTCTCCTCTCCCCGTGGCTTCCAAACCCTCAAAAGTGCGCTCGCATTTTGCAAAACAGCAATCAACACAAAAAAGTTATCAATTCGTTGCCAAAATGCCACCGCGACGTTGAGCACGCCAAAGGGGTGAGTTATCTTTATTTTTTTATTTGAATTTGTTTCTAAATAGGTAGGTTTTTGTTGATTTTTGATATATATTTCATTATCTATCAAGAAATGTTAATGCACCTCCTCCTCCTCCTCCTCCTCAAAATGCACAAAATCCTGAGGAAATACCTGTAGAACAACAACCTCCTCCATTCATTCCTCGACATGCCCCTGGAACACAAGATAATATAATGGAGCAAATTGAAAACAACAAAAAGGAAATTGAAGATATAATTGCAAGGTTGAAAGATCCTTCCACTTCAACCTTGCATAGGTCCACGCTTGCCGAATCTCTTGAGTCTATGTTATCAAATTTAGATTCAATTAGCAAGCAAATAACTAGTTGGATAGATAAAAAGAGAGAGTTTAGAGATTACCATGCAGACAAGTTGTCATACCAAGATGTCAAAAAATTACAAATTATAAAATTAGACTTGTGTTCAATTTTCACAAACCCACAAACAATTCAACCTCCACCCATTACATGCAAGAGGTTCCCTATCCATTGGTGCAACAACCAAGCGATAAGGGATAATTTCAGGCAGAGGTGGTGGATGGTTTTTGACCATCCTCCATGCAATAACTATGAGGTCCCACAATATTTTTTGAGGAAACTCTACTGCGAGTTTGTCCTCAATAAAGTGCCAAACTATTTTGATATGCGGGACTTCTAGGGTAGAGGTGGGGGGTCAGCACAAGATAGACCAGGGGCACGTCTTGACCCACAGTGGGTAGTGAGATGAGTAATCAACAGACCAGCCCATGAGCATGTTTCTATCCCTTCCATTGTGAAGGAGAGTGTTGAGGTCGATACACTTCAGTCGATTAGTGCCTTGACCCAGAGCATCATAGAGCATGCGAATCCTACAACACAGAGTGGGTTGGGAGATAGTGTGAGGAGTAGGGTCCCACCGCATACTTGCCAGGCTTACGGGTCAGCCTGTGGTTATGACCCCATGGACAGTCAGGACGTAGGTGCACAGGCTACATTTGCAGCTGAGCAGATGGTGGTGACAGATACCCTCCTGAGTGAGACTTTCAGCCTTGATACTCAGGTAAATATTAGCAAGTTTATTGAATTTAATTTATTAAATTTCATTTTTGAAATACAAGATTAACTAATTTAAATTCATGATTTTAATAAAATTTCAGGGTCATAGTGTTGATGCAGTTTTCAGTGGTTCTCCACCTATATTTTTCACCAGATCATCTACTGTCGAGGTATGTAACTAGTAAACAATTATAAATATTACATGTGAATAGCATCATTATATGAATGGTATTCTAATTTCTAATTTTGGATGTTGAATAGGTTAATGCTATAGATTTCATGGCAACACCTGCCAGCGGTGGTGGACTTCAAAGCTTTATAGAGGTAATAAAATAAATAGTTTAATGAATGAATTGTACTTACTAAATTTTTATATGTGATTTGTGTACTTTATTGTGTGTACTTCCATGTTTAGATGAATGTGTGTGTATGTTAGGAGCCATGATTTACATCACTATTATAGTTTTCATAATTGACTAATGTTGTTTTATTTCCAGATGATTCATAGGGCAATGGAGCAGGGTGTGGCCTCTGTGATTCATAGCTCCATGGCATTGACAGGGGTATGAGGCAGATTAGTAAATTTCAATTTACATTCATTGTTATAGTTGTCTATTTTTGAAAAATCAAAAGATTATTGATTTAAAGTTTAATTTCTATCTGGATGGTTTCTATAGGACATGACATCACCAGGGCCTATTCCTACTACTGAGGCAAGCAAGGAGACAGATTATATGTTAGCGGTAAGTGATTATTTTGTTAAATATTTCATTTTTTATAACATGTGATTTCTATATATTAATGTCTATACTTTTTATTGTAACAGGTAAAGATGCAAGAAGACCTAAATAGGAGGAGTAGCCCTCAGGTTCGTAGTAGACCACCCACATGCGCGTCTCCATCCCCTAGAAGATCAAAGGCTGCTCATGATTTATTCTCTTCACCAGCCAGAGGGGAATGACTTTTTATTGTGTTCCTTTGTTGTATGCCTATATGGCATTTGTGGACATATATTTTGTATTGTACATAGTTGACATTGTATGCCTATATGGCATTCTTGTAAGCCTATATGGCTATTTTGTATATATGTTATACTTATATCGACAGATATTGATGTATGCCTATATGGATATTTGGTTAATACAAATCTTTTTTATTGATGGCGTCCATACTTGCATTATAAATCCACGTTTGAATGGATATTTGTAGATGGCTTCTTCAAATATTTAAAGTCCGATTGTATTACATAGGATGTTTGTATTTTCTTTGATAGGCTTGATAGGCCATGGATTAAATGATGGTTTTTGATGGAAAAGTATGGTACTAAAAGACTCTAGTTCATTCTTAATAGGCTTGTGATTGATAATATCTTTGCATGATTGCACTTAATCTTGGATCATGGGCATGTTGTTAGGATTTTGATTGCATTGTGGTGTTTGATGGATAGGCATGGTACTATGTGACTTTTGGATAGGCTTGGGAGAGGTACGCTAATTGAATTTGTGATTTCTAGTTTGAGATTTTTCCTCCACTAGAAGTCCTTGGAGGAAATCTAAAAAGGATATTCTAAAAAAGACAAATTTACCTTCAACAAATTCATCATCTTCTTCTCATTCAAATTTAGAGAAATAAAAGGGGCAAGCACTTGTTGTAATTGCAAATTCTACATCAAAATGATGGATCCTTGATTTTGGAGCCTCACATCATATGGCTTCATTACAGAGTATGTTTTCTTCATTTGAGACTTGTTTAACACCACATATCTTGATGGGTAATAACACATATATGTATTTTCATGGGTGAGGGTCTATTGACATGACTAAGAGATCCTTCAATGATGTCCTTTTCATACCTTCATTGTCAACTAATCTCTTTTTTATCTATCAAATCACACATAGTGGGACAAGAGTGTTGAGTTCACACTATATGTTGTGCTCATTCAAGATTTGCAAAGTGGAGATATTATTGTTGCAGCTGGGGAGGTAAATGATTGATCTAGATTGTACACCTTCTCACATTTTTCTATTGATGTTCCTTTGGTCAATGTTCACACTCAAGCATCTAGTGTGGACACCTTTGAGGAGATACAGTATAGTCATTTGAATCTTGGTATTCTTTTATCAAATGGGGTTATAGATACATGTGTTGACATTCCATCTCTTCCATATCCTATTGCTTCTTTAGAGTTTAGTGTTGTTTTGAATGGAGCTTCTAGTGAATCAGTGTAGTAGAACCTTCATCATCTTCTAGATACAGCTACTTGGGATGAGTACTTGATAGACATTGCATGTTTGTTTTGTGAGTCCCATCTTTTATACTTGGAGGATGTCATTGAGGACATCATATCCTCTTTTATGATAGTTCCATCACTATTGTTGTATCATCTTTGTCTTTGGATCATGTTCTACATCCATTTCCCCTAGGTTTTGGATAGTCACATTCTTCAGTTAGGCCTAGGACTCTTGATTTGATTGTGGCATATCTTAGCATCAACATGGCCTAGTAGCCAAAACCCATTTATCATTTCTCATTTCTCCTAAGTTGCGCTTATGGGGGGTGATGGTGTAATATTTTATTCACCTTGGATATATTATATATCCTAAGTGTGATATTACACCTATTTAATAAGTTTACTTAGGATAATATGAAATTTTAATTATTCTCACCTAAGTAGATAATAAATGCATGGGTACACTTTGACTTGAGGTACACAAGTGCCACCACTACCTCATCAACTCTTGATTGATGATATTTAGGTGCCACCTATATTCAGTCAAGGCCACTTCTTTCTTAGTCAAGTTGAGTGAACTAATCCATTGATTAGTAGTTCAACTCTTAACTTCTCAGTTAGGTTGAGTTAACTCACCTCTTGATTGACAGTGATTGAGAGTTAACCCATACCTCTTGTGCATGTCATCTCCTTGATTCATGCATCCAAGAGGCCTATATCTATGTATGTTTTTTATTGTAACTTTGCCTCATAATATTGAAAATAGAATAGCAATTATTCTGTTCATTTGGTTTTGTGATTAGCTTATAGGCATTTGGTCTTGGGTAGGTTTGTTGATCATAAAAAATCGTAACGATTATTACATCTTTAATTCATTGTAGTCTTAGCATATAAAAGGGATTGTAATTCCATGGCAAGTGTGGTGCTAAACAAAAATTTTAAATTTATGTAGTCTTAGCATTTAGGAGTTCCAATTTTGCAGCATGGTAATTTTTCAATTGATATCTCTATCCTTAGCATATTGAAGGAAATTTAAATTTTCAACAAGTGTGGTGGTATTTTATAGTTTTTACAAATATTGTTATTTTCCCTTTACACCTAGAATCCTCCAACAAGTGTGGTGGTATATTACAATTTTAAGTTTATGTAGTCTTATTATATAGAAAGGCTTATAGTTCAATAGCAAGTTTGGTGGTAATAATGATTTTAAATATTTGTAGTATTATCATATAGAAGGGGTTACAATTTTACAATGTGATGGCTATGTGATAAAAAGTGTAGTAGAAGCTACTAGAGAAGTTAATGAGGTTGTTAAAGTTGCTCACAAGGCCTTCGATCATAACCTTGTCCTCCCACACTTTGCTCTATAGTTTCCCATCCTTTTCTTTTTCTACACTAATGGAAAAGATTTAGGGAATTTGCTAGAAGAAGATTGTGTAGGAGAGGGGCTATTTTTAACATGTAGATCTATTGGAGCAATATTTGGAGGACTTGGAATCCCTAGAGACCCTAGACAATGGAAATCTGTTGGAAGTGTGTCATGTAATTGATATTCTGTAATGTATTAAGGCTTTCTACTACTATGTTAATAAAATTAAAATATCCTCCAAAAAATCTTTGTGTTTGTGTTTATGATGACATGATTGTGATTGAGGGATACCCATATAAGTTTCATGGATTAATAATAAATATGAGTGCAAAATATCAATGATACACATTGCATGAACCCATCAATGTTTTTGGTCAGATAATACCCTAGAATTCTCTATATTGGTGCATGTGATCTTCTAGGAGGAGATGTTAGATCATGATGTCATGTTTGGATACCTAATTTTGTAGTTGGAGTTTTGACAGTGGTCTTGTTGGTTCTCTTGGTATTGAGTACATTGGTCATGTGCTTGGGAGCTTCATGATAATGTGGTGTTGCATTTGGAGCTTAACATGGATTGATTGGTTGTAGGTTCTCATACATACTTCGAGACTTGGGTGAGGCTAGAGTTCTCTTGGGATTAGAGACACTTGTTGATATGGTTACCCTTTAGAGGTTTTAGCAGGAAGACCAAGGAGAATTTCACATGGATATGGGCATGAGTTAATTATGGACCTAGAGAAGATTCTTATTGGAGAGAGTCATTGTGGCTTGGTGTATCTTCGAGGAGCATTCTCATTCCCCACTCCTGGTCTACTCGGCAGACTATCATCTAAGAGGTATTTCCCATCATTTAGATGAATTTTTTTAATGCTTTATCTTCTCATGGTTATGGATCTTGAGCTATGGTTATTGGTTCTAGAGGGTTCATTTGAGGGGTGTCTCTAAATATGCTTTTTCTCAGGTGCTAAACTGGAGTTGTCTAGATGCACAAGTGCGCCTCCCTCAATGAAGTTCATTTTGTTAACTTAATTCATCCTAGTGACTCAAGGGGTTGTTATATTCTTTAGGCACAATCTTTCATAGACTAAAACATTCACTCCATGTTAAGGCACTCAAAGGCTCTGGAGATGGAAAATGGTGCATTAACTCACTTATGTAAATTTTGGACTTTTAGGCAATTGCAAGATGTCTTGGAGGGCTCAATTCTTCAAGGCACCTATTTTGTTCACCACTTGTAGCATCACTTGTTCAAGGTGCATGTTTGGGATTCTCTGGCGCGATGTGTGATTTGGTCACAACAGGCGCCTAGAGTGAATAGGCTTTCATCTTGACTTAATACACTACCTCCTTCTAACGATTTTTGGGGCAGCAGAAAACCTTTCACCACGGGCAAATGTCTCAGAGATATAAAAAAATGAGAGAGGTTATTGTAGAGGCACTCTACATGATCCTGTTGCCTCAGACAGAATGTTTGTAAGTGACACGGTTTTCGAGTAACATCTCGTCAAAGATTGCTGCCTTTTTGCACTTTGGACTCTTTAGGGATATCGTCGGTACAATGTAGCTTAGATTGTTTCGACATGTTTGGGTGAAAAATAGGACCATGCCTAACGTAAATGTACCCATTCAGACATGTTGGAATAGTCAGTTTGGTCACATCAGGAGCAGGACGAAAGTTACACCCCTTTGCAACTTTACACTGCCTCCTTCTAACGATTTTTGGGGCAGTAGAAAACCTTTCACCACGGGCAAATGCCTCAGAGATATAAAAAACTGAGAGAGGTTATTGTAGAGACACTCTACATGATTGTATTGCCTTAGACAGAATGTTTCTAAGTGACATAGTTTTTGAGTAACATCTCGTCAAAGATTGCTGCCTTTTTGCACTCTGGACTCTTTAGGGATATCGTGGGTACAATGTAGCTTGGATTGTTTCAACATGTTTGGGTGAAAAAAAGGACAATACCTAGTGTAAATGTACCTATCCAGATGCGTTGGAACAGACAGTTTGGTTGCATCAGGAGCAGGACAAAAGTTACACCCCTTTGCAACTTTACACTGCCTCCTTCTGACAATTTTTGGGGCAGCAGAAAACCTTTCACCACAGGCAAATGTCTCAGAGATATAAAAAACTGAGAGAGGTTATTGTAGAGGCACTCTACGTGATCGCATTGCCTTAGACGGAATGTTTCTAAGTGACATGGTTTTCAAGTAACATCTCTTCAAAGATTGCTACCTTTTTGCACTTTAGACTCTTCAGGGATATCGTTGGTACAATGTAGCTCAGACTGTTTCGACATGTTTGGGTGAAAAATAGGACCATGCCTAGCGTAAATGTACCCATTCAGACACATTGGAACAGTTAGTTTGGTTGCATCAGGAGTAGGATGAAAGTTACACCCCTTTGCAACTTTACACTGCCTCCTTCTGACGATTTTTGGGGCAGCAGAAAAACTTTCACCACGGGCAAATGCCTCAGAGATATAAAAAATTGAGAGAGGTTATTGTAAGAGCACTCTACGTTATCGCATTTCCTTAGACGGAATGTTTCTAAGTGACACGATTTTCGAGTAACATCTCGTCAAAGATTGCTACCTTTTTGCACTTTGGACTCTTCAGGGATATCGTTGGTACAATGTAGCTTAGACTGTTTCGACATGTTTGCGTGAAAAAAAGGACCATGCCTAGCGTAAATGTACCCATTTGGATGCGTTGGAATAGTCAGTTTGGTTGCATCAGGAGCAGGACGAAAGTTACACCCCTTTGCAACTTTACACTACCTCCTTCTGACGATTTTTGGGGCAGCAGAAAACCTTTCACTACGGGCAAAAGCCTCAGAGATATAAAAAACTAAGAGAAGTTATTGTAGAGGCACTTTACATGATCACGTTGCCTTAGACAGAATGTTTCTAAGTGACATAGTTTTCGAGTAACATCTCGTCAAAGATTGCTACCTTTTTACACTTTGGACTCTTCAGGGATATCGTCGGTACAATGTAGCTCAGATTGTTTCGACATGTTTGGGTGAAAAAAAGGACCATGCCTAGTGTAAATGTACCCATCTTGATGCGTTGGAATAGTTAGTTTGGTCACATCACGAGCATGATACCAAAAATGCAAAAGTTGCTTTGTGTAACTTGGCAACATTGACACTTTTTTGCAACATGACTCAAAGACTCAAATTGACCCCAAATGACTCAAAGTGACTTAAAATCACCTTGATTTTGGTGCCCAATGTACATTATAGAGGTCGAGGCACTCCTTATAATTCAAACATCTTAGATGAGCGCATAGGAAAGGAAAAAGCTCTAAGTTTCATCATCATGAGCGCCTAATATCAAGAGACTTTAATGGCTCAAACCTTAGCATGGAGTCCTAAGGCGCATTTCATGTCTCCTTTCATCTAGTTTGGTGCCCTTATGTAGATTTTTCAACTTGATTTGGCACCCTATATGGGAAGGAAGATCTAAAGGCATGAAAGTGGATGTCATATTGTAAGAGTTTGGATCATCAAAATTGAAAGAAATAAGTCTATTAAGCTTGGGTGCCCTCGGTCTTCTTTTCATTCATTATGAGCACCTTGGGAGAATGGTATATAGGTCATCATCATGATTGGGCGCCCTGGATCCAGAGTGTTGGAGAGATCATCAAATGGTGTCTAGAGAAAGTAGGGTGAGTTATGACTTTGGTCGCATCAGGAGTAGGACATCAAAAATGCATAACATGATGATGTAAAAATATGTACATATGTGCAAAAATGCAGGAGGAAATAAAAAAAGACAAACCTTACAAATTAATGTGCATACTTACAACTCAATGTAACATAACTTTACAAAATCAATGTGAATACTTACAAATTAATCCAATGAACCATCCGAGTCTGCTCTACTCTTTATTGTGTCAAGTATTGCTTCATGGTTAGACTCACGCACCTTCCACAATATTTTGTTCAAAGGTCTACCCTGATACTTTATCAAATGAACATTGGATGCCACGACAAGGTTCGAGTAATGAAGAATCTTTCGATGCATGTCAAAGTCTTGAAATAGCCAAATATTAACACTCTTATGTGGGTACCTTCTAAGCCATGTTCCAGTAATAACCATTGATCCTGTAGGGTATTTGATAGTTTCTCCATACGTAACAGGGGCCTCCAATTTCTTTTGGGCCTCAACACAACGACATAAGTAATAATATGTTCCCTCTTCATTATCTTCATCTGCAATAACTGCATATACATGCCCTACATTGATATGTGTAGCAAATTAGATGAAATTAGTCAACATTACAAAAACACTACAAAGTAAGATGACATTACCTGGTTGAACTAGATGAAATTAGATGCATATATGTGCCCTATATTACCTGGTTGAACTAAATCTGATATGTGGTCAAAGTCAACTGATGATTCCATCTGTGTTAGTTCCAGTGCCATCGGGGGTCGATACGTGTCAAGTGGGCTAAGATAACTTAACTGCCATTCATCAACCCACTCCTTTGACTCGCACTCATCCCAGACTTGAATTGTATAGGAAGAACAAAAGCATGACATCTTTCATGTATGGATACTCCATGAACCTACAATTGAGCTTCTGAAAGAGTGCATCTCATTTGATCTTGTCAGTGTACAACAATCCTCATATGGTGCAATGTTAGTATCATCTATCAACCAAAAAAATCTATGAACTAAAGACTTACCTTCATTACCTAGACCCATGGAAACATTACACCACTCGACAATCAATTTTGCATTTGTCAACTTTGCATTGTCTTTATACTTTAACTCTTCTCGTGCTATGGCTCTTTTGATACATGCTCTTGCACCATCATGCTCCCCCTTTCCATTCCTGGCCTCACAAAAGTTCCACATATGTTGAATACCTGTAAAATTATGCCTCCTACTTAGCCAATAGAAATTTCGTGAGTTCTTGAATTGTGACGCACAGTTATCCGACCATATGATATGATGACTGAATGATATGCCCCTTCTAGCCAAATCATTGTAGAACACCTGAAAGCAACCTTGCACGAACTCCATAGAATGCATGTGATCCTCACTAATATAGAAATTATACTCCCTTATGATCTTTCTATCATCCTCTGTACTATCATTCGCATGAATGAATGCGATGTGCACAAATATAGAAACCTATGTGGAGTTGTAATATTGTGATTACACCTCATGTTGTGGCTATAGACTATAGTTCTCTGCAAAGTCAATGACTAAAACAATGCTACCAACCATAAATGTGTCCTTGCATAACTTGAATTGCAAGTCCAACCATCAAGCTCTATGGGCATGTCTTGCATACTCATACACTATGCTGTCACGAAATATAGGCATAAACTGATACACTGGAATCTTTTCAATAAATAATTCACACATCTTTGCTTCCTCACCATCTTTTGTATTGTATGCCACTATTTTATACTTGCCAAACTCTACTAGTTCATTTCCAACCGCATGTGTTATTTCCATATGTTCACATATTGGCAAATGTTGCAAGCCACCGCAACGATGACATGTGCCATCCAAGCATAATTTCTTGTAGAATATTTGACCTTCCTCTCTTTCACATAAAATTCTTGATATGAAGTCTCTTGAAGATGTTGGTGGGGCACATATGGCACAACCCTGCAAATCATTGTTAGTATGCATATCTAAACATATAGACCTATAAGCATCAAAATGGTTAGAAAATTCAATATGTAATCTACAACAACAAGTAGTGCGTGTGTGATTTATCTTAACATAGAAAGGTTTTAGCAATTCAAAATATCTTTGATAAATTTTAATTTGAGGATACTTCTCTAGAAATTTACCATAAAACTGTGTTTAAGTCTCATCCAAAAAATGCTTTGGATGTGGCTCACGGTTTTGACTACTGATTCTCCTTCTTACCACATCCCTTTGATTCGGAGATACCCTTGTGTAATTCTTCCAAAAGTCTTCAATTAGTGATCTCAATGCTTCAACAATTGGTTTATCTTTTCGTGGTAGTCTCCCCGAGAATGCCCATAATTCATTGGCATTAGTGTCCTCAATTCTTTGGCATCTTCCAATGGCTCTTCATAAAGTTTTCCTATTAATTCTCAATTCTTGACTTGTCTTTCTAATGAGATGAGCTTTCCTCATTTGACTACTTACTATAGTCTATGTAATTACACGCCGTGTTGCATTACTATCTTTTGTGCGTGAGGTGTTACCCACACTCTCATACGCACTCATTAGATTCTTGACAATAGATTTTTCACTTGAAGCCTCTAATGTTCTCAACCCAAGAATCTTCATGATAGACCTATACTTTATACTTCGCATCATTTCAACGAATAGTTGACATCTTGCAGTCTCATTTAACTTTTCAAAGAACAATCTCCAAATCTTATTAGCATATCTTCTACAAGTGCGTTTTGAAATCTTACCTTCCATTTGCTGCAAAATATTCTCATCAATATCAATCAAATACTTTGGCTTTCTATGCAAAATTCTAGGTGGTGTCAAGTTAGGTAAATTCATCTCAACATTAGGAATTTCATCAATATTTAAATGAGATGGGTTAGATGGCATACCTTCGATCGAAGATGGAATAGATGACATACCTTGAGGTTGAGGTGGGAATGATGGCGTACCTCCTTCATCACATGTGAGTGATGATGTACTCTCAACTTGAGATGTGGTAGATGGTGTCCCTACATGTTGACTTGCGGTAAAGGACGTGTCTCCAACTATGGTATTCAAATCTCTCGTACCGCAAAGTTTTTGCATTCGTTCTCTTTTTGCCACTAATACCATATCTCTTTGTGATGGTTGTGGTTCCTCTTCAATTAGTATGTCGTCATTTATCATGGCCAATTTCCTCTTCTCATGAAGTTCCCTCATAGCCACTGCTTTCTTTGCATTCTTAGCTTCTATCTCTTCCTGTGTTGGTTTAATTCTTGATTGTTTCCTCGGCATGATGGAGAATTTGTCTGTAGCATGACAAAGAGACCAATATTAGTTCCTAAGAAATGAATACAAGATAATAGTGGGATTGTATT
The DNA here is from genome assembly GCA_027924645.1 of Cunninghamia lanceolata. Taxonomy (NCBI): domain Eukaryota; kingdom Viridiplantae; phylum Streptophyta; class Pinopsida; order Cupressales; family Cupressaceae; genus Cunninghamia; species Cunninghamia lanceolata. The sequence continues at coordinate 2,828,173 of BSBN01000463.1, read as the reverse complement.
TTTTTTATGTTGTAAGGATTTATTCTTGTATAGTTTGACATCATGGTATGTTAAGGTTTGTTTATTACACATAATTATTAAAGAGCCCAAGTGTAGAAAATATACATGGCATCATGTGAGATTGTAGGCTGCTTTCTTGATTGGGAATGTGTCTATTTTAAACATGTATGATAAAGTATGATAAAGTAATTCAATCCAAAATAAGGAAAATGTAAAGAACATGCATGTAAAGACTTGACATACCTAAAAAATGAAGATTTGAATGGAGAGAGTACCCAATTATGTAGTGTTTTTATCTTCTTGCATCAAACTCCTCAACAATTTGAGTTTTTCACCACTTGCTTCCTTTTCAATGTTAAATTCCTAAAATTGAATCACAATTAACATTGCAACACTACAAAAATTGAAACTTGAATAGATATATATCAAACTTAGTGTGAAAACTATGTTATTTCCTCCTTCTCAAATTGGCAAAGCAGAAAAGGTGGTGGAAAGATCATGCAAATGTGGTACAATGTGTCAAATGTGCATGTGAACTTCCCAATAGCATGAAAGCACTTCTTTTTTGTCGGAGCATGTGTAGAATCAGTAAGAAAATAGAGCATGTGGGCCTGGATCACGGGGATAACCACTTTTTTACCGTTTCAATAGAAATACAAAACGCGAGCGCGTTATAACGCGCTCGCGCTATAACACGCTTGCGTTTTGTCCTGCTATATATTCATCACATCCTTTGCATTGATCACATCTTTTTCCTGCAAGGGCTTGCCAGATGCTCCGCCATATGATAGGCATAACAATGAAGGGGCAAGCCCTCATAATCAAGTTCTTGATAGAAAATGCCCTCAACCCTCAATGTCAAACTCTAATCCCTCAACCCTTAACTCTGATCCCTCGACCCTTGACCCTCGACCCTCAACCCTCAATGTCAAATCTTAATCCCTCAACCCTCAACCCTATCCCTAAACCCTCAACCCTCAACGTCAAATCCTAATCCCTCAACCCTCAACCCTATCCCTAAACCTTCAACATCAAATCCTAATGCCTCAACCCTAATCCATCATCCCTCAACTCTAATCCCTCATCCCTAAACCCTAAATACTATCCCTAATCCTACACCCTCAACAAACTTGATACTATACCTTAAACTCTAATCCCTTATCCCTAAACCCTCCAACCCTATCCCTAATCCTTACACCCTCCACACTCTACTTTAACCCTAATCCCTTCAACCTCAACCCTATCCCTAAACCCTTGACCCTCGAACCTCAACCCTCAACCCTCAACATCAAACCCTAATCCCTCAACCCTTAACTTTGATCCATCAACCCTCAACACTATACCTTAAACCCTAATCCCTTAAACCTCAACCCTATCCCTAAACCCTTGACCCTCGAACCTCAACCCTCAACCCTCGACGTCAAACCCTAATCCCTCAACCCTTAACTCTGATCCTTCATCTCTCAACCCTAACCCTAAACCCTAAACCCTCAACGTCAAATCCTAATCCCTCAACCCTTCACTCTAATCCCTCAACTCTAAACCCTATCCCTAAACCCTCAACACTATACCTTAAACCCTAATCCCTCAGCCCTAAACCCTAAACCTTATCCCTAAACCCTAATCCCTCAACCCTCAACCCTAATCTGTCATCCCTCAACTCTATTCCCTCATCCCTAAACCCTAAATGCTATCCCTATTCCTACACCCTCAACAAAATCGATACTATACCTTAAACCCTAATCCCTTATCCCTAAACCCTCCAACCCTATCCCTAATCCTTATACCCTCCACACTCTACTTTAACCCTAATTCCTCGACCCTTGACCCTATCCCTAAACCCTTGACCCTCGAACCTCAACCCTCAACCCTCAACGTCAAACCCTAATCCCTCAACCCTTAACTCTGATCCCTTGAGCCTCAACAATATACCTTAAACCCTAATCCCTATCTTTTAACCCTTAACCCTTAAAACTTAAACCCTATCCCTACACCCTTAACACTTGACACTATATCTTAAGCCTTAAACTCTCATCCCTAAAGCCTCAACCCTCAATCCTTAAACCTTCAACCCTAAACCCTATCCCCAGTCCCTCTACCCTTGACACTCTAACCCTAACCTCGACATTAAATGCTAATCCATCAACCCTAAACCCTAATCCTAAACCCTCAACTCTCAACCCTCAACACTATACCTTAAACCCTAATCCCTCAACCCTCAACCCTAAACCTTATCCTTAAACCCTAATCCCTCAACCCTCAACCCTAATCCATCATCCCTCAACTCTAATCCCTCATCCCTAAACCCTAAATGCTATCCCTGTTCCTAAACCCTCAACAGACTCGATATTATACCTTAAACTCTAATCCCTTATCCCTAAACCCTCCAACCCTATCCCTAATCCTTACACCCTCCACACTCTACTTTAACCCTAATCCCTTGAACCTCAACCCTATCCCTAAACCCTTGACCCTTGAACCTCAACCCTCAACCCTCAACGTCAAACTCTAATCCCTCAACCCTTAACTCTGATCCATCAACCCTCAACACTATACCTTAAACCCTAATCCCTATCCCTCAACCCTTAACCCTTAAAATTTAAACCCTATCCCTACACCCTCAACACTTGACACTATATCTTAAGCCTTAAACCCTCATCCCTAAAGCCTCAACCCTCAATCCTATACCTTAAACCCTAATCCCTCAACCCTCAACCCTAAACCTTATCCCTAAACCCTAATCCCTCAACCCTCAACCCAAATCCGTCATCCCTCAACTCTAATCCCTCATCCCTAAACCTTAAATGCTATCCATATTCCTACACCCTCAACAGAATCAATACTATACATTAAACCCTGATCCCTTATCCCTAAACCCTCCAACCCTATCCCTAATCCTTATACCCTCCACACTCTACTTTAACCCTAATTCCTTGACCCTCAACCCTATCCCTAAACCCTTGACCCTAGAACCTCAACCCTCAACCCTCAACGTCAAACCCTAATCCCTCAACCCTTAACTCTGATCCCTCGACCCTCAACACTATACCTTAAACCCTAATCCCTATCCCTCAACCCTTAACCCTTAAAACTTAAACCCTATCCCTACACCCTCAACACTTGACACTATATCTTAAGCCTTAAACCCTCATCTCTAAAGCCTCAACCCTCAATCCTTAAACCTTCAACCCTAAACCCTATCCCTAATCCCTCTACCCTTGACACTCTAACCCTAACCTCGACATTAAATGCTAATCCGTCAACCCTAAACGCTAATCCTAAACCCTCAACCCTCAACCCTCAACACTATACCTTAAACCCTAATCCCTCAACCCTCAACCCTAAACCTTATCCCTAAACCCTAATCCCTCAACCCTCAACCCTAATCCATCATCCCTCTACTCTAATCCCTCATCCCTAAACCCTAAATGCTATCCCTATTCCTAAACCCTCAATAGACTCGATACTATACCTTAAACCCTAATCCCTTATCCCTAAACCCTCCAACCCTATCCCTAATCCTTACACCCTCCACACTCTACTTTAACCCTAATCCCTCGACCCTAAACCCTATCCCTAAACCCTTGACCCTTGAACCTCAACCCTCAACCCTCAATGTCAAACCCTAATCCCTCAACCCTTAACTCTGATCCCTCGACCCTCAACCCTATCCCTAAACCCTAAACCCTCAACCCTAATCTATCATCCCTCATCCCTAAACCCTAAATGCTATCCCTATTCCTAGACCCTCAATGGGCTTGATACTATACCTTAAATGCTAATCCCTTATCCTTAAACCCTCCAACTCTATCCCTTATCCCTTAACCCTCATGATTAATAGCCTTGAACGTAAAAAAATTTGAGGGGAACATAATGCGAGCGCGTTATGTCTTGCCTTGGGAATCCCAAGCCTTGGGCTTGGGATTTGCTTTGGATTTCCAACCCAAAGGCTTGGAGTGCCTTATGAATAGTCACAGATGTGTTTTTCTATATTCTTCAAAATTTCACATAATTTCGTTCATGCTAACCCTCAGATTTGCACGTGTTTCAAGGTCAAACAAATTGAACACATGGGTAATGTTAGGCTTTCTCTTAGCTATTTGACGATGTGATTTTTTTCACATTTTAACAATGTTAAGCCTTTCATCTTTAATTTCTTTTGTTTGTGTGTCCGTTTTTAGGCAAAAACCACTGTTTGATCTTTTTTTCATTGTAAAATAACTATTCATTCAAATTTCAAAAAAATTACATATTTAGAAACTAGACTCCATTCTACAAATATTAAAAAAATAAAAAAATGATTTTCAATTAGTTTTCAAAATTTATAGGGGTAGGACGGCCAAAATTCTATTTTTTAGGATGTGTCCACTTTGAAAATTAGTAAAAAATCAAATATTCATCAAAAAATTATCAGAAAAATCAAGCATAAACTACATGCTATTAGCTAATTTCTCACTGAAGCGATTTTAAAAATACCAAAAAAAAGTTGACCTTTTGAGGGAGCCACAAAACATGCTATGTTATGTTTTTTTGACAGAAACAACACTAATTTATGTGGCTCCCTCTTTTAAGCCCTTAATCTATGCCATTTTCAAAACAAAATAGTAGTTTAGAAAGTAGACTCGGAGCACTATGAACATTGTTTTGGTCGTATCTCCAAATTTTGAGTGTAACTATGCTCAATTTCTCATCCAAGGCCAGTATTTCCTGATTTCAGAAAAAAGTGGCCACTTAAGACCCCTTTTTGGCCCCCCATCTTCCTGCACTTACCCAGTACATATGCGCAACTTCGGAATGAATGTGCAACTTCCATGAGCAAATGCACAATCTGAACAAATGCGCACATTCAGGAAACAAAAGCACAAAATACACAAATGCGCCATTTCGCATCATAAATGTGCAGTTTCGCAACATATGCGCAATTTAGGAGCGCATATGCGCAAAACTAAGGTTATTGTGCATTTGTCCTAAATGGTTTTCCTAACCATTAATACGCACAAAAATTGACTTTCGACAAGTTTTGAAGAACTACATACTGGGGGTCCTACCTCTGCTGGCTGATAGAACCGTCGAATCCGCTCAAACCGATGCTGCTCACGCGAAATATCCACCTCTCTGGCTGCCATGCTCTCCTAAGCTCTCTAGAGGACAAATCAACTATGGACAAGTGTACAAATGAATAGGTGGTGTGGACCCAACCCCTATATATAGCAAGTGACCCATATCTAACTGTATGACTCTCTGGCTACTTCCCATGGCTAGTTCTTCGGACCATACCCCATTTTTCTCCATCCTAACCCATATCTTCACCTTCTTCTTCATGAGATTGTCTGTCTCACACCCTACTATCTTCCTCCTGTCCAAATCTCTCGAGGGGGCATCATGTCGTTAAACTTGTACCAGGGGCAAAAAAATTGGGGCATGTATCACTGTTGAAAATTCTTATTCTTTAAAACAACGTGATAAAACACATTGCTTCAAAGAGGGGCAAAATGTATACACCTAAAATTGGCTCGAGTCAAATTAAGTAAATATTTTAATATTTATCTTAATTCCTATTTTCTTCTGTCAATTAAATAAATATTATAAATTTATTTAATTGGCTCATTACCCCATAATTAAATAAAGTCATTTTATTTAATTAAATTCCCTAAATTCTTCTAATATCTAAAAGTCCAAAATCCACCTCATCTCTTCCACCTCACCATGTTGCACATATAATTAAATATTCTTAATAATTAATTAGCTAATATCCACCATTTTCTAAAATAAATCTTTAAATCAATTATCATTCACAAATTGAATATTTAATTCAATGTTCCCCACTAGCCTTCACAAATTGAATATTTTATTCAATGTTCCCCACTAGCCCTCACAAATTGAATATTTTATTCAATGTTCCCCACTAGCCTTCACCCATTGAATATTTTATTCAATGTTCCCCACTAACCTTCACCCATTGAATATTTTAATTCAATTTTCCCCACTATCCTCCACTATTGAATTCTTAATTCAATTGTCATATCCCACTGTCCTCCACTATTGAATTTTTAATTCAATTGTCATAATCCACCATTCTCAAATAAAGAATTTTTAATTCATCCATTATGAATAAAAGATTCACTTTTATTCCTAGCCATTGATCTCATCCTTTGATCCTCACCCTCCATTCTATTTTCAGAAAATCTATAAATAAAACCCTCTTCTAAGCCATTGAGGAGAAATTTTATTTGTGTAGACACCCTAAAATGACCAAGTCGTCACACTGCTCACTTCTTGTCATTTCTTCCTAATCACTTGCATTTCCCACATTAATTAAATAATCTAATTATTTAATTAATTTCATCAAATTCTTCCAAGACTTCAAATTTCAACATTAATTAAATAAATCTCTTTTATTTAATTAATTTCATCAAAATTATTCTAAATCTCCTAAATTCGACATTAATTAAATAAATTCTCTTTATTTAATTAATTAAATCAAATTCCTCTATTATTCTTCCATAATTAAATAATTTTAATTATTTAATTATTCTCTTTCTAAAAATCAAGTCCACATTAATTAAATATATCCCAATTATTTAATTAATTCAACAAATTCCCTCTTATCTAAAATTAAATAATTCTTAATTATTTAATTAAATCAAAATTGTTCTTCTAAAATCATGCACAACAATTAAATAAATTTATTTATTTAATTTGCTTTCAAATCTTCTAAATTAAATAATTCTAATTATTTAATTATTTCTTCCAAAATATCTTCTCTAAATTTAAATAAATCAATTATTTATTTAAGTTGCTTTTTCTTCTAATTTGAGTTATCTCTAAAATAACTCAAGCTTTCTATATTTAATAAAGTAAAATATCTTCTTTTCTCATGCAAATCTCTTCTTCTTGTTTTAAATCACTTAACTGACTATTACATTCTATTAATTGCTTTAACTTATTCTTCTATTCTTGATAACTCCTCTCATGCAAAAGAAAGCAAGACACATGTCTTCTTCTCATTCGTTGCACATTCCTCAACTGTTCTCCTCCGTTGATTCTTCTGAATTGTCTGGATCGTTGATCGATCTTTGATGAAACCTATATAAACCCCCCTCATCTCCTTCATTGAGTCTCTCTCTTCAATCGTATTCTTAGGCATACTTAACAGAGCTTTGAGCATACAAAACGCGTCGATTGAGCACTCTCACTATCTTTTGACATTAATCTCTTGAGCACACTACTTGCTTGTTGCAGCTATGGCTTCGCAACTTCATTGAGCAATCCACATTCAATCCAAAGGAAACAATACAGATTTCGGTAAAAGTCTTTATTTCATTGATTATTTGTCATGGCTTTTATTTAAATTCGTTTTCTTTATGTTATTGGGTTCTTTTATTTTATTCAGTTTAGATTTAATCAATTTTTCCTCATACACATTCTGGCACACCCGGTGGGACCCACTAATCCCTTTGTTTCTTTGAGAAATTGTTTTTTTTTTAAGTCACAGTACGGCACAGCGCAAACGACACTGCACAACGCTTCTGGCAGGAACTTTGAGTGCTATTGGAAGCACAGTTCAGCGCCCTTGGGGGCTCTGCGGTGCTTCTGGTAGAACAGAGCGATGCTTTTGGCATAACAAAAAGGCGCTTCTGGCAGTATTCTATAGTGCTTTTGGCTAAATTAGGTTTCTGACTTTGTTCGGTGTCTTGCAGGGTTTGTTCATGTTATCTATCTTATTATTTTGTCTGACAAGCTATCGTATTTGTCAGTCAAACCCGCTTTTGTGTACTTCCTAAGCTGATTTATTTAGGAGTATCTTCAATTTTTGTGGTGTTGTTATAGCTTCTGAGTTTTCTAGATTGCAGAACACAGATCTCTCAGCTACCACTTCTCAGAACAGTCAATCAATCATGGAATTTTATTTTAGATCTGGTTATTGTGAAAAAGTTAACCTTTTTATGATCTGAGACAGTGCAGCGCTTTTGGCTATATTGTATCACGCTTTTGGTAACATAGCTCCACACTTCGGGTTATTGTTCAGTGCTCCTGGTATTATCGTATTGCGCTTCTGGTCTTCGTCACAGCGCCTTCGAAAACATAGTGCAGCACTTCTAGTTATTTTTCAGCACTTCTGGTAGTATTCGGCAACGCTTCGGGTCTGTTATACAGCGCTCTTGGAAAATAGTACGTCGCGGGCGGTAAGATAGTACAGCGCTTTTGGTCAAAGTTGATTTTTTTTGCTAACTTGTGAATTTTTTTGGTGGAACTAACTCACTTGTTGCAGCTTCTTATTACTCACACAGAGCCAATAGGTGTTTTTAACATGTTCATGTAGGATGAGCATTGAAGACCTTTTGATTTATCTCACTAAGTCTTAGAAACACATTACATGCTTAAAAGAATAATTGAACAAATCTTTTCTTGCAATCTAAGTCTTAGGAACATACTGCTCTTTCTTAAGGGACAATGGACATGTATGAACAAACACCTCAATTTTCTAAAGGACAATGGACATGAATGCCAAACACTTCATTTCATAAGGGACAATGTACAACTACAAACATGTGTGTGCCTAGTTTAGTTGCACCTTATTTTTTTTATAACGGGACAATTGAACCTTTGTTTGACGTGCTTGCTCTTACTTTTTTGTACTTCCTTTAGAAGGGCCTGCTTTTGGATTGCGTTTCATCCAAAAGGGACGACCCTAAGCAGAGTTTTCCTTTGAACTACTATATAAGAGGGATAAGGCGAAAGCCAAGTCCTAACCGACGTCAGCCTTACCTTGTGGTGCCAAACTGAAAAGAGGTGTACTAGCTCTTTGTGGAAACGATTTTCACATTGAGCGAAGTGTTTGAAACTCTTAGTAGGATTGGTTAAAGCTTTTAGTAGCTTGTCACATTACTCGTAAGGCATTGGTCCCTCAAAGTCACGAAGAACCATTTTAGATAGAGACTACCTGACCTACCTCCGAACATTGCGGTAATCATCAGTGCAAGGGAAATCAATTTAAACCCTTAAGATACTCACCATTGGCTCCCTTGAGAAGAGATAGTATTCCCTTGGACATAAAGCTCTTGTGACCTACTTGAGCTTTCCAAGGGGAGGGTGAGATATCCCTACCTATCATCTCTCGCAAAGATACTAAATATCTGACACCTTTATGGAATGATATTTTTATCGACGGAGTATTAAGCTGTGAGCTGATCTACTACAATGAAACCTTGTCTCTAGGGATAAAAAGTGCTTGTTATTGATTGCAATTGTCTTATACCTATGGAAACATTGGGCTTGTTTGGAGCCTTGAACATACACTATCTATTGTGTCAGTCCTTGTGCTTTTTGACCACTTGTTTGCTATGTTTTCTCTTGCCAAACCAATCCAATCAGAAACAGAAACAATCCATCAACATTTTGCCTTTGAAAAACATCAGACACTACTTCAACACCCCTGGTATTACAGCAGCTCGCCTTTGGTAATAAGTAGATCGCCTTTGGTACAGCAGTAACCCGCCTCTGGCAAAAACTCTACTTCAACGCCCTTGGTATAACAGTAGCTCGCTTTTGGTCACTGTAGCTCGCCTTTGGCATAGCAGTAACTCGCTATTGGTAGCTCAGTCTGTCACCCCTGGTCCACAGTAGCACGCTTTTGGTGGCACAGTCCTGCGCCTCTGGTCAAACAGTATAGCGCCTTTGGTCCAGTACTTTGTGCATCAGAAGTTTGTCCATTTCTTAAAGCATCTCACAGATTCGCAGCATTACATTTTGTCCTAGTGTATCCCATGGTAACCACTAGGCTACAGCAAACTATGAAATCCAAGCAAGTTGTCCCTAAGAAGCGCAAGTCGCCTCCTTGCACACCACAATTAGGTCATCTCAACATTACTCCCAAGGTGACTCCTAGTACACCCGCGGCAAAACCAATCAGCTCTCTGAACATGCCGCACATGGATGAACCAAGCAATCCTCATGAGGATAGGATCCCTTTGATAAATGCGCCTCAGTATACCACAGGCTTGCCTCCAGATTTTGTCCCACAAGGTTATATCGTAGATCAAACCCCATCTCAAGAAGAGCGACACTTTGAAATAGGTCAATCCTCTCAAGAAGATGGGCAAGATCTTGATGAATTCATACAAGATCCTAGAGCTATCGCTGCCTTTGATAAAATCCTTAGTGAGAACCAGGATCATTTCTTTTGCTTGCTTGCAAAGCAAGGCACCAAATTACCTCAAGATTTTGATTTATCCACTCACAAGGAGAGCAACAACACCCAAGATGCCATACAAGCGGTCCAAACCATGTCCACGGTAACTACGCCCTTACCTATGCAAGGCTCACAGTATAGGAATCCCCTTTTTCAAAACCCAATAGGGGAGAGGCCCATATCACTGCTTTTGACTCCTATGGAGATCTATCAAAACCAACAAGAAACTCTCCAACGTCAAGCAGAGTTAGCTAAGCAAGCCACCTTAGCTTGATCGAATGTGCAACCACCTCCTAAAGTGTCCACCCCAATCGCAAGTGGAATCTTGGTTACCCCATCACGGACAGGTTTCCCACCAAATTACAATCCGGGGAACAATTATGTAGCCATGCACCAAGGGTCTCAACAAATGCCACCTCCTATATCATCACACCTTCATGTCTCTCAACCAATTAAAGTCATGCAACCCCAAACACAACATTCTTCTACTCTCATCCTTAAGCAACCCCAACCACAGCATTCTTCTACTCGCATCCTCAATCAACCCCAACCGTCGCAAATTACGTCTACCTATGTCCCTCCTCCACAACGTTCATCCTCGCTCAACTTCTTTCACACATTGCCTAGCCACTCTCAACATTCTCAACACCAGGTTTCCCAAAGCTATGTGCCGCAACCACAACCTAATCAAATGCACTTTAGCTTTCCTCCACCCAATTCTTTTCTTCAACCATCACAAAGCCAACACTCTTACCTAGCACCACCTCCACCTTTGCCAAATCAAAACCTCCAATTCCAACCCAATCTAAACCAATCGTACAACCCGTATGTTCCCAATCAATCCTACGACCCTTATAACACCAGTGTGTATGGCTCACATTATAATCTTCCATATGGGCAACACCAACCACTTTTTGGACAACAAGAGATGTTACCAACTCCTCCCATAACTATGGAGCTAAAGATTGCAGAGGTGCAACAACAGCTATCTGATCTTACGTTTGGCCACACCAAAAAGACCTTCTCTTTGGAGGAAGTGTGTCCTTATCCTTTTGATCGGTCATTACCAATGATCCTTTTTCCTCAAAATTTCACTATTCCCAAGTTCGACAAATACAAAGGAAAAGGTGACCCAAAAGACCATCTTAGGGAATTCTATCTTGCTTGCTTCGAGGTCTCTCATAACGACACATATCTTATGCGTCTCTTTCCTTGCAGTCTTGGAGGTCAAGCAATAGAATGGTTCTCACACTTACCCACGGGTATCAAGTCTTTCAACGAGCTAGCAGAGAAGTTTGCTATCCGATTTTCTTACAACGCAGAGCATGAGATTTCCATGACTGATCTATGCAACAATAAACAGAAAAATGGTGAAACTTTCATTTCTTTCCTTCAACGATGGAGACAAATGGCTAGCAAATTCCCTTTCAAGATTCTGGAGAAACAGCTTGTCAGCATATTTGTGCAGAACCTCAACCAAGAGTTAGGTTTTCATTTGCAAATTCTTAGTGCTACAACCTTCGATGAAATCACATACAAGGGGATCAATATTGAGAAGGCCCTCATTGCTAAGGGTGTGGTCAAAATCTTTAAGGAAACGAAAGATAACACTTCTCATCAACAATCAAACGATAAACCCAAATATTGGAACAAGAACAAAAACGTGGTCAATGATGGGGTGGTCGATACTAAGCATGTCCAAACGTTGTAAACACCACTGCAGCTCTCCAAACCAAGTCAAGCTCCACCTCAACAACAGCAGCAACAAAGGCAACCTTATCCAAACCAACAGCAACGACAACAAGAGCGGCCCCAACAAGATTACCCTCCGCGACTTCAATTCACTCCCTTGGGAGTGCCCATCGAATCGGTCTTACAACAAGCTTTGCAGAAAGGGCTCATCACCTTACCTGATGTTCCTCCATATGGAGAACCCATCTACAAAACGGCACGTTATAGAGACAATGAATATTGTGAGTTCCATAGGAGCAAAGGTCATAGAACTGCATCTTGTATGAAACTTAAGCACCTCATCCAAAACCTCATCGACGGTAATCAAATCACTTTTGAGGATGAATCACCAGCACAACACACAAACAAGGATCTAGATATGTACAAGGAACCATTCCCTCATCATGGTCCACCTCCTCCTCAGGATAGAGGTAAAGGTATCAATCATGCTTCCACGTCCTTCGATTCCATTGTCAGTCGTTTTGAAGAGAGTCGAGTGTCTACCCTCACGATCAAAGGCAAATCTATGGATTGTGCTGTTACTACTCGTCGTGGTCATGTCACCATTCGTGCACCTACACCTAGACTTCCAGTTCAGTCTGATTATAATCTTCTCAAACATCTAGGGAGAACACCAGCACATAGAGTGGTGCTAGAAAAAGCCTTCCAAGAGTCTTCCGTTCCTAACAACATAGCGGTCACAGATTTCCAAGCTATAGTAGGTAACATTGCTTTGCCCTAAATGTGGTCTTCTCTGAAAAGGACCTCCCTTCCCATGATCCGTGTCACAATGATGCCCTTCATATTGAGGTTCTCATCCATAAGTGCAAAATCAAATGTATACTCATAGACGGTGGTGCTGGTCTCAACATATGTTCTTTAAAGTTACTAAAGCAATTGGGATACTCTGAGGATCACGTCAACATTGATCATAGTATTACAATTAAGGGGTATGATGATGCAGAACGCCATTCAGAAGGTGTTATTCACTTGCCTATACAACTGGGCCTTGTCATGCTTGAAACTAGGTGTCAAGTCCTTGATATTAAGCTGCCTTACAACATTATCCTAGGCTGCCCATGGATCCATGCAATGAAGGCTGTTCCCTCCACGTACCATCAGTCTCTAAAGTTCCCATACAATGGTACGGAGATCACCATCCCAGGAGACCCTAATCCTTTCAAATTTTGCCGTGTCTTGCAAGGAAGCTATAAGAATTGCAACCAAGTGCCTAAAAATGACAAAGCCCTTGAATCCCCACTCTATGTTGATCCTGAAACTCTAACACAAGCCTCTACAAGTGAACCTACACCTCTCCCCAACATCACAGATCGCATCCAAGATATAGTCTTTGGCACTTATGATATCTCAGAATCTTGTTGTGTAGGGCGGATGCCTCTATCTCCAAAATCTTACGGCCAACCACCCATTGCCAAAGTAACCAAAAAAGTAGCTATTCCTCCCCCAACATTCCTAACCCAATTCCAACATGGACAGTTACTGGAAGAGGAAACTATTGAGGACATTTCTTCCTGGCTCTATAAGGAGAAAGAACCAGTCACAATACCAATCAAGCAATATGGCAATGACTTAAGAATAGTAAAAAATATGGGCTATAAAGGCAAAGGTGGCCTTGGGAAACAGAATCAAGGAACTATGGAGCCCATTGTTGTGACAAAGAAGCTAGACAAGAAGGGATTAGGATTTGGTAAGAAGGTACCATGCGCCTTGGACATCGAGTATATCCTCGATGAGGCAGCTGACACTTTTCCCACTGATTCGACGTCTACAGAGGATATCATCGATGACTCTTCCCTCCACATGACCAATCTATTCACAGAATCCTCCATTTTTACGCTATCCTCCATATCCTTAACTTCCACCACTAGCACCCAGAATGTCACACTTGTCTACCCTGAACTTATCGATTGGGACCAACAAGGGACCCCCGTTATAGATGTATTTTAGAATGACGAAGCTTTAGCTGAGTTCATGGGACTTTGGAAAGGTATCCCTCTTGGCGATCATAAAGCAAGTTTTGTAATGGAACTAGAGCCAATGGCTTATTTTGGTGAGAATGCCAAATCCTCCAGTCGCAAAAGTGAAAATAAAGAAAGATCTCTAGGTGAAAACCACACTGTGGCACCTCCTGATCCCAAAATAGTAAAAACAAAGGACGTATCCAAAGGTGAAAACCCAACTGTGGCACCTGAGGATGGAGGATTTGACCTTCCCCTACCATCGAAGTATCAAGAGAAATCAGCTCTCCTAGTGGAAGATTCTACAGAGATCAATCTGGGCACAGAACAAAATCCAAAGACAACATTCCTAGCAGCATCATTATCTGAAACAGAGCACAGAAATCTTAACAACTTCTTCTTGTAACGAACCATCAACTTTGCATGGACCTATGCCGATATGCCAGGGCTAGACCCTAAGCTAGTAGTTCATTATCTCATAGTTGATCCCAAGGTGAAACCAGTCAAGCAAAAGTTGAGAAAGATGCACCCACAGATAGCTCTCTTGGTGAAGGTGGAAATACAAAAGCTATTAGATGCCAAGTTTATACGACCAATCGACTATTCAGCTTGGGTCTCAAACATGTATCTAAACCCAACGGGCGCATCCGTATGTGTAATGATTTCAGAGATCTCAATAAGGCATGTCCCAAAGATGACTTTCCACTACCAAACATTGACATTATAGTGGACTTGACAACAGGTCATGAGATGCTTTCACTCATGGACGGATTCTCTGGCTACAATCAGATAAGGATAGCAGAAGAAGACCAACATAAAACAACCTTTACTTGCCCTTGGGGTAATTATTGTTGGTGCGTCATGCCGTTTGGTCTGAAAAATGCAGGAGCAACCTATCAGAGAGCAATGATAGTGATCTTCCATGATCTCTTTCATCACATCATGGAAGACTATGTTGATGATATACTAGCTAAATCTTATAGGGCAGAGCACGTACAGGTCCTAGGACAGATCTTCGACAGGCTTGAAAAATATCAAGTAAGACTCAATCCAAAGAAGTGTGTATTCAGTGTAACATCAGGAAAGCTGTTGGGATACATTGTATCTCGTAGAGGCATCGAAGTTGATCCAGCGAAAGTAAAGGCTATAGTCGAGATGCCTCCACCCAAGAACCTTAAAGCACTAAGGAGCCTTCAGGGAAGGTTGCAGTCCATTCGGTGTTTCATATCATAGCTAGCAGATAAATGTCAACCCTTTCAACACTTGCTCTGAAAGGATGTCTCATTTTGATGGGACAACAAGTGTCAGGCAGCGTTTGATCAACTTAAAGAGCATCTAGCTACACCTCTTGTATTGGTTCCACCAGTTGTGGACAAACCCTTGATCTTATACATCTCCACTACAAACTCGGCCTTGGGGGCCCTGCTAGCACAAAATGATGACACAGGAAAGGAGCATGCAATTTATTACATTAGTAGAACCTTGGTGGGATATGAGCTCAATTATTCACCAATGGAAAGGGCTTGTTTAGCAGTAGTGTTTGCCTCCCAAAAGTTGCGACATTACATGATGAACCAACACACAAATCTGATAGCAAAGATTGATCCCTTGAAGTATCTACTAGCAAAAGCAGCTCTCACAGGCAGACTAGCTAAGTGGGTCATGATCCTTAGTGAGTTTGATATTGAGTACACGGATCGTAAAGCAATCAAAGGACAAGCTCTCGTGGATCAACTAGCAGAAGCACCTATGAAAGATACACATCCTATGGTAGCTGACTTTCCTGATGAAAATCTCTTCACTCTTTCCAACTCCATAATGTGGAAGTTATACTTTGATGGTTCTTACACACAGCATGGATTAGGAGCCGGCATCTTATTTGTTACACCTCAGAATGACTATATTCCTAAGTCATATCGACTTGCATTCCCTTGCACCAACAACATAGCCGAGTATGAAGCACTCCTTATAGGTCTCAATACAGCAGTTCAATGGGACATCATAGAATTACAAGTATATGGAGACTCACAGCTAGTCATTCGCCAAGTCACGGATGAGTACCAAACAAAGGATGAAAAGTTGGTCCCCTACAAGCAACTAGTGGATGCCTACAAACCACACTTTTCTAGCATCACATTTAAGCAAATTCCAAGAGAACATAACAAAGCTACAGATTCTATGGCTTCTGTAGGGTCACTGATTGACATGCCTGCTAACACACAAAAATGTGAATTCTTGATCGAGCAATTGTTGATACCAGCCGTCGATGTTCTTGTTACTGAAATCATCTGCGAACTTGTTGGTCCCAATTCCCCATGGTACGAAGATATATATGAATACCTCAAGAACAAAACCTTTCCCCCTGACCTATCATCCACCCAACGTAAAACCTTCATTCGTCGATCCTCTCGTTACATCATTCTGGGTGATACACTATATCGCCGGAGTCTCGATGGTATCCTCTTACGATGTCTTAATGCGGAAGAAGCCGAAGCTACCTTACGAGACATACATGAAGGTGTCTGTGGCGCACATTCTACCGGTCCTAATCTTGCTAAGAAGATACTCAGAACAGGTTATTACTGGCCTACAATAGAGCAAGATGCTGCACAGTTTGCTAAGAAGTGTCTACAATGCCAGCAGCATGGAGATTTGATTCACGCCCCAGCTCATGAGTTACAACCTGTGACAACTCCATGGCCTTTTTCTCAATGGGGTCTCGACCTCGTAGGACAAATCCACCCTTCCTCCTCCAATGGCCACAAGTTTATCATTACCGCTACTGAGTATTTCACGAAGTGGGTGGAATCCATTCCTATGACCTATATCACCGGTAAACAAATACCCAAGTTTATTCTAAACTACCTCATATGCCGATATGGTATTCCCCAAGCCATTGTCACCGATAATGGGAGACCATTCAAGAACCAAGATGTCCGTGCCTTATGCACACAATACAATATACAACATCACTTTTCAACTCCCTACTATCCGCAGAGTAACAGCCAAGCTAAGGCTTCCAATAAGACCATTCTCAAAATCCTCAAGAAAATAGTCAATGAAGCTGGTCGTGATTGGCACTTGCAACTCAATCCTGCCCTATGGGCCTACCACACTAGTATCAGAACACCAACGGGTGCCACACCCTATGCCTTGGTCTTTGGCTCTGAAGCCATCCTACCTATAGAGGTTGAGATCTCATCCCTCAGAGTATCCATGCAGGACCTGATCAGCAGAGATGAGTATCGCACTTCCAGATTAGCTGAGCTTGAACTACTAGATGAGAGGCGCCTTGCCGCACTTAATCATCTCCATGTCTATCAAAACTACCTCCGGTGTAATTACAATAAAAAGATCAAAGAAAGACGGTTTCAAGTTGGTGACCTTGTACTTAAGGAGAATCAGAGAAATCAAGAAGATCAAGAAAAAAAGGGCAAGTTTGAGCCTAATTGGTTAGGTCCCTTCATTGTCACAGCAGCATATGGATCAGGAGCTTATACTTTAGCTACACCTGATGGCATTCCTCTAGATGAGCCACTTAACAGTGTCCATCTCAAGAAGTTCTATGCCTGATCCTTAGAGTATTCCAAAAACAAAAAAGCAAAAACAAAAAAAAAACAAAAAAACAAAAACAAACAAAAAAATCTGTCCTCTGGTGAAAACCTGGCAAATAGGTGCCTTGGATAAGTACCATAGTGAAAACCTGGCAAACAGGCGCTATGTGTAGAGTCAGCATCCATTGTCTATCGAGTCTTGTCCTCTCCTTGTCCAGTTCGCAGCGCGCTTCATCCATCCATCCAGAATAAAACCATTGACCTTGTTTGCATTTCCATCTCCCTATCTAGTATAGCTTGGAAATTTGTTAATGTCCCTCGTCGTCATCCCATGTCTTGATCTGTGTTTATAGTTAACACTGTCTGGTCCTAGGTCAAGTCTTTCTGTGTCTTCTTCAGTGGTCACCCACACATTTTCCTCTACCAGAATGGGGGCAACTCTTTCCTTAACTTAGGTCTAGGATCAGTTCCTTGTTTGTGGTTTGTAATGCATACTTCAATCTTTTCTCATTTCCACAGGTAACACCCTTTAACGGACACATCGCTCCTACGATAAGGATGTTATCTTCTCAACACTTTTTTCTACATCATCACATCAACCAGAACTACATATTATCATCTTCTCAATCTTAAGGTACCTTGATCCCATGGATATGGGTATGTAGGCAGTCTGGAATACGAAGGACGTTTCCAGTACTCAGGTATGTAAGATCCCCTCCTCTCCACCTCGATCCAAATCATCACATCAACCAGAACTACATATTATCTCTTCGCAATCTTAAAATACCTTGATCCCATGGATATGGGTATGTAGGCAGTCTGGAATATGAAGGATGTTTCCAGTACTCAGGTACATAAGATCTCCCCCTTTCCCTTTGACCCATTCATCACTCTATCCAGAACTACATATTTATCATTTCTCATCTTTCATCATCGTGTGCCTTGATCCCGTGGATACAGGGTATGTAGGCAGTCTGGAATACAAACGATGTATCCAGTACTCGGGCACACACGATCCATCATTCTCCACCCACCCCAATCCATTAACATTGTCATCCTTCCAGTCTTCCGTTTGTCAAAATCCATTCGCCTCGACTTGACTTACTCAAGTAGCAAACTAGCGCATCCTTTCAAAGCAAACATCCTTAACAAACTTGAAGCAAAGAGGCCTCCTTCTAGAGTCATCTACTGTCCTGCGTACCGATTGCCAACATCAGCTAAGTACCACTTAACCAAGCCCTAGATCCACAAGCTTGTCTTCTGCGAAGTGTTCCATTGTTGAGACCAACACATGTGTCTCCTATGACATGTGGCATTTCCTACAGTAAGACATTATCTTTTTAGGTAGATGGCCCCCTTTAACGGACACAGAGTTCCTACGATAAGGCTGTTATCTTTCCTATCCAATCTATCCTGAGTAACCTCTTTGGCAAGAGAATATGTTGGCTGTATGTCTACTTTGTAAGTTAGTCAATTTGTGTTTATGGTTTATCTTTTGTTCCTTTTCCATTACCTATTCAAAGCTACCTTGATTTATCTATAATCTTGGTATGTTGCAATGTAGTATGGATTGGGGGCATAGTCATTGCTTTCTGTGTGCCGTGTTTAAGGAATGATCTTTAGTATCTTTCTTAGCATTCTATTTATCTTGTGTGTGTTACGAACTAGCATCTTACATATTAATAATTCTTCTTGCATTCACATGTATTGAAGTTTATTTTATGTTCAAGACTATTGGCTTATTCACATGTTCAAACAAGGTTATATTTTGTCTAACAGGATCTAAGTTCAAACCACTTGCTTGCAGAGTCAACATCCACGCACTCAGATATTACTGCACCTTGGTCTTCTATACCTTGGTGGCGAACTATCTACGTGCTATATCAAAATAAGGATTGCTCTTTATATACAAATGCGAAACCATTGCAACAAGCTCATCTTTCATCCATTCCCACCAACCTTTAGATCGCGTTCATTGTAGTAATCGATCAACAGTCTCTGTCTCCATCTCCTCCTGTTCTTCTCTCTGGTGCGTATCTGTAAAACCCACATGTCAGATATCACTAGTCATCACATCTATATCATCATACATCTATAAGCATCATATAAACAACATATGTCATCACGTGAATCCATAATCATACATACATATCATCACATCCATGACATCAAGGAATGCATACACAAAAGCATGAACAACAGTGAGCCAAATAGATCATCATATATATCATGTAATGATCATCACAATACAAAATGTCTGTGTCTACATCAATAATACAAAGTGTGTATACATCCAAATATACATCAATAGAGTACATCAAGGCTATCAAGAGCCTGCAAAATATACATCAGAATGCACGCAGGCATCTGTCCAAAATGATACAATATGATACAATATACAAAGTGTATGTGCCCTAGTGGGTAGAGCTGCCCTCCTGCTGTGGCCCCTGTCCTCCCCCTGTGCTCGGTGGAGGTCCCCCTGATGGTCCTCCTCCTCCCCCTGGCGGTAAAAGTGGCCCTCTAATGGAGGACACTAATTGCCCTGTCCTCTGAGATCCGGATGCCCCCGACCTGCTCCTGTCTCTGTAGCTCGGTGCTTGTTGAGCTGCTGGCACCGCACCCACGTACAAACCCCTGTAGTACTCTGCCTCGCGGCTGGCTAATACTAGGTCACCCTGCACTCGGATAAGCTCGCTGTATAGGGTCCTCTGATCAGCACTCAGTGCACAGTAGGCGTCCTCTCTCTCCCGCCTCACTCTAAAGAATGTGGCCTCTGCGTCTCTCTCTCCTGGCCTATGCTAGCTCCTCGGTGTCTGCTACTGGTGCGGCTGGCGGCTGCACCTGTACCTGTGCCTATGCCTGTACCTAAGCCTGTAGCTGTCTATATGCCTGCACCTAGGCCTGTAGCTGCGCCTGTACCTGTGCCAGGGCTGTCTATGCTACTGAGGCTACCTGTGTCTGTGCCTGGGCTATGGCCTCTGCCTGCCTCGCATCCGCCCACACTACATCCCTATCCCTCCTAAGTTGTGCCATCCGGAGCTCTAATCGAGTCCTCCAGGCTATCTCCTCCTGCAGCAGTCACTCTGCTCTCTGCAGGTCAGTCTCTATGACCAAGCCCACTGCCTCTGCCATCTCTACATCAACCTACTCGCCGCTACCCTCTCCACCTGCCTATTGACCCACTACTTGCTGCCTGGCTACCCTGGCCTGCCATCTCATCCTAGCCTCCCCACCGAGGACTAGTACCTCTCCCACTGCCCCTGCTACACCTGGTGTAGTCAATCTCATTGACCTGTGTGTTTGCCAGTACTGATCGTACTCTGGCAGCGTCCCTCGGTCTGCCAGCCTAGAGTCCCAATCCCATCTAACGGGGACAAGTCCCCATACCTTTGCCAATGCTGTCGCCACTGGGATCTCGGCGTCCCAGTCTCCAATCTCCCTCCACGTCTTGGCATGTGTGGCCTCCCACATGGGTAGTCCCTGTGGCAATCCAAACTGCCTGAGAACTCACTCTGGAAGATATCTCTTTATCATATCTATCTGTCTACCGAACAGATAGCGAGCCTATCTGCAGTACATGAGCTGCTCATGCTTGTTAGCCCACTCCTCGCATAGTAACTAGGGCCTCCATATGAATAGGTCCATCTCGTCAATCTGCCGCCTCTAATAGCTAACAGACCCCATCCTCCGATGTGTCATCACCCTGTCATATAAAAATGCATATGGCTCACCTCTGTCTCGATGGCACTGTGCCATGGGTCGGATCACTGGAATGTGCTCCCACGCCCATACCTGTAGTAAAGTCACCCCTGCTGAGAGGCTCCTGCCTCTCCTATAAACACAATGGTGCATGTCATGATATAACTGTCCTAGTACACAGGGTCCCCACGCATACTATCTGCCATGTGTAAACATCCCTGATAGCACAATCCCCCAGCCAACTGATAGTCCTCTAGATCTCCGGTCTGGACATAGGAAGCCGCTAATTAGTGATGCAACTATCCATCGGATCCTGTCACAGAGTCTCAGGACGTCTGCCCATCGGATCTCCCCATCCTATATCCACAGGTCATCTGTGCAGAAGACCTCCTCCAAGCCTACCTCACCCCGTGCCGGGTCAAAGTCCACTATCTCTCCATCTATCCGAATCCTCAGGATGCGGTATACATCCTCTAGTGTCACTGTAGCCTCCCCCGTCAGAAAGTGGAACGACGAAGTCTCGCTGTGGTATCACTCCACAACTGCTGTCACTAGGGTAAGATTCACCCTAATGTGTGTCAAATGAGCCATGTGCCATAGTCCTGCATGCTCTAAGAATGCGTCCTCCTCCCAGGTCAGCTGTACAACCTCATGCGCTATCGCGTGGTGTCACTCTCGCGACATCAGTGGTGGCAAGATCCTCTGCATCCATAATAAACTCACTTGTCAGTTCTTCTATAACCAATCCCTCCATGTCCTATCTACATCTCTGCTATGCCATCCCTTTCCCCCTAAGCATCCCTTTTCTAAGGCCCTCATTTTACTTAAACCCTCATTTTCTTCTATTCAAACCAAACGCGCTTTGTTTTATACAAAAGCGTTGTCCCTCTCTACCAACAGCGCCATATTGTTTATCCAGACGTGTTATGATTTCTAAACCAAATGCGCCTTGTTTTTCTAGAAGCGCCATGCCAGCCTACCAACCGCACCACTCTGTCCTACCAGACGCGACGCACTTTTTCTACTTCTCCACCTTTTGTGCTAACCTATTCTACCAAGTGCGCTGTAGCACACTACCAAACGTACTGCGAGATTTTACAAATGCGCTACGGCGCTAACACAATTAGCCAAACGCGATGCAATTTTACCAATAACGCTGTAGGCAACTACCAGCTGCGCTGCGGCGTGCCAAAAGCGCCTAAACCAGCTACCATACGCACTGCAATTTTCTAAAGCGCTTTTGGCTTACTTGGTAACCCTACCTAAACCTAGTCCTAATCTACCCTCAAACGACAAATGCAAAGGGGGTTTTCGATCACTTACCGCTGCCGGAGCTCCTGCTGGCCTCCTGTAGGTCCACACCAACTCCGCCCGATGGCTGTGCACTGGAATCAGCATCTCTCCTCGCTAGCTGCTCAACTCACTCCAACTAGGTTTGGAAGCTCTCCTCTCTAAATTTAGAATTGCCTAGGGTGCAAATGAGGATTGTGGTCCCCATGGGACCTATTTATAGTGTCCCCCCCCTTAGTTTTTCTTTCCCACCCCTTTTTTCTGCTTTTCCCCCTACCTGGTCGTCCTCTTCTGGTCGAGCGTCAACACTGTTCCTCTGCCACTTCCCCGTCTTCCCGCTCGAGGGGGCATACGCTGGGGCAACTAGCTACACTGGGGCATAAAAAAAAAATTGTATCACGACTTCGACAATTATTTTCTTTGACGCAACGCTACATGTTGCATTGCATCAAAGAGGGGCAAAATGTAGACACCCTAAAATGACCAAGTCGTCACACTGCTCACTTCTCGTCATTTCTTCCTAATCACCTGCATTTCCCACATTAATTAAATAATCTAATTATTTAATTAATTTCATCAAATTCTTCCAAGACTTCAAATTTTAACATTAATTAAATAAATCTCCTTTATTTAATTAATTTCATCAAAATTCTTCTAAATCTCCTAAATTCGACATTAATTAAATAAATTCTCTATATTTAATTAATTAAATCAAATTCCTCTATTATTCTTCCATAATTAAACAATTTTAATTATTTAATTATCCTCTTTCTAAAAATCAAGTCCACATTAATTAAATATATCCCAATTATTTAATTAATTCAACAAATTCCCTCTTATCTAAAATTAAATAATTCTTAATTATTTAATTAAATCAAAATTGTTCTTCCAAAATCATACACAACAATTAAATAAATTTATTTATTTAATTTGCTTTCAAATCTTCTAAATTAAATAATTCTAATTATTTAATTATTTCTTCCAAAATATCTTCTCTAAATTTAAATAAATCAATTATTTATTTAAGTTACTTTTTCTTTTAATTTGGGTTATCTCTAAAATAATTCAAGCTTTCTATATTTAATAAAGCAAAATATCTTCTTTTCTCATGCAAATCTCTTCTTCTTGTTTTAAATCACTTAACTGACTATTACATTCTGTTAATTGCTTTAACTTATTCTTCTATTCTTGATAACTCCTCTCATGCAAAAGAAAGCAAGACACATGTCTTCTTCTCATTCGTTGCACATTCCTCAACTGTTCTCCTTCATTGATTCTTCTGAATTATCTGGACCGTTGATCGATCTTTGATGAAACCTATATAAACCCCCCTCATCTCCTTCATTGAGTCTCTCTCTTCGATCGTATTCTTAGGCATACTTAATAGAGCTTTGAGCATACAAAACGCGTCGATTGAGCACTCTCACGATCTTTTGACATTGATCTCTTGAGCACACTACTTGCTTGTTGCAGCTATGGCTTCACAACTTCATTGAGCAATCCACATTCAATCCAAAGGAAACAATACAGATTTCGGTAAAAGTCTTTATTTCATTGATTATTTGTCATGGCTTTTATTTAAATTCGTTTTCTTTATGTTATTGGGTTCTTTGATTTTATTTAGTTTAGATTTAATTGATTTTTCCTCATACACAATTTGCACAATCATTATACCCAAATTTCTCTTCTTCTCTCTATTTCTAGTATCCTCCATTATTGTGTGTTGAAGCTCACATTCAACACAACACATATCAAGAGCCATTCTTCCTTTGTCATCTTCAACAAGCAAGCAAGCAAGGAAAGCTTCTGTGAGATCAAAGAAAGATAGGCAAACAATGGAAAATGATAAGTAAAAGAGATTGTAAGTATATTCACCTGTTTTGGTTTCAATCTTCTTTGCTTTCAACTTCTATTGGTGTTTGGGTTTTGTATATTTTCATTAGTCTGAACTAACCTATTTATCCTCCTATCGTCCTTAGCATTGCCATGAAAAATCTGAAGTATTCTACCTACAATGGGGCATGTTATTCCTACGCGACATAGTCCTTGGAGATCACATCCTTGGTTCCTTCTACCTGACCATCTGTATCTACTATCACCCATACATCTACATATCCGTGGTGGTTCCTTGTCATCAGTATTGTTTGTTCCATATCTATTCCATGTCATGTCTCTTTTTGTTCCATATCTGATCCATATCGTGTCTTGTTTGATCCATCTCGGTTCCATATCATGTCTTGTCTGATCCATATCGTGTCTTAACTGATCCATATCGGTTCCATATCACGTCTCATTCAATCCATATCTTAGGTCCATTAGGGTTCTTCCCAAACTACGTCGCCTCTGAGCTATCACGTAGGCAAGGCCATTATCAATGCACCCCCGAGGCGCCGCTGTCTAGTCAGTCCCATATATGGTCTTTCTATCTATCTCAGTCCATACCACTTCTACAGATCCACCATCACCTAGGTCTTTGGTCAATCAGGGTTCACCCCGAACTACGTTGCCTCTGCGTCGTCATGTAGGCAAGGCCATTTAGCAATGAGCCCCCGAGGCACTAGGTCAGTCCCTTAGGGTCTATCTCTCCACATCTGTCGTCATCTCACCCATAATAAGTCGATCCTGATCTAAACTGGGGGCAACTCCTTGACCTAGTTGAGGATTTGGGTTCTTGAATGCCATCGTTCTGAAAGGAGATACCAATAAAGGATTGCAATACTTTCACTAGACACCTAGAACAAAGTTCTCAACACATAACATCAACCTGTCAAAAAACAAAAACAAAGCAGAGCATCATATCGAAACACTCAAAACAATTCTATCTCAATTATGGCAAAAAGACACATCTAATGCAAGAATGTTTTATCAACAGGTTAACTTACAAAGTCTTGAATTTTTGTTAATTATGTCTTCCTATGCTACTCAAGGATGCCAACAGCTAGAGATGCTATGATGGGGACATAATTTTTCTTTATCTGCTGCTTGTGGATCAAACTTTAGTAATGTGACGACTTTTGTCTAACGACATGATCGGCAAAAGATCATCGAGGACTCTGAGGTCTAAACATGAAAAGAGGCAATCCTTGTCTGCTTAAATGCAAGACGTACTCAGGTCATCTAGATTCAACTTTGGCTAGATGCTTGTATCAACTTGCTATATCAAAATCTAGGTAAGCGATACTCAGGTCATCTCGGTCTAACTATACCTAGATGCTTGTATTCTCTTACCACATTTCAAAAAATAAAAAATACCAAAAAAGAGCCCAATGATGAAAGCGCTTCAAAATACTTACTATATCAAGGTGACAAATATCCATATCCATACCATATCCAACTGCATTTCATATCCATTTCCATATCCATACCATATCCAATTGCAAGTCTATCCTTAATCCATGCCAATCAAGTCAAGTCAATCTTGTCAAATGATCCGATCACAATTAGTGGTCTTGATCCTTGTCCGGTCATAAACCATATCAATCAGTCATAACTATCCTTCATGTTGCTCTAGGGATACATCACTCCCCGCCATGACAACACTGTCGTATATCGTTATCATATGTCTTAGACAGGATGTTGCATTGTCGAAACCAGACCCGGAGTCTTATATGACATATCTCATTCCTGAAACCAGACGTCATCGACCTATATCGTTGGTTTACTGCTCGACAGGGGCAATACCTTGGTTGTTCCTATATCATTTGGGCATACTTGCTTACTTGCTTGTGTGTGTTATCATTTTTATCTTGCATTCCATATCATTCATCCATTTCTTCTGCATCCAACCATTTCATCTCCTATCAACCTATCTCATCATGAGATTGTCCGTCTCACGCCTTCTGCCTTCTCCCCGTCCAATCTTCTGAGGGGGCATCCTATCATCATAACCTGTACCAGGGGCAAACTGGAGGATGTATCATTATCAGACTATTTATTCTTTGAAACAACATGATAAAACACATTGCTTCAAAGAGGGGCAAAATGTATACACCTAAAATTGGCTCGGGTTGAATTAAGTAAATATTTTAATATTTATCTTAATTCTTATTTTCTTCTGTCAATTAAATAAATATTATAAGTTTATTTGATTGATTCATTATCCTACAATTAAAAAAAATTATTTTATTTAATTAAATTCCCTCAATTTTTCTAATGTCTCAGTCTTAAAATCCACCTCATCAATCCATCTCATCAATCCACCTCATCTCTTCCACCTCACCATATTGCACATGTAATTAAATATTCTTAACATTTAATTAGCTAATATCCTCAATTATCCAAAATTGAATATTTAATTCAATGTTCCCCACTAGCCTTCACCTATTGAATATGTAATTCAATGTTCCCCACTAGCCTTCACCAATTGAATATCTAATTCAATGTTCCCCACTAGCTTTCACCAATTGAATATTTAATTCAATATTCCCCACTATCCTCCACCAATTGAATTCTTAATTCAATTGTTCCCCACTATCCTCCACTCTTCCCAAAAATAAATTTTTAACTCATCCACTATCCTCCACTCTTCCCAAAAAATGAATTTTTAATTCATCCACTATGAATAAAAGATTCACTTTTATTCCTAGCCATTGATCTCATCTGTTGATCCTCACCCTCCATTCCTTTTTTAGAAAATCTATAAATAGAACCCTCTTCTAAGCCATTGAAGAGGAACTTCATTTGCACAATCATTATACCCATATTTCTCTTCTTCTCTCTATTTCTAGTATCCTCCATTATTGTGTGTTGAAGCTCACATTCAACACAACACATATCAAGAGCCATTCTTCCTTTGTCATTTTCAACAAGCAAGGAAGCAAAGAAAACTTCTAAGGGCTGCACAATCAAGATCAAAGAAAGATAGGCAAACAATGGAAAATGATAGGTAAAAGAGATTGTACGTATTCTTACTTGTGTTGGTTTAATCTTCTTTGCTTTCAACTTCTATTGGTGTTTGGGTTTTGTATGTTTTCATTAGTTCGAACTAACCTATTTACCCCCCTCACACTCATAAGCATATGATTTTGACTATCTTATTCAAGACAACATACTCTTTGCATCCTAATATGGTATAATAACAAGGAATTAAGAAATATTTTCAATTAAGCAACTCATAAAGAATATGGATCAGCATACCAATGAGCAACCATAAGAACGTCCTTTTGGAACATAGGGAATTACAAATATCTATGTTACAACAATCAACCTCTTTTCAATATACCAACATGAGATATTTGTAGAGTATTATTTTGGTTATATGATGCACCCAAATTGGGCTAGCAACACCAAATCACAGTATTATCATGCCTTTTGGTCACTAAAATAAAAAAATAAGCACAAAGATGTTTCACAAGAGTTGGACAACATAGAATGCAATAATTACAAAACCACTAAAAAAGATGCATTGAAATAGCCAAAAAAATATGGTTTCATTTATGTAAAATGGGATTGCTAGGGAAACCCATAGAAGGTGTTTTTATACATTTATTTCAATCCGCATATAGTCCTCTACAAGAATATTAAAACTTAAGCATATACACTCAAAATAAAATCATTTTACAAGCTCTAACACAAATCCTTCATGAGTTTAATGGCCATAAATGCCAAGCTAAAATGAGTGTAGAGACCATTTAGACTCACAAGGTATGGGGGTGTCCCATGCTAAAATTATCTTATAAATATTAATGCAATTTCCCCTTGGTCACTTGCAAAATTAGATAGAGTTGTTTGTGAAACTATGAGACATGATCCTTAGTGTTGTACGAATGGCACATGATCCAAAGGGTTGTGTAAGATTTATAGGGTGTCTTTTGAGTTGCACAAAATGATTCCTATCACTATGTGAATTATGCATGGTGCAAGGAACCATGAACTTTGTGTTGGATCAAGTGGCATTGTTTAGGTGGCACATGATGCAAGGATTTATGCACGAGGTTGTACATTGCTATGAGAGTGACTAAGGCTAACATGCAAGATTGTGCAATAGCATGCAGATCATGATGTGAATAAAAATACTTGTTGTCCATTTATCCATTTAACTAATCTTTCTTTCTCTATTTTCTCGAGCATGTCTAGTTTTGAGAGACTAAAACTTTCAACCCAAAACTCAAATTCTCTTATCATTAATTGGGATGGATTCTTTGACAATTAAACTTTGAAATCTAGAGGCATACAAAAATGATCTACACTGCACCTATCCATATTACATAATGATCAACAAAAATGATTTGTATTAATCAAATATCCATATCAACATACATCAAAATCTGTTGATATAAGTATAACATATATACAAAATAGACATATAGGCTTACAAGAATGCCATATAGGCATACAATGTCAACTATATGCAATACAAAATATATGTACACAAATGCCATATAGGCATACAACAAAGGAACACAATAAAAAGTCATTCCCCTCTATCCGCTAGAGAGAATAGATCACAGGCAACCTTTTATCTTCGAGGGGATGGAAACGCATATGAGGGTGGTCTACTATGAACCTAAGGGATGCTCCTCCTATTTAATTGTTCATGGATCTATAGTTGTTACAATAAAAAGTATGGACATTAATATATAGAAATTACATTATAAAAAATGAAACATTTAACAAACTAATCACTTACCACTATCAGAAAATCTGTCTCCTCATTTTCCTCAGTACCAGGATTAGGATGTGGAGATGTCATGTCCTATAGAAACCATACAGATAGAAATTAAACTTCAAATCAATAATCATTTGATTTTTCAAAAATACACACTATAACAATGAATGTAATATGAAATTTACTAATCTTCCTCATACCCTCATCAAAGGCATGGAGCTATGAATTGCAGAGGACACATCATGCTCCATTGCCCTATGAACTTCAGGAGGTGTCTCCGCATCCTGTATCTTTTGAAAATAAAACAACATTGTTAGAATACATTAAGGTCATGACTCAAGATTCTAGTAACACCTCTTTGTAGCACAGAATGTCTCTGTTTTGACTCTATCCAAAAATTTAGTGCCTATAACAGTCCTAAGTTTGTCCCAAACAACAGTTCATCCTACACAACTCCCTTTATGACAATGCCTCCAATGATTATATGGCAATCATAGCTCATAAATGACAAAAAATCTCCTTCACCAACTTGGTCATGCATTCTTGTACTATCATAATCTAGTCATTTTAACATAATTTTTAGAAGTTGCGTGATTGCTTCAAGGGTGCTTACTATTGTAACAATCAAGGACTATCATTTTCATGAGAAATTACATTAGTAATAGTAGTGAGGGATACCATGACAATAAAGTGGGTTATGGATGTTGTCATCATGATAGAATCCTAGGGTTTATTATTTTGTTATTCAAATATTGAAGATTCCATGTTGAAACCCTAGGGTATTCTTTGAGATTATTATCCATTTTGAAAATGTTGTCATATGCATGTGTGTGACTATCAAGGTGGTGTAAATTTGAGTATTTTCTATATGGAATATGGATTAGAGCATTTGGTTGAAGTTTTTAGGCTGTCCTAGCAATCTTGTTAGTGTAAAGAAGTACCAATATATCATCCAAGATTGCAAACATGCCACATACATGATGGACTATACCACTACTAAGAAGATTTTCCTTCAAGTCTTCCATATGGAAAATCGGTTACCATATGACTGTTATGCCCAACAGTACAGTCATTAGTGACTGTCCATATTATGCTAGGGTCATATTTTAGGTTGCTAGGCAATTTTTGAAGGACTGTCTTGATGTTATTAAAGTTACAAAGTGTGGTCATCAGTACAAACATGGTTATAAGCCTTTGAAATTGTCATTTCTCAATGTTGATCAGTTATTTATGACTTATAAATAGCACAATCATGTTTTCAAATTAAAAATCATATGCTATAGATCTAGGGGATTGTCATCATGGGGGTTTTAGTATCTTCATGGGATTTATTATTGATCCAATGCTTGAGAATTTTCCCTATAAGACCTAACGTGCATGTTTCTTTCTATGACAATGGAAGAGGGTTTGCCATTTAGCAAGAACACAGATCATTCATTTTACAAAAGGACTATTACAAAAGAGTTATCCAACCACCTTGTGATAGTCATGTTACTAATTAGTTATAGCAGTCATAGCATAGAAAATGGTCCAAGGCCTTCTCATTGAGTTGAAGAAGCTATCCTTGTGCAAACTTTAAAGGTGCTACCATGCAAATGTTGCATAAGATTGTCATAGATAGGACTATCATAAAAATGGTTATACATTTGTTTGATCTCATGTTTTTCTAGATTATTATCATTTATTGTTTAGGGATTTTTCATACACCTAACTCATGGTCCTCTCATCACAAGAATAGTCTTGATAGCCAAATTAGTATGCAAAATACCATGTAGACCGCCCTAGAAGACTGTCACAAATAAATCAACAATAGGACTATCATAAGTTTAGAGGCATCCATGGCATCATTTACATCTTCTTGTCATGGCATTCCATGAGACCACATTTCTTTGAGGCATTTTTTTAAATAACTATATTGTAATTGAAATTTATCATCTATCAACATCTAGTTATTAGTTATGCAATGTCTAGTAATGCTTTGAGTTTGAAAGATGTGCAATGCAATGTAATCAATGATATGAATATAAAATACAAAAATCTAGTAAGTACAATTCATTAGTTAAATTGTTTATTTTATTACTTGAGTGAAGCTTTGAACTCCACCACCACTGGCAGGTGTTGCCATGAAATCTCCAAGGTTAACCTATTCAACATCTAAAATCAGATATTAGAATACCATTCATATAACAATGCTAATCACATGTAATATTTATAATTGTTTACTAGTTACATACCCTGGCAGTAGATGTCGTAGTGTAATATGCAGGTGGAGAATCACTAAAAACGACATCAATGCCATGACCCTAAAATTTCATCAAAATCATCAAACTAAATTAGTTAATCTTGCATTTCAAAAATATAATTTAATAAATTAAATTCAATGAACTTGCTAACGTTTACCTGAGTATCAAGGCTGAAATTCTCACTCAGGACGGCATCTATCATCACCATCTACTTAGCTACAGATGTAGCCTGCACACCTGCATCTCGACTATCCATGGGGTCATAACCACAGGCTGACCCACAAGCCTGATAAGTATGGGGTGGAACCCTACTCCTTGAACTCTCCCCTGGCCCACACTATGCTGGAGGACTGGCATGCTCTATGATGCTCTAGGTTAAGGCACTAATGGACTAAAGTGTCTTGACCTCAACACTCTCCTTCAGAACAGAAGGGATAGACACATGCTCATGGGATGGTCTGGCAATTGCTCATCTCGCTGGCCACTATGGGTCAACACATGCCCCTGGTCTATCCTGTGCTGAGCCCCAACCTCTACCTTGGAACTCCCATATATCAAAATAGTTTAGCACTTTATTTTTGACAAACTTGTAGTAGAGTTTCCTCAAAAAATATTGCGGGACCTCATTATTATTGCATGGACGATGGTCAAAAACCATCCACCACCTTTGCCCAAAATTGTCCCTTATCGCTTGGTTGTTGCACCAATGGATAGGGAACCTCTTGCATGTAAGGGGTAGAGGTTGATTTGTTCGTGGGTCTATGAAAATGGAACACAAGTCCAATTTTGTAATTTATTCCTCCTTAACTTATTCATATGATAACTTGTCTGCATAGAACTCTCTAAATTCTCTCCTCTTTTCTGACCAACTAGAGATTTGCTTGCTAATTGAATCTACATTTGATAACATAGATTCAAGAGATTGGGCAAGCGCAGATCTATGCAAGGTTGAAGTTGCAGGTTCTTTCAACCTTCCAATTATGTCCTCAATTTGTTTTTTATTGTTTTCAATTTGCCCAATTATATTTTCTTGTGTTCCAGGGGCATATTGAGGAATGAATGGATGTGTTTGTTGTTGGGGTTGTTCTTCAGTAGGTATTTGTTGTTCAGGTGATGGAGGATTTTGTGGATTTTTAGGAGGAGGAGGAGGTGCATTATCAATTCCTATAAATTAAAGAAATTTACATCAAAAAACTAGTTAAACCTAGCTATTTAGTAATAAATTCACACAAGAAAACAAATAGAACTTACTCCTTTAGCCTCCCCGACGTCGTGGAGGCATTTTGATGATAAATTGGTGACAAATTGTTGATGATATGCCCTTTGATAATGCGAGCATGCTCTCCTTTTTCTCCAAGCTATGGGTTTGTTGTGAAATATAATGAAATAATGAAATGAAACGTAGGTTTTTTAAAATAGCAGAGCATAATGTGCTCGCATTATAACATGAGCACGTTATGGCTTGGTGTTGTTGAGCCTTAGGCTCGACATCACCAAGCCATAGCGCGAGCGCGTTATAACACGCTTGCATTATGGATTAATTTTTTTTTTCAAAAACGTTAGCCACTTTTGGCCCCCAACTTTTTGCACCCGCCTGAACCATTTTGTCTTGGTTTTTGAATATAAGATCTAAATGTAATTTCAAATTCTAAGTTTCAAGCTCAATAAAAGAACTAAATCATAGAACCACCATTGGTACAAATCAAAGACTAGGTAACTAATGTCATATCATGAGCACAAAAGTGAAGTTTCCAGCATTATATTTCACACAAAATTTACACATAGACTCTCTAATGTCTTTTTATTAATGTCATGACTAGTCTAGAGCCAACCATAAACTTAGCCTCACCCCATAAAGCTTTCTTTGTCAGCACAACAAGGAATGTGGCCTCCTCATGGCCCTTTTTTTAATACAAAAATGCACATTCAAACTATCTACTTTTCTTATCAAACATAAATATTCCTATCACTTTTGTTACAATGGCTAGTAGGGATGTGTATGCCCATCAAAGTATGCAAAAGAAATAACAAGTTATAATTCAATTGAATTTAACTCATTTAAAGACAACTTGCAACATACCTAATATCAAATATGATTGTATAATAAGGTCCCTCACACCTATGACTCTGTTGTAGGGCATATTGACTATGATCCTTCACAAGTTGCCACTATTACCATAACAAAACCATCTCCTAATTGTGTTCTTACAAAAAGACATGGAACAGTTACCCTATCATAATCTCCACACTCTTCATCATCTTCCAACCTTCCCTTTCTAATATGCTAGACCACCTTGGGAAGATACCTACGCAAATATCAATCTTGGAACTTCACAAAGCCTTCCTTGTCCATAAAGCTATATTGGATCGAGCCTTACAAGAATTCCAAGTTAAAAATAATATAGATTCTATGCAATTCTAAGCTCTTGTGATTCACCTGTCATCCACTTCCAAACATTCCTTTAGCCAACAAGACATGCCTTCCATCGATCTTTCTCATAATGAAGCCCTTCATATAGAGGTCATAATTTCTAAGCACAACGTTAAGCATGTCCTCTTGGATAATGAATCTAGATTGAATTTATGTACCTTGAAGTTAATAAAATAATTGGGATACTCTACGACTAAGTCGAAGCCACGTGTCATTACCATCAAAGAATGCAATAAAGCTAAGCATGAATTTGAAGGAACCATGTCTTCCCATACAAGTTGGATTGGTCTTACAACCAACCACATGTCATGTTGTGGATCTTGACTTATCATATAATATCCTACTTAGAAACCCATGGATTCATGCTATGCAGGTCATTCCTTCTACCTATCATCAATGCATAAAATTTCCCTACAATGGTATAGAAGTTACTATTCAAGCTAATCCCTGCCCTTTTTCATATTCTCAAGCAATTGAAGTAGTTTATCATAAAGGTAACTTTTGTCCTACTAATGATATATTCGCTAATGATAGTCACATTTACCACATCTTATATCCATCCTAATGACCTTAATTCCACTGCATCATCTTCCCAAGCTCCTAAGGTCAAAATTCTTGACAAAGGTTGTGGTGAATATGAACTACATAATGCCTTTCATCTTGAGCCATTATTGATAGATGTACACTTTGATTAATTTGGACTAGGATACATGTCTCTTGGTTTGGAAACTAAGGATCCTCATGTTCCCTCTAAAAGTCATCATGAGCCCTCTAATGTTGTTGAAAGTACCGTTGATGGGACTATCAATACTTCCTTTGAAGACCTTGATATTTTATACCTCTTTCAAGATAATGTCATCCTCACCATTGCATCTCCCTCGCCATCTCCCAATTCCATCTCTTGGGACCAACAAAATCTACTATACCAAAATGATGAAACAAATATTGAGCTCCTGAGTCTTGCAAATATTAATGCCAAAGATAAACAAACTACACAAGCATTCAACTTCACAAAGAAAAGTCATGTTAAAAAATATCTCAATTTACTTGAAAAGCCCCTAAAATCACAACGGCATTTCCTTGAAGAAAAACAAGTTGACTTGGACATAACTGAAAATCTAAAGAAGCGCCATACATATATGTTGAATAGTGAGATTATTTGTCCCCCATCATCATCCTTCCATGATCACGTTCCTCCACCCCATTTATCCCACCACCACCACCACTCCATTTCCCCCTTACCTCTCACTCCACTTCACTTATTCACACCATTGACGTCCACACATATGATGGTTCTCATTTGCGCAACTGCTTAAACACAGATGAAGCTGTCATGTACTTATAGAGGTGAATGACGGTTGTAGATACCTAAAATTGACTATATCTTATGACATTACATTTCCACATTTTTTTCCTAGGTCCTCTTCCATGACCCCTTCCATCACTCCCATTAGTTAAATAAATTATATTTATTTAACTAATTCCTCTTATCCATTTATCCTCTTTTGCATCAAATTAAATAAATCATATTTATTTAATTCCATTTGTCCTCCATTGGCACCAAATTAAATAAATCTTATTTATTTAATGTCATTTTCCTC
Organism: Cunninghamia lanceolata; assembly: GCA_027924645.1. Classification (NCBI taxonomy): domain Eukaryota; kingdom Viridiplantae; phylum Streptophyta; class Pinopsida; order Cupressales; family Cupressaceae; genus Cunninghamia; species Cunninghamia lanceolata. The sequence continues at coordinate 2,792,846 of BSBN01000463.1, read as the reverse complement.
CATCATCCAATTTAAATAAATTAAATATTTATTTAAATTCCACTTGTGTCTCATGATTTAAATAATTTTATTATTTAAATTACTTATTCCCACTCACATCCCTATTTTTCCTCATTCATTGTGCTTCATAAGCACTTCCTCTCCAAAATAAATAAAAAATCCCATTTATTCCCACTATTCTCCTAATTTTGTCCTCCTGTCATACCCATTTAATGTGTGTCATAAGCACTAAAATTGCCTTTTAATCCTAGCCATCCACATCACACAATTGGCTTTCAATCCTAGCCATTTATTTGATTCCCTATCCTTCTATAAATCAAACTTCATTTTCATTCCAAACCCTCTCTCTCATTGTCTGACTCACTCTCTCTCACTCACTGACTCACTGACTCACTGACTGACTTGCTAAATCACAATCATACAATGCTTGAGCTTGTTATGTTGCAATAGTGAGCAATCAACAATCCTTCGACATCCTGCATTCTTATGCGAGATCGAGAAGAGCCATTGAGATCAATCAAGGCTAGTGTGGATTCAGTTTGCATTTGAGTTTCATTATTTTTTATTTTCATGCTCGTTTGTCCTTCATGGTGCTAGTTAGGGTTTAGTTAGTTTTTTGTTTCAACACTAAATCTAATTTTACTTAACTACATAATGGTGAACCCAATGTGAACATGCAAAAAAATAACATTTTTGGTTGAGTTTTGGTGACTGACTTTTGTGGCAGGCCTCCTAGCTTGAATCTAACCCCGCCATTGAGTTCTCAAGACCCAAAAACCCTAATCCTACAACACCTTCCATCCCTCTTATCCCTCCACCATTGGAAATTTCAACTCCTCATCCTAATCACAAGTCCACTTCATCTACCCTCATTGTCCATCCACTATATTGTTCTTCCACACATGCACTTACAAAGGATTTGATCCAATGGCTACTAGCAAGGAACAACCTATCCTCATGTCAAACACCTATCTTGGCACCTATCAAAGAACCTTAGAATGCCATGCCTATTCCACCAACTCCATCATGTGGTCCACAACCTATTGATCTTATATGTCTAAGTCAAAATCCATCATGCCCTCATGTTGTCTATCACAAAGAACATACCAAGCCTCTTCTAGATCCTTCCACTTCGATTCCAAGTCAAGAGTTATGTCAAGAGCATTATCCTAAGCATAAGGAAACATTAACCTTTCATTCTAATCAAGATCTAAGCCCTTCTAATGATCCCACTCATAACACACTTGGTCCTATTCATGATCAAGCTCCCATCTATGATCAAGATCCTACCTATGAACAAGAAGGCCTTGATGATCCTCTTAGTGAACTCTATGCATTCCATGGTCAAGAGCCTATCACTTCACCTATCCATGAGAAAGTAACCTCCATTGCTCCTATCCACCCCTACCTAGTCCTATCCATGATCTCACATTATTCACTTGTCATGATGGGACACATGCCTCCCAAGCAAATGTAGAAGATCAAACCAATAACTTGGATCTTAATGAGCATAATAATAATCAAGATCTTAATGATCCTTCATCATCATCCACTATCAACCCCATCCCAAGTTCACCTACATGTCCACTTGGTCTTACCACCTTCATCCATGAATGTTCCTCCTTAGGAAAGCAATAACCATTATCCACCACTTCACCTTCTCCATCCAATAATGATCTCAAGTCTAGTGTCCAAACCACACCTAGTCCCATTGTCCATCACATACTCCAAAACATGAACTACCAAGGTAAAGGCCTAAGCCTTCATGAACAAGGTATTTTGGAGCCCATCCATGTCAATGTCCCTCCACGCTCATATGACCTTGGATACACACCCCAAGGTAAACAATCTAAAGATGTTGGTAATTCCTCCATTCCTCCTAAGTCCACCACTTTCCATCACAAATCTTATCATACCACCAAACATACATTGCCATTCCACCTCCATTATCCTACAAATGTCAAAAGAATGTGACCATACACCTTCCACCATCCAATCTACCCCCACTTCTTCCAACTCCTAATATCCCTCCATCCACTTTACAACCACTTCTCCCAACACCATATCCATCCATTTACACATTCCCTCAAATTCCTAATCATGGCCAATCAATGCATACATCGTCTAAACATAAAGCTTCCACCATGTCCATGGGATTCAAAAATAAACATTTAGATGCTTCTACCCATAAAGCCAAAAATCCTAAGGGTCCTCATACCTTAGGATATCAATGCAAAAATTCAAAGAAAAATATAATAGAAAAGCTACCCGAGCCCATACCATCACAAGAAAAGTCCAAAAGCAAAATGGTTTGGGTGCCTAAGAAAAAAGAAAGCAAGTCAAATGAGGCATCCACATCTCAAAAATACCAAACATCCTTTTCCATCCAAAAATCCCACTCCATTCATAAGTTTCAAATTCCTAAAGCCCACAAGCAAAACAAAAATCATAAAAATACTAATTCTATGTGGGTACCTAAAGCACTTCGCCAACCATCTCCTAAGCAAACATCTCCATTACATCCTACACCACCTCCAAATCAAAATCTTCAATGTTTATCATGGTGTGTGAAACCATTGGTCATGGTTCCCTTCCATTCCACAACATTTCCACATACCTCCATCTCGCCATCTTTCAACTATTATCCTACATATTTCACCCATCCCCTTCCTATGGTCAATGCTTTTGGATAAGTCTTTCATCCACCCCTTTACATAAGTCCTACATAATCCACATCATAATCCACTTTCCCCCATCCATTATCCTTCCTTTCATAATCCCTATCATAATCCACCATCTACCTAATCCCACTTCCTCTAGCATGCAATCCCTTACCAACATCTATGAGCATAATGACATTTCACATGGTCTATGTGCAACATTTATCTCTAATGGGACACTATCACTTTTCATGGAACTAGACACTTGAGTCCATCCTATCCATATTTCCTTATCCCATCAAAAAATCAAAATAGTAAAGCGAAATCCCTTCGTTCAACGGTGAAAACCACCCTTGGTGCCGCCTTGGATAAGTATCATGATGAAAACTTGGCAAACAGACGTCATGTGTAGGTTGATCTTCTATGTCACTTACACTTGGGGGCACATTGTATCATCCACACTATCATTTCTATCCTATCATACAATTTCCATATCATATCCTATCTTACCATCTCCTACTTACCATGCTTATACATTACACCAACATACATGCACTTATCATGATGAGTTCATCCCTCTTCCCTTCCTCCTTTTGATCTTGACTAAGATATGGGGGCACAATGTTGAGAAATGTTTTAGATATCTCTTAATATACCTCATTCTTTCCAAACTAAATCCTATCCTTACCCTCTTGTCATTACCCATTTTTCCATTGTTTCCAAACCAATCCATCTTATCATTCCTATTGTAATAATCTTTGTCATGTCAAAACCTAACTAGAATGAGGCATGTTATTTCTATGCGACATAATCTTTGGAGATCACATCCTTCCCCCCTCATGATGCATAATCCATCTATTTATCATGGGCCTTCCATTTCATTTAATATCGCTCATTCATTTATCCAATCCTACCTCCATCCTTACACCTAGACTTGGTTTTCCCTTGTCATTGGTATCTAGCACAAAGGCTACCCAAATTGTCATCCATTGACATCCCAAAACATTTCAAAAATTCCAAAAAAAATCAAAACATTTTCAAAACCCCAAAAAAATCAAAACATTTTCAAAAATCCAAAAAAATCAAAACATTTTAAAAAATACAAAAAAATTAAAAAAATTTCAAAACCCAAAAAAATAAAAGCATTTCCAAAAATCCAAAAAAATCAAATATTCCCAAAAATCTAAAATATTACAACATTCCAAAAATCCAACCAATAAAATCAACCCAAGCATCAACTCATTTCTTCAAATCAATTCTTCCTTTTAAATCATTTCTACAAATCAATTCTTCCAATCAAGTCAATCAATCAGGTCAAAGTATCCAATAGCATCAATGGTCTTGATCCTAATCTTGCTGTCAACCAAATCAATCTATCAATCATCATCATCATCATCATCATTAATGGGATTTATCATTCCCAATCCTAGTGTTCTCAGGATATATCATTCCCATATAAACAACACAATCCTTGCGTTGTTCTCAAGATAAATCATTCCCACATCAACAACGTCATCAATCATCAATCAATCAATCATTGGTTTACAGCTTGACAGGGGCAATACCTTGTTTGTTTTTTAATCATTTGTGAATGCTTGCTTGCTTGCTTGTGTGTGCTATCATTTTTATCTTACAATTGTATCATTCCTAGATAATATTCATATCTTGTATCTAGACAAGGTTGTATTATGCTAGGGCACAAGACACATCGTCACCTTGGTCCTTATACCTTGGTGCATAACGTCTGGTGCTATATCAAACAGCATGGTTGCTCACCTTTATTGTAGCATAACGCATCCTTCCCTTTCTTCTATCCATTCCCTTATCTTTCTCTTTCATTTCAAGAGTATACCCGTGTTTGTCTAACCCACCTATCCTCTCGAGGGGCATCAGTATCCTATCCTTTCATCTTCTATCCATACCTTAACCTCTTTGAAATGATGTTACTCGACATAAATCTCATCATCTCGAATATCATCTCAAAGAGGAGCAAAATGTAGATATCTAAAATTGATTATATTTTATGACATTACATTTCAACATATTGTGTCCTAGGTCCTCTTCCATGACCCCTTCCATCACTCCCATTAGTTAAATAAATTATATTTATTTAACTAATTCCTCATATCCATTTATCCTCTTCTTGCATCAAATTAAATAAATCATATTTATTTAATTCCATTTGTCCTCCATTTGCATCAAATTAAACAAATCTTATTTATTTATGTTGATATGTGCCAGACAATTGAGAGGGGGGGTGAATCAGATGTCTCAAAAACTTAAACACTTTCTACAATTAAGCATCAATCACATATCCACAATTATTATGATTTAACAATGAGTGCATGAAATCATAAACTTAACCACATATACAACATTAAACGCAAGAGACACCAGATTTTACTTGGAAAACCCTAAGGTGGGGAAAAAACTATGGAGAGGATTAGCTCTCAATATATATTGCAATCTTTAAATAATGATGTTCAGGCTTGGTCACTCCACGGGACTAAACATACTGGCTCACTGCCATGAAGAACAACTAGGTCTAGCAGGCTCACTACCTCAACCCTAAACCTAGCAAGATTACAATAAGGGTTGTTAAACCCTACTGGTGGCTTACTGCCAAGCTCACTACCATGATCAACACCTTTTTATGTCTGTGATTGAAGTACAACAATTCCTCTGCTTTGTTTTGCTTCTGCTCTGCTCTGCTCTGCCTCTTCTCTACTCTACCTTTTGGACCTTTCTTATTATCTTTACATCTTCGCTCAAGGACACCTTTTCCATGACTCAACTACAAGTATTTATACACTTCAACAACCTTGGAATGATCATCAAGGTCGGCATTACAATCATCAACCTTTGGAACAATCTCCAAGGTCGACATTACAAACATTTACAAAATAGGTCTTGACCTATTACAACATTATGCAAAGGGGATGAAGTAAAAGTGTACGCGGATCACACCATGCCTTAGCTGGGACTCAAACATAATATTCCACACTTCATCATGCTTCCACAATCTTCAAGAGATCTCCACAATCACTGGGATTAACTAAGTCAGCTAAGATTGGTTGCACGCTACATTATCTGGGAACAATCTTCAAACACAATCTCAATTCCTTACCGCAGACCAAAGTCTAGATAGGAACATGATCAGGAGACATCCACAAGCATGTTATAATCATCAGGAGCAACCACACAACCTTTAACCACTTTACCAATAAGAATCTTCACACTGGAACACATGAACTTCACTGTCTTCAACTTTCATAAAGGAAAGATAGCTTGTGGACCACCAAACCATGAACCATTGCAACTGTAGGCACTTATCATCATCCCAGACTTCCCTCTAGAACCGAAGAGAAAAATACTTTATTACGGAGGAATGCGGAGAAGAATACTTTCTCCCTGTCCCAACTGAACTTACAGAAAAAGTAGGTTTTACTCTGGTGAATGCAACTCTCTCAATTCTTCACACCGGAGGCTCAAACTCAAGATTTAGCATCTTTAGACAATCCTTTAAATAACTTCCAATCTGTAGACCAAGATCTTCATTCAGCAAGAAATACAGAGCAATCTACCAGACTGTTCTTTCAACATACAACTCACTATCTATATACTGCACTTTACTGTAACTCACTTGTTTCTTCCGGAGAGGCTAATTTTCTCAATATCCTCAACATACAAAGCTTCTAAACAAGTAATAGAATAAGATACAGCTGATACCAATGACAACAAAGATATGTTGACATCAATGACAACACCGATTAGGCACATACTTGCAACAATTTAATCTCATTTTCCTCCATCATCCAATTTAAATAAATTAAATATTTATTTAAATGTCACTTGTCTCTCATGATTTAAATAATTTTATTATTTAAATTACTTATTCCCACTCACATCCCTATTTTTATCCTCATTCATTGTGCATTGTAAGCACTTCCTCTCCAAAATAAATAAAAAATCCTATTTATTCCCACTATTCTCCTAATTTTGGCCTCCTGTCATACCCATTTAATGTGCGTCATAAGCACTAAAATTTCCTTTTAATCATAGCCATCCACATCACACAATTAGATTTCAATCCTAGCCATTCATTTGATTCCCTATCCTTCTATAAATCAAACTTCATTTTCATTCCAAACCCTCTCTCTCACTCTCTGACTCACTCTCTCTCTCACTCACTCACTCACTCACTCACTCACTCACTCACTCACTGACTTGCTAAATCACAATCATAAAATGCATGAGCTCTATTATGTTGCAACAGTGAGCAATCAACAATCCTTTGACATCTTGCATTCCTATGCGAGATCAAGAAGAGCCATGGAGATTAATTAAGGCTAGTGTGGATTCAGTTTGCATTTGAGTTTCATTGTTTTTTATTTTCATGCTAGTTTGTCCTTTATGGTGCTAGTTAGGGTTTAGTTAGTTTGTTGTTTCAACACTAAATCTGATTTTCCTTAACTACAACAGTATCCATGGAATCCTTCCTAGTGACATTATTCTTTCCAATTAGTGTCCTCGATCGAGTTATACATGGGCCTATCCATGTTTTGACCACCACCATGATCCTGATCCACTCACTCCTTCACATGGCACACACTTGGATGATCCACCTAATGTCCTACATCCTACAAGGATCCATACTTATCTTATCAAGTATCCACATTGTAAAAAACAAAAAAAATAGTAAAGAGAAAATAATCTGTCTTATGGTGAAAACCACTTTTGTGGCACCTTGGACAAGTACCATGGTGAAAACCTACATGCAGGCACCATGTGTATGTTGTTATATGGAGCCTAATCAGACTCAGAGATTAAATTTACCCCACTTTTATCGACGTGGTTTCCCCCCAAACTATTTAACAGGGTCAAGGGGCAGCGCCCCTTGTGGAGGTTCAGGGGCAGCACCCCCAAGACGGGGTCTAGGGGGTAGTGCCCTTGGTGTACTCCCTATCACGATACAGGCCGAGGTCGAGGGGCAGTGCCCTCATGGGGGCTCAGGGGCAGCGCCCCTGAAACCTCCAATGATTATTATTATTTTATTAAGGCGTCGAGAGTTATTTTTCTATTGGCCAACATAAAAGAACCCTATTTTTGTAACCGACATAAGGCTTGATAAACGTAGCTAAGGGTTAGGGTTTCTGTTGATGTATTGTAGCATTTTGTAGCAATATTGAGTTGCAAGGATTGTTGTTTGTAATTGGTTTGATTTACTGGATAATAATATTGGACTCTCTATTGGTGGATGTAGCCTGAGTTTGGGTGAACCATGTTAAAACTTGTCTCTTGATGTTATTATTTATGTGTATTTTTCATTCCTCTGTTTAATCTTTATTTGCATTTAATTGATATCTTCTGCCAGCTAACCCTAACAGTGTAGTAGCTAGCTCATGTTATCCTTTAGGTCACTAGTTTATTTCTTCCATTCTTCCATCCTAGTCACATGTCATAGTCCTCCATCCCATCCCCCAATCCAATGTAGCTTTATACCTCTCCATCTCATCCATCTCATGTTTCCACCATTGTCCTACACTTGGGGGCAAGTAGACTATCCTATGCTCTGGATATCAGTTCCTTTGGAAGTATATTCCTTATCTCAGGTACATCTTATTGCCTTCCTTATTTTTTGGAAATCATGCACTTCTATATTCAATGTCCTTATCTAGATATGATGATATCCTCTATTCTATCTTAGACCTATGGCTTTCACACCATTAGATAAAAAATCAAGACATCTCAAAAACACAAAAAAACAAAACATCTCAAAAATACAAAAAAAATAAAACATACAAAACCCAAGCAATAAACCATATGCAAGTCAAGTTTTAATCCATTTTCACCCATAATAAATGAGCACTGCCTACATTTGACACTCAAGTAAAATAAACTGCACATCGAACCATCGTGCTTCAATACAAATCACACATTAGACCACTTTTGAGACACCATAATGCCAATGTACCCTTTGCCTACTTATCTAAATTTTCATCTACATTCATGCTTCCAACAAGATATATCGTTCCTCCATTAGGCTTAATCCAATACCCTCACTTTTGGCAAGAGTTATTGTAATGTCCCCTCTTTTGTGACACCAGATGCTAGTTTAGTCTTTTCATAACCGAAGGCTAAAGGTGGAATAAGGGAATTCATTTATTTAATTATTTAATATTACCTGGTGGAAAAAGTAAAAGGTAATATTAAGTGATTAATTAAATATGTTATAAAGTGACCTTAAGTGAAATATTAAAAGGAACTATATAAAGTCACATTATATTATTTGAGCGGGGGATTATGTGAGAACGATATATGGAGTTTTAGAGGCTCATTATTCATTCGACGCTTATTATTTTTCTCATATTCACTTTGGAGAGCTCTTGGAGTTTAAGATTTAGGGTTTATTGATTTCGATGGTGAAACAATTCCACCCTAGTTGGAGTTGGAAAGATTATTCAAATCTTTCACAGGTTTTCACAGGCATTCGATAGTGCAAATTTATGAGGTCTTCTTTGAAGACAAATTTGGAGAAAAACGATTATATTTTGTGGCCTACCAGAGAGATTGGGAAAGGGTGAATATTCATTCCCTTCACGAGCTAGCTTCAGCTGTTGATATTCTAATCGAACCTTTGTTTATTGGCTGCTACAGTGCCATGAATAGTGCCGCTACAGTGCCTTCACTCAAAAAACCATACATATGCAAAGTGTTTGATGAAATGCCTATAAGCTAGAAAGGTCATAATCAAAAAAAATTTGCATCCAAAATTAGTTGGGGATATTTCAGTGGTATCAGAGTAGGAGATCCTGCCAGCCAGTGGGAGTAAAGGCTTCATTTCTTTAGCATAAATTTTTTGATATAGCTTCAGTTTAATGTATGTTTGGGGTGATTTATGAATCCAGAAAGTAGAGAGTATATGACCTATAGAAGAAGACAACAAAGAGATATCCTTGACTCATCATAAGAAGATGAAATGGGTGATAGAGATCCACCACCCGAAGGGAGTACTAGTTATGCACATCCTAAATGACCTTGCTAAAGGGCAACAACATCTGGTTCAATTGCTTACCCAGTTCATCAACAATAACTAGGGAAACCAAAATGGTACAGGTAATAATGGTATAGATAACCATGGTACAGGGGGAACTAATGGTCATAATGGTGATAATGGGAACAATGGGGAGGGTAGCAACACCCACATACCAACACATAACAATACTAGGACAGCAAGTAGGGCTACTCCTAGGCCCCTTATGCCCTAATTCCTTCATGGAAAGCAGGCTGGGAATCAAATACAATAGGGACCTAATGATGGATTATAGATTATTTGCAAGAATATTAGGCCCTTGGGGATGAGTTCCATGCATCCATGTCCCTCCAAGACTTATGTGGCATCAAATACAGAAACATGCCCAGTGATCATAATAGGGGAACACAGAATTAGGATCTTTAGTGAAAAGTTGGAAAACTATCTATTCCTTCCTATGATGGGTCATCTAGATGCACAGCTAGAGCTTGGGTCCAGAAGTTGGAATACATACTTCTAACTTAATCCTATTATGGAGACGGAGGCCATAAAATATACCACGTTAGATTTAGATGGTGAGGACCATGAGTGGTGGTACCACAAGCTAGTTACTTTGGGTCATGCTAGTGTCACATCTTATCTCGACTTCACCCAGAAGTTGATTGACATGTTTGATAAAAAGGACCCAAAGTTACATTTTAGAGAGCTAGCACAGATCAAATAGATAGGGATAGTAGAGGCATACATATCAAAGTTCCAGAGGTTGCTAGTGGTGGTGAATGATGTGTCAGAGTATAGGCTCATAGTCCTTTTTGTGGAGGGTTTATCTAAGCCACTTCATGGATGGATAAAGGCCTTCAAATCTGATTCTCTACAGGATGTGACTTCCAGGGCATGTGACATGGAAAATTCTGCCCCAAAGAGTAAATTCCCTTCCAAACCCTTCATTCCTCAAAAGAACAAGGATAAGAAACCCTTTCAGAGGGATTGGCCTAGGAGTGACAGGTTGGATGATGAGGCTAAGAGAGAATTAAGGACAAAGACTTGTTATGTTTTAGCTACAAGGAATCTTGGGAACCTGGACACAGATGTAAGGGCAAGTGGAAAGTCCATTATATTAAGGTGACCTTCGAGGGTGAGAGTGATGGGGAAGAGGAACATGTATAGGGCAATGAACATAGTGATTCATAGGATGAAACACCTATTGAGGAGATTCAAAGTGGTACTATTGCTACCTTGTCGAGAGCCCCTAGATTTCACTCTTTCAGAGTTAGAGGGGTATTGCAGGGATAGAGAGTTATGGTTTTGGTTCATAGTGGGGCTACCCACAACTTCATAGACTCTACATTGGTCACAAGGAGAGGTATTCCCACAGAGGAGTTTGAGGGGTTTATTGTGATGGTGGATGATGGGTACAATATTACTTGCACACAGAAGATTCCCTGACTGAATGTGACTTTAGGCAACTATACATTAATGGATGACTTCTATGTGGTGGACCTAGGTGACACTAATGCCATCTTAGGGATTCAGTGGTTGCATTCACTTGGTGAGTACATAGAATTTTTAGACTATGGAGCTAAAATTCAGGGTAGGAGATGGTAAACAAGTCATGTTGAGGGCTATGGCCAATGGTACAGCTAGGGTAGTGTCAGCTAAGAGGATGGAGAGGTTATTCAGGCATGGGGATGTTGCTTGGGTAGTGGAGTGCTTGGTTACACCCAAGGACACTATAGGTAATGATCAGCCTTATCATGTGGACATACATGCCTTATTGGGCAAACATGCCAGGGTTTTTGAGGAGATTTCTCCAAGGAGACCACCCGATAGAGGCTTTGAGCACACTATTGAGTTAGAGGAGGGAGCTAAGCCCATCATAACCACTCTGTACCTTCATTTGAAGAAATTCAAGGATGAAATAAAGAGAATGATTAAGCAGCTACTTGACATCAGCCACATTAGACCTAGCTCTAGCCCCTTTGCTTCTTCTATAGTCTTGGTCAAGAAGAAGGATGGGACGATGCTCATGTGCATAGAAGACGATGCGCATGTGCATAGAATACTGTGCACTGAATAAGAAGACTATAAAAAATAGATATCCAATACCCAGGATTGATGAACTTCTAGATGAGTTACATGGAGCAGTATACTTCTCAAAGATTGATCTTCGATCAGGATAGCACCAGATCAAGGTCTAGGAACAGGATATACATAAAACAACTTTCAGGTGCCATTATGGGCACTATGAGTTCTTAGTCATGCCCTTTGGGTTGACTAATGCACCTACTACTTTTCAGTCCTACATGAATCATATGTTTAATAAGTAGTTGCGTAAGTATTTATTGGTGTTTTTCGATGATCTCATTTACAGTAAGACATGGGATGATCACTTGAGGTAGTTGGATGAGGTATTGAGCATCATGGGTGAGAAGTCATTGTATGTTAAGGCTTCAAAGTACATTTTTAGGCTACAGGAGATCTTATACTTGGGCCATGTGATCAGTGCACAGGGTGTACAGGTTCATCAGGAGGAGATCCAAGCAATTATTGATTGGCCACCTACTAAGTCACTCACTAAGTTGCAGGGATTCTATGGCTTGTACAGTTATTACAGGCACTTTGTCAGGGGATTTTCTCAGTTGGGTGCTCCTTTGACAAACCTTATGAAAAAGGGGGCTTTCAATTGGTCAGAGGATAGTCAGAGAGCTTTTGATAAGCTCAAGGAGGTCATGAGCAGTTGTTCTGTGTTGGCACTTCCAGACTTCATGCAGCCCTTTGTTTTGGAGTGTGATGCATCAGGAGAGGGTATAGGCATAGTACTGATGCAGAAGAGACACTCGATTTCTTTTGAGAGTCGTAAGTTGAGAGGGTCTGAGAGATTATATTCTATATATGATAAGGAGATGCTCGCTATTATGCACACATTGTAAAAGTTTAGGTAGTATCTAGTGGGTGTGCGGTTTGTGGTGAGGACTGACCTCAATACCCTTAACTATTTCTTGAAGCAGAAGGACTTGAATGAAAGACAACATAAGTGTGTCAGAAAAATATAGGCTTACGATTTTGACATCAAGTATGTGAAGGGAAAGAAAAATGTTGTTGCAGATGCCCTTTCTAAGAAACTAGCTGTGTGTTTACTTACAGAGATTTCTTCAGATTGCAAATCTCATCTTTTGTTGGAGTACTCCAAGAATTAGTTTGCTTGTGAATTGATGGATGGGCAGATCCAAGATGATCGTTATAGAATAGTCGATGATATCATCTACTACAAGGGCAAAATCTACCTTGTGCCAGAATCCAAACTCAAAGAAAAGATTATGAGGGCTTCACATGACACTCCCATAGCAGGACATTAGGGGTGTTGACTTTTTCCCAGACTGGATGCTTATTCCCAGATTTCCCTACAAGGTAGCCATCAGTGATCAACAGGATCTCTGGGCCAGGGGGTCAACAGTATAGGAGATAGACTCTATATTTTATCTCCTCTTCTTCTTCAGGCTCTGCAAGACCTAGGGGGTATTCCCTACTCAACATCCATGAGGATATGCATACAAGGCTGGGATGCTGACAGAAAGCAGATAGTCCTCTTGTAAGTAGACCAAAACTGAAAGATAAGAGCAAAGGGGCTAGCTTTGGGCCTATTTGCAGTTGTAGACAGAGGACTGAGGTTCCTAAAACTAACTCTAATGTCCTAATGTTGGTTTTAGATTTTGCTTTGAAGTTTAAGTGTGGATGCAAAGTTGGATATGGTTATAACACAAAACAAAGCATGATTGGTGCCTATCCAGGGCCTGGAGTCAGTAGACATACACCTGTGAATGATCAGCATGAACAACTAAAACTGGATTTCAAGGGGATATGTGTGATACCTGCCTTACAGGCATCTCCCAATACAAAGTGTTAGGTTATCTCTACTTATGGTATCCCTACTGCAGTATATCCCTCCCAATGTTCAACCTGAAAACAGTTTAATCTACCCCTCGAGTAGAAGTTAGAAGATCAGACAGTCAACATAGGAATTCTATGCTCTAGAATCTAAACATTACCAAACATCCAGATTCAGAAGAAGAATACATGCAATACTGGAGACAGAATTAATACAACACATGCCAAACAGCATTTCTCATATAAGTTTAATCATGAAATCAGTGGGTTCATGCCAAAAACAAACAACAAGAGATACATAAACTCACAAGTAAGCTGTACAGAGCAACCAGATCAGCTTGTTATGCATTACAGAGCCAAAATCATCAACTTTTTCAACAACCTTTGAAATGAGCAAGACCACTTGCTTATAACAGCCAGGTAGGTGCTCAGCAATTAATTACAATGTTGACCAAAATTTCGCCAGATACACAGTATCAGGAAAATGGCGCTCAAACACAACCAGATTGGCGCCCAAACTTGAATGCAGCAGGTAGGGGAGGAGACAGGAAGATTTCTCGAGCCCTGCGCCACCATCCGCTGATGTACATCTTCAGTCAGGTACAAGATCGACCCACGCCATCGCCCATACCTCTGCAACAATCGCCATTAATGGCGCACCAACCCGCGGCCTTGGGAAGATCATCAAACAGACTATCGCAAGCATTTCCCGCTGAGATTCATCATCATGATGTTTTGAATATGCAGGATAACATTATCCCACATGCACCCCACAGCAACCTCAATAACACTTTATATACTAGGTCATGAGCATATATCATGTCGGTGCTTTTGCTCCTGACGACACTAGTATATAACCTCATCATCATCATCCTCCAGCAGCATGATATCCTGTTGTTCGAAATATCACCCTGACGTCATCATGATATTTGAAATATAACCTTCATGATAATCGGCACAACCTGATCCATCGGAGGAACATCCTCCTGCTGAGCTTATAACAAAAGTCTGGCCGATGAACGTCCTGATGACGTCATCATCATATCCTGCTGACGTCATCATCATATCTGCCTACTGCGCACCTCCTCATATCCGGATGACGTCATCATCATGTTTGCAAATATCAGGAGGTCTCTTTAAGATGATCAGTTACTAGAAATATGACCCCCGCGGACCTTGATGACGTCATCATCATATTAACATCATCATGATATTCGGAAGACAACCGGATATTTGGAAATATCCTCCTGACGTTCAAACATCAGGTTGCACTGTAGCTCCATTATAAGATCGGGGCGATAACTGAATATGATGATGCTTGAGAAGATCACCCCCAGTAGATAATGCGCGAAGCCAGCAGGCGGATATCTCCTTGATATTAGCATCATCATGATGCTCGAGTAAACATATATCCGGGTGATATGAAAATATCACCCCTTCCTTCGGAATATCATGATGCAGATAGGCAGAAAGAAAAATATCACCCTGATATACGGATGACGTCAGCATCATCAGGATGAGAAACAAAGAACAAGAAGTGATACAACATCATCAGGATGATATTGACTAAGATCATCCTGACGTTCAAAATATGATGACCCTAGTGAATATCGGGTCGCACTTAGAACTCTTCAACAACATCATCAGGATGATCATAACCAAGATCACCCGATGATAAAAATATCACCCCGGCGAAAAATCATGAAGGCAGAAAATATGATGACCTCCACAAGCAGCAGGATGATAACTGGAAATATCATGATGATGACGACCCTTAGGAAAAAACAAGTCAGGTCGACAACTTAGAGAATAACCCCTTCAAGATACCGGTGCAACATCGTCATCATGTTTGAGCAAGGTGATATTCGGAAGATCACCGGATACTTGGAAAATCACCCCCGCAAGCAACTGAGGGCGCACTGTAGCTCGCCAGTATCATCAGGATAATAAGCAAACATCACCCGACAGTTGAAATATGATGATGACGATGAGAAAAACAAGTCGACGAAGAACATGCTGATGAAGATCATCATCGAAGACAAGATGATGATGACGACCTCCTCCTCAGAAAAATATGATGCTGCAGCTGAAAAACGCTGAGGAGGTCCAACACTTTAGAAAAATTTGGCAAGAAGATGAAGGCTTCAGATGAAGAAACCTCCTGATCATGACAAATCAACCCCAGGTCAAAATAAGTGCTAACAAGGGGTACTTCAAAACATACTGATAGGTTAGAGAGAGGTTCTCTTGGAAGGGCCTCAAGAGTGATGTATTACATGGTATGTCAGGGAATGTGTGACTTGTTAGCAGAACAAGTCTGAGTATACCCATCCTGTAGGGTTGCTCCAACCATTACCCATTCCTAAGAAGAAGTGGGAGAGCATATCCATGGATTTCATCATGGGTTTACCCAAGGTGCACAGTAGAGATTGTATTTATGTGGTGGTAGATCGATTGACTAAATTAACTCACTTCTTTGCTATCTCTTCAAAGTATAGGACACCCCAAGTGGCAGAATTATTTTTCAGGGAGGTTTTCAGACTCCATGGGTTGCCAAAGACAATAGTCAATGACATGGATGACTGGCTCCTTAGTGCATTTTGGTAGGAGTTGTTTTGGTTAGTAGGCATTGAGTTGACTCTAAGTATGAGTTATAACCCTCAGACAGATGGCCAAACAGAAATAATGAATAAATGGATTGAGGGGTACTTGCGTAATTATGTCTCAGAGTAGAAGATAACGTGGATTAGGTGGTTGTATCTAGGAGAGCACTGTTATAACACCACTTTCCACATGTCCATTAGTATGACACCTTTTTGTGCATTGTATGGTTACGATGCACCATCATTTATGGATTTGGATTTTGGGGATAGTAGGGCTCCCAAAGCCAAGGATTGGATTCAGGAGAGCTAGGATATCTTGAAGGCTCTCAAGGAGAACTTACAAGTGGCACAAAATTAGTAGAAGACTTATGTTGATAGGCATAAGGTGGAGAGCAGCTTTGAGGTAGGAGACTTGATTTTTCTACGTTTACAACCCTACAGACAGTCTTTGCTGAAGAAGAGTGGGGTAGAAAAATTGAAGCCATGGTTTTATGGCCCTTACAAGATTATTAGATGAGTGGGGGAAGTAGCATATGAGTTGGAGTTGCCTAAGAATAGCAAAATTCACAACGTGTTTCACATTTCATGCCTCAAGAAGACACTTGGACAATAGGTTACTTCATCTTCAAATTTGCCTCCATTGGATGCAGAGGGACACTTAGTGCTGGTTCTTGAGGAGGTGATTGATACCCGAGAGAGGAGGTTGAGGAGTAGGGTGATTAAAAATATTTGATCAGATGGAGAGACTTGCCAGCTGAGGATGCAACCTAGGAAGGAGATTAGATACTGCAGCATCCCAATTTGCAATTGCTTGAGGGCAAGCAATCTCAGGAAGGGAGGACTTTAATGTCCCCTCTTTTGTGATCACAAGATGCTAGTTTAGACTTTTCATTCCCAAAGGCTAAAGGCGGAATAAGGGAATTGATTTAAATAATTATTTAATATTACCTAGTAGAAAAAGAAAAAAGTAAAAGGTAATATTAAGTGATTAATTAAATATGTTATAAAGTGACCTTAAGTGAAATATTAAAAGGAACTATATAAAGTCACTTTATATTATTTGAGCAGGGGATTATGTGAGAAAGATATATGGAGTTTTGGAGGCTCATTATTCATTCGACGCTTATTATTTTTCTCGTATTCACTTTAGAGAGTTCTTGGAGTTCAAGGTTTAGGGTTTACTAGTTTCAGTGGTTAAACAATTCCACCCTAGCTAGAGTTGGAAAGATTATTCAAATCTTTCATAGGTTTTCACAGGTGTTTGATATTGCAAATTTATGAGGTCTTCTTCAAAGACAAATTTGGAGAAAAATGATTATACTTTGTGGCCTATCGGAGAGATTGGGAAAGGGTGAATATTCATTGCCTTCACGAGCTAGCTTCATCCATTGATATTTTGATCGAACCTTTGTTTACTTGTTGCTACAGTGCCATGAATAGTGCGGCTACCATGCCATGAATAGTGACTTTCTACAGTGACCACATGAATAGTGCTACTACAGTGCCGTGAATAGTGACTTGCTACAGTGATGTGAATAGTGTTGCTATAGTGTCGTGAATAGTGACTTGCTACAGTGATGGGAATAGTACTTCTACAGTGATGTGAAGACTTTCAGGCTATGTGGAGCATCTACAGACCTCTACAACCACACTTTCAACCGCATCACATCTACTTGGTGTGTCGTGTCATACAAAGGTGCATTCTCATATTTACTTTGTGTTATTTGGGATGCAAAGGGATGCAATGTAATATTTTTTATGCAAGGATTTGTCATGATATATTTGTTGTTGTAAAATCTAGAAGTGACTGTGTTGTAAATAACAGTGATAAGGAATTAGAAATCAAAAATATATGCTTAGTTTATTGGTGCATTGATTTGAATGTTCATGAGCAATTGTATTGCTGAATGAGACCTTGCAAACACACAATATATATATCCAAAACATTATTCAATTGCATTCACTTAGAAAACTCAAAAAATCATACATTTGCAAAGTGTTTGACGAAATGCCCGCAAGCTAGAAAGGTCAAAATTGAAAAAAATTTGCATCCAAAATTAGCTGAGGATATTTCAGTTATGTTGGCTACATGATTTGTTTTGTCAGTTGGTCTTTTTTTATTTATCTTTTTGTCTCCTATTGCTTATTCAAGGCCACCTAGATCTTTATATATGTTGGTGTGTTAAGACTAGCATATAATGGGGCATGGTCATTGCTTTTCATGTGCCATGGCTTTCAGATGTTCTTCACATTCCTATAGCTAATATCAATATTGTGTGTGTTGGATTAGCTTTATGCATACTAGTCATCCATTGCATCTAAGGTCAATTCAATACCTTTTGTGCACTAGAAATTTATCATGCTCTAAGTTTCTTCCTCAAATATTTCAAACAAGATTCTATTATGTTGAGTATGTATAAGGACACCTTTTTGTTTGCAGCATCAAGTCCATGTAAAGGATACAACATCACCCTAGTTCCTTATACCTTGGTGCATAATGTCCATTTTCTATATTAAAATAAGGATTCCTCTTTACGTATTTAGTATAACCAAAATCATCTTTATCTAATACATGCATATCATTCCTATCAATTTTCTAAAATTCCTCCTCATCTAATATATTTTCCATAATCCTATCCATCTGCCATCATATCATATCATCTACATCAACATCCTTCAATTCCTTTTGTTTGATCCTCCAATTCCTTTCATCCATCATTCACTTGCACTCAAGTCTATAATCACTCAAGTCTATCATCATTTCAATTTCATCCATTTCGAGAGCATACTTGTGTTCTTCCAATCCACATATCCTCTCGAGGGGGCATATTAGCTCTACCATCATCTCTCCTTGTCACTATCTCTTTGAGTGAATGGGGCATCATCATCTCTAATCTAATCATATTATTCTAAACCAAAGTCTTCTAATCAACATAACACTATGTTTTAAACTTCTTTGAAATGATGTTACTTCACAACACCTTCTTAAAGAGGGGTAAAATGTAGACACTTAAAAATGGCTAACACATCATATCTCATATCATTTAATAATAAATGACTTCATTCTTCTATATTGATTAAATAATTCTTAATTATTTCATTAACTAACATTTCCTCCACATATTAATTAAATAAAAATTAAATTTTTGTTTTCTCTACCACAAATAAATAAAATTAATATTTTATTTATTTTCCAACATTATCCATGTGCATATAAAATTAAATAATTAACTTATTTAATTTTCCTCCATAATTTCCTCTCACCATGATTTTCTCTCATCACCCACCATTTACTCTCCTCTCACCATGATTCTCTCTCATCACCCCATCATTCACTCTCAATTAGATCTATTAACAGATCAATCTGTTCAGTCAACTCACCAATCAAGCTTGTTAACTCCCTTAATTCATGAGAGGACAAGGACACTTGTCACTCTCATTGATTCAAATCCTCTCATCCGATTTCAACCATTGATCTTTATTTCTAAAAACCTATGAATAAATCCTCTTCTAAGCCATCAAGTCAAGTACTTCATATTGCAAGTTTATGTTGCTAAATCACATCCAAATCCTCCATTATCACACATGTCAAGATTATTCTAAAGTAATTGAGCAATACACATAAGATCATATCATTCAAATCAAGGAAGCATAGCTATTGGAGCTTGGTTTTACTCATTTCCGCTCCCTTGAGGAGAGGAATTGCATTTGAAGGGAAGGTAATTGTATTATTTGTGTTGTTTTCATTGTTTGTTCTTCATTTACACTTTTCTCATCCACAACAACATACCTGATATCAGACCTGGTTGTACAATACTTGCTCACATGAAGAATCTTGATCTCTAACAGCACATCAATGATCTCTTAATGAACAATGTGACTGGTGGTTACAAATTCATATAACAAAATCTGAATACTAGAGCATCCTTAATGCCTTGAATAACATAAATCTAAAACCCCTTTCTTTTGTCACTAACAACAACATTTAGGCTTACAATGACCCTAACAAATAAATGCATAACATCCAACTCTACTTAAATAATAAAAATAATTTATGAAGTCTACAATAAAAAGGTGATGAAGGAAAAAAATATAATTTCATTGGACATAAATGAGGAATTGACAGACAGATGCAAAAATTGAGGAAAATTTAATCTTGTAGATTCTCCATATCCATTGAGATTTAATGAGAAAATCACTTGATGTTTGAAGTGATTGGTCATTTTTCTCTTTTAAAATTCATTTTCTACTCATGTTTTCACAGTCAAACCTTTATGCACTTACGGATTCAATGTCCATCAACTTTGAAGTGATAATTACATGGTCTAAACTACATAGTCCAACCTAACACTAACACTTATAAATCTTTTCGATTAATACAACATATGAAATCTATATATAAATCCACTGGCATCATGAATTCTCTTTTAATTTCTTTCGACATTAAAATAGAGATCACATTTAATTAACATCTTTGTGTGATCGAACATTATAGATGAATAGATAAAAGTCTTTTAACCTCCACTAGGCTAGATTTTATAGGTGTATTATACAAACTTGCCAAACTTTTTTCTAGATGAAATGACTATAAATCACAAAAGTCAAGGATGAGACTAATTTTACATCAATTCATGTTCAAATGTAAGAATAGAGTAAAAGAGTATGACATTGAGGACCCTAGCAATAGTAAAACCAATTAATAGAGTCTAATAGATTACATCGATATTTTAAAACAATAAGACTGTTCATTTATTGCCAAATAGAATAACAAGAAAAGTGATTTTTATATTTTGAAACAAATTTAGAAAAAAATATTGCTTACCAAATTTAGTCAAAATGTTTTAATTCTACTTTCTCAAACAATTAATTTGTTACAAACTAATAGAACTTAATAGATACATTAGTATAAGTATAAACAACATGCTTCAAAACCATGCCAACTATTCTAGGAGTTCTAATAATTGGTGAAAGGCCTCCACAACTCTTTTTTCTTTGCCAGTCACTACCATTGCTTTCTTTACTTGAAAGATTACATTAAATCTCTCACTAAAGAAACCAGAAGCAAAGTCCTTTCCAGATAAACCCACCACACATAACATTAATACCATTTTTGTGACTTCCCACTCCACGTAATTATCCTCCTCGTCCTCGTCCTTCGCTTCCTCCATAGTCTCCTCCTCTTCCTCCACATTCTCAGCCTCATCCTCATCCTCGTCCTCGTCCTCCTCTTCCTCGTCGTCCTCTTCCTCCACATTCTCCCCCTCGTCCTCATCCTCCTTTTCCTTTTCATCCTCCTCTTCCTCGTCCTCGTCATGAAACTTGCCAAAACCGGATGGCTCCTCCACCTCCAAAAAACAAAAAAAAACTATGTAAATCACACTCATCTAGAATGTTGTCTAAATCGGACGGCTGCTCCACCTCCCTGACCGCAAGATCAGGAAACTCCAGAGGATCTACAATTGGCTTCACCGAATGGATCACGCTACTTTCTATCATCGTATACTTTGGACATTCCTACAAATCGTATTGTTCGCAAAACATTCAGTCATAAACCTGCAACATTTACAGAATACAAGAAACTCTGAATTTGTAAAAGTTTTTAATACCTTCACCTTTATAGACTGAAGACAAGGTTTCAGAGCTGATATGGTGTCACATTTGAGATGTAGAAATTCCAATCATTCTAGTTTCTCCAAACTCTGTATACCTGGCACCTTCCAGAAGGTGTGTGCGAACAGACACCTCAATGACTTGGCGTGTTCCAAACCTTCTATTTTGTCAACGTTGGGGCAATTCTTCATCACAAACTCATCCAGTGAAGCCAAATGAGCAAAGCTGGGGAGTTTTATCTGTGGACAGCCCCTTATTTTCAGATCCACAAGGTTTACGAGGTGACTAATACACCTGATGTTTTTCAGCAACTTGCAAGAGCATATTTCTAGACATTTGAGCGACAGTGGCAGTGTCTCTATTTTATCAACTTTGGGGCAATTCCTAATCACAAACTTATCCAGTGAAGCCAAATCAGCAAAGCTGGGGAGTTCTATCTGCGGACAGCCGCATATTTCCAGATCCACAAGGTTTACGAGGCAACTAATACACCTGATGTTTTTCAGCAACTTGCAAGAGCATATTTCTAGACATTTGAGCGACAGTGGCAGTGTCTTTATTTCAGTTAAGTGGTGGTTCTTCTTAACAGCGAAGGTTTCAAGGTTGGGAAGACAATCATTGGAAATTTTAAGTGAAGCAGCAGCCCCAGCATTAAAACCCATTTTACTTTTGGAACTCAAAATTTTAATGGTCTTCAAAGAGGCTAAGTTTGCAAAAGAAGTTTGCAAGCTTTTCCACATCGGAGTCTCAATTGTTAGCAACTCTAACTTACCCACTTCGAGAATGCTAGTCGGTACGCCTCTTAACTTGATACAACCTTGTAGATATAACTCAGTCAAGGATGCTTGATTCATGATTTGACGAGGCAAACATTTCAATTCCTCACAATTTTCAAGGTTCAAAACCTTGAGCTTCCTGATGTTTTCCAGGATATCTAATCTCAATTTAAGCTTTGCACAACCTGATAAATTTAGATTTTCAAGGTGTATCAACTGCTTAAAAGAAGCTGGTAAAGTTGTCAACCGGATGCAAGACTCCATATTTAAATTCTGCAAGCTTATTAAGTTGCCAAAACCAACAGGTAGTGAGGACAAATTTTCACAATCTGATAAATTTAGAACTTCCAAGTGTATCAGTTGACTAAAAGAATCAGGCAATGCACTCAACGGTGAGCAAGAATTCAGATATACTTCCCGCAAGCTTATTAAATTGCCAAAATCGGCAGGTAGTGAAGATAGCCGTGGAGAGACTAATCCCATAAACTCAAGTGATTGGAGGCAACAGAAGTAGTTTGGCAAACTGCTACCCAAAAAGCCAACGACAAACCTTCTCAGATACTGAAGACATCTTATTGAACTTGGAAGCCATTGCAATTCCGTAGACCATATAGAAAGCTCTCTCAATTGCAAAGGAGGCTGCATGCAATCATTATTGTATTCTATTCAATTCAATTCAGAAAAACATGAACTATTAAGTTTTGAAGGAAACTTCTTGAACCACGAAAGCAAAATACTTACATCCGAATCATCCTGCCACAATTCTTCCAAATCATCAGCACAAATTAGCTCTAAAACACTTAACTTTTGTAATCTAAGCCATGAAGGAAGTTTTCTTAGGGGAAAATCTTCCCATCGAAGCCACACAAGGTCTTCTGATAATGACGCAAATTCTTCCGTAAACTCATTCTCTTTGATACAAAGAATTTGTAATCCATTTGATAATCTAAGGCGTTTAGATTGTCTTCTTGAATTTCCCATTGACTGACGCATGCACTCTTTGAATGCCACAAAAGCATCTGCATCTTGTATCCCTCGAATCAGCTTTCTTTTTTGAATGAAAAAATCAGACATACAGAATGTTTCAATTAAACTCACTGAAAATAGAGTCAGAAAGACAATCCAGTTTTTAGTGCTATTATTTATCAATGATTAACGAAAACAGGCAATATAAACAATCAGCTCTCTACTCATCTAATTATTTGCATCTACCAAAATCACAGAATTGGGGTGCCGATATTAATCTCACCGTGGAATGTTCTTTCATGTCAACAATCTGCTTTGGAAGCCAAAAATGATATAGTGAGTCTGTACTTGCAATCTCTCTTCCCATATCCCTGATAAAATATAGATCGGGAAAATATATCATATTTATTAAACTGGAAGTATTACAATTTATAATGGGATGCTGAGATTAACAGATCCACAAATAACTCAACAGATCCCTAAACTAACTCCTAGAATAGTGGATCTTACAACACAACTAAGATAAATGGCTTAGTCAACTAAGACACGTGTTCTAGTTTATTCATTATTTCTAACACTCCCTCTTAATGAATAAACTACACTAATTTTCATTTGGATTACAATTACAATATAACTTTCATCTACAAACAATTATTCTTGCTATCTGTCATTGCACATTGCCGAAGGATCTATGCCAGTGTTAAACAAACCTGGGCTTTAACTTGACAACCATTTCTTTGTTGGTTGCCTATAATTTGCCAGAAGGATCTCATTCCATGTTACATTTCTAGCAACACTCTCTACCTCATATGCAGACCATATTTTCAAATATAGGCGAGGTCATCCCATAACACCTTAGCTTCAATCACCTCTCGCACAGATCGGTGGCATGGCTCCTAACCATGGCTTATGCATTCCTTTCCTTGGCACTCTTCACACTTTCTTATTCTTATCCTTGTGATGCAGAGCACATAGAGGAAGCGAACAACTTGTCACAAACTGTGTCAGTGTGAGACTATCTTATGTCTCAGCGATCAATTCTCATCGGCTAAACAGACCCCGTCGGCCACCTTGCTATTTCTCTAGCTGATCTCTCAACTCTCCTTGACAGTCAACTCCACTTTGTCTTTAGAAAGACTTCCTCTATCAGTGGCTTCTTCAAACCTCCTATCGATACCCCGATGGCAGTTAAGTATCCACTTGCTTTAACCATGGTGGTTAGTCGTGACTTTGTCGGCAAGACTTCCTTCATCAGCAAACTCCTTGTATGTCCTCCCGATACGCCGATATACTAACTTAGCATCTGCTTTACTTGACTTGCTATTACCGGTACACTAAAGTCTCTCCACCTTGATTACACCGCTACGACTGGTCACCGTTTGTATCCAATGAAAGGCGCATTCTAAACATACATTCTATTTCACCATTACTGCCGGTCACCTTTTGTATCCGACGAAAGATACATTCACAATATACATTCTCAACATACATTTATGATATGCATTCTCAAGATACATTCTCAACATGCTTTTATGATATACATTCGCAATGTACCTTCAGTGAACCGATACGAAACTTGCGCCGATGTATGTTTTTCGAGGGCTATGTTACGCCGATGGCAACTCTTCTACTTTGCAACTCCACAGACACCAAACCAGAAATAGAAACAAAGACTTGACAGCACGGAAGGGTCTACAATACCCTGCAAACACCTTGATCATCCGTCAATTTGGCCACTCACATAATAGTACTTTTCAATGACTAGTCACATAGAGATGCCTAGTCAACTCATGCCCAATCTCCTTGGGTCCTTGGGTGTTTGACCAAAACCACAGAAAGCACAAAATTTACATTATATTCCTCCATCACACTGAACATGAGAATCTTGATTTCAGTGGACAGAGGAAATGCAGTCCATTTATTCACCAAACCCTAGTTTCTAGGTTTTCAAACCAGTGTCTGTCAAAAGAACAATTTCTCACAAACTATAACACTTTAAGACACTAGACTACTATCAAATGGAAACTACTTTCAATGTCTAAACATCTCCAATCAGTTTCAGATGATTAACTATCCGTACAGAATGACTGTTATAGAAAAATACTCAGAAAGAACAATGTTTCAACACACCAAGAATCCAAATCTTCATTCATGCATGCTTTTTTTTCTCTCATTAAATCCTACTTCTTCACCTATAGAGGCTTGAGACAGCAGTTTACATCCCTCCCAACCATACAAATTGATTTTGAAAGTCAGTTAGCCATTGTGTTTCTCCGAACACAAGAAAACTACATGTTTTCATTGTGTGATTACATCAAACTTGACCGAAACATGGTCTACATAGGTCTAGTGACCAAATTGACAAAAACCCTTATTACAAACATGATGTGGCTTAAAAAGCCTTATTGAAAACATAAACAAAACATGACTCCTGCACCATAGAGAAGGTGCTCCTGCACCATACTCCCCCTGCAGGAAAAACTCAAGTCCCTTGAGTTGCCAACTATTGGAGTGTCTTCCCATGCTTCAAGATGTCTACCTCACTCATCCATGTAGCCTCTGAATTGGGAAGATCCTGCCACTTGACCAAGTACTCCTTGTACACACCCTTCCTTGTCTTTTTGACAACTTTGGAATCTAAGATGCATTCCAATTGTAAAGGCCTACTTGGAGGTAGATCTCTGACCCAATCTTCATCTTCAATCACAACATCTGATCCATCTTCAGCATTCAATGGAGGTTTGTATGGAAAGAGATCTGAAACATTAAATATGGGAGAAATACCAAGACCGGATGGCAATTCTATTTCATAAGCATTTGGACCAAACTTATGCACTACCTTGCATGGTCCTATTTTCTTCATCAGAAGCTTGGTTGGTTGTCCTTTAGGCAGTCTTTCCTTCCTTAGATAAGCCATCACCAAATCTCCCACCTTGAACTGTACATCTCTTCTTTTGAGATCTGTCCTATCCTTGTATTTGGAGACTATTTTCTCCAACTGAACTTTGACCTGATCATGAACTACCTTCATGGTGGCAGCAAAATCTTCTCCTAGAGCACTCTTCTTATCCCAACCTTGTAGGTCTTTGAGTTCAAGTGGTCCTCATGGATGGAAACCATAAACAATTTCAAATGAACTTTTCCTAGTGCTTCTATTCACCGAATCATTGTAAGCATACTCAGCTTGACTAATCACCAAGTCCCATGCCAACCCATGTTGCTTGGTAAGGCATCTTAGAAGGTTTCCTAAGAACCTGTTAACAACCTCAGTCTGACCATCAGTTTGGGGATGGTAGGCTGATGAGAAAGACAATTGTGTTCCCAATTTTCTCCATAAGGTCCTCCAAAAATGACCAACAAACTTGGAGTCTCTATCAGTGACAATTGAAAGGGGCAAACCATGGATTCTAACCACTTCTCTGAAAAAGAGACCAGCAATGTGAGATGCATCATATGTGCATTTGCATGGCACAAAATGAGCCATCTTACTAAATCTGTCCACAATGACAAAAACACTATCCACACCCCTTGCTGTCTTAGGAAGACCAAGTACAGAATTCATACTAATGCTCTCCCAAGGCCTGTTGGGAATAGGAAGGGGTTGGTACAAACTAGCATTAGAAGACATACCTTTCGCCTTTTGACATATGGTACAACTTGCAACATATCTCCTTACATCTGACTATACTTTTGGCCAATAGTAAACTCTAGTGACTTGTTCCAAAGTCTTGTCCAACCCAAAATGTCCTCCTAAGGTTCCACTGTGCTTCTCTTTGATGATGTTATCCCTCATTGAACATTTAGGAACACATAGCAAACTGCCTTTGAATAAGAGACCTTCCTGCAACACAAAATCTAAATATTCACCATGAAAAGTGTTAGCCAAATTAGCACAAACTTCATAAGCAACCTTGAAATCTGCATCCTCCTTGTTTAACTCCTTCAAACAATCTATCCCCATGCTTTCCATCTGTACTTCCCGTATGACCAACATCCTTCTACTTAAAGCATCAGCCACTTTGTTGGCAACACCCTTTTTATGCTTAATAATGAAGGTATTTAGGAAGCCAAGAGCATGGTTATCAATAAAAATAATGAATTCTTTGGGCAGCAAATAGTGTCTCCACTTTTTGAGAGCTTGCACCATTGCATAAAGCTCTAGATTATAGGTAGAATACCTTTATTTAGCCTCATTCAACTTCTCTAAAAAAAGCCACTGGATGTCCATCTTGACTGAGAATAGCACCTATTGCTTGCTGACTTGCATCACATTCCACTACAAAAACTTTGTCAAGATCAGGGAGCACCAATGTAGGTAATTCAACCACTTTCTTCTTCAACAATTCAAAGCTATCATCTGCTTCCTTTGTCCATTGAAATTTGCACTTTATGCCACCCTTGATGGTGTTAAGAATAGGAGCACTTATGTGACTGAATCCTTTAATGAACTTTCTATCAAACAATCTATCCCCATGCTTTCCATCTGTACTTCCCGTATGACCAACATCCTTCTACTTAAAGCATCAGCCACTTTGTTGGCAACACCCTTTTTATGCTTAATAATGAAGGTATTTAGGAAGCCAAGAGCATGGTTATCAATAAAAATAATGAATTCTTTGGGCCGCAAATAGTGTCTCCACTTTTTGAGAGCTTGCACCATTGCATAAAGCTCTAGATTATAGGTAGAATACCTTTATTTAGCCTCATTCAATTTCTCTAAAAAAAGCCACTGGATGTCCATCTTGACTGAGAATAGCACCTATTGCTTGCTGACTTGCATCACATTCCACTACAAAAACTTTGTCAAGATCAGGGAGCACCAATGTAGGTAATTCAACCACTTTCTTCTTCAACAATTCAAAGCTATCATCTGCTTCCTTTGTCCATTGAAATTTGCACTTTATGCCACCCTTGATGGTGTTAAGAATAGGAGCACTTATGTGACTGAATCCTTTAATGAACTTTCTGTAAAAAGTTGCCAAGCCATGGAAGCTTCTAACATCCCCTACTATCCTAGGAGTTGGCCAATTGAGAATGGCCTCAACCTTTGTGGGGTCCATCTTCAAACAAGCATTAGAAATCACAAAACCTAGGTACACAAGTTCCGTTTTCATGAACTCACACTTATCCAAGTTGATCATCAACTTATTCTCATGCAACTTCTTCATCACTTGTCCAAGATGCTTCAGATGTTCTTCTTTTGTCCTATTGAAAACAAGTATGTCATCAAGATAAACAATTACAAATTTGCCAATGAATTCAACAAGTACCTCATTCATCAAATGCATGAATGTGCTTGGGGCATTACTAAAACTGAATGGCATGACAAGCCACTCATAGAGACCTTCATTTGTCTTGAAGGCAGTCTTCCATTCATCTCCCTGCCTAATTCTGATTTGATGATAACCAGATTTCAAATCAATCTTTGAATAATAACATGACCCTCCAAGATAGTCCAAAAGGTCCTCAATCCTTGGCATAGGGAATCTATACCTTATTGTGATCTTATTTATGGCCCTTGAGTCCGTACATAGTCTCCACTTCCCATCTTTCTTTGGAGCAAGTACACTAGGGACTGCACATGGACTAAGACTCTTTCTAATCAATCATTTCTCTAAGAGTTCTTGAATTTGTCTACTCACCTCTTCATTTTGTTGTGGTGTCAATTTATAGGTAGCCTTATTGGGCAATGTGGCACCTGGAATCAAGTCAATTTGATGACTTATATCTCTCATGGGTGGTAAGGAGTTAGGAGTATCCTCTACCACAAGATCTTGGTACTTATCCAACAATTGCTGCACTTCTAGTGGAACCTCTTTCTGCTTTTTGTCTTGCTATCCTAATTCATCTTTAGGCTTCATTATCAAGGCATACCCTTGGGTATCTCTCTCCTTCATGAGGTGTAAGAACTCTTTGCCACTAACCATCATGACATTGGTGTCATTACTCTTCTCTCCAATCAGCTCTTGTATAGGATCCATCCTAAACTTCCTTCCATTCTTGGTGATGAGATATGTGTTCTTCTCACCATCATTTTGTGCCTTCACATCATACTGCCACAGACGTCCAAGAAGAAGGTGACAAGCATCCATAGGAATAATCTCACATAGTACCTTGTCCTTATAATCACCTATCTCAAACTCAACCCACGTTTGTTCTTCTATCATGTAATTTTGATTCTTATTCAACCAAGAGATCTTATGAGGACTAACATGGGGCAGCCTTTTCAACTTACATTTCTCTACCATTTCAGTAGACACTAGATTATCAGTAGAACCTGAATCAACAATGATTTTACAAAGTTTACCATATGCTATACCTTGGGTTTTGAAGAGGGTCTTCCTTTGTGGGGGCTCTTGCTTTAATGGCATCTTCATCAAGGTTCTCTTGATCAACATGCTCTCTCCTTCAAGGACTGGTGCAGCACTACTAATGGGTGAATTCACACTTTGGCAATCATCATCTTTCAACAACTAATTCCTTCTTCCACCATCATGGGAACTAGTTGCCTTCTCAGGGCATTTGCTCATGGTATGGCCTACTTGATTGCAGCCATAGCATCTACCAGTGAAAACTCTGGGTCCTGTGCCTGCACCACCACTTCTACCTCTGCCATTTGGTCTTCTCCAACATCTGAAACCACCACCTCTATGTTTTACATCAGAATGAGACTCTTGTTGACTTGGGTTTTCATTTCTACTTGATTGTCCTCTACCAAAACTGCCTCTTCCCCTATTATTTCTACCACCTATTCCTCTAGTGTTTTGATCACTCTTTCTTCTCAACTTTTCCTCAGCCCTAGAGGCTAATAGAAAACACTCATCCACTATTTTAGGAACCACCATACTGAATTCATCTTGTATGTTATACCTCAAACCATCGAGATATCTGGCCACCATCTCTTTCTCCTCCTCCTTGTGATTGGCTCTCATGCTCAATCTATGAAATTCTTCAGTATATGTAGCCACATCCATATCCTTTTGTCTGAAATGATTAAACTTCCTAATGGTCTGCAACTCATAATTAGATGGCATGAACTTGTCTCTTAGCATGGCCACCATTCTACTCCATTTGGTGATAGGGTTCTTTCCAACTTTCTCTCTTTCACCTTGCATATAGTTCCACCAAACTAGGGCAGAACCTCTCAATCTTGTCTTAGCAAACTTGACTTTCTTGTTGTCATTATACTCTTTGAAGTCAAAATAGTTGCACATGGCTTCAATCCAATCCATGAGGGCATCTCCATCTAGTTTCCCATTGAATGTAGGAACATCCATCTTTGGATCGCCACTATCTCCATGAGCACCTTTGAGTGCATTCAAGAATGCCTTTTGGTCCGCAGACATATCTTGTCCTTGAGGACTCTCCTCTGCCTCTTCTTCTTCTTCTACATCAGAATCACTTCCATCCTCTTTACTCTTACCGTTGAGCCTCTCTTCTTTCAACCTTTCTTCGAGCATCTCCTCTACCATCTTCTTGATGGCTTCCTTGCTCATAGACTTAGGAGGCATTGTGCTAGCCTTGGTTTCTATCTCCTCGTCTAACATACACTATTCCAATTCAAATATTGGCTCTGATACCAATATGATGCAGAGCGAACAGAGGAAGCGAACAACTTATCACAAACTATGTCAGTGTGAGACCGTCTTACGTCTCAGCGATCTATTCTCATTGGCTAAACAAATCCCGTCGTCCACCTTGCTATTTCTCTGGCCGATCTATCAACTCTCCTCGACAGTCAACTCCACTTTGTCTTCTGAGAGACTTCCTCTATCGGCGGCATCTTCAAACCTCCTTCCGATACCCCAATGGCAGTTAAGTAACCACTTGCTTTAATCGTGGCAGTTAGTCATGACATTGTCAGCAAGACTTCCTTTGTCGGTGAACTCCTTGTATGTCCTCCCAATACACTGATATACTAACTTAGCATCTGCTTTACTTGACTTGCTATTACCGGTACACTAAAGTCTCTCCACCCTGATTTCACCGCTACGGCCAGTCACCATTTGTATCCAACGAAAGGCGCATTCTCAACATACATTCTATTTCACCGTTACTGCCAGTCACCTTTTGTATCCGACGAAAGATACATTCACAATATACATTCTCAACATACATTTGCGATATGCATTCTCAAGATACATTCTCGAGATACATTCTCAACATGCTTTTGCAATATACATTTGCAATGTACCTTTGGTGAACCGATATGAAACTTGCGCCGATGTATGTTTCTTTGAGGGCTGTGTTATGCCAATGGCAACTTTGCTACTTTGCAACTCCACAGACACCAAATCAGAAACAGAAACAAAGACTTGACATCACGGAAGGGTCTACAATACCCTGCAAATACCTTGATCATCCGTCAATTTGGCCACTCACATAATAGTACTTTTCAATGACTAGTCACATAGAGATGCCTAGTCAACTCATGCCCAATCTCCTTGGGTCCTTGGGTGTTTGACCAAAACCACAGAAAGCACAAAATTTACACTGTACTCCTCCATCACACTAAACATGAGAATCTTGATTTCAGTGGACAGAGGAAATACAGTCCATTTATTCACCAAACCCTAGTTTCTAGGTTTTCAGACTAGTCTCTATCAAAAGAACAATTTCTCACAAACTATAACACTTTAAGACACTAGACTACTATCAAATGGAAACTACTTTCAATGTCTAAACATCTCCAATCTGTTTCAGATGATTAAATATCCATACAAAATGACTGTTACAGAAAAATACTCAGAAAGAACAATGTTTGAACACACCAAGAATACAAATCTTCATTCATGCATGCTTTTTTTTCTCTCATTACATCCTGCTTCTTTGCCTATAGAGGCTTGAGACAATAGTTTACATCCCTCCCAACCGTACAAACTAATTTTGAAAGTCAGTTAGCCATTGTGTTTCTCCTAACACAAGAAAACTACATGTTTTCATTGTGTGATTACATCAAACTTGACCGAAACATGGTCTACATAGGTCTAGTGACCAAATTGACAAAAACCCTTATTACAAACATGATGTGGCTTAAAAAGCCTTATTGAAAACATAAACAAAACATGACTCCTGTACCATAGAGAAGGTGCTCCTGCACCACCTTGGCACTTCCAATCAGTCACTTATATTTTCGTGACATTTACAATGCAGATATTAAACTGCTTACATAGGTTCTTTACATGAACCTCTCAGTGCAACCCTCATAGAGAAGAATATGAAAAACCCAATCCAAATAGCCAATAACAAATTACAAAATACCCTGAAAAATATAAAAACTGAAATAAATAGAAGAGACTTATTTCCATTCTAAGCTAGAAGATAGAGCAGCAATGAGACTGCTCTGAGTCCTTAAATCTGATTTCCAAACCTTAAACTCTTATCTAATTTCCAAACTAGCCCACAATCTAATACACTAACACACTAATAGCTAACACACTTTTCTTTGATGACTCTTTTCATACGGCAGCCATCAAACCTAGCTTTCTCTCACAGACACACTACATCATAATCCTGACCCATCCCATGAGGGAGTTAGGCTCAGACCTGATCTGATACCAAATGAAGATTTTTAAACAAACAAATATGACAGCAGATTAACAAAGAACAAACAAACAACCATATATGCAGTAGCACAGAGAATAAACTTTTTATTACTGTTGAAAAAATGAGAGAGCTATATTAAATAATAACTTTAACACCAAAAACAAGAATAAACTTATAGCCAAATAGAAAACACTATATACAACCTGAACACACAATTTAGGAGGCAGAAATAAATCTATTTGTTTTCTTGAATTAACTTCCTCAATTTACAAGAGTTTCAATGCATCTCTTTATAGAGATTACAAGGATTAAAAATAACATCTAGAAAACCTTCTAAAACTATTACATGCAAAAAAAACAAAAAATCTACAACTAACTATTTTCACTTTTGTTTCCTCAACATGCATTACACATGAGAAAAATTTATTTAGAAACTTCTACAAAAAGAAACTCTGAACTGAAGCAGCTATGCAAGCATCACTTATCAACATACTCCCCCTTGATGTGAAGCACACTTAGATGATAATCATTCTAAGTGAATCCTTTTCAAACTAAATATGCCTTCTATCTTTGAACATTACCATTACCATCATTGTTGTACTCTGTCTTGTAGACTTCCAAATTCATTTCTTTTCACATGGAAGCTATGTAAACTCCCAAATCATTTCTTCTTTCGCTTGCTGCAACCAAAAACTATTGCAAATCACCTTTTCATACAACAAGACAATGACTTCCTTTGAGTCATAACAAACAATCATCAATCACCCAACTCAAACATTCAATCTTTGCACGATTCTTGTGAATACTTATGCCGGTACAACTTCTTAAACACACTCGTGACCTTTCTCCAATTTGATCCATCTATCCATCCATAATTCATCAACATAGAATCTGTCATAGATTCTTTCTTCCACTCTTTATTCCAACACATCTTTTCAGAATGATTCCTCAATCGACAAATACTACAAGGATGAAGATCCCAACAATCTTCCTTCTTATGTCCTTGCCTCTTACAATGAAAACACACCAAATTTTGCTTTTCTTGACCTAATTTGTTTGTACCTATATCTGTAAAATCATCTTCTTTTACTTTACCTCTAACATATCCAAGACCTTTATATACTTAGTCCTCACAACTAACTCAATGGGCTCTTTGATTCCTTGCTCATGCTTACCAAAACCTTCACCTTTATAACCAATTTTCTTCATGATTTTCAAACCAATATTATCATCAAAACAACTAGCTATGTTAGCAAATTCATCATCATTTTCATCCTTACATTCTTTAGCAAAAACAACTTCAGCAAACCTACCAAATGATTCATCAAAAGAACACAAATCATCTGTGTCACATGAGACTTCACAAACTGAAGGCTTTGATTTCAAACATTCATTTTCTTTTTTCAATTTTGATATTTCTTCTTTCTGTAAACTATTGTGCTCTTCTAATTTCTCCATCTTATCTTCTAAATCTTCATTCATTTTTTTGACCTTATCAAACAACTTCAACTCTTCTTCTAATTTTTCATTTTTCTCTTGAACTTTCACCAATTCTTTTTCCAGAATATCATTTTCACATAAATTTCCATATCTTTCATTTTCTAACTCCTTTATCCTTTCCATATATTCTACATTAATCTTCTTAAATTTTATCAATTCTTCCTCCAAAAGATCTTTTGTACACATTAAAATTTTTATTTTCTTTATTTCCTCTTTTACCAATATTTCCCATTGATTTTAACCACACAAAAGAACCACTTAAATTACACCTTATTTTTTTGAGAAACCTTACCTTTATTACTTTCTTCCAATGGATTCACAATTTCCAAGCATTAGATGCTGCAAAATCTTTTACCATAACATCTTAATGAAGGCTGGGCTTAAACAACACACTCTAAGCTTTGTACCTAGTGGGCCCTCTCAAACTCCGTTTCATTGGTTTGTCAAATTTTCTGTTAACAATGTATCCACTACCCATTTCAACTTAACCACGACTGCCCCACCTACTACCGCCCACGGTTACTTTTAAATTGGGGATAATTTTAATTTAAATCTCTCTCCCTTGCCGCTCAATCAATTTCAATCTCACGGGCTCTGTTTTTGTAGGTGCTTTTTTCTGCAGGTGCAAGGTGTAGGCAGAGAGAAAAAGAACGGTTTAATGTACTTAAGAGCCAATGGTGGAGTCTCTTTTACGCCTCAAGCTTGTTGAGCACATTATTTCTTATGTGAACAGGAGGATAAACACGAGTCTGAGGCTGGAAATAATATGTTCCCATAGGTTTTTAAAAGTTGATGCTGAGCATAAGGATTTTTAGCTGGTTTGTAATAGCCTAGTGGACTTAATACTTATTTATGATCTTGTGTAATTAAGAGATTCCTTTGGGGTAGCCATGGATGCAATGCCAAGCAACGGAGCAACCATTTCTGTTACCTGCCCTTCTCCTTTCTCTTGTTATCGCTCCAATATACAATCTAGAATTTTTCATATGTTTTCTCCTCATATTGGCATGAAATATCAGAGCCAACTTTTTTGACTTGCTAAGCACAGAAAAACTGAACAGAAAAGCAAAAAATGGAAGATATTTCGGCATTGTATTCAGGATCGTTGGTAGATAACAGAAGGGACAAACTGTTAAAGGCATTGTCTAAGGATTTCTCTGCCATGTCTGTTATGCTACACCAATAGCATTTTTGTGCAGGAGAGATAGACAAATCACTTGTAGATCAAGTCAGACGATAAATTCAGGAGGTGAGCTATTCTCTGAAGAAAAAACCCCATTTGTGTATAAATGTTTTAATAATATATGATTGTGGGTCGTTTTTGTTTTGTGTGTATGGAAGGCAGGGAGCTGTAGATATGCTAAAGACATAGTTGGAGCAAGCAAGGAGGGAGTACATGGAGCACAAACAGCAATTGAAAATGAATAAGAAGAAAGAACAATGAAAAGCCACAATAATGATGATGATGATGATTCATCCACCAACAATATAACCAGACACTTAAAAAATTTTGGATTGTTTGTAGTTCAGAATTCAGTCTGTACTGACTTGAATTTTAGAGGTGAATTATTTTGATTTGGGAAGTTGATTTGGCAGTATATCCTTATTTTGTTATGATTCTAAATAATACAATAATTGTCCTCATGGGTAAACAATTATGTTAGTTGTAACTTGTCATGTAATTTTCCAAAGGAAAAAAAATAGTATTATTATTTATCTTTGATGTGTATAAGGGATGAGACATATTCAATGTTTTAAGTTTATACATTTATTCCCATTTTTAAACCTTTTAGATTAAATTTTTTATATATAATATTATTTTTATTTTTATTTTACAAGCATTTTATACAATTTAATAAAGTATAAAAAAATTTTAAGAGATTTTTAGTATTTAAATATTTAAATATTTTTTTAAGTGTATAGATATATGTGCTCACAAATAATTAATTAAAAGAAAACAAATTTTATGATTTAACTTAACTCAAAATTTAATTACATGAAATACTTTATATAAAGCATACATGCATATAATTCCACTATCTTTTATTTTTGAACTTATATTAAATATGCACTTTACAAATCTTGAATTTTGGTCCTTCCACTAATCTCTTTCTTATATGTTACACCCATTTTTTTTTTTTGCAAACTTCCCACTTTTCTAACTTCACCCTTTTAAATTTTGATTGCATTTCTCAAAGGCTCAAAAGCCTTTATGACTATCTATCTCTAGGTTCATACCCATTACTACATAAAAGAACAATCAATGACAAATAGCTAACAATATATTTTCCATTTGTTACAAATTTGTTGGCCCTTGAAATACAAACTTGTCATTCCTTAAATTGAGCTCTACACAATCCAAATTTCATAGGTCTAATACATGTCATTATCTTCAATTCGCACCTTTTTGGAGTTTATAGTGCCATGTCTCTAAAACCCAACTTCATCATTTGGGTCTTCCATTTAGAACTTGAAATGGTGGAAAAAAATGTGGTTACATGTCCTTCCCTTTTTTTCAATTTGGATGTTGACAAAAAAAGGTGCAATCATACCTTCTTCTATCTACTTCTATCATGATAGGTAATGTTTTTAGGCCACTACGCTCATATAGCAATGCTATTCACCTGTAACATTTTTTCTTGAAACTTGGGTGGAGAAGGCATGATCGCACTTGCTATCCCATAATTATTTTAATCTTCAAGACTATTGGGAGAAAAGTGTGGTTGCACCTTTTACCCTCTAATTTTACGTGGGAAAATGTAGGTGCACATGATACCCCTAAAAAAATATTGAATCCATGACAAAAATGCATAGATGTGCTTGTCTGATAAACTCTTAACTATTAGAAATATGTGAGAAAGGATAACTATCCTTTCTTTGCCATATTTTCACTCTTTTATGGACTAGATAGGTTGATTCTTGATCTTTTGCTTCAAAATCCCATCTACAACTTTCTAACTTTGAATTGTATGAGGAAAGTAATGGGTGAGAGCACGAACCTATGTCACTCTTTTGGGCAAGTGAATCATTTTTTGATAGGTTTGGCCCAACCTACCATTTGGTGCCTACATGGTGAACATAGGTCATGGGTGACTTGGCCTAACCCATAAAAATATAAAAGCCACAAAATGGTGAAAACCACCATTTTTGCCTCTATTT
Source organism: Cunninghamia lanceolata (assembly GCA_027924645.1). NCBI lineage: Eukaryota > Viridiplantae > Streptophyta > Pinopsida > Cupressales > Cupressaceae > Cunninghamia > Cunninghamia lanceolata. Next base: position 2,755,108 of record BSBN01000463.1, on the reverse strand, counting down.
TTTCTCTTCCACACCCATTCAATTGAATAGAGAGGATAGACAACTTTGAGGGCTATTTGCATACATTTTCTTCTCACAAGTTGGTCAACTACACCCATTCTAGTATTTTTTCAATTTCCAATGATAATTTATAGTGTTTTTGTATTTTGCAAAAAAATAGTTAGATTTTAATATTTTTAGGTTTTATGTGATGTTTTATCAAGATTCAATTACATAGCTTTTGATCAAACTCAATGACCTAAATTGTGTAGTTCTTGATCACTTTTAGGTTTACTAAAAATCTATACCTAAGATTTATATACAATTAAATTTATATCTACAACTAAATGAAAATCTATAGCTAAGGTTTATATTAAATTGATCTAAAATTTAATTAATTAATATGAATTGATGTAAAATTAATTATTATTTTTTATATTAAATTTGATATAAATAGTTATCATTTTGATATGAATTATCAAATTTTATATAAAATTAATCTAAAATAAAATAACATTGATATAAATTGATCTACATATTATATAAAATTGAATACAAATTTTATATATAATTTATATTAATTAAATTGATATAAATTGATGTCAATTTTATATAAATTATATTAATTTAGATTTTCATGCTAAAGGGTCAATGAACAGCTAGTCATGATGAGGTTGTAATCATTATGAGGATTGGATCTTGCATCACAAGGGACAATAATAGTTGTTTTTGCATGATGACATGAAGCACATTGACTAGAGCCTTGCTTGATTGGTTGGATTAAGCTCTTAGTGGTAAATTTTAGGACATTATAATATCTTCTCACTATGGCTCACCAGTTTTGTTTTGTGGCTATGCTCTATCTAGAATGATGAATTTGTTCCCTCTTCATTATTGGTGAGTTATTTGGTTTGGGTAAATAGCCTTTGGAAGTAGTTTAGGGAAGAGAATATGCTAGGATTATAGGGTGGAGGTGTAAGGAAGTTAAGATAACGAAACAACTTCCTACACTAATCTTGAGACGATTATGCAAAACTTTTCAAATATTTACAACAATTGCAAAAATTATACAGGAAATGAACATAAATAGAAATCATACCACAATGCAGTGCTTTACAGGGGAAAAGCCTTTCAGGAGAAAAACTCACACTGCAAAATCCGCCCAATATATTATTCAGAAATCTTAACAAGATTACAATATACATGCAGAGAAAGATTTCACACGAGTATCACCAACCATAGATTTGAAGGCAACTTAACCTCTATAAGACTCACATACAACCTCCATCTTAAGCACCTAATATATAGGATATATAATGCATGAAACCATCAGACTGTAATTAGAAAATCATGAGCCAAAACCCGCCAAAAGTGGTACCCAAATCCTTCGGGTTCATTTATCTCTAATTAAAAATGTCTTATGATGTGTCATAACATGCATCATAAGTTGGTGAACATGTGTAACTCCCTCTTATAGCTCTTTTCTATGTCCAACATGTTTTTACATTTTTCAAATTAGGGGGCTTAACTTTTGGAGTCCATAACTTTTGATCCAGGAGGCCAATTGGGCCTTCTTTTTTTAAAATTATAGAGCTTGAAGAGATCTACACACTGGCCACCTCTGGAAGCGATGTTGAACAACCCAAAATTTTTATTTTGGCCAAAAACCAAATCTATAGCTGAGAAATTGAGTTTATTCAATTTTATTACCGAAAAATCACACTTTTTGTAATTGCAAGGTTGAAACACATTTCTTAATAGGAGGCATCAAAACAAGAGAGTAGGAGGTAAAAGTAGAGGGTGGAGAGTAGCAAGATGGTTGGGAATTTCATCTCATGTCTAGAAAGGGAGATTACAAATTTTGATCTCTGCTCCTAGTTCTATGTATCTAAGAGTTGTCAAAGGAGATGGATGGGAATTGCATGTGTGGGCCTTAGAGAAGCCCTAACCAAGTTGCTACTAGATCCTAGACTATCCTTGGGAAGGTCAAACATGTTTTATGTGGCTTAGTCAGATAGTTCTACAGCCATGTTCTCCTTTATTATAGGTACTTATCCTCTCCATGATGACATTAAAGGTATCATTCACAAGTCTAAGATCTTATTTAACTATTATCTTGAGCTTTTCCATTGTTTGATCTAAGATGTACAAAGGCATGGAAGAAATAAAAAAAAGGCATGTAATATCAAACTATAATTGAAAAGCAAGTTTAATATTTCCATTTACTATGAGGAGGAGGATGACTTGGTTGAGGTCCCTCCACCCACTAAACTAGAAAAATATGTTAAATGTAAATCTTATCATGGGGCCTTATTTAGGCCTACATAATTTAACTGACCACCCCCACAAGATTGGTGACATTACCACTGATTGCACATATATTGGAGGAAGGGTTTTAGTCATTTGTCCTTCCCTCTTGATATATTATTTCTTTTTGGTAATCTAGGTTTTTTGTTGTGATCCAGTGTTGCATGCTTCAAGGCTTGATAGGGCATTTTGTGTGGGCAGGCTTCTTTTTGCATAGAAGGTCTCAAGAGTAAGTTATTGCATTATGGATTGTTATTTTCTATATAGGCCTCAAGTGATTGTATGGAAATGGTTTATCATATTATAACCTAAATAATCTCTTAGGTAGCTATTAGTATAATTAGTGTCAGTCTTTTTTTTTCTAGATTTGATGGCACTTGAAGTTGGTGAGGAGGGGCATCATGTGTTCTATTGTGTGAGGTCAAATATATATTGAAGATTTTATTTTAGTTAGCTAGATCTCTAAATGATAAGATGAGGATGGATAATTTCAAATTTGGATAGATCTCATGAGACTTTCTTAGTCTGATGTAGCCTAGAAGGATTGAGAGACTTGGGGAATGAAATGAGGCCTCCACTAGCATTCAACCACCCACCCCAATGTGTTGGGACCATTAGTTCGGTCCCATGAGCTACAAAATAAAAAAATATGACTATTGGCACCCTTACACTAAATGTAATTCAAGCATTTTGCAAGAATGAATTTATTTTTGGCATGGTAAAATAGTTCAATGGAGTTGTTAGAAATTGAGATACCACCTATAGGTGCAAAAAAAACATTCCTAGGTGCCATAAATTTTGAGAATCATTGCATCAAAGTTTGACACCTTTTTGCTCTTAGGGCTTCTTGACTTATTTGAGTTTTCTTGACTCAAATAGTCATAAGGGGTCCTTGAAAGTATTTGAAGGTCATTTTATGAACTTTTCTAAGAGAATTGATCATGTTTTAAGTTGTGAAAGGTTTTTAAAAGGGCTTGAGTGTGGTGTTTATATGTAAGAGATGATTAAGTGTGTTTCTCTAGTCATGTGAAGATACAGGTAGGAGCCAAAAAGTCTTCAAAAGAACCTTAATATCAAGTTAAAGTTCTCTAATCAAATAATATATAAATTACTTTTACTAAATAAATCAAATTCCATTTATATCTAAATATATGAAGATTCTAGACAAGCCATTAAAGTTTTAGTTTTCTAATATAATTCTAATTAATAGTATTATAATTTTGAAAGTATCCTAAAAGATTAACAAGCAACTTAGAGTCTGATCCCATATAAAATATATTGCAAGCATTAAATAAACTTCTAAGAACATGACAAATCAATCATTTGAAACAATAGAATCCCATATGAAGTAATAACTTAGTCTAAAGCAAACAATATAGCCACAATCTTCAATTTTACGATAACAATAATTATTCAACAAGATAAAACTATTAGCATGATAATTGCTTGGTATAAAGATAATTATTACATTTAACAAAAGAATAGAAGAGTAGAAACATGAAAGACCTAAAATATGCTCCATTAATTTATGCACAGATAGGTTTTCTTCTAAGGTGTTGGTTAGTCAAAATTCAAGTACTAAATAGTTTTCAAAAGAAAATGAATGAAGGCATACAGAAGAATAAATAGTAGAGAAGCAACATACAATTGCATCATACATGTAACAATCAAAGATGCATCATGCAATGACATATATACCCATACATCATCTAATATGTAATCACATATATACAATGAAGATCAATCTCAACCAGTGATAAAATAGATAAACTTCATCTCAGATGCTATTCCATACAATTTAGACACTACCATAGAAATTAGATTTGCTACTTCACTTCAAACAAAATAAGGTTCAAAGCTAACACAATTCTAGTCTTAACAATTTTCAGTATTTCCGCATAATATATGCTAGGGAAAGATAATATAGTTATTTCTACAATCCCAAGTATTATATAATCATGATATGAGACTATTTAGGTATTGCTCAACTAGCGCAATAGTAGCTATGTTGTGCATCTAACACAATAAGTTTTTAAAATAAATATTGATTCTGGTTGTTATCCAAGTCTAGAGTCAATTTATAAGATCAACTAAGGATGGATCTTCTAGTTGATAACCTTATTACCACTCTAGATCAAAATCTAAGGACAACTGAGTACTTCATTACTAGGTGGAAAAGATAAATAATTGGAGACCTAGGTGTAAGACTAACTACCTTATAAGAACTCTCAAGATCTCAAATAACTTACCATGACTAAAACGAAAGTACTTGAAATACTTCCTAGTGAATGGTAACAATGATACTTCAACTATATGCTCAATTAACCTCATCACCCTAATGCAGTTGTAATCCTATACACATTCCATGTAACTGGGCCTTATATACATACATACATATCTATGAATTTAAAGACTCAATCAAACATGCATACATATGATTTTCCCTCAAATTTATATTACTAATACATTTATCATAAGATAACATGATTCCCTGATTTCAACCCTTTGCTATATTGTAACAACTATAGTCTAAATTAAACCATTTAATAAAAGCCACATAATCATACCATTTTCTAAATCAATTAAATCATCTTGTCAATAACAGATTAATACAAACTAATAAGAAAGTAATTTGATGAAATATTACAAATATTCCTAAAAACAATTCCATTTCCTAAACTTTCTCCCTTCCAAATATTAACTCAAATTAACAAGATAATTCCTAAAATATGGATTTGCTAAGATAATCAAAAGGCAAGTTTTATATTATACCATCTCTATGGCCTGTGTGAGGATATTGAATTATATATATATATATATATATATATATATATATATATATATATATATATATATATATATATATATATATAATTCTAATGATGAATGTTTTAACCTAAACAACTATTGTCCTGAGAAGAATTCAAGCATCAAGGATATGTTAGGTTTTAGAGAGAAAGAGCCAAGGATTTGCAAATTTAATAACAACAAAGAGGGAGTATGAATGTCTGTCACTAATTGATACACATCTCCAAATTGACAAACTAGGTAATGCTAAGTTTTGGATATGATTTACATAACTAAGTGGCGCACCTTATATAAAATTTTTAGAGAAACCCAGTTTGAAAATATAGGGTTATTGGTGATGCAACATACTTTTTTAACAGAGATGAAATGGGTAAGAAATAGATGGTAACTAAACATTAAACATCTCCATAACAACAAACTGGGTAAGCTAATTTTTGCATATGATTTCAATAACTAGGTGGCCTACTTTATATTAAAAAAAATAGAGAAACCCAATTCATAAAAATAAAGTTATTGCTAACACAACAGACTAGGGTTTAGAATCGTACTGGTTGAAATAACATCCTGATATATGATTGGAGATTGGTTTCAAGAAAGTGATCCCTAAGGAATTTAAAATTGAACGAAATATGTAGAAGAGAATTCACAAAATAACATAAAGCTTACATATAACAAAAATTTCAAACAACAAATCAATTCCATAACTTAGTGCATATCCAGAATATTACTACTATCCAATCTTCACCAAAATTTCCCAGCTCGTATCTATTTTTCCCCAAGTCTTTTCTTCTCAAAAAAACTAGAGCCATACATTTTATTCCCTTCCATATATATATGTGTGTGTGTGTGTGTGTGTGTGTGTGTGTGTGTGTGTGTGTGTGTGTGTATGTATCTTTCTTTTTCCTCACCACATATATTTCTTTATATTTTTAAAATGGAACAACATGACTCTTCATATGCCAATCTGGACACCCATTTTCTTATAAACTAAAAATAGATTAGAATAATTCTAAAACATAATTTAATTACTAAGATTCTCTCTTGAATTACATAACTGTCATTTCTTGCAAGTGGCATAGAATAAAAGAATTCTTTATAAAATATGTAAATATAAAAGCATAAAATGACAATGTATGATTTTCTTTTGAAAACAATATTAAATCATCTAAATAATTATTTTGAAACAATGCAGTTATTTAATTATTCTTAATAAAATATCATAATTAATAAATAGGATTTAGGTGTCCTTACAAAAGCTTCTTAAGAGGTATCTCAAAAGGTCTTAGAGCTCTGGTTAATTATTTTAAGGTCTCTATGAACCCTAACAAGTCTGTAGGAGTTGGAGAGGATTGTCAAATGATTCAGTGACCTTGTCAAAACATTGTGGAATCCATCAGACTCTTGAGCATTTAACCCAAACCCTACAAAGTATTCAAAGCCTATGAGATAGCAAAACACCTATATGTGAAGCCATGAAAGGATGTGATATCATCAATGAGCATGAGTATGCTCTAAGGTTCTAATGCTTGGAGGTATCTCAAGAGGTCCTCAACATCATGTACAAGGATCCCTATAGAATTGAGACAATATATAGGTTGCAAAGAAGTATAACAATGTTGCAAAACTCTTGCATAGTCTTTGAGAGGCTATGAGGGTAGTGTCTAGAGATCCAAGACTGTCTTCAAGTGCCAAATACATTGTAAGGATCCTATGGAGGTGTTTGAAGTGCTCTTCTAATGTAATTGATATAGTTGACCTATTTTAAAAATCCTTGGGACTGGTGAAGGCATAGAGTAAGATACATCATGAATGACTGTTGAGAAGATGTTTCTCATATGAATGTTGAAAGAGGGTTTCAAATATTACATAGTGCAGGGTTTGTGTAGGTTTTACCAAATATTTATAAGCCTACAGAGGTTATAGGAGATATGCAGAAATGCTCAACCTCCTGTAGGTTAAACCCTAAAAAGACTATGTCAAATAATCTAAACCTCTTTTAATAGTTATAGGCTTTGTCAATAGTATTTAGGACAACCAAGATAGCACTCAAAGGCCTATACCTAGATTATGAGGTTTGTATACTATGTAAAGGTCTATGAAGAGTTGGTAAAATTTGTGAAAGCTCTGAAACCCTTGCACAATGACCTACATGTCTGCGAGACCCTATAAAGCATTGTTAAAGTAGTTTAGGATCTGTCAGTGACTTTTGAGCCCTATCAAAGAACCTTGTCAAAGGTTTGTGATCATTATGAGGGTCTGTTAGGCTTCATAAAGTTCTACAAAAGGTATTTATAGGGAAAAGAATAGGGAATTTACTTCATATATACTAGTATCATCAAGGTGAAGATCCCATAAGAAATCCTGATTACTACAGTGCAAAAATGATCAAGTTTGAGTGGCTTCAAGGAAGGCCTAGGAAACACCACTGGAGGGTATTAGCATACTAGTTGATTCCTCAAGCTACTTGCAGACATAATTGAGAGTGTATATAGGTTTGTGGAACAAGAAGAGGGTTCTTCCTAAGATTCAAAGGACTATTAGACCAATTGAAGGCTCGGTGTTGAAGTACACATTGTGTATTTCAACCATTGAGCTTAGGTATGAAGGAAAACTTTCCTACTATTTCTAAAAGACATAGTAATCCTAGTATGACATCATATTATATTAATAATAGGAAATATATATGCATCATCTCGCTATATGAGCTTTTATACACTACATTTCCACCTATGAGCAACTATTTTAAGTGTAGAAGGAAACGGAGGCTAGTCGCAACTTCACTTGCATGCTCCACATGCTCTAGAGAGAGGAGGTTGGCGTAGTTGCTCAAAAAGAAATTAAATGTTTCCATGTTGTTCCTCAGTAATCCATCAGAAAATAGTTTCAGTGCTTTCGCCTCTACCTTCTTCTTCACTGTTTCACTTTAAAAATACCACCAATCATCCATTTCGATGGCTTATCACTAAAGATTGCAATGCCCTATCCACCATGCTCTTATGTTCTTTCTTTATGTATTTGTCCACCAACTTCATCCCCCCCCTTCTTCCCTAGAATTAATTTATTTTAGTCATGAGAAATTCTTTGAACAATTTGTCATCATGGACATGGTCTCCATGGAAATGCTTATACCCAATTACCTATTGGATTACCTACACCGTGCCAATCTTTTCTGCGTTGAACAATCATTTGAGTTGTGTGTAAAGGTCTTCCTACCTACATTCACACCCTACATCCACCTCCATTTCCATCCTGCCCAAGCTCTAATGTCGAATGCTTTCAATGGCGGTTTTCTTTATTCTTTTGAATTTGGACCCATGATATCTATCATTAGCTTCAACATCAATATGGTTGTACCAAAGGAGATTGCCTCCATACATCTTCTGAACAATCCAAGTCAAAGTTGTAGCTGATCATCCCATGGGATCCGCATTACACTTCAAATCTCTGCGCAAATCTATTAACTTCAATCGCCATAGATTACCTTGGATTTTGTTCTTATGTTTGGATATCTACCCACCTTTTAATGTCATTTGAGATGATTTCTCTTTATTTTTGGGTGCATGCCTTATTAGCCAATTGATTGGTAATTTAGTTAACTTCTCTGCAACAATGCATAAAGGAAATATTTTGTAGACTATCCACAATTGACCTTATAGATGAGCCGATGTTACTGAACTTCCAGTTTGATATTTTCTAAATTTTGATTGCATTAATACAAATTTGTGAGTCCCCCTCTACATCTATATCAATTAATCCCTTCTCTTTGCAAAGGGTCAATCCAAACAAGAGGGCCTAAAACTTGGCCTCATTGTTTGATCCATATGGAAACTTCTTTGAAATAGCCCACAAAATGTCCCCCTTGTCATCTCTTATAACGCACCTCATACACACACACACACACATACACATATATGTGTGTACATATACATATATGTGTATTTATATGTGTACATGCGCGTGTATGTATACTCTGTGTGTGTGTGTGTGTGTGTGTGTGTGTGTGTGAGAGAGAGAGAGAGAGAGAGAGAGTTTATATAACATTTAGATCAATTTATATCAAATTTTATATAAAAAATAATTAATTTTACATAAATTCATACTATTTATTAAATTTTAGATCAATTTCATATAACCTTAGATATAAATTTAGCTATACATTTTCATTCAGCTATGGATTTTCATTTAGTTATAGATATAAATTTAATTTTATATATATCTTAGGTATAGATTTTCAGTAAACCTAAAAAATTATCAAGAACTACATAATTTGGGTCAATGAGTTAGAGTCAAAAGCTATGTGATTAAATCTTGATAAAACATCATATAAAACCTAAAAAATATTAAAATGTAACTATTTTTTGCATAATACAAAACACTATAAATTATCATTGGAAATTGAAAAAATAGTAGAATGGGTGTTGTCGACCAACTTGTGAGAAGAAAACTATGCAAATAACCCTCAAAGTTGTCTATCCTCTCTATTCAATTGAATGGGTGTGGAAGAACAAAAATAGAGGCAAAAATGGTGGTTTTCACCATTTTGTGGCTTTTATATTTTTATGGGTTGGGCCAAGTCGCCCATGACCTATGTTCACCATGTAGGCACCAAATGGTAGGTTGGGCTAAACCTATCAAAAAAGGTTCACTTGCCCAAAAGAGTGACACAAGTTTGTGCTCTCACCCATCACTTTCCTCATACAATTCAAAGTTAGAAAGTTGAAGATGGAATTTTGAAGCAAAAGATTAATAATCAATCTATCTAGTCCAACAAAGAGTGAAAATATCACAGAGAAAGGATAGTTATCCTTTCTCACATATTTCTAATAGTAAAGAGTTTATCAAACAAGCAAATCTATGCATTTTTGTCATGGATTCAATATTTTTTATGGGGTATCATATGCACCTACATTATTTCCACCAATAGTTTTGGAGAATAAAATTAGAGGGTAAAAGGTGCAACCACACTTTTCTCCCAATAGTCTTGAAGATTAAAATAATTATGGGATAGCAAGTGCGATCATGCCTTCTCCACCCAAGTTTCAAGAAAAAATGTTAGAGGTGAATAAAATAGCATTGCTATTTCTCCCATATGAGCATAGTGGCCCAAAAACATTACCTATGATGATAGAAGTAGAGAGAAGAAGGCATGATTGCACCTTTTTTCGTCAACATCCAAATTGAAAAAAAGGGAAGAACATGTAGCCACACTTTTTTCCACCATTTCAAGTTCTAAATGGAAGACCCAAATGATAAAGTTGGGTTTTAGAGACATGGCACTATCAACTCCAAAAAGGTGCGAATTGAAGATAATGACATGTATCGAGACCTATGAAATTTGGATTGTGTAGAGCTCAATTTAAGGAATGGCAAGTTTGCATTTCAAGCGCCAACAAATTTGTAACAAATGGAAAATATATTGTTAGCTATTTGTCATTGATTGTTCTTTTATGTAGTAATGGGCATGAACCTGGAGATAGATAGTCATAAAGGCTTTTGAGCCTTTGAGAAATGCAATCAAAATTTATAAGGGTAAAGTTAGAAAAGTGGGAAGTTTGCAAAAAAAAAAAATGGGTGTAACATATAAGAAAGAGATTAGTGGAAGGACCAAAATTCAAGATTTGTAAAGTGCATATTTAATATAAGTTCAAAAATAAAAGATAGTGGAATTATTTGCATGTATGCTTTATATAAAGCATTTCATGTAATCAAATTTTGAGTTGAGTTAAATTATAAAATTTATTTTCTTTTAATTAATTATTTGTGAGCACATATATCTGTACACTTAAAAAAATATAAAAAAAAAATAAATACTAAAAATCTCTTAAAAAAATGTTATACTTTATTAAATTGTATCAAATGTTTGGAAAATAAAAATAAAAATAATATTATATATAAAAATTTTAATCTAAAAAGATTAAAAATGGGAATAAATGTATAAACTTAACACATTGGATATGTCTCATCCCTTATACACATGAAAGATAAATAATAATAATTTTTTTTTTTTCCTTTGGAAAATTACATGACAAGTTCCAACTAACATAGTTTGTTTACCCATAAGGACAATTATTGCATTATTTAGAATCATAACAAAATAAGGATATACGACCAAATCAACTTCCCAAATCAGAATAATTCACCTCTAAAATTCAAGTCAGTACCGATTGAATTCTAAACTACAAACAATACATAATTTTCTAAGTGTTTGGTTATATTGTTGGTGGATGAATCATCATCATCATCGTGGCTTTTCATTGTTCTTTCTTCTTAGTCATTTTCAATTGTTGTTTGTGTTCCCTGTATTCCCTCCTTGCTTGCTCTAACTGTGTCTTTAGCACATCTACATCTCCCTACATTCCATACACACAAAACAAAAACGACCCACAATCATATATTATTAAAACATTTATACCCAAATGGGGTTTTTTCTTCAGAGAATAGCTCACCTCCCAAATTTATTGTCTGACTTGATCTACAAGTGATTTGTCTATCTCTCCTACACAAAAATGCTATTGGTGTAGCACAATAGACATGGCAGAGAAATCCTTAGACAATGCCTTCAGCAGTTTGTCCCTTCTGTTATCTGCCAGCGATCCTGAATACAATGCCGAAATATCTTCCATTTTTTGCTTTTCTGTTCAGTTTTTCTTTGATTAGCAAGTCAAAATAGTTGGGCTCTGATATTTCATGCCAATATGAGGAGAAAACATACGAGAAATTCCAGATTGTATATTGGAGCGATAACAAGAGCAAGGAGAAGGGCAGGTTACAGAAATGGTTGCTCCTTTGCTTGGCATTGCAGCCATGGCTACCCTAAAGGAATCTTTTAATTACACAAGATCAGAAATAAGTATTAAGTCCACTAGACTATTACAAACCAGCTAAAAATCCTTATGCTCAGCATCAACTTTTAGAAACCTGTGGGAACATATTGTTTCCAGCCTCAGACTCGTGTTTATCCTCCTGTTCACACAGGAAATAATGTGCTCAACAAGCTTTAGGCATAAAAGAGACTCCACCATTGGCTCTTAAGTGCATTAAACCGCTCTGTTTCTCTCTGCCTACACCTTGCACCTGCAGAAAAAAGCACCTACAAAACCAGAGCCCGTGAGATTGAAATTGATTGAGCGGGAAGGGAGAGAGATTTAAATTAAAATTATCCCCAATTTTAAAGTAACCACGGGCGGTAGCAGGTGGGGCAGTCGTGGTTAAGTTGAAACGGGCAGTGGATATATTGTTAACGGAAAAATTGACCAACTGATGAAACGGAGTTTGAGAGGGCCCACCAGCCACACTCGAAGTCAAAGCTTAGAGTGTTGGTTAAGCTCAGCCCTTAATGAAGCCATTCAAGATTACACTATGGCCGCTTCAACATGCTTTTCAAAGAATCTACTCAAAAATTATTTTTCCATAGCTCAAAAAATATTTTACACACTTCTCATATGACCAAAGGAAAAATAACTCAAATGACAATCTTCTATAACCAAAAAATCAACAATCTCCCTGGATCTTCTGCTCTGATACCATGATAAAATATAGATCGGGAAAATATATCATATTTATTAAACTGGAAGTATTACAATTTATAATGGGATGCTAAGATTAACAGATCCACAAATAACTCAACAGATCCCTAAACTAACTCCTAGAATAGTGGATCTTACAACACAACTAAGATAAATGGCTTAATCAACTGAGACACGTGTTCTAGTTTATTCATTATTTCTAACAATCCCTAAGATGATCATGCATCCTTATTACTTCACCCTCGACTTTTCTCCCCTCGACCAGCGCCACAAGACACTTGTTCACAAGTGTTTCTAAACCATGCAAACCACTCCAACCTGATCCATCCCACACTGCTATAGCCGTGATTTTCTTTTTTCCAATGAGAAAACAGGCTACATCCAAAAACATCTCTCTCTTCTTCATCGAGTGCATCGTAGCTAACTTGTAGCCTTTCTTTGATTTTGGCAGGCAATATTATTTGGATTTTATTTAATTGGGATTTCTAGTAATCTTTGGATTTACTACCATATAACTGTGCCCCTAATACCTTGAGTGACAGAGGCAAACCATTGCAAGCCTTTAATAACTTTTGAACCAGAGTTTCAAATCCAGCGGGTGGAGAGGGTTGCAAGAAAGCATGCCGGCAGAATAGCTGCTCGGCATGTTGTGCCTTAAGTCCTGGCATTTTATAAATGCAGGAGGGTGAGAGACCCCATGATTTAAGAACACCTAATTCCCTAGTTGTTACAATTATTGGAAATGAAGCCCAACCATCACTGCCCTTTCGTCTTCCTCTTCCATGTCTCTTCAGTTGCCTAAAGAGTCTATATATTTTCCTTCTCATTCTCTTTTTGGTAGAGATGAAGACTGTTGTAATTGAGTTTATTAATGGAATAGAGTGTCCTGCTTTCCTTGGTGGATGTAGCCATCTTGATGGTGAACCACATTAAATTTGTGTCTCTAGTTTTATCTATGTCTTTGATTCTTAATCTGTTTTAGTTCTGTGTTTTGCTGCAATTTATCTTCAACAATTGGTATCAGAGCCAATGGTGGAAAGTTGTTTTGGAAATCATGAAGAATTTCCAAGAAAATGGATGTAGCAACTTTGGATGATTGGGCTCTAGCTCTCATGTCTTTGTCGTGTGGCTCTGGAGTGAGTTTTGATGAAGTGGGAGCTGCGGATAGTGACTTGGAGCTAGATGAAATTGTGCCTATGGAAGTAGATGAATCTCCTCTCTATTTGGCTGATGATCTTGCCATTGATGTTATTATGGAAGATGTTGATCATGATTCCCTGAGCACTGCCCAGGTGAGGTATGTGTGGGAAAGGCCTCCACAAGATTTAGGAGGCGAGGATTTTGACATGCTAGAAGAATTGGAGAGCCTACAAACGCTGAACAAAATAGAGGATTCAATAGCAGTGGATGTTGCTAAAACAAAACATCGTGTACATTGGTGGGATGGTTTGAAAAATAAGGAGGATTCGGCTGAAGAGGAGGATGCTGGATTTGGAATTGAATCTGCACCACAAGAATCTTTAGAAGATCTCAAAATTGAGCTTAGAGCACTTCTCGAACGCACGGGTGATGAACAACACAGGAAAGCCATCATGGAGGAGTTGCGGAAGAGGGCAAAGGCAGATAAGAGTAGTAAGTCTGTAAAGGACTTGGTATTACTCCTCTACGAAATGGTTTCTCTCACTTCTGCCTTCTGCTTCGATGATCCAGATATCTTTGCTTCCAACATTCACAAGATGTTGAAGCTAAGTCTCAACATTTATGAAGATTTGGAAGCTGAAAAGCCTCAAGGTTGGTTGGATGATGAGCCTGAGGAAATTGATGATCCTGAATTTACAAAGCTAGATGATTGGGATGATGACGAAGATGGAGAGTTGGAAGCACCAAAGATTTCCAACCCCAAGTGTGAAGAGAAGCGCCTTACTGAGCTGAAACCCACTAATGTTCATCCACATTTTAGGATAGGTAATACATTTTATGCATTAGGAAGGTATTCAGATGCAAAGGAGTTATATATATTGGCTCTTGAAGCCGCAAAGACCAGTGGTAGTCAATGGTTTTACTTACTGCCACAGATCCATGTGAACCTGGGCATTTCTTTAGAAAGTGAGGGAATGCTTCTGAGTGCTTGTGAGCATTACAAGGAGTCTACAATTCTCCATCTGACTCATTATAGGGCATTAAAGCATTTGGGAAGTGCACTATTTGGCGTAGGTGAGTATAAAGCTGCGGAGAAGGCTCTTAAAGAGGCTATATACTTGAGTTGGCTGGATGTATCACTGATCAAAGTGGGTACAGATTTTGAGCTTGGCAAGTGAAAATCAAGGGGTTCTGATTCCGAAGATAATTCTAGTTATCAGAAATATACTTCCCATAAAGGTGCAATGTATTCATTATTTGGTTTAGATTTACAAGGAACAGCTGGAGGAAGGCTTTCATCAGGCAGCAAAGAAAGATTAATTGTTAGTAATAGACAGAGAATTAAAAGTGAACAAGGTTTCATTTTGGTTCAGCTGGTTGAAATTCTCGTTGGGATTGGTCAACTAATGGACTGGTTACTTGGTACAGTAGTTAAGTAACCATGAGTTTCAAGGAAAGTGGGGATAACAGTGTGGTTTGGACTTCAGTGGGAGATTGTTGGAAATGAAGCCCAACCGTCACTGCCCTTTCGTCTTCCTCTTCCATGTCTCTTCAGTTGCCTGAAGAGTCTATATATTTTCCTTCTCATTCTCTTTTTGGTAGAGATGAAGATTGTTGTAATTGAGTTTATTAATGGAATAGAGTGTCCTGCTTTCCTTGGTGGATGTAGCCATCTTGATGGTGAACCACATTAAATTTGTGTCTCTAGTTTTATCTGTGTCTTTGATTCTTAATCTGTTTTAGTTCTGTGTTTTGCTGCAATTTATCTTCAACAACAATAACCATACTTTGGGAGCCAAGCCTGTCTTTATTTGGCAATAGAGCATTCAAGTGGTCAACGTCATCCAAAATGATGAGCACCTGATCAGAGGTCAAATGATTTGCAAGAACAAATTTGCCTTCATCTGCACTGTGGAATGGCAAATGATGGAGACCGAGGTCAGCCTAGATGTGGAACGGCAAATGTTGGACACCGAGGTCTTCTAGAAGTTGTTTCTACTTGTCAGGCAGAGCATTTCTAGATGCTGCATCTCCCACGTCGGAAACAAAATTGTATTTCTCAAAGGAGGAAAAGTTCCTGTTGAAGAGTTGTTTGGCCAATGTGGTTTTACCACTACCTCCCATTCCCACGATCCCCGTGATTTTTGCTTTTACTTTCTCTTCTCTTGCAACTGATTCGAAGCCTTGTACTAGCTCATCCAATCCAACTGGATGTTCAGCTACCCATATCAAATCTCTGTTCATGATTTGGAGTGCACGATTCACAATATTCTTCAAAACTGTGGCCTCCTCCCTAAACATTTTTAACCGAAAACACAAATCAAAACATAACCTATGTTATGAGAAACAAGAAAGGAAAATGGTAATGTTAAGAAAAACATGAAATAGAATATTTAAAGGTTATTTATAAGAAACGGATTTTAAATATACATTTTTAGAAAATTGGAATTTATACAATATCATAAATGTTGTCTTATAAAAGGTGAAAAAATATATATAAAATATAATTATTAGGATAGATATTGGTGAAGATGATGTTATGTCTTAATCATCAATTGTGCTTAACCAATTGAACTACGACTCTTAATAACTAGCACTTGCATCTTTAAGAGGTGCAAGGGCTTTGCCAATAGAAAAATGATGATATTAGTAACTTAGATGCATTAATTTTGATTTGATATTTTTACATGCCAAGATTTGATTTGTGAGAAGATTTGATTTTTTACATTATTGATTTCTAATGATTTGATTTTTCACATTATTGATTTATAGTGATCTAATTATTCTAATAGGGTAATGGCCAAGATTTGATTTTTCACATTATTGATTTTTGATGACCTGAAAATGGTTTAATGGCCAGTTACCCCATGTCCTCATGCTGTTGCTTAAGTTATTTTTCTGCTTAAATTTAAGTAATTGGAGTGGCCCCATGGAAATGTACAATTATGGGAAAAGGATAATATAGAATCTTTTCCTATTTTTGTGCAGCAACTACTATTTAGAATTGCAAATAAGTTATGGAAAAAAAAGGGGGCTGGAAATAAGAGCCACTGCATAATGAAAAATATGCCATGTGGCTGCATATATTTCTTTCCCTCTTGTTTTTTATTTTCTTCTAAATTAAGATAATTAAGATAATTTGTTTTTATTTTTTTATATAGTAAAAAATACAAATTAAGATAACTGCTTAAGCTAAGTAGACAAATAAAATATTCATTGGGTCACTACCTCCAAAAATATCTCCTAAATAAACTGAGCAGTGGCTGCTAACCAAAATAAGCTAGGGAGTAGCATGGGGACATGCCTTTAGAAAGCTATTTTGCAGTGTGAGACAAATTTCCCAAGAAGGTTAACAATAATATAGCCTATTACTTTGAAAAAGTCACCATTGAATATTTAGGTAATTCTTTTATTTTCTTTTCATTTTGATAAGTATAATTAATATTTATACTTATATATTATTATTTAATTTTTTATTTTAAAAAAAGAGAGCTTTCCTTTTTTTAATTTCAGTTGGAATGTTACATATAGAATCTACCAATTCACTACTTGGCCCCCTTGCATTGGCCTAGGATTTGATTTGGATCTGATTCTATTTGTTGAAACCATTTCAACCCTACTATCAACTATAGGGTAGCGCGTAACCTACCTCTATCTTGGCAGGCGATTAAGAGTGAAGGGTGGGTCAGTACCCCTCTCTTTTCAACCCTTCATGTAGTTCCCTCTATAGTTTGGCTCTATAGCCCAAACTATAGACAGATAGAGATGAGATCCATCCACCATATTGTAAGTATGAGAACCACCAAATATTAATAAGACTACTTCTAGGCATTAATATATATTTTAAAATATTGATGTCTTTCTTATTTACTAAATAAAAATTAATTAATTTATGATATAGTTTTAGTTTTTTTTTAAATTTGATTTTGTTTTGTTTTGTTTTTTTAAATATTTAATTATGTCTATTATAATTTTAATTTTAGTTATGTGAATTATAGTTTTAATTTTATAGCTTTAATTTTTTAATATGTATGGATTGTATTTTAATTTAATTAAAGACATGATATGGAATCCATAGTTATAATGAATAAAAATAATTCTTAAAAAATTATGTAAAGCTTTTCTTATCAACCTTTTGTATTTTAAATTTTTATGTATAAAAAAGAATTTTGAGATAATAAAAACAAATTAAAAATATTTATATATAACAAGTTTTTAAATTAAAATAAAAAATATTCTAAATTTATAAAAACAAAAAAAGATGTAACTTTAATATTATATTAAAAAAATTTGTAAGAATATCATTCAAAAAAACAAAAAACAAAAAACGATATTAAACAAAAGGAAAACTATAAACTATTAAATTTTCCTTAAACAACAACTACCAGAAACGACTAAGTGGATTTTTCTTCTGAGAAAATGCAAAACGCAGAAACGTCAGGGCAGGCTTAGAAACGGCCGTTTACGTCGAAAACGGCGTTTCACCCGTTAAAACGGGAAATGGAAGCTTTCCACACATGAAGCTTTTCTGCCTTTCTTTTCATGCTCTGAAAATGCACGGGCATATATTCCTTGTCCTTGCTCAATCCATTTGAGATCAGAGGGCTCAACATTATAGAAAATGGGAATGATTTTTGCACCAGTTTTGAGCATGAAAGATAGCTCAGCCAAACACCATGGGGATTGGGCATAGTTGGGAGAAAAAATGGCAATGTGAATGGTAGCACTAGTTATTGCGTGTTGTAGTTCTGCTGGAATACAATCACCAGCCTCAAAGGCTTCCACATCTAGAAAAACATGAAATCCCATGGAATGAAGTTTTTGGTAGATGGTAGTGGCTAATGTGTGTTTCACAGCACATCCACGATAACTAATAAATATGTCCCACGGCTCTGTAGATTTGGGTGCAGAATAAGGTGCAAGCTCATCAAAAGCGTTTTTAAAATATATTTATGTTTTGTTGGCTATTTTTACAGCTTTGATACTGTAAACTGCATTTCTCTTGTACTATTTATCTTTGTTCAGTACCAAAAAAATTGAAGTTGTTTAAACTTGTAAAGTTATTTTGGAGTGGTGAAAACCATACCCTTTTTTGCGCCTATTTTAATCAAAGTGTTTTAAATGTAATGATAATTAATTTATAAGTGGTTTATTCTTGCCTGAGTTTAATTATAATTTTCTTTTATTGTATCTCTACAATTTTATTTTTAGTCTTTAGATTGTGTATTCATCATCTTATATAAGATCAATAGTACAAACTTGATCTAGGGGAGAGGACCTAGTACCCACACTTTAACTTTGCACAAGTCAAGCTCCTAAATTGTACATTGAATGTTCACAAAAAAATTAGCAAATCTCTGTATCTAAGCTAGGAGCTTAAAGCTATTGTTTTCAGTTATGTGTATCAACAATGTAACCTAATTAGCTACATCTTCATTAAGTTGTCCAAAAACACCTCAAAAAAAAGTTAGACCAAAACATGTGCACCAAGGCATGTATTAACGATCGCATTATATCTCACCATATGATTGGTTGTTTCTTTGACCTAACTTGTGAAAAGTATAGTTACACATGTATATATGCATATGTATTAGTTCCTTATTAAATTTTTACTAGTATATTATTTCTCAACTATTATTTATTTTAATATACTTAACTAGGGTTTAAGTCTGTGGCACCATAGCGACTATTGGTACATGCTTGAATCTATTGGATCCTTTCCCCTAAGTCACTTCCATGCCACTCTAATTAAACATCACACTTCAATGGTAAAAAATTCAATACTAATTTTACATCTCAATACCATCAAAGAGTGATAAATAGTTTTCCTATTTTTATTAGCCAAAATTTTCTTTGACCATTAAACTAGGTGATGTTTAAGAATAGCCCTTCTGCATTCATCGATTGAACCGTAAACCTTTAAAATTCAAATTTCAAATTTAATCTTTGGTAACCACTTCACTAGACATTATGAGTTAACTTAGCACATGTTTATGTTAATTTGAGTGTTACGTTGTCGTATTTAAAGACATTCATTCGCTCATTTAAAAACATCAAGGACTATGTGTGTATCTAAGAAATAAGACATTCTGGAGCACTTCTGAGAGATTTCTAGTAGCATTATATTAGCATACATCATCCTAGGCTCATTGCACATTTGCTTTTTTTTTTATCTTCTAGTTCATCATTGAACTGGATCAATCTAAGTAGGGATCTGATTAAGAAAAACTTGATTATCCAAATTCAACAAATTCTCCAAAATGTGTTTGTAAATGCTACAATTACTTACAATGATTTAGATATCATAGATTGAGACAACCAAAATCCAATAGTCCACATCATATCAATTCAAATCCATGAGTTATAGTTTAAGTTCATGCATTATCTTGAATCCACACACAAAGAGATCAAGTCTACACTTGTGTAGGTCAACCTAAGTAAAAGACAATTAGTTTTCATAATCTAGACGATCTTCAATTAAGTGACCCCTATAATTTTGGTACTTGGGAAAATTAGTTCCTAACATTTGTCACAACATATTTCCATCATCAAATTTTAAGAGCTAAGTATCACATTTAATTTATGCATTTAATTTTGATAAATTTGATTATAAGTCCTAGCTCATTTATTGAGCTTAATTTTCTTGAATTGTTTAATTATCCTTGATATTTATTATAGATGTATTTTTCCCTCTATATTTTGGTGAAACCAACATTCCTATGCAACCTAGGGTTTTTCCTTCTTGTTTATTATGGTTCTCATATTAGACTCATTTGATTGCATCATCATGTTTTAGATCTCCTTAGAGTTTCATTTCCCTCTTACTTATGCTTCATCACCATATCTTGATTTTAGGTTTTCTTCTTTCATGTGTGACTTTATTTTCACCCACCCTTGTTTTTTCCTCTAGAGTATCATGAGCTAATTTATTTTTAGATTTGCTCACTCATTGATATTTTTTTATTTTATTTTAGATCTTACATCCATTTTATATCATTTTGGCCTTTAGGTTTTTGTGTGATAATTGTATGCTAAGATCTCATCAAAATCCTCACGTTACTTTAAAATAATCCCTCATTTGAATCCTCATGCATTGCTCAATCTACTAAAAATGGTATTCCTAATGATGTGCCCATAAGAATTGTTCCTACACTTGTTGTTGGGAGTGAAGTTGAGGATTATGTTCATGATGCATATGTGGCTAAGAAAGATATCACTTACGGGACAATTATTTATATTATTGCACTTATTCAAGTTGAATCTCATCAATGATTAGTTATTCTTTTACATTAAGCATTATCTAGTGCTACTTATGGCATAGACATTCTTAATAACATGGGCACTCTCATAGATTCTTCTAATGTTGTGTCATTTAACCATCCATCAACCCTTCATCTTATTTTGTTCTTTCTTCCTCTAACCCCCTAGTTATCATTTTTATGGCTTCTACTACCCATGTCATCACCCCTGGTAGGACTCCTTCATCTTTTATTCCAACCTCTAGTATTGCTACCATTTTTCCCTACTAGAATTAGCTATATAGGTAGTTATTCGAAGGTTATGATGCCTAAGAGATAATCATAAAAATATAAGAAGATCAACATGATAGAGTAACAATAATCTATACAAAGGATGAAATGTGCATACAAGAGATGTTGGTTTTTCCTCATATAAGAGTAAGCAGTGGGTATATGAAGGATACACTAGCAAGAGAAGTAAATGTATGTAACCAGCATGAGATAATAAGATGGAGTCACATGTGTGCACGCAACATCTCCACCAAACTAGGAAAGTAAAATGTCGTATGTAAACTTAACTAAGTGTGAAAAGGACCAAAAAGGGAAACTGGATAGGTAACAAACCTGTTCACACCAACACCCCCTTAAGTCCAACATAGGGAGGAAGGAAAAGATAAAAAGACTCAAATATGGCTCCTAACAACTAGGCCTAATGAGGTACTCATGTGCAATGAAGACAATGAAGGAAGGAGGTCTCAAGATGACCCCTCAAGGACAACTTCCTTCACCCCAAGTATAAAAGAGTCTCTTGTAAGCGAAGAAAATGAGAAAACCTATAGCAAAAACTCCTCCCCAAAAGAGAGGAAAACATGAGAAGGACTGAGAAGCCTCCCATAACTATCCTTGAATGATTAGGAACTTGAAGAACTCAATTAAAGCATGAAGCAGTTGCAAACAACTACTATACTACTAAAAGTAAAGAACCTCCAATGAAATTGGGATGAAAATCAAGATCAAAGAGGCATAAATCTACATGAGTGACCAAATTGACATTACTTAAACATTACAAAGATGGCAACTAAGGCAACAATCTGACAATCAAAGATGTAGGTGACACACCAAAAGGCACCAATAGGCTCAAGAATATTGATCAATTGGAGAAGATAAAAGGTGACATCCATAGATTGGTGCATTCAAGAGTGACTTTATGGTATATGTTTTATCTCACCAAAATGTATGGGTAACTAGCCACTTCATTTGCCTAGTATATAGGAACAAAAACCATATAACTAGATTGATCCAAAATGAAACCAGGTAAGAATTAGCCTATATACAAACAATATTATACCCTCATAATGTTGACAAGGGATCTAGGTATGGTAGCTCCATTGAACTTGTGTCATAATGTAGTGTAAGAAGGTGAAGAAAAAACATTAGAAGGCTCCCTAAGAAGTGCCTACAATTGGAACAAGGTACACAAGAAGAAGGCACACACACATAAAGGTAGATGGGGTTATGATTGCATATATAAGGCCCATGCAAAAAACCCCTCATGGCACTATATAAAGGGTATGAGAAAATAAGGTACACTCACATGAAGGTTGACAAGGTTGTGATTACAAAGACAAGGCACACACACAAAAAAACCCAATGGCACTTTCTAACTAGTGTGAGTACAATAATGGCACAATAAGATGTTCAAGGTTCCTAAAATGCAAATATAGTGTGTGGTATAAATGATATGGTGCATTCAATATATGCTTACAATATCCAAACAAGGACCAAATGTTAAAATACAATTCTACTATATAATGAGAAGAAATAGAAGGAACTAGTGTGAAGTAAATAGAAAATATGTACTTTCAAAAAATAGACCCTAAAAGGACTCCAATACATGTAATATATGGACCTTCAACATTCCTAAAGCAAGAACTGCACAACAAGATCATTAAGAAAACTAAAATTTTGGAAAAACCAAGTGTCCAAACTAAAAACCATTTGCACCATCATAGAGTACATGAAATTTTACCCCATTTTAAAAAAAGTTACTTTGAAATTAGACAATATATGGAGGAGAATGTAGCCATCAAACTTTAGATGCAAAAATGAGAAACCATTGGTGAAGGGGTGGGTTGGGAGAATCCACGTGATGGTGTCAATATGACATCATCCAATAGAAAATTGAACAATTATTGGAATATATCTTGATGCCACCAATTAATAGATTCCAATATCACCCTTAAAAATTAGAAAAATCACATAAATTGTAAAACCATTATATGCAAGGATGAAACTGCCTTCAACTACTAGGAAATCACTTTAAAAAAACTACCAATGTTTTTTTGCAAAACTGCCTATAAGGGAAAAAATTACTATTTGTAAAAAATAAAAATAACCTTAGAGGGGCAAAAGATCACCTATGATGAAGTGGAGGTTAAAGTGGTGGGTAGTACAAAGAGGTTTCTTATAAGGGCAATAAACTATTTGTATGGGCCATATAAACCAAATAAATAGGGTTTGTAGCTTGTAAAAAAATTGCATTTACCTTTGTGGTGGTGGAAGCTACCACTAGCAGTGGCTACCTCACTACGAAGAAAAGGATGCAAGGGGCATGGAGTCAAGCTCCCTATAGAACCTACGATGGCAAGGCTATGGACATAGTTTCAAGCCCTACCACTAATGCAATGGGGTTAGGGGCTATACCCCCTACGCCTAACAAATTTTATTTTTTATTTAGAAAAGCACTCTAAGCCCCCAAAAAATTATTTTTGTATTCTTTTTTTAACAACAAAAAACCTTTTTACATAGACCCGACATAAGATGAGGGACTTGCACTTGTATGACAACCTTCATAGACCTACAAATAAGTGCACTTGTCTAGAGACCATCAATAAAGGAAAATTTTATAAAATATTATTTTGCAAAACGAAAGGGGTAAAAAAATTTCCTTTCTTCCAATTTCTTAAAAATCAACAAATTTTATGTTGATTTATAGGTTTTCAAGCCTTCTAGACATAATGGTGGGGTTAAATTTGACCTAGACTAATCCAAAAAATAGATACCTATAAAATATCATAGGAACATTCTAAAAACAAAATATTTATAGATCTTGCCTCTAATGCCCAATTTAGATGCAAAAAAAGATAAAATTAACTTATTTGGATGCTCTGGATCCAATGGTGATCTTTAAGCTACTCTATAAATCATCAAAAATGACCTACAAAACCAATCCATAAATAAGAACCCCCTTGAATCTAATCTCTCTCTCTCTCAACTTATTTGATTTTCTAGATCATCTTAAGATGCAATATAAGAGCATACTTAGTTTCAAAAAAGCACAAAAAATCAATCTTAGATCTTTCAAAGATGGACTAACTCTAGACAATCACCTTATTTGATACCATTTTAGAATTAGCTATAGAGGTACCTATCCCAATATCAAGATGCCTAATATCTAATTATAGAAAGACAAGAGGAACAACATGATATAATAACACTAATCTATACAAAGGATTAAATATGCATACAAGATCTCAAGTTAGGTTTTGCTCATATAAGAACTTAATAGGTTGGTGTATATAGGATACATCACCAAGAGAAGAAAATTTACAACCGATATGGATAATAGTAGACAGAGTTACATTTGTGTACACATCTTCACCAAATTAGGAAAGTACAAATAACATTTAGGTAAAATCAACTAACTAGGTGTGTAAAGTGCCCAAAAGGGAAATTGGATAGTTAATAGACCTATTCATATCAACATTCCCTCCACTATAATTTTTATCATCACTCATCCTTCAACCCCTATACTTAATAGTACCATCTATCACACTCTTTTCTCATATCTCTCCTTCTCACCCTATGATCATTTTTCCCCTTAGTGTGGCTCCTCTATCCACTACCATGACATTAAACCACTTATTACCTATCCTCTTTGCACTTCACCCATTATTTCTCATGCTCCTCATACCACTTCTATTACCACTTCTGCCTTAGATACACTATTTCAATAATTAGGTCAATTTAAGAAGAAAATGGATGATATATACCCACTAGTTCAAAAGCTTTATTCCATGCAATCTTCCACATCGCACACTACTTGCATTTTATATTGTTGCCTATTTGTTTTTTGGCACAACTACATTTGAATTATTTAATGGAAAAGAGAACCCTAATGTTCATTTACAAGCTTTCAATGTTGCATGTTTAGATTTGATATATGAGGATAAAATATTAGCTAATTTATTTCCAAGAACCTTAAGAAACTATGTGATTCAATGGTTTTCAATGGTTCTATTCTTTACCTCCTAGTTCTATCCATTACCATGATTGGCTAATGATGACTTTCTTATGGCATTTTCATGTTAATATGGGTTTGAAAATAACTGTGACTAATATAACTAAATGTTCCCAATGACATAATGATCCTATAAATGATTATGTTATTCTCTTCCAAATTTTTTGTGGTAAAGTTAAACACTAATTAGATTATGGTGATCTACAAACTCTATTTCTTGACAAACCCCTTCCTCCTACCAAAAATATTGTGCACTTGAGTAGCTTTTGTTCTTTCGTGATCATGTGTACTCTAATACACATGGGAAGATGGAATCACCTTAGAGTAATTATAAAAATTTCCTACCAAAGAGAGTGGATTTGTAATCCAAGAAGCTATCTTTTTTTCAACTTTTTCAATAACATATTTTTGTAGAGAGAAAGAATCATGAAAATAAAAAGGAACATCAAAAAATTAAAAAAATTCCCTAGGATCAATCCACTTCCAAGCATAGTACTAGAGCCAAGACAGAACGAGTGAAAATAATTGTTTGTATAAATAGTTATTGTACCATTTTAGAACATGTTGAGGCACTTTACAAGTCTTGTTTAATATTTTCTTCTTTCTCAATCACTTGGTGAGGAAAGAGTAATCTACAAAATTGACATTGACAAGTTGTGAATTCTAGTATAGAGATGCCACAAACTAATTTATAACAAATGTCATTGGAAAGGAGATAACCAAACCCTTTAGCAACCAAAACATAGAAATATGGTGCTAAAGAGCATACCTTTTGAAATGACTAAACTAACCCAAATTGCTTGAAATGGGTGTTATGTATGGTTAATCAAGTAGAGGCATTAGAAAACAACATTCTGATAAATTAAAAACTATATCTCCAAATCTAAGAGCTCATAACATGACCAGAATGAATGACCATTCAATCCTATCATAAGATTCTATTGATGTAATATTTATATTGTACCTATTATATTTATTTTATTTGGTAAATTATTTTTTATTACTTAGGTAGGATAGGATAGGGAGTACATATCATTCCCTTATTTTTTGGGATTCTATTTTTTCATATCCTCTTTAACTTTGGTAACTTAGAGGTCATCCCCTTATTTTTCTAAGATTCTCCCTATTGACTTCCAAAATAACCACAACCCTAAACCCTAAAACATTCCTAAATCACCTGGGCGGGGGATAGTTGTTCTAGATGAAAGGAAGAGGTTTATCAACAAGTTCAAGGTGATTTTGGGCAACACTACAAGAGTGGGTTAACTCCTCTGCACTTTAGGCTCAGCTTAAACCTAGGAGGGATATTCCAAGGGGTATACCTAAACAAGTATTAAGTTCAAACCAGATGAACAACTAAAAATAATAGGACAACCAAACCCAAACTACCTTCTAGGCTCCAAAGACTGTCACTGGACCTAAAACAATTGGTTGTCATTAATAACCCTATATAGATGATAAAAGGGCATTCCGATTTGACAATGGAAGATGCAAGTATGCTTGCTTGCAAGACATACAAATTAATTACTTTCTTCACACATGATAAGTTTGTTTTGATTTTTTAAGAGTGTGGGTGATCATGGAAACCTTCAAACTGGTGCCTAATACATTGGTTCATAGAGTCCATAGTTCAATAGAAGGAAGAAAACAACAAGAGAAATGAAACATGCACTTTCTAGATATTCAGATGCAAGAAAAACAACAATCAACGGAGAATATGCTTAGTAATCCTTTATTGAGATATAATTAATCATCTACAACCATAAAAGAGATCATCACATAGCATGTAATGTTTTAAGAATATGTTCATTGGGTAAAAGTACAAACTTGTGTCACACTTTGGGCCAACTAAATAATTTTGACCAAGTATAATTCAGTCAAGTCAAATTCAACTGAGTTACATTCGACCGAATCTACGTCAGTTTGGCACCGACATGGCCCCAAAATCTGACTAAGTTTCAGTCGAGTAGGTTTTGGCCGAATCCATTAAATATAAAAGCAAAAAAAATAGTGGGTGCAGGTATTTTGTCTATTCAGCCAAATTTCTTGCATTTGGAGACTGCTCATCTTAGACTAGAGTCTACAAGTCCTTGCCGAACAGATTCTATTCTGAGCTCTTCATTCTGTGCATTGTTTGTTGCTTTGAAAAGAGTTGTTTTTGTTAGGTTTAAATTATGTTGTAGTGCTTTTTTTTGGTTCTGTATGTTACCTGATTAGTTTTGTTGTTTTTTTTATGTTGTGGATGCTTTTCCTAGATTTTGACATGCAAATTAGAGAAATTTAGTTAAATTTATATAAACTATTTTAAAACCCTAGCTACCATGATTACTGACTAAAGTAGGGAAAAAGTAATGGAATTGTTTGGCCAAAATGGCGTAGGGTTTTAATGAGAGATAGTCGGCTAGGGCTTAATCTTCTGAAATAACTTGCATTTATATAAACTCTTTAAAACCCTAGCCGCCATAATAAACTATGACTGAATTTAGGGCAAATGATAAACTATGACCGAAACTTAGGAGGAAAAAACATTGCCCTCTACGAGATTCTATATCTACAAACCCTTCTAAATCTCAGATCTGTAAGAAGATTACATAACACACTACAAAATGTGTGTCAATTGGTATAGTATTTCTTATTGTTGCAGAGGCCATCATGCAAGGAATCTGCGATCTATTTTCAGAGGAGCATTTTATATTATGTCTAGCTACTAATATTCTGCCACAACAATAAAAGACATGGAAAAGTACATACATCTAGTTATTTGGTTTAAATTACTAACTTTGTAAATGCTTGCAGTATACCTTAACCATGTTTTCTTTTCCTCATTCAGTTTGAGGAAAATTTTGGAAAGCATGCTAACTTTAGGAATTTTCTCAGCGTATCATGAAAGCCCCATGTAATTTGTGAGTTTTCAAATATTTTTAAAAGTAATCCCAGGTTTCTATGCTAAATATAATCTTCTTGCTGATGCTTGACCCAAGCCTGGAGCAGATCATTCACTGAATCTATCACATGGGAGGGAGGAAGAGTGTTGAGTTTAATGACGATGCCTTGTATATTTGTTGTCTCCATTATCATTTTCAATTTTTAATTTTTCATCAAGGAAGTTTTTTGCTATTGGCAAATGCACTCTTAATTACTAGCAGAGCTTTGCTCATTTTATAGCATAGTTCCCAAATGCTAAAATGAGGGAGTTGAGTTTAATGACAATTCCTTATATAGTTATTGCCTCCATTATCAATTAAGTGAACACCTTAGCAAACAAGGCATCATTATATAGTAGTGAACTAAGATATCCATCATTCTACACCTATAAGAATTACCATCATCTAGCCACTAGACTTCTACCAAAACAACCATTGTTCACAATAGTGATGACCATGGAGGTCCATTCTCTATTAGCTGGAAAATATATATCTCAATTGAGACCTCATGAATGATCCCTCTTTTAATTTCCCCTATCAACTATGACCTAGGGTACTTAACTATTAAGACACCCTTGTCACTGGTTCATGCATATATAATGCTTACATAGACTATAAACACATACAACACAACAAATTGATTCTCATTAAATGTATATCATTCTAGAACATATTATTAGCATACACATGCAAGGATTAAATCCTCATACTCAACATTATAGGACGTGCACAGATAAATACATAAATAAGACATTACTTTCACCACTATAATAACATCAAGCTTAAACCTAGGCATACCTAACAAGAACTCCCTGTACTCCTCTACTCTCTGACATAGAATTCCTCTATTTAACTAACTATCTTGTCATTATCTAAACAAACCAAATATATTAATAGGCTGAACGGTTTCTGGAGAGTTGAAATTTACTAGACACCACAACTTTACAAATACCAAAATGAAATCGATCATCGGTTAGGTGTATACTTGCAAAGGATATATCAAAACTGTAGCTCGACTATATTTTTTAACATTATTTTCTATGTTTACTCCCTAATAAAACTTATTCCAACTTAGTCAAAATCAAGGGGACATCCCATTTTCATATTAATAATAATTAGTAAGTTAGGTTTATAAGGTATCACTAATTTTGTGTAAATTATTTTAAGCACTGTACTTCATTATATTGCCTTATCTACTCACTATTGAGATGTACAAAGAAGAAATGAGAGCCCATATACAAAAATAGTGATAATGATAATGATGGCCTAGAGTATATTTCCTAACATTACTGTACATTATATTTCCTATAGTATATTTCCTATGTACTTTGTAATTTCCTTTGGAGCATCTTACATAGTTAGAAAAATGGTTATAAATTGTGCATATTTACTTAAATTACTGAAATAAAGTAAGTGTACATATATTTGTAAAATTTAATTTTTTTGTTTTAATTAAATGCAGATCTATCTCTTTATATTTATATGCAGATCTATCTCTTTGTACATTTATATACATATGGCTGATGATGAGGGATCTCATCATTCCACCAGTCTCAGCAGGAAGCTGAGGCAAGGACAAATTTTTATAATGACAAAATTAATATATTAGAGGGTGCATTGAAATATTTGGATCAAACCATACACAACACACCCAATTTGGGTAATAGAGATAGATTAGTAATTATTCAGCAGGAGATCAAACATATGATTGACACAATTCAATCATACAATCCATATGATGACATAAGCACTAAGTACTTTTATAGGTCTCTTGCCAGGACTGTAACTAGCAATGAGAAAATTAAATCTATTTCTTAGAGAGTTTCATTGCATGATGTGCATACCATGTTCCCTTATTATATGGGTTGAGAGAAAGTTAGAGGATATAATGTTACTAGGTGTACAGATGCACTGGTTGCTCCATTTATATATCCCAGATGGTTAGCATCCAATCATATATGGCCGTATAATGACGAGTTGCCACTTTATTTTTACAAACAATTATATGCTGAGTTCCATTTAGGATTAGATGTGGGTCATACATCTATGCATGTGCATGCTGGATAGGGCAAGGGGAGGTTTTCCAACAAACCTCAATTTAGATGTCCAGATTTGGAACCACCTATCAACAAGAGGGCATTAGTTGGTCCAAACCATTTGGTTCTTCCAAAATGTTTGGGACTAGCTACAATAGGAGCTGCAGCAGTCGCACTAACTAGATCCTGTCTTTTTGACAGTATGGCCACAATTGCTACTCAGGTCAATCAAATGTCATATGATCGTATAGGGAGATACTTATTACATCCGCAGATTATCCTTCCTCCCATTAAGGCTACATCTATGAAATATGGCCCCTACATTCGTGTAGACCTACTGTCACCATCAGATGTGGCACATATGAGTGACGCCACTTTACATGATGTGTGTTTAGCTTCCATTGCTGATTTACTATCAGCGTTCTAGTTTATTAGTGACAAGTATGGGATTCCCTTAGATACTGTACGGAGTCATATTAGATGACATTTTGGTAGACAGTTAGGTCAGGGTGAGGCGGCTTTAGAGGAGCAGCATATTCCAGAGCAACCTACAACCCCTACACAACATCAAGCTGCACCTGATGTACATGGCACATACAACACACTTCTCTTTGACATTGATCCTTTACCTAATACAAGTGTCCCTGATGTGACCATTCAATCTTGTGGCATCAATGGGATCGGTAGAGTGCTCAAGGATGCACAGGTACTTGAATAATTTTTATATTTTTCATTCTAAAAATTCACATGTATATATTAAATAAAATTGACTTTGAAGTAGTTCTCACTATTCATTGAAATCTTATATTTGAAAATTTCTAGCAATACGTGGATTTGTCACGCTTTGGCGATTTGGAGCATCCAGAGGATCCTGTGCATGGTAGATTTGAGGTACATAATTTTCTAATATATATAAATTACTTGATAAATTCAGACATGTATGTTGAAAGTACAAAACTTTAAGATGACTTTACATATATATACACACATGTGCATTAAATTAAAAATTATGTGTAACTTTCTTGTGTAGGGAGGCAGATCAGGATAGGGATCAAGACAGGGATCAAGATAGGGATTGAGAGAGAGAGATCGGGACATGGATCCACACAGGGATCGGGAGATGGATCTATCCATAGTCATATTAGACATCCTCCTCTTTGACTTTTTTTACATCAGACACATGATTTGTTATACATTTTATATTACATGGTTTGTCACATTATGGTTCTTAGATCATGATCTTCACACATGTTATATACATTTTACATTATGGTTCATCTTATTATGTTTTACAGTATGTATACATTTTACATTATGGTTTCACATTATATATATGTACATTTTACATTATGGTTTCATATTACGGTTCTTAAATTTTGTGATTTGTCACATTATGGTTTGAATATATGATTTCTTTAATGATCTGTCTAATTAAAATCTAACATTTTTTATCTCATTTTTAGATAGAGTAATATATAAAAATTCTTGAAGCTAATTAGGGTTTTGAGTTGGGAATTTTTGTATTTTGAAAATTTATGAAATTTTGAAGCTTCCATTAATAGTGAATGTAATTTATGTGTGTCATTATTTGAGTTAATTTTGTTTATTTTCTTATGAAGGATGGAACATGTTTAGATAAATCATGATAACAAGATGAATATATCTAATTTTATTAAGACGCTGAAACAAAACTAGAAGCTATATGATATGTTTGTCATTTGAATGCTATGAGTAGATAGAATCAATAATATGGTGTTGTGTAGTTTACATTATATTTAGGAGTTATATCTCTCTTTTACATGCTTTTTGCATTTGATATATGGTGTCAATGCTTATGAATAGTAAATGACACAAATCTTAAATAAATGACACAACTCATAGACCTCCGTTAGTTGATATGGGAAGCCATGTCATATGATATAACATGAAATACAAAATAGATTTGAGTGAACATGCTCTAAATACTTTGATGGTTTTCTAGATAAAATCTCATGATAACTTGTTGCATATGCATTACCATACAATTGATTCTATTTTACTAGTCTAGGCACACAAACTAAAAAATTTAGTTATAAAATCTAATTGCAATCAACCAAAATGACTACCAAAGAACTACTTACACAACACAAATAAACATAAAGGAAGTTTTTGTTTGAGGAAAAATTTCTTATGTGTTGGATTAACTATTGACGCAGATCTTAAATAAATGACACAACTCATAGACCTCCATTAGTTGATATGGGAAGCCATGTCATATGATATAACATGAAATACCAAATAGACTTGAGTGAACATGCTCTAAATACTTTGATGGTTTTCTAGATAAAATCTCATGATAACTTGTTGCATATGCATTACCATACAATTGATTCTATTTTACTGGTCTAGGCACATAAACTAATAACTTTAGTTATAAAATCTAATTGCAATCAAGCAAAATGACTACTAAAGAACTACTTGCACAACACAAATAAACATAAAGGAAGTTTTTGTCTAATTAAAAAATTCTTATATGTTGGATTAACTATTGACACAAATCTTAAATAAATGACACAAATCATAGACCTCCGTTAGTTGATATGGGAAGCCATGTCATATGATATAACATGAAATACAAAATAAACTTGAGTGAACATGCTCTAAATACTTTGATGGTTTTCTAGATAAAATCTCAAGATAACTTGCTGCATATGCATTACCATACAATTGATTCTATTTTACTGGTCTAGGCACATAAACTAATAACTTTAGTTATAAAATCTAATTGCAATAAACCAAAATGACTACTATAGAACTAAGCACAACACAAATAAACATAAAGGAAGTTTTTGTTTGATGAAAAATTTATTATATGTTGGATTAACTATTGACACAAATCTTAAATAAATGACACAACTCTTATATGTTGGAGATGCTCCTACATCTTAAATAAGTGGCTCAAGAATGACCCTTAGCATAAAAGTGCAAATCTCAAACATTGAATAAACATGTATGGGGATAGGTGCAAACATAGGTGCAATTCAAATGATATGAAGATGACAAATATACGGGAATAAGTGTGAATGAGAAGAGAATAACCCTATTGAAAAATAGAAAAAATGTCTTTTCCTTTCTCTCCCTCATGAACATTGGTATAGATTAAATTCTTAAATAATTCAAATTTATAGTTTCTAATGAGTTTATTATGAACCTAGAATGTTTTTATATTAAATTTCACAAGTAGTAACTCACATTAAGGGATGATTTTGTATTATTATTTTGATTCTTCCTAGAAGATATCCTGACCTAGGCCATTTATTTGACTCAATTAACTAGGATGATTCATATTTTTTAGGATTTATGTTTTCAAATTTAAATTTTCATATATTCACCAAGAACTAGGATAGGAAATTTGAATTAGGGGTCTAGGCACCAAAATGTAGGAAAATGAAACATGTGGGCTACAGTTAATTGATGACATGTCTAATTAGATGATTAAGAAAAAAATAACAATCATATTTGAATTTATCCACTTGCTAAGACAAAAATATATTAATTTTGAAAGAAGGATTATAATTTCTTTTCCTTTTATTCAAATTTGTAATGATGAAGATTCTATGATTCATATAAATTCAATCTAATTAGAATAAAAAAAATGTGTTAACATATATTGTGGAGCATGTGATGGATTTTGGACAACTTAGATCTAAACTACACATGCCCGGACTATATTAAATTAATCGTTGTGCAGTTTTATAGAGGTTGGATCCAATAAACAAATCTACTAACTTACCATGTTGTATCTAGTAAATAGCTAGTGTGATCAAACTTAATTAGATAATAAAATTAAAACTTACAATTTTTGTTGGATCTAATAACATTTGATGAAATAATTTAAGCATGACTTCTTCATTAAACAAAATTACTAGATCACCACATTTGATTTAGCCTCGTGGGCTACTAGATCACCACATTGAATGAAATTATTTGAATTCAACATTAAATAAAAAGATTTAGGTCCAAATGTTACATGTATATATATTGTTATATAAAATATATATGTACAAAAATAGCTTAAAGTTTTTGGTACATATAATCTAGATCCTCTCTATCTTTTATTATCTCTAAAATCTTTTCATGATCTTCAATAGGCAACCTCCACCTTTGTTTGGTACATCCTCTTTTTGGTAAAGTTTCAAGATTTATTCGTGTTGCTATAACTAAGTGACTGTAATGTAGAACCTTTTGACCTGGCATATAATCAATAAATATAATATCATTTGTATCTATCTTTGTTTGTTGATAGTATGTGCCTTCAACAACCACTGATCTAGTAGGATACTCTTGTCCATCACCATCTGTCATTGATTCTGACAATTTGCATTTTAGTTGCGTACATCTTAGTAGATAGTAATCTACACCTTCTGTATTGTCAAGATCTGTAAGAACAACAAAAATATCTCCTATACACACCATGTAGTAAACCATGCTCAACTTAAGTAGACTATAAATCAATTGTACAAGTTAAAATTCAATTTAAAAATTTAAAATTTACCTATAACAACTAAATCTGATACACATTTGTAATCAACTGAATACAAAGGATCATAGACATCTACAATGCCATTATCTTCAAAAGGGTCCGACGTGGCCACTAATTATTTTATTTCCCATTTTGAAACATACCCATCTCTAATATTCTCACATTGTAGAGTATTTGCATTGTTCTCAATGCAATCAACACAAAAACATGATTTTTCTCTCACTTGAATTACAGGAGGCCTACTCTGTCCTGCTATCATGATTTGATGCAAACTTCTAATACCACTAATTGTTTGACAATTAGTAAGAGTTGATCCATCAATATCTGTAAGTTTCAATCATCTAATTAAAAAGTGTATAAAATTGAAAATTCAATTCATCTACACACATTGAAATTAAAAAAAAATTATTTATGTACCTTTAAATTCCCAAAAATAGTGTGTGTTGTATATTGAGTCACGGACAACAAAATAAATTTTGCACCATTAAAAAATTTCATTTGCATTCCTTATGGCATTACCTGTAAGTTCATGTTGGTGAAATGTCAGGTTAAGAGGTTTTCTAGTTGAAAGGAAAAGATGATCTCAAAAAACATAATTAGATTTTTCTTAAAATCTAACACTCAATATTGAAAATCTGCAACATTGGATACATAAAAATCACTGTTGCATAATGGTAAGATTCCATTTCTCAACACACATGCAATATATTGAGACACCTTTTTCCTAATAGGTTTAAGTTCATTTAAAATATAAGAATTTAAATTTCTAGTCCATATGGTGTTACCTACAAGTTCATGTTGTCGAAGTGCATGCTTCACACATGCTCCAATTCCATCATGCTCTCCTTTTCCATGTCCACTCTCATAGAAATTCTACATAAATTTTATGTTCCATTTAATATGTTGTTGGCTTAACCAATTAAAAGCTTTTGCAAACTTAAATTGTCTTGTGAAGTTACAAACAATTTCAAATTTAAAACTAAAATAGTTTTAAAAAACTATATACATACCTACAACATATAAGTAATTGAACAATTCAAGTCTACAAGTTAATTACACAAATAAATATATATAAATTTTTTTAAAAATTAAATCAACACTTACCAGCACATCCATCAGACCATATCCAATGTTGTGAAGCATCTATTTGACGTCATCTCAGGTCTTCAAAAAACATTGCAAAACAATGAGCTACATAGCTTCTATCATTTCTTGTATCATCGCTGATATAAAAGTGAACCTCTTTGATGATAATTCGTTCATATTTTGTACTTTGTACACCATCCACATGTTCTTCGGCATGCTTATAACAAACCTGTACAAATATTGCAACTTGCTCTGAATGATAATATTGACTTTAAATCTCACTTTGAGGACTAAATGTATAGTTCTCATCTTCAAGAAATCAACAATAGAGAGAATACAACTTGGTCGAAAGCAATTCTTTGAGTCACAAAATTGCTTAGCTTGCCATCTAGCACCATGACAATGTTCAATATGTGGATATATGATATTGCAAAATTTATTCATAAACTCATTGCAAGACAATTCACTCTCTTTGAGAATAATTTTTCTGCTCTCAACTCCTGACTTTGTTGAGTATTTCTCATATTCAAATCCCTTCCACATAACTTGTATTTAATGATCAATATTGTCAACATGTACAAGATTCTTCAAATTTCTACAATCATTACATATATTTTTTATACACTACACTTTGAATTCATCTGAATCTTTTGATTTTTCACATAGAAGAGACTTCACAAATTGTGTTGTACTTCCAAGGATGACTATATTTGGATTAATTATTGCCATAGATTTTTTATATGACTGTAGGTGTAGATGAAATTTGACATGATTTTGACAACAAGTCTCGCGTACCTTATTTATACGTATAAAACTTGGTCATAGTCTCTCAAACATCCTTTGACAAATCTTCACATCTGAAAATTCTTGCTTGAATGCTTCAAAAAGTTCACTTTGTGTTGTATCTATAAAATGTTTTGGATGTGAAATTTTTGTACCATCTTCACATTTTATTTGTATAGTGTCCCTTCTATTGGAAGAAAGACGAGAGTGGCTGGTCCAATATTCAATCACATGTTCCTTTACATCTTTTGAGATTCTATCTTTTTGGGGAACCCTACAAATATTTACCCAATTATTCTCAATATTTCCATCCAATCTATTTCTCTTTGCAATATATATTTGAACAGTTCTCTTAGAAACATTGAATAATTGAGAAATTGCTTGAACTTGTCTTCTATGTGATAATTTCTTACTAGAAATTATAGTCATCAATGCTCTATGTGCAACACTTAAATCAACAGCTCGACTCTTTCTTTCAATAGAATTTAATGCTTCTTGCAAGTTTTCAACTATTGTTTGCTTTAATGAACCTAATGACTTTTTATTATTATCAACCCCTAACAACTCCAAAACAGGGGTCATCTATTTCCTCCTAAATAACTTTGTAAATAATTGTGCTCTTCCAATTATAGACTTATTTTCAAAAAATTCCTCCCATATTCTTTTAGAGTGTAATTTTACTGTGCTTTTAGATAACATATTTTCAAATGAAATATTATTGAAAAGAGAATCCTCATCCATCTCCATCAGATTTTCCATACCAAGGAAAAAAAATTATCACACCTTCAATTTGTTCTAGTACCTATACTCCTTGGTCATCAACAATTTCCATGGGTTGTTCTTGAGTAGGTGTTCCTTCATCAACATTTGTAGTATCTCTTATTTGATCATACAACTTTTTTCTTATCTTTTTATTGCCCATCACAAATTGCTCAAATTTGAATTCACCTACATACAAAAATAACACATACAAATACTTTAACGTCTATTTTTGAAGATCTACCTACATTAAATAAATTAACGATTTAATCAATTACATGTTTTAGATCACGATACTTGAGAATACAACTCTGCCCTTGTTCAAATAATTATTTTTTTCTCCAAATTTCTATAATTTAATAATTAAAAAAAGCTAAAAAAAGGCATTAAAAAAATATTTTCAGTCCAAAGTAGTTTCAGATCATGGTGTTTTTGAATATGACTCTACCCCTGTTGAAATTAGTCTTTTTTTTCTCTAAATTTTTGTAATTCAATAATTTTAAAAAAAATTTAAAAAGTCAAAAAAACAAATTCTGAAAAAAAAGCACTCAAATAGTTTCAACTGAATGGGATTGGGCCGAATGGGATTTGATTGAATCCAATTCAGCTGAATCTGTCTAGGTGGCATCCTACTTGGCAGCTAAGTCACCATTTTTTCAAATTTTCTAAAACTTCCAACTTCTGCTAAATATTTCTGCAATCAAAAAAATTTTTTTTAAAAGAAAATACCTTTTTGTAGAGCTTGCAGTGTTGAATCTAGAAATATATATATTTTTATATTTTGAGTAATTTTAGGATATAAATATTTGAAAATAATGCAAGTAGGTTGTTCAAGTTCAAAAAGAGGCTGATTTGAAATTTAAAAAAAAGTAAAACATGATAAAAAAAATTGGAAAATATATGATGCCCTAGAGGAGAGAATCCTCTTCAAAAGGGTATAATTTGTTTTTTGAAAATGAAAAAAAAATTAAACAATAATTGACGTCAACTGAAAACTATCAAATTCGGGTAAGTTTGACTTTAAAACATTATTATGAGAAAAATATGGATCAAAAATTCAATTTTTTTTTTCCATGCCCTAAATATTGAAGTCACCTATTTGGGGAAAAAAAATCAGGAGATAACACAGTTTCTTTCTATTTATTTCTTGACATCAACTGAACGTCACTTTTTCTTGAAATTTTCAGCATTACAAAATCTAGTCTTAAGTTGATAAAAAAAATATCGAAACAATTTTTAAAAAATCTAAAAAATTATAGGAATAAACTTCAACAAGAGATCTACATTTTCTTAGTTTACATCATTTTGAAATTGAAAACATAAAGACCACTTTTATGTGGTTGAAGTTGATAATTTTTTTTTATGTTGGCCGATTCCTTTATAAAGTGTGACATAGGTTTGTACTTTTACCTGATGTTCATTTGATCAATGGTTACAGTCATACCATGAATTGTGGCAAGAGGAAACCCTAAAAGAAACTCAGGATTTCCTTGAAAGATGACATAAGAAGGAGAAGTTCATACACTGATAGCTGAAATCAATATGAAAAACCTTTCATGACCTGTCTTATCTGTTGGAGAACTAGAACCTTTGCTCTTTGAAACTCTAGAGAGCTCTGTAATTGACTGTCTAAAGATGCACTAAAAGACCCCCACTCTTAAATTACATTTCATGTTTTATATAGCATTACAAATGGAGCGCCATTACCTATTATAATGAATGCACCCATGGGTCTATCAGAGATATTTCCATGTCAGAAGGGACGTCTGCCTACCAGAAATAACTAAAAAAATATCTAGATTCCTAGGCAGATGTCAGATATTTTTCCCCTTCTTAATGCAAGTAGTTGATTCATCGATTTGCAACCATAAATGCAACAAATATCTAAAAAGGGGAAGCTGAGAGGCATAGCACCTACATTGATGGCATATGAGACAAATTTCTTTAAATTCACCAAGAAAATCTTTTACAACACTTTAACTTTCGAACCCTTGAGTCTCTGTGTCTTCATCAGCTCTGAATCCTTTCAAAAAATTGGCCCCTACAATGCCACATGGTTGAATTCATGTATCTTCCCACCTTC
This sequence comes from Cunninghamia lanceolata, assembly GCA_027924645.1. Lineage (NCBI taxonomy): Eukaryota > Viridiplantae > Streptophyta > Pinopsida > Cupressales > Cupressaceae > Cunninghamia > Cunninghamia lanceolata. The sequence continues at coordinate 2,715,617 of BSBN01000463.1, read as the reverse complement.
AGGATGCCTGAGAGTCTCTTTTGAATTTTAGCCGTGGATGAATCTACTTTTAGAATCAATGGCCATCACTTTCCTTTTAATTCTGGATTGAGGCCCAAAGTTTCTGCCCATGTGGCAATTTTTGTGACTTCACAAAGAGTCTAGATCATGCTCGACAAAGGTAAAAGTCTTAGCAAAAATGTCATGGTGTCTAATGAAATGCCCTGCTAGCACTTTAATTATTTCCTCCACCCATAAAATAATATGTATACTTGAATCATCCATTCTAGACATAGATATTAGGTTTCTTGCCAAACTTGGAATATGTAGAACATTTGAGAGTATCCTTACTCTACCATCCATGAAGGTAACCTTCACCTTTCCTTGACCAACTATCTTCAAGGAGTTGTTATCATCAAGAAAAACATGTCCTTCATTACAGATGATATAATCAGAGTACCACTCTTTATGAGGTATCATATGATAAGAAGCGCCTAGGAATAATGACCAATGACATTAGTAGAAATAAATGCATCACTACTATATTCATCATTGTTAGAGGACTTGTTAGAATAATCATCCTTCTTCTTAGACTTGCAATCAATTCCATTTTATGTGACCTTTCTTACCACAATTCCAAAATTTTAGTTTAGATTTACTTAGAGATTTAGACTTATCCTTACCCTTAGACAAAACTTGATACCTAATGTAGTAGAAATCAAATTTTATTTAGAAAATTCAAATAATAATAAAAAATTAGAAAAATAAAAAAAAATCAAAAATTCAAAAACAAAGCATCCAATGGTGAAAACTATTATCGTGGTGCCTTGGGCAAGTACCATGATGAAAACATGAACTTGTGGACATCATGCATAAATCAGTTGCCTATGTGAACCTTACACTTGGGGGCAACCTTCTTCCATCAAATCATTCCATCCATCCACTATCATACCTATCCCTTCCATCATACCATCCCACCACACCCATCCATTATACCTAATCCATTCTTCCTTCCCACTTTTGACCTTGATATGGATAGGGGAAAGTGCCAAAACATGCTTTGGACACTTCTTGACATATTCAATCATTTATCACAAATACTACATGTCATCTCATCCTATGGAACAAGTTGATACCTCTTTCAATCAGTATTGCAACCCATAATCATGAATGATATATATTGAGTAGGGTATGCTATTATTATGTCACAAAGTCCTTGGATATCACATCCTAAATCCCTCCCTCAACCATTCCACCCAATCTGCCCTTCATCCTTGTCCCTAGAGTTGGTTTTCCCTTATCATCGGTTACAACATTGAGATGACAATCCCATATTGCTATAAAATCAAAAGACCACAAACCTATCTAGTAGCCCAATCCACATTCATATCACAATCTAGCATAACTATCCTAGCACCACAATCCAAATTTAGCCAAGCAACCTAGCATGCATCCAAAACAATCCATCAATTTTGTTCTCAACCTTGCTACAATCCTTGTTCAATTCTCAACAAATCATTGCATCATTATTAGGATATATCATCACTAATCCTTGGCATTGTCCCTAGGATATATCATTCCCAAATCAATAATGCTATCATCATCAAATCAATCTTTTTCTTCTTGCTTGACCAAGGGCAAAATCTTGTTAATTTTTGTGGATACTTGCTTACGTGTTTCTTCTTTTACTAACAATTGTGTAGTCTTGTTTGATGTGTCCTTATGTCCTTGTATTCTTGTTTCTTTAATGAAACAGGTCATGTACTTACCTTTTACATTTGTTGTAGGACAAATATATAAGGTGAAGTACTCCAATACATATACATTGCCACACTAGTAGTTGTACAATAAGAGCAATAATTGTACACACAAGAGTAATACTTACATGAACACCTTATTTTATAAATGACACACTTTTATCAGATAGTTATGATATTTTATATAGAGGGAAAAAGGATTTAATAGATTTGTTAATTCATGTATTTTTAATGTATTTATGATTCTTTTACATGATATTGATAAGATCTCATGTGTTTATGTAAAGGTCCACCTTGACAAACATTTGGTCATTTGTTGATTTACATGTGAAATAATTATTACCTTGATATATAGTATATGTTGCAAGACTAAATTCCATAATGACAACTACTATACCAACAATAGGACCCTACCCAACAACTATTGGCCCCTCTCCTATATCACTTGTTACGTCCTTGGATGGACTAAGAATTTTGCCACCATTTTCATATGACTACTATGAAAAATGAAAAGAGGAAAATAACTCTTCAAAAGGAATGTTGAGGAAGAGAGGTTCAATTCTTTGGAACAACAATAATGTTATGTATTTCATGTATATTGACATATAATTCTTGTATTAAACACTCATTACTCTTTTAATATGGTGCACATTATTGTTTTGGATAAATATGAAATGTCTCATTAGTTATCTTTTAATATGATATATATTGCATAGTTAAATGAATATGCAATGCTTCAATAATGTTCAATAGATGTCATGTACATTATGCATTTGGATGAATATGATGGGCTTCCTTATTTGTCAAAGCAAAATATTATTTTTAAGAAATATGAAAAAAAGATGCTAAATTAACATTTTACATGTTAAACCTATCAATGCTACTAGCATATATATCTTAAATACATCTATGTAAAAGATGCTAAGAGATATTTGTCTTATAACACGATAAATTTACTACACATGTTAAATACATACCCCTCTCATATCTTTTAAACATATGTATTTAAAATATCTATACCAATTAATAATAAATACCAAATAAATGCTAACTACTATGTAACACTCATATTTTTTTAAGACTAGTATAAACATTTCTTTATTCTTTATCAATAAAATTTTAAAAAAATATGTTGCTTATAATTTAGAGGGTCCAACGTATTCACCCTATCTCGAAAGCACATTGGATGCAAATTAAATATACTAGCAATTGGACCCATAGGTTCAATGGGCACACTGATAATTTTTTATGAGAGCACAATTTTGTTAGAGAGAGATAAATTTAGCATAGTGTTATTTGGTGTTGAACAATTTTAGTAAATGAATGCAACAACATTGTCTACCAAGGAGGGAGCAATTCTAGTTTTAGCCAAATTGTGGCTTGTCTCAAAGTCTCAATGTCCAAGTATGTCTAGTTGATCCCCAAGCACATAATTGATTTGTGCAAATTTCTAAGTTTGCACTAAATTTAAGGATGAGCATAACAAGATCCTAGAGTATGACAAATTGATTCATCAAGATATCAACATTTGTATTCTCTCCTTAGTCAAGTGCTAAGTACACTATTTACAATCAATTTCCTATTACCGCATAACTCTAGATATACCAACACAGCCACATCAAACACAAGACATTTCATTGGGCAATCCATTATCAAAATATTTTCAAATCGATGGGTCTTGAATGTTATTGAAGGATTTTTGGTGTTCAACCACCTTAGGACAAGCCCCATTTGGAGTTGTAATTGCGGTTATCCTTAAACATACAAGACACTACCGTAGTTGTATGGATGTTGCCATGCCAAAAGGAACAAGATTGTACACATAATCATCTTGATAACACAATGGTAGTGAGTAAAAACCTTGATGGAAATTCCTAATATCAACTCTTCATTAGATGCAATCTAAAGCAACACAATAACAAATTTCTAATACGAACTCTTAATTTGATGTAATCTAAAACAACACAATAACAAACATCCTCAACTATATAAAAACCACACATTTTTCCTCTCTAATATTTTTTAGGAACAACCTCTTTTCTTTCCTCAAATTAAAATATAGCAGGGTTTTAAACATTTTATCATGCTTTACATTCATATTAAATTTTAAATTAAAAATAAAGATATAAAGAGTTAACATATTAAAATCCCTATTTTCCCTTACACATGTCAATCAATTTTTACTATTATTTGAAAGATTTTTAATGTAAAGTCCCAATGATGATGGCACATCTTTAGGACTCAAATATTCAAAAATATCAATACATCATTTAAAATAAACATTGTTCTTAAAAAAAATAGAGAGAAAAAGGTAAGCTTGGGATTAATTTCGTGGACAAGGAGATAAAACCAAAAATCCAATCTAACTGATAAAGAAATCAAAATTTATAAAACTCCTACTATATCAACCTAGAATATAGCATTTAGCACATTGAATAAATAATTATTGCAATAGGAAGAATCAGTATAATTAAGTTTTAAAAATCCAATTAAACCCAAAACCTAGAACTTACAAGCAAGATAGATTGTTATAAATCATAATTATATTTTATTAGCGAAATGCCAAGAGAGCTCCTCATGTTTTCTTCCACATCACTGCAAATAATATAAGAAATTAAATGAAGTACTACGCTATAACTTCAGCTGTACAAGCTAGGTGGTATTTCTAAGGTCCAAATTGAAAATAATAATATATTACAGTTATAGCAGATGAAATCTGCGATCTGAATGTAATGAGCATAGTACTTTAAGCTATTCCAGTCTCTATTGTAGAGTACCCTTTTGGTTCTTCTTTGGCTAGTAAAATGGTAGAAAGAACAAGAAAAACTACAAATATAAGTGAAATTCACTTGAGCTCTTCACACAGTCTTTTAACAATGTCTATTGTAGAATTATTAAAGCGTTGCTAATTTTGTTGGATTTTGTATTGTTTTTAAATAATGTGAGTAATAGAGCTGTCACGCACATTATCCATGGCAGAGAAGCATCCAAAGCTTAAAAGATGTGCAATTTAGGCCACATACAGTGTGTAGACAATGTATGGAAATCTAAACAAGCATGCCTTTCCTTTCACCATCATTTTTGAATTTAATACCTGTCTTTCTCAGTTTGACAGTGTGTTGAGTGCCAAGTAATGGTTCAGGTCCATGTGCTTTCCATCTTTGGTAGCAAGGGTGAAGTATGGAACTTTGCATCAACACAGTTGGGAATTTTCTACTAAAATATGTTTTCCTCTTCTAAAATTTGAAAAATATCCTGGAGGTTTATTTTTGAAGTCTATTTTCTAGATCTATAATAGTGTAGTAGAAGAGGAGATAAGACTCTTTGCATGGGACTAGGATCATGAATTTATCAATAACACCCACTAAGTATATTAAGGATTGCTACCTCATTCAAATCACTAGCACTAGATTCTAGGATTTACATGTTCCCAAAAAAATTGCTCAAACAAAACTGCCTATTGTCTTATACTTTGTTAACAAAATCTCAAAAGCTGAAAAACTAACCATCCAAAATCTTTTATTGGTTTCCTAACTAATTTATAATAAAACCCAAACCTTTAAAAAGTTTCCAAGCCCTGAATCATTTACAATTCTGTAAAACAATAAAAAACCAAAGAATGTCATAGATGACATTGAAATACAAGACCAAACTACATGGAAGTGTAAAAAGAAACACAACAATTTATGGCCACAACTTATAATAAAATGAACAAAATAGTATTAGCTCAATCAAGTAGCATAAGAGTCAAGGGTTTAAATCCTAGGAGAGATACAACAAAAAAATCATTCAAATTGGGAAAAGAACCTCATCCAACTTCTTAGTTGTTACAACCCAAAACAAAGAATGGTGGGTTTCATGCTAGGTAATTTCACAGAAATGATGCAAATCCTAGGTGAATTCAAGAGAGAGTTTGTCCTCTTGCAGAGTATTTATCAAATAAAAAAATATGTATGCTAAAATGCAGAAAAAATGGGTAGAAGCAAGCCATGAGTTAATAGTAAAATTAAACAAGGTTGGAGCAAGTGATGGGTGAACCAAACAAACAAAAAAATAGTTGGACGTATCTCATGGGTAAGAATGACAAAAAAAAAAATTAAAAGAACAATGAGATGTAAGTCATGGATGAATTTGACAGAGAAATAAAAAGCTAATCCAATTCATGGGTGTTTGAAAAAGGGAAGAAGGCTAGAGAAAGTCATGGATAAATTTGAGAAAGAGAAAAAGGCTGGAGCAAGTAATGGGTGAATTTGGCAAATAAAAAATGGGCAAGAGCAAGCCATGGGCAAATTTGGCTGAGAAAAAAAGGCAGAAAAAGCCATAGGCAAACTTGACCAAGAAAAATGACGAGCAATTGTTAAGACCCTTTCATCATTGAACGGCCAGATGGAAACCCTAAGCCCTTCAATGAATAACAGAATTTATTCTGTTTGCACCAAAATATTGGGAAACTTTCTGTTTCTATTGATAAATCAATAGTAAGCGTATGTTTACGATTTTCCACGGCCCTTAAATCCCCTATTAACCGACAGAGGCATTTCCACCATTATTTCAAAGCCTGATGGTAGTAGTGGGTATTTGCTCACTTCCCCATTAGGTTGCTGGCAGAACCGTGGTCTGAACCTGGACTGCTCTTTTATTATGGCATTCAAGAACAATCGCTACCATGATAGAGAGGTAAATAATTGCTCATTTTGCTTGAGGAATGAGGAGATTTTCATGATAATTATTTTCCTTACTAGTTTTTCTGCATATATGGAAGCTACCACAGCTCCAGTAATGGTCGCCCCTACTTTGGTTAATAGCTGCTACCTTAATTCTTGACATTTGGCTTGCAAGCAAAAACAAAAACCTGAGTAAAGTTTTGAGGTTTCCCTATTTAAAATGAAACGATATTAGGGTTACGTTGGTTATGCAAAAGAAAAAAATTAGAGCAAGTCATGTGAATTTGAATTTTTAAAAAAATCTAGCCTCCGCACATTTGCACCGCTCTCAAAATGAGCTCAAATAGACTGCAATTTTATATTTTATATCTTCCTAGATTTTCCCAACCATCTGTATAAGGGGGTAAAGTCAAATGGCCTATTGTTTGTAAAACTCCAGATCTCTCTGCTCGCGACTGTCATCGAGCCCTTTTGTTAAAGGAAAACTGTTGTTAACCTCTGCTATCATCATAAGTTTAATCTAAACTTCTATGCATCCATTCATGTTGCTACTCTCTTCATAGCTCCTCCCTGCATGCACACAACAAAAATAAAATAAAATAAAAACTAGGGTTTAGTATATGGTTATTAAAATTAGTTGAAATCAGATGTATGCATCAGATCGCGATCGTATACTTCATTTCAATTTGATTTCCATATCCTTGCAAAGGGATGAAAGTCTTGCGTGCGTATGGAGAAGCTTCCTAGTTCTTTTGTTGTGGTTTCCAACACATGCAACCCATGTACGTTGCCTTTCAAGTCAAATTTGCTGATAATTACGCTGAAAGCCTTTCCTATGTAAGCAGTATATTATAAATTATATAGATGAAGGGCCTAGATTAAAAGGACTACCATGAAATCAATCTTGTCCATTGATTGTTCTTCAAAATGTCATAAATGAAAAAAAAAAAAAAAAATCCCTTTACCTTTATCACTTTGACAATTGATAAATTGTTAATTTTTTATTTTATTTTTCTATTGATAGCTCCCATCAAATCTGCGGTCAATTCTAAATAAGTAAATGGGTTTCCATTTGATTCGTTTGCCGTGGTACAAAATAGCCGGAAATGATTCACGCGGGGAAAAATCGTCTCAGAAAAATTCAAATGTCATTTAAATGTCCCCCGCGGGATATTGTGGGTTTTTTTTAAATGATTTCAAAGGAAAAGGAAAGGGAAAGTGGTTGAAAGCAATTACATATCAAATTGCAAGCTGAAGGGGAGCGTGAATAGAAAATTAAAGAATCGACTTTTGATAAATAGATCTAAGGCTGTGGAGGAAATCTTTAGTTTTTTTAAAATGCATCAGTTCTTTGTTTTTCTGTCACAAAAACTAAAATCTGTTTGCTGCAATTTCATTAAAGACATAAAAACTGAAACACCATTACTGCCTTTTTAAATGTTCTGCGCGCTAATTGGCATTCTTTTTATTTTTGGGTAAGAATAGCACTTTTTCAAGTTTTTAGAAGACTTCCTATACTGCTGGCCTAAAATTTTAGATTTGTGGCATCTAAAATTTGCATCAAGAAAGAGAAAAGAAATAGACAATAAATTTGAACATTTGCAAATTACACAATATCATTCAACAATTCCTGTTTATTAGAGAATCCATCTACTAGTACTAAACAACAGACTAATATAGTTATATAGTCCATGGACACATCAAAAGAATAAAGTAAAACTAAATGTGGAGTAATAAGTGTTATTATTATTCAAATGTATTAAAAACATTTCTTATTAGTAAATGTAGTATTATTCCAATGAGTTTTTTTTATCTAAATGATTACCAATCAAAACAAAGTATTATTTTTTGAACAAATTTTAATTTTTATTAAGTTTACATGAGAATTTTTTTGAGTAAAACAAACACACTAAAATCGAGTAAAAAATATGACAAGAATTTAGTTATTAAACAAATAATATTTATTTTAATGTTAAACAAATAATATTTTTTCTTTAAATCTATGCAAATATTATAACAAAACTGTAATATTTATATTAATATAATATTCATATTAATCTGATTATTTAATTTTGATTATTAATAAAATAATATAATTAATTATATATGCATAATAGAATGTATATTAAATTATTGATTATACAAATTAGTAAAATTATCATGTGATAGATATTATAAAAATTCATATATCAAATACATACTTATAAAAATGATTATGAGCATAATTATGCCTTATTCCATAATATTAGATATAAGTTGTAGAACATAAATCTATTGTACCCTCACATAATTATTTTTAAAATAATTATATGATTAAATATGCATTTGTTAAAAATCAATAAGAGATTCATTTAATCTACTACATATATACAACAAGTTACCTCAACTATAATTTTCAAAATTATATTTTTTAAATGATTTATAGGGATGAGTGATCTCCCATACAGAGTGAATGTAAAGTAATGATAATTAAAAAAATATAAATATTTACTTGGTAAGGAATTGACATGATAATAATTTTACCCAACTATGTTTGTTTATCTCAATATGTAATGTAAAAATAATTTTACTAATATAAGTGAAAGAAGACAATAGTTAATGTGATAGAAATTTCAATAAGAATTGATAAAATAATTTAGTGGATTAAATAACTTATAAATTAATAGAACAAATTCTATAATTTCTTCATAAAGTTTTCAGCCTGCCCATTGAACTTATGGGTCCAATTGTTAGTAACAGATAAAAGGAAAAATAGCGAGTCATTGCAAAGTGGATGGACACTATGTTTTCTATCTAATCCTTTTTAATCCCTGTCATTTATTTATATAAATCAGGTAGTGCTGCTCATTACAAGAACAGCATAATAAAAGTAAAATAAAATAATGAAACTTAGTTTCCCTAGCCAATCATGTTAAAGCATTATAGAACATGGGAGTCATTGTAGAATATCTTGTAAAGCTCTCAATTTTGTCCGATATGCCGAAAGCGTAAACAGTTACATACGAAGACGTAATTCCACGCAGCCTCCATCATCAATATAAAATAGAATTTCGTAGGAGGTGGAGGGCACCAACTCCAAGTGGAGCCCTTGGCAACGTAATTCCACGTGGATTCCATATTCTCCACTTCAGTTATAGTTTTTAATAGAATTTAATTGAATTCTCTACTGTATAGCTTTGAAAAGCAATCCGCGGAGTTTTAGAATTTATTTTAAGTAGATATGCATTTTTTATATTGCAATTTTAGAGTATGAGGTCACATATAAAGGTTGTGCAACAATAAACGTATCCCAATAGATAAAGTAGGGAGTAGAGAAAGTTAGGTTAAGGTAAAAAGGCCTAAAGAGTAAAGCAGAGGTACAATGTTGGCTATATAGTATGTTAAGTTAAAAAGGATTTATAAATGTGGTTATATATCAAAATCATCGATATTAGGTTACTCATTTTTATTCTTGTAGAATTAGTAATGTGGTTGACAATAGTCTACACATTCTTTACATAATGGTATTTTCTCTTGTTGATACACTTTTTATTGTGAAAGATGTTGTTGAGAGATGATGGGGTTTAAGAATCTTTAGTACTTGACTAATAGATGATTAATTGTCTTTTGTTATGCTTAGGATTGAACCTAAGCACATGAAGCTAAATTATGTGCCTACATAAGTAAACCTTTGCTCATAGATTCAACCTCTGCATGTGAAAATGATCTATGAAGTTTTAGTGCCTAAAACTTGTTCCCCTCACCTCTTGGAATATGCATCTTTAAAACAAGGAGTTTTAACAAACACCTTAAAAAGTTTGCCAATTGAGGATCTTCTCCTAATGTCAAACCCTTGGATCTGATTTATTATTTTTGGAATAAGAATCAAAGACATCAAGAAATCATGCAAGATGCCCTTATTTCTTGCTTAGTGTAGATCCTAATGTAAGACAATGATGCAATGATACATTATGGTGCTTTTTGAGTGATAATGTGATTGGAGTAAGAGCTTGTGGATCATTAGATTAAAATGAATTATGGTTTGTCTTTTTATACAACACCCTATCATGTAATTTGAAATGTTTCACACTTAAGTTGACAAGTAATGATTAGTTTGGGGGTCATTTTTGCATTACAAAAATGAACCTAGTTCATTTCTACACCCATGGGTTTGACACAAGATAAGGAATGGATAAAGCGAGGATTAGGAACAATCCCTTGAGATAAGTGTAAACAAAATTATGTTTGGTTCAGGTAATTTTCCAACTCTTATGTGTAAAGATGCCACTTGTACACTAGTTATTGCATAAAGGACAATCCGGTCAAAACAACCTTGAAGCTAACCAAACATAACCAAGCCAAAAGTCGCCATCACCTAAAGCTAAAATTGATGAATCCAAAACATGTCACCAAAGTAGACCACAGAAGAGGCACAAATAACCTACTAATAAATGTAGTGTCATAAATTGTCACCCCAGACAATTTCACACAAGTTTTAGCACCTTCTTGAATGTTGTGTCAATTTTTGGTTTTGATTAAGGATCTTGGCTAAGTCCCCAAACAACATACCCTTTTGGGAGCTAATTGGTTAGGACCCTAGCCCGCAGGCGCTAGTGTCTTGCCAATTATGCCTTAAAAAGGTTTCGAATTAAAGTATGTCAGCCTTATCTTCCTTGGGTGATGCATCATGTTGACCTCAACTCATTTGGGCCCCTGACAAGTAATTGGAATGCATATATAAACAAGTTTCTCTCACTCATTTTACTTCTAATGACGTTCTAACTAATGACTCTCTATGCAAGCTAATTGCTCTCTAACAAGTGTTTTATCTACAAGCTCTCTATTTGTGTAGATTATTGCTATGTGTACTAACCCTGGTTGCAGGTTTTGGTAGAATCTCCTTCCTCCTTTGTTCATTCCTTGTGGCATTTTGATAGTGACATCATCCCATCAAGGACTTCATGCTCAAGGTAACATATTTCCTTTATGCTTGTTTACAACATCCATTTGTCTTGGATTTTTCCTCTGTTTTGTAGGAACACATGCTCTTATCATCATAATCTTGCTGTTATGGAGGTGGGGACACCATTCACGGGGTTTGACCTAGGCAAGCCTCTAAGCAACACCAACATTTTCCCTGTTTTATGTGTGCAGATTAAAGATGGAAGTTCTGATAGAAATGATCGATGGGAGACGAAAGTATAGGTATCAGGAGTGCCTCAGAGTTTCAACAACCTTAAACCCTAGAATAATTGCATCTGGGCACCATAGTTTCTCTAGATCTAGCCCTAATTTTAGTGGTGGACTTTGATAGCTCTGCTCAACTCATACTAGGTCCTTTCTAGTTTTTAGTTTTGATAGGTTAGTAACTTTTATTTTAGTATATTTCATCATATAAACACTAGATCTAGCCTATTTAACTCAATCTTTTTTGTTAGAACAAATGGATAGAGCTCTCATTGACCCAACCAAGGCTATTCCTAAGGGACAACAACCTAGCTTGAAACCGTTGGTGGCTTGTGTTCCAATGTTTGATTGAAAGGATTGACCTAGCTAGATGTGATTGATTAGGTCTCTCATTTCCATCTTACATTTTGGTGAACTTGATGCATCTTACATTTTGTAACTTTAATATTACTATATTAGATCTGAGTAGTATCGAAGTGATTAAACATTTTCTATTTGTACATATTACATTTATACATCTTCATTGTTGTGGTTACCAAAAAACCTCACCTTTTCGGTAAACCCTACTAGTCTTACACTTAGTGGTTGTGATTGCAAACTTATTTTAGATCTTTGCTATGTTGATTAGTTACTAAATCTGATTACAAATTGTTGTAGCATATCATAGTTGTCATTTGTGTTTAATTTAGAAAGAAAAAACATAAACAACACTATCTAAATACAAACATGTATTTTTTATTTTCTTTCATCACTTTCCAAACTTACTTGAAAGGTTTCTAAAATTGATGTTCCATTCCTTAAATATGGTAAAAATAAAGCATTTCCTAGGTTATTGTATAATTTTGATCCTTCTCCTAAGATTCCTCCTAATTATGAGGACATCTTGTTGCAAGAGGATGAAATCATTAATACATTTCTTCATTCCAATGCTCTCCCTTCAAGAGATGAGCATTAGTGGTTGAAGAGCCTTCCCTCACATTGAATCCCTCCTGGATGGAGGTTGAGCATACCTCTCCTAAATTTTGTAATTCTAAAAAAGATAGCAATGTAAATTCCATCATCATCAATAGACTTATCCCACCCACTAAGGAGATGCTAGATAAGTACATCAATGTTCCTAAAATCATTATACACAAGGTGCCTAATCTGCCTCCTCTCTCTAAACCTATGATTACAATTCAAGGTGTTCCAAACCCGTCTCGACCCCCTGGTTACATTTTCAACTTTGCAAAACAACTTACTCAAAATAAGCAATGTGTTCAAAATGTGTCGCAACAACCTCATTATCATGTGGTTGCTAAAAGGAAGCTAGGTGTGCGGAAAACGCTTCCTACACTAATCTAATGAGGAGAGGGCTATGCAAATTCAACTTTATCCTAACTATTACAAAAATGTTAAACCATTAACATGAGATATTGCAGCAAAACACAAGAACCAAAAAGAAGACAAAAGAAGAGAGACAAGATATACATGGGGAAAACCCTTACGGGTGAAAAATCCCACACTCCAAAACACAGCTCAAATGTATTACAGTAAACAATAACATATTACAATACAGTTTCAGAGCTAATGCTCTTTCAGGAGTCTTCGAATGTCGAATATGGAGATATTTCGGCAGCATAACAGTACTTGTACCAAAGTTATCTATATCCCATCCAAGCACCTATTTATATAGAGTTTACAAGGCAAATATGGAACCTTCCAAAGATGGGCATCCATCTTGGACTCATGCCCCAAAACCCACACGTAAGGACACTTGTCTAACATCCCATCCCGAAGTGGGCACCTGGTCCCAAGATAGGTTACGACAGATGCTCTTACGCACCTTACAGTTGTCATAGAATCTATCATACACTGACTAAAAATATCATATTCCTCTTACATGTCATAACCTCCCTTGACCGCCCAAAGATGCCTTTCTCTCGTGCAGAGATACTCACCAACACTTGTCATTAATTAAAAATCATTTGAGGTTTTGGGGGCGTTGCCCCCAAGCCCCCACGAGGGTGCTGCCCCTCGACCCTGTTAGCACAGTAAAATTTTGAAAATTTTACTATTCCCTTATCCCATCATATTTGAATAAACCCTAAAGGAATATCCCAAAAGGACCACAATATAAAATTTTTTGTATTTCATAAAATGTCTAGGGATGAACAGTGTAAAAAATCATCAAAACCAATCCATCGGCATAAGGTCGTGTGGCTTACACCGATACACAGCGAATTGTTTGAAAACAACCATCGGCGTGAAAATAGAGATCGGAGGAAGAATCATGGAGCTCACCGATGGAATAAGCAACACCGATGACTTTACATCGGCAAGAAAGGCAAGTGGTCATGCCGATCGGTGTGACAAATATATATCGGATGATCTTTTAGAAGTTGCCCCGACGATATATATCATACCGATGAAGCACCTTCGGCAAGAGTTTCACCGAACAGCATGCGAGGGTAATAAAGCGGTAGTCATCGGTGAGAAATGAACCATCGGAATAGAAAACGAGTAAGTCTCCGACGATCAAAAGTCCTGGCGATAAGAAAGTTATCGGCAAGACTCACAGCGATGCATCTTCATCGGGATAGCTTGACACATCGGAACAAAAGAAACAAGTCTTACCGATTCATAAGTCACGGCGATCAAAAGATATCGGTGGGACATAACTAAGCTTTGCCCGATGAAGGATGTGATAAAGGGTATCGGGGAGATGATTTCGATCGGGGTATCTTGAGAAAGCTATCCCGATAGAGAATGTCATTCCGATAGAGATAAAAGTTCATACACAAACAGACTATCGGTAAGACAATAAAGATCGGGGAGACATAATTTTAGTATCCCGATGGTCTCAATCTTCCCGATAAGCAAAGTATATCGGTGGGACTTGCCATATCGCGGAGAGATCTAAAACTCTTGGCGATGAAGGAAATCATGCCGATGGTCACACCCACTTGAAATATGATACTACATGGCATCGGGGATACAATTGAGGGGTTACGCCGATTGACCGTCCGCGCCATAAAAAAGGGCTGAGGTCGTTCAGACATTTCAAAAAGGCACGCCGATAGGAAGAGTTATGGCGATGTGACACTTCACAGCGATGAACATTGAATTGATCAGATAATTAATACAAAACGGCTACAAAGTTCATACGATCATTATAATTGCAAAAAACCGTCCGAGAGCAGAATACAGAAGAATTCTCAGGGCAAAAGCAAAGGTTTCAAATTCCAGTCATCGAGCGACAGGTACACATACACAAACCACTATATTACCTGTATTTGAATTTCCTGCCAAATTTTTCAAAACAAATGGAAACTTCGGGGAAAGGAAAAGGAAGAAAATCACAAGGAGAAACCAGTAAACCGAAGAAGCAAAAAACTGATCAAACCCCTGAAGAAAAAGTGAAAGACAGGAAACTAAATCAGGACTTGATTGATCAGTTGCCTGGGTCAGCTCCCAAGGCCAGGAGGTCTGCCCAACTCAGGGCAGAAGTAGAAAAATTAGAAGACAAACATAAGCGCCTGGGAGATATTTGGACCCCAATTAGGGGATATGAACTCTTCAGGTTTCATTACAACAGAAGATTTAGAAATGCCCCTGTGTCAAACCCATGGCACATGAATTTAGGCAAACTGGTTGTACCTAATGTATTCTTGAATGTAGAACTCCTGCAACTATTAGCCAGGCATTACAATTCAGGCCTGAAAGCTATCTGCAACCCTCAGGGAGAACCAATTATACACCTATCAAAAAATGCTATTTGTGAGGTGTATGATTTGGATGATTTGTGCACTGTCCCTGTTGTTTATGAAGATTTGGATAAAGAATACTGGAGAATGGATACAACCTACAATGGATGGAGGTTACCCATTCATAGACCCAGGATTGAAGGAGAAGTGATACCCTTGACTGAGAATGATGGCCCTCCCTTTCATGTATCCATTTTTGAACCATACATTCAATATACTTACTATTCTGTAGGCCAAGTCCTTGGCTCAGAGGTCCCTGAGTTCATGGCTATTCCTCTAATGGTCATAACCTCTGATATTCAATGTCACAATGCCAGACAGTTTGATTATGCCTCCTATGTTGCTACTAGAATAGACTCTGGTCTATCTGCAATGAAAAACAATGCTCCAGCATGCTCTTTTGAGCATTACTCGATGCTCATGCATATGGTCTTATACTACGGCCAGGAAGTAGGATTGTGGCCAAATGAGCTTCAAGTTGTTGCTGCAGGTAAGAAAGGGGAGAAGATACCTGTACAAATGTGGACCAGAATCTGGGATAGCAGGTATGCTAACTCCAGCTATGCTCAATTTGAGGAGCATTGTGTTAAAGTGCTGTATAGGTATTTCAACCACCCCTGTGAATATTCAATTTCAGATGAAATAAAAAGATTCCTCAGGCCAAAAGATTTTGGTGGCCCCCCTGCTGTCACTCATAATTGGGGAGACTGGTATTGTTTTGAGGACGCTACCATGATCAGAGTGTATGGTTTTGAGGATGCTCCCTTTATATTGCCTAAAACTGTCCCTGACAGGATTGCATATCTGGAAATAATTAGGCAAATGCATTGTTCCAATGTCATGCATCTGAGTTCGCATGATAAACAATCATTCATGCCTAGTACTCTGTGTTTTGGAGATTTTACTGTGGTTTCAAAAGAAGGGTACAACCTCATTTTGGATAAACTAATGCATTATAACATGGTGACTGCTGAGGTGAGGAAAGGGTTTGACCCCGAGGGTTTCATTGACTATGCAAGAAGAAAACAAAATCTCAGTGGATACATGCATATACATTATCCACATGATGATGTCATTAGAAATTTGGAAGAGGCTGAAGTCGATTTGGTGGTGGAGAAATATAACAGAGATTTGAATGAAAAGAAAAAGCAGTTGGCAGAAGTTGAAGTGGTATCCTCTGAAGAGGAAGAATTGACTGAACAACCACAAGATAAGACAACAGAAATGTCTAAAAGAAAAATGCAACAATATCAGCCTCCAGTTGTGATACATGATGAGGAGGGATCTGCTGATGAAGATCCACGCCAAAAGGCTTATGATTCTTTTGTGTCAGATGATACATTCATTCATTCAAAGGAATTTAAATCATTCCTGTATAAATACAAGGGAAAGGAAATTAGAGAGTCAGTAGATAATGTTTCTGCTGACAATGAAAAACAGTTATTGGAGATGTTAAAGGAGACAGTGGACAAGGAAATGCAGGACATGACACCTAGCAGAGGCAGACAGCTGCTTAAAGATGCGGGGGTTATGATTTTTCCCGGCTTAGATCTAAATTCTGCCCTGGTTTTTGATAGTTTTTTGAATAATGCTGATGATAAGTATAAGCTTACTCCAGAAGGAGTTAATGAAGTCTACATGGGAACAAGATACAACAATGATGAAAATTCTTTAATGATATGGGCATTGTATCCTCCCCATAAGAAGACGGCCATAATAGACACTGAGAAAACTTTTGGCCATGTTATGACTTTTAGAGCAGGTGAGACTGACCCCATAATTACTGCAGACATTGGTATCAATGTTGCAAAATTGAATAAAGCACAAGCTCAGATGTTAATCAAGGAAAGGGATGCCTACAAGCTGAATTGTGAAAGATTAACAAAGGAGAATGACTACTTGAAGGATGCTGTCAAGAGCACCTTTGGGCAATCTACGAAGAGAATAACTCAAGGTGAAAGCTCACAAAGTAGTCAAGAGATATCCCATGATCAAGCCAAACAAATTCAAATAGATGCATTCGTTACAATACTGCAGAGCAGGTATGCAAACATGGTACGGTGGTTAAACCAGTTTTGGGATAACTACTCGGAAAATCATAAAGCAGTCAAAGAACATGAGAGGCTTGATCAGAGGATACAAGAAAAGGTGACCGAGTTGCAAAACAGAGGTACCCCTGATAGCACAGATGTCTCTGAGGCAAGAGCATTACTCAAAAGGCACCAAAATTATTATGATAAACTCAAAGCTGATGCTAAGGAAGGGACTGATGCATCAGACGCAGGGGTGCCCAGAATATTCAAAGATAATGGAGAGGTAAAGAGCAAAGAAGAGTGGACTATTGATTGCCAAGTTATATTACACAAAGCCACAGGAGCCCTAAAAGATAAAGCCTCTGTATCTACAGAAGTTTGCAAGCAACTGGAGGAAATGATCACCCTCGATATAATCACCAGGAGTGCAGTCGAGCTTACTGATTCTCACCGTGCGCAGGAGTACTTGGATCATCTAACAAAAGTCTATTTATGGCTAAACAGAGCCTAGTTAGGATTATGTAATTATTGTTTGTTAAAATTTCAAGAGACTTATTGAAGAGTTGTATCTCTTCTTGAAGATATCTATATAAGTCCAAACAATCTATGCTGAAAAATCATCGGCAGTAGAAGATATTTAGATATACATATACATAATATTCCAGAATGATCATGTTGCATATTTTATTTTGAAGAAGAAATTTGAAGTTCTCTGATTCAGTATTTCCATTTGGGTATCAGTTATTTGTTGAAATTATTCAGTTGTGTGGCTGTCTCCATTTCTGCATTTCCCTGTTATTCAGATTAAACTATCAAGTATATATTTAATCTGTCAATACACATTCGCTGTATCTGTGTGATCAATTCGGTTGGTGTCCATCCTAAGGAATTAAACCCTTCTGATTTATTCACAGTAACCTGGAAGTAGTAAGTTGGGATTACTAAGTAGAGCCATATAATTAGGATTGACACACTGTCTCCAGTAAAATATTATCTATAATCTTGTCTTTTCATTTCATTTGGTTCCTTCAAGTAAGGATTAAAGTACCTTCTGGTGAATTGTAAAGATACCTGATTTTATTTGGTTGGATTATCAAGAAGAGTCTGTCAGTCATTTACTTGCACGTCTGTACAAGCTATAAACCAGAACTGTGCCAAATATCTAGAATTATTACCATTTAGAAACTACTGGTCTTAGTCCTTCAAATTGACTCTGTTACCCAACAAGGCACTGGTCTTATTCAACTCATTAGTTAAAACCTTTCTTTGATATTGCTTATACAATTTCTGCCAATCACCTATTAAACATTACACATAGAATTAATTAGTCAGCTTTGTCATCTATCATACATCCTATGCCATTGTAGATAGACCTAGTTAGTCCATTCATCCACACTCAGACTGCTTTAATATTTTAAGGTTCACCCACCTAGGTGTAGCAGGACCTAAAGTGTAGGAAATCAACAAACCTTGAAGGTTGATTTCGTCAAGTTAGTTCAAAAACGTTGCAAATCCAAATATAGAGCCTGGCATCCTCTTAGGATTAGTAACTTGCATTTTTGAGACCTAACAAATTGGCGACTCTACTGGGGACTTAGTAAAAAGACCTTAGAATTTAGTCCTTTCTTTCATAGAGTCATTTAAAATTTCCTTTTAGTAACTCTGCTGGTGACAAAGAACCTTACAGATAAAAATACAAACTTTTCCTATTCAATAGGTGGCGACTCTAGTTACAATCATAATAAAAAATTTCAAATGGATGGTAGGAGATCCAAGATGGAAGGCAGAAACTTACAGTCATCTCCACCACTTAGAAACATCTCCAAAAGAAATATGAATCCAAAATATTCCCACCAAGACAATAATCTAGATATCCAGGAGAATGATTCAGAACAAAATATTGCAATTCACAATAAATTCACACCTCTACATGATTCAAACGAGAACCTCAGTGGAGCAACTGATGATATTTTAGCAAGGTACAGACCCACTCCTCAAGAACAGCGGGATCATGATGCAAAGGTCATGAGGGATATTGATAGGAACCAGGCTGAACATGATTTCAAGGTCTCGTTTGACCGGGAAGAAGAGATAGGATATGAATTGTCAAATCAGGGAATAAATGACAATCCAGAATATCAGGAAATAAATAATCAAAACATAAGTGATGAGAAACAGGAAATACTCATGCTCAGGAAAGAACTCGAAAGGTACAAAATACAAGAGGAGAAGGAGTTATTGCAGCAAGAAATTCAACAGAGGAGAAATAAAGCCAAAATAGCTCCCCCTAAATATGTACCCCCGCATAGAGGGAATATTTCAAGGAATACACAACAAAATACAAATAGTGCTCAAAACTCACATGCTTCTGGAAGTCATCAGAACACTATTTCCCAAATCCCCAGACCACCTCCCATAAGTAATGCATCCCTACATGTGGCAAATAATTACCCACCCCCTGGTCAACAATATTATAGGCCACAAAATCAACACATAAATCCCCATATGAACCAACATCAACAATATGCATATCATCAGCCACCAGGTGGATATAATTACTATCCCAATCCACCACATCTCAATTTTCCTCCCCAAAACCTTGCTAATATATGCAGTCAATTTGATTTAACTGGATATCAGTTATATCCATATCCTATGGATAGTACTTGGAGAAACATGGTTCCCAAGTTTACTGGAAACAATGCAGTATCTGCAGAAGACCATATCAGAAGTTTTAATGCTTTTGTACAGGATATAGGTATGGACTGGGAAGACATTAGAATGAGGTTATTTATGATGTCCCTCACTGAAGATGCCAGAGATTGGTTTAATAGCTTGCCCGATGCATCAATCAATTCAATAACTGATTTCCATAACCAGTTTAAGGATCAGTATGGTAACCAATACGCTCCTGAGTTTGCACTACATGAACTAATAAGTATACAGAAGTATCAAAATGAATCAGTATTTGATTTCAACCTCAAGTTTTCCAAGTTACATAATAAGGTACCACATGGAGCCAAGTTATCTGACCAGGCAGCACTGAGTATCTATATGAAGGCATTTGACCCTAAAACAGGATATGAACTCAGAAACCGGTGTCCTGCAACGTTGGCTGAAGCACAGAAAATAGCCATAACTATTGAAAATAATAGAAAAGCTGCAGGAATGGTCAGTAAAAGGGAAAATCATAGAAGTCTTCAGAATCCAAATGCTCAACAGATTAAACCAGAGGGTCAGCATAGGCAGGATAGACCTAGGTTACATGATATGCCTTACAATACCAATTGGAAGGATGGGAGACCTATTGACAACAACAGAAAGCAGCCATATGGAAAGGATACTCCTGATCCATTGAAGAGAAACATGGCACATATGGCAGAAAATAAACCTTGGTGTTCTGTATGTAACTTGCCACATTCACCTGAATACTGTGAGGTAGCTAAATCAATACAGCAAGAGGAAATGCTATATAACTATAATAGAGATAATCACACCATTAATATGATGCAGGATACACCATGTGTGGTAACAGAAGATTATTCTTCTTCAGAGGAAGAAGGGTATGAGTATGATGTAGGGAACCAAAAATATCATGTTAACATGGGAGAACAGCAAGTATTCTCAGACCAGGAAGAAATTTATGACAATAAACCATATGGTCAATGGAGAAAACCTACTGAGGATGAAAAAGAAGCTCTCACAGTAGCTGCAGTGGCTCAAGCTCGAAACACTTATAACTTAAGGAATAGAACAATAAATGCTGGGCAGGGAACTCCTGGGAGTGTATTCATAAAAGACCAGAATAACAAGGGGAATAATACAAAATCATCACCTAAAGAACCAGAAAAGGGGGATAAAAATAAAATGAAAGAAAATATAGAAAAAGAGAATACAAAAACAGAAAAGAATGACCAAATCATAACCCCTTCTTTTGACATTGCACAGGCAGTGTCTCAGGTGAAGATATCAGTCCCACTCTTAGAGATGATGAAAATAGATAAATATAGGAGTACAGTCGTCAAGATGATTTCTGATACACCTAATCCAAAACATAAAGGGTTTGAAAAAACAACAAATAATGTGCATCAAGAAAATTTTAAGATGCCTGAGGTATACCTTGGTGACACACTTACAAAAAATCCCTCACAGGTAGATCCATTCTATACTACACTAGTAATCAAGAACAGAATAGTCAGGAATTGTATGATTGATTCAGGTGCTGCTATGAATATCATGCCTATAGCAGTGATGAAAGAATTAGGGATGTGGGTTGATACTACGTATGGCCAATGTTATGCAATGGATAACAGATCTATTCCAGTAGTTGGTATTATGAAAGATGTAGAAATAAAACTTGCTTCATATCCTGAGGCAACATATAACATTGACATCACTGTGGTTGATATCCCACCGTATTATGGAATGCTGTTATCAAGACAGTGGGCTGCAATGGCAGGAGGCAATGTTCAATTAGATCTATCATATGCCACCATACCAGTAGGCGACAAAGAAATCAAGTTGTGCAGAGAACCAAGGTATGACAATATTATAGAAAGAATGGACCGGCATCAGGTGAATTTCTTTTGTGACACAGATTTAGGGGTTTTCAAAGTTGGAGAGACTACCCCAGAATTGCATAACACTGACCCAATACACACTGAGTCTATGAAAAAAGAAAATGATTTGTGGAAAATGTATTTCGATGGTGCATGCAGCAAGATAGGAAATGGGGCCGGAGTAGTTTTTATCTCACCAGGAGGGAAAACATTCAAATACTCTTTCTTACTGACATTTGAATGCACCAATAACGTAGCTGAGTATGAAGCCCTACTCATTGGCCTAGACATAGCCATCAAATACAAAATAAAAAAGTTGGCTGTCTATGGTGATTCTGAATTGGTCATCTCCCAAGTAAGAGAAAAATATTTATCTAAGAATAAAAGATTAAGACAGTATAGAAATGCAGTTTGGGATAGTGTTGAATTATTTGATGCTTTTTCAATCAGCTGGGTTGATAGGTCTAAAAACATCATGGCAGACTTTTTAGCAAACATTGCATTAAAGAGAGATGATCTAACATTAGGAGGGATCACAGAAGTAGAATTTAAAACTAGACCTACCATCCCTGATAATATACAGAACTGGCAGGTGTTTGACAGCGATGCTGATATAATCAATTTCTTACATTGTGCTGATTATTATGAAAATCAAGAAATTGATTTCAGTGCATTTGTGGAGAAACACGATGGGAAAGAAACCCTATTCGGTCAAGAAGTAGTTCAACTGAAGACAAATAAGATACCCAAAGGGCTTATTGCATTAGAAAAAGCATTTGATGGGTATGATAGATACAAGAAGAAAGAAACACCAGTGATACCTGAGAATCTTGAGGAAGTGAACTTGGGGACTCAGACAACCCCAAAAAATGTATATATTGGGAGGAATCTTGACCAGAAAATCAGAAGTAGAATTATCAATCTACTTAGGAAGTATAGGCATGTGTTTGCTTGGTCATATGATGACTTAAAGGCATATAGAGAGGATCTATTTCAACATGAGATACCACTCAAACCAGATGCAAAACCATTCAGACAGAAACAAAGGCCGATTAATCCTACATTGGCTCCGAAAATGCTGGAGGAACTTACAAAGTTAAGGGATGGAGCTATAATCAAGCCTATTAGACATTCTTCCTGGGTCTCAAACTTAGTGCCTGTCAGAAAAAAGAATGGTGACATTAGACTGTGTGTGGATTTCAGAAACCTGAATAAATCTTCTCTCAAAGATAATTATCCTCTTCCCAATATGGAGGCGATATTACAGAAAGTTACTGGATGTGAATTACTATCCATGATGGATGGTTTCTCTGGCTACAATCAGGTAAAGGTTAAGGAGTCTGAACAATTCAAGACCGCATTCACCACTCCGTGGGGAACATATGTATATTTGAGAATGCCATTTGGATTAACTAATGCTGGGGCAACATTTCAAAGAGCGATGGATGTAGCTTTTGCTGAATTGATAAATAAGATTATGATAGTCTATCAAGACGATTTAACAGCATATTCAAAAAGGGCTGAAGATCATTGCACACATCTAGAACAGATATTTGTCAAAGCCCTAGAATATGGAATATCATTGAACCCTAAAAAATGCCAATTTGCAGTAACAGAAGGAAAATTGCTTGGCCATATAGTCTCGAAAGAAGGAGTTAAAATAGATCCTGAAAGGGTGGAGGCAATTGATCAGGTCCCTATTCCAAAAAATGTAAAAGCTATACAATCATTTTTTGGTCAGATAAATTTTGTCAGAAGGTTTATACCAAATTTCGCAGAGATTGTTTGTCCTATATCAAGAATGCTGAAGAAGAACTCAGATATGAAATGGACAACAGAAGCAATGGAAGCATTTGGTAACATTAAGGAGGCCATCAAACAAGCTCCAGTCTTAATATCCCCTGATTTCGGCAAACCTTTCCAACTTTTTTCATTTGCTTCCTATCATACAGTGGCAGCAGTATTGTTGCAGAAAAACAATGATGGATATGAACAGCCAATCTCTTTCTTTAGCAAGTCCCTTCAGAATGCAGAGTTGAAGTATGACATTATTGAAAAACAGGCATATGCATTGGTAAAAGCAGTAAAAAACTTTAGACCATATTTGGTAGGGGCTAAAATCATAGCATATGTTCCTAATGCTGCAGTCAAGGATGTACTGATTCAAACTGAGGTCACGGGTAGGAGATGTAGGTGGATCAATAGGATTCAGGAATTCAACATTGAAATCCAAATCACTAAATTAGTAAGAGGACAGGGTCTTGCCAAATTGATGACTGAAAATAATCTAGAAGCTTCCCATATATGTAATATTGATGCAAGTACCAGTATTGAACATACTCCATGGTATACTGATATAGTATATTATCTAACACATATGAAGAGTCCTGAAGGATATGATGATAACAAAAGAAGGACACTCAAACTACAAGCTTCAAAATATGTACTCATTGGTGGAGATCTCTATTGGAAAAATAGAGATGGGGTTCTACTATTATGTTTGGATGAATATCAATCAAAACATATTATGAAGGAATTGCATGAAGGCATGTGCGGGGGACATTTCTCAGCAAAAACTACAGCCCACAAAATTTTGAGGGCAGGGTACTATTGGCCTAAAGTCTTTAACGATTCATACCAGTACACTAGAAAATGTGAAGCATGCCAAAAGTTTTCAGGGAAGTTAAAGTATCATGGAGCACTACCTTTAAAACCTATGCAAGTTGAGGCTCCATTTTATCAGTGGGGTATTGATTTTATAGGTGAAATTTCAGAGAAATCAAGTGGGGGGCACCGATGGATTTTAGTAGCTACTGATTACTTTACAAAATGGGTGGAAGCAATCCCAACCAGACAGGCTACTAGTAAAGTTGTGATAAATTTTCTAATGGATAACATTATATGCAGATTTGGTACTCCTGTAAGACTGATTACTGATAATGGGATGTGCTTTAGATCTGATGAATTCAAAGGTTTTTGCAGCACATATGGTATCACTGTTTCCTATGCTGCTCCTTACCATCCACAGGCCAATGGACAAGCCGAATCAAGTAATAAGAGTCTGTTGAAAATCATAAAAAGAATGTTGGATAGAAATAAGAAGGCTTGGGATTCAAAATTAAGAATGGCAGTATGGGCTGACAGGATTACTATAAAAAGGGCAATTGGGAGATCCCCTTATGAATTGGTATATGGAACCCAAGCAAGATTACCACTAGAAAATCTTATACCAATATACAAATTCATTCTCCAGGAAGACCTGAATATCCCTGAACCAATGGAGGAAAGGTTGGAACAATTGGCAGAGCTTGATGAAGCAAGAAGAATGGCTCAGAAACAGAATATTAAATTACAATCACAGGTAAAATATCTCTTTGACAAAAAGGCCAAAGAAAGAAAGTTTGAAATTAATGATCTGGTACTAATGTGGAATGCAAGATGTCAAGACAAAGGAAAACATGGAAAATTTGAAGCCCTGTGGTTGGGTCCTTTTGTTATCACTGGCAAGGGAGGTGATGATTCTTACTATGTACAGAATATGTCAGGAGAGGAGCAGGAATTGCCAGTACATGGGCAATACTTGAAGCAGTTCTTTTCATAAACATGTACAAAGAGAATTGAATGTTGCCAGTGCATGGACAACATTCAAATAATTCTCAAAAATATTTTTCCATGCACAGTAGTCTAGGAATCATTCCCGCTCCCCATCATTTGTTCCTTTCCTTTTTCCAGTTCCATAAAACCTCACCCCAAAAATGATAAAAGATGTGGTCTACTTCCCCAGGAGATTTGGATCCTTGTATACTCACAGGGAGTATTCATCCCAGACAGAGCCACTGTTAGCACAGTAAAATTTTGAAAATTTTACTATTCCCTTATCCCATCATATTTGAATAAACCCTAAAGGAATATCCCAAAAGGACCACAATATAAAATTTTTTGTATTTCATAAAATGTCTAGGGATGAACAGTGTAAAAAATCATCAAAACCAATCCATCGGCATAAGGTCGTGTGGCTTACACCGATACACAGCGAATTGTTTGAAAACAACCATCGGCGTGAAAATAGAGATCGGAGGAAGAATCATGGAGCTCACCGATGGAATAAGCAACACCGATGACTTTACATCGGCAAGAAAGGCAAGTGGTCATGCCGATCGGTGTGACAAATATATATCGGATGATCTTTTAGAAGTTGCCCCGACGATATATATCATACCGATGAAGCACCTTCGGCAAGAGTTTCACCGAACAGCATGCGAGGGTAATAAAGCGGTAGTCATCGGTGAGAAATGAACCATCGGAATAGAAAACGAGTAAGTCTCCGACGATCAAAAGTCCTGGCGATAAGAAAGTTATCGGCAAGACTCACAGCGATGCATCTTCATCGGGATAGCTTGACACATCGGAACAAAAGAAACAAGTCTTACCGATTCATAAGTCACGGCGATCAAAAGATATCGGTGGGACATAACTAAGCTTTGCCCGATGAAGGATGTGATAAAGGGTATCGGGGAGATGATTTTGATCGGGGTATCTTGAGAAAGCTATCCCGATAGAGAATGTCATTCCGATAGAGATAAAAGTTCATACACAAACAGACTATCGGTAAGACAATAAAGATCGGGGAGACATAATTTTAGTATCCCGATGGTCTCAATCTTCCCGATAAGCAAAGTATATCGGTGGGACTTGCCATATCGCGGAGAGATCTAAAACTCTTGGCGATGAAGGAAATCATGCCGATGGTCACACCCACTTGAAATATGATACTACATGGCATCGGGGATACAATTGAGGGGTTACGCCGATTGACCGTCCGCGCCATAAAAAAGGGCTGAGGTCGTTCAGACATTTCAAAAAGGCACGCCGATAGGAAGAGTTATGGCGATGTGACACTTCACAGCGATGAACATTGAATTGATCAGATAATTAATACAAAACGGCTACAAAGTTCATACGATCATTATAATTGCAAAAAACCGTCCGAGAGCAGAATACAGAAGAATTCTCAGGGCAAAAGCAAAGGTTTCAAATTCCAGTCATCGAGCGACAGGTACACATACACAAACCACTATATTACCTGTATTTGAATTTCCTGCCAAATTTTTCAAAACAAATGGAAACTTCGGGGAAAGGAAAAGGAAGAAAATCACAAGGAGAAACCAGTAAACCGAAGAAGCAAAAAACTGATCAAACCCCTGAAGAAAAAGTGAAAGACAGGAAACTAAATCAGGACTTGATTGATCAGTTGCCTGGGTCAGCTCCCAAGGCCAGGAGGTCTGCCCAACTCAGGGCAGAAGTAGAAAAATTAGAAGACAAACATAAGCGCCTGGGAGATATTTGGACCCCAATTAGGGGATATGAACTCTTCAGGTTTCATTACAACAGAAGATTTAGAAATGCCCCTGTGTCAAACCCATGGCACATGAATTTAGGCAAACTGGTTGTACCTAATGTATTCTTGAATGTAGAACTCCTGCAACTATTAGCCAGGCATTACAATTCAGGCCTGAAAGCTATCTGCAACCCTCAGGGAGAACCAATTATACACCTATCAAAAAATGCTATTTGTGAGGTGTATGATTTGGATGATTTGTGCACTGTCCCTATTGTTTATGAAGATTTGGATAAAGAATACTGGAGAATGGATACAACCTACAATGGATGGAGGTTACCCATTCATAGACCCAGGATTGAAGGAGAAGTGATACCCTTGACTGAGAATGATGGCCCTCCCTTTCATGTATCCATTTTTGAACCATACATTCAATATACTTACTATTCTGTAGGCCAAGTCCTTGGCTCAGAGGTCCCTGAGTTCATGGCTATTCCTCTAATGGTCATAACCTCTGATATTCAATGTCACAATGCCAGACAGTTTGATTATGCCTCCTATGTTGCTACTAGAATAGACTCTGGTCTATCTGCAATGAAAAACAATGCTCCAGCATGCTCTTTTGAGCATTACTCGATGCTCATGCATATGGTCTTATACTACGGCCAGGAAGTAGGATTGTGGCCAAATGAGCTTCAAGTTGTTGCTGCAGGTAAGAAAGGGGAGAAGATACCTGTACAAATGTGGACCAGAATCTGGGATAGCAGGTATGCTAACTCCAGCTATGCTCAATTTGAGGAGCATTGTGTTAAAGTGCTGTATAGGTATTTCAACCACCCCTGTGAATATTCAATTTCAGATGAAATAAAAAGATTCCTCAGGCCAAAAGATTTTGGTGGCCCCCCTGCTGTCACTCATAATTGGGGAGACTGGTATTGTTTTGAGGACGCTACCATGATCAGAGTGTATGGTTTTGAGGATGCTCCCTTTATATTGCCTAAAACTGTCCCTGACAGGATTGCATATCTGGAAATAATTAGGCAAATGCATTGTTCCAATGTCATGCATCTGAGTTCGCATGATAAACAATCATTCATGCCTAGTACTCTGTGTTTTGGAGATTTTACTGTGGTTTCAAAAGAAGGGTACAACCTCATTTTGGATAAACTAATGCATTATAACATGGTGACTGCTGAGGTGAGGAAAGGGTTTGACCCCGAGGGTTTCATTGACTATGCAAGAAGAAAACAAAATCTCAGTGGATACATGCATATACATTATCCACATGATGATGTCATTAGAAATTTGGAAGAGGCTGAAGTCGATTTGGTGGTGGAGAAATATAACAGAGATTTGAATGAAAAGAAAAAGCAGTTGGCAGAAGTTGAAGTGGTATCCTCTGAAGAGGAAGAATTGACTGAACAACCACAAGATAAGACAACAGAAATGTCTAAAAGAAAAATGCAACAATATCAGCCTCCAGTTGTGATACATGATGAGGAGGGATCTGCTGATGAAGATCCACGCCAAAAGGCTTATGATTCTTTTGTGTCAGATGATACATTCATTCATTCAAAGGAATTTAAATCATTCCTGTATAAATACAAGGGAAAGGAAATTAGAGAGTCAGTAGATAATGTTTCTGCTGACAATGAAAAACAGTTATTGGAGATGTTAAAGGAGACAGTGGACAAGGAAATGCAGGACATGACACCTAGCAGAGGCAGACAGCTGCTTAAAGATGCGGGGGTTATGATTTTTCCCGGCTTAGATCTAAATTCTGCCCTGGTTTTTGATAGTTTTTTGAATAATGCTGATGATAAGTATAAGCTTACTCCAGAAGGAGTTAATGAAGTCTACATGGGAACAAGATACAACAATGATGAAAATTCTTTAATGATATGGGCATTGTATCCTCCCCATAAGAAGACGGCCATAATAGACACTGAGAAAACTTTTGGCCATGTTATGACTTTTAGAGCAGGTGAGACTGACCCCATAATTACTGCAGACATTGGTATCAATGTTGCAAAATTGAATAAAGCACAAGCTCAGATGTTAATCAAGGAAAGGGATGCCTACAAGCTGAATTGTGAAAGATTAACAAAGGAGAATGACTACTTGAAGGATGCTGTCAAGAGCACCTTTGGGCAATCTACGAAGAGAATAACTCAAGGTGAAAGCTCACAAAGTAGTCAAGAGATATCCCATGATCAAGCCAAACAAATTCAAATAGATGCATTCGTTACAATACTGCAGAGCAG
This sequence comes from Cunninghamia lanceolata, assembly GCA_027924645.1. Classification (NCBI taxonomy): domain Eukaryota; kingdom Viridiplantae; phylum Streptophyta; class Pinopsida; order Cupressales; family Cupressaceae; genus Cunninghamia; species Cunninghamia lanceolata. Next base: position 2,686,111 of record BSBN01000463.1, on the reverse strand, counting down.
GTATGCAAACATGGTACGGTGGTTAAACCAGTTTTGGGATAACTACTCGGAAAATCATAAAGCAGTCAAAGAACATGAGAGGCTTGATCAGAGGATACAAGAAAAGGTGACCGAGTTGCAAAACAGAGGTACCCCTGATAGCACAGATGTCTCTGAGGCAAGAGCATTACTCAAAAGGCACCAAAATTATTATGATAAACTCAAAGCTGATGCTAAGGAAGGGACTGATGCATCAGACGCAGGGGTGCCCAGAATATTCAAAGATAATGGAGAGGTAAAGAGCAAAGAAGAGTGGACTATTGATTGCCAAGTTATATTACACAAAGCCACAGGAGCCCTAAAAGATAAAGCCTCTGTATCTACAGAAGTTTGCAAGCAACTGGAGGAAATGATCACCCTCGATATAATCACCAGGAGTGCAGTCGAGCTTACTGATTCTCACCGTGCGCAGGAGTACTTGGATCATCTAACAAAAGTCTATTTATGGCTAAACAGAGCCTAGTTAGGATTATGTAATTATTGTTTGTTAAAATTTCAAGAGACTTATTGAAGAGTTGTATCTCTTCTTGAAGATATCTATATAAGTCCAAACAATCTATGCTGAAAAATCATCGGCAGTAGAAGATATTTAGATATACATATACATAATATTCCAGAATGATCATGTTGCATATTTTATTTTGAAGAAGAAATTTGAAGTTCTCTGATTCAGTATTTCCATTTGGGTATCAGTTATTTGTTGAAATTATTCAGTTGTGTGGCTGTCTCCATTTCTGCATTTCCCTGTTATTCAGATTAAACTATCAAGTATATATTTAATCTGTCAATACACATTCGCTGTATCTGTGTGATCAATTCGGTTGGTGTCCATCCTAAGGAATTAAACCCTTCTGATTTATTCACAGTAACCTGGAAGTAGTAAGTTGGGATTACTAAGTAGAGCCATATAATTAGGATTGACACACTGTCTCCAGTAAAATATTATCTATAATCTTGTCTTTTCATTTCATTTGGTTCCTTCAAGTAAGGATTAAAGTACCTTCTGGTGAATTGTAAAGATACCTGATTTTATTTGGTTGGATTATCAAGAAGAGTCTGTCAGTCATTTACTTGCACGTCTGTACAAGCTATAAACCAGAACTGTGCCAAATATCTAGAATTATTACCATTTAGAAACTACTGGTCTTAGTCCTTCAAATTGACTCTGTTACCCAACAAGGCACTGGTCTTATTCAACTCATTAGTTAAAACCTTTCTTTGATATTGCTTATACAATTTCTGCCAATCACCTATTAAACATTACACATAGAATTAATTAGTCAGCTTTGTCATCTATCATACATCCTATGCCATTGTAGATAGACCTAGTTAGTCCATTCATCCACACTCAGACTGCTTTAATATTTTAAGGTTCACCCACCTAGGTGTAGCAGGACCTAAAGTGTAGGAAATCAACAAACCTTGAAGGTTGATTTCGTCAAGTTAGTTCAAAAACGTTGCAAATCCAAATATAGAGCCTGGCATCCTCTTAGGATTAGTAACTTGCATTTTTGAGACCTAACAGACCCCACCCTATACCGTGACAGGGAGTGCGCCAGGGGCGTTGCCCCTGGACCCCACAAGGGGCTACGTCCCTTGACCCTGTCTTGGGGGTGCTGCCCCCAAACCCCTGTTAATTATTCAAGGGGGAAACCGCGGCTGCCAAAGTCACCAAAATTTACTCTGCTACATATACACAAGGTGCTGACTATGCTAACTCAACATGGGATAAATAAATACAACATTAAGAATTTGCAAAGGTTGAGACACCTTAATTCCCAATAGTTGCTCACACATACAATACTTGTAATAACAAGCAAAGTAAGTGAGCATTGAGCCTGCCCACTTCTCTTCCACATTCTCAACCTTTTCTTCCTCCACCTCCTCATCTTTCTCAACATACTACTAGAGAATATGATGTTGTCGAGAAGATTTGCACTACACTGGCTAAGATCTCACTATGGGATTTAATACAAATATCACCTACATACCACATAATGCTCCAAGAGGCTCTAGAAAAGGTAGTAGTTCCACCTTCTGTTTGACCAAATGATGTATTAACCCTTTTTGTATATATGCATGCGACGAGTCTAGATATCACCTTTCCACAACATGAATTACCTCCCATAGAAGTTCAAAACCAATATGATCCTCTCATGATATTTGTCATCATTATTAGAAATGGAGTAAAGCATACTATGATTAATAATGGATCAGGTCTTAATGTTTGTGGCATAGACTTGTTACATAAAATTGGTGTAGATACCTCTCTTATCAAGCCTGATACTCAGATTAATATCTGTGGCTTCAATAATGTTGGTAGAAAATCACTAGGTACAATCACACTACCTATTAAGGTTGGACCTGTGACTTTATAGGTACACTTATCCATGTCATGCCTAATCCTCTTTCATACAATTTTCTTCTTGGTAGACTGTGGATTCATGCCATGGGGGCAGTCCCATCTATTTTTCACAGTATATTAAAGTTTGTTTATAACAACAAGCTCTATATGATTAAAGTTGATCTAAATCTAGAAAGTTTCTTGCAAGCAAAAGCAGGGCATCAACCCCCTCTTTCAAATTTGGTTCCTTCTTCAAAAGCTGGCACACTATCCTCTGTTGCTAACAACAGTGATGATCAAGATAGTGTTGATCCTTTGAGTGTATTTTCAATGGTGCTTGGGGTTCACTAGATTTTGCACCCTCCTTTATCGAAGAGTACAAAATCCCTCAATCTAAACTTGAGATCCTGAAGGTAACTTTGATTTATTCTACACAACCTATTTCTTCTAAATAATGTGAATCTACTTCGTCTCCTATTCATGATGATACACCTTCTTCTTCTAATGCATGTCTTGGTGATGAATGGGGTTCTTTAAATTTTTACCTCCTTGGGTATGCTAAATCTAAAGTTGACCCTCCTCACCATGATAAAAGAATGATCCTTCTACTTCTTCAACATATGATCACAAGCCTCATTTTAACAAGGCTTGTAATGTGGATTCTCCTCTTCTTGTTGATTTGGAGACACATTATGGGCATGGACTCATTTGAATGGAAATAGGTTAGGATGCATGGAACAAGGCATTAAGGTACCCATGGAACCAACACCACACTTGTCTAAAGTAGGTTTGGTTTTCCAACCTTCTCCTATGTTCTCACCACCATCTTCTAAATTTTGTATGGCTCCTTTTCAAAAATCAAATCTTTCTCCACAATGGAAAGGGTTGCTTCTTACTCCACCCACTTCTTCTCTCCTATCTCAAAAAGAGTGTATTTTGCCAATTCTACTCAAGGACTTCTTGACCACTCTTCTTCCTCCAACACGCAAAAAGATTCCACATGATATTAAATCAAAACTCCATTTTTGTGCATATCAAGCACTTAGTCATTCCACTAATAAATGTTGAGCCTTGCATGACAAAATCCAACAACTTTGAACTAGGTATGACACTCCTCTTTAGGTATCTTCATTCATATATATGTCATAATTTGCAATTTTGTAATGTATATATTTTTCTTTCATGCAATATTTCTACCTTCATCTTCATAGTTATGTTATTTGATTGGCACCTTGTTATAATGATCGGTGTCATACCATGACTACACTAGCCATTGTGTATCATGCCCGCAACATTGCTTTGGTTTGCCCATGTGCTGGGGGTGACTCTTTGTTGTGATGTAACTTTTGAGAACACATATCATTTGGGCATGTGCTTCCAGAAAGCTCTCATGCATGTTTTATATTATTTATTTATTCTACTTTAAAGGCAATTGCTCCTTGATAGAGGTAGAAATCACTTTAAGGTCTAGGGGCATACATTACACTATGCATTTTAATTTATTCATGCACCACATGGTTGGTATTAATATCGAAGCACTTGTTGATCATCTTTGTATGACCTTACTAGATTTACCCAACAAACAACACATTTTGCCTAGTCTGTAATCTCTGATATGGTAGATGTGGAGGATAACTAGTGATTTAGAAGTCCTTACTAGCCCATGATGTCTTCACTTGACATGGAACTCACCTAGTAATTCGGCAATCCTTACTAGCATGTGATGTTTCCATTTTGTCGCTTGTCCATGAGCCACCTAGAATAACGTAACTTGCTAGCTTGTGTGCTTCATGTGACCTTTCATTCTTACACTCATGGTCACCTAGATATTAGACAGTTCTTACTAGCCCCTGATCTATTAGAGCATTGTTCATGACCCCTAAGGACAAAGAAATCTAGTGTCCATGTCATGTTATCTTTTTCTTTCGCATTGATTGCTCCCTTGTCTATTTGTATGTCTTCTTTCTATTCCTCTATCTCCTTTTAGAATTCCTCTATTTTAGTTACATCTTGGGGATGACGCATGGTAATTGAGAAAACCTTTTAAATTGAGGTCTCATTTACCTTTCTGATTCAAGATCTTTCTTCGTGTGCTTATGTACTTGTTACTAACTTAATTGTTGTATGCTTTTGTCTTCCATGCAATTCTTCATGTATTCTTCATGTGTTCTTTTGCATGTATTCCGTGTGTGTTTTGCATGTATTTCACATGCGTTTTGTGTTTATTCTCTATGTCTACTTCATGTATTATGTGCTTGCTTCATGTATTACATGTTTTCCTTGTGCATAACATGTATGTTTCATGTATTCTCTATGTATGCTTCATCTTATCTCATGTTCATGGAATTCTCAAGTGTGTGTATATATGTATGTGTGTGTGATTTATGCCATGTGTTTTGTGAGTCACATAATCCTAAGCTTGGGGGCTAGCGTATCTCTCAAACTTAGTGACACTCTATGAGGAGTTTTTGGTTTCTCCATACTTTAGCATGAGCAGGAGCATAAGTTTCTATTCCCGCTAAAGTGGGGCTAAATGTAGTGTCATAAATTGTTACTCTGGACAATTTTACATGTGTTTTAGCACCTTATTGAATGTTGTGTCAATTTTGGGTATTGATTAAGGATCTTGGCTATGCCCCCTAGCAACATACCCTTTCAAGAGCTAATTGGCCAGGACCCTAGCATCCAAGTGCTAGTGTCCTACCAATTAGGCCCTAAAAAGGTTTTGAATTAAAGTATGTTGGCCTTATGTGCCTTGGGTGATGCATCATGTCAACCTTGACTCATTTGGGCCCCCAACAAGTAATTGGAATGCATATATAATTAAGTCTCTCTCACTCATTTTACTCCCAATGACATTCTAACTAATAACTCATGCAGTTGCTCTCTAACAAGTGCTCTATCTACAAGCTCTTTATTTGTGTAGATTATTTCTTTGCATACTAACCCTTATAGTGGTAGGTTTTGGTGGAAGCTCCTACCTCCTTTGTTCATTTCGTGGTGATAGAAATGTAGATCAACAACAATGCATGAAACCAAAGAAATAAAAAGATAAATCTACAAGTCTACGCTATGCAAGATAGCAAGATATTAAACTACGAATGTAAATCAAACTATCAACACTCAAACCAAATAGCTCTATTGTTTCTATATCATGATCTTCATGCTCTCATATTTGCATAATGTGTTTGATAATTGCTTGAATGATTGAGTGCTTGAATGACAGAGAATTTGAGAATCAAAATGACAGTGTAAGGCTACAATGAGAAGTGTTGTTAAATGGCTTAGAGGATGCACATACATATACATTTCCTAAAAAATAATAGAGGGCTAAGATTGAAAGGAACTCAAATTACGATCAATGGTTGAGAATTGATGAGACAACCAGCCATGAGTTAATCGAGGAGTCAAGTCCACAAATCGGGGGACTGCATGAGTTAACTAAGGAGTTGCATGCATCAATCAAGGATTTGCAAGAGATGACAAAGGAGTTGCATCCATAAATTAGGGAAATTGACACATTAACTCAAAGTTAATTTGAGGAGGTGGAGATTGAGTTGAGACAAATAGGCATGTGTTGAGGAATTTTAAATAATAATAATAATAATTATTTAGTCTTCCAAAATATACATTGGAAGAAATGAAAATGATTTTCTTATTTATTTGAAGAAGAGGACGTGGAGAGAAATTAAATAAATTTGGTTCATTTATTTAATTTGAGAAGAGAGATGATGAAAATAATTAAATATAATTTATTTAATTATTTGAAAAGAGGGATAAATAATTAAATTAAATTATTTTTGGAAGAACAATTAGATTAATTAAATAATTAATATTATTTAATTAATTTTAAAGAAATAATTAGCTTTAGAGGAATAGTTAGATTTAATTAAATAATTGACATTATTTAATTTTTTAAGAAGGTGGAAAATAATTAGATTTAATTAAATAATTAATATTATTTAATTATCTAATTAAATAAGAGAAAATAAAAGAAATAGGTAAGCGTGATGAAAAAGCAAAATAATGAATCTATGTTAATTTTGGGTGTCTACATTTTACCCCTCTTTGATATAATGTCATGCCTCTGTGACATTGTATCAAAGAACACTGAAGAAAAAGATGGAAGAAAAAAATTGGAAGAAAAAAAACTGGTAGAAAAAGATGGGAAAGTGCCCCAGTAATGTTGCCCTAGTGATGCCCCCTCGGGTGATTGGCTTGAAGAAGACGAGGCAAATTCTCAAAAAGAAGAAAGATTAATTTCAAGGAAAAGCATATAAAATTTGGAATGGTTTCTATGATTGGATGATGTAATGTGATATTATTTGGATATGGAATCATGTGGTATACAAATAGTTTTGCACTTATTGTATTTCCTTCATAGAATGGAGTAGATCCATCTAGGATATTATTGGTTGTGCTTTCTTTTTCATAGAGCAGTTAGATACACATAAATACACTCATGTCCCCTTTTTTCACTCTCCTTCATACACATTTCAGACACCTAAAAGTGTCCTCAGATTGCAAAACACCAATCTCTTCCACATTCTACTATTTTTCCCTAATTTTCCTATATGGTTAAATAATTGATTTTAATTGATTAATTATTTAATTATTCACTATCCCCTTTCCCCATTTAATTTAAATAAATAAGCATTTATTTACATTATAAGGCCTTATCCTAATTGAATAGGTCTCACCTATTTAATTTAATCACTTCACATTATCCCCCTTCTCAAACAAATTAAATAAATTAACACCATTTATTTAATTTAAAAATTACATTACACCTCACCATTTCTTCCAATTTTAAATTATCCCTTGTCCTTTAGTGAAAGGGAACCCTAATCAATCACAACCCTTCATTTTGGCTCCAAAGTCAACATTGAATCGGAGCCATCCATTCAAACAGGATCTTCTATAAAACACCTTCTCCAACTCATTTTCGGCTCTCTTAGTTTTTGATCTCTTGATTTCTTAGTTCATTTTTTCATCTATTAGCTTACAACTCTCCAACATCTTGCTATTCATCTATTTGAGCTTCTCTAAATTGTGCAAAACTTGCAAAATCTGAGAACATCTTGGTGAGATTGAGGAAGACAATGGAGATAAGTCAATGTTAGGTCAAATTCTTAGTTTATTTTGTAATTGTTTGACTAGTTTCTTAGTGTATTTGCTCTCCATTGGGAGCTAGGGTTTGCTGTCATTGTTTTCTGCAAGTTTGATAAGTATTTTCCCTATCTCATTTTGGTGAACTCGACATGAATAGATCAATTTTAGTCAACTTCTTAAAGACAAATTTTGCAGGTGGCTCGTTGGTCTCAAATACACCTCACCGTTGAGTCCGGGAGGCCCTTACGGTGAAAAATGACTATAAATTCGACCCGTTTCGCTCACTATGAATTTTTTTTTTTGAATTTTTTTTGGTATGACAGTCTGTACTGTACGGATCCATACATGTCAATACCATATGGACACACCATACCACTCTGGTTTCTATCGAAATCTCTATTTTTTGATGGTATCTTGGCTCATAACATTTTGATCACAGGTTTGCTTGCAGGGTTTATGGTATTCTTGCTCTTTGGTTAACAAATATCTTCCTTGCAGGTTTAATGTCAGGTTTGATGTCTTGGGTGGATGTTTGTTTGCAGGCATAGTAAAAACAAAAAGAAAAAGAAAAACTCTAACTCACTGTTGTGTTTCCTCTCTACAAGTGCTTCGACTTAGCCCTAAACATTATGTGTTGTCATCTCAGAAAACCCTAGGCTGCCTGTCCTGGTGCCTCCCTTGGTGGTGACTTCTTTCATCACCACTTCCCAGAGACTTGTTGCCACCATGCTTAAACCTCCCACCACCCGTATACATCATGATGCCTCTTCTTTAAGCCCTAATTCCATTTGACTCACGCTCAGTCGCTTCCTATGGAAATTTTGTTGCCACCGCTGGTGGTGACCTGTGCCTCGCCATCAGCCTTAAACACCAGTCCACTGCCTACGTTTGGACCACCGCTCACCATAGGCCTCCCTAAATAGCTGCCAGTCCAAACCCTATTCTCCACACCACCTCTAAAATCCTACATCTCCTCACATTCGATGTTTCAAAACCCTCCTGTAGCAGTCCATTCACCACCCATTGCCATTGCTGACCAGCATTTCCTTAGGTCATAGCCAACGATCTACCCATCATCCTCTTATAGTCCTCCCAATGCCCGTCGACATCTCTGAGACTCCCAACCACCACTTCAAACTTTGGTCATTGCATTCAAAACCTTTTGCCGCTCCTCTGGTCTCATCACCCTTGCTTTGGGTGGCTGTCAACATTGTTTATCAACTAAGGGCTCTCAACCCTTAACCTTCACTAGTCACTTTTGTGGCTAAGGTTTTTATCCCCATGACTAATAGGAGCTTGGTCACCTCCGTGACCATGACTTGGGCTCTTAGGCCCTTTTTCATTTCATTTTCCTTTTTTATTTTTTACATTTTTAGGGTTTTAGCCCCTGGTCACATGGGTGACCAGAGGCCCTAACCCCCTTTAACCATCAAGTTACCTGCCTACCTCTAACCATGCCATATGACCACATTTTTTGACTGCAAGCAGTCACAATTAACAGCCGAACTTGCTTGTGCCTCCTACATGCCCTAATAGGGCACTGTTTTTCTTTTTGCCATAACTTCCGCATACAATATCAGAATTTCAAAAAATTTGTAGTGTTGGAAAGAGGATTCAGCTAGATTCGTAGTGATATGATCAGTTTCAGGTAACAACACCATTTTATCAAGTAAAATTTTGGTCAAAGTCAACATTACATTTGAACTTTAAATGCACATATCTTTCACATTTTTCATCAGATTTCAGAGAATTTTTTTTATCAAATTGCTTAGAATCTACTGAAATTTCTAATGTTGCTCTCTATTTTTCTGTAACTAACCAATTTTTTTAGATATTTATCAAGTTCACTTTCTTGGCCTCTTTGGTCTCTGAGGCTTTGTAAAGGGGGTACTTTACTTCATGTGTCATGTTTTGAGCATTATCATAGAGATTTTATGCTATTAATATCTAATTTGTAGCCTTGTGGCATTCACTGGGAAAATAAATCAAACTAAAACTACTAACGGATTTGTTGCAAGGTTTTCTCCATTCATGTGCATGTGCTTGGTTATAATAGGAACACTTTGATTTTGGTGCACTAAAACAAACATTATCTTGTTGTTTTCACACTTGGTTTGGGGCTTAAAAAGAATTAGTGTCTTCTTTGCTTGGTGATTTTGTTGGTGTTTTGAGGTGTGCATGCTCTTCCCTCACACGTTATGTGATCTTGGGAATCAAAAGGATCTCTCAACACTTTCATAATCACACCACACATTTAAATTTCTAAAGGTTAATGAACATTGTTTAGTGTGATCAAACACATGTGTATGCTCTCTCCTCGCATCTTCGTATGTCGACCTTAGAGATCAAAAACATGTGCTTGTATCACTTTTTTCTAAACCCTTAGAGGGCCTGCCTTTCGATTTGTGAGAGGGAACGACACAAGCAGTACTTTGTTTTGGTCCGCTATACAAATAATAGTGGTTGTGACGAAAGTCATCAATCACCTCATGTCATTGTTCTATACCAATAGAAGTCTCCCTCAGTATCTAAGTGATGCATAAAAACCTTTTCTAAGGGCTGGGAGGCCTCTTAAATGAGTGAACCGCTGCATGTATAGACACCAGTATATCCTAAAACACTATTTAAGAACCATTTGTGCTAGTGGCCAAAAACCCTTTTACTTGCTGGTACAGGAGGTCAGACCTCCGAAGCCACCCTACATGTACTATTCATTGTGGAGACATGAACTCCCTTGGTCCATAGGATCGAAGGGTAAGAGGTTTGGTGTGCCCGTGCCATGTAAGGCAAAGCCAGTGTCACCAAATTCTCTAGTTGTTCGCTTTATCTCAATATCTTAAGCAATCCGAGTAGGGACTCAGCAAGTAGTATCCTTTATCCAGCCTAGGATCGTGCATGTTTACAAGTGTTTTCAAACTTGTCAATAGTCACTAAAAATAACCAATCTGATTGCCAAGTGTCTTTTATGATTGATCTGTGTGCTTACTTAATCATCACCCGTAAACATTCTTTCCAACCCATTCATTGCAAGTCATCATATCATCATCCCATTCTTATCATATCCTCATCATTCAACCTTCATATCCTAATCATTGTCCTAAGCCAATCAATTTCATCCTAAACATTCTGATCATATCCTAATCACATTATCCTAATAATCTCCTAATCACATCATCCAACCATCCACATCTTGATCATCCTACTTGTCATATTGTAATTGCATCCTAATCATATCATATTCATCATTCCTAATCATTACGCCTCATCCTAGTCATATCCTATTCATCATTCCTAATCATTACACCTCATCCTAATCATATCCTATTCATCATTCCTAATCATTACACATCATCATCCTCATCCAATCAACATCATCCTAATCATTCTCCTAATCATATCCAAGTGATCCTTATCAAACCCTAATCACCTCTTTCATATAATCACCATCATCTTAATCATCCTAGTCAAAACCCTAATCATCTTCATTCATAATCCAATCAACTCCATCATAATCATCCAAGTCCTCTAATATTATCACTACACATAATCATCTTCATTCATAATCCTATCAACTTCTTCCTAATCCATCCAAGTCATCTAATCTTATCACTACACATAATCATCTTCATTCATAATCCAATCAACGTCTTCCTAATCCATCCAAGTCATCTAATCTTATCTCTACACATAATCATCTTCATTCATAATCCAATCAACTTCTTCCTAATCAATTCAAAGTCATCTAATCTCATCACTACACATCATCATCTTCATTCTAATCTAACCAATCACACCCTAATGATATCCTATCCATTCATTCTAATCCAATCAACTTCTTGCTAATCCATCGAAGTCCTCTAATCTCATCACTACACATCATCATTTTCATTCTAATACAATCAATCACATCATAATCATATCCTAACCATTCATTCCAATACAATCAATTTCATCCTTATCACAATACACCACAACCATTGGGAAACCTTTGAGCATCTACCCTCCCTATCAAATCCGATTGCAACTATGTCAAAACATTATAGACCTATTGGTTCTATTCACCCACTACATATTCAATTTCATTTAGCCTTTGACATCTATAGAGGTTCCCAAAAATAGTCTTCCTAAGGTTGAAACATAGGGAGAAATTGTCGAAGCTTGAATGTATCATAAGTACAAATCTGGACAAGAGACCTTGACATCTTTTTCAAATCAATCCCAACTTGGGATTAATACCACAAGGCTAGTTTAAGTCCATCCTTCCGAGTGGATTCTGAAACTCATGGGTTCACTTTAATCAATCATTTCTTCCACACCTCAAGGTCTTGATAAATCCAATTTATACTTTGACAATGCCATTAGTAGACAAGAGTACCCTCTTGGAGCTAGAATTTTCAAAGACTAATATCCATTAGCCTCTATCATAGTCTATGCCTCATCACCTTGCATTGGCATCCACATAGCATCCGACAATTCACAAGTCTCATTTGGTGTAGAAATAGTTGCAAAAAGAAGAGAAAGGGAGTAAATCCTCCTAGTCATCCCTATAGTGAACACATAAACACATCATTCACAACATTCTCACCAACACATTCATTCTTGTCACCGTCATCCTAATCACAACCCTAACCATAACCTAATCATCCCTAATCACCTATCTAATCATCCAATCAATCTCATACTCTATCACATTCCTAGTCATTCCACCTTATCATTACCCTAATCCTAGTCAAGTACTTTCCAACATTGTCCTAATCCTTGGTGATCCTATGTCCAAACCAAATCCCAAAATGATACTTAGAGGTGGCCCTCTTAATCCTAATGATGAGACAAAACCAAGACCCAAGATTGTACTCCAAGGAGCCCCTCCTCCCAAGCCCAAGTTCATACTTTGAGGAGGCTATCTCTTTAATTACAAGGATGAGACAAATCCAAAACCTAGTCCATCCACATGTCAAGTCAATGCCACATCAACATATCCATTCACACCCCAACAAGAACATGTGAGCTTAAGTCACCCCTTGAAACAAAATAAAGTCCCTTTGAATCCTAATACCACCTTTGACAAGGGAGACATCAACCTAGTCCATGCAATCCATTCACTATCCTTACCATCCTCTAATCCCCCATTAACTATATGCCCTAAGTTTAAATATTACAAAACTAAACATGTGGAGTCATCCAAATCCACCACTTCATCCAATCCCTTTGACCCTCCATCCAACCAAAATCCAAGCCCCCTCTTATCCTTCCACCATGGGACCTATCCACTAATAGTCATAATCCACCTAGTCCTAACCGTAAGCCCTCAACTTCCATCATCCATCTACCTACAAAGGATATGATCCAAGGGTTACTAGCAAGGAACAACCTATCTCCATGTCATCCAACACATATGCTTGAGCCTACCAAAGAGTCCTCAAACACCATGCCTAGTATTTCAACCCAATCATGTGGTCCGCAACCCATCAAACATATTGAAGAGCCTTCCACTTCCAATCAGGCAAACCAAGAGTTATGTCAAGGGTATAATCCTAAACAAGAGGAAACAACTAGCCCTCCTTCTAATCAAGATCAAATCCCTTCCATTATACCCATCCATAATACACTTGAACCCACCTATGATAAAGATCCCCTCTATGACCAAGAAGACCATGATGATCCTCTAAGTCAACTTTATGCATTCCATGGTCAAGAGCTTATCACTCCATCCATCCATCTTCCATATAGCCTTAATGTGCAAGCTTCCACTTCCCATGATGATACACATGCTTGCCAAGCACACATAGATGATCAAATCAATAGCGTGGATATTAGTGAACATAATAAACATAATCAAGATCCTAATGATCCTTCCACATCCACCATTGATCCCATTTCAAATCCACCAACATATCCTATTGGTCTATCCACTTTCATTCATGAATATTCCTCCTTGGGACAACAACAACCTTTATCCACTTTCCCTTCTCCATCCAATAATGGACTCAAGTCTAGTTCCAAAAACACACACAATCCCATTATCCATCGCATGCTCCAAAACATGAATTACCAAGGTAAAGGCTTAGGCCTTCATGAACAAGGTATTTTGGAGCCAATTCATGTCAAAATCTCTCCATGCTCATATGGCCTTGGATACGCACCCCAAGGTAAGCAATCTAAAGATGCTGGTACTTCCTCCATGCCTCTTGAATCCACCACTTTCCACTACAAATCCCATCACATTCCTAAAACATACATTGCCACTCCACCTCCATCATCCTACAAACGTCAAAAGCATGTGACCATACACCTTCAACCATCCAATTTGCCTCCATTACTTCCAACTCCTACTATCCCTCCATCCACTTTACCACCATTTCTTCCAACACCCAATACCCTGATCATCCATAAGTACCCTCACATTCCCAAACATGACCAACAAATGCACACATTGTTTAAACAAGGAGCTTCCACTCATTCCACCAAACCCATGGGATTCAAAAATAAACATTTGGATGCCTCCACTCATTAATTCAAAAATCCTAAGGGTCATAATGCCTTAGGGTACAAATTCAAAAAGTTAAAGTAAAATCCATCTAAAAATCTATCCAAGCCCATACCTTCAAAAGCAAAGTCCAAAACTAAAACAGTATGGGTCCTGTTGTCACATAGAATTGCACCTTGCTTGGAGAGAGTCCAAGAAATCTAATGATACAATGGGAATGATCTCAAAGTGTGGGACCTTGCAAATTAAGATCAGACCTCCAGAGAAGGTTGGTTCCTCATTCTAAGCCTAATGCTTAGAGAAAACTATCTAAACCTAGAGCTAATGTTTGTAGGGGAAAAGGGGCAGAAGGAACATGAAATGGAAAGGGTGATACACCATGTTTGAATAAAAGAGCCCTCACAGAACTGAGAAGATGCACAAAATAATTAGATACAACTAATAAGCATACACAGATAAAACTGATTTGTTACAGAGGCAAGGAGCAATAATTGATTAGAAGGAATTAAACATTCACAAACACATCATTCTTAAATCACACAGAGTCAAAATAGCATGAAGAGGTCAAATAACCAGCATGTATTTAATTAGAAGGCAAGGTTATAGTAGAGGAATGCTCTGTTTGGAATCAAAAGCATAGATTACTAAATCTTCCAACCTTTTTTACATCTCATATTTATGCATATATAGCATTTTGCATTTGACCTAAGTCGATTACAATGAATTCTCCCCCATGGGCTCTTTTAGAAAATATCATCGCTAGAAGGGACGTCCACTTGCAAGAAGTTATGGGATAAAATATCTAGAACAGGGCAAGTGGAAGATATTTTGGGCCTTCAACATGAGTAACAGAATCATCTATCTGCAACAATGAATACAAAAAATATCTGAAGCATGGCAATTGAGAGATCTGATTTCCATTGATGATAGATGGGACAAATCACCCCTTGACAAAGCTTTTACAACACTTTAAATCTCTGAGCCCTTTGAATTCTCTGTATTTTCATCGATTTTGTGTTTGAGGGATCTCTACAAAACTTAATTGGGCCATTGAGATGTCTTGTCACTAAAACTACACATTCATCCTCAGATTTAGCGACCATTCCTGGCTAAATGCAGACTGGCTATCAATTTTATCTTCGCTACAAGGAGAAGCGTTGTTTGTATGCATACAAACATACAAAAATTGAATGCACTTTGAAAATCATGATGACATCATCATCCTGAAGAACTTGGTCGAAGAGGAGATTTGGATGACATCACCTACATATCGAGTCCTTCAAACTATTCAATTTTGCACTTATGCGATTTCTTCATTCACTTTTTTGCATTTTGCATATCAAATCGCTTTGCATATATCTTTGTATCTCTCTTTGTATATGCTTTTGTATATGCAAATGTATATACAATACAATTTCCAACATACAAAAGCAGGCCTTGACTTTTGTATCACCTTTTGCATTTACGTTGAATCAGACTTTTGATCGTCCTTAACACGTGTCGTCATTCCATTGGATCTTCATCTATGGCTCCATCGCTGCAAAATAGACCATTGAGTTACCAGGGCCCACCACTACACTATTTCTATTCTTTATTTTGCATATATCGAGCTATCGGGGAGACTATGAGTTGAGTCTCCAATATGTAAAGTCTCACCGAAAAGCCCTTATATCCTCCTTTTGAATCAGCGTTTGAATATGCAATACAATCGCATGTGCATAAAAAAGCAGATCTCAACATTTTATGAAGCAAATTAGAACTGGGTTCCGGTCCAGGACCTACCACTGCTCCTTTGTATATCACTTTGTATCTGATCATGTATATGTGATATACAACCGTGGACCCCAACTGAAGTCTGCTAGAATTAATTCTTCAGTCGCATCCGGGCTGTATCTTTTGAACTATATTACCTTTTGTATATTGTATATACAATGCAATATACATACAAAGATGCATACAATTGCCCTTTGCCTTCTTAAACCAATTGCAATTTTCCTTCAGGTCCGCCCTTGTACATTAACTTTTGTATCCAGCCTTGTATATGCAAATACATCAGACTGTCGGGGAGACTCCAAGATTGTCCTACCGATAGGCCAAAGTCTCGCCGATAAGTTTTTTGTATCCTCCCTTTATATCTTACCTTACATATGACTTTGCATCTTCCTTTGCATATACAATTGTATATGCGATACAACAGATATACATACAATGATACATGCAAAGATGCATACAAAAATGACTCAAGTATAAAACTACGAATTATTTGCAATGGAAGGCAGTTGAAGACAAAGGGTTTCTGGGTTTTTCTGGGTTTTCTATAAGGATACCCAAGCAAGATTTTGGGAAATTCTGTAAGGTACAACATGGGTAAATGTAGGATTTAAGGCTTTCCTCCTTCTATTTAGGCTTTCTTTGATTGGATTTCTCTGATAGAAGGAGGGAAACATGAATAGTTTGGGGCCAGGCAAATTATGACAACATTTTTGGTGACCTCTTGGGGATGTTTGCTTGCTAAACAAATTAATTAGTGGCCTTATGCATCCATTGGGAAAAGAGTCAAGTCTAAAAAACATGTTGGAAAACTATGATCTACCTCCAAAACACAAAAAGGGGAAAGGGCCTGCATTATGTAGCCTGTGCAAGAGCACTTAGGACAAAGGGAAACCTGGAACTAAAAATAAAACTAAAAAAATATATACAAACTCTCATACCAGCCTTAATGGTAAGGTTTGAGATGGATCCCATTGACTGGGATGTGCAGAACTTCTCCATTCAACTTGGAAAGTTAAAATGTATTAGCCTGCTTGCAATCGATGATGATGTAAGGGCCACTCCACAGAGCATCAAACTTTGAATGTCTTCCAGCTTTGGCTCTATCTGCATCCCACTTCAACAATATATCTCCTTCACTGAATGTTCTGTCAGTAGATTTTCTATCAAAGGTTCTCTTAACCTGATCTTGATGAGCCTCAAGAGTCCTCATAGCAGCATCTCTCTTCTCTGCAAGTTCCATCAGGTCTACAAGTTTGATCATCATGGCATCATTTTCCATTAATTCAAGTTGCTGTGCTAACTCAAGAGAAGGCAACTCCAATGATAATGGAAGTCTTGCTTCCCTTCCATATACTAGCATAAAAGGGGAATTGTCTATGGTTCTCTTGGGAGTGATTCTGTCAGCCCAAAGAGCAGTCTTTAATTTAGAATGCCAAGTCCTTTGATTATCTTCTATTGTTTTCTTGATGATTATGATCAAGTTCTTATTAGTGGACTCAGCCAAACTGTTGCCCTGAGGATAATAATTGGAAGAAGTCTTCATGTACACTCCATAGTTTGATGCCCATTCATTGACCTTAGTGCCTATGAATGCCTTAGCATTATCAGAAATGATAGTGGATGGCACACCAAACCTTGTAGCTATATCTTCAAGAAAGTCCATAATAGATGCCTCTATAGCATCCCTCAATACAACCGCCTCTGTCCATCTGGTGAAATAATCAGTGGCTGTAAGAATCCACTTATGGCCTACACTAAAAGGAGGATTGATTACTCAAATGAAGTCTAAACCCCATTGAGCAAAAGGATGATTTGTTTGGATTGGATGAAGGGGAAGAGCTGCCAGTCTCTACTTTCCAATAAATAATGCACATTATTTACAATTTCTAATCCACTTATGCACATCACTAAATAAACTAGGCTAGTAATAACTGGCCCTCATGATTTTCATTGCAGTTGTTCTAGGAGAATAATGGCAACCAGTAGGGCCACTATGAAATTCTTCTAGTATTCTCAAAGTTTGATCTTGTGTTACACACCTAAGAAGAACTCTGTTGATGTCTCTTCTAAACAAGACACCATCAATAATAACATAGGGGATGGATTGGAGTCTGAACTACCTTCTTTTAGCTTGATTCAATCCATCTGGACATCTACCTGATTGCAGAAATGTGATCATGTCATAATACCAATCAGCTGGAGTGAGGTTCAACTGGTTGCGCTTGTCCTTGAACACATACAACATTGCTTTTGTCTTTGATACCTGCCACCATCTGTTCACATAGGCCTTTGCTACAGACCTGCCTGGTAATGTTGATGTCTATGTCATACTCCATTACTTTGGTGATCCACCCAGCTCTTTTCTGGTTAATATTATTGCTCAAGAGAAACTCTTTGACGCCAGGGTGATTCACCATTAGTTGAATCTTGTTGTTTGAGACCATGTGTCTGAATTTCTTCAAGGCTTTGACCACACCAAATACTTATCTTTCTATGAAGTCATAATTCAACTCATAATCTTTGAGAGGCTGGTTGAAGAAAGCAATTGGTTGCTCCAACTTCTCATTTTGTTGTGTCAGGACAATTGATATGCCCTCTTTGCCTCCAAAGGCATAAAGAATGAAATCTTTCTCATAATTAAGGTTTATCAGTGTAGGAGCTTGTGCAATAGCTTGTTTGACAGCCTCAAAACTATCCCTACCTTCTTTAGACCATGTGAAGGTAGCATTCTTCTTTAGTATAGGTATGAGGGGTTTTGCTATTGAGGCAAATTTAGGTATGAACCTTTTCACAAAGTTGATCTTTCCCAAAAAACTCTGCAAACCTTTCTTATGGATGGTAAGAGGAAGAGCAAGAATGGCACTTGTTCTTTCTAGATCAATGGCCAATCCTTCCTTGGAGATTTTTTGAAGACTTTTCTCAAATGACCTAGATGGTCAGCTGCATGCTTAGAATACACTATCAAATCATCAAGATATACTAAGATAATATCATTAATTATCCCTTTGAAAGCCAAATTCATTGCTCTTTGAAAGGTGGCTCTAGTATTTGTCAATCCAAAAGGCATCTTTTGATAGGCCAAAGTACCCCATTTGGTGGTAAAGGTTGTCTTGTATTGGTCTGATTCTTTTACAAGAATTTGATTGTAGCCTGAGTAGCAATCTAGGAGTGAGAACCTCTCAGCACCTGCTACTATTTGTAGGATCTGCTCCATGGAAGGGAGTGGGTAGTGGTCTTTAAGTGAGGCCTTGTTCAAATATCTAAAGTCCACACATAGTCTAATATCTCCATTCTTCTTCCTAACTGGAACTAAGTTGGCTACCCAAGAGGAATGTTTAATAGGATAAATGATCTTAGCCTCTATGAGTTTGGATAGATCTTTTCTCATTAATGGTTCTATTTTAGGATTGACAGGCCTATGCTTTTGGCGGACAAGCTTGGCATTGGAATCTAGGTCAATGGTGTGTTGGATTAAACCGGGATCAAAACATTTCAAATCCCTATAATCCCAAGCAATTAGATTATTAAACTCATCACAAAGCCTAATGAAACCTTGCCTTTCAGCTTGGGTATTTACCTTACCATGTTTTAGAAATTTACCATGTGCAACCTCTACCTCTTCATAGTCTTGCTTCTTTACTGTCATATTCATCTTTTCTTTCTTTTGTTGATCATTAGGCCCAAACATGTTTTCTAGGGTGATCAGGCCTCTAGGCAATTTATTGGTTTTCAGTTGGATCACCTGGTCACCATATTATTCTTGTAATACTGACTAATTTTTGCTAGAAAACTCTGTCTCATCTTGCAAAAAGTTCACAATTTGTTGGTTGCTTGCAAACACTTGCCAACTTATCACATTGTCAGGCACAATAGGCCTAACCACAATCTTTATATGCTGATCTGAAATTTGTTTAACATTTTGAGGGATATCAAATTGGGTGCCAACTGTAGCTAACCTATTAGCATCCTTATTTTTCTGCCTGGGGACGGCCTGAATGTTGAAAGCATCAAAGTTCGCAATCAGGTCCCAGACTCTCTGTTTGTATGACTTTAGCAAGTCATTCTTTGAAGCACTTAAGTTTCTAATTTAATGAACAACAAGTTCACTGTCACCAAATGCTTGCATAATTTTTATCCCTCTTTTTTTAGCTAGTTGTATGCCCTGAATCAAGGCTTCATATTCAACCACATTATTAGTACAGATGAATTGTAGTCTGAATGAAGAGAAATAACTTTCTTTTTGGGGTGAAATCAGTACAACCCCAACACTTGCTCCATTTTTTCTTTTGGAGCCATCAAAATACATTTGCCATATCCCATTGCGATCTAATTTTTCCTTTTCAAGATTAGGGATAGTAGCATCTTCTTCATGGATACAATAAGTACCTAGCCTTGTATCATCTATATACTCAAGAGTGTCAAACTAAAAACAAACATCCCATTCATCAAGTATGATATCTAGTACTTCATCCACAGGAGTGGCAGCCTCATGTCTATTGTTATCTTTCTCCTCCAACTCATGTATTGTACAATTCATGTTGTTAGGGTTTGGAGAGTAGGGTTCTATGTGGTCATTGGCAATTGTATCAGCCCTAATGGTCACTTTGGTACTATATCTAGTTCTAAAAAACATATGTGACCAGTCAGATGACAAATATCCACCTATTTTTGCAGTGAAATCCCTAGACAAACAGATACCAAAGTATGTAGGGAGGTCAATAACAGACATGTCTTGTGAAACAAAGAAGCCAGAGCATGCATGTAAGGTGAGCTCTAGGCCTTTAATAACACCTACTATTTTGATAGTAGTACCATCTAATTGAACTACAGCTTTGCTTATAGGCTCATATTTTATCCCTAACTTCTTAGAAATAACCTTTGGCATGACAGAGGTACTCGACCCTGAATCTATCATACAGTTATGCAACAATTTATCACCTATGACTAGGGAATCATAGAATGGAGGGGGCTTCTTATCTTTTCTTGTACTTACCTCTTCCTTGGGCTAACATAGATTGATTGGGGCAGCAGTCCTTTCACTTGACAATTCTGCACTATCATAACTGATATCAGTTAGAGCCTCCTAGAATAGGTTCCTTTGAGATGGAATCAATAATGCATCCCACATGTTGATGCCTATGTTTGTTTTCTTCATTTGCTCCACTATGTTGAAAGGTGTTTGGCCACTCCATTGAGATGTTTTAGTGACTATAGAGTCACTCTTCTTTTGTTGTTCATTAGACTGAGGTTGCACAGTTGGCACTGTTTCTGCCCCTTCCACTATTTGATCTACTTTCTTTGATGGAATGGTAGGCATCTTTTCCTTTGTAGATTGGGTTGGATTCATATTAGGAACATGTGATTGGCTGATTGTAGGTAGTGATGTGTCTTCAACAACCCTTCTTTTTGATCTTGTATTGAATGCAACCGGACCAGAACTTTGATTAACACCACAATTATCATCATAAGTCCAATTCATTAGAGTTGCATCATTTTGCATTTGTTCTTGATTGTCAACCACTCCTTGGTTTATGTTAACCTGATGCTCCAAGCTTGATGGCTGATCTTGCATTGCCAAAGCGTGATTGAAATGTCCTTCTTGGCACAAATTTTGGTCATGTGGTTGATTGCAAGGGTGACACCAGTCACTATCTTGAGCTAGATTGTTCTAGATCGGCACAAGGGGCCCTAAAGTGGTAGCTACATTAGGATTAAAAACATTGAGTGGTCTGATGTAGCTAGGCTATCCTTGTCTTTGCATATTATTCTGATATGACAGCCTATTCTATTGATAACCCTGATTGAAGGGTTGATAATATTGATTAGGCTGCTGATATGGCCAGCTTGGTTGTGCATTCTATCTCCTCACCAACGTCAACTCATTAGTTAACTTTCTGATCTGAGCATCTCTCTCCTCTATTTGTTCAAGTGTAGGTGAAGCTAGAGAGGGGATAGGGTTGACTACAGTGGGAATTGGAGCAATAGCAACATGCTACATGATAGGGGTTTCTGGAAATAGAGGCATAAATGGCCTTGGAGCAATCTTCCCTACCTAGATTAGGCAATTTTCTACCCTAATGACTATATCATAAGCATCAGGCAAGACAACTCCACCCATAGATTGAATAATAACTGCAATATCAAGATTTAAAGACCTCAAATAGTATATTAGGAGAGGGCTTCACCAGCTGAGGGATCCTATCCCATGTCTTCTAAAAATGGTAGTTGAAATCTACCATGTACTCATGTGGAGCCCTTTTGATTGAAGCCAATTGTTCTATAAATGACAAATGGTCACTTCTATCTTCGAAGCGTTGTCACAATTTAGTGCCCAAGTCATCCCAGTTATGTATTGAATTAGGTTGGAGGCCAATATACCACTGGAAGGCCTTGCCTTTGAAAGAAGAGGCCAACAATCACATGGCCATGTTGTCAGCAGTGACATGGTGGACTGAACAGACATTGGAAACATATTGTATGTGCTCAGCAGGGGTGATAGAGTTCTCACTGCTAAAAAATGGTATAGCCTTCAAGGCTGATGTAAGGATGTCATCATATTGGGTTAGGGCCAAAGGGTTGTCTCTTTGGAATGCAACAAATGGAAAATTCCTTGCCATGTTAAATATATTCAGGTTTATAACAAAGGGGATATGAAATGTTCTTGTTGAATGTTGAGACCTAATATGAAAATCTAATGGAGGAGGAGTGGATTGCGCCCTTGTATGAATTAAATTTTTATTTGTACTTTCTCTCACAGGGGACCTTGAGAGTCTTGTTCTTCTTCTTCTATCAACAAAGGAGAGTTCAATAAAATGGAAATTACCTCTAGAAGAAGACCTTGTCTGCACTCCAGGAATAAAATATTAAAAGTTGATGAAGGAACTGGATCAACAAAAAGTCGTCACGTGTCTATTAACACTTTCAAAGTGGCATGTAGACCAAGAGTGACACCAAATTCTCAGTCTAGCTCTCACTCAGAGCAGAGTAGTCCCACTAGGCATTCTAGAAACTATTGTCACATAGAATTGCACCATGCTTGGAGAGAGTCCAAGCATTCTAATCATACAATGGGAATGATCTCAAAATGTGGGACCTTGCAAATTAAGATCAAACCTCCAAAGAAAGTTGGTTCCTTATTCTAAGACTAATGCTTAAAGAAAACTATCTAAACCTAGTGCTAATGTTTGCAGGGGAAAAGGGGCAGAAGGAACATGAAATGGAAAGGGTGATACACCAGGTTTGAATAAAAGAGCCCACACAGAACTGAGAAGATGCACAAAATAATTAGATACAACTAATAAACATACACAGATGAAACTGATTTGTGATAGAGGCAAGGAGCAAGAAATGATTAGAAGGAATTAAACATTCATAAACACATCATTCTTAAATCACATAGAGTCAAAATAGTATGAAGAGGTAAAATAACCAGCATGTATTTAATTAGAAGACAAGGTTACAGTAGAGGAATATTCTGTTTGGAATCAGAAGCATAGATTACTAAATCTTCCAACCTTTTTTACATCTCATATTTATGCATATATAGCATTTTGCATTTGACCTAAGTTGGTTACAATGAATTCTCTCCCATGGGCTCTATGAGAAAATATCATCACCAAAAGGGATGTCCACATGCAAGAAGTTATGGGATAAAATATCTGGAATAGGGCAGGTGGAAGATATTTTGGGACTTCAACATGAGTAGCTAAATCATCTATCTGCAACAATGAATACAAAAAATATCTAAAACATGGCAGTTGAGAGATCAGATTTGCATTGATAACAGATGGGATAGATTGCCCCTTGACAAAGCTTTTACAACACTTTAAATCTATGAGCCCTTTGAATTCTCTGTATTTTCATCAATTTTGTGTTTGAGGGATCTCTGCAAAACTTAATTTAGTTGCTAATGTCTTGTCGTGAAAACTGCACATTCATCCTCAGAGTCGGTGACCATTCCTGACTAAATACAGACTGGCCGTCAATTTTATCTTCGCTGCAAGGAGAAGTGTCATTTGTATGCATATAGACATACAAAAACTGGATACACTTTGAAAATCATGATGACATCATCATCCTAAAGAACCTGGTTGAAGAGGAGATCTGGATGACGTCACCTACATATCGGGTCCTTCAAACTGTTCAATTTTGCACTTATGCAATTTCTTCATTCACTTTTTTGCATTTTGCAAATCAAATTGCTTTGCATATGTCTTTGTATCTCTCTTTGTATATGCTTTTGCATATGCAGATTTATATACAATACAGTTGCCAACATACAAAACGGGCCTTAACTTTTGTATCACCTTTTGCATCTGCCTTGAATCAGACTTTAGATCGGCCTTGACACATGTCATCATTCCATTGGATCTTCATCTATGGCTCCATCACTGCAAAATAGACCACTGAGTTACTAGGACCCACCACTACACTATTTTTGTTCTTCATTTTGCATATATCAGGCTCTCGGGGAGACTATGAGTTGAGTCTCTGATATGCAAAGTCTCACCAAAAACCCCTTGCATCCTCCTTTTGAATCAACCTTTGAATATGCGATACAATTGCATGCACATACAAAAGCGGATCTCAACATTTTATGAAGCAAATGGGAACTGGGTTCGAGTCCGAGAGCCACCACTACTCCTTTGTATATCACTTTGTATTTGATCATGTATATGTGATATACAACCGCGGACCCCAACTGAAGTTTGCTAGAATTAATTCTTTAGTCATGTCTGGGCTGTATCTTTTGAACTATATTACCTTTTGTATATCATATATACAATGCAATATACATACAAAGCTGCATACAATCACCCTTTGCCTTCTTAAACCGATTGCAATTTTCCTTTAGGTCCACCCTTGTACATTCACTTTTGTATCTCACCTTGTATATGCAAATACATCAGACTGTCAGGGAGACTCCAAGACCATCCTACCGATAGGCCAAAGTCTCACCGATATGTCTTTTGTATCCTCCCTTTGTATCTGACCTTGTATATGACTTTGCATCTTCCTTTGTATATACAATTGTATATGCAATTGTATATGTGGTACAACAGATATACATACAATGATACATACAAAGATGCATAAAAAAATGACTAAGTATAAAACTAAGAATTATCTACAATGGAAGGCACTTGAAGACAAAGAGTTTTTGGGTTTTTTTGGGTTTTCTGCAAGGATACCTCAGGCAAGATTTTGGGAAATTTTGCAAGGCACGATATGAGGAAATGTAGGATTTAAGGCTTTCCTCCTTTTATTTAGGCTTTCTCTGATCAGATTTCTCTGATAGAAGGAGGGGAACATGAATATTTTGGGGCCAGGAAAAATATGACAACAGGTCCCTAAGCAAAATGCAATCAAATCAAATGAGGCATCCACATCCCAAAAATCCCAACCATCCCATTCCATTCCAAAATCTCAAATTCCTTCATCCCACAAGAAAAACAAAAGTCATAAAAATACTAAGTCTATGTGGGTACCTAAGGCACTACGTCATCCATCTCCTAAGCAAACATTGCCATTGCTTCCTACACCACCTCCAAATCACATGCTTCAATGTTTATCACGGTGTGTGCAACTATTGGTCATGATTCCTTTCCATACCTCCATCACCCCATCATTCAACTATTATCCTACATATCTTCCCCATCCTATCCCTATGGTCCATGCTTTTGCATAAGCCTTTCATCCATCATTGCATAAGCCCTACACAATCCATATCATAATCCACTATCATTTCCTACATAATCCACTATCTACCTACTCCATCTCACTTTCATGAAATCTCCTTTACCAACATTTATGGGCATATTGACTTGACATGGTTTATGTGATGACATCTTTCTCCAATGGAACTATCACCTTTCATGGCACTAGACACTTGAGTCCCTCCTATCCATATTCACCTTCTCCCATCAAAAAATTCAAAAAAGTCAAAAAAATAAGTAAAGTGAAATCCCTTCATCTAATGGTAAAAACCACATTTGGTGGCACCTTGGATAAGTACCATGATGAAAACTTCACAAACAGGTGTCATGTGTAGGTTGATCTTCTATGTCACTTACACTTGGGGGCACATTGTCTCATCCAACCTATCATTTTTTCATCCTATCATTTCTTATCCTATCTTATCATACCATTTTGATACCATCCTACCATCCTTATCACTTGCATACATATACCTATCCCATTGATTCCATCCATCCTACCTTCCTCCTTTTGATCTTGATAAAGATTGGGGGCAAATATGTTGACAAATGCGTTGGTTATCTCTTGACATACCCCATCCTTTCCGAACAATCATATCATCATCCTATTGTCATAAGACTTGTCATGTCAAATCCTAAGCATTACACCTAGAATGGGGCATGTTATTCCTATGTGACATAGCCTTTGGAGATCACATCCTTGCTCTCTTACGCATATGTCCTTTCCATCCACTATCGCCTATCCTTTTATCTATTCATCCTACATTTTTCTTCCACCTAGACTTGGTTTTCCCTTGTCATTGGTATATTGCACAAAGGCTGTCAAAATTGCAACCCAATGCCATTCCCCAAAATATTTCAAAAATACAAAAAAAAAAACATGTCAAAAAATACCAAAAAATCACAACACTTCAAAAATAAAAAAAATAAAAAATATTCAAAATGCAAAAAAAAATCAAACATCCCCAAAATTCAAAAAATCAAATATCCATCAAAAATCCAAGCAATAAAGTCAATCGATAAAATCAATTCAATCACATCATCAAGATCAATTCAAATAAGTCAATTCATCAATTCTTCCAATCAAATCACTCATTCAAATCATCATTCAATCCAATCAATCAA
Source organism: Cunninghamia lanceolata (assembly GCA_027924645.1). Lineage (NCBI taxonomy): Eukaryota > Viridiplantae > Streptophyta > Pinopsida > Cupressales > Cupressaceae > Cunninghamia > Cunninghamia lanceolata. The sequence continues at coordinate 2,659,515 of BSBN01000463.1, read as the reverse complement.
TCCTTCCATCAAATCAATTCAATCAAATCATTCCATCCAAATCAATTCTTCAAATCACTTCTTCTAATCAATTCAAGTCATCTAATCAAATCATATCATCCCAAGAAATGATTCAAATGCAAGTCATCCTCAATCCATACCAATCAAGCTAATTAATCTTGCCAAATTATCTAATTACATCAATGGTCTTGACCTTAATCTTGACGTAAACCAAATCAATCAATCAATCACTTATTAATCAAATCCTGGTGTTGATTCGCATGGCCAACAACACTAGTGTCAATCACTCAATCAATTGTCTTATACATGATTTTGCATTGTCGAAACCAAACAAGGCATCTTATATAGCATTTTTCATTTCCTAAAACTAGACACAATCACAATCAATCAATTGCAGTCAATCACTTAATCACTGGTTTACAGCTTGACAAGGGCAATACCTTGTTTGTTTTTAATCATTTATGCATGCTTGCTTACTTGCTTGTGTGTTTTATCACTTTATCTTGCATTTGAATCACATCCAGAAACATCCAAATATTTTCAAAAATCTAAAAACATTCAAATATCTTCAAAAAATCCAAAAACATCAAATATCACTTGGTGAATGATCTAATGGCTGTTGACTCTACTCTATCTTATTTTACTAGACTATTTTTTAGTCTCGTTCTTATACCTCTCAAGGCAGTCCCTAAGTGATGAAGAGAAGAGAGGATAGAGTGGAACCTTTTCTTTGATTTTTGTTTGCGGGTTGTCTTGGCAAAATGACTAGGGCAACTTGGTGCCTTGCGTGTGATCAGGATTCTATCGGGTGTGAATCAAAGACATCCTATGCATAGGAAAGAATAAATGCTTCCTTGCATGAGGATTTGCATACCTCACGGTTATCTCATCACATGTTCCAACAAGGTACCACAGTTACTAGTTTGAGTCAGGCATGCCTTGTCTATCATGTGCCTGTCTCGCACGGGATCACATTTTTACACATTGGCCTCTATCATGCCATTGTGTTTGTCATCCTTTGACATAATAAGTTCTATGACGATAAGCAAAAATTGCAAGTGAGAAGCTCACAAATCTATGAAAGCAAGATCTCATTCCCATTCTTCTAGCCAATCTTTCATTCCTCCACCATCTCTCCCTCTCTCACATCTTCATTCCTCTACCTTCATTGCAACTTAATGTATCATTAATTTCTTCTATCCATTCCCCTATCTTTCTTCCTTGAACAACCCCTTTTCATTTCGAGAGCCTACCCATGTTTGTCCAACTCGCCTATACTCTCAAGGGGCCATCATCATCGTATCTTTCCATCATCATCCTTTTCCTCTATCCATTTCCTTCGCTTCTTTGAAATGATGTTACTTGACATAAATCTCATCATCTCTAACATCATCTCAAAGAGGGGCAAAATGTAGACACCTAAAAGTGTCCTTAGATTGCAAAACACCGATCTCTTCCACATTCTACTATTTTTCCCTAATTTTCCTCTATGGTTAAATAATTAATTTTAATTGATTAATTATTTAATTATTCACTATCCCCTTTCCCCCTTTAATTTAAATAAATAAGCATTTATTTAAATTATAAGGTCTTATCCTAATTAAATAGGTCTCACCTATTTAATTTAATCATTTCACATTATCCCCCTTCTCAAATAAATTAAATAAATGAACACCATTTATTCAATTTAAAAATCACATTACGCCTCACTATTTCTTCCAATTTTAAATTATCCGTTGTCCTTTAGTGAAAGGGAACCCTAATCAATCACAACCCTTCATTTTGGCTTCAATGTCAACATTGAATCCAAGCCATCCATTCAAACATGCTCTTCTATAAAACACCTTCTCCAGCTCATTTTTAGTTCTCTTAGTTTTTGATCTCTTAATCTCTTAGTTCATTTTTTCATCTCTTAGCTCTTAGACTCTCTTAGCATACAACTCTCCAACATATTGCTATTCATCCATTTGATCTTCTCTAGATTGTTGCAAAACCTACAAAATCTAAGAACATCTTGGTGAGACTGAGGAGGACAATGGAGATTAGTCAATGTTAGCTCAAATTTTTAGTCTATTTTGTATTCATTTGACTAGTTTCTTAGTGTATTTGTACTCCATTGGGAGCTAGGGTTTGCTATCATTGTTTTCTACAAGTTTGATAAGCATTTTCCCTATCTCACACATCATGGTGTAGAGATGTTCAAGCTTCCTTAGAATGTGACATAAAAAAGTGAAAGATTGAAGACAAAATAAGATCATCTAAAGTATAAGATATGCTAAAAGATATAAATGACAAAATGATAAAAGATAAAAAGATGCAAGAGATGAGATAAGATAAAGGATATAAAATGGGAAAAAATGATAATAAAATGATTTGATCCATACAAGACAGTATTCTTTAGCCACACTTTGACCACCAAACACCCATGTCACAAAAAAAGATGCAAATTTATATACAACAACCAATACACTCCTATGCTAAACTACCCATAAGTGACAAAATATATATATAAAGATACATACAACATACTAAAAAGAAAGAAATCCTAAATGGCCCCAAAAGGTCGCCAATTAAAATAAGTTAAAACATCACAATCTCTTTTGCCAATTTATTAAGCTCAAGATTTAGAAAAAGATGATAGCTTGATATAGGAAAGATATATCCTATTAAGGCATCATGGTTTTGATATTAGATTTATATTTTGAAATATTTGGATCTTTAGACAAAGTTAGGAGATTAACTTAATTTACAAGGATCTTTTTAAATTACTCAAGGCTTCTTGCTTATTAGGATATTGGCTTTTAGAAAATTTTATATTTGTTTCAAGGATCCATATGCATAACCATATATTAAAGCCATGCTCCTGATAATGTAATTTAAAGAAAGACAACAATACACCCAATCAATGAGGGAAAAATCTATGCCAAAGGTACAAGACACAAAGTAAGAATACCGCACATCAACCGCTTAAGTTCTAGAAGACTAATCATAGAATTTATTAAGGTGCATGACATTGATGGGTTCGTCCAAAGATTCCCCTTCAGGAGTTGCCAATTGATATGCCCCTGATCCATAAGATTCTGCAACCACAAAAGGTCCAAGACAATTAGGGTCAAATTTCCTTTCTTCGCTCTTTCTTGCTGATTTTTCTAATTTCCCTTAAATACCAAGTCACCAAGCTCAATTATTTTAACTTTGATTTTCTTGTTATAACTTCTTTGTAATAGATTTTGATAGGATTGCAAATGATTCAAATCCTACATACACTTATCTTCTAGGACCTCAAGCTCATGCAATCTAGATACTTGATATTCTTCTTCATCAATCACATGCTTTAATGACACTCTCAAAGATGGGAGCTCAACCTCAAATGGGCAAAATGGATTCGGTTCCATAAACAAGTGAATATGGAGTGGTTCTAGTAGGGGTATGGATGCTAGTTCAGTAGGCCCATAAAGATAGATTAATTTCCAAGTGCCAATCATGGTGAACATCATTAATTGTTTTCTTGAGGATCTTTAGGATAGTTTTATTTGAAGCCTCAACTTGACCATTACCTTGGGGATAGTAGGGGGGAAATGGTGTTGGATATGGAATGTGTGGCAAAGTTTGTAGACATCTTGGTTTTTGAAGGGCCTACCATTATCTGTAATAATGGCAGATGGGATACCGTACATAGACAAATGATATAATTAAGGATAAATTTGGAAATTTGCCTGTCAGTAATATTGGCTAAGGTAATGGCTTCTACCCATTTTGTGAAATATTCAATGGAGGTTATGATAAAGGTATGGCCATCAGAGGAAGGAGGGTGAATTTTGCCCACAAGGTCAATCTGCCATTGAGAAAAAGGCCAAGGAGTAGTGATAGGTTGTAACTCTTGAGTGGGTGAATGTATTAAGTCCCCATGTTGCTGACATTGTTTACATCTCTTGACAAATTCTTGAGTGTCTTGTTCTAAAGTTGGCCAATAGTATCATGTTCTCAATAATTTCTTAGCTAGGGATGACCCACTAGAATGTGCCCCACAAATTCCCTCATGCACTTCTTATAAAGCGGTTTTGGATTCTTCAAGGTTTAAACATCTAAGGAGAATACGATCTAGGCTTTGCTTATATAAGGTATCACCAAGGATGGTAAAGTGATAGGATCATTGAATAAAGTTTCTCTTTTCAGAGATAGAGATATTGGGTGGAAGAGTGTTATCATGGAGGTAAGTGTAGACATCTTGGTACAAAGGGGAATTGGGACTAACAAGGACACACACCATTTCTAATTCTAACATCTTATAGGCTAGTACAAAAAGATGCTCAACTAGAAACTCATAGTGTTGATCAACATGAGGCATGTCCAAAAGAGATCCAATAGTGGCCATTGCATCCATGGCCCTATTGTTTAACCTTTCTATTTGTTCAAATGTGATCATTTTGAAATACTCCCTTAATGTGTCTACCATTTTCTTATAGAGCCATAACTTTTCATCTTTTGTGTGGTATTCTTCATTCATTTGTCTAATGACTAATCAAGAGTCCCCTAGAACTTGAAGTTCGTTGATATTCCATGAAAATAGTTGTTCTTAGACTTGATAATTTAAAGCTTCATATTTAGCTATGTTATTTGTGCATGGAAAAGCTAAGTGATATGACTTAGGTATGCAATCTCCTTGAGGTGTAACAAAAAGAATTCCTGCCCCTGATCCATGATTGGTATAGGATTTGAGGTTAGGGAAACCAAGTGAAGGTAAAAACACTAAGTAAATGCATAAAAACCACTAACTTATACCTTCAAAATGGATTCCTTCTCCTAGCTAAGGTGGAGAGCCTTGCACCCGTAGACTCTTTCTTTACCCATGGATTTCCAATGTGAAATGCTCTACAAATCAAATGCAAATCACTACAAAACTTAGCTCAAGAGGATGAGATTGATGGAGATTTTGGCATAATGACATTTCTCAAATTGTGGATGATGAAATGGCTTGGATGAGGGTGTATTTATAGGCTTTTTGGAGGGAGATTTGATCCAAGGGTTGAGATTTGAAGTTGAGATCAATGGATGTGGATGCATGTGAAGTGGAGGGCTTAGATTCAATCATAAAAAATGGAGGGATGAGAATAAAGATGAATTTTTAATTCATTTTGGGAAGAGGAGAGTATTAAATGAGGGTAAATGAGGTGGATTAGATGTGAATTTTAAATTCACATGGGGAAGAGGTGAGGATTAAAAATAAAATTTTAATTCATTTTGGGAAGAATGGTGATTAATGAAAGTGGGTGGTGTAAGAGGTCATTTATGGAGTTTATGACAAATGTGTATAAAAAATTGTTTTATGTGGCATAAAAATCAATTTTTTATTTAGAGGATGTGGGGAGGTGTGTTAGGCAAGGTTTGACCAAACTAATCAAGGTGATTAGTTTAATTAATATGGCTGTAGTAAATTAGGGAGTGGGTTAATTATGGGTTATGATTAATTAAATAGTGTTTTATTTAATTAATCTTAGGTCTAGGGTCATGTAGGTTAGAGTAGCTAATTAAATAATAGGTTGAATTAATTAAATAAACATGATTTATTCAATTAATTAGGTTTAATGAAATGGGTGAATTAATCAAATAATTATTTTCATATTGATTCAATTAATTAATTCAATTTGAAGGGGGAAATGATGAATAATCAGGTATTAGAATGAGTCAATTAATTAAATAAAAATTTCATTAATTAATTAGAAGGGGAAATTGGTGATATTAGTGATGTCAGAGATCAATTAAATGGTGAAGACATTTTTAGGTGTCTACAAGATCCATCAAAATATAATTTCCACAAAGATGAAGATTCCATGGTAAACACTGATTCATCGAGAAACTCAGGTACTAAGGGATAATCCACTTGCAATGGGAAATCTACTAATTGATCTACTATGACTTGACCCTTGATAGTCTTCCTATCCACATACTAAATATCAAATTCACTTAACATCATGACCAACTTAGCCATTCTACCTGTTAGGGCTGCCTTAGACAAAAGATACTTGAGAGGATCTACTTTTGATATGAGCTTAGTTTATTGGTTTAGCCTATAATGCCAGAGTTTTCGAGAAGCAAAAACAACTGCTAAGAAAGCTCTCTCTATGAAGGTGTAATTTAATTCATAGCCCACCAAAGTTCTGTTGACATAATATATAGCTCTTTCCTTTCCATGATCATCATGTTGAGCAAGGATTGTCTCTAGAGCTGCTTAAGTAGTAGAGATATACAATAACAAGGGTCTACCTTGGATAGGTGGAATTAAAACCAAAGGTGACATAAGATACTCCTTTAATTTTTGGAAGGCTTGTTGACATTTATCATCCCATTGGAAGACCACATTTTTATGCAACAAATGAGTAAAAGGATGACATTTATCTACTAATTGAGCTATGAACTGTCTTATGGATTGCAATTTACCTTGTAAGCTCCTTAATTATTTTAGATTAGATAGGGGTTTCATGTCTACAATGGCCTTGACTTTAGCAAGATCTACCTCAATTACCCTTTGTGATACAATGTATCCAAGCAACTTTATTGATGTGACCCCAAAGACACATTTCTTAGGATTCAATCTAACTTGATATGCTTCTAATTTGTCAAAAATTTATTCTAGGACCCTTAAATGGCATGCCCTTGTTATTGACTTTCCTAAAAGTTTATCAACATAGTCCTCTATTATGGTATGAAAAATATCATGAAAAATGGTGGTCATAGCTCTTTGATATGTGGCCCCTACATTTTTAAGGCCAAAGGGCATAACATTCCAACAATAAACTCCCCATGGACATGTGAAGGCAGTCTTATGTTGACCTTCAACATCTATTTTGATTTGATTATAACTAGAAAAACTATCCATTAAGGATAGTATTTTATGGCCAGTTGTTAAGTCCACAATGATATCTATATTAGGAAGGGGAAAATCATCCTTTGGACATGCCTTGTTTAAATCTTTGAAATTTGTACAAAATTTGATGCCCCCATTGGGCTTGGTGACTGGAACCAAGTTGGAAACCCACTCTAGATAATCAATGGTCCTAATGAATCCCACATCTAACATTTTTTAAAGTTTTGCCTTAACCAACAGAGCTATTTGGGGATGCATCTTACAAAGCTTTTGTTTGATTGGTTTAGAATTAGGCATAAATGTTAAATGATGCACCACTAATGTAGGATCAAGACCTTGCATATTAGAATAGGACCATGCAAAATTGATCTTCCTTCCTTCAAAGACAGATGTAAATTCTTGTTTTTCTTGAGGGGTTAAAGATGTTGCAAAAAAGGTAACCTTGGGATCCTCTTGGGTACCTAGATTAATTGCTTGAGCTTCCTCCACTAAGATAGGATATCTTTCTGGATATTGAGCCATATTTGGAAGTCCTATATTCTCTTCTTCCTTATCATAGTATTCCATATTATAGATTTTACTTTTAGCATCTTCCACAAAATAAGCCTTTGCATCTAATTCTATGGAAAAACCTGCTTTGTGATCACCTAAGTGAATTCCATCCCTAAGACCTATAAATTCTGCAATGGCTTCATCATTTTTTAAAAGGTCCAAAGAGGGCAGTCCTTGTTGGTCCCAATCAATAAGTTGAGGATAAATGATGTCAACACAAGGGGCTTGAGAAGTGGATGGCATGGGCATTATGGTGCAAATGGAAATATCTTGGAAAATATTCTTTAGACAAAAGGAAGATTCTTCCTAAATGTCTACATTAAGGTTTTTAGACAAAAGGGAAGCTTAACCAACTTCATCAAGAGTATATGTAGATTTTAGGGGCACATTCATAGGAGATCTATACCCTAACCCTCCATGATTACCTCTAGGAAATAGAAAGATAGGTTCAATGATACATTGACTTTGACGCCCAAGATCACCTTCTCCTTTATAACCCATGTTCTTTATGATATGAAGACCTTTTGGATAGTTCTCAAGGTTCAATTTAGGAGTTTGGATTTCTTCTTTTTCTTTATAGAGCCATGATGATACATCATCTTGAATGTCTTCTTTCTCACACTTACCCCAATAGTGAAACTTGGGGAACCATTTCTTGGAAATGACCTTCAATAGACCCTCCTTATAAGACTTAGGTGTGAGAGGGAGTTGACCTACACAAAAGGAACATTGCATTTTATATTCTCCATAACTATTGTCATGGATTTGGACCTTGATCTTGGGTGGTGATGGATTCAAATTGGAAGAAGTGGATGATGATAAGGCTAGTGTGGATGGGTCCACATAAGATGGTGAAGGAGAGGATTCATGGTTAATAGGGATATGATGAGTCTCTTGGTATTTTTCAGCTAAATTTTGACAGTATTGAAAGGGTTGAGGATCTCCATAGATGGCAATTTCCTTGCCATCATGGGGGAATTTTATGCATTGGTGGAAAGTGGATGGGATGGCTTGCATGGCATGGATCCATGGGCAACCAAGAAGGATGTTATAGGGTAGAGCAAGGTCCAAAACTTGACACACAATTGTTATTAATACAGTGCCCACTTCAATAGGCAATTCAACAATTCCTTTTGACTCTCTCTCAACATCATCATAACCCTTAATGGTTATTTTCTTTAAGGGATCTATCACTCCATTAGAATACCCCAACCTTTGGACCAAACTTAGAGTACAAATGTTTAAACTAGCTCCCCCATCAATCATGACTCTTTTGACTCTATGCTTATAGATAAAGACCTCCAAATACAAAGCCTCATTATGTATGGGGCTAAGAGATGGAAGGTCCTCTTTAGAAAACACAAGGTGATGTGTAGAGGCAATATTACTGATCATGTCTTGAAACTCATTGCCATCTATGTTGGAAGACACACTTAACTCTTGGAGAATTTTATCAAGGATTGCATGATGGATTGGGGATATTTTTAGAAGTTCAAGGATAGAAATTTGAGCTGTGGTTTTGTTCAAATTGTCTTCAAGGTTATAATTGGATTAATGTCTAGATAATCTAGAAGGTCCTTGAATAGTGACGCTACCTCTCTGGGTGGTTGCATTACAATCAATTGCTTGATTTTTTATGGTCAATGTAGAGACATGATTGTTTTATTGTCTTAAATGGGCTACTACATAATTAAATCCTAATTGGTGTAGTTGGAATCTCTAGAAGAATTACCTTGGTTAGAGACATGTCCTTTTCCATGGTTAGGTATAGGATCGTTAAAAAAATTGAAATCCACATTGGTGGTATGAGAGTTATTTTCAGCCGTTACATCACCACAATCAATGAGGTCTTGGATTATGTGTTTGAGCCTTAGACAACTAGAAATTTTGTGACCCTTGGTCCTATGAAAGTCACAAAATTCATTTTGTCATTGTACCAAGGCGGTTTTACTTAGGGTTCAACATTTCAGGGTTCAGGTAAATCAATTAATTTAGATTTGACCAACTTCTGCAAGGCCGCCTCAATAGGTTCCCCTAGGGGTGTGAACTTCCTTTTTGAAGGAAAGAGTGATCTATGAGGATGTTCATTGCCTTGAGGGTTGGTTGACAATGCTATATTTGATAAAGATGGGGCTGTTTGAATAGCCCTTGAATCAACCACTCCATCATGTCCAACATTCCTATTTTTAATCCATAATTTAGATTGATCATTGTTATAATTATTAGAGGATTTTCCTTTATCTTCTTTGTATATCTTGACAAAACCTTTTGTTATCAATGCTCTTTCAATGGTCATACCCCTCTCTATGAGTTCAGAAAAGGTATTAGGACCTTGAACTTGAACATGGAAGCTCATTTCTTGATTTAGGTTTTGGGTAAAGATGTTGACCAATTGTTTTTTAGGGATTGACCAAGGAATTTTACTTGCCAAATTCCTCCACCTTGTAAAAATGAAGTAAAAGGTTTACCATTCTTTGCTTGGTATTGTACAAGCCAGTCATTGATATTTCATGTTCAATGTTATAGGAGAAATACTGGATAAATTTCTCAGCCAATTCTTAAAAACTCTTGATCCCTTGAGGCAAGTGAGAAAACCACTCTATTGCTTGGCCCCCTAGACTTCTAGGAAAGAGGCGCATGAGATAAGTGTCATTATAGGATACTTCCATGCAAGCTAAATAAAATTCTCTCACATGTTTTCTAGGATCACCTTTACCCTTATATTTATCAAATTTGGGGATTTCAAAGTTCTTAGGGAAAGGAATCATAATAAGGGATCTATCAAATGGGTAGGGACAAATTTCCTCTAAAGTATAACTCTCCTTGGCACTTCCCATTTGAAGGTCTGATATTTCTTTTTGTAACTCTTGAAATTGTTGTGTCATTATCATTACTTCATCAATTTGGGGATTAAGTTAGAATTTGAATTTTCATTTAAAGGAATATTATGAGACTTAAATTTTGATTTAAAGGATTATTATTAGACATTAAGTTTGGCCGTTGGGAAATAAAGGATGAGGTTTGAACTTGGGTTTGAGGGATATGGGTGGAGGTATTTAAAAATGGATTTTGGGCACCATAGCATGTTTGAATGATGTTTTAGCTAGGAACATGAGTATGTTGAGGCATGGACAAGCTGTGAATGGTAAACATGGAATTCAAAGGTTGGGGCATATGCATGGATATGTTGGGAATGGTAGGTGAACTTGGGATAAATATGGAATTTGAAGGTTGAGGCATAGGCATAGATTCCATTCTTGGGATACTTCTAGAAAAGGTAGGGGTTAAGAGGTCCATGGTGGTGCATATTTGACTAATGACGGGATCCCCTTCCCCAAGGTGTCTTATTTCTTCTTGAGAGGGAATTCTAGCCCCTTCTTTTAGCAACATTTCCACATAGTAATCAGGGTGTCTATCCAATAATATTTCATTAAGTTTAGAGCCCCTTGGATCAACTACACAATCTTCTATTTCTTTAAAAGTAGGCATATCATCTAGGTCTTCCACAAGGACTTCTTCCGAGGGCAAGGTTGATGGTATAGATGGCATACCATATTGTTTAGAAATAGTGTTTGTAGTTGAAACATATGAGGTTCCTGAGACATTGATGGATATTCTTCTAGGATCCATTTCTTGTTGTTTAGAACATGCTCTTGTATTCATCATATACTATTGTTAAATTGTTATTGAGTTTGGATATGTTTCAAAGATCAAATGTGAGACCCTTAGGCTTAATCTAAACCAAGGAAGTCAAAGTTATGCTAGATCTCCAATGATATAAGATATGATATTTTGATCACGATATGATAGTGTTTACTTGTACTAGACTTTTGAGTCCAAGCAAACTGATATGCAACATATATGACCATGATACATGATAATTTTTACTTGTACTATACTTATGAGTCCAGCAAACTGATATGCAATTGGATGCAGAGATCTAGTGTGCTCTTTGATATGTTCTTGATATAGATAAATGATAGGTTCAAAATGATTTTGATATTTACCCAAATCTTGATATGTTCAAGAATTGGATATATGATAAAGATAAGAACAACAATCTGTAACTTTTGGAAATGTTTCCTATTCACATCCCTTGATTGACATAGAAATTTGATTTTCTTTTAATCTTAATTAAAGATGATTATTTAATGTTTGGGTTTGGTTAAAGTTGATTAGTTTTTTGAAGATATTTTTGGCAAAATGATTGTTTCACAAATTGATAAAAACTAGAAAACAAAAACACATCTCAGAACAAAGGTTTGAAAAGGTTTTGAACAGGTTTTGATTGAGACTAGCTTAGGCTTTGACTTCTATTCATGCAATGAAGTATAGATGTGAAAAGCAAACAATCAAAAGTAGAAACTTAAAAAACACTTCTTATTATTCCAATTTTGATATTTATCTTGTAAACACAATAGACACAACAACAAACCTAGGGATAAGAGGGTAGATAGGCTGGATAGCTTAACTAGGATAGAACAAGCTCACTAATGAAAGTGTCCTCTATATACCTCGAGGGTACTTGAGACCCAAAAGTGTAGATGGAAAAGGATATCCTCACAATAACTGAGAGGAGAGGGTAACCCTCCCTCCTCTATCACTTCCCCAAGGTATAAATTTCTTGGGGGCTTAGTTGTAATGACAATATACTAGATCCAAGAGAGGTGTCTTTCGATTCACCTCCCTCTATTTATACTTTGCCAAAACACTAGAGTTAAGGTCATCCCTAGAGTGATCACTTCTCTAGTTAGGCCTTCCTAAGAGGTTACAAAGGGTAAACATACAATGTTTTTGATCTTCAAAATTGTGTAATCACGCAAGAGGAGATCAAACACATGTTTATTTACCAAAACAAGTTGTTCCTTTTAACCTTTAAGAAAAATGTGTTAATAATAAAAATGCAAAGTTGTGAATGTAAGAAGGTGTTTTTGATCCTCGGGATTGTGCTAAGAATGTAGGAGGAGAGCATACACACCGATCTTGAATAGCTCACGAACTTTAACAAACACGTCAAACAATAGTTTATTTTTTAAAGACCAAAAATGAAATGTGAAAGAATTGGAAGAGGAAGGTGTAAGAGGGTGTTTTTGATCCTTAGGATCATGCTAGGTATGCAAGAGAAGATCATACATACCACTCCTAGATGGCCAACAACTTCTTCACCAAACACTTGTTCATTAAAACCCTAAAATCAAATGTGATACAAACAACCTATTTAACTAAAGATATAAGAGTTAGAATAATTGCACCTTATGTTTTCTCCTTATCTTCAAAGTAGTAGATCCGGTTTGATGTAGCTCTATTTAGGCAAGTGCTTTCTGTACACATAAATAAAGACAACAAAGCAAACTACAACACAAAAATCCTAAAAAAAATAATAATGATTGAATATTGTTAGGGGATTAATAATAGGATCTAAAAAGTTGCAGAGAATAGAAAATAACACACACAAATACTCTTAACAGTCAAATGCACTGTGGTATTTATTAGATGTTATTGTGAAAGAAAATGCAGACAGTAGAGGGCTGAATAGGGATCCTCAACTTGTAACAAATCGATCTTGTAATAAAATAGTCAACCATAGACCTGCAACATTTGTTAAACCATGAAAAAATTGTTGATTGGAATTTGCATCGGGGACACCCCTGCCGATTCAAGTGAGAAATAGGCTCTAATGGAGGTCAAAGGCATCCTTTCTAGGCACTAATAAGGCCTGATTGAAGGTAGACCAACTATTTTGACTGACGCTCTTATAGCTTCATAGCTTCAAATACTCGACAGATGTTCCCTATTGAATGATCAAATAGTCAATAAAATTTAGTTAGTGCTTTTGCTAGTGAAATGATTTGATAGTGGAATATGATGCCTACTTTCACAAAGTTTAATTGAGATAAGTGAATTCAATGTGATATTTAGTTGAGATAAATGAATTCGCAATAGAAATATCATATCAAAGATGTGGCCTAATGCATGAAATAAACTGCGAGAAAAATGGTAGCGACGACTTGTGAAGGTAAGGCAACGGTGCTGAAACCTTGATCCTGCAAATTACAACATCCAAAAAAAACATGAATTACGAGTTGTTATATATATATATATAAAGAGTTTTTTGTGGCTGGGGAATGAAAAAAGATCCTCAGAAGATGAGGAAGATGAAAAAGAAGAAATGTAGACTATGGGGAATGAAAAAAGATCCTCAAAAGATGAGGAAGATGAAAAAGAAGAAATGTAGACTATAGAGAGGTTTGTATGATTCAAACACCGTCCAAAGTCCTTGTAGTAAAGGTTGTTGGTTCCATGTTGAAATGTCAACCAAGCGACCAAGAAAATGGTGAATTTAGCTATGAGATAGAAACAAAGATTGAAGATGATGTTGACTCACAGCCTCCTTCTGCAACAAAGGAACTTTATAGATTTGTGTGCAGGCCAACCACACAATGTGCAATAGTGACCCAGACACCACACCAAAACTACCAGCGTCCTCCAAATACGATCCCTTCTGCAGAGATGGCATCCTCACTCTCATGTGGAAAACAAAAAAAACTTGAATTTTTTTTGCCAAATCTACAACCTTCACATCCTCGAGAGAGACTGAGTGGCCTGTGTATGCCTTAAATATACACAAAGAAATGAAACATCTGTAGGTTCAAACAAAATAAATTAGAATAGGAGCAGGTGCCCCAAAATGTGGTGATAGAAATGTAGATCAACAATATTGCATGCAACCAAAGAAATACAAAGATGAATCTACAAGTCTGCGCTATGGGTGCTACCACAATAATGGGTTAGACTTTCTGGGACATCCTGATTTTTGTTGAAATCACATATTTTTAAAAAATATAATGATTTAAGCCTCGAAAAGTTCCATTTAAAGGATTTAAATTGAAGAGGGTTTGATCAAACCCCCTTGGATAGAACCCCGCTAGTTTTAAACTATACCTATAATGGAGTCTCCTCTACACTTATCAAAATGCTGATAAAAAACCACTTTTGATTTACCTTTTGGGGGATCAAATGAATTCATTTAATATTTATGTTTTATAAGTATGTAGTCCTTATTATAAGCTTCCCAAAAAGTATAATTTTAAATATATTTAATTTGATTATTATATTTTTTTTTAATTTCTTGTGAATGTAGGTTTTTCAATGAACATCAAAGTCTTTGTTTCACACATACAAAAAAATAGGAAAATGGAGAAAAAAATTCTAACATGTCCTCTAGGTATTGATATCCTTATTCCAACAAAAAAAATTGAATTCTGATACATACAAAAAAAGTTGTTGGACATAATATGACTATGTATAAATTATAATTTGTTTCACTTCAAAACTTAATTAAAAAAATATTCAACAAAATATTATGAAACCAAATGCATCCTCTAGATATCGGTGTTACCAATCTAAATTCAAAAGAATTAAAATTTATCCTTTGTAGAAAAAAAGTTATGTGTAATAGAATACACATCACTTTAAAAAAATGTTGTTTACTATTAAAAACTAGTTATCAAAGGAGATGCAAAAAAATTTACAATTTAACTCCAATTTTTTTTAAAAAAATATATTTAGAATCTATAAACAAAATCTCACAAATTATTAGTTCACATAATCTTCAAATTCCTAATGGTTTAGTGGCTATAGGTGTTAGAAAGTGAAGATTTAGTTCAAAATGTTGATTTCAATGTCAAGTTTGGCCAAAACGTGTAACCCATTATTGTGGGATGACCCCTACACAATAAATCAAGATATTAAACTATGAATGTAAATCAAACTATCAAAAATAAAACCAAATAGCTCTATTGTTTCTATATTGTGATCTTCGTGCTCTCAAATTTGCACAACGTGCTTGATAATTGCTTGAATGATTGAGTGTTTCGATGAATGATTGAGTGCTTGAATGAGAGATAATTCAAGAATCAAAATGACAGCATAAGGCTACAATGAGAAGTGTTGTTAAATGGCTTAGAGGATGCACACATATATACTTTTCCTCAAAAATAACGGAGGGCTAAGATTGAAAGGAACTCAAATTACGATTAATGGTTGAGAATTGATGAGACAACAAGCCATGAGTTAATCAAGGAGTTAGGTCCACAAATCAAGGGATTGCATGAGTTAAATAAGGAGTTACATGTATAAATCAAGGATTTGCAAGAGATGACTAAGGAGTTGCATCCACAAATAAGGGAAATTGACACATTAACTCAAAGTCAATTTGAGGACCTGTGGAGATTGAGTTGAGACAAATAGGCATGTGTTGAAGAATTTTAAATAATAATTAATATTATTATTATTTAGTCATCCAAAACACGCGTTGGAAGAAATGAAAAAGATTTTCTTATTTATTTGAAGAAGAGGATGTGGAGAGAAATTAAATAGATTTGGTTCATTTATTTAATTTGAGAAGAGAAATTAAATAAATTTGATTTATTTATTTAATTTGAGAGAGGGTTAGTTAATTAAATAATTTTTAGATTATTTAATTTGAGAAGAGAGATGATGAAAATAATTAAATATAATTTATTTAATTATTTGAAAAGAGTGATAATAATTAAATTAAATTTAATTATTTTTGGAAGAACAATTAGATTAATTAAATAAAAAAATAGCCTTCTGCCATGTTGTGCTCTGCTCCTGATTCTGCTTGCGCTGCTCTCTCTTCCACCAATGATCTTCTTGATAGGGGTGGACTCTCCTCCAACAATGGTTCTGGCATTCTCTCAGCTTGGCATGAAGGTGCTAGTTCGGCCTACAATCTAGATTTTAAGGCAGCTTTGCACAGTGGTTCTAGGGATAATGTACTCCCTGTTAGGCCTTCTATCTACGGTAGTAACCCTATCCCTCATGGTCAGCTCAATGATGGTAGGCTTCCTGCTGATCGGAGACCTGATTAATGGGCACTGGACATGGGTTCTAGGTGCACTCTCAGGGACCGTCTGGTCTCTGAGGATCGCACTTTTGGTCACGGGGGTAGACTACTTCCCAATTCTCCTCAAGTGACCTTATACAATGGCATTAATGCCCCTAATACGAATGGATACAAGACTAGCCCTCTTCCTATTTGAGTTTCAGAGCTTATTCTTGAGGTTAACTTGGACAATTTTGCTTGTGATAGAGAGGAATTCTTGCAAGAACATGCTCTCATTTGGAGGTTAACGAAATCATGGCCTAGCTTGTGCGATTTACATACTTGGATCACACAGAACTGGAAGGAGCATATGGAGGAAGAAATTTGTATTTTCTCTTGCACCAGAGGGTTCTTTATCTTGGAATTTGAATCCACTGATGATAAGGAGGAAGTGTTGAAATCCAGCCCTTGGACTTTTCAGGGAGTATTCATATATATGAAGCCTTGGTATGCTTCTTTTGACCCCTGATCTGAGACTTTCTCTTCTACCTTCCTTTGGGTGAGATTACCCTATCTTCCCTTTCAATTTTGGGAATTGGATTATTTGTGTGCTATTGGAAATGGCCTGGGTAAATACCATTGTACTTCGGACGAAACAGTCAACTATAGGAGTTCTACTTGTGTGCACATTTGTGTTGAAATGGACTTATCTATTGGGCTACTTGTTGAGATCTCTCTGAAAGTGGGTAATCAAAGTTGGAGACAGCTAACTGATTATGAAAAGATTGCTTTCAAATGCAGGAAATGCTTTTCAATTGATCACTCCACTTATCTTTGTCAAAAAGTGTAAACCCAAGAGTTTGCCAATCAGGCTATAGGTGGAAGGCCTTCCTGGTGGCTTGGGGTAGATACCCACCACTATGTCATTTCTCTTGGATCCTAAAATGATGTGACTTCTCCACAAGCTCCTCAAGTGGCCACTCTAAAGTCAATTTCTCCCTCTCCTCCTGTTACACAAGGTTCTCTTGTTGGGATTTCACAGGAGGTCGCTAATGGCGGGGACTCTTCTGTCGCACCCTCAAATTCATTAGAGAAAGAAAACTTTAAGTCAATTGATGCTTCTGGAGAGGCTCCAATGACTCACAAGACTGCTGGGACTGTTGTTTGTGCTAGTAATAAGGACATCTCCAAAGCTTTTTCTTCACTGACTCTTGAAGGAACTCCACATTTTGATCAAGAGTGGATTGAAGTTAAGAGGAGGCAATCTACTTCATGAAAGCTTAAAATGACACTAAGATCATCAATGAAAAAGAATATCTTGGAGAAATGAGCATTGATCCCTTGTCCAAGGGTTGTGATATCAAACTATAATTGTTTCTGGTGGTAGTATTTATTCTTTTGAACCCCTAATAGTAGGGTATGCATGATTAATTCTATAGGTATTCAATGTAGATTTGGTTATTTTTTGGTTCTCTTATATTATGGGATGTGGCTCCGTCTAGCCCAACTTACCAAAAAAAGGATTAATTAAATAATTAATATTATTTAATTAATTTTAGAGAAGTAATTAGCTTTAGAGGAATAGTTAGATTTAATTAAATAATTGACATTATTTAATTTATTTAAGGTGGAAAATAATTAGATATTATTTAATTATTTAATCAAATAAGTGAAAATAGAAGAAATAGATAAGCATGATGAAAATGCAAAACAATAATTCTATGTTAATTTCAGGTGTCTACACAATCTTTGTGGCATTTTGGTAGTGACATCATCCCATCAAGGACTTCATGGTCAGGGTAACATCTTTCCTTTATGCTTGTTTACATCATCCATTTGTCTTGGATTTTGCCTTTGTTTTATAGGAACACACGCTCTTATCATCATAATATTGTTTTTCTAGAGGTGGGAACACCTAAACAACACCAAAAAAAATTTATGTGTGCAGACCGAAGATGAAAGTTCTGACATAAATGATTGACAAGAAGATGAAAGTATAGGTATCAAGAGTGTCTCATAGTTCAGACAACCTAAAACCCTAGGACACATGCTCCTAGGTACCATAGTCCCTCCAAATCTGGCCCTAATTCTAGTGGTGGACTCCGACGGCTCTACTCAACTCATATTAGATCCTGCTTTCTAGGTTTTCAAATTTGATAGGTCAGTAACTTCTGTTTCAGTATATTTCATCATAGAAACCCTAGATCTAGCCTATTTACTTCAATATTCTTTATTACAACAAAGGGATGGAGCTCTCAACGACCTAGCTAAGGCTCTTCTTGAGGGACAACAACCTAGCTTGAAGCCATTGGTGGCTTGTGTTCTAATGTTTGATTGAATTGACTAACATAGCTAGTTATGAGTGATTAGGTCTCTCTTTTCCATCTTACAAGAAACACCCTAGGCACCAACTCCATTGGTTGGATCAACTCCAAAATCATCCAAGTTGATGATCACCATTTCCTCTTAGACACCTTAACCAATCACAAGATAAGCTCCTACATAGGTAGAGTCAAGGGATGAGAATTTTACCTTGAGAAACACTATTGAATGTTTTTAAATTGCAATAACCTACCTTCCACACAAGATGGTAGAATGAAAGCACTTGATACCTCTAGACAACCACAAAAATGGGTAACCATAAGATTGTCCACCTCTATGTACAAATCTAGACATAAGGTTTTATGCTCCTCAATTTCCATGTACATGGTCATAATTGCCTTTTAACTAAACAAACATCCCCATTAAGGTTGCGGATGTCATTCTTTTTGGCTTGACAATGACTTCTCCAAATACTCATTAGCTAGCTCCATAGTTGCAAATTGGGAAGGAAGAGTTGCAATAGCCAAAACTAGATCTTTTCCATGGGAATAATTGCCACAAAGTTTTTGTAATGAAATCTTAATTGATGGAGGCCTTCAGTTGAGTAGGGCCAAATTTACCAATGCTAGAAGGGTTCAACATCCCCTTCATAAAGCTGAGAGCAACAAAATCTAGGCAATGGAAAATTGAGTAGAGGTCTTTGTTTAAGACCCCCCTTTAAATAAGGATCCCCAAGATTCATAGAGTTTATGAACCATAGTTTTCAACATAAAAGCCAATAAGAGTAGAGTGCAACTCCACCAGTTAACAAACATAGTGCCAAGCCTTGTAAACACTAGAGAAACCACAAAAATCCTATGGAAATACTATGCTAACACCAAGGGCACCTCACTATAAATAGAAGCTTCTCACACAAACTACATGTCAATACAAGCCAAGGGGGTAATATTATGTAATCATAAATCAAGAACCTATCTAAATTAAACATGAGCCCCCACTTCCACACATGAATTAGGATTAAAACACCATCATTCTAAACATGGCCTAGGAAAGGCAATGAAACAAAATAACGTCAAGGGAGAGACTGTGGCATTATTACAAAAGGCCACACACTATAAATATGGGATCTTAAAATCTAGTACATTGTCAAGTTCCCACATGTAATTAACATGCTCATTGAAAAGTTCTATAAAAGTTCTTGATCTACACCTACATTGGCAAGAAAGTCTACCACTAAAATGAATTTTTGATAAAAATGAGAATACAAAATTTCATTGAAAGACGTACACAGCCAATGCCTCATCCAAGAAATGACAATTCGTTTAGTTAGGAGGCAAAAATAAATCTTTGAAGTATCTAGAAGCTTGAAAAGTTCCTTGGAAGATAGGTGACAAGTTTTTTTAGGAGGCAAAAATCTAATTTTAAATTGCAAGTCAAGGCCTAACCCTAGATTTTATTTATTTATTTATTCCATTTTAGAAGGTTTGTTTAGGGTTGGCCTTTCTATTGTTGGATTTTTTATTTGGAGTACCAAGGTTTTTATAAGAGAGAAGATTAGAGGAAGGGCTTGGGAGCTTGAAGAAGAAGAAAGATACAAGATTTTGGATCAAGAGCTTCACCAAACTTGGTTGAAGCATTGAAGTAGGATTTTAAGCTATTTTTAGAAGGTAGTAGTGTTGATTGTTGTAAATATGAAAAAATAGAGTTGCTAGTTTTTCAATGAACCATCTTATTTTTTGTGCATTGAAAACCCTGTTTATGTGTTGATATCATGTATATTTTTTATTTGGTTTTGGGGTTGTGTTAGGTGTGGATCTTCCCATTTGGGTTAAGAGCCACCCATGTGTTGTGGTTGAAAGAGGTGTGGACCCTCTCTTGGGAAAAATTTCTATTACATGTGTTGGCATGAGTGCCTATGTGGGTGTGGTGGTTGGGTTGTGGAGATGAATTATTTATATTATGATTTATTCATCTTGTTGTGATTATGTGTTTTTGGTGATGAACATTGTGGTGCTATGGAGAGTTGCGGTTCTTGATTTGGTGGAGATGAAAATTTTATTTACATTCTTTCCCTAAGAGATTAGTGAGTCCCCTTGAGTCCCCCTTGTTATGAATCTTGAGAAGATCCATTTATGTATTAGCCAAATGGATAGTTCCATATTTGTGAGTTTTGTGTGTGTTATGTGTTGTGCAAACTGTTTTCTTCGAAGCCTCTTAGCTCAGAGGGTGGACTTGCTTGCAAGTCCTATGGTCAGGAAGTGAGCTAGCATTGGTCACAAGAGGCCATTGATTTTTTTGTGTTGTAGATTTGAGACTAATTTAGACGATATAATCCATAGGAAGATTTGTACACTTTTTGTTAATCTTTCAAAACCCCCATTTTAAAGGGGTTTGTATTATGTGAACATTTGGGATAGTTCTTTCAGAATTTGTTATGTTTGGATGGAGTCATGTAATGGAAGTAAAATTCCACTTAGTATTGTAGTCATTATTTTCGTTATGTGAAAGAAAATGTACTTGTGGTATATTACCATAAATTTAGAAGGCAATGATATTTATGAATTTAGTTTGTATTTGTTAAACAAATCAAAGAAGTAGTGAAACGAAATGATGTACATATTTTTTAGTTTTGAAAAATTAAATAAAATTAATTAAAAAGATTGGTGAATAGTGGTTAAGTTCAAATTTAATATTAATGAAGTAATGAGTCTTACCTTCCTCATAACATACAAGTGCAATGATATAATTAAATATGAATTCACATTCTTGTAAAAAATGTTATGATGCATATACTTACTCTAAAATTTTAATTTCTTACAAAAATGTAATCATGTATATTCACTCAATTTTATGTGCTCATCTATCTTCTTTTGCTTGTGTATTCATTTATTATATATAATTAATTTAATTTTGTGTTTATTTATATATTTTAATCTATAGGAATTAGTGTTGCCTATATCTATAGCATTTTGTAGGAGGATTTCAAGTTTAATTTAAATCTAGATATATAGAAATTTCTTCCTATTCACATGCATGTGTGACAATGAGACTATTACAAAAAAATTCTAACTCCATTAATTAGTCACAAGGGGAAAAAAAAGGAAATAGTTTGAATCATTTATATAAACCCAATTCCTATTTTTTTTTTAATATTACAGGTAGATGTATATACTCAGATATTTCTAATTTATTTGCTTCTTGTTTGTACAAAATATATAATATATACACACAAATATATATATATATATATATATATATATATATATATATATATATATATATATATATATATATATATATATATATAGACATATATACATACTCTTTATATATTGTTGTAACTATAGGTATAAATTGTAGTGCTCAACATTAAAGAAGATATATATATATATATATATATATATATATATATATATATATATATATATATATATATGTATGTATATGTATAATTTCTCCCCTCGATAATGGGTGAGATCATTAAACAACTATACTAGTTGAGCTCCCGAGAGAAGAAACATGTGAGTTGATGGGGGCTAGGATGGTTGCTCATTAACTGGGGTGGTGTGTAGTAGAGGTCACTAGTAGAATTTTGGCAAATAAATGACTACGTGACTAAAAGTGTAACATCACCATCCTTAATGCACAAGATTTAACATAAATATTCATCTTAATCAAGAGATTAGTTAGCAATATGATTATACAAATCAAAACTTAACCATAATGATTCATTATCATTTCATCAACTAAGCATGTTATTCTAAACAGAACATAACAAAGCTTACTATTACAATAATCATTTACATATCCAAGTGAATAACTTTCACTATGTATGTACAAGTTATGCTCAAGGCATCATATAACAAATTATACATTACAATTGATCATCAAGTCATAAAATGGAAAGCACTATATCTAAAACTTTTGACATCTATCTTCATAAGCCTTGGCTTGTCTCATGCTTCGGAAGGAGGGCATCATCCTGGTACTTTTCCACCAACCATAGACTGGCGGTCCCCCACACACCTTCCTACCTGGAAGTGGCCTGACCCTTCATGGAAAGGTTAGATATTAGGAACCCTTGGGTTAGCCATTTGAGTATCTGGTGTTGTGTCCTTCCTAATTTCTCATGGTCACACAACTATAGATCCACTCTAACTATGTATGACACTATTGGAGACACTAGGCCATCTGGAGCACTGTGGACCGACAATGCATGTAGAGATGGATGCATTACTTTGGCTAAAGATTTACATACATATACGTTTTGCAATCAACGTAGTCGTATGTCCACCACCCTTACTCAACTTAGAAGCTATTTCATCCTACAATAGGCTTAGTTTGACCTTTCACTCTAGGTCTAATAAAAGGTGAATTCAATTCGATTCATAGTCCATTACCAAGACAATCGACTCCTATCTTAGGAGTTCATCAAATATAATAGGTTGCTTTCGCAACAAGGAACCTGTGACTCCTCGTCACCCTGTTCCATTTTCCAAAATGTCAAAACAAGTTTTCCAACTTCTGACCTTCCTAGGTTCATAGTTTCATGTTGACCTTTCACAAGGTTTACATTCAAATTCATTACATTTAAGACTTATATCATAACAGTCTAACATGACAGTCTTACTAGAAATACTCTATCACAAGCATCCTCATGGGTTTTAATATCTTATACTTCATTTGTGAAGTATGGCCATTCATAAAGAGATGGCTTCCATTTCTGTTAAAAAACAAGAGTTTCATACCAACCATAATATTCATTCTCATAAGCATATAATTATCTAGGACAAATAGTTCCTCCAATAAGCTCAGTAGGCACTTAATGTTTCCTACTGGGCAATACAACTTACCTCTTATCCAATTTCTCCTTCTTCAACAAGGAGTCAACATATCTTTTAGTTACATAAGATGCATCATAGTTATCATAATAACTATCATTAATAGTCAAGCTCTATTATAGGGAATCTGTAAATCCACGTCACCTTACTCCACTTTCTAATCATAACAAAAGTCAAACCATATTCACCATCCTAGGTCTTCCATGGTTCACGACTTCAACTTAATCTATCACATAGCTTAGAATCATATTTTTTATATTCTAGGCATACCTTGCCTTAACTAATAGAATGGTTTGATAATAATCGATAGCTCTAGTTACCCTTATGAGCTTAGGTGATAAACACTATCCCCATTTAATAAAATAAAGGGTAGTTATGATTAGTAGAACGAATTCATTTCTAATGACTTGGCTAGCATGCAAGCTGCCTTATAATATAACTATGATCTTTAATGATCATACCACCCTCTTACTCGAAGGTAACAAGTATAGTCATAGGTAGTCTAAATACCCTTTCTAAAACATATTCAATCTTTATACAAGTGAGACCATCATTTAGTTGACTGCTATAAGCACAGTCTTGCTTAAGGCTGTATCAGCCATCTACGTAGACATCATTAATCAATGTATAGACACAGAAGATAATGGAAGGGCTCGGCCGTGGTGGTCTCAAGCCTCAGTGCAGTATATGTTTCAAGTGTTTAGCACGACCTTCGTGGGCATGATTTTAAATATTACTAGGTGTATATTGCTAAATGGCTCGGCTTCAATAGTTGTAGGCTTTAAGCATAGTTAATAATGTATATAATAATACGCTCAACCACTTTGTTCTTGAGCTATATCATAACCAAGAAAGTCACATAATGACACTCGAACTCCATGGCCACAAACAAATGAAGCTATAAAGATTATAGTTTAATTTATCTTGGCCTCCATGGCCACAAGTAACATAAACAATAAAGATTATAGTTTAATGTCTATTAGCCTTTGTGGCTTCGAGCAGTAATAATGATTTCAATAAAGAATGAAGAGTATTTCTATTTGGATTGTATGGCCTCTAGTTGCAATAAAGATTTATTTGAATGGTCGCTCGGCCTCCATGGCCTATAGTAATACCTCAAGATGAAATGTTAATAAAGATTTGGCTCGGCTGTGGGCCTTGAGCACAATACAGTCAGGGTTATGTAAACAACACTGCTCGGCCTTGGCCTTGAGCACAACACAATAAAGTAAAAATGACTTGGACTTGGCCACAAGCACAATACAGTCAAAAATATGTAAAATAAACATGGCTCAACCTTTGCCTTGAGCCTCCACATAGTCAAGAATATGTAAAGTAAACACGGCTTGGCCTTGGTCTTGAGCCTCAATAATGATAATACATTTAAAGAATAAGCTTGGTTGTAAGGCCTTGGACTATTTCTAGCATATAACGAAGCTTAAATACCACGGTGATAGTCATTACAAAATGGACTCTATAAGTCTTGCATGTATAGGAGCTCCACATAATAGTAATCCAATTTTCCTCAAAGGATACAACAAAGCATTCATTATCTGAGTGGAGTTCCTCACAACCAAAGGATACTCAGTTTGACTCTGCTATCCTTTCCTAGGAGTCCTTCCATTACAAAGCAAAGCTCGCTTTTCTTTTTGCCAAATTGCAAAATAAGATTTTCTTAAACTCTTCCCAACAAAAAACATAGTCTCCCTCAAAGACTTCAAGGTTATGACCTTATCCAACATGCATGCCTATAAACGTGGGGAACTACCACCCTTAACTAAGGTGGTGAGAGTGGTTTCTCCACTTGACCAACTGCCTCAAAAAGGTCTGCGAAAGCAAGACACTTGTCAAGCTATGGTGAGCTCAAATCTCCCATAATATATAATGAATTCAACAACAAAAATAATAATAAACATAATAACATAGCTTGATAGTAAATATCAATTTTATAATATTATATTGCACAACCATAGGATGGTATGAATACTTATAGTATCCAACCTCCTTCATGGAGATAGATTTATCGATCAATTTAGGGACCAAGCATTGCTCTCACTTCTTCTCTATGGATAGAGAACAAGACTAACTCTTGACTCGATTTGACGTTCCAAAAACGTTGTTAGTTGAGTCAAAGCAACATTATCGAAATGACTGAATTGACAAGTCACCCCAAAGGAAAAACTACTGGTCAAGGTAAAATGTAACTTACACCAACTTACACACTTTGAAAAGAAAAAATATCTGACACTCAGATGGCTACTGACCCCACTTTCCAACATCTAACTCTTCCTCTAGGATGATACTCTCCTTCCTTCTTTGAAGGATGTTGCATTTTCCTATTCACACTCAAGACCAAAAAACCATGATCAGTACATCATTTCATATTCCTTAAAATAAATCATTTAATGTTCAAAATTAATTAACATCAGTTACTAACTTCATAATCAAAGATCAAATCAGATATTTCCACAATATCAAATTAATTAACTATGATAAATCCTCCTGATTATCATGTAAACATAAGATTAAGCTGATCACAGATTGGGGATGTAACATATCTCCCCCCATAAGAATCATCATCCCTGATGATTTACTTTCTTAAGGTTAGTTTAACATAATAAGAAAATGTTTCATGAGCATAAGTAAGTTTTTCAAAAACGATGAGGAAATTTACTCTTAAGAGAACTTTCTCTCCCACTGTGAAATGCCTTTCGATGCACTTAGAATCCGCATAACTATTTTTCCTTTCATTAGCTCCTACTAGCTTTCTCTTGATTAGATGTAGTTGCTCTTCCATTTCTAAAAACATTTCTGGACCAAGGCTAACCCTATCTTCCAACTTGTCCCAGCTTATAGGGGTTCATCACTTCAGTCCATATAATGTCTTGAATGGAGCCACCTTAATAGCTGAGTGATAGGAATTATTGTAGGCAAATTCCACCAGAGGAAGATAATCCTCCCACTTGTATTGCTAATACATGCAATACACCCTCAACAAATCCTCCAACACTTGATTCACCCTTTCAGTTTGGCCATCTGTTTCAGGATGATAAGTGAAACTTATATTCAACTGGGTTCCAAGTGAAGAGAATAAAGTTTACCAAAACCTCAATGTCATTCGTGCATCTCTATCTGAGATGATCTTCTTAGGAATGTCATGTAGTCTAAAAATCTCTTGAACAAATATTTGAGCAATGGTGGGTGCCCCATCTGTCAAGCTCCCTGGTATAAAATAAGAGGTGTTGGTGAGTCTATCCACCACAACCAAGATAGAATTGTGCTTGTTTCTTGACATAGGAAATCCTTGCACAAAGTCCATGCTTATAATTTGTCATTTCCACTCAAGAATTTCATGAGGGTGTAATAATCCTACCAGGTGATGGTGTTCCACCTTCACTCTTTGGCATTCTATACAAGTAGCTACAAAATTTGCGGCATCCCTCTTTATTCCTTTACAAAAATATAAGGGTTTCACATCTGCAAGTAACTTGGTTACTCCAGGATGCCCAGAATATGGTGCAGAATGAACCTCTTTCCATACCATATTCATTAACTCTGCCAAGTTAGGTACATACATCCTTCCTTTAAACCTTAATAACCCATCTGGTTCAAGGTTGAATCCCTCATATCTCAGATTATGGGGGTTTTCCTCAAGGGCCTATTAACCTGCTCGTAAATCTCATCTCCCTTAGATTTTTGTAACACTTGATTCCTAAAATCAAAGTGTATGGAGATCATAGAGGAGATGTGTCTTCTCTTACTTAAAGCATCTGCCACTCGATTCTCTTTTCCTTGAATGTATTTAATCTCAAAATCATAATCTAAGATGAATTCTAGTTATATCCTCTATTGGGCATTGAGATGTGGTTGAGTAAATAGATACTTGAGTCCCTAATGATCTATTTTTAACTCAAAAGGTTTCCCAAGAAGGTAATGTCTCCACATCTGTAGAGAATGAATAACTGTTGCCAGTTCTAAATCATGTTGGGCATAATTTTGTTCATAGTTTTTCAGTTTGAATGATTCATACACAATGACTTGTCCATCCTGGACTAGTACACCACCTAAGCCTTCTCTTGAGGCATCGGTAATGACAACAAATTGACCCTCTAGGTCAGGTACTTTCAATATTGGTGTTGAAGTCAATTTTTCTTCAGTAGATCAAGGCCTCTTGGCACTTTTATGTTATGTCCACTCAATTCTCTTGCCTTTTCTCTGCAAGGAAGTTATAGGGTATGCAATGTTTGAAACATTTTTTACAAAAAAAAATTGATGCTGTCCAAAGTGACACACTGGGTCTAATCACCCCTTTATCAACAATTCCTTTAATTGAGCCTTTATCTCCATTAACTTTGTAGTGGTAATTCAGTAGGGAGTTTTAGATATAGGTCCTGACCCTGGAATCATATCTATAGAAAAATCAAAATCTCTTTTAGGAGGTATCCCAATAACTCATCCTGAAATAAGTCCTCAAAATCTCTAAGAAAAGGGCAGGTCTATCCATATCTGATCTCTCCTGATCTATGAACTTCATCTTCCCAACTTAGAAGAAAAAAAAAATGTTAGTATACCTTATGGTACACCATGGGTTCCTTCATTTTTCCTGATTTGCAGCCATCTATGATGATCAACAAGCATCCCATACTACTTGCGGTCATCACTGGCTAGGGCTCAAGTGTGATAACACATAAAGTTCCTAGTTCATGTTGGGAATTAAGGTTTCTTAACCTTGTAAATTCCTTGCATTTATTATTATAATGTAATTTATTTACTTAGCCTATGTTGTAATTTTGTTGCACATCTTGTTTTGTCATCTAGTGTGAAGTGGCACGATAAGTTGTCACTCCACTTGTAAGGTGACTAGGATGGTCAACTCACTCCATGTGGAGATAGGCATCCCTTTTGTGTGGTAGAGGTTTTCTGTTAGCATCTTGACTAGTGTGTAAGTGAATCTTGACCGAAAAAGTTATGACAGAATCTATGAGATGTAAGAGTCAGAAATAGAAGGTTCTATGATAGGTGAAGACATGTGTCACAAGGCATCTTGGAAGAAGGCATCTTTGGGCACCCCAAGGAGGGTTTTGTCATGTTGTAAGAGAATATGTTATTTATAGCCTGTTTATGACATATTCTCTTACAGTTGTAAGTTATGATAGATATGACATATTCTATGACAGCCAGTTGGTGCGTAAGAGCATCTGTCATTGCTCAAATTGGAAACAGGTGACAATATTGGGATGTGGTGATAAGACAAGTGTCATCACTATGCTGTAGTGTTGCACAAATGTCCCTAGGTGTGGGTTTTGGGCCATGAAGCCAAGTTGGATGCCCATTCCAAGATATGTTCAGTTTTGCCTTGAAAATTTCAATATAAATAGGTGCTTGGAGAGGAGATGTAAGAGGTGATTAGTAAGTGTTGTTATGCTACCAGTTTGTCTCTAGATATGAGTGTCGAAGACTCTTGAGAGCTTGCATTACAAGTGTATTGTAAACCATTATAGTTTTGATAATACATTGTGTAGGTTGTGGAGTGTGGGGTTTTTTACCTGGTAAGGGTTTTCCCCACATATATCTTGTGTCTCTCTTCTTCTGTCTTACATTCTTATGTTGTTTGCTACTACAATATCTTTGTTGTTGTATTAAACATTCTATAATTGTAAAGATTAAAATGAATTTGCACTCTCCTCCCCTCATTAGATTAGTGTAGGAAGCGATTTCTACATAGCTTGCTTCCTTTCAGTTGGTATTAGAGCTATTCTCT
Organism: Cunninghamia lanceolata; assembly: GCA_027924645.1. Taxonomy (NCBI): domain Eukaryota; kingdom Viridiplantae; phylum Streptophyta; class Pinopsida; order Cupressales; family Cupressaceae; genus Cunninghamia; species Cunninghamia lanceolata. Next base: position 2,630,326 of record BSBN01000463.1, on the reverse strand, counting down.
TTGGTCCTAGTTGTTGGATAGGGGTTTTGTGTACTAATCTTAAGTTGAGTGGGAGTCCGTGCAGAGTATTCTAAAATCTTGTTGCAAGAATGAGATGGCAGGCACATCCGGAAGACTAGAGATGGGGATATTTAACATCACAAATTTTGATTTATGGAAACTTAAGATGGAGTGTTACGGAGTTGATCATGTGGTTACATTTAGTATGATATTGATCTGGAGCTCCTATTTGACAGTATGCAATAACCCTCATGCATGGTGGTTATGTTCTATCATTCTATGGTTGTTTGTAGCAAAGTATTCATGTTGGGTGTTCATTTTTGGTTCCCTGATCATGTAGAGAAACTTGGGTTGCCATGGCTATGGTTTGATGTACTTATGTTGGGTGCTTGATTTTAGTCCCTAGCTTTGGAATACATTGTCTTGTTAACCCCAAATGCATGTAGGCTATGGAGTTAATCTTTGGAAGGTTTAAAATCTTCTGGAATAGCCTAGTTCCTCTGTATGCTTGTACATGGTGATGGTTGTGGAGTTGGCCTACAAATGGGCCTAAAGTTCTTGGACCTCTATTTCATATTAATTGGTTGTACTTGCATGTCTCAGTTTCATATTGATTTGATCTAAGGGTTTTGTAGATGTTTCGTTTCAAAAATCTATGGTTATGCTTATCTATGTTATTCCATTATTCTAGTTTAACTATATTGGTGATTTTTAGACCCGCGTGTTTTCAGATGATAAGTGGATATGGATTTGCATGTATGTCAGTGACATGGTGGTTTTACAAGTTTTATATGGTTAATCAAAACTTGTGGTTTTGTAAATCTACAGACAAACTATTTTTCAGATTATGATTCCTTGAGAGTGTTTCTGGATGTAAGATAGTTGCAGATTTGTATGTATGCTTCTTGCACAATGTGAGGAGGTTTGTATCTTTCTTAGTGTGGAGATGTTGGTATGTGATTTATCACTCATAATTTCTATAGCATATGCTTGATTAGTTCCTTGATTATGATCACTTGTTTGTGGACTTGTTGGCAAATTGAATCTAGAATTGATTTGATGGTTGAGTCTTGAAGTCTACAGATTGTCTTCTCTGGTATCTTAGTTTGCAAGTTACTAATGTGATAATGAGTTTGCATGTTTCATGTTTGGGATCTATGAGTTATATAGTTTTGTGGGTTGATCACCTATTTGATTGTAGTGGGATGACTTGGATGTGGACTGTCTATATCCACAAGATTGATTTAATGTTTATGCAGATTTGGTTAGTTGGCCTTGTCTATGGTCATTTGTGTATTTGGTATGTTGCTTTGGGATAAGAGGATCAATAATTAGAGTGCATGGATAGTTAGTTATTGGGAATTATAGCACGTTTATCTCGATGTCATGGATAACTTTGTTACATAGTTTAGTGTAATCTTTTGACAGTGATGGTTTTATCTTCTTGACTTAGAGATCTTGGTTCTACTTTATTCTTTTGTGTTGCTGATATTGCAAAGGACAATTATTTGATTGTGTTAGAGCCATGAACGATCTTCATTGAGAGGATGGCTATCATGATGCTTTGATAAGATCAATATCACAGTTTCAGTGGGAGCTTCGATAGTGATGTTGGATTCATCATAAGTGATGGATGATCTTCTGTAGTGGATATTGGTGTCATGGAGGAGCTCTTGGTTTCAAGAGTTCTTTGACATTTTCAATTTTGTTGTTAGGAGATGGTTATTTGGAGACGTTGACATCTTAGTTGAGGTGTCAGGTTTATGTTTTTTTAGTATGACATGTTTATCCTTTGTTTAGAGATGTTATTATGTCATGGTTTACTCTTGATGCTAGCTTAAAGTTTTGGCATGATACATGTTCTCTTGAGATAGGATGTATGCATCATTGTATGCTTTGTTGTATGTGATCTTCTTATGAGGAGATGGTTAGATCATGATGTCATGATGAGCTTCTTGATCATGTAGATGTGTAGTGGGAGTCTTGACAGTGATCTTGTTTGTTCTCTTTGGTTTTGAGTATTAATCATTTGCTTGAAGCTTTGTGATTTTACAGGATGCATTTGAAGTTGGCATGTAGTGGTTGATGGATGCTCATGGATACTAGAGAGACTTGAGGTGAGGCTTGAGATCTCTTGTTGTAGGGATCATGTGTTGGAATGGTTAAGTTTCAGCAGAAAGACTGAGAAACCTTCACTTGTTATAGACATGAGTTCATATTTGAACTTGAGAGAAGATTGTTCTTGGAGAGAGTATATGAGAATCAGTGTATCTCAGTGGATCAGTCTCATTCCCCATTCTTAGTTCACTTGGCATAAAATGTTCTGATAGGTATTGCCCATGTTATTTTAGATTCATTTTGTTTTATGCTTTGATTTCTCATGGATATGAATCTTGAGCTATAGTTATTGGTTCTGGAGATTTCATTTTGAGGGATGTTACCATGGTTATCTTCTTGATTCGTATAGTTTGCTTTATGATGTTCATTTATGAGGAGTTTAGGAGATGTGATTGGGATTATTCCTTGTTATGGAATGGTTATGAGTTTGATATACATTGATTAGAAAGGCTTACATCCATGTTGATATTTATTTGATCTTATGAGATTGAATGGTTGGGTGTTGTTAAGGCTTTTCAGTTGGGGTTTTGTGAAGGAGATCATACTTGGCACAACTTAGCACTTGTTGATGTTGGTAAAAGGACATGTTATGGTTTGTAGTTTCTCTTTATGGTCTCATTCTTCTTCCTAGAGGTTCTTATTCATCTAGTATGATCACTGGGTTTGTGGTCATCTACTGTTGTTGTACTTTATTGCTTTTTGGCAACAATATGTGTTCTTTTTAGATGTGGACTTAGGAGAAGTGGAGGAGATCAAAGGTGAGAGAGTGAGCAGAAAGCAGTTTCTGGAAGTATGCTCTATTTTGTAGCAGTTGGTTGTAGTTTGCAGATCATTGTGATTGTTCTTTGTATTCTATAATTTGATTATAAGCCACACTTTTATGTAAGTGCTGATTGGTAGACTTTGAGTTGCTTTGGTTGGCATTGCTCATGTAGTTTGATTCCTAGGATGTATGTATTATTGGCAAGAGACACATTGGAGTTTCATGATTGTTGTCATTGATGGCAACAAAGTTCATCCCACACATCCGCAGGACATGATGTGCTTATACCGGAAGTCAGATTGAAGAGTGTTGTGGTCCAGTAAGCAAGAACAGAGCATGCAGAAGGTCTGACAGTCATGTCCGGATCTTTTAAAGGAAGTATCTCTAGAAAATGCGGACTTGGGGAAGTTAAGAGGAGTACCTTGACTGATAGATTCCAGGGATTGAGCCTCCGGTAATGAAGGAATAAAGAGATATGAGCATTCAAGTATTAGGGTCCTGTTTGGCAGAACAGACAGAGAAAGAACTGACCGACAAAGCATCAGACATTATTTTGGATGAGATGCTGATGGTAATAAAGACTCTTAAGGTATCATTCTTGTTTGGCCGACTTGTTAGATGACTTGCATAAGTTCCATTTTGATCCGCATCACTTGGTAAGCAAGGATTCAGTCGACAGACTAAAGTTTAGGAAATATTGACCTTTCCGGATGCCGACTAGAAAGAGTATGAAATCCCTTATGCGGATATATATACATGATGGATTTCGATGAGAAGATCTGTGTGGTGTGTTGTTATAAGTGTGAAGAAAAGCAGAAGTGTAGAGGGAAAGTAGTAAGGAAGGTCTGGTATGTGAAAAGACAGCAGAACAAAGGAAGAGGAAGGATGAAGTGTAGCAGATCAGTATACTGAGCCTAACCAGAATTGAACTCCAGCATGTGTGATGCTTCACATCAGTTCAAGTATCTTATTATTCTTGTTACAATTTGTAGACAGTGAGTCTCTTATGAGTAGTGTGCTCGGGCAGTGAGCCCTAATTGGCAAGTGCCATTTTGTATTTCTATTCTTCTAAAAGAGAATACAATCTTGGGTTAATCACCCTGTGGTTTTCTCCCTTAACAGGGTTTCCACATCAAAAATATTGTGTCATATGTATTTCCATTTCATGGTTATGTTTCCTTATTTGAATTGATGCTACATTAATTATTAAGAAAGTTCAGAAAGCTGAAATAATTAAGATAACTGATTCACCCCCCTCTCAGTTATCAACAACTGGTATCAAAACCAGTTCCTCTCAACAGAGCCTAACAGCTTGAGGAAGACCTGGGAATTCAAATAGATGCATATGGTATGGAGCAACTTAAGTCTGCCCTAGATGATCTTGAGCAGTCAAATTCTGAAATCAATGAATTGAAGGAAAGACTCAAACAGGTTGATGATTTCATAAATGAATTAAAAGAGAAAGGAGCTACTTCAGCAACTGGCAAGACAAAATGAAACCAATGATACAAATGGAGATCTGAAGGAGAAAACCAAGTTATGTGAAAAGTTATCAAAAGAAATCATTATGGTAAGACATGAAATGGAATCAGGAGCTATGAAGTTTACCCAAGAGATTGAAGAGAAAAGAAAAATTGAAGATGATCTAAGACATTCTCTCAAGGAAAAATTAGAAGCTTGCCACAAGATGGATAGAATTATCAGACATCTTGAATCTGATCTTGAAGATACTAAAGATAATGAAGAAAAACTTGAGGATCAAATTGTCTCTCTTAAAAGGGATCTTCAAACATCAAATGAATATAAAGAGAAATTCAAGATAAGTTCTAATCAACTTGAAGTTCTTCTTGAAATTCAAAAGAGGGTAGATGACAAGTGTGGTTTAGGATATGAGAAAGGTTAAAGCTCCAGATCTAGTCAGAAGAATTTTAGATCAGAAAATCCAAGGAATAGGACTAGAAGACCTCCGGTAAGACAGCCTAATGCTCAAAGATATCCATCCTTCAATAGATACTGCCACAATTGCAATAACTTTGGTCATAGAGCTAATCAGTGCAGAAAGAGAATGAATCAGACTAATACATCCTTCTCTTGATAGTGTTTCAACTGTAAAAGGTATGGCCACAAATCTCATGAATGCAAAAATATGCAAATGAACAATTCATTCAATGCTAGATGCTTTGCATGCAATAGAATGGGTCACATGGCTAATCAATACTGATCAAGAGGATATCAATCAAATATGCAAAGAAATGTTGTTTGCCAAATTTGCAATAGATCCAGTCATATTGGCAAATTCTGTAGAAGCAAGAATCAAGACAAAAGAGGTCCAGCACATCATAATCAGAATCAAGACAAGGGAAAACAAAAAGTGAATACAGATGAAGTTCAGAGTGAAATGAACAAGATATGGGTGAAGAAAAGTACATAGAATGTAGGGGATGGATCCGCACCAGACTCTGGTGCTGATATTCCTTCCAGAAACTAAAAGGTGAGCTCTGGCTCAGGGGGAGTCTCAAAGAAAAACATTATCCCCCAGCTAATCAATTGGTTTCGGAATTGGCACAAGGAAAATTGTGGATTAAAGGGCTCTTAGAGAAACATCCAAGTAAATTGTAAGATATGAAAGATCCGCAAGAAGTTTTAAATAGGTAGAGGACTAATCTGGTTCCTCAGTCATCCGGTGAGAAGTAGGTCTCTCACAATTAAACCTGACATGATTCAAACTATGGAATCTTGATATACGGATAGATTAAATGATTAGTGAAAGGAAGATAGATTATCACTATTCTCCAAGAATAATTCTAAAGTTTGTCTCAGTGATCCAGAAAAGTTATGTCTCCAAATAAGATAAACAAGGTAAACCAGAATGAATTAGGTTGCGCATTTATTACAGGGTGAAAATTAGGGCTTTCCTAGAAATAAAAGAGTTCATTCGTTTGTCATTTGCACATTTGCACTCAAGAAGAAAAGAAAAAGGAGCTCTGCATCAAATTGTCTCAACTCTCAAAGATCAGCCATTGAAATCGTTTCATCCAGCCAATCAAATCCAACTCCTTCAGCGAACCCTAGAAACAAAAAAAAAGGTATTTTTCATTGCTGAATATCTCTCTGGAAATGGCTACTCTGAATGTTGTGAAGATCTCTGATAGACCTCACCCTAAATTTAAGAAGCATCCATATAAATCTCTAGAAGTTGATCCCCTAGGCGCCTTTTCAAGCATTCCGCATGGGGTTCTGCATGTAGAAGATGTTAGGGTTTACATTCATGCAAGTATTGAAGAATTTGGGGAATCAAAGTTAATGGATATCTATCACAAGCAGTTAATAGATGATTCTTTTGAAATCAAACCTCAGTATAAAGCCATCCGGGAGAAGCATTTTGCACAGTGCATTCATTTCCCCTATTTTGAAGAAGATGAATGGGTCCGGTATGTATTGAGCAAAGTGCATGACAATTTCTTATGGTTGAATAAACCATTTAAAATCAACAAAGATGCAATTAGGGCAGTAACCAGTCTACATTCATCCGATGGATACCTGTTCTGAAATCTGTCAAGAATCAGACAGTAAGTGATGCAACCGGATCAAAATTTGACAAGAGAGCTATGACAATTGAAGATATCATTGATCTGGATGTCAAATTTGCATCCATGATAATTGGTTACAAGATTTATCACTCCAGTAGGGAAAATTCAGTATCAGGAATTGCAGTTTATACATCCTATCAGATGCTAAAAGAAAATGCTAACTATGATCTGTGTGAACTTCTAAGCCAACTTTTGGAAAACTTGCAAAAGATAAAGAAGGACAAGAAGAACTCCTTCAAGTATGGTGGCTTGATACTCTGCCTATTCTTTTATTACATGAATGAGCTTCCCAGATCCAGTGGCTGGGTATGGCAGAATGATAGACCAGTAGCTATTCAAATTAGAGATTATATACATGGGCTTGGTGATGCCAAGGCACAAAATACAGCTCTCTAGGGCTATTTCAAGAATTTTTAGAGCATGATGCAAGCAAGAGAGAGAATCCCCAAATCTTTAGTTGAAAAATATAAAGATACAATATGCATTATGGTAGAAACTGATCAGTGCCTAATGGAGATAGTAGAGCCAAGAATAGTATGGATCATGCCAATGGGGTATGAATTGGATGAGAAATTGTTGAGCTACATGTTCAACATATGCTTAGTCAACCCAAGGATCCCAAGGTAGAAAGGTTTGGAACCTTTGAAGAATTGAGTGTAAAGATTCATGTGGAACTTAAACAACCGGAGACAAAAAAGAAAGTGAGAAGGGAAGTTGAAGAAGTTGCTAAGAGATTTGGAATATCCAAGGAGGCACTTGATGCAAATAGAGAAAAGATGGAAAGGGCAGAGAAAGAGAAGAAAGAAGTAGAAAAGGAAAGTGATCCGGTAAAAACTCCCTCCCGGACCAGATCCTCTAAAAGGGTTGCACCTACCTCTGATAAAAGCTCAAAGGCATCAAAACTAGAAGTCCAGACATCCAGAAAAGAAGAAAAGAGAACAAAGAAAAAGGCAACAAGGTCCTATGTTAGACAAAAGGATGATGAAGAAACTGAATCAGATGAGGAGGTAAAGAAATTGAAGAAGAAGAAGAAATCTTCCAGTGAACCCTCTATCGGTGAAGACAAGGAAGAGATGGCAGAAGAATTCATTGAAAGGCCCACTCTGTCCTTACATGACGTAGTTAAAGTAGTCACTATGTATGGGAACCTGCAACCAATCACAGAATTTTATGATGCATACAATGAAGTAGATAAAAAGATTCTGGAGGAAGCCACAGTTAAGTATTTGAATGTATATAATAAAGCTTTTATTGAAATCATATCTCTCATTCTCAAAAGCCTAGAGAAGGAATTAGAGATAAGAAAGAATAATGCTAGGGCAAAGGATCTTGAGATCTGGGAACAGATAGCCATTCAGCTCTTTCCTTCAATCACTCTGAAGCAAATGAATATGATCTTCAAAGATTGCAAGGATGAGTTCTGAAGCAAAGCTAGAATGAATCAGCTTATGCTTGGTGAAACTGACAAAATAGACAAAGAGACAGAAGAGATCCTCAAGAATGCATACAAAAAATTCAACATTCCAACTGTAGAGGACATAAGTGATAAGCCCTCTACTATGGCCGACAAGGAAGAAATCACTGAGATGGTAGTGGAAGATGTTAAGGAGACAGGTGAAGAAAAAGATAAGGACTTAGACTCCTCTGCTCTTGAAGAGGAAGTCCAAGGAGAAGTAAACCTGGATTCTCCTGCAGTCTCCGGATCTAAAGGAGAAGTAAGAACAGAGGAGAAGGGAGAAAAAGTGAAGGGATAGGAAGAAGGTCAAACAGAAAAGACCACAGATGACAGTACTAAGGTTGCAGAAGTAGAGAAAGTTCTGTCTCCGACAAGAGACACAACAGAAGCAGTCAAGGACTTCTTGACCAAAGAGATGATGGAATTTGATGAACCAGAGTTGCTTTAACGTCCATTCAATTTTGATTCCCTCTCTCTGATGCAAACCATGAAGCTAGCATCCTTCACCCAAGCAAAGGCAAAAGAAAATTTTTTGAAGTCTCACCTGGTAGACAGTGAGCTCATAGAAGCTGTATTTGGTGTTTTAGAAAAGATTATGCCTTCCTTCCAAAAGGACTCTTTGGCCTCCACATCCAGCAATCTCAAAACTCTTGTTAATTCTGTTAGCACTCACTTTGAGTCGTTGGAAAAGTCAGCAGAGGCAAAAGTTTGGAAAGAGTTTTTGGATAAAAAATTTTCTGAGTTACAAGGTTTTATAAGTAATGACAGGAGAAATATGGCTATTGGAATAAAGAGCTTAGAAAATGCTCTTAAAGATGGTGGAGATATCTATAAATTTTGTTTATCCTGGCCTAAAGTGACCAAGGGTATTGAGAAGAAAGTAAAGGAACAAGACGGTAAACTGTCAAGCCTCTCTCAGATTTTTGATCCTCTCACTGTATCCATAGTAAACTAGGAATGTCAAATCATTGTAGTCATGAACGAAATTAAGAAACTTGAAAAGGAGAGGAAGAACATAATAAGCAGGATGGGTGAACTTAGAGGGATCATGATCCCTAAGTTAGAAGCCATGCATGAGGCTCTAACTGGTGCATAGACCACTGCCTGGACCAGTGATCCAACAGATCTTAAAAGGACAGAAGCTTTTGCATTCCTATTGAGTGGTCACGTCTCAATTTTGGACAGGCTGAAATAGAGTTGGGTGACACAAGTTGTGCAGTTGAAGACAACTTTTGTAGACATAGTACAATATATGTGAGTATAACCGGTTTATATACTTATGTGGCTAAGTATAGTTGATTTGTTTTTTTTTTGGGCAATTTTGGTATGCGGACCCTACCCTTTGCCATTGATGTCAAAGGGGGAGTGAGAAACAGTGAAAAATGTGGAATCCACCTAAGGGGGAGCTTCGGTAAAATGTACAGTAGAAGAGAGCATCAGTCAAGGGGGAGTATAGTATACACTTAGTCATTTTTCACTAAGTGTTTCCATCAATGCCAAAGGGGGAGATTGTTGGCAAGAGACACATTGGAGCTTCATGATTGTTGTCATTGATGGCAACAAAGTTCATCCCACACATCTGTAGGACATGATGTGCTTATACCGGAAGTCAGATTGAAGAGTGTTGTGGTCCGGTAAGCAAGAATAGAGCATGCAGAAGGTCTGACAATCAGGTTTGGATCTGTTAAAGGAAGTATCTTTGGAAAGTGCAGACTTGGGGAAGTCAAGAGGAGTACCTTGACTAATAGATTCCAGGAATTGAGCCTCCGGTGATGAAGGAATAAAGAGATATGAGCATTCAAGTATTAGGGTCCTGTTTGGTAGAACAGATAGAGGAAGAATTGACCGGCAGAGCATCAGACATTATTCCGGATGAGATACTGATGGTAATAAAGACTCTTAAGGTATCATTCTTGTTTGGCCGACTTGTTAGATGACTTGCATAAGTTCCCTTTTGATCTGCATCACTTGGTAAGCAAGGATTCAGTCGACAGACTAAAGTTTAGGAAATATTGACCTTTCCGGATGCCGACTAGAAAAAGTATGAAATCCCTTATGCTGATATATATATATATATATATATATATATATATATATATATATATATATATACATGATGGATTTTGATGAGAATGTGTGTGTGGTGTGTTGTTATAAGTGCGAGGAAAAGTAGAAGTGTAGAGGGAAAGTAGTAAGGAAGGTCCGGTATGTGAAAAGATAGCAGAACAAAGGAAGAGGAAGGATGAAGTGTAGCAGATCAGTATACTGAGCCTAACCGGAACTGAACTCCAGCAAGTGTGATGCTTCAGATCAGTTCAAGTATCTTATTATTCTTGTTACAACTTGTAGACAGTGAGTCTCTTGTGAGCAGTGTGCTCAGGCAGTGAGCCCTAATTGGCAAGTGCCATTTTGTATTTTTATTCTTCTAACAGAGAATACAATCTTGGGTTAATCACCCCATGGTTTTCTCCCTTAACAGGGTTTCCACGTCAAAAATATGGTGTCATATGTATTTCCATTTCATGGTTATGTTTGCTTATTTGAATTGATGTTGCATTAATTATTAAGAAAGTTTAGAAAGCTGAAATAATTAATATAACTGATTCACCCCCCCTCTCAGTTATCAACATGTATATCTTTGGTAGATGGTTTTTCTTTGGACTGCAGTATCAAAAGTCTTTAGATTTTTTGCACATCAATGTTTTGGTATGTTTGTTATCATGGGAGATGGTAACGTTGAGTAGGATAGTGGATTATATAGGGATGAGAGTTGCAGTATGGGCTGAATATGTCATGTGCAAAAGTTCTATCAATGGTGGTTTTTTAGTTGGATGTAAACAACTAGTTGTGGTTGTTGTTCTAATTGTTTTGGAGCTTACATGCACGATATTGTTTTGAAGATGTTTGGACTTCAAAGTTAATGTTCTATTTACCGGTTTGAAGTTGGATACATTGGTGTATCTATGTGGCATTTAGTGTTTCATCATATTTTTGGCATTCTAATATTTTTGTCATGTTGGTGATCACTTAGAAGATGTTACAGGTTCTTTTGTAAAGCTAGTGAGCATAGTGGAGTTTAGTTGAGCTGAGTATTTGGCAGCTACTCATGCTTGCAAGGAAGCCATTTGGCTTAAGAGATATTGTGTTCAAGTATTGGTGTTGGTGCATGACAGTTTACTATTTGTTGTGACAGTCAGAGTGTGATGTTGCAGATGCATTAATGAAACCAGTGGGCACAGAGAAGTTTAGATGGTGTTAGGAGACTATGGGATTTTTGGCCTATAGCAATTCAATCATGTTAGTTCTATTGGCTCTTACAAGGTGTTTGACAAGTGGGAGAATGTTGGGAATTAAGGTGTCTCAACCTTGTAAATTCCTTGCATTTATTATTGTAATGTAATTTATTTACTTAGCCTATGTTGTAATTTTGTTGCACATCCTATTTTGTCATCTAGTGTGAAGTGGCATGATGAGTTGTCACTCCACTTGTAAGGTAATTAGGATGGTCAACTCACTCCATGTGGAGATAGGTGTCCCTTTTGTGTGGTAGAGGTTTTCTGCCATGTGTCAGCATCTTGACTAGTGTGTAAGTAAATCCTGACCAAGACAATTATGACAGATATGACAGAATCTATGACCTGTAAGAGTCAGAAATAGAAGGTTCTATGACAGGTGAAGACATGTGTCACAAGGCATCTTGGAAGAAGGCACCTTTGGACACCCCAAGGAGGGTTTTGTCATGTTGTAAGAAAATATGCTATTTATAGCTTGTTTATGACAGATTCTCTTACAGCTGTAAGTTATGACAGCTATGACAGATTCTATGATAGTCGGTTGGTGCGTAAGAGCATCTGCCATTGCCCAAATTGGAAATAGGCAACCATATTGGGATGGGGTGATATGAAAAGTGTCATGACCATGCTACCATGTTGGACAAGTGTCTCTAAGCATGGGTTTTGGGCTATGAGGCCAAGTTGGATGCCCATTCCAAGATATGTTCAATTTTGCCTTGAAATTTTTAGTATAAATAGGTTCTTGGAGAGGAGATGTAAGAGTTCATTAACAGGTGTTGTTATGCTTCCAGTTTGTCTCTAGATATGAGTGTCAAAGACTCCTAAGAGCTTGCATTGCAAGTGTATTGTAAACCATTATAGTTTTGATAATACATTGTCCAAGTTTTGGAGTGGGGTTTTTTACCCGATAAGGGTTTTCCCCATGTATATCTTGTGTCTCTCTTCTTATGTCTTACATTATTATGTTGTTTGCTATTGCAATATCTGTGTTGTTGTGTTAAACATTCTATAATTGTAAAGGTTAAAATGAATTTGCACTCTCCTCCCCTCATTAGATTAGTGTAGGAAGCAATTTCTGCATACCTTGCTTCCTTTCAGTTCACTGGTTCACATAAGCTCCCATCATTTTTTTTTCCAATTCATAGCCAACTATGATGACAAGCAAGCATCCCATACTACTTGTTATCAACACTAGCTAAGGACTAGGGTAATAACGTACACATCCACAACTAATTGTGATGACAAGAAAGCATCCCATACTACTTGTTTCCATCACTAGTTAAGGAATAAGTATAACCACATACATCACATGTGGCTATTAAGAAGATTTCCACATCCTAACTAAACCATCAATTCGGTGGATCCTAACATCTATCGCCTCCATGACACTAGTGAAAGTAGATCCATCCTGGTATGGGATAGCTCCTGGCATCTATCACTCGTATGATACTGGTGAAATCCATCTAACCCTAAGATACAATGGATAGCACCTAGTATCTGTCACCTCCATAGTATGGTGACAACCAGCTAAACTGCACCTATATCATAAACTATCCCAAGTTAGACTTGTAGATCTCAAGCCTAACTCCACTTTCTTATTCATCTACCATGTGGATGCTTCACCTACCAGCTGGAATGCTCCCCACATAGCTTTAGTGGTCTCATTATAGTTTCAAATATTTTTAAAATTTCTGTAAGTCATGCCTCTGTGACATCTCTGCTTACAAATCCATCAAATTTAGGAGGCATGACCTTCTTCATGTCTCGGGATAGTTCCAAAGCCATATGGCTCCTTCTATCTATTTCTTGTCTAGCCTCAGAGTTATTCTCTCTGTGCTCATTGTGGGTGGTGTCATTATGATGTTCCTCATCATCACTCCCATCATAGGCATCTTGCCAGGGTCCATGCTGACCCCTGACCTCCTGCTTGAGAGTTCCAATTCTCTCTCTCATCTCTTGGAGCATAGCAAGGATCTATTCAAATTTAGATTTGGAGTGCCTTGAAGGTTGCCCTTCATCCTGGCTTTCTCCCATCCTGGTTCTTGTCTGAACCTTTACTGCAATCTACTTATTCCTGAAGTTTGCAGATTACTCATGGATTAGTTTCCCATACCATTGAATCCATTCATAACATGAATCTATTCTCTTTCATGTAATCTTTAACAAGAAAGGAAAGATTGTTAATTTTTTTTTCAAATGCATTATAATTTTCATCAGATTACATATAATCCATCAAAATTACAAAACTTTGTATACACCTTGCTATTGTAAGTCATTTTCAAGTTGGGATAGCTTCCCATATTCATTTCTCAACTTTGAGATTTATCAATTTAGTTTTAGGAGGTGGATGTACAAACAGGTACTTGTCGACAACCTCCCTAGTTACCTCATAACCCCTAGGATTGTTTTCCATAGCTGGTGCTTTTAGGTGCAGAGGGTTCTGGTGATGCATCATTAGAGTTAGGAGCAACAATCCTAATTGTTTTCCTCAACTCTTGCTTGATGCATTTAATGGCATCAATGAAGGTGTCCTCTTTAGTTAACCATGCTCCTACCAAGCAACTAGTCTATTCAAGTCTTTCCCTTCTTGAGGCTTGCTCCCTCAAGACCTTAAGGTAACATCCATTTTCCATCACCTTCTTTCTAGGTCTTGTTCTTATTCTTACCATTCTGGCATAAGAACATCCAAGCATTAACAACCATTAATGTTGGATAAAGAAAATCATTATGTACTGAGCTCATAGATCCATGTATTGAACCTGGTAGCTCTGATACCATATGTAACATCACTATCCTTAATGCACAAGATCTAACATAAATATTCATCTTAATCAAGATATTAGTTAGCAATATGATTAAGCAAATAAAAACTTAACCATAATGATTCATTATCATTTCATCAACTAAGCATGTTATTCTAAATAGAACATAACAAAGCTTACAATTACAATAATCATTTGCATATCCAAGTGAATAACTTTCACTATGTATGTACAAGTTATGCTCAAGGAATCATATAACAAACTATACATTACAGTTGATCATCAAGTCATAAAATGGAAAGCACTGTATCTAGAACTTTTGACATCTATCTTCATGCTTGGGAAGGAGAGCATCATCCTGGTGCTTTTCCACCAACCATAGACTAGTGATCCCCTACACACCTTCCTACCTGGAAGTGGCTCGACCCTTCACAAAAAGGTTAGATATTAGGGACACTTGGGTTAGCCATATGAGTATCTGGTGTTGTGTCCTTCCTAATGTCTCACGATCACACAACTATAGATCCACTCTAACTATGTACGACACTACTAAAGACACTAGGGCATCTAGAGAACTATGGACTGGCAATGCATGCAGAGATGGATGCATTAGTTTGGCCAAAGATTTACATACATATATGTTTTACAATGAATGTAGTCGTATGTCCACCACTCTTACTCAACTTAGAAGTTGTCTCATCCTATAGTAGGCTTAGTTTGACCTTTCACTCTAGGTCTAGTAAAATGTGAATTCAGTTTGATTCATAGTCCATTACCAGGATAATCAACTCCTATCTTAGGAGTTTATCAAATATAATAGGTTGCTTTTGAAACAAGGAACCTATGACTCCTCGTCGTCCTATTCCATTTTCCAAAATGTCAAAACAAGTTTTCCAACTTTTGACCTTCCTAGGTTCATAGTTTCATGTTGACCTTTCACAAGGTTTACATTCAAATTCATTACATTTAAGACTTATATCATAATAGTCTAATATGACAGTCTCACTAGAAAGACTCTATCACAAGCATCCTCCTAGGTTTTCATATCTTATACTTCATTTGTGAAGTATGGTCATTCATAAAGAGATGGCTTCCATTTCTGTTGAAAAATGAGAGTTTCATACTAACCATAATATTCATTCTCATAAGCATATAATTATCTAGGACACATAGTTCCTCCAATAAAATCGAAAGGCACTTAATGCCACCTATAAGGCAATACAACTTACCTCTTATCCAATTTCTCCTTCTTCAACAAGGAGTCAACATATCTTTTAATTACATAAGATGCATCATAGTTTTCATAATAACTATCATTAATAGTCAAGCTCTGTTATAGGGAATCTGTGATTCCATGTCACCTTATTCCACTTTCTAATCATAACAAAAGTTAAACCATATTCACCATCCTAGGTCTTCCATGGTTCACAGATTCAACTTAATCTATCACATAGCTTAGAATCATGTTTTTGATATTCTAGGCATACCTTGCCTTAACTAATAGAATGGTTTCATAATGATTGATATCTCTAGTTACCCTTATAAGCTTAGGTGATAAACACTATCCCCATTTAATAAAATAAAGGGTAGTTATTATTAGTAGAACAAATTCATTTCTAATGACTTGGCTAGCATGCAAGCTGCCTTATAATATAACTATGATATTTAATGATCATACCACCCTCTTAGTGGAAGGTAACAAGTATAGACATAGGTAGTCTAAATACCCTTATTAAACCACATTTGGTCTTTATACAAATGAGACCATCATTTAGTCGAGTGCTATAGGCACAGTCTTGCTTAAGGTCATAACGGCCATCTACGTAGAGATCCTTAATCAACGTATACACGTAGAAGATAATGCAAGGGCTCAGCCATGGTGGTCTTGAGCCTCAATGCAGTATATGTTTCAAGTGTTTAGCACAGCCTTCGTGGTCACAATTTTAAATATTACCGTGTGTATATTGCCAAATGGCTCATCTGTAATAGCCGTAGGGTTTAAGCACAGTTAAGAATGTATATAATAATACGCTCAGGCACTCTAGCCTTGAGCTGTATCATAACCAAGAAAGTCACATAATGACACTCGGCCTTCATGGCCGCAAACAATTGAAGCTATAAAGATTATAGTTTAATGTCTCTCAGTCTCCGTGGCTTTGAATAGTAATATTAATTTCAATAAAGAATGAAGAGTAATGTTGTTCGGCCTATATGGCATCTAGTTGCAATAAAGATTATATTGAATGGTCACTCGGCCTCCACGGCCTTGAGAAATACCTCAAGATGAAATGTTAATAAAGATTTGGCTTAGTCGTGGGCTTTAAGCACAATACAGTCAGGGTTATATAAACAATACTGCTCGGCCTTGGCCTTGAGTACAACACAGTAAAGTAAAAATGGCTCGGCCTTGGCTACGAGCACAATATAGTCAAGAATATGTAAAATAAACATGCCTCAGCCTTGGCCTTGAGCCTCAACAATGATAATGCATTTAAAGAATAAGCTTGGCTGTAAGGCCTCGGGCTATTTCTAGTGCCATATAATGAAGGTTAAATACCATGGCAACAGTCATTACAAAATGGACTCTATAAGTCTTGCAAGTATAGGAGCTCCACATAAGAGTAATCCAATTATCCTCAAAGCATACAACAAAGCATTCATTACCTGATTGAAGTTGCTCACAACCAAAGGATACTCAATTCATCTCCACTATCGTTTCCTAGGAGTCCTTGCAATACAGAGCAAAGCTCTCTTTTCTTTCTGTCGAATCCTAAAACAAGATTTTTCTTAAACTCTTCCCAACAAAAAACATAGTCTCTCTCGAAGACTCCAAGGCTATGGCCTTATCCAACATACATGCCTATAAACATGGGGAACTACCACCCTTAACTAAGGTGGTGAGAGTGGTTTCTCCACTCAACCAACTACCTCAAAAAGGTTTGTGAAAGCAAGACACCTATCAAGCTATGGTAAGCTCAAATCTCCCATAATATATAATGCCTTCAACAACAAAAATAATAATAAACATAATAACATAGCTTGACAATAAATATCAATTTTATAATATTATTATGCAGAACCATAGGATGTGAATACTTATATTATCCAAAATTGTTGTTATTTGATGACACCTCCTTCATGGAGATAGATTTACCAAGAGATTTAGGGATCAAGCACCACTCTCCCTTCTTCACTATGGATAGAGAACAAGACTAACTCTCGACTTGATTTGATGTTCCAAAAATGTCGTTAGTTGAGAGTCAAAGCAACATTGTTGAAATGATTGAATCAACAAGTCGCGTCAAAGGAAAAACAACTAGTCAAGGCAAATTGTAACTTATGCCAACTTACATAGTTTGAAAAGACAAAATGTCTAACACTCAGATGGCTATTGACCCCATTTCCCAACATCTAACTCTTCTTCCAGGATGATACTCTTCTTCCCTCTTCGAAGGACGTTACATTTTCCTATTCACACTCAGGACCACAAAACCATGATCATTGCATCATTATTGAATATTCCTTAATATAAATCATTTAATGTTCAAAACCAATTAACATCAGTCACTAACTTCATAATCAAAGATCAAATCAGATATTTTTGCAATATCAAATTAGTTAACTATGATAAATCCTCCTGATTATCATGTAAACATAAGATTAAGCTAATCACAGGTTGGGGATGTAACAAAAAAATTTACTCACGACAACTAAAAATGATTAAATTCTAGTCATTTTTTGTAACATAGCTATAAATGACTAATTTGATGGCAGGTAAAAAACATAGCTATAAATGACTTAATAAATGGCTAAATAATTAGTTACACAAATAAAAATTAGAGAGGGAAATTAAAAAAATATTTCGAATTGGAAAGAGGGAAATTTAGAGAGGGAAATTTTTTCCATGAAAAATAATTCAAACAAAAGAAACCTGACCACCTCTATGCTTAGGACATTGTTCATGCATTGGACGCACTGTATAGGGGTTGAATTCATGCTCAAAAGTAGGTAAGGCTCATTGATGTCCCTCTTTTTGCATTGATGAATTGGAACACAATCACTTGAAGATGTTAATATTATTGTATTTTGTTAAATTCTATATTGGGTAGACCTATTTCAGGTGGATTTCTCAGAAGTGATAGAAGAGTTTCTGGAGAAGGGCATGGCCAGATGCATTGCATTCAATCGTCAAGGAACCTTACTAGCAGGTCTAGTATTCATGCATTTTTTAAACTATATTTTTTTGTTGTGTTTGGTACTTTGTTTTAGTTATGCCCATTTTCCAGATGCTATAAATACAAACACTAAAATCTAATTCAATCTATTGACTATTAATACTCAAATAATACCCCAATCTTATTAGGGATACACAAAGTTCAAATCTCAGTTGTGAAGGATTAGGGTTTCACCTAATTGTAGAAGAACTGCCTCAACCTTGCAAACTTTTTAAAAAGAAAATATCAAATAATCTTATATTGCTTAATACCCATTTCAGTTTCTGCCAGTCCTATCGCAGTTTGGTCCCTTGAATAGTCATTATTGTGTTGAAGCATTGGTTATTAATACTAGTGTTGGTGTGTTTTGAAGAGTATTCAATATGCTTCATTGTTAAAATGAGGTTTGATTTTTCTTAATTGGGGTCATCTTAGGTGGTTCAACTTGGCTTAAAATGCCCAAGTGATGAGCTTGTAGATCAATCTAGGGTTCATAGCTTTTTTTTGTGATATGGAGTCACCCTTTCAGATGTTTCTCTCCCTAATGATCATCTAACTAAAATGTCCTTTTAGCATGATGATTTTCCTCTCATGGGAAAATTCATGGGAAGAAGACTAGATGACGTAAAACTCTATGGATGGCTATGAAATCTACGAGGCTAGATACAAAGTTAAATTCTTCCTTTTAAGGATTTCTTTCTTCTTCAAGTCTACCAAGGATAGAGAGTTTTCTCAAACAAGGGTCATGATATTTTTGGCAAATCTGGGTTGTTTTTATGTCCTCTGGCAACCATTTTTAGACCTAGATCATCTCTTTTTCAAAGGTTCCCTTTTGGATCCCACTTCTACAACCTCGCTCTGGTTTGTAAAGTAGTGAAGATAGTTCAATTGCTTGCAAAGATCTATACGTCTAGACCAATGCTAGTCACAAGTTACATAGTGCACCATAACAATTGCCTTACACCCGATGCAGTTGTTAGTAGCTAGATAGCACAACCAATTTTAATCATCAATGTCAACACTATAAAATCATATGCTTCTATGCACCATGCAAATGATACTCATGCTTCCTAGTGCTCGAAAGCACTCATTGCCACATGTTTACTTGCATTTAGCACATCTAAAAAACTAAACAGTAAATAAAGGACACTAGATAGCAAGGTTTCCCTTCAAATTTAACTCCAAAACCCAACATACAATTCAACAAAATTACCTCTCAAATTTTGGCTCTATTATCCAATTAATTTCCCTCAAAATTATCAAGCCTAACAATTCAGCAATATGACCTCTCAAATTTCAACTCTAAAATCTATCAATTTACTATGCAAGATAACAATTCTTTGGGTTCTCAAGTCTTTATCTTTCTACTTCCTTTCATTCAAAATCATATGGTCATTAGCTTCTCAGGTCTTTATCTTTCTACTTCATCACATACTTGCATTATCATGTCATAAGATCTCTAACACAATACCATGAAATCCTCAATGCATCTCGTATAAACCCAAATAGTTAAAAAAAACAACAAAGTAAGAAACATACTCAACAAAAGTGATGACAAATTGGAACATTATCTTCTCATTTTTTTGTATAGTTGAGAACATTCCAAATTTTTTCAAATGTCAAATTCTTTTATACATCAAATGACTCCTCCAAATTATTACTTTTTTAAAAAATAGAAAGTTCATAGTTTATAATACTAAGAAATCATCAATCTTTTTGCCATTTCTATGATCTAAAAGCAAATAACAAGCACTCAAGAAAGAATCAAAAATAACAAAGTCAATTAATATGACAGCCTCAAATAAGCCTTAAACAATATAAGGAAACAAGGATTACAACCTAGTTTGAAGTCTTTCCCAAAATTTTGAATCAAGAGTAAACCACTAATGATAAGAAACAATAATAGGAAACATGGTTTACAACCTGATCCCCATAAATTGTTGACACAAAGCAACCAAAAGAAAAAAGAAACTAAAAGATGATATTTTTAAATAATCAGAGCTCTATAATTGTTTAATTATGATTAAGTACGTGTACATGCTAAGCCTTCTCTATACGACGCACAGTACTGGCATGCCCAATGTGTTGATGATTACCACCACCATGAGGATGCTCAACAAGATTCATTGCCACACCATGAACCTTGGGCCAATAGTTTCTTTTGACGCTATATTTGTGATATGCATTGCCAGCTTTGAGCATTAGCTTTTCTGTCCTTCCACCACTAGTAACCTGACCAATCATGGCTCTACAACTACTTGGCACAATCTTCTTAGCTCCAGATGGAAGCTTTACCCTGTAAATTGAAACCAATTTCCAAGACTCGTCACACAATGCTATTAAAAATCTACAAAATCAAAAATTACGCAAATTTGAACATTAAGAGAGAACTTAGATAATTGTTCCAAAATTATTTCCACTACCTTTGGAATAATTTCATTTATCAGCACATTGTAACTTTGGAAAAAAAATTAAGCATAGAAATATGCCATAAGTCTCCACAAGTTGTACACCTAGGATTCAAAATAGTTTGAAAATAATTTGGAAAAGGCCACCATCCATAGGACATCACAATAGATGCATCACATGTTTGTTGCTAGCCAAAAAGCAAGATGAGAAACAAAAATGATAATGAGTCAAGGGGAACATCAAGAAGCAGTACATTCAAATTAAATTTCAAGCAGTTGCTAAACGAGCACAACCCACTTTGATTTGTCAGAAGTTCATAATATTAGAACAGGTACATTTTTATGTCTGTAAAGGTGACAACAATCCAACAATGGATCAAACGTTTCAAATTGAAATACAATAGAAATGCATTGCAAATGACATCAATCAAATTTGAAATTACTCAGCTCATAAAAGAATAGTGGAGAAAAGGTAGAAAAAGTGTTCTTTGATTCGATCGGGCCAATTAGAAATATTGTCTTAAAAAATCAACTATATCACCATGTCTTTGGCAACTTTATTACCAATACCTTGGCCAACATTATTACACAAATGCAGAGCATTATGGGAAAAAATAAAAACTGATTTGAGGCTTCACTAAGATAGCTTGACAAAGAGAAATGATATATCTTACTAAGACAGGCATATGACCCCGGAGATGAAATAATACCAAAAGCTAAAATAGATCATACATCTAGACACAATCCACAAAATGATATTAATGGTGATATCATCTAGGATACCAATAGGCATTGAAAAAATGAGATTAGCAATGATTGTCTGCTGTTTTGACTTATTTTAACAAATGTGTTTCCAATGTGAAGTGCCAACCAAGGATTTTATTACCATTCTATTGACTGTCATTTTCTAAGTCATGACTATCAATTTTGAACCAAATGAGGCCTTCCAATGCTTTGGCTTTGGGGGCTCATGATTTTATCAATTGCTTGTGATGAAGTTGTCTATCGTGTTTGCTTTTATGACTCAGAGGAACACACAGAATCAACAATAGAAACAAGATATGATGGCAACTATTGGAGCTAATGGGCCATAGATGCAAAATTAAAGTGAATTTCTAAGCATGGTTAATGATCTTTTATTTTGTTGCTTCTAATTATATTTGTTCAGCTATCAAGGGGGTGTAAGTCATGGCATAGCTCTGTATCTCTTTATTGCCTTAAGATAGATCCTCACATGATTCTTATCTTGGTAGCAGGGGTATCCCAACACCAAAAATTATTTGGCCAATAGGCCATTCTATATGTGCACACATCTTGTAATTGCCAAACTGTCAAAAATTTGGTAGTCCCATAATTTTTTTTCATCCTCCAAAATTTTTAAAAAAATTTGTCATCCATATAAAATAAGTGTTAAAAAAACATGATAAAAAAATTGGTCATCCATATAAGTGCTAGGAAATAACATTTGTAGCAGACAAAAAAATGAAACGTCGTCCCTTGAATTTCCTGACTTCTGTGATTCCTCCTACGCGTTTGTAGATCTATTTACATAAAAAGAATAGAATTGGGCGATCAAAACTCGATTTTGAAACTTTAGAATTAGAAGTGGTTTGGGCCATTGATTCTATGGTTGGGTCTGTCTTTTCTAGGGCCATAAAAAGACTCATATTGTTTCAATAGCTGATGCCCAGGGTTTGTTCATGACCTTTAATATTTCAAGCCGCTGGTGCCGATAATATGCAACTGATTAGACTTTTCTTGAGGCATCATAATTGAGTAATATTAGTTTGTTAATATTGTTTCTTTTGCAACTGGTTGCATTATGGGCAAGACTGGTATACAGTGCTTTCAACGATGGCAAAAGTTTTTGAACCCTAATCTTGTGAAGGGCTACTGGACTAAAGAGGTTTGATCATTATAACTCATAAAAATAAATAGGTCTATACTGGGTTAGTTTTGTTTTAGTTCTTGTTTATTGAATGAATTTTGTGTTCCCCTACTTTTAGGAGGATGAGAAGATAACGGAGCTGGTAGATATGTTTGGGACAAAGAAGTGGGCAGCCATTTCCCATTCAATCCCTAGTCGAATTGGCAAACAGTGCCGTGAAAGGTAAACAAAATTAAATTCACAAGGTTTGTAGAAATCAATAAAGAACTAAAGAAATTTCACATGATTTTCTTGTGCCTATTTTTTTGGATTCTGGATGAAATCTTCAAGTGGTATAATCATCTGGATCCCAATTTTGTTTATTTGTTTTTTTTCCTAAATTCATGTTTCAAGACCTGTTCATATTTTTAGAATATAAGATTTCTTGGAATTTTAATGCAGTTTCATATACCCATTAACCATTTTCTTTTCTACAACAATGGACATGTATATATAGATCAAAGAATGTTGTAAAGAACCATTGGAATGCTTCCTTGAAGATAAAGGCTACAAGAAAATCAAGAGAGGAAGAGGAAGATGAGAGTGTATGTTTATCAAAGGAGCTCCCTGAGATGAGCTCTAGCTCACATTGTTAACAGTCAGACTTTGAGTTGACTTGATCATGGTGGTGAGTACACTAAACCCTTAACATTGATATTGTTATTGAATTCATTTTAAACCCCATTATGTTTTTCTATTTGATAAATTACATATCTATAATAATACCTTTCTTACATAAACCCAAAACCCATAATATTGTTCTTGAACCCTAAAAATTTTCTTGATAACACATAAACCCTTGTCTTGATCTTGCCTAAATCCTTTCCTTGTTTGGTGATAGAGGTGTCACAAACACCCAAATTGCTAGAAATCATGCCTTGATATACCCCTGGATCTATGTGAAAAAGCCACACAAATATTGTCCTGGAATTGTCGCTCTATAGTATGATGTTTTTATTTGTCTCTAGCTCCTATTTTGAGGTTTGAAAGCTATGTTAGGGTTTCTAAGTTTGAATTTGTGATATTTACAGGGAATTTTGTTTTGTTGTTTTGCTAAACACTAATTTGCTAAAGATGGTAGGCCTTCTAATTTAAAATTTGCTTTGTTGATTCATATTGCCAAATCTGATTTCATGATTTTTGTGTGCATCAGTGAAATTCAGAAGTATTAGAAGAGCACTGAACTCTTGATCTAGAAACTGCCTTTTCAGAGACTGGTTTGAGAAATTGCATAGGATTTTAAGGTATGCCCTTTTACTTACTACTTTTACTTATAATTCCAAATTCTAGCTAGATTTGCGGTTTGTTATCTCACATATTCGTTCCTTAGAAATTAGGTTGCTCTTAGGTCCATTAAAGTAAGTAGTGTTAGTGCTATGATCAACTGTGCCTCCTATGCTCCTTCACATTGCCTGTTGAAGTAAAATTTTAAAAACATCTAATTCGTCAAAGGAAATTTTGTTTTAATGCAGAAAGTATGCATAATTTAGTTTCAAAGTCTAAGTTGGTGTTTTGTTTCAAATTCTCAACAATATTGGTGTGAACTTCTGGTCTACAAGGATTTAATGCTTGGCACTTACCTTCATTTCAGAGGTCCTTGACAATCTATCTGCCTTACAAGGTGACTGCCCCCGTTTTATGGGCTGACTGATTTTATTTTATCTACCTTCTCTTTCTCATCTTGATGCTATCTATAGACTGTTTATACTCCTTTCCATGGTGTGGTGCCCACTCTGTTGTCATCATCAACATGTTGTTATCAGGCTGAATTTCACTGTTTCAAGTGTTTCTTTTGCTTCAGTTGTCTGGGGCCATGTTAAGGCAGGTTATAGGGATTGGTGTGCTTTCGGTACTGGAATTTGTGTCCCCATATGCTACAGCTGTCACTACAGGAGGAGTAACTGGATTCAATAGGTTACCTGCTGGATGGTCTATGCCAGATTTTATGCTGCAGGGCCACTGGTGAATGTCTGTGTTATGGTGACTGGGTGTTTGCTTGGTCATGCTTCAAGGGGAGTAAGAAGAATATGAAGGTGGATTGTCAAATCCAGCAAATCAAACAGCAACTGAAATAGTTGTTGAGCAAGAAGAGTTTTTGTGCAGCACAGGGATTGAGGCCTCTTTTGCAGGTCCAAAATGTCAGGGCACTTCATACTTTTGAACACATTTCTTTTGCATTGTACAGTTGGAACGCTTTTTAGTTGAATTGCTTAAAGACAGGGTTGTTAACTATTCCAGCTTTGCTTTGGCCCCGTGCTTTTTGCATTGGTGTAATTTTGTTTTCTTCTTGTCTGGTTCAGTGCTTCACTTTCATTTTGGTTGTTATTTCTAGCGTTCCCAGCCATGTTTGTACCTTCCAGCTTTTATATGGCTGGTGTTCAAATTGCAGCGATTGTTTGTATTTTTGAACTATTTTAGCTGCCCCCTGTCACGTTGTCACAACTTGATGTTTGAGAAGGTTTGGTTCTGCTTCAGGCTGCTGCTTCTATGTATTTTTGTCTTCAGTTTCTCTTCAGAGCACTATTTTTTACTTTGTAAATATGTATTTTTTTCAATACCAAAAAAAGGTATGCATAATTCCTATTATTTCTCCAACAGGATTTCTTGGCAGTCTTTCTCCTGGGGATGGGAGCGCTTGGAATCAAATCGCTAATGCATTGGTGAACAAGTGTTTTGCATTCTGACAATGGTGATCATCAACAGTAATTTGAGAAGACTTGTCTTTTTATCTTCCTAGTAACCCACATCGATAATTGTTTCCCCACTAAGAACATGTAAACTTAGAGAGTTGCGTGATAGTGGTTGCTAATCATCATATAGAAAAGTGACATTACATGAAAGGAGTGGTGTGTTGTGAGTCTGCCAGACAAAAACAGTTCTCCCGCAGATTGTGTGAAAAAAATTGGTGATAAAATAAGCTTTTCCCAAATGGTTATTCCTCATATGTTTTTTCAATATTGTTACGTAAATAAATTGGGATTTGAACCTCTAACCTATATTCATTACATGTCAATCAATGTCAATCAATTTTGTTGCATGCAGAGTAGTATTATTTAAATAGTAGTTCATATTTATTTAAACATAAATAATATTTTAATTTTTTTAACTGATCATACATGAAGATACATGTGTATTTGATGGTCACGAGTACATTCTATATGGAAAAGAGCTTCTATTATATTTATAACAGAATTATTATTATAACTAATCTACTATTAATTAAGGTATTTATTATCACCTTCATGCAGTAAAAAGAGTGGTATTAGGAGTGTTTGCCCACTAATTCTTGATGCATAGGGGAGAGGACCTAGTAGTGGTGCACCCTAACTTCATGCCTCTCAAAATCATAAGTGGCAATTTCGAATCACTCCAAAATTTTTACAGTAGCTTACTTGGCAATGCCCCTACTTATAACTAAGGTTTTAGGGCCACATCATCAAATATGATGCCACATCAGCATGCTTTTTGTTGAGGTGTCAAAGAGTTCCCCTCAAAAAAGGGTGGACCAATAGGTGTGCATTAAGACCTCCTTTGATGGTGCGCTGATTTGGCATCACATGATTGATTGCTTTTTAAATCTAAAGGGCACATTTCATTCAATTATTAATACTTATAGTAACACTAACAACCTTAAAGTCACAACTACTAGTACTAAACTTCAAAAAATATTGGGCCTTAAATGCACATATACTATCTCAACCATTGGAACGAGTTAAAAATATTAAATAAGTAGTAGCTAACTAATCATGGGAGTGTGAGGATAATTCCCATGTAACTTGTAAGTGAACATTAAAGTGTTTTCCTTAATGAAAAAGCACATTCTTGATCATGTAGCAATCTTGGCACGATAAGGGAGGGGTGGATCCTCAAGTTAAGGCAGAAGCTTCTCACTCTTGAAAATCATCTTTTACCCTATGTCCACATGCGGTTGTTTAATTTATTTTTCTACCTAAATTTAAGTAGTTGGAGTGGCCCCATGGAAATTTACAATTATGGAAAAAGGATAATAATGAATCATTGTTAAGGAATCACCTTCCATAATGAACTTTTCCATATTTTGAGCAGAGTCACCATTCTTGCCACTAAATCTTCTTATTTAGTTTAATTTTTTGTTCTAATCCTCAAAAATAAAGATTTTCTTAAGGAATTCTTGCCACTAAATCTTCTTATTTAGTTTAATTTTTTGTTTTAATCCTTAAAAATAAAGATTTTCTTAAGGACAAGACTTGTGAATGGTGGAGAGCAAAATCTTTTCTAGCATTTCTTGGGTGGTCATTTGTGAATAGACTCACGTCGATACAATTCACTTCTTTCTACAATTGTAGTTGTGCCTTTCACTTCTTGTTGTAATCGTAGTTGTCCCTTTCGATGTAATTATAATTCTATGTTTGTGCCAATGCATTTTGTCCAAATCATATCTTATTTAGTTTAATTGTTTGTTTTAATCCCTAAAAATAAAGATCCTCTTAAGGACAAAAGTTGTGAATGGTTCTTGGGTGGTCATTTGTGAATAGACTCACGTCATTACAATTCATTTTTTCTACAAATGTAGTTGTGCCTTTCAATGTAATTATAATCCTATGTTTGCGTCAATGCATTTAGTCCAACTCATATGTTTAGGTTGGTTATTTTATTGATTGCTTATTTGTTGTTTATAGGTAGATGTTTATGTGAGGAGTGTGTTATTTCTCCTCATAATGATGTGGATTGTTGGAATTAGACCGAACAATTGAGAGGGGGGGGGGGGGGTGAATCAGTTGTCACACAAAATAAACTTTTTCCTGCTTTTAACCTTCTTTATTAACTTACTATCAGATTAATGATATAAACATTAAAGCATAGATCAACAACATATGAGCAGAAACATAATCAACACACTTGACACCAAGATTTTGATGTGGAAACCCAGTTAAGGGAAAAAACATGGTGAGGGTTAACCCACAAAGATTTGTACCATGTTAAAAGTACTTTAGAAAAATAGAAGGCACATGCCTTTGGGCTCACTGCTCAAAAACGAGGCTCACTGCCTACAGAATTTATTTAGAATATAAAGAATTAACTGAGAAATAGCATCTACATCATGCCTGGTTCAGTTTCAATGAATGCTCACAAAACTTCTACTTTGCCCCAAATTCTCCTTCACTAACTTTTCACTCTACATTGCTCTCACTCCTTTTCTTCTCTACTATGCTTCTAATCCTTTATTCGGATTTAATCTATTTTGCTCAAGGATGATTTTCAAAAAATCTTCAACAAGTATTTATACACTTCATCAACCTTGGAATGATCAACAAGGTTGGCCAAACTTAACGCAGATCTTTACACTGTCGGCCAAACATAGATGAGACTTGAATCTTCCTCTACTAACATGCCATGCTTCATAAAATGATCTTTAGATCATATGCAACATGCTAGGAACATTTGGTCGGCCAATACTGGGAAGAACATCAACTTCAAAGAGGAAATCTTCAATAACAAACTCAAACTCCAATGCGGACCTCCAAGATAGTAGCCACATGATCCAGAGACCTACAAGCACATTGAACTCACCAATAACATCCACTTTAAACCAACTTACCAGAATCATTTTTATCTTCCTCCAGAACCTCAAGAACACTGTCTGCCATGACTGTCAAACTAGAAGGATGGCTTGCGGACCTCCAAACCACGAACCACTAGAGTTGATTATACACACTGACTTCCCAAACATGCCTTCAGATCTGCAGACTAAAATATTTCACTGTGAAGCAATCTAGACCAACATACTATCACTCTGTCTCTTCTAAATAATACACGATCCAGTTCTACTCAGATGGCCATAACTTCTTCAAATATTCATGCGAACTTCTCAAATCTTAACTAGAACAACCTCTGACAATCCTCTAAACAGTCGTAAGGTCTGCAAACATTGAGTCTTCATTAATTCTCTCAATATCCTCAACATTCTAGTCTCTTGAACAAGCAACAAAATAAGGCATAGTTGACACTAATGAGAACAAAAATATGTTGACATCAATGACAACACCTCTTAGGCACATATTTGCAACAATCTCCCCCTTTGTCATTTATGGCAACATATGTTGTGAAAAACTAATTCAACCATCATGACAAGAACCCTGACTTTTGCAACCACTTCCTTCATTGCTCCCCTTGTCATCAGTAATTAGTTTTCACATGTCTTCTCTCCCCCTTTGACATCAATAGCAAAGGGCACATATTTGCAATCTTTACTCCCCCTTTTTATTTTAGACTGATCTCCAACATTTGCATACTGACTACTCCTTAGAGTAGTATTTTCTCAACATCAATCCAGATCTCAAGATGACTGAGAATTCCATCGGACTGATGCACCTCAGTGCATCTTAGTTATGATTCAAAGGGGTAATAACCTCTAACTTCTCTCTGAGATACTCAAAGGTATCCTTGGGAAGAGGCTTAGTGAAGATATCTGCAATCTAATCTTTGGAAGACACAAACTCCAACTTGACTTCATTCTCATTTACCTTCTCTCTCAAGAAATGAAACTTGATATATATATGCTTTGTCTTTGAATGCAACACTAGATTCTTTGAGATGCTTATTGCACTCGAATTATCACAAAAGATTGTGACTGGCTCCTCAAACACAATTCTGACGTCCTTCAACATTTGCTTCATCCATAGAACTTGAGTACAATTATTTGATGCTGCTATATATTCTGCTTCTGTAGTAGACAGAGATATTGCCTCTTACTTTTTTCTTATCCAAGAGACCAATCTTCTTCCCAAGAAAAATGCACCACCACTAGTACTTTTTCTGTCATCCACATCTCCTGCCCAATTAACATCTGTATATGCATGAAGAGTGAAATCATTGTCCTTTAGATACCACAATCCATAATTAATTGTCCCCTTGACATATTTTAAAATTCTTTTGACTACCACAATGTGGGATTCTTTTGGATCAGCTTGAAATCTAGCAACAAGTCCAATGACATTCATGATGTCAGGTTTGGTCTGAGCCAGATAGAGCAATCCTCCAATCATTGATCTATACCTTTTCTGATTTGCCTTAGGGGAGTCATCATGTTTACTTAACTTGCATCCAGTTACCATAGGTGTACCTACTGGCTTTGAATCTTCCATTCCAAACTTCTTTAGCAATTCTTTCAAATACTTGGACTGGGATATAAAGATACCTTTAGCTGACTAAACAATTTGTAGACCTAGGAAGAAATTCATCTCTCCAAACATTGACATCTCAAATTCACTTTTCATCTGATTAGCAAATGCTTTACACATACATTCATTTCCACCAAAAATGATATCATCAACAAAGACCTCAATAATCAGGATGTCCTCATGATTAGTCTTGAAGTAAAGATTACTATCAGCAGTACCTTTGCTAAAACTTAACTTAAGCAAATATTTATCCAATCTTGCATACCAGGCTTTTCTCAGTCTACAAACCATATCTCCCTGATCAGACAACTAAAATCCTTCCGGTTGCTCAATGTAGACTTCTTCCTCCAAATCTCCATTTAGGAATACTGATTTGACATCCATCTAATACACATTAAAATCTTTGAAAGCCGCAAATGCAAGAAACGATCTAACTGCCTCTATTCTTGCCATCGGAGCAAAAGTTTCTTCAAAATCAATTCCTTGTACTTGAGAATAGCCTTTGCATACCAACCTTGCTTTGTTTCTTACAATTTCACCATCTTCATTTAGTTTATTTTGGAAGACCCATTTGGTTCCAATCACATTTTTGTCCTCAGGTCTAGGAACAAGATCCCAAGTGTGGTTCTTTTCAATTTGCATCAATTCTTCTTCCATTGCTTTTACCTAGTTTTCATCATTACAGGCTTCACTTACTGATTTAGGTTCAATCCTTGAAATCAAACAAATCTCTTTTTGATCTTCAGCAACTCTTCTCCTAGTTCGAACACCTTTATTTCTATCTCCTATGATTTGATCTTCAGGATGATTCATTCTTACATACCTGGGTGTTTTGGGAATTGCTTGAACTTTAATTTCTTGAGCTTGTTCCTCAACATATGTACAATTTTCTTGAGTTCTTGGAGTTTCTAGATCAATCTGAATCTGAGTCAGAGTTTGAACTAACCTTCCTTGACTTTGACTTCCATCTTGATCATCTGAATCATATCCACAGAACCTGGAATGTCCTTCCTTGCTCTCATCAACTCTAACATTAGCACTTTCAACAATCTTTTTCAACCTCTTGTTAAAGCACCAGTAAGCCTTATTTGAGCAGAGTACCCCAAAAATATTCCATCATCACTTCTTGTATCAAACTTGCCTAAATCCTCATCTCTTTTGATGTAGCATTTACTACCAAAAACTCTAAAATATGTCATAGTAGGAGGATGACCAAACCATAGTTCATAAGGGGTCTTACCAGAATTGTCTTTGATCTGCACCCGGTTAAGAGTGTAGACAACAGTACTTATAGCTTATCTCCAATAAACTTGAGGAATATTTGTTTCCATCATCATGGTTTTGGTAGCTTCTTGAATGGTACGGTTCTTTCTTTCCACAACTCCATTTTGTTGGGGAGTCCTAGGAGCAGATAACTATCTTTTTATGCCATGCTTTTCATAGAAAGCATCAAACTCACCGGAAGTAAATTCTCCACCTCTGTTGGATCTCAGACATTTCAATTTTTCACTAATCTCATTTTCCACCATCACTTTGAACACCTTAAATTTGCCAAGAGCTTTTGATTTTTCTTATAGGAAAGTTACCCACATCATCCTAGAGTAATCATCAACTAGCAACATGAAATATCTATCTCCTTGCACACTCCTAATTCTAGCAGGACCACAGAGATTAGTATGTACCAGTTCAAATCATCCATTTGAAGCTTGTTCCTTACTTTTGAATGAAATTTTGCTCTGTTTCCCCAATTGACATTCTCTACACATGCTATTAGGTTTCATAATTTTTGGAAGATCTCTTACAACTTGAGTGGTACTTATTTTGACAATGTTATCAAAATTCACATGACACATCCTCCTATTCCACAACTAAATTTGATCTATCTGAGCAATCAAAAAACTTTTGCCAAAACTACTTAAATAAAAAATGTTACCTCTAGTTTGAGTACCAGATGCATTTTTCAGTTCCGGAGCTCTCCAATATTCTGCATTTTCCATCCTTGAATTGAAGATCATAACCTTTGTCAACCAACTGTCCAACACTAAGAAGATTATGTTTTAGTCCTTCCACATATAGAACATCATTGGTACTATTCTTACCATCAAAAGAGATGGATCCTCTGCCATAGATTCTACCAGCTGAGTTATCTCCAAATTTCACAAGCCCTCCTTCATAATTTTCAAAATTCATAAACTTACTCTTGTCTCCATTCATATGATGAGAACATCCACTATCAATCACCCATTCATCTTTCTCAATAACCTGAGAAAACAAGGCACTTTCCATATTTACACAGCTAGCAGATTCAGTAGACATTGGATATTCTTCTTTGATGGCACTGAACACCCAATCATTTTCAGAGGAACCTCCATGATCAGATTCATCATCTGTGACTCCTTCTTCTCTAGCTTCTTGGACATAGTAACATTTGTTCTAATTTTTGTATCTGTTAGGGTTTGGTTTTGAAAACCTCTCTAGACATCTTAAGGCAAAATGACCAATCTTATTACAAGCAAAACATTTGAGTGGCAATTTTTCTTCATACTTACCAGATCCTCTTGGCAATCTTTTGGCAAGAAGAGCTTCAAGATCTGCAATTTCAATTTCAACATCTTCAAGATCCTTCCTTGTCTTCACGAATCTATTTGATCTTGCAGAAGAGCTTTCACCCGGATCATATCTTTGTTTTCCATATACATTGGCCTTAAATGCAAATTCAGACTTGGGAAGAGAATCACCAAACTCACTTAATTCAAAAGCTAAAATTTTGCCAAGCAGTTGATCTCTTGTAACTTCTGAGATAGTCCTGATCTCCTATATAGCAGCAACCTTATGTTTGTATGAATCACGTAAAGATCTGAGCACTTTGATACAATCTCCAATTCTTCCAAAGTTCCACCAGCACACTTGATACCACACACAAGTTCATTTACCCTTTGCATGTAGATTATGATGTTTTCATCTTCACTCATCCTCAAAGTTTCAAATTTTTCTCTCAGACTTTGCAGCTTGGCACATTTGACAATTTTATTGCCTTCATACAGATTCTCCAACTTTTTCCATATTTCATGAGTAGTTTTTAGACCAAAGACATTTGTCATTTCTGAATCAGTCAGGGCACACAACAAGGCTTGTTTAGTTCAAAGGTTATTTTCAACATCTTTGTTCGATCTGGAGTTGAACGACCTTTCTCCGGAGGTTTATACTCAACACTTGTTATCACCCAATAGGCATTGCCCATGCATTGCAAATGGCACTCCATGCGATTCTTCCAAACAGAATAATTTGTTCCATCAAATCTTAGACTATCTTTCTTGTAGGTCAACATCCTAGATCTCCTCAAGTGGTCAAGCTTTTATAAGAGGATCTAGCTCTGTTACCAATTGTTGGAATTAGACCTGACAACTGAGAGCAGGGGTGAATCAGTTGTCACACAAAATAAACTTTTTCTACTTTTAACCTTCTTTATTAACTTACTATCAGATTAATGATATAAACATTAAAGCATAGATCAACAACATATGGCCAAAAACATAATCAACACACTTGACACCAAGATATTAACGTGGAAACCCGGTTAAGGGAAAAACCACGGTGGGGGTTAACCCACAAAGATTTGTACCCTGTTAAAAGTATTTTAGAAAAATAGAAGGCACATGCCTTTAGGTGCACTTCCCAGAGCTCACTACTCAAAAGAGAGGCTCACTGCCTATAGAATTTATTTAGAACAGAAAGAATTAACTGATAAATAGCATCTACTTCATGCTTGGTTTAGTTTCAATGAATGCTCACAAAACTTCTACTTTGCCCCAAATTCTCCTTCACTAACTTTTCACTCTACACTGCTCTCGCTCCTTTTCTTCTCTGCTCTACTTTTGATCCTTTATTCAGATTTAATCTATTTTTCTCAAGGATGATTTTCAACAACTCTTCAACAAGTATTTATACACTTCATCAACCTTGGAATGATCAACAAGGTTGGCCAAACTTAACGCAGATCTTTACACTATTGGCCAAACATAGTTGAGACTTGAATCTTCCTCTACTAACACTCCACGCTTCATAAAAAGATCATTAGATCATCTGCAACACGATAGGAATGTCTGGTCAGCCAAGACTGGGAAGAACATCAACTTCAAAGAGGAAATCTTCAATAACAAGCTCAAACTCCAATGTGGACCTCCAACATAGTAGCCACACGATCCAAAGACCTCCATAAGCACATTGAACTCAGCAATAACATCCACTCTAAACCAAATTACCAGAATCATTTATATCTTCCTCTAAAACCTCAAGAACACTATCTACCATGACTGTCAAACTAGAAGGATGGCTTGCGGACCTCCAAACCATGAACCACTGGGAGTTGATGGTACACACTGACTTCCCAAACATGCCTTTAGATCCGCAGGCTATAATATTTCACTATGAATCAATCCGGACCAACTTACTGTCACTTTGTCTCTTTTGAATACTGCAAGATCCGGTTCTACTCAGATGGCCATAACTTCTTCAAATCTTCATGTGGACTTCTCAATTCTTAACTAGAACAACCTCTACACATCCATAAGGTCCGCGAACATTGAGTCTTCATTAATTTTCTCAATATCCTCAACATTCCAGTCTCCTGAATAGGGAACAAAATAAGGCATAGTTGACACTAATGACAACAAGAATATGTTGACATCAACATGACCACACCACTTAGGCACATATTTGCAACAATGGACGAGGATGTGAATTATTTTAAAGGGATTGGTCATTACTCCTTGCCTTAAATATAGACAATTATTGACAATAATTAGAACTACTTGAAAGGTTGAATGCAAACAATTTGTAATAGTAATTATGTCCATGTTCATAGTAGTTGTGTTATTCTCTACCTTGAGATCATTATTTTATCCATTTGGTAGGGTGTAGGATTATATAGATCAACTAAGAGGAGAATGGGAAAGTTAGTTCAATCATTTCACACAGTTTGTTCAGAAATGCACACTTCATATATATATATATATTATTATATAAGGTAAACACTAAGGATCAAACATACCAAAGTTCAAGCATGTAGTGAATGCCAAGTTAGTAAACTCTACACAGTGAATGTGAAAGTTCACACACACACACACACAATAAGAATATCAAATCTAAGTGAAAGATAAAATTCAAACACACTTCATATAAAGTGAATGCTAAAGTTAGTCCAAACACTCACTCACACACACACACACACAAAGTTAATGTTAAATTTCAAGCACACACTTCACACACACACAAAAGTAAAGATAATTCAACATGTCAATTTTCAATTCACACTAAGTGAATGTGAAATTTCAAACTTACCTTAGAAACACACAACTAGTAAATAGATCTAATATGTGAATGACAATGGTAGTTCACTCACATTTCACACAGAAAAATATGAATCCACAATTAACTCAAAAAAATTAAGGGGATGTCAAAGTTCAAACATATGCTTCACATAAGCAAAGTGGATGCCAATACACAAATAATAAGTGGCTCAAATCCAAGTGAATTTCAAATTTAGTTCACACACACACACACAAAGTGAATGCGAAATTTAGTTCATACACACAAACTAAATGCCAAAAGCACACTCAAATAATAAATGGATGCCAAGACACTAAACAAAGTGAACTCTAGAATTCAAATAAATAAGTGGATGCCAAAGTTCAAGCACACATACAAAGTGAATGCCAAAAGTTCAAACAATAAGTGCACACAAAGTAATGCCTAAAGTTCAAACACACTTCAAACAAACAAAAAGTGGATGCCAAATTGAAACACACTAAACAAACAAAAGTCAAAGACACCTCAAACAAATAATCAATGAATGTCAAAATTTAAGGATACACACACAAAGTAAATGTCAAAGCACACACACACACTTCATACAAACAATAAATGCAAAAAAAGTGAATTCAATTTTAAACATACAAAGTGAAACAAATATAAGTCAATGCCAAAGTTCAAACCCATACTTCACACAAATAATAAGTATATCAAATTAAAGTGAATGCCAAAGTTGCACTCCACACAAACAATAAATAGATTCCAAAATGAAACACACTAAATAAACATGTATAAAATACCACTTACAAATAGTATAACACTACTTATGACAAAGTTAATAGATTGCATTGTGGTTGAATGGGAGGCCATAGTTATCATGGTTTTTTTATGAATTAGTTCTCTAATGGTTCATTCACAATTTAGTTCATGTGGTTATTCATTTAATACCATTCCATTATTTTTATTTACCAAAAAAAAAAAAAATATTATAGTATTTATAGCCTTGTCCACCAACTACTACATGTAATGACTTTCTAATAAAAATATAAATATAAACTATTTAGCAATAGGCCTATAAATATGTGTGCCTATCCGCCATTTGATAGCACCTTTGGTGCTTTTATTAGTAAGTATTATTTGGAAAAATTGATTGTATGTCAATGTTTGGTTGTTGACTATATGGGCTATTTTTTTTGGCTATGCACTTTTTGTCTGGTTTTTTTTTTTTCTATTGTAGCCTTTTGTTGGCTACACTTTCTCTTTGTTTTTGGGTTTTTTTTATGTTTTTTCTCTTGCAAAGCTAATTATAGCTTCTTCATTATGTAATTTCATTTTAATATAAATGAAGTTACAAGTTTTTTTTGAAGCAAAAAAAAAGAAAAGAGACATTTTTTTAAATCATCCAAATTCCACATGGGGAAACCCTATGATAGTGGAAAGAATTATAACCAATAGTATATTAGGTATAATATTCTTAAAAACATTTAACACAAGAAGATTAAATGACTTTGTTGACCTATTCAATCACAAGTAAGATGAGCTAAGTACTCTCATGTAAACAAGACCTTTCTCGTGGATTTCAATTTGGCAATTTATTGTTGAACTTATCATATTTCTTGTTCTAGTTGCTAGATAATTTGGAGAGTATATTATAAAATACTTAAGAAATTAGTTATCTAAAAAATGATATTAGAGTAATTCTTTTGAATTATAATTCCTAGTGGAGAATAAAATTAATGAAAGATGATAATACATCATTCTTTTCCTAAGTGGTAGATAACAAATTTTATAATAGATTCAAAAATAACATTGACATTGGTGTCAATGCTAACACAATATTTTCACTGTGAAAATGCCCTTTATTTGGCCGATAGGCCATTCTATATGTGTACACATCTTGTTACTGCCAAAAAAATTTGGTAGTCCTAATAAAAAATAATTTTTTTGGTAGTCCTTCCCTAAAAATAGGCCCAAAATCTTTGTGGTTTTAATTATCATGACTGATTTTGGAAATACACACCCAAAAAAAAAAAAATTCTCTTGGTGGTTACTTTAGAATTCATGGTGTTTCATTTATTTCCTTTGTTGTTACATTTTCTATTTGCTTTTTCAAAATTATATATATAACCCCTCATTCTAGCTTCAACATCACATCTTTCAGCTTTGGCTTTGTTTCTTGGGTTTTGGTAAATTTTCTTGACTTTTCATCTGTGTATGAAATTTTTTTTAGGTTATTATATGTCTCCTTAATCTGTTATTTGCATGCAGAATACAACAGGTGTTAAGTCAGTAATCATGTCTTCTTAAAATAATAGAAATGCTTCAGGTGCAAATTCCAATCCAGAATGTTCTGTAGTAGCTCTTGAACCAAATAAAAGCAAGGGCAAGGGAAGGGCCCCAAGGAAAGAACCTCTAAGAGAAAGACTTGTGAGCAAGTTTCACGATCTGTTAATGCACGAAGTAAATCCATGGGATCTTGATGCCAAAGAGTTCTACAATGCTCTTGTAAAGGCTCACATAGAGCTTGGCAAAGAGTTGGATGCCATGGATGCAGAAGATGCTGCTCACTAAATACTTTGATCACTTGCATTACCTAGTTTTCTCAAGCATTTCCTTTCTAGTTTGTGTTTTTAGTACGCCTGTAAGCCCCTTTTATTTTGTGGGGTGATGTGAAATTTTAGCACTAATTACTGAAATCGCAACATTGGGGGTTTCATTTTCTGTGGCAGAATGTGATTGATTTAGGTTCCTTGGACTTTATAATATCATTGTCTTTGAGGGCAAATCTTTCCAATTATTTCAACTGTGTAAAAAGATGAAGAGAGATGCCCTAAGACTGATGAATGTCTCTATTTTGGTGTTAAGTTACATAATGTCCCCTATTTTTGTTTAAAATCTGATTAGTTTGGAAAGAAAATTGTTTTTGGACCCTAAGAGGGATCAGGTTCACGTAGCCGTTGACAACTTTTGTTTTGAAGGTGTTAGCACTCATTTTGACCTGGGGTTTGTTTTTTCATGTTCAGGGGGTTTCTTCATTTGAACCCTATATCTTCTTGCCCATTTTCCTAAGTGTTGGACCTCCTCGGCATTTTTCAGCTGCAGCATCATATTTTCTTCGAGGAGGAAGTCATCATCATCATGTTTGCTTCGATGGTGGTCAGCATCTCATGTTTTCTGTCGACTTGTTTTTCATCAGGATCATCATATTTCAATATCGGGTGATGTTTGGATATCATCCTGATCCTGCTGATGAGCTACAGTGTGCCCTGATTTGCTTGCGGGGGTGATTTTTTAAGTATCTGGTGATCTTCCAATTATCACCTTGCCCTTTTATGATGATGATGTCACCCCGATCTTCTGAAGGGGTTATTCTCTGAGTTGTTCGACCTGACTTGTTTTTTCTTAAGGGTCATCATCACCATCATCATATTTCCAGTTATCACCGTGTTGCTTGCGGGGGTCATCATATTTTCTGCCTGCATGATATTTTGCCGGGGTGATATTTTTATCATCGGGTGATCTTGGTTATGATCATCCTGATGATGTTGTTGAAGAGTTCTAAGTATGACCCGATATTCACTGGGGTCATCATATTTTGAACGTCAGGATGATCTTAGTCAATATCATCCTGATGTTGTTGTATCACTTCATGTTCGTTGTTTTATCATCCTGATGATGCTGACGTCATTCTTATGTCAGGGTGATATCTATTTCTCTGCCTATCTGCATCATGATATTTCCGAAGGGAGATATCCGCCTGTCGGCTTCGTGCATTATCTAGTGGGGGTGATCTTTTCAAATATCTGGCATATTCATCTATCACCCCGATCTTATAGTGGAGCTACAGTGCAGCATGATATTTGTGCATCAGGATGATATTTCCAAATATCCGGTTATCTTCCGAATATCATCCTGATGTCGATATGATGATGACGTCATCAAGGTCCGGGGGGGGTCATATTTCTAACACTGATCATCTTGTGGAGATCCCTCGATATTTGCAAACATGATGATGACGTCATCCGGATATGAGGAGGTGCGCAGTAGGCAGATATGTTGATGACGTCAGCAGGATATGACGGTGACGTCATCAGGATGTTCATCGGCTAGACTTTTGGTATCAGCTAAGCAGGAGGATGTGCCTCCGATGGATCAGGTTGTGCCGATGAAGGCGACTATCATGCAGGTTATATTGCGATATGATGCTGACGTCAGGGTGATATTTCAAGCGATAGGATATCATGCTGTTGGAGGATGATGATGAAGTCTTATACTAGTGTCGTCAGGAGCAAAAGCACCGACATTATATATGCTCGTGGCCTAGTATATAAAGTGTTGAAAAGGTCGCCGCGGGGTGCATGTGGGATAATTGATATCCTACATATTTGAAATATCATGACGATGAATCTTGGCGGGAAATGGTTGCGATGCATAGTTTGACGTTTTCCCGAGGCCGCGGGTTGGTGCGCCATTGATGGCGAAGGTTGCAGAGGTATGGACGGATCTGGTACTCGATTGAAGGTGTACATCAACAGACAGTGGCGCAGGGCTCGAGATTTCTTCCTGTCTCCTCCTCTACTTGCTGCATTCATGTTTGGGCACCAATCTGGTAATGCGTTGAGTGCCATTTTTCTGATACTGTGTATCTGGCGGGATTTTTAGTCAACCATGTAATTAATTGCTGTGGTACACTACCTGGCTGTTATAAGCAGGAAGTGTTACTCATTTTTGGTTGTTGAAAGTTGAAGATTTTTGGCTCTGTAATTCAAAACAAGCTGATCTGGTTGCTCTGTACAGCTTAACCTGTGAGTCTATGTATCTCTTGTTGTATGATTTGGCATGAACCCACTGATTTTATGATTAATCTTATATGAGAAATGCTATCTTAGCATGTGTTTTGTTA
Source organism: Cunninghamia lanceolata (assembly GCA_027924645.1). NCBI lineage: Eukaryota > Viridiplantae > Streptophyta > Pinopsida > Cupressales > Cupressaceae > Cunninghamia > Cunninghamia lanceolata. The sequence continues at coordinate 2,590,422 of BSBN01000463.1, read as the reverse complement.
ATTCTGTCTCCAGTATTGCATGTATCTTTCTTCTGAGTCTGGATATCTAAGCAATATTTGAGACTCTAGAACATAGAATTCCTGTGTTGAATGTATAATCTCTTAACTTCTGCTCGAAGGGTGGATTAAACTGTTTTCAGGTTAAACATTGGGAAGGGTATACTGCAGTAGGGATGCCATAAGTAGAGATAACTTAACACTCTGTATTGGGAGATATCTGTAAGGCAGGTATCACATATATCCCCGTGAAATCCAGTTTTAGCTGTTCATGTTGATCATTCACAGGTGTATGTCTACTGACTCCAGGCCCTGGATAGGCACCAATCTTGCTTTGTGTTTGTGTTACAACCATGTCCAGCTTTGCATCCAAACTATAAATCAAAATCAAAATCTAAAACAATCTTTAGGACATTAGAATTAGTTTTAGGATCCTCAGTCCTCTGTCTACAACTGCAAATAGGCCCAAAGCTAGCCCCTTTGCTCTTATCTTTCAGTTTTGGTCTACTTACAGGAGGACTTATCTGCTTTCTGTCAGCATCCCAGCCTTGTATGCATATCCTCATGGATGTTGAGTAGGGAATACCCCCCTAGGTCTTGCAGAGCCTAAAGAAGAAGAGAAGATAAAATACAGAGTCTATCTCCTACACTGTTGGCCCCTGGCCCAGAGATCCTGTTGATCACTGATGGCTACCTTGTAGGGAAATCTGGGAATAAGCATCCAGTCTGGGAAAAAGTCAACAGAAGGAAGTTTTGAAAACTTCCTGTTAGTTTTTGTTTTTGAAGGAAGTTTTGAAAACTTCCTATTACAGTTCCAGAGGAAAAATGACATAAAGTATAATGGAAGAAGATGAACAATCAGCAGGGAAGGAGGTTCAATTCCTCAAACCAAGAGAAAACTAGAAAGGGCGAATAAGAGTAGATTGAAGCGTAGTGAAGAAAAATGAGAAGAGGAATGAATAGTTAATGACTGCAAGCCCATAAAAGTGGAATTTTAAGCAAATCCAGATGGAAGTTGTTTCTGAGCATGCAAGGAATTAGGAGAAATTGGCAACACATGTCAACCAAATTGAGCATACAAATAAAGACTATTTTTCCATCTCATCTGTAATGTATGAAATCTAAGCTTGATCATTCAATAAAGTATTTTATAGTGTCCTTCTGAAGCTCTGAAGTTCATGACACCATGTATGAGGTTGATGTCTTACACTAGATTTAGTTATGTTGATTGTCATTAATGCATCTGAAACTGTGATCAATTCCTATTTTTTTGTTACTATATTAGTGTGGATCTCCAGAGGCTACTTGGTTGCCATCAATTTCCCCTACATGAGCTCTAGAAAACTTTAGAGTTTTTAAGAAATTTTATGGGTTAAGGTTTTGGTTATATATTAGGTTAGAATAGACTACAATGGATGCCATCATGGACATGATATCGTAAGAGTCACTAACGTAGTTAAAGAATTTACATCATATCCTGCAATCAGTGTATTCCATGAGATTATACTTGGATGATGTCTTTTGTTAAAAATTTGATGTGCCTTCTATTAAAAATTTGATGAGCCTTCTGTATACTCCCACATTTTGCATACATGTCTATCAGGGCATTTGTAACAACATTTGACAAACACCTACTTTCAATTATTTTTTTGGTGTATCTCCATACCCTGTTTGAAAGCTCCCATTTGGGCACACACTGGAACGATCCTGACAAATGTTGCCAAGTTTGGCTTTACAACTGCCAAATGCATCTACTTGAAAATTTCCAAGGCTTTTTCAATGAACCCATTTTTTGCATGTCATTTAAACATAGCATTCCATGTGACTACATTTCATTGAGGCATTGAAAAGGCTTAAAGTCTCCTTAAGATTAACATTTTGTCCTATAACCATAGCATTCTGTGAGACCACATTTTGTTGAGACATTTTGTCAAACATTTTGCACACTATCTGAGTTTTCCCACATTTTGAGTATATGTTTAAAAGAGCATTTAGAACCACTTTTGACAAAAATTAACTTTTCATTATTTTTTGATGAATCTAAGTACTATGCTCCAAAGATCTCATTTTGGAACATGCAAGGAGCATGATGGTAAAGGTTGCTAAGTTTGCCTTTATACCAACCAATTGCATTTGATTTAAAAAACTAAAGGCTTCATTAACAATCCCATTCTCTACATACCCTACAATCATTGCATTCCATGAGACAACATTTCATTTAGTCATATTGTTAAATAGTTCATGCGCCTTCTCTATGCTCCCACAATTCAAGAAACCTAAATTGTGCATAGCCTTTAATCATTGCATTGCATGAAACAACGTCTTTAGTATGCATTTTGTCAAACAATTCACATGCCTTCTGCATAATTCATGTGCCTTTTGTATTCTTCCACATTTTGCATAGACATCTATTAGGGTATTCATGACAATAAAATGAGACTAAAATCCACATCTAACTATCTTTCCATGGATCTATACTTAAAGTTTGTAAAGTAATTTCTAATGTTCTATTGAAGTGCTTCATTTAAACGGTGGTCTTAGAAAGATTACTCTCAATATATAGAGGTTTTGTGGGTGTCTTCAGCTCATTCTACTTAGATATCATCCACTTCCATGGTCAAATACTCAATATCAATTTTACACCTCATTCACAATAAAAGTGGTAAATATTTATCTTATTTTTACTACCACAATTAACATTTGACTCTCGAAGTGGATAATATTTAAGAATAGCCTCTTCAACTGGCCATATCAATCACAATCTGTATCAAAATTTTGAAGTTAGTTCTCTCAATTAAAACTTGGATATTAGTGCATCCTTGTTCATAGAAGAACAATCTACACTATTTGCAAAATAGACACTCCCATTGTTACTTGAAAATTGATATCTGTCATTAAGCCCTTTTCATCTGGGCACAATAGGGTTGGATACCCACAACTAGCTATGCAAAATTATCTTTCAATGAATTATAATTATACACTCTTTGAGCCACATTTTATAAAATTACTAATATTTTTTCAAAGACAATTGATTTTGTTAATCAATTGAGCATATCCCTACCAGACTATCAATTGTATATATCCCTACCAGAAGAGAAATCGATTAGGAGAGTATGGATAATATTATACTGAATTTCCTTAAGGTAATTGAATTTGAGTTCTTCATTACTCTTTATACCAAATGGTAGTGAGTTTATTTATGATTGATAATTAGATATGGCATATATATTTGTTTGTCTAATTTCATGGCATTCCTTAGTTGTAGGAATGTTGATTTATCAAGTTTCATAAAAACTAAATATGGAGCCAAATTTACTCAATGCTTAAGCAATCCAATTGTCACAAATTTAATCATATTGTGTAGGGAAGTCATTGCCACTCAAATATTGTGCATCACACACACACACACACACACACACACACACACACACACACACACACACACACACACACACACATGCATGCACACAGAATGAATGCCAAACTTCATTCACATGCATAGTGAATGCCAAAGTTAACTTTTGAATCCATGCACACACAATGAAAGTCAAAGTTCATTTAAACATACAAAGTGAACATTCTTGAAGTTTGAAAGTATTTTTATACATATATTCATTCAAAGTGAACGTCAAAGTATTTTTATTAGGGTTAAGGTTCAAACAAATGCCTACACACCCACTTTAGACAAAGTGTATACCAAAATTAACTTTTCACACACACACACACACACACACATACACGAGCATGCACGTAGAGTGAATGCCAATTTTCATTCAAAAACATAGTGAATGCCAATTTAACATTCAAAACCATGTCCACACACTAAAAGACAAAGTTCAAACACACAAAGTGAACATCATTAAAGTTAGAAAGTATTTTTGTACATATAATTCACACAAAGTGAGCATCAAAGTATTTTTGTTAGGCTTAGGGTTCAAACACACACACACACTCTTCAAACGAAGTGAATGCCAAATTTTACTTTCGACATAGAGAGACACATGCACTTCAAACAAAGTGAATGCCAAAATTTACTTTTCACACACAAACACAAATGCACTTCAAACAAAGTAAATGCCAAAATTAAATTTTCACTCACACACACACACATGTGCATGCACATAGATTGAATGCCAACATTCATTCACACACACATTGAATGCCAAAGTTAACTTTGAAAACCACACACATTTAGTGAAAGCCATTGAAGTTAGTTCAAACACACAAACTCAACATCATTGAAGTTTGTAAGTATTTTTATTCATATCCTTCACATAAAGTGAACATCAAAGTGTTTTTCTTAGGGTTAGGGTTCAAACACAAACATACACACGCACTTCAAACAAAGTGATTGCCAAAAATAACTTTTCGCACACACACACACACACATCCACTTTAGACAAAGTGTGTCAAAATTAAATTTTCACACACACACACACACACACACACACACACACACACACACACACGTGCATACACACATTCATTCATATACACAGTGGATGCCAAAGTTAACTTTCAAAACCACGCACACACAATGAACGTCAATGTTATTTCAAACACACACACACACACAAGCACTTCAAACAAAGTGAATTTGAAAATTAACTTCACACACACATACAAACACATCTATTTAGAAAAAGTGTGCCAAAATTAACTTATCACACACACACACTTGTCCATGTACATAGAGTGAATGTCAGCATTCATTCACACATACATTAAGATTATTATTAGGGTTAGGATTAGAATCAAGATTAGGGTTAGAAGTAGGGTTAGTTTAGGGTTAAAGTTAAGGTAAGAATTAAGGTTAGAATTATGGTTAGGGTTAGAATAAGGATATCTCAAATTATGTAGGATGCAAGAATGGTATCATAAATCTACATTATAGAGTTCATGTAAAATAATTTACAACATTCATCAAACACACATGTTTCTAAGGCATACTTCAAAAGGTATTATTTTAATAAAAGAGTTGAATTGCAAGTATTTTCTTCCATCCTTTTAAAATTTTCTTTATAATTAAAATCATCAACTAATCAAATCATGATGATACATTACAAAGAATAGTTACACTATGCATATCAAAATGGATAAAACATACAAAGAACAATTAAGTGTGAATATCAAAATTATATAAATATATACTATTTTGTAATAGGCCTATAAATATTTGTGCCTATCGGCCATTTGATAGCACCTTTGGTGCTTTTACTAGTTTAGAATCCCACTCCTTCATGAAATGTAATGACTACAAACTACTATCCCTTGACTTATCTCTACCATAAAGACAACTCTATGGAACATGTAGAGGGTGTAAGTCATGGCTTGGCTATGTCTAAGAAAGTTCATAGTTTGTTCTATCTCCATTTCAGAAATATTGTCTCAAAAATTCAACTATATCACCATGACTTGTCCCCTGCTGCAGTACCACAAACTATTTCTTTGAACATCATGGGACCGTGGTCTACTAAACATCACTTGAAGCCTTTCACCATACTCCTTCATTTAAATTGTCATGGGGCAGCAGTATTCAACACTTACTAACTTAAACTCCTTATACCGCCATACTGCAAGCCTCATTTAAGGCCGCCACGGGGGCGTGATGTACTATTTTCCTTTGCTCCTTCTTACTACCATACCGCAAGCCTCACTTGAGGCCACCATGGGGGCATGGTGTACTATTTTCCTCTGCTCCTTCTTACCACCATATCACAAGCCTCACTTGAGGCCGCCATGGGAGCGTGGTGTACTATTTTCCTCTACTCTTTCTTACCGTTGGTTATTCTCTTGACTACCATGGGACCACCATGAAGTATCATATGCCACTTAAATTTATACTGCTAGCCCGCCACTTCATTTTGAGACCGCTGCGGGGCTGCGGTAATCGATCTCTACATACCACAATGCCGCAAGTGTAATCTCTTCATGTTGCAGGATAACGATAACTGCTCTCTTGTTATCCTTGGTTCATGCACACCCACCAAGACCTTTTGAGTGACCTATAGGACTGCGGTGAGAGACAAAAGCACATCAATGGTAAAAAATACAAATATCTTTCACAAGGACTTGGTATGGGTACTTATGAAAGACTCCTAGAATAATTTTAAAAGAAATATGGATCCCTAAGAAATATTATAAACATATCCTTTAATCACGACATTCCATGATATCACATTTCTTTGAGGCATTTTTTGAAACAGTTCACTTGCCTTGTCTATGCTTCCACATTTTCATGTATGTCTAGCAGGGCATTTGTAACTACAACATATGACAAAAAATCCCTGTTGTTATGCTTTTATGGATGTCCCTTTGTTATTAATGGATATCTGATGTAGTGCACATTATTATAGCGCAAGCCTATTTTTCATATTTTTTCATTTAGCATCACCAATATTCTCCAAACATTGTCCCTATTTAAAATGATGGAAATGGTTCACATCTCTTAGAACAATTTCTCTTGCAACAATCTTGGAGATAAATTTAGATGTAGTGTGAAAATTAGAACATACTCAAAGGTTCTTAACAACTCTAATGGTTGTACCAGGGGCCATGTTTAACAAACCATTTATGCAATTGCTAACTTTTTACTATGGTGGCAGATAAATTATTCTTTTTTCTTCTATTCCACAACATTAAGTAAAAGTCTTGAATCTGGAAATACACTACTGCCTTCATTTGCCAACCAATTTCTCCAATTTTGCATAGCTCTCACATGTTTGTGGATGTGATTTGTCTCCTACACAAAAAAGCATGTACCATTTTATGCCCTTCAATCTAACTACATGCAGGTATATTTTTAATTCCTCTACCTTTCATCAATCTCCTTACTATTTGAACCTCACCACACCTGCCTGCTTCTGCATAGATGTTTTAGAGAAGAACATAAGTTGCAACATTTTTAGAATCCAACTAAAAAAGTAGTGTTGTTGGAATACTCAACCTATATTCAAATTCTAAATTTTGGGAAATTATATACATTAAATAGATTGATGGCTATTTGGATAGTGAAATTATTAGCTTTCTTAAAAATTAACTGAAATATCTTATCTTGAAATATCTAGAAGGATTATTTTAATTGAAGAGGATTTTTGTGGTTATTTTTGTAACAATGATTAACAATGATTTTACAGTGCAACTACCTTGCTATTTTCATTCAAGATACTGTTGCAAGGTGTGGCCCTTGGTCTCCTTGTTCAGCTCTGTGCTGCGGTGGTTTGCAACGAGGGCTTAACCACCTCACATTCTTGTTAAGTCAAGTGGTTGTATCAGGCATTAATAGGTTGATCTTTTGGTACAACGGTAGCTAACAATTGGTATTAGAGCCAAGGTCATGGGTTCAAACCCTGTGCTTGCACTGGGGGGATTGTTGCAAGGTGTGGCCCTTGGTCTCCTTGTTCAGCGCTACGCTGTGGTGGTTTGCGATGAGGGCTTAACCGCCTCCTGTGCTTGTTTAGTCAAGTTGTTGTATCGAGCATTAATAGGTTGATCTTTTGGTGCAACGGCAACTAACAGATACAAGTCATCAAAGTCAAGCACATACCAAGAAGATGGTACTCTACTTCAAACCCTCAACCTCACTTAGTTTAGTATGCTTACATGGGGATATTAAGGAAGTTGCTAAACAATTAATAAATATCATTTGTTGTTTGTGAAGGAGAACGCTATGACATCCAATATGGCAGTGGATCAATATCCAGTTTCTTAAGTAAAGATGATGTCATAGTTGGGAAACTTGTGAAATATCAGGTTAGTAATTTTTGGATGTTAAGGCTTCCCAGTTGGATTTCAAAGATCTTTTTTCATCAACGTAATTTGGAATTTATGTATAATTAATGGATTATTTCATGGTGCAGGTCTTTACTCAGACAACACATGAACCAGAGTTGACTTTTTTTTAATTGGTAAGGATGCTTAAAGCATCATAATATATTAGTATTAATAAAAACATTTTTACATATTACAAAAAAGGCCCTTCCCGGCCAAAAAGATAACATAACAGAGCATTTTAACTATGAACCTTGAACAGAGCTACAGATCTAAAAGGCCCTTTCTGGCCAAAAAGGAAACCAAAGTTAAAGCGAAGCCAAAAACTTAAAAAAAAAAGATTGCTTCACATGCTGTCCATATTTAAATCTGCAACCCTAAAGCCATGAACCCCTAGTTGGATTCTCTACAGAAAGGACTATGTCATCATTGGTGAAGGAAACTACCAATGGTTGGGAATTTGACAAGAAGCTCCATGCATTGAATACTTCCTCTATCCTTTCCTTCTTGGACCTTCCAAATGCAGAATTGTGAACCCACGGTGAATTATCAAAGAGCTCTATGTTACTTGATTGTAAACTTGAAATCATCGCTTGATAAACATAGTTAAAATTGGGTTTATTAATGATGTCTTCACGGAGGAAGAGTCCCCCTACCATGGTTGAGCCATCATGGAGATTATAAGTAGCAAAAGGTTCAAATAGCTTGACATTTGGGACTAGATAGTCATGGATAAACATTGATGCTATCCTTTTAACCTTATTAACCTGATGAAATAAGTCCATCGCATATGAGAGAAAATGATATACTAGATGCGAAGCATAACATACCCTTGATTGCAGTAGAAAATCTCTATCACATACATCTATCAAAGCATCCTCCATTGGCTCTTCATTAAGAAGTTTGAAGGCCCTATCCATGAAATCTGAAGTGATGCTTCCATGTATTGGTTGTTCCCATGGTTGAACAGGCAAATGAAGTCGACAATTGCGGGGATAGAGAGACATTACAGATACATAGCAAGAGCAAAATGAAGAGGCAAGAATGAAATAATGACACAGATACCATGGTCTCTTGCATAAAAAGATGATCACATGAGCCAACATAATGAATTGAAGTCATTCAATCCGGTGGGGAAATAAAACCAAGGAAGATGAGATCCAAATGTGGATTATATTGCTCAGCTCCCAACACTCCTCTTACAAATCATTCAATGAATATAATCAAAGAGACATGTGCAAAGTAAATAATTGATGCCAAATGGAAATCTACATAGATTGCGAGCTTCAAAATGACTAAATATACTACTAATTGATGTCAATTAATAATTAAATTGACTAAATATACTACCAATTGATAGATATTAGTGAATAGTGAATAAATATGACTAAATATATGACATGTTAAATTAGTGAATAAAAATGACTAAATAAGTGACCAGTTAACAACAATCAACGACTAAATTAATGACTAAATACACTACCAATGGACAAAAATCAGTGAATAAAAATGACTAAATAAGTGACCAGTTAACAACAATCAATGACTAAATTAATGACTAAATATATCGGTGAATAAAAAATGACTAAATAAGTGACTAGATAATAGCAATCAATGACTAAATCGACGACTAAATATACTACCAAATCTATCAAACAAAACAACCAATAAATGAATAAAAATGGTTTAGTCATCAATCTGGTCATGTTATAAATGACTGGCAATAAACTACTAATGGTCACGTGACCGTGTTTGGTCATTTATAAGCAATTTTTAGTATTTTTTTAGTAATATATTGCTCTTTTTGTACTAGTGGGTGGAGGCTTTTTCCCCTTTTATTTTAGTGTTTCCTTGCTATCTGGCACTTCTTCATTGTGTTTCTGGTATGGCAGAGTTAAGAAGTTCTTCATGCCAAAGTAGAGAGATGGGTGGTGGCATCAGTCATGGGAGAGGCAAAGGGAAAGAAATGGTGGAGGCTAGTTATCCTCGGCGATGTCAAATCATGAGGAAGGTCGCGAGTAGCTCGATTGGGGGGAGGATGAAGTAGGCAAATACCCTACACAAGCGACTCAACAAAACTTTAGGAGATGAGGTCATCAAAAATTTCAAGGCCTTGGTTGATTTGGAAGTCAAGAACCCTATGCTTCAAAAATGGATTTGCAAGATGCTTTCTTTAGCGAAGGATGTGGATGGCCAGGACAATGGGAAGATAATGGAGGCAATGACAATTTTTTTCTCGACCCAGGTACCACAAGAGGATAGTGGAATGTATTTGGTGTGGCTCAATCCCTAACCTTGGCAAATTTGACCTCCATCTCTATGACCTCTATTTTGGTTCATGAAGATATGGTGGAAGTGACCAAGGCTACCGAGGAAAACCATGAAGCTATCCTCAGCCATGTTCATGATGTGATGCTAGGTGTAGTGGAAACTTAGAAAATAGTGGAACGTTTGGCTTTCAAAATGGGAGTAATTGTAGAGGAGCATGCTCAGTCGGTATACAAGTACACCTGTGATGAGGAAGCAAACATGGTGGACCTAGAAGGGAAGGTAGACATATGATGTTAAGTTTTTAAGTTTTATAGATAGATAATGGGGAGAGGGCCTAGTAATTTTCCCTCTCACCCTGTTAATATGTTTCTATAAGACAGCTAGGACTGTAGGGCTTTGCCCTATTTTTGGATGGGTCCCTGGTCCCTAACTAGGGTTTATTTAGTAAAAAATATATATATAATTTTTAAAAAAATAAAAAAGGTTTGCAATTGTTAGCCACCCGCATTTCTATTAGGGCAGCGACTAAGACTATTCCATGCCTCCCCACAACATCATGGTTATGAAGGGAGTTGTGAGGCTACCCCTTGCTTTTTTCAATGTTTTTTTAATCTTTCTTTTTCAAAATAGCTTTAAAAAAACTTACAATCTTTTTTTAAACATTGTTCCAACTTCCATCATTTAACAAACTCACTCTACATTTTATTTTTGGTTTTAATGAAATGAAATTTCTAGTTGTTATATATATATATATATATATATATATATATATATATATATATATATATATATATATATATATATATATATATATATATATATATATATATATATATATATATATATATATATATATATATATATATATATATATATATCTATATATATATATATGCATATTAAATTCATTTGATTCATTAACATCTAGAGATAATAAATAGCTTTGCTAGGGTTTCCTGTGTATACAGTTTCCATTGGCCCATCTTGTGTCATACCGTGCCTTAGGCGTAGGATTTTTCATTTACTTTGGTGTTGTACGACCACATTTACTATGGTTTTTGTGGTTTTATAATGCCTCCAATCAACTCTAACCCAATAGTTCTTGCTGGTGTTGGTGGTTCGATGACTCTACTCAATGGCTCCTCCCCTGAACAAGTGTCCCCAGAAACTTGTTCTGAAAGTATTCCATGAGGTAAGTCTTTTGATTCTCCTGTTGATGTGGTGTTACCCACCCAAGATTTTGATTCTGCATGTCAATGGTTAGAGTTACATACTCTTGTTGGTTATTTTTTTGGGAGGACTCCCCCTACAAGTGTGCTTAAAGATTGGGTTCAAAAGGCTTGGGTCCCTCATGGGGTTTGGCTTGATATGGTTCAAAATTTGACAAAGGGCTTTTTTCTTTTTCACTTTGTGGAGGTCAGTCATGTTTAGGCAATCCTGAATCATAGTCCTTGGTACATCCAGTCCTCTTTGATGGTGTTCCAACCTTGGACCTGGGACTTCACTGTCTTAGATGACACCAAGTTACGGGTTCTAGTCTAGATTGAGTTTCCCAGTCTGCCCTTGCCTTTCTTGAATTTTTTGTATCCTATTGCTTCCTCCTTGGGGAGAGTTGTTTGTGTTGAACCTAATAGGTTCTTTCAAGGTCACCCTCAAAAGTGAGTCTGTGTCAAAGTGGACCTTTCACAGGATTTGAAAGAGTCCATTGATATTCAAATTGATACACTTCAATCGGCATACACAGAAGGTACTTATTTTAATCTATTGAACACCTGCTATCGATCTCAGTTCATTGAACATAAGATTAAGGATTGTCCTCTTGCAATCCCCCATTTTAATTTCTACCACGGGAAGTTGGCAAGCCCCATCATCCATAACGTGCTACCGCCAAACTAGAGGAAAAATGGTCAATGATTACCAACTGGAAAAATAAGTCCAATGGCTTTGGGGCGGTTACCAAAACCCCTACACCGAAAAAATAAATTTCAAACCCTTCGGTGAAGGGGAAGGAAACCCACAAGGTCTTTACTAGCATTTCAACTCATCCAAGGCATTCAGCTATGCCCCAACCTGTGTCAATAATGATAAGTTAGCCGACTGATTCTTCTCACGTGTCAGGAAATCACAGGTGTTCTCGCAACCCTTCTTGAGCTCTTGAAGAAGGCAAAGATGTTTAGGAGAAATGGGGACATTCATCTCCTCCCATTTAGATTGGGATAGTCCCACCAAATTTTTTGTAGAATTATTATTCCTCTATGGAAGAGCTAGACTCTGATGAAATGGTGGAGTATCTAACATGAATTTTCTTTCCTAGAATGTTTGAGGTCTAATCAACCTCTCTAGGAAGTATTCTATTAGGGATACTCTTTAGAAGTATGCTAGTATTTATGTTTTGTGTCTTCAGGAAGTGAAAGTTGTTGGTTTTATGCTTTCTTCAACTTGCCGCTCTATTTAGCCAACCAATACAATATTTTATACCAATCATGAGGTCGAGCGTGGAAGAGTGGTTGCTCTTTTGTCCCCATGGTGGCACACTTCAGTGGTTTCTCATGGATTTGACCCCGCACATCAGCTTGTCTGGATTCTTCTAAACATTGGTAATCATTCCTTTGGGATTATTAATGTTTATGCCTTGAATGATGATGTTGAAAGATCTATTCTCTGGCATTGGATTTTTGAATCATTGCTAGTTGCCACTTGGTTGTGTGTAGATTTCAATATGGTTGAGATTGTTACATCCCACCCTAAACCTTTAAAAACTTCTTTTGTTTTTACTTCAGTAAATTGTGTAAAGAAACTTGTGTTTTGGAAGTTATGTTATGCTCTGATGAAATTATGGAAAGTCTTGCTTTGATAAAATTATGCAAAGTTTTGCTTTGAAGAAATTATACAATGTCTTATTTTAAGTTTTTGAATTAAATCATGGATGTTTGATGTCATGAATTAGATGGAATATCTTATGTCTGGGAAACTCTTCTTTAAAGTGTGAATGAAAATAATATGACATGTTGAATGTATTGAAATGTATCTCAGACTAAGTACCTTTGTTCCTATTGAGTGTTGAGACAGGACAAATCGAGCACCTTCAGAACAAATGAGTGAAAGTATCATCTAGTAGAGAGGTTACGTTGAGAACACCTCAATGTTATCATTTGAGCTAAGGTTGGTGTGTGTGTGTCTTGAGAAACCTAAAAAGTCTAGAGTGCATATTTTTTACCATTTGAGGTAAGCTATCATGCATTGGTTGTTTGTTTTCTGTTTTACAGTGAAAGATGGTTTTAAGGTTGTAAACCTTCTTATACTTCTCTTTTTAGAAAACTCATGAGTGAATGTAACCATACCTATGATCACGCTCATATTCAGCAAATCAAGACAATGATTCTAGTCTTGTCAACAAATGCCACCTCGATGTATTAATAACATTACACTTTGGTTATTATACCACCTCAGTGCTTTAGCTGAATAGTCTTTTGGAATTTAGAGAATCCTCCACCAATGTTATAAGTCATTTATGTTTTATAGAACTAAGTGACTTTACTTTATCCTCTATACTTACAAGGCTAATAGGCTTGTATTTAGCTACCGATCAAGTATAAATATCGACTAAGATCAACTTCATTCCAAAAGATGAAAATACTTATTTCAAGTTTTGATCACTTAAGTTCTAAAACACAAAGTTGCTTTTCTTAATATCCAATGTCATCATTGAACAATGTTATCAAATTCTTCATGAGCATCTAGAAGACTACCATAAAATCTTACCAACTTGACTACATTATTATCATTACGTTTACATAAAATGATGTAAATTTTATAACATATAACGTATATATAAATATTTTTCACATGGTCCTTTGGGAACATAAGAATACTATTCTCATAGTACCCTAAGACATGCAAATCCTACAATGTCAAAATATATTTTGTTCTATCCAAAAAACCTTTGGTATACTCGAAACACAAAAACATGAATGAAAAGTTCTTACATCAAAAACTCCTTGTCCTGAGGTTAAACCTTTGTTCTTTTGAAGCATGATCAGTTAGTTGAATTTAGCAGTGTGCTTGAACATATATACATACATATGTGATATTTTACTTATAAATCACACTAAGGTGACTGAAGTGGGGCCAATGAAATCTCACCATGATGACACCACATTCACCATTGAAATCTCCCTCATTTGGAAGGAATAAGAAAATAGTGATAACAGATTTACTCATGGGTCTATCAGGCCGATAGACCAATAAGGAGAGAAAAAAAAAGTTTGGTAATGAATCAAGAAGGATAAAATGGATAAAATTGTTAAATTGCAACTGCCTTGAGATAACTAGATCCATCTATAATCAAATATATAAACCCCCTTTAGAACAAGTTGGCGGATTTGGCTGCTACTTTACACTACTAATGTAAGAATGCTATGTGCCTGAAAAAGACAGAGGGAAGTTGATAAATAGTTGTAGGTGTGAAGATCATTTGAAACCATAGGAAAATGAGTCTTTGAGGAAAAGGATATCCCATGCAGAGTTATAGAGGTAAAGATCATATTTTACTTTTATGACTGAGTGATGTATCATATTAGAGGTTTAATACTATTGTGTTACACGCAATATCACAAAGTTGTACGTTATTTCGTGGTAATATCTCTTATTTTACCCGTTATTTCATTCTCATACTATGAATAAAAGGTTGGTATCAGATTGTTGAGGCATTCTTAAGTAGAAGAAAATTCCTTTACTCAAGTATTAATATTGAACATTCCTATCTTAGCACTCCACTGTGTTATCACGATATAGGCTTTTGTTATCATTGCATGAGCTTTGCGACCACTGTGTTTAGTCTATGTTTTTCTGTAAACAGTTTAGTTAGCCTTATGCTAATGAAGAGGCTGACAAATGTGGTTTCACTGTGTAAAAACAAGGATGATAGACTTCCTTTTAATATCAAAAATGAGTAAGGCTGTATAGTCTTTGTATTCTAATCCTTTTGGCTTGCAACTAGATGGTATTAATTCTTTTGGGTAACCACCTAAAGGTGTAGCTTTGTTTCGTAAAGAGTTGGTATTTTCATTATGTCTTAAATGCCTAAAAAACCAAAGTTATATGATTTACCTTTAGTTCTTTAAGTAGTAAACTTATACAGGACCGAGGGAAAATTTATCCTAGTATAGCTACTAGTTTTGTTAGTTTTAATCTTTGAAGTGTGAGGTCGTTAATATATTTTTATTAACAGGCTGAGAATAAGGTTGAAGGGTGAAGGAATAATCCTCATTGAGCAAAAGTCAATCCTTCAAGGTTACATTGTTTTCTTTTTGACTTAACTGACATAGACTATTGAGTTTAGGAAGAAATGATAACTACCTTCCATATTGTTCACATGCAAGTTTTAACGTATGGGGATCGTAGAGGTTTGTGTTAAATAACTACTTTTATAAACTAATAGAAAGATATTGATCAATGTCTTTAATTAAGGTCCAAGGTCGATGATATGTTATTACCTCCAACTATTTTTCTTCAATGGGTTTTTCTTGTATAAGTTATACCCCAATTCTTTTGTGAAAAGCCAATAAAATTATTAGTAGTGCTTCATGTTCAAGTTCTCATGCAGTACTTAGAAAGGATGAGAGAGTTCTCTACACTGATATCTTTGCTAATTCTGCTCAAATTAGACAAAAAAATCTAACCACTGCCTTAGTACACTTTTACCAAGAAGACCTTGAGTTAGTGGTAGGAGGCAAGTCCCGATGTCTTGCCAATAAATCCATGGGTCAAGAATGTATTTAGTTTTTGTCACCCAATCAACTCATAACAAAAAAACAAGTCATGAAACACTAGGAGATTTATGTTATCGTATGTAGGAGGACAAGTAGTCCAGTAAACCCTAAGTCAATAGTTACTCCAAGTTGAGCAAGGTGGTGAATCATGACTACGTTCATTGTGAAACATTTTTTTATACAGAAACTATGGCCATAGTGAGTGCCAATGCCACCACGTGCACTCATCAGTTCACCATACTCTGGACACTTAGTTAACCAGGGTTGTCATACTTAGTAGGAGGGTATCCTTAGTAGTGCAACAGAGTTAGCTGAGTGGGGGTGCACACCAGAGCTTAGTCGGTAACTGAGAGGATTCTCAACACAACCTTTCATTGAAGGGTAGGGCCACATCCAGTCAGGAAGTGAGCGGGGGACTGCTTAAGTTTGTGGTTAGAGGTAAAACAACTAGATGATGCTTTCTCTCTCTTCAGTGGCATACTGAGTCTTGAAGATGAGTTGAACCAGATAAGAAATTATGATCCTTTCTCTCATATTTACTTTTTAGATTAATAAAATGTTGTATGAAATAATTGAAATTTGTACTTGATGGATAACCTTTTTAGTTAAAAAAATGAAAGTTGAAACTAACCTTGTTTCTACCTTGATGATTTGTAGTAATTTACTCGCTTAATATATTTTTTTAAACCATGGTGATTTTCTCTTGGTAAACCTATGTATTGAAGTGGGTGGTTGTTACACGTGGTATCAGAGCTAGGTTGAACACTCAGGCCTATAGGCTCATTGCATAAGTATTGTGCACGAATCATAAATTATAAGACTAGTTTTTGAATCATGTTGTGCCAGAAATGATGCGTACCAAATAGACTATAGGAAACCCGTCACCAGTAATGAGTGATACCTGAAAGTCAAAAAAGAGCGGGCAACTCTAACCAAAACTATTGAAGGGACAAATGTTAATGGGGAAGGATGGCTTAGGGAAGAAGAAACCTTCTCTCATGCGATGAGGAGAATCAAGGATGAAAGTGTATAATTGAAGCAAGATGCTATTGCTCATGCAAGTATTATTGAAGACTTAGCTTGTCGACCATCTACTTTGAAACTTGAACCAAAGAAACCAACCTCTCCTCTACCTGTACCAAGTGAGGGTAGTAATAACCCCACTAACATTATTGTAATCAGTTTCGATGAGTCAGAAGGATGTACACCCTCACTCTGACATGGAAGAAAATCTTTGATTTAAAACTTGATAATGTATAAAGTGCAGAAAATTCTTGGAAGCAAAATACATTTACAATTCAATGTTAAAAGTTTCATCTTTCTTAAAATGTGTACACATGAAATAATAAGTTATTAATTTATGTGTGAGATGGACTTGCCTATGCTTAAGACTAATTAAAATCTTAAATTGGAAATTTAGGTAGAAACTTTATATAATAACATGGTGCGAACCTAGAGTCACCATGAGCAAAGCTATGAGGTAGGTCAGACTACTCAGAATGCATAAGCCAAATTGGATCAAATCATGACTCTCCTACAAGAGACCAGGGCCAGAGTGGACCACGTCGAAAAGGAAAGGACTAGTAAGGAGTCTAATTTTGAAGGAGACACATGAAGTCACCATATGGATACCACCTAGATAGAACATGAAGACACTCACTCGGGGTCCAAATTTTAGGAAATAGATAGAGAACAGTTGGCTCAGGAGTTATCTCGTGATATGAAGAAAGTAACCCCACCAAAGTTTGATGGATCAGACTCAGGTGATGCCGCTAAGACTTGGTTGACTGAAATAGAGAAATACTTTGAGATCTGCAATTATTTTGAAACTACCAAAGTAGTATGGGGGGCCTTTTCAACTAGCTGGGGAAGCATCCATTTGGTGGATGAATAAGAAGATGGAATTGGGGATAGCAACCAAAGGGTTAACGTGGGGGAGAATTTGTTGCCATTTTTAGATAGAGATGGTTGTCCCACTTATTCTATGATCAGTAAATGATGGAGTTCCAAAACTTGAAACAAGGGGACCTAACAGTTAATCAGTACTAGGAAAAATTTACTCGACTCCTTAAGTACGTACCCCAGTTCCAAGCAGATGAGAGATTTTGAATCAGGAAGTTCATCATGAGAATAAATGCTCAGATTGGTGGAGAGGTAGATATTCATGGTCCTACCACAATGGACCAAGTTTACGAGAAGGTAGTTAAGCATGAGCAGAGACTTAAGTCCATGGCATCCTATAGGGAGAAGAAATGAAAGAAATACAAATGGACTCAGTCATCCCAGTCCTTCAAGAAGAAGGGGGCAAAATCAGATTTTTAGTGAAGAGGTGACAGGAGTTGCCATGAGAATAAGGGTGAAGACTGTAGGGATAAGAGGAATGGAGGCAATCAAAACAATAATGGTAAGAAGAATTGAGAAGCTCCTAGAAAACTTGTTGAGAGACGAGGGCCACCTAGGGGTTGTTTTACTTGTGGTGGGAATCATTATGCCAATCAATGCCCCACCAAAACATTAGATCCTCCACCCCATGGAAATCCTCTACCGCCTCAGCAAGTCACGTTTCAATAACGGATTCACGCCTCCTTAAGTACGTACCCCAGTTCCAAGCAGATGAGAGATTTCAAATCAAGAAGTTCATCATGAGACTAAATGCTCAGATTGGTGGAGAGGTAGATATTCATGGTCCTACCACAATGGACCAAGTTTATGAGAAGATAGTTACGTAGGAGTAGAGACTTAAGTCCATGGCATCCTATAGGGAGAAGAAATGAATAAAATACAACTGGACTCAGTCATCCCAGTCCTTCAAGAAGAAGGGGGAAAAATCATATTTTCAGCGAAGAGGTGAAAGGAGTTGCCATGAGAATAAGGGTGAAGACTTTAGGGATAAGAGGAATGGAGGCAATCAAAACAATAATGGTAAGAAGAATTGAGAAGCTCCTAGAAAACTTGTTGAGAGATGAGGGCCACCTAGGGGTTGTTTTACTTGTGGTGGGAATCATTATACCAATCAGTGCCCCACCAAAACATTAGATCCTCCACCCCGTGGAAATCCTCTACCGCCTCAACAAGTCACGTTTCAATAGCAGATTCACATCGCACTGGATAATAGACAAGAAGAGTACTAGATAACCCCTATCAAGACCACAAGTATGTTATTTGACATACCTATATCAGTTTTAATAGACACTAGGGCAACATAATGGTTTGTATCACCAAAAGTTTTAAGTAAAATTTCTAGAAAGGTTGGATTTATGCAAAACTCATGGTCAGTTAAATATGCTAATCAGTCAAGAGATTAGGTAGAGCAGTGTTTGTTTGAGGTTAGGTTAGACTTGCCAAGTTTTTCAATGGAAGTTAACCTTTATGTGTCTCCCCTAGGATCGTATGATGTCATATTATGGATCAACTAGTTATGGAGACACAGAGCAAAAGTGGATTGTTACGCCAAAATAGTCAAATGCCTAGATGACCTAGGGCATAAAGTGCATATTCAAGGAAATGCAAGAATGGATGCAATAAGGTAGATTTCTACAATGCAACTTAAGGGAGCCAAATGAAGAGGTTGTCAATTGTTTGCAGTTAAAACAGTGTTGTGCCTTGCACACATGCCCCATTTGGCCAAATGGAGACCCCCTCTTTTGATTTGGCTTGAATTCTTAACCTTTTTTCCTTATGAGGATGAGAAGGTGAATTTGTGCTTAGAGTGCATGATTTGTTCCAGATTTGAGTATTTTGCATGATTAGAGTGATTTGATGTCTTTTGTAATTGATTTGGAGGTGTCTTGAGTGGTCTTGTGCTTAAGAAATAGCCATTTGTTGCCATTTGAACTAAAATTGGGTGTTACTGCATTTTATTCCAAAATCCCATGTCACTGGATATTGCCCTTGAAACTACTTCTGCAGGATGTGTCATGTTGAAATTCCTAGTTTCTAGGTCTTAGAGTTACAAAATCATGTCAAATTCCACAAGATTTCACTAAGGGGTTCATATACTTTCATCCTGTCGCATGGTCTTGAAGCCTTGATTTGGCTAAGTCTAAAACCCTAAAAATCTTGAAAAATGGCTAAGTCTAAAATCTGGTGGAAACCTCAAAATTCTTGAATCTGTATATGAAATCCTATGGATCTGGAACCTATCTCAAACATCCTAAAAGTATATTTAAAAATATTTAAAGTATAAGTATATCTATACTTATACTTAAATATATTTTTAAATATACTTTCGCCCTGGGAAGTTCAAAATCTAGCGCTAAAAGCAACTTCTACTGCACTTTGCACTAAAACTGCCTCCTACCAACCTTTGTGCTAAAATTATCTCTGACCAACCTCCCTCCAAGCTATTGCTAAGTCAATCGGACCAAAAATCCCCGCTGAGTCAATTTCAAAGAAAAGCGCTAAAATGGGCTTCAACCGACTTGCACTAATATTTGCCTTCACTCCACTTGGTCAGTGGACAAAGAAATTTGCGCTAGTTGGTTGCATTGAAAATCACCACCAATGAAGTTAGCGCTAAAAATAGGACTCACGGACCTGCGTTGAAAATTGCCTTCCTTGACTTTAGTCGGTTGGACCTAAAATCTGTGCTAAGGTTGGTCGGACCTCCAATCAGTGCTGAAACCATTTTACGCTAGAAACAGAGCTCACAAACCTGCGCTAAATTTGACCTCGATTGACTTTTAGTCTGTGAGACCCAAAATCAGTGCTTTTTTGTATTTTGGCCTAAAAATTGAGTTTTTCGAGGTACAAATTGGATTTTCTTGATGGATATGGATTGCACAATTATTTGTCACATCATGATGGACAATTTTACCAAGTTTGTGTGGATTTTGGGCACATTTAATGATGATTAATGCTACTGCACTTGAAAAGTATGTACCCCCCAAAAATCCCACTTTTTACAAAAAAGACTAGAAAAACATGAAATAAATGTCTCCAAATGAATTCTAATGACCACAAAAACTTCCCTAATCATCATATTGGCTAATGGGTACTCAAAAATGATGAAAAACTCATAAAATCAAGCAAAAATCAATAGATTTGTGAAGAGGACTATAAGGAAGTGATATTGACAATGAGATGTTCCTGACTGATCTATGGCTGCAAGTGGACATATCTGAAAGGAAGCTAGGTGTGCAGAAATCGCTTCCTACATTAATCTAATGAGGGGAGGAGAGGGCAAATTTAGATTTATCCTAACTATTATAGCAACATTAAACCATTAACATGAGATATTACAGAAACACATAATAGAGAAGGTGAGACAGAAGAAGAGAGATACAAGATCTACATGGGGAAAACCCTTATCAAGTGAAAAACCCCACACTCCAAAACCTGCACAATGTATTATCAAAACAAAGAATGTTTACAACACATTTGTAATGCAAGCTCTTAGGAGTCTTCGACACTTGTATCTAGAGACAAACTAGTAGCATAACAGTACCTGTCAAACCTATAATACATATCCTCCTCTAAGCACCTGTTTATATAGAATATACAAGGCAAACTTGGTCCTATCTTAGAATGGGCATCCAACTTCACCTCATGGCCCAAAACCCACGCCTAAGGACACTTGGTCAACATCGTAGAATGTACCGGACACTTGTCCACAACTCCCATCCTAAAGAGGTTGCCAATTTCCAAAATGTGCTATGACAGATGCTCTTATGACTCTTACAACTATCAGAATCTATCATAGCGGTTACAACTTATAGTTGTAAGAGAATCTATCATACACAGGCTATAAATAGCATATTCTCTTACAACATGTCACAGTCCATCTTGGGGTGCCCAAAGATGCCTTTTTCAAAGATGCTTCATGACACATGCCTTCGCCTATCTTACAAGCTTCTATTTTTGACTCTTACATGTCATAACTTCGTCATAGGAATCCGTCATAACCGTTTTGGTCAAACATTCCCTTACACAACATCCAAGATGCTGACACATGGAAAAATAGTCCTACCACAAAGTGGGATGTCTATCTCCTAATATGAGCACAAAATTACAAGTTGTCATCTTCCATGTAGGATGACACATCACCATGCCACATCCCACAAAATGACACTATGGAATTTACAATTAAATTACAACATAGGCAATGAATAAATAAATACAATCATAAATAATGCAAGGAATTACCAAGGTTGAGACACCTTAATTCCCAACATTCTCCCACTTGTCGAACACCTTGTAAGAGCCAATAGAATAACATGATTTAACTGCTATAGGCCGAGAGGCCCACATACTCCAAACAACATCTTAACTTCTCTATGCCCACTGGCTTCATCAATGCATCTGCAACATTCTTCAAAGTGTCTACCTTCTCCAAATTTACCTTCCCATTCTCTACCATGTCTCGCACAAAGCAAAACTATACATCAATAAGCTTTGTTCTGGCATGGAAAGTAGGAGTCTTTGCAAGGCAAATTGCACTCTGACTATCACAACTGATCGTAATTTGACCTACATCAACACCAATATTTGAACATAATCTCTTAAGCCAAATGGCTTCCTTACAAGCATGAGTAGCTTCCATATACTTAGCTTCTATAGTGGACAAAGCAACCATAGGTTGTCGCTTGCTCATCCAACTAATCGCACCACCAAACATTGTGAACACATATGCACTGGTGGATCTCCTGTTGTCAATGTAACTTGTCCAATCAGAATCCACAAATCCACAGATACAAACTGAATGTGGAGGTCTTGTAGCATTGCCATGATAGCAAATAGAATACTCAGAAGTACCCCTCAAATATCTGAACACTCACTTAACTACATCCCAATGTACTCATCCAGGATTAGCCATAAATCGACTAAGGACTCCCACTACTTGGGCAATGTCTGGTCTTGTGCAGACCATAGCATACATCAAACTACCAACAACACTAGCATAAGGTAATCTGCTCATGTCCTCCACCTCACTAGGATATTTTAGACAATCATTAACAGACAACTTCCCAATAAAATAGGAACACTCACTGGTCTACAATCTGCCATGTTGAACCTGTCCAACATGGTCTTCATATACTTAGTCTGGTTTAACCAAAGTTTTCTGTTAGTTCTATCTCTTTTGATTTCCATTCCAAGAATGTACCTGGATGCCCCTAAATCTTTCATTTCAAACTGTGCTACCAACTTAGACTTAAAATCAGAAATCATATTCTTACCCTTCCCAATGAACAACATATCATCAACATATAATAAAACAATGAGAATATGATCACCATCAAACTTATAATACACATAGTAATCCGATTTCAATCTCAGATAACCAATTGATAACACAAAGACATCAAACTTCAAGTACCATATCCTAGGAGACTACTTCAAACCATACAAAGACTTCTTAAGCTTGCAAACCACATTTTCTTTACCTCTCTCTATGTAATGCTCTAGTTGTTACATGTAGATTTCTTCCTCCAAATCACCATGAAGTAAAGTTGTCTTCACATCCATCTATTCTATCTCTAAATCATAAGCAGCTACAAGAGATAAAAAAAATCTAATAGATGTTAGCTTTGCAACAGGAGAGAAAATTTCACCATAATCAATTCCCTCTACTTGTGAGTACCCCTTTGCAACCAATCTAGCCTTGTACTTTTCAACTCTACCATGTGCACTGAATTTTTTCTTGAACACTTATTTGCAACCAACGGGTTTCCATCCATCAGGTAAAGGCACCAAGTCCCATATTTTGTTCTTTTCCAAAGAATCCATCTCATCTTCCATGGCCTCCTTCCAGGAACCTGTATCTTTCATGCCCATAGCCTCTTTCACAGTTCTAGGTTCATCAGTATTAGAAAGTAAAGCAAAAGCATAACTAGAATCAAGTAATGAATAACCAAACCTATCAGGTTGCTTTCTTGTTCGTGTAGACCTCCTCAATGGATGAGGTTGAGGTTCTACTTCTTCTTCTTCTTCTTCTTCACTTCTATAGCTCTCCTCATCATCAAGCCTCACAGGATCTGTCAGTTCAGTCTTCTTAGAGGTAGAAGGAAACTGAACTGCATCTTCTTTCTTTTATGACTGTTCTACCTGTAGAACAATGTAAGAGGGTGTTAGCTCTCTGAAGATAACACTTCTGCTATACAAAAGTTTCTCAGTAACGGGATCCCAAAACTTGTATCCTTTCACACTGACACCATAGCCAATGAAGATACATTTAACAACCTTGTTCTCCAACTTAGACAGTTTCTCCCTAGGCACATGTGCATATGCCTCACAACCAAAAATATGAAGATGCCTTACTGAAGGCTTCTTACCAGACCACACCTCCATAGGTGTTTTGCCAACAAGAGCTGATGTAGGAGATCTATTTACCAGATAGCAAGCAGTGGCAACAGCTTTAGCCCAAAACTTTTGTTCGAGACTTGCTCCACTAAGCATACTCCTAGCCTTCTCCATTAATGTCATGTTCATCCTTTCTATAACTCCATTTTGTTGCGGGGTATATAGAGTTGTCTTATGCCTTTCAATCCCTTGCTCTTTGTAGATCTTATCAAATTTTGCCGAACAAAACTCACCACCGTTATTGGTTCTAAAACACTTAATCTTTTTACAAGTCTGAGTTTCAACAAAGGCTTTAAACTCTTTAAACCAACTAAAGACTTCGGTCTTGCTTCTGATAAAATAAACCGATATCCTTCTACTATAATAATCTATGAAAGATACAAAATATATAGATTTTGAAATGGAAGGAACATTCACAGGATCAAACACATCAGAATGAATAAGATCTAATACACCAGAAGACTTGTGAGAACTAGAGTAAAACTAAACACGATCTTGCTTTCCATAAATGCAATGTTTGCAAAAGTCAAACTCAAGATTACAATCATTTAACCCCTCAATGAGGTTTTTATTTTACAGGGTACACAGACCCTTCTCACAATGTGGCCATATCTCAAATGCCATAACATAGTCTTTTCAACAGGAAGCTTAGCTTCCAAAGCATGTGCACAACCATCGAAACCAGTTACAACAAATTTCTTCACTGCATGTTCAAATGGTGGGGATGAAGTGATAGCAGCTCATTTCCTTGAGTTAGAATAACTATTGCACTGTGAAGTGCATGCCTCTAGATGAAACAAAGTACCCCTCTGAGTGCCCTTCGCAAGCACCATAGATCCTCTTGTCATCTTGAATCCATCCTTCAAAAAGACAACCTACACACCTGCATCATTTAACATACTTATAGAAAGTAGGTTCCATGCAAGGCCTGGAATGTGCATAACTCTAGTGATCCCCTTCACTCATCCATCAGGGAATTAGATTGAGACTCTTCCACTACCAACAATCTTCAGATAAGAGTCATCACCAAGGTACACCCTTCCACCATCGAACTCTTCATATTTGGTAAACTAGTCTCGATGCGAGGTCATGTGGAATGATGCACCAGAATCAATCAACCACACATCATTAGATGAATGGGTGGCCAGGGCTGCGATGAAGGCATCACCATCATCTTGTGACTTGTTAGAATCTGAATCAGGAGATTTCTTCTTCTTTTTCTTCTCCTCTTTGCATTCCTTTTGGAAATGCCCAATTTTACCATAGTTTCAATAAAAAGCCTTGTACTTTCTAGGAGATTTGGATCTCCCATGGGATTTGGATCTACCCTTCTTAGTTTTCTTGTCTTTTTTCTTCCCTTTCTCCTTGGGTCTTCCACAAACCGTAAGAGCCTCTTTGGTTGATTTAGATGTCTTCCTTTGCATTTATTTAGATAATAGTGAGGACACCACATCTTCCATCTTGAAGGTAGTAGTGGTGCTTCTGATAGCCATTACAAGATGATCCAATGAATCTGGCAAAGAACAAAGCAAGGTCATGCAACGATCCTCCTCCTCCTCCATTTTAAGACCCATAGATGTCAATTGTGCAAGGATCATGTTGAAAGCATTCATGTGATCCACAATAGATCCTCCACCTTCCATCTTTAGAGTAAACAACTTTTTTTTTAAAGTTTGTTTACCAGGGACTTGGCCTGATAAACATCACCCAACTTCTTCCAAAGATCTTTCATGCTCTTCTCCTCATTGACATTCAATAGGATAGAGTTAGCTAAACAGAGTCTTATGAGACCCTTAGCCTTCAAATCTTTGAGGTCCCAATCGGCTTGTGACATTGTTGTAGGTTTCTCACTGGATACTGTTTCCTATAGGTCACGATCAACAAGTAGGTCCTCCATCTTCAATTTCTACAACTTGAAATCAGTTCCATTGAATTTATCAACCTCTAACCTTCTAGATGTGGTTGACATCTCCTTGCTGCAATAAGATATAGAATACTCTATACAAGACTCCCACTCAACCTATGATTAGCTTAAAAAACCCCTACCAAATAGCTAAGACCAAAACTGGCTAGGCTCTGATACCAACTGAAAGGAAGCTACGTGTGTGGAAATCACTTCCTACACTAATCTAATGAGGGGAGGAGAGTGCAAATTTACATTTATCCTAACTATTACAACAATAGTAAACTAGTAAGATGAGATATTGTATCAAACACATAACAGAGAAGGTGAGATAGAAGAAGAGAAACACAAGATATACATGGGGAAAACCCTTATCGGGTGAAAAACCCCACTCCAAAACCTGCACAATGTATTATGAAAACAAAGAATGTTTACAACAAACTTACAATGCAAGCTCTCAGGAGTCTTTGACACTCATATCTGGAGATAAACTGGTAGCATAACAGTACCTATCAAACCTGTAATACATCTCCTCCTCCAAGCACCTGTTTATATAGAATATACAAGGCAAAATTGGTCCTATCTTGGAATGGGCATCCAACTTGGCCTCGTGGCCCAAAACCCATGCCTAAGAACACTTGGTCAACATTGTAGAATGTGCCTAACATTTGTCCACAGCTGCCATCCCAAAGAGGTCACCAATTTCCAAAATGGGCTATGACAGATGCTCTTACGACTATCATAGAATCTGTCATAGTGGTTACAACTTACAGCTGTAAGAGAATCTGTCATACACAGGCTATAAATAACATATTCTCTTACAACATGTCATAGTCCACGTTGGGGTACCCAAAGATTACTTTTTTCAAAGATGCTTCATGACACATGTTTTCCCCTGTCTTACAAGCTTCTATTTCTGACTCTTACATGTCATAACTTCGTCATAGGAATCCGTCGTAACTGCTTCAGTCAAACATTCCCTTACACAACATCTAAAATGCTGACACATAGAAAAATACTCCTACCACAAAGTGGGACACTTATCTCCTCATATGAGGGAAAAATTACAAGTTGTCATCTTCCATGTAGGATGACACATCACTGTGCCACATCCCACAAAATGACACTATGGAATTTACAATTAATTTACAACATAGGCAATGAATAAATAAATACAATCATAAATAATGCAAGGAATTACCAAGGTTGAGACACCTTAATTCCAAACATTCTCCCACTTGTCGAACACCTTGTAGGAGCCAATAGAATAACACGATTTAATTGCTATAGGCCGAGAGGCCCATATACTCCTAACACCATCTGAACTTCTCTATGCTCACTGGCTTTGTCAATGCATCTGCAACATTCTTCAAAGTATCTACCTCCTCCAAATTTACCTTCCCATTCTCTACCATGTCTCGTACGAAGTGAAACTATACATCAATATGCTTTGTTCTAGCATGGAAAGTTGGATTCTTTGGAAGGCAAATTGCACTCTGACTGTCACAACTAATCGTAATTTGACTTGCATTAACACCAATATCTGAACACAATCTCTTGAGCCAAATGGCTTCCTTGTAAGCTTGAGTAGCTTCCATATACTCAACTTTTGTAGTGGACAAAGCAACCACAGGTTGTCACTTGCTCATCCATCTGATCGCACAATCAAACATTGTGAACACATATGCACTGGTGGATCTCCTACTGTCAATGTCACCTACCCAATCAGAATCCACAAATCTATGAATACAAACTGAATGCGAAGGTCCTGTAGCATTTCCATGATAGTGAATGGAATACTCAGAAGTACCCCTTAAATATCTGAACACTTGCCTAACTGCATCCAAATGTACTCATCCAGGATTAGCCATAAACTGACTAAGGACTCCCACTACTTGGGTAACGTCTGGTCTTGTGCAGACCATAGCATACATCAAACTGCCAACAACACTAGCATAAGGTAGTCTACTTATGTCCTCCACCTCACTAGGAGATTTTGGACAATCATTAACAAACAACTTTGTCCCCAATTAAACAGGAACACTCACTGGTCTACAATCTACCATGCTGAACCTGTCCAACATGGTCTTCACATACTTACTCTGGTTTAACCAAAGTTTTTTGTTAGTTCTATCTCTTTTGATTTCCATTCCAAGAATGTACCTAGCTGCCCCTAAATCTTTCATTTCAAACTATGCTGCCAAATGAGACTTAAAATTAGAAATCATATTCTTGCCCTTCCCAATGAGCGACATATCATCAACATATAATGCAACAATGAGAATATGATCACTATCAAACTTATAATACACATGGTGATCTAATTTCGATCTTAGATAACCAATTGATAACACAAAGGCATCAAACTTCAAGTACCACATCCTAGGAGACTGCTTCAAACCATACAAAGACTTCTTAAGCTTGCGCAAATTTTCTTTATCTTTCTCTATGTAATGCTCTAGCTGTGATATGTAGATTTCTTCCTCCAAATCACCATGAAGGAAAGTTGTCTTCACATCCATCTGTTCTATCTCTAATCCATAAGCAGCTGCAAGAGATTACAAAAATTTAATGGATGTCAGCTTTGCAATGGGAGAGAGAATTTCACCATAATCAATTCCCTCCACCTGTGAGTACCCCTTCGCAACCAATCCAGCCTTGTGCTTTTCAACACTGCCATCTGCACCAAATTTCTTCTTAAACACCAATTTGCAACCAACGAGTTTCCGTCCATCAAGGAAAGGCACCAAGTCCCATGTTTTGTTCTTTTCCAAAGAAGCCATCTCATCTTCCATGGCCTCCTTCCAAGAACCTGCATCTTTCATTCCCATAGCCTCTTTCATAGTTCTAGGCTCATCAGTGTTAGAAAGGAAAGCAAAAGCATACCTAGAATCAAGTAATGAATAACCAAACCTATCAGGTCACTTTCTTGTTCATGTAGATCTCCTCAGTGGCTGATGTTGAGGTTCTGCTTCTTCTTCTTTGCTTCCAGACCTGCTAGTGCTCTCCTCATCATCAGGCCTCATAGGGTCTGTCAGTTTAGTCTTCTCAGGGGTAGAAGGAAATTATACCAAATCTTCTTTCTTTTCTGACTGTTCTGGCTATAGAACAACAGAAGATGGTGTTAACTCTCCGAAGATAACACTTCTTCTATACAACACTTTCTCAGTCACAGGATCCCAAAGCTTGTATCCTTTCACACCAACACCATAGCCAATGAAGATACATTTAACAACCTTGTTCTCCAACTTAGACTGTTTCTCTCTAGGCACATGTGCATATGCCTCACAACCAAAAACATGAAGATGTCTTACTGAAAGCTTCTTACCCGACCACACCTCCATAGGTGTTTTTCCAACAAGAGCTAATGTAGGAGATCTATTTACTAGATAGTAAGCAGTGGCAACAGCTTCAACCCAAAACTTTTGGTCGACGCTTGATCCACTAAGCATACTCCTAGCTATCAATGTCCTGTTCATCCTCTCTATAACTCCATTTTTCTGCGGGGTATATGGAGCTGTCTTATGCCTTTCAATCCCTTTCTCTTTGCAGAACTTACCAAACTCTACCGAACAAAACTCACCACCACTGCCAGTTCTAAAACACTTAGTCTTTTTAGAAGTCTAATTTTCAGCAAATGCCTTAAACTCTTTAAACTCACTTAGTCTTTTTAGTAATCATCTATCAAAGATACAAAATATACATATTTTAAAATGGAAGGAACATTCATAGGACCAAACACATTAGAATGAATAAGATCCAATACACCAGAAGACTTGTGAGAACTAGAGTAAAATTGAACACAGTTTTGCTTTCCATAAATACAATATTCGCAAAAGTCAAACTCGAGATTACAATCATTTAACCCCTCAATGAGGTTTTTGTTTTTTAGGGTACACAGACCCTTCTCACCAATGTGGCCATATCTCAAATGCCATAACATAGTCTTTTCAACAAGAAGCTTAGCTTCCAAAGCATGTCCACAACCATTAGAACTAGAACTTACATTAAATTTCTTCACTACATGTTCAGATGGTGGGGATGAAGTGACATCAGCTTGTTTCCTTGAGTTAGAAGAACTATTGCACTGTGAAGTGCATGCCTCCAACTGAAACAGAGTACCCCTCCGAGTACCCTTCGCAAGCATCATAGATCCTCTTGTCATCTTGCATCCATCCTTTGAAAAGAAAACCTGCACACCTACATCATTCAATATAATTACAGAAAGCAGGTTCTGTGCAAGGCTTGGAATGTGCATAAATCTAGTGATCCCCTTCACTCGTCCATCAGGGAATCAGATTGAGACTCTTCCATGACCAAAAATCTTCAGATGAGAGTCATCACCATGGTACACCCTTCCACCATCGAACTCTTCATATTTAGTAAACTAGTCTCAATGCGAGGTCACGTGGAATGATGCACCAGAATCAATCAACCACACATCATTAGATGCATGGGTGGCCAGGACTATGATGAAGGCATCACCATCATCTTGCAACTTGTCAAAATCTGAATAAGGAGATTTCTTCTTCTTTTTCTTCTCCTCTTTCCATTCCTTTCAGAAATGCCCAGTTTTACCATAGTTCCAATAAAGCCTTGGACTTTCCAAGAGATTTGGATTTACCCTTCTCAGCTTTCTTGTCTTTCTTCTTCCCTTTCTCATTAGGTCTTCCATGAACCACAAGAGCCTCTTTGGCTGATTCAGATGTCTTCATATGTCTTTCTTCAGATAACAGTGAGGATACCACATCTTCCATTTTGAAGGTGGTAGTGGTGCTTTCGATAGCCATTATAAGATGATCCCATGAATCTGGCAAAGAACAAAGCAAGGTCATTCAACGATCCTCCTCCTCCATTTTAACATCCATAGATGTCAACTGTGCAACGATCATGTTGAAAGCATTCATGTGATCTACAACAGATCCTCCATCTTCCATCTTTAGATCAAACAACTTCTTTTTCAAAAAAAGTTTGTTTACCAAGGACTTGGCCTGATAAACATCACCCAACTTCTTGCAAAGATCTTTCGTGCTCTTGTCCTCACAGACATTCAATAGGACAGAGTCAGCTAAACAAAGTCTTATGAGACCCTTACCCTTTTGATCTTTGAGGTCTCAATCAGCTTGTGACATTGCCATAGGTCAAGATCAACAAGTAGGTCCTCCATCTTCAATTTCCACAACTTGAAATTAGTGCCATTGAATTTCTCAACCTCTAAGCTTCTAGGTGTGGTTGCCATCTCCTTGCTACAATAAGATACATAATACTCTACACAAGACTCCCACTCAACCTAAGATTAGCTCAAAAAACCCCTACCCAACAGCTAAGACCAAAACTAGCCAGGCTCTGATACCAACTAAAAGGAAGCTAGGTGTGCGGAAATCGCTTCCTACACTAATCTAATGAGGGGAGGAGAGTGCAAATTCAGATTTATCCTAACTATTACAGCAACATTAAACCATTAATATGAGATATTGCAACAAACACATAACAGAGAAGGTGAGATAGAAGAAGAGAGACACAAGATATACGTGGGGAAAACCCTTATAGGGTGAAAAACCCCACACTCTAAAAGATGCACAATGTATTATCAAAACAAAGAATGTTTACAACACACTTGTAATGCAAGCTCTTAGGATTCTTCAACACTCATATCTAGAGACAAACTGGCAGCATAACAGTACCTGTGAAAGCTGTAATACAACTTCTCCTCCAAGCACCTATTTATATAGAATATACAAGGCAAAATTGGTCCAATCTTGGAATGGGCGTCCAACTTGGCCTCATGGCCCAAAACCCATGCCTAAGGACACTTGGTCAACATTGTAGAATTTTCCTAACACTTGTCCACAGCTCCCATCCCAAAGAGGTCACCAATTTCCAAAATGGGCTGTGACAGATGCTCTTACGACTCTTACGGTTGTCATAGAATCTATCATAGCAGTTACAACTTCCAGCTGTAAGAGAATCTATCATACACAAGCTATAAATAGCATATTCTCTTACAACATGTCATAGTCCACCTTGGGGCACCCAAAGATGTATTTTTCAAAGATGCTTCATGATATATGTCTTCACCTGTCTTACAAGCTTCTATTTCTGACTCTTACATGTCATAACTTCGTCATAGGAATCCGTCATAACCGTTTCAGTCAAACATTCCCTTACACAACATCCAAGATGCCGACACATGAAAAAATACTCCTACCACAAAGTGGGATGCCTATCTCCTCATATGAGGACAAAATTACAAGTTGTCATCTTCCATGTAGGATGACACATCACCGTGCCACATCCCACAAAATGACAATATGGAATTTACAATTAATTTACAACATAGGTAATGAATAAATAAATACAATAATAAATAATGCAAGGAATTAGCAAGGTTGAGACACCTTAATTCCCAACAATATCTTGATCCAAATTGATGGAAAATGATTGTTTATGATGAAATTGATACTTTGCATTGTGAATTGTAGGTCTTGGAGGACAAAGGAGCCAATTGGAGCCATCTTGGAAGGATGAACATATAAAGGTACCCTATTGTCCTAGAGATGCAGAATCAATATTTTATCAACCAAATTGCTACTGCACATGCAAAAGGAAGTCAGTATGATGTCCAAGATGATGGAGATAAGCCTCAAGTTCTAGAAGACATTGAAGATCATGCCTATTTCATGGTAGTCCTTACAGATCCAGTCCAATGTTCAAGACATGTTCACACTTGTTCATAGCTGTCCTAGAAGTCCAGTCATGCAATGATGATCTAGCAAGCATCTAGTTGGATACATTTTCACCATGAATGTTGCACATACTCCTCTTGATCCAGTCAACACTTGGAATCCCATGAATCCACATCAGCTCAAGTTTTCAAGTGTCATGTGACTCTATTTTGGCTTTATTAGGCCTTGAAAATTGACTTTTCATCATATGCAACCAAATGGGTATCCATTTTGTCGAGGTTCAATGTATTTATAAGTTGTATTTCATATTTTTCCTACAAGACAAAACAAATCCGAAAATGCAACAAACTAATGTATCTCATTAAATGCCATGTAATTTGAACCCTTGGTGTTAAGTTAATCTCCATTGTCCATTGAAAAACTTGATATGATGCCTTGTCTATAAAAGGGCCATCATTCTCTCATTGTAACAAGTAAGATTTGATACTGAATTACTAAGACTGCCAATTTGTGATCAATACAAAGCAAGTTTTGCAGGTCACTAGGAATTTGTGTTTTTGTGTTATCCTCTTTGGTTTTCATGGTTCATATCAATCTAAATATAATTAGTTTTGCTTTTGCAATGATGGGTAAATGTTAAGATATTTGATGAATGCTTTGGTCGATACTATTAGTGCTTGTTGATTGTAAGTTGTTGTGTATAGTTAGCTTGGGCCTTCTCATCAAATGTAGTTCGATTGCATTCCACTAGTTAAGTTGCGCCATTGCTTGGGTGTTTAATGAGTTAATGCAATTGGAAAATCATAAGGAACCTTTGAAGATTGCATCATTTCTTGCAACATTGTGGGTTTCCCATCTTGGTGAGACAAGGAATGGTTTATTAAAAGTATTTGTCTATCTGCAACATTTTACCTCGTTGTGACTGTCACTTAGGATCTCTCTTATTCCTTCTCTCTCTCCCTCTCCTTTTGCATTTTCTTTACATCAAGTTTGGTAGATTTAGGGTTTAAGCAGCATCTACATTACAAATCTGCTAAAAGAATCATAGTGTTTCTACATTTATATTGCTGTCATATCATACAAACCCTATCATTATATGTAAGACCCCTTGGTGGCACAACTAGAACATCCCATTGAGTCATTCCAAGCAAGCGAATACCTAGCTATATTATCCTTGGGGTAGTCCTATCTTGGATAGGATACCTTTTTCAAGAGAGGTGTGATCCCAGCAATCATACCTGTGTTGTTGTGTGCTAAACCCACCATCAACAAATAGAAAAGTTAGAGAAAGCAAGGGAGAACCAAAATTACAATCTCTCTGATGACCTAACATTTTATGAAGCCCTAAAAACACCAGTAGGAGGGGATAAAGAAGTTTCAAAAAGAAAGGGTTCAGAATTGGACAAATATCCTTACCTTTAAAATTTTGTAGATGTTTTCCCTGATGAATTGCCTAGACTACCTCCTAAAAGGGAATTCAATTTTTCCATTGATATCATACCTAGATCGGAGCCAATCTCCAAAGCTCCATATCGGATGACTACTATTGAATTAATAGAACTAAAAGCACAACTGCATGAACTTTTAGATAAAGGTCTGATACGACCTAGTGTCTCACCTTGGGGAGCATCAATAATCTTTGTCAAAAAGAAGGATGGCACTCTTAGATTGTGCATCGATTATCAAATGCTCAATAAGGCCACAATCAAAAATAAATATCCCTTACCACACATAGATGATCTTTTTTATTAAATGTGAGGAGCAATGATATTCTCTGAGATCGATCTGCGATATGGTTACCATCAATTGAGATTACAGGATAAAGACATACATAAAAATGCTTTTAGAACTATGTACGGGCACTATGAATTTATAGTGTTACCTTTTGGCCTAACTAAAGCACCAGCGGCTTTTATGAATCTAATGAATAGTGTGTTCTGGGATTGCCAAGACAAATTCGTGCTTGTTTTTTTGATGATATCTTGATATACTTGAAAAATGAAGAATACCTCCAACAATTATAGTTTGTATTGCAACGCTTGAGAGAAAATAAACTATATGGAAAGTTATCCAAGTGCTTGTTTTTCCAAAAGGAAATATAGTACCTAGGGCACATTATCTCTATAGATGGGATCATAGTAGATCCAACAAAAATAAAGGTGATAATTGAATCGCTAGAGCTAAAAAATGTGCACGAAGTTCACAATTTTATGGGTTTGATAGGATATTATAGGAAGTTCATAGCTAATTTCTCTAGAATCGCATATCCTATTACCTCCCTTTAAAGAAACGGAAGAAAATTTGAATGGATAGAGAAATGTCAGGAGGCTTTTAATTTATTGAAGGAGAAATTGACTACGACACCAATTCTAAAAGTGCCTGATCCTAAGGGACATTTTGTAGTCACGATGAATGCTTCAAGAGAAGGAATAAGAGGATTACCCATGCAAGATGGGTGAGTGATAGATTATGAGTCCAAGAAACTGAAGGACTACATGCAATATTATGTACCTCATGACCTAGAACTAGCAGCAATTGTACATGCGCTACAAATGTGGCAGCATTATTTGTTAGGTAAACCCTTTGAATTAAGATCTAATCACCAGGGATTGTGATATTTATTCACTCAACCTAATCTAAATGCTTGGAAAAGAAGATGGCTTGAGTTAATATCTGATTATGACTTTGAAATCAATTATATTAAAGGAAAAGAAAATCTACTAGCAGATGCTCTCAGTAGAAGAAGGCATGTTTCCTCCATGTTGTTAGTACAAACTAGTTTTCGTAGTCATGTGTTACATCAGTCCAATGGGGATGAATATTATAAGCAAGTTAGATAGGCTCTATTGGATAACCCTCAAGACCCCAAATAAGATGGGTTTCAATTTGAGCATGATGGACTACTTCGGTATACGGAAAGAATGTACATTCTTGACTCAGGCAAGTTAAGGAACACAATGTTAAGAGAAGCTCATGATGCCCCTTATTCTAGACACCTGGGAGTAACAAAACTTATGGCAGATATCAACCCATTATATTTCTGGAAGGGAATGAAAAAAGATGCCATTAGATACATGGCAGAACATTTGGAATACCAGAGGGTGAAAGATGAACATCAACACCTAGCAGGACTTCTATACCTGCATGAAATTCCTAAATAGAAATAGTAAATAATCAATATGGATTTTGTGCAAGAACTCCTCATGTCTAGGAATATACACAATATAATTTTGGTAATGGTGGATAAGCTCACTAAGGTGGTACACTTTATTCCAAGAAACTTGACTGATGGGGCACCCATCATAGCACGTAAGTTTGTACAAGAAGTTCTTCAATTGCATGGTGTTCTAGAGAAGAATATCTTGGATAGGGATGCAAGGATGACCTCCAAGTTTTGGAAAACCCTTTTTACCTCCCATGGAACCCAACATAATATAAGTTCTGCATACCACCCCAAAATAGATGATCAGATAGAAAGGGTGAATCAAGTTCTAGAAGATCTTTTGAGAGTATATTGTATGGATCAACAGTACAAGTTGGAGGATTACCTTCTACTTGTAGAATTTTCCTACAATAAATTTTCTTATTACTCTACGATTAAAATGGCTCCATTTGAGGCATTATACAGAAGAAAGTACTAAACCCCTATCAGTTGGGATAAGCTAGAAGATAGGATTAGCCTAGGTCCGGAAATGCTTTCAGAAATGGAGGAACAAATCAGGATCATTAAAAAGAGGCTAGCAGAAGCTAATGATAGACAAAAGAGTTATGCTGAAGCCAAACAAACACCTAGATAATTTTTCATGGGGGGAAAGTTTCACTAAGAGTAAAACCTCAGAAAAGTGCAATCAAGTGTAGAAAATCATCTAAGTTAGCTCCTCATTATGTGGGACCATTTGATATTTTAGAGGAAGCCAACCCAGTTGCCTACCAAATTGTTCTACCTCTAGCTCTTGCTAGAATACATAATGTATTTCATGTTTCATACCTTAAGAAATATATATCTAGCAACAAGCATATAATTTATTGGAATGCCTTGTAGGTTTAGGATCCAGGGGTGGTCTCGATCGTACCACTTACAGTGCTTGAAACACATAGGCTTTGCCTACGCAATAGATATGTGCTCCAATGCAAGGTCCAGTGGGACCAATACGTTGAGGACAGTGCCACCTGGGAAGACTACCAAGATATTAAGAAAATATTTCCTTATCTTTTGCAAGAACATGAAAATTGAAAATTAAGACTTTATTATAGTATTAATACTATATAACTAAGCATCATCGGGGATGCTAATTCTTTAGGGGGAGGATATGTTACATCCCACCCTAAACCTTTAAAAAATTCTTTTGATTTAACTTTAGCAAATTGTGTAGAGAAACTTGTGTTTTGGAAGTTATGTTATTCTTTGATGAAAAGATGCAAAGGCTTGCTTTGATAAAATTATGCAAATTTTTGATTTAATAAAATTATACAATGTCTTGCTTTAAGTTTCTGAATTGAACTATGGATGCTTGATGTCATAAATTAGATGGAATATCTTATGTTTGGGAAACCCTTCTTTAAAGTACAAATGAAAATAATATGACGTATTGAATGTATTAAAATGTATGTCAGACTAACTACCTTTGTTCCTCTTGAGTGTTGAGATAGGACAAATTGAGCACCTTCAGAGCAAAACAGGGAAAGTATCATCTAGTAGAGAGGTCACGTTGAGAACACCTCAATGTTATTATTTGAGCTAAGATTGGTGTGTGTGGCTTGAGCAACCTAAAAAGTCTAGGGCACATTTTTTTACCATTTCAGGTAAGCTATCCTACGTCGGTTATTTGTTTTCCATTTTGTGGTGAAATATGGTTTTAGGGTTGTAAACCTTCTTATACTTCTCTTTTAAGAAAACTCATGAGCAAATGTAACCATACCTATATTCGCACTCATATTCAACGAATCAAGACAATGATTCTAGTCTCGTCAACTAATGCCACCTTGACATATTAATAACGTTACACTTTGGTTATTATACCACCTCAGTGCTTTAGCTGAATAGTCTTTTGGAATTTAGAGAATCATCCACCAATGTTATAGGCTATTTATGTTTTATGGAACTAAGCAACTCTACTTTATCCTCTATACTTATAAGGCCAATAGGCTTGTATTTAGCTACTGATCAAGTATAAATATCAACTAAGATTTACTTGATTCCAAAAGATGAAAAGACTTATTTCAAGTTGTGATCACTTAAGTTCTAAAATAGAAAGTTACTTTTCTTAAGTATCCAACATCGTCATTGAACAGTGTTATCAAATTCTTCATGAGCATCCATAAGAATATCGTAAAATCTTACTAACTTGACTACATTATTATCATTATGTTTACGTAAAACAATGTGAAATTTATAACATATAACATATATTTAAATATTTTTCACATGGTCCTTTGGGAACACAAGAATACTATTCTCATGGTACCCTGAGACATGCAAATCCTACAATGTCAAAATATATTTTGTTCTATCTTGAAAACCTTTGGTATACTTGAAACATAAAAACATGAGTGAAAAGTGCTTACATTGAAAACTCCTTGTCATGAGGTTAAACCTATGGTCTTTTGAAGCATGATCAATTAGTTGAACTTAGCGGTGTGATTGAACATATATACATACATATGTGATATTTTACTTATAAATCACACTTAGGCAACTTAAGTGGGGCAGATGAAATCTCTCCATGATGACACCACATTCACCATCAAAATCTCCCTCATTTGGTAGCAATAAGAAAATGGTTATGATAACATATTTACTGATAAGTCTATCAGGCTGATAGACCAATAACAAGAGAAAAAAAAAATGGTAACGAATCAAGAAGGATAAAAAGGATAAAACCATTTTGTAGTTCTGCTTGGAGATAACCAAATCCATCTATAATCAAATATATAAATCCCCTTTAGAACAAGTTGGCAGATTTGGTTGCTACTTTACGCTACTAATGTAAGAATGCTATGTGCCTGAAAAAGATAGAGGGAAGTCGATAAATAAATGTAGGTACAGATATCATTTGGAACCATAGGAAAAGGAGTCTTCAAGGAAAAGGATATCCCACATAGAGTTACAGAGGTATAGATCATCTCTTTATTTTATGACCAACTGATGTATCATATTAGATGTTTAATACTATTGTGTTACACATAGTATTAGAAAGTTATACATTATTTCATGGTAATATCTCTTGTTTTACTTGTTATTTCATTCTCAGACTATGAATAAATGATTGGTATTAGATTGCTGAGGCATTCTTAAGTAGAAGAAAATGCCTTCACTCAAGTGTTAATATCGAACATTCCTATCTTAGCACTCCACTGTGTTATCATAATATAGGCTTTTGTTATCATTGCATGAGCTTTCTGACCACTTGCGTTTAGTCTATGTTTTTTTGTAAAGAGTTTAGTTAGCCTTATGCTAAAAACAAGGATGATAAACTTCCTTTTAATATTGAAAATGAATAAGGTCATATAGTCTTTGTATTCTAACCCTTTTGGCTTGCAACTAGATGGTATTGAATCTTTTGGCTATCCACCGGAAGGTGTAGCTTTGTTTCATAAAGAGTTGGTATTTTTATTATGTCTTAAATGCCTGAAAAACCAAAGTTATATGATTTACCTTTAGTTCTTTGAGTAGTAAACTTATACAGGACCAAGGAAAAATTAATCCTAGTATAGCTACTAGTTTTGTTAGTTTTAATCTTTGAAGTGTGAGGCCATCAATATATTCTTATTAACAGGTCAAGAATAAGGTCGAAGGGTGAAGGAATAATCCTCACTAAGGAAAAGTCAGTCCTTTAAGGTTACATTATTTTCTTTTAGACTTAACTGACATAGACTATTGAGTCTAGGAAGAAATGATAACTACCTTCCATATTGTTCACATACAAGTTTTAACGTATGGGGATCGTAGGGTTTTGTGTTAAATAACCACTTTTATAAACTAATAGAAAGATTGTGATGCCTTTAATTAAGGTCCAAGGTCGATGATATGTTATTACCTTCAATTATTTTTCTTCAATGGGTTTTTCTTGTATAAGTTATACCCCATTTCTTTTCTGAAAAGCCAATAAAATTGTTAATAGTGCTTCATGTTCAAGTTCTCATGTAGTACTTAGAAAGGATGCAAGAGTTCTCTACACTAATATCTCTGCTAATTCCGCTCAGATTGGACAAAAAAAATCTAACCACTGCCTTAGTACACTTTTACCAAGAAGACCTTGAGTCAGTTGTAGAAGTCAAGTCCCCATGTCTTGCCAAGAAATCCACAGGTCAAGGATGTATTTAGTTTTCATCACCCAATCAACTCATAATGACAAAACAAGTCATGAAATGCTAGGAGTTTTATGTTATCGTATGTGGGTAGATATGTAGTCTAGTAAACCCTAAGTTAATAGTCACTCCAAGTCGAAAAGGGTGGTCAACCATGACTACATTCATTGTGAAACATTTATTTATATAGAAAATATGGCCATAGTGAGTGCCAATTCCACCACGTGCACTTGTCAGTTCACTGTACTCTGGACACTTAGTTAACTAGGGTTGTCGTACCTAGTAGGAGGGTATCCTTAGTAGTGTGATGGAGTTGGCTGAGTGGGGCTACACACCAGAGCTCAAATGGTAACTGAGAGGGTTCTCAACACAACCTTTCATTGAAGGGTAGGGCATCTTCCAGTCAGGAAGTGTGTGGGGGACCACTGAAGTCCGTGGTTGGAGGTAAAATAGCCAAATGATGCTTTCCCTCTCTTCAATGGCATACCTATTCTTGGAGATGATTTGAACCAAATAAGGAATTCTAATCCTTTCTCTCATATTTACTTTTCAACTTAATAAAATGTTGTATGAAATAATTGAAATTTGTACTTGATGGATAACCTTTTCAATTAAAAAAATGAAAGTTGAAATTAACCTTGTTTCTACCTTTGATGATTTGTAGTAATTTACTTGATTAATATTTTTTTAAAACCGTGGTGATTTTCTCTTGGTAAACCTGTGTATTGAAGTGGGTGGTTGTTACAGAGATGGTGTACGACAAGGATGGTACTTTGCCATTTCAATGGGTAGCTGGTGGAAGAGAGGCATAGTTTTACATGCATAATAAATTGGGTCTTTTTGATCCCAACATTGGTTGTTGCCATTCTCATTCTCTCTGGCACACTTGGTGCAATTATCGAGCTGGGTATGACAGGATATTTAAATGCCTTGATCATGCTATGATCTCAGCTCAATATTTTTTCTCTTTTGCCAGCTCTTCCGCACTTCAAGTTAAGCCGTTAGTGGATGTGACATTTTCAGACCACTTTCCTATTTTGTTTTGCATTGAATGGCAAGTAAGGTAGCCCCCCGCCAGTAGGACCTAGTTTTTTTGAATACCTCTCTACTATGTTGGTCCACATCAACACCATCTAGAATCTTGAATGTAGACCACCCCACTCAACTAGTTGGATCAAGTGGTGGAATGATGCTATCACCTAGACTACAAGGTTTCTTTTCATCTATGGTTCTAGTTGGCTATTTTTCACATATAGTCTTATGAAGCAAAAATGTCTAATCTCCATGCTGCCATTGAGGCCTTGGTGGCTAACCCTTTCTCCTCTTCACTACAAGTTAGGGTTGTGGAGCTAAGACATCAAAAGTAAGTTACTGATAATTATGTAGCTAAAGGGGCACTACTCAAGGCCATATTACACTGGCTCAAGATTGGGGATCGTGCCTCGTAAGAATTGTTTTGGCTCTATGAGCTAGACATTCATCACCTAGCATCAAGCGAATCAAAGAGGACAATATTGTGCTTTCAAAACTACCTGATATTCTCTAGGTGTTTGTGAAGAACTATGAGCAAGTTTTCATAGCCCAAGACTATACCCCTAAGCAGAAGAATGTGCTTTAGGTTTCCTTTCTGTTGTGACAAATAGGCTTTCCTTAGCCCGTAAAGGTTTCTGTGAACAATTGCACACAATTGAAGACCTCAAAGAAGCTGTTTGCACTATGGCCAATGACTAGTCTTTGGGAATTGATGGGTTTCCCTGTGAATTTTACAAAGCTCTTTGGGATTGTGTAGGGAAGGATCTGAATAATGTTTACCTTGAAGCCTTTCATTCTAATTCCCTAAGCAATCTTATCAATAAAGGCAATATAAAATTCATACCTAAATCTAGTGATCCTGAGGATATCTATAACTGGCGGCCCATTATGCTCCTCAATGTTTCCTACAAATAATTTCCAAAGCCCTTGCTCTAAAAATTTGCCATCTTTTACCTCAGGATGTGTGCCCTGAACAGATCAGTTTTATAAAATCTAAGTTCATCTTGGACAACATCATTGCTATCTAGGAAGGCATGGAGTGGGCGAGACACTCTAATCAAAAGGCAATTTTCATCAAAATTCATTTTGTCAATGCTTATGACCGCATAGAATGGCCCTTCATTTTAGCTATGCTGTTTGCGCTGGGATTTGGCCCAAATTTCATTTAGTTTGTGAACATGTTGTTCTCTAAAGCTTCATCTTGCAGCACCATTAATAACTGCTAATCCCAATCCTTTTGTCTGTTCAATTCCATTCATCAAGGCTGCCTGCTTGCCCCCTCTCTTTATGTGTTGGTTGTTGAAGGGTTTGGCTATCTTCTTACTCATTCTATTTCCTAGGGGCATGTTCAAAGGATCTCCTTGATTAACTCATCATCTCAGCTTGTCAATCGCCACTTTGCTGATGATTCCTTCCTTACGTTACTAGAAGAAGAAAATACTATCAAAGCTTCTCTTGATTGTCTCGAGACCTTTTGCTTGGCCTCTGGTTCTATCATTCAATAGCACAAAACCTTGTGTTACAGATAATCAACTCTTCCTAGTCCTCTTTGGATTCAACAATACGGGTGGAAGTGGATTGCTCTTGGTGAAATCTTCCAATTTCTTGGAATCCCTTTCACCTTTCAAGCCTCTTCTACTGATCTCTAGCAAGCGGTTCTTTCTCAAATTGAGCAGAAATTAGCTTTTTGGGTTAGCAAGCAGCTCTCACTGGTTGGGAAATTTCAAGTATGCTCCAAAGTCTTAGCATTGAATCATGTGTATTACTCTTCATACTAGGCCCCTTCCAAGGCATCTTATGCTAAGTAGGAGAAATTGCTCAGAGATTTTCTATGGGCATCTTCTGAGACCCACCGAGGCTTTCACTGTGTTACCTGAGAGTTTTGCTGCATCCCCAGAGATTTTGGTTGGCTTGGCCTTCTTTCCACTCAATAGCAAGGGATTGCTCTTTGTGTCAACTAGATCATACGTTCTCTTATTGGTAATGAGTCCTAGAAAATCCTCCTCTGGTAGAGTATTAAAGAGAGTTATCCTGCCCACAGACCTTCTTGGAAGAGAATTGGCCTTCCAACCCTTCTTGTTATGAGGGAACCCATCCAAATTTTGGGTACCTTTGTTGCCAAAGGCATTTGATGTGCTTGGGAGGTAGTCAAACCCTGACTCTGTTGGTCAGGGACTAGATTTCGAGATGGGCTCTCATTTAATTAGTAGAATATTTGTTGGTCTCCTCTTTTTCCTGGTGTTGGTCGGTCATTGGCCAAGCTTCCTTGGCTTAAGGCTCTCAAATTCCACAAGAAGGGTATCCATACCCTACAAGATATATTTCATAGACCCACCATGAGTATTATGTCGTGGGAAGCTTTCTGTGCCCAATTCAGTTTTCAAAACTAGGACCATGAAACCTATGATGGCCTGGTGAGTGCCATTTCGGTTGATATACTTCATAAGGTGGGTATCCACTCCACCAAGGCCTGGTGGAAGGACTAGAAATCCTATCCAGAAATCCCTTTCAGAAATTACAAGCCTCGACTTGGTTATTAATGGCTTTTGCCTCATTTTCCCATGATCGACACCTTGAATCAGCGATGGCACCTCAAGTCCTTGATGTCTGTTTGGTGCAAAAGATTTTTTTCTGCATGTTTTGTGATTGTTGAGCCAAATCTCACCCACTTTGCTTAGTGTATTCTTTTCCAAGGCTTATCAGTGGGGTCTTGGCTTTCTCACTTGGGGGTTTAGGACCCTCGTTGTTGAAAGGAAACTAGGTGTGCATAAATCACTTCCTACACTAATCTAATGAGGAGAGGGCTATGCAAATTCAATTTAATCCTTACAATTATAGCAACATTAAACATCTAACAGAGATATTGTAGCAATATACATAGAACCAGAAAGAAGACAGAAGAAGAGAGATAAAGATATAAAGTGGGAAAAACCATTATCGGGCGAAAAACCCCACTCAAAAACCTGCACAATGTATTATCAAAACTAAATATGGTTTACAATACACTTACAATGCAAGATTCAATAGTCTTCAACACTCATGTCTGGAGTCAATCCAGTAGTGTAACAGTACCTGTAAATCACATACTACATCTCCTCCTCCAAGCACCTGTTTATATAGAATATACAAGGAAAAATTGGTCCTATCTTGGAATGGGCGTCCAACTTGCCCTCATGGCCCAAAACCCATGCCTATGGACACTTGGTCAACATTGTAGAATATGTCTGACACTTGTCCACAACTCACATCCCAAAGTGGTCGCCTATTTCCAAAATGGGCTATGACAGATGCTCTTACGACTCTTACAACCATTATAGAATCTGTCATAGCGGTTACAACTTACAG
This sequence comes from Cunninghamia lanceolata, assembly GCA_027924645.1. Taxonomy (NCBI): domain Eukaryota; kingdom Viridiplantae; phylum Streptophyta; class Pinopsida; order Cupressales; family Cupressaceae; genus Cunninghamia; species Cunninghamia lanceolata. Next base: position 2,546,041 of record BSBN01000463.1, on the reverse strand, counting down.
TTGTAAGAGAATCTATCATACACAGGCTATAAATAGCATATTCTCTTACAACATGTCATAGTCCACCTTAGGGCACCCAAATATGCCTTTTTCAAAGATGCTTCATGACACATGTCTTCATTTGTCTTACAAGCTTATATGTCTGACTCTTTCATGTCATAACTTCGTCATTGGAATTTGTCATAATCGTTTCGGTAAACATTCCCTTACACAACATCCAAGATGTTGACACATGGCAAAATACTCCTACCACAAAGTGGGACACCTATCTCCTCATGTGAGGACAAAATTAAAAGTTATCATCTTCCATGTAGGATGACACATCATTGTGCCACATCCCACAAAATAGCAATATAGAATTTACAATTAATTTACAACATAGGCAATGAATTAATAAATACAATCATAAATAATGCAAGGAATTACCAAGGTTGAGACACCTTAATTCCCAACATTCTCTCACTTTTTGAACACCTTGTAAGATCCAATAGGAGAATAGGATTTAACTGCTATAAGTCGAGAGGCCCATAGACTCTGAACACCATCTAAACTTCTCTATGCCCACTGGCTTCGTCAATGCATCTACAACATTCTTCAAAGTATCTACCTTCTCTAAATTTACCTTCCCATCCTCTACCATGTCTCACATGAAGTGAAACTGAACATCAATATGATTTGTTCTGGCATGGAAAGTTAGATTCTTCGCAAGGCAAATTGCACTCTAACTATCACATTTGATCATGATCTGACCTGCATCAACACCAATATCTGAACACAATCTCTTAAGCCAAATGGCTTCCTTACAAGAATGAGTTGCTTCCACATACTCATCTTTGTCATGGACAAAGCAACCACAGGTTGTCACTCACTCATCAAACTAATAGCAACACCGAACAGTGTAAACACATAAGCACTGGTGGATCTCCTGCTGTCAATGTCACCTGCCCAATCTGAATCGATAAATCCATGAATATCAATGGAATGTGGAGGTCCTGTAACATTACCATGATAGCATATGGAGTACTCAGAAGTACCCCTCATATATCTGAACACTCACTTAACTGCATCCCAATGAACCCGTCCAGGATTAGCCATAAATCGACTAAGGACTGCCGCTACTTGGGCAATGTCTAGTCTTGTGCAAACCATAGCATAAATCAAAATGCCAACAATACTAGCATAAGATACTTTGCTCATGTGCTCCACCTCACTAGGAGATTTTGGACAATCCTCAACAGACAACTTTGTCCCCAAAGAAACAAGAACACACAATGGTCTACAATCTGCCATGCTGAACCTATCCAACACAATCTCCACATACTTACTCTGGCTTAACCAAATTTTTCTGTTGGTTCTATCTCTTCTGATTTCCATTCCTAGAATGTACCTAGCTGCCCCTAAATCTTTCATTTCAAACTATGCTAACAACTGAGACTTGAAATCAAAAATCATGTTCTTACCCTTCCCAATGAAAAACATATCATCAACATATAATGCAACAATGAGAATATAATCACCATCAAACTTATAATACACATAGTGATCTAATTTTGATCTCACAATTCCAATAGACAACACAAAGGCATCAAACTTCAAGTAACACCTCCTAGAAGACAACTTCAAACCATACAAAGACTTCTTAATTTGCAAACCAAATTTTCTTTACCTTTCACCATGTAATGCTTTGGCTGTGACATGTAGATTTCTTCCTCCAAATCACCATGAAGGAAAGTTGTCTTAACATCCATCTGTTCTACCTCTAAGTCATAAGCTGCTGCAAGAGACAACTGGAATCGAATGGATGTCAGCTTTGCAATGGGAGAGAAGATCTCACCATAATCTATACCCTCCACTTGTGAATACCCCTTTGCAACCACTATGGCCTTATACTTCTCAGCACTGCCATTGGCACCAAATTTTATTTTGAGCACCCATTTGCATCCAATGGGTTTTCGTCTAGGAGGTAAATGCACCAAGTCCCAAGTTTGATTCTTTTCTAAAGAAGCCATTTCATCTTCCATGGCCTCCTTCTAGGAACTTGCATCTTTCATGTCCATAGCCTCTGATATAGTTCTAGGTTCATCATTGTTAGTAAGCAAAGCAAAAGCACAACTAGAATCAACCAATGTAAAACCAAACCTCTTAGGTTGCTTTCTGATTCGTGTGGACCTCCTCAAGAGCTGAGGTTGAGGTTCAACTTCTTCATCTAAGCTTTCAAAGCTGCAAGAGCTCTCCTCATCATCAGGTCCAATATTGTCTTTCTATTTAGTCTTCTCAGGGGTAGTAGGAAATTGAACATCCTTTTTCTTTTCTTTTTCTTCTGGCTGTAAAATAGTGGAAGAAGGTGTAAGCTCTCTGAAGATGACACTTCTGCTATACAATACTTATTCAGCCACAGGGTCCCAAAGATCATATCCTTTCACATTGACACCATAGCCAATGAAGATATACTTAATAGCCTTGTTCTCCAATTTTGACCGCTTCTCCCTAGGCACATGTGCATATGCCTCACTAACAAAAAAAAATGAAGATGCCTTATTGAAGGATTTCTACTAGACCACACCTCCATGGGTGTCTTTCCAACAAGAGATGATGTAGGAGATCTATTTACAAGATAGCAAGCAATGACAATAGCTTTAGCCCAAAGCTTTTGTTCTAGGCTAGCTCCACTAATCATACTCCTAGCCTTCTCCATCAGTGTCTTGTTCATCCTCTCTGCAACTCCATTTTTCTACAGGGTGTGTGGAGTTGTCTTATGTCTTTCAATCCCAAGTTCCTTGCAATATTTATCAAATTTTGTAGAACAGAACTCACCACCATTGTCAGTTCTCAAACACTTAATCTTTTTACCAGTCTGATTTTTAGCAAAGCCCTTAAACTCCTTAAACTTACTATAGACTTCATATTTTCTTCTCAGAAAATAAATCCATGTCCTTCTACTATAATCATCTATGAAAGATACAAAATATATAGGTTTTGATAAAGTAGAAATATTAACAGGACCAAATACATCGTAATGAACAAGGTCCAATACACCAGAAGACTTATGAGAACTTGAATAAAACTGAACACGATTTTGTTTCCCATAGATGCAATGTTCACAAAAGTCAAACTCAAGATTACAATCATCTAACCCCTCAATGAAGTTTTTATTTTTCAGGGTACGCAGACCCTTCTCACCAATGTGGCCAAATCTCTTATGCCATATCATTATCTTTTTAGCAAGAAGCTTAACTTTCAAGGCATGATTACAACCATCGAGACTAGAAACAACAGATTTCTTCACTGCTCATTCAAATGTGGGGGATGAAGTGATTGCTACCCTCTTCCTTGAGTTAGAAGAACTATTGCATTGTGAAATACATGTGTCCAGTTGAAACAGAGTACCTCTCCTTGTACCTTTAGCAAGCACCATAGATCCTCTAGTCATCTTGCAGCCTTATTTTGAAAAAACAACCTGCACACCTACATCATTCAACATACTTACAGAAAGTAGGTTCCGTGCTAAGCCTGGGATGTGAATAACCCTAGAGATCCCCTTCACTCATCCATCAAGGAATCAAATAGAGACTCTTCCATGACCAACAATCTTCAGATGAGAGTCATCACCTAGGTACACCTTTCCACCATCGAACTCCTCATACTTAGTGAACTAGTCTTGATGCAAGGTCATGTGGAATGATGCACCAGAATCAATCAATGACACATCATTAGATGCATGGGTTGCTAGGGCTACGATGAAGGCATCGCCATCATTTTGTGACTTGTCAGAATCTGAATCTGGGTTCTTCTTCTTCTTTTTCTTTTCCTCTTTGCATTCCTTTCATAAATGCCTAGATTTACCATAGTTCCAACACAGAGCCTTAGACTTTCCAGGAGATTTGGATCTCCCACAGGATTTGGATCTACCCTTCTCATCTTTCTTGTCCTTCTTTTTCCCTTTCTCTTTGGGTCTTCCACGAACTGCAAGAGCCTCCTTGGCTACCTCAGAAGACTTTCTCTGCAACTCTTAGGTTAACAGTGAAGAAACCACTTCATCTATTTTGAATGTGGATGTGGTGCTTCCAATAGAAATGACAAGGTGATCCCACGAGTCGGGCAAAGAACAAAGCAAGGTCATACAATGATCCTCCTCCTCCATCTTCACACCAACGAATGTCAATTGTGTAACCAACATGTTGAAAGATTTCATATGTTCTGCAACGGATCCTTCATCCTTGATTCGAAGGGAATACAACTTATTTTTTAGAAAAAGTTTGTTAACTAGGGATTTGGCTTGATACACATCTCCCAACTTCTTCCAAAGCAAGTTTGCAGTAGTCTCCTCATGGATATTTAACAAGATAGAATCAATAAGATTAAGTCTTATGAGACCCTTAGCCTTCTAATCTTTGAGATCCCAATTAGCTTGTGACATTACAGCTAGTGTAGTTCCATTGATAGTTTCCCAGACGTCTCGATCAACAAGCATGTCTTCGATCTTGAGCTTCCATAGCTTGAAATTAGTGCCATTGAATTTCTCCACCTCTATCCTTTCGAATGTTCTTGCAATCTCATTGCTGCAATAGGGTTCAAAATACTCTGCACAGACTCCCACTCAACTTAAGATTAGCTCAAAAAACCCCTACCTAATAGCTAAGACCAAAACTAGCCAGACTCTGATACCAACTGAAAGGAAGCTAGGTGTGCGGAAATCACTTCCTGCACTAATCTAATGAGGAGAGGGCTATGCAAATTCAATTTAATCCTTACAATTACAGCAACATTAAACATCTAACAGAGATATTGTAGCAATACACATAGAACCAGAAAGAAGATAGAAGAAGAGAGACAAAGATATAATGTGAGGAAAACCCTTATCGGGTGAAAAACCCCACACTCAAAAACCTGCACAATGTATTATCAAAATTGAATATGGTTTACAATACACTTGCAATGCAAGCTTTAATAGTCTTTGACACTCGTGTCTAGAGTCAATCTGGCAATGTAACAGTACCTATAAATCACATACTACATCTCCTCCTCCAAGCACCTATTTATACAGAATATACAAGGCAAAATTGGTCCTATCTTGGAATGGGCGTCCAACTTGCCCTCATGGACCAAAACCCATGCTTATGGACACTTGGTCAACATTGTAGAATGTGTTTGACACTTGTCCACAACTCCCATCCCAAAGAGGTTGCCTATTTCTAAAATGGGCTATGACAGATGCTCTTATGACTCTTACGACCATTATAGAATCTGTCATAGCGGTTACAACTTACAACTGTAAGAGAATCTATCATACATAAGCTATGAATAGCATATTCTCTTACAACATGTCATAGTCCACCTTGGGGCACCCAAATATGCCTTTTTCAAATATGCTTCATAACACATGTCTTCACCTGTCTTATAAGATTCTATTTCTGACTCTTACATGTCATAACTTCGTCATTGGAATCTGTCATAACCGTTTTGGTCAAACATTCCCTTAAACAACATCCAAGATGCTGACACATGGCAAAATACTCCTACCACAAAGTGGGATGCCTATCTCCTCATGTGCGGACAAAATTACAAGTTGTCATCTTCCATGTAGGATGACACATCACCATGCCACATCCCACAAAATGACAATATGGAATTTACAATTAATTTACAACATAGTTAATGAATTAATAAATACAATCATAAATAATGTAAGGAATTACCAAGGTTGAGACACCTTAATTCCCAACAGTTGCCCTTTTTGTGGGCAAGCTGAGTCGTTTAAGCATCTCTTCTGGTTCTGTACTAGAGCTCAGCAGATATAGAATTAGATTCATGATTTCTTTCAAGCATTTTTGCTAGAGCCCTTCTCCTGGCATATGGTTTTCTTGGGAGATTCTCCCAGGCTCATCGCAAAGTATACTCAGATTTGACACACTTTCAAGGTGGAAATCCTCTTTAGTATTTGGAAAGATAGAAATTCTTGCATATTTTCTCAAAACCAATCGATACATTTGTTTCTTTATATTCTAAAGTTATTATTTTCTCTAATGTTCTCCTATAGATTCAAGTGCAAGCTAACAAAGTTGTGCTTGAAGCTTCTCACCTTCAGGGGCTTCTAGACCATTCGGGCAATGCCCCTTGCACTATGGTTCACGTGCCTCCCTCTCCCACTTCCTCCCAGGGCCGAATGCCTTCATGGGGTCGACGACAAAGTGGCTCTACTAGGGATTTTTTCCCCCATGCTCAGGCTCCTCCTCATCATGGTTCTCACCCTCGCAAGTGGTCATCCTCTCCCTCTCTACGAGTTGGCCTGGGGTGGCCTTCAGGCAGAGAGCAAGGGGGTGGAAGCAAAGATTCTAGGTGGCCTTCTGGTGGCTCCACTCCTGGAGCTGGTTCTGGCTAGCCATTGATACTTCTAAATGGTTCCCATGTTTGGACTTGGCAATTTCACCTCATCATGAAGATAAAAATATAGAAACTGAGAAAGATGATGATGGTTGAGCTCCTCCTGATGTCATTTTGGACCCCACTACTATATGGGGAAACCTAGATGATAGGGATCTGCCATCCTCTGGCACTGCTCTAGCCGCTTAATGGCCTTTTTAGTTATTATTTTTTGTAATGTTTTATGAATTCTAGGTGTGGCCCATGACTCTATGACTTTTTGGGCTCTGCCCATATGACTCTCGGGGAGTGCCTTCTTACCACCCACCCTTTTTTTGTGAATATGTGTATTTTTATCTTTTAGTAATATAGATATGGTTGCCTATTCATAAAAAAAGGTATTATGTTTTCTTATGTATATCCATTTTGGTATTAAAAAATTCCTTATATGGAAAAAAAGAAGTATATATAGTTTGTTATTACAATAAATCTAGCAATGTCTTTGGAATTTTTACTCAACTATGTGATGTATAAAATTTGTCCTCCCATCTCTAATCCATCAAAATGGAGGAATTCTAGAAGAAGAATTTTACAAAATCTTCTTTTCTTTCTTCTGGATAGCCTAATGCACAATGATTTAAAAAAACAAATTGCTAAACATGTAATTGTCATTGGAGGATTCAATTTGCAACAAGTATAACCTAGAATACTATAGCTTTATAAAGTATAAACAAAATAATTTTAGTATTCTAATAGGGTTTGAAACATTCATGGTAGATCCTATTGGAAAACAAAAGAAATTATATAAACTAATCAAACCGAATTCATACATGGGGAAGTGACTATCTAGAAATTTTGGGAGAGCTATGAAGTCCTTTGGCTTTTCCGTGAGTTTGTATTGATTTCATTTTAGTAAGTTTTAGAAAATTCATTTTGCTAATACATAAAATGCTCTCCTTGAAAAAATAGCTAACTTGCCTTAGATTAGGTGAAAGGAGTTATTTTTAGGCCAAAGGAGTTATTTTGTTTTATTTTAATTTAGTAAACATGTTCATTATATATAGAGGACTTAAAATATACTAAATGTTTATTATTTAATTTGATTCACTCATGTTATAGTGTTTATATTTTATTTGAATTTAATTGTGGAATTTTTAATTCCTAGACTTTTATTAATTAAACTAAGGTGAACGGAGAAACTGGTGGAGTGGATATTAATCATTAACTGGATAAATAAACATTAGGTGTGAATCATTATAGATCTATGTTAAGGAAAATTTTTAATTAAATTTCTTGAGTGGGCTAATAAAGAAAAAGGGAATTAAATAATTGTTATCTTTCATGATTTAAAACTAATCTTAGCTTGTTAAATTTATTTATGATTGATTCATATTATATCATTTTTTTACTTATTGTATTGCAAAATGGATTAGGTTGTGATTAAATAAATGGTAGATGCATGGTTAAATTTTATGATTAAATTTGGATACTTATCTAGCATTTAGAATTATAGTTCTAGTCACTTAGAGGAGAAAATGTTCTACCACTTCCACACAAGAGTCTTTTGGGAAGGTCATCCATGTGAGCTTTCCCTTCGTGACATTGTAACATCATCGTTATCTTTGTAAGTTGCATTTACTTTTACTTTAGGGTGTTGTCATGGGGGTTCCACCTCCTGCATATGTTTTAATTCCCTTTGGATTTGTGTGGCATGCCTCATTCATTGCATGCACAATGGTGACGAGTGTGCATCATACACTACTAAATGTAGTGTTACCTATAAATTATAGTATTGTGCATAAAAAAAGTTAGTTGCATTGTGTTTATGTCTAAGTGTACATGTGTGTACGGGTGGGCATGACATCTCTCTTGGTGGGGGAATCTCAAATTTATCACTAGAAAGAGCCAAGTAGCTAGCCTTTAGGGGGAGATCCAGATTCCTAGGCTACCCTTTCTTCTATTGTAGCAAATTGGCCATGTTGTTCCCTAGAGTAGGATTATGTTCTTCCTTAGAGCTATGATCCTAAAAGTGTTTATTTAGTTTCTCTTTGGTACTAGATCTTAGAACATGAAGGAGTAGGTATACTTGGATTTCCCCTAGTAGAAAAAAATTGGAACAAACATATTTGGCCTAAGTATAATTTCTTTATCTGGTTTCTTTGCCATAATAAATGTCTCACTTGGGATAACAAATTCCAAGGTTGTCTATTTTTGGCAATAGAGCATTCAGGTGATCGATATGATCTACGTCATCCAAAACGATGAGCGCCCGATGAGAGCTCAAACGATTTGCAAGAACAACCTTACCTTCATCTACATTCTCGAACGGCAAATGTTGGACACCAAGGTCAGCCAGAAGCTTTTTCTGCTTGTCAGAAAGAGCGTTTCTGGATGCTGCATCTTGCACGTCGAAAACAAAACTGCATCACTCAAAGGAAGAAAAGTTCTTGTTGAAGAGCTCTTTGGCCAATGTGGTTTTACCACTACCTCCCATGCCTACGATCCCCGTCATTTTTACTTTCTCTTCTCTTGCAACTGATTCGAAGCCTTTTACCAGTTCATCCAATCCAAGTGGATGTTCGGCTACCCATAACGGAACCTTTTCCATGACTTGGAGTGCACAATTCACAATATCCTTGAAAACTGTGGCCTCATCCCTAAACATTTTTTTAAAACCGAGAACAAAATTCAAAACAGAACACAATATACTGCTTAAATAATTATGTCAACAAAATAGAACCATGGCAACACTTGACTTTCGAAGAAATAAAGAAAATAATACATACTTATTATTGTTGACCGTGTAGCCGGATAGGAATGAGCTGTTGCGGAGTGCCCTTTTCCACAGATCAAGCTTTTGTGGTGTATATCTGCCTTTCTTTTCATGCTCTGAAAATGCATGGGCGTATATTCCTTTTCCTTGCTCAATCCATCTCAGATCGGAGGGCTCAACATGATAGAAAATGGGAAGGATTTTTGCACCAGTTTTGAGCATGAAAGATAGCTCAGCCAAACACCATGGGGATTGGGCATAGTTGGGAGAAAAAATGGCGATGTGAAGGGTAGCACTAGTTATGGCGTGTTGTAATTCTGCTGGAATAGAATCCCCAGCTTGAAAAGATTCCACATCTAGAAAGACATGGAATGCCATGGAATGAAGTAAATGGTAGATGGTAGTGGCTAATGTGTGTTTCACATCACATCCACAATGATTAACAAATATGTCCCACGGCTCAGGAGATTTGGGTGCAGAGTAAGGTGCAAGCTCATCAAAAGCGTTTTCTGGTTGAGTTTGATTTTGCTTGGCTGTAGAAGAGGAAGCCATTTCAATTGAATTAAACTGAACCGAGCAGAGAGAGAATAAAGAAAGAGGGGTCTTGATTTGGGACAAATGAAACCGCGTGAATGGGCGGCGTCTCAGTACGTGACAACCACAATTATTAAGTTGGTATAAAATTGTGAAGTCAATTTGTGATCGTGAAGACCATTTTTTTAAAAATGTTTTTTTGGTTTATATTAGTTAAAGTGTTTGAAGTGTAATGGCTAATTTATAAGTGGTATACTTTTTACTGAGTTTGATTCATAATATCTAAAATTTTATTATTAGTCTTAAGATCTCTTATTTATGCCTGTAGATTAGATTCTTAGGTATTGATTTGATCTAAGTCACGTCCACATTATTCTATTTAAACATGGCAAGATCAAGATGTCTAAAAGTTAATCATAGAAAGATAAGAAGATCAACTTAATGGAATAACAATAATCTATATAAAAAATGCAATGTGCATACAAGAAAGTTGGTTTTGCACATATGAAAGCATTGGTAGAAAAATCAATTTTGAAGTTATTTATTCTTATATCTAGTTGAAATTAAAGGTTTAAAATATTAAAAATAAAAAAAACAATTTAACTAATATTAATTTAAAGATTTTCTTTTTTAAAGTATGATTGAATAAAGAGGATAGCATAAAATTTACAGATGAGTGGCATTGTAATGATGGCATAGGGGGCAAAAGTGAGGGTTGTACATTTGAAGTGAAATATTATCATTCTTTTTATTTATTTTCTTCTATGTGTTTTTTTGCCTACTTGCTAGGAAATAGTAAGGAGGATTTAGAAATTTGAAAACATTTATGATAAGAAAAATTGTAAAGAAAACATTTTGAACAAGTAATTAGAAAAATATATCTTGTAGAAAAACATGCTTCAACCTTCTGATAAGACTATAAAATATATATGGTTACTACATCTACTAAGACAAAAAAATTATTGTTTAGATTGCAATCCATTTGAAGGAAAAATAATGTATGCTAAGGATCTAAAAGAGAAGTTATAAATGACATTGCCTAATAAATTTGCAACCTTCTATCAAATTTGTTTGACATTAAACCAATTCAACAATTCATGTAGCATAAATGAGGGAAGTAATTAATTTTTTTATAGTGAAACTTACATCTTTTAAGTATAATGGTGGATGAGGGTTCAATGAAAGAAAATAAATGTACTAATTTAAAAATTTATGTAGTTATATTTAATTATGTTCATATATTTTATTGTGTATGCACTTACCTTTTATATTTGTCATTGGACAAATATATTAAATGAAATACTTCAATATATGTACATTGCCACATCACTAGTTGTACATGTAAGATCAATATTTGTACACATAAGATCAATATTTATACACATAAGAGCAATATTTGTACACATGAGTAGTTCATTTTATAAATAACACACTTATATCAAATAGTAAGGATATTTTATATAAGGGAAAAAATGATTTAATGAATGTACTTATGGTTTATTTACATGACATTGATAAGTTCTCATGTTTTCATGTAAGGGTCCATATTGACAAACATTTGATCATTTGTTGATTTACATGTAAAATAATTATTAACAATATATAGTTTAGAATGTTGCAAGAAGTTAAACTCCATAACCACAACAAATATATCAACAATAGGACCCTCCCCAACAACTATTGGTCCCTCCCCTATATTATGAGTTAAGTCCTTGACTGGACTAAGAACTTTGCCACCATTTTCATATGAATGCTATAAAAAAATGAAAACATGCAAACTCTTCAAAAGGAAAGTTGAAGAAGAGAGGCTCAATTTTTGGGACACCAATAATATCATGTATTTCATGTATATTGACATATAATTCTTCTATCAAACACTCATTACTCCTTTAATATGATGTACACAAATGTTTTAGATAAATATGAGATGTTTCAATAGTTATCTTTTAATATGTTGTATATTGCACATTTCAATGAATATGAAATGTTTCAATAATGTTCAATAGATATCATGTATATTATGCATTTAGATGAATATATGGCCTTCCTTATTTGTCAAAGGAAAAATAGTATTTTATAGAAACACAAAAAAGATGCTAAATTAATATTTTGCATGTCACACTTTCAAATGCTACTAGTATAGATATCTTAAATACATCTATCTAAAATATAGATTAGAATGTGTAATGAAACAACTTGCACAATATCTGAATATAATAGTAAATATGCTGCAAATACTTGATAATAATATGCCACTTCGAGGGGGCAACCTCCAAAACCACTTCGAGGGGGATACCTCCAATAGTCTTCAATGAGAACACAATACTGAATATGATGAAATAAGACTCACTACCTCCTATATATACCTATTTATGCCTAGGATATCACCTAGGCTGACTTAGATGGGCCTATATAAGCCTTAGGCCGACCTAAACAACTAAATAACAATAAACTAATGATAATATGACTTAATTAAGAGTTAAGATAGCCACAAGCCGACTATTCATAACCCTATATACACTATAGGATTAAGGGCGTAGCATGCCCCCCCTCTTCAAAGAAGCATTGTCCTCAATGCTGACCAAATGTGGATGCTTTTGCATGAATTCCTCATTCTCCCATGTAGCTTCCTCAACTGGAGAGTTTTTCCATTTAATTAGATATTCTATGATTTCCCTTGTCCTTAGCTTCTTGGTGCGTGTTTGAATAATTCTCTCAGGATCCACAACTATTCTTCCCTCTTCATCAAGCTCAGGTAACTTAGTCTGTGCTACCACTTTATTCCCAATAACCTTCTTCAAGCAGGAAACATGAAAAATTGGATGAATTTTTGTTGATATGGGCAGCTCCAATTTATATGCTACATTGCCAATCTTCTGCAACACCTTATAAGGACCATAGTACTTGGGTGCCAGCTTGTTAACTTTATGTTGTTGTTTTAGAGACATTTGCTTGTATGGTTGTAGTCACACAAAGACCCAATCTCCCACTTCAAAAGTTCTTTCACTACGGTGTTGATCAGCTTGTTGCTTCATTCTGTTTTGTGCCATTGCCAAGTTCTCTTGAAGACTAGCCAATACCTCTTGCTGATGATGGATGTGTTCTTCGACTGTGTAAACCTTTGGTTGTACCCGCAATGAAGAGATGATTGATGGTGGGTGGTAACCATATAGTGCTAAAAATGGAGACATCTTGGAAGAAGTATGGAAAGAAGTGTTGTACCACCATTCTGCTAGTGGTAGCCATTGCACCCATCTCTCTTGTTTATCTGAAGCAAAACAACGGAGATAGCCTTCCAAGCATTTGTTGACCACTTCTGTCTGTCCATCTGATTGGGGGTGATATGATGAACTACGAGCAAGCTGAGTGCCCAAGCATGAAAACAAGTCAGTCTAAAAATTACTTGTAAATATAGGGTCACGATCACTGATTATAACTTTCGGAGTCCCATGCAGTTTCTGAATAGTATTCATAAAAGCTATTGCTGTAGTGCTTGCTGCCAATGGTTGTGCCAAAGCACAAAAGTGACCATATTTGCTGAGACGATCCACAACAACCATGATGACATTTTTTCCTTCAGATCTAGGCAAACCTATGATGAAATCCATAGATACCTCCTCCCACCTTTGACTTGGGATACATAAGGGTTGTAGAAGACCCGGAGTCTTAACTGTCTCCCCTTTATGTTGTTGACATACCATGCATTCAGCTACAAATTTTTGAACATCCCCTTTCAGCCCTTCCCAAAAGAAATCTTGCTTGATTCTATGATAAGTTTTGAGGAATCCTGAGTGCCCACCTATTGGAGAAGCATGTAGTTCTTCCAACACCTTAAGCTTAAGAGTTGAATTCTTGCAAAGGTATAACCTCTCCTTGTACCATAAAATATTTCCTTTCCATGAAAATTTGTCAAACACACTTGATTCCTGTTGGAGTTTCTCAATGAGCCTTAGAGTATCTATGTCCTTCTCCCACTATTCTCTTGCCTCATTTACCCAGTCTGCTTGTAACATGGAAATGGCAAATAAAAATGACTCTGTGGGTTCATCACGCCTTGATAGAGCATCAGCCACAACATTCTCCTTGCCTTTCTTATATACGATCTCAAAGTCATACCCAACATCTTTGTGACCCATTTTTGTTGTTCTTCAGATGATAACCTCTGTTGCAAGAAATATTTGAGACTATCATGATCTGTCTTGACCTTAAAGTGTCGTCCCATTAGATAAGGTCTCCATTGTTTGACTGCATGCAAGATAGCCAACATTTCTTTCTCATAAACTGGCTTCAACAAATTCTTATCTTTGAGTAGGCGACTTTCAAATGCTATGGGTTTTCCTTCTTGCATAAGTACTGCTCCTATTCCATGTCCTGAAGCATCACATTCAACAACAAATGTTTTAGAAAAATCTGGGGTAGCTAGGACTGGAGTTGTACACATGGCTTCCTTTAGTTTCTCAAATGCCCTTGTCGCCACTTCATTCCATTGGAAAGCATCCTTCTTTAACAAGGATGTGAGAGGAGATGCTATGCTACCATAATTCTTTACAAATCGGCGATAATACCCTGTAAGCCCTAAAAAACCTCGTAAGTTCTTAAGGGTCTTAGGAATTTTCCACTCTACAATTGCTTGGATCTTATGAGGGTCCACCTTAACTCCCTCATGTGACACAATGTGACCAAGGTACTCCACTTCTTTGACACCAAAGATACACTTGGATGGTTTAGCATACAACTAATTCTGCTTCAAAATGTCCAACACTTGATTTACATGTTGCAAGTGTTCCTCCCATGTTTTACTATATATTAAGATGTCATCAAAAAATACCAAAACAAATTTCCTCAAAAATGGCCTGAAGATAGAGTTCATTAAACTTTGAAATGTGGACGGTGCATTAGTGAGACCAAAAGGCATTACCAAAAATTCATAGTGGCCCTCATGGGTTCTAAAAGCTGTCTTATGTACATCCTCATCTTTAATTCTAATTTGATGATAACCAGAACGGAGATCAAGTTTTGTAAAATAAATAGCACCATTAAGCTCATCTAACAAATCATCAATTACTGGAATAGGAAACTTATCTTTTATGGTGAACTTGTTAAGCTCTCTGTAATCTGGACACATCCTCCACGTTTCATCCTTCTTACGCACCATTACCACAGGAGATGAGTAAGCACTTTGACTATGCCTGATAATGCCTGCTTCTAGCATCTCTTGAACTATCTTCTCAATCTCACTTTTTTGAGCATATGGATATCTGTAAGGCCTGATGTTGGGTGGTTGGCTCCCTGGTACTAGTTGAATGGCATGATCATGATCTCTCCTAGGAGGCAATCCTTTTGGCATCTCCCCAAAAACTATAGAGTGCTTATCTATAATTGCTTGTAGATCCAATGGTGTAGAAGCCTTTGAGTGATATGCTTCTAATGAAAATAATTGGGCTACCATCCCATCTACCCCCTTCTTCAACATCTTTTGCATTTGGTAAGAACTTACTATCTGTGGTGACTTTGCACGCATCCCTCGTAATTCTATTGTTCTTCCCTCTGATTGAAAGCGCATGAATAGTTCTTGGAAGTTCAATTCAATTGTTCCCAAAGTGGTAAGCCACTGTACTCCCAAAACAATATCTACTGCACCCATTGAGATAACATACATTGGACAATTAAGATGATAATCTCCCATGGATAATTTAATGCTATGGCATTTTCCTGAACAACTAACAGTACCACCATCTGCAATCAAGACCTGAAATTCTGGAGCTGGATATATAAAACAATTTAAACGAGTGGCCAACTTTTTGTTGATGAAGTTATGAGTGCTACCTGAGTCTATCAACACTGTTACTTTTTCTTTCTTTAAGAAACCCACTACCTTTAGAGTTTGTGGGGTACTAAAACCTGAAAGTGCATGGCAAGAAATGATTGGTTGAGTATCTCTTGACTCCTCCTCAATCTCATTGTCACTCTCTACTATTGGTACCTCTTCTTCTTCCTCACTTGGCCCTTCAATATAGAACAATTTCTTTTCAGTGCATTTGTGTCCTCTACTATATTTGCTATCACAATTAAAACATAATCCTTTTGCTCTCTTCTCTTCAATTTGTTGTGGTGTTAGCCTAGTAGGTTGTGGAAGTGACTGTGTAGGAGTGCTTTTATCTCTTATGTTTATAAAACCTTGCCTTTTATTAACCATAAATTTTTCCTCTACTTGCCTTGCCATAACCATTGCCTCTGAGATGGAATTTGGACGGAACATGCATACCTCATATTTAATGTGATCCTTTAAGCCACCAATGAATAGCTCCAACAAATTTTCTGTAGACACATTTTCCACTCTTAAAGATAAAGTACGAAATTGATGAATGTAATCCTTGACCATACCTATTTGCCTTAATTTGGTAATTTGGCTGAAGTAGCTATCCATAAGATTTTCACCATAATGAGTAATGAGTTCTTCTTGGAAAACCGACCAAGTGACAATGCATCCTTTTGCTTTCTTTTCTTCACATAGCCAACGGTACCAAATGAATTGATCAGGTTCCAAGTATAAGGAAGCCATGGCCACCTTTTGTTGACATGGAACATGGTGGATATCAAAGAATTGCTCCATTTGACAAAGCCAATTGGTAGGATCTTGACCATCAAACTTTCGCATATCCAACTTTGGTGTGAAATTCCTTGCCATAAAATGAGTGGTGTGATGATCCATCTTGAGATTTGATTCAAACCCAAAAACACCCTTCCCTTTTGTAGAATCCTCTTCCTCCACATCGTGGTGTTGTGACTACTTATGTTTGGAAAGTATCTCCAGAATTTTCTCAATATCACATGACTTTGCCAACCCTTTCATTTGTTCACCCATAATGGACAAGATTTCACCTTTCATCTTGCTATTTTCTTTATGAATAAGTTCAAGTATATTTTCATATTCTTTTTGATCAACATCCTCATTTTCCACCTCCTCCTTGCCTGGAGTTTTTCTCGGTGTGGTAACATTCTTTTTGCCCCTTGTTGAAGGACCCGTCATGATTGGAAAAAATAATTTTGAAATAAATCACACAAATGAAATGCAAATTCTCTGAAATTTTTACTGTAACTTACTAAGGCCAAGTTACCACTTACCCAGAAAAAATTCCAAGAAATTAGCAAATTTACTGGCTTGAGAGCGAATTTGTTGCAAACCCTAATTTTGCAATAACTCACTTATTTTTGCTCCAATTCCTCTGAAATCTGGACTGTATCTTCTTTAATATTGTCTTCAAAAACCCTTTAAAAATCTTTAAAAAATTAGCTAAAATCTGAAAGTTATGCTCTTCCCAAAATTGCCTCCAATGATGAGAAAAATTTTTGCCTCTACGGTGCCAAGATCATGCTCTGATACCACTTGTAATGAAACAACTTGCACAATATCTGAATATAATAGTAAATATGCTGCAAATACTTGATAATAATATGCCACTTCGAGGGGGCAACCTCCAAAACCACTTCGAGGGGGATACCTCCAATAGTCTTCAATGAGAACACAATACTGAATATGATGAAATAAGACTCACTACCTCCTATATATACCTATTTATGCCTAGGATATCACCTAGGCTGACTTAGATGGGCCTATATAAGCCTTAGGCCGACCTAAACAACTAAATAACAATAAACTAATGATAATATGACTTAATTAAGAGTTAAGATAGCCACAAGCCGACTATTCATAACCCTATACACACTATAGGATTAAGGGCGTAGCAGAATGCCTATATTAAATTTACAACATAGGTTAAATAAATACCTTAAAATTGAAATCAATATCTTTAAATATATTTAAGATTCCTATACTAATTAATAATACTTAAAATTGATATCAGTAACTTTAAATATATTTAAGATTACTAATTAATAATAAATAACATAGACACACTAACTAGTAAGTAACACTAATAATTATTTTGACTATTATAAACTTTTCATTATTCTCTATCAATAAAATTAAAAAAAATGTGGTGCTTATAATTTAGAGGGAAAATAGGCTCTAATGCATTCCCAATTTCCCACTATCTCGAAAACACATTGGATGTAAATTAAAAATATAAAATTTTGAAACTTTGTAAAGCTCTCAAATTTTGGCCGATATGCCGAAAGCCAACACAAATTCTCCACTCAAACGACCACAAAGGGTAATTCCATACAAGCTGCAGGTACCAGATGGAGCCCTTGGTGACGTCATGTGTCCTTGGGCTTCATTTAACTATATTCTCCACTTCAATTATATTCATTTAGGGGAAGAATATTCCTTACGGCACGCCGTCAATTGCAGTGTGAAGCTGCTAGGAAGGTGCGTCCATAGAATATTTGGGCATTTGTTCAAAGATTGACAACGTTTGACACGTCAAATATCTTTGAGCATGGGCCCCACTTTGACCATTCTCACATGTTAGTTGGAGACTGGAAGTGGCATTTGGTCTCTGCTACGTATGGGATTGTGACAGCATCTGTCTTTGACCTGCAAGCTGGTTCCTGATGTTGTAACCATTCTCTTACTCTACAGCTTTGAAACACAAACCATGGAGTTTTAAAGTCATTTCAAGTAGAAAACATAAGATTTGCAAAGGTAATGAACTTGAAGCTTATTTCAAGTAGATATACCATTTTTTATATTGACTTAAGGCTGGTAAAAACAATAGTTCAGAGTATATGAGGTTATATAGAGGTTGTGCAACAATAAACACATCGTAATAGATAAGTAGGGAGTAGAGGAAATTAGAGCATGTATAAGTAGGGTAAGATTAAAAAGCTCAAACCCTAAAATAGAGGTGCAATGCTTGATATATATAGTATGATTAAGTTAAAAGGGATTTATTAAGGTGGTTATATATCAAAATTATCGATAATAGGTTATTTAATCTTTATTTAAATGTGGAATTAGTAATGTGGTTGACAATAGTGTAGACATTCCTTATATAATGGTGTTTTCCCTATTGACATGACCTTTATTGTGAATGGTGCTTTTGAGAGATTATAAGGTTTCAGCGTTTAGCACCTGACTAATGGATGACTAACTAACCCCCAATCCTCATGAAACTAAATTATGTGCCTACGAATGTGAACCCTGTTTGTAGATTTGACCTCTGTATGTGAAAATGATCTATGAAGTTCTAGTCACCTAAAACTTGTTCCCTTCACGTCTTGGAATCTGAATCTAACAAACAAGGAGTGTTGAGAAACACCTTTAGAAGTTTGCCAAGTGAGGATGTTCTCCTAATGTCAAACCCTTGGATATGATTTAATGGTTTTGGAATAAGGATCACAGACATCAAACAAACATGCAAGATGCCCTAATTTGTTGCTTAGTGTAGATTCTAATGTAAGATGATGATGCAATTCTACATTATGGTGTAAATAGTGCTTTTGGAATCAACTATGTGTATTTTTACTTCAACATTTCAAATCACATTGAATGATCCATCATCAGAAAGAGGAGAGTCAATGTAAAAATACACATAGTTGAATCCAAAAGCACTCTTTACATTAAACTCATGGACTATGGAAAGCTCATTCCTACTATACACTATGGTGCTTCTTGAGTGATAACATGAATTGGAGTAAGAGCTTATGGATCATCAAATTAAAGTGAATTAAAGTTTGTCCTTTCATACAACATCCTATCATACAATTTGAAATGTTTCACAATTAAGTTGAAAAGTTACGATTAGTTAGGAAGACGTTAGCTTGGGCCCAATTTAATAACTAGCTTTAAAATTTGGGGGTCATTTTTGCACTACAAAAATGAACCATGTTCATTTCTACACCAATGGATTTGACACGAGATAAGGGATGGATAAAGTGAGGATTAGGAATAGTCCCTAAAGATATGTGCAAATAAAATCAAGTTTGGTTTAGGTAATTTGCCAAGTCTTGTGTGGAAAGATGCCACGTGTACACTACTTGTTGCATAAAGGACAATCTAGTCAAAATGAGCCCAAATGAATAGGAAAAATGCAAGGTATGTAATTTTTACCATTATAAATAGAAAATTTACTAAGAGTATTATAAATCTTTTCAGTCAATTAGTAAGGGACCTATAAGAACCATCACCAAAGAACAAAAAAAGTAATGTCAAATGGTCATAACAAAAAAAACATACTCTACAAAATTAAACAACCAAGCCAACCAAATAGAACCAAGTAAACAACCACCATCACCTAAAGCTAAAATTGATAAACCCAAAACATGTCACCAAAGTAGACCACAAAACAGGTACTAGTATCTATATTATTTGAAATTGACTCAAGCTTGTGCTAGTGAGTGAGACTAATGCAACACATGAATCGTATCCTTGCTAAGGGCATCCCACCCAATCACTCCTCTCATGGAAAAAGCCAATCAAGTGGTGGTGGAACTAAGGGGGTGTTATGTTCTTGTAGAAGAATATAACATTATGCATCGTGGTTAGATTGATCACGTTGTTGGATTGAGTGTGTTTTTGTCGATTGTTGTGATTGTTGATGCTAGTTTCATGAAGTTGAGAGGTCAGTTGTAGGTGATTAAAAATGTGTTTCCTATCTCTCTTATGATTACTAAGTCTTGGCTAGTTTTCTCATGGAATTGGTTGATTATTTGACCTCAAATTTGGAAGATTCTTAGGATTTGTGTCTTAATTGTATCTTGTATCATTTGACCTAAGATGTCTATTTATTCTTGAATATCTTCCTCAGTGTGGTCTTCTTGTGTAGGGAGATTCTCCCTAGTTTCTTTTAAGACTTTTTGGATCTAATCCTCCCTTACACCTGGGCACATCAAATGCTATGTGGAGGAGATGGATGCTCATTTTCACTTTTGAAAATAAAGGGTAGATCTCTAGGCATAGCCAACACCTATGCTTCCAATGATGAGGAAAACATTGCTCTCTAAAGATGGCTTATTGAAGAACTCCTTGACTTCAGTTGGTTTGTCTATGAAGATTTCAATATGGTTGATTCCCTTGAAGACAAAGGTTCTACCCATGAGATGGTGTGGTAGGGAGAATGAATCTCAATGCTAATTTCAAAACAAGTTAGGGATTTTTAGTGTATCCAACCACCATATCATCATACCTCTCTTTTACCCTAGTTCATATCCTCAAATTGTAGAGGTTAGGGTTGTTAACTAATTAAATTGAGTGCATTTTATTGAGCTAGCACTTTTCTTTGTTGACTCTTGTTTTCACAACTATTTTGAAGCCATCCTTTCAGACCACTTTCCTATCCATTCTTTTGTATGGGGTTCTAACATGCCCAAACATGTCTCATTTCTTTCTTAATACTATACATAGATCATCATGAGAATACCTGGCATTGACTCAATCAAATTGGAACTTATCCCCTTAGCACCACAACATCATGGTGGATAGAGGATGGAAGTTATATCAAGAACTATTTACTTAGATTTTATTGGAAATCAACTTGCTCAAATAATGAAGATGGTCAATGCCACTACTATGAAAAGGAGTTCCCAAGGAGTATTGCTCACTAGGAAATCCAACCTTTTGATGAGAATCTTTAATTTCACACTACTTCAAAGCACAAACTAAAAGTCGTTGATCTCAATTGCACTCCATGCTTCACTAACTTAAGCCAAAAAATTCTTTCAAGCTCCTAGATCAAGTAATCCTCAAGAGTAAATCAAGGCTATTGAGCTGGTCCTTGTGAGGCTCATAACTCTAGCCGATATATAATAGTTCTTTGTTGAGCACCAAATTGGTGTTTTCTCTACACAAGAAATCTATCCCTAAATAGAAAATTGCTTTTAGAACTTGCTTAGATGATATTCAAGTTGATCTAGACTACTTGATAAGTTGATCTTCTTGGGGAAATTACACAATGTGCCAATGGCTAATGATAAGGTGCAAGATCAGATCTAGTTATCCCATAAGTTTTATAAGATGATGTGAGTACTATTGGTTCTAATCTTCAAAGTAGGCAGTCAATGCCAGTTCTATCTATAGGGCCCTCAGTCGAGCGCCATCTATCTATTTCTATGTGGTGTTGTGCTCCTGGGGATGAGAGATGCCACAGAGAGCTTATCTATATAGGGATGGGCGTATGGTCTGTGGTGCACCCATTCACATTCTGTGTTGACCCCCTGGGGTGGGGCATCATTCGAATGCTAATGGTAATAAAGCTCACCTTGTTGTTTATCACCTCTCCTCAATAGGGCATGCTCGCATGCTCGGCGAGCATGCTAGTCAAAGTAGGTAGTGCCTGAAATGAAAGTAGGTATTCGGTCAAGTGCCAATGCCATCTATCTCTATCTAGGTAGTGCTTGAAATGAGACTCTATTCTCTCCTTGTTGAGACCACCCGCCATATATATAGATATGCGACTCTATTCTCTCCTTGTTGGAATCAGAATGGAAGACTCACTAGCACTAGTATGATTCCTTATCCCATCATGTTACGTCTATAATCAATCCCCCCTATATATAGATATGGGCAATGGAGATGGATCATTCATGCACACAATAGATTCAATTTCTATTGTGAGATGCCCTATATATCTAGCTGGCACACGGTGTATGTACTCATAAATATTCAATATTTATTATACCCAGCCCATACAAACCTAATCTACCACAAGAAAGATAGGAGGGAGCGACTGGTCTGTTGTTGATGAAGAGATTCCTCTCACCATAAAGATCTATAGGCGATCTTGTAATTGATGAATTTGAGATCAAACCCTACCCTACCCTAATATAGGCTATACTATACTATATTATAGATATAGATAGGCTCTCCTGTTGGCCTAGGGGCAGACTACGGACTATAGATAGTTGAACCATTGGTTGAGCCCTATTGGGAGAGCACCAATTAAACTATATAGACTAGTGCTCACACCTCGATCTAATCTATCACCATCCCATCTAGAACATATAACTGGGAACTGGGAACTGGAATCGGTAAGGGGCAAAAGGATATAATAACTCAACCAACCAGAATGACTCATCAGCTTGACGCTCGAATGACTAGAATGACTTGAACAGATTAGCTCGATGACTGAAATGAATCCTCTTTCAGAACACCGAGTGAGGAGAAGAAAACTCCTAATCGAACTAGGTTGGTTGATCGAGGGAGACTATGACTATCTATAGTCAGCACTCGACCTGACCAACGACCCCCAGATAGTTAGAGGGGCCCTATCTCCCTATCCCTATCCATATCCCTATCTATATAGAGGGGGAGGGGAAGGGGGAGGGGTGGGGAGGGGGGAGGGGTGGCGGCTATGTATTCTACATGGCTATATAGATAGTTGACACTCGACCGACGTCTCCTCTCCTTCAATAAATAGGGAAGGGCATCTACGTAGTTAACAAGGGCAGGGAAGGGCCTCCCCTCCCTCAATAAATAGGGAAGGGCCTCTACGTAGTCAACAAGGGGCCTCTACTCCCTCTACTCATAAAGAAGGGGCAGGGACAAGGTCGAGGAACTATTGATAGCTCTTGACTTGATAGATAGACCGACAAAGTTATTGTGCCGCTACGGTTGAGTAAATCATCCCATCGGGTTAAGTAAATTCATCTCATCACTGGGTCCCCATCTGCCTAGCTTCTAGTATGGTTAAACAATAGGTGACCATAAACCCCTATACAATAACCTAGTTCCGATGGGCTCGATCGAGGAACTCTATATAGATAGTTGGTTGACCAGTAAAAAGGAGGGGCGAGCAGGTCATTTATGCACTGCACAATCTTAGAATGATAAAGCAATAGAGAGCAGAGCGATGATAAAGCAATAAAGAGAAGCTTGATTGATCTCCCGAATGGTTGATCTGTTCTCCCTAGCTCAACAATCAAGAACGGAACCCGGTGCCATACAATATAGTTTAGTTGTGTAAAGGCCCAGCTGCAACCTCTACCTCTTGGTTGGCCACTTCACTTCTAAGATTCTGAGATCCCCCCATATAGATAACTAACCACCGAATATTCCTTCACTTCATAGATTGCAATAGTCTATTTAGCTAGTGGAGACCTACCAAGCACTTAGAGGTACCTTTCCTGACCAACCCAACCTGATAGTACAACTATTAGCTTAGCTAGCATCATTGGATTCGCACAACCAACGAGCGGTCAAGTGCCATCGAACAACCTATTTCTTATTTATAATAAATAGATGTGATGTGGTCAGCACCCTATCTATATAGAAACTTGATGAGATGTTGGAAGATTATTCCACTCATGTTATGTTACGTAAATAATGGATGAAGATCAAACCCACCTACCAATGAGTGTGAACCCACCTCAGCTACCAATGTTTGAACCCACCTACCAATGGTTGTTGGGAGGAGTGTGAACCCACCTCACCTACAATACCAATGTTTGAACCTACCTACCAATGGTAGTTGGGAGGAGTGTGAATCCACCTCACCTACCAATACCAATGTTCGAACCCACCAACCATATATAGTAGTAGTTGGGAGTCCATATAGATATAGGGCCCATAGAGAGATAGGGAGTTGGCCATATAGATATAGGGCTTGCTACATAGAGAGATAGGGCGATCATGTCATGTTAGCCACCTCCTGCTCAGATCTGATTCTAGGTCAAAATAACTCTATATAGCCATATAACTCTATTTATACAGTCGAGGACTTCCCTCTCCTGCCTGAATAGAGATTTTTTTTGTGGCCCCCTGAGGGTCAAGGAGGGAGAGGCACCCTCGACTGTATATATGGTGCCCCTATATATCTATGAAAACCCCCTATAGGTTAGGGGTTGACTGCATTTGTGTCGATGGGGAGAGGGACCCTATAGATAGATATGGCCGACCCCTATCCATAGATGGGGCATTGTTGCTCTCGAACGCTAACCACTAGGGAGAGGACTTTCCTCAACTTCCTCAATCTCCCTATATATATAGATATGGCGATCGAGTGCCACCGACTATAGATAGTCGCCCTGAGGTCAAACTCTTGATCGAATAGCCTAGCCTCTGATCATGAAGACTCCTCCGTCATGCCCTCCATCACGATGAGAGAAATACCTGTGATCGACCTATGCCAATCGATTGGTAAATACCTGTGATCAGAAGCATCTTTCTTTACCAGAATAGAGAAGTGAGATAGAATACGTGAACCATCCCATATCTATGATAATCTATGATAGAGTAGTGAGGTAGTGAGCCATCCTATATCTGTACTATACCTATACCTATATCTAGACCATGTAGTAGTGAGGGAGTGAGCCATTCTACATTCCAAAGGACCTTTTCTTTACTCTGGTCAAGGGGCCCATATCCTATCTGGGCATAAATTCCATCGAGCCCTAACTCCTAACAAATTGATCTCCCTAGATAGATATATGGGCAATGAATATCTTTCTCTCTCTCTTGAGCCCTGACCTACCTAATCCATTTATTTTTGAGCCCTGCCCTAACCATTCTCTTTCCTTGAGTCCTGACCCAACAACTATCCACCCACCCACCCCTACCTCTCCCATTTATCAAGTCAAATTAAGGAATCAATGAAAGGTGGCTTCCCACCCAACTACTGAATAGGGATAGCCCCATAAGAGAGAACTCAACATAGGTTCTGGATCACAAATGTGTTACTATGCTCAGGGCATAGTAGATGCATGGAATAGGGCTAGATAGTCTAGTTCGACCCACCATGTAGCTTGGAATAGGTATGGCTATCTAGCTGACTTATTAAGAATGAAGACGATGGCATTTCGAAGTAGTAGGAGCTAGCACAGAGAGGGAGATACAACCACGGAGGGAGGAATATAGGAAAGGACAAAAACCTTTCTTTCCAATAGATAGTGAGGTGGATCAAGTTACTTATCAATTCCAGTTTATGGCCATCAATGAAGAATTGGTTGGGGCCAGTGAAACATTCATTCCGAGGGCATGAGAGGAACTCATACGAGGGGAGGGTGGAGGCCCATCGTTATCGCTTAGTGGATGCACTAGCAACTATCAACTATCATATTTCTCATATGAGCTGGTGGGAGTGAACTATGGCTGGATTGGGGACTAACCCATGCATTCTCTTCGATCAACGGAAACTAGCTTCTAATAGAGGGCTTTATTGTACCAATCAAAGAACCATCAGTCTGGGAGTATCGCCATACCACTCAGCTTGGTTACTGCGCACCATAAACCACTTCCAGCTTTTCCCATTCCTAGAGCAAGCCACAAGCTTTCAAATTCTTCAACTATAACTAAACTATATTAGCAGCAAACTTCAACTTTAGCCCCCTACCCTATATCTCCCCCCCACCCGAAAAGTACAGGGGCAATCTATAGCTGAGGGTTTGCCTAGAACCCTTAGCAATAGTTGGGGGGGCGGGTGGGAGATATAGTTCCAAAGTAACGGCCTAAGGAATTATCTCAGAGGCCAGGACGAACTATAGTACTCTTCCTCTCTCAAGATTTTCTAGTTTATCTCTCTTCATTGCACTATAGGTCTCTATGCTTATCTTGCTTTAGTGGGCTCACTTCGTCCCATGATGCTTGCAGTGCTTTGTGTTGTTACTGCACGGCTAGGTCATCTCGATCTAGGGATGGATAGTGGATGAGTGGGAGATTATATCTCCTAAAGGATTTCAAAAAAGGTTGATATCTTGGCGAGTTGATCTGACCTTACCTAATCAATGTAGGGGTTCTCGGGCCCCCTTGTGTGGGGATGGGTGGGGGGCATAGGTTATTATTGTAGTTCTATGCAAGCGAAAGCCACCACAGGATGAAAGCAGTATGGATTCTTGGCCGTACTTTTAGATAGATAGAATCTCGATTAAGAACCCATGTTTGTGTTGTCTGAAAGTATGACAGGTGTAACCTACTACACTTCAGATAGCTAGGAGTATTGACAACTAGGAATAAGAGATTATTCTTAGATCTAGCAAATAGCTAGGGTTCACCTAGAGGGAGCGCCCTATGGGGTTGGTGGTAGGTTAGGATCAAAAAACCAACATCCCTGCAGAAGGGTCAAATATACTCTATACGTAGCATGAGTTGAGTGATGCAAACTATCATTGAGTAGGGCATCTCACTTCTCTATCAATTCAAATGGCAACGTAACCGATTGGGGGGAGATATAGGGTGGGTGGAAAGTAAAGGGGATGAGTGGGGGGTTATGTGCGGGTGGGGTAGCAACCTTCAGGAGAATGGTAAGCTCGGGCAAGATAGCGGAGAATAGTTTGGAAGAAAGAATGATCCTCCAGAGCGGCAACTATAATAGTCATGAAGAAAAGAACTCTAGTTGCATGCCCTATCGTGACGGCCCAGATCTCTATAGACATTTGGCCAGGGTTGTATTACATATAGAATATTTGTATTACATATGTAATATGAGAATGTTTGTTGCATCCTTTCCCTAATCTCAATCTCAATCTCTAATAGTAGGTGTAGGTGTGGGTGCCTATGTGTGGTGAACCTAAAAGGAAGCTAGGTGTGTAGAAATCACTTCCTACACACTAATCTAATGAGGAGAGAGCTATGCAAATTCAATTTTATCCTAACTATTATAGTAATGTTAAACAATTAACATGAGATATTGCAGCAAAACACAAGAACTAGAAAGTAGATAGAAGAAGAGAGACAAAGACTTACGGTGGAGAAAACCCTTATCGGGTGAAAAACCCCACACTCAGAAACCTGCGCAATGTATTAACAAATCTGAAAGTTTTTTACAATACATTTGCAATGCAAGCTTCAATGGTCTTTAACACTCATGTCTAGAGTCAAACCGGTAGCATAACAGTACCTGTAAACCTATGATACAACTCCCTCTCCAAGTACCTGTTTATATAGAATATACAAGGCAATATTTGACCTTTCTTGGAATGGGCATCCAACTTGACCTCATGGCCCAAAACCCACGCCTAAGGACACTTGGTCAACATTGTAGAATGTGCCTTGTCCATAGTTCCCATCCCAAAGGGGTTGCCTATTTCAAAAATGGGCTATGACAGATGCTCTTATGACTCTTATGACCGTCATAGAATCTGTCATAGCGGTTACAACTTACAACTATAAGAGAATCTATCATACAGAGGCTATAAATAGCATATTCTCTTACAACATGTCATAGTCCACCTTGGGGCGCCCAAATATGCCTTTTTCAAAGATGCTTCATGACACATGTCCTCACCTGTCTTACAACCTTCTATTTCTAACTCTTATATGTCATAGATTCATCATAGGAATCTGTCATAACCGTTTCGGTCAAACATTCCCTTACACAACATGGAAGATGCCGACACATGGAAACATTCTCCTACCACAAAGTGGGATGCCTATCTCCTCATATGAGGACAAAATTACAAGTTGTCATAATCCATGTTGGATTGACACATCACCGTGCCACATCCCACAATATGATAATTAGAATATACAAATATTTACAACATAGGCAATTAAATAATAAATACAAACATTAATAATGTAAGGAATTTACAAGGTTGAGACACCTTAATTCCCAACATTCTCCCACTTGTCGAACACCTTGTAAGAGCCAATAGAATAACAAGGTTTAACTGCTATAGGCCGAGAGGCCCATAGACTCTGAACACCATCTGAACTTCTTTGTGCTCACTAGATTCATCAATGCATCAGCAACATTCTTCAAAGTATCTACCTTCTCCAAATTTACCTTTCCATCCTCAACCATGTCTCGTACGAAGTGAAACTGAACATCAATATGCTTTGTTCTAGCATGGAACGTTGGATTCTTCGCAAGGTAAATCACACTCTGACTGTCACAATTGATCGTTATCTGACCTGTATCAACACCAATATCTGAACACAATCTCTTAAGCCAAATGGCTTCCTTACAAGCATGAGTTGCTGCCATATACTCAGCTTCTATCATGGACAAAGTAACAATAGGTTGTCGCTTACTCATCCAACTAATAACACCACCAAATAGTGTAAACACATAAGCACTGGTGGATCTCCTGCTGTCAATGTCACCTGCCCAATCTGAATCCATAAATCCATGAATGTCAACAGAATGTGGAGGTCCTGTAACATTACCATCATAGCAAATGAAATATTTGAAATTACCACTCAAATATCTGAACACTCGCTTAACTGCATCCCAATGAACTCATACAAGATTAGCCATAAATTGTCTAAGGACTCCCACTGCTTGGGCAATGTCTGGTCTTGTGTAGACCATAGCATACATCAAACTGCCAACAACACTAGCATAAGGTACTCTTCCCATGTCCTCCACCTCACTAGGAGATTTTGGACAATCTTCAACAGATAATTTTGTCCCCAAAGAAATAGGAACACACAATGGTCTACAATCTACCATGCTGAATCTATCCAACACGGTCTTCACATACTTACTCTGACTTAACCAAAGTTTTCTGTTAGCTCTGTCTCTTCTTATTTCCATTCCTAGAATGTACTTGGCTGCCTCTAAATCTTTCATTTCAAACTGTGCTAACAACTGAGATTTGAAATCAGAAATCATATTCTTAGCCTTCCCAATGAGCAACATATCATCAACATACAATGCAACAATGAGAATACGATCACCATCAAAATTAAAGTACACATAGTGATCCAATTTCAATCTCACAAATCCAATTGACAACACAAAGGCATCAAATTTCAAGTACCATCTCCTAGGGGATTGCTTCAAACCATACAAAGACTTCTTTAATTTGCAAACCAAATTTTCTTTACCTTTCACCATGTAATGCTCTGGCTGTGCATGTAGATTTCTTTCTCCAAATCACCATGAAGGAAAGTTGTCTTCACATCCATCTGTTCTACCTCCAAGTCATAAGCTACTGCGAGAGACAATAGGAATCGAATGGATGTCAGCTTTGCAATGGGAAATAAGATCTCACCATAATCTATACCCTCCACTTGTGAATACCCCTTTGAAACCAATCTGGCCTTATACTTCTCAACATTGTCATATGACCAATCTTCTTCTTGAACAACCATTTGTATCGAACGGGTTTCTGTCCAGGAGGCAAAGGCACCAAGTCCCAAGTTTGATTCTTTTCCAAAGAAGTCATTTCATCCTCCATGGCCTCCTTCCAGGAACCTGCATCTTTCATGTCCAAAGCCTCTGATATAGTTTTAGGTTCATCACTGTTAGTGAGTAAAGCATAAGCACAACTAGAATCAAGCAATGTAAAACCAAACCTTTCAGGTTGCTTTCTTATCTATGTAGACCTCCTCAAGGGCTGAGGTTGAGGTTCAACTTCTTCATCTGAGCTTTTAGAGCTGCCAGAGCTTGCCTCATCATCAAGTCCAACATTGTCTTTATGTTTAGTCTTCGTAGGGGTAGGAGGAAACTGAACAACATCCTCTTTCTTTTCTTTTTCTTCTGGCTGTAAAACAGTGGAAGAAGGTGTAAGCTCTCTGAAGATGACACTTCTACTATACAACACTTTTTCAGCCACAAGATCCCAAAGCTTGTATCCTTTCACACTAACACCATAGCTAATGAAGATACACTTTACAGCTTTGTTCTCCAACTTTGACCACTTCTCCCTAGGTACATGTGCATATGCATCACAACGAAAAACACGAAGATGCCTTATTGAAGGCTTTCTACCAGACCACACCTCCATGGTTGTCTTTCCAACAAGAGCTGATGTAGGAGATCTGTTTACCAAATAGCAGGCAGTCGCAATGGCTTCAGCCCAAAACTTTTGTTCTAGGCCAGCTCCACTAAGCATACTCCTAGCCTTCTCCATCAGTGTCCTATTCATCCTCTCTGCAACTCCATTTTGCTGCGGGGTGTATGGAGTTGTCTTGTGTCTTTCAATCCCAAGTTCCTTGCAATATTTATTGAATTATGAAGAATAGAACTCACCACCATTGTCAGTTCTCAAACATTTAATTTTTTTACCGGTCTAATTTTTAGCAAAGGCCTTAAACTCCTTAAACTTGCTATAGACTTTAGATTTGCTTCTGAGAAAATAAATCCATGTCCTTCTACTATAATCATCTATAAAAGATACAAAATATATAGACTTTGATAATGAAGGAACATTAACAGGACCAAACACATCAGAATGAATAAGGTCCAACACACCAGAAGACTTGTGAGAACTCGAATAAAACTGAACACGATTTTGTTTCCCATATATGCAATGTTCGAAAAAGTCAAACTCAAGATTACAATCATCTAACCCCTCGACGAGGTTCTTATTTTTTAGGGTACGCAGACCCTTCTCACCAATGTGGCCAAATCTCTTATGCCATAACATCATCTTTTCAACAGGAAGTTTAACTTCCAATGCATGATTACAACCATCAAGACTAGAAACAACAGATTTCTTCATTGCTCATTCAAATGGTGGGGATGAAGTGACTTCTTCCCTCTTTCTTGAGTTAGAAGAACTATTGCATTGTGAAATGCATGCCTCCAGCCAAAACAGAGTACCACTCCTAGTACCCTTAGCAAGCACCATAGCTCCTCTAGTCATCTTGCATCCTTCTTTCGAAAAGACAACCTGCATATCTCCATCATTCAACATACTTACAGAAAGCAGGTTCCGTGCTAAGCCTGGGATGTGCATAACCCTAGAGATCCCCTTCACTCGACCATCAGGGAATCAAATAGAGACTCTTCCACGACCAACAATCTTCAGATGAGAGTCATCACCCAGATACACCTTTCCACCATCGAACTCCTCATACTTAGTGAATCGGTCTCAATGCGAGGTCATGTGGAATGATACACCAGAGTTGATTAGCCACACATCATTAGATGCATGGGTTGCTAGGGCTACGATGAAAGCATCACCGTCATCTTGTGACTTGTCGAAATCTAAATAAGGAGCTTTCGTCTTCTTCTTCTTCTCCTCTTTGCATTCCTTTCAGAAATGCCTGGTTTTGCCATAGTTCCAAGAAAGAGCCTTGGACTTTCCAGGAGTTTTGGATCTCCCACAAGATTTGGATCTACCCTTCTCAACTTTCTTGTCCTTCTTCTTCCCTTTCTCCTTGGGTCTTCCATGAACTGCAAGGGCCTCTTTGGCTGACTCAGAAGGCTTTCTCTGTATCTCTTCAGACAACATCAAAGAAACCACTTCTTCCATTTTGAATGTGGATGTGGTGCTTCCAATAGCCATGACAAGATAATCCCATGAGTCCAGTAGAGAACAAAGCAGGGTCATACACCGATCCTCCTCCATCTTCACACCAATAGATGTCAATTGTGCAATCAGCTTGTTAAAGGTATTCATATGTTCAGTGACAAATCCTTCATCCTCCATTCGAAGAGAATACAACTTCTTTCTTAGGAAAAGTTTATTAACTAGGGATTTGGCTTGATACAAATCCCCCAACTTCTTCCAAAGTAGTTTTGCAGTAGTCTCCTCATGGACATTTAACAGAACAGAATCAGCAAGACTAAGTCTTATAAGACCCTTAGCCTTCCGATCCTTGAGATCCCACTCATCTTGTGACATTGTAGCTGGTTTAGTTCCATTAACACTTTCCCAAAGGTCTTGGTCTACAGGCATGTCTTCCATCTTAAGCTTCCACAACTCAAAATTAGTGCCATTGAATTTCTCCACTTTAAATCTTTCGGATGTGCTTTCCATCTTCTTGCTGCAACAAGATACAAAATACTATACACAAACTCCCACTCAACCTAAGATCAGCTCAAAAAATCCCTACCCAACAACTAGGACCAAAGGTGATCAAGCTCTGATAGCAACTTAAAGGAAGCTAGGTGTGCGGAAATCGCTTCCTACACTAATCTAATGAGGAGAGGGCTATGCAAATTCAATTTTATCGTAACTATTATAGCAATGTTAAACCATTAACATGAGATATTGCAGAAAAACATAAGAACCAGAAAGTAGATAGAAGAAGAGACAAAGATTTACGATGGGGAAAACCCTTATCGAGTGAAAAACCCCACACTTAGAAACCTGCACAATGTATTAACAAATCTGAAAGTTGTTTACAATACACTTGCAATGCAAGCTTCAATGGTCTTCGACACTCATGTCTGGAGTCAAACCAACAACATAACAGTACCTGTAAACTTGTGATACAACTCCCTCTCCAAGCACCTATTTATATAGAATATACAAGGCAATATTTGACCTTTCTTGGAATGGGCATCCAACTTGGCCTCATGGCCCAAAACCCATGACTAAGGACACTTGGTCAACATTGTAGAATGTGCCTAACACTTATCCACAACTCCCATCCCAAAGGGGTCACCTATTTCCAAAATAGGCTATGACAGATACTCTTACGACACTTACGACTATCATAGAATCTGTCATAGTGGTTACAACTTACAGCTGTAAGAGAATCTGTTATACACAAGCTATAAATAGCATATTCTCTTACAAGATGTCATAGTACACCTTGTGGCACCCAAATATGCCTTTTTCAAAGATGCTTCATGACACATGTCCTCACCTATCTTACAACCTTCTATTTCTAACTCTTACATGTCATAGATTCATCATAGGAATCCGTCATAACCATTTCGGTCAAACATTCCCTTACACAACATGGAAGATGCTGACACATGGCAAAATACTCCTACCACAAAGTGGGATGCCTATCTCCTCATATGAGGACAAAATTACAAGTTGTTATAATCCATGTAGGATTGACACATCACCATGCCACATCCCACATTATGACAATTGGAATTTATAAATATTTACAACATAGGCAATTCAATAATAAATACAAACATTAATAATGTAAGCAATTTACAAGGTTGAGACACCTTAATTCCCAATAGTTTGGAAGAGAGAACAATCTTCCGGGGCGACAACTATAATAGTCATGAAGAAAAGAACTCTAGTTGCACGCCCTACCATGACGGCCTAGATCTCTATAGACATTTGGCCAGGGTTGTATTACATATAGAATATTTGTATTACATATGTAATATGAGAATGTTTGTCCCATCCTTTTCCTAATCTCAATCTCAATCTCTAATAGTAGGTGTAAGTGTAGGTGCCTATGTGTTGTGAACCAACGTACCTTGATTAATAACTAGTAGTGACGGTTGGAGTTGTATATCGATCATCGTTCATCTCCTCGATTTAGTGATGGTTGGTTGGTAGTTGCTGGATAGATCAGATCTATAGGGGTGGTCATAGCTAAGAAGTTTATGCGGAGATGAGTTAATCATTCCCAGGGTGGGAGGAAGGATTAATATTGAGTATCATACCATATAGTGAAGTGATTGGCTTTCATTCATCTATTGGCACCTCGATGTCCTATTCCATCTAACACCTAACATCTATAGCTCCCTCAGGAGGCCGAGCCATAGAGATAGGCCCTCGACTAGATAGATATTGGGAGTAGGAATGGTCTATGTTCAATTCAAATCTCTTATCAATTGAGTGCCTAAGCGATTGATAAATTTCTTATCATCAACAACAACCTTTGTCCGGTTGTTCTCATCTATCATTAAGAGCCTACTATATATAGCTCTTAAGGACCTCGGGATGGGCTCCTTCTCGAACTCCCCTATCTATATATGGGTATGACCAGAGACTAGAGACTTCAACTACCTTTGGTGGTTCATCACTATTTGCTCGATTCACCCCTATCTGTATATTTGTTCATACCCCCTCCCCTGAGGCACCTGCCATACATAGCTATAGCTACCAAAAGATTCTATTCTTTAGATGAAGTTGGCCGGATGATTATTCAGATGAGATGCCCTTCAATTCATAGGGGAGCGAGAATCGGATGATGGATGAAAGAAAGCAAGAACTGAATGATATGATTCTTCTCTTCCCTAAGCCTTGTCACATTGATAGGTACTTGTTCGGCAACTATAACTATAGATCAAAACTATAGACCAATGCCTCTCCCTCCCCTATATATAGATTATAGATCGACTAGAGGTCTAAACCATAGTGGTTCCTCAATGTTTCACTAGAAGAGGGATGGCAAGGTAGGCATGAATCTGGTGGATCGATCGATTCAACTACAAACTACACTGTATATGGCTACCACCAACCTCTCACCTTCACTCTGTTTAGATGAGGTCTCCCCTAGGATGATGCTCGCCTATACAGATCAGATAGAGAGAGTGGCCGCCAACTACTTACCCCCCGGCTACTAATATAGTTCAACCCTTAGAATAGTAGGGGCCCTCCTGGGTGGGGGGGAACTATAGTACTATAGGGTTCTGGTTCTAGTAGTGGAGGTGTATGCCACACTATACTAGCAGCTGGGTACCTGGGTGAGAGGTCTAACTAAAATTCCTGGGGGTTCTATGTGTGGGGATGGGTGGGGGGTATAGTTGATCACGTCCAAATTGCTACATAAAGACATGGGGGGTAGATGGTAGGTTGAGTGGGAATCAATGAAGACTAAGGTGAGAGCTTACAATCTTAAGAGTGCATCCATCTCCTTCAGAGAGAAAGAAATAATGTGCCAGAGTGAAACAACATTCAATAGGCAGTCTTGGCAATCAATCGATGAAAACTAATCCTTCACCCTAGGCAATGTCTGGGGTGGGTGAGAGGTAGTTGTTATCCTTCCTCGATATTTTGTTTGTGATCGTTGGGTGGGTGGGAGGTAGTTGTTTGTGATCGCTCATCTAGGTAATATAGTTTAATCATAAATAAGATTCTATAGGGCTACCGGGGGCCACCCTATTCCCCGGATGGAGGGAACACCCCTAGGTGGAAGTGAAGGATAGTTAGGTTGAGTCAACTAGACTAATAAACTAATATCCTAATGTAAGTGAGGACGAGCTTCCATCCAACGAATAGCTTGAACAACTGCCCCCAATTAATTATTTGGCTCATTACCCAGTAGTTGATTAGTTCTGGGAGTGCCCTCAGCCTAATAGCCTGATGGAAAACAATAACAATATCAGAGGATCTCAACTACTACTTGGATGGCTAGCAAGCATGGATTATGCAGTCGAGCGATCCCTAGTTGAGAGTAGTCTATTCTCTATGGATTATGGCTCCAGTCGAGCCCAACCAACTATATGAACTAGCTTCCTATCTTCGCCTCAAGTTTAGGAGGCCCTAGCTATTATTTCAACTCGAATAAGGTAACCGAACCCCACTAAGCATCCTTGTTAGGCTTCAAAGAATCTATTTACTGTTCTCAAGCATCCTTTGTTATTGATGGCCGATGCTCTTTCTCCCTCCCTCGTTAGCTACCTAGGATGTTGCCATGATGTTACCCCTACCCCCACTCAGGATGCATCTACCCCTACTCAGGATGGATGGTTGAAAGGAAGTTTCTATCTAGTTACCTAAGGTTCAATCAACAGTTCATTCAACCAGGCCAAAGAATGTTAGCATTTTTGTTACCATCCTCAACTCGTTGACTACCCGAGGGTGTAAAGGGAGGGACCCCTGATGGAGTAACCTTACTAAGTAGCTAAACTCCTAGTCGATGGGAGAGTTCAAAAGTTCTCGATGGGAGCTATTGCGAGTCCCAACTCCATAATGTTATCCTTACATACGTTATATCAACCTTCAAACCAAATGACCTTCATCTGAGCATAGTATTTCAACCATCTTATATAACTAATATTCTAGTTATAGTAAGTAGTTGATGGCATTCACCCTTGGTAGAAAAAATTAGCCCCACCCTGCTGCAGGAGTAGAAATTAGTTGCCCTTCATTGCCAACTGAGAACTATTGGATAGAAGCAAGGAGATAGATAGGCCGGTCTAGAAAGCATAGTTGACCAGTATGCCATAAGTTTATTGTCCTCATCAGGGTGGGGGTGTAAGGGGGGCACCCCAAGGATGGTTTTTCTAGAGTGAAGGATGGCATGAGGAGAGAGAACAACTAGAAGAGCACCGATTCGGCTCGATGGATAAGACTTTCTTGAACTATAATACATTACCAGGGAAAACTCGGAGTTGCTTTCTTACTGAAGCGGTTGGAGCCACCGAGGGTGTGGGAAGGGTGGCATCCCCTATTTGACTAGGAAAGACATTAGTTGATTAGTTTGGTCTGGAGCCCCTGATGGATACTTTCTCTCTGCTGGAAGACTAGTTCGTTCAACCGAAAGGAAGGGAACAAAACAACAATATTGATTGGATGCTGGATGGAAGGAAGTCCTCGCATTGGAAGATGGAGCCTACCATCCTACCTATAGTTGAGGGAAGTAACTCTCCTGATAGGAAGTTAGGAAGTATTTGTTTAGGTAGGAAGTTAGGATGGATGGTTGAAAGTTGTTTGTTGATCCCCGAGGGAGGTCAGACTTGCCCACTTCCCCACCCCACCTAGAAATAAGAGATCTCTATAAACTGGAAGGAAGTAATTTGTTTCTCACTGGATTGCATATCTGAACTATAGTTTCCCACCCCAACTATGCCCCCCACTCAGGGGGAGGGATCTTAAATTCATTCACTTGCTAGTTTAAGAAACTATTGCCGAGGAACGAAAAAATACCCCCCACTCAGCAATTAATCTACCCCCCAGGAGGTTATACCGAGGGTTTGTCATCTGGGGTGGGTGGGAGGCTAGTGTTGGTGGGTGGGAGGATGAAGGTTGTGGCAAACCCTCAGGTGAATGACCTTGGTAACTCTGGACAGAAAAGAAAGAATGTTAGGCCAATGATGGACTACCGATCCAATGAAGGAGATGGTGAGATTGGGAATGAAGGCAAATAGATTATTGTGAAATGAGGAGGACCAACAGCTATGGGTGGGAGGAACTATCAACTATCCAGTGAGGAGAGCGAACAACTACTATGATTTCACCAACTCATCCAAATATCAAATCAAATGAACAACACCCACAGAAAGAATGTTAGGCCAGAGTAGGAAAGAAAGTCTCACCTGACCTTCAGTTGAACTTTAGGCCAGCCACCACCTGAAGGGCCTTCCTACAACCCCTCCTCATTTCTGATTCCAGTTGGAGAAGATTGGCCTGGCTCCATCCCCACACCTCCGGTTAGCTCCTCATTAGGCTCTCCACCCCCTCCCTACTCCCTGCCTCCTGGGAGTTCAACTTGACTTAGGAACAATCCTTAATCCTTCTGGCCAAGTGCACTTTCTGATAGCTAGGATGGAGAAAGTAAATGTCTTCTTTAATATTCCCACCCTCCCAATGGCCACACCAAGGACAAGACTATATTTGTTTCTTGTCCTGCCCCAGGCTATTATTGTTGGGAGCCGAACAATCAATATTGCTTTCATCTCGTTGGTCCTTAGATGGAGAATACTTTCTTGAACTCAGGAGGAATACAATCAATGAACTAGTATACTTGTCTGGGGGATGGAGCCCCTGGCCTAACATTCTTTCTTTCCAACTCTTTGGGGGTGAATCCAACCTGATTAAGTCTTGATCCCTTACTGGGGGTGGAAGACAATACCCTCTAGGTGGGCCTCAGCTCCAACAACTATAGAAGGGCAGTGTTGATGAACTTGGTCGAATAGCCGATAGTGAGACCGGGGGTGTATGGGTAGGAATGAAAGTAGGATCGGAGGAAACAACCACTTTTGGGTACTTGACTATTTTAGAATTTGATCAATTAGCAACTATCAACGACGTCATCTACAACTAGAGTTCCATCCCACCCTGCTGGGGATTATAGTACGAATAGTAGGGCCCTGACATTCCTCTATATCCATGTGGGAGGAAATAGTTATCGACTGTCTTCCCACCCAACATCATGTGTGTGGATGGGTGGGGGGTATAGGCCCACCCAACCTAAAATTCTAGTTGCCCTCCCACCCTGCAGGGTGGGGGGGAATCATAGGGTTCCATGCAGGGTGGGAATAGAAGGTGCTTAATGGCATCATCCTGCTAGCCTTGTATATCCACCCACCCACCCATACTCTAGCAGGAACATTATTCATATTCTAGCTTATTCTAGCAATAGATCACTATGGCTCCCACCTAGTGAATTCTAGTTCCAAGGGTTGGGTGGGAGCTAACTATAGTTCGCTCACTATTTTGAGATTAATTCACTAATGAATTGACGAATTAATCTGGGGTGAGTGGGTTCCAGGTAGAATAGTTGTGGGCGCAGGCTGATGTACATGGCAGGGGAAGGTTCACTTGTGGTAGAAATTGAATCATTGAAACTTCCAAAATGAGGCAACGATCTTGGAATTGAATCTCGATAAAGGGTGGCTGGATATAAGATAGCCGGTTCCGGGCCCCTACTATTCGAAGCTTGGGTAGGCATGTTACACATATAATTGAGAAAAACTACCGAAATATAGTTGAGTATAGAACCAACTATAGAAAGAAAGTGCTGATGAAAAGTGCCACCTAGAAAGTGGAATATAGTGTCATTGGGTCTATAACCCCCCCACCCTTCTCTCAATTATAGAGCCCTATCCCTACGGTTCAATGCCTACTCCTAAAAAATGAGAAGCTTGAGCTAGCCAAAACAAACTTTGATGATGTTGAATGGTTGTTAGAATGGTACAAAAATGCATGCAACAATGATCTAGTCGAGATTATTTCAGTCGTCCAGATGTATTATTGAAATAGCACCTAACACTACTATAATACTTTCCATTTCGCCAAGCCCTACTTTGGTCTTCGATTCGATGGTTGTACGCACTAAAAATCCAGCCATGATCTCCCTGGTGGTTCATACAGGAGCTATTGCCGTTTTATCCTTACCTGTGGTCATGATGTTAAATATTCAAATAGCGAAGATTCATGAAAAGGTATCATGCTATCCACCAGTGAGCAGTATTATTGGATTGATCCCTTGGTGGGAAATGTCCCTCATCCTAGATAATGATCACATTTCATTATTACCAATGAGCATAAGTAAAAACTCTCTGCGATATACAGTTCATGCTGGAGAGATACAGGGTTGGACAAATTTGGAAACATCAGGCAATATATATTTTGATTAGCGTTTCGGTAGATTAGTTGTGGGGGGCATCAGTTTCAGCCCCCCGGCTACTAGTATAGAGCTATTATCAGCAGGGCAATATTTTTGATTGGGTTGCAAATAGAAGTTGCATATTATTGTTTTAGATAGCAGAGTCTAGAAAGAGAGAAAATATTGTGTGCAATCAGATCGTGTACTAGCAGCCGGTGTGCCAAGGCACTTGCCACGCCCCCGTGTCAAGTGGGAAGGGAGGAATGGGTGGTGGGCCTCCTTTCACAATGAAAGAATGAATGCGTAGCCCAACAGATTAGTTGTTTTTCAGGAGGTAGATTCTATACGTAACATGCTCAGCAACGGCATCAAGGGTGGGTGGCGGGGGGAGGGCCCCTAAACTAATCTTCCTCCCAGGGGGCACCAGGGTAGGGAGGTATATTAATAGATTAGAACCATATTAGTAGCCAGGTGGGGGGCTTTTTATAGTTGGGGCTGGGTGGGGGGTTAAGATTGTTGTGCTTCAACTTACCAACATATAAGAGCTGTCGAGGCAATACTTCCAACTATTATTATTAGACTTCTGAAGGTGTATTGACACAAGTGGGTATTATTGGCTGGCCTACTTTAGTAGGTGGAACCTACACTCCAGTTCAAGGGTTGATGGGCTGGAGAGTGTCCGGCAGAAAAGCATGGGGTACGCCTCTAGTAGCTAGCCTGGGAAGTGACAACTATAATGGGGGGTGGGGGGGCCTAGAGAGCCCATGTTCATCATGTACCAAGGTGAGGGGATCCTCAGTAAGCCGTATTGTGGATGATGCGTCGATCAGGCTGCGATCAATTAACTTCAACCAGTAGCCGCTTGACTGACTGATCTTTATCCAATCTCCATTTTTGGTTCACTCCTCCATTCTACCTAAGTACAACTATTGCTTGCCACCCACCCCAATAGCCAAAGTAGCCAATATAGGGAGATAGTAGAAGAGAGGAAGGGAGGTTGATCTTTAAGGAGTTAGTTCAAGATTGGTGGTTCTCCTTTCCAACCCCAGCCTCCAACCCGAGCCTAATAGCCCAACAAGCCTGAGGCCAACTAATCTACAATATTGAGGGGGGTGGGGGGGGCCCGACTCCGGTCCAACTAATATATATTGTATTGAGAAGGAGGTAATTCTGGGGTTATGGGGTTATGGAGTTAGGAGGTTGGATTGATTGGGTGTTAGGAGATTGGCCATCGAGCTTCAACTATAGGTAGCTTTTCCAGCTTCCACTAAAGTGAGTTTCATGGGATGGAAGTATTAGCTAGTGTTGTAGCTTGAAGCTCACTTTGGGGATAGCTGGTCTAGCTCACTCTCTTGGACTAGCTTTATTGAGTGACTAGTTCATCAAGAACATCTACTCCACATTATAGAGATAGTTCTGCTTCCACTTCTCTAGCTTTGTTCCAAGTATTAGAGTGAGAGGTGTTAGTGGGGCTTGACTTGAGGTGTGCTCGATGGGCTAACTGGTTGTAGTGGCAGATAGCTCTGTCGAGCTCTTCCCACATGATACAGTGGTGGGGCAGCTAATTGGAACATACTACGTAAGACAGGGCTTTGCCCTCGTCTTCTGATTGTATGAGATGGGGCCCCTGAGAAAATATAGTTTAGTTTACCTAGGTCTAGGTTACCCAGTTCCCTCCCTGTAGCTCGTCCCCCCATCCTAGAAGTGTCCCCTTGGGGGGGATTTCCTGAAGTGTGGGTCCCATCAGTCACTTGTCGCCTTCAGTCAAAATTGGCAGAGGAGCTCTCATTGGAGCTCGTTGTACCGAAGCTGGTATAACCGCCTCTACCTCCTCCCACCCACCCAGCTGCCTAGTAGGGCTCCCACGTGATAAATGATAACTGGCCAATGGATCAATGTGGCTACTACGTGATATCCTCCCACCCACCCTGATCGCCGTAGAACTATCCCAAGGTTGGTGTCAACCAGTTGCTTGGGAGTCAACTAAAAAATAGAGGTGCTCTATCTATAAAAAAGGTGAAGATCCAATGGGACTTGAACAATATATATTTGT
Source organism: Cunninghamia lanceolata (assembly GCA_027924645.1). NCBI lineage: Eukaryota > Viridiplantae > Streptophyta > Pinopsida > Cupressales > Cupressaceae > Cunninghamia > Cunninghamia lanceolata. The sequence goes on along the minus strand of BSBN01000463.1, from coordinate 2,504,557 downwards.
GGGGCCCTATTTGGGAGGCAACCAACTGATCTACCTACATTATAGATCCTTCCCCTTCTCTAGTCTCCGGCATCAGTCAACCACCTCTATCCTTTTCCCATCTGGGTGGGGTCAACTAAAAAATAGAGGCAGTTCAAACACGTGATCAAAGCGGGCAAGAGTCAGTTCCAGGGAGTGGATGGCCTACCCCTAATACTAATCAATAGAACCCCCACTATAGCCACCATTCCATCAGGGTATTACTATTCACTTGGTTGAAATGGACTTTGTTTTAGTCGGGAGTCGATTGTCAGTTCACTACATTTCCTTCGATCCATGCAGCTTACTCTGCCAGTCGGGCCCATCTAAATATATTGTATCAAAGCTGCCATAGAAATTGTAAGGGCATAATGGATGGGCCTATATAGGTAGACTATATAAGCCTTTGATCCCTGGCGGGCATCGATTAAGCTGTTCAGAATATATTGTATTGATCCCTATAGGGCCAATGGCCCCATCTATATATGCAACATGATTTGATTGGCTCCCATCTATATATAGATAAGCACAACATGATTGGCCCTCGTATCTAATCTATTCCATCTCCCCCTCATCTCTATCTATCTCCATCCCCCAACCGGCCATAGGTTCCCATCTGGGTTCAGTGTTGGTTGAGCGCGGAGACTCTCTAGAATCTACAGGCTCTCCAGACTCCCCCTCAAGGACCTTATCCCATAAAGAATAGAGGGCGGGGGCAGCTTAGCTATGCACTCCAATCCGGTTCGGAGACAGGACCTATAGATATACATGGTCCATCACCTGGGCGGTGATCACCTATGGATTAGATTGCAAATATGGAATAGAACATTGAGAGGCACCAATGGATGGGATGAATGAAATCCAATCACTATATGGTACGCTACCCATCCCTATAGATAGTTGATAGTTGGGGGTGGGACTTAGATCCCTCGGCATAGCATAGCATATATTGGTTCGGGGTTTGAGTTCGGTCGGTGACTGAGTTCCTTTATGTTGAGGTCAAGGGATCCATCCCCCATCCAATTTATGCTATGCTATGCTAATCAATCCCACCCATTGAGTTAAGAAGCATATCCTCCCCATGGTTCGAATTCCCTCCAGACTTAAATATCAATAAGGTATCAATCATCTTATCTATGGACTGCTAGAATCCCGGGCCCATCTATCTATATGGGGGTAACTAGTCACATGATTCATTCTATTCTATTATAGACGTGAGCCTATATCCCTATAGGTTGATGACTCCCTATTCGTAGATCATTCATCAAGTATCAATCATTGGGGTTGTTAGTTGGCCCTAGACTAGCCTTAGGTAGTAACGACTGGCCCTAGCCTTCAATTCAAACCAAACTATCTCTGGCAAATCAAACTATCTCTAGTTGGGCTACCACCATATAGAGGAAAGAGGTCCAATGCCATTTAGACATATAGGGGCGGGGGAGGACCCACTTATATCTATAGTATAGGGACAGGAGCCTTATATAGATAGGAGGCTCCATATCTAGACAGGGGTAGGGAGATATTGTTTCATTAAGCTGGTAGTCGAAGAAGGCATTCGCATTGGTCTGTTATCAGCCATCCTGAACCAGGGGTCCTATCGGAGGTGAGGGATGGGGAACTACACCCTCGATAGAGAGTTGGAAAGTAGTTACCCTGGAGCAAGAAAGAAAATGAAAGCATGCTCAACTGGCCATCCTTTGTTTCTATCCGGAATGCCATCTTGAACCCCCGGTGGGAGGAGATAGATTGATGCTCAGACTATGGGCCAAGCAAGAAATAAAGTGAAAGCATGCTCAACTTGCCATCCTTTATTTCTATCCAGAATTCCATCCTGGGGGTGTCAAGGGTGGCCCCTGATTGGTTCCTGCATTAACGTCAACCGGTGCTCTTCTGGAAGGTGACTGAATAGAAAGTGGACCGAAGAAAGGGAGGGAGGGAGGATATCCTCAATGCTAAGGGAAGGAGAGCTCACAAGAGAAGGAGAGCTCAACTCACCACTAAGAGAAGGAGAGCTCCATGCTAAGTGAAGGAGAGGATGGCAACATAAGGGAAGGAGATAATGGAAAGAAGGATAGTAGTTGAGTTCAAAAGGAGATAAAGTAGTTGAGTTTAGAACTTGGAGAATAACAATCACCCATCGGGAGGGTGGGAGATATAGGCAACAAGGAGGTTATATTAATTGTGGGAGATATAGCAAGTGTTCAGGGCTAAAGAAGGAAAGTAGTTGAGTTCAGAACGATATTGGCTGGAAGAAGGAAAGTAGTTTAAACCTATCCTTCACCCCTGATTGATTGTTTGGCTGGTTATGGTATTTTGTTACTGGATGGTTAAGGTATTGCGTGAGGATTGGCATTACGTGAAGATTGGCAGGTGCCCCGTTGATAGCATTTTTGTGCTTCTTGATAGCATGGTTGTGCTTCTCGAGCCACCCTTTAGATCCCTGGTTCCATTCCTTTCTATTGGTAGTGCTGCTGAGCCAACTGGATCAAGCTAGGGAGGGACTTCAGTGATTACTATCTCTGCAAGTGTTCATTCGAATTGTGCGGGCCTACACTCTTGGCGGCCTACGTTCCTCCCCATGGTTGGTGCCCTAACTGATTGAGAGATCAATCAGGCTGTTGGATGGACGTGATGGGTGAGCGAATTATACCACCCACCATGGCTCCTGCCATCTCCTCCTCCTACCCACCCCAGGGTCTGGAAGCTGCCCCAACTAGAGTTTCTGGTAAATTAGTAAATAGAGAGGGGCAACTCTATATTGTCACCTCGATCAACATACGAACTCCGATCAACTATAGTTGGAGAGCCTATATCTATAGATCTACATGTTCATCCATCTCAAGAGGACTACTTATATAGCTGCCCCTTGCCCCATATAGATCTAATCTTGAGAGCCTACTGATGAGATGATCTCTATTCTCTCTTCCAAAAATCTACCCCAGCCGATTGAGGGGTACCCAAGCTAGTACAACAGCCCATCAATAGCCAAGAGAACCTATATATATGTTATATATATATAGGGCTGGTTTGTTCACTCTGATCTGTTGTGCCCATCTCATCTCCCCATTCGGCATCCTCACTCAATAGCTAGGGGAGGAGCCCTAAACTATCTATATCCATGGGGGCGGCTATATCTATGTCAGGTCGAGCCCTTGGGGGAAACTCTAATTGGAGGGGGGGTGAACCCTCGGATATAGAGAACGACAGTCTACTCTATAGAACTTGGTCGAGGGCAGCTATCTATCTAGTTGGCACTCGGCCAAGCCCAGGGACTAGATGCTTGCTATGCCTGGGCCCCTACCTCTATATATATGGAGGTAATAGATAGATCTCGAGAGTGATGAGATGATCTAGATGGTTCTCTCTTTCAGACCCCTCGAGGCAATCCAGTCTCCCCCCTCTATATAATTGTGGCCGACGACTGAGAGAACTAGAACTGCTCTATGTCTATACCCCGAGTCAGCAGCTAGTCAATCAGCAACCAAGAGAATTATAACTACTCCAATCCGTTGCACTCCACCCCGGGGCCCCGCCTAGATCTAGATGAGCACCACATCACATCATCCATCTATCCATTGTATACGTGATATGACTGATGGAGATCAATGGGGACTGACTAATAACTTTGTGGTGTGGTTGACTATCTCCCTCCTTGTCCTCCTCCAGTTGTAGGTATAGATAGTAGGCCTTCAGGGGAGACTAGAGACTAGATATAGCCACCCTACCCTCGATTAATAGATGGATGATGTGGTACCCTTTCAAACTATAGGCCCCAAGGGTTTTCCGTTTTGTTTAGTTTTTCCCCAGGCCCTTGGGGAACTATCTATGGCTATAGCTATAGTCAGGTTCTCCCCCGCCCCTACCCTAATCCATAGCTATACTAGATGAACCATGAACTGGTTCCCCCTATCTATATCTGATGGAAAATAGAATAGTGAAGTGATGAACCGCATCAACCACCAGTATTTGGTGAATGGAGGTGGCCGCCCAACAACTGTCCAAAACTATGTGCAGGCTCCCACCCGAACTATAGCCTTCCACCCACCCCGCAAATTATAGTATGGTAGATGCCTAAGGTGTTGTTGCTAGGTGGGGTGCCTCGACAACTATATGTGGGCTCCCACCTGAACTATAGCCTCCCACCCACCCCAGGAATTATAGTATGGTTATTACTCTCCTTCATGATAGTATCGTCTCCTCCCACCCACTTGGCTACTCTAGTTGGCAGGTGGGGGGAATTATAGTACAGTTTCTTTTTTTATTGTTGGTGGGGGGCGTGAACTAATCTACCTCCCTATAATTCCCCCCCTCCCATGGTGTAGGAGCACTAAGGAGATCAAAAGACTTATGTCTTGTTTTGATGATTCACTTGTTTGTTAATTTCATAAGGTCTTGAAGACCATTCTCATTCATGTAATAAGGACTATGTCCAAATACCTATTGTTGTCTTGTATAGGAAACAATCATGAAGTCATAGGGGTAGTCCTATGTTTTCCTCTCATTTGTAAGCCTTCCAAGACAAGTAGGAGGTTGTCATGGAGTTCTATGCCTTGTTCAAGGCCTAATTGCATTGTGAACTATTTGAAGGCACTTGTTAAGCCTAAACAGTCATCAACATGTAAAGACAAAAATGTAGTAGTTGTAGTTTTCAAAACTGTTAAGGAAGTTTGATGGGAAGAAGTGGTTGTAAACCTTCCCATCAAACCAAACTACCTTGAAGGAGTTAGTCAAGGTGTGAACAAGTTTAAAACACCATGATCATGACCATTGTATGGAGTGTGAAGAAGATTCAAGCAAATAAACACCATTACTCTGTTGTTTTCTGTCTTTTTTTGAATTTTTTGTAGAAACTAGTCGTACCATTCTACTGTACGAAATTGTCAAGGATCCTAATTTGTTAGGAAGTGAAGCATGGTGAATTAGCTTTCATTCCAACATGGTTTGAGTCTATGACATAGAGGAGGAGGCAAGTTGTAAGCATTTTCCTTGGAACTATTTGCTGAAATCTCTGTTTTCTTGAAGAAGTCTGCTGCCTCAGGCCGTACCATGTGAAGGTATGGGATTGTCTTTATCCCTTCATGTTTTGATCAGTTAGTATAGAGAGTTACCTATTATTTGAAAGTGATTTCGTGTATTGAAAGTTGTAGTGAAGGGAGTTATAAGGTTTTCTTTAAACTTGGTTGGTAAAACCCTCCTCTAGGGTTTTGATAGGAAGACATGTATTCTTTTGCCATTCCACCAATTTGATCTACTTATGGTCAGTGGGATGTATAGTAGTAGGACTACATTAGCATGTTATGGTGTCTTTTTGGCAGAGAACTTGCAGAAGAGGAGTTTTCATTGAAAGGCCTAACAAAACCATGTGTTAGGTGAAGTTTAAAGGCACATTGAAGAACCATAGATGCATTTTTTGGAACAGCAGAGAGTAGAAGTCTAAAACCCAAAAAATACTTTGTTTTGACATGAATTCTAAATGTTCAAACCCTTGGTTGAGTTCTGGGCTTGCATTCTATAGTAGTCTCTTTGTAATTTTGGCCTAATTGGGGATCTAGGTCATTGAGAGGGGTTATTAGTTGAGGTATTCCGTCCAAAACAAGCCATACCCAATTTGGGATATGTGATAGGGGGCCATAATGGGTATCTATTGATTGTCTAAGATCTACATTTGAAGACATGTAGAAAAAGTTATTAGGATTGTTGTCATTTTGGAGGGCTATAAGCCATTTCTTAGGTTTGTGAAGGAAGTGCTACCCAGAAGTTTGGGCTATCTTAACCATTGGTTGGAATGGGTCCCACAACATCTAAAAACACCTTTTCCATGAATAAATAAAAGCCCCTAATTGTTGTTCCCACTTTTGTGTAAAGACCTTTGATTTTGGGCTTTTGAGTGTAGTAGAACCTTGTCTTTCTTGTCTATCTTCTCCTATCCAATTTGCCTCAACATAGTGGTATCAGAGCCATAAAAGATTCTATTGTTGGTGGTATAAGGCCTAGTAAATGTCAGCAGAGGAGAGTGGAGGAGAGGCTAGCAATATGCCTCCAAAGGGGATGACCACCAAAGTGGTCAAGAAGTTCAAGGAGATGGAAGAGAAGATTAAAAGTGGAGTCAAGGAAGCACTCCAAGAAGAGTTGAAGGCATTGAGGATAGGGAAGAGGATAGATGAAGGTTCAAATGAAGAGGAAGAGAAAGAGGAAGAAGAACAAGAACAAGAAGAGGTAGAGGTACCGGCTGATCAAAATCATTTCCTTGAAGCCATCAAGGCAATTGGCAAGGATTCTTCAGAGGCTCGGATGGAGATTCCCATGTTTAGTGCGAAGATGAATGCTGATGAAGTCATGGAGTGGATTGAGGCTCTAAACAATTACTTTGAATACAAAGAAGTTCCTAAAAATAAGAGGGTTAAGTTTGCAAAAACTAAACTCAAAGGTGTTGCCCTGACATGGTGGAATTACACCCAAGGTGAGAGGGTAAAGAATGGGAAGAGTATGATCTCTTCATGGAACAGAATGTTGGAGAGGATCAAGTCCCAATTCCTTCCATCAAACTATGAGGTGCAGATCTACAAGACGATGCAAAATCTCAAGCAAAGTGATTTGGATGTGGCTACTTACACCGAGGAGTTTCACAAATACACTCTTCGTTGTGGGTACATGGAGGATGAAAAAGCTAAGGTGGAAATGTATCTAAATGGTTTGAGGTTTAATATTCAAGATGAGATAAGTTTATTAACCCCTGAAACTATGGAGAAATGCTTTCAAGTGGCATTAAGGGCTAAAGAGAAGTTGAAGAGGAAAGGTGAGCAGCAAAATAGAGGAAGAGGTGGTAGAAATTTCAGGGGTAGGGGCAGTTTTGGGGGCAGAAATCAGTCCCAAAGAAGCCAAGGGGAATCTAGTTCCCAAGAGCAAAGTGGAGAATCTGGTTCTAGAGGAGGCTTTAGAGGAAGAAGGCCTAATGGAAGAGGTAGATTTGGTGGACCAGGGAGAGGTCCTAATGTCTTCACAGGAAGGTGCTACAATTGCAACCAAGTGGGACATCCAGCCTTCAAGTGTCCTGAAAAGCAAGCCTCAAGCTCTCATGGAGGAGAGAGAAGGAACCAATTGATCCAAGAGGAAGATTGCCAAAGTGTCAAATCTCCAATTGGAAGTGCAGCCCCGGTCCATGAAGGAGAAAGCTTGATGATGAGAAGAACCATGTTGAAGGTGCCTCAAACACATGAACCCCCTCAAAGGAAGACATTGTTCAGGACAACATGCAAGGCCTATGGTATGATTTGCAAGGTAATTGTTGATTCAGGTTCAACTGAAAATTTGGTTTCCATTGAAATGGTAGACAAATTGAAATTGGAAAGACTTCCTCATGTTAGTCCTTGTAAAGTATCATGGTTGAATAAAGGGCAACAAGTTTTGGTAGATGAACAATCATGGGTTGAATTTGAGATAGGAGAATATAAGGACAAAATTTTGTGTGATGTAATTCCTATGGATGCTTGTCATTTGATGTTAGGATGTCCATGGCAGTATGATGTTCAATCACAATGTGATGGTAAAACTAATTCTTTCATTATAACTAAGAATGGTAGAAAGTATAGAATGGATCCATTGCCTGATGAGCATGTAGAGAAGAATGTTGGGTCAAGTGTCATGATTGTGAATGGTAAAGAGTTTCTAGATGCCCTTAAGGAGGAAGGAACACAAGGGTATGCTCTGATTTTGAAGCCTAAAAACAATCCTAGTTTGCATGATCCTAGTAAGGAAGAGGTCCCTAATGAGGTGCAACAATTACTAGAGAAGTATAAGGGGATTATGGTAGAAGAAATGCTGAATGAGTTGCCACCTACTAGGGACATAAGCCATCAAATTGACTTCATACCAGGATCTACTTTGCCAAACAAAGCAACCTACAAGATGACACCTTCACAAAATGAAGAGATTGCCAAGCAAGTGCAAGAATTGGTGGATAAGGGATTGGTAAGAAAGAGCCTTAGCCCATGTGCTGTCCCAATAGTCCTAGCCCCTAAAAAGGATGGTAAATGGAGGTTGTGCATGGATTCTAGAGCCATTAACAAGATTACCATAAGGTATAGGTTCCCTATGCCAAGAATTGAGGACCTAATGGACTGTTTGGGAAGGGCTAGATACTTTTCTAAGATTGATCTTAAGAGTGGATATCATCAAATTAGAGTGAAGCAAGGGGATGAATGGAAGACATCATTCAAAACAAATGAGGGTCTTTATGAGTGGTTGGTGATGCCATTTGGTCTATCTAATGCTCCAAGTACTTTTATGCATCTCATGAATGAAGTGTTGAAGGATTTCATTGGCAAATTTGTTGTGGTATATTTGGATGACATTCTTGTTTTTAGCAGGACTAAGGAAGAGCATTTGCAACATTTGGATTAGGTTTTGAGGAAGCTACATGATGAACAATTGATAATCAACATGGAAAAGAGTGTCTTCATAAAGGAAGAACTCACCTATCTTGGTTTTGTGATTTCACAAGGTAGTTTGAAGATGGATCCAACAAAGGTAGAAGCCATTTTGTCATGGGCAACTCCAAAAACAGAAGGTGATGTTAAAGTTTTCATGGTTTAGCAACATTTTATGGGAAATTCATAAGGGGTTTTAGTCATATTTGTGCACCAATTTTGGATACCATCAAAGGGGGGCAGAAATGTAAGTTTTTGTGGACAAAGGCAACCAATGATTGTTTTGAAATTATGAAACAAAAGGCCGCACAACATCCCATACTTGTTTTGCCTGACTTTAATAAGTTGTTTGTAGTGGAATGTGATGCTAGTAACCTTGCTATAGGGGCTGTCCTAAGTCAAGAAGGTAGGCCTGTTGCTTTCTTTAGTGAAAAATTGAATGATGCTAAGAGAAAGTACTCTACTTATGACTTGGAATTGTATGCAATGGTACAAGCTTTGAAAAAATAGAGGCACTATCTTTTGCCAAAAGAATTTATTGTTTATACTGACAACCATGCACTTAGTTTTCTAAATTCACAGGAGAAACTCAATCATAGGCATATGAAATGGGTTGAGTAACTCCAAGCCTATACTTTTTCAATCAAACACAAGAAGGGGCATGCTAACAAAGTGGCAGATGCATTGAGTAGAAGGGTGTGTATGGTTCAAGAAATTCAGTTGCAAAGTGTAGGGGTTGATGCTCTCAAGCATATGTATCAGGATGATGAAGATTTCAAGGAGGTATATGAAGTTTGTTCACACTTTTTAGACTCTTATCATTCTGATTTTTCTAAGTTTTTTGTTGCAGCAGTGGTTGTTGTTCAAAGGCAGCCAACTATGTATTCCTAGGTGTTCCATGAGGGAGAACATCATAAAGGAAAAACATTGTGGTGGACTTGGAGGTCACTTTGGGTTGGATAAAACATTGGATCAGGTGAAGAGGTTTTATTTTTGGCCTAAAATGCAATCAGACATCAAAAAATTTGTTGAATGTTGTAGTATTTGTCAAAGGGCAAAGGGTACTTCATCTAATGCTGGTCTATACTAGCCACTTCCTATTCCTAATAGGCCATGGGAAAGTACTAGCATGGATTTTGTATTGGATCTTCCTAGGACTCAAAGAGGCTTTGATAGTATATTTGTTGTGGTGGATAGATTCAGCAAGATGGCTCATTTCTTGCCATGTAAATGCACTAATGATGCTTCTCACATTGCTGGTTTGTTCTTCAAAGAAATTGTTAGAATCCATGGTTTGCCTCTTAACATTGTGACTGACAGGGATCCAAAATTTACAGGCCATTTTTGTCGCACTTTGTGGAAGAAGTTGGGCACTCAATTGTCATTTACTTAAGCCTATCACCCTCAGACTGATGGCCAAATTGAGGTGGTGAATAGGTCCTTGGGAAATCTTCTCAGACATCTTACCAAACAACATGGAGAGGCATGGGATATGATCATCCCTCAATTAGAGTTTGCCTATAATGATTCCACTAATAGGAGCACAGGAAGGAGTCCATTTGAGATTGTTTATGGCATTCATCCAAGAGGTATTATTGAGTTGAGAGATCTCCATGGATTGGAAAGGAAAAGTGCTCAAGGTGAAGACTTTGCATTGGCCATGAAGGACATCCATGATAATGTCAAAGAAACTCTTCAAAAGAACAATGACAAGTACAAGGAGAAAGCCAATGAGAGAAGGGGAGATGTACAATACAAGGTTGGGATTTGGTCATGGCACATTTGAAGAAGGAAAGACTTCCTACGGGGAAGCCAAACAAACTCCTCATGAAGAAGATAGGACCATGCTAGGTTGTGCACAAGTTTGGGCCCAATGCCTATGAGATTGAACTTCCTCAAGGCCTGGCCATATCTCCTATCTTCAATGTTTCAGATTTGTTCCCTTTCAAAGGTGATTCTAATGCAGATTTAGAACTAGATATGACAGCAATAGGAGATGAAGATTGGGTCAAAGGTCTCCCACCCAATCAGCCATTGAAGTTGGAATGCATTCTTGACACCAAGGTCTTGAAGAAGACAAGGAAGAAGACATACAAATAGTTCCTTGTCAAATGGAGTGGCTTACCCATTGAAGATGCCACTTGGATGATTGAAGAAGACATCTTGAAGCATGGTGTCACAATTGTTGATCTACTTCCTCAAGAGACTTGAGTTCTCTTTCCACCTAGGGAGTATGGTGCAGGAGCACCAAGGAGATCAAAAGACTTATGTCTTGTTTTGATGATTCATTTGTTTGTTGATTTCATAAGGTCTTGAAGACCATCTCATTCATGTAATAAGGACTATGTCCAAATACCTATTGTTATCTTGTATAGGAAACAATCATGAAGTCATAGGGGCAGTCATATGTTTTCCTCTCATTTGTAAGCCTTCCAAGACAAGTAGGAGGTTGTCATGGAGTTCTATGCCTTGTTTAAGGCCTAATTGCATTGTGAACTATTTGAAGGCACTTGTTAAGCCTAAACAATCATCAACCTGTAAAGACAAAAATAAAGTAGTTGTAGTTTTCAAAACTATCAAGGAAGTTCGATGGGAAGAAGTGGTTGTAAACCTTCCCATCAAACCAAACTACCTTGAAGAAGTTAGTCAGGGTGTGAACCAGTTTAAAACACCATGATCATGACCATTGTATGGAGTGTGAAGAAGATTCAAGAAAATAAACACCATTACTCTATTGTTTTCTATCTTGTTCTGAATTTTATGTAGAAACCAGTCGTACCATTCTGCTGTACGGAATTGTCAAGGATCCTAATTTGTTAGGAAGTGAAGCATGGTGAATTAGCTTTCATTCAAACATGGTTTGAGGCTATGACATAGAGGAGGCAAGTTGTAATCATTTTCCTTGGAACTGTTTGCTGAAATCTCTATTTTCTTGAAGAAGTCCTTTGCCTCAGGCCGTACCATGTGAAGGTACAGGACTGTCTTTATCCCTTCATGTTTTAATTAGTTAGTATAGAGAGTTACCTATTATTTGAAAGTGATTTGGTGTCTTGAAAGTTGTAGTGAAGGGAGTTATAAGGTTTTCTTTAAACTTGGTTGGTAAAACCCTCCTCTAGGGTTTTGATAGGAAGACATGTATCCTTTTGCCATTCCACTGATTTGATCTACTTATGGTTAGTGGGATGGATAGTAGTAAGACTGCATTAGCATGTTATGGTGGGGTTTTGGTAGAGAACTTGCAGAGGAGGAGTTTTCATTGAAAGACCTAACAAAACCATGTGTTAGGTGAAGTTTAAAGGCACATTGAAGGAACCATAGATGCATTTTTGGGAACAACAAAGAGTAGAAGTCTAAAACCCACAAAATCATTTGTTTTGACATGCATTCTAAATGTTCAAACCCTTGGTTGAGTTCTAGGCTTGCATTCTATAGTAGTCTCTTTGTAATTTTGGCCTAATTGGGGCTCTAGGTCATTGAGAGGGGTTATTGGTTGAGGTATTTTGTCCAAAACAAGCCATACCCAATTTGGGATATGTGATAGGAGGCCATAATGGGTTTCTTCTAATTGTCTAAGATCTGCATTTGAAGACTTGTAGCAAAACGTATTAGGACTATTGTCCTTTTGGAGGGCTACAAACCATTTCTTAGGTTTGTGAAGGAAGTGCTACCCAGAAGTTTGGTCTATCTTAACCATTAGTTGGAATGGGTCCCACAACATCTAAAAACACCTTTTCAATGAATAAATCAAAACCCCTAACAGTTGTTCCCACTTTTGTGTAAAGACCTTTGATTTTGGGCTTTTGGGTGTAGTAGAACCTTGTCTTTCTTGTTTGTCTTCTCCTATCCATTTTGCCTCTACATCATCCTGAGTGGGGGGTTTTTAGGCTAGGACTAGGTGGGAGCATGTAGTTCCCTGGGAGGAGATAGTTGAAGAAAGTGTTGTTCAATAGTTGACCGGTATGCCAGATTCTATACGTAACATTAGAAGGGCAATTCTAAAGGTCCCCCCTCTTTTATATTATTGTGGGTGGGAGCATGTTACGTATAGAATAGATCCTAATCTCCATCAGGTCTCCTTATATCTAATTGTTAGATGTTAGATCAATCTAAGATTTTTAGGTAGATCAATCTGGGAGGGAGAAACCCACCGATTTCAGGCAACCTCACCCACCCACCCAATCGAGTGTTGTGCCTAGTTGGGCGCCAAGGCCACATAAGAAACTGTCAAGCCCAACAATAAATGATTGGTAGCATTGCATTCAAATGAAAGGGTAGGAGTAGGTATTTAGATGAGATGGGCTCCCTAAAATATCTATCAAGGTTGACATCCGCTGCTTAGGGGAGTATGGGTTCCACCCACCATCACTCAAAGAGCAGGGGCTTTGGGTTCAGCCTTAGATAAGCTAATAGTTGTTAGCAACTTTAATAGCATTGGGTAGATCCTCGTAGCACCCAATGTACGAGAGGAGGAATTCTTCTTGTTGAAGTACCATCAGGTGAAAGCCCAATGTATTGATCACGGTGAGGGGATCTATCGTTCAACTGTGGTTCCATGAGCTTAGCCAAGATATCAAGCTCACAAACCCATGCTTACTCTTAGTCATTTAGTTGTACTGTGGGGAGCTATTTGGCTGATGACTGGCATTACAAAATAGGGAGGTACATAGATGAAAGAAGGAGCCCCCCTTGAACCATGAGGCACCTAAACATGTGTTTCACGAGGCACCTACACGATGGGTGGGCTACCCAAGCCTAACAAGCGCGCTTCAATGTGTAACGTCAAAAATTGTCCTCCTGTATGTAATGGTACAATTTCACTTGGTTTAGCTCCTCATTCTTGGTTACCTTTCAACCTTTTCTTTTCTGGCCTTCCTGAAACCCTGATTGACTAAGTCTAGGAGTAGTTTATTCACTTTTTGAGGTAACTTATTGATAGAACCTAGAAAAAGATTTGAGATTTGGGTCCCTAGGACCCCCAAAAATGTAAATCTGATATGAAATTAGGGGCTAGGACTTGGACGCCCGTACCCTAGTCCTCCCTCATTTCACAGGATTTTGAATTTTGGTGGGGTGTCGGTTCCCACCGAGTGCCTCGGGATTCCATTTTCAAATCGAGACGTTATTTCAAAATTTGAATTCCCTAAAGCTAGATATAAAAAGACATTTGAAAATTATTTTAACACACACAATTCTTATGCAAGCTTGATGCCAAAACTCTACTGCAATTGCTATGGAATATCGGTGACTTGTTGAAGCTCTCAAAAGTATTTTGTATTTGCTATCTTGGAGACAATGGATGAAGATTAAGAATCAAGATCTTGAGTTTGTCTTGCTCCTCCTAGGGTTTGTACACCCTTTACATGATCAGGAAAAGGGTTGAAGCCTCTAATAGCAAGCTTGGAGATCCTCTGCAGACATTGTTGATTCACCTTCTTCTTCATGCAAGTCTTCATTTATCTCATCTCCTTGAGGTGAAGTTGTATGTGTTTATTGATGCAAAGCAAGTTGTTGATCTTCCCTTGATTAAGACATCTAGGGTTTGATTTTATGCATACACACATTATTAGGTTTACACACACCTCTGTAAATCTTTATCTCTAGCTATTGTTGAGGTAGAAATACAAAAGATGGGGCTTGACTGAGGCAAGCTCCCATATAGCCACAACATCTTCCTTCTTTTGTATGTGCAGATCATGTTTTGCAGGTTTCAGCGGAAAGAAGCTACAGAAAGGAGGACATTGTGGGTATAGTCATGATAGACTTTCAGATTTTTAGATTTCGAGACTTGTGGGACACTAGAGCGGGTGCCCTAGTCCAACCAGGGCTTATTTTCAGGATCTGGAAGCCTTTTAGTAGTCTCAGACACCATGTGTAGAAGATTTTCCCATGCAAAAACTTTTAGGACATTGGACCAGACGCCCTAGTCCATGCAGGCCTCAAAATCTAGGTACACTATCTCTGAAACTCTATCTCTGTACTTCTGTGGTCAATTTTTCCAGTTGCTTCATTAGTTTCTGTATATTCTTGATATAAGGCATAATTAGGGTTTTACTTGGTTGAAAGGAAAACACTTGATAAAATCTTGATTAGGGCCCTAGGTTTTACAACCACGCGAGTGGAAGGGATAGACAAAGTGGTTAGAAGCTTGTTCACAAGCTCGATCCTTGTCCTCCCAATGCTTAGCGATGGAATTGTGGTAGTTGACCTAGCTTAAACAAACTATCAAATTTCACCCTAAACATTTTGGTGAACCCGAGCTTTAAAGAATTTGCATCCTTTTAAACTTCAAATTTGAAATAATTTGCTGTTCTAGACCATAATTGGATTGAAAAACCTCTTTAGTGAATTTGCATATGTTAATTTGTGGATTGCATTCTTTATCTTTTCCCTAAAAGGGTTGGAAATTAGCATTTATTGTTGGATATCGTATTTCATTTGCAAAGGCCATCATTGTGCATTTAAATGTTGGTTTAAATAGAGCATGTTAGAATGTCGGATTATGTTTTGCAAGATTTTCATGCTTATGATGAGTTGTTTAGTCATGATGACTTCGATATGTTAGATGAAGCCCTTGAGGACTTTAGCCCGATTGAACATTCCACTATGGCCTTAAAGCCGTCACTGTTTCAAAGATTTGTAAATGCAATTTATGTTCCTAAATCTAAAGAAGAGATTGAAAAACCAAAAATTGTGGTCACTCTATGTGCAAGTGTGGTTCAACCATCCTCTAAACATGTGCTTGTTGTTAAAGGTCTTTCATCCTCTTCTCATTCTCCTGATCACATTTATGATTATGCAAAACAAATAGTGAAACAAGACTCACAAACTAATCATAATGTGGTTGCTCATGCATATAACACTCGGAATAACAAACAAAGTACACAACAAATGAATGTTCTGATATCTTTACCAGCCTCCCAACCTATGCTTCCTCAAGCATCTTGTTTAACATATAAAGGTGGTAAAGACTATGATCTTGTAGAGCAGCTTCGTTCTACTCTTGCAAAGATATCTCTTTGGGAACTTATACAAACTTCACCTACTTACCATGGAATGCTTCAAGAAGCTTTACAAAAGGTGATTGTTCCTCCTGTTGTTAAACCAAATGATGTTACCACTTTACTAGATTGTATGCACACAACGAAAACAAACATTTCTTTTCAACAACATGAGTTACCATCTCTCTAAGTTCAGAAGCAGTATGATCCTTTGATTATCTTTATTACAATCAACAAAACATTGGTTAAGAGAGTGATGATTGATAATGGGTCAGCCCTTAATGTTTGTGGTATTGATTTATTGCATATGGTTAAAGTTGATATATCTGTTGTCAAACCAAATCATTAAGTATTCGTGGATTTGATAATGTTGGACGACAATTCATGGGCACTATAACCTTACTTATACAAGTTGGACCTGTGATGGTACCTACCTTGATTCATGTCATGCCTTGTTCTCTATCTTATAACATGATTTTGGGCAGACCTTGGATACATGCATTAGGAGTAGTTCCTTCTACTTTATACCATTCGATTACGTTTATAACTAAAGGTAAATTGCATACTATCCATTCGGATCCTAAACCTGATAATTGTTTGCAATTGGAAGTGCATAAGCATGTTGTTGGTCCTAAGAGTTTAAACAATTTGAAAGATGATTTATTAGCTCCTCTTGCCTTTAAAAATGTTATGCAAGTGTCCAAATAATCGAATGCATTTGTTGGTGATGACTGGGGTTTGCTAGATTTTGCACCTTCCTCCATAGGAGAATATAAACTTAAAAACCCTGTCTCTGAAACATCAAATATTGCATTGATCACATCGTATGCTTCAAACGATAAACATAAGACTTCTTTGGTGACAAATAAGGATAATACTTTGAGTTATACTACTAATTATGAGACTTACGAAGCTCCACCTTTGTCTAAAGAAATGGTCTCTCTCTATGGAAGAGGATTCTGAATCCTTTACAAAAATTGTGACATATGTAGGTAATGGTTGTGGCATAAATCAACAAGGAATCAATTCCCTATAGAATCTGCTTCTCAACATTACTCAAGTGGCATGGGATATAATCCTTTTAAGGAATCCAAAGCCTGCAAATGCCCTACTCTAAATGTGAATACAATATCAACACTTAGTTTGATATTCCCTAAGATGATTGACACCAATTGTCCTCCAGGATCACTTCCATTAGATATGTTTACGGAAGATGAAGCGATAATGGACATCTTAGGTGCTTATGATGGTATTCCTTGTTATCACCATAAATGTGGCCTACCTTATTGTTTAAACAATGATGCATATTTTGGAAAGACTGCTAGCACAATAACTTCTATAGTAGAGAAAAATAAAGAACTTGAAGAACAATTACAATCCTACAATCCCCCTGACCATAGTACTCTCCTTAACGGAAAGACTATCGATGTCGTTATGGATAAAGATAACCCTAAAAAAGTTATCCCTATTGGTGATTGTTTAGATGTGGAAGAGAAAGAAGAAATGACTAAACTGTTGAATGAATTCTCAGAATTGTTCGCTTGGAATTATTTAGACATGCCTGGTATAGATCCTCAGATCATAACGCATAATATCGTCTTGAAACTAGATGCTAAGCCATTCAAACAAAAGATTCATAAGATGAATCCTAAGATTGCTTTGCTTGTCAAAACTGAAATAGAAAAACTCTTACAAGTTGGTTTTATTCGACCTATTGATTACTCTCCATGGATCTCAAATATTGTTGCCATTGCTAAACCCGATGGTCGTATAAGAATGTGCATAGATTTTCAGGATTTAAATTTGGCATCTTTGAAAGATAATTTTCCACTCCCTAATATCGATATGATTGTTGATTCCATAGCCGGACATGAGTTGCTATCGTTTATGGATGGATTTTTAGGATATAATCAAATCCTTATAGATCCTCTTGATCAATATAAAACAACCTTTATAACACCTTGGGGTACATTTTGATGGGTAGTCACGCTGTTTCAACTTAAGAATGCAGGAGCTACTTACCAACATGCAATGACTCTTATATTCCATGACTATATGCACAATATTCTAGAAGATTATGTTGGCAACATCCTAGCGAAGTCTATCCATCGTAAGGATCATGTTACAAATCTTTGACAAATATTTGAGCACATATGAAAATATAATATGCGATTGAATCCCCGTAAGTGTGTTTTTGGTGTGGACAGTGGAAATTTACTTGGATTTATTGTTTCAAATCAAGGTATAGAAGTTGATATGAAGAAGATAAATGCGATTGTTAATATGCCAATACCTAAGAACATATCTCAACTTTGTAGCTTACAGGGAAAGATATAGGCCTCTACCGATTTGTTTCACAACTCGCGGATAGGACTCACCCCTTTACGCAATTACTAAGGAAAGATTCTCATTTTCAATAAAATTTAGAATGTCAAAAAGCTTTTGATGACTTAAAGGGTCACTTATCTAATCTGCCCATTTTGCGACCTACTGTTTCGGATAAACCATTTCTGTTATACATTTTAGCATCTAACAATGCCCTAGCAACTTTGTTAGCACAACATAATGTTGAAGGCAAAGAATGTGTTGTCTATTACATCAGTCGTACTTTACTCAATTATGAGACCTGCAATACACAGCTATAGAGAAGCATTGTTTAGCTTTAGTGTTCACCACTCAAAATCTTAGACACTATCTCTTAAATGCTGAAGTGCATGTAATGGTAAAATTTGACCCTTTGAAACATCTCTTCACAAGAACAGATTTATCAGGTCATCTTGCTAAATGGGTTATGTTATTAATAGAATTTGATCTCAAATTTATTTCACAAAAAGCAATTAAAGGGCAAGCGATAGCCGATCAGTTAGCTAAATCTCCATGGCCCTTTTCTATACAGAATGTTGATGCTTTTCCTGATGAACAGATCTTAACAATCTCTGTGGATGAAAAATGGGAGTTATACTTTGACGGATCAAAATGTCGAACCAGCTCCGGGACTGGTGTTATACTAATACCTCCCATTGGTAAGCTGATTCCCTTATCTTATCGCTTAGATTTCTTATGCACAAACAATATAGCTGAATACGAAGCTCTTATCGCTGGACTTCGTGCAGCCTTGGCTCTGAATATCCAGAATATTACAATATACGATGATTCTCAGTTAATTATTAAACAAATAATGGGATCCTATCAAACTAAACACAATAAGTTATCTTAGTATCATGAGTTTGCATTATCTCTTTTAAAACAATTCAAATCATATTCGATCAATACCATTCCCAGGAAAGATAATTGGCATGCGGATGCAATGGCAAGCACAACTTCCCTTATATCCCCTGATGGTTCTTGTAAGGAGTTTACTTTTGTTGTTCATAATCTTAAGACACCGATAAGTGATGACCCTATAGTTGCAAATTTAGAACTCTATGGTAATACATACATTGATGAATGGTTCTCCTACATATTCAACTATTTATGCGATGGAACCATTCCGGATTTGATATCTAAGAATGCCTGACTCCATTTACGCAAACTAGCAGCGCGATGCATTATATTATCGAATGTCTTGTATCGACGAAGTTATAATGGTATTTTACTCTGATGTTTAAGTAATGTAGAGATTCTAATAGCTTTAGAAGAAGCTCACTCTAGTGCCTGTGGAGGGCATTTTGGTGGAAAATTGTTGGTGCAAAAATTGTTACATATGGGGTACTATTGGCAGCATATGGAACAAGATTCCTTTGCTTATGTCAAGAGATGCCCGCAATGTCAACAACATAAACACCTCATCCATGCTCCTACTCAAGAGCTTTGTGCCCAGGTGTCACCATGGCCATTTTCTATTTGGGGCTTGGATCTCATAGGTAAAATTTCCCCACCCTCCTCTCAAGGACATACGTTTATCATTACTGCTACTGATTATTTTACAAAATGGGTCGAAGCAGTCCCTTTGTAATCCACGACCACCGATGTAATTTGTCGATTTATACAAGATAACATAATTTCTCGATTTGGAATACCTTCCTCCTTGGTTTCAGACAATGGTACACCATTTAAGAACAAGGAGGTGAAAAAGTTCCTTGAAAAATATCATATACAACATCGCTTCTCTACACCTTATTACCCTCAATCAAATGGCCAAGCAAATGCTTCAAACAAGGTTATTAGATAGATTTTACATAAAACTATTAATAAAGATCAAAAAGATTGGCATACACAGTTATCCTATGCACTATGGGCCTACAGAACAAGCATTTGAATAGCTACGGGTAACACACCATATAATCTCGTCTATGGCGCAGATATGATAATGCCCTTGTAGTTAGAAATTCCTTCTTTGCAAATTTCCCTAGGAGACATCATGGATGATGACATAGAATGAGAGAAAAGATTTTAGGAACTTGAGATGCTTGATGAAAGATGTATTAACGCTCTTGAACATCTCAAGGCATATCAAAAAGCTATGCAATGAGCCTATAATGCACAAGTCATACAATGTTCATTTAATGTTGGGGACTTGGTTCTTTATGAAAATCAACGCAACATAAATGCACCGCCTGGTGAAAAAGGTAAGTTTAGCCCTAATTGGCTTGGACTGTATATAATCACTGAAACCTTTGGATCTGAAGCATATAAA
This sequence comes from Cunninghamia lanceolata, assembly GCA_027924645.1. NCBI lineage: Eukaryota > Viridiplantae > Streptophyta > Pinopsida > Cupressales > Cupressaceae > Cunninghamia > Cunninghamia lanceolata. The sequence continues at coordinate 2,484,479 of BSBN01000463.1, read as the reverse complement.
TTAGCCGATGAACAAGGTACGCTGCTTAAAGAACCTATTAATGCAGTGCACCTCAAAAGATTTTATGCTTAAGATCTAATGTTAAATGTTCCTAAGCTAATCTAGCACATAGATTAGCTTCAATTTCAACAAGCTATTACAGTTTTGTCTTAATTCATTTAGCATTACATCTTTGTTTAGTTGATCATTGTTGTATCGTGTTTAAGTAGTAATTGCTTAGATCACTTTTGCATTAACTGAATGTAGTATCGATATTAAAGTTGTGTGTAAAATAATTAATCATTGTGTTTGTTACTACATGTTCCTTTTAGAATTGTTAGTATATCACAATAGTATTAATTATAGCATTTAGACATCACTAGTTGCATTTTTACAAAAATCACATGTGATAGATCAAAAGCCATTACACATAGACCAAAAGAAATAACCATCATATATATATATATATATATATATATATATATATATATATATATATATATTAGTTTCATGTATACATCCAAATCGACTATCCCTCAAAACAAAATGGGATGTCGTAGTGCCTAAAGTCTATGAATCACATAGCTGAGCCTCGATCGCTAGTACCCTCAAGCCCTTGTGGTGTGCGAGTGATAGAAGCCTGACCATGTGTGGATACGGATTGCGAATGACTCCTAGAGATGCTTCGCGATCATAACCCCCTAATATCACCTCTCATCTCTATCATCTGCTTATGTGCCTCTTGGTACATCCTCTGGTACCGGTATCTCTCGGTCTGAACCCTGTCTCTGTCAGTTCTAGCCTGCTAGACCTCCCGCAGTAAGAACTCACTGATAGCTGGCTCTCCCTCCGATGTAAGAACCGCTACCATCTACTCTCACTATCCCCTGAGCTCAGCGTCAGTGTGCTCATCTCTCTGTCGAAACCTCTCTCTCTCTCTCATGCAGACTGCTCTAGCATGGCCTCTGTAGCAATCTTGTATCTGACAAATGGCATAAATATCTCAGCATGCCACCCAGCAGACGATCATGGCAAATAACCTACTCGCACTCGTTGCTTTGAGGCATTTGTCAGTACTATGTCTCCTATGACGTGCCTCACAAAGTCTCGCCATGCATCAGTCCCAACTGCAAAACAAAGGATAAGATAGATGTTAGACTCCCATATAAATTTCACAAATAATAAACTATACAAAACATAAAATAATAAATCAAACCTAACCTGGATCTCCATCTCACCAGGATAGATCTTGGATTGCTGATGGTGTGATGAGCTCTGTTGTTTGATCTGCAGCTGGGGGCATAGACCTACTACTCTCCCCTCTCTCTGTCTGACTAGGCCTTGCATCATCTGTAGGTGTAGGACCATGAGCCTTTGACCGCAGTCTCAACTCGGTCTCCTTGTCAGTGTCTTCCTCCTGCTGACTCTATCACAATCTCACTCTGAAAACGTACTGTGATGGGATCTCCTCAGACTCATCCTCATCTTCATCCTCATGCTCCTTGAGAATGTAGTATCCCCCAAACTACTGATGTCATCCTCCACCCTTGTGTCACTTACGTGACCGGCCCAAGGACGAGCATCTGCTATAGGATGCCCAGGTGGAAAGATAGGTGCAGGCCGTTCTGTGTGCCACTAGGTCTAGTATGCTCAGGTACACCTGACATCATCTACATCTGATACTAGCTTTGCATACTTATGACCCTTGTCGTCACTAAGTGGTACGTCTACTATAGTTGGCCATCAGATAGTATTGGGTCTGACTACACTCCGAACTGCACGTGCATAGCTCGAACAAACTGCAGGAACATCATGTATCTGTCTAAACTGTCATGCCACCCTGTCAAAGTAGAACCAAGATACAAGATGATCGAGACAACTAGCCATTAGCTGATCCCTCTGCATCCAAGCTAACTACCTTTGCTTGCCAAGCCATCTGATGTAGCTACGATATGGTCTTCAGATGATGTCACCAGGTTGTAATCTGTCAAATACCACTCTCTTGTATAACACGTTGCCGTGCCTCCAACACCTAACAAGTGGATAGGTATAGACACGCAGATGGGTGAATGTTGCCTCTACAGGAAAACCCACAGATCGTGTACACCTGATGTACTCAAAGGTCCAAACCTGTAGTAATGTGCAGACCATCAAACTCTGCATCTTGTAGTGGACATATCGCCCTAATTCACGATATAGGTGCACAAGCATACTGCGCCCCCATGTGTAGACAATCTGATGCTCCTTCGTTGCTCTGATAATGTGAATGAGACCCCTGTGAAGGTGAGTGCCTCATCCATCTGGTGCGATGGCTAGTGCAACTGTGATGATCATGATCCTCCGTAGTAAGGGAATGTCTCTACATCCCTGCTCTAGTAAACGGAGCTGAATGTGTCCTCACTCTGCCTGTGAAACAGTGCGACCCAAGTAGTACAACTGACTCTCGCGAGTATACTCTGCTGAGCGATGTCCAACAATCCTCACTATCTCTCCTCAGATCGGTAGTCGAAGGATCCTAAATACATCCTCTAGTGTGATGGTAATCTCACTTGTCCATAAATAGAATGTGGATGTATCTGCATCCCATCTCTCCATCAGTGCCATAAGCATCATGCAATGGAATCTGATTGTGGGCATCTCAAACACCCACCATAGGCCCACCATCTGTAAATGCTCTCTCTTTGTGGTAGTCAAAGCACTAGCACACTTTCACAGAAGTGCCATCAGATGACCACCTATGTGCTCACGCATCTCAGGGACATCCTGCAGATCAGAAAGAAAGCAATAGTATAAGAATCCCCGCTAGAAACCAAAATAAGCTAACATGAAATAAGCAGAATACCTGTGCTTAGGGCCTGTGTCCTCTGTGGACCAGGGCACCTTAGGAAGACTAGGGCACCGTAGAGGGACACTGGTGCCCCTGTGGGACTAGGGTGCCCCAAAGAGACTCTGGCACCCTACGTGGACCCGGGCGCCCCTATCTAGGAACCCTGTCCACCTTGCCCTCTTGGCACAGACATTAATAATCATGAAAGCAAAGGTACAATGAAAGATGACAGAAGAGTTGGATTAGGACCCTACCTCAGCCTTGAAATGTCTCTCTACTACCTGGGCTTGGAGCATCTCCAGTCATGGTGGATGATATGGACGTTGGCTCCGCATGGTCATTCTCTTGTTCTCTTTCTCTCTCTCTGAAATGACAAGAAACAAGAATGAGTTAGTGATAAGTGACAACTCCCTTTTACATAAAGTAAGTGAGTGATAATTCATATTCCTAACTAGGTGCAAAAGTGTGCTCTTTTACTCTTGAGCCCTTTTCTTGAGCTGTCGAACTCCAATTTCAGCGTCGTTTGTTGTTGTTGGGAATTAAGGTGTCTCAACCTTGGTAATTCCTTGCATTATTTATGATTATATTTATTAATTCATTGCCTATGTTGTAAATTAATTGTAAATTCCATATTGTCATTTTGTGGGATGTGGCACGGTGATGTGTCATCCTACATGGAAGATGACAACTTGTAGTTTTGTCCTCACATGAGGAGATAGGCATCCCACTTTGTGGTAGGAGTATTTTTCCATGTGTCAGCATCTTGGATGTTGTGTAAGGGAATGTTTGACCAAAACGATTATGACGGATTCCTATGACGAAGTTATGACATGTAAGAGTTAGAAATAGAAGTTTGTAAGATAGGTGAAGACATGTGTCATGAAGCATCTTTGAAAAAGGTATATTTGGGTACCCCAAGGTGGACTATGACATGTAAGAGAATATTCTATTTATATCTTGTGTATGACAAATTCTCTTACAGCTGTAAGTTGTAACCGCTATGACAGATTCTATGACGGTCGTAAGAGTATTTGCCATAGCCCATTTTGGAAATAGGCGACCCCTTTGGCATGGGAGTTGTGGACAAGTGTTAGACACATTCTACAATATTGACCAAGTGTCCTTAGGTGTGGGTTTTGGGCCATGAGGTCAAGTTGGACACCCATTCCAAGATAGGACCAATTTTGCCTTGTATATTCTATTTAAACAGGTGCTTGGAGGAGGAGATGTAGTATGTGATTTACAGGTATTGTTATGCTGCCAGATTGACTCCAGACGTGAGTGTCAAAGACCATTGAAGCTTGAATTGCAAGTGTATTGTAAACAACATTCAATTTTGATAATACATTGTGCATGTTTTTGAGTGTGGGGTTTTTCACCTGATAAGGGTTTTCCCCACGTTATATCTTTGTCTCTCTTCTTCTGTCTTCTTTCTGGTTCTATGTGTATTGATACAATATCTCTATTAGATATTTGATGTTGCTATAATTGTAAGAATTAATTTGAATTTGCATAGCCCTCTCCTCATTAGATTAGTGTAGGAAGCGATTTTCACACACCTAGATTCCTTTCAGTTGGTATCAGAACCTTGCCATTTTTGGTCTTAGCTATTAGGTAGGGGTTTTTTGAGCTGATCTTAAGTTGAGTGGGAGTCTGTGCAAAGTTTTATGAATCTTATTGCAGCAAGGAGATGGCAAGTACATCCAGAAGGATTGAGGTGGAGAAATTCAATGGCACTAATTTCGAGCTGTGGAAGCTCAAGATGGAAGACATGTTTGTTGATCGAGACCTTTGGGAAACTATCAATGGAACTAAACCAGATGCAATGTGACAAGATGATTGGGATCTCAAGGATTAGAAGGCTAAGGGTCTCATAAGACTTAGTCTTGTTGATTCTGTCCTGTTAAATGTCCATGAGGAGACTACTGCAAACTTGCTTTGGAAGAAGTTGGGAGATGTGTATCAAGCCAAATCCCTGGTTAACAAACTTTTTCTGAAAAGAAGTTGTATTCCCTTCGAATGGAGGATGGAGGATCCATTGCAGAACATATGAATGCTTTCAACATGATGGTTGCACAATTGACATTCGTTGGTGTGAAGATGGAGGAGGATGATTGTTGTATAACCTTGCTTTGTTCTTTGTCAGACTCGTGGGATCACCTTGTCATGGCTATTGGAAGCACCACATCCACATTCAAAATGGATGAAGTGGTTTCTTCACTATTATCTAAAGAGTTGCGGAGAAAGTCTTTTGAGGCAGCTAAGGAGGCTCTTGCAGTTCATGGAAGACCCAAGGAGAAAGGGAAAAAGAAGGACAAGAAAGCTGAGAAGGGTAGATCCAAATCCCATGGAAGATCCAAATCTCCTGGAAAGTCCAAGGCTCTCTATTGGAACTGTGGTAAATTTGGGCATTTCTGAAAGGAATGCGAAGAGGAAAAGAAAAAGAAGAAGAAGAACCCAAATTCAGATTCTGACAAGTCACAATATGATGGTGATGCCTTCATCGCAGCCCTGTCAACCCATGCATCTGATGATTTGTGGCTGATTGATTCTGGTGCATCATTCCACATGACCTCACATCGACAATGGTTCACTAAGTATGAGGAGTTCGATGGTGGAAAGGTGTACCTAGGTGACGACTCTCATCTAAAAATTGTTGGTCATAGAAGAGTCTCTATCCGATTCCCTGATGGATGAGTGAAGGGGATCTCTGGGGTTACGCACATCCTAGGCTTATCATGGAACCTACTTTCTATAAGTATGTTGAATGATGCAGGTGTGCAGGTTGTCTTTTCGAAAGAAGGATGCAAGATGACTAGAGGAGTTATGGTGCTTGCTAAGGGTACTAGGAGAGGTACTCTGTTTCAGCTAGAGTCATGTATTTCACAATGTAATAGTTTTTCTAACTCAAGGAAGAGGGCAGCAATCACTTCATCCCCACCATCTAAATGATCAGTGAAGAAATCTATTGTTTCTAATTCTGATAGTTGTAATCATGCCTTGGAAGTTAAGCTTCATGCTAAAAAGACAATGTTATGGCATAAGAGATTTGGCCACATTGGTGAGAAGGGTCTAGATACCCTAAAAAATAAAAACCTCATCGAGGGGTTAGATGATTGTAATCTTGAGTTTGAATTTTGCAAACATTGCATTTATGGCAAACAAAACCGTGTTTAGTTTTATTCAAATTCTCATAAGTCTTCTAGTGTGTAGGACCTTGTTCATTCTTATGTATTTGGTCTTGTTAATGTTCCTTCGTTATCAAAATATGTATATTTTGTATCTTTCATAGATGATTACAGTAGAAGGACATGGATTTATTTTCTTAGAAGCAAATCTGAAGTCTATAGTAAGTTTAAAAAGTTTAAGGCCTTTGCTGAAAATTAGGCTAGTAAAAAGATTAAGTGTTTGAGAACTGACAACGGTGGTGAGTTCTGTTCTACAAAATTTGATAAATATTGCAAGGAACTTGGATTGAAAGACATAAGACAACTTCATACACCCTGCAGCAAAATGGAGTTGCAGAGAGGATGAACAGGACACTGATGGAGAAGGCTAGGAGTATGCATAGTGGAGCTGGCCTAGAATAAAAGTTTTGGGGTGAAGTTGTTGCCACTGCTTTCTATCTTGTAAATAGATCTCCTACATCAGGTCTTGTTGAAAAGACACCCATGGAGGTGTGGTCTGGTAGAAATCCTTCAATAAGGCATCTTCATGTTTTTGGTTGTGAGGCATATGCACATGTGCCTAGGGAGAAGCGGTCAAAATTGGAGAACAAGGTTGTTAAGTGTATCTTCATTGGCTATGGTGTCAGTGTGAAAGGATACAAACTTTGGGACCCTATGGCTGGAAAAGTTTTGTATAGCAGAAGTGTCATCTTCAGAAAGCTTACACCTTCTTCCACTATTTTATAGCTAAAAGAAAAACAAAAGAAAGAGGATGTTGTTTAGTTTGCTCCTACCCCTGAGAAGACTGAATAGAAAGACAATGTTGGACTTGATGATGAGGAGAACTCTTGCAGCTCTGAAAGCTTAGATGAAGAAGCTAAACCTCAACCTTAGCTCTTGAGGAGGTCTACACGGATAAGAAAGAAACCTGAAAGGTTTGGTTTTACATTGCTTGATTCTAGTCGTGCTTTTGCTTTGCTTACTAATAGTGATGAACCTAGAACTGTATCAGAGGCTATGGACATGAAAGATGCAGGTTCCTAGAAGAAGGCCATGGAGGATGAAATGGCTTCTTTGTAAAAGAATCAAACTTGGGGCTTGGTGCCTTTGTCTCCTGGACAGAAACCTGTTAGATGCAAATGGGTGTTCAAGAAGAAATTTGGTGCAGATGGCAGTGTTGAGAAGTATAAAGCCAGATTGGTTGTGAAGGGGTATTCATAAGTGGAGGGTATAGATTATGGTGAGATCTTCTCTCCCGTTGCAAACCTAACATCCATTTGATTCCTGTTGTCTCTTACAGCAGCTTATGACTTAGACGTAGAATAGATGGATTTGAAGACAACTTTCCTTCATGGTGATTTAGAGGAAAAAATCTACATGTCACAGCCAGAGCATTACATGGTAAAAGGTAAAGAAAATTTGGTTTACAAATTAAAGAAGTTTTGTATGGTTTAAAGTAGTCTCCTAGGAGGTGGTACTTGAAGTTTGATACCTTTGTATTGTCTATTAGATTTGTAAGATTGAAATTGGATCACTATGTGTATTATAAGTTTGATGATAATCGTATTCTCATTGTTGCATTATACATTGATGATATGTTGCTCATTGGGAAGGGTAAGAATATGATTTCTGATTTCAAGTCTCAGTTGTTAGCACAGTTTGAAATGAAAGATTTAGGGGAAGCCAAGTACATTCTAGGAATGGAAATCAAAAGAGATAGAACTAACAGAAAACTTTGGCTAAGCCAGAGTAAGTATGTGAAGACCGTGTTGGATAGGTTCAACATGGAAGATTGTAGACCATTGTGTGTTCCTATTTCTTTGGGGACAAAGTTGTCTGTTGAAGATTGTCCAAAATCTCCTAGTGAGGTGGAGGACATGAGTAGAGTACCTTATGCTAGTGCTATTAGTAGTTTGATGTATGTTATGGTCTGCACAAGACCAGACATTGCCCAAGCAGTAGGAGTCCTTAGTCGATTTATGGCTAATCCTGGATGGGTTCATTGGGATGCAGTTAAGTGAGTGTTCACTTCTGAGTATTCCATATGCTATCATGGTAATGTTATAGGACCTCCGCATTCTATTGATATTCGTAGATTTATGGATTTAGATTGGGTAGGTGACATTGATAGCAGGGGATCCACTAGTGCTTATGTGTTTACACTGTTTGGTGGTGTTATTATTTGGATGAGTAAGTGATAACCTATGGTTGCTTTGTCCATGAAAGAAGTTGAGTATATGGAAGCAACTCATGCTTGTAAAAAAGCTATTTGGCTTAAGAGATTGTGTTCAGATATTGGTGTTGATGTAGGTCAGATCACGATCAATTGTAACAGTTAGAGTGCAATTTGCCTTGTGAAGAATCCAACTTTCCATGCCAGAACAAAGCATATTGATGTTCAATGTCACTTCATGTGAGAGATGGTAGAGGATGGGAAGGTAAATTTGGAGAAGCTAGATACTTTGAAGAATGTTGCAAATGCATTAACGAAGCTAGTGGGCACAAAGAAGTTTAGATGGTGTTCGGAGTCTATTAGCCTCTCGGCCTATAGCAGTTAAATCCTGTTATTCTATTGGCTCTTACAAGGTGTTCGACAAGTGGGAGAATGTTGGGAATTAAGGTGTCTCAACCTTGGTAATTCCTTGCATTATTTATGATTGTATTTATTAATTCATTGCCTATGTCATAAATTAATTGTAAATTCCATATTGTCATTTTGTGGGATGTGGCACGGCGATGTGCCATCCTACATGGAAGATGACAACTTGTAATTTTGTCCTCACATGAGGAGATAGGCATCCCACTCTATGGTAGGAGTATTTTTCCATGTGTCGGCATCTTGGATGTTGTGTAAGGGAATGTTTGACAGAAACGGTTATGATGGTTTCCTATGACGAAGTTATGACATGTAAGAGTCAGAAATAGAAGCTCGTAAGACAGGTGAGGACATGTGTCATGAAGCATCTTTGAAAAAGGCATATTTGGGCACCCCAAGGTGGACTATGACATGTTGTAAGAGAATATGCTATTTATAGCCTATGTATGACAGATTCTCTTATAGCTATAAGTTGTAACCACTAGGACAGATTCTATGACAGTCGTAAGAGTTGTAAGAGCATCTGTCATAGCCCATTTTGGAAATAGGCGACCCCTTTCAGATGGGAGCTATGGACAAGTGTTAGAAACATTCTACAATGTTGACTAAGTGTCCTTAGGCATGGGTTTTGGGCCATGAGGTCAAGTTGGACACCCATTCCAAGATAGGACCAATTTTTCCTTGTATATTCTATATAAACAGGTGCTTGGAGGAGGAGATGTAGTATGTGATTTATAGGTACTATTACACTGCCGGATTGACTCCATACATGAGTGTCAAAGACCATTGAAGCTTGCATTGCAAGTGTATTGTAAACAACATTCAGTTTTGATAATACATTGTGTAGGTTTCTGAGTGTGGGGTTTTTCACCTGATAAGGGTTTTTCCCATGTTATATCTTTGTCTCTCTTCTTCTATCTTCTTTCTAGTTCTATGTGTATTGCTACAATATCTTTGTTAGATGTTTAATGTTTCTATAATTGTAAGGATTAATTTGAATTTGTATAGCCCTCTCCTCAGCAGATTAGTGTAGGAAGCAATTTCCGCACACCTAGCTTTTTTTCAGTTGCGTTGGAATTTGAGTTCCGCTCTCTTTTTTTCCCCAATGTGGCATTTGAACGTTGTTTCTTCAAATGACCCTCACAACATATTTCCCTTGAAAACAACATGCATGGATATCTCCTTGTTTCTACTCTCAATCTAAGAAAGCAGAAACAAGGGGGGGTCTTAGTCTAAGAAAGCAAAAACAAGGGGGGGCATATATCTCCCTCAATTTCCTCCCTGCCTCATCACTCAACCCCCTTAGTGTTTTTGATACTGACTCATTGATGGTGGTTGCAGGTTGATTTAATTTTGATTTTTTTGACAAGTGTTCCTTTGCAGGATGTAATTCCTAACTTTGTGGTCTTGCAAGATTGTAGACTTGGGGGTTTCTTCCTTATCAGCGACAATGCTTCAGCTTCCTCTACAGTATCCTTTTGGGTATCCTTTTCATGATTGATGTATTTTCTTTCCTTTAGTTGCATATGCACGTAGTGTCATATGGCCACTAAAGTGGGGGCTAAATGTAACATCAAAAATTGTCCTATATGGAATGGTACAATTTCTCTTGGTTTAGCTCCTCACTCTTGGTGACCTTTCAACCTTTTCTTTCCTAGCCTTCCCGAAACCCTGATTGACTAAGTCTAGGAGCAATTTATTCACTTTTTGAGGTAACTTATTGATAGAAGCCGGAAAGTGGTTTGAGATTTGGGTCCCTAGGACCCCCAAAAATGTAGATCTGAGCTGAAATTGGGGGCTAGGACTTGGGCACCTGCGCCCTAGTCCTCCCCTGTTTCACGGGATTTTGAATTTTGGTCAGGTGTCGGTTCTCGCCGAGTGCCTCAAGATTCTATTTCCAAATTCTTGATATTCATGTGAGACGTTATTTCAAAATTTGAATTCCCTAAAGCTAGATATAAAAAGAAATTTGAAAATCATTTTAACACACACAATTCTTATGCAAGCTTGATGCCAAAACTCTGCTGTAATTGCTATTGAAGATCGGTGACTTGTTGAAGCTCTCGAAAGTAGTTTGTATTTGCTATCTTGGAGACAATGGATGAAGATTAGGAATCAAGATCTTGAGTCTATCTTTCTCCTCCTAGGGTTTGTACACCCTTTGCATGATTAGGAGAAGGGTTGAAGCATCCAACAACAAGCTTGGAGATCCTCCGTGGACATTGCTGATTCGCCTTCTTGTTCATGCAAGTCTTTATTTATCCCATCTCCTTGAGGTGAAGTTGTATGTGTTTATTGATGCAAAGAAAGTTGTTGAACTTCCCTTGATTGAGACATCTAGGGTTTGATTTTATGCATACACACATTATTAGGTTTATACACACCTCTGCAAATCTTTATCTCTGGCTATTGTTGAGGTAGAAATACCAAAGATGGGGTTTGACTGAGGCAAGCTCCTATATAGCTGCAACATCTTCCTTCTTTTGTATGTGCAGATCGTGTTTTACAAGTTCCAGTGAAAAGAAGCTATAGAAAGGAGGACATTGCAGGTACAATCATGACAGACTTTTAGATTTTTAGATTTCGAGACTTGCGAGACACTAGAGTGGGCACCCTAGTCCAACCGGGGGTTATTTCTGGGATCTGGAAGCCTTTTAGTAGTCTCAGACACCCTGTGTAGAAGATTCTCCCATGGGGAAACTTTTAGGACATTGAAGCGGATGCCCTAGTGCATGCAACCCTCAAAATCTGGGTACATTGTCTCTGAGACTCTATCTTTGTACTTCTGTGATCAGTTTTGCCAGTTGCTTCATTAGTTTTTGTATATTTTTTATATAAGGCATAATTAGGGTTTTACTTGGTTGAAAGGAAAATACTTGATAAAATCTTGATCAGGGCCTTAGGTTTCACAACCACATGAGCGTAAGGGACAAACAAAGTGATTAGAAGCTTGTTCACAAGCTCGATCCTTGTCCTCCCAATGCTTAGTGGTGGAATTGTGGTAGTTGACCTAGCTTAAACAAACTATCAAATTTCACCCTAAACACAATGCTATGTAGTTCATGCAATCCAGAGTTACGTCTCCCAATGAATAACCTTCTGACCGATGCAATAAAGGAAGCAAAATGCCATAGCTAGTAAGTACATGATGTTCAAAACTGGTGAGAATCCTAGATTTGGAATGACAAATGAAAAGCGTCATGGTTTGGGACCGGTTCAGAGATATCGACAAAGCCTTTCTCTGAAAGGTTTTTTTGACTGAACTTCTCACATTCTCCCTGGATTTATAGGCCAATGAAATTGGAGAAATGGTCAGAAAGATAATAAGGCAATTCTTCAATTTCAGGTAGGGGCGCTATGGTGCAATTGACTGAGGTGCTAAAGGGATGGCCCACTCCGCCAATAAGGTTGCTACAAAGGGAAGGTACAATATAAGCATTGGCTAAGAGAAAGAGGACATTTTCTCGAGGGGGTGATAAACCATAATTTGCCGATCAAGATAGTAGGGAACAAAATCTGGCTATCGCTATTCATTTGTTCGGCCAGATTGATGTAAGGGCTATCACCTTTTGGCTAGCTTGTCATTTGTGGACGTGATAGATTTTGTTTCTCACTATCAAGGAATAGTCAGGGAAATGTCTTCACCACTCATAAGATCTTCATAGCATGGGTGGTGTGGGTACCTCAGGCGACCATAAGTCCCAAAAATTCCTACAGCCTTATAGCAACCATATAGAGGGGGGGTGCCGAGATCAAACCTCAATATGAGTGAACCTACTAATGGAATAGATAGGGATAGGCCAATGTTCTGAACAGAGGTGAACGCTCAACCGCTTTCCCACCCACTTCAAGGCCACTAACGATAGGTAGGGGAATGGTTAGAAGATAAATGCCCACTTCATACTATTTTGTGGCATGAGGATCGAGGATGCACTCAAAACGTCACTGTATGAACTCTTGCTTCTAACCCTGAGATAGATAGTGAGTGAGTTCTGAGGTCCGCCTGATAGGGCGATAAGGTAGAGGTAATTCTAACTGACTTATCGAGGTTGGTTGCTGGGGTCCACTAGAGTAAGGAGCCTCCCTTTTCTCTATTATAGGGAGCTCTCCAGCTCTCAATGGATCAGGTGTCCCAGCTGCTTCCAATTAGCTCATTGGTGGTAGTAGGGTGCTAACTCCTCTAAGAGCTAGTCGAGCTCTGGGGGGTTGGACTAGCTTTTGAGTGAATTGAACTAGTTTGAGCCACTTCCATCCATCAATCAATCATCCTAACTGGGGCCCATCCCTCCATCCATAAATAGAGGGTCCCCTCCATTCATAAATATAGGGCCCATCCCCCCATCCATAAATAGAGGGACCATCCGATAGTTGGGTGCCCTCCTAACTCCATCCATCCATCCTCAATTATAGGGGTTGACGAGTTCCCTATCCAACTAGAGGGGGAGTGACCTCCCTCCATCCGGGGGACCCTAACTCTATCTATTTGGGGGAGTGCCCTCCAGGTTAGTGCCATCAATCCCAACTCTAGGGGGAGTTCCCTCACTAGTTGGAGATGGGGGAGTGCCCTAACTATATGCACGGAGGAGTGATGAGTTATTGATGGGAGTAGCTCTCTAAGCTTACTAGTGTGCAGTGATAGAGAGCTCTTTGAGCTCATGCTGAATGCAATGATACATCAATGGGGCAGCTAGTGCTAATACATAACTAGATGCGGGGATTCATCCCTGTTCAATCTTGAAGTAAGATGGCTATTATGATTCTGTCTTGATGGGCCCCCACACAATAGAGCCGATGTCACTTTATCCCTTCACAATAACTGCTTTAGTCCTGAATATAGGTGCCGGACCACCCTCCACTCTAGATTGGGGCTAGGCAGGTCTTGAGTGCCTTGAATGGAAGTCCTCAAGATATTCTCTGTGGGCTAGTGAAATTGGTCACATTTCCACTAGCCTATAATCCATAATCTAGAGCGTGGGTCCCTTCATACCGTATACCATTCAGTCTGAATATAGCCATCGTGCCTATAGGATAATAGATAACAGCTATAGGGGACCGCCATGAACTATCTCCAAGGTGTTTCCCAGGAGAGTCGCATTCATATCATGGCTAATGAGAAAGATGTATGCCTTCTCAAGATTCCCAGGGAGTCGAACCCTAACCCCTCTTACTCCCTGAAGGAGATAGAGAGGGCAACCCACCAATCTATCTACGTTACATACCCCAACCTGTACCTTAATGGGTCAATCCCAATGGATGTCCTTCCCCCTTGGCCCAATACCCTGCTAGGGGTATTGAGGAGGCTGAGGTCATAGGGAAGTAGATGCCGAACTATAAAGGAAGGGCGTACTCTTCTAAGGACATGTGGAGACATCACTTGAAGATATTCAGGACATCATATGGCCTAGCCTATATACGTGATATGGCTTAGCAGGTGAGGTGTTGCTGATCAGCACAAAGGTGCTACTGATTAGCAGGAATGTGCCGCTAGCACGAAGGTACTGCTGATCAGCATGAAGGTGTTACTAATCAGCTATTCAGACACAATGATATAGCTCCGCAAAAGAGAGTTTTTATCAATTCTATACATAACATGCCCCTGCCCCCTACTATCTATAGTTAGGGCAGCTATCTCTGGTTCTAGTTGGCACTCCCCCAATGGAGGAGGCCAGGCTATATCTACCCACCCAACTATATCTAGTTCCAGTTCTAGTTGGCAGGCCCATCTCCCATATCCCATTCGTATAGAGGGCCTTTAGGCACTCACTCGCCCTATCTATATATTTGGAGGATGAGGTCCTTTAGGGACTCAATTGATTTCTCAATCTAGGAGAGGGCGAGTAATATATTTGAAGGGCCGTCAATAATATAAAAGAGGGTCTGAGGCCCCTTTCACCCACCCAACCACCCTTTCTCGGGCCCACAACCCGCACCCAACCCCAACCAACTAATCGGGGGTGGGAGGGAGGCAATAGTTGGGGGGGGGGGCAGGTGGGGTGGGAATAGAAGTACCCGAGTGGGATGGTCTAGTTGGGATGGTATAGAAAAAGGGGATGTGTAAATGAATTACCATTGCTGGGCATGTTACGTATAGAATATGTAGCTGACCGGTACGCCAATATTACTCCCAACCCAAACCTAGCCATTCCCTCCTGCATGATGAACTAAAGATAGTGGCGTAACAACTAGAATTCCCCTCCTACCTTATGAAGTGATTAAACCGATCTCCTACTATCAGCAGATTGTTCATGTCCCAGAGAAACAGTTGAAAGAAATATATGGGTGCCAGCCAGAAAAGGTTGATGGACAAGCTAGCCATGGGATCCGTTCCTTACTCTTCCGACCCATCCACATCTCCACCATTTCAATCGACTACTGTCACCAACTCCACTAACCCAACTGATCCTGATGATCCAATTGAGAAGCTATCTTCCTGGCAATCTAATAAATCTGACTATCTGTGGGCCCGACTGCTAGTTTAGTTGGGAATATATATTATTGTGGAGGGGCCTTATTTTCCCTCCCACCCACAATTCATCCTTTCTATCATTAGGGGCTGAACCAAACATCTCACTTCCACTTCCTAGACATCTTGCTTGGGGAAATCCATCTCGCCTCATCTCAATATTCATTCAAATTCATGTTTGAAACACTCTGCCCATAATTTCTTTAGGTGCTTGGGAATTGGAACTCACACTCTGAAGAATGTATGGTGGTCCCATTTTGGGAGAGTATGCAACACCTATCAAACAAGAGAGGTTGGGGGATGGATAAATGGCATAGTAGAGCCGGGTGTGACGAATACTACTGAAGCTATAAACCTTGGGTTTTGATGGTGGTAGTTTATGAGATCCTTCAACCTTAAGAGAAGAGGTCAACTACTAGATCCTGCCTGGTTCAATTACTGAGGTTTCATCCAGAGCATTTGCTTCGTTGTCCTATAGAATTGACGAATGAGGAAAGAAAGCGACTGGGGTAGTGCAGATAGGGTTGGTTGTGAAACAATAAGGGAAATGGAATGAGGGAAATGTCACGGGTGGTTACCCACTTCATTTAGCTCTGCACAGCCCCTTCATATTTCTCGATTAGCCTTTCTTTTCCTAGTTAGCCAACTACCTCTTTCTATTGATTGGTTACACACTAAACTCGAGGTGGGTGGGAGGTTGTGTGGTTACGTCAAATTCAATAAAATGCTACCCTATCTAGAGAAAAAGAGGCCTATTCATTCCTAATCATTCTCAAGGATTGAACTAAGAAATTCTATAGCCGTTGATTTCACCCAGGGAAACCAACCATATCCAGTCTAGCCTACCCCTGCCTATAATGGTGGAGGTAGGGGTAGGGGTAGGATATTAAAAAATGAGAAAACAGATTCAACTACTCTGGGGGAACTATACCCCCCACCCTATATCTCCCCCCAACCTCGGCCGATAATATGCCCCCCACCTTGCAGGGTGGGAGGCCTATGCCCCCACCCAACCCCACATGCGCCTATACCCCCCACCTAGGTGGGAGGAGAGTAGAGTAAATCCCTGGGCTCCTCCCACCCACCCTGGCTTTCAATTCAATAGTTGGAAAGTCATGACCTTTCCAATGTCGGGCGGGGGGCCCCAACTCGTATAAAGGGGGGTGGGGCCTTTGAAACTGATGGAAATGCTTCCTTCTATTGCTTGTGCCTTTGTCTCTACATCTACAAGATGTAGTTCCCCCTAATCAACTCGCTTTGGATCTCCTTTCATTATGGAATGGAAACTAGAATCATGGATGTAGACTAACAGTTAACTTATGCTATTGTCAGATACCTGTATCTGTACCTGTATACTTACTCAGAACCCAAACCAACCCTAGCTCTTCAGGTTCAAATTATTACCTACATGTAGAGCAACTATACCACCCACATACATATTCCCTATGGGGCCCATAGGGCCACTTGGTCTTTTCTCTTGATCGGCCCCCTCTATCTATATGGGCATCTTGAACGGATTCTTCAATGAGTGCTTCATGAACAGATGAAACTGCTGAAATGACTTGGTTACCATAGAACTTTTGGAAGCCCTATATATCTATATTGCTCTGCTGCCATTGATGGTTTCACTTGGCTAACTGAGTATACTGCAGGGAAATGATCTCCATTTGTGAGCTATGCATGAGGTGATGTGGCATGCGCATTATTTACTTCAATACATCAGCACTAGCCTCCTACTATTCCTATGCCTAGTCTAGTAGCCTTCGCTCTTGGTGGTTCTTAATCAATGGGTGAAACAAATGGATCACTAGCGCCATAAACTGGATATGAATCAACTAGCACTGCCCTACTATTCTAAGGCAAACTGCTTTTAAGACATCGCTGGATCGATAGGAACTGGATCAACTGCTTATAGGAGGGGCTATTCACCGAGCAATTCACGTATTCCTATAGCTCAACTAAGCAGATCCAAATGCTGCCGGAACAAGATGAAGCAATCTCGGAGCAAATGAAGCAACTGAACCCACCTATACTCGATCACGCTCTAGTTATGCAATACTGATCTCTCCTGAGCCATCAAGAAAATTCCTACATGCCACACGTTTGTGGATGCCATCAACCCATGTCGATGTGTCCATCCATTTGGTCCAACCAAATCCACTACTACTACTAGTAATGTGAATGCTGGTGTTCACTCTCTTACTCACCGATTGCGATTGCTTCAATCATATGCTATACTTCTCATCATGCTACTGAGAAAATCCAGGAACCAATCCATCTTGATCTGGATCACTCACCTATGCTTATGACCAAGAACCATGCCCCACAGAATGGAAAGGGGCATTCCGAACCCTTCCCTTTACGACCGATGAAACCACGCTCCCCCTCCTATAGTTTAGAAGGCAGGCTCTGTTCACTGGGATGCCTTTCCTCCTGGCGCCTCACCGCCTGCTGCTACTAGGAACTTTTCAACAACTGGCTCTCGATCGAGCTAAGATGTTGGGCCTATCAGGCTTTGATATGGTTTGACTAGTGCGAGTTGGGTGGGGTGAATAAGGTTAGTCAAATGCGACGATGTTGAAGACAATAATGGAACTCAATCTGGGACTAGAGATGTAGCTACTAGATGCGCACCTGTAAGTGGTGGTGCCAGTGATCTAACTCGAATTGGTTCTTCAACAGAAGGCCTATAGTTGCAACTAAAATAGTTGTAAGGAGATAAACATTTATTTTCAACGCCAAGCGACCAGAACAACTAACTATAGAAAGTTGGATGAATGTGCCGCCCGCCTATAATCAGTCGAACTAACTATTTTAGTAGTTCTGCCACCTGCCAACTATAGGAGGGGGGTGGCTTCAAGTACAATTCCGTGTGGATTGGGCGCAATGAGTGATGAATGGATGGATTGATAATGCAGTGAGTGATGAATGGGACCAGTCATTAGTCGTATCATCTCTTTGATATAGCTGATTGTCTCCACTCGTCGATATCAACACAATGCCCCTATTGTTTCTATGGGCAGAGCTGATCAAGATATAGCTGATTGCCTCCACTCGTCGATATCACTACAATACGATACCAATGTGTCTCCTCCCTGCTTGTCGATATCAACACAATACCAATGTCAATGCGAATAGACCAATGTCAGTACAGTACCAATGACAGAGCTGATTGCCATATTATAGGCATTGTTCGTACCAACCATATGGTACAGTTGGTATGGTCTAATCCATCCATCTATTAGATTCTATACGTGACATGAGTGAGACGAATGGATGATATCAGTGGTATCACGTCTAGTCGTATCACGTATAGAACTATAGTCGATAATAGCCACAGGTAGATGTGGTTCTCGACCCTAGTGGGAGTCCCTCTCCCCCACTACTATAGATAGGATGTCGGGAGAGTGCCCCCAGGGCCTTGCCCTATGAATGAGAAAGGGTGATTCTCAACAATATTCTCTGAAAGAAGCAGTCTATCATTATAGGTGCGCTATAGTTCTTGTTGCCTAAAGAAACTATAGGGCTTTTAGGCCATCTCCATTGGCCTATCCGCATCGGAAAAAGGGTAGGCCGATGGTGATGGTGGTGGACCATGTGATGAATTTTGAAGCAGCTGAAAAATTGATGACTGCGGGAGGGGGGATTGATCTAAATCCGGGTTCTCTTGGATGGATGGTGAATGCTAAGTCGACCCGGGAGCGTTAGGCATTCAACCTACTTATTGGGGAAGGGGCAAAGGGAGACATCTATCCGCTCTAACGCCTCTCTCTCCAGGTGGGTGGGAGGATGAAGGTGCTCAAATCTTCTATCATATAGACATCTATCATTTCTTTAGGGAAGCATTTCAAAACCCCGTCGTCTATGCACCATGTTTATTCCTAAATCCTCCTACACCTGTCTATCTGCTCCACCGCTTTTCTATGTATATCATAACAGTTAGTGCTACGTCTCAACAAGGCCAACAACCGCTTCATTAGTTGTAGTCCGCCACTGACTATATATACAACCATTTAGGTCATCCATGAAGACCGCTATGCTAGATGACGATAACCTTGCATTGATGTGCCCCATCTCAACCCCACAAATAGTTGCCTCTGGAGTATAGGAAGCATCTTTTGCCAAACATGTATGTTGCTTCTATTGGACATGCATGATCCAGTTCATGCCATTCACACAATACCCACTACATCCGTGAGTCGGCATGCCATGCCATGATTGGAAATTGTGTTTGTGTTGATTGGATGACCGAGTACTCTAGTTGAGGTGAATAACACTCGCCGCTCGCTTTATATCACCATTGAAACAGTCAGGAGCCACTATAGACATAGGGCGTTTGTGCCTCTCCCTATCTATGATCAGAGTGCAAGCCCTCTCTTGGGGAAGAGCTTAACCAACTGGTGCGTTCTAAACGACCGGCTGGTCGCTATCTGTACGGCTCAATGAATCTGGTCGAAACACAATCGACCACATGTACGGCTGGCATGGTCGCTAAATTTTAAGCGCTCTGAATTCCTAGTCGAAGTGTTTTGGTCGACCATACCGCTCATCCGTACAGTCGGTGAGTTACAACTCACCGGCTGTTTACGCTGGGCACTCTCTTGGGGGGTGGGAGGAAGTAGAGGTGGAGTGCAGGCCCTATCGGTCGAGCGCTCGCTATTGATGAAAGGTGGGGCAGCCCCAACGAAGTGCCTAAAGGACCTTTTGGAGTGCCTACCTAAAGGCCTTGTTGGTCGAGCTCTCTCTCTAGCTATCAACGAGATGAGCATCTCAATGAATAGCATTCAACAATTGGAGAACCGAACCGAAGTTCTTATAGTTCTCTGGGAGTGATGCCCCCCCTATATTCATAGTTCTCTAGTTTGCCAGGTGCTCCATAGAAGCTTGCTTTTATAGTTTCTACAGCTGAGCTATTCGAATAGTAACTGTCGATACCAGTCGATTGCAATGCTTGCCCAGCTAACAAAGACGGCGGTTCCTGCATGATGGTATCAAAAGCTGGCTTGCGCAAGGTGCTAAGATGGTTGCCACTATAGTTCCCACCGAAGTCTAGTACACCAGGCAACCAGAGGGCCTGGTGTATAGACAGGAAAGGAGAATGGAATAGTGATTCGATGAGCACTCTCTTCTTTGTGCCTATCTAATCTCCGTGTACAGGCGATGCTAGTGTGTTTGGGAATTCTAGTTCTAGGTATGTGTGTTTGTGTAGTGACTCGATGATGCTATGATGGGTGCCTAGATGTGTTTCGTGGTCCACACGAGTTCCTTCAGTATTCTGTTCGAGCAAGCTGCATTTTGAGAGATAACTCTGAAGGTGCTCGATCTTCATTTGCCACCAGTCTATTATTGTTCAGTTGATCAATGGTTCTTGATTCCCTCTTACTATAAGTAACAGAGAGTTAGATAGTTCTGGGATAGGTAGGATTAGAAAGCTATCGAGATCGAGAGGCACTATAGATCATAGTTGCCATATTCCGAGATAACCTCAATGGAGGGTGAGGCGATCAGTGCATTTTCCGGTAGATCCCTAACGAATTCAATTTGTTACAGTACTAGAGTGATAGTGACAGAATTTGTTCAATTCGTAGGGAAGGCTCATCTAGAATAGAAGAGGTAATCGAAGAGTAACCAATCGTCCCAATGCACCGGAGCTACCCGAAGCGTGAAACTGGTGCCAAGAGATGTGTGCCCTATAGATAGTAGGGCTTCTCCCGCAATGGCGGCTTTCTTATCACCCTAGAGTGGAGTAAGGATTGACCTAAGTAGGAGAAGGATTGACCTAAGTAGGAGAAGACGTTGGTCCGTGCAATAAACCAAATCAGAGGTAGGAAGAGCTACCTTCTCCTTTATTCTCCTTGTAAACACCTAAAATTGACTCATTTCATCATTTATCAATTTATTGCATTTTCACCATTTGCATTGGCATTTAGGTAACTTTGTCCTAGCACACTTGGCTTGAAAACATCTAATCACCTATTTTTCTAATTAATGAAATAAATCATATTTATTTAATTAATTTCCCTCTAATTTTCATCTATTTCTTCTATTTCTCATAATTAAATTTTTTTTATTATTTAATTATTTCTTATATTTTCTTCTAAACAATTAAATAAATTTCTTAATTTATTTAATTGATTTTCCTCCATCATAAATAAATAAAATATTGTATTTATTTATCTTATCATCACATCTATAAATTAAATAAGTTTTAATTTATTTAATTTGTTTCTCCTCTCATTTAAAATCATCCCTTATCACTTTCTTCTATGTGTACAAGTCAGCCTTGTTCACTGGAATGATCTAGATTAAATTCTAATTGGTTCTAAAATTAGCTATCATCATCATCAAATCCTTAAAATAGAATATCTCTCTATTTTAAGTAAACTTATCTTATCATCAATAACAACCCAACTACAAACATTTAAAATAGGTCTTACTTATGGACACATGGCTTGTACACATTCATCTATGTCATCTTTTAATCTCAACCATTCACATAGCCACCTAATCTTCACCGTTGATTGATTTTGGTTGAGGTCTATATAAACACCCTCTCATTCCATACTACACATCAATTCAAGCATTATCATAACGTCTACATTATCATCCTGAGTATATTGAGCATTTGAGCCTCCATTGTATCCATTGAGCATATTTCTATCATTTATCAATCATGACAGCTTTGATCTTCATGATTGTTCATTTTTGAGAAGCAATCCACATCTCTAAACAAGGAATCATACAATCTAGGTGATATTGTTCTTGAATTGTAGGCTTTTGATTTCACTTAGATTCGATTCTTTGATGGTGGTAGGATTAGGTTTTTATTTATATGCTTAATCTTATTAACCTAATTTTTACCTATCCACATTCTAGCATGCTCGGTGGGACTCACGTCTTTGATTAAATTTATTTTTTGAAGTTGTTTTTGTGAAGTTCAGATTTTATAGAGTGCTTACGGCAACTTGCAGTCGCATCTGAGCGAAAACCAGTCACTTCTGGCATCTATGCATCACTTTTAAGTAGAAACCAGTCACTTCCAGACATTTTAGCATCACTTTTGAGCAAACAGTGATCACTTCTAGTTGACAATGAATCACTTCTGATCGAAAAGTGGTCGCTTTTGGTTGTTTCAGTCATTTTTAGCAATCTAGGGTTTTCTGTTAACATTTAATCTTGTAGGGTGTTTTGCTAAATTTTTATTGATTAATCAAGGGTTCGAATCTATGTTTTGCATGATCCTGATCATCATATTATCGGTTGCCAATCAATTTGATTAGGGTTTTTTTGAGCTAACATCCTTGGTTTTGCAAGATCTCATCAATTTATCATTCTAGGGTTTTTAATTGATCAATCTATGGTTGCAAGGTATCCATCTGAGATAATTACATCCATTGGATTTGATATTTAGGGCTTGCAATCTCTGATAATAATCTTTTTTTATGATCCTAACCCTAGTTTTGTAGAAATAGGGATTTTTCACGCATCTAATAGAATCGCGTCACTTTTGAGCAATAACCGGTCGCCTCTGATATTTTTGTGTCACCTTTGACTGATAACTGGTCACTTTTAGTAGAATTTGCATCACTTTTGATCAATAGTTGATCACCTCTGGTAACTATGTGTCGCTTTCATTTCTATCATTCACAGTTTAATTTTTCTTGGCTACTAATTATCTATTTGTGTAGCATCTTATTGTTTGTCCAAGAAAAGGAGGTTGTGAAACTACTAACATATCTGTTGCAGCTTCGATCGGTCCAAGACATATCATTTTTATCACTAATTTAGGAACATTTGGATTTGGTGCTTAAAAGGAACCATTGTTTTCTCCATGCTTATTTTATCTTTTTTGCTTGCTTGTTGTGTATGTGTGTAACCCAAATTTAACAACAAAAGTATCCTCTCCCCTTGCCTATCAAATGGATCTTGGGTGCATGAGAACTTGTTATTATCTTTAGAGGCCCTGCCTTCTCTGTGTGAGAAGGGGTACGACCCAAGCGGTAATAAGCTAAAGCCAAGCTCTTCCAAGCTATTATATAAAAAAAGTGGTTGTGTCGAAAGCCACAAACAATGGGTGCTATTGTGTTACACTGACGAATGATTCCCCTAAAACCCCATTGAGTGCAACCTCTTTGGGCTAGGAAGCCTCTATTAATGGAGCGAATCACTACACGTGTAGCCACCTGAATAGATGCCCTTATTAGCAACTTTTGTGTAGTGGCCAAAATCCCTCTATTTATTGACGTAGAAGGTTGGACCTTTGAAGCTGCCCTAATTCTCGTGGTTCTTAGTAGAGATAATAGGGACAATCCTAAGGTTTGCAAGCCTTGGGAAACCTAGAACTTGGTATGCATGAGAAGTGAGTGCTGAGGGAGGAGCCGGTGCTACCAAGATCCTGAAGCTATCTGCTTTGAATAAGCACGACAAGGGGATTCAACAAATACAATCCTTTCTAGCCTAAGATTGTACATGCTTGTGAATGTTGTGAGTGTGAGTGACTAAAATTATTGTTTTCTTGCCAAAATTAATCAAAACACACCATCTGTCTGACATAGATTACCTCTGAACTGAAACTACATCGCTTTTAAATAGCAGAAAATTACTTTTGAACTTAAACCTGTCACCTCTGGTAAAACTGGTCACTTCTAGTTAGCACTACACTCTGTCACCTAAAACTATCCATATCACTTTTGAGCTATTACCCATCACTTTTGGCTTTTTACTGAGTCACTTTTAAGCTATTACTTGTTGCTCCTAGTCAAACATCATCAATCCATATCAACCAAGCCCAATCTATTACACTTTTAGATTCCTTAGGTCTGTCATTAGCTTCCAAACATTCCTCTGATCATCTACAACCATCTGAACATCATCTCCTATTTTTAGAATACAAAATCATTATACTTTTTGAGATTTCCATCCTCTTGAGACCCCTAACCAACAATCAATCATAAAAAACAATCAACCCAGCAACAGTAAACCTCATCTCTTTAGCTTCATTTAGCCTTAGTAACATCAGCAAACAGCATCACCAGTTAGATTTTCCCTTGAGTTTGTGAGATATTCTCTAGGGAAGTTTATCCAATCAATCAATCAACAAAGGAATCTCATCAAACAACAATCTAAGCAACTTAAGAAACCAACCAACAACCAAACAACTATCAAACAACAACCCATCAACAAACCAAGCAGCTAGCAAACCATCAACAAATCCTCAACAAGCAATCAACAAACCATCAACTTTTTGGGTCTCAACCTTGACAAACTAGTCCAATCTCCATCATCAACCATCATGCCTCAAACTAGGAGCCAATATACAGCTGAAATGGAAGCCAAAATGTAACAATCTCGATCAACTCCCATCAAAGATGCAACTCAATTCACAACTGGTATGCCTCCTCACATGTTTGTACCTGAAGGATACACCGCTGGACCATCATCTTCACAACAAGTGCAATCTCAACCATTTACAACAACCTATTATGAGCCATCCCAAGATGATTTATCTAAATTTCAAGAGACACATGTATGGGACCAAGTTGATAAGCTTATTTTATCTGATCCCGATCACTATTTCTTGCAATTAGCTAGTATGGGAGCCAAGTTACCAAGCAACTTTGACATATCCGCCATTCATAAACAAGATCCAAACACTCCTACTGTTGTTGCAAAGGGACCATCTACCATAGCGACACCATCTCATACCATATCCATGTTATCTTATTCACCTTCCAATCCATTTCCTTCATTGCCCATTGCTACACCATCAAGCCTACCATGTATGGAGTATACTTTAGAACCTTTGATAACTCCAACTGAGGTACTTACCTACCTCTCACAAAATTTGAGCTATCCGCCTTTCCATGTCTCACAACTTACCCCCACTCCTACCATGACCGTATCCATGCCTCAAGTATCACAAACTCTTCAAGCATCACAAGCTGTCCATGTTTCACAAGTACAAACTCCACAAGTTTCACAAGCTATCCCAATATGACAAACTCCACAAGTTTCACAAGCTATCCAAACACCACAAGCCAAACAAGCCTTGTAGCCATTACAAGTTTCTACTCCTATTGCATCACATGTGGAATCCACGCCCCAAACTAGTATCCCTACCACTTCTAATATGGTCTCCATGATTTCCACAAATGCATCCAACACACCGTTTAATCCCAATGCTAGTCTCATTGACATGAGTGACCAACCTATTGTATCACAAGCCAATCCTAATACCACTCTCCCTTATGTTGATCAACTTGCATCACTTATGCCACCTCCATATAATCCTTCACAAAATGTCAATCCGTCTTATGCAACCCAAGAATTACCCATTCTCACCCAACATATGACATATACTAATCCATCTCAAGGTACTCATGTTTCCCAAAATATAAACCCAAATCTCCATCCTTCTTCATCTACCAATCTTGCCATTGGTTATCATAATGTTACCACTTCAAATCTTAATACAAATCCAACCTCCAATCCACAACCATTGATCAACATCAATCCATCCTCTAGTTCCCATGTGATGCAAAATCTCGAAGTCAATCCACCACAATATACTCAACCACCACTTGTGTCTCAAGGACATCATTCATCAAGCATGTACATGTCATATACCAATCCTTCGGCATATAATGTGAGCACTCAACCTCAACATACGGTCATACCCTCATATATTTCACCACAACAACAATATACATCATACTACATTCCACCTCCAAGCCATCAACAGCCTTGGCAACAACAACAACTATCTCAAGCGAATATTGAACAAATGGTTCACAAGGCAATGGGACAAAATAAGAAGACATTTTCCTTAGGATAAATATGCCCTTATCCATTTGACATATCACTTCACATGCAATCTTTTCCCCCACATTTTGAAATCCCACAATTTGACAAATACAAAGGGAAAGGTAATCCGGATGACTATCTTAGAGCATTCTATGTTGCATGTCTCAATGTCACTTATGATGATACATATCTCTTGAGACTATTCCCTCAAAGCTTAGCGGGACAAGCTCTTGAATGGTTCTCCCACCTACCTCTGGGAATCAAAACTTTTGAGGAATTAGCAAACATATTTTGATCCCATTTTTCTTTCAACATTAAACATGAGATGAATATGAATGATCTTATCAATAACAAACAATGAAATGGTGAAACTTTCTCATCATTTACCCAATGGTGGTGTAATATGGCTAGGAAATTATCATGGCAAATCCCTGATAAATAGCAACTTGACATCTTTGTCCAAAATCTTCATCCTGAGCTTTCATTCCAATTGCAAAGTGCTAGCACCTTTGATGAACTCATCTCCAAAGGAACCACCATTGAGCAAGCTTTAATTGCTAAGGGCACCATCAATATTTTCAAAGACAACAAGGACAATCCTCAATCTTCAAATGACAAATCCTGCTTTTGGAGCAAAAATAAAAATGTCATTAATGAAGACATTGTATATGCAAAAAACATACAAATAGTGAAGGCTCCTATCAATATTCAAGCCGCATCTAGAACTAATCCACCTGTACAATGAAATTGACCAAGAGAAAATCCAACACCTAGATGACAATTCACTCCTTTGGGAGAACCTATTGAGGTAGTCCTTTGTAAACTTATTCAAGAGGGATACATCACATTACCTGAGGCTCCACCCAATGCAGAACCTATCTTCAAAGCTCCTTGGTACAAAGAGAATGAATATTATGAATACCATAGAGTCAAAGGACATAGCGCAAATGGTTGCATGCATTTAAAACATGTCATTCAAGATTGTATCGATCAAGGTCTTGCTAAAATCACAATACTAACATCACAAACAACACATCAACTAACCTCTAACTATGATCTAGATGCTTTCAAAAATCCACTTCCACTTCATGACAAGGCAAGTAATCCTCATACTGGGAATGCTATCCATTACAACTATGAGTCATCTACGATTGGCCACATTAATCATGCTCATATTTCTACCATCACTATCCAAGGTAAAGCACCCGATTGTGCTGTAACTACTAGAAGAGACCATGTTACCATTCAAGGAGCACCTATCAATCCTCCTCGACCACCTTCTAGTTATAATATTCTTGATCATCTTGGCAAAACTCCCACACACATCTCCATTCTAGAGCTACTATGCATATCCCCCATGCATAAAGCTATCCTTAATAAAGCATTGCAAGAGTCTTCGGTGCTTAATAATATCAATACCACACAATTACAATCTATGATAGCTAGCATTGTAGCCCCTTGCCATCTCACCTTCTCAGATAAAAATCTTAGACCATCCATTAACCCATCACATAACGAAGCTCTCTACATAGAAGTATTTGTACATCAATGCTGTATCAAACGAATACTAGTGGATGGTGGAGCTGGTCTCAATATATGCTCTCTAAAACTAATAAACAATTGAGATATTCTAAGAAGAACATTGATACTTCCAAGGTTATTACCATCAAAGCATATGATGATGCCTAGAGAGATACTAAAGGAGTCATCCATTTGCCCATTCAATTTGGTCCTGTCACTACTAACACCCATTGTCAAGTTCTTGATATTGAGCTTCCCTATAACATCATCCTTGGCCATCCATGGATCTATGCCCTTAAAGTTGTTCCTTCCACATACCATCAATGCCCCAAGTTTCCATAAAATGGTGTTGAATTCACCATCCATGCCGATCCTAATCCATTTGAGTTTTGTCACGCCTTTCAAGCCAAATATCAAAGTCCTAACTGTATCCCCATCAACACCAAAGCTTATCCAATCCTATGTTGATCCATCTGCCTTACTCAAGCCATCATCTAGCAAAGCCACTTCAAATCTATGTATCAAGTATACTAAACAAGGTCCGAGTGAATACACATTGCAAGAATCTTGTTGTGTTGGAACTCTCCCCTTATCCCCCAAATCCCATGGTAAACCTTCCACATCCAAGTCATCTTCATCTGCAGCCATTATAAAAGCACCACCAATAGTATTCATCAAAGGAGGATTCCTTGATGATAAAGACATAGACAATATTAACTCCTGGATATTCTACGATGAGAACGACCAAGTGCAACTTGAAGTGGAAAGATATAACAATGGTTCCATATCATTAAGAACATGGGTTACAAAATACATGGCAGATTGGGATTACAGGAACAAGGACCTATTAAACCCATGGTTGTATCTAAGAAGTTTAATAACCAAGGCCTTGGCTATCAGGTAGAGGTACCGCCTTCTAGAGACATCAAGTGCATTTTTGTTTGGAAGCTAGACCTTCTTTGGTAGGAGAGATTTCTAATTCGGATACCATCAACGACTCCTCCCTTCATATCACCGACCTTTTCTAAGAAACCTCAATCTTTATGATTTCTGCCATCTCATCTACCCATAACCCTTCATCCAACACCCTTTCACTTGTATATCCCGACCTCGTCGATTAGGACCAACAGGGGGCACCGATATTGGAGACATTTGAAAATAATGAAGCTATTGCTAAATTCATGGGTTTATGACAAGGCATTCCATTGGGTGATCACAAAGCAGGCTTCATGATGGATCTCCCTAAACTAGCATATTTTTGTGGAAGCATCAAATCCTTCAGTCGTAAAATTGAAATAAAAAAAATAGGTCACTAGGTGAAAACCAAAAGGCGCCTCTTGACCATGAAAAAGTAAAAATAAAGGACGTATCCAAGGGTAAAAACCTCTTTGAGGCACCTGAGGATGGGGGATTTGTCTTCCTGTGACTACATATTATCATGAAAAATCAACAATGCTAGTTGAGAAATCTCAAGAAATGAACCTAGGTACAGAGCAGAATCTGAAGATCACATTTTTGGCAGCATCACTATCAAAGCAAGAAAGAAGAGATTTCACAGCATTCTTCATGAAAAGAGCTATTAAATTTGCATGGACCTATGTAGACATGCTAGGTCTAGATCCATCACCTGTGGTACATCACCTAGCAGTATCTCCTAATGCAAAACTGGTCAAACAAAAGTTGTGCAAAATGCACCCACAAATAGCTCTTTTGGTTAAGGTAGAGATTTAGAAATTGTTAGAAGCAAAGTTCATAAAGCCTATTGATTATCTGGAATGGGTAAATCAAACTTGGTACCCATGGCAAAACCTGATGGATGAGTTCACTATTGTACAGACTTTAGAGATCTCAAGAAAGCTTGTCCAAAAGATAACTTCCCACTACCAAGCATAAACAACATTGTAGATCTTACAACTGGACATGAAATGCTATCCTTGATGGACGGATTCTCAAGATATAACCAAATTAGAATATCAGAAGAAGATCAAGATAAACATCATTCATTTGTCCATGGGGTACATACTACTGGGTAGTAATGCCTTTTGGTCTGAAGAACAGTAGAGCCACATATCAACAAGCCATGATAGTTATCTTTCATGACCTTTTCCATACTATCATGGAAGACTATGTTGATGACATGCTAGGAAAATCCAAAACAAGAGAAGGACACCTACAGGTACTAGCACAAATCTTTGATTGATTAGAGAAGTATCAAGTCAGGCTAAATCCAAAGAAATGCGTATTTGGTGTAACATCTAGAAAATTGTTGGTATACATTGTGTCTCAATGAGGAATAGAAGTAGATCCTGATAAAGTAAAACCCATCATGGAAATGCCTCCACCGTCAAATCTAAAGCAACTTCGCAGTCTACAAGGAAGGTTACAATCCATTCGCAGGTTTATCTCACAACTAGCAGATAAGTGTCATCCTTTTCAACATCTCCTTCGCAAGGCTGAACCTTTCAAGTGGGATGAAAAATGTCAACATGCCTTTGACAAAATAAAGCAATATCTAGCAACACCTCCTGTGTTGGTACCTCCTGTACCTGATCGACCACTATTAGTCTACATATCTTCAACAACAACAGCATTGGGTGCCCTCTTAGCTTAGCATGATGATTCAGGAAAGGAACAAGCCATTTGCTACATCAGTAGAACTCTTGTTGGCTATGAAATTAACTATTCATCTATGGAAAAAGCATGTTTAGCATTAGTGTTTTCTTCCCAAAAGTTGCAACATTACATGTTGAACCAAACAACAAAGCTCATATCTAATTTTGATCCACTTAAGTATCTTCTCTCCAAAGCAATCCTGATAGGAAGACTAGCAAAATGGGTTATGATCTTAAGTGAATCTGACATACAATATGTGGATCAAAAGGCCATAAAGGGATAGGTTATCTCTGATCAATTGGCCGCAACACCCATCATTGATATTCATCCAATATGTCCAGAGTTCCCTGATGAAGAATTGTTCAATTTAACTTCTTTAACATTGTGGCAACTATACTTTGATGCATCTTATACACAACATGGATCAGGAGCAGGGATATTGTTTGTCACACCTCAAGGAGATTGTATCCCGAAGTCAAACAGGATTGCATTTCCTTGCACCAACAACATAGCAGAATATGAAGCTTTAATCACATGATTACGCATGGTTGTACAGTGGGCTATTAAATAGATACATGTCTTTGGTGATTCCCAACTAGTTATCAAATAGGTCTTAGACAAGTATCAAACAAAAGATGAGAAACTCCTTCCATACAAGATAATGGTCGATGGATTCAAGAAATACTTTGACAGTATCACCTTTGAGAAGATTCCAAGGATTCAAAACAAAGAAGTAGATGCCATGGCTATAATTGGTTCACTTTTAGACATGCCATCCAATGCACATAAGTGTGAGTTTCTTGTTGAATAGCTTCTGATCCCAGCATTTGAAGTACCACAGTCTGAGCTTATATGTGAGATTGTTGGTCCTAATTTGCCTTGGTATGAGGACATATACGAGTATCTCCGTAATCAAACCTTACCATTCCAACTATCTAATACCCAACATAAAACCTTTATCTGTCGAGCCTCTCACTACATCATCCTAGGAGACATCCTATATTGCCGGAGTCTTGATGGTATCCTACTTAGATGTCTTGATTATGAGGAAGTGAAGGTTTCCTTATGTGAGGTACATGAAGGTGTCTATGGATTGCATTCCATTGGCCCTAGTCTTGTTAAGAAACTTCTATGAGCTAGATATATTGGCCAACTATGGAGAAAGATGCACAACAGTTTGCAAAGATATGTCTATAATGCCAGAAACATGGGGATCTGATACATGCACCAGCACATGAACTTCAACCTATCACTACTCCTTGGCCATTCTCGCAATGGGGACTTGACCTCATAGGTAAAATCCATCCTACCTCGTCAAATGCTCATGAGTTCATCATTACTGCCACTGAATATTTTACAAAGTGGGTGGAAGTAATACCAATGACTTACATCACTGGCAAGCAAATATCCAAGTTCATCTTACACTATATCATTTGCCGGTATGGATTCCCTCAAGCCATTGTCACTGATAATGGTTGTCCCTTCAAGAACCAAGAGGTTAGAGATCTTTGCAACAAATTCCATATCCAGCACAGGTTCTCTACACCTTACTACCCTCAAAGTAATGGCCAAGCTGAGGCTTCTAACAAAACAATCATCAAAATCCTTAAAAAAATGGTCAATGAAGCTAGTCGTGATTGGCATTTACAACTCAATCCTAAACTATGGGCCTATAGAACAAGTGTCAGAACTCCCACTGGTGTTACACCTTATGCCCTTGTGTGTGGCACTGAAGCTATTTTACCTATTGAGGTTGAGATTCCTTCATTGCGAGTATCTCTACAACATACTATCTCAGATGAAGAATATACAGTATCCAGACTCAATGACCTTGAGCTATTGGATGAACGACATCTTACAACACTCAATCATCTCCAAGTTTATCAAAATCATCTATGCCACAGCTACAACAAGAAGATTAGACAATGAAGGTTTCAAGTTGGAGATCTTGTCCTTAAAGAGAATCAAAGGAATCAGCAACATCGTGAGAAACAGGGCAAGTTTGAACCTACTTGGCTTGGTCCTTTTGTCATCACATCAGTCTATGGATTAGGCGCATACACTCTCTCAACACCTGAAGGCATTCCCTTGGATGAACCTGTCAACAACATTCATCTAAAGAAGTTCTATCCATGAATTTCAACATATTCCCAAAAGTTAAAAAAAAAAAACACCTGGTAAACAGGTGCCTTGGATAAGTACCATAGTGAAAACTTGGCAAACATGTGCTATGTGTAGAGATCAACCTCCACAATTTACCTAGTTTGTTTGATCACATCTTCCACAACATAATCCATTATCTTTTCTCCATAATCCACTATCTTTCTTATTTTAACATCACAATCCATTATCCCTTATCCATCCATAATAAAGCCTTTTTTGCCCTTACCTTTTCCATACTAGTTGTTGTAGCTTGGACTTTGTTGGGGTTAAGATATCATTTGGTGCCTTAGCATACTATCTGCATAAACACATCCATCGCAACATCTCCCTAATAAGCTCCATCCCACACTGAGGGCACTTGTCGAGCCTTATTTGAAAGAGGATATCTAAAGCTCTAGCTCATATCACCTCATCTATCAAAAAATAGAAAAAATCCAAAAAAATCAAAACATCACAAAGATCCAAGAAATAAAGTTGATCCTTTGTCATCAACCACCAACACAATAAGCAAGAACTACATCTCATCTCTATCATTCAAAGCCTTGATCTCGTGGATATAGGGTATGTAGGCAATCTGAGATGCGAAGGAAGCACTTTGATTCAGGCATAGGTGATAGACCTTTCTCATCATCCATATTTCATCTTTTTTCTAATCATCCTCCAATCATTCATCTCTCTTCTATTTTTCATCACTTACATCATCAATAAGCCTAGAACTACATATAATCATGTCTCATCACCATCGTAATGTGCTTTGATCCTGTGGATACAGGGTATGTAGGTAGTCTAGAATACGAAGGAAGTATCAAGTACGCAAGCACATATGATCCAACCCACCTTCATCTTCTTTCATCTTCCATCTTCTTCTCTTTGACCAGCTTAAGCAAGAAGCAAACTATGCATATCAGAGAAAGCTCAAGCACTTTAACAAATTAGGGATAAGCTGAAAGCTATTAGTCTGCATGCCTTAAGCCAACATTTGTTATAACATTTTATCAACATCTTTAGCCTTCAATAGGATATAGATTTCCTCTCAACAAGGTGCCATCTTAATCCATCCAAGAGCACTTAAATTTGGCAAGAGAACATGATGACAATATCTTTTATTTTATCTTTTGATTTATCTTTTGTCCCTTTCCTATACCTAATCAAGACTGCCTTGATTTATCTATATCTTGGTATGTTGCAATGAAGTACGAAATGGGGCATGATCATATGTATTTCATATGCTGTGTCTGTGGGATGATCTTATTCTCTTCCTATGCATTTTGGTATCTTGTATGTGTTGGGATTAGCATCTTGCATATCAATATATTTTGCATCTGAGAAGCTAAATAGTCTCTTATGCATTGAGACTATTCCATGCTAAGACTAGTTCCATACATATAACCAGCAAGGTGTCATTATGTGTAGTGGAGATAAGCTTAAACCTTTGCTTGAAGCATCAAAGTCCATCTCGAAACACTAGCTGCTAGTCATATCTTGTGTACGTTGGTTCAACATTTTGACCTTATATGCCTAGACAAGATTGTAGTATTCTAGTTATGCAATGGATACCTCGACACCTTGGTCTTTTATACCCTAGTGCATAATATCCATATGCTATATCAAACATAAGGATTGCATTTCTCTACTTTTTGAGCAATTATCTCAAAGCTATCATATCATCTATCTATTCCATCATCATCCTCTGTAGTCCTCAACCAAGATCGATCATCCTCTTCATCTTCATTCTTCTTTCCTCTTTCTTCATTTCCTTCATCTTCATCCTACAAAACAAGTGTGTTATGCATACATAGGTACATATCATCATTATGCATCCATTTACATTATATACCATTAATATCATCTATATATTTGCATAATCATAACATCATCATCATGCATGGCCATTACATACATTTCCATCATCACAATATCATTAGCATAATACATTTACATTATTACCATTTGCATTACATGTGTATATTTATCATAAACATCCATATAAACCATGAAAATACAAAAATAAATAACATCATAACATAAGTGCATCCATCATCATTACAACATCACATAAATAATCAAAATCATCATCATATATATCATCAAATGAGTCAATATACAAGTGTCTACAAATACAACGTGGCTATCCACAAGCCATCAAAAATGTATGTACAATCAGCTCATAGGCCTCATCATGATACAAAATATACAAGGTAGCCCTAGTGACTACTGGCAGCTCCCTCACCTTGACTACCACTGGGTCCTACATTTGGTCTGCTATCTCTAGGAGGCCCCATCACTGCAGCTATAGACCATGACCCTCCTGTCCTCCATGAAACTGAAGCCCTTGATCTGCTCCTGTAACTAGGCCACCTATGCTCTGTAGGAACTGCTCCATAATACAAAACCCTATAATAATCTGCCTCACCCTACGCTCGCCTCAAATCTGCCTGTGCCTGTGTCAGCTGGGTGGCAAGGTACATGGTGGCCTAATCTATACCCAATGTAGCTACTACTCCATCTCTCTCTAATCTCAAAGCCTGTACCTTTTGCAATGATATATTCTGTTAGACTTAGGGCGGACAACTGAGAGGGGGGGTGAATCAGTTGTACAAAACTTTCTTCCAATTAAACACTTAACTCCACTTTGCAATTCAGTAGTGTAATAATAAATCAATCATGGAAACATAATGCAATGAATCAAGAGCATAAACACATCAACACATGAGACACCAAGATTTTGACGTGGAAAACTTGGTTAAGGGAAAAACCATGGGGTGATTAACCCAATAATTTATTCTCTGTTAGAAGAATAGAAAGAACAAATGACACATGCCAATTAGGGATCACCACCCGAGCACACTGCTCACAAGAGGCCCACTACCTACAAGAGACACACTGTCTACAAGAAATAAGTATCACCTACTTGAACTGGAAAATAGTATCTTCACCATGCTTGAATCAATTCCATTTAAGCCCAATACTTCTGCTTTACCTTTCGCTCTCCTCCTCGCTACCACACTCTCATCTCCCAAAAAGACAAGATTAAAATGACTTTGTAATCCCTTATTTATACAAGACATCAACGTAGGAATGATCATCTAAGTCGGCAAACATCAACAAGAACATCCGCAGGATGTGTAACTCATCCAGTCAGCCAATCTCAGGAAGAACACCATTATCTAGAAGTTATTCCTCAATTGTGAGCTCCAACTTCAATGCGGACCACCAACATGAACTGGACACAATCCAAAGACCTCCAAAAGCTTGCCTGAATCACCAAGAACATCCAAGCTTCATCTGCTTACTGAAATCCTTCTCCCCTTCATTTAGAACCTCAAGAACATAGTCTATCATTACTGTCATAAAGGAATAGATGCTTGAGGACCTTCAAACCACGAACTAATTAAGTTGATACTTCACAAAGACTTCCTCAACACTCCCTCAAATCCATAGAACAAGATATTGTATTTCCGGATCTCACCGGCCCTATCTGTAACACTCTGTCACCACTGAACATCTCCCGGAACTGGTTTTACTTGAGCGGCCACAATTTCTTCAGATCTTCATGCGGACCTCTGAAATCTCTACTGGACCACCTTAAGACACATATCTATAAACCTTTTAAACCGCATCCTCTGATCCTCATCCTATCTTGGACTTTTACCTTACTGTCATCACCGTTCTTCACTGTTCTTGATTGAGACTAATTTTCTCAATATCCTCAGCACACAGCTCATCCAATCCTTATCATTAATGCAACAGGAGTATGTTGACATCAATGACAACACCGGTTAGGCCCATACTTGCAACAATCTCCTCCTTTGTAATTGATGGCAACATATGATGTGAAAAACTATTTTAACCATCAAGACAAGAATTTTTCCTCACTGTCACAACTCCCCCTATCAGCAACAACCATTCACATGTCTTCTCTCCCTTTACTACTCCTCCTTTGATCAGAAACCACTTGTTTTTCACGTCTTCTCTCCCCCTTTGACATCAATCGCAAAGGGCACATACTTGCAATTCCACCACTTCAGAATCATACTTGTTGCTCCCCCTGAGTAGTAGCACCCCATCATCAATCTGGACCACAGGATGTGACTGTGATATCCACCGAATTGATGCACATCAGTGCACCTTAGTTCATCACCGGAGGGGAAATAACCCCTAACTTCTCCCTGAGATACTCAAAAGAGTCCTTAGGTAGAGGTTTAGTAAAGATGTCTGCAATCTGATCCTTGGAAGGCACAAACTCCAATCTGACTTCATTCTTGTTCACTTGCTCTCTCAAAAAGTGAAACTTGATGGATATGTGTTTAGTCTTTGAATGCAACACCGGATTCTTAGATATATTTACTGCACTTGAATTATCACAGAAGATTGTGATATGTTCCTCATACTCCACTTTGATATCTCTTAGCATCTGCTTCATCCACAAAACTTGAGTGCAACTACCTGCTTCTACAATATATTCTACTTCAATTGTAGATAGAGATATTGCCTCATGTTTCTTTCTTAGCCAAGAAACCAATCTCTTCCCCAAAAATAATGCTCCACCATTGGTACTCTTCTAGTTATCCACATCTCCTGCCCAATCCGCATCTGTATATGCATGAAGAGAGAAATCATGATCTCTAG
Source organism: Cunninghamia lanceolata (assembly GCA_027924645.1). Lineage (NCBI taxonomy): Eukaryota > Viridiplantae > Streptophyta > Pinopsida > Cupressales > Cupressaceae > Cunninghamia > Cunninghamia lanceolata. The sequence continues at coordinate 2,447,718 of BSBN01000463.1, read as the reverse complement.
GATACCATAGACCATACTCAACTGTCCCTTTTAGATATCTAAAAATCCTCTTGATTGCCATGACATGAGATTCTCTAGGATCAGCCTAGAATCTAGCAACAAGACCAACAGCCTGCATAATGTCTGGTCTAGTTTGAGTGAGATACAGTAGTCCTCCAATCATTGACCTATACTTTGTTTGATTAGCCTTAGGAGAGTCATCATCTTTGCTCAACTTACATCTGGTTGTCATGGGAGTTTTCATTGGTTTTGAGTCTTCCATCCCAAATTTCTTCAACAATTCTTTCACATATTTGGTCTGAGAAATGAAGATTCCTTTCTTTGTTTGAGTGATTTGTAGACCCAAGAAGAAATTCATTTCACCAAGCATGGACATCTCAAACTCACTTTTTATTTGATTTGCAAAAGTTTTACACATACTATCTCTTCCTCCAAAAAATGATATCATCAACAAACACTTCAACAATCAAGATGTTTTCATGATCAATTTTGAAATATAAATTACTGTCAGCAGTACCTTTGTTGAAACCAATGTTCAAAAATTGCTTATCCAATCTTTCATACCAGGCTCTTAGGGCTTGCTTCAGTCCATACAGTGCTTTCTTCAACTTGCAGACCATATCACCATGATCAGACAATTGAAATCCGTCCAGTTGCGCTATGTACACTTCTTCTTCCAAGTCACCATTCAAGAAGGCAACTTGACATCCATCTAATATACCTTGAAATCCTTGAAGGCAGCAAAGGCAAGAAATAATCTGACTACTTCAATTCTTGCCACTAGAGCAAAAGTTTCTTTAAAATCAACTCCTTCTATTTGAGAGTAACCCTTGCAGACCAATCTAGCTTTATTTCTGATTACTTCACCAACTTCATTCAGTTTGTTTCGGAAGACCCATTTTGTTCCAATAACATTCTTGTTTCTAGGTCTGGGAACAAGATCCCAAGTGTGATTTTTCTCAATTTGCATCAGCTCTTCCTCCATTGCTTTAGTCTAGTTTTCATCATTGCAAGCTTCATTCACTGACTTAGGTTCGATCTTTAAAATTAGACAATACTCTTCTGAATCTTGAGCAATTCTCCTTCTTGTTTGTACTCCTTTGCTTTTATCACCTATGATCTGATCTTCAGAGTGGTTCAGTCTTGCATACCTGGGAACTTTGGAAAATTCTTGCACTTCTGATTCTTGATCAGGCTCATTGAAACTCATCTCTTCTTCCTGATTTACCGGATTAGTTTGGATCTGACTTACAGAGGAGGCTTGGGCTCCTTGAATCAGAACACCATTCTGATCATTTTCATCACATTCATAAAACCTTGAGGGTTTTTCAATTCCCTCATCAACCTTCACATTTGTACTTTCTATCATCTTTTTTAGTCTCTTGTTATAACACTGGTATGCTTTGCTTTGAGTAGAGTAACCCAAGAATATTCCTTCATCACTTCTAGCATCAAACTTTCCTAGATCTTCATCTCTTTTAATGTAACATTTGCTACCAAAAACTCTGAAATACCTCAAAGTAGGAGTGATGCCAAACCAAAGTTCATAAGGAGTCTTACCAGTATTGCTTCTGATTTGAACTCGATTGAGAGTATAGACTGCAGTGCTGACAGCTTCTCTCCAATAGATCTAAGGAACATTTGCTTCCATCATCATGGTCCTAGATGCTTCCTGGATGGTCCGGTTCTTTCTCTCAACTACTCCATTCTGCTGTGGACTCCTAGGAGCATACAACTATCTCTTAATTCCATGTTTCTCATAGAAATCTATGAACTCACCGGATGTGAATTCTCCACCTCTATCAGACCTCAGACATTTCAATTTTAATTCAGTTTCATTCTCTACCATAGCCTTGAATATTTTGAATTTCTCAAGAGCTTCTAATTTCTCTTTCAAAAAGGTTACCCACATCATCCAGGAATAGTCATCAATTAGTAACATGAAGTATCTATCACCTTGCACACTCCTGATTCTTGTCAGACTACAAAGATCAGTATGAACTAAGTCCAATAATCCGAAGGAAGATTGTTCCTTGCTTTTGAATGAGACTCTGCTTTGTTTTCCCAACTGACATTCCTTGCACAAACTATTTGTAGGCTTAACCAATTTTGGAAGATCTCTTACAGCCTAAGTATTGCTTATCTTGATGATATTATCAAAATTCACATGACACATTCTCCTATGCCATAACCAACTCTGATCAACTTGAACAAATAAACAACTTTTACTAGTACCAACTAAATGGAAGATGTTACCTATTGTTTGGGTACTAGATGCAATCTCTGTTCTAGAACTCTCAAAGATCTTGCATTTCCCATTCTTGAATCTAAGATCATAGCCTTTGTCCACCAACTATCCAACACTGAGAAGATTCTGCTTCAATCCTTCAACATATAGTACATTACTGGTTTTGTTCCTTCCATCAAAAGAAATAGTTCCTCTTCCTCTGATTCTACCAGCAGAATTATCACCAAACTTTACCACTCCTCCTTCATACCTTTCCAAATCTATGAATTTGTTTTTGTCACCTGTCATATGGTGAGAGCATCCACTGTCAATGACCCAGTCATCCTTTTCTTCAATTTGGGTAGCCAGAGCTCTTTCTACAACTTTATGATTGATAGATACAGAGGATATTGGTTCTTCTTCCTTGATGGCAATGAACACCCATTCACTTCCAAATTTGTTTCATGTCTCTGATTCATCATCTGTTACTCCTTCATTATCATCTTCTTCATGAACATAATAACAATTCTTTTGGAACCTTGATCTGTTAGGATCTAGCCTTGAAAATCTTTTCGGACACCTTGAGGCAAAATGACAAATCTTATTGCAGTTAAAACACTTAAAAGGCAATTTTCCTTCATACTTACCAGATCCTCTTGGCAGTCTCTTTGCAATAAGGGCTTCAAGTTGAGGAGTTTCTACTTCTTCTTCTTCCAAGTCTTTTCTTGCTTTTTCATACCATGACAATTTCCTTGATGAGTTCTCTCCCAGATCAAACCTTTGTTTACCTTTTACAGAGGCCCTGGCTTTGAATGCAAATTCAGTCTTGGGGGGGTCATCTCCAAACTCGGTCATTTCAAACGCAACCAATTTGCCAGCCAATTGATCTCTTGTGATGGTTGTATGGGCTCTAAATTTTTCAATGGCAACAACCTTGATTTTATAAGAAGTAGGAAGGGATCTGAGAATTTTGCCAACAATCTCATTTTCATCCAAGACTCCACCAGCATTTCTAATTCCACAAACAAGCTCATTTACTCTTGGCATAAAAGTAGTGATATTTTCATCTTCTCTCATCTTCAGATTTTTGAATTTTCCTTTCAGACTTTGTAACCTTGCACATTTAACATACTTGTCTCCTTCATGCAGAAGTTCCAGTTTTTCCCAAATCTTAAAAGCAGTTGGTAGGTCAATAACATTTGAAAGCTCTGAATCAGATAATGTGCTTAGAAGAGCTTCTAGAGTCTCCATATTGTTTTTAGCATTTGTAATTTCATTTGGGGTTTTCGGACCACCCTATGGAGGTGTATACTTTGTTGTGACCATGGTCTAGTATGCCATTCCCATACATTGCAAGTGACATTTCATGTGACCTTTCCGAAGATTAAAATTGGTTCCATCAAACTTCGGACTATCCTTCTTGTAAGACATCATTCTGGATCTCCTCAAGCGGTTAAGCTCCTTTTAGAGGAACTTGGCTCTGATACCAATTGTTAAACTTAGGGCGGACAATTGAGAGGGGGGGTGAATCAGTTGTACAAAACTTTCTTCCAATTAAACACTTAACTCCACTTTGCAATTCAGTAGCATAATAATAAATCAATCATAGAAACATAATGCAATGAATTAAGAGCATAAACACATCAACATATGAGATACCAAGATTTTGACATGGAGAACCTGGTTATGGGAAAAACCACGGGGTGATTAACCCAAGAATGTATTCTCTGTTAGAAGAATAGAAAGGACAAATGGCACATGCCAATTAGGGCTCACTGCCTGAGCACACTGCTCACAAGAGGCCCACTGCCTACAAGAGACACTGTCTACAAGAAATAAGTATCACCTACTTGAACTGGAAAATAGCATCTTCACCATGCTTGAATCAATTCCATTTAAGCCCAATACTTATGCTCTACCTTTCGCTCTCCTCCTCACTACCACACTTGCAATCCCTTATTTATACAAGACATCAACTTAGGAATGATCATATAAGTCGGCAAACATCAACAAGAACATCTACAGGATGTGTAACTCATCCAATTGGCCAATCTCAGGAAGAACACCATCATCTGGAAGTTATTCCTCAATTGCAAGCTCTAAATTCAATGCGGACCACCAACATTAACTGGACACAATCCAAAGACCTCCACAAGCTTGCTTGAATCACCAAGAACATCCAAGCTTCATCTGCTTACTGAAATCCTTCTCCCCTTCATCTAGAACCTCAAGAACATAGTCTGTCATTACTGTCATAAAGGAATAGATGCTTGTAGACCTTCAAACCATGAACTAATTGAGTTGATACTTCACAAAGACTTCCTCAACACTCCCTCAAATCCACAGAACAGGATACTACATTTTCGGATCTCACCGGACCTATCTATAACACTCCGTCACCACTAAACATCTCCCGGAACTAGTTTTACTTGAGCAGCCACAATGTCTTCAGATCTTCATGCGGACCTCTGAAATCTCTACTGGACCACCTTAAGACACATATCTACAAACCCTTTAAACCACATCCTCTGATCCTCATCCTATCTTGGACTTTTACCTTACTGTCATCACTATTCTTCACTATTCCTGATTGAGACTAATTTTCTAAATATCCTTAGCACACAGCTCATCCAATCCTTATCATTAATGTAATAGGAGTATGTTGACATCAATGAAAACACCGATTAGGCCCATACTTGCAATAGTATCCCTCTCTACTGTAACGGCTCGAACCCTTTGTAATGTAGTATCCCTCTCAGGCCTCATGGCCTACTCACTCTGTCTAGCTACATCTCTCTCTCCTATCACCCTAGCAAGTGCACCATCATCCTGACTTGTACCCCCTGCCTGAGCTCTAGCCTACAGCTATGTATGATAAGCCTGAGCTTGTGCTCTATCCTACCACATTGTTATGACTGTTTGATGGCGGTCTATATCCACCCTCCACAGCCTAAACTAAGCCCTTTCTCTCCATTGCCTCTCCTCCCTAATCCTCCTCCTCAGCTATTGAATGCCTACATCATCACTTGCCTATATAGGAGTTTGTCGTTGTGCCTGTCCCTATCCCTAAACCCCTGGAGCTGCTGGTACTACTGCCTATACTAGTGGGGCTCCTCGTCGTCCCCTCCTCCCAACTGGCCTCTCCATTCCTATCTCTCCTATCTCCCCAGGCCTCGTCAACTGAGTCAACCTAGCAATAACCCAGTGTGCATCATAATCTAGAAGCATCCCTAGATCTGCAAGACCCTATCCCCACTACCATACAACTAGTTGTATCCCCTCTCTCTCCACCAATGCCACATCTACTACTATCTCTGGTCCCCAATTAAAAAACCCCTACCATGTCCTACAAAAAATGGCATCCCCTACTGGTGTTGCCTATGGTAATCCAAGCTATCTCAACACCCTCTTGAGAAAATGGTGGTCTATGATATATATACCTCAACCAAAAAGGTATCTAGCCTGCCTAGCATTGACAAGCTCTCTGTCATCCTCCTCCCATCACTCACAACCAAGCCATGACCTCCACACAAACATATCCAACTCATCCAATGTCTATCTCCAATAGATTACACTTCTGTGCTGTTGATAGGTAATGGCTTCCCTATACATCCTAGCATAAGGCTCTCCTACTACTCGTGCCATACATCCATATGGCCTAGTCACTGGAATATACTCATAAGCCCATACATGCAAAACTGTGACTCCTACTGACATACTCGCTCCAAATAGATATGTACAATCATGCAGATAATGATATAGCTATCCCAACACACACTCAACACACGTATATCTACTCCCATATGAGAACATCCCCTCCGTGACTGTCCCCCATCTGACTAAAAATCCTCTCGCCTATCTATCTCCCACCAGGGATCTGATGATAGCCATAACCACTCGCTGCAATCTATCACAAAGCTCCTCCATCCTTGCCATCGATATCTTAGTGCCCTCAGCCCTAATGTTTGAAGTCCCAAACAAACATCTGAATGCAGCTAGACCCAAGATAGGATCATAGTCCACCCTCTCTTCATTGATAGGGATGTGCAAAATATAGTACACATCCTCTAATGTAATACTCACCTCTCCCGTCGGCAACAAGAATGAACTATGCTCGCTCCTCCATTGCTATCATCAATCCTCGATGTGCATGCACTGGCTTCAATCAAGATACATGCTCAAAGCCAATGATGTCCAAGAATAACCGCTCCTCCACATCTAACAATCTGACCAATCATAAATCCCTAGGGTGTGGCTCTCGCGATAATATCAGTGATAATATATCCTGCATCATTCAACTCACTGCATCAGTTTCTTGTGCTAAAATTGACTTTTGACTGATAACACTACCTATTTTACTAAAGGTGATCTATTTTCTATATGCGTTGACTTTTTCATCATAAGCAAGCCATTTTACTATAAGCGAAGCATTTTCATTCAAAAGTGACCTATCTACCCATAAGTGAGCTGAATCACCATATGCAATGACTTTCTACCCATAAGAGACCTTATTCAACCATATGCGCATTTTGCCTACTTATTTGACCTAGCTAACTAAAAGTGACCTCATTTTACTATAAGTGGTCAGTTTGAGCCTATAAGTGACTACTTTCTATCCATAAGCAACCTAAATTTGTTGCCCTAAAACCATTCGCTTTTGGTGACGTGTGTGTATTTATGACACTTTTAACCAAAAATTCACACAATTGGGAAAAGTTTTTGATACATACCAGTGCATCTTCTCCTGTTGGTCGCCCATGTGTCCTCACTCGCTCGACATGATGATCTCTATGTGGAATCACCATCCTAATAGCTCTCTGACACTCTAAGCACTACAACACTCAAGAGCTCTATATTTCTAAAGGCAACAAGCACAAATGTGCATATTTGCCCTTGAAGGACCTACTTATAGCCCCTTCCAAAACCCTAATTCTTCTATCCCAAAGTCTATTTTCTTCTAAACTATCCCAATTTTTCCCATCCAACCCCTGTTTTCTTTGTGTCAACCTTGTTTCTAGCCTTTCATCTTATCGAGAGCCAACCCAGCCCTTCCTGGTTAGCCTGGCTTACTTCTCGAGGGGGCATCACCTACTAATTACACTGGGGCACAGCCTTGTTTATCGAGTGAATCATCATATCTTCTTTGACACAACATTCTAACGAACATTGTCTCAAAGAGGGGCAAAATGTAGACACCCAAAATTGACTCATTTCATCATTTATCAATTTATTACATTTTCACCATTTGCATTGGCATTTAGGTAACTTTGTCCTAGCACACTTGGCTTGAAAACATCTAATCACCCATCTTTCTAATTAATTAAATAAATCATATTTATTTAATTAATTTCTCTCTAATTTTCATCTAATTTCTTCTATTTCTCATAATTAAATAATTTTTATTATTTAATTATTTCTTATATTTTCTTCTAAACAATTAAATAAATTTCTTAATTTATTTAATTGGTTTTCCTCCATCATAAATAAATAAAATATTTTATTTATTTATCATATCATCACCTTTATAAATTAAATAAATTTTAATTTAGTTAATTTATTTCCCTTCTCATTTAAAATCATCCCTTATCTTATCACTTTCTTCTATGTGTACAAGTCAGCCTTGTTCATTGGAATGATCTAGATTAAATTCTAATATCCTCATCATCAAATCCTCAAAATAGAATATCTCTCTATTTTAAGTAAACTTACCTTATCATCAATAACAACCCAACTACAAACATTTAAAATAGGTCTTACCTATGGACACATGGCTTGTACACATTCATCTATGTCATCTTTTAATCTCAACCATTCACATAGCCACCTAATCTCCACTGTTGATTGATTTTGGTTGAGGTCTATATAAACACCCTCTCATTCCATACTACACATCAATTCAAGCATTATCATAGTGTCTACATTATCATCCTAAGTATATTAAGCATTTGAGCCTCCATTGCATCCATTGAGCATATTATCACTATCATTTATCCATCATGGCAGCTTTGATCTTCATGATTGTTCATTGTTGAGAAGCAATCCACATCTCCAAACAAGGAATCATACAATCTAGGTGATCTTGTTCTTGAATTGCATGCTTTTGGTTTCACTTAGATTTGATTCTTTGATGGTGGTAGGATTAGGTTTTTATTTATATACTTGATCTTATTACACTGGGGCATAGCCTTGTTTATCGAGCAAATCATCGTATCTTCTTTGACACAACATTCTAACAAACATCATCTCAAAGAGGGGCAAAATGTAGACACCCAAAATTGATTCATTTCATTATCCATCAATTTGCATTTTCACCATTTGCATTGGCATTTAGGTAACTTTGTCCTAGCACACTTGGCTTGAAAACGTCTAATCACCCATCTTTCTAATTAATTAAATAAATCATATTTATTTAATTAATTTCCCTCTAAAATTTCATCTAATTCCTTCTATTTCTCATAATTAAATAATTTTGTATTATTTAATTATTTCTTATATTTTCTTCTAAACAATTAAAATTTTTTAATTTATTTAATTTATTTTCCTCCATAGTAAAAAATAAAATCAATATTTTATTTATTTATCTTATCATCACCTCTATAAATTAAATAAATCTTTAATTTATTTAATTTATTTCTTCTCTCATTTAAAATCATCTCTTATCTTATCACTTTCTTCTATGTGTACAAGTCGGCTTTTTTCATTGGAATGATCTAGATTAAATTCTAATTGGTTCTGAAATCAGCTATCCTCATCAATAAATCCTTAAAATAGAATATCTCTCTATTTTAAGTAAACTTATCTTATCATCAATAACAATCGAACTACAAACATTTAAAATAGGTCTTACCTATGGACACATGGCTTGTACACATTCATCTATATCATCTTTTAATCTCAGCCATTCATATAGCCACCTAATCTCTACCATTGATTGATTTTGGTTGAGGTCTATATAAACACCCTCTCATTCCATACTACAACAATTTAAGCATTATCATAGCATATTGATCATTTGAGCTTCCATTGCATCCATTGAGCATATTATCACTATCATCCATCCATCATGGTAGCTTTGATCTTCATGATTGTTTATTTTTGAGAAGCAATCCACATCTCCAAACAAGGAATCATACAATCTAGGTGATCTTGTTCTTAAATTGCATGCATTCAATTTCACTTGGATTTGATTCTTTGATGGTGGTAGGATTAGGTTTTGATTTACATGCTTGATCTTATTGACCTAATTTTTTAGCTATCCACACTCCTTTATAGTATAAATGGCAGGCTTAGTAGTCTACAATGGACAAAATTTCTGGGGAAGTCTCATAGTAAGTGTATAAAGGTTTCCCATGATCCCCTTAGTATGGTGAAGGAGATCATCACTCACTAGGCCTGGTGCTAGTCATTTATCCTCTCCTGGCATCACTCACTGGATCGATGCAAGCGCAAGTACCTCCCTTTCCTTTGGCTTCAACTCACTCAAAAGCTCAAGCAACCTTCCTTCTGACTCACTCAAAAGTAGAAATGATTGTCCCAGGATCCAGGTTAGGACTTGGTATGAGGTGGTGACTTACTTCATTTCAATAAATAGGGAAGGTGTAGTTGATTCACCCAAGAAGGAACCTTAGCTCTTGATCTTTATGAGAGCACCTTCATGCTAATTTCGACATAAAGGCCCCCTACTAATCATTAGTTTCTCAAACCCATCCCAACCCGATTGGAGAATTTTGCCTTTTCTAGTGCTCATTCCTGACATTAGTTGCAATGTAGACAACCTATAAAGAAAGTTTGACTCAGCCCCATAGCCATCCACAAGGGGGATGAGCTCGCCCGTCGCACTTCCACAGGAAATTGATCAAGAACTCTTCGGGCCTAGTGGAAATCCCATTCATTCTAAACCCACCCCGGTGATACAGAGTGCCCTAGGAGAGTGAACCCTTGAGCCCTGACACAATTGTCCACCTCAAGTAACATAGCACCCGGTCTCTCCACTCCTCTTTCAACTACTTCTATCATATCACTTCTACACTCATAAACTAGCTTCCTATCACCTACAAACAGAGATATTTCTTCTTTCCCTCGCCCCCACCCACTGTGATTCTTAGGAATGCACTGGGTACCAGCACAGAGAGAATATTAACTAGGTGCTAGGAATGGGAATGGGGAGCAGTTGTCCCTTGTTGTTGCTTGTGCAGGTCCTGTGTCTACTTTTGCTGTGTTTTCTAGGTGGCATTGTTGTCCTCTGGGTTTAATGCCTCATGCTCTTTATCTAACTGGGTCCCCTCTGTCTAGACCTCCATGGGAATGCTAAGGCTACTACTACCCCTGCCCTATGTGGCCGGTTTGTGTTCTTATCAGATAAGTTTGAGGAGCGTTTTTATTATGTGCCCCTTGGCGGTGTCATTGTCGTCCTGCTCATAAATGGTTTGAAGTGGGTTTTGTAGAGTGACTACATGAAGCATGGGTTGGAGAAAGTTCCATTGGTATCCATCATCACCATACATGACCTGAACGGCATCATCAGGGCTGGTAGTAAGTACTATGGGTATGTTTCATTGTTTGAAATAAGGGGGCTCATAGGAACAGGGTAGGTGACAATGTTATCCTGAGAGTAGCTGGATCCATATTCCCTAATTGTTTTCATTAAGGGCATATCCTTTCTCGAAATCGGGGAAAAGGAAGAGGTTGAAATGATTATTGGCCCCCAGGGCCTCGTATGTGATTGATAGATGCATCAAATTGGGACACGATAGTGAAACAACTAGGTTTCACCGGTGCAGAGCCCCTATCCTAGAATGAGTAACTGTGGGTTTCCGATGTTGCGTCTTTCCCCTGTGGGTAGCTGAGCTCCCTAGTGAGCCACTATAGACCTGGTATAGTCTGAGAAGCTATTGTTGTTCATATGGGGAGAAACGTTTATTCTCTTTATGGGTGTATAGTTGCTGTAAACATAGTTCAAGTCGTTGGGGAATGGGTATTAGAGGAGGTAGGCTGGTGTACCATTCGGTATAGTGATACATCTCTTGTAGTTTGTGGTAATGTAGAAGGGCCACTTTAGCCCCCCACCCCAACCTTCATCCTCCCACCCACCCCAAGCAAAGTTGGGATCCTCTAAGACAGTGCCCCAAGAGTGCTTGTTTTGCAATTCATGTAGCAACTCGACACCCTTGTAGTTATGGTAGCTTGGTCAAAAAACTCCAACCATTGTTTCATCAAACACCAAGGGTTCTAGATCATCCTTGCGGGCATAGTGCATGGTGGAGAACCATGTGGAGACATTACACTATCTTCCTGGGAACTCTGGAAAGGCTTGGTGAATGCGTCGAATGGTGGTATTCTTGGAAGCGTTGGAGCACTGAAGGGTGGCGTGGAAATGGTATCCATTGGCTTCATGGTCCTCGCGTGCTATGATGATTCTTTGGTAGTTAAATAGGGTGCGTACCCTATCCATGATGATCTGTTTGTTGATCAAATGTCGTTCTGGTGCTTCTGCATGAGTGAGTGTGATGAGTATAAAGCATCATAGATGGGAGAGGGTTGGGGAATTGGTGTCATGGGAAGAAGGTGCATTCTTTTTTTTGGCCATGTTTGTTGGGGGTAATGGCAAGTTCTCGCCTAGGGCTATTACCTAGGTGGGGTTTCCCTACAGGCTTAAACCCCTTATTGAGTTATATGGATAAGAGGTGGATTGATCTATTCCCTACTGGGCCTAAACCTCTTATCGGGTTATATGGAGAAGAGGTGGATCGATCTATGTGGGCACTAGAATTTGAACTAAACTATAGAAGGTTGGGGTAGGTAAGCTAGCCAAAAGCGAACAAGGGACTGAAGCCAGTGGTTACTCGGAGCTATAGTGCACCATCTACCTTAGTGGGCTGGCTAAAGAGGATGGAGATGCCCATTGCATAGTAGAGCTTTTCATCTCTATGCCCATAGGAAGATAGGGTAGATCACTACATGAAGCCTAAAGGATCAAAGCCCCTACCATCTATAGGGCTCTTGAATCTGACAACTACTAGTATATCCCCAGGTGGGGCAGAATTATAGAGGCTCAGCGGTTAGGACTTCAACTTAGAAACACCCTACTATCTATAGTCAAACTAGATTATATGAACTAGATTATGTATGTAACATGCCCCGATCGAGTGCCAATGATGAGCTGAGGAAACTATAGTAGAGGTAGAGGTCTGACCAACTTGGATAGATCGACGACCAACAACTAATATAGGTAGGGCTTTCACTTCACCATCCTATCTATCTTGGAGGCCCAACTTAGAAGGTTGGGCTCGACCAACCCTTACTAATCTACCCAATCGATCCATCCATCCTTTGTTCGAACTATAGATAGAAGGGGGAGCCAGGCTGGAAGGAGAAGTGTTTGTATCGTTGACCTCTTGGACCGAAGCCCCCCAGGTAGGGGGAATAGTGGCCCCGCAGACTATAGTTCTCTCTAGGTTGAGATAACAAATGGGCAAGATCAGTTTGACGATATATATATAGTTTCAAACAAATATAATAGAAGTTGTGCCCAAACAACTATAATAGTAGTTGTGGTGGAGTGGTGGAGGAAGGGCTCGACTCATCTATACTATATAATATACCAACTTTCAGTTTCTTCTTCGGGAAGATAGCAGGATCCTCTAAATTTAGAGACCCTGATTGAAGATCCACCACTATAGTTTCTGATCGATCCTAATCCCTCCATCCATCCTTCCAGCCTATCTATCTATCTAGATAGGACTAATAAAGGAGGGGGTTGTTGGCCCAATGACAGAATGATGCTTCGAGTCAATGCGTAGTATAGTCGAAACCGCTACTATAGTTGTTGACTAACCAGTCATTGGCTCAGGAAGTCATCGAATTGACCCCAACTATAGAAGGTTGGGTACAGCTCACTTCCCATGCCCCTAACTCTATATCTATCCCTATTCCCTCTAGCCAGGCCACCCCAAGCTCTGTAATTTCAAAAGTGTTGGTGAGCATGTTACGTATAGAATCTAGTCCCCTACCGCTCTCCTCCCTCCCACCCCAAAGCTATTGTTGTGTTACCTCCCTCCCACCCACCCTAGTTTTGATCAGGGTTAGTTGCTAATATAATTAGTGGGTGGGTGGGTGCATATATTAACCCCACATTATAAAACAAACTGAACATTAGCCGAGTAAGGTAGGGCAGGAAACAACTATAGAAAGTTGTCCACCACTAGCTAGTTTCTCTTTTTCCTCCTTCCTGGAGATCCCATAAAGAAACCAAGAGGCACAATCATATGATGCTAAACTTTTGCGAGTTGAGTTGATCATCTTGGGAGAAGACTATCTAAGTGGGTTAATCCATTATCCCAGGTGGGTGGTTATTTTGGAAGCTCGGGTGGGTGGAAAGTAAAGGGGATGGGTGGGGGTTATGTTCCCCTGGTCTCCCCATAATAATTGAACTCCTAAAGATTATGGTCAAACCAAAATCTCCATTCATATTTCGGTCACTCCAGGGGTGAACAACTTAACCCCCCGCCCGAGCGGGTGGAAAGTAAAGGGGATGGGTGGGGGGTTATGGGAAATGGTAAATCCTACTTCTTCGTAAAGATTCTAGGCATTCAGATGAGGGCTGGCCTTGGAAATTACATCCATCATGATCACTTCCCCTCGATTTGGTATCATGATTGGGCCTTCCTTGGCTCATCGAGCTTTGGTATGAATAATCAATGCATCTTCTAAACCATATTAGCAGCTGAACTATACTAGCAGTTGGGGTGGGAGGACATAACTGTAGTTCTGGAGCCCAATGTAGCTCAGGTGGGAGCCCCTCCAACAACTAATCTACCTCCCTAAAATTCCCCCCTCCTGGTACTATGACCCCCCAAGGGTTCTAGGCTTTCCCTTAGACTGTTTTGGGTTGCCCGAGGGTTCTAGACTTTCCCTCGGACTAACCACCCACCCACCCAACACCATAATTGGAGAAACCTCCCTATAGTTCCCACCCAACCCAATCTCCTGAATGAAGTGAAGGAGAGGATTAACCATGCACCCACCCCTGTTTAGGGAGGTTTCTTCAATTATTGTTGTTGTTGGGCAACTATGCCCCCTAGGGTGGCTGGGAGGCTATAGATTGCCCCAAAATCGTATAGAATCTACCTTTAGAAATACTAAACTAGCAGCCATGCTAATCAACTATTGTTTGGGGTTTGAGAAGCGTGATAGGTGGGGTGGCCCCAGCACCCCTCGAACTATAATTATCTTTAGCGAATGTGCACTTCCAATTACATTATCCACAACATTGCCAACATTATATACGTTACATACCTACTCTACCGCCCCCACCACCCGAATAGCCAGATTCTATATATAACATGCCCAACTATCATCCATGAGAGGGAGTGGGTGGGAGGCCCTATCTACCTATCTAGCCCGAGCCCCAAGACTCCTGCTAGGAATTGGAATACTAGAAATGGATTGATTCAATGGAATAGATTCTTATGGAACAAGATGTTTGAACAGGTTGCCCCCTGGAGGGGAGGTAGAGATAGTAATCATGCAAAATGAGCTGTGGGATGCACTGCATTAGGAATCATAATAGGATGCACTGTAGTGATGGTTAGATATGCATGCACTGCATGTGTTTGAAGATCCCCTATTGATGGTGTTGAATAAAACCATTGATTTGTTTGGTCGGGTGGATGGAGTCTCTTGTCTTCTATCCCTCAACATAAGAGTTCATTCAAATCCCAAAAAAGGAGTTTCAAAACTATGTTAGTAGCCAAGCCCCCCATAATGAATCTACAATATTGAAACCCCCCCAACAACAACTATGGGAAGGGGGGCAGAAACTGATAGAGGGGCTCGAGGGGTCATCGGCAAACCCTTAGAACTAATTGGAGAAACCTCCCATCACAATAATATACCTAGGGGGTTTGGGAGTTCACCCACAAATCCTTAGACTTCATCGATAGGGGGGCCCACCCAACCCCACTATAGCCTCCCACCCACCCTAGATGGAAAACCCTTGGAACTAATTAGAGAAATGGGGTGGGTGGGAAGCAATAGTTGCAGCTATAATGGTTCTTGGGGGTAGGTGGGAGATATAGTTCCCGAGGGTTCTAGGCTTTCCCCTCAAAACTAATTGAAGAAACCTCCCTTGCTATAATGGTTTCTCGAGGGCCAGGCTACTAGTATAGTTCGGCATCTATCGTCCACCCAACTATTGCCTCCCACCCACCCCTGATTAGTTGGGGGCCGGGAGTTCACCTTAACTAATCTACCTCCCTTGCTATAATGGTTCTTGGGGGCCCCCCACCTAGGTGGGGGGAGAACTTTATAGAAGAGGGGGGTGGGGGGCTAATGTTCCCCGGTCTTAACCTCCCACCCACCCTAGATTAATTGGGGGGGAGGGGGGCACACATGTGTAGATATCCAATTAAGAAGTTGGCTCTATTGAGGGAATGCGAAGAACTAGGACCGGGAGTGTCCAACCTTAATGTCAAACTAGGGGGAAGAAATTATTGATTGATCGACCACTGGGTGGGAGGGGGAAATCTTCATTCTTCCCCATTGGCCGATGTGCCAGAGTGGGGTTGGCAAAAGTGGAAAATAATAATATAAAGAAGGGGGGGCTCAACTAGAGCCATAATGGAAGAAGGACATTTACTATGGTCGAACCAACCCAGCTGCTAATATAGTTGGGAACTACTATTACTAGGGGTGGGTGGGAGGGCTTTTAACCCACACCCATCCCCATACATGTTGCCTAGAAGATAGGGCATGGATAGGCAGCAACTACTTTCTATAGTTGGGACGTGGCATTCCACGTAGTCATGCCCTGACCCTGGCCTGAGGAGATTCACTAGCAAAAAGTTGAGTTGACTCTCTAATCGAAGTTAACCCCATTCCTCCATCCTAGTTCCATGCCTCGCTTGGTCTAGGCCCCTTACCTAGATGAAACCTAAATTCATCAAGGCCATCCCAATCCTCTTCATCACATCTGTTCAACCATGAATTTCTCCCATCCGCTCCTAGTGGATCCCGTCCACTACCTGTCATGATTTGCCACAAGCCCACATAGCTCCCCTCTCTAGTGATTTTGTTTGGTGAGCCAGTATTCCATAATAGCAATTGAAGAAAACAACCTCTGCACCGCGATAGAAAATGTGTTGCAACCGATACCTGAGAGGGACGAACTCCTCGTCTCGAGATAGAAACTACCATGGAGATGAGAATCGAATCACTCGGGCCCTATGATTCCCTCCCACCTGAGCTATGAGTCGAGATTGGCTACACTAACCTACTATATCACCTTTAGTAGGGGTAGGTTATCTACTGACTAGGATAGTAGGTACCATACCATATAATCACTCCAGCCCCCCTCTAGTTCAAAGTGATAGACAAATAACAGTAAGACGCTTCCTTCACCCAACCAGCCATTTCATAGTTAGTTGTTCGTAGTGAGCCATTGAGTATGAGAGCAAATTCATCTTCCCATCTAGATCCTCCCAGGCATTCATAGGAGCTCCTCCATCCATCTATCAATCCCAGATCCATCAGTTAGAATAAGGGGTTTACTCTATCAAAACATTTCGAATAGACTTTTGTTCTACATACCCCGACCATACAAGAGGGAGGGATTCGACCCTTCAGCAATGCTTGAGGCCTGAAATAAGAAGTTTGGATCACTCCCCACCTTGAGGCAAGGGAATTGACTGAAGACGGTAAGGTCCTCATCCCCAACTCCTTATCCCGATTAAGGAGATGATTGAATGAGCCATCGAATTGGGTGGGATGGTATAGTTGGGTAGAAATGTACTGATCCTCCCTAAAAAAGAATATTATCGAGATAGGCAGGATTAGCTGAGTGGGTGAAGCATCTCATTCCCAACTGCCTATTGTTTCTTTAGGCGAGAAGGAAGGTTGGGGGTCAAGTAGATTTTATCTCCTCCAAAACCCCAACAATAGAACCTAACCCCCCACAATAACTATTCCCTCCCACCAACGAATAGGGGACCCCATCTTCTAGTAATGTTTTTCCACATTAAGAACTACCATTGCACCAAAACCTTGAGATGTTAGTGAATGGCACCCTACTTGGCATTAAGGGGTAGAGGACCGACTAGTTGGCATGGTGCACAGCCACCCAGCCTCAGGGACCCACCAGCATACGTGGCCGCACTGGATCACTGTGCAGGTCAGGATTACAATGGGGTCATTACACCCACCACGCTCCACTGAGAATCACACCTGAGACCTTGGCTTTGATACCATTAAGAACTACCATTGTGCCAAACCTCAAGATGTTAGTGAATGACACCCTACTTGGTGTTAAGGGGTAGAGGATTGACTGGTTGGCACAGTGCATAGCCACCCAGCCTTAGGGACCCACCAGCGTACGTGGCTGCATAGGATCATTGTGTAGGTCAAGATTACAATGGGGTTAAGAACTACCATGTGCCAAAACCTTGAGATGTTAGTGAATGACGCCCTGCTTGGCGTTAAGGGGTAGAGGACCAGTTGGTTGGCATAGTGCATAGCCACCCAACCTTAGGGACCCACTAGCATACATGGCTACACAAGATCACTGTGCAGGTTAGGATTACAATGGGGTCATTACACCCACCACGCTCTGCTGAGAATTGAACCTAAGACCTTGGCTTTGATACCATTAAGAACTACCATTGCACCAAAACCTCAAGATGTTAGTGAATGGCACCTTGCTTGGCATTAAGGGGTAGAGGACCGGCTGGTTGGCACAATGCATAGCCACCCAGCCTTAGGGACCCACCAGCGTACATGGCCGCACAGGATCACTATGCAAGTCAGGATTACAATGGGATCATTACACCATGCCCTGTCAGTTTGTCCCTAACTAGGTACAAGTCTTTTCTACTGATTTCCCTATCATCACTGCTGAAAGAAAAGATAGAAAATATAGCAGGAAACAATCTAAAGAGGATTCCATTACAAAAGCCTTAGCTGATTTCTCCTTCCAACAACAAAATGTTTATACTCCACAAGTTTGTCAGCCATGTTCTACTCCTTTTTATCCAATAGATGAAAATTTCCCATCATCCTCCTCATATCCATTCCCAGACCACTCTGAGTTCCAGGAACAAATCCAAGAGTTGTATGAAGAAGAACCTGAACCAGAGTTACCAAAAACAATGGTTGATCCCAGTAAAGTCAAACTAGTCATGTCTGTCTTGCCAGATCCAAAACCTTAGCTTGAACCTTCTTATTTAGTACATCCACTTACTTGTAAGTTTTCCCAATATTATATTGTTACCATCAATGGGAAACAATATGATGCCCAAGTTGATAGTGGTGCATCTTTATCATTGTAGACACCCAAATTTGTCCCAACTTTGTCCATGTCCTACAACACCTTGTTAAAACATTATCCTAAACATCATAAGCTATTTTTGTCCTAAATCCCACTCTTAATCCCATTTATCCATTAGCCAATTAATTAAATAAATTTTATTTATTTAATTAAAATCCCCATCTTTATCCTACTTAGCCAATTAATTAAATAAATTTTATTTATTTAATTAATTTCACATGCATAATCCCACTTTCCAATTAATTAAATAAATCTTATTTATTTAATTAATTTTCAACTCCTATCCCAACTAATTCAAATATTTTATTTGAATTAAGTCCTCCATATCTTATCCCATCCTATTCATTTATCCAATTAATTAAATAAATCTTATTTATTTAATTAATTTCTAAATCATATCCCAACTAATTCAAATATTTTATTTGAATTAAACACTTATCTTTCATCACATTCCAACACTTGTCTAGTCAATCATGTGTTGTGTTACAACTTTTATCTTTCACATGCACAACTAATGGGACCTAATTTTAGTATTTATCTACACAAGCACACCTAAGCCTCATCCTCCTTTGCCACATGTCATATGACTACAATTTCTTGATGTGCAAGGAAACCTAACTTAATCCTATCCATCCATTTCACCTAAAGCCCTAATTGATCCTAGCCATCCATTGGAACCAAGCCTTTCCTATAAATCAACCCCCTCACAAGCCATTAGCAATGCATTGAGCCTTAAGCACCCTTATTCTGTCAAATTTTCTAAAAGGGCATTGAGCTTCAAGTACCATTATTCTGTCAAAATATCATTAGAGCCTTTGCATCCTTCAACTATCATCCTCATATCATCTTCATCTTAATGTTATGCTGCAGAAATGAGCACCCAACATTCTTCCAACAATAATCCTTCAAAATCTTGCATGCTCATGCGAGGTGGAGAAGAGCAATGGAGATAAATCAAGCATAGCGTGGAGATCGGTTTGCATTTACATTTCTTATTTTGATTTTCATGTTGTCTTGTGCTTCATTGTGCATTGCTAGGGTTTTATCATTGCTGTTTATTTATTTGCCCTGATTTGCAATTTTACCCTAACATACATTTGGCACGCCCGGTGGGACTCACTTTGCTTGATCTTTTTTGCAGGTTTTTGTAGTAAAAATTTGCATTCATTTAATCCCCATTGTTGAGTTTTGTAGGTTTAATTAACTTTTTGCTGCAGATCTGCTACTTTTTCGACAAAACCCTAGGTTTCAAAGATTTCATCATATCTTCCAAACGGCTTGGAATTTCTCTACAAGATTTTAGCAGAAATTTGTCCATGATATAAGAAAGCTACAGCAGAAAAATTTTGGGTTTATCACGATTTTTGCGGGATTTATCACGTTTTTATGTTTTTTCATAAAATCGCAATTCTGGGCGTAAATCAGCGAATTTTTCAGAAATTTTTACATTTCTGGAAAGCTCTTAAAATTCTAATAGGGATCTATGTTTTGCAGATTTAATTTGGAAGTCGTTTATATTGCGAAAACATCAGATCTTTGCCGACTGTACCATTTTCATAAATCCGCATTTCTGGGCGTAAATCAGGGAATTTTTCTGATTTCTTTACATTTTCGGAAAGCTCTTTGAAAATTAATGGAGGTCTCTTCTTTAATTTTTTAATTTTTGAACCAAAAATCTATCGAAATAATCAAATCTAATTCGGCTATGCATCTAAAATTACAATTTTCCTTGCCTGATGAGCCTATTTTTTATGCCTGCATTATAATATCATTTTTTTTATGTTGTAGGTGATCATAAGGAGTTGGAGCAACATTGACATCAACATCTACAACAAATTGGAAAGCGATTGTATCAGGTGCACTCATTCTAATCTTTCATCTCTTAATCTTGTTTGATCACACATTTGGACTTTGGGCTTAAAATGAACAATTGTTTGCAAATTCACATCAAAAAATTGGGCTAAAACAAACCATTGTCTTCCATCACATTTAGATTTGGGTCTAAAAAGAACAAGTGCTTGAACTGTTTGTTACACATTTCAAGTTTCTAAGGGGAAATTAACAACTGCGAGTGTGAATCAAGTGACAGCTCACTTGGTTTGCTTTTGTCATACCCTTCTTAGGAGGCCTGCTTGGAGACACACCACTCCAAGGGACGACCTCAATCGAGGCTGAATCGAAAGACACCCTCATTGGGAGTTGGAATCTTGTCACTCTTGGCTAAGCCCCAAAGAACTTTATACCTTTGGGAAGTGAAGGTGAAGGGTGGGTTACCCCTTTCTCCTGGCTGTGTGGCAGGATTTCACTTTCAATTCCATAGTCAACCTTGTGCAATAGATAGCCTAAGACCTAATTGGCTATACCCACTTGACTACACATTAGGCTTGTTGATGTGTCTTCCATGTGTGCTTGCATAATCATCACATTTCATTTTCAAAGTCAACAACTTGCTTATGTGTCTTGCGTGAGTGATTCATATGTGTATATGCATAATCATTTGTTTGAATATTGCCATATCAAGCTCTAAACACCCAAACACATAAACAAATCAATCTAAACACATCATCTAAACATTCCACATCATCATCCAAATCCCTAAGCAAGCACTTGCTAAAAGGACTTAAGACAAACATGTGGTGACAACATGTCTACACTAGAGGACCTAGAAATCAAATTCCAAAGATTCCTCCAAAATCTTTATCAAGGATTACAACCCCTAAACCAAGATACCATTGAAATATTACAATTCTTCCTCCAAAGAGCTCAACCCCATGCAACCCAATCACCTCAACTACAACACTCCATAGCCCAAGTCCAACACCTTTTAGCCACTAGTCAAGCTCGACAAGTACAACAATCCTTAGCCACTTCCTATCAACCTAATCCACCTTATAGCCACATGTCATATCCATCCACTTCCTATCAACTTAATCCACCTATCCACCAAGTCAATGCCACATCAACCTATCAACCTCCACCTCAAGCTTATCCAATCCCTCATGCCATCATTCCTATGCACTGCCAAGCCCATCCACAAAGCAATCAAGTGATATTACAAGAACAACATCCAAGTCCCAATGGCTCTTTGTACATAAATCAAGCAGGTCCAAGTACACCTTTTCAACAAGACCATCAAGCACCATTGATAGACCTAAGTCCACCTTTACAACAAGAAGCACATCCAAGTCCAAGTGGTCCCTTGTACATAAATCAAAGCCCAATTTATCCTATGCCAGATCTAATTACCTTTGACAAAGGAGATACCAATCTACAGTGGCCTTCATCATCCAATCCCATGCCAACACATGAGCCAACTAGTCCTATCCCAACACCACCATGTGATCCTACTCCTAGTCCATTGGTCCATCAACCTTCCAAATCACCAAGCCCTTCATTACCTTCATCACCATATCATTCTAATCGTTCACCAAAGGATGCGGCTGAGAGAGTTTTACAAAGGATGCTTGAAACAAAACTCATTGAACTTCCTAAAGTCAAACCATGTGAAGAAAGTTCATATGATGAACATGATTATTGTGCATACCATAGGACCAAAGGCCATAATACAAATCAATGTCCAATATTTGTCTCAATTGTTTACAAGGTGTACCCACCTATAATGGGAAATCATGCCACATCATCATCCCCATCTAGTCCAAATCTTAATCCATCCAATCCAATTAGGTCTCAACCTAATCCTAGTCCTAATCCTAATCCAACACCAACTACCATTATCATACATCCATTATATTTTCCATCCACCCATACACTTGCAAAGGATGTGATCCATTGGCTACTAGCTAGGAATAAACTACCTCCATGCCAAACACCTATCCTTGAGCCTCTTCAAGAGGCTTCCATTAACATACCTAGCCCTTTAAGCCCATCATGTGACCTACAAGCCAACAAGTCTATTCAAGAGTCTCCAACCACAAGCCTAAGTCAAGAGCCATCATGCCTTCATGTTGATAACTATCAAGAGCCTATCAAGTCCACTCAAGAACCTTCCACTTCCATCCAAAGTCAAGAGGTATGTCAAGAGCATAATCTTAAACATGTGGAAACATTAAGCCCTAGTCCAACTCAAGATCAAAACACTTCCATGCAACCCATCCATAACATTTACCTTCTTTATGATCAAGATGATACCTATGAAGAAGCTATCCATGAGCACCTTGATCCTATCCATAATCCTATATCTATCCATGACCAAGATATCCACATTGCTCCTAGTCATCTACCATCTAGCCCTATCCATAATGAGCAAACATCAACTTGTCATGATGAGACACTTGTCCCCCAAGTAAGCATAAAAGATCATACCAATAACTTGGATCAACATGAACATAAGCAAGATCCTAATGATCCTCCTTTCACATTGACCATCGATTCCACTTCAAGTCCACCATCATGTCCTATTGGTTTTACCACCTTTGTCCATGAATGTTGTTCCTTAGGACAACAACGACCTTTATCCATTTCACCTTCTTCATCCAATAATGAGCTCAAGTCTAATGTTCATAGCACACCTAGTCCCATTGTCCATTGCATACTCCAAAACATGAACTACCAAGGCAAAGGTCTAGGCCTTTATGAACAAGGTATTTTGGAGCCAAACCATGTCAAAATCCCTCCATGCTCATATGGCCTTGGATACACACCCCAAGGTAAACAAGGCCAAGATGTTGGTAATCCTTTCATGCATCCTAAACCTACCACTTTCCATCACACCCCCCATCATATACCCAAAACATATGTAGCCATTCCATCTCCATCATCCTATAAATGTCAAAAGCATGTGACCATACACCTTCCGCCATCCACCTTGCCTCCACTTTTACCAACTCCAAATATCCCTCCATCCACCTTGCCACCATTGCTTCCAACACCTAACATACATATCATTCATAAGTATCTTTACATCCCTCATCATGGCCAACAAAAGCACACATCACCTAAGCATAAAGCTTCCAATCATTTCATCCACTCCACCCATGCCATGGGATTCAAAAGCAAAAATTTTGATGCCTCTACCTATAAAGCTAAAAGTCCTACCAAAAATCCAAAGAACTATCATGCCTTAGGGCACAAACATGAAAAATCAATGCAAAGAACCAAATCAAAGCAATCCAAAAAGCTATCCAAGCCCATACCTCCAAAAGCAAAGCCCAAAAGCAAAATGGTTTGGGTTCCTAAGCAAATAGCTAGCAAAGCGAACGAGGCATCCTCATCCACATCTAAGCAACCATCCAAACCCTTACCTCCAAAAGTAAAGCCCAAAAGCAAAATGGTTTGGGTTCCTAAGCAAATAGCTAGCAAGTCAAATGAGGCATCCTCCTCCACATCTCAAGAATCCCAATCACCTACCTCCATCCAAAAGCCTATTTCCATCCAAAACTTCCATTCCCTTCAAAAATCCCACAAGCAAAACAAAAGCACTAAAAATACTAAATCTATGTAGGTTCCTAAATCACTTCATCAACCATCTCCTAAGCAAACATCTCCATTGCTTCCTACACCACCATCTCATCAAAAGTTTCAATGTTTATCATGGTGTGTGCAACCATTGGTTATGATTCCCTTCCACTCCGCAGCACCTCCACACAACTACATCTCCCCATATTCCATCCATTATCTTGCATATCTCCGCCATGCTATCCCTATGGTCCATGTTTTTGCATAAGCCTACATAATCCACATCATAGTCCACTATCCCGATCCATCTATCCTTGCATGAACCTTTCATAATCCATTTCATCATCCACTATCTACCTACTCAATCTCCCATCCATGCAACCCCCTATCAACATCTATGAGCATAATGACATGGTCCATGCGAAGACATCATCTATCTCTAATGGGACACTATCACCTTTCATAGCACTAGCCACTTGAGTCCCTCCTATCCATTACCATGGTGAAAACCTGGCAAACAGGCGCCATGTGTAATTGTCAACCCATCTAAAAGCAAAAAAGAAAAAAAAAAAAAAACAAAAAAACAAAAAAAAAAGTAAAGAGAAATCCCTTCGTCCAACAGTGAAAACCTGGTAAACAGGTGCCTTGGATAAGTACCATGATGAAAACTTGTCAAACAAGCATCATGTGTAGGTTGATCTTCTATGTCACTTACACTTGGGGGCACATTGTCTCATCCAACCTATCCATTTCCAAACTATCCATCCCATTATATCATTTTCCATCTTATCATGTCCTACCATTACCATACCATCCTACCATTCTTAGCCATTACATAAACATGCCTATCCTATTGAGCCATTTATCCATCCTTTTGCCTTTTGATTTTGATGAAGACATAGGGGCAAAATGTTGAAACATGTTTGGATATTTCTTGACATACCTTCTTTCCAAACCAAGTCCTATCCATTGACCATTCATCCATCCCATTTAAACCAATCCATATTATCATTATCCACCTATCATACACCTTGTCATGTAAAACCTATCATGTCATCCCATGGTCATGAACTTTGTCATGTAAAAATCCTAAGCATTACCACCTAGAATGGGGGCAAGTTCTTCCTATGCAACATAGCCTTTGAAGATCACATCCTAGCTCCCTTATGATCCATCCACTATGGCATATCCTTATCATAAGCTTTCCATCTTATAGCTTATCCCCATCCATTTATCATGAGCTTTCCACTATAGCCTACCTATTTGTTCATCATGAGGCATGCATCCATCCCTTTTATGGCCTATCTTTTTATCCATCCATATATCATGAGCCTTCCATCCCTTATTGCCCATCCTTTTATCCATCCAATCCCATTCATCCATCTTTGCACCTAGACTTGGTTTTCCCTTGTCATTGGTATCTAGCACAACAGCTACCTAAATTGTAAATCCATTGACAACCCAAAACATTTCAAAAACTACAAAAAAATTAAATATGTCAAAAAATCCAAAAAAATCAAATATCCAACAAAAATTCCAAGCAATAAGATCAATTCAATAATCATCCAAAACAATCCACTCCATCAACATCAATCAAAATCAAAATCATCATCATCAATCAATAACATTCATTCATCTATTTCAATCACTTCTTCCAATCATATCAATCAAATCAATCTAAGCAATGATCTTAAATCCAAGTCACACTAATCCATATCAAGCAAGCCAATCAATCGAGGAACATTATCCAATCAAATCAACAGGTTTTGATCCTAATCTTGTCATGAGCCAAATCAATCATCAATCATCATCAATGGGATATAGCATTCCCACATCCTTGTGTTGATCTAGGGATATAGCTTTCCCCGCAATGACAACACTATCATCATCAAACAAACAATCAATTATTGGTTTATGACTTGACAAGGGCAATACCTTGTTTATTTTATATCCTTTGTGCACACTAAGAACACTTGCTTATACTTAGATTGAGTGGACACTCTTATCATCACACCATCACTATCATCATTCTAAACAAATCCAATCATCAAAACAATCAACCTAGCAATAGCAAACATCACAACCAAAGCACATCAAGCCAACCATCAAAACAAATCCTATCAATCATCAACATTAACACTAAAGCAAATCAACTCAAGCACATCAATCTAGCCATCAAAACAAATCCAATCACTTCAGCAAGTCAAAAGAAGCTCAATCCACCACAAATCATCCATCCTTCATCAAATCAATCTAATCAACATTTCATCATCTTCCAACCATTCCAAACAAAGATCCAAATGCAAGCCCATCCTTAATCCATACCAATCATGTTAATTAATCAAGCCAAGTTATCCAAACGCAATCCATGGTCTTGATCCTAGCCTTGTTGTAAGCCAAATCAATCAATCAACTAGCCAACCAACTCAGCAAACAACCTTGTGTTGATCTAGGGATATAGCTTTCCCCGCGATGACAACACTCTCAACTATCATCAACAAAACAATCAGCAATTAATCTTTGGTTTACAGCTTGACAGGGGCAATACCTTGTTTATTTTTGTATCATTTGCACATGCTTGCTTGTTTGCTTGTATGTGTTATCATTTTATCTTGCATTTGTATCACATCTATATCATTCCAGCTAATATTCATATCTTGTGTATGTTGGAATAGCTTTTTGCACTATCCTTTGCATCTAAGGTCATATCATACCTTTTGTGTAGTAGGACTTCAATGCTCTAAGTTTTCTTCCTCATATGTTAGACAAGGTTGTATTACGCTGGGGCACAAGACACATCGTCACCCTGGTCCTTATACCTTGGTGCATAACGTCTAGTGCTATATCAAACATCATGGTTGCTCACCTTCATTGCAGCATAACGCATCATCATTTCTTCTATCTATCCCCTTATCTTTCTTTTTGCAGCCAAGCCATTTCTTTTCGAGAGCCTACCCGTGTTTGTCCAACCCGCCTAACCTCTCGAGGGGGCATCATCATCCCATTTCATCCTATCTTTCCACCATCATCATCCTCATCATATCTTTCCATCATCACTATCATTTTCCTCTATCCATACCTTGGCTTCTTTGAAATGATGTTACTCGACACAAATCTTATCATCTCGAACATCATCTCAAAGAGGGGCAAAATGTAGACACCCAAATTTGTCCCAACTTTGTCCATGTCCTACAACACCTTGTTAAAACATTATCCTAAACATCATAAGCTATTTTTGTCCTAAATCCCACTCTTAATCCCATTTATCCATTAGCCAATTAATTAAATAAATTTTATTTATTTAATTAAAATCCCCATCTTTATCCTACTTAGCCAATTAATTAAATAAATTTTATTTATTTAATTAATTTCACATGCATAATCCCACTTTCCAATTAATTAAATAAATCTTATTTATTTAATTAATTTTCAACTCCTATCCCAACTAATTCAAATATTTTATTTGAATTAAGTCCTCCATATCTTATCCCATCCTATTCATTTATCCAATTAATTAAATAAATCTTATTTATTTAATTAATTTCTAAATCATATCCCAACTAATTCAAATATTTTATTTGAATTAAACACTTATCTTTCATCACATTCCAACACTTGTCTAGTCAATCATGTGTTGTGTTACAACTTTTATCTTTCACATGCACAACTAATGGGACCTAATTTTAGTATTTATCTACACAAGCACACCTAAGCCTCATCCTCCTTTGCCACATGTCATATGACTACAATTTCTTGATGTGCAAGGAAACCTAACTTAATCCTATCCATCCATTTCACCTAAAGCCCTAATTGATCCTAGCCATCCATTGGAACCAAGCCTTTCCTATAAATCAACCCCCTCACAAGCCATTAGCAATGCATTGAGCCTTAAGCACCCTTATTCTGTCAAATTTTCTAAAAGGGCATTGAGCTTCAAGTACCATTATTCTGTCAAAATATCATTAGAGCCTTTGCATCCTTCAACTATCATCCTCATATCATCTTCATCTTAATGTTATGCTGCAGAAATGAGCACCCAACATTCTTCCAACAATAATCCTTCAAAATCTTGCATGCTCATGCGAGGTGGAGAAGAGCAATGGAGATAAATCAAGCATAGCGTGGAGATCGGTTTGCATTTACATTTCTTATTTTGATTTTCATGTTGTCTTGTGCTTCATTGTGCATTGCTAGGGTTTTATCATTGCTGTTTATTTATTTGCCCTGATTTGCAATTTTACCCTAACATACAATCATTTTGCAAAGAACCTATACTAAGAAATTGGGAGCAGTTAACTTAGAAAACTGCATTTACTGCTTGTGATGTCCAAGGAAACAAATTTATCTGTGATAAGTATAGTCATCAACACCCACTGCAAGTTGAAGGCAAGTAGTTTAAATGTGATTTCTTTGCAATGAAGGACCCTACCACAGCTGTGTGGTGGGATGTTATTGATGAAGAAGAAGACCTTTATCTTCAAGACAATATTTATGAACCTGTTATAGAAGAATATGAATATGAAGATGAAGACGCAGATGCTTTAGAAGATCTTGCTGAGACTCTTCTTGAAGCCGAGCAACAACTAGAAGACTCTTACTATGAAGAGCCGACAGTCATGATGAATCAAACATGGAGACATAAAGGTAGAGGAAGAGGAAGAAATTCATTTCATAGAGATTTCTACCATCCTGATTTACAACAACCATCCTTTATTCAAGAACAGTCTAGGTATCCTCCTGTGTTTAGACCTTCTACAGTAAATACATCCATGCCCTGTCAGTTTGTCCCTGACCAGGTACAAGTCTTTTCTACTGATTTCCCTATCATCACTGCTGAAAGAAAAGACAAAAAATATAGTAGGAAATAATCTAAAGAGGATTCCATTACAAAAGCCTTAGTTGATTTCTCCTTCCAACAACAAAATGTTTATACTCCACAATTTTGTCAACCATGTTCCACTCCTTTTTATCCAACATATGAAGATTTCCCATCATCCTCCTTATATTCATTCCTAGACCACTCTGAGTTCTAGGAACAAATCCAAGAGTTGTATGAAGAAGAACCTGAACCAGAGTTACCAAAAACAATGGCTGATCCCAGTAAAGTTAAACTAGTCATGTCTGTCTTGCCAAATCCAAAACCTTAGCTTGAACCTTCTTATTTAGTACATCTACTTACTGGTAAGTTTTCCCAATATATTACTGTTACCATCAATGGGAAACAATATGATGCCCAAGTTGATACTGGTGCATCTTTATCATTTTGCAAAGAACCTATACTAAGAAATTGGGAGCAGTTAACTCAGAAAACTGTGTATACTGCTTGTGATGTCCAAGGAAACAAATTTATCTATGATAAGTATAGTCATCAACACCCACTACAAGTTGAAGGCAAGCAGTTTAAATGTGATTTCTTTGCAATGAAGCAAATGCCAGTAGATGTCTTGCTAGGAGGCAATTTCATAAATAGATACACTCCATATGGATGTACAAAAAAGAGTATTGTGTTTACTCTTAATGGAGAAAAGATTAGCACTTCGAGGCTAATATATGCTTCTGAGAAATATCCATCCATTCATAGGGTCCAGACAATAGAACTACTACCGGAGTTAAAGGCAACATTAATTGAAGCAGTCTACTCAGATGATCCTCAAAAATTCTGGGGAAAAGAAATGCCTGAGATGGAAATCAGACTTCAACATGGAGGAAAGATAAAGATAGGAAAAAGAATACCAATTCCTGCTCATGACTATCTAGATATGGCCAAGGCAATTGAAGAACTTAAAAAAGGGAAGTATATCAAACATTCTCAGTCTGAATATAATTGCTATGCTTTTATGGTTTGTATGAAAGAAGCTAAGAAAAGGAGAAACAAGAAAAGAATGGTTATTAATTATAGACCATTAAATGCCATTACTCTTCCATTCCCTTATCCAATTCCTGATAAATCATACTTTCTTGAGAAGGTAGCTAACTCTAAAATATCTTCTCAATTTGATTGTAAATGAGGATTTTATCATATTTGTGTCAAAGAGGATGACCAATACAAAACTACCTTCAGCTGTCCTTTTGGACACTACGAATGGAGAGTCACACCATCTGGCTTGATGAATACACCAACATACTTCCAAGAAAGGATGGATACAATCTTCTATGGCTGTGAAGATTTTTTGTGTGTTTACATTGATGACATTTTAATTTTCAGCAAAAACTTTGATGAGCATAGATCTCATCTAGAAACTTTTTATAGATTAGTATTAAATTTTGGGATTGTTCTGTCCCTCTCTAAAATACAATGGTGCATTGATTCCTATAAGTTTTTAGGTATGATTGTTAAGGGTGGACAACTTGAGGTTCAAACTCATATTAAATCCAAAATCCTTGAATTTTAGCCTCCATTAAATACTAAGGAGCTGCAAGTATTTCTTGGTATTTTAAATTATATAAATAATTTCTATCCAAGTGCAAATTTTGATCATGAACCTTTACAACAACTTCTTACTAAAAGGAAACCACAGTGGTCTCAACAACATACAAATGCTGTTAAACTCATCCAGCAAAAGGTACAGAATTTGTCTGTTCTCAGTGTTCCTACTACTGACAATTTTATTTTGTATACAAATGATTCTGATTACGCTTGGGGAGGACATTTGTGTTTTGTGAAAGATGGCATTGAATTAACTATTGAATATGCTAGTGGTGTTTTCCCCCAAGATGTTAGAAAATGGATTTCTTCTGATAAAGAAATCTATAGTGTAATTAAAAATCTTAAGAAATTTGCTTTAAAACTCATGCATCTGAAACATTTTATTATTAGAACAGATTGTACCAGATTCCTCACTTTCAAAGAAAAAGACCATGGTAGAAAGGATAGTCATGGTAAATATCTCTGTTGGCAGGAATATTTAAATTTATATAATTATGAAGTCCAACAGATTCCTAGATAAGACAATATAGTGGTAGATACTCTTAGTTGGCCTTCTCTCCCAGGAGTCTTCATGCAAAATCCTGGATCTTCTTCCAGCATTCCAGGATTTATCAGAGATAAAACATATGATGCTCATTTCTGGCAGATGAATAGGATAGTTCAGAGAAATATCCTTACTAAAGATCTCAATAATCATTATTCTGAAAATGCTATCTCTGCTACTGAAACATTAGAACATACTGGATGCATATCAACTCCTGATATTTATGAAGAAGGATATGGTCAGTTTGAGATCCTTCGAATAAACTCTGATCATATGTATCATCTACTGCTAAATCTGGTTAGAAAACCATTCTTCACTTGGTCTATCACTTGTTCAGTTCTGATTACCAAATAGCTTGAAGACTTTTTCAAGTATGCAGGCCCCTCTGTTGTCAATCCTGATGAGCCCATTAGCCAAGAACTAGTTACATGCATAGTCATCAGTATGCATTTATGATGGGAATCTTACTTCTCTCCTACTATACATTTTGATAATGATCATCAAGATTGGAATATTAGGCATAGATTCCAAATTCATGCTCATTAGTGACCAGTTGGATGGCAAGAAGTGTACAAATATGGATTTGATAGGACCTCTAATCCATCACCATCAAATAGTTCAAGCTCACATGGTAGTTGGGATGGAGCCAACTTTCACATCAGAGATGGAACGGGACAATAAGATTCTCTGACAAATTAGAGTTGTAAAGGACTGTCACTGTCAGCCATCTTGGCACGATAAACCTCCTTTTTAGTTTACTGATTTACCCAGTATTGTCGGTTTGATTCTTTTCTACCTCCCTTCCTGGTCAACAATTTGCTATAAATAAGCCTTTGCAGAAGCATTGTGGGCATCGAGTCTTAGAGTCTGAGTCTAGG
Organism: Cunninghamia lanceolata; assembly: GCA_027924645.1. Taxonomy (NCBI): domain Eukaryota; kingdom Viridiplantae; phylum Streptophyta; class Pinopsida; order Cupressales; family Cupressaceae; genus Cunninghamia; species Cunninghamia lanceolata. Next base: position 2,415,909 of record BSBN01000463.1, on the reverse strand, counting down.
TTTGAGTCTTAGATTTGTAAAGATTAAGTATGCTCTATCTCTGCGCTTAGTGCAATCTGAGGTATTAGAAATTTCTTGCATGTAAGTCTACTATCTATAAGGTAATTTTTCTTAAGTAATATCAGAAGTTGTAACCATTTGGCCATCAGCCTTCATCATTGTTCCTTAATATCATGTTCTGAATTATGAATTGGTATCACCACCCCTAGGCTATTCTCCCACCCAAAATAATATAAAAGAGGGGCGCCCAACCTGAATTATTTTGAATTAATGGATTTCAGACTATAATGGGGGCAGTTCCCCCTACACTTGATGGGGGATGGATGAGGAGAGAAGTAACTAGGAATGGAAGAGAGAGGAGTTGCCGACTCACTCTCATTGACTAGTCCTACCTGCTAGCTAGTGGTTAAATCTAGAATAGGTAGGAAGTTCACCTATCCAAAAACTAGCTAGCTCTAGAGAGGACTAGCCAGCTAATAAAGTTCTTTTTCTACGAGACCCCTACCATCTATAGTTCTCAATTCTAGAAAAAATGAACATAACATCGCATGGAAACCCATAATCTTCACAAAGTTTAGACTATGGTTCAATCTTATTGCGTATATGATAGTTTGAACAACCTATCTCTATTGAGAAAGCCTCGAGCACCTAAGTACTCGAAAATCAAGAATCATTTCTAGCTTGAACGAAGAACTCTAGCTCTAGCTCTCTTGCATTCCTTCAGGTTCAGGCACCCCCACCAGTGCACTCAACCTATTGATTGGGTTGGGAGATGAGGAGGTCATTTATGTATGCGCCACTTCTAATTTGAAAGCTCGACCCAACCCATAGGTCATTTATGGGCCCCTACTATCTATAGGCCCACCTACTATATAAAGGGCCCTACTCTAGACTATAATGGGGGCTAGGGCCTAGAGGATCTCTATCTATAATTAAGCCCCTTTGTATCTATAGGTGAACTGAGCATTCACTGACACTTGACTGATGACACTTGATTGATATTCTATATGCAATATGATTGGCTGAGTGCTATCTAAGCCAGGAGGGAGAGGAGGGACACTCGATCCGGGGGTTCACTGTTTACTTTCCACCCACCCTATATCTACCCCCCTTATGTTCCCTGGTTAGACCTCGGGAGGTTATTACTCTCCATTTACTTCGTTTAGGCACTATAGCTGGGGTTGACTGGGACTAGAAGTGTCCAGGTGGGAGATAGCTGGGAGGTTTCTCCAATTATTGTTGCTAATCAAAATCTATATTACCCACCCACCTGCTAATCTTCCCTGGCTTAACCTCCCACCCACCTTTGAAATGTTGGTGGGTGCTTTAGGAGGGTGAAGAAGAAGGGCCCTGATCCCCAAATAGAGATGGGGGTTTCCACCATTTAGCTAACACTTGTCGAGGATATCTACCCATACTCCATTCTATCACATACTCCACACTTGTCAACCCCAATCCATTATCTGATTATCTCTACCGATTCCTTTAGAACACTTGGAGGACTCCCCTTATTGCTGGTTGCTAGTAAAACCAATGGGTCAATCATCATTGAACTAGTAAAACCAATGACTCAAATCAATCACTGAACTGCTTAGGCATATCTTATTTATGGGTGGTATGGTTCTCTATCTCTACCGATCCTCTCTACGGATGCATCTCTGCCCTACTAGAACTATTAATAGGATGCGGGGTGAGGGGGCTGAAATCATTCCCCCCTCTGATCTACCGATGCACTAAGATCAATCCTTCCTCTAATCTATCGATGCACTTCAATCCGATGCTCTCTAATCTGGTCCTATCACTCTCTAATTTGGTCCTATCTAATGCTTGGGGTTGGGAGGAAGGGATCAACTAGCCTATCTATAGAGAGTAGGAGGGGGAGGCCCCCCTTGTAATAATGTCGGGGTTTGGATAGGGCTAGCGCCTCGACCTTGGAATCTTGTTGGAAGTTTCAGGAATTCATTTGTTGATCAATGGATCAAGCTTTCTAGGTCACTACCCCTGTGTTTTAGTGACTTGGAGGTAAGGTAAAGGTATATGACATTACATGGATAACATGGGATGAGAACCAAAATCTGAATTAGGAAACAACTATCTCCTCCCTCCAACATAACCCCCCACCTAGGGGTTCACCCAGGGTGGGTGGGTGGATGATAGTTGGGTGGGGGGAGATAGCCGAATGGGGGGTTATGTTCCCTGGGCTAACCTCCTAGGGGGGTAGTTTTGAACTTACGGGGTGGGTGGATGGATTATTGTATTGATGGGAGGCCCCGATAGGGGTGGGTGGGAGGGTGATGGCAGCCCCACACATGCCCCGAACCACAATAAACTAGAAACCTCCCACCAATCAAAACATATATTACCTCACGGGGCGGCTATCACGTATATAATCTCCAGTCCTCACCTACAGTCAACTCCAGATTCTATACATAACATCCCTAGGGAGGAGGAGATAACATTTCTACTACAGAGGGTGAATGAAGGATCCTTGGAGCTAGCCGAACAATTAATATTGCTTTCTGGGTGGCCGGCTAGTTAACACCTTCCTTCCAGAGCTAGATGTTGTTGAATTAGACAGCAAATTGAGAAACCTTCAACTAGAAAGAAATAATGTTAGCAGGCCTATTAAGCCAATCCAACTGAAAATGAAGGAGTGAGCAAACTAATTGATATCTAGAACTAATTAGCAGCTATAGCCAGAGGAAAGAAAGGAGTAGCTTGCAAGGATGCTCAGCCATCTGGGGAAATGAGAAGTTGGATTCATTCCTTTTGCCCTCCTAAAAACTATCTAGATGGAGGGGAACTCAAGAAAGTAGTTGATGTTGAACTCGAGAAAGTAGTTGATGGACCAGTTTCCTTATTCTAGTTGTTGATGATGCGATGCCGTCTATTGAGAAAGAAGTAGGAAAAATATTCTGAACAATCAATCTCAGAGTAAAGAAAGATAAACTCTATTGGCCAGCCAACAGAAAGAAGTTAGAGGGTCTTGTCCATGGATGGATGCCCCCAACAATGCTTCAGCTATCCAAGAGGGCCAGCCAAACTTAGTCTATCTAGCCAAACTACATTAGTCAGAGGGTCATTGAATTCTGAGATAATAAAACCCTTTCCCTCACCCATAGTAACTTTTGGAGCTAAGACAATCAAACCCTTTCTCATTCGAATAGCTATTCTTTCTTATTAGTGGGGGATGGAACCTAGCTAATAGCTAATAAATTATGGGACAGCTTGGGGGTGAAGCAACTATCCAACCATCCAAACATCCAGCTTTAGTCTCCTTGGGATCGTGAATAATGAGTTAACCCAATAACTACATTAGCCCTCCCAGAAATAGCATCTACTTCAGTGGGGGGGCCCCCTTGGGGTGGGTGGGAGGCTACAGTACCTAAACTGATCGTTTATGAGAGAACTAATCTACTAAAGTGGGGGGGCCTATAGGGAAGGACTTTGCTGGGAAGTTCACTCTAAAGCTGCCTCCCAACTAGTCTACTCCCTGGGTAGGGGCCTCCTTCCCTCAGATTAGTTGAACTCCTCTCACTGAACTAAGTGGGGTCCTTCCTTCCATCTAGTTAGAACATCCATGCTGGTTAGCTATCCAACTCTTCTGGTTAGCTATCCAACACTTCAATCCAGGAGCACCTAATCAACAATTATAATGGGCAGTGGGAATTCTAGGTGGATGGATCAACTTACCCACCTACACCCCTAGTGAATGAAGTTGAACTTGTGCATGTTAACTTCTCTCTCTACAATCATGCACCTATACTATTCTAGTTAGGTCTCCCAACAACTATACCCACCCACCCACCCCTCTTGGTTTGAATTGAGGGAGCTTGAGCTCAACTATAGCTTTCCTTCCTCCGGAGTAGATCCTCATTCCCTACTTCCTCCCTTGTTAATTCCCACCCCGCTGCACCACCAGGTTGAACTCCTTGCCTAACTAGTCTCCTCCCTACCTCCCAACTATTTTGTTTTACAAGCCATCCTTCACTGCATTTCTAGTTATTAGTCATTTTCACCCATAGGTAGGAGCCTACCCACACCCCCGGTTAGCATCTGAGGGTGAACCCCAATCAAATAGATGGGATAGCTAGGCCTACCCACACCCCCTAGTAATAGTTCTCTAGGACTACCTACACCCCTCGGTAACAATTGTTTGTGTCGGATAACCTTCCTTGGAACTCTGGTTAAACTAATCAATGACATTTGGATTGACTAGTTGAACAATCCAATGAAGGAGAGCTAGCAAAGATTAAAGTATCCATCCCTACCATGGGTGTCATCCTACCCCCTGGGAGTGGAGGCTAAACTAATAAATGACATTTGGATTGACCGGTTGAACAACTATAGGAGATGGGGCCGGCCAATCAAAATAAGGGATGGGTATAAGAAAGAAACCAAAAACCTCCTTGTCGGCAGGAACTTTAGCTAGAGGAAAGTGGCCAAACATTTATTCCTTTGCTTGGTCAAGCTTTCCTTCCTAGGGGTGGATGGCAGGCTCCCTGCTTCTTTGTTTTCTACTGTGCCCCTCCAGCTTGCTGCCTATTGGAATTAGACTCCCTACTCCCTGCTGGCCTAACTTTCTAGCGGCCCTACTATCTATAGGCATTGCCTTTGAAGTAGTTGGATGAAGGTAGGGCCAACTATCCTACATCGGGGGTAAGACAAGAAACAAAGAAGTGGGGTTGAGAGGACATGTGTTACTTCTAGGCACCTTCCTTCCAGTTGTCATCTCATTAATCTTGATTGGGGGTTCAGGCTAGGTAGTCCCATCCTCCATCATAGATAGTTGAGGGCCCATCCTTGCATTATGGAGTTCCCATCCTCCAACCCATCTAGATAGTTGAATGAAGGTCCTCCCATTGGAATTCTAGTATAACTATTTGCTTTAGCTGAACTAGATAGTAAATTGATATTCTCTTTGTTCTGGGGCCAACCTTCCTTCCAATTATTAGTAAGAGCCCCCGAACAATGCAACCAGGGGTGCTGATTGAACCTGACTTCTAGATAGAAACTTTGGATCTTGCCTCCTCTCGAGCTACCTTCCCTCCTTCCCATCAAGAACTTCTTCAGCCTTCCTCCCAACCACCCTTCCCACACCCTCGGTGGCAACTTCTCATTTTCCAACAAGGACTACCCTTCCTCATTGAATAGGTTTACTAGGGAGATGTAGAGAACAAAGCTCATCCTCACTTACCAGATGGAAACAAAACAACTATGATCTAACAAACCCCAACCAAAAGACTATCAACTCAATGGGCTAGCTTCCTTGGATATGGGCTTTTGAACTTCCTTTCTTTTGGATAACTAATTAAACATCCTAACCTGGGGTCCTTCATTCACTCCTACCTTCCGACACTCACTCAACTTTCTCCATTCCAGTGGGTTGGCTAGGTTGGGGTTCCTTTTGGTTGAAGGTTAGGTGGGGGATTGTGAATGTTGGGGTGGGGGTATTATGGAGGTTGGGGGTTGGATATTCTAGATGGGGGTTAATGGATTCCCACCGCACATTAAGAAATCAAGAAATTTCATCGGTAATCGGATTTAATTCCCATTCCATTTTCTCGATTTCGATGGGTGGAAGTGGGATCCCAGGAGCTATGATTCCCACCCACTTAAATATATCCCTCGGGTCAATTGTCCAAATTCTATACGTAACATGTCCCCCAACCTTCATACTCCCATCTGCCCCAACTATATCCTCCCACCCACACCATAGGGACCCCCACCTGGATATAGATTGGGGTGGGTGGGAGGACATAAGCTACCTCCCAGTACGAGAAATGGATTTGGAAGGATAGGTAGTTATCCCCCTCGGTCCATCTCCCTTTAGATACCTTCCATCAATAGCCCTATCTTTTCTATGTTGGTGAGGTTGGAAATGGAAAGAAAAAGTACTAGAGGGTTAATAGCTATCTCCCACCTAAAGAGATAGATATAGAAGGATGGGGAGATATCTTCCTTGTACTAGTACTGGTACTAGTAGGTTAAGAAGATGGACAACTGCTTTCATCCAACTTTCAATATAAAGCCTGGGTGGGGGTAGGAACTTTTGAAAGTTCTGCCTTTGTTCGGCTTTGAATGGCCTAGCCTTTACCAGTGAGTCAGCTCCTTAGGTCGGGGTATTGGATCCAAAGTACAGGGGCCATGATCAATAGGTATGGGGGCTCACTGGAAGGTATTGGATTGATTTACCTAATCTACATGCTTTCACCGACCAGAAATACGTATGAAGGGAGAGGAGAACTAAAGGGGATATAGAGGGGTTTCAGCTTTGCCTGATTCATCAGATCATAGCCAGAGATGGGAGCAGGGGGAGTTGGACCAAGGGAGTACATCTGTGGCTTTGATTGCTGGGTGGGAGGGCACTTTAACCCCCCACAATGATTTTTTTTATTTGGCGGGTGGGAGGGAATAGAAGGGACAACTCCCGGGCCCCCTTCTGTATCAATAGAAACATTTTGTTGTGGGTGGGCTAGGTAGAACTCGTTGGGGTTTAGCTAAACCCCCACCTAGAGAAATGGCTAGAACCCTAGGGCCCCTACCATTTTTCTACCACCCTATAGTTCCCACCCACCCAATAGGCTAGGTTTCGGTTCTAGTAGTGGAGGTAGCTCAAGTTGATTGGGATTGGGACAATAAAGATTTGAGGAACCATTAGTGTTGATTCAACACCTACTATGTCAGAGGAACACTGGTACCCTTTCTAGTAGTAGGGCATTGAGCTATATCCACCCACCCACCCCACATTCTCCCCAGTTGGTCTGATCAGAATGGTACGATTCGCTCTTCCTCACATTGGTTATTCGAGCACAATCCCATCTAGACTCTATACATGGCGATTCAAGATCCAAACTTTTAATCTATCTGGTATTGGGCCACACTAAACTTAACTAGGGAAGTAAATGATTCAAATGGCCATATCAAAGAAGAAGTGAAGTGCAATGTACTAGGAAAATGAGTCATTCTAAATGCACCGACCAAGGTTGGTGGGTGGGAGGAAACTGCCACCCTAGAATTCCCCCCAATCCAGGAGGAAGTGAGGTAGTTGTGGGGGGGATTCTTGGGATTATGGCTAGTTGAGCCAGACAATGATGTCCTCTAAAGGGAAAAATGAATTGATGGTCTATTACTCTTCCCCCCCATCCTAATATCGTTGGGTCACAATCGAGCTACCTCCAACTATCATCCACCCACCCACCCCGGGGGGGCAATCATATGAAATAGACTCAAAAAATTATAGGTCGAGATCAGGGTGGGGGGATCTGAAGACTTTACTTAAAGGGTGGGCGGATGTGCCTTGGATGGGCAGGGAACCATACAACTAGAAAATAAAAGAGTGGCTGGAAGGAAGCACGTCATCAGCATCATACGTAACATCCCATTACTGCCCAACCCCTAATGGAGGAAGGGGGATCAGATTAGGAGGAATGATAGCTTCAAGTTGCTAAACTGAGGTGGGTGGGAGGAGGAGATGCCCTGGAGATTTAAGAGTTAGTTAATAGTTATAAGTACTCATGCCCCCCTCTATAGAATTGTATGGATGACGCGAACAAAGCTAGGCTAGCATATCAGATTTTGTCTTATGTGAACACAGAGAGCATTTGGATAAGATAGTTGGAGCATTCAGATTAGCTCAGATAGGAGAAGCCACAAAGCCACTGTGCTGAGTTTCTTATTGGTTTCATCTGCCTAGCGTCTCCTCTTGAGGGTTTACTAGATTTCCCTTGGGGGCCCTAACGACAATATTAGTTGGCCTAGCAAGACCTAACTATTTGATCTTTCCCACTGGAGAGAACTACCCACTGTATGCTATCCCACTATTTCTCCAACTTGATGAACCAACCAAAGATATGGTAGGGCTCTGTCAGAGCTTGAACATGCATCTTGAGATCGTAGAGAGGCATGTTTGACTATTGATAAACCAACCAACCCGATAGAACTAGGTATCAGTAGCACCTCTCCTTCCTTTCTAGGTAATAGCCCCTGGGGATTGGGCGTAATCACATCTATATTGTCATTTTGAATCCACTATAGATAGATAGGGTTGAAACCTTGATTGATTGGTAACCTATGGCGTATTCGAACCTAAGAAGGAGCCTAAACTTTGACATGGTCTATACTTCTGATTTTAGAATAGAGAACACTCCTCTAGTTTGAAAGGCCCCTCCTATCCTATTATCATGGATGGGTTCGATATGGGCTTAGAATAAGGTTGGTTGGCCTACCAAGGTATTACCAAAATTTGAATGAAGATTCCAGAGAGACCAATTTCCTAGGGTGGTGATAGGGGGAAGATGAATTACCACATTGGGTGGGTGGGAGGTAGTGGCAAATGAAGGTTCGTGAACCCCCGGTATTATCGTAATCTTTTAGAAGTTCAGACCATGGGTTTAATTAGAACACTCAGAGATAATTGCCCCCTACTTTCCACACACCCTAAACAATTCATCTACCCTGCTAGGAGGGCCCCCCTATGATGTTGTCCCCAACAATAATATATATTTCTGCCCCTTCAGAAAACTGGGGTGGGTGGGAGGCCCCCAATTTGAGTGGGGGTGGGTGGGAGGCAATAGTTGGAGGGGCTCCCTCGACTATTGTAGATTAGTTGCAGTTCACTGACCAATTTTTTATTTATCCAGTCAAATAAGCAGTCCCACTAGCGATAGCACATATATATGTTTTAAGTCCATAGTAGCCAGGATAGGGAGAGAAGGGCTTGTTCTAGCCAGATTCAGACCCATAGATGTTCAGGTAGCAACACCAGGTTCCAGTGGATGCTTGGGCTCTTAGGGTTTATTGACCACCTATAGCTATTTCTTCTACTGAAGCCCCTAATGGATCGGATGACTGCTTTGCTTCAGGAAGGGTGCAAAATCTATTGCAACTCAAAATTGGTAGGAATGCTTGCTCAAATGGAATCAGAATTGTTACTCACTCTTTATTTAGGACTGTAACTCTTTGAGATGCCGTGAACCCTGCCTAAAATTAGCTGAGATGCTTCTACATGGGGATCAAATGGAGTAAAAAGAATCAATTTGGTGTTCCCCCACTTCCACCCACCCACCCACTTGAATGACACTGGTTGAATGAGACAAGAAGTATTGCTCCATTCGCTTCGCCCCTATGGAATTCTATATGATTTTGTCTATAAATCTACGTGTGGTAGTGCCCTAGATGGGGTGCGCTATGTATGCTTCCTCTGTCCTTGCATATGGATTGGAATCTGGATCTGGATGCATTGCATATCGCCCTCCAATGGTTTCTAGAGAGGATATAGTAAGCTTGACTCAAATAGGTACACCATAGAGGGGCACACACTAGAGGGCACTGACAAAATATCAAACTCAATAGTCAAACTGGCACTAGTATTGAAGCTAGCACATTAATTGGGTATAGATCTAAAATAGATGGTGCTAGTTCCAGGGAACTCAATAGCTACTACTTGCTTTGTTCCTACACCGATAATAAATGGGAGGGGGGGTGGTGGTTATATGGGTTCAACCACTACTCTTGGTGGTGAAACAGTTGCTTACTTCTCTAGAGAATATGAAACATGAACTAAAATGTAAACTACTAATGTTGGTGCTCGGGCCCCCGGTGCTTCCACTCTATCTGGCTCAGAATCTAATGCAAAAGGTGGTCAAAGAGTGAGATCTAGTTAGTGTAATTGACCATCTGAGGTGGGATTCTACTGATGCCTATGGTGCTTACACTCATCCAATTGGCGTATTCATGAAAATCTAGATGGAGGTGGGGCTAATTCAACCTAATCAACTCAATTTGTCTTCCCAACTAGTGGTGACTCTATGTGTTGGTAGGTGGCGACTGATCAGAAAAGTACTATACACTAGCCATTTATCCTCGTCGGTATTGAGTTGCAGGGATTGCTAGTTGTAATCGGTTTGATTTACTGGATAATAATATTGGACTCTGTTTGGTGGATGTAGCTCGAGTTTGGGTGAACCACGTTAAAACTTGTCTCTTGCTGTCATTAATTCTATGTATTTCCATTTCTCTGTTTAATCTTTATTTGCATTTAATTGATATCTTCTGCCGGCTAACCCTAACACTATGCTTCCCTTTAGTCAGCTTGAGGTTCGTTTCCAGGATAGGTGGGGAAGCCCCCAAAGGCCCCCCTCTTTTCGACAATTGTGGGTGGGAGGGAGGAGATAGAAGTTGGTCAAGCCAACTTAACGTTTCCTCATCCCTTAATATCCCTGAATACTAGGCTTCCTCTTATTCCTCTCCTCCTACTTGTCCCTTTGTCTCTTAATTCTCTAGAGCTTATTCTATTGCTTGCTTTGATGCTACCACAAATGGTGGTGAAAGAGCTCGCTATGCGACTGACTCTCAAACTAATTATGGAACGGGTCATGGATATACATCTAGAACATTATGAAGGGAGCCTGGTACTGCATATTGATCCTACTTTGCATTTCTATATGAAATTGGGAGCTTAGATACTAGCACTCGCACTGACACATTAACTGCTCCAGGTGGTGCCCTTGTATCATCCACAGACTCTATTACCTCTATTTTGATCTCCTCCCACCTGGTATGCTAGGTCAATTCCAATAGGGAGTGGAATTATAGGCTATGCCAGGAGGGATGCTATCTCTGCTACATCCTTTTCTACCTCTGTAGGATCTACTGATATTGGCTTTCGAACTATTTATTGAAGATAAACATACTCAAAAACATGTGCTTCAATAGGTGAAACTGTTGCGATGCTGTAGGCCCCTAACACATGATATGGGTATAGAAAGGGAAAGGATGCTACGGGCTATGGGCCTGTATCTCCAATGAGTGAGACTGCTAGATCGTCTTAAATTAGTGAAAAGTAAATAGTTTCTTCAATTGGAGAAATTAGAGAAATAACTAGATTTTAGCACGGGCTTATTGCGAACTCTATCCTGACCTATGCCTTCACTTCTATGGCTCCACCTTTGCTTCTGGTCCTAGGACTGGAAAAACTCATCATGGTACAGCCACTAATAGATCTATAATAGGCTATGCGGGCTATGCCCTGTGAAATTATGTTGTCCATAAATGTTCAACTGGTGGTTCAACTGGATCAACTGTTGCTTCTATCTCTCCTTGTGCATCTAGATTTTCTACCGACTAGCTTTACAATGAGATTTGTTACCTTAGCTACTAGGTCAGTTCAAACTATAACTGGCCCTAGAGGATATGAATATGCTTTTGGCGCTAAAACCTCACCTAGAACTAGGTATGTTACTTTCTACAGAATAGAATATCTTGCCACCTACTGCTATTGGTGGTTCCGAGTAAACAGGCTCTGAGTCCACTCAATAAAATGAATCTTGGACTAGAACTGGATGAAGGGCCTATCCTTCCTATGGGTGACTAGACACTCTACTAGATGTATCTTAGCTCTGTCCTTGGCAATATGTGTTTCTTCCCACCTCTTTCATGTGCTTCCCTCTACCCCCTAGTTTATTCCGACGGATTGACAATGTCGATCGACAATGTGTTCTGACCACTGTGTGCCCCTGCCATGTGTCTTTCCCTTGTTGATTCATGTGCTTTTCACCAATTGATGTGTTTCTGTCCTTGATTGTCGATATGTATTCTCTCCCGATTGATTTATTAGAATGGACACCGTGTGCTCCCACAAAATGTATTGTTCCCGTTCCCTTTCCTTTTTGAGGTTTTCCCAAGGGGCCCCCACCCATCCCCTATCACTTTCCACCCACATGGACTTCAGGGGGGTTGACATCGTGAACCCCCTGGGAGACTGTAATCTAAATGAAGATTCTAGGTTTGCCCCTACTTTATAGGGGAGGGAGTGGGGGGCATCTTTTCAGCCAGGGAGGGGGTGGGGGGCATATTTTCGAGTGGGGTGGGGGGGGCTCGGGTAGCTCAAATTGTTACTGGGTGGGGGGTTATGTTGTCGGTGGGAGGAGGAAGTGGGGTGGGGGGCCCGATAGGGGGTAGATGAATTGTTGCTAGGTGGGGGGTTATGTTACCTTGGCTATAGCTAGGCTAGATTCTCTACTCCAGACACCCGTACTCTAACAAGTTGATCCCTTCAAAATAGCACTAATTCCCTCCCACCTGGGAATGTCAAGAGGACAAAAGGGGGTCAGGGAGTAAAATAGTAGATTCTATACGTAACATGCCCAACTATAGATAGGACAGGGTGTGGTAGGCTAAAACATGGCAATGGGTGGCCCCGACTATTCTATGGCAATGAATAGGATAGGTATCTCCATCTGTTCAACTCTCGCCTTTCTAATTGGAATTCCTTCTATTTCAACGGAAAGAAAAGCTTTCCTGACCTACCTGGCTAAAACTATCAGTCTAGTGGGGGTTGGGGTTAGGGATTTATGGGAATCCCCTCGGTCACTTAATCTAATCCCAATCGAAGGTATTCCTTTAGACCTGACTCTTCGGAGATGATTGCTTGTTGATTATCACTACCCATGAGAATCTCGCTTTATGGCTTCCCAACTTATCCCCACCTGGAGTAAATAAGAAGTCAAAAACCTGAGCTTATAGAAACCAAAAGGGGGATAACCACTAATTCCTACCCACCTTTATAATCCATCTGGCCTGATTGCACTTCAATCTAAGCTTGCATTGAACCCTATCCTAGTGGCTTTACTAGATTTCCTCCCATCATTAACTCACCATTTACATCCTTTGATCATAAACTGGCCACCAGGTTTCCTCCCATTGTGAAGTATTGGCTTTCCCTGGAGAATTGGCGTGATTGCAACCCAGTCTAAGATATTCCCTCCACCATTGAGAATTGCCTTATTTTATGGCATCATAACCCTATGCACCTAAGTGATCTAACGACATCCCATAATGGACTGCGTTATGCGGGATAGACCTAAATCCTTGGCATGCACCCCAACCTGATAGCGTCAGAATATTCTTGGCTGGAATCTGACCAAGCCATCCTGAGACCTCTCCTTCCATGACAGAAGAAATCCAGCTTATTGGCTGTGATGGTAAAGTTCCTGTAGAATTGGGGGGCCCTCCAAGGTAGGCGGCTTGTGGGTGGGGCCTGTAGAATCTAGCCTTCCTAGAGAAAAAATATAATTGTGGCCTTCCTATATAAAGAATCTAAGCTATTGGTTATTCAGTGGGGCCGTATTTAATAGAGAATCCTTCCTTGACATGTTATTGTTGAATTTGAAATTACTATTCCTTTTTGCATGACCAATCTAACTGGGGAAGTGTACTTGTGACTAACCAAGCTCAATTGAGAGGATTTCAAGAGAATGTACCTTGGCCTGTGGGGATTAGTCCTAATCCTTGGGGCCCTGACCTAAAGGGGGACTGGCATGGCAATTTAAGGTTCATGGGCTCTAAAGCTGTATAAGTGATGGGTCGCGAGAATCTTTCCTGATGGGCTTTGTGAATGATTACACACATGGAAACCTACACGTCGATCTGTCATTGTCTGTATTGTATAAAAGAAATCAATCCTATTTGATAATGCTATTTGTAGGCATAAGGAATAATGCTATTTGTGGGCGTAAGATTATAGGGGCTGAAGTAAATGGTGCAAGAAAGGGGGAGGGCATGGGTTGGAGGTGAATCCTTAGCATTCTGTTATTGGGAGTTTCCTTTGGTGGTATGGGGCACTATGACTATTACTATTAACTCAGTTTGTTTGTATGGGTCACTATTACTATAAAGTGTAGTTCGGGAATTCCTAGGGAATAAAAGGTTGGGGGCCTTCCTAGGGGCTACCTCTATCTATGGGTCCATCCAAGCCTAGAGGCTGTGCATATGACCTGGGTGGTGGGAAAGAGCGGGAGTGGGGTTCCTCAGGATTCCAGCATGATCTAAGTGGGCCCTCCTTTATTCTCCTCCATCCATGCATCCATGCATCAATCAATCAATCCATCATTCGTTTGTTCCATCCTAGATCCTGGCTAGATCGTTGCATCCATCCATCCATCCTTCCTTCCTTCCTTCCTTCCTTCCTTCGTTGAGGGTACCCACCTGACTTAACTAATGACATCGAGCGTAATGAGTTCGGCACCATATTGAATTAGTTGGGCAACTCGATTAGTTCTAATGGCTTGTAACCATCCTCTTGTTTGGAATGTGCTTCTTTGGAGAGCACCTAATTGGTTGGGTTGAGTTGGTAGAGGCACCTCAATGAGAGTAGGACCTACCTTCTTGAGGGTTCCTACTCATCAGGGCGATCAGTTAGGTGTAAAGGTGGGGGTGAGAGGAACCTCCTGCAACAATATAATGAAAAATGCACGAAATAACAGAAATAGTAGAACACAGAAGGAATTTATTGATCGCAGGCCACTTCGAGGGGGCAACCTCCTTTGAGCAAGCTCAATACAATAAACTCATGGATGCCTTCATTGGCCTCAACACGTACTTATATACTAAGTCTAATCTAAACAACTATTACTCCCCATGAATGTGGGATAATACAATATACTCACGGGATGACTTACAAAGCATATGCGTCCAACAACAATATATTGACAAAGTAAAGAGAAGGGCTAAACATGAGTTCCTAACATTCCCTCCCTCTTAGAAAAGCTTTGTCCTCAAAGCTTAAGATGTGGAAATTGTTGTTGAATCTGAAGGAGTGGTTCCCATGTAGCATCCTCTGGTTGCATTCTGTACCACTGAATTAATACCTCTGTGATGGATCAAGAATGAAGTTGATGAGTGTGCCTATCGAGGATTGCCTCTAGCTCCAAAATGATGGATCCTTTGTTATCTAGTTCTAGTAAAATAGTTTGTGCTCTGATGTTGGAGCCAAGAACTTTCTTTAGACAAGAGACATGACATACTAGATGAACGCGGGAAGGAGGAAGCTCCAACTTATAAGCAACTAACCCAATCTTCTGAAGAACCTTATATGGCCCATAGAACTTTGGAGCCAGCTTATGACACCTTTTGAGTTTCAGGGAGGATTGCTTGTATGGCTGTAGATGAAGAAAAACCATATCACCTACTTGAAAAGTGTGCTCAAAACGGTGCAAGTCAGCTTGTTGTTTCATTCAATTTCTTACCATGTAAAGATTGTCCTACAAAATGCAAAGAATCTGATCTCAGGTTCGAAGAACCATGTCAACTGCCTAAACTGGTGAACTGCTGGGGGTCTATGGAAGGAGCACTGGCGGTGCTTGACCATAGACTGCTTCATATGGAGTCATTTTAGATGTAGTGTGGTAGGAGGTATTGTAACACCATTCAGCGAGAGGGAGCCACTTTGCCCACTGATGCTATTGTTCTGAGGTGAAACAACAAAGATAAGTTTCCAAACATTTGTTGATAACTTTAGTCTGACCATCTATTTGTGGGTGATACCCTAAACTCATCTTCAATTTGGTGCTAGTGTGGTGAAATATTTCTGTCCAAAAATGATTGGTGAAAATTGCATCACGATCTGAGATAATGGAAGAAGGGATTCCATGAAGACAGAAGATCTGGTCCATGAAAATCTGTGTGACTGAGGAGGTGGTATAGGGATGGCTAAGGGCACAAAAATGACTATATTTGGAGAGGTGATCAACCACATCCAAGATCACTATCTTCCCTCTAGATTTAGGGAGCCCCTTAATGAAATCCATAGAAATATCTATCCAAATCCATGTAGGGATGGGCAAGGGTTCAAGCAATCTAGGAAGGAGTGTTGTTTCACCCTTGTTGTGCTGGAAGGTATCACATTCAGCCACCATCTGTTGAATTGCCCTTTCCATTCCCTTCCAAAAGGAGTTACGATGTGCCCGCTCATAAGTTTTGAGGAACCTAGAGTGCCCTACTGATGGAGAAGCACAGAGTTCATAGAAGATAGCCTGTTGAAGATATGTGCTCTGGGGAAGCACCAGACAACCCTTGTATCTCAGAGAAGCACCATCCCAAGAGTAATGTGATATAGCATAAGGGTTATTGGCCAACTGTTGGATGATTTGGGATAATGAAGAGTTATTGACATAGCCCTACTGGACAGATTCCAACCAATTTGGAACAGGCATAGAAATAGATGAAAGAGAAGCTTGGTCATCAAATTGCGAGAAAGAGCATCCACTACAATATTGTCCTTACCCTTCTTGTAAGTGATCTCATAGTCATAACCCATGAGTTTGCTAACTCATTTCTGTTGTGCTGGGGATGAGACTTGTTGTTCCAGGAAATATTTTAGACTCTGGTGATCAGTCTTGATGTAGGAATGATTCCCTAATAGGTATGGCTGCCACTTCTATACTGCATGCAAAATAGCCATCATTTCCTTCTCATATGTAGAGAGTACTAAATTTTTACCTGAAAGGGCTTTGCTGGTGAACGCAATGGGATGTTCATCTTGAAGGAGAACATCACCAAGTCCATTTTTGCAAGCATCACTCTCAATAGTGAAGTTCTTAGAAAAATCTGGCATAGCTAGAATA
Organism: Cunninghamia lanceolata; assembly: GCA_027924645.1. Lineage (NCBI taxonomy): Eukaryota > Viridiplantae > Streptophyta > Pinopsida > Cupressales > Cupressaceae > Cunninghamia > Cunninghamia lanceolata. The sequence continues at coordinate 2,399,506 of BSBN01000463.1, read as the reverse complement.
GGTGTAGTACACATAGCTTGTTTCAGTTTTTCAAATGCACACTCAGCAGCATGTGTCCATGTAAAAGCATCCTTTTTCAACAAAGTTGTTAATGGAGCTGTAATCTTCCTGTAATCCTTGACAAACTTGAAGTAGTAGCCAGTCAGTCCCAAAAGACCATGGAGACTCTTGAGTGTCTGAGGATGCGGCCAAATTTTCATGGCATCTATTTTGGTAGGATCCACTTGAACCCCTTGGGCTGAAACAATATGCCCGAGATACTCCACTTCCTCCTACCCAAAAACACATTTATACTGTTTTGCATAGAGATGATGATCAGAGAGAAGTTGCAGTACAAGATCCAGATGCTAGAGATGCTTAGCCTATGTTTTACTATAGATGAGGATATCATCAAAGAAGACCAGAATGAATTTCTGCAAGTAGGGCTGGAATATTTTATTCATCAATGCCTGGAATGTGGAAGGAGTGTTAGTGAGGCCAAAGGGCATGACCAAAAACTCATAGTGGCCATCATGTGTGCAGAAAGCCATTTTAGGGATATCATCCTCATGAACCCGAATTTGGTGATACCCAGAACGAAGATCCAACTTGGAGAAAAAATGAGTGCCATGAAGCTCATCAAGAAGCTCATCCACAACAGGAATCAAAAACTTATCCTTGATTATGATGTGATTAAGTGCTTGGAAGTCAATGTAGAAGTGCCATGACCCATCTTTTTTCTAGACAAGAAGAACTGGTGAAGAAAATGAAATGGTACTAGGGTGAATAATACCTTGCTTCAATAAGTCCCGAATGAGCATCTCAATCTCTATCTTTTGGTGAAATGGGTAGCGGTAGGGCTTAATGTTGGGAGGAACGCTTTCAGGAAGGAGCTGAATACAATGGTCCTCTAGTCGTGAATGTGGCAATCCCACTGGTTTAGCAAAGACATGCATATCTATCCAAAATTCATTGTAGATCCGAAGGAGTAGTGGAGACCGTGGATCGTTGCATCTGAATGGAATGGAGCTGAGCGATGACACCATGTGAATTTTTCTTAAGGAGATTTTCCATGCGATGTGAACTGATGATACTGAGAGACCCTAGTTGTAAGCCCTTCAATGTGTATTTTTTCCCATTGTCTGAAACTGCATCCAAAGTTCAACAAAATCCCATACGATGGGTCCAAGTGTACGTAACCATTGAGCGCCCAAAACCACATCACATCTGCCTAAGGGCAAGGCAAACATGTTAGAGCATAGGTTATAATCTCCAATAGAGATACGCACATTATGACACTTCCCTTTACAAGGTAATGTGCCCCCATTGGTAATCATGACTTCAAAGCTAGAGCAAGGATGGACAAAACAATCAGCCTGTTTAGCGATCTGAGGGTCAATGAAGTTATGAGTGCTACTAGAATCAATGAGTATTGTAAGAGGGAGCTTCTTGAAGTAACCCTTGACCTGCATGGTTTGTGGGGTGGTGACTCCTGCTAAAGCATGGAGAGAGATCTCTAGGTGGTCTTCTTGAGAAGGAGGGTCAACAGGCGGCTACTGAATGTTGACTTGATCATCTACTATATCCTGAGCATCTTCATAAACTTTAGTTGTAGGTAGAGAATCCATATCCAAGAGATAGAGCTTTTTCTCAACACATCTATGTCCCTGAGTGAATTTCTCATCACAATTATAACAAAGCCCTTTTTTTCTACGTGCCCTCATCTCTGCTTCAAACAAATACTTGATAGGAGTTGTTCTAGGAGCTGGCATGATTGGAGGTCTTTGGGAAACCATATTTCTGAATGGAACAAAAGTGGATTTGGAGTGCTGTTGAGCTATGATCTTGTCCTCTGCCAACTTAGCCAACCCTAGGGCTTCCATCATTGTGTTGGGATAGAAGATTTTAACCTCAGATCAGATTGCATCCTTCAGACCACTAACAAAACAACTCCTAAAGAATTCATTAGACAATCCCTCTGTGTGATTGGCCAGTTTCTCAAATTCTATCTGATATTCTCTCACATTGCCAGTTTTGTGAAGTTTAGTGAGTGCTCCTATGAAGTCATCAAAAGCACTAGGGCCAAATCATTGCAAAAATCTGTCCATTTTGGCTCTTCATGAGCCTTGATGTACCAATGGAACCATTAAAGGGCTTCATGTTCCAAATGAAAGGATGCAAGTGGGAATTTGTTGACATCAAAAGTATTATGCAGACTGAAATATTGTTCTACCTGGTATATCCATCTAGTTGGATCATCACCATTGAAGGGAGGAAAATCAAGCTTCGCCCCACGAAAATTGCTAGAAGAAGAGAACCCAGTGTCTGCAGAAGACTTTGGCTGCCGTCTATTGTTCATGGCTGAATGCTAAAGATTAAGGCAAAAAAAATTTTCAACTAGATCTTGTAGTTTGGTCTTGAGGGATTCAAGTTTATCCTCCATATTTTTTACTCCTGCGCGGATGACAACCGTAACAAGGAGTTTTTTTTTTGGGGAATGGGTAGAAAAACAAAAACATAAACTTTTTTAGTAAAGGAAAATTTGGATTTGGGAAAAACTCTGATGGGTAATTGGAGTTTGACTAGGTTTTGGACACTTTCTGAGGGACAGGGAAGCAGAAAATGGGAATTTCAAAAGTGGGGTGAAAGAATGGGAAAATTTGTCCAAGAGGGACAAAGGAGCAAAAATAGGAAATGAACACTGGAAAAATTTGAAGGCAATTGGGTGAGAATCGAAGAAGTTATGGAAAACCCTAAAAATAGACAAATGTTGGATTTTTGGCTTTGATAAGTGGAATTTGGGATAGGGTCCTCAAGGAAGGAAATATGCAAAGCATTTCCCAGGCACTTCCCATAGTTAAGCGGATAGGGATTATTCCCTGATCCGAACCTACAATTGAAATGAACAATACAGATGCAAAGAAAAAAGAACTGCAATAATCACAGTGCCTGGAGGCCACTGCAAAAATTTTTTTGGCAAAAATTCCATCCAGCGAGCCCAAGAAAGCTCCTATAACAATATAATGAAAAATGCACGAAATAACAAAATTAGCAGAACATAGAAGGAATTTATTGATCACAGGCCACTTTGAGGGGGCAACCTCCTTTGAGCAAGCTCAATACAATAAACTTGTGGATGCCTTCATTGGCCTCAACACGTACTTATATACTAAGTCTAATCTAAACAACTATTACTCCCCATGAATGTGGGATAATACAATATACTCACGGGATGACTTACAAAGCATGTGTCCAACAACAATATATTGACAATGTAAAGAGAAGGGCTAAACATAGGTTCCTAACAGGGGGATGTGGTTGATTGGTGAAAGGGCCTTGTCAAAGAATAGTTGGTTATGGGCCTCCTTGTTCTAGCTGAGATTCTAATCCTAGGTTTGGACCTTCCCAACTGATGACCTACCATCAATAAGCTTGCTCTTTCCTGATTCCTGGGATTATGGAGATTTTGGGGACCTGATTAAGCGGGCTAGCTTGCTGACCTGATTCCAACCTGATCTAAATGGGCAACTGTTCAATGAGTGGCAATGGTGGGTTATTCCTCCTATTCTGATTCATTACCACCATTTGTCACTTGGCTACCTGACCTGCCTTCTTGAGGTAAATATGCTTTTATGGCTTTCTTTGAACTGTATTCTATTAGTAGTAATTTGATTATTAGTTGAGTTCTAATGGGACCTTGTAACTCTGGCATTCTGTTATATGGAGAATCAGACGTGATTCCTTGAGATTAGTGGTAATCAGAGCTTATGGGCAACCTGATGTATTCCACTAGATGCCTTTGAATCTCAGCTTTTTAATGGTACTTCAATTATAGAAAATGGGAGATGAACTTTGTTGAGTTATTAGGACTCTTGATCTACGGTTGCTCCCCAATTGAGAATGAATATCTCTGATTTGTAGCAAGGAATTGATTATGGAGAATCATGCCTTTGGGGCTTTCCTTGAGTTATTGGGAGTCGACCTAATTATAATCGGTGCTAAACTATGGGGTGATTTGATTAGTGATAATCCTAGCGATTGTGGGAAGTTGGTGCAGGTGGGTGAGGGGAAGAGTGTGTGGGTAAGGGGATTGGGAGGTTGGTGGGATTGGGCTACTAAGATTGGGTTGTACTGGCTGGTCTTTGGAATCTAATGGTATTTCCTCTTGGCACCTGAGGCATGAATCAGAGAATTCCTCCCATGAGTAACTGGTGAATGGCACCTAATCGATGATCATTACTTATTCATTCTTCCCTTCATGTCCTAATGGCGATGGCAACTCAATCTAAGGTTCAATCTGAGGCCTAAGAATATTACCAGATTTGTGTCCATTGTGAATAAATGCATTAATTAGAATGGCACCTTATAAGCAGACCATTATTGGTAATCTTTCCTTATGGGAAACAGGGCTTATTGGGCCCCCGAGGTTATCCTAATCGAAGAGTCTATTGGAGGTTTCTGGGGTTAGAGGCAAGTGTTCAATATCTATACATAAATGGGGGTGCACCCTTGCCAATCTAACTTTTGTATAATCCCACGTGATTCCTCTTTCCTATGATTCCTATCCATCGTGAACCTGGCTACCTATCTAATCCCACCTAATGGGGAACCTGCCTTATTGTAGCATCCCATTCTAGGGAATCCTATTTGAGCCTTCCTTTCTTCCCGGTTCCTTGCTTCCTTCCTTCCTTCCCTCCCACCTTATTAGCCCACCGTCCTGATTGTACTTTGATCTAACCTGACCCTGCGCACTTGTATAATCCTTATGGGAACCAAAGAATTGCACCCCAAGCTAAGTTTCCAATCTCTCCTTTCCCTCCATCCAATCTTATTGGATTCCTTTCCATTTTCTAGGGTGTTTCCTTTCCCACACTAAAATCTCTCTTGCTAGATTCCTACCCTTATTCTAAATGCAATTGATTGCTGGCTGGTGACCTCATCCCGATGAGGAGGGCCCCTTCCAAAGAAGGGGACCTCCAAGGAGAGCATATCAGAGGGCCAGTTGCTAAGAGAATAAATGAAGGGGGTTCCCTCATACCTGTCAAACATCCTGAAAGGGCCCTCGGGAGGTCCCTGTTCACTTCTGAAGAAGGGGACCTCGGAGGGCATGGCCTTTTACCTCGGAGGGCATGGGCGATTAAGATTCCTTCCCCTTTGAAGGGGAACCTGCCGAGGAACCTACTTATTATTTCTATTTGTTTAAGGTAGGGGCATTTAGTAAAGAGAGAATGTAGGGGGACTACTTGTTGCTCCCTCATCGAGCCCCTTCCAAAGGGCCCTCAGAGGGTATTGGTACGCGGTGAACTATTTATTTTTTCTGGGCTTATTCCTGACCTAATGACCTAATGGGCCACTGTATTCCTTCCGACTGTCTTCTTTCCCGCATGAATCCCTCACTTGAGGAACTTGACTTGATTGTACCCAATTAAATAGAATCCCTACATTTGGGCCTTCCCAGTGGATTCCTTGCTTCTAGGCCCTGCCTTCAGCAGATTCCTCCGATGATGATTTATGAGCTATTCCTTCCGAGGCTATTGCCTACCCATGGGATTCCTTTCAACTTTCCTTCATTGAGTGCCCTGGGTGAATGGATCAAAGATGCCACTAGATTTGTTCGCATTTTGAACCTCCCTAAGAAAAAAGAATTCCAGTTGTTTGGCAAGCCATTAATTACAATTCAACTTTCTAGGCACTTGACCTGATTGCTTATCCCGGTAAATGTAGTGGATTATAGTAGGTGATAAGGCCCCCCACCTGAGTCCATCACAATAAAGCCTTCTGTAGAATCCCAACTAGGGCCCCTTCCAATTTAATCTAGCCTTACGTGACTTTGTTTCCTAAAGCTAGCTGCTAGCGTACCCATGGGATTCCTTGGCTTATGGCCTCCCGGCTTGATTCCTTTCGACGTTAGAGAATCTTTCCTATAGAGTGGCACCTGACTGATCACCCTTATTGGATTATATTAAGGCCCACTAAATCCAAGCCAGGCTAACGTTCATCTCGGTTCTCCCTTTCCTAAACAACTGGATTATTACTTAGCATATTTTTCATTGTGAAGGTGTGGACTTTCTAATCCTACTATTTGGCCATTAGTACTAATTAGACCTGATGGGTGCATTAGTAATAATCCCACTTAATGACCCTGACCTGATTCCACCACAATCTTGTTATGTCATAACCCCCTCCCTATATAATTGTAGTTGATTCCTTCCTGGGCTATTGTTGGCCATTATCTATATAATTGCCTTCATTGCCTTCCATTAACTCGATGCCTTATTCCCATGTTATTCCCCAATCTATCACGATCCCAATAGAACTTCATGTGCACTCATATTCTAGGGTTGTGGGGGTTCTGGGGTGGGTCTCGACATCTCTGTACCTACTTAATATCACACTTCATAGATCTTCTACCTGAATGGAAAAATTCCAATGGACCAACCTCTTTGGACTAGGTTGGGGGAGGTGGGTTTGGGTCCCTGGATCTCGTTCCTCAAGCTAGGTTTCCAACTAAAAGGGGGTTGATCAATCTGAGTAAAAAGGGATGGGTGGGCTGCTCTGGTACTTGGCCACCTGCCCTAACAACTTCAAGTTGATCTGTGTCTTTCCTGAAGCTCTATCCTCGTGCCGTGACAAGCAAGGCACTGTATTTGAATGAATGGCACCCAATTGCAAGGCGGGCCTTTCCTTTATGGAGACCATATCCCCGTCTGCTGCAACACTATAAAGATTATGGCCAACTAGCCTTATACCTCTCCTAAAGTAGTAGTGCAACTCGTCTTGTTGGAATTCTCTTGATTATAGAGGGTTTCCACCAGCAAGCGAATATGTGGGGGCCTTGATTAGTGATAATCTGAAGTGATTCTGTCAGGAGATGTCATTCCTAGCCCTTGGGATTTAGAAGGATGTTCCATTGGTTATAGGATTGGTCTGATTGAAGCAGGGCTAGCGTTCCTTTTGTCTAGGGGTAATGTTCTTTATCTCGACTGCATCCTTGCTATTTTGGTCGTATTCCTTCCTGCAGTTGAAGGGTAGTTGGGATTGCTCCTGGCGGCTCTCCGTTCTTTTTGGGGAATGATTCTTAGGGAACCTAGCTAAAGGGCACCCTGGCTATTCAGGATTATGGGTGTGGGGTCCGTATCCTATTCTTGAGAGGGGTAATATTCTTGTGGACTAGAGACTGGAGAAGGGCCCCCGTGTGATGAGATGAGAGTTTGTGATGTAACATTGCATGGTCGTAGCACCCTATTGTGTGGTAGGGACATATGGTGGTTGTATGTGAAAGGGGCGTTGACATGTTTGTGTGGGTTAGAAGTGTGTGTGGAGTATGCGCTGCTACACTGTTGGTCGATAGCTGCCTCTGTGGTTTGGCATTGTAGTGGATTGTGTGGTGTCTATCCCCCAGTAGGTGATATGTACTTTTGCACTGTAGTATTGAATGTGAATGTTGATTATGGTAAATGTAATAAGGTAATGAGTTAGTGTTAGGTAGGTGGGTAGTGGGCGATGGTAGGTGGGTAAGTGTGAGTGGTTTGTGGGTGGTATAAGTAGGTAATTTGTGTAATTGTAGTTGGTGATAGGTGTGTGTTAAAGGTTGGGTGTGTTTGTTGGTTGATGGGTGTGTCTATGTGGTGGTGTCTATGTTGGGGTAGGTGGGTTGGGTGTAAGTGGACTTCTATTCTATATGTAACATGGGTCTCCTATCCTGTGGTATCTGGGGACTGATCTATATCTATTTATAGTAACATCGGTCTCCTATGGTATCTATCTTTTGGAGACAGTTATTTTTTCCCTGCACTCTTTTCTGGCACCCCAATAATAGTAGATGGGTGTCAGGTGTAATGGAGTAGTAGGTAGCCAGCATCGAGTAGTAATCCATGGTTGGGTGGGCTTGGAGGCCCAATATAGATAGCTAGGGCCGGGAGTAGGCCTAGTGGTCTTCCTAGGTATCTGAGTTGAAGGAGTAAGGGCTTCTTCTCGTAGGGCGGGCTATGGGTAACCGATGGGCAACCATAAGTCCCACAATTCCTACAGTTTATTTTTAAGGAAGACCCAGAACTCTCAATACAAGTGAACTAGCTAATGAAATAGTAGGGATGGGCCAATGTTTTGAACAAAGGTGACAGCCTTGAGAGAATCTCCTAGTATTCCATCCATCAGTTTGGTCGAGGAAAGGAAACATTGGGAGGACAATACATACAAAGGGGATGGCCGGGGGGCATAGTTAGGGTTGTTCATAAGCCGTTGATTAAGTCATTAATGGAGCACCTAGAGAAGCACCTAGTTTTAGCAGGAGTATACAGTGAGTGGGTGGAAGGTGTATTACATTGAGATCAGTAGGTAGCCCTTGTGTATGGGGTTTGGGTTCGAATCCCATTAGATCTTTAGGCATGAGGCAAACACAAATCTAGGAATAAGTGGAAACACCCACCCCCTGGGTAGTTTCATGCCGAGGATCCTACTCAGCTATCATTTCTTGGTAGGGGGTGTGACGGTGTATGGGGATTGGGGAAAGGGGGTAGTTGAGAATTAGCATCTATAGTGCTAAAAGAGGAAGTTGAGTGCTGAGGGCATATAGTCTCTAGGCCCTCAACAACCAATCCAAAAGTGTGCTAAAAGGTGATTCTCACCCCCCTGAACCCCCCAGTACTAGAGCATCTAGTCCTAAACTGGGGCGTGGGGCCCCATTAAAAGGCAAGAGTAAAAGCCCATTAACACCCAAGAGGAATAGCCGGTGTAGTCCCATCTACAGTGGGGATTCATCCCCACATTACGCTTGTGTATTTGTACTATCTGCCCTGTTGATGTATCATTGCATCCAGCATGATCTCGAAGAGCTCTCTACCCTAGAAGTCTAGTAAGCTAGAGTCCACTCCACCTATAGCCCAAACAAGCGCCCTATAGTTACATGGTGAACTAGCTCAAGCTACTTGAGTCCCAACTGTCTCTATTCTCTAGTCACTCACTTGAGTCATTACTCCTTGAATTGAACAACTAGAATCCTAAGGTAGTCACTCGAGCAATTAGCTTTAATGGGATAGTCACTCAAGCAACTACTCGATTGATGGAGGAGTAGACTGACTCAAGAAACTAGTGACTCGATCGATTGAACCGAAAGAATGAGAATCAATACCATCTCCACCTCCCCACTCACTAAAAGAGGACACTCCTAGATCACCAAACTCCTGGAGGCAGATCCCAGATCACTGAACTCCTATCGTTGGCCCCGTCATTGGAAGATCAAGAAACATGGATCCCATGGGAACTCAATCAGGAAACTTGGATCCTAGATCTAAGAACTCCTTTAATTGGCTAGATCCATTTGGTCGTCTCCTTCCCTTTAATTATATGTATGGATGGATGGATGGAGAGCACTCTAAACTGGAATTGGGGAGATAGAAAAAGTACTAGAATGGAAACACTAGATTTCTAGGTTTGAGATCGCTACATCCTCGACAGGTCATGCCATAAATCAGCTAAATAGGGCGGTTGTCCCCTATTTTCTAAGAATGGTGTATTCACCTCTATTCAAAACATTGGCCTATCCCTTTCTCTATCTGGATAAAGGGTCCCCTCATGTGTGAAGGGGTGTTGTGTTCCTTCCTACCTATCAACTAGGGGTCTGCCCAAAACTGGTGTAGTATTAATGTCATGAGTGGTAGGGGGTTCCACCCCTAGATCAATTTTGGTTATGACCCCAACCAGGGGGGACTATACCTAAGGAACTCACCTAGTCTCTTGGCCAATGCTACAGCTGAACCTTTCACTCACAAGCCCTAATTGTGGGAGGGATCATTAAGTGCCCTTGGTAGGTTTCTGGAAGGCATAAAAAAGTCAGCTTCAATCCACGTTCCATCTCCCCATGGATTTCCAACCATGGGCACAAAAGCAAAATGATCTACGAGTTTTGAAACATCACTTACTGAAAGGTCACATCATATTGGTGTATTCATTTGGAAGTTTGACTCTTGATCACGTGAACTACAGAGCATTGAAGCAACTTAATATGTTAGGTACAGGATGGCCACCCATAATGAAGGTGCCTTTAACTTATGGGGGGCTCCTTCTGTCGTCTCTGTGCTTCCCCTTAATGTCGTTGATCAGCCAAAATCTGCTTTGTTGGTTAATCAATCGTCTAGAGCATAATATTAGAGATCACTCTTGGAATAAAATATCTTGTCGGTCAGTGGGTTGGGATTGACTATCCAGCCTCCACTGCTTGACACAACTACCAAGTACTGCTACACTTGGTCATCCCACTAGCCCCACACCACGTTTGGCACACTATCGTAGTAGGGTAGATGGGCTACAATAAGGGTCGTTAACCTAATGTAGAAGCTGAACCCATGCAGACCCCAAAGCCCCTTTCCTCTATGGTGTGATGGATTTTAGATCAGCCATCGACATGTTGAGATGATAATGCCTCACTAGATTCTATATGTAACATGCCCCCACCCACTCTTTTTTTTTTAATTGCCCTTATATTCCCATCCACTATTTCCTTTGGATTTGCCCTTCAATTCCCTCTCGCCCACTCTTCTCTTATCACCCTTCTCTTTGGTGGGGGAGGAATGACAGCATGAAGGGCCAGCTCTACGTCTATCCTTTATTGAACTATTCCTCCCCCACACCGAGAGATCTCCACAATAACTCGACGTCACCCTGAGAAAATAAGCATAGATAGGTGGTCCTCTAATGTTGGGAGAACAATAATTCAATTCACTCCCAACAACAAAATTACTTCTATTCACTAAATTACTTTGATTCATTACTACCTACTCCCATTGCTTGTAGAACCAAACAAAAAGATGTCGTTCACCCACAAATTCTGGAAACAAAGATTTACTCTGTTCAATAATCCTAGATTCGGTCCACACCATTCGTGCATGGAGTCCGATATAATAGTCATAGCTACCTAGACAATATGGTGGGCTTACTTGAACCACTTTGAGCTTTACCCAATCAAAAGTTTGCCGTACATGAGCCACACATACATCTAATGTAACCAAGCATTGCCACGGGGAATCCGTATGAAGCAAGTGGATGATAAAAAAGTGGTCTTTATCTCTTGAGACCTTACTCCCCCTCTAGCATCCATCTCGATGTCCACTAGTCAGGGGCTTGCCCCCTCTTCTATAACGATTCTAGAAGTTTTGGGTTTATATAGAAATTGATTATTTATATAATTGAGAGTTTTGATAGAAAGAATCTATTTATCCTCTAATAGATAGGTAGGGTGGATAGGAGAGGGTTTAATGCCATAGGAATCATTATAGGCCTTGATTTCTTCAGTTGATGGGGGCATTGTCTTTAGATTCGGGTGGGTAGGACCTACCTATAGTTGATGGGTGGGGAGTTATATTCAGCCCCTCTCCATCTGTTATTTAGATAATGAAACACTATCTAATGTACAATCACCCTGGGTGGGAGGAAGATAAAGTGGTGGGAGGGCATAATTAGAGGCATGTTACATAGAGAATCATGTTAAGTGGCTTAGCTAGAATTCCCCCCACCACAACTATGACCTGGGGATCCCGCAATTTTAGTTGATGGATAAGTTGTAGATCAAGATGAAGTAGATCTATATCCAGTTGTTGACCCCACATATGTAAAAGTAGAGCCGGAGGCAGCAAAGCATGTATTCAAGGTGTAAACTACACCAGATAGATAGATAGTGGGCTCGGTAAAAGTAGTTTACTGAGCGTCACCTTGAAACAATTTCTCTTGCATCCAATTCACTATAGTAATCTAGGAGCCATTGATCTAGTTGACCGAGTGGACCTAGCAAATTGGGATCAAAATCCAACATCTAAGTAAGCACCAGCACCAGAAGCATCATAGCTAGTTCAAGCAGCACCTACAGTTGACCAAGTTGCACCCACCTAAGAAGAAGCAAGTTACCTTACAGCGCTATTTGTAGAAAGTCATGTTCAACCAATAATTTTTCTTTCTCAAACCACTACCCATACATGAGATAGAATATGTGGCATTATCAGCCATCGTTATCAGGCACTAGGCAAGCCCTCATCCAAACATAAGTGAGGGTGAGGTTTTGATAGTCGCCCTGTCGAGGTCTCCAATTATCCCTCCCTAATAAGTGGACCTCTTGACATGATGTGGTTCCTATACTGTGGGTTTGGGTAAGCATACCAGGCTGGTAGTATTCATTCGCTTGGAACAGCCATCTTAGACTTCTCATGCTTGAACATGAGAATATGTGCTCCCTATTGTAGTGACGTTTGGTGGCTTGCTTCTCTAATTCATTAATAATCATTCAAGACTGTATTACCAACTATCCTGACAATTGATGATCTCATAGCCTAGTATGCTTCTCCTATGGCTGGTCACTTATTTATGAACATGTGCGCGTCACTTAGCCGCTTATTGATTAATGACTTCAAAGATGTCAGTTGTCTCATATATATCTAGAATGGGCCAGTTTGATCCGTAAATGGACCACCTTGTTTCAAATAACCCATTACATTGGACCATGTCGTACCATATAGATGATACACCAGTCAATCAACTTGTTCCTGCTCTTTTGGCTAATGAGACTACAACTACTAATTGTGAATATGCTCAGGCAACAAGCTCTAAAGAAGGAACTAGAAAATGAGATATTAGGTGAGGTGGTGACTTTCCAACAGCTCCAATTTCAACAAGTGCTACTGAAACCTTGCTTGTAAACCGCTACAAGTCTTGGGCAAACATCAACATCATTATTACCTAAAGATCTCTAACAATGGCAATAAGTAGGGGGTCTCAATCTCAATCAAATGTGGGTGGGACTATAGAGAATCAAAAGTGTTTGTTTCCCATGCTATCGGGTGCTATGGGTGGTGGTGCCCCTATTTTCACTCAGTCAACTAAAACTCCTTACTTTAGCTATCAAACTGGCATTACAACCTGACCAACAAGCATGCAGGGTTCAACTCTCAGAAGTGACGTTTCAAAGTTTGTGTTCCTACAACGTGTGTTCACCAAAACCTGGGTGGGAGGGAGCAACCTCACTGCCCAAGGATAAACCCCATCGGGTGGGGGGGATTTAGTTGCCTTAGGGTAGGGAGGGGAGCTACTATATTTGCCTTGGGTGGGAGGAGATAGGTTGTCCGGGTGGGGGGGAATTAGAGCATGAAGGGGTGGCAGCTTAAATAGTTCTAGTTTCATTCCAGCTATTGATTGCATGACCATCTGTGTCTATTAGGTATGCCCCCCACAATTGATCCGTGCAGGGTAGAGATGCTTATAGTAGGTCCCATAACTTTCCTTTATGGCTAGTGGTAGGAATTCTAGTCCTATGGCAGTTTGTGCTATTCATGCATTTAGTTTGTGTAGTTCAGGCTGATCCTATGTCAGTTTGGGTATTTTGTGATGTTCAAGATGCTGCTTGGGTGAGAAAGTGTGGTTCAGGCTATTTGCGATGTTGTTAGAGCTTAACGGGCTTGACCTGCTTATGCTGCGAGGGTGTGACATTCAGATTTTGCAAATTGAGAATACACAGGATTCTTTTCTCCATTCGATTAATGATGTCATGTGCCCTTGAGAACACCTTCTTAGAGGCATCATAATCAAAAATCACATATACAATGCGGGATTAAGATAGAGACCCCATGCTGAAACCTTTCGATTCACTAGTAGTAGGAGATTGAGATCCAAATCTAGATTCTGTTGACAAAGCAATGGTGGCAGAAATGGTAAAAGCAACATAAAGGTATATAAAACAAAGTAATGCCATGCTCTCCAAGTCAAGGACTAGGACAAAGGTAGGGGTTTAAGAAATCACATATGAACTAGCCATACAAGGAGCTACTCCCAACAACCAAACTATCACCTTCGCATGGGCATACCAGAATGAATGTTGTGACTTCTTTTTAGCAAGCTCCTACCTACCGAAAATCAAAAGTAAACCTGCCTAGCTTCTATTGAGCTTTGGACCTTCACGTGATTCCATATCTAGTTCCAAGTACATATGAACCTATGATTGGTGCTCCTACCCTTGTCTTTACCTCGGCCTATGGCTCTATTGCTACGTTATGTTGAACAGAATGCACAAGGGGAGAAATGTCGATCAGATGCCTTTCCTGCTTTTGCTCTGGGCTTAGATGTTTCTTGGTAAAATGAATCAATGGGTGAAGGAAAGAAACTTCAATTGGTTATAGTGCTTGCTTTGTTTCTATAGCCGTCTCTATCTCTACTACTAGGTATCGATTTCAATCTCCAACCAGATCTGTGATTTCTTGAACCAGATCAACTGAAGCTTGGACTGGATATAAAACAAGCTCTCTCATAAGCTACCAAACAATCGGCCCCTACTATTTTATGGCACACCAACCTAGGAATTTGAGTTCCACCCCAATTAATCAACCTACCACGTCACTTCAACTAATCTACTAACTATTACAATAATTAGAACCTCCCGAACTAGAATTCCCTCCCACCCACCCTGGTAAAATTACCGTGGGCCGGGAGGTAGATTATATTGCCTCCCACCCACCTGGCACTATGGAGGAGGGGCCCGCCCACCCCATGTTACATATGTAATCAGGGTGGGGGAGAGGGCATGTCTCTACATAACGACTATAGCTAGAGATAACAACTATGGCTATACATAGTCCAGTCTTGAGCCTAACTCCTCACTATAGAAAGTTCGGTGGGCGGCCCAATATAGTTTATAATGGGCTATCATTATTCACGAAGGTAGTATATATATATACATATACATATATATATATATGTATATGTATGTATATATATATATTATATATACATATACATACATATATATATGTATGTATATATACACATATATATATATACATATATATATATGTATATATGTATGTATGTATGTATGTATGTATGTATCTATGTATGTATATATCTATATATATAAATATATATATCTACATATATATACACATATGTACATACATATATACATACATAGATACATACATATATACATACATACATACATATATACATACATACATATATACATACATACATAAATATATATATATATATGCCCCGCCCCTATATAGATAGGAGATAGGCCTGGTCAAGACCATGTAGATATATAGGGAACGTCGAGGTCGCTCGACCCCCGAGATGGGGCCATATAGATTCTATATAGATAGGGAAGGTCATTTAGTAGACCTCAACCTGGTTGGGGACTGCCGGGGTGTAGTTGACAAGGTTGGTTAGATGTACTATGATTGATCACCATAGAATATATAGGGGCCCCACCCCATATATATTTCTAGATTGGGGCCATATAAACTTTAGCCCCCTAACCAATGCCAATGACTAATCTAACCTCCTAGGGGGGCCACAGCCGAAGTTAGGGGTGTTTAGTTTGGTTCTAATCTACTAAAGCAACTATAGCCTCCCACCCACCCCGGCCTCATCACTTTCTAGTGGGGAGGGGGTTGGGGGAATATTTTCAGCCACCCACCCAGGTGGGAGGCATATTATCGGCCACCCACCAGGGTGGGGATTCCCTATTGTTGGGGCCCGTTGACTAGATAGGTATATAGGGCTCCTATATATCCATCTAGGAGTGCCCTGGGAAACTAAATACTATGCTCACCCCTCAATCTCCCAATCAATCAATTCATATGCCCTAGATTACTATTCTAGTTCTAGACTCAACTGGAGCCCTATCTATCCATGGTATGGGGACGAGGAGTCCTATCCATATAGCTGCCTCACTCTCGACTCTCAACTAGATATAGCTCAGCTGCCCCCTATCTGGATATATACTGCACGCCACCCCATCTATAGAGATCTGGGTGGGTGCCTATGTATAGAGATAGGGGGTCCCCCCATAGGGAGATACCATATAGAGATAGGGCCCCTCTCACTATCTGGGGGTCATTGGCCTATAGATATAGGGGCGGGGGAGGAAGCTATATAGAGTAGGCCTATAATAGGGCCCCCATGTATAGCTGAACCTGCAGGCCCATATCCATATAATATCTAGAGAGGGGGGAGGGGGCACCATATATAGATAGGGGGACCATAGTTTAGATAGAGATAGAGGGGGTCGAATCGAGCCATATATGGATAGGGCCATCCATCATACATCAAAATTCTATACATGACCATATATCTCTATAGGCTGCCCTATATATCTATCTAGCGACTACCCTATATAGCTATCTGGACGTCTGGATAGATGTGTACCAATAGGAAAGGGAGAGGGTCCTTCAGATCCCCATATATAGAACCTGTGGGCCCTAACCCTAGAGTAGATCGTCGACCGAGAGCCTAAAGGAGGTACATTGGGCCTAAAGGGGCATGGTCGGTCGAGTGCCCCAGCCCATAGAAAGAGAAACTCACTATCACTTAGACCTTATCATATCTATATATAGGTGGCAGAGGGGCTATTTTTATTCACTCTGTCGTGGGAGTAAGGCGCTTGGCCTCCTGGGCATCCCCTAGCCCCTAGAAATTGAAAGGCCTATATATCTATTTGGGGGCTGTCGCTCGAGAGGCTAGGCTAATATATAGAACCCGCAGGGCCCACCCCCATATATATAGATAGGCGCCCAGATAGATATATAAGCTTGGTCACTTGAGTGCCAGGGTGGGTGGGAGGAGATATGGTTGGTGGAGTCTCCCCTCCTATAGGTGGGCATAGAAGTCATGGGTGGTAGTGGCTAATTTTTAGAGCATTGGTATCTATCTATATAGGGTGGGCAGTCCTTGAACCCATGTAGATATATAGGCATAAGCCTAGTTGTCAGGCAGTCATGAGTTTCAGAACTAGAGGCATATCATGCATGTATCCATCCATTATAGATGTGATAGCTCCCTATACATCCCCATTCCCATCTAAATAGAGGGGAAGCAACGCCCTATCCATAGATGGGGAATATACCCCCTCCCCTCTTCTCCTCTAGTTTAAGCTAGGCTAGGCTACTAAAGTTGGATAGGGCCATACTCTTATAATGTCAAAAAATGTCCCCTTGGGGGCTTTTCCCTCAAAAGGTTTAGCTCTCAGGTCTTTAGTGTGCATTTAGGACATCTTGCATCATAATTCAACATCCTGATGGAATGAACCCTAGATTTCATGTCAAATGGGCCTAGGGGGACTACTTGAACCTAACCTTGCCCAAAATAGGGGGAGGACTTGGGTGCCCGTGCCCTAGTCCTGCCCTATTTTGGGTCAGGCCCAAATTTCTAGTGTCAGTTTATGACTGTTATTTGGTCCCTAGGCCGACACGGTAAGTTTGAATTATGAAATTCTTGGTAGGAATGTTTGTAGTTGCATATAAAAGAATGTTTAGGCATTCATTTGTAAACTAGATGACTACTATATGATTACAAGGTATCAATTTGCATGAGCATTGGTGATTCAAGGCATTCATTGTGTGAAAGAGTAGACTTGTGTTGTTTTATGTGTTTATATTTGTAGATTTGAGCAATCATCTGCTCATGGCATGAAGAGCTTCTTCCTCTCATGAGATCTTCACTACAAGGTGACATCTATTGTGATTATTAAGAATTTATCATTTGATTTTTGCCTCTGCCTCCCAAGAGTATGCACTCTCTATCTGACAATAGTGTTCAGAAGAATTGAATGTCTCTCCAGGGCTTGACTGAGGCAAGCCTCTAAACACCACAACCCCCTTCAAAAGTTTTCATGATTGCAGGTTACAGGTTGGAGTTGCAAACAAAGTGAAGTTGCAGGAGGGTACAACAGAGTGTCAGAATTGCAAATTGGAGTAGAAAAGAGCACCTTGGACTAGGATGCCCTCTCTTTAGTCCTCAAAGTTTCGTAATGGAAAAATCTTTGGTACAGTAGATACAGGTTGTAAATCCTGACAAAAATCTAGGCATTAGACTTGGGTGCCCACTCCTTAGTCCCTGACTTTTCTACCTCTGGACCCTAAAAATAAGTGTATAGTTATTTGTCATTTTACATCTTTCTATAGCAACATTTTCTGTAATTCATCTATTTACTATCATATTTGCATTATTAGGCTTTTAAGGTATAATTGAGCATAAGAGAAGATAATTGACAATCAAATCGTAAAAATCCAAGCTTCCCTACATCTCAATAGTGACCTAGGGTATGGTAGTACATTTCAACTCAACTCTAGGTCCTTGAAGGTAATTGGTGACAGGAGGATACACACAAACTATCAAAAACCAAACATCCAAATTTTACCACATTACAACTCTTTATGTAACATTAGTGGACCACACTATAACAGTTGATCTTGACCCATACCAACATTCCATGGCTGAACTGACATCTATGGAGTTGTATATAGTCTAGAAAACTTTATAGAGTAGAGTTAAACAATCATGAGCGACAACAAAACACTCCATCAAGGCCTATCTAGAGTATCATACCCCCACCAACTCCACTGCAGCATAGACCCTTTAGCCACTCTCCGGTAGCACTACCTAGACTCTATCTATAGTCTAAACAGGGGTAGGGGCATGGGGAGAAGGATGAGGGGAGATGACTCCAGCTTGGGAAATGAGGTGAAGCGATGTGGTCCTGTACTCCACGGTGGATAAGCAAGAAGAGGCTGCCCTCTTCCCCTCTACTAGTGAATGAGTGATTGGTAGGTTGGTCTGAGAAGGAAAAGCCTCAGTGGGGGTCCATCCTCAAGTAGTGCTCGATCATTCTTTTCTCATCTCCAAGTGGTTGGTGCTAATGAAAACAACAAAATCGATCAACCCTGGGGTTGGGGAGGGGCCTCCCTCCCACCCGAGTGGGGGGGGAATGGTTGCTCCATCAGGGCCCGTGAGCAAAAAGATGAAGTCCTTGATGTCCAGTACCATGGTTTTTATTATATAGGGGCTGGGTGGCCATCTATAGTTTCTAGTTGTCCTGGACCCCATAGTAGTGGAACTACTAGACCACGACAATGGGATGGGCACAAGACTAGAGCCGATACAATCATTCGATGAGTAAGTTGAAATACCAAAGTCGGTACTGAAGTGGTTGGTGTGCCTTACCCCATTGTTCCTGTATACTTGAAATGCCTAAGTCATTAATGAAATGATCTAGAATAAGATCTCGAGTGATGGGTACTTGGTTAGATACGATATCCCAATGCCTAAGCTCATGATACTATAGAGCCACCCCACAACTATAACTAGAACTTCTATCTTTCTACTGTCTTCGTTACCACCCACTAGTGGGCCCCCCATAGATTTGGTAGACCCAGGCATCACAAGTAGGCCAACCTAGATGAACCCACTTAGGGCCCATATGGATCCACACCTGCATATGAATCACCCAACCTAACAGACTGAAGGTAGACCTGGACGAACCCACTTGATGGAGAGTGTCTTCAATGAATCCCGTCCTGAGGAACATTAGCCCCCCACCCAGCCCCACACATGGTAAACCCTAACTCCCCCAATTATAGTTGTGGTGAGTTCTATATCTATATATGGTTGTTCCATTCTAGGTCATTACTTAGTGGAGTTCTCTCCGTTCTATCATAATGCTCCTTACAGAGAAAGGAGAGATGTTAACCGTAGTGACAAGCTGTTCGACCTTGTAGGCAAAGCCTAGTATCTCTTATCAATTCTATATATGTGCAGAATGAGGAGACAAAGATTCACCCAATCTCTAGTCTGCCAAATATAGATATGGCACTTTGCTTATAGCTTATTGTCTATAATCCTAGCTTACCATAGTTTATAGAATCTGCCCTTCATCCTCCTACCATATATATCATATATAGTGGCGGTATAGCTACGTAAGCCCAACCTAGCTTGGTATACGTAGTTTGTAGTTTGTAGTTCTTATGTAACTGGGAATCACCCCACCTTTCACTCACCCACCCAACGATGGTATGAAGGGCATCTCGAGTGGGAGCCCCCTTTTTGGGAGGTTAAGTTCGAGGATTTGTCATGTGTGGGGTTGGGTGGGGGTATAGGCGTCTGTGGGGTTGGGTGGGGGGTGAAAGGGCCTCCCACCTAGAACTAGTTGTTTCCCACCCACCTGCATAGGTTGGGGTAGGAGGGAGAGAAAGGGTGGGTGGTTAGGGCTATTCTGGGTTGGGTGGGAGTAAAGTCTGCCGAGATCGATTCTTAACTACCCACCCACCCTGGTGATATAATAGAATTTTGAATCAATTTATATAAGTATAAAGGAGTGGGGGGTCAGGTATCTATCAATAAAATGAGAATAGGGGAGAAGTTAGTTGGTAGTGTAAGGAGTTAGGGTGGTGGGAACCCTACCAGTGGCATCCGAAGGTGGAAGAAGAAAATTGATGGATGGATGCCAATGGTGGAAGGAAGAATAGGATCGATGGATGGATGGATGGATGAACCCCCACTACCACACTCAACTACGGGGTTGGTGGGAGGAGGAGAGGCTCTATTTGGATGGATGTTCTAAAAAAGGGAATGGTGATCCTTGGATTACTACGTAACATGCCCCCACCTGCAACCCTACCATTTTCTCTAGACGGTTAACCAGCCCCACCCCAACCATTTCTTATTGTTGGGTTACCCCCACCCCCAAGCCCAACAACATTTATTTGAACTGGTTGATAACAAGAAACTTAGATTTCTTGGGGGCCCTAGCCGAACAATGAGACAACATTCTTTCAGGCTGGGCCAAACCCACCCTCATCTCTACCAGAAGGTGCCTCTGAGGAGAACTATTGCAGGGTAGGTGGGTGGATATAGTTGCCCCCTGGGAGGTATATAATTGAAGTGGAGGGCACCAGGAGGCTCTCCAATCTATTTTGGGGTGTAACCCCAGTAATGACACAGTCCCTCTATTGCCATATCATTCTTATATCTACAAGAGCTCCCCCACTGATACATCATTGTATTCGGTTTGAGCTCAAGAAGATATCTCCCTCCAGAAGATCCAGTGAGCTTAGCAAGTTCAAGAGCATTAATCGAAGTCCACCTTCTCTAGCAATTTAGCTATAGATGTGGAAACTGAAAGAGTTGTATCTAGAGTTGAACTACTTCCTACTTGAGCTATTTCTATTGCCCCTCACCCACCTCAACTATAATAGCTTCCCCCCACTCAGAGATAGGTTTCCCAAGAGGGGGGAAGTTACTCTATTTTAGTCACTCAAGTCATCACTTACTCAATGAGTAGACTCAAACAACTAGAATACTAGGAAAGTCATCACTCGAGTAACTAATCTAGCAGTATACTTACTTGAGCAAATCTAGGAGGAGAGCCACCATCTCACCCACCCACCCACTATAGTCAGCTTCCAGATGGTAGCTACTATAATTGGATTGGCAACTCCATAATGGAGGAAAGGTGAAAAACTGAAATGGCAACTCTATCTTCCAAGCCTAACCCACCACCCTACCTCTGTACCCCTGGAAGACCGGGGAACATAAATTATTTGAAATGGTTATTGAATCAATCTCAGTTGAAGAGAGACAATAACTAAATAGATAGGTTGGTAGGTTAGTAACTTGTTGAAGTAAGATTTGCAGCATCCTCAATGCATCATACCACAAAACAACAACTTTAAGCGTCCAGCCCCAGCTGCTAATATGGTTCTAATCTACTGAAGCGAGTGGGGGGAATTCTAGTACCTTGGGTGCCCTAATCACTATTTGTTAGTCATTGGGCCAAGTTTGGGGTGGGAATGTTATGTATAGATTGGTAGGTTGCCACCTCGGCCTCCCTCCTGCCCTTCTATCTCAATATTCCCTCACATAGAGATAGAGGGCTTTATACCCCCTATTATATAGATATTGTGGGTGGACCCGTTCAAAGTCCCTCCCACCCTACACTAGAGTTTCCCACCAGAACTATAGTAGTGGGTGGGAGCGAATCATAGTGCCAAACTATAGTTTCCCACCTGGAACTATAGTTTCCCACCCACCCTGAATTCTAGTTGGCAATAGTTCCGTAACTAGAGGCCCCACTATAGAAGGTAGGGACTTCTACGTTAGATCGAATCCCCAATGGGAAGAACAAACTAACTTAGCACATTGTCAGGGATAGAAGCAATCCCCATGAATTAAGAATCAAAGAATGACAGAACTAGTAAAATGGCACCATGTCAAGATCAGAGATGAGTGATCATCTCTCTGGGTTTCATTTTCCATCTATAGTTGCGAGAATTGACTTTGAGGGGCTCTCTATCCAGAATTTGTCGATCAAAGAACTATATCACCCACCCAGCCTCACTGATGAGAGGCGAGCAATAGGGCCCTTCCTTTCCTTCAAAAAGTATTTGATAGGTAGCTTGACCCTTGCCCAAAGAAACTATAGGCACTACTATTGGTTCAAACTGCATTCAAAGGTAGGTAGGGCTCCTATCCAACCTCGACCCATAAATGGAATTAGTCCCATCCATCAGACTAAGGTAAGGGGGAATCCATCGTCATTCTCTTTCTTAGTTGCTGGTGAATCGAGCTCCTCATGCAGATGTGTACACTTATTGATTGTTAATCATTATTTATTCTACTTGGGTTGAGAAAGATCAATGGCTTTAAGTCAATCTTTAGTCCACAAACACAACTCTCCTTGTCTAATCCAGTCAAATAGTCAGTCGATTTGATGATCCTAGCTAACCAATGGACCCAAGATGAAGCAGGTGGAATCAAACTCATTCCCTTCTTCTCTCCGACCCAAGGCGTATCAGAGCTCTTCTCATCCAACCCAAGTGATCTATCTATCTATCCCAAGTGCATCTACTTATATTGATTGTCCATCTGTTGCTTCTCTCACTCAGTTGACTGCGAGAAGGGCTTGACCAACTGCATGTGAGAAAAGGAGTTGGGTCCACCTATCTATTGGTTGAGCTGAGGAAGGAATGGGGAAATAATCATTCACAACTGCTTCAATTTCCCGCAATTCACCCAAATCAACATTAATTCCCTCACTCTTGACAATTAATCTACCTCCACTATAGTTACCTCTCACAATAATATACCTCCCGGGGGGGCTGTAACCTTAATATCATTCAGGTTATGACCTTAAACCTATAGTTTCCCACCCACCCAACCCAAGCTAATTAATTAATTAACCACCCCCGGTTGCTAGTATAGTTTTTGCGAGGTAGCTATCTCTAGAATATTTCTCTATCTTTGCCAAATTATATACGCCTGTGGGGCAATCTATAGCCTCCCACCCACCCAGGGGGGCATAGTCAGGTGGGTGGGAATAAGAGGGTGATGAATCTTGGGGGGTTCATGTGTGGGGATGGGTGGGGGGCTCTTACTTTCCTCCCACCCATCCTAGAATAGCTCTATATCCAGGCGGGAATAAGTAGTAGTGGGTGGGTGGGCGAACTAGAACTCCCACCCTCCTCGCCTAATTCTATGGTAGGTGAGGTAGATTATTTGTTCCATAGGGCCAATCATTCATGTTACGTATAGACTCTAGCCAGTTGTCCAATAGGGCAGATCAAGGAGCTCAACCGGCAACTTTCTATAGTTGGTGGGCCTGACTATAGCTATAGAATGTCCACAACTATAGATAGTTCTTGATGAAAGAAAGGCTGCTATAGAAGGTTGGGACCCTTGGGGTGAGATCTGGTATGATCCTCTCGAGTCCCCCCTCCCCCTCGGCATTTGATATTTAGTCAATGGAGACGATCTTTGACATTTCAGATCTCTCCCACCCATCCGCATAGAGTTCAATAGGGAACTACTCTAGTTGATCCTCTTCATTCCTAGAACGATGCTTCGCTTTCTCCGGATCTGAGCATCCTTCCGATAGAAATATCTAATCCAGTTGTGAAGCATCAATTAGTCGTCTATCTATCTGAGCCAACATCTACCCGGATAGGGGATATCTCTTTACTAGATAG
Source organism: Cunninghamia lanceolata (assembly GCA_027924645.1). Classification (NCBI taxonomy): domain Eukaryota; kingdom Viridiplantae; phylum Streptophyta; class Pinopsida; order Cupressales; family Cupressaceae; genus Cunninghamia; species Cunninghamia lanceolata. The sequence goes on along the minus strand of BSBN01000463.1, from coordinate 2,375,750 downwards.
GATCTATTGACCAGATAGGATCAGATCGTTATTGAAAGTAAGGGCTCAGATAGGGGCTACCCATTGGGGCATCTATCTCCATCTCAGGCTGGTAGGGCCGAATAGGGACTGGTTGAGAACTATTGTTTAGAACCAGTCATTCAAGCTGAGAATTCTAGTTGCCCCCCAACATCAACAATAGGGACCCCCACCTGAGTGGGTGGAAAGTGACAGGTCCGCCCAACTATTGCCTCCCACCCACCCCTAATTATTGTGGGGGGTTATATTGCCCCACCTCTATATAATTCTATCTATAGTTGCCCCCTTTGTTTCAATAGGGATGAAGGAAGGGGTTTCGATAGGGCTAAAGGCACCGAGGTTGCCTACCTAGGTGGAAACTACAACTAATATAGAAAGCAGGGTTTTGGAGAGAGAGAGAAAGGAAGGACCACAGAGAAAGAACTATGGGCCCTAGGGCTGGAATAAGGTAGGGGATCATCGATCTATCTGAGTAGTTCTTAAAAGTAGGGCCCCACACTTAGAATAGTATGGGGCCCCCCACCTAGAAGAGAAAGTGATTTACAACAAACTACCTCTACATCCAGTCACATTACCATTACATACATAATAGTTGATAGTTGACTTGACATAATATGGCTGGGTGGGGTGGCCCCCAAGAAGATATCATTTAGCAGTAGTAAGAAGCCTAATTGAGAAATGGGAAGAATCCCAATTGAATTGATGGGTTAGTTTGCTGCTATCGCTCACTGTTGTTCCTGTATCACTTAGTGTTGCATGGATGATGGACATTCGTTATTTGCTAGTTAATGCACCCTCGTGCACTATAGAACATTATAGAACGCTCCTTACCTCAAGACCATTCCTTCCTATCTTGGCCATTCATCAGTAAGCTTGCCTCTGGGCCTACTGCCCTCTCCAACTAGTAGCCGTGAGTAGGGCTAGGCTAACCAGTAGCTGTGAGCCATATATATAGGGGTGCCCCAATCCTAGAGATTCCACCACTTCACTCAGGCATCTCCTTCGGCCCCTCAACCTGTCGTGTCTGCTTGCAGGAACAACATTCTGATATAGTAAGCATTGATCGAAGTGCATAAATGCCCATACGACATAATCAAGTGCCCCCCCACCCCATAGTAGATTAGATTAGATTGAGTGAGTCTGGATAGGGGCCGAGCACTTACTGCACTCCTGAGGATATAGAGAGATCTAGATCTATATATCTTCTAGCTTGTACTCACGAGCCAGTGGGGAGAAGGCCCGACTAGCGTGGCTCAACGATGAAACTGATGACCCCATGCTGGCTACCTACTATTATATTATATTAGATAGGTCTCCATTAGTGCCTCTTTCCTCAAATCTTGTAGTAGACACCCCCCTCTAATTAAATTATGGGTGGGAGGAGGAGTTGATAAAAAATTCTTGTAAACGCTGGTCAGTATGGTAAGAACCAATCTATAGGGACGAGGCTATCACCCATGGATTGAATCATGTATGGGAGAAACCAGTCCACATTATTCAGCCAGATCTTCCAACCATCAAAGGAGAGAGAAACAAATAGAAAACTATTATAGGCTCCCATTTGAACCAAACCGAGAGGGCCCTTGATTTCTGCAACCAAAAGAAGGTAGGGTAGGCATAAATCGAGTGGTTCATTTTTTGAGAAGGGGTTGGGGATAGGCCCCTCAGGGAGGGTGGGTGGATATAGTTGAGAAATTTCTCATCTCTTATTCCTTATAATCTATTGGAGCTTTACCCAATGTTGAAAATTTCTATGCATATCGAGGGACTCACGTCGACTCTACTAGTTATAGTTGGCTAGGGCTTCAGGGCTAGGGCTCGACCCTCTATATGCTATGCTTAGTAGGATGAGGGTATATAGACCTGACTGAAGGTTGAGTACACAACTCATTCTCTTCTCCTCGAGCTTCAACCCATTCTCCTCAAGCTTCAACCCATTCCTCTCAAGCCCCCATCTATAGATAGGCCTTTTGTCGGGAGGTGATAGATAGGGGTGTGAGAGGACTCAAACTACGGAACAATTATATATAACTCACCCCTATAGGTACATATCCATCGCCCACCTAGATCTAATCTAATGGGGTTGGGGGCCCAACTAGATAACCAACCGATGTACTACATATATATCAGAACACAGAGTGCCCTGTCTATTCTATCTCAACCCTATCTCCCCTACCTCCCCCGAATAATATGAAATAAGGGAACCCACCCACATAGAGAAAATGGGCATCAGGGCCCTCAATTCCTCAATCAATCAATTAAGTTCAGGCCTCTCCCTCCAGATATAGATATAGATATAGGGGAGGGGAGTGATAGTTGGTGGGCTTTTCTTCTAGAGTAATATAAAATAGTAGCTGGGTCTGCTGTCCATATAGATATCTAAGGAGAACCCTTTGGTAAAACTGGTATATGATGTCCATCAGGGGTGGCTCTCTATTGAATGACTAATTCTAATTCTTGAATATATTGGGTGGGGCCCTACTATCTCTAGGCTAGTTGGCTACTGAGCATAAATGCAACGTCGTCGGGAGGTGGGGGTGCCAACTGGAACTAAGTTGCCCTCCTATTATTCCATTCCGATCAAAGTGCAACTATATTAGTTGAGCCCAACAACTCAACATAATCGGCCACAATTAATCAAGGGTGGGTGGGAGAACATTAACCCCCCACCCATCCCCACACACGTTGGGGGGCCCATAGAGGAAGGGTGGAATAGGAAGAAATAGTATATAATATTAGATGTCATTCACTGAGGAATAGGTCATTTAGTTGAGATGGACTAGCACACATTAGGGATCCACCCCCTCCATCTAGGGAAAGCCCCAACTAGAGGGAAGGAACTACCTGAACTAATATGATGCAACCGCAACAACCCCTATATATCTTTAGGGTGGGTCATAATCTATATATGGGGGTTAGGGTTGGGTCGAGTGCTCAAACTATTCTATACATCTATGCCCCACCATATAGAGAGAGGGATATGCCCTCGCGCCAACCATCTATAGTTCTTTCTCTAGGGAGCTCGACTGAGGGGGCCCCCTCGCACTAACAGTTATAGAAGTTATAGCTTTGCTTGGGAGGCTGAGGGCAATGAAGCTATGGCCCTTGTCCCTAGATTTATCATCCCCCTATCTATATCTGGGGCCTCCCTTGTTTGTCACTTGACCATATATATAGAATATTCACTGATCAAGCAGTGATGGCTAATGGCCTATGTATGCTATGCTCAAGAGACCGAGGGCGCTATTATATCTAGTTGGCAAAGATATAATTGATCACATCAGATCCACTTCCACCACAAAGATCGATCACCCCAGGCGGTGATCACCTATAGATATAGACAATATGGAATAGAACATGGAGAGGCACCAATAGATGGGATGAATGCCAATCACTATATGGTACGCTGCTAAATGGATGGGATGACTCAAATCCCTTGACATGAAGCAATCATAAAGGAAGTTGGTCACCGACTGAGCAACTATCAACTATATATATAGTATAGCTAGTTGCTCTAAAAACTGATCTCTCCTAGCCGAGCGCAACCGTCAATTCACAATTCACAATTCAATACTAAGGTGGTTGGTACTACACTAGGCATGCCACTAGGCCCATAGCCATATATATAGAGTGGAGTCCATGTCTAGCGATACCTTGTTAAATCCCTAATCCATTATCCAATTAATTAAATAAATTTTATTTATTTAATTAAAATCCCACTCTCATTCACTTAGCCAATTAATTAAATAAATTGTATTTATTTAATTAATTCCACATCATGTCTTATCTCATTGTATGCATTTATCATATTAATTAAATAAATTTTATTTATTTAATTAATTTCCAACTCATATCCCACTAATTCAAATACTTTATTTGAATTAAGCCTTTATCATTTATCACATTTCAACACTTGTCCATTTCCCATTTATCATGTGTTGTAAGACAACTTTCATTTAAAATCCTTCACATGTATAACTAATTGGACCTAAATTTAGTAACTTTCAATCTTAGCCATTCACATAGCCTTTGAATCTCCACCGTTGACTGATCTTGGTTGAGTCTTATATAAACAGCCTCTCATTCCATATGAGAGACCCCCCCGAGAAATCCAGAAATCTAGCAATCCAGCAATCATATAGCAACTCCATTATCATCTTGAGCATTCGAGCATTTGAGCTTTTATCATCCATCAATGGCAGCTTTCAGCTTTGTGATTGTTCATTATTGAAGAAGCAGTCCACATTTCTCTCTCCAACAAGGAATCGCACGGTCTAGGTGATGTTATGCTTGCATTGCATTATTCTTTTGGCTTCATTTAGATTAGATTCCTTGATGATGGTAGGGTTAGGGTTTCATGACTATGTCTGATCTTCCACACCTGACTTTCACCTATCACATTTTGGCACGCCCGGTGGGACTCACGTCCCTGATTAACTTCGTTTTTTGGAGTTGTTTCCTTGAAGATCAGATTTTGCAGGTGCTCGCAGAAAATTCCAGTCGCTTTCAAAGGAAAATCCACCGCTTCGGGATTTCTGCGTCGCTTCTGAGCTGGATCAGGCCGCATATTCCTCTCTGGATCGCCTTTGACCTAACAGTCGTCGCCTCAGGTAAACGCATCGCTTTTATCATTAAACTGATCGCCTAAGACTGTATTTGCCGCTTTTGATCTAACAGCCGCCGCTTTTGCGCATAATCAGATCGCTTTTAATCTAACAGGGGTCGCCTTTGCACAAATCTGCATCGCTTTTGACCTAACAGTGCACGGTTTTATCCTGATATGATACGCTTATGAGCTAATAATATTCGCCTGTGCAGGTTAGGGTTTTGATTTTTGTTGTGCAGAGACAGGTCGCTTTCGACTTCCAACAGGTCGCTTCCGGTACATTGCGATCGCATATGAGACGACAGACGCCGCTTTTGCATATATTTGTGTCGCTTATGGACTAATATTATTCGCCTGTTTGGCTAGGGTTTTTGTTTATCGGCTGTGTTTTGCAGAAACAGGTCGCATCCAGCCCTCAACCGATCGCTTATGGAAAATATGCATCGCTTATGAGCTAACAGGCGTCGCATCCTGTGTTTTTGCGCATCGCATATGATCTGCAGTCTCTCGCCTTTGACATAACAGAAGTCGCTTTTGATCAACAGTGTGTCGCATCTGGTAAAGCTCTGTTGTTTTCAAGCCTGTTTCAGTTCCAGTTTGATTTTTGGCTATTAACTGGGTATTTGCGCAGCATCTTATTGATCTGTCCAAGAAAGGAGGTTATCAAACTACTGACATATCTGTTGCAGGTTCGATCGGTCCAAGATTTGTGGTTTTTTTCACTAAATTAGGCATATTTGGGCTTGGTGCTTAAAATGAATTACTGTTTGCTCCGTGCTTGATTTATCTTTTTGATTGCTTGCATGTGCCTGATTGTAACCCAAATTTAATGACAAAAGTATCCTCTCCCCTTGCCTATCAAATGGATCTTGGGTGCATGAAAACTTGTCATTATCTTTAGAGGGCCTGCCTTCCCGGTGTGAGAAGGGATACGACCCAAGCGGTAACGGGCTAAAGCCAAGTCCTTCCGAACCGCTATATAAGAAAAGTGTTTGTGTCGAAAGCCACAAACAACGGGTGCAGTTGTGTTATACCGACAGCCAACCTCCCCCAAAACCCTCCAAGGCGCAACCCTTGGAGGCTGGGAGACTCCATAACGGAGAGTAGCGCTGCCGCATGTATAGCCACCCGAACGGATGCCCTTATTAGCAACTTTGTGTAGTAGCCAAAAACCTTCTATCTGTTGACGCAGAGGGCAAAACCCTTGAAGCGGCCCCGATTCATGCGGTTCTTAGCCGAGGTAGCAGGGACAATCTAAAGGTTTGGAGAGGGTCAAGCCTTATAAGAATCCCGGATCTTGGTATGCGTGAGAAGTGTGTGCAAATGTAAGGAGGAGCCGGTGCTATCAAGATCCTGGAGCTACCCGCTTTGAATAGGCGCAGCTAGGGGATTCAACAGATACTGTCCTATCCTAGCCTAGGTTGTATCAGTTTGTGCTTGTTGTAAGTGTGAGTGACTGTTATCATTGTTTTCTTGCTGAAAAAATTGCAAAAATCAGACCACCGGTACACAAACACAGTCGCTTTTGAACCTAAATTGCTCGCACAGACCATCAACATCGCTTCTGAACTGTAGTGACTCGCATTCTGCCTGAACTGCATCGCTTTTAAACAATAACTGCCCGCATACTGCTTAAACGGAGTCGCTTTTAAACCGTAGTTGATCGCCTTTTTCCTGAACAGAATCGCTTCTGAACCACAGTTGATCGCCCACTGTCTGAACCAAGTCGCCTCTGATTCATTACCAGTCGCATATTGTTTGAGCCAAGTCGCTTTTAATCCACAGTTATTCGCCTGATTCCTGAACAAGCTCGCCTATGAACAACAGACTGTCGCCTTTAGGGATATCTGAGTCGCCTCTGAACCAACAGTAATCGCCTTTGAACCAACAGTCATCGCCTCTGGCATAGCATTCGCTTCTGGTTAGCACTGTCATTTTTCTGTCGAAACTAAACCAGGTCGCATCTGAGCTATTATTAATCGCCTTTAGCATCCTCTGAGTCGCCTTTGAGCTATCATCAGTCGCCTGTAGCTAAAATTCTTGCAAATCTCAGTGCATCAGCTAAATTAGCCTCAGGACCAGCTTGCTTGAACCTCAAACATCAGCTTTCAGACTTACCTTTGATCAAAAGCAAACACCTGGACTTTGTCTCCTATTTTGAGCTTATCAATCAACCACAACTCATGAGCTTTTCCATCTTTTTGAGATCCCAACCAGCAAATCAGACATCAATCCAATCATTTCGAGCAACAAACAACCTTCAGTTTTAGCTTCAGCCACCAAACAACCTCCAGCTTTAGCTTCAGCAAACAATCTCTTTTTAGCTTTAGCTCCAACAAACATCAACAGCAAACAATCTTTCCCTTGAGTGATTAAGCTACCTCTAGGGACAACCAACAACAACCCAGCCAAACCAAATCAACCAAGCAACTTAGCCAAACTAGCAAAACCAAAACAACAACCAATCAACCAACTATCATCTTTTGGGTCTTAAAACTTTGACAAGCTCAACTTCATCATCAACATCATGCCTCAAACTAGGAGTCAATATCGAGCTGAAGTAGAAGCCAAATTGAAAGCTGAAATGGATGCCAAATTGCAAGCTGAGATGAAACAATTCACAACACCTCTTAAGGACGCAACTCAATTCACAACCGGTATGCCTTCTCATATGTTTATACCTCAAGGGTACACTAGGGGCGAATCATCTTCACAACAAATGCACCCTCTACCATCCTTGGAAACTTTCGAAGAACAATCTCAAGACGACTCATCAGAATTTCAAGATACCTATCTATGGGACCAAGTTGAGAAACTTATGATATCTGAGCCTGATCGTTGTTTTCTCCAACTTGCTCGCATGGGTGCTAAGCTACCTAAAGACTTTGATATATCCACTATTAGAGAGCACGATCCCAACACTACTGCTGTTGTTGCGAATAAACCATCTACTATAGTCACATCATCTCCTATTACCTCGCAAACACCATCCTCATTGCCTCTTGTTGCTTCATTTGAGTTACCACGATCAGAGCATAACTTAGAACCATTGATAGTGCCCACCAATGTGCTTCCTCTCATGTCACAAAATCTCAACATCCCACCTTTTCATGTCCCTCAACATATCTCTCCTTCTACCATGACTGTTTCCATGCCTCATGTCACACAAGCTGTCCATGTAACGCAAGCACAAACACTTCGAGCATCACAAGCAATTCCCATATCTTATGGTGTGCATACCTCTCAAACCATTCCAACAACACATGTCCTCCATGCTTCACAACCATTGCGATCTACCACATCTCATACACCAACCGCTAATTCCTTCATGTTATCCCATAATCCCAATGTTAGCCTTATTGACATGAGTGATCCCCTCATTTCTCAAGCCAATCCAAACAATCAGATCGCTTATGTTGATCAACTTACATCCATGCTATCCTCTTCTTCCAATCCTTCACACACTATCAATCCATCTTATGCTACCCAAGGCTTCTCTAATATCACCCAACACATGACATATACCAATCCTCATATTGTCCAAAATACCAATCCCAATGTTCACCCTTCTGTTGTATCTACCAATCCTTCCGTCACTTACCATGTCATGAATTCAATTCCAACTTCCCAACCATCTGCTACTATCAATCCCACATCCACTTCTCATGTAATGCACACCCACTTACCACTTGTGTCTCAAGGACAGCAATCCTCTAGCACATACATGTCACATACCACTCCTTCGACATACATTGTGGGCACACAACCCCAACAAATCTTTACAGCTTCGTACATCCCACAACCACAACAAACTGTCACAGCTCCACATATACCACAACCGCAACCACAATATGTTTCATATCACACTCCACCCCCTTTGCAACAACAGCAGTTATCCTCAGCCGATATCCAACAGATGATCGATGAAAGGGTAGGACAAGGCAAGAAACCCTTCTCTCTCGAAAACATATGCGCTTATCCATTTGACAAGTCTCTTAATATGATACCTTTTCCACCACACTTTGAAATCCCACAATTTGATAAGTACAAAGGGAAAGGAAATCCGGATGACCATCTTCGAGCCTTTTTCGTGGCATGTCTCGATGTTGCCTATGATGATACATATCTTTTGAGACTATTTCCTCGGAGCTTAGCAGGACAAGCTCTCGAATGGTTTTCCCATTTACCTCCAGGAATTAAGACTTTTTCCGAATTGGCAACCAAGTTTCGATCACACTTTGCCTTCAATATTGAACATGAGGTAAACATGAATGACCTTGTCAACAACAAACAACGCAATGGTGAAACCTTTTCCTCATTTACCCAACGATGGCGTAATATGGCTAGCAAATTATCATGGGAAATCCCTGAGAAACAACAGCTTGACATCTTTGTTCAAAATCTTCATCCTGAGCTGTCATTCCAATTACAATTGCAAAGTGCTAGCACCTTTGACGAACTAGTTTCCAAAGGAGTTATTATTGAACGAGCCTTAATTGCCAAAGGAACTATCAAGATCTTTCGTGATAACAAAGATTCTCCCCAAAATTCCAATGATAAGTCTCGCTTTTGGAACAAGAACAAGAATGTTGTCAATGACGGTATTGTTGATACAAAGAATATCCAAACTATGAGAGCTCCTATCAACATTCAAGCAGCCTCTCCACCAAGACAGTCTTTTCCACAACGAAGAAACCAACGCCAAACTTCTAATCCACGCCGACAATTTACACCATTAGTGGAACCCATGGAAGTTATTCTTCGAAAGCTGCTTCAAGCCGGAGATGTTATTTTACCCGATGCACCACCAAATGGCGAACCACTCTTTCGAGCTCCTTGGTACAAAGAGAATGAGTATTGTGATTACCATCGAGTTAAAGGACACAAAACAAATGGTTGTATGCGCTTAAAACATGTTATCCAAGACTGCATTGATCAAGGTCTAATCAACGTCACACCTTCAACACCTCAACCTGCTCAACAATCCACATCAAACTATGATCTAGAGACTTTCAAGAATCCACTTCCATCTCATGATCAGACAAATAACCTTCAAGCTGGAAATGCTATTCCCTATAGCTATGCATCATCTACCATTGGCCGCATTGACCATGCTCGCATTTCTACCATTACCATCCAAGGAGCACCTGATTGCGCCGTAACCACGCGAAGAGGTCGCGTTACCGTTCAAGGAGCACCTCCTCATCCTCCTCGACCTCTCTCTGACTATAACCTTTTGGATCACCTTGGCAAAACCCCCGCACACATATCTATCCTTGAGCTGCTCCGCATATCCCCCGCACATAAAGCTATCCTTGATAAGGCCTTACACGAATCTTCGGTGCCTAATAATATTAATATCACACAATTTCAATCCATGGTCGCTAGCATTGCAGCCCCTTGTCATTTAACCTTTTCTGACAAAGATCTTCAACCCTCCATGCATCCGTCACACAATGAGGCCCTCCATATTGAAGTATTTGTTAACCAACGCCGTATCAAACGAGTCTTGATAGACGGGGGAGCTGGTCTAAATATATGTTCTTTGAAACTTATCAAACAATTGGGATATTCTGAGAAAAATGTTGACACCTCTAAGGTTATAACTATCAGAGCATATGATGACGCTGAAAGAGATACTGAAGGGATCATCTTGTTGCCTATTCAAGTTGGACCGGTCATTACAGAAACTCGCTGTCAAGTCCTTGATATTGATCTCCCTTACAACATCATCCTCGGCCGCCCTTGGATCCATACCCTTAAAGCAGTTCCATCTACGTATCACCAATGCCTTAAATTTCTGCATAAGGGTGTTGAAGTTACCATTCAAGCTGATCCTAATCCATTTGAGTTTTGCCGTGCTTTTCAAGCTAAATATCAGAGTCCAAACCGTATCCCTCTCAACACCGAGGCATATCCATCATCCTCCTATGTCGACCCATCCGATCTCCTCAAGCCCTCATCTAGCAAAGCCGCTTCCAACCTCCATATCAAATATACCGACCATGGCCCTGGTGAGTACAAATTGCAGGAATCCTGTTGCGTTGGCACCCTTCCGTTATCTCCTAAATCCCACGGTAAGCTTTCTATATCTAAGCCCACTTCATCCTCCGCTGTTATCAGAGCTCCCCCCACCATATTCATTAAAGGTGGTTTCTTGGATGACGAAGATATTGAGGACATAAACTCTTGGATATTCTTTGATGAAAATGACCAAGTCCAACTTGAAGTAGAGCGATACAACAACGGGTTTCGTATCATCAAGAACATGGGCTATAAAGGACATGGCGGCTTGGGATCACAGGAACAAGGACCTATTGAGCCCCTTATTGTGTCTAAGAAGTTTAATAAGCAAGGCCTTGGTTACCAACCGGAGGTACCGCGATCCAAAGACATTCAGTGTATTTCCGATATAGACGTTGGATCTTCTTCGGTAGGAGAGACTTCTAACTCGGATACCATCGACGACTCCTCCCTTCATATCACCGACCTCTTTCAAGAACATTCCATCTTCATGTTTTCCGCAATCTCTTCTAGCCATCACGATCCCTCCATTAGCCTCTCACTCGTATATCCTGACCTCATCGATTGGGACCAACAGGGGGCACCGATATTAGATACATTTGAAAATGACGAAGCCATTGCAGAATTCATGGGTTTGAGACAAGGTATCCCATCGGGTGATCACAAAGCAGGTTTCATGATGGAATTACCTAAACTAGCATATTTTGGCGGAAGTATCAAATCCTTCAGTCGCAAAAGTGAAATAAACAAAATTCAACAAAATAGGTCACTAGGTGAAAACCGCAAGGCGCCTCTTGACCGTGAAAAAGTAAAAATAAAGGACGTATCCGAAGGTGAAAACCTCTCTGAGGCACCTGAGGATGAGGGATTTGATCTTCCTGTCACCGCTGATTACCATGAGAAATCAACTGTGCTAGTTGAAAAATCACAAGACATGAACTTGGGAACAGAACAAAATCCGAAGATCACCTTTTTGGCAGCATCACTATCAGAGCAAGAACGAAAGAACTTCACAGCATTTTTCCTGAGACGAGCCATAAATTTTGCATGGACTTATGCAGACATGCCAGGACTAGATCCTTCACTTGTGGTACATCATTTAGCAGTATTCCCTGATGCAAAGCCTGTCAAACAAAAATTGCGCAAAATGCATCCACAAGTTGCCTTATTGGTTAAAGCAGAAATTCAGAAACTATTAGAAGCAAAGTTCATAAAGCCTATTGATTATCCAGAATGGGTTTCAAACTTGGTACCTGTAGCAAAACCAGATGGACGAGTTCGCTGCTGCACGGACTTTAGAGATCTTAACAAAGCATGTCCTAAAGACGATTTTCCATTACCAAGCATAGACAACATTGTTGATCTTACAGCAGGACATGAAATGCTATCTTTGATGGATGGATTTTCTGGTTATAATCAAATCAGAATAGCAGAGGAAGATCAAGATAAAACGTCTTTTATTTGTCCATGGGGCACATATTGTTGGGTTGTAATGCCTTTTGGTCTCAAAAACGCTGGAGCTACCTATCAACGAGCTATGACAGTTATTTTTCATGACCTTTTTCATACTATCATGGAAGACTATGTTGATGACATCCTGGGAAAATCTAAGACAAGGGAAGGACATCTACCAGTATTGGCACAAATTTTTGATCGATTAGAGAAATACCAAGTCAGACTAAATCCAAAGAAGTGTGTATTTGGTGTAACATCAGGAAAACTATTGGGATATATTGTGTCTCGACGAGGCATAGAAGTGGACCCAGCTAAGGTAAAAGCTATCATAGAAATGCCTCCACCAACGAATCTCAAACAGCTCCGCAGTTTACAGGGTAGGCTACAATCTATCCGCAGGTTTATCTCACAACTCGCAGATAAATGTCATCCTTTTCAGCATCTTCTTCGCAAGGGTGAACCTTTTAAGTGGGATGAAAAGTGTCAACAGGCTTTTGATAAGATAAAGGAATACTTGGCAACACCTCCTGTGTTAATACCTCCTGTACTTGATCGTCCATTACTGCTTTATATATCATCAACAACCGCAGCATTAGGTGCACTTTTAGCTCAACATGATGATTCAGGAAAAGAACAAGCCATCTATTACATTAGCAGAACTCTTGTGGGATACGAACTTAATTACTCATTCATGGAAAAAGCTTGTTTAGCATTAGTGTTTGCTTCCCAAAAGTTGCGACATTATATGTTGAACCAAACAACAAAGCTCATCTCTAATGTGGATCCCCTCAAGTATCTCCTTTCAAAAGCACTTCTCACAGGGAGATTAGCAAAATGGGTTATGATCCTGAGCGAATTTGACATACAATATGTGAACCGTAAAGCTATCAAAGGACAAGTCATTGCTGATCAATTAGCTGCAGCACCTATCACAGACTTTCAGCCAATATATCCCGAATTCCCTGATGAAGGATTGTTTACTTTCAGCTCCCCAGCACGATGGCAGCTATACTTTGATGGATCATACACTCAACACGGATCTGGAGCAGGTATCTTGTTTGTCACTCCCCAAGGAGACTGCATACCTAAATCATACAGAATAGCATTCCCTTGTACCAATAACATAGCAGAGTATGAAGCTTTAATCACAGGTTTGCGCATGGCAGTACAATGGGCTATCAAACAGTTACGAGTCTTTGGTGATTCTCAGCTAGTTATCAAACAGGTCTTAGATGAATATCAAACAAAAGATGAGAAGCTTCTTCCATACAAACTAATGGTGGATGATTTCAAGCAATATTTCGAGGACATTACCTTTGAGCAAATTCCAAGACTACAAAACAGAGCAGCTGATGCCATGGCTATGATTGGGTCTCTTTTAGATATGCCATCGAACACCCATAAATGTGAATTCTTGGTCGAACAGCTTTTGATCCCCGCATTTGAAGTTCCACAGTCTGAGCTTATATGTGAGATTGTTGGTCCCAACTCGTTGTGGTACAAAGATATATACGAGTATCTCCGTAATCACACCTTGCCTCTTCAACTATCCAACACCCAACGTAAAACTTTTATCCGTCGAGCCTCTCGTTACACTATCTTAGGAGATACCCTTTATCGCCGAAGTCTGGATGGTATCCTTCTTAGATGTCTCGATTCTGAGGAAGCACAAACGGCCTTACGTGACATACATGAAGGTGTCTGCGGTTCGCATTCCGCTGGCCCTGGCCTTGTTAAGAAACTTCTGCGAGCAGGATACTATTGGCCAACTATGGAAAAAGATGCCCAACAATTTGCAAAGCGATGTCTACAATGTCAGAAACATGGAGATCTAATACATGCACCAGCACATGAGCTTCAGCCTATTGTCACTCCATGGCCTTTTTCGCAATGGGGACTTGATCTTGTGGGTAAAATCCATCCTACTTCATCAAATGGTCATAAGTTTATTATCACTGCCACTGAGTATTTCACAAAGTGGGTAGAAGCCATACCAATGACCTACATCACAGGTAAACAAATAGCTAAATTCATCCTACATTACATCATCTGCCGTTATGGAGTTCCTCAAGCTATTGTCACAGATAATGGCCGGCCTTTCAAGAACCAAGAGGTTAGAGATCTTTGCAATAAGTTTCATATTCAACATAGGTTCTCTACGCCTTATTATCCTCAGAGCAATGGTCAAGCGGAAGCCTCTAATAAGACAATCATCAAGATCCTTAAAAAGACTGTTAATGAAACTGGTCGAGATTGGCATCTACAACTGCATCCTGCTTTATGGGCATATAGAACAAGTGTCAGAACTCCTACTGGCGCCACACCCTATGCTCTAGTCTATGGCACTGAAGCTATTTTGCCTATCGAGGTTGAGATCCCCTCTTTGCGCATATCCTTGCAACATACTGTTTCAGATGAAGAATATCGAGTCTCCCGACTCCATGATCTTGAGCTCTTAGATGAACGCCGCCTTACAGCATTGAACCATCTTCAAGTCTATCAAAACCGGCTACGCCGCAGCTACAACAAAAAGATCAGAGAACGCAGATTTCAGGTTGGCGACCTTGTCCTTAAAGAAAACCAAAGGAATCAACAACATCGAGAGAAACAGGGCAAGTTTGAACCAAATTGGCTTGGTCCTTTCATTATCACAGCAGTTTATGGATCTGGTGCATACACTTTGTCAACACCTGAAGGCATTCCCTTGGATGAACCCGTTAACAGCGTTCATCTCAAGAAGTTTTATCCATGAATCTCAGCTATCCCACAAAAACACCAAAAAACAAAAAAAAAAAAAAAAAAAAAAAAAAAAAAAAAAAAAAAAACAAAAAAATCAAAAAAATGTCAAAAACAAAAACAAAAATAAGATAAATAATCCGTCCTCTGGTGAAAACCTGGTAAACAGGCGCCTTGGATAAGTACCATAGTGAAAACCTGGCAAACAGGCGCTATGTGTAGTGACCAGCTTCCCTCATTTGTTTGGTTCGTTTGATCATTTTCCCCACTGCATCTTGTATAAGCTATTTTCATAAGCCCTATCGCAATCTCACACATAGCCTTTCCTCTTCATCCTTTGCCAATGCTAGCTATCATATGTGAGACGTTGTCGTGATATCTATATCTGTTGGCACCTTAGCATCTTGGCCACATCTTTTCTGCATTGTCGCTTGTGCATAATAAACCTCATCCCACACTGGGGGCATTTGTTGAGTCTTATTTGGAAGTGGATCCTGTTATCTCTAGCTCATAACACATCAAACAACTCAGCTTTCAACACAGCACACCTTATCAACTTCAGCCATGGCACATGTCCACCGACAACTATGACCTAACGACTTGCAACCAGGACTCATACCTTCACAATTCATCCACAATCATCCAACAATCGCAACAAACATCGCTTGATCAAACATCCAATCGATTAGCCACATCAATAAGAACTACATCCAGCTCTATCGTTGACGCCTTGATCCCGTGGATACAGGGTATGTAGGCAATCGGAGATGCGAAGGAAGCACTCTGATTCAGGCTAAGACGATAGCCCCTTTCATCAGTCATCTGTCATTCTAAACATTCTTCAATCTTTCAGCTCATATTCTTCTATCTTTCATCACTTACATCATCAATAAAACCCAGAACTACATATTCATCATGTCTCATCTTCATCGTAAATGTGCTTTGATCCCGTGGATACAGGGTATGTAGGCAGTCTGGAATACGAAGGACGTTTCCAGTACTCAAGCACCGATGATCCCCCCATCTTCTTCATCTTCATTCATCATCCATCTTCTCCTCTTTGATCAGCTCAAACAGGAAGCAAACCATGTGTATATTGCAAGCTCCAGCACTATAACCAATCATAGGTAAGCCAGAAGCTATTTGTCCGCATGCCTTAAGCCAACATTTGCTATAGCTATTTATCAACAACTTTAGCCTTCAACAGGATGTAGCTTTCCTCTTAACAAGGCGCCAGCTTAATCTATCCGAGAGCACTCAACATTTGGCAAGAGAACGTGATGACAGTATCTTTTGTTTTATCTTTTGATTTATCTTTTGTCCCTTTTCTGCACCTAGTCAAGACTGCCTTGATCTATTTATATCTTGGTATGTTGCGATGAAGTAAGGACTGGGGCATGGTCATATAGCTTTCGTATGCCGTGTTTGCGGGATGATCTTATTCTCTTCCTATGCGTCTTGGTATCTTGTACGTGTTGGGATTAGCATCTTACATATCAATATCTCTAGCATCTGAGAAGCTAAACAGTCTCTTATGCATTAGAGACTATTCTATGTTAAGACTAACTCCATACATATAACCAGCAAGCTATCATTATGTGTAGTGGAGATAAGCTCAAACCATTGTTTGTAGCGTCAAAGTCCAACACTAGCTGTTATTCATATCTTGTGCATGTTGGCTCACCATCTTGACCACATGCGTTCAGACAAGATTGTAACACGTTAGTTACGCATTGGATACCTAGACACCTTGGTCTCTTATACCCTGGTGCATAACATCCATATGCTATATCAAACATAAGGACTGCATTTCTTTTCATTTTGAGCAATTACTTGAAAGCTGCCCATCATCATCTTATCTTATCCATTTTATCTATCCATTCGCTCCGTCATCCTCAGCCAAGATCAATCAGCTCCATCATCCTTTGTCCATATTCCCGTTCCTGCAAAACAAGTGTTAGCCATACATAAGTCCATTACATATCTTTTTCTTTACCATCTACCTATATGCATACATCTATCCATATCCTTACCATTTACATATTCAAATATTTTCTATCCATTACCATTTGCATAAATATCCATTCATAATCCATATATAATCCATACACATAACATGCATAGCCATCATAATATCAACATCACAACCATTATAACATCATATAGATCGCCAAAACTGCCATATATACATATATACATGTGTGTCAAAATACAAGTGTCTACAATACAAGCTGAGCCCTGAAAAGAATGAATGTACAACAATGGCTCTAGGCCCCATCATGATACAATGTCAACAAGGTATGCCCTAGCGACTACTGCCAGCTCCCTCACCCTGACCACCACCACCAACAGGTCCTGTACCTGGTCCTCCATCTCTCGGTGGCCCCATCACTGAAGCCACTGACCGAGATCCACCTGACCTCCGTGAGCTCGAAGCCCCTGACCTGCTCCTGAAGCTAGGCTGTCTCTGCTCTGCCGGCACAGCTCCATAATATAAGCCTCTATAATACTCAGCCTCACCCTGCACTCTCTGAAGCTCGGCCTGTACTGCTGTCAACTGTGTGGCTAAGTACATAGTAGCTCCATCAGTCCCCAAGGCAGTCACTGCTCTATCCCGCTCACTAGTCATAACCTGCAGCTGCTGTACTGCCCTATCTCTCTCAGCTCGCAGACCATCTCTCTCTGCTCTCATAGCCTGCTCCTGCTGTACTGCAGTATCTCGCTCAAGCCTCATCATCTGCTCATGCTGCCTAGCTGTATCCCTCTCTCCTGTAACTCTCGCGAGCGCACCGTCATCCTGTCCATCTCCTCTCTGTGCTCCCAGCTGTAGCTGAGCCTGATAAGTCTGTGCCTGTGCTCTAGCATGCCTCAAACTGATCACGGCCTGATGCCTATCCATCTCCACCCTCCTCAGCCTCATCTGTGCTCGCTGCCTCCATCTCCTCTCCTCTCTAATCCGTCTCCGCAGCTGCTAAATGCCCACATCATCCCCTGCTCCGATCTGTGCCTGTGGCTGTGCTAATATAGCTGGCTGACCTGGCACCTGCCCTGGCATCTGTATCCCTGGTGCAGCTGGCACTACTGCCTGTGCTGGTGGAGCCCGTCGTCGTCGCCTCCGAACTGGTCTCTCCATCCCAATCTCCCCAATCTCTCCATCTCGTGTCAACCGAGTCGGCCTAGCTGTCGCCCAGTATGCATCATACTCTGGCAATGTACCTGGCTCTGCCGGACCCTGTCTCCACTGCCATGCTACTGGCTGCAATCCATCTCTCTCTGCCAAGGCTGTGTCCACCACAACCTCTGGACCCCAATCGAACACCTCCTGCCTCGTCCTCCCAAAAATGGCATCCCCTACAGGTACTGCCTGTGCCTCTCCAAACTGCCTCAGGGCTCTCTCTGGCAAATAGCGCTCTATAATGTACAAGCCGCGTCCAAAAATGTACCTCGCCTGTCTCGCATAAGCAAGCTCGGCATCCTCCTCCTCCCACTGCTCACATCCTAGCCATGGTCTCCATACAAACCTGTCTATCTCATCCAACCTCCGTCGCCAGTATACCACCCCTCGGCGCTGTCGATATGTCAAGGCTCCTCTATACATCCGTGCAAATGGCTCTCCTGCTGCTCTAGCCACCCATCCCTCTGGTCTCGTCACTGGAATGTGCTCATAAGCCCATACGTGCAACACTGTCACTCCTGCGGACATACTGGCTCCGAACATATATGCACAATCATGTAGGTAATGATAGAGCTGTCCCAACACGCACTCTGCCCATGCATATCTCGTGCCATAGGAGAACATGCCCTCCATCACTGTCCCCCATCCTACAGGAAACCCTCTCGCTCTCCTATCACCCACTAGCCATCTAATGATAGCCACTACCACTCGCTGCAACCTGTCACAGAGCTCCTCCATCCTCCCCATCGGTATCTCCGAACCCTCTGCTCCGATGTCTGGTGTCCCAAACAATCTCCTGAATGCAGCTGGCCCCATCTCCGGATCATAATCTACCCGATCCCCATCTATCGGAATCCTCAAAATCCGGAACACATCCTCTAAGGTGATGGTCGCCTCTCCTGTCGGTAACAAGAATGAACTGTGCTCGCTCATCCATCGCTCCACCATCGCAGTCATCAGTCCTCGATGTGCCTGCACTGGCTCTAATCGTGACACATGCTCTAAGCCCAGAATCTCTAACACCAGTAGCTCCTCTGCATCCAACTGTCTCACTAGCCGCAAATCTCTCGGATGGGGCTCCCGTGATAGTAATGGCGGTAGTACATCCTGCATCATCCATTTACCCTTGTCAGTCCATTCCGTTAATCATTCATATCAAAATCTGCCTATCTATCTGCTATTTTCTCCTACACCTACCATATGCGGTTCACTTTACCACAAGCGACCTCTTTCTGCTCATTAGCGACCCCTTTCACCATATGCGCCTCTGTTTTGCCTATATGCGAGCTGTTTTGCACATGCGCTCACTGTTTTCCCAAAAGCGACCACTATTTCCATATGCGCTCATCCTTACTTTACCTGCGAACCCTATTCCACATGCGCGTCTTTTTACTCCAAAAGCGAGCCGTTTTCCTATATGCGCCTACTTTCTCCTCATAAGCGAGCTAACTCACACTAAGCGACCATTTTCGCCCTATATGCGCGCTATCTACTATATGCGGTCTATTTCTAGTCCTAAGCGAGCTCAACTACCTTATGCGACTAATCTCTGCTCATAAGCGACTAGTTTTTATCTACACGCGCATTTCCGCTGCTCTTTTCCCGCCGACAGGATGCGACCACTTTTTTCCTACGCGACCTACCCGCGCCCATAAGCGACCTATATTACTCTAAGCGACCTCTACTCCTACATAAGCGAGCTATATGTGCCAGGTCCTAAACTAGTCGCTTTTGGTGACGTGTGTGAATTAATTACGCTTCTAGGCTATTAAATGCACGCTTTTGGGAAAAGTTTTGAGACATACCGGTGCGCCTGCTCCCTCTGGTCGTCCATGTGTCCTCACTCGCTCCGCACGATGATCTCTGCGTGGAATCACCATCCTGCTAGCTCTGCCACTCTCACTCTCAGGAGCTCTGGATTTCTCTAGGTTTCTAAGCACAAATGAGCACAAATGAGCCTATTTGCCCTTGCACTCCCTACTTATAGCCCTTCTCCAAACCCTAATTCTTCTATACCACAGCCTATTTTCTTCGCATTTGCCCTATTTTCTGTCTTTTCTTCTATCGAGCGCCAACCCAGTCTTTCCTGGTTCGCCTGGCTTACCTCTCGAGGGGGCATCCCCTACCAGTTACACTGGGGCATACCTTGTTTATCGAACATATCTCACATCTTCTTTGACACAACGTTCTATCGAACATTGTATCAAAGAGGGGCAAAATGTAGACACCCAAATTTGTCCATGTCTAGCGATACCTTGTTAAATCCCTAATCCATTATCCAATTAATTAAATAAATTTTATTTATTTAATTAAAATCCCACTCTCATTCACTTAGCCAATTAATTAAATAAATTGTATTTATTTAATTAATTCCACATCATGTCTTATCTCATTGTATGCATTTATCATATTAATTAAATAAATTTTATTTATTTAATTAATTTCCAACTCATATCCCACTAATTCAAATACTTTATTTGAATTAAGCCTTTATCATTTATCACATTTCAACACTTGTCCATTTCCCATTTATCATGTGTTGTAAGACAACTTTCATTTAAAATCCTTCACATGTATAACTAATTGGACCTAAATTTAGTAACTTTCAATCTTAGCCATTCACATAGCCTTTGAATCTCCACCGTTGACTGATCTTGGTTGAGTCTTATATAAACAGCCTCTCATTCCATATGAGAGACCCCCCCGAGAAATCCAGAAATCTAGCAATCCAGCAATCATATAGCAACTCCATTATCATCTTGAGCATTCGAGCATTTGAGCTTTTATCATCCATCAATGGCAGCTTTCAGCTTTGTGATTGTTCATTATTGAAGAAGCAGTCCACATTTCTCTCTCCAACAAGGAATCGCACGGTCTAGGTGATGTTATGCTTGCATTGCATTATTCTTTTGGCTTCATTTAGATTAGATTCCTTGATGATGGTAGGGTTAGGGTTTCATGACTATGTCTGATCTTCCACACCTGACTTTCACCTATCACACATATATAGAGAGTGGAGTGGACTTGATCTGAGAATGAAGCCCATTTTGTCATACATTAGGCAAAGGACCTAATCAATAACCCTCTTTTAGGCTATGATATGGAACCTGGGCGAATGGATAGATCTGTAATAGGTTAAAATTTGGATATTTGGTTTTTGATAGTTTGTGTGTGTATCCTCCTTTCACCAATAGTTACATTCAAGGACCTAGGGTCAAGTTGCAATATACTATCATACCCTAGGTCACTATGAAATGTAGGGAAGCTTGGATTTTTGTGATTTGATTGCCAATTATGTTCTCTTATGCTCAGTTATATCTTAAAACCCTAATTATGCAAATACAACAGTAAACAAATGAATTACAGAAAAATGCTGCTACAAAAAGAAGTAAAATGAAAAATAACTGTGTACCTATTTTTATAGTTTGGAGGTGGAAAGGTCAGGGACTAAGGAGCAAGTGCCCAAGTCCAAGGCCTAGGTTTTTGTCAAGATCTAGAAGCTCAGTCTGCAACCTATTCCTGCTGCCACAAAGATTTTCTTGTTGCAGAACTTTGAGGACTAAAGAGCGAGCGCCCTAGTCTAGGGAGCTATTTTCTTCTCTGATCTACAATTTTGACACTCTATTGTACCCTCCTACAACTTCACTTTGTCTATAGATCCAATCTATAACCTACAATCATGAAAACTTTGGGAGGGGTTGTGGTGTTTAGAAGCTTGCCTCAGTCAAGCCCCGAAGAGATATTCAAGTCTTTCGAACACCATTGTCAGATAGAGAGTGCGTGCCCTTGGGAGGTAGAGGCAAAAACCAAGTCATAAATGCTTACAAACACAAATGATATCACCTTGTAGTGAAGATCTCATAGGAGGAAGAAGCTCTTCATGCCATGAGGAGATGATTTCTCAAATCTACAAATACAAACACATAGACAACACAAATCTACTCTTGCAACACAATGAAAGCCTTGAATCACTAATGCTCATGCAAATTGATAGCTTGTAATTCTCTAATGATCATCTAGTTTACAAATGAATGCCTAAACATACTTTTATATGCAACTACAAACACTCCCGCCAAGAATTTCATAATTCAAACTTATCGTGTTGGCCTAGGGACCAAATAATGGTCATAAACCGACACTTAAAATTTAGGATTGATCCAAAATAGGGTAGGACTAAGGTGCAGGTGCCCAAGTCCTCCTGATGCAGAGGCATCCACACTAAAACCTTGACATACAGCATGTATGTCGACAACCCATCATCATCATCATATTTTCTGTTAACATTGTTAGCATCATCATATTTTCTCTTGCCGACCGATATCCTCCTGCAGACAAACCTTCGACCCTTCGCCTGTCAGCAGCATCATCATATCCGGCTATTGGCAGCATCATCACATTCGGCAAGCGTAAACATCCTCCTGATGTTCACTGTTCATCTTACCGCCAAACTCTATCTGCAGCATCATGATGTTCAACATCATGTTCATCAGCAGGATATAAAACATCTGGTTCCCTCCATATATCCTGACGACGACAACTTCACACACCTTTCCTTCAATGCTTACGTCACCCCAATATCCTGATGATGATGACGTCACATGCAGCTTCTCCAATATCCTGCTGTCGGCCAAACTTAACATTATCAGCCCGCGATGGTTTTATCAACCTGATCTTCTACCTTATGCCGATACGCTCCTCCTCGGCAACACCTGATGATGATGATCACCCCGAAATGCATTCACCTTATGCAAATGATTGCATCATGCTCACCTCCATCTACTCAGATGACGCCCGAAGTAACTGCAGGATATACACCGAAATATCCTGATGATGCCGTTGCGATGGATTTTCCAACCTTAGCGAATTTTGATCCGCCGAACTTCCTGAGGTGACCCGATCTACTTTCAGGGCGATCTTCCAGACTCTAACAACCAGCACGACCTAGCACATACCCATGCTAGGGTTCTCAACACCTCTCGACGACGATCCTGCACACCTGCACATGAACAAACAGAAAATGCAAACTAGATCCTAAATTATTATACATGGCCATTCCACCGATTCAACGAATCAACCGGTGGAATGGATCAGCGAATCCATGAAACCACCAGAATAGCAAATCGATCACACAATGGAATCCAAACAGAGAATTGACACAACAGGATCTCTTTATTGATTTCAAAAGATGCAAATACAATACTCAGTCTCTCCCTCTGCCTCACTCTGTCTCTCCTCTTCAATGCAATGTCTAAAATCAACCGATCCTAATGCATAAATAGGATCTCTTGCGAGTACTACCGACCCGACTCCAAGCGGCTAGGAAATCTCTCCAGGCGGCTGGGAGATCCAACCGGACATACAGCATAACAGCTGCCCTAACAACCTAGCTAAAAATAGTGAAGTATGGTCAACATGACCTTATCACATGCATTGGTCTTATCAGACCTTCTTGGAAACATTAACCAGACCTAAAACAAACTAACTGCCTCATGGAGGCCAGCTGTCAGGTAGGTGCTCCTGCACCATACTCCCCAACAGAAAAGAACTCATGTCCCATGAGTTAAGATGTGGAAGTCCTCCACCTTTACACTTTGCCTTTGTAGTGTCTTGACCTGTTCTAGCTTTGTCCTCTGCTGGCTCTTGACTGCTCCAAGACTTCTGAACTGTAACTTGGTTTCTTGCAAGTAAATCCTCATGCCTGTCAATGTAGGCCCTTCTCTCACATACCTTGTGTTTGTCAGGTTGTCTGACCAGAACCTCTATCTGAACTGCCTCTTGAACTTCTGTAATGTTCAACCCTATCTGCCTTTCAACTTTTATAGGACAAACAATAGTCCCAACGATGACAACATCCTTGTCATTCCTCTCAACTGGTTGCTGTTTGCAAACCTGTTTCTGAACCTGCTGCTGACCTCTGTCAGTCAAAACTGAAACTTTCTTCAACCTGTTGTCCTTAACAACTTCTTTCCCTGCAGTGTCCGCAACTGCCTTTATGCCTGTTGCTCTAGGCATATGCACAAACTCCTTCTTTCCCACTAAAATGATTTGGGCTGCCCCCTGTGCTACAGCATTTGCCTGCAATGGCATCAACATAATAGTCTTCCCATCTTTCTTGATGGTGTAGGTATTAGCATACCCATCATACAGTACCCTTCTATCAAATTGCCATGGTCTACCCAACAGTAGGTGACAACATTCCATGGGCAAAATGTCACACAAAACTCTATCATGATATGCTCCAATCTGAAAATCCACATATGTCTGTTCATAGACAAAAAGTGATTGACTATCACTCACCCAAGATGCCTTGTAAGGGTGTTGATGTGGAATCCTTTCCAAATGCAGTTTATCCACCATTTCCTGAGATACCATGCTGTCTGTTGAACCAGTATCAATGACAACCTTACATATTTTACCTTTGCTCTTGCATGTGGTCTTGAAAAGAGCTCTTCTTTGCATCATATCCTTTGATGCCTGCAAACTAATTCTCCTTAGCATCAATGCTTCTCCCTCCTCAGGATATCCATAACCGTCAGGAGCTCTATCTCCTTGATAAGTGTTTGGACTCTGCACACTTTGCTCTACTTTCTCTTCTTGCACAAGTTGTACTCTCTTGTCATTCGTTCTATCATCTCTGGATGATGAACCCTTGTTTTCTGGACATTTGAAAAATGGATGACCAAACTCACCACAGGTGTAACACTTTCCTGAAAATGTAGTAGAACCTCTACCACTTCCAAATCTGCCTCTATTACCTTTCCATCCACCTCTGAAATCAGACTGTCCCTGTCCTTTACCAGTGTCTTCTTGACCCTCATTGGTTTGCCTTGTTGTAGGGGCTAATCCTCTTCCCCTCATATTGTTTCCTCTTCCTCTCATGGACTTATCTTGTCCCCTATTCATCTTTTCTTCAATCCTGATTGCCATTTGGTAACAATCTTCCACATTCTTAGGGTTAGCTAAAACTAACTCATCCTGTATGTTCAATCTCAAACCAGCCAAGTACCTAGCCACCTTTTCTACCTCATTCTCATGATGACCAGATCTCATACTCAACTTATAAAACTCCTCAGTATATGCCTTCACATCCATTTCCTTCTGCCTTAAAAATTGCAGCTTCTTAAACATCTGAATTTCATAATCCTTGGGCAAGAATTTACCTTTGATCCTTGCTACCATCTTATCCCATGAAGTGATCTTTGACTTCCCTTGTTTCCTTCTCTCGGATTGTACATAATCCCACCATACCAAAGCATGACCTCCTAACTTGGTCTTTGCAATCTTTACCTTCTGATCCTCAGCAACATCTTCACATTCAAAGTGATTATCAAGTGCAGCAATCCAATCCAGTAACTCATCTTCATTCAAACTTCCATTATACTTGGAAACATCAACCTTTACCTTAGGTTTATCACTCTGCACTGCCTTTAACAGTTTTGCAAATCTCTGGTCTTCAGCATCCAGATCTTCAGCTACCTCTTCATACTCTTCAACAGTATCTTCATCTTCTTCTGATTCACTGTCTTCCACTTCCCTCTTTTTGTTCTTCTCCAAGGCTACAAGCCTAGCTTGAAGTGCTTCAGCAAGCTCCTTCATCTTCCTCATCTCTCTGGCATGTTTTTCCTTCATCTCCTACAATTCCCTTGCAGTACCATTACCTTTCGGAGGCATTTTGTCAACCTCTCACTTCTCTACCTCTGTCCTTTCAGTGACAGAATCAACTCTACCTCTGCCCTTTCGGTGACAGAATCAACACACAACAGCCCAGACCTTTTGCTGAGCTCTGATACCACTATGATGCAGAGGCATCCACACTAAAACCTTGACATACAACATGTATGTCGACAACCCATCATCATCATCATATTTTCTGTTAACATTGTCAGCATCATCATATTTTCTCTTGCCGACCGATATCCTCCTGCAGACAAACCTTCGACCCTTCGCCTATCAGCAGCATCGTCATATCCGGCTATCGGCAGCATCATCACATTCGGCAAGCGTAAACATCCTCCTGATGTTCACTATTCATCTTACCGCCAAACTCTATCTGTAGCATCATGATGTTCAACATCATGTTCATCAGCAGGATATAAAACATCTGGTTCCCTCCATATATCCTGACGACGACAACTTCACGCACCTTTCCTTCAATGCTTACGTCACCCCAATATCCTGATGACGATGACGTCACATGCAGCTTCTCCAATATCCTGCTGTCGGCCAAACTTAACTTTATCGGCCCGCGATGGTTTTATCAACCCGATCTTCTACCTTATGCTGATACGCTCCTCCTCGGCAACACCTGATGATGATGATCACCCCGAAACGCATTCACCTTATGCAAATGATTGCATCATGCTCACCTCCATCTACTCGGATGACGCTCGAAGTAACTGCAGGATATACACCGAAATATCCTGATGATGTCATTGCGATGGATTTTCCAACCTTAGCGAATTTCGATCCGCCGAACTTCCTGAGGTGACCCGATCTACTTTCAAGGCGATCTTCCAGACTCTAACAACCAGCATGACCTAGCACATACCCATGCTAGGGTTCTCAACACCTCTCGACGACGATCCTGCACACCTGCACATGAACAAATAGAAAATGCAAACTAGATCCTAAATTATTATACATGGCCATTCCACCGATTCAACGAATCAACCAGTGGAATGGATCAGCGAATCCATGAAACCACCAGAACAGCAAATCGATCACACAATGGAATCCAAACAGAGAATTGACACAACAGGATCTCTTTATTGATTTCAAAAGATGCAAATACAATACTCAGTCTCTCCCTCTGCCTCACTCTGTCTCTCCTCTTCAATGCAATGTCTAAAATCAACTGATCCTAATGCATAAATAGGATCTCTTGCGAGTACTACCGACCTGACTCCAAGCGGCTGGGAAATCTCTCCAGGCAGCTGGGAGATCCAACCGGACATACAGCATAACAGCTGCCCTAACAACCTAGCTAAAAATAGTAAAGTATGGTCAACATGACCTTATTACATGCATTGGTCTTATCAGACCTTCTTGGAAACATTAACCAGACCTAAAACAAACTAACTGCCTCATGGAGGCCAGCTGTCAGGTAGGTGCTCCTGCACCACCTCCCCCCCAATTTTGGGTAGGGTTAGGTTCAAGGGGTCCCCCTAGGTCCCATTTGACATGAAAGCAAAGGTTCATTCCATCGGGATGTTAAATTATGATGCAAGATGTCCTAAATGCACACTAAAGGCCCATGAGCTAAACCTTATGAGCGAAAAGCCCCCAAGGGGACATTTTCTGACGTTACATTTAGCCCCCACTTTAATGTATGTATAAACACAAGGCCAATATATGCATTAAAGTATGGTTGACAAACACAACAAACATGCCAAGCACGGAGAAGACATGCCAGACACATTGAAAACAATGACAAGCATGCAAAAACACGGAGAAGATAGTTACAGTCATGCAAAACATGGAGAATATAGTAAATGCATAGAAGACACATTAATGCATGGAAGACATGAATAATTTCTTTTCTTTTCTTTTTCTCATATATATGACATGTAGATGCAAGTATAGGAAAGTAAAAAAACCTCCCATAATGCAGGATGTACTCATTGCACAGGTCTTTAAATTGCATATATGGGGCAACACACACGCAAGACATGCCAAACGTCCCAAAATACATGATTTACTTGTTATATAGAGCCTAATCAGACTTGGAGGTTAAAATTTCGCCACTTTTATCAGCACAGCTTCCCCCCAAAATCATTTTTTCTATCAGCTGACATTAAAAAAACCTCATTTTTGTAACCAACATAAGGCTTGATAAAAGTTGCTAAAGGTTAGGTTTTCGGTTGATTGTATTGTAGCATTTTGTAGCGGTATTGAGTTATAGGGATTGCTAGTTGTAATCAGTTTGATTTACTGGATAATAATATTGGACTCTCTATTGGTGGATGTAGCCCGAGTTTGGGTGAACCACGTTAAAACTTGTCTCTCACTGTTATTATTTCTATGTATTTTTCATTCCTCTGTTTAATATTTATTTGCATTTAATTGATATCTTCTACCATCTAACCCTAACAAGTGGTATCAGAGCGGGTTGTGTTCAATTATCATCTGCAAGAAGGTCTCATGGTTGAGTCGAAGCAATGGCGGATGAGGGTAAATTGAAGGTCGATAAATTTAATGGGTAGAACTATCAGTTATGGAAGATACCGATGGAGGATTACCTCTATTCGAAGGATTTATGGAGACCATTGGAAGGAGTATCCAAGAAACTAGCAGGAATGATGGATGAGGATTGGGATCTTCTGGACAGAAAGGCACTGGGAACCATTTGGTTGTGCCTGATACCATCTGTGGCATTCAATATAATAGAAGTAAAGACAACAAGTGAACTGATGAAAGATTTGGCTAAATTATATGAAAAACCCTCAGTCTCAAATAAGGTATTTCTCATGAAGTGTTTGTTTAATCTAAAAATGATTGAAAGTGGATTTGTGATATGAATAGTTTTCTGGATCCTAGAACCAATCTCATCAACTCTGGTGTCTATAAGATTGTCTGCTCCTGTGGGGCTCCTTACATTGGTGAAACAGGATGATCCATTAACACGAGGATCAAGGAACACAGTGCAAACATTAGACATGATTGCATCTCTAAGTCTACCCTAGCGGAGCACTCCTTCAATACCAAACACCACATTTGTCTGGAGCACACCCAAGTCCTGGTTAAGGAAGATTGTTTTTTCAAGAGGAAACTCCAAGAGGCTATCTTTATTAGAAGTCATCCCTCCAATTTTAATTGAGATGAAGGGTGGCATCTTAGCCCAACCTGGCAACCTTTATTGAACTCCCTTCAATCTCACCCTCATCCCTCTTGACTCGCCCAACTCTTTTGCTTTGCCCCAACCTTCTTTACTCTCCCTCTTACCTCACCCTTATCCCTCTTGACTCACCCAACTCTTTTGCTTTGCCCCTTCCCTCTTTTCCCCCTCCTTCTCCTTTGACCTTAACCTTCCCTCCTCTTCTTTGACCTCATTTTTTGGGTTCTTCTCTTCCCCTCTGCCTTCCCTCCCCCCCCGCTTTCTCTTGCCTTTCCCTTTCCTCCTAGTTTACCTCTACTTCACCTCCCTTGACCACCTCTTCTTCTTCATGTTTCTTGCCATAGTTATTGCTCCTCTGCTCATTTCTCCCCACCTCCATTGTGTTCCTCTGTAATCATGTATGCTTTCCTTCTTACACACACACATACCACACACACATTCTACAGGATTAAGGTTCTTGTGTATGCCCTCCTTTTCTATGTCAGTTTTTTCATCTTTCTATGTTTTTCATGTCTTTCTCGCACATGATCTCACACTCAGCCGACATGTGCTTAGTTGTTACCTTTGTTTGTGTTTTTTGGTTTGTTCTATAATTCGTGGGTTTGTGTCTTTCAGTTTCATTGTTATTATATGCTAGTAATTTTTACTTATTTTTTACTTGCTATATTATAATTCATATTTTGTTATCTTCGCCTTCTTATTTAGTTCTCTTTGTTTTTGTCCTTCATTCTCCTTAACTTTTTTGTTTTTTTCTTGGCCTACTCCTATCATTTTTTAATTGTTATACGTGGGTATATGTATACATATAGTATGTATATTAATATATTGATATATACATGTGCATTTTTATTTATTTTATTAATTTTATGCTTACTCTTTCTTTTTCTATGCTTTTGTTTGTAAAAATATGGTACTCATATATTTATATATATTTTAAGGGTTTCTTTGTTGTGTTTTTGACTCTTATCCTCTCACTCACTTGTTCTCTCCTTGTTTCTTGTTATTTTTTCTTATTTCTATGTTTTCTTTTTCTCCTCTCTTCCTATCCCTCGCTTTCCGTTCCTTTCTTTTTCCTCTCCACTCACCTCTTAAAAAGGTCTTGTCTGCATTCCAAACCATAACTCCTCTTCCTAATGATGGATCATTGTGCATGATCTGAAACGTCGATGCAAAAAACACACATAGTTGATGCAAAAAACACACACAGTTGAATCTAGAAACTCTTCATATTACTGACATGGACTGTGGAAAATTCATGCTTTCTAGTGGATCTGTGACAGATCATTTAAATGAGTTCAATACGATTGTCAGTCAGTTAACTTCTATAAAAGTGAAATTTGATGAAGAGGTGAGGGCTCTCTTGGTTTTATGTTCTTTGCTAAAAAGATGGAATAGCTTGGTAATGGTTGTAAGTAACTGTCTTTGGTTCAAACACTTTGAAATTTAATGATGTTGTTAGTGTTATCCTTAGTAGGAAATGCGACAAAAAAGATTAGGAGGGTCCATATTAGGTAGCATTTTGAATGTAGAAAGCAGGGGCAGATCAAAGGAGAGAGGAAAAGGTTCTAGAGGTCATGGGAAGTCACGAGGAAAATTGAAGGACAAGAGGTCCCAATCTAGAGGAAAGAAGGATTGCTGGTACTATGGGAAACCAGGTCATCTAAAGAAAGAGACAAACAAGAAGGCAATAAGGAGACAAATGTGGTAAGTAATAAATCTGTAGATGATGCTTTGATTCTTTCCCTAGATAATGCTGATGATTCATGGGTTTTAGATTTAGGGGCCTAATTTCATACTACACCCAATAGAAGTTATTTTCTTGATTATGTCCAAGGGGATTTTGGGCTGGTTAATTTGGGAGATAACAAACCATGTCAGATTGTTGGAAAGGGAAGAATCAAGATTAAATTGTAGAATGGGAATCATTGGATACTACAAGAGGTAAGGCACATTCCAAAGCTGAGTTAGAATTTAATTTTAGCAGGCCAACTAGCTGATGAAGGTTGCATTGTTACATTTACTGATAAAAATTGGAAGGTTACAAGAGGTTCCTTAGTAGTAGCAAAAGGTGTGAAAGTAGGCACCTTATATATCTGTACAGGTCATACTATTCCTTCTACTTTAGTTGTTGTATAGAAAAATCAAATAGGTTTAGGAATAGTTGTTGCAGGTTCGCAGGAAGAGACTGAAACAATTGTTGTAGGTTCGCAGGAAGAGACTAAAACAGTTGTTGCAGGTTCTGAGACAACACTATGGCATAACTGACTTGGGCATATGAGTGAAAAAGGTATGAAGGTACTTCATTCTAAGAAAGTTTTACCAGGTCTGAAATGTATTAATATAGATTTCTGTGAAGGTTTTGTGTATGGCAAACAAAGGAGAGTCAGTTTTCTCAAGGATGGGAAGCAAAAGAAAGATGAAAAGTTGGAGCTTGTGCATATAGATGTATGGGGACTAGCTCAAGTATCTTCTCTTGGTGGCTCTTGGTATTATGTTACATTCATAGTTGATGCAACTAGGAAGGTTTGGATTTATTTCCTTAGGTAGAAATCTGATGTATTTGAAACATTTAAGAAATGGAGAAGTTTGGTTGAGAATGAGATAGGTAAAAGATTAAAATGTCTCAGATCTGATAATGGTGGTGAGTATTGCAACAAAGAATTTGAGGATTATTGTTCCTTTAATGGAATCCATAGGCAAAAAATAGTTCCAGGGACTCAATAAGAAAATGGAGTGGCTAAACGCATGAATAGGACAATAATGGAGTGTGCAAGGACCATGAGATTGCATGTCGAGTTGCCTTTAAATATGTGGGTAGAGGCTGTCAACACTGCTATATATTTAATTAATAGAGGTCCTTCAGTTCCTTTGGGCTGTATTATTCCAGAGGAAGCATGGATGGGTAAGAAGGTGGGTTATTCTTTTCTCAAAACCTTTAGATGTGAAGCATTTGCACATGTAGATTATGAAAATAGAACCAAGATGGATGCAAAATCAAAAAGGTGTACCTTCGTTGGATATGGCATTGATGAATTTGGTTATAGGCTTTGAAATTTTGAAAATCAGAAAACTGTGAGAAGCAGGGATGTTGTATTCAATGAGAAGGTGTTGTACAAAGATCAGTTGTAGTAGCATGAGAAGAAAGAAAAGGATTATGTGGTGCTAGATGATACTCCAAATAGTGATGTTCTAGTGGTTCCTCATGCTCCACAACAACAATAAGAAATACCACAAACTCTAGTGAATGTTAGACGGTCAACAAAGATAAGTAGACCTCCTGAAAGGTTTTCTCCCTCTTTGTATTTTATTTTGTTAAAAAATGCTGGTGAACCATAAGGGCATGATGAAGCTATGCAGGTGGATACAAAGGCTCAGTGGGAGCTTGCAATGAAAGAAAAAATGGACTCCTTGCTGAAAAATTAGACTTGGGAATTATGTAACTTGCCTACAGGTAAAAAGGCTTTACCAAACAAATGGATTTATCAGCTGAAAGAGGAAGATGGAGGTAAGAAAAGATTTAAATCAAGGTTAGTTGTAAAAGGATTTGCACAAAAAAAAGGCATTGATTTTGATGAGATTTTTTCTTCAGTTGTTAAGATGACTTCTATTCGTACTATTTTATGTATTGTGGCTACTAAATATTTGCATTTGGAATAGCTAAATGTGAAAACTGCCTTTCTCCATGGTGATTTGGAGGAGGAGATATATATGGAACAACCCCAAGGATTTGAGGTCACAAGTAAGGAGAAACTGGTGTGCAAATTGAAGAAGAGTTTGTATGGCCTGAAACAAGCACCTCGGCAATGGTATTTGAAATTTGATAGTTTTATGCTAAGAAAAGCTACAGTCGGTGTAATTCTGACCATTGTGTTTATTTTAAGAGGTTGGATAATGACATCTATATTATTTTATGTTTATATGTTGATGACATGCTTGTAGCAGGGTTTAACATGGATCACATAAGAGAGTTAAAACAACAGTTAGCACAATCATTTGCTATGATGGATTTGGGGGCAGCAAAACAAATCCTTGGTATGAAAATTTGCAGAGATAGGAAGAACAAAAAATTGACTCTATCTGAGGATGATTATGTTGAAAAGGTGTTGTAGAGATTCCATATGGAGAATGCAAAAGCTATTAGCACACCTTTGCCCAGTCATTTGAAATTGACTAAGGAGATGTGTCCAAAGACACAATAGGAGGGAAAAAAATGTCTAAGGTACCATATGCTTCCGCTATAGGAAGTTTAATGTATACCATGGTATGCATGAGACCAAATATTGCACATGCTGTAGGAGTTGTAAGAAGGTATATGAGTAATCCCAGATTGGACCATTGGAATGCGGTAAAATAGATTCTTAGATATTTGAGAGGTACATCTAATAAACACTTATGTTTTGAGGGCTCTAATACTGATTTAGCAAGATATGTAGACTTAGATTTGGTAGGGGATATTGATACCAGGAAGAGTACTACAGGTCATGTCCTTATTGTAGGTGGGATAGCGGTGAGTTGGATCTCTAGGTCGCAAAAGGTGGTTGCTTTATCCACCACAGAGGCAGAGTATGTAGCTACAACAAAGGAAAGCAAGGAGATGATATGGCTGTAATCTTTCATGTAAGAATTGGGAAAACAACAAGCTAACATTTATTTGTTTATGGATAGCCAAAGTGCCATACATCTTGCAAAGAATTCCACCTTGCATTCAAAGACCAAACACTTACAGTTGAGATATCACTTCATTCGATCGGTATTGGATGATGGATAGTTACAGCTGGAAAATATACATACAGATGAAAATCTAATGGATATGTTTACAAAGGCAGTGACAAGGGAGAAGTTGAGCTCCTCTTCAGCTTCAGTTGGTCTTCAAGACTGAAAACAACAAAAATAGAACAGTAGAGTCTAGGGTACTTATTTCTAGTGGGAGCTACAGGGTCAGTGGTGTTATGATTAGTCTCCAAGTGGGAGATGATATGGTGTGGAGTCTGATCAGTCTCCACATGGGAGATTGTTCTAATATGGAGCCTAATCAGACTTAGAGGTTAAATTTTCCCCACTTTTATCAGTGTGGTTTCCCCCCAAATTATTTTTTCTATCAACCAACATAAAAAAAACCCTATTTTGTAACAGATATAAGGCTTGATAAAAAGTGGCTAAGGGTTAGGGTTTCAATTGATTGTATTATATCATTTTGCAGTGATATTAAGTTGCAAGGATTGCTGGTTGTAATCAATTTGATTTACTAGATAATAATATTGGACTCTCTGTTGGTGGATGTAGCCTGAGTTTGGATGAACCAAGTTAAAACTTGTCTCTCGCTATTATTATTTCTATATATTTTTCATTCCTCTGTTTAATCTTTATTTGCATTTAATTGATATCTTTTGCCATCTAACCCTAACAATACTCATCGTATAGGTCTTTAAACTATATATGCAGCAACAGACATGCCAAACAAAGAAAGCATTCCAAACACACACACTTTGAAGACATGGATAAAACATGACAGACAAGCAATGGAGTGTTCCTATTTCTAGGCTCAACACCATCTCAAGCACTTTACAGGCACACACCGATGATTGGGTTTCACCACAACAATTGCAAAAGACATGCTTAAGGGTTGAGTTAGTCACAGAACCACTCCTCGCCTCCGGATGAGGAATTTTTGACAATGATAGGATGTGTAATCTGCTCTAAGAAATACATCGTCCCCACCTCCACAGAGGGCTTAAGATAAAGTGATATCCTTCCTCCATAGAGGGCTTAAATGATTGATTGATTGATTGCAAACAAACTTAGAGTGTAGGAAGTACTCATCGCACTAGTCTTTAAATAGCACCTAAGGACAAGCACATTTCTAACATCTATAACAGACAGCTTACCTTATATGTATGCCCCCACCTTAAGGTGGTTGATATCATGTACCGATATCAAGCATGTTAAGGTAGGAAGAAAACACACAAGGGAAGATAGACTTTTGCAAAGCCCATGTCTCCCAGAGGTGACATGTACTTTACGATCATCAAATGTTCTAACAAACACATCCGTACAAGAAACATGTTAGTGTCTACAAAATCATGATAAACAACAACATCAATGCATATGAAATCTGAGGCATGCAAGATTAAAGATAGACAAAGTGCATGGAGCAGCAATATTTTTCTGATTTGTAAATGAGATAGAACACCATCAAAATCACTACGCAGAAAGCATGAGTCCTACTAGAAAAGTGTCGGATAAGATATACAACCCCATTGTCATATTAGGAACTAAGTCCAATTTGTGATTTCTTGCTAAAGGGACGCTAGGTCTGCATCAGTATAAATGTTTTTCATCATCCGCTTGCTAGATAGAAACACTAGAGGAAGGGAAACAATAAATAAGAGAGGAGAAACAAGTGCCTTAGGGACAGTCATGTAGGAGGGTGCCCCCAATTCACCAACCATAACACTATGTCTATAAGACACAACACAGAATGATGAAATCAGAGAGAGAGGCAATATAGAAGAATGATGATACAAATAAAAGGTCACAACAGAGGCGGTCTCTTGGTATCCCAGACCTTATAAGAGAATCATGGGTCATCCCAAGAGGCCTAAACAACACATAACACTTTGCGGGGGAAGCACATCATGAGAGAGATAAAGGGTTAGAGATACTTACCTGTAGGATCTCCGAGGCTAGTGGTCATCAAGTAAATCATTGTCATCCTCCCACTCTGGGATTTTAGAGGAAAGTGGGACATAAGGTACCATAGCGCAAGGTTGTTTATTGTTAGAATCATCTTTGTTTGGTTCAATATCAATGTTTTCTTGTTCAGAGTAAAGGTTTATGGCATAAGCTTGTCTTCTTCATCTTCTTTATCTTGCTTTTCTATTTCTCTTTCTTTTACCACTTATCTCTTGTAAGATAGGGCTTTGCTCTTTCATAGGTTTTTGCAATTTAAAAGAGGAAGCACAGGGATCAAATCTCATTTGTCTAGGTGGAATGTTTTGTTATCGATAATAACCTCCCAATCCTTGTAGGGATGGCGGGGGAGGAACCTCATCATAGGGACCTTGTCCTTTCAATCTATGGTTCTCTTCAAATGTGGGTTGTTTGGCTTTTGTTATTTCTTGCATAGAAGGATCGGCCATTGGATAACAGTTTTGCTTTGTAATTTCTATAGCTCAAGAAGTTAAATTCTATTTGTGATTTAGGTTTCTCTTTAGTTTTGTCCCAAAAGTAATCTAGTGTGCAATGTTTTCTTTCAACCAAAGGTTTATATTTATTTCAGGGGATGGTAATCACATGTCCCTCAAAAGGAAATTTTAGATAATTATGAATTTTTGAAGGGACAACCTTCATTTCCTTTAACCAAGGGTGTCCCAATTTAATGTGAAAATGGTCTAAAATGGGGACAACATCAAACCATTGTTCTACATGTTTTTCAAATAGATTTACTAAAAATGATATCTTACCCAGAGGTTTTATAAAGGTTCCCTTATGTGTTTTAATCATCATGTTTGAAGGGTCATAAGGTCCTTGCATCAAATTATGTATATAGAGGAACTCTTCCATGGTGACATTGGTCATGCATTTAGGATCAATAAGCGTTCCATCCACGGGGTTTCCCATTATTTTCACAATGATGTAAAGAGGTCCGTCAGTGTCTCCGACTGTTCTACTATGAGGTGTAAACTCTATTTCAGGTTCAGGGACCTTTCTCTTCATGTAAGGTCTAGGAGGGAACCTATTGTTGTTCTTGCGATTAGAGTCCATGTGTATATTCTCAAATCAATGAAAAATCAGATTTTGAAAGCTTTTCAAAATTGATGCAAAAGAAGAGTGCAAAGTTATATGCAAAAATGGCCTAAATGCTTGATTTTTTGTACTTTTTTTCAATGCAAATAAATGAAAGAAAAGGTCTTGTAAGGATTTTGATCAAGGGAAGAAAATTATATGTCTAATATTAGTCCAATACAGCAATAAGATCCTTCACAACACACTCTTGATGCAAATATAAGATGACGACAAGTCAAAATGTAGTGAAAATATGCTAAAATATAAAATTTTTTCATCAAATCTCAATGCAAAAGAGCATGACAAAGGGTGTTGTGAGGAAAATTATGATGGACAGCCAATTATATCAGTAATAACAGCCACATAATTCTAAAATATCCATCACAACACACTTATAGTGCCACTCAAGATCAAACCCTAGTGAAAATATAGCAAAATATGCACTTTTTTCATGATTTTTCAACTCCAATACCTAGGAAAAGGGGTGTTGTAACAAATTTTAGGAGGTGCAAAAAATAATAGCAATGATATTAGTCACCTCAATCCATAAAATTTGTCACAACATGCTTGGAGTGGAAACTATGCCAAACCCTAAGGCAAACATAGCAAAAATGTGCAATTTTTTACCAAATTTTCAATAAAAAAACCCAATAAAAAGGTGTTGTGAAGATTTTTAGGAGGGGAAGAAAGTAATTACTCTGCAAAAATACTCTTCACAACATGCCTATGGTGCAAATTTAGAGAGTCGATAAGACCAAATCTAGTGAAAATCAATATTTTTCAAGCCCTAGGTTTGAGAT
Organism: Cunninghamia lanceolata; assembly: GCA_027924645.1. NCBI lineage: Eukaryota > Viridiplantae > Streptophyta > Pinopsida > Cupressales > Cupressaceae > Cunninghamia > Cunninghamia lanceolata. The sequence goes on along the minus strand of BSBN01000463.1, from coordinate 2,338,317 downwards.
CTTGATGTAAAATGCTATATGAATGTTTTTGAAGCTGATGTATGATGAAAATTAAATTCTCTTAGATTCGAAAATGATTTCCAAGCTCTAACATGCAAAATGCAAGTGCAAATCTAGCAAAAAATCAATGAAAATGCTAGTTTTTTGTTGAAGTTTTCTATGCAAAATGCAAATTTTTGAAATATAAAAGCAAATTTGTACTAAAATGCAAGACTACAGCCAAATGAAAATTTGAATGAGTCTCTAAAATTAGTATAAAAATTTGAAATAATATTTTACCTACAAACCCTAGATTTTGGAATTACTAGATTATATGCAAAATTCACAATTTTCAACAAAACCCTAGCAATTTTATGATGAAAATGCAATGCAAACTAATGATTTTTTGTAATTTTCTGAATTTATCTCAGATCTAATGTAAAAATCAAAAATTTGATGAAATTAAATTTAATTAATGCAACATGCAAACCCTAGCATGCAATTTGTTTTTTCAAATTTTTCAAAATTTTCAATTTTTTTGTAAGTTTTCCAATGCAATAGGATGAATGACTATATGAATGATTGAAAATCAATGCAAATATGAAGCAAAACACTCAACAAGGTGCAAACAAGTCTAATAACATGGGTTCACCAAAATGTAATAGGTTGAAATTTGGATGTTTGGTTTTTGATAGTTTGTGTGTGTATCCTCCTTTCACCAATTACATTCAAGGACCTAGGGTCAAGTTGCAATGTACTAGAATACCATAGGTCACTATGAAATGTAGGGAAGCTTAGATTTTTGTGATTTGATTTCCAATTATGTTCTCTTATGCTCAATTATATCTTAAAACCCTAATTATGCAAATACGATAGTAAATAGATGAATTACGAAAAATGATGCTATAAAAAGATGTAAAATGACAAATAACTATGTACATGTGTTCGGGGTTGGGAGGCAGAAAAGTTGGGGACTAAGGAGTGGGCACCCAAGTCCAAGGCCTAGGTTTTTGTCAAGATTTGGAAGCTTAGTCTGTAACCTGTTCCTTCTGCCATAGATATTTTCCCATTGTGGAACTTTGAGGACTAAAGAGTGGGTGCCCTAGTTTAGGGAGCTATTTTATTCTCTGATCTACAATTCTGACACTCTGTTGTACCCTCTTGCAACTTCACTTTGTCTGTAGCTCCAACCTATAACCTACAATCATGAAAACTTTGGGAGGGGGTTGTGGTGTGTAGAGGGTTGCCTCAGTCAAGCCCCGGAGAGACATTCAAGTCTTTTGAACAGCATTGTCAGATAGAGAGTGCGTTCCCTTGGGAGGCAGAGGCAAAAAACAAATCATAAATGCTTACAAACACAAATGATATCACCTTGTAGTGAAGATCTCATGGGAGGAAGAATCTCTTCATGCCATGAGGAAATGATTGCTCAAATCTACAAATTCAAACACAGATAACACAAATCTGCTCTTACAACACAATAAAAGCCTTGAATCACCAATGCACATGCAAATTGATAGCTTGTAATTCTCTAATGATCATCTAGTTTACAAATGAATGCCTAAACATGCTTTTATATGCAACTACAAAAACTCCCTCCAAGAATTTCATAATTCAAACTTACCGTGTCAGCCTAGGGACCAAATAACGATCATAAACTGACACTTAAAATTTGGGACTGATCCAAAATAGGGCAAGACTAGGGCATGGGCCCCCAAGTCTTGCCCCCTATTTTGGGCAAGGTTAGGTTCAAGGGGTCCCCCTAGGTCCCATTTGACATGAAATCTAGGGTTCATTTTATCATGATGTTAAATTATGATGCAAGATGTCCTAAATGCACACTAAAGGCTCAGGAGATAAACCTTATGAGGGAAAAGCCCCCAAGGAAACATTTTCTGATGTTACAGGACCTAATCAATGAAATGGCCTAATGGCATTTATGCGCTAGTCCCATCATTCAACTCACCTATCCATATATGGGGTGAGGTGGGGTGCACAACTGGTTGAGGTCCCCTTATCTATAATGGCGAGGAGGCAACTATCTTGGATGGGAGGGATTTTGAGTGGTGGGTAGGCCCCCCGTAACTATTGAAACTCGAGGGGAGACTAGAATCTGAATGGAGATTTTGAGTTCTAGACAAACCCTCATTTAAGTCTAGGTGAACAGGAGGGAGATATAGCTAAGGGTGGGAGATGAAGGTTCATTCACCCCCGAACCAAGAGCCCCCAACTATTGCCTCCCACCCACCCCTAATTATTGTGGGTGGGTGGGCACTATATCTCCCACTCGCCCCCAAGAAGATATAGTTGCCTTCAACAACAATCACCCTCCCTCCCACCCCATTTTATGGCCTCCCACCCACCCCTATATTATTGTCATTGAATCAATCGGGGGTGCAGGGTGGGTGGGAACGGCCGGGGCTAGACTAGATTCTAGATTCTATATGTAACATGTAGGGTGGGAGAAAGGATCCACTTCAATAGCTATGATCCTAGGCAAGTCTACTATCTCCTCCCACAAAAACTAATTTGTCTAAGTCATATGACTAGAAAAGTGACCCAACTTAATTCCCCACCCCTTATAATAGTAGGGCAATTCCCACCCTACTTCTTTATTAATTAGCTTGCTAGAATAAGAACTATAATTCCCAACTATAGCTCCCTCCCACCTGGGACTATAGTTCCATCTCTTTCCTGATCAAAAGTTTTGCTTGCACACTGGGTCATATGACTCTTGTGGGGCACCTATAGCCTCCCACACACCCTGAGGGGCATAGTTTTGACCCAGCTAGAATTTAGAATATAACCCCCTAGGCATTTCTAGTCCCACCCAACCCTGGCTAAAATTGCCCCACAGAGGACCATCTCTTTCTTGAGAAAAAGTCTCACTCACACTATAGTAAAAGTGACCCAACTTGATTTAGAATATAACCCCCCACCCAGCCCCATAGAGGGAGATTTGCTCGACTCACATTTTTCTCATGGACATGACTGTGAAAGTGACTTGCCCCCCAGGTGTAATAGCCCAATATGCATGCGGGGAGCAGTAGTCGGGTATTCATTGTTATGGGGGAGGGGCGAGGGGATTCAATCCAGCTGTGCATGCACCAGTTTGGAATGCTGCTAGTTGAAATCTTGGCCACATTTTATACATAACATGCCTACAATTAATCTACCATAACTGGCTAACTGAGGTGGGTGGGAAACCATAGTTCCACCTTCCACCCACCAACTATCTCCTACTATCGAGGGACCCTTTCCCTACTCCTCAAGTTTGAGATTTCATTCAGAAGGAATTCCCCATCTCCTTCCTATAGTTGTTCAACTAGAAGGAAGTATAATAGTTCAACTGGTTACCCTCTTACCATCTCTTTCATTGCCATCACTTTCTCACCTCACAAAAAGAAGCATTGTTGGCTAGAAGGTTATAACTGTAAATCCTGGGGTCCCATCCATTATTTATTTAGTTCTCATCCTACAAGAGGTGGTTACCCTAGCTGATGGTCAATTGGAGTATAGCCTAGCTTCATTTAGTCAACCAAGAGATCGATATCAAGAGATGGGTGAGAATTTGGCTAGTTCCAACTCTGGGCGCTAATAGGACAGGGCATAAACAAGCAACGAATATAGGGAGTTCAACCGACCCTGCTTAATAATTATAGTGGAGTTCAAACAATGTTGCAGGAGGATAAGCTTCCCTAAAATGATAGGAAGTTAGGGCCCCAGGATATAAAGGTACAGGCCCCGGTAGTGTAGCTCCAGTAACAAATTAATAACCTCCTTCTTCATTGAATTCCACCTAGCTGGATGGAGCAGTTCCTACCCACACCCCCTCTTATCCTCCAAGCAGGAATTGATAGCAGTTGAGTTAGGTACATGCTTCAGTTGAGTTGGCCAAAACAGAACTCCCAGATTAGTTTGACTAGCCCTCCCTCCTATTTTATTGTCTTAGTAGCTTCGATCATGAAGAGATGTTGGCTAGTGAGGTGACCTGCCATAGTTTCTTTGCTTGCTTAGTTCTTGCCAAGGAACAAAAAAATATCCCCCACTCGACAATATAGGGTGGGGGGTTAAGGCTATTCCACCCACCCTATTCCCCAGTCTCCCCTTTAGAAAAGTAGGCTGGGTTTAGTTACATGAGTTGAGGCAATCAGTTGGTAATGGGTGGTTGGGCTTGTCTTGAGGAAGGTAGAGAAAAGGTAGGGTGGTTATTCTGCTTCTACTGGTGGTTGAGCCATCAATCAGTAGCAGAGGTATCAGAGTGAGTTGATGGTGCCTACTCATCTGAAGGGCTGGAGGGCTCCAGGCATTAGAGGTTTTAGTAGATAGTCGGGTGGGAATGAGAGAAGCAATGAGTTTTAGATGGCAACAATAATAGAGGGTCGGGGCCTGGTTTAAGGTTGAGCCTAAGCTTCCCCTCCCAGTTCCCAACTATAGTTCTATTTTGGGATCTGGTAGTCAAGATTCTCATTCCAGCAAGTCCTAAACATAGTAATCAATCCTTCCAACTATAAAAAAAGAGGGTGATCTCAATCATTAATACTCACCTGAGATAAATAAAGGGTGAGGGTTACCTATAGATGGATTAAAGTTTGTGTTTAGAGGTGGTTGATGTCGAGGAAGAGTGAGTGATCACCCTACTAGTTATAGCTGGCTCCCAGTTGGTACCTATAATTCCCCTAATAGAGTATGCTTCAAGGTTTACCAGATCCAGTTCAGTGAGGAAGGAATCAAAGGGGTGGGAACAAAAGACTTCAATCCGTCCAATGACTCGCCTTTACCCAACTTGGCTCAACCTGCGGTTTTCGTCGGACCGGCCCCCATCTATCTATTGGTGAGCAAGAAAGAAATCTCAATTCCCTTCCCCTACGGCTAGTCCACTGGCCCAATATTCCTCTCTAAACCATAATAGTCCATGGACCTTGTTTCAATAGCCAATGGATATAATTAAAAATTGATCGATGGGATTACTTCTAGTTGGATTGGGTCTAGGCTGGCTTTGAAGGTGGCCCCTTCAATATATTATTGTCAGGTTGGTAACAAATAGAGGAGTCTTATCTTCCTCCCCTCAGCCCCGCTAGGCTCGGCCCCATTGGGTAGAATAGAATAAATGTTTCTCACTCATCTCGTTGGGCCCTGACAACTTATGGGGGGAGATATAGGGTGGGTGGGCCCCCGAACCTCCATTTACCACCCAACCCTATATTAATCTAGCCCCCTAGGAGGGCCCCCTAGCTATTATTGTGGGTCGAGGCAATTGACGCTAGGGTTGGGTGGGAATAGAAGGTGCCCGGGGGGGCCCCTTACTTTCCACCCACCTGGGTGGGGGGTAAAGGCAGATTATTGGGAGGAAGATATAGGGTGGGGGGCTAATGTTCCCTAAGGGGGCCGACTGGCCTATTTATTGTTAGACCGGGGCATCATTGATCGAGGTGACCTACTTAGCTATTAGTAAACAACTCAGCTTATCTGTTGATTACACAGATAGGCTAGGCAGCATAACTAGGACTATAATGGGAGCCCGAGTTCTATATATAGGGCCAACCCCCCCTCTCTCTATAGTTAGCATGCTCTCTTCGCCATCCTATTATATATAGTTGGGAGAGGGACCCCTGGTGATGGCCCCATATATAGATAGGGGCTACTCTTGAGGGTTCTAGGCAAACCCTCGGGCCCTTGACTACTGATATAGTTGATTAAGCAAGCTTGCTATTAAATCGATCAAGTAGCTAAAGGTTAACCTCATCCTATTGGGCAAGTGCCGTTATATCATCATGGCCGATGGTCTACTATCATATCGTCCCGTAACCATATCTATGGGTTGGGTTCTGGTTGGGTCACCATGATTAGGCCCATTTATATCTATCTATATGCAGGCAGACAGGTGGTTGTGGGCAGGGCATAGATAGTTGGCTACTTGGTAGGCTCCAACTATAAAGCCTAAAATACTATCGACCGATAGGGACCTGACACTCTACCCTGAAGTCAAGGAGTGGGCCTATCTATATATGGGGGCCGAGGGGGACTATCTATAGTTAGGGCAGCTAGTTCTAGTTATAGTTCCAGTTGATGGGCCCATCTCCCATCTGGGCCACTCCTATCTATCCAATGTGTGGAATCTTATAGTGGAGGCTGAACCCTCCCTTGGGGCACTCAATTTAAGCTCATCTGGGGTGCCTATAGATCTAGAGGGGTGCATGAATGAAGCTATATTCTATAGTGGAGGCCAGACCCTCCTGGGGGTGAACTATGCCACCCCCCCGCTTCAGCCCCCCTATATTATTATTGTTGTTGGGGGGTTGGGGAAGAAAGGTTGGGACCGAGGGCCTCTCTCGTCAGCACCCTTAGATGAATCTGCATAAACCCCCATCCCATATATAGATAGGGACTTTTATAAGGGGCCCACATAAACAAGAACTCATAGAAAACAAGAAGTCATGTCCCATAGAAAACTTCTTATCTCATATTGTGGTAGGCGGTAGTCCCTTTCAATGTGTATGGGCGGCCCCCCTCCCTATATATATTATCTATTTGGGTCTCATCCATCTGATCAGTGGCTATTATAAATGTGAAATGACATCCATGGCTGAGAAACAACAATATATATAGATAAGGTCCACAGGTTGCAACCCCTGGCTCTATATATGGGGCCATATTCGAATTAGATAGGCCTATCGGTCGAGCTCGATATAACTCCATTAGATAGTCAATGCTATTGGCACGACCCCATATAGAGACACAGGGACTCAGCCCCCTCCCTCTAATTAAGTTGGTGGGTGGGAGGCCTGCATATAATTACCTAGCTATATAGAGTATAGATAGGGTGACAACCATAGTTTACAGCGATATATATCTATGTAGGATCTGGTGTGATCAGTTGATCCGCTAGGGCCAAATATGCATGGTATGGTAGGGGGTAGAGTATATTAGAGATCTATATGGGGGTGGAGTGCAATGGATTGGAGCGAATGATCAAACCCCACTTGGCAATGCCCTATATATCTATAGGTGATCAATTCTGAGATGGCTTAGGAGGGACCCTATATATCATATGGGGCTCTTGCCACCCATGGAGTAGATAGAGACCCCATGTCTGCAAGAATTCTAATCAATTATGAGATTGCTATCTAGGGAAAGAAGATATATTTTCACCCCATATCCGCTAGCCATATATCTGTAGGGGCATGAGATTCTGGGGTCCTTTACTAGGCAAATTGGATAAAGCCACTTCCTACCCCATATCGCAAGCAATAATGTCCATCGATTACGAGTATGGACTTCAATTCATACTCATATTCACTTAACTTTAGGGGCCCTAAATATAGAGAGGGCCTATCTATATATGGCTTACAGATTGAGTGCCTAGCCTCCCTCGCCATATAGATATATAGGGTCGTCATATAGGCAATAGAAAGGTATAGTTTTCTCTCCCCACAATATATAGATGGGGGCTCTTCACAGTTGGAAGGGTGCATCCTAGGCATGCCCTATATCTAGAAGGGCTCGGGCCCTATCATACAATATGGGGCTAGGACAAACTTGATATATACCACCTACTGTGTCGGTTTGCCTCAAACTAACATTCATTCATTCATCCACCTCGATTAACTCAGGTAGGGATATAGGGCCTCCCCCGTCAGCTATATAGCCACCCCAACTGACTTTAGTTATCTAGTCATGTTCTCTCCATCTGAGCCCCGTATATAGATAGGATCAGTAGGTTGGTAGGAGGGGGAGTGAATGACCTGTAGTCAGTTGAGTGTGACTAGATCTGAAATCTAATCCATATAGCCACCTGTCGCATCCCCATCCCATATCATCTATATAGAAGTGGGATAGGGATAGGGATAGGGCCTTGGCCTCCCCTATACCATAGATAGTTGGTCTATCACCATATCTATATAGTTGGGGTGTCTACTAGATCTAGAATCTATATTGCCACCCACCCCATCCCCATATATAGATAAGGATAGGGCCTCGGCCTCCCTAGGATATGGGGGGGAGGAGATCGAGAGTAGAATAAATCTATAGTTCCCTAATTTATAGTTGACAATCAGGAGAGGAGCCCTATATATTAACTATCTAGGGGAGGCTATATAGACTATATAGACCTAGCACCCTATATAGAGAATAAGAGAATAGACATGGCGCCCTACCTCTATCTATAGATAGATATGGAAGTTGGGTTGAGGGGTGGGGTTGTTTCCCTCGATCTATGGGCCCTTGATAGATGGGGAGATAGACAATATAGATTCCCATAGATGGGGGGAGCCTATATATCATATCTATATAGATGGTGTGGAGATGGGGATGGATCTGTGGTGACTGGATCTGCTGATAGGCCCCATGGTAGGGGTTTAATCCCCATATGTATAGTATAGATCATCTGGATGGGGGGAGAGATGGATGGATCCCCCTAGTTCTATATATAGGGCAACAGGAGGATCCTCCATGGTTGGACTATCGAGTAGATAGAGGCTCGACCCTACTATGTATAGTAGCTTTGAACCAATGAAGGGGGGGTGGGGCACTTCCCTTAGTCTGGAACTTAAGAGCCTACTACTACTAATAGAATAGGAAGAGGGCTATTCTATCTACCCCCATCTAGATCTAGATATGGGCCCCCCCAACAATATATGGGCCCATCTCCCATCTCCCACCCCCATCCCCCACCTATATAGAGGGGAGGGTTAGATGGGCCCAAAGACTATATAGACTAGATGCTATGCTTGGGAGGCCAAGCCATATATAGATAGGGGGTCGAGCCCATCGGTAGTTGCATATTATTGTGAAGGTGATAGTTTTGCTATGTGCGCCCTTGTGACTAAGGTCTTCCCATCAGTCTTTAGTCAACGGTTTATATTCCTTGGAACAAAATGAGTCGACAATATTTAATCCCATCCGTTAGTCCCTAGTTCAATCTTCAGTCAAGGATGCTCCTACTCATATCACGTATAGAATCTGAGTTTAGTCTATCAATTTCATTTAGTCCCTAAATGCTCCCTCTCATTTCACGTCTATAGAGCCAATCCTTTAGATAGATAGACAAATAGATGAAAACCTTTCTGATCGGACTCTAAGTATAGATAGTCCATCCATCCTGAGGCCCTACTATTTCTATTTTGATTATGCCCATCCCAACAATCTTTGTTGTGCCCAACTATATTTACCTATATCAGCAGCTGAGGCAAATAGAGTTGCTATATAGTTGTGTCTTGATCAGAATGGAATTCTATAGAAAGATTGATCAGACTCCTCCTAGATAGAATAGATATATAGGCCATCACGAAGAGTTATAAGTTCTTGTCACGGAGAAAGGCTCGGAAGCAGCTAGTTGCCAATTTGGGAGTGCCATATACAGATAGGGGCCCTTGCCCGACTAAGTATATACGAGCAAGCACCTATACATCCATCTAGGAGTGGTTCACATAGCTACACTCTGCTTACCCCTCACCCCATATGTAGATAGATCTCAAGAGCCCCATAGATAGATAAGATGACATGGATGCCATATAGCCGAAGCGGGCTCTCTGGATCAGTTGGGTTGGATGGACAATCCGATCTCCCCAGCTAGCCTATGCCTATGTATAGAGGGGAGGGGAGGGGCCCTTTACTATATTGGGGCCAGCAGATCAACTATCCTATCCCCATATATAGATAGGGCCATCCATCATCGGGTTGTGCCATATACCATATATAGACAGGGTAGATTGTAAGGGCAAGGGCCATATAGAACTCTCCCATATGGAATCACCACTCCTCCCTCCACTTGGGACAAACGGATAGTTACCAGATGGACGACAAAGTAGATAGCGAACCATTTGATTGATTGACAGGGCCCCGTCTTTATATCCATGGAGTGGTAGGCAACTTATATGGTTCTTGGGGCCCAACAACCTTTGTCCGAGGGACAATACCCCCACCCGAGTGGGAGGTCTATGCCCCCCACACATCCCTAGGGTGGGTGGGAGGATGAAGGTTGGGTAAACCTCTCCTCTTTACTCCGTTTAGAAGAGTGTCTCCCTAGGGGGTTTCCCTTCAAACCCCGGGTCTCCCCAGAATCTCTGTTTAGATTCTGGTAAGACCTACATCTGAACTCCTAATAGATTAGGTCTCCCCAGAATCTCTCTTCAGAAGCTGGTAAAACCTACATCTCTGTTCAGATTCTGGTCTCCCCTCGGATTCTAGTTGGGAGGTAGATGCTGAACCAAACAACATATAGCCGGGACCACAACCTAAGCCTTTTGGGGGGCATCAGTTCCTCAAACTATACTAGTAGCTGGGGTGGGAATTCTAGTTATATCAGTTTCTTCGTTGTTGTTGTTGTTGTGAGAGAGGTAGATTAGTTGTTGTGAGGGAGGCAAATTTTATATGTAACATGCCCAACAACAGCATCAGGGGTGGGTGGCAGGAGGGAGGGCCCCCCCACCCCCTTCAATATTGTAGATTAGTCTAGGGAGGTAGATGAATTGCCAATAGTAATGGAGGGGGGCTACTGGCTGCTAGTTGCCAACTATAGAAGAAGGGGGTTGCCATTTCTATTATTGTGTGCATTTTCCCAGCACTCAAGCATAGGTATATCCAGAATTGCCTCCCGTGACAACCGATAGCCCTGGGAGGACCTCAGCATGGAACTATCCCAAGGCCGGTGTTACCCAAGAGAAGGGTGGGTGAAAGGTGGGAGTCAACTCAAAAATATAGGCACCCCAGATGTTGATAAAGGCTAAAGATTGGGTGGGAATCAAACCCACACTTCCCAATGGAAGGCATCAGCTAATGTACTAACATAATATCATTCCTTCCCATCCTTATTGCTCTCTATTCTATTGTTGTCCTTCCCATTCTTATTGCTTGAATGGCGGCCTTTCCATCTAGGCAATTGAATTGCTTCCCATCCTTATTTGTGAATGGATCTGATTTTGTTAATCTGCGGGGGTGGGGTTAGTCTATATCGGCTGATTGGCCCTAGGGGGCCTATATCTATATCTAAGGAGCATGAGTAGGGAGTGGGTAGAAAGAGAGTTGTCCATCCATCAAAGAGGTAGGTGGGACTACTTGGTAGGTGTAGTTTGATTGCCCTCGTGATCATAGACGAACCAAATGTTGGAGTGGGGAGTGGTTGCATGCTTGACCAAGGACTAAACCATGCGGGTAAGATGTTTGTGCCCTTGACTAAAGAAACTATGATATGAGTAGGTGCATCTTTGACAAAAGATTGAATGAATATGTGGGTAACTATATCTGGAAGGTTGCTCCCCTGACTAAGGACTAGAGATGTTATATGCGGCGGGTTGCTCCCCTGAATTGAATATAGATTGGAGATGCGAGTAACTATATCTGGAAGGTTTCTCCCCTGACTAAGAACTAAGATTGGCCTGACCATAAACTCTATACTCCCCTAATTCTCTACGTAATAGGAATGGGTGCATCCTCGGCCCCCTCTGACTCTACAGGAGTAGCCAATGTGGCAGATAGGTAGAATAGGGCCGAGGAATTGGGTGGGAGGAATAGAAGTTTGGTGGGAGGCTAGGTGGGATCCCCCCCACTAATTAATCTACCCCCCAACTATTGCCTTCCACCCACAAATTAATCTACCCCCCCAATTATTACCTCCCACCCACCCCTTCCCCCCTATATTATTGTTGTTGAAAGTTGGTGGGAGGCCTATGCCCCCCACCCAACCCCACACATAGAGTGAACCCTCGGATGATATGCTCAACCCCCTCTCTCTATATGGGTGGGGGTGGATGCCATATATAGATAGGGGGACCCAGATAGAGAAGATGTATAGGGGCAAGGGCCACCCATACATAGAGAAGATAGATAGGGTCTAACTCTATTCCCTCTTTATGGATATAAGGGGGACTCCCCCACCCCTGAACTATCTTATCTCATCCTATTTGATCTGATCATAACTGGAGGGCCATCTTGATATAAGCAATAGATACAATGGCACTTGACCCCATCTCTTTACTCTCTATGGGGCCCAACAATTCTAGTTGGCAACTATCGCCTACTATTCATAGTCTAGTCTAGTCCATAGGCGCCCAGAGCAATTCATTTATGCACTGGGCAAATGGCTGGTCCTCACCTCAGTGGTGTAGTGAGCTCAAGAAACCCATCTCTCTATGGTTCAATGCCTATTGTATTCAAAGAGAAGAGAAGTCTATATACGACTAACTCTAGTTCAATGCCCACTGTATTGAAAAATGAGGATCAATCATTCGTTGAGTTGATTCGTTATCAATCATTCATTTCATATGGGAGAGATCTCTGGCTCCCTCCTGAGATGGGGATGGGTGGAATGCATCGACTCGATTGGCTATATATGGCGGCTCAACGAGCATACATAAATGTCATCCCCCCTAGAGGGCATGACTAGACTATAGACAATCCCCTAGACATTCCCCTTGGCCTCCCGAGAGATTCTTTCTTTTGCACTAGTTGATCATCATAATGAGATTTGAAACCTATTGAATCACTGGGATTTGGAACCTATCACCTATTGAACGGTAGGTGGCCATATATAGAGATAGGGGCTACGGTGCCTACTGATTTGTTGACCCCCCTCTATCTATATGGGGAATGTTGAATTGCAAGGAATGAGGGAATGACTAAGTATGAACCTCTGACTCACTCCAGTTAGTTCAAGGAGGATAGTACACTAACTAACTAACCTCTCGAGTGGCCCCCGAGAATGTCAGTCATGCACTATTACGAATACAAATAGGTAGACTTACACAGATGATGGATGATGGATGATGTGGTTCTTGACCCCCTCCCCTCTATGGATATATGGGTGTGATCTTAGATGTAGGTACATGGACTACCGACTATTGCCTAGCTGCCCTCGACTATATTTTAGTCAGCCCCCCAATCCCCTATACCATATATCTGAACCGTCATGCCTGATGAGGATCAGTTAGGCCCTCCCCTCCCTCTATATAGATTGAACTAGGAGTGGCCAAATGATATTGAGGTTTGAGGTGTGAGGTTCATCCATATAGCTAGGCCTCCTCCAATTAGAGTTCCCTCCCACCCACCAACTAGAACCAGAATTATAGCTGCCCTGACTACACTAGACTAGACTAGACTGGACTATGGATAGTCCCCCTATGAGGGTTTGCCTAGAACCCCCGGGCCCCCCTATCTCTCTATGTGGCTATCCATGGCCTTGGCCTCCCAAGCATAAATGTTGTAGCCTAATCTTAGGTAGGCACGAGTCTCTCCCTATCCTCGACTATATAGAGAGATAGATGGCCCCATCCCTATCTAGAGAGATCAGATCTGGGTAGCCCAGTCCCTATATATCTTATCTATCTAGGGTGCCTATATAGATATAAGGAGCCTAGACTAGACTAGACTCTAGATGCATGCCCTCAACCTCCCCCAACTAGAGAGAGTTGTCAGTCGAGTGACCCTTATCTAGATAGGGCCCCCATAGAATAGAAAGCTAAGGGGTTGGGCCCTTGGGGTGGGTGGGAAGCTGCCCCCCACCCCCTTTAATATTGTAGATTAAGATGTTGGGTGGGGATTATTGTGGAAGCGAGGGCTCCATAGTTAAGGAGGGGCTTCAGGGAACTATCGTGTCAAATGGAGCTTACACTGATGAAAGCCTGAGTAAAGTCAGCTTAGACTAAGGGAGCTTAATCAGCAGGTGTTAGGTCAGTGGAAAACAACACAACCTTTCACCAACCCCAACCCTAACCTTCCTCCCACCGTAGAACTAGAAAAGCTGGGTTGGATGGGAGACTATAGTTGGCTATTATTGACAACTACCACTTTGATCCATCATCAATCATTAGTCGTATCATGAACTACATTAGGGGAGTGCCAAACTGCCCTCTCCCCTAGTTGTATATAGTAGGGTAGGCTGACCAAAATTCCCAACCCTCCCTACTATCATCACCCTCCCACCCACCCATGCTGGGGCCTCCCACCCATGCTATAATCCACCCACCCACCCCAAAGTTCTGGGAGAGAGCACCATATATAGGGGGCCCACCTCCCACCCCATAGTAGTGTTGATGACTGTTTTGATGCAATCATAACAATAAGTTAAAATTCACATAAAATGAACTGAAACTATACTTGAAAGACAAGAAGGAATCATTTGGTGATTCAACTAATCCCAAGTCTACAATGGTTCGGTTGGTCAAGTTCAGTTGGTCAATGTGAAGCTGTAATGTTCAAGGGGCCTTACGTAGTTTAGGTTTGTTTTGTGGTTTACTGGACTAAGAATATGCAAAGAGGTCATAGATTTCAACAAGTATTCTGTTCATTTGCATACAAGTGATACCGGGCTGCAAGTTTCAGAGGGTTTTCTTGGATTTTTTGCAGCTTTCTTCTTTATCTATTTATGAAAACTGTCTACTTATAGCTCTGTTATGCATGCTTCTTCAAATTTGAGACAATTTCCTTTAGATTTCTACGTTTTCAGCTAAATATTTCAGATGGGTTGGGAAAAGTTAGAAAGATCTAATCTATACCTCACTTAATCTACAGAAGGATCTAAGTGTTTCTGTTATGCACTATGTAAATACCACAGTAGTTTGATCAAATCCACAGTAAAAACCCTAAATGTAAGTTCTGAGCATTTTCACAAACATACATTTAAAATTGCAAGCTCTCAAAGAAGATATTTCAAAACACAAAGAAGAGCAGGAGAACACTCAGAAGATAGATGCAGAACTCCAGATTCTATTGTATTAGAAACGAATAGCCATACATGATTTACAATGTAAGAATGACTCTTAGTTTCATTGATCATACTACAGAGAACTTACAAGCTTTACAGATACAGTAAGGCAGCCAGACATTCCACGCGCACCTTACTGCAGACAAACAGGTGACCTCCTTCTTCTACTCTAAACTATGCCCAGAAAGACTCTACAATTCTGGCAAAATCCTAAAATCCCTGTGTGTAGCCCCTGTTGTAAAGTATTACAGTGTAGAGAGGCACAATATAAAGACATTCTGATTGTCCTCACTATAGCAAAAAACCTAACTGAACCCCTGGTTCAAACCCCTAGTTACAGCAATAAATGCAGGTGAACCAGTTCTCAAAAATATCTCAGAGCAGTGGTCAAATCTGGGCGAAATATTGCCCCTTCTGAGAAGTTTCGGCAGCTGGGTAATAACTTCTGTTTGTCTTTTGTGATAATACCCTCAGCTGCAACCTTCTTCTTTACTTGAATGGCCTTGACCTTTTGCATTTCATCTCTATCTTCTTGCTCCTGAGATCAGATCTTCTGCCTCCATGAGGTCACTGCGCTGACTTTCCAGCTGCTTCCTCAACTGCAAGCCTACAAGACAAGACAAGCAATAAGTTTGACATTTATCATAAAAATAGCATGAAATTAAAATAACCGTTTAAACCCAGGTGACTGTGCAAGATGGAGAAAATTGGATCCAGAAATCCTCTCAAAACGCGTCAAAAAATGCGTTCAGACTGCTCAAGATTCACGGGTCAACCATCGCTGACCGAAAAATGCCAGAGGCGCCAAAAAAAATGCTTTAAAATTCCACCGCCTCATTTCCCGCCCATCGGCATGACTATCCCTGTCGGTGCGTCAAAAAAAACATGTTAGCCGACATACTTCATCATCATGATATTTCGCTTCTGCATATTGGAGAAAAGAACAACATCATCATCATCATCATGTTGAAGAAGAATAGGAGGATATGAATATAATCATGCTGCCGAGGAAAGGAAGATGATGGTGACGTCATCATGATATTCGGGCTTCATTGAAATGCTAAGGATGACGTCATCATCATGTTCGGTTAAGATCAGGGGGATATTTGTGATATCGGGTCACCTAAGGAGCATGATCAGGATGATGAAGTGAATATGACCCTTTCGCGGCCAAGGTAACCCTCTCGAAAGATCAGGATGATGATGATCATCATCGAATTTGGGGCTTTTGTCGAACTTGGAATAAGACGTGATCATCATATTTCGTGAACCTGATCGTGTTTTGGAAAATATCCTGTTGAAAGAAAAAATGATGATGCTGATCATCAGGATATTAGCTTCTTCGTTTATCAGATCGGGATGACGTCATCATGATATTCGGGGCCTTTGTTAAACTTAAAACAAGACGTCATCATGATATTTCGCCAACCGGATCATGTTTGGGAAAAAATCCTGCCGAAGGGAAAATGTGATGATGATGATCATCAGGATATGTGCAAAAGGTTGTATTTCATCGGCAGGAGGACTTTGCAAAATATCAGGTGGACAAACAAGATCATGATGATCTTGACTACAGGACAAGATAAAACATATGATGATGATGACCCTCATCGATTTATCATGATGACGTCATCATCATAATTTGTCTTCGGAGCACAAGGATGAGTTAAGGTCATCATGATATTTGCGCTAGGGTGATATTGTGAAATATGATCATGCTGTTGAGAAATGCAATATCGACCCCCTCTGAATAGATAGGGTGATCATCATGATATTCGCTAACCGGAGATCAGGAGGATATGAAGATGATGATCCTCTTAATCGAATTATGATGATGATGCTTCCATCACTTAGCGAATTTCAGCAAATGACTCGTGAAAGATCAAGATGATATGGAGTCGTCATCATCATAATTTGAAGTTCAGCAAATATCATGATGATGACCTTGCGATAGGATTATAACACGCGCACGCAAATATGCCGAAGGTGGATTTTTCTAAGTCTGGGTGATCAGCATGATAATATAAGATCAGGTAATGTTGAATTATCATGATGATGCTTGCGATACAAAAGACCACTTCGACGGGGAACTTACCTTGACTTAAAGCCGATGTCATCATGATATTTGAACCTCAGGATATTGTCGGGGGGGTGCGTTTCAAATATGATGATGATGTCCTCATACAGCAAAACCAAGTTTATAAAATATGACGCTCCGAAGAAAATCATGATGCTGATGATGCGCCTGAGGCCATTTGACGGGTAAAGGGAACTACCACCTAAAATTGACGTCCGGATATTGCGACTGCATGATTTTTAGCGGGTGATAGACCAAAATCATGATGATCCTGTCAACATGACTTAGGATATAAAAATATGATGATCCTCCTGCGAATATCAGGTTTGACCAAGACTTTGACCGTGCATAACTTCCACATATGGACGAATTTTCAAGTGAAGTAAAAGGCAAACCTGCATGGAATTTCAAGCTCTTTTAAAATATGAGGTCACAGAAACAAAATATGAACTTTGACAAATAGACCTCATGATGATGACCTACCTTATCATATATCATGATGATGATGCACCTGACCTTCATTTTTACCAGACCGCCAGGAAGCAGAAAAAACACAAGCAGAAGCAAAAAGCAAGACATCAGCAGGGGTCCCCATTTTGCTAAGGAGCATAATGGGGCGTGTTGTGAACATCACAACAAGTAGATTTAGATCTAGATTGGGTATAGATAGGGGCTCCCCCAACTGTATATAGTAGAGTAGGCTAAACTAAAATTCCCTCCCTCCCCACAACAACACTATTCCTCCCACCCAATTCCAGGAGAGAGCATAAATCCCTATCTATCTGGAGGGCCCCTCCCTATCTCCACTCCACTCTATTCCATATAGAATAGAGTACAGGATGGGATAGAATTGTATTATATATGTGATATAATACTTGGCTAGTTGGACAAGGTTGGTTGGTCAAATGCCGCATACGTAGATAGGCTCGATAGGCCTCCCGGGTAGAGCTATAACTCCAGGTAGAGCTATAGCCATAACAACCATCCATCCCCATATATGGATAGGCTAGATAGGCCTCCTGAGTAGATCTATGGTGAATCAACTGATGACCCACTATACTATATACAACTGGGCAACTATATATAGTCCGGGGTGGGTGGGTAGGGGGAGATAGATTCGATTAGTTCTCTCCTGAATTCCATAGAATAGTAGGGGGAAGGTGAGGGTGGGGGGGACTATACCTAGTCCTATAGTACCCTCCCACAAAACTAAGTTGGACCTTAGAAAAGGTAGGGAGGAACTTAGAAAAGGTGGGGGTGGGGGGGACTATGACTATACCTGTTCCTATAGCACCCTCCCACCCAACTACTAGGAATTTCTTAGGCCCCTAGCGAATAGTAGGGCTCGCCTCCCTTAGTTTGAATAGAAGGGGGAATTCTAGTTTCCCTCAAGGGTGGGAGGGAATTTGCCTAAGGGTGGACAAGGGTGTTCATGTGGGAGGATATAGATTGGCTATCCTCCTTTATCTTCCTCCCACTTAGAACAACTAATCTACCTCCAACTATCATCCACCCACACACCCTGGCTTCCCACCCACCAACTATATCTTCCCACTACTAATCTACCTCTTGGGGGGAGCCCACCCCCGTTCTCTATTTCAAGTTGGGTGGGAGTGATAGAGCCTCCCACCAACGACACTATTCAATCAAATCGAGGAACCAGCACACTCGCTAAACAAAGGCAATGTGTGGGTTCAGCCTGGGCTTCCCTCCCTCTATTCCTGCTTCTTATATCGACCATATCTTGATTTATTAGGGGTACAGAGTAGAGGAATAATTATAGCAAGAACATCAGTTCCACTATTTCTTTCTTTCCTTCTGTGCCCTTGGGGTTTGATGTTCGACTCCTCTCCTTAAGGCAAGGGAGTGGCAATGAGAAGGCACAATCTAAGTTGGTTCTTTCGAGAGAATAGCTTTTGAACATCCAAATCCTTAACAATACTTCTTTCATTGATAAATCGCATTGAGTAGGCAATCCCAAATCCACTCTCTCTATTGATCTCTCTACTAATAAGTTTGCCTTTGAATCCCTAGCTCTGAAGACAATTTGTTAACCAGGTAATAGGAAGGGTAGGAAGCCTGGGCCTTACCCCCCATAGCAGCATTGAAAATAAAGAAAGAGAGAAGTTGAAGCAGGCAGAAGCATCCATCTAGGTTCAGGGGTGGATCTATCTCACTCCCTATCTTTCTATAGCAACTTCACTTCCCATTGAAATGACTGATGTCTACTCGACTCCTCTACTTGTCTTCACTGATGAGGGTGAATTGTCTTGTACCAGGATTTAGCTGGCCTATGTTCCTGATGCATCATGTTGTCAATCCCCTCTACCAGAACTAAACTCTCCTTATGTATGCTAAGGCCAGCCTAGCACATTGGTGCATTTCCATCCATCTGCCCCTCTTATATATAGTTGGTGAAGAGCCATGGGAACATCTAATCCATAATGACTTCCCAATAGCCTTACCCCTACCGATATGTAGGCCATCTCCTGTTCATTTTGGGCCCTTGATTCAATAACTCATAGATGACCCAACCTTCCGCTAAAAACCCAAATCCTACTCACTCAACAATTATCTACCCATCCCCACACACGCCCCCACCCATCCCCATACACAGGTGAACCCTCAGACTTCAACAACCCACAATAATAGACCTCCCGGGGGGGCTCTTAGTTCACTAGCCCTCAATTTCAAGATAGGTTCAGGCATGTTACGTATATAATCTGGCCGAGAACCATGGCAAGATGTGAAACACCTGATCCCATCTTGACCTCAATCTATGAAACTGTCTTGCACCATATGTACTGATTCCTCAAGAGACATGGTCAAAGCCTAGTCCCTTGCTATAATAATAGAAAAGAGGGGCCCTCCCGGGAGGGTGGATATAGTTCTGAACCCCCCACCCCTTTAACTATAGTTCCCCCCACCCCATTAGATTCATTGCGCATGTTACATAGAAAAGGGTGGGGGGGTCCTTGGCTACTCATTTAGTTGGGTTGGGGTGGGTAGGAGGAGACGATAATTCGAAGTTATGGCATTGAAGGATAGGAAGGGATAGGCCTGATGCCATTTCTGAATAACTCAACTTCTGGGCCCAGTGATCAAACAACTAATCTACTGATACAGGGGGGACTTCCCACCTACCCAGGCTATTATTCAAGTTTGACAATTGAATGGCCAGTTTGCCAACTGGATGGCAACATTGAGGACCTGATGGCAAGATTGAGATTCGCCCATGGGTATCTTCTATCTAGGTGAATCTATATCTCATTGACAACTGCCATATATTTGATAGGCAGCCTCTATATTCCCTATCGCCCCTCTGGAACTATTATTCAAGATTATGTACCTAATGATTAGATCTAAAGATTCCCATTATGATGACAAATTCCTACACCATATGGAGATTGAGACACCCCTATAGTTTATTTTGGTAGATTCCCACATTGACTAAAGATTCCCACACCTACTAGAGATTCCTATATCAAATAGAGATTCCCACACCGACTACATCTTCAGACACCGACGACATATGTATACATCGATGACAGATTCCTACACTGGATAAATCTTGAGACAACGATTATAGATTCCCATACTAACTGCATGCCAAATAGATAGAACACTGACGACATATTCCCACAACATAGAAAGATTGAGAAACTAAATGAAGCCTTTATACACTGACAACATATTCCTACATCGACTAAAGCTTGATACAACCACTCACTATTCCTACACTGACCTAATCTCCATCCATCGATTAAATCTTGAGACACCAATGACAGTTTGAGACACTGAATACATGTTCCCATACTGAATAAAGATTACCACACCGAAGGAATCTCTAGACACTAACAACAGATTCCTACATCGAATCAATATTCCCACACCGACTACCATCCTCACTACCTCCCAACAACCTTCACTCCCCCTGTTGTTTCTTCAAGAAACTTGGTAGGTGGGATCAAACCTCATAGGTGGGTTCATAGACTTATAGGTGGGATCAAGCATTGATAGATGGCATCATAACCAATTTGAAAGGGAGGGGGGTGAGTTCAAACATCTTGAGGTGGGATCATAACCGTGGGTTCACAACCGGGATCAAATTGCCTGTCTAAATTCAATTGTGGGGTGAGTTCAACATTGACTAGGTGATACTGACGTCTATATAGCAACATCCTCATCTACTCTATAGGCTATAGGTAGGTAGTCTAGGCCAAGTAGCAAGATTCAAATCAGAATGGAAACCTTCCTAATATAGGTAGGCATGACAACCTACCCATCCTCATAGCAACTGACCGAATTGAATAACAACATCCTATGAAACTACAATTGGGTGGGAAGCTAATATTGTGGGAGGAAATTTTAGTATAGTGGGAACTAGAGTTTCCCACCCAACCAAATCATAGGGTTCTTGGGACTTATAGTTGCCAGTGATCGATCCTCTAGAGTGGGAATACAAGTTCACGACTGACTCCCGGCATAGGGGCATAGCAACTGACTGAACTGAATAGTAACATCCCAAACTGAATGACCATTGACTAGTATATAGATAGTACATAGCTGTAACATCAGAAAATGTCCCCTTGGGGGCTTTTCCCTCATAAGGTTTAGCTCCCGGATCTTTAGCATCCCGATGGAATGAGACCTAGGTTCCATGGTAAATTGGACCCAGGTGGACCCCTTGAGCTATACCCTACCCAAAATAGGAGGGGGGGACTTGGGTGCCTTCACCCTAGTCCTGCCCTATTTTGGGGCAGCTCTAATTTTTAGGTGTCAGTTTATGACCGTTATTAGGTCCTTTTGTTGACACGTAAGTTTTGATTTTTAAAATCTTGGTGAGAGTGATTGTAGTTGCATATATAAGTATGCTTAGGGATTCATTTGTAAACTAGATTTTTAACTAGATGATCATTGTGAACTTTAGGCAATCTCAAGGTGATTCAAGGCTTTCTATTGTGCTGCAAGAGCAGACTTCTATGTTTGGTGTGTTGATATTTGTAGATTTGAGCATCAATTTCCTCATGGAATGAAGAGCATCTTCCTCCCATGAGAGTTTCACTACAAGGTGACATTATATTGTGATTTCATCATTGATTCCTTTGGTTTTTGCCTCTGCCTTACAAGGGCATGCACTCTTTATCTAACAATAGTGTTTGGAGACTTAAGTGTCCTCTAGGGCTTGACTGAGGCAAGCCTCTAAACACAACAACCCCCAAACCAAGTCTTGTGATTGCAGGTTATAGGTGTCGTATTTGGTAAAAGTGGAGTTGCAGGAAGGATTGGCAGGCATCAAGGATTTAGGATCTGAAGAAAAGAAGGACAAAGGAGCACTTCCAGGACTTGGGTGCTCGTTCCAGTGTCTTTCGCATCTGAGTTTCAAGAAACATAAGTTACAGGACTGATTAGTGTCAGAAAGACATCCAGATTCCATGAAGAAACCAATGCCTTGGACTTGGACACCCACTCCAATGTCCCCAACTATTCCGCTTCGGAACCCTGAAAATAGGTATTCTGTGATTTGATATTTTACTCCTATCTGCAAGAGCTTTTTCTGTTAATCATCAATTTGTTATCGTATTTGCATAATTAGGGTTTTAATGGTTAAGTGGCCATAAGAGAAGGAAAATTAATAATTAAATTCCCTAATCCAAGTTTCCCTACATCTAAACATTAGAACATTTAACAAATCCAATTTTCCACTAAATATTTTGGTGAACCTGTGTTTTTAGACTTAAATTTCAACTTGTTGAGTGTTTGTCTTCATATTTGGATTGATTTCATTCATTCATTTGGTCATTCATTTCATTGCATTGAGAAAAATTGAAAAAAATTGAAAAATACAAAAAAATTGCATTGTTTGGCTTACTAAATTGCATCAATTCTTCCTAAATTTTCCTAATTCATGATTTTTGCATCACATCTAATATAAACTACAGAAAAATCCAAAAATTCAAAACTTTTCCTTGCATTTTCATCATTTAATTGCTAGGGTTTTGTGGAAATTTTGACAATTTTATATAACCTAGTAATTCCAAAATCTAGGGTTAGTAGGCAAAAAAAAATTCTCAGATTTTTCTACTGATTTTAGAGGCTCATTCAAATTAACATTTGGATTTAGTCTTGCATTTTAGTGTGAATTTGTATTTAGATTTAAAATATTTGCATTTTTACATAGAAAATTTCAACAAAAACTAGCAATTTTGATGCATTTTCATTAAATTTGCATGGGCATTTTACACGTTAAGGCTTGAAAATCATTTTCAGATCTGAGATTAAGTCAATTTCATCATAAATTAGACTTCAAAAAATTCACATAGCATTTTATCCCAAGATCTCAAACCTAGGGCTTCAAAAACAATAATTTTCACTAAAATTGGCCTTATTGACTTTATAAACTTGCACCATAGGTGTGTTGTGAAAGGTATTTTGGAATTATTTTTCTATTATTAGGGTCATAATTTTCTTCCCCTCATAAAAAGATTCACAACACCCTTTTAACAGGCTCTTGTAAGTGAAAATTTGGTGAAAAACTATACATTTTGACTATTTTTGCCCTAGGGTTTGACCTAATTTGCACTCCAAGCATGTTGTGATAAATTTTATGGGTTGAGGTGATTGATATTATTGATATTATTTTCTGTACCTCCTAAAATTCCTTACAACACCTCTTTTTCTAGGTCTTGGAGTTGAAAAACCATGAAAAATAGCCTATTTTTGCTATATTTTCACTAGGGTTTTACCTTAAGTGGCACTAAAAGTGTGTTGTGTCAGATATTTTTGCATAAAATGGTTGTTATTACTGATATTATTTGCTTTCCATCATCATCTTCCTCACAACACCCTTTGTTATGCTCTTTTGCATTAAGTTTTGCTCATCTTTTGCACCAATTTCAAAAAGCTTTCAAAATCTAATTTGGCATTGGTTTGAGCATAAAAACATGGCCTCTAATCACAATAGCAACAATAGGTTCCCTCCTAGACCTTACATGAAAAGAAAGGCTCCTGAACCTGAAATTGTTTTCACACCTCATGATAGAACAATTGGTGATTCTGAAGCACCTCTTTACATCACTGTGAAAATAATGGGAAACAATGTGGATGGAACTCTTATTGATCCTAATTGCATGACTAATGTTGCCATTAAAAAAATTCTCTTTTTGAATCAATTAATACAAGGTCCTTATAACCCTTTGAATTTGATGATTAAGACACATGTGGGAACCTTAAAGAAACCATTGGGTAAGATATCATTGTTAGTAACTGTATTTGAGAAACATGTTGAAAAATGGTTTGATATCACCCCCGATTCTGACACCTTTGACATAAAACTTGGAATCCCTTGGTTAAAGGTTATGAAAGCAGTCTCTTCAACTATTTATAAATGTGTTAAATTTCCTTTGAATGGACAAGTGCATTTCATTCATTGAAATACGTACAAACCTTCAACTACACAACAACACTTCACATTAGATTACTTTTGCAACAAAAATAACAACAAATTAGAGCTACGAATAGACTTTACATTTTTGAGCTATAGAAATTACAAAGCAAAATTGTTACATCCAACACCTAGCTCTTCTATACATGAAATGACAAAAGATAAACAACCCACATGTGAAGAGAACTTTAGACCGAAAGGACAAGGTCCCTATGCTGAGGTTCCTCCCTCGAAATCCTTACAGGGATCGGGAGATCATTGTCAACAACAAAGTGTTCCACCTCAACAAATGAGGTTTGATCTCAGTGCTTCATCTTCTCATTCACACAAGCCTATGAAAGAGGATAGCCCTATCTTACAAGAGATAAGTGGTAAAAGAAAATGAAATAGAAAAGCAAGAGAAAGAAGAAAAAGAAGACAAGCTTATGCTATAAACCTTGCCTTTCAACAAGAAAACATCGATCCAAACATTTAACCAAACAATAATGATCCTAATGATGACCAACATGATGAGAAAGATATGAGTTTGGCTATGGTACCATATGTTCCACTGTCCTCCAACATTAGGGAGTGGGAAGATGACACTGATGATTTGCTTATAGACAACTTCTAGCCTGGCAGGGACCCTATAGGTAAGTGTCTCTAACCCTTTATCTCTATCATAATGTGCTTCCCCCATGATGTGTTATATGTTGTTTAGGCCTCCTGGGATGAGCTTGGATTCTCCCATAAGGTTTGGGATACTAGGAGACTGCCTCTATTGTGACCTTCTATTTGTATCATCATTCTTCTAAAATTGCCTCTCTCTGATTTCATTATTGAGTGTTGTGTCTTACAGACATAGCGTCATGGTTGGTAACCTAGGGGCACCCTCCTACGTGACTGTCCCTAAGACACTTCTTTATCCTCTCTTATTTATTATTTCCCTTCCTCTAGTGTTTCCATCTAATGGATGGATGATGACAAAAATTTATACTGATGTAGACCTAGTGTCCCTTTCAAGAGCAATCAACAAATGGACTTAATTCCTAATATGATGATGGGGTTGTATATCTTATTTGATGCTTGGCTAGTGGAAGCACTCATGCTTTCTGCATAGTGAATTTGATGATGTTTCTATTGCATTTACTAACCTTAACAATACTGTTGCTCTATGGACCTTTGTTTGTCTTTGAATCTAGCCTTGGTGGTACTCGATTCAGAGAGCTTCGTGATATAGCCCTACGGTTATCCTCGAACTCCAAATTCATTGTATAACCTTGGCTCTTTGTGTGGTTAATCATATGCATTGATGTTGTCGTTTATCATGATGTTGTAGACACTAACATGTTTCTTGTAGGGATGTGTTTGTGGGAGCATTCGGTGATCATAAAGTACATGTCATCTCTGAGGAGCATGGGCTTTGTGAAAGTCGGTGTTCCCTTGTGTGTTTTCTTCCTACCTTAACATGCTTGATATCGATAACTCATATCAACCACCCTAAGGTGGGGGCATATATAAGGTAAGCTATCTGTTATAGATGTTAGCAATGTGGTTAACCTTAGATGCAAGGACTTGCACCCCAGAGTAGTGCATCGTGCATCCTGAGTTTGTTTACAATCAATCAATCAATCATGTAAGCCCTCTACAAAGGTGAGATATCATGTATATCCTTTTTTATCTTAAGCCCTCTGTAGAGGTGGGGATGGTGTATTTCTTGGAGCAGATTGCATCATCCTGTCATTTTTAAAAGTCCTCTGCAGAGGCGGGGAGCAGTTCTGTGACTAACTCAACCCTTAAGCATGTTTTCGGTGATTGTTGTGGTGAAGCACAATCGTCAGTGTGTGCCTGTAATATGCCTGAGATGGTGTTGGACCTAGAAGTAGGTACACTCCATCATTTGTTTGTCATGTTTTCTCCGTGTCTTCAAGTGTGTGTGTTTTGGCGTGCTTGTTTTGTGTGGCATGTTTGTTGCCCCATATGCAGAGACCAACGCCCTCGAGTAGTGTTTTCTGCATTTTGGGAGGTTTTACATGTCTTGCGTGTGTGTTGTCCCATATATACAAAGACCTATGCCTTAGGGTAGTGCATCCTCTATTATGGGAGGTTTGTTTACTTTCCAGTACTTGCATTTACATTTCAGATATATGAGAAAAAGAAAAGAAAAGATATCATTTTTGTCTTCCATGCATTAATGTGTCTTCTATGTATTGACTGTATTCTCCATGTTCAGCATGACTGTAACTATCTTCTCTATGTTTTGCTTGTCTGTTACTATCTTCTATGTGATCAGCATGTCTTCTCCATGCTTGGTGTGTTTGTTGTGTTTGTGACCTTACTTTAATGCATGTATGGGCCTTAAGTTTATACATATATTAAAGTGGGGGCTAAATGTAACATCAGAAAATGTCCCCTTGGGGGCTTTTCCCTCATAAGGTTTAGCTTCTGGGTCTTTAGCATGCATTTAGGACATCTTAGTTCATATTTTGGTATCCTGATGGAGTGAGACCTAGGTTCCATGGCAAATTGGACCCAGGTGGACCCCTTGAGCTGTACCTTGCCCAAAATAGGGGGGAGGACTTGGGTGCCCGCACCCTAGTCCTGCCCTATTTTGGGGTAGCCCTAATTTCTGGGTGTCAGTTTACGACTATTATTAGGTCCTTTTACCGACACAGTAAGTTTTGATTTTTAAAATCTTGGCAGGAGTGCTTGTAGTTGCATATATAAGCATGCTTAGGCATTCATTTGTAAACCAGATTTTCAACTAGAAGATCATTGTGAACTTTAGGCATTCTCAAGGTGATTCAAGGCTCTCTATTATGTTGCAAGAGCAGACTTGTGTGTTTTGTGTGTTGATATTTGTAGATTTGAGCATCAATTTCCTCATAAAATGAAGAGCATCTTCCTCCCATCAGAGCTTCACTACAAGGTGACATTATATTGTGATTTCATCATTGATTTCTTTGGTTTTTGCCTCTACCTCACAAGGGCATGCACTCTTTATCTAACAACGGTGTTCAGAGACTTAAGTGTCCTCTGGGGCTTGACTGAGGCAAGCCTCTAAACACCACAACTCCCAAACCAAGTCTTGTGATTGCAGGTTACAGGTGTCACATTTGGGAAAAGTGGAGTTGCAGGAAGGATTGGTAGGCATCAAGAATTTGGGATCTAAAGAAAAGAAGGACAAAGGAGCACTTCCAGGACTTGGGCACTTGCTCTAGTGTCCTCCGCATCTAAGTTTCAAGAAAGAGAAGTTACAGGGCTGATCAGTGTCAGAAAGAGGTCTGGATTCCATGAAGAAACCAGTACCTTGGACTTGGGTGCCTGCTCCAGTGTGCTCGATTATTCCGCTTCAGAACCCTGAAAACAGGTATTTTGTGATTTGGTATTTTACTCCTGTCTGCAAGAGCTTTTTTCTGTTATTCATCAATTTGTTGTCATATTTGCATAATTAAGGTTTTAATGGTTAATTGGGCATAAGAGAAGGAAAATTAATAATTAAATTCCCTAATCCAAGTTTTCCTACATCTGCAAGTGACCTACGGTATGATAGTGCTCGTCACTCGACCCTAGATCCTTGAATGTATAGTGGAGAGGCGGATTTAAACATCTAAACATTAGAACATTTAACAAATCCAATTTTCCACTGAACAATAGAAACATTCCCAAATACTATCTATATACTATACATAACATGACTCCCATCCCTTCTCCTTCACTCCCAACCCCCATATAGCTAAAGCGAGACCTTCACTCCCCCTATCTATATATGGGTTCCCCTATCTATAGTAGGGCACTAGACCACCGCTTTGGCTATATGGTAGGTTCTCCCTCCCTCCGTCCAAGTTATCCATACCAAAGATAGATTGTACTGACCCACATGGGCAAGTTCTCCATACCAAACATAGGTTTACCTGACCGAACACCCTACTTCTAGGGCACCATACCAAAGACAAGGTTGACCAACCCCCGCTTTGGCAACTACTAGAATTCCCAGAACTATAAACTAATCTACCTCCCTTGCTATAATGGTTCTTGGGGGCCCCAACTAATCTACCGACTAGAATTCCCACCTGGGCACATGTCTGGGGATAGGTGGGGGGTTAAATTGTCCCACCCAACCCCTATATAGTTGCCAAGGGTTCGCCCAAGGTGGGTGGGAGGATTCTAGTTGGGTGGGAGGGAGAACTATATAGAGGGGGGGTGGGGGCTAATGTTCCCTAGGATAACCTCCCATCTGCCCCTGAGAACCATTATAGCAAGGGAGGTCTATTATTGTTGTTGATTGGGGCCCTCGATTGATACCACATCCATCTACCCCTATCTCTACTCTATATGGTATGGTCGTCTCTATCATTCAATAGAGTTTGTCTGTTGCATTGTGACTAGACTATTACTACAACCCACTATTGTAGTGAGGCCATATCTACCATCCATATCTATATATAGGGGTGGGGGTGGGTTTGAGAGATGTGGTTCATGATCTCTATGTGGTACCAACTATATATACCTTCTATGATATGGTGCTCCTTTCATACTCCAATCCAGGGTGAACATTAGATATGCCACTCGGCTATAGCCTACCCAAAAGAGTCTATATATGGTATGCGTATTCGTGATCGGGGCTATAGGGGATCTACATTCATCATGTCATCACTCTGGGGTGGCCAATCCTAATCAATAGGTGGGGATGGATAGCAACTGATTTATGCATTCAATTGATCAATATTATGATAAAGGATGGAAGGTCTATTCGTCATGGTGGGAAAGAGACCGTACCCAAATCTATATGATATGGAGCTTTGGATCATATCCATGGTTGCTCTTCTCTTGTGCCCTATATATCTTATCTTTCCAACCCAATATCAATAAAGGCAACTACTTTCGAGTTGGCGGCTATGGCTATGAATAAGGCAAGGCAGCTATATCTAGTTCCCATATCCCATATCTATAGAGGGGGGTGGGGGTGGGAGTGGCTGGATCCTAACAACCCTTTAGAGCTTTCCTTTCCCTGCTTTCCCTAGATGGAGAGAAAGAACCACTCCTTCAACTATCTTCCCACACCACCCTTACCTCTCCCAAGGCTTTGCCTAGAACCCTCAGTAATAGTTGCTTCAGCCCCCCTATATTATTGTTGTTGTTGGAGTTTCATTCTTTCTTCAATTATATAAAATAAGGGCCACTCAAGCAACGAACAACTTGGGATAGGGAGATTGATGTCCTCAGGTTTCGATGGAATGAAGTCATTTATTGATGTAGATAAAGCAACTCTTCTTGCAAACTCTATTGATAGAGAGGACTCCTTCCTCGCCAACCTTGTTTTCTTTCTGGACCTGACATCCCAGCACTTCAATGCTAAAATACTGAAGATCAGAAGCTTGAAGATTGAGATCTCTTCTAATTCACTGATCGAAGGGGTGCCAAACAAAGACCCATCTCTATCGATTTATGAGCCAGTCGAAACTAGGTTGATAGGATCCCATGGAGAATCTGGGGCATTCTGAATATGGACCAGTTGTTGGGAAATGAAACATGGGAACGATCCCTTCCTCCCCTTTCTATAGAATAATTCCAGCTGTCAATGAAGAAGTGAATGGGACTAGTGGGCCCATGCATGGATGGGCACACACACCAATCTCAATTCAATAGACACTAGCTTCAAGGATTAGGGATGAATGAAACAACTTGAAGGTCATCCTACCTAGAGCCCTATCCTCTATCTCCATTTGAGGGGGAGAAGAAAGAGCCTTTTTCATCTTACCACTAGAGGTGAATCTCACACCCATGGTTGGTGTACTAGTCTTAGTAGTAGGGGTTGCCCTGACTGGATAAATGGGGAAGCGGTGTGTGCTGTTGGAATATTCCATAATTAGGGGTGGGTGGGAGGCCCCTACAATTCTATGTGGCCCTACTATTCTAAGGGAGTCAGGGGAATTGTTGTTTCTATAAGCTGTTATTCATGGTTTAATTGAGAGATCGATCCTGGGTGAGTGGGAGGCTTTAACCCCCCACCCATCCCCACACATGCTACTAGTTTGATTAAGTTTCTAAGGTTCACTCTCGCTAAACCACTCAGTTCGCTCTTGCCATTGGACCATATTACACTATACTATGAGTAGAATATGTTACTTCATTCCTTTCACACACTCAGTAGGCAGGGCTCCTTCCTCTGTTCTTGCAAATCCCCCAGTAAGTTCCCAGCAGTCAGGAGATCACCCTATATTCCTTGACCAATCTGAATGAAACAATGTTGATTGATGAGATGAAAGGGTGAACAACTAACTTGATTCTTCATAGTCAAAGGATCTATCTGTAGAGTCTGAGAATCCATAGTATTCATCTCAATCCCCTGTATTGGTGCTTTGACTACATCTCTCACTCATTTCACTTTGTTCAGCTCAACTATAATCCCCATGGGCCCTTAGAATAGTAGGGGCCCCTAGAAGCCTACACCCCCCCACCTGGCACTTTAGCCCCCCACCAAGGTTGGTGGAAAGTATGTGATTCCAGGCCCCTACTATTCTAAGGTAGTGATGAATTCCACTCGACTACAACAGGATCTTTAGATACTCGATCAGTCGAGCAATATAACCCCCACCCATCCCCACACATCAATACTCTTAAGTGGCAGGCAATATAACCCCCCACCTAGGCAACTTTAGTCAACTATATTTTCCCACCCACCCAGCCCCCATAGAATAGTAGGGTTGTTCCTGGGGTGGGTGGGTAGATAGCCTAAGGTGGGAGGCCCCTACAACTAATCTACCTCCACTATAGTTCCCACCCAACCCCGCATCTATCGATAGCCAATAAAAATATCACCATTGGGTTGGGGAGAAAGCTAGGGCCCCTACTATATTGATGGGCCTCCCCCTATCCCCACCCTGACATGTTATGTCTAAAGATGCCCTACTATTCTAGGGGGTGGGCCTTGGGGAGGACTTAAAATTGTCCATGATCAACTATAGTTGTGAGTCAAGAAGATCCCCCCAGAGCTAAATGGAAAGTGACTCAGGTGGGTGGGATGCAACAATAAATCCCCTCTTGGGAATAATAAATTCCCCCATCCCTGATTTAGCAATGAATTAATAAAAAGTCTCATGGACTATGACTTATCTTCTCCCACCCAGAACTAGAATTTCTGAACGGGAATCCAGCTAGTTCCCACCCACCCAACAACAACTATGTGTTCCCAGTCTCTTCTATCTCCCCCCACTCACCCAACTATAGCCTCCCACCCACCCTGGTAGATTATTTGTAGGGGCCCAGAACTATATCCACATGAACACCCACCCCAATTAATTAACCTGTTAGCATATAGGGCAATTTGGGAATTCTATTAGTTATGGGTGGATATAGTTGGCAACTGCATCAGTTTCTAATATGTACATAGGATCGAAGGTCATTAGCGCAGGTGGGGTCACATGGCTAGAGGAGAGAAGAGATGTTTATCGTTGCTTGAGCGGATTAGCTCCTACCTTCCGACAGGTTGAGTCATTCCACTTCTCCTTCCTAGCCATCAATCCTAGTCCTTAGTCAGATAAATGTAGATGCGTAGGTTCGGAAGAAGGATTAGTAAGCCAAACCATGGGTTTGGGAAGATGGGTATGTGGAGAAGGAAATGAGGTGCATAATAGACTAGGTGGGCCATCCATTAAAGTATTGGACCAAGGCCTTATTCCATTCCTTGGATCAATTCCTTGAGTTGGGGTTAGAAGAGATAAGGAGAGGTTGTGTGCCTGGGTTCGGTGCCTAGTCAATAGCTGGTAGGTGGAAATGTAAATTCACCATGAGAAAGGAGAATCTAGCCTTGATTCACCTCCGTGCATTCTTAGCCCACTTCTTATTCCCTTCTCCTCTGAGATAAGGGGTAGGTAGGTCAGGTGGAGAGAGATTGATTGAGATAGATGATTTTACTCGATTCATTCCCGCTTCGATTGGCCAATCGATGGATTGCTTTGAATCCAGTTGGTCCAAACAGGTGGAGATATGAATTGATGAACAAATTAGTTGGGCTTGGGCAATGAGAAGAGAAGGGATGATCTGATTCCTTCCCCTAGCCCCTGTAGGGATAGGCCCATCCTATTGCCTCCCTGCATGCAGGGGAACTATGATTCCCTACATTTGAACCACCCGGATATAGTTTAAATGGGTGGGAGGATTAAAGTTGCCCCTATAGGGCTGGGTGGGGGGAAGCTATTATACTTCTCCTAGGGTGATTCTGGATCCACGATGAATGGAATTAGTAGCTATTGAAGAGTGACTGATGAACCTATCCATGCCTCCTTTGGGTGTTGATCCTTCCTGCCATAGAGGGATATGGATATACGATTCGGGGAATTCTCATAGAAGCAGGATCGATTCTCTAGGTCGGGTGGGTTATTATTTGGGTGAGCGGTGGCTCTCATTCATTCAAACTAATGAAGTATCCATTGCCATCTCCTACCAGTTCTAAGCCAGAAATGAATCATTCACTCGGATCTTTTCTCAGCTAGCCCCAACATGCACAATAGTAGGGGTAGGGGCCTTTGCATGAGCAATCCACTACTCATAATCTCCCGATTGTAGTAGGTGAAGGACTTGGCACCCTCCTACTTATTGCCTATTCCCACCCCAGAAATAAAGCTTCCATCTATAGGGGGATTCATCCATAGCCCCAACATGCATTCATTGGAAAGCATAAGCACCCATTCTCTTATTGCTGGAGACACCAAGGCAAGTGGGGATTAACTACAAGTGGCCTGAATCACGATGTGGGGAGGTCCAAAACCATGTTCAGAGTTGAGGTGTGCCTTGGATCAATTCCTTCACAACTAATCTCATCCCACCCATCCCAACTGGATGCCTTGGGGAGCAGAGATGAAGACCCACCCAATGTGTCAATCGATTGATTCACAACTAAAATTCCCACCCTCCCCTACTATTCTAAAGGGCTACAGTTAAATGTGCTATGTTTGGATGGGTGTACTACTATGATTGGCTCAGTGTGTCGGTACTGTACTACTGAGCATGTAGGGATCCTATAGGCATTCTCCTCCTATAGGTGCTTCTTTAGGTGCATTTGTTAGGTGTGGTTTGCTTTGTTGTTCATCAGCATCATATGTGTGACTTGATCGACTGTGTAGTTTCAATGCTTTTGTTGCTACTGGATGTGCATAACAATAGATTGAAGGGCATTACTGAGAAACTATATCCACATGAACACCCACCACATCTATATAAGCTCTATTTGTTCACTCATTCGTTTATTCATCTACTTGTTTTGTACTTCCTCTACATGCAGATCGATAAGTGTTGCTTTTACAATGCGATGTGTTTCGATCCAATTCAGATGAAGACCTCTTAATTTGAGCCTACTATCAACTACCTATAATGGGGTGGGGGGCCCTACCCCCACCCTATCTATAGGGCTTGGTAGGGGGTGGGGCATTCATGTTATGCCCTTCTATTTCCTCCCACCCACCCCTATCGCCATCCCCAAAACCAACTAACTAACTGACTGACTGACTACAATGGGAACTACAAATAGGCCCACCCACCCCAACACTACCTCTCCCACCCATCCCAATTTCCAGATGTTCTAGAAGTCTGATCTCGATGTAACTATAGATAGAATGGCCGATTTGATCGAAATAGTAATGAAGGGGGCCCACCGCCCACTCCCCCTACTTTCCATTCTTCTATTCTATGCCGAGGGACTCCCAAAGAGTGGCGAGGGCCTTGGAGTACTATCCCACGCTCCACCCACACATGAGGCTATCTAACCTCCGACGCTCTCTCCCTATTTCTACTGGCACAGAACAACTTTATATAGACTATCTATATAGAGAGAGGTGGCTCTAAATATAGAAATAAAGGCCCCAGTTCATTGGTATTGAGGTGCAAAGTGATGAATGAGTCCCCACCACCTAGTTGGGCAATGGATTATGACATCAACAACAAAAGAGAAAGAGCACTAGAGGGTAGAGCGGTCCGCCTCGCAAGGGCAAGATTTGAACCTACAGTCTTCAGGTCATGAGCTTGATGAGTAGACCAATTACTCTACCCTACTGCAACTAATATAGTTCGATCATTGGACCCTACCTTCCTACCGCTACCTATAGTGGGTGGTCATGCTTCGAACTACTATCACCCTCCCACACACCCAATAATAGAAGGAAGGGCTCTAGTGGGTGGGGCCCCAACTATCTCTCTATCTATAGTTGTTAGACTATACCTCCCATCTGTGGGGTTGGGTGGGAGGCTAAGGCTCCCCATAGAGAGATTAGATTTGATAAGTAACATACACCACCCAGATGAATAGTAGGGCCCCCCCATCTAGGGCCCTCCCACCCCAATGTTGATAGATAGATAGGGTAGCTTTCTTGGTGGAATTATACCCACCACCCATCCCCACAGAGGATGTGGATCACTATTGATTGGTGGATTCTATTTTCCTCCCACACACCCACCCCAACTAGCCGATATAGTGGATTACTACTCCATATCCATCTTCCCACCCACCCCAGCTATAGATAGTTGACTGGTATGCTAGATCATGTACGTAACATGCCCCCCCGAACTAAAGGGGCTATAGTTGGGAGGATCAACTGTCCAGATTCTATACGTAACATGTTGGGTGGGGAATTATGGATAGTAGGGTAGGGTTGGATGGAAGATTAGATTGGGAAAGAATTAGGTGGGCAGTGTAATCAGGTGGGTAGGTTCATCAAGTGGGAGGGGTAATTAGGTGGGTGGGGTAATCAGGTGGAATTCTCAATAATGGGAAGGAATACAATAGGGTGCCCGGTTGTGGTGTATAGTTGGGGGGATTAGAACTAATGAGTTGGTTACAGGGTGGGAGGATTCTCAAGTTAGGGAGGTTTACGATGGGAGGGAATCACATGGGGGGCATTTGCCTAGGGTTGGATGGAACGTTAGATTGGGTTGCAATAAGGTGGGCAGGGAATAGGTGGGGAGGAAAAAGGGGTTATTCTTGGGCGGGTTAGATTGGGTTGGAATAAATTGGGCAGAGTAATAAGGTAGGGGGGCCCCACCGAGAGGTTTCTAGTTCTATTTTGATTGGCAACTATATCCACCCACCCCCCAGTAGATGAATTGTTGTTGTTTCAAGGGGTGGGGGTTCAGGTAAAGAATCAATGGGTGGGGGTAGGGGTGGCCCTACAATTAAATATTTTTGGGGGTGGGCATGTTACGTATAGAATCTGGCATACCAGAAACTAGAGTCCCTTCCACCTATCCTTCCTCCCCCTACCTACTATTATAACTAGCTTGGGCAATGTTACGCACAGAATTATAGTTCAACCCCCAGCCTTGCCAAAGATAGCCCCCACCCAACATCACCAATCTCACCTTCCATTGACACTTGCACCCAACCCCAATAGCCACCTTTAGACTCAGAGACCAATACCCACCTAAGTCTGATGAAGGGGGGTATTGAATAGGCCCCATTCATTCTGATACCCCTCCAATACTGCCCAAAGGGTTTGACCTGAACGTGCGATATTGAATATACCGAGGTAATGAATGAGAATTCTCAAGTTATGGCCCCCACCCCAAATCAAGGATTAAATTCTATATGTTACACTCCCCTCCCCCAACTCTATCTCCATCTCTATCTAGCTGCCACTCGGCCCCTTATATATCTATGGCCCTAGTGAGTAACTATCGTTGGCCACACTCACAGTTGGATCTAGACTATATACGTAACATGAATCAAATCACTTGCTTCAAGCTATAGCTATAGCTGTAACAACCCTGATCTGATCACCTGAATCAAACTATGATTGATCGCCTATATATCTTGGCCCCTGATCAAACGGTCGCCCATATATATGATTTGAGGCCTATAGTTTCGAACAGGCCCCAGAATGGCCGTTCCTTCTTATATTGATAGGATGTGAACATCAAGAATCTCTCTTTCTAAAGTTCTAGACGACTCCCAATAATCTATTTGAGGGCTAGCTAGATCTATAGCTATGTCTAGATAGTAGTGGGTAGCACTTGACCTAAAGCCCGCTTCTATATATGGGAGACTCCCCATAGCCGTAGCCATAGCCGCCCTCGACCCAACCCCCAACCCCATCTATCAGTTGCGTCCTCTCCCATTGGTCTATATGGATATAGGGGTGCTAACTATAGCTAAGCTAGTTTCCTTTCCTCGATCCATCACCTATCGGCTAAGGGATTTAAAGAGGGGGGTTGTCGATCAAGTAGCTAAAGGCTAAACTAAAACTGTATAAAGATTCACCCAATCTATAGCTATAACCCACTCTTCACTCTGACATACTCAAATATGGAACTTCGTGTTCTGAGCTTCCCTCATTATCTATATATGGCCCTCCCCAAATGATAGCTCAGAGGTAGGGCATTCATAAGCTATAGAATATAACTGATAAACTCAATCCATCACTCTGATGAATCAGTTGCTAGCTCCATCAGTGAGAGATAGATCAGTTGCTAGCTCTAATCAGTTGCAAGAAACAAACACCATCAATTTCTAGCTCCAGCTTATCAGTCTATCTCCAGTTGCATGTTTTGTGCGTGCCTATATAGGCATCATTAGCCATAATCCAATCTAGTTGTTCAATTAGTTGTAGTCTCCAATCCCAACTACGAATGAAATGCCTACTATCATTGGATGGATGCTACACCCTCTATGGGATAGTGTCATAGGGGCTCCGCTATGTGCTATGCTCTGATGAGTGGAACCTCCACTCTATGCTCCCACCTGGATCGACGCTTTGCTCTATACCAGAGATAGAAGCGGGGCCACTCAATTCTGACAATAGTAGGGGCATAAATATATGACCCCCTTTATCTCTATGTGGCTATCCATGGCCTCAGCCTCCCCTCCCCTCCCCTATAGATCTATAGTCTATGGTATATGGGCAACTGATTGAGCCTACTGATGATATTCTGAGAGTTCTCTCTGACAATCTGATCTCCCCAACTGGCCTAGGCCCATATATATAGAGGGGCAACCCAACCTCCATTTGGTTTGGGAAGGATATTAGATGGGTGGGTGGGTGGTTAAGTCTGAGGGTTTGCCAACGTGTGTGGGGATGGGTGGGGGGTTATACGAGGGAGAATGACATGTTACATATAGAATTGAGGCACCCACCCGTGTTGGTTCCAGGGCGGGTGGGAGGATGAAGGTTGGGGGGCATGTTACATATATAGATCTAGATCACAACCCATCTAAAACTAATATTAGAGAGGGTCCACACGTCCCTATAGGCTGGGGAAGAATTGGTATAATGGAAGGAGCTAGTCCTCGTACCGACTATCCTCTATTGAGCCAAGGGTCTGGTAGTGAAGCAGAAGAAAGAACTATAGTTAGTCAAGAGAGAACTATAATCGAGCTAAGCCTGCTAAGTGAATCTATTTCTATTGACTATTGAGCCAGGCTATTGAATTGAATGAATTAAGAGTTTATTCAGTCAGTCTGATGATTGGAAGATTGGGCTAGGCCCTCTCTTTGTTGATGTTGATCTCCTAAACAACTATAGTTGAGTCTAGATTAGGCAACTGGATCTTCATTGAGTTGACAACCCAATATAGGAAGGAATGATAGGGGTGGGGAGAGAATATGATAGCTCAAAGCCCTCTAAGTTGAGAACCTGGACTCTTGGGGAGAGAATGTGATAGCTCGAGAGTCCTCAGAGAGAGGCTTGACCTACATAGATATTGAAGGGCTCGACATTGGACATTGATGAATATGGAATTGATCTAGAGAAATAGACATCAGAATCGACCCTTACCTCCGCCCAATCGATCTAGCCTTGGTCACTAGCCCAATGCGGGATATAATAGGAAGGGAGGAGGGATACAATAAGATGCAAATGGAGGGGATACGATATCAATAATGCTGCAGTGCTGCCCTCACTCAATGAAACATGTCTGCTTAACATAACCCGCCTTCAACAGAGACTCCCTGGTCGATGCCCCAAGTAAATCCATGCTTCTCCCATGTAGCTTTTAGTACATTGATGGCATCTCCCTCAGCACCACTAGAATCAATCTCCCATGGAGCCATACCTTGATCATCCGACCATTTCTCTCCTCAAATAGGCATGATCACCTTTTAGAGTTTGCGGTAGTGACCCATTGTTTCTTGGATTCAGTACCTGAATCTATTTTCAACCACTGGGCCATCTGCCTATATCAAATAATCTACCTATTAAATTGAAAGAGTAGGGTGGGCCCTATAGTCCCCTCCCACTCGGGTCAACTAAAATTCAGGGCAAGGGAGGAGATTGATTCCAGTGGTCGAACTCAACTCAATTGGTTCTTGGCCCCCCCGGAACAACAATGATAGGAAAGGGGCCACCTTATCCTATCTCCTCCCAGGGTGGGTGGGTGGATATAGTTGCCCCCCTGGGAGGTATATTAATTGTGGGGAGAGATAGTTGGGTGGACCACCCACCCCTAAGGAGGCTATAGTTTCCCGGGACAACTTGAATCCTCCCACCCACCCCAAGGGCCTATCTGTCATCCCTCATGAAATGATTTCCTAAGCCAAGAGGAGGGAGTCGGTAATCTTATTGATCCCGTAGCTTTTCATCAAAGAAGTATGGCTCAAGGTAGAAGGTCACTCCTTGTATTTGTCTCCGCCCACCTCAACTATACAATCATTTGGCGACCGCTTCTCATGGAGATCAAGGCTGGAAATAAGGGTACAGAATAAGTACTCATGGGAGGAACTCTACTATCTAGTCTTGATCTCCACATGCTTTCAATTATGGGAGTGATCGATTAAAGCATAGGCAGAGAAGCTCACAACTGATCAAGAAGAATGGAAAGCAAGGGCTCAAAGGGCATGGGCTTATGGTACCACTTCTCATTGGTATTTCTTCCCCACACTCCATTGGTTTGGTGGCTTCATTCATGATCGATCAAGTGGTTTCTTTTTGAGAAACAATTTTAGGGTGGGAGGGAACTATATCTCCCACCCACCCCCAAGAAGATATAGTTTAGGGAGGTAGATTAGTTTTTTTGTAGGAGGGGTGGGGTCCCCCCAGGAGGTAGATTAGTTTTGTTGTGGTGGGAGGATGAAGGTTTGAGCAAGTAGGAGCCTTTCATTAAAGTCTCTAACCCTCGATCGAAGGCTTTACTTTAAGGTGGGGATGATCGGATACATGCTTCACTCATTGGGCTCATGACAACATGTGTGGGGATGGGTGGGGGGCATAGGCCTCCCACCCACAATAATATAAAAGAGGGGGGGACTCAGAATGGAAACAAGAGGAGGTAGGTTCGGAATAAGCAGGTGGGTTTGACACTAATCAATGAATTTAGGTGAGGGGTGGATTCCCAGCCCTCTGAGGATCGATCAATGACACTCCTACCCTATCGATTCATGAAAGAAAGGCAAGTCATGATTGTTAGGATGGAGGCATTAATCAATGACTTGTGGGCTCTTCTCACAGCCCTCTAAAAACTATATTGTTCCATATGGATAGAATGCACGATTTAAAGGTTCTCTAGATGAACTATCACTAATGCCACTATCGATTCATAATAATGAATTCAAGGGTTCAGGGAGCCACTCATCTTGATTCCCCAGCTTCTTGTGGTTCTGGTTACTTTTCTTGATTGACGACAGAGCAACTATCTCCACCCACCCTGGCTGCTAGTATGGTTCTAGAATTCCCACCCACCTGATACACTTCTCTTATCTACAGATTAATGAATGATAAAAAAGGATGGCAAGGGGAGGAACCTGGATGAAGAAAGTGATGGTGGGGA
Organism: Cunninghamia lanceolata; assembly: GCA_027924645.1. Taxonomy (NCBI): domain Eukaryota; kingdom Viridiplantae; phylum Streptophyta; class Pinopsida; order Cupressales; family Cupressaceae; genus Cunninghamia; species Cunninghamia lanceolata. Next base: position 2,298,390 of record BSBN01000463.1, on the reverse strand, counting down.
TGAATGGAACTAGTCCTGATCCTTGGGTTGGATGAATCAGATGGGAGGATTGCATTGATAGTCTCGATTCCTTGGATCAATCTTTTAAGAAAAGAAGGAAGGCTCTTTGGTGATAGGAAGGTGGGGGTTGTCGTTCTCTTATCTATGGATTAATGATCAAGAAGGAAAGTAGGGGCCGTTAATCATCTTGATTTGGGATGCTAACCCAATGACTAAACTGGGCAAGTCTAATATGTGACGTTTATGTGCTTCTAGCTAACAAAGACGCACTATTTATGCATTGTTAGTTAATAGAATGGTGGTTAAGTTGAGTTTAGGTGGTTTCATCAATTATTGTTGTTGATTGGTGTGGGTGGGAGGCATGTTACATATAGAACTTGGCGTATTAGCCCCCCCAACCGGTCAGTCAAGTTAGATGGGGCAGCCCCTTCATTTCCCCACCCTTAGACAACATACTATAGAAGGGCACCATATTTTTGTATATTTATTCACCGCAAATATGAGCTGGGGGCACCCCTGGGGCATGGAGGTTGGTGTGCCAGTCTAAAATATGCCAGCCCAGTCACAATGAGCTGACTTGGAACCCACTAGTGTGGGGATTATGGGAAGGTAGACCTCAAGGTCCTATAAAGGGTGCCTCTATACGTGCTCCGAGCGGCTTCAGCATGCAGAGATCTCTAGCTCAATGCTGAACCCCATAATATAGGAGGTAGGGGGCCCCCACTACCCTACTCAATCAACAACAACTAGGGGAAATCATCATCACCCTCCATCCGTACTATGATTTCTTCCAAATTGATATTGGTCATCTCACTCAGAAGCAAGTTTTTTGCACTTGTTGTCTGATGAGACGACATTTCTCTAGGTAGGTGATTGACTAATGAAGAAATGCCCAGATTCACTATTCGGATCATTAGGTCCTCTGATGAGAACAATGATGACAATATAAGGATGATGATGATGTTGTTGGTGGGTGCTCAACACCCTATCAGGTGTCTTGCTTTAAGGATATGAACCCATGGTTCTCCGCCTCCTGCTATGAACCTATGGTTCTATACGGACTCACCCACCAACCACCTCAGAGTCGGTGTGGCTCCTTAGCCAATTTCTCCACCAACTAGAAGACAAACCGCTCTGGCCATATGTACTGGTACAAGAGGGCATATCGGGAGACATGGCCACCCAAGGTAGCCTAATCGGCTGGATCAAATCCATGGCTTTCTAATTTTCTTGCCAAGGTGGAATACTGCTCAGGCAAGGAGAATGGTAAAATAGTTTTCTATGACGGGAGGCTATGCATGAAAAAAGGGTCTTATTGATTGAACCTTCTATCTATTGTGGGTGTTCTTGCCGGTGAGAAGGACAAGGTTGATCTTGGAAGTCCCCTCACCCACTCGCACTTGGAAGTCCCCTCACCTTCTCGCACTTGGAATAACACTTTTTCGGTAGAGTCAACATAGGGCCCTTGAACGAGATTTTAAAGCTTTCTGAATGATATATGTGGAAACGAAGCTCAAAGTCAATTCGATCAGGACTCTAGTTCCATAGGTTGGACAAAATCATTATAATGCCCCCAATAAGATAGAGGGTTGAATCAAATCCCATACATCTGGCTGGTGAATGATGGCAATTTTATGGTTTATTATTACAGCCAACACAACTCAGGACCAATCTTTCTAAAACAACTCCTCCACTCATTGATGACATGGCAATCTAGTTTCTAGCTAGTACTTGTCCCCCTCAGCTAGCACTTGTCCCCCTCTATTGAATGGTGGGGGATTGAGAGAAGGGAGTTGAGACATATGTAAATAAGTGATTCAACCACTCCAATCTTTCCTTTTTGGTAGAGGAATGTAGGCAATTGAAAAGGGTTCCCGACTATTTCCCTAAGGATTCATGTCTAATCTCCTTGCTCCAGGGAGCCCCCCACTATAGTGATAGGTAGCCCTACCTCTATATTGGCAGGGTGGATAGGGGGCCACCTAAACAGACTCTCCTACACCAACAAGAGAGGCCCTGTTTATGCTCAGGGATAAAAACAAAAGCCCCAGGGTGCTAGGAAGGGTTCCTCGCTAGGTTCAAGTTCATTGGCTAACTCCTTGGCGATTGAATTCAGGTTTCTTGGTTAAGTGTTTGCCCAACATTTTTTCTCTGTGTCGACAACACTAAATACTTCATCAATAGGAAGTCCTAGTGTTGAGCCCGAGCAATAAGAAGAAATTAATAATTTATGTGTTTCTTCAGTTCACAGATAATTTGACTCCAGTTGTGGTGTTCCCTCCTCCTGGATTTATCTACTTCGCTTCAGTTTTGGTAGCATGGGCACATCATAGCATATTTTCAAAAGACATTATTATGACCTTCCCTTCTCTTATTTAGCATGGCTTAAGCACTATCTATTTTAAGCAAGGAGACAATATCTAAAGTTCACTTCTCTAAGGCTGATCTTGACATGCATTTCTACAGAACTGACAAGTTGCCCATGCAGATTAATGGACCTCATTTCTTGAGTAGACCTTTTGAAGCAGAGGTACATGCAGCAGACACTCCGGTTCATGCAACATCCAAAGCATGTGAAGCAATGCAGGTCACCCCCCAGGCACTAGAGTAGGGCCCTTCTTTCTCAAAATTGAGAGAAGGCTACTAGAAAAGTACTTTTTCTAACTCCGCTATTGCCCATTGTTGCCTAATATAATGTAATAGTGGTGGGGGCCTTCTTGTGTTTTCCTACGACATCTCATTATTTCACATCCTCCTCCAAGAACTATTGTGAAGAAAGACCAACCAACAGAGCATCCCTTGAGCATCAGTAAAGCTCCCCCAGTCTAGATCTCATAGGGTTCACTATTGTTAGACTTAATTATGGCTAGCATGATTAGCTCTCCTAGTCTAATTTGGTTTCAATGAGGATGCATATACTTTTGTCAAGGGAGATAGTACTCAACCAAGTCGAGGAAACGCAGTGAGCCCCTTCAGGCAGCAAACTAGGATCTCTCCAATCTGGGCGGACACATGGGTGAGAAGAAGAACCCGATTTCAATAACTAATGTGCAGTGAATTGATGAGTACCAAGTTGCACCCATGAAATACATCTTTTTACCTCTCTTTTTCTCCTTCCTGAGTCCATCTTTCCTAATGTCTACACCCAAATAAGCTAGCAAGATTGTTCTAGTTAATGATTAATTGAGATAGATTACTTAAGATCATAATTTCTGATTGAGTGACTAAGGTGCATGGAATTGATGAAAAAATGCAGAAACTTCTCTCTTTTTGAATCAACAGGTGTAGATGTCAAGAACAATAATTTTTGTGCATCTCTGAAGATAGTCTTTAATGATCTCTGGAGACAATACCAGAATACCACGACACTAGAAGTTTTGAAGGAAAGAGAGAGCCTCTCTGGAGTTGAACAAAGAAGGCCACAATGGCATCTCCAGAGCTACAAACATATCTTCAGAGCTGCAGACAAGGATAGCTATCTCTGGTGCCTCCTGAGAGTAGGGCATATTTCCAGTATAAGTTACCGATCAGGCACTCTCAGCAGTGATCATAATACCCCTCATTTCACTCAAATCATCACCTGAGTAGTGAAAGGTCATCTTTAGTTAAACTGTAGAGTTTTTATCTTTATAAAGTTTTTTCATGAGTTATGGATGGAACTAATTCAATATCCATATTTTCAGGGCCTCACTACCCAAATGTATTAAGACTCAAACTTAGAATTCTAAGTGGATTTCTATTCCACTCAGTCTACTTTTATTGAATGATTATTTTCCATAGCTAGACAGTCAGTACAATAAAGAGATGGATGTTATATCATAGAAGAATTAGTAGATAAGATTAGTGATATGTCATCACTCATTTTCATATATACTTATAGAAACAACAGAAGAAATATACGACGATTGATTTATTCTGATTCTCAGTAATCTCAGCTTAGTGATATCAATATTTTTCATGAATGCAAAGCAGATGGAATTGGATTGAATTTAGTTGTGATCTTCTTTTGTGTTGATTCCCTATGGTAGTCTTTAGCCCCAAGGGTGTGGAGCAAGGGTCCACTCTCACCACCAAGGTAGAAGGCTAGTACCACTATTTTATTACTTCAAATTTTGTTGTGAAAAGTATTTACTGATTTTGACAGATAGATGCATGTTACTATTTTTAAGATTGCTTCAAGTAAACTTCATGTTTTATTCTATTTTTAGTATTCCTTAAATTTATTTAGCAAGTAGACAGATTAATCTCTTCAAATTAGTAGAAGCTGTTAGGATTAGCTAGGGAAACTGGTAACTATAGAATCCCTAATTGCAAACAACCAAGGACACAGCCCCTAGATTTTGACATCTGAAAATAGATTAAATGATGAGGTACAATGACACCTTGTCATTTTTGGCACCTCAGAATAGAGGTAGAAATGGAGCAAAAACAAGTCATTGAAAATCTACAAACAAAGCTCCAAAGCAAAAACAAGATCATCCAGGAGAAAGAAGCAGAATTAGAGGCCCTGAAATTTGAGAAAGAAGTAGAATTGGAGGCCCAAAAAATTGAGGCACTCAAACTGTTGGAAGAAAAAGAGAAAGAAGCAGCACAGAGTGTTTCTGAGCTCACCATGGCAGCATTGATAGAGAAAATACATAGCCAGGATAGACAATTAACTTGGGCCAACAACAAACTAGATGACCAGGAGGAATATATTCAAGAGTTGGTTGGACCAAGGGCAACCAATGAATAGGAAATCCAAATAGATGCATATGTGGGTCCAATCCCCATTGACATTCCTAAAGCCCTGTTCCATTGGGAGAAGAAGTGTAGAGAATATGAGGCTTCCAAGCCTATGTTGCAATTACAAAGGGCAGTCACTGCCAAAACAAAAAGAATAAAAACTCTGGAAGGAAAAATCATTGAAATGGCCTCCCTTTCTTTAGAAATTCTATCCTATAGGCCTCCAAGTGCCAGCTAATCTATGTTCTTACAAGAAAGAGTATTGTAGAGGAAATTCTCTTTAATCCTGTCCGACCTGGTTGAGGATACAGAGACAGCAGAAGGATTCATGATAGCATATACGAGTAATGATGAGGACAAGAATTTCCAATGTGAATTACACCTGCATGGTTTCTGTTTTAATGATATAACTTTCATTCTTAATCATTTTGTGGGGGAATACCAGCTTAAAGCATTTATATCCCTAATAAGGAATCATCAGATCTGGAATGAATGAATGGAAGATCATCTCAAGAAAGATATGGAAATAGATCTCTTCACCAGGAAGGAATGTCCCAATCCCAATGCTTTTAAGATCCAATGCAGGTCCTATATCTATCACCCTAAGAGTAAGAACAAAATTTTGCCATTATACCTAAAAAGTTTGCAAGAGTGCTTCATCAATTTTGGTCTTTTCATGATCAGTTTAGCAAATCTAGTACTAGCCATATCAAAGAAAAGATGGAATATTTTGACCTCGGAGCAGAAAATGAGAGAGGTGGTCACCCCAGCAAACTTAAGATTATTCATGAGCTTCCAATCATGCACTCTCAGTAGTGATCATAATACCCCTCATTTCACTCAAATCATCACCTGAGTAGTGAAGGGTCATCTTTAGTTAAACTGCAGAGTTTTTATCTTTATAAATTTTTTGCATGAGTTACGGATGGAACTGATTCAATATCCATATTTTTAGGGCCTCACTACCCAAATGTATTAAGACTCAAACTTAGAATTCTGAGTGGACTTCTGTTCCACTCAGTCTACTTTTATTGCATGATTCTTTTCCATAGTTAGATAGTTAGTATAATAAAGAGATGGATTTCATCTCATAGAAGAACTAGTAGATAAGATCAGTGATATGTCATCACTCATTTTCATATATACTTATAGAAACAACAGAAGAAATATATGATGATTGATTTATTCTAATTCTTAGTAATCTCAGTTCGGTGATATCAATATTTTTTATGAATGCAAAGCAGATGGAATTGGATTGAATTTAGTTGTGATCTTCTTTTGTGCTAATTCCCTATAGTAGCCTTCAGCACCAAGGGTGTGGAGCAAGGGCCCACTCTCACCACCAAGGTAGAAAGCTAGTACCATTGTTTTATTACTTCAGATTTTGTTGTGAAAAGTATTTACTGATTTTGATAGATAGATGCATGTTATTATTTTTAAGATTTCTTCAAGTAAACTTCCTTTTTTATTCTATTTTCAGCATTCCTTAAATTCATTTAGCAAGTAGACAGATTAATCTCTTCAAATTAGTAGAAGCTGTTAGGATTAGCTAGGGAAACTGGTAACTGTAGAATCCCTAATTGCAGACAGCCAAGGACATAGCCCCTGGAATTTGACATCTGAAAATAGATTAAATGATGAGGTACAATGACACCTTGTCATGAATCAAAAGAAAAGTGATGCTTCGGAGCTATAGTGCCAGGCTCACCTGGGCGGGCATTATTTATGTTAAAGAGGATCATGAGGCCACATTCTCCCCAATTAGTCGATATCAGCTTTCAAACCTGGGGCAGACCTTTAGAAATCTCTATTTAGAGCTAAATGAATAGAGATTGACTACGCCGAAGAAGAATGGGGATAATGTCATCCATCACATCACCTCTATGGACTGAGTTGCATGTGACATAACAACACAAGTGCAGTATCAAAATGAAACAGGTGATCGAGATAGATCAGATGGATGTTTATGATCTATAAGCATTGGGGGGAAGAAAGTGAAAGGGCAGGCCATAACATAATAGAGTTTGTCCCACAACTAATCTACCTCTCGGGGGGGCAACTAAAGGGAATGATTGATTCACACCTACCTCACCCTAGTGGACCTGGTGCGGCCCCTTTCTCCTCCCACAATTATTATAGGGGTTGGGTACCCCCGCCGACAATAACTTAACTGAGGGTTTACCGACTTTCCCTTGAATAAGGTTGGGGTTGGGTGGGGGGCATAGGGAGAAACCTCCCATAGCTATAATGGTTTTAAGGGGGCCCCAGCTAATCTACCTGTAGACACCTAAAATTGACTTGCTTCACAAACCAATTTCCCATGTCTCTACACCACCAATTATCCCTCCTATTAATTAAATAAATTTATTTTATTTAATTAATTTATCTCTAATCATCTACTTTTAACCATTTACCCATCCCTTGTGATCAATTAATTCATTTAATTTATCATTATACCTTACAACACTATCCCTCATTAATTAAATAAATATTCCCAATATTTATTTTGTTAATTTGTCCATCTCCCTAATCCTTATTAATTGGATAAATCAGGCTTATCTAATTAATCTACCCTACTAATCAACCTAAACCTAGCCTAGTTGATTAAATAGCAATTATTTATATAGCTACCCTAGCCTACCTATCCCCTAGACCCAAATTAATTAAGTTAAAACACTTAATTAACCTTGCTTAGCCCATCCTCCCACACACCTTTGAAAAAAAATCATTTTTTTATTCAAAGGGTCAAATCTTCCTTATAACTCATTTATCACCCTCTTACACATGTAAGTGTACATGTGTCCTTCAACCTTCACATCACCACATAAAAGGAAATTTTTAATTCACACTCCCCCATGAGGTGAATTTTTAATTCACTTGTCATATCCACTCTTCCCAAAAATGAATTTTTAATTCATTTTTATCCTCAACACCTTTCCCCATGTGAATTTAAAATTCACAAATAATGAGAGCCCTCTAATCCCATTGACCAAACCTCAACCCTTGATCTCTCTCATCCACTCCTCTTGTGACACTTGTCACAAGGTTATGACTCCAATCCAAACCCTAACTCTTAATCATTCCTAGCCCTTGATCTCAACTTTTAATCCTCACCCTCCATCCCTTTTCCAAAAATCTATAAATAAAACCCTCACCCAAGACATTCAGAACAATTTCTTCTTGCATCCTTACTATGCCAAAATCTCTCCAAGATCTTCTTATCCCAACATCATAATGCCAAAATCATTCCTCATCCCCATCTCAATCTCCATCTAAATCCAAATCTCTCATCCTATTTTGTTGAATCTCAAAGAGCAATCCACATTCATCTACTTAGGTAAAATCTAAGGAGTTTGGGTGCAACTCCTTCCACCCTATCTTGGATTTTTGGGTCACATGTGAAGGTATATCATTTGTTTTTGCATTTGATTTGTGTTCTTGGATTTCATTTTGACTTCATAGATCACATTGGAATGCCCGGTGGGACCCACAAGGTCCCAATCTAACAATCTTGTGAGTTTTTTTGTTGTTTAAGACCTATTTTTTGCATATTAGTGCTATCTCTCTGCGCAGTGGCACCATTTTACCCACATTTTGGTGCTATTTTTAGACTGTGGTGGCGCCTTCTTACCATGACATTGCTTGATCATTTGGACTCATATATTTTGTGTTCTTTCACCTTTTCAACATCTTTTGTGTCTTTTGCTCTCTATTTTACAGGATTTTATGCAGGGACAGGGGGAGACTATGTCAATTTTTTCCTAAAATCAGACCTTTAACCATTTTTGCGTCATTTTTGGCGCTAAACACACCCAGTTCGATGCTATCTTTCTCACTGCAGAAGATAAACTAAGGCACAAACACAGTTTGGCGCTATCTTGTATCTATATTGGCACTATCTTGTATATTGGCACTATATTGTATATTGGTGCTATCTTGTATATTGGTGCTATCTTGTATATTAGTTCTATCTCATTTCAGTATTGGTGCTATCTTTCATATTGGTGCTATCTTGCCTCTGTATTGGTGCTATCTTGTATATTAGTGCTATCTTATGTATTAGCGCTATCTTGCCTCTGGATTGGCATTATTTTCTGTACTAGCTTAGGGATCTGTGTAGGGTTGGGTCTCTATTCTTTAGGGTATTTCAGATCATCCAAGACCATCATCTTGAAACTACTAACATCTTTTGCAGGGGTTTAGTAGATTAGACACATCTTTTTTGGTGCATTAAAATGAACCTCATGTACTTAGCTTAAAGAACATTTATCTTTGGTGCACCTAAAATGAATCTTGCTTCCAAACAATCTATAACCAAACATTTCATTTTGGTGCACCTAAAAAGAATCCTTGTGTGCCTTAGTGTAGAAAATATTTGATTTTAGTGCTCTAAAATAATCATTGCTTGCAACAAACAACTTTAGGCACATTTCAATTTGGGTTTAAAAGGAACATTAGAGAAGTGTTTGCTGTGTTTGGTGCACTTGCACGTTTGTGTTATCCCATAGGGTAGAATCAAAGTATCCTCTCCCCTTGCCTTCAAAAGGATCTTGGGTGAAGAGAAATGGTTCTATCCTCTTTTTTCTAGGAAGTGGGCCTGCCCTTGAGACACATCCGTTCAAAGAACTCATTGGCGACCCCAAGCAGTACTTTCATCCGGTCTGCTATATATAAATTGAGGATAAGGTAAAAGCCAAGTCTAATCAGTATGAGCGCTTACCATTCGGTGCTAGCTTGAAAGGGAGTAGTACCTTGTGTATATGAAACCCCTAGTAGATATAGTCAAAACCTTAAGTGGTTTATCGGATGCTCGTAAGGTGCCAATCCCTCAGATGTACCCCCACTATGAACCATTGTTCTAGAAGCTAAAATCCCTCTACTTGTTCAACAAGTATTGTCCTTTCTTCACCTTAGGTTGTGCATGCTTGATAAATCTTTCACAAACAAAACCTTTGGCCATTGTGTTTTCTTTCTTGATTGTTTGTCTACTTACCAAGAAAAATCAAATTCATCCATCAATCCAACCATTCGTCTCCTTTAGCACCATTCCTCTCTATTTCAATGCCATTTCCATTTGTTTTAGTGCCTTCTTCATCCATGTCCAAAAATCAAATTTTCCCATCAAAAACATCAATTTTATAATCCCCCCACACCCCCCTCATGTCGGGCTAGGTTTTCCTCCCAACACCGCTAAACCATCTGCCCCATTTATCAAATCCCATAAGTTGACCTTATCCAATCCCTTTATTTGAGCTTGATCAAATTCTAATCTACTTCCTCTCTAGTCATAATCTATCTTCATCATCCTAATCATTCTTATCCACTTCATCTTAATCCAATCACCCATCTATCCTAATCATCCTAACCACCTTTCTTATCCACATCATCATCCAAATCATTCAATCCAATCTTATCCTAATCACCCTCATCATCCTTAATCCAATTCATCAACATCATTCTAATCCCATCTCATCCAAATTCAACCAATATCAATCCATAATCTTCCAAACCATATTCCAAATCCAATCCAAAATCAACATTGATCCCAATCAACATCCAAGTCCCCCAACAACACTATCAAACTCCAAATCCAAATCAACCCAATCAAAAATCAAGACCTTAATTGATCATCCAATCAAATCAACCAAATCAATTCTATTACTTAAGTGTCATTAGTCCACCTTAAGTGTAGAGAATCATCCATCCTTTGAAGCAAATTGAATCACCCTAAGGTCTTGAAATTTGATCCCCAACATCGCAATCATCTATCATCCTCCATCATCCCATACCGCCCAACAAAATGGATCCTTATGTAGCAATGCAATAATTACAAAGACTTAGAAAAATCTACGAGAACATGGATCCTAATGCTAAGGAAAAATGTAAAAATGACATTAGGGATATACCCTTAGCACACCTCATCATTGGAGAATCCCAAGCCCCTACCCAACAAATACCCTACATTTCATCCCCATCCACATCATATCAACCTTCATCATACCAACCTACATCTTACATATCCACACCATCAACCTCATACCAACCTCCATCATACCAACAAACACCCTATCTTTTGTCCCCGCTAACATCATACCAATCTTCATCCCCTTATACATCCATACCATCATACCTACCCAACTAATCAATACATCCAACTTATCCATCCCCAACCTTTCTCATGCCAACTTTGATCAAGGGAACACCAATCTAGCACACCTTATATTTGAAATCCCAAGCTTATATCAACAACCATTCCCCCACGCAAATCCCCCATCTCCTAATCCCCATCCTCCAATTCCCCCATCACAATATCCCCCCAATCTTATCAACCTTAATCCATCATCTCATGTATCTCCCAATCCACCAACCCCTATCACCCATACACCATCTAATCCAACATCAAATCTTCCAAATCCTAAGCCCATGACATCCAAAGAATCCTTGTGGGATTTCCTCCAAAGGACATCACCAAGAAAAGAAATGGAATCCCCCAAATCCTCCACCCCTCCAACACCACCATCTACTCCAATGCCTATCCTTGAACCCACCCAAGAACCATCACTACCTAATCCCATCACCCACCTATCCAATCGCAATCCTAATCCCACACCAACCACCCTTACTATCCATCCATTATATTGTTCTTCAACCCATACACTCATGAAGGATGCCATCCACTGGCTATTAGCAAGGAATCAAACACCCTCATGCAATCCAACACCCACCAAACCTCTTGAAAAATCTCCTAGCATAAGTCAAGCACCTATCACATCCATCCAAGAACCTACCATCACCCCCACTTCTATCCAAACACATAAGCCATGTCAAAAATCATACCCAAAGCATGTTGAAATATCAACTCCTTCTCCTAATCAAGATCTAACCATCCTATCTAATCCAATCCCCAATCCTCTCCCATCTATTGATCAACTTATTGATCCTACACCATCTTCTACCACTCCTTCACCATCCCCCATTAATCCTTTACCTCCATCAACCAATCCTATCCCAAATCCATCATCCTATTCACTTGGACAAGGCACCTTCATCCATGGTGACTCCCTCCTAGGAGGTGAACAACTTCCATCCACCACCTATCCTTCTCCAACAAATAATGGACTCGCGTCTTGTTTCCAAAGCACCAAACATCCCATTGCATGTCGCATGCTACATCACATGAACTATCAAGGCAAAGGCTTAGGCCTTCATGAACACGGCATCTTGGAGCCCATCCACACCATATTCCATCCATCCTCGCATGGCCTCGGCTATACATCCAAAGGAAAACAAAATAAACATGTTGGTACCACACACGTATCCTCCAAAATCCATTCACCCAATTCCAAATCCGGTGCATCACATCACACACCTAAATCATATTTTGCCATCCCTCCTCCATCGTCATATCATTTGCAAAAGCATGTGACCGTCCATCTTCCTCCATCAAATTTACCTCCACTACTTCCAACTCTAAATATCCCTATTAAATCCACTTTACCTCCTATCCTACCAACACCAAACACCCCTATCCACAAATCCTCTCATTCTCCTATCCTCCCAACTCCTAATATCACCATCCTCAAATCTCCTCATCAATTTATCCATAAATCCATTTTTAACCCCTCCACCCATAAACCCCCTAAAATTCCCAATCAAGACCAACAAAAGCACACATCTTTCAAACATGAAGCTTCCCCCAAATCCATGGGATTCAAAAATAAAAATTTGAATGCCTCAATGTATAAAGCACAAAAGCCTAAAGATGTTATCCCTTCCAAGCAAAATAAAAAATCCAAAAGGCTATCAAAGCCCACACCATCACAAGAAAAAGAAAAAATAAAAATGGTGTGGGTTCTAAAACAAAAAGCACCAAACTCTAATGAGGCATCCACCTCCCAATCTCCCCCAAAATCCCAAACATCTCGCCCCCCATCTAAAAATCCCATAATTCCTAAGTCTATTTGGGTCCCTAAAACCCCAAATCACCCATCCAAAAATCCCGCATCTCGATCCCCATTACTCCCAACTCCACATCCAAAATGTAAACTTCCAAATACATCACGGTGTGTGCAACAATTGGTCTTGGTTCCCCTCCACCACATGACATTCCCACATACCTCCATCTCCCCATCTTTCGTCCACTATCCTACATATCTCCCCCATCACATCCCTATGGTCCATGCATTTGCATAAACCTTACATAATCCACTATCCACCATCTATTCCATCTTCTCCTATCTACCAACATCCCTTCAATCATCATCCATAATGCTATCCAACATACGACCATCTTCTCCTTGCTATGGAAACAAACACTAGAGTCCCCATTCCATAAAAAAAGTAAAAAATCAAAAAAAAAAATCAAGAAAATAGTAAAGAGAAAAAATCCATCCAATGGTGAAAACCACTCCTCGTGGCACCTTGGGCAAGTACCATGATGAAAACTCCTTGTGGGCATCATGCGTAATCCCTTCTCCATCCATTTTGTATCCCTACACTTGGGGGCAAAACCATATCCTTCATCCACATCCATAATATCCTTTGCACATCTTATCCACTATCTTATCTGTATCCTATCATATTCCTATCCACTATCCCCTATTTATTCTATCATATTCCTATCCACCATCCCCTATTTATCCTATCATTCACCATCCATTCTATCAATTATATCCCCCTCCCTAGATCTTGATAAAGACAAGGGGCAAAATATCAAAAAACATGCTTTGGACACCTTTCGGCATACTCCCTATTCAAGCATATCCTCCATCCATCTACTACAAATTCCATCCATTCAAACATGAACCCATCATGCAAAATTCTTTAAGCATTGGGGCATATGATTCCTTGCAACCTAGCCCTTGGATAAAATCCTTATCCCCATCTCCCATCCATCTATCTTGCATCCCTATCTCTATCTTCCAATCCATCTATCATGAATCTCCTCTCTATCACCTTCCACTGCCAAACCCCCCATCCATCCATCATGTATCCCTACCCGATCCTTTAACCCCCATCTTATCCCTTATCTACATGTATCTATATATCTACCACAAATCTCCTATCCATTATCCTTTCATCGCCAATCCCCCTATCCAACCCCATCACCTTCACCTCTAGACTTGGTGTTCCCTTGTCATTGGTATTTAGCACAAAGGATATCCAAATGAAATCCAATGCAACCATAATAATAAATCATTCCCTTTCCAAAATCACAAAAATCCAAAAAAATCAAAAAATCCATAAAATCCCAAAAAAATATCCATCACAAAATCAACATTGTTCCATCAACATCTCATCATCTTCCAACATCCTCAAAATTGCCCAAATCATCCAACACATCATCTTCCAACATCATTACACCTATCCTCAACCATCCCACATCATCATCACAAATCAGAACTACATATCATCACCACCTGCATCTTAATGTGCCTTGATCTCGTGGATACAGGGTATGTAGGCAGTGGAATACGAAGGAAGTTTCTAGTACTCAGGTACATAAGATGCACCCATCCGACCCACTTGGATGGTCCCTATCTGCTGAGCTTACACTAGATCCAAGCATCGCATTGCCTATGAAAGCATCATCCCTTAACAAAAAATTATCAACTATCAAATCAGAATCAACCATAACTTGTCACCATCATATCTTGAGCCACTTTTACAACATCAACTAAGTATGATCCAATCATCCATCGATTCCTACCTTAGGATATATCATTCCTACAATAGGAACAATCTATCAAATCGTTATCCATCTTGGCAAGAGATAGAATGGCTATTTGTTTGGTTCGTTGGTCTTTTGGTTCTTGATTTTTTTTATCTTTTGTCCTATTCAAAGATTACATCAAAGCTACCTTGATCTCACTATATCATGGTATGTGGTGAAAACATCTAGAATGGGTCATAGTCATTGCTTTTGTATGTTGTGCTTGTGGGTTGGTTTCACTACTCTAAGCTAGTATTCATATCTTGTGGATTGTAGGGTTGGTTCTAGCATATTGATCTCCTTGTGCATCTAAGGTTCATCATACCTTTTGTGTATTAAGGGCTTATGCTATGAGTCCACTTCCCTCATCTAGACAAGGTTGTACTATCTTGGGCATGCATGAGATCACCCTCTTGTGTGTGTGTCTAGTCCATGCAAATGTTTGATAAACATCATTACCCTGGTCTTCTATACCTTGGTGAAAATATCCACTTTGCTATAACAAACCTAGGATTGCTCTAAATCATTTTCAACACAATGATCATCCATTTTCCAATCCATCTATCATCTAATCATTAGCCCATCATCATTCTTTCATCTCACCCCTTATCCTCCAACCACTTCTACCAATCCATCCCATCCATTTCGAGAGCACACTCGTGTCCTTACAACCCACCTATCCTCTTGAGGGGGCATCACCCTTACCAATCATCCCTAGACCTTACCTATTCTTCTAAGCTAAAACCTTTTTCTATCCAATCCAACTCTATGTTTTAACTTCTTTGAAATAATGTTACTTAGCTGCAACACCATTTCAAAGAGGGGAAAATGTAGACACCTAAAATTGACTTGCTTCACAAACCAATTTCCCATGTCCCTACACCACAAATTATGCCTCCTATTAATTAAATAAATTCAATTTATTTAATTAATTTATCCCTAATCATCTACCCTTAACCATTTACCCATCCCTTGTGATCAATTAATTCATTTAATTTATCATTATACCTTACAACACTATCCCTCATTAATTAAATAAATATTTCCAATATTTATTTAGTTAATTTGTCCATCTCCCTAATCCTTATTAATTGGATAAATCATGCCTATCTAATTAATCTACCCTACTAATCAACCTAAACCTAGCCTAGTTGATTAAATAACAATTATTTAATTAGCTACCCTAGCCTACCTATCCCCTAGACCCAAATTAATTAAGTTAAACACTTAATTAACCTTGCTTAGCCTATCTTCCCACACACCTTTGAATAAAAATCATTTTTTATTCAAAGCATCAAATCTTCCTTACAACTCATTTATCACCCTCTTACACATGTAAGTGTACATGTGTCCTTCAACCTTTACATCTCCACATAAAAGTGAATTTTTAATTCACACTCCCCCATGAGGTGAATTTTTAATTCACTTGTCATATCCACTCTTCCCAAAAATAATTTTTTAATTCATTTTTATCCTCAACACCTTTCCCCATGTGAATTTAAAATTCACAAATAATGAGAGCCCTCCAATCCCATTAACCAAACCTCAACCATTGATCTCTCTCATCCACTCCTCTTGTGACACTTGTCACAAGGCTATGACTCCAATCCAAACCCTAACTCTTAATCATTCCTAGCCCTTGATCTCAACTTTTAATCCTCACCCTCCATCTCTTTTCCAAAAATCTATAAATAAAACCCTCACCCAAGCCATTCAGAACAACTTCTTCTTGCATCCTTACTATGCCAAAATCTCTCCAAAATCTTCTTATCCCAACATCATAATGCCAAAATCATTCCTCATCCCCATCTCAATCTCCATCTAAATCCAAATCTCTCATCCTATTGTGTTGAATCTCAAAGAGCAATCCACATTCATTTACTTGGGTAAAATCTAAAGAGTTTGGGTGCAACTCCTTCCACCCTATCTTGGATTTGTGGGTCACATGTGAAGGTATATCATTTGTTTTTGCATTTGATTTATGTTTTTGACTTTCATTTCGACTTCATAGATCACACTACCTCCCTATAATTCCCGCCCACCTAGGTAGGGGGTATTATAGTCCAAACCTAGGTGGGGGGGCTGGGGTGGGTGGGAGGATATAGATTGGTTGAGTGGGAAGAAGTAGTTGTTGTGGGCTGGCCCCTTCAAATCATTGTTTTGTTCCCGCTTCAACATATAAAGGAAGGAAGGAGGAGGAAGGAGGGGAGATGATCTTTTTGTCTAGGAACCATCTCAACTGGAACCATCATTTCTTTCTAGTGATGGGCCCCTAGGGCCCAACAACGAGGAAGAAATCCCCATCAGTGGTAGGACATAGATATGGGTATGGGGAGGATGTTGATTTAGGTATTTCACTGCTGATGGTTATCTATACCCATGATCAATAGCTATAGTACTCTTCGACTGAGCGATAGCCACTAATGAAAATGTATCGAGTGATCAGAGAAAGAGGGAGATGACCAAATAGCCATTATACCCCTGGGACCTAAACTCAAATTCACATGATTAATGCCTATCTATTCACCAGGGATAACGAGAGCATCCCTACTATGCATAGGGGCCCTCTCCCTATTTGAGTCGTTATAGGCCTCAGTGTTTAGTGCACAAGTGAAGAGCAGGATAGAGCTGGTGTGGTTAGGCTGGCCGTTGACTATAGAAAGGGCATGCAGGCAGGGTGGGTGTGGTTAGGTAGACGCAGGGTGTTGCTATGAATTCATTCATCCCATGGTATGCATGTGGAGAACGCAAACTCCACAACTATAGTAGTTCTTCTCGTTGAATAAGAATTATTAGTGCCTAAATGACCTACATACTTTTGATCATCCTTCTTCATGGAACTGATCAATCTCTCTCCCAATATATATATATATATATATATATATATATATATATATAGTCAGCAAAGTCAAAGGAGGAAGAATCATACTATTCGTAGTGTAGCCACAATGGGAACTATATTGGCAAGGAAGCATGCACTATCTATTCTCCCCTACGGCCCTTTCAGTCTCATGACTGGAGGACCTAGGGGAAGAGAACAACATTCTAGAAGGAATAACAAATCTTCTCGCTCGAGGAGTTGTGGACCGAACCATTGATCCTCCATGTCATGATGTAGCTACTGCCTACATAGTGCCATTGGGTGGCTCATTCTGTTGTCTGCTGGAAGGAACAAATCTCATTCCACAATACCATGGCATGTTTATAACGTAGCGCATGAGATACAAAGCATGGTCCAACCCTACTCCAAAGCATGAGGCCCATCCTTCACTTACTATCCTTCACTCACTCAAAACAGAGAAGGAACACACAGAAATCGAGTGCCTCTCCCCCACCCCCACCCGCATCTATAGCTAGGATAGGTGGATAAGGTGTCGAGAGAGCCCAAATATTGCCCTATCCAAACCCTTATAAATGTTCCAGGGGCCTCACCTTAGGGCTATTAATTCTCTATTGCTTCACCCTAGGGGTTCGATCTGCCCCCTCGCATCTAACTCTTTATGCATCATATATGAATATACACCCTATGGGTGACTGATGACTGGCTCAAACTCTCCCTATCGGCACACATCCTCCTACTACATACATGATATGATTGATGATTGGTCCCACCCATCCATCTACCATCATCCATCCAACCATCATCATCCATCATAGATAGATAGTCAACCTGATGTTGCCCCGACCTGACATCGATCTCGAACATTTGAAGAAATGATCTATGTGATAGATAACCAACAGATGACAACTATTATTGGAATTCCCTTAGCCTATAGAAAAAATGGCCCCTGTATGGTTGGGCACTAGGGACTGAGTGGAATGGCCAATATACCCCCCCCGCTCCAGGTCCCATTAGACTATATTTCTGAATCAATTCAATTATGTGACATGTATGTTTATGATGATGAGTCATTAAATGGATTTATTGAATTCTAACTAGGCTCTACAACCATAGATGCAGGGGCCCAGGGGCTTCCTACCCCATGGGATAGGGCCTTTCAACTAGGCTCTACAACTATAGAGAGGGGGCCAGTGATGGGGTTGGGGTGGGTGGGAGGCTATAGTTGCTTTAGTAGATTAGTTGCTGGGGATAAATTCAATGCCCTGATCATAGTGGTTCATTGCACTCGCATCTGTGTCTCCCCAGGAGTTTCACATCATCATATGTATGTATGTATATATGTAATATGATCAATTTAGGCCAGTCGTATTACGTACGTATGCCCCCCCACCCTTGACTATAGTTGGCATTTAGTTTAGTTTGGTTCTAGTTTGGATATTTATTCCATTACCATCTCTCTCCCCCCTCCTCATGAAGTGCTCATCCCCATCCATCCATAAATGGAGACATAATTTTTGACTCGATTCCGAATCACATACCACTTGCACAATAATAGCCCTAATCCCCCACAACAACTAATCTACCTCCTAGTCAATAGAATAGTAGGAGACCTCGCCCCTGTTGGGGGTAATTCAATCTTACCTCCAGATATAGAACTATTTCTCCCACCCACTAAAGTTCTTCCACCTAGCCTAGGAGTAGTTTTCTCTTCCCCGACCAGATGGTGCATCTGTCCCATAGCTGTGGCGGTCTACAAACAAATAGTATGATCTTGACTCCACTTATAATCTTCTAGGGATGAGTACGTAATGATAGAACTGGATCAATCATTTCAAGTTTAGGTAGTCCCTTTCCTTTCCAGCCGATCAATCAGTGACGCCTCGGGGCAATAGATACCTTTGATACTTCCAGATTCTCCTCTCGACTACAACCTCCACCCAAAATAATCTACCTCTTGGGGGGGCTCTTGGTTCCAATGGTCATTGAAAGAAAGTTTGAAAGCCCTTCCCGGTTCCTCAGATAGTAGATTATGTATGTAATACAAATTCTAGGAATGATCTCTGAGCTCAGGTGAGTAGCAGATAGAGATTGAGATTGGGTTCCACACGTAGAAGCAAAGACAGAGATAGCAACATACCCACCAACAATTTAAGTATCAATAGAGAAAACAACACAACTGACAGAGGCATTTGTTTGATCCATTGACCTGATTCTAGCACTAGAGGTAAAAGTCGGGGAATTAACAAGGAACTCCCTCATCCAACAACCACAACTAATAAGGGGTGGGTGGGAGGTTAAGTCTAGGTGTTTGTTGTGATGGGGTGGGTGGAAGGCTATAGATTGGGTTGGGTGGGAACTAGTCATTTGCTTGCGGCTAATAATATTAATTACGTGTGGGGTTGGGATTCACTTAGGGGGCATAATTATCCATTGCTATAATACAACACCCTAGAGTAGAAAGATTTTAGGGCATAGATAGTTAGTGATCCGCCCAACTAAACTATAGTCGGGCTCCTCTTCATCTTTCCCCTGGGGGAGAGAATGGGGGAACGAGAGGGCATTGAATACACTTGACCAGAAGGGAGAAGGTTCATCGAGGAATAGATGCGGCGTGAAGATGCACCTAAGTTTGGAAGATATTTTTGGAAGAGGTATTGGTTGTACCTAGTACGAGATCTCATCCACTTGCCAATTTGTCTAGTCATCAATTGTGACCCATTTGTCAAAATCTCATATACGATGCCAATATCTTCCAGTGTCTTGAGCCCTGCCTTGATTGAGGCCCCTAAAAGACTCCTACATGTTTGATATTGAGGTGGAACAACCTCCCTTGATGCCCTACTATCTATAGGGTGGAGGGGGAGTTTGTTTGCAAGTTATAATATAGTAGGGGGCATGAAGACGTGAGTTCTATATAGCAGGGACTAGTTATATAGATAGGGGGAGGGGGAGGTTGTTTGGGTGGGAGGCCCCTATCTATATAACTGGGTTGTATTACATACATAATAGAAGATCCTGGGAAGGAGCCCTATTGATTCTTAGGCTGATTCTCTACATGTAGTGGGGGCGATTCCACTATGCATGAACCCTACTATCTATAGGGCTGACAATAAAGTAGGGGGCGCATAGTAGGGCATATGAAGAGATATAATAGACTATAGCTAGTGGATATATAATATATATAGTAATGAAGCCTTGCATCGGTGCATGAAGACCAAGTTATTAGAAAAGTAGGGCCTTCCTGCATTTCTTTAGGGGGTCCCCTATTATATAACTTACCAAACTATCCAACTATAGATGGTTTCCCTACCTTAGCTATATAGGTAGGGGCTGGCCCCCCCCTCTAGGCTAGAGGTGGGGCATGGTTTCATTATCTTCATTCTCTGAGATGGAATCCTGATCGCAACTATAGGGATCAAAAGGAATCAAAAGTTCAATTTTGATTTCTGTTTCTCTTGTCCTATTGAAACTCCAAGTATACGGTAGATGCCATGTGCCAATTCCCAAAACTAGAGTTTCCCACCCACTTGAAACTATAGTACAGTTAAGTTCCTAGGTAGCTTAGTTGGAGGTAGATGCCATTGGAGGTAGATTAGTGGTAGGGGCCCTCCCACCCACCACCACCCTTTATCTTCCAGGGGTTCCAGAAGTTCCATTAATCTTCCAGGGGTTTGCTTACCAAGGCTGGCACCTTAGAATAGTAGGGCCCAAGTGGGAGGGAATCATAGGGCATCTATAGCTATACTATAGTTCCAACCTTAAAATAGTAGGGCATGCATGTGCCTTAGAATAGTAGGGGGCACACCCTACATGAATAGAAGGTCCCCAAGGGGGCTAAAGTTTTCCTAGGGTGGTAAGCATTCATGGGCCCTACTATCTATAGGCGGCCTGACTATTCTAAGGGGTGAAGCAACTATAGTTTCCCACTTAGGACCCACTATTGCAAGAGGGAGGGAATCTTAGTTCCCTAGGAACAATAGTTATTAGGTGCCACCTATAGTTATCACCCTGCTGCCAGCCATTAAGGAGCTAAAGTCTCTTCTCATCTAGCAAAGAAAAAACAACAGGGTGGGTGGAGTGAGAGGAAAAATGGGGAGGGATTGAATATCATTCTACCTAAAGAAACTAAAGGGCCGACTTCTTTCCTTTGGTTAATCGACTCAAGGCCCTTTGCATCATCATAGGGGTTTTGAGGTGGGAGAGGTAGGAACTGGTTATGAGGGAGGAGAGATGCTCCCTTATGATTAAAGGGGTAGTGTGTTCTTGTCAGGGAATCAGTTTGAACTTGTCCCTTCTGGCTGGGGGTTTCAAAGGGTAGGATGATGGAACTAATCTGGGGAAGGAGAGAGGAAGTAGTAATCTGATTCCAACTAGAGTTCCCTCCCACCCAGGTTACCAGGAGTGCTTAAAGAGAGAAGAAGTTGTTTGAACCTAGCCCCTACGTGATTAATTAATATGAATGCCCCAGATTTGAGAAGCTAAAGCCGCCCTTTGATCAGAGGAGTTGCCCTACTATTCTATGGCCAGGATCAATTGACTGTCGGAAGGCCCCCATAGAATAGTAGGGCCCACCCCTATGAAGAGTAGGAAGGAAGGCTATAATTTGTCCTAAAGGAAGGGATTGCCCTGGCCAAATTCAAGAAGTTGCTACCAGCTTGATTTATTGGAGAAGTTTCCCCCAACTGGAGCACACCCCCATTGTTTGTTTGTTGCCCCCACCCATAGACTTGGTTGGGGGCTAGAATAGCTGCTTTCATTTCCCGGTCGGTCCTCCCACTATGGAATCAATAAATTGTTCCCACTCCCTCTGGGAAAAACCCCCTGCTGGCCTTTGATCTAGTTATAGCAATCGATCTAATTAGACGACTACTAATCATGAAGTGCCTTATAGATGTCTTATCCGTTGCTAAGGCAAAAGGGGCATAAAGGAATTTGAGATAGAGATATGGTCTCCAACTACTAGGCAATGGACTCATGATCCAATTGGACTACTAATCAAATATGTCTTATTAATCAAGGGGTAGAAGGGATATTGAACCTACTAGGCTTGTCAATTTCGAAGGTAGGCTTGTTTATCCTCCCACCCACTCATTTTCTCCAACCAATGAAAGTATGAACGGAGTAGTCGATGGGTGAGGGTTAATGCTTGCCTCTCTCACCCCATTCAATGGTTGGTTTAGTCGTTAATACTACTAGAAGATACTTCACGTCCGATTGCTCCATGATCTTGGCAGCATATATAAAATTTGGTCAACCTCAATCCTATTCTCTTCATGGGGCCAGCTCGAGAAAGGGGCGAGCCAGGGCATTGGCTAGCCCTACAGAAAAAAATTATGGAATGATCTAAAATTAAGCCCTCCCCCCCGTGAAGAAGGAATGGACGGGTTGGGGCATGAAAGGCAAAAGCTTTCTGAGTCCTATCTTTGTACCATAGAATAGTAGGCCTTTCAAAAGATCTCCATTCTCTCATTCTTGCTAGTAGTGGTAGAAGATGGACCCATCTGTGTTGTTCTTCATGGGCAGTCGATAGAAAGGAGAAAAGCAAGTTGATCCAATCCCCTCTTCAGAAGCAAGCGGGACTTCAGAGGCAGGAGGTATGGATGATCGAGAATAGTGCCAAATAGTTGATGATCGTTGCCCAATAGGCTACCTGCCGACTTTAGCCCCCGCCACTATAGTCCCTCCCACTCAGTTTGAATAGTTGTTGTATGCAGGGTGTGCAGGCCCCGTCCAATGTTTCTACCAAGTTTTGGGTGGGACCCTACTATTCTATGGGCCATGTCGACCACCCACCCACCCCTGTTCGTTGTTAGGGGACCAGGCTTTGACCATGTCTCACACTTCTGCAGTACATATGGCATAAGACAGTTTCACAAATCAAGGTCAAAATGGGATCAGGTGTTTCACGTCTTGCCGTAGTGCCCAATAGGATGAATGAGGATTCGAACCTCATGGATACACAATCATCCACACCTATCCATCTGATGCTTTCAAAAGAATGGGTAATGCTAAATTCTATATCCACACATCTGAAACTATTGCTTCCCCTCCACCTGCTTTAGTTGTGTAGGGTGGGAGGAAGAGAAAGTAACTCTCAACTCTGGGATAGAAAGACAGTTGACCAGCTAAATTCTATGTGTAACATGCCTCCTCGTGCCCCCTCTTCTTCCCACACACCCCTACTATCCATAATTCCCCACCTGACATGTTACATATAGAATCTGGCCCTACCTACAATTAGCAAATAGTAGGGGTCGTCAACTATATATAGAGTTCTCCGTGATCACCCTACTATTCTTCTATAGGTGCAACCTTTCCTTCCCAATCATGATAGCCTTTATAATAGTTGGGGCCCCCAATTCAATTCTAGTTAGGGCCGGGCCTTCCAGAATTAGATTCACCACTGACTAATCATGGCGATACGAGCTATATTGCCCCACCCATAGATGGGTAGAAGTGGGATCCCTGGAACTATGATTCCTGCCCACCCAGCTATACCCCCTGGGTCAAATGTCCAAATTCTATACATAACATGCCTCCTACGTACCCCAATCAACAATAATAATTGAAGAAATCGCATAAACTCATGTGTGAGGCAATCTATAGCCTCCCACCCATGCTATAATCCACCCACCCACCCCTTTTTTCTAGGAATTTATAGCCGACACTGGAACCATCTCCTCCCACCACCTCATTGGGTATCGATCCCTATAGATCTACTGCTCCTCACCTAGGATCGGATCTGCGACTGGACTGGGGTGGAGATTAGGTCATGGGTAGACTGGAGTAAGAGTCTAGTCTTGTGTGCATTTCATTTTCCAGGGGTTACTAGCTCCTTATTTTCCCAGAGGTGACTAGCCAGCTGTAGTGGGGTAGGTGTGCAATGATGGGATGGATGGGATTTCCTAGTCTTCCCAGGTCCCATGATACCGATAGTGCTATCACTTCCGAATCACCAAAAGGTAGTAGCGGGTAAGCTACTCTCTGATGCTGCCTGCTCTAATGTGAACTCAAATTGCTGACTACCAATCTAGCTTAGATGTGGTGGATATGCCTGCTCCATTGCTGGCGCAGGTGCTGCTAGATCGATATATCAATATAGAACATGTCAGGAAAATCAACTACTTAATCAACCAAATCCACTTCTGCATGCAGAACCAGTTAACTCAACTGCATATGCTGACCTCCAGCTCTTCCTCCCATTGGTGCTGGTAGTTCTTCCTTCACCCCGAATCTGTATATGAATCTACAATAGAATCAATTGCTTGAACTGACCACCAACTGACTAACTCAACATCTACTGCTTCAAGCTCTGTATGGCAAGAGGCTATGTATTTGCACCTACCTTCGCAATATAGAATAGTAGGGGACCCTTGCCTCTCCTACTAGTGAAGCTTACCTTGTCATTGGTGGTGCTTGATACACCGAATCTACTGTTGGATCCACCACTCAATCAATGGCTCAATCTAGATTGAGATAAATTGATGCTTATACCCCTGCTGCTGGATCGATGGGAGAGCTGGATCGACTACTTCATTCAATAGGGTATGTATGTACTAGCCCAATGAAGTGGGGAAAGGGCTAGATACTGATAGGCATCTTATGAATGTTGGTTGAATGGGGTGAGGGAAAGCTATGATGGGGAGGTATGCTAGGCTAGATGCTGATGGTGGGACTGGTTCTTCAACCAATTATTATCTTCATCATGATCTAATGCCTCCCATATTCAAAAATTAGGCTAGGCGATCGATCGAATAATGCTCCCTTCTCCAATAATAGCCTATGCCCCCCACTCAGCAATGAATCTACCCCTCGAGAAACGGACCCCCCACCCAAAAAGCCAACTATAGCCTCCCGCCCACCCAACTTATTGAAGGGAGAGGTGGATGATAGTTGGAGGTAGATTAGTTGTGCCTGAGTTTTTACTAAAATCTGAACAAAAATTCTATTTTTATTGGAATCTTTAGGAAATTCCAGAACATTAGTACCCCGGGCACTTCTAGTCCCACCCAACCCCAGCTAAAATTGCAGGGAGGGTTGGGAATTTTGGTCGGTAAACCCTTGGCTATAGTTGGGTGGGAGGAGGCCTACTATTCACTTCTTTACTGGCTATAACAATATAATCTACCTCCCTATAATTACCCCCACCCCACCCACCACAATAATCTACCTCCCAAGGGTGGGGCCTTGATGACAAAAAAAATGAAATGACTCAGCCCAGGTAGATATCTCCAGGTGCAGAGGATAGGATAGGGCATCTTACAATGGGAGTTGCCTTTGCTCTGACCAGGGTGAGCTAACTAACATCCTCCCACCTGTAAGGTCAACCTCTGGATCATAATACAGAATAAAGAAAAATCATCTTTTGCCTTCTTCAATTCCAGCATTTGATTGATCGCCATCTCCCATTGGTGCCTTAACCGGGACTTCTGAAAGAAAGAAAGTAAACCCCTAAAGAAACAATAGGCACCTTCCCTTCCCTTTGAATGAAAGCTATATCTTAGATGATACGTAATATGATTAGCACCTCTTCGACTTAAAATCATTGATTTGAACCCTTCTAATCGAATGATATCCACCCCAAAGTTGAATATCTGAATGATGGCTCTGTTCCGTACCCCACTTGTATGCTTAGTATCGGTCTAGCAAAAGATAGAATGATTGCCAATGCGAGGGACTCGGTTAGAAGGGGATTTGGTAGGTCATCGTTCCTTTACTTGCCTGCTCAACTCAAGATATCAACTGCGGACCCGAAGCTGACTAAATAGTAGGGGCAGGAATATAACCCCCCACCCAACTACCTTAGAATAGTAGGGGCCCATTTCCCACTTGGGAATTTGAGTTTCCAGGGTGGGAGGAATAGCTCTATATCTGGGTGGGAGGGAATCATAGGGTTCCCTAGGGTGGGCGTTTCCACTTATCCTCAGAGTCAACTATATAAAGAAGGGTGCCCTATGGCTATAGATTAGGTGGGAATCAAACGGAACTATAGTTTCCCACCCACCCAAACCAATCATTCACTCTGGCAAGTTGGATAGAATTTGGATCTCAGGGATAGACCTGAACTAGAATTCCATGTGATACAGGAGTCGCATAGTTAGTGGCATTTGTCACTTCGTGCTTCCTTGACCCCACTTTCTTAACTGTCAACTCTAAAGCATATTTGTAGATTTCTACCCATTGTACTCAACCCTATCTATATTGTTGGATTGGGTTCACATAGAGGGATTTTTGCAGGAGTGAAGTGAGCCCAAAGTCTATAGATCAGGGGATTTGAAATAGGACCGATGAACATAGCTTGCATAGATAGCCTCATTTCCCTCCTAGCACGCATGAGCAACAGGAGTGGGAGGTGCTGCATAGAAAAGAAACCCAATACCAGAAGAATTCTATATTCTTGGGGGGCTAATCCATCTTTGGTTGTTGAGAATCGATCTAACATCCTTTGTCCGTACTATATCTGAGGCAACTTGCCTAATGGGATGGGTGGGAATAGAAGGTGCCCGGGTGGGTGGTATAGTTGTATATGCTGCACTATATTAACAGTCGGATGCCTGAGTGGGTGGTATAGCTATATATGCTATTGAAGGTGCCCTAGGAATCAACCTTCGGGTGAGTTTTTTCCATGTGTTTTTGGGTTCAACATCACATCTGCTATCCAGGTCAGCCAGCTTATGTACGCATCTCAACATCTCTATCAGTTATCAGTTATTAGTTATCAGTTTGAAACAACATCAATTAAGAATAGTAGGCCTCTCACTATTGCCCTTATAGATTGTAGGGCTCTCTCTTTTCCATCATTAGCTTGCGTACTGGTGTAGGAGCACCTTGCTCACTAGATGCCTTTAATTGGCAAATTTGTAAATATTGAACTTTCAAGTGTAAGAGCATTGTAATAAGGCCTATTAAGTGGATAGGAGGTCTAGAAGTAGGGTCTTAGTTGGTTTTATGGTTTTTGAGTCTAATAATGTCTATGAGACCATTTTTAATTCACTTTCACATAGGTTGAGTCTTAGGAGGTTTGGTGATATCCGTTTACAAATTATTAAAAAGTTGCATATATGATGTAAAAGGCAATTTTGCATGTGTGTAAAAGGGAAACTAATGGGTATTTGTTAACCCATAATCCAAAAATTAGTTGTAATCATTGGGCCAGGTTTAGGAAGGCATAAAACTGCTAACTCCATCATTGTTAAGTGTGGGTGATTGGAGACATGAATCTAAATAAAGGAAACTCTATTTTTATTCCATTTTCTACAAAATTTCTTTGTTTTATGGTGTTGTACAACCCTGTACGGGCATGAAATCAAGTTTGAATTTTTGTAAGTGATAAAGGGACCAATCACCTTCCATTTTCTTTTTGTTTCATGCAATTTGGTTTCCATTTGAACAAGATATTTGTAATTTTCTGAAAACTGTGGAAAACCCTTGCTAGGCTAAACAATGGTATAAAAGAATTGTGTTTCACCTTTTGTGCCCGGGGGAAATTCTTAAGATTTGGGTGAATTTACTCTTTAATACATCTAGCTTCATGTTCCAAAGTCCCAAACCTAAAAACTAAGGACAATATGTCAATGAGAGAAGTTTTCTGTCTTCAACCCATGTCTCAGTCCAGAAACAAAGCAGTTAGGAAGATTATGATCTAGGTTTTGATAAAAAAATTGCTTAAAGGGGACTTTTAATGGATTTATAAGAAAAAACAAGTCAAATAAGGTCTGTTTGATGTGATGGCTAAGAGTATTTGGGGTTGGAACTTGTAGAATCAATAAGCCCTTGGTAGAGCAAAGCCTAATAGGCCTAACTGGCACGGTATCAGTCCATTTTTGGACACTTCTTTACAAAGTAACATATATTGAATTTAGGATATGTTTGAGAACTCTCAAATGGGTATCTAAATATGTTCTCACAATATTATTTGGTGGACTACCTCAGAAGATATGAATGACTGTTCCTCATTGAAGGGCTATAAGGAGTGGAGTAGCCTATATGGGGAAAGAGTATAGATGGAGTCTCTTGACTCTTGAAGTGATTTAGGTGTGTTTGGTTAGTGGATTTAATCTTGTTAGATTTCTCTTTATACCCTAGTGAAAGTCTGGATCATAGTAAGGCATTAGAAACTAGTTCATTGAAGAATCCTTGTGTGGTTTTGTGAGGCCAATCTAGAAGTCAAGTTGTGAAATTTGGTATAAGTCAAGTGTCTGCCACCTAACCTCTGCATCACGTACACTCATTCATTAAGATTGGTTTGGAGAGAAACCCTTATCTCCATTGGTTTGATAAGCCCTACTATCCATAAGGTGAGATTGGTGGGAAGTTTGAAACCACGACAACTTAGGAACATTATTCTCATGGTGGGTAGAGCAAGTATTTCTATTGGCATGTGGAGCTAGTAGACATTCCTAGAGATAAGAGGGTGAATCAAGGACACTTTTCACCACTTGAGCATCAAAGTATGGGTAACCCCTTATAACGGCATCAGTGTGTAACACCTCCAAAGCGGTGGCATTAAAGGCGAGTGGCAGTTCATCCCACCAATCATGATTAGGCCCCTATAGATAGTAGGGGGACTTTATTCCACATTAGGGATGCATGTAACGAGGAATTCATTCATCTAGTGTGGTGTGCCCTATATGAATGAATAGAATATGTTTCTCACTCAAGCGGTCACACTATCCCCAAATTCACCTGATCGTAAGTAAGCTATGTTGGGTCCTGATGATTGAAAAGGGAGGGGTTAGTGGGAGATAAGTAAGCCCACCCACTTGGATGAAACCATTGCATCGATCCATCTTAGTGTGAGGAGTGCTAGGATTGCTATAAATTTTGCCGCTGTCCATCACATCGATCTATCTTTTCTACCCAAGTGGGGGGATATAGATAGCCAGCTCTTTTATGTCAAGCAAGAGAGGACTATAGCCCGCCATTGGCTTCTATCACTTGTTGAGTGGTAATAATTAGCAAGCAGCCTTGTTTGTTCCCACGGTGAATATGACTTATTCCCACCCACATGCATCTCTTTCTTTTCCCCAGGCCCCTCCCTCCTCTGTTAGCAAGGGTTGGGCCAATTAGGTGCAATAAGTTAGTCCCAAACTCAAGTGCATCGGTTACTCCAGATAGGGTGAATCCCTTTCCAAAAATGGAACTAGTTTCTGACACTAGGTATAGACCTCACCATCTTGCTCAGTTTCAATCCGGATGGGTGGACTAGAAAAGGTTCCTAGCAACCATGAACTCATGAAATGAATGGGTCCAAAGTAACTATAGAAAGTTGCGCCCTCTCCAATTATAGTTTGGAAGCTTGGTCTACGCACGTGTTACTCCTATCTCTAATACATGGGAACTTTCTATCATCTTCTCTTTAGTTATATCTATTATGCCATGCCTAAGGTCTAAGATGAATTCACCTTGGCCTATTTGAAATAGAGATATGACTTGCGATACATAGTCATCTTGGCGTACAAGGGGAGAATAGTCAGTGCCCTGATTGAGTAAGGTGGTTTTCTCGATTCCTGCCTAGGACCTGTATATTCCATTTTGATCCACGATTCTCAAGAAAATAGAGTTTAGTGCCCTAGGCATGTTACATCTAGACTTTGGGCTGGGCATGTTACACCACTATCTCTAAGGTTTTATCGGGGTAACATAACCCCCCACCCATCCCCACACATGCAGGGGGCCCTCCATATCATATTATGTATATAATATGCTATAGTAATGATCATCATTACCCCTCTCCCGGTGGTCATTGAGACCAATCGTAAGCTATGCCGAATGCCCCCTCCCCTTTCCATAGTTGAGGAAGGGCATATTATTGTCATGCTCTGAAGTCAGTTTGCTTAGGCAAATCAGTTGGTGTCGTTTCTCATATATGTCTGGTGTCTAAAATGGAACTTCTTGATGGGATTGCTTAGTGAAAAAACTTCCCACCGGTTGGTTCTGACATCCACTTCCTTCTACCAGAAAGTGTTGTGCTAGGAGATAGATAGGTTAGGGAATATCTGAATAATGGAAAAGAAGGGGCCATTGCTCCTATACTAGTTGTTGAGTGAGAAGTTCCCTACTATTCTAAAGGGGGTGGTTAGTGGGAAGCTGGAGGTGGGAGTGGCTGCCCTTGGAGCTCTGATGGGTTAGCACATAGTGGGGAGTTCTGGGCTAACTGGTGGGGGCAGTTCCTGCTTTTATAGCTGGAGCTAGTTGGCCCTACTATTTTAAGGCATGCTCTTTAAGAATTCTATGTAATATGGGTTAGCAATAATGGCATCAACCCTTTCTATAATTATTGGTTGGTCCATTGCAAGATCTATTAGGTGAGCCCTTAAAAACTATAGGCCTCACTACTATAATTGATGCTATATGTCGAATACCATTCATGCCTCTCTCCGGACCACCCCTTGATTCCATGATGGTGGGTGCACTTGTCCTTTCAATGCCATGGTTATAGTATGATGTGGTTTTGATGCTAATCGGATGAGGATGATATGCCCTTCGTCGATGCACTAATGAGGAGTGATGGCAATGCCACGAGTGGTGAGGGATTACAGGGGCTCAGTGATAGAGATGGATGGTGCCATAGCAATGGATCAAATAGGAGTTGTGAGAAAGTCTAAGCTTGAGTAGTGCCATAGCCACCTACTGGGCAATCCCCCAGGAAAAATACTACTCATCTCTGATGCCCATAGAATTGTAGGGATATCACGCCCCCTTTAGAATAGTAGGGGTCATAGTAACCGCTTCCAAGATGCTTGATGTCACCACTTGTTATGCATAGATTCCCTTCATGCCCGATTGAATAATAGCTATTCATCATGGTAACCACCAATAGAAGGGGGAGAGGGTCCACCCAACCCATAGAATAAAAGGTTTTATCCTCTCCTGAGTACCTTTTCCTATGATATAGCATCATACAACCACTAGCCATGATTCTAACACAACTGAATTGGAAGTATCGACAACTATAGGGAGGGAGGGCCCCTGCAATTCTATGGGCAATGACCCCTTAAAATAGTACGGCCCCCCCACCTGGTCCGCCTTTATCTTCCTCCCACCCTTTCCAATGGTGCCATTCCCTACCCACCTACTTTATCTTCCTCCCACACTTTGCAATGGCCCCTGCCGCTGGGGTGGGTGGGAGGCTATAGATTGGTGGGAGGCCCTCAGTTGCAACCTTCCAACCTCTTGAGTTTTATAAGGGTTGTAACCTGAATGATATTAAGGTTACAGGTCTAACTAAGGTCCCCACAATTAATCTACCTCCTGTAATATACGTATCCTCCCGACTTCTATAGTAACCTCCCTACCTATAGTCCCCACCCACCCAACTTCTATGGGGGGAGGGTTATTTCAATTGCTTATTCTAGCAACTATAATTGCCTATACTAGTAGCTGGGCAGGAGGAGCGAGGGAGGGAGGTGTTGGTAGGGGTAGGCATTTTACGTATGGAATCTATCCCAACTATATCCACCCACCCACCCCAATCTATAGCCTCCCACCCACCCCGAGACAGACGAATGCCAGTATTTCAACCCTTTGTTCTCTTCTCCTTGCGCTACCTTCCATCCATTTATGAGATATGAGATTGTCTCCTTCTTCTAGAACCTAGCACTAAGTAGTCTTTTGGGAGAGGGATTCAATGAGGTCTTCAGTTCCGACCATCTCCCAGGTGGGTTGGGCCCCTATTTTCTATTATTCCCATTAATGGTTCTATGGCCGTTAGGAACAACCCACTTTAATCTATGGCACGGGGCCCCTTGTGAACAAACAAACAAATCAATGCTAGGAGCTCTCAGAGAAAGGTGGGCATAGTCACTCTGTTCCCACTCTGAAGCCTTTATGTTATGGAGCCTTTAAGTTTAAATAAAACCATAACCAAGAGCATCACTTCCATCAACATCTTTCATCATGGGTTCTCTCCATGCATCTGTTTCGTATCAGAACAGGTGGGGATTCAATCACTCTCCCGAAGAAGGGAAGAATGAGCAATATAACCCCCCAACAAGAACCATGGAAAGGGGGAGGGGGGCTGAAGCAACTATTGCCGAGGGTTCTAGGCAAACCCCATAATCTTTACTTCATGAAGAAGTGTGTCTCCCCTCACCTGAACTAGCATTTAGGAGAGCATTCACCACCCACCCACCCCTTTATTTGGCAAACCCTCAACTGAACTCCTAAAAGATTATGGTCTCCCCTCAACTGAACTCCTAAATATTACGGTCTCCCTAGAATCTCCATTCAATTTTGGTAAAACCTCATATTCTAGTTGGATGTAGATTAGTTGAGAGGGGTGGGAGACCCTGGCTTCTATTGTTTCAGTGTCCAATCTAGCTCGGTAGTCCCTGACACATTGGGGTGGGTGGCCCTAGGGGTGGATGGGAGGCCTATCTCTATTGGGTGGGTGGGAGGTTTTGGCTGACCCATCCCTACATTTGATGCTACTGCTTCGATGTGGAAAGTCTCTGTTTGGCCGAATTCTGGCTAAATCCACTTGCATGCATACTATAGAGAGACATCACACTTTCTTTTAGTAGTAGTGTCACACCCCACCCATGCTTTTTCCCACTCCAAAATTGGGTGGGCTCAAATGTTTATCCATTCAGTGGCATTCCATTGCAGAATGGAGAAGGTGATTTAGATGTCTATAATTTGGGCATGAAACGTGCCAGTGGGTAACCAACTATGCCCCCACCCAAACCCACACACGAGAGCTTGTAGAGGAATTAGCAATTCATGTGGGAGAATTATAGTTCATCTCCCCCAAAGCTCCTCCCATATACCTGAGAAGAGATTAGAGATCTATTTAGGGTGATGGAGTGGGTGTGTCGGGAATTGGTGTTTCCATATACATATTCTCATCTAGTTGGACGCCCTCATCTGCTAGTTCGTGGGGAGGGCAGGAGAAACACTATTGTTTTCTTGTTTAAACAAAGTCATTCAAATCTATCATGGTAAATACGATGGGTTTGATAGTGCGAGTGATGATTTTGATCTCTTTATCTTCTCAGATGTGGGGAAAATGGGTAAATTAGAGGATGACTCCTGGGGGGATTGGTTGCACCTACTATTTGGACAACCTTATCACCTACCTAGTGTAAGGTTGGGTAACGGCTATGAGAGGAAGATAAATGTTCTCGTTCCAGTATTGGTTGGAATCTCCCTCTTCTTGAAATGGAATTGCTAGAATCTGATATCGCTTTCCTCGAAACAACATCACTTCGCCTACTATGTTCAACGCTTTTAGTTCAGTTTCTTCACCCGTTTGCTTAGTGATTTGGCTTTGCATCATTTCATAGCTATATGAAATGTGAATTTTCTCATTTCAATACTATCTTGCTTAGCAAATTGGGGTTGCATCATTTCACACCTATGTCCAAATGCCCCATTAAAAAGTGGTGGTGAAACAACTCATGGCCGCTTACTAGTGAAATCCCATTCCTAGAAATCATAGCTATATGGATATGGATTTGTCATTATCAATTGGAGTTGGCATTACCATAGGCTATACATTCATTCTTGAATCCAAATCCTCGAGTTGATATTACTACTAGAATAAAAATATAGCCTGCTTTCTAAGCCCTCTAGAATGAAACTTAAAGTCGAGTGCTTGTTTTCAAGACAAGTCGATCTGATGCTGGCTGGAATCAGAGTTGACATTTGAATGTTTGACCAAACCCTTCTCTAAACATGTCTCCTTCAGCCATGGGAGAATCAAAACCGAATGAAGGAGGCGACCAACCGAGTAAAGGAATTGAGATAGAGGATCCAGGTAGGTGGGTCATGATTCGATGACAATCAACAAGGCTTCTCTGTGATGCAGTTGATAATCCATACATAAAGAATCGAGTGCCTAAAGAAACAAAAGGGCCCCCCTCTATATAATTCGATGAAGGATCAACCATGATTGGCTCACTCACATATGGGGGGTAGTGGAGAAGCAGGAACTAATGAACGCCTTTGATCATCCATTGGAAAAACATCTCCTGTTTATGGGGGGTATGGTGGGCATTCGATATGAAAGTCTTTCTTGAGGGAAACCTATAACCTGAACATTGTTAAGGTCATGGGCCGGAGGTAGAAACATTTTTGTTATGGCATAACCCGAACATGCCCTCTTTTCTATCTGGGTTTGGAATTAGATGTCTTTTAAGCAGATGCATGCGAAGGTAATCTTTATTAAATGTCAATCCTTCTTCCCAATTGGAGCTTTGTGGTGATGAAACAAAGAGAGAAAGAAAGAACATATGTGTACACCAAAAGGCTTTCGCCACTGTTCTCTATTCATGTATTAACAATGGTCTTCTTGATGTCTCAATTTCAATGGGAAGGGTTTAGAGACCTAGCTAGAGATTGTCTCCTTCAGTCCCAACACCTAGTTTGATATGGTGTAAATGAACAAATTGGATCGAGTGAAAGGAACATATATCTCCCTGTTTCATCGCCACCTACTAGCAATCTGCTTGCCCCCATGTGAGCATTCAGAACCTGACACAATAATATATTTGAGGGCCAGTAAACAAACAAGATCGCTAGCACAATATAGCCTTAACCACCCACTCGGGTGGGAGGAAGGTGATGGGGGGCTAGAAAAGAGGATTTGAAGTGACATTTCTAGTCCCTTCCTTCCACACCTTTGAGCCTCCATAACCTTCATCCTCCCACCCACCCCAGTTGCAACCTCCACCGACCCACCCACCCTTTCTCTTGGTTTAAAAAGATAAAAAAAAATTACTAATATTTTTTCACTTAGCAAACAAATATTTTTAAACTTAGGAAACTGCCAAGAATCTAAAAATTGTAACATCAATTTCTTTAAATGAATGCCTAGAGGGAGAAAAAAGAGGAATGCTCTTCAATCAGTTTGAGCGTTGAACAAGGAGCTAGATTTAGAAAAAAAACCCACGTCCAACAAAGAAAAGCAAAGGACGGAAGTAACAGATGATTCCTTGTCCAATGGATTTGAGCATGAGTGGTCTTGGCATGGTAGATAAAGTTCTCAGATAAAGAAAAGTGCACATTCCAAAACTCAAGAAAATGTAAAGCCCGTACCAATGAACATAAAAAGAAAAGCTCTCCATTGGCAAACTCAATTATTAGAAAATCAGAAAGCAATATATATTATTCTAGCATATGTATATTAGTTTTAAAAATAGGAAAGGCATGTCCCCTTACTCTGTAAATTAAAAATAATTTCTTAAATAATTCAAAATTTATCCTCTAAAGTTTGTGATGATAAATTTAATTAAAATTTCATATAACTATTTAGATTTTCAAAATTGAAACTCCCTTCATGATTTCTTCCAACTTGTAATAAGATAAGAATGATGTGAGTGCGTAGAAATTTCAGTAACCAATAGTTTAGAGGAATTAAATTTTCTATAATAAATAATTGTTTTGGTATTCTACCTATTCAATCTTCTCTTCCCCTTCATACATTTCGGATATATTGTGATCTCTTATTTGTTTTCTAGTAGCCTACTTGAACATATTAGACACTATAATCATTTATAGTATACACTCTCGTCAAAAGAAGAAAGCCAATAACAAGATAAAAATGAACCAGAATAAAATTCCACTTACCTTAGATGAACCACGCTTTTGAATCCATTGTTTTATGCATGTTCTACTAAAGAAATGGCCATAGAAAAGAGAACTGAAGTTCCATAATTTGAAATATTAGAGTTATTTCTTCAAAACATGAAAGCTCATCATTTTTGTAACCAAAAAAATAAAAAGAACTGGTATTTGAGGCCTATTTCCATGTGAAACATATTAGACATTATGCTCTTTAGTCCATGCTTCCATGCAAATTTGTCACTTTCTGGAAATTTCAACAAGATACTTTCTCTTCCTCAAAAGTTGTAAAGTTGCATCTACATGTTCTTTTTGCTTGCATTCTTGATCAATTCTTTCTTTCACTGCTGCAAATCATGCTGCAAGACCTGTAGAGAGCTCCTCCAACATGTTTCTTGTTTCGTAAAGATTTCATTTCTTGGATTCATCTTGCTCTTTAGCCTTCTCGAGCTCCTCCCCTAGTATGTTGATTCTCTCCTCCAATACCTTCTTTTCTTGATCAACTCTATCTAGTGTTGGTTTCTCCCTCTCCACAAGTATGTCTTCTTCATTTTTATTTTTTTCATTTTCTTCATTTTCCTCCTGCTCCACATGGGCATTCTCTTCATCTCCCAAAGAAGAGCTCATTTATATTTACTGAGGCATATGCCTCTATATCATTCCACTTAAGCTATTTATAAAATACATTTCATTTCCCATTAAATATATTTCTTATTCTTGACATTTATAAACTAGCATATCTATATTTTAAAAAATATAACTATTGTAGTTTAATATATACATGGACACATAAATTTTATGGTATTTGTATTGTTTAGTTTATAATTATTGAATGTGATATGCTAAAAATTAAAACTTATAGTTTAGTTATAAAATTTTATCTGTGTGTTTGTTTTTTTGATTTCATTAATTATTTAATTATTTAAGATCTATCTCTTCACTCAACCTTATGTCCATCAATTTTTCAACTATAATTAAAAAATAGAAAAATATTTAAAATTAACAAATCAAAATATAAATTACACTAATATATCTTTTTTTTTATAAATTTATTATTGTCCCAAAAAAATTTACACACCATTTCCTTTCATTTTTTAAACATTTTTCTTAAGTTTCATTTTCTACATATCTTTGTTTTTACATGCTACTTATTTTGGATTTATATTATGTTTATTATTAAATATTAATATTTAAACATGTAAATGGATGTCAAATTTAAGGTAAAAGGTAATAGTTTTTGTTAACACATTGATAGCATTACGCTACACCTCTTGTTGCCATTGTAGAATGCATCTTAACATTAATAAACCTACAAATTAAAATTGCATCTAGAAAAAAATTATAGATCCTTAAATTAAAGAAACTCATCTTAAATTTTTTTCTAAATATATAAAATTTAAATCTCAAATAAAAAATATTTCAAGAAAATAAAGTTAAGTTGTCCCATACAAAGCCTCCATGGGAAAAAACTTTATTTATTTTAAAAGATCTTTCTCAAGAATTTTCAAAATACTTAATTTTGTACCATAAGCTAAATACTATCTCAATTAATTTTAAAATTTCTTTAAAGGGTTAACCGTGATTAATTATGATATTTGAGATTTGATATTTTTTTAAATTGAAATAGCTATTTGATAAAAGTAATTATGGTAGATAGGAGTACTTTGCTCATTGACCAAAGGACGTGTGTTATCAATGAAGATTTTAGAATTTGGCTGTCTCCAGCCTTAAATTATGATCTCTCTATATATGAAGTGCCTACACTCATTGATTCATCCTTGTTGAAAAATTAGGTTTGTCAACCTTACAAATTTCTTGTTATTATTTATTTATCATTTAGTATTTCCCAATTTTAGTTACATATTATTTTTATTATTTAAGATTTAGCTCCAACACAAATTGGGGCATTAGAATTTGATGTGGAAGTGCCTTCAACAGTGGACAATTGATATTTTATTTTGACATTATCTTTAGCAAAATGAGATGCCCTACTTTTGTAGGATCCTATGATAGATGGTATGAGCTAAATTTAGATGGAGTTATTTGGAATCTTGACCAGCTATAAGATGTTATAAGAGACACTTGTAAGAGCCTAATTTTATATAGGAATCTTGCCTATCTTGGGAACCACACCTCATGGGAGGTTTTACACATGGTTTTGTAAACCATAGATGGTTTCCAAGTTACCATAAGTCTTTAAATTTAGAGCTTGAGGAGTAGTTTGTGTGATGAGAGTTTGCAAGTACGTCGGTGCTACTAAAATGCTACCAGAATTACCTTGTATCTGAGTACTAGTGTATTACTCATAAAGACCTATATTAAAAGTGTATTGTAATCCTTTGTTTATTTGATAATACATATATAGGTTTTAGAGTGGATTTTTCTCTTGAAAGATTTTTTCCATGTAAATCATTATGTTATGGTTTATTGCTTATTTTTTATTTTTATGTGTTTCTCTGCATTTTGTAATAAGTTTGGATCTGATTGTTAGTTATTTGCATTATACTCCTCTTAAAGGTTAGTGTAGAAATTTGTTTCCACATACCTTGTTTCCTTACAAGTAGTATCCGTGCTTGGCCAATTTTGGTTCTAGTTGTTGGGTAGATTATTTTTTGAGCTAATCTAGTTTGAGTGGGAGCTTGTGTAGAAGGATAACTTTGTGATATTTTTTGTAAGAAGTAAAGATGGCAAGAACATTTGGGAGGATTGAGGTGGAGAAGTTTTTGGACGTGAATTTTGAGATGTGGAAGTTGAAGATGGAAGATCTATTAATAGATTATGATCTATGGGATACTATTGATGTAAAAGTTTATAGACCTATGGATGGTATTTTAGTTGCTTAGTATGATGTTATGGACCATAAACCCAAAGGTCTAATCATATTGTGTCTTACAAATTCTATTCTAATTAATGTCCAAGAAGAGTCCACTTCGAAGCAATTTTGGAAGAAGTTAATCTATAAATCTAAATCTATAGTGGGGTAAAAATACAAACCTGTGTCACACTTTATAAAGGAATCAACCAACATCAAAAAAAATTTCTCAACTTCGACCACATAAAAGTGGTCTTTATGTTTTGAATTTCAAAATGATGTAAACTAAGAAAATGTAGATCTCTTGTTGAAGTTTATTCCTGTAATTTTTTAGATTTTTTAAAAATTGTTTTCATATTTTTTTATCAATTTAAGAATAGATTGTGTAATGCTAAAAATTTGAAGAAAAACTGATGTTAGTTGATGTCAAGAAACAAATAGGAAAAAATGCATTTTCTCCTCATTTTTTTCCCAAATAGGTGACTTCAATATCTAAGGCATGGGGAAAAAATTGAATTTTTGATCTATACTTTTCTTGTAATAATGGTTTAAAGTCAAACTTACCTGAATTTGATCGTTTTTAGTTGACGTCAACTATTGTTTATTTTTTTTTCATTTTCAAAGAACAAATTATACCCTTTTGAAGAGGATTCTCTCCTTTAGGGCATCATATATTTTCCAAATTTTTTTTAATCATTTTTTTTATTTTTTTAAATTTCAAATCAGCCTCTTTTTGAACTTGAACAACCTACTTGCATTATTTTCAAATATTTATATCCTAAAATTACTCAAAATATAAAAATATATATATTTCTAGATTTAGCATTGCAAGCTCTACAAAAGGGTTTTTTTTTATTGCAAAAATATTTAGCAGAATTTGGAAGTTTCAAAAAAATTGAAAAAATGGTGACTTAGCTGCCAAGTAGGATGCCACCTAGATAGATTTGGCCGAATGGAATTTAGTCGAAACTATTTGGGTTTTTTTTTAAAAGAATTTGTGGCTTTTTTTAATTTTTTTAATTATTGAATTACAATAAATTTCTAAAGAGAAAAAAAGACTAATTTCGACAAGGTAGAGTCATATTCGAAAACACCATGATCTGAAACATATTCAGTGTTTTTTTAATGCCTTTTTTGGGATTTTTTAGCTTTTTTAAATTATTAAATTATAGAAATTTGGAGAAAAAAGAAACATTGATTTCAATAGGGGCAGAGTTGTATTCCCAGGTACCATGAACTAAAACATGTAATTGATTAAATCATTGATTTATTGAATGTAGACCTAGATCTTCAAAAATAGAGGTTAAAGTATTTGAATGTGTTATTTTTGTATGCAGGCCAATTCAAATTTGAGCAATTTGTGATGGGCAATAAAAAGACAAGAAAAAGGTTGTATTATCAAAGAAGAGATACTACAAATTATGTCAATGAAGGAACATCTACTTAAGAACAACCCATGGAAATTGTTGATGACCAAGGAGTACAAGTACTAAAACAAATTGAAGGTGGTGATAGAAATTTTTTCCTTGGTATGAAAAATCTGATGGAGATGGATGAGGATTCTCTTTTCAATAATATTTCATCTGAAAATATGTTATCTGAAAGAACAGTAAAATTACACTCTAAAAAAATATGGGACATTTTTTTTGAAAATAAATCTATAATTGGAAGAGCACAGTTATTTGCAAAGTTATTTAGGAGGAAAGAGATGACCCCTATTTTGGAGTTGTTAGGGGTTGATAATAAGAAAAAGTCATCAGGTTCATTAAAGAAAACAATAGTTGAAAACCTATAGGAAGCATTGAATTCTATTGAAAGCAAGAGTCAAGCTCTTGATTTAAGTGCTACACATAGAGCATTGATGACTTTAGTTTCTAGTAAGAAATTATCACATAGAAGACAAATTCAAGAAATTTCCCAATTATTGAATTTAACTATTCAAAGATATATTGCAAAAAGAAATAGATTGGATGGAAATAGTGAGAATAATTGGGTAAATATTTGCAGGGTTCCCCAAAAAGATAAAATCTCAGAAGATGTAAAGGAATAGGTCATTGAATATTGGACCAGCCACTCTCGTGGTTCTTCTAATAGAAAGGAAACTATACAAATAAAAGGTGAAGATGGTACAAAAATTTTATATCCAAAACATTTTATAGATACAACACAAAGTGAACTTTTTGAAGCATTCAAGCAAGAATTTTCAAATCTGAAGATTTGTCAAAGGATGTTTGAGAGACTACAACCAAGTTTTGTATGTATAAATAAGGTACGTGAGACTCGTTGTTGTCAAAATCATGTCGAATTTCATCTACACCTACAGTCGTATAAAAAAAACTATGACAGTAATTAATCTAAATATAGTCATCCCTGGAAGTACAACACAATTTGTGAAGTCTCTTCTATGTGAAAAATCAGAAGATTCAGATAAATTTAAAGTGCAGTGTATAAAAAATATATGTAATGATTGTAAAAATTTGAAGAATCTTATATAGGTTGACAATATTGATCATTCAATGCAAGTTATGTGGAAGAGATTTGAATATGAGAAGTACTCAACAAAGTCAGGAGTTGAGAGCAGAAAAATTATTCTCAAAGAGAGTGAATTGTCTTATAATGAGTATATGAGTAAATTTTGCAATATCATATATCCACATATTGAACATTGTCATGGTGCTAGATGGCGAGCTAACCAATTTTGTGACTCAAAGAATTGCTTTCCACTATGTTATATTCTCTCTATTGTTGATTTCTCTGAGAACTATACATTTAGTCCTCAAAGCGAGATTCAAAGTCAATATTATCATTCAAAGCAAGTTGCAATATTTGTACAAGTTTATTATAGGCATGCCGAAGAATGTGTGGATGGTTTACAAAGTAGCAAAGATGAACGAATTATCATCAAAGAGGTTCACTTTTATATCAGTGGTGATACAGGTCATGATAGAAGCTATGTAGCCCATTGTTTTGCAATGTTTTTTGAAGACCTGAGACAATGTCAAATAGATGCTTCACAACATTGGATATGGTCTGATGGATGTGCTGGTAAGTGTTGATTTAATTTCAAAAAAAAATTATACATACATACATATATATATATATATATATATATATATATATATATATATATATATATATATATATATATTTGTGTAATTAACTTTAGACTTGAATTGTTCAGTTATGTATATGTTGTAGGTATGTATATAGTTTTTTTTAAACTATTTTGGTTTTAAATTTGAAATTGTTTGTAACTTCACAGGACAATTTAAGTCTGCAAAAGCTTTTAATTGGTTAAGCCAACAACATATTAAATAGAACATAAAGTTTATGTGGAATTTCTATGAGAGTGGACATAGAAAAGGAGAGCATGATGGAGCTGGAGCATGTGTGAAGCATGCACTTCAACAACATGAACTTGCAGGTAACACCATATGGACTAGAAATTTAAATTCTTATATTTTAAATGAAATTAAACATGTTAGGAAAAAGGTGTCTCAATATATTGCATGTGTTGAGAAGTGGAAGCTTACCATGTTATGCAATAATGGTTTTGATATATCCAATGTTGCAGATTTTCAATATTGAGTGTTGGATTTTTTAAAAAATCTAATTATGTTTTTTGAAATCGTATTTTCCTTTCAACTAGAAAACATCTTAACCTGACATTTCACCAACATGAACCTACAGTAATGCCATAAGGAATGCAAATGAAATTGTTGAATGATGCAAAATTTATTTTGCCATCCATGATTCAACATACAACACACACTATTTTTGGGAAGTTAAAGGTACATAAATAATTTTTTTTTGAATTTCAATGTGTGTACATGAATTGAAATTTCAATTTTACACATTTTTTAATTGGATGATTGAAATTTACAGATATTGATCGATCAACTCTTACTAATTGTCAAACAATTAGTGGTATTAGAAGTTTGCATCAAATCATGACAATAGGACATAGCAGGCCTCCTGTAATTCAAGTGAGAGAAAAATCATATTTTTGTACTGATTGCATTAAGAACAATGCAAATACTCTACAATGTGAGAATATTAAAGAAAGGTATGTTTCAGAATGGGAAATAAAACAATTAATGGCCATGTCAGACCCTTTGAAGACAATGACATTGTAGATGTCTATATTCTTTGTATTCAGCTGATTACGAACGTGTATCAAATTTAGTTGTTATAGGTAAATTTTATATTTTTAAATTGAATTTTAACTTGTACAATTGATTTATATTCTACTTAAGTTGAGCATGGTTTACTACATGGTGTGTGTACAGGAGATATTTTTTATGTTCTTGCAGATCCTGACAATGCAGAAGGTGTAGATTACTATCTACTAAGATGTACGCAACCAAAATGCAAATTGTCATAATCAATGACAGATGGTGATGGAGAAGAGTATCCTACTGGATCAATGGTTGTTGAAGGCACATACTATCAACAAACAAAGATAGATACAAATGGTATTATATTTATTAATTATATGTCAGGTTAAAAGGTTCTACATTATAGTTACTCAGTTATAGCAACATGAATAAATCTTGAAACTTTACCAAAAAGAGGACGTACCAAACAAAGGTGCAGGTTGCCTATTGAAGATCATGAAAAGATTTTAGAGATAATAAAAGATAGAGAGGATCCATATTATATGTACCAAGGACTTTAAGCTATTTTTGTACATATATATTTTCTATGACTATATATATATAACATTTGGACCTAAATTTGAATTTTTTTTTTATTTTATGTTGAATTCTTGAATAATTTCATTCAATGTGGTGATCTAGTAAATTTGTTTTTAATGAAGAAGTCATGCTTAAATTATTTCATCAAATGCTATTAGATCCAACAAAAATTGTAAGTTTCAATTTTATTATCTAAGTAATTTTGATTAGCACTAGAGCTATTTACTAGGTACAACATGGTAAGTTAGGAGATTTGTTTATTAGATCCCACTAATTATATAAATGCACACAACTCAACATAAATCAACCCAAATGGTCAAGCAATACTTAGCTATGGAAATGATAAATTAATCAACTACATGCCAATTACAAAATTAAATGTATAGGACATTAAGACACTTAGCCCTAGAACTCATGTGGAAGAATAGCATTGATGACACGCTAGATTCTAAATGTCTCAGGATTGGAAAAGTATATTCTATTTATGCTTTACCTTGAAAAATCATAGTAATTTTACAGTTCTCGATTGAAGTGATCCCATGGAACTATGTCATTTCCATGGGCACATATCTATCTTAAGATCTACATATCTAATCTAGTATTGCATACACTCCTTTTGAATTCATTAAATTCTCTTCCTTTTGTTGATCATTATGCACTAGTGCTATTTAAAAATACCTTGCTAAGGCTATAAATTTTATAGGGTTAAGTTCTCTTAATTTAGCCCCTAGAAAGACTAGTTTTACAAGCATGTAAATAATTTAAGATGTAACAATCTTTAGTTATGTAAACCATAGTGTTGCAAGTATGAGGTTAACCAGTGTTGTCATTGATGTCAACATACTCATATTGCATTGATAAGAAGGATTGGATGAGCTGTGTGCTAAGGATATTGAAAAAGTTAGTCTCAATCAGGAACAGTGAAGAATAGTGATGAGAAGAAGGCAAAAGTACTCAATAGGTTGAGGATCAGAGGATGCGGATTAAAGGGTTTGTAGATATTAGTCTTGAGATGTTCCAGTTAAGATTTCAGAGGTCCGCATAAAGATATGAAGAAGTTATGGCTGCTTGTGTAGAATCAGTTCCAGCAGGTGTTCCGGCAGAGACAGAGTGTCACAGATTGGTTCGGTGAGTTCTGGAATTACATTATCCCATTCTGCAGATTGAAAGGAGTGTTGAAGAAGTCAGTGTGAAGTGACAACTTGATTTGTACATTGTTTTGAGGTATGGAAGAACCTTTTGCATTATGATAGTGGTGACAGACTGTGTTCTTGAAGTTTCGGATGAAGAAGAGAAGAATTCTAGTAAGCTGATAAAGTGCAGATGTTCTTGACGACTCAGGAA
Organism: Cunninghamia lanceolata; assembly: GCA_027924645.1. NCBI lineage: Eukaryota > Viridiplantae > Streptophyta > Pinopsida > Cupressales > Cupressaceae > Cunninghamia > Cunninghamia lanceolata. The sequence goes on along the minus strand of BSBN01000463.1, from coordinate 2,253,694 downwards.
AGGTTTAGGTGATCCTTGGATCATGTACAATTCTTATTGGTGGTTTGCATTGAAGTTAGAGTTTGGATTGGATGTAAAGACCACCGGTTGTTGGTGTTCTTCCTAAGACAGGCTGACCGGATGTATTACATGTCTTGTGAATGATTTTGTAGGTGGTTGCCGACTTAGATGATTGTTTCTAAGTCGATGCCTTGTATAAATAAGGGTTTGTAAATTTATTTTGAAGTGTGTCTTGTAATGATGAGTGTGATATAGCGAAGAAAAGTGCGAAAAGTAGAGCAAGAGTTTTTGGGCTTAAATGGAACTGATCCGGACATGGTAAAGATGTCAATCTCCAGTTCAAGTTTGTAATACTTGTTATCTTTGTAGATAGTGTGTCTATTGTAGGCAGTGTGCCTCCTTGTGAGCAGTGTGCTCAGGCAGTGAGCCCTAATTGGCATGTGCCATCTATTTTTCTTATTCTTCTAATAGAGAATAATCCTTGGGTTAATCACCCCGTGGTTTTTCCCTTAACCAGGTTTTCCACGTCAAAATCTTGGTGTTTCATGTGTTGATGTGTATCTGCTCTGGTGTTTATATTTTATGCTTCCATGAATGGTTAATTGCTATGCTATTGATTAACAAAGTGGATTTAAGTGTTTAAATTAAAAGCGAATTAAGGATAACTGATTCACCCCCCCTCTCAGTTATCAACAATTGGTATAAGAGCCAAGTTCCTCTAAAAGGAGCTTAACCACTTGAGGAGATCCAGGATGTCGTCATACAAGAAGGATAGTCCAAAGTTTGATGGAGCCAACTTCACTCTTTGGAAAGGCCGCATGAAATGTCACATGGAGTGTATGGGAAAGGCATACTTGTCCATGGTCACAAAAGCATATACACCTCCACAGGGTGGTCCGACAACTCTAAATGAAATCACAGATGCTAAAAACAATCTGCAGACTAAGGAGGCTCTTCTAAGTGCATTAACTGACTCAGAGCTCTCAAATGTTATTGACCTACCAACTGCCTATGAGATCTGGATTAAATTGGATCTTCTGCATGAAGGAGATGAGTTTGTTAAGAGTACAAGGTTGCAGAGTCTCAAAGGGAAATTTGAAAGATTGAAGATGAGAGATGATGAAAATATCACTACCTTTATGCCAAGAGTAAATGAGCTGGTGTGTGGAATTAGGAATGCTGGTGGAGTTTTGGGTGAAAATGAGATTGTTTGCAAAATTCTCAGATCCCTTCCTGCTACCTACAAAATCAAGGTTGCTGCCATCGATGAATTCAGAGCCCATACAACTATCACAAGAGAGCAATTAGCTGGCAAACTAGCTGCATTTGAAATGACCAAGTTTGGAGATGATCCCCCCAAGACTGAATCTACATTCAAAGCCAGTGCCTATGTGAAAGGCAAACAAAGATTTGATCTGGGAGAAAACTCTTCAAGGAAACTGTCATGGTATGATCAAGCAAGGAAAGACATGGAAGAGGAAGAAGCAGAAACATCTCAACTTGAAGCCCTAATTGCAAAAAGACTGCCAAGAGGATCCGGTAAGTATGAAGGAAAATTACCCTTTAAATGCTTCAACTGCAATAAGATTGGTCACTTTGCTTCAAGATGTCTAGAAAGATCCACAAGATCAAATTCTAACAGACAAAGGTTCCAAAAGAATTGTTATTATGTTCATGAAGAAGCTAATAATGAAGGAGTAACAGATGATGAATCAGAGATAGGAGACAAATTCAGAAATGAATGGGTGTTCATTGCCATCAAGGAAGAAGATCCAATATTCCCTGAATCTATCAATCATAAGGTTGTAGAAAGAGCTTTGGCTGCCCAAGTTGAAGAAAAGGATGATTGGATTATTGACAGTGGATGCTCTCACCATATGAAAGGTGACAAGAACAAGTTCTTAGATTTGGAAAGGTATGAAGGAGGAATGGTAAAGTTTGGTGACAATTCAGCTGGTAGAATCAGAGGTAGGGGAACTATCTCTTTTGATGGAAAGAACAAAACTAGTAATGTACTATATGTTGAAGGATTGAAGCACAATCTTCTCAGTGTTGGTCAGTTGGTGGACAAAGGCTATGATCTCTGGTTCAAGAATGGAAGGTGCAGGATCTTTGAAAGCTCCGGAACTAAGATTGCATCCGGTACTCAAACAAAAGGTAATATCTTCCATCTAGTTGGTACTAATAAAAGTTGTCTGTTTGTTCAAGTTGATCAAAGTTGGTTATGGCATAGAAGGATGTGTCATGTAAATTTTGATAACATCATCAAGATAAGCAATACTCAGGCTATAAGAGATCTTCCAAAGTTGGTAAAACCTACAAACAATATGTGCAAAGAATGTCAGCTAGGTAAACAGAGTTGAGTTTCATTCAAAAGCAAGGATCAGTCCTCTACTGGATTATTGGAGTTAGTTCATACTGATCTATGTGGTCCGACAAGAATTAAGAGTATGCAAGGTGATAGATATTTCATGTTACTGATTGATGACCATTCCTGGATGATGTGGGTTACCTTTCTAAAAGAGAAATCAAAAGCTTTTGAGAAGTTCAAAATCTTCAAGGCTATGGTAGAGAATCAAACTGGATTGAAACTAAAATGTCTAAGGTCTGATACAGGTGGTGAATTCACATCCGGTGAATTCATAGACTTTTGTGAGAAGCATGGTATAAAGAGACAGTTGTCTGCTCCTAGGACTCCACAGCAGAATGGAGTAGTTGAGAGAAAGAACCAGACCATCCAGGACAATGATGATGGAAGCAAATGTTCCCCAGATGTTTTGGAAAGAAGCTGTCAGCACTGCAGTCTACACTCTCAATCAAGTTCAAATCATAAACAATACCGGTAAGACTCCTTATGAACTTTGGTTTGGCATCACTCCTACTGTTACATTAAAAGAGATGAAGATCTAGGAAAGTTTGATGCTAGAAGTGATGAAGGGATTTTCTTGGGTTACTCCACTCAAAGCAAAGCATACCAGTGTTACAATAAGAGATTGAGAAAGATGATAGAAAGTACAAATGTGAAGGTTGATGAAGGTATTAAGAAGCCCTCAAGATTTTATGAGTATGATGAAGATGATCAGAATGATGCTCTGGTTCAAGGTACTCCATCCTCTCCTGAAAGACAAATTCAAATTGATCCGGTAAATCAGGAAGAAGAGACAGGTCTGAATGAGAATGATCAAGAAGCAGAAGTGCAAGAAACTCCCAAAGTTCCAAGGTATGTAAGACTGAACCACTCTAAAGATCAGATCATAGGTGACAAAAGCAAAGGTGTACAAACTAGAAGGAATGTTGCTCAAAATTCAGATGAATGTTGTCTGATTTCAAAGATTGAACCTAAGACAATAAATGAAGCATGCAATGATGAAAATTGGACAAAAGCAATGGAATAAGAATTAATGCAAATTGAGAAAAATCACACTTGGGATCTTGTTTCTAGACCTAAAAACAAAAATGTGATTGGAACCAAATGGGTCTTCCGAAACAAACTAAATGAAGTTGGGGAAGTAATCAGAAATAAGGCCAGATTAGTCTGTAAAGGGTACTCTCAAATAGAAGGGATTCATTTTGAGGAAACCTTTGCTCCGGTGGCAAGAATTGAAGCAGTCAGACTATTTCTTGCATTTGCTACCTTCAAAGATTTCAAAGTGTATCAGATGGATGTCAAATCTGCTTTCCTAAATGGTGATCTAGAAGAAGAGGTGTACACATTGAACAACCAGATGGATTTCAGTTATTTGAGCATGGTGATATGATCTGCAAATTAAAGAAGGCACTGTATGGTTTAAAGCAAGCCCCAAGAGCATGGTATGAGAGGCTAGACAAAAATCTTTTGAAGATTGGTTTCAAAAAAGGTACTGCTGATAGTAACCTATATTTATAAATTGATCATGAAAACATCTTGATTGTTGAAATATTTGTTGATGATATCATCTTTGGAGGAAGAGACAGTATGTGTAAGACCTTTGCAAACCAAATGAAAAGTGAGTTTGAAATGTCAATGCTCGGTGAAATGAATTTCTTCTTGGGTCTGCAAATTACTCAGACAGAGAAAGGAATCTTTATCTCTCAGACCAAATATGTGAAAGAACTATTGAAGAAATTTGGAATGGAAGATTCAAAGCCAATGAACTCTCCCATGGCTACCGGATGTAAGTTGAGCAAAGATGATGACTCTCCTAAGACAGATCGGACAAAGTACAGATCAATGATTGGTGGACTATTGTATCTCACTCAGACTAGACCAGATATAATGTAGCCTATTGGTCTTGTGGTGAGATTCTAGGTTGATCCCAGAGAATCACATGTCATGGCAATCAAAAGAATTTTAGGTACTTGAAAGGAACAGTTGAGTACGGCTTATGGTATCCCAGAGATCATGACTTTTCTCTTCATGCATATATAGATGCAGATTGGGCAGGGGATGTGGATGATAGGAAGAGTACACGTGGAGGAGCATTCTTTTTAGGAAAAAGGTTGGTTTCTTGGCTAAGCAAGAAACAAGAAGCAATATCCCTATCTACAACAGAAGCAGAATACATTGCAGCAGCAAGTAGTTGCACTCAACTTTTGTGGATGAAGCAAATGCTAAGAGATATTCAAGTAGAATATGAGGAGCCTATCACAATTTTCTATGATAATTCAAGTGCAATAAATATTTCTAAGAATCCAGTATTACATTCTAAGACCAAGCATATATCTATCAAATTTCACTTTTTGATAAAACAAGTGAACAAGGGTGAAGTCAGATTGGAGTATGTGCCCTCCAAGGATCAGCTTGCAGATATTTTTACTAAACCTCTTCCCAAGGACTCTTTTGAGTATCTCAGGGAGAAGTTAGGGGTCATGGCCCCTCCAGTGATGAACTAGGATGCACTGATGTGCATTAGTCCAGTGGATATCACAGTCATATCCTGTGATCTGGATTGATGATGGGGAGATGCTACTAAGGGGGAGCAGCTGGTATGATTTTGATGTGTTAGATTTGCATGTATGAACCCTTTTCCATTGATGTCAAAGGGGGAGAGAAGACATGTGAAAAAAAAGTGGTTGATGATCAAAGGGGGAGCAGTAAAGGAAGAGAAGACATGTGAAGAGTTGTTGCTGATAGGGGGAGCTATGACAGAAAAGAGAAGTTTCTATCTTGATGGTTTTTCACATCATATGTTGCCATCAATGACAAAGGGGGAGATTGTTGCAAGTATGAGGTTAACCAGTGTTGTCATTGATGTCAACATACTCATATTACATTGATAAGAAGGATTGGATGAGCTGTGTGCTAAGGATATTGAGAAAATTAGTCTCAATCAGGAACAGTGAAGAACAGTGATGAGAAGAAGGCAAAAGTACTTAATAGGTTGAGGATTAGAGGATGTGGATTAAAGGGTTTGTAGATATTAGTCTTGAGATGTTCCAGTTAAAATTTCAGAGGTTCGCATAAAGATATGAAGAAGTTATGGCTGCTTGTGTAGAATCGGTTCCAGCAGGTGTTCCGGCAGAGACAGAGTGTTACATTAAAAAAGATGAAGATCTAGGAAAGTTTGATGCTAGAAGTGATGAAGGGATTTTCTTGGGTTACTCCACTCAAAGAAAAGCATACCAGTGTTACAATAAGAGATTGAGAAAGATGATAGAAAGTACAAATGTGAAGGTTGATGAAGGTATTGAGAAGCCCTCAAGATTTTATGAGTATGATGAAGATGATCAGAATGATGCTCTGGTTCAAGGTACTCCATCCTCTTCTGAAAGACAAATTCAAATTGATCTGATAAATCAGGAAGAAGAGACAGGTCTGAATGAGAATGATCAAGAAGCAGAAGTGCAAGAAACTCCCAAAGTTCCAAGGTATGTAAGATTGAACCACTCTGAAGATCAGATCATAGGTGACAAAAGCAAAGGTGTGCAAACTAGAAGGAATGTTGCTCAAAATTTAGATGAATGTTTTCTAATTTCAAAGATTGAACCTAAGACAATAAATGAAGCATGCAATGATGAAAATTGGACAAAAGCAATGGAAGAAGAATTAATGCAAATTGAGAAAAATCACACTTGGGATCTTGTTTCTAGACCTGAAAACAAAAATGTGATTGGAACCAAATGGGTCTTCCGAAACAAACTAAATGAAGTTGGGGAAGTAATCAGAAATAAGGCCAGATTAGTCTGTAAAGGGTACTCTCAAATAGAAGGGATTGATTTTGAGGAAACCTTTGCTCCGGTGGCAAGAATTGAAGCAGTCAGATTATTTCTTGCATTTGCTACCTTCAAAGATTTCAAAGTGTATCAGATGGATGCCAAATCTGCTTTCCTGAATGGTGATCTAGAAGAAGAGGTGTACACATTGAACAACCGGATGGATTTCAGTTATCTGAGCATGGTGATATGGTCTGCAAATTAAAGAAGGCACTGTATGGTTTAAAGCAAGCCCCAAGAGCATGGTATGAGAGGCTAGACAAACATCTTTTGAAGATTGGTTTCAACAAAGGTACTGCTGATAGTAACCTATATTTCTAAATTGATCATGAAAACATCTTGATTGTTGAAATATTTGTTGATGATATCATCTTTGGAGGAAGAGATAGTATGTGTAAGACCTTTGCAAACCAAATGAAAAGTGAGTTTGAAATGTCAATGCTCGGTGAAATGAATTTCTTCTTGGGTCTGCAAATTACTCAGACAGAGAAAGGAATCTTTATCTCTCAGACCAAATATGTGAAAGAACTATTGAAGAAATTTGGAATGGAAGATTCAAATCCAATGAACACTCCCATGGCTACCGGATGTAAGTTGAGCAAAGATGATGACTCTCCTAAGACAGATCAGACAAAGTACAGATCAATGATTGGTGGACTACTATATCTCACTCAAACTAGACCAGATATAATGCAGGCTATTGGTCTTGTGGTGAGATTCTAGGCTGATCCTAGAGAATCACATGTCATGGCAATCAAAAGAATTTTTAGGTACTTGAAAGGAACAGTTGAGTATGGCCTATGGTATCCCAGAGATCATGACTTTTCTCTTCATGCATATATAGATGCAGATTGGGTAGGGGATGTGGATGATAGGAAGAGTACACGTGGAGGAGCATTCTTTTTGGGAAAAAGGTTGGTTTCTTGGCTAAGCAAGAAACAAGAAGCAATATCCCTGTCTACAACAGAAGTAGAATACATTGCAGCAGCAAGTAGTTGCACTCAACTTTTGTGGATGAAGCAAATGCTAAGAGATATTCAAGTAGAATATGAGGAGCCTATCACAATTTTCTATGATAATTCAAGTGCAATAAATATTTCTAAGAATCCAGTATTACATTCTAAGACCAAGCATATATCTATCAAATTTCACTTTTTGAGAAAACAAGTGAACAAGGGTGAAGTCAGATTGGAGTATGTGCCCTCCAAGGATCAGCTTGCAGATATTTTTACTAAACCTCTTCCCAAGGACTCTTTTGAGTATTTCAAGGAGAAGTTAGGGGTCATGGCCCCTCCAGTGATGAACTAGGATGCACTGATGTCAATCAGTCCGGTGGATATCACAGTCATATCCTGTGATCTGGATTGATGATGGGGAGATGCTACTAAGGGGGAGCAACTGGTATGATTTTGATATGTTAGATTTGCATGTATGAGCCCTTTTCCATTGATGTCAAAGGGGGAGAGAAGACATGTGAAAAAAAAGTGGTTGATGATCAAAGGGGGAGCAGTAAAGGAAGAGAAGACATGTGAAGAGTTGTTGCTGATAGGGGGAGCTATGACAGAAAGGAGAAGTTTCTGTCTTGATGGTTTTTCACATCATATGTTGCCATCAATGACAAAGGGGGAGATTGTTGCAAGTATGAGGTTAACCAGTGTTGTCATTGATGTCAACATACTCATATTGCATTGATAGGAAGGATTGGATGAGCTGTGTGCTGAGGATATTGAGTAAATTAGTCTCAATCGAGAACAGTGAAGAACAGTGATGAGAAGAAGGCAAAAGTACTCAATAGGTTGAGGATCAAAGGATGCGGATTAAAGGGTTTGTAGATATTAGTCTTGAGATGTTCCAGTTAAAATTTCAGAGGTCCGCATAAAGATATGAAGAAGTTATGGCTGCTTGTGTAGAATCAGTTCCAGCAGGTGTTCCGGCAGAGACAGAGTGTCACAGATTGGTCTGGTGAGTCCCAGAATTACTTTATCCCATTCTGCGGATTGAAAGGAGTGTTGAAGAAGTCAGTGTGAAGTGAGAACTTGATTTGTGCATTGTTTTGAGGTCTGGAAGAACCTTTTGCATTATGACAATGGCGACAGACTATGTTCTTGAAGTTCCTAAAGAAGAAGAGAAGAATTCCAGTAAGCTGATAAAGTGCGGATGTTCTTGATGACTCAGGAAAGGTTTAGGTGATCCTTGGATCGTGTACAATTCTTATTGGTGGTCCGCATTGAAGTTAGAGTTTGGATTGGATGTAAAGACCACCGGTTGTTGGTGTTCTTCCTGAGACAGGCCGACCGGATGTATTACACGTCTTGCGAATGATTTTGTAGGTGGTTGCCGACTTAGATGATTGTTCCTAAGTCCATGCCTTGTATAAATAAGGGTTTGTAAATTCATTTTGAAGTGTGTCTTGTGGTGATGAGTGTGATATAGCGAAGAAAAGTGTGAAAGGTAGAGCAGGAGTTTTTGGGCTTAAATGGAATTGATCCAGACATGGTAAAGATGTCAATCTCCAATTCAATTTTATAATACTTGTTATCTTTGTAGACAGTGTGTCTCTTGTAGGCAGTTTGCCTCCTTGTGAGCAATTTGCTCGGGCAGTGAGCCCTAATTGGCATGTGCCATCCATTTTTCTTATTCTTCTAACAGAGAATAATCCTTGGGTTAATCACCCTGTGGTTTTTCCCTTAATCGGGTTTTCCACGTCAAAATCTTGGTGTTTCATGTGTTGATGTGTATCTGCTTTGGTGTTTATATTTTATGCTTCCATGAATGGTTAATTGCTATGCTATTGATTAACAAAGTGGATTTAAGTGTTTAAATTAAAAGCGAATTAAGGATAACTAATTCACCCCCCCCTCTCAGTTATCAACACATAGACATAATGATGATGTGATCTCAAATTTACTCCCAAGGCTATAGAACAACAATTTTTTTTATAAATTCTAAAGGGTTGAACAAGGGCACATTGATCCAAATAGATTTGTTGGCAGGACATAGAAGGTTGTGAGGCACCACACAGGTCATTAGGTCATTTCTAGACCCATATATCCATTATATACGCCTTAAATAGCCTTTAACACACCCTAACACACCTAAATAATCTATAAAAGGATAAATATCATAAATGAAAGGGTGAATTTGTGGGAAAAAGATAATTAAGAGTGTTTATGAAAAGACATAAGGGAATGACACCTTAAAAAGATATTAAGAGGCTATATAAGGAAGAGGAAAGGGAGAGATAACAACATGGATCATATGGATTAAATATGTGTGAGAAGAATAAAGATAATAAGTAAGAGGAAAGCATGGAATAAATTATAAGACATGTGTAAGACATTAAAGTATATTGCATCACACTGAGGTTTACTACATATAACAGAGTATAAAACCTTAAACTTTGGTCTAGGTTTCTTTGTCAATAAGACTCTTGATTCAAAGTCAATTGGAGTTATTTTAAGCAAGTTATTGCAATTTTAGGGTTTTTCATAAATTCACTCTATAGGCTACTTTTTTTGGATTTTTCATATTTGTTTACATTTTTGGAAATCTTGGATAAAAACCATTAGAGGTCTACACTTTAAAATTTTAATATTGTGGTCAAAAAATTCTAAAATCATTTGATAAAGATTTGATCAACAAAAAAATAGATTTTGCATTGTCAAGACTCAACATGGCAAGACCACAAGCTAGAGGCAAGACAAAAATTCCTATACACCAAGAAGAGTCCTAACAAAGAGGATACAAACTTAGAGTTTGGATCAGCCGAGGCCTTGGTTGTAACTTCCCTTCCATTGGATGACAAAGTTATCCAATTGGAAGAAGGTATGGACAATAAGCAAGGAGAAATGGCTACCATAAAGTCTATAATGAACAAATAGTAGAAAAGGAAAATGGAGTGTATCCAAGAATCAATCAACAAGATATCATTATCACAACCAAAGAAACAACCCTAAAACCCACTCAATCACTGTGTATCATCAGGACAAGCTAATAATGACTCAAATGCTAGAACTCACATGGGATCTCAAAACTTGCTATGAAAGGTGGATATGCACAAGTTTGATGGCAAGGATCCACTAACTTGGATAAATCAAATGAAGATTTTTTTGATGTGCATCAAATTCCAATTGAGAAAAAAGTGACAATGGATTCCTCATATATAGAACTAGAACAATTCATTTGGTATCAATGGCTATGTGCATAAAGGAAGAAAAAGCCTCCCATTATTACATAACCAATTTTTATGGAGGAGCTACAATCACACGATAGCAATAGTTTGTGAGAAAAATACTTCAACCAATTAGCTAAACTATGATAAATAGGATCACTCAAGCACTATATTCAATAATTCCAAAACCTATTCTTGTGATTAGAGATAATTACAAAGGAGAAATTGAATGACTTATTGTTGGTTGGGCTCATGTATCATGTCCAAGATGAAGTACACAAGTTTAGACCTACATCTACATTTGATTCTTTTTTCCTAGCATACATGGTAGAGGAGAAGATTTTAGTTCCTAGAAGGAAAGGGTTCAATTACATAAGAGAGGATATTTTCAAAACAACCATTCCCTAAACCCACTAGATTGATTCCTTAAAAAAATGAAGAGAACGGGGAAAGTGGGTTATGTTTTAATTGTGATGCAAATATAGTAGATGACATAAATGTGTATAAAATAAGTTGTTTTGCATTGAAGGTCCAAGTGAGGAAGAACATGAAGAAGAAGAAATATTAGAGTTTGGAAATGAACTAGATGAGGAATTAGGAGATCCCTAACCAACCATTTCTTGTCATTCCCTTTCTGGCATTAACACCCCAGAAACCCTCAAGGTAGTGTGTTCCTTGAAGAAAAAGTGTATTTTTTGATATTTTTCTAACAATGATTGTTATTTTTCCTAGTGTCTTGAATAGAGGTTATTATTTTTTCATAATGGACTTGCATTCATTATGAAATTAAAATATATATAATATTGGAAAAAATATAATAAATACTATAATTTTTAGAAACCTAACACTAAGAGCTACATACTTACAAAATGTCATTTCCTAATGACTTCATTTGATCCCCCAAAAGGTGAAGCAAAATTAGTTTTTGTCATCATTTTGATAGGTGTAGAGGAGACTCCCTCAAGGGTTTGATTTTATCCTAGGGGGTTTCTAATCAAGGGGTTTTAATCTAACCTTCTTCAATCAAATCCTCTTAGATGGAAGCATTATAGGCTTAAATGATTAGTTTTTCTAAAAGATAGGTAAAATTTAGGATGTCCCACAAATGGAACACACTATTGTGGGATTACACTCTAATGTGTTCACATGAAAGTTTTAATCAAATGGCATAAATTTTTACATAGGATACACAAGTTGTGTACCACAATGTCAAAATGAATGAGGTGGTTATCTTAGTGAAATAGGTTAAAGTTGATTACTCTTTCTTTCAACCTCCTTATTTCTTTAGATATAAAGGAAACACAACAATGTAGTTTACAAAAAATAGAAAAATGGTGTTTTGACCTATCTAAATGTACTTTTCCAAATTAAAATACACACTCATTTCCTTGATGAAATACTATGGTTTTTTTAGTGGACTAAGAGAATTTGGAAAAAGTAAAACATAGTAAATTACATTTTGGAAAATGAAGACAAAAACAACCTAGAGAGAGTAGAGTCTAGAGAAAGTTTTATAAACAAATGTAGTACATATGCTCACATGACTCATAGATGATAGTGCAACTATGCTAGTGTCTAAATGCACTATTCTCCTCCATACACAAGGGCACAAAATTTGTATATGAATTTAGATACTTGAAATATAGCAACCACATACACTGTAGATATTGAGAAACGACAACAAAATATGAGAAATATTGTAATAACTTATATTTCTTAGACTGAAGCGAATCACATACAAATACAATCCAACACAGGAAATATAACCAAGAAATGAATAGTATAAAACCTTTGTGTGATGAAGCCACCAAAAGTACTTATTTTTGGACATAGGGAGAAGGGTTGACTACTTGGGAGCTTGTCAAATGGTCAAGCACAAAATATAGTCTTTTGACCTCCATAAGAAATCATAAGGAGATTATTTGATCAAATTTGGTGTGTGGTCTTAATCCTAAGTATGTCTAAAATTAAAAGAACAATAGTTTAATAATCTATGAATAGTAATCACTTGGGTCTATAGAGATTTTGAATATCCTTGTGTGTATGAAAAGGAAAGGATTTACTAGGAGCTTTGCTAATGAAAAGAAAGAAAATGAGACAACATAATTAAATTTAAAACTAAATCACCATTACCTCATAGGGGAAAGAGAGGAAATAATGTTTTGAGGAGCCAAATTAAAGGAGTGAATAATAGTGAAAAATAGAAAGGGTTACAACAAGATTAGATATTTCAAGAAATATAGCAACACAGAGATTTCATTAGAGATTTAAATGGATACATCAATAAAGAACTTGCAAATGAAACACAAATAATTATACTAGCATAGAGACTCAATGAAATAGAAGTTCCAACAAAAGGACAAGTTGTAATCTAGAAAGATATGACCAAAGGAAAAATTGATCTTTTTATTTCCTACTCTTAGATATTGCAAGAATCAATTTTCCAAGAGGGTCAGGAAAGGATAGGGAAATTAAGATTCATGTGTACAAAGGCATTCCATAGCAACAAAAATGTTACAACTGGCACCAATAGTTAAAGAGGTGGGAAAATAAACATTTTAAAATTTCAAATTTGTGAGAGAATAATGTGATTGTGTAGACAACTTAATATTAGGATGGCAAGCATGAGTGGTAGCGGCCTAGAGGCAGGTGAGGATGGTAAAGCTGGCAATGGTGACAATAATCTAGATGAATGGGATACCACTTTGGACAAGTAAGGAGGCACTAGGAGAGGCTCAGATAGAGATGGCTTCAAGCAAGATTGGGAAAGACTTGGAGATAAGCGACAAGATAGTTACAAATGGCATTAGCTTTGTGGGTGGAGATTTTGAAGGGAAGAGGCAAAGGGAAACAGAGAAAGGAAATCCAAAAATAAAACATAGACAACATATGAACAACAACAATAAATAATATACTTTCTATTAAATGTTCAAAACATACAAAACAATTATGTAGTCTCTGCTTTTCTTCATAAATATATTTGAAAACAGTGAGAGCTGCAGCTCTCTCTTTTGTGCACAACAAAGACCCGTGTTTCTTGCAATGAACAAAAACAAAATATGTTCTTCTCTAATTGTTGCTACAACCCATGTTTTCTTCTTTGTTTTCATATCATACAAAAAGATATTTCAAAAGCATCGTATATGCCCAACAAAGAAGCAAAAAACAAAAAGGTAATAAATTAAAATTAATTCTGAGTTTGATGATAGCATGGGAAATCTGGTAGATGGAGATATGAGATCAAATGTTCTTTAATTCTACCCTGATGCAAATAATGTGGACTAAGTTGAGTGAAAGAAGTCTTGTACATGAGAACAGTCCAGTTGAAATGATGGAATACGAAGGTGTTAGATGCATGTAGTTGGCGATTATTTCCAACACTCCCCCTTAATCACAACTAATGCCATCTATAATTCCTAATCAATCTTTTTGAAACACAAAACTTTCTTTCCCTAATGCCTTGGTAAAAATGTCTGCACACTAATCTTGAGACCTGCAAATATCTAAAAAGATTTCTGCATTGTTGATTAGTTCTCTAATGAAATGATACCTCGTGTCAATATGTTTACTTCTTTTATGAAAAACTAGATTCTTGGACAATACTATAATGGAGTTGTCACAATAGATCTTTGTTACCTCTTCTTGTTCTTGCCTTAGATCTTTCAAAACTCTTCTCATCCAAACTACTTGACATGATGCACATGTGGTTGCTACATACTTTGTTTTAGATGATGAAAGAGTGACAATTGGTTGTTTCTTTAAAGCCCATGAAACTACACCTGTTCCAAAATGAAAAACATAACTGGAAGTGCTCTTCCTATCATCAACGCTTCCTATACAATCACTATCTATGTAACCTATCAGATTGAACTCATTTGAACTTGAATACTGAATGCCATAGTTCCTTGTTCCACTCACATATCTAAGAATCTTTTTCCTTGCTTGCCAATGAGAAACTTTTGGAGACTCCATGAACCTTGAAATGAGACTAACTATACACATTATATTAGGCCTTGTGGCTATTAAATACATGAGGCTGCCAACAAGCCTTTTATACAAAGTTGGATCAATGTTGGCTCATTTGTCATCCTTGCTTAATTTCAATCATGTGACAATTGGTGTTGGAGCTGATTTGTAATTTGTCATATTAAACCTTTTCAAAATGTCATTTGCATACTTAGATTGGGAGATGAATATACTATTATCACTTTGGTTTACCTCAATGCCAAGAATATATTTCATGAGACATAAATCAATCATTTCAAACTCCTTTTTCATAGCTCTTTTAAACAAATCAATTGCCAAATCTCTTGTGAATATCAAATTATCAACATACAAGCAAACAATTATGATCTCACATTGCTCATTCATCTTGGTATACAATGTAGGCTCACTACTGCACCTATTGAATCCATTTTGCAAAAGATAAGAGTCAATTCTGCTATACCAAGTTCTTGGGGCTTGCTTGAGTCCATAGAGTGTCTTTTTCAGTTTGTAGACTTTGTCTTTCTGACCCAAAATCTCATACCCATGTGGCTGCTCCACATAAACTTCTTCTTCAAGATAACCATTCAAAAAAGTTGATTTCACATCCATTTGGTAAATGGCCATTTGTTTTGAGCTGCTTTGCAAGTATAGTTCTCACAGTGTCTAATCGAGCTATTGGAGCAAATGTCTCATTGTAATCAACCCCAGGATGTTGTGAATATCCTTTTTCCACTAGTCTTGCTTTATATTTTTTCACATCATCATTTGCATCTAATTTGGTTTTGTAAACCCACTTCACTCCTATGACATCCTTGTCTTTGGAAGACTCACTAACTCCCATGTTTGATTCTTTTCAATTGCATCAATTTCTTCATCCATTGCATTTACCCATTTTTCATCCTTAATAACATCTTCATAATGAATTGGATCTTCTACTTGTGAATAAAATGCAAAAAGAGAAATCAGACCAGCGTTATTTTCACCTTCATTTTGCTCATAAATGTCTCTTAAACTTCTAATATTTTATCTTCTTAAGCTTGACAATGTCGGATTTGACATATCACTTGCACTAGAACTTGTGGAAAGTGGACTTGATGGTCTTGCACCTTGATTGCCACTTGTAGATGGTGTTTGTTGTACATTTGAAGGACTGGATGCTTGAATGCATGAGGTTGTCCTTACACTTGATGATGGTGTCATTTGTTGACCAATTTGTTGACCTTGAATGGGTGTGGAAGGAGTCACATTTGATGGAATACCTGCTGGTATAAAAACTTCTCTATATTCTTGAGGTAAGTTGGCTACTTGGCTGCAATATTGATTGTTTTCTCCAAACTTCCATCTCATACTTGATCTTCTATGAATTGCACAACTCTGCTGATTATTATTCTTTTGGTTATTGGATTGTATAGTTTATATGCCTTTGATTCATCACTATATCCAACAAATATACACTTTTCTCTCTTGTTGTCTAATTTTCTTCTCAACTCATCTGACACATGTGCATATGCCACACATCTAAATACTCTCATGTGTTCAACACTATATTTTTTTCGATCCATGCTTCTTCAGGAATCATATTCTTCACACTCTTGGTTGGACATCTATTCATAAGATATGTTACACAAGCTATAGATTCAGCCCAATATTCATTTGTAAAATGCTTTGCTTTCAACATGCTTCTTGCCATTTCCATGATTGTTCTATTTTTCCTTTCAGCTACCCCATTTTGTTGAGGTGTGAATTGCTTGTGAATCCCATGGTCTTTGCAAAAATTTAAAAATTCATTTGAGATGTATTCACCACATCTATTCGTTCTCAATGCTTTGATGTAGTACCCACTTTGCTTCTCAACAAGTGTCTTGAATTGACAAAAGTAATCAAACACTTTATTTTTTTACCTTAAAAAGTAGACCCATGTTTTCCTTGAATAGTCATCAATGAAGCTAAAAAAATAGTAGCTTCCACCAATTGAGGGTGTTTGCATAGGTCCACACAAATACGAATGCACAATCTCCAAAGGTGTCTTTCCTCTAATTGACTTGCTGGTTGGAAATGTCTCTCTATGTTTCTTTCCTAAGATACAACCTTCACATACTCTTTCTATTTTCTCTATTAATGGAAAACCCCTTTACCATGTTCTTCCTATTTAGTAAGCTCAAACCTCCAAAGTTGAGATGCCCAAATCTTAGATGCCATAACCAATTTTCATCTTTTATTTCTACTTGAAAGATTGTTTATGTGACTACTGCAAATTCTACTTTATCAACTTTTGTGTTCATTGTGGGGTGTGTTTGAGCATATTCCACATTCAAATCTGGCTTAAATAAGCTGGTTACTTTGAAATTTATCCAAAATAATTCATTCTCTATTTTTGAAAAAGACTTTACAACCCTTTTGAACAAGCTACCCAATATTCATTAGATTGTGTATTAGACTAGGCTCAAAATACACATATGAAATATACTTCTTTTCCCCCTGTTTAGTTAGAATGTTAATGTTTCCTTTACCCATGACTGACACTTTGTTGTCATTCCCCAATGTGGCATCTGATTTTACATTTTCATCTAAACTTGAGAACATTTCTAGGTTCATGGTCATGTGATTACTGCAGCCTGAGTCTAATAACCATACATCCTTTTTGATTCTCTTATGCTACATTGCATGCTATGAACATATTGCTCTAATTTTGATTTTCTTTTGTGAAGTTTGCATTTGGTTTGCTAAAATCATATTGCTTCTTCCTACATTCATTTGAATAATGCTCATACTTCTTACAATAATGACATTAGATTTGAGATTTGTCATACCTTTGACCTTGTGGTTGATTTTGAGATGGGTTTGGGCTTGAGTTTTGGATGCTACCTCTTCCACTTGAGCTTGATGGGTTGCTTCTTCCACCTTTATAATAATTCCTTCCTCTACCTCTAAAATTAGATCTTCCTCTACCTCTACCATGGCTGATTGAAACTTGTGACTTGAATGCATGCTCCAATGAGGTGTTTGCTGACCTATTTAGCCTATGTTTATGTGATATGAGAGATGCATGGAGCTCATCAACTGAAAACTGTGAGAGGTTCTTTGTTTCCTCTTTGGCTACAACAATTGACTCAAATTTTATGGGCAAACTCAAAATATTTTCAACCACTCTCCTATCTTCAAGTGCCTTCCCATGAGATCCGATTTGATTTACAAGTCCAATAATTTGGGTGAAGAATGAATCTACCGATCCATTATCCTTCATGTAGATTGTTTCAAAATCCCTTCTCAACATTTGCAACTTAGTTGTCTTCACTTTTGTCATTCCTTGATAGGCTATTTGGAGTATATCCCATGCTTGTTTGGACTTTATTGCTGCTGCAATCCATGGAAAAATGCTCTCATGCACTGCTTGGAAGATGTAGAATAGAGCTTTTGAATCCTTCTTCCTATTATCTCTCAACAAATCCCTCTCTACTTGTGTCAATGCATTGTATGTTGCTGCATCTACTGGTTTTGGGAATCCATTCTCAACAAGCTCCCAAATATCTTGAGAACAAAACAATGCCTTCATTGTGATTGCTCAATAGTCATAATTCTTGCCATTAAACCTTGGAATTTGTGGGCTTGTCAAGTTTGTGCTTGCTGCCATTGTTGACTGTGAAAAACCTTGCTTCTTGATAAACTTTTGCTTGATAAGTGCTTAAAAACCTTGTTTGAAATGCCCTTGCTAGAGAACTTTCAGCTTTGATAAACCTTGTTGTGATATTTACTTGCTCTGATACCAGGTCAAGGGAAAAAGCAGAGGGAAACAGAGCAAGGAAATCTAGAAATAAAACACAAACAAGAGATGAACAACAACAACAAATAATATACTTTCTATTAAATGTTCAAAACATACAAAACAGTTATGCAATCTCTATTTTTCTTCATACATATATTTGAAAATAGTGAGAGTTGTAGCTCTATTTTTTCTGCAGAACAAAGACCCCTATTTCTTGCAATGAATAACAGTAAAATATGTTCTTCTTTGACTGTTGCTACAACCCATGTTTTCTTCTCTGTTTTCACACCATACAAAAAGATATTTCAAAAGCATCGCAAAGGAGCAAAAAACAAAAAGGTAATAAATTGCAATTACTTCTGAGTTTGATGGCAGCATGGGAAATCTGATAGATGGAGATATGAAATCAAATCTCATTTAATTTTGCCCTGATGCAGAGAATGTGGACTAAGTTGAGTGAAAGAAGTCTTGTACATGAGAACAGTCCAGTTGAAATGATGGAATACGGAGGTGTTAAATGCATTTAGTTGGTGATTATTTCCAACAGATTTTACTTCAGTCATGGCTTAAATTTGATGGTTATATGACCGTATTTAGACATTTTTACCGTAAAATACAATCAAAATTTAAAAAAGATTGTATCACATGAAAGAAGAGATTTTGGATAAACTGTCAAAATTTATATATAATTTTATATATACTACAATATGTCATAGTATTTTAAAGGCACCTTTGAATAGATAACCGTCATTAAAAAATTGTTTGACAGGCAAGGTCAACCCTGTCAACCGTCAAATTTAAGCCTTGACTTCAGTGGTCTGGGAGGTGAAGGTGGTTGAGTGACGGTCTGGGGGTGCTGTCTAGGGTAGCGTTAGAGGTCTTGATGGACGTGGTGGTGTGGGAGATTAAGATTCGAGGGGAGAAGGTTAAGAGAAGTTTGCGAGCCTCAGTGCAGAGGTACTGTGGCAGGATGGTGCCACTCCCCCATTATGGTTGAGGAAGGAGGAGCTAGTCGAGCTTCTGTTGGAGATTTTGCTGAGGCAGAGCTGATGGAAGGTGCTGAATCATTATTCTAGCTAAGGAAGGAGACACCAGAGGAGGCCCTGACGGAGATTGTTTTGAGCGGCTGTGGGAGGGACCTAGAGGCTTATGTTGAGGTCGATGGAATAGGCACTGGTTTGGAGGACAATGACCTTGGTGTGAAATCGGTGGATGAATGGATCTCTATTTTGGTAGAGAGGGAAGATAAATAGACCTGATATGGTGGGTTTGAGGCTCAGAGAAGGGTATCTTGCCGAGCTTGGAGGCTCGATGGAAAGCCTCAGGGCGGGTGCTGAGGGAGGTGGAACTAGAGGCAGTTTTGGAGGCGATGGAGGATGAAGGGGATATCACATTGATGGAGAAGGAAAACAAATGAATAGGAGGCTTGATTGAATGCCGCTGTGTGGTGGATATTCTATAAGGTGCACTGGATGAGATGGTGTTGACAACAGATTTTAGGAGGTCCTGATCTTGGTGGTGAAGGAGGTATTTTGGTAGGGCTGGGGGTGGCCTTGGCGGAGACTGTATGGTGCTTGTTCTGTAAGGAGATCTGGTGGTGTTGTTGGCCGTGCTAACGGCGCTTCAGATGGTGAGGATGGACGGGGTGGTCATTCATGCTAGGGGGTGTTTGCAGTTGGGGCAACGGACTTGGTGAAGACGCTGGTGGTAGCGGTGTAATAGTTGTTGACTCTGGCATTGGTGCCATAGGGAGATTTGTCAGAGGTCTCAAATTTGGATGAGGTGGTGGCGTGGACATTTGATTGGCTGGTGACTCTAGGTCTGGAGGGAGGGTTGGTGGTGCTTTTGGTGGGGTTGCTAGTCAAGGAGTAGGAGGTGGCCTTGGTGGTGGTGCTAAGTGGAGCTATGGTGGAGGTGTTGGTTGTGGCTTGGGTGGTGGAGGCAACCTTGGTGGTGATTTGAGTGGTAATTGTGATCTTGGTGGTGGTCTGGGGTAGTTGGGGTTGGGTGGTGCTCTAGGTGGAGCTGGCTGTGGTTGTGGGTGTGGTTTTGGTGGAGGAGCTATTTCAAATTTAGCATTGATGACTTTGGGCATATGCCAATTTCTGGATGGTCACTTCGGTGACAATATTTTGTCCTTTTTTGACCCCAACAGGCAGATCTTTTGTGGTTATTGCCATAAATTCCTTCTCTGTTAGTTGGCAGATGTTTTTGGGGGTGACTTGTTAAAGTTTTTCACATTAAAAGTTTGTGTGGCTACTCAAGTTGGTTGTTAGCTACTTTGGGTGTACCATATGGTTGTTCCTATGGTACATCATTTGGCATATCACCCATCTTCTGGAGTCTTTTCTTTTTCTCTACTTGTTAGTCGCATTCCTTTATTGGTGGCCATTGTACCTTTTTGGCTAATATGGCCCCCCTTTGTACTATTTAATTTGGCACTTTAATATATCTCATATGGGTACTCCACACCTTTTCTCTAAAAAAATGTGGTAGTGTAGACATCAATGCAGTTGTGTTAATGTGTGGAAGAAAAAGATAAGAAAAAATTAAGAAAATTAAAGAAATTCAAAGTAAATCAAAATAACATAAATTTTAGAAAATTGATGAAGGAGAAAGGTTAAAAGCTATAGGTTTAGTGTGTCCTAAAACATGCTAAGGGGATGGACACTAAACCAAGCATAAAACATAATGTCATACCTGCAAGGAATGAAATTTTTTAGCATTACAATTAGAATAAGTTAAATTTATCCAGGCGATGGGAGGGTGACAAAGATGGTGGGACTCTCTTATGTGTTATACCTTTTAGCCTTGGAATTTAGGATTTTAGTGAAGAATATGAGGTCATAGTGCAATTAGTTTGACTAGTCTCTGGAGATCAATGAGTGAAATCATCAAAAAGGATTGCGTGCATGAAGGAAAATGAGAAGCCAAGTTCCTCTAAGTGGCATATTTATGGTGGACTTGAGGTGTATATTTGACAATGCTCATATTTTTCAATGTCCATTTTATACTAAAAAAGTGTAAGAAGCATTTCAAGCTTTGGGGCCATCATAGGTGAACTCTTCACCACAAGAAAAAAAAATAGTTAGGCTTGTTCAAAAGGTTTAATAGAGTAGTGACACCCACAGATGCTCTATATGAAAAGCGGTGGAGCTTAGAGTTTTACTGGTGGATTTTTTCAACCACAACAATGCTCAAAGGGATAAAGGGCGTTAATTGACATGAAAATAAACTCTCCAACTAGCTAATTGTAGGAGGATTCAATAGGGCATGATTTGTAGAAATAGAATCCAATCCCTTGGGTCATATTTTTAGGTTGAAAGCCTTCCCTTAGTGAGCAGCACTACCTCAAATACATGGACAAATGGTCTAGATTAAAAGGACTACTATAGAATACATCTCAACCATTCATTTGAGAAAAACTAATAAATGACAAAAGACAACAAAATAGTGCATCAAATAATTTATTATTTATATTCAACCAATTCACACACGGTTCATTTGGTCTACCAATAGTGCATCATAATTGAATTGAAATGATCATGGGATCAGATCACATAGATTCCTCACTTAAATGCATAAAATTTATGTCAATCCTAATGCGCTCACTTCTGTTAACTCATGTTGTCCAATTTTCTATCAACTATCTACTTTTCATAATAAATTTTGGAGATTAATTATATTCTAAAGAGGTTTAAATAATAGCACGAATAGAATTTTGTAGGTAAAAAATATTAAGATTTTCCTTCCTTACTGGGATCTAAGTTAGATTTATTTTTAAAACATTAAAATTTTAATTAGGTTATTTGGTTTTTATGGTTAAGAACATTTATATTTTTACAAATAAAAACAAAATAAAGAAAATATAAGTAGCTTTTCTAAAATGTAATACAAAGTTAAAATAAAGTAAACAATATATAGATATATAAACAAAAAAATCTTTAAAAAAATTAAAATTTATTGGTTTATAGTAATAGAATAGTTCTAAAGTAAAATTAAATAACTAAAAATTAATTATGAAAAATAAAATTATATTTGGTGGTTAAAATAATAGTTTGGGGATTGTGAGAAGAAAAAGAAAATACCAAGTATAGGTAAATAGTTAAAAAGGTAATTAATTTAGATTTTTTAAAAAACCCTCAAACTTTTTATATCACTTGTAACACCTACCTTTTTAACTATTTAAATACATATACTTGGTATTTTCTTCTTCTAATAAGAATACTTATGAGTTTTTATTTAGATTTCAAAAACTCTTAGATTAGTGTATACCTAGGTTTGAACAATATCATAATAGTAGTTCAATAATAAAAGAATATTCCTCTAAGTTTTAATTTAGATTTCAAAAACTCTTAAATTAGTGTATACCTAGGTTTGAACAATATCATAATAGTAGTTCAATAAAGGAATATTCCATTAAAGTGCATAAAGACACAATTTTTATGAAAAACAAATATTTAAGTTAGACTATATCCCTATGAAATATTTTAAATCAATGGTACATTGGTGCGACATGTGAATACTTTTACCCAGATCAATGAACCGGTGAGGCCACAACACGAGGAACCTCATCCCCTAGCAAGAACACTTCAAACCCTCTAGCTCGTTGGCCCAATGGAGTAATGAACCAGTGAGGCCATAACATGAGGAACCTCATCCCCTAGCAAGAACACTTCAAACCCTCTAGCTCGTTGGCCCAACGAAGGCGTAAAGCCTACGAGCTCGTTGGCCCAACGAGGGTTTGAACTCTGGTGGCCGCCACTACAACTGAGCGACAACCACCGAACCACGCCCTTATCGACGTATGTTTAGAATTCTTAAATACATATATAAAGGATAAATTTCTATATATAGGGTATTAA
The DNA here is from genome assembly GCA_027924645.1 of Cunninghamia lanceolata. Lineage (NCBI taxonomy): Eukaryota > Viridiplantae > Streptophyta > Pinopsida > Cupressales > Cupressaceae > Cunninghamia > Cunninghamia lanceolata. The sequence continues at coordinate 2,230,716 of BSBN01000463.1, read as the reverse complement.
GTTATTGAAAATTATTATATTTATACCATCATAATGAATAGATTAGATCAAATTTCATAATGATATAGAGGGTATTAAGTTATTGAAATGTATTATATTTATACCATCATAATGTATTACATACTAATATAATATTAATAATGCATAATATATATAATGGTAATATAGTATTAAAAAACCATTATATATGATATAGTTAGTTAGGATAGTGTTGTTGATTATATATCATGAAGTATTTCTGTAATTTTTTTTAATGTGATAGATATTATAAAAGTTCATATATCAAATACATACTTATAAAAATTTCTAGTGGATGTATTATGAACCACCTTAGTATGTATTTAATAGAAAAATATAATTATGTCTTATGTGCATAATTTTAAATATAAGTTGTAGAAAATAAATCTATTGTAACCTAAAAATTATTTTTAAAATAATTATATGATTAAATATACATTTGTTTCGATGGGAGATTATATAAAAATCAATAAGAAATTCAATTAATTTACTACATATATATAATATACACAAGTTACTAAGAAGGTGAACTATAATTTTCAAAATTATATTTTTGAAATGATCTATAAGCATAAGTGAACTCCCATAGACAGTGAATGTAAAGTAATGATAACTTAAAAAATATAAATATTTACCTAGTAAGGAATTGACATGATAATAGTTTTACCCAACTATGTTTGTTCATCTCAATATGTAATGTAAAAAGAAATTTACTAATATAAGTGAAAGAAGACCATAGTTAATGTGATGAAATTTCAATAAGAATTGATAAAATAATTTAGTGGATTAAATAACTTATAAATTAATAAATAATAAAAAATATCTAACAAATTCTATAATTTCTTCAGAAAGTTTTCAGCGTGCCCATTGAACCTATCCAATTTCTAGTTTAACTAGAGTTAGAAAGTGGTTTTGATATGGCCATTTTATGTTTGTGCAAAGCTCTTCTTGTTCTTGCTATTCACTTTTCCAATATGGTGCCTATCTTTTGGATTGAAACATCTTATTACTACTCATTACCATAGTTGAGGGTAGATTCTTTAGACATTTTTAGAGATTTTTGTGCATCGTTGCTCCTCTTATGATGCTCTTATTTAGTTCTTAGGGATATTTATGCCTACCATTCGCCTTTGTTGGATCTTTTGCAAGGCTTCAATGATGGCTTTGGAGTCTAGAATTTATTGTCAAAGATCTAGCTCTTGCCTCACCTTTTCCTAGGCTACTTGAATTAATAAGTATTGTTCCTATTTTCTTAGGGGGGAGGAGTGCACGTGAGGGTTTGAATATTCAAACTAAGCATAGTCCCTTTAGGTCTTTTCTTCCTTATGTGAGGTTAATTGGGCTTCTTCCATGTCTTCTAGCTTCAAAGGAAAACGGAAGGATAGTTATGTGAACTCAACACCCTCTAAGAAGCCTCATGGGGCCTTCAAGTTAGTTTGGATTTCCATGAGCATAAACTTGGTGCCACCTAGTGTGCTATGACTCATGTTCATGAAACGTGCTCCCATGATCTTGTACCCTTTATCTATAACTTGCTAAAACTAGGCAACACCCATACTTAGGAACATAAGGTAGAGCGGTTGCACTTACAAGAGTTATCCTTCTCCATTCAAGAGCTTCTAGATAGAGATAATAGACTCCTCTTTTAGTTAGGTGGGGATGGTGATCATCAGAGACATATTCTTGAAGACTAGGCTACTATCCTTCAACTAATACCAACATGATGATATGGAAAATATTCATTAAAACATGCATATTGTGAATCAATATTTCCATGGCCTTGCTTGGCAAATCCATGAGAGGCAACATGCTCTAAGAATCTAGATCAACGTCTAAATGTTAAATTTGATTAGAATCCTTGATTTCTTCTTTTCTTGTTATTTCTATGTCCATCTTGACTTTTGTTTCTCTTCATACCATGTAATGTGGCTAGTCTAGCTTTATTTAATCTTTGAATCAAGTTTTTAAAATTTTATTTAGAAATAATAATTTAATAGTTTCAACTTGTGGAATTTGTAAATTATCTACTTGTTAGCCTATACCAATAACCAATACTCATAGAAAATAGCATAGAAACATATAGTAGTGAAGGAACTTTAAAAAAAATTAGACATTATATCTCAATTGAAAAAAAATATATATTTAATTATTATTTAGAAATGATACAAAATTATGTTTTTAAAAGATTTATTGGTGCATGAAGTTGAAAGCTAAAAAAAATAGAAAAATAAGGGGGGTGGTGTTGTGGCAATACTTCTTTAAAAAAGAGGATTGAGCATCTAATTATTTCCTCTAATAGCACTTATATCAATAGCCAAAGATTAAAGATTTAGATTGGTATGTAATAATTTGAGTAAAATAGCCCCATTAAAGGGGGTGGAAGGTTTATTTCTTCTATTTGAAGAGGAAGCAAGGGGAAATCTAGGTCCATCTGGTGTAGGTAGCATCATCCAAGGTTCTAAAAGATCCTTGATCATAGTAGCTTCCAAAAATCTAATTGAAGGGGTTAATAATGAGGTAGAGACCTAAGCTCTACTCTTGGGTTTGTATGTTTGCAAAGAAAAAAGTTTGAATTCCATACAAATTAAAGGAGACTATGATCTCATCAATGCAATTGAGTGTGGCATATTTTAGAGTCCATGGCTTCACTCTCCATTCAACATGTATACAGAGAAGCTATTATGGAAGTTGATTCCCTTGCCATTGATTCCCTTGCCAATCATATAATCAATAGCAAGGTAATACTCACAATTAGCAACAACATTGAAGATTGGGAGTCCATTGGTATCCAATTCTAATCTCCCACAAATACCTTCTCAATCATACATGCTTATAATTTAAGGTTACTGCAATAATTTCCTGCAGAATCTTAATCATTACTAGAGTGGCAGCTGAATGAAATGTGTGGTGAACTCATCTTAATTAAGATTTGTAAATGACAATTTCTTTTAGCAAATTTATATTTCATCCATACAAAAAAGTAGTAATTATTTATCCTATTTTTATTGACCAAAATTGACATTTGACTGTCGAAGTGAATGATGTTTACGAATAACCCAATAAATGAAAGTTTGCCCTAGCATCTACACATTTGCTAACTTTCATTCATCCTTTTCTTTCATAGCCATGGACACCAACGTGGCAACGTGAGACTAATTTCCAAGAAAAGGCAAATAACTCTTTTGGGTTTGGTTATAGAGTGACGTTTGTACAGGGTGATGAGGCTGAAGTCTAGTTTAGTTTTTTAATTGTGCAATGGGCTTTCGGGAGATGATTTCATGTGCATGTATCACCGGTACCGTGAAAATACCGACATCGTATCCATGTTCATCGAAGTATTGCTGGATGCAGGCGAAGACAAGGAAAGCGTGAGCAGGTTGACAGAGTTTCTTTTCGAGAAAATCTACACAGGCGGTTCAAGAGATGTTTTGAAAGCTGTTGTGCTGGGCCGAGGTTTCTTGCCACAAAATGATCCTCTTCAGATTGGCAACAATGCGATAATGGGCCCTTGGACGCCCTTCCTCCATGTTCGTAATGAAAAGATGGAGGATTTGCGGTGCAAGAAAGCAGGTCATTTGATTGCCTTCCTCAAAAGAGTCACAAATAAACAACCACTACTGAAATTGTGTCCCAACACTTTATCTTTCTTTACATAGAAAGAAAACATTCACCATTTAAATGTTTCATCTCTATGTTAAATAAATTAAAATAAATAAAACTTAATTTTATCAGTCTAAATTAACAACTATATTTGCAGCTGTTATCCAAAAAAGTTTAGATCTATATTAGCTGTCCGCCAAACTTCAAGAAAAGCAACCTATTTCAAAACCTTGTACGGCATCTATTAAGTGCCAACTATTCCAGGAGTTCCAAAAATTGGAAAAAGGCCTCTGCAACTCTTCCCCGTTTGCCCATCACTACCATTGCTGTCTTTCCTTGTAAGCTTCCATCAATGTTACTGAAGAAATACTTGGCAAAGTTCTTTTCAGACGTATAAAATATATGTACCACTTTCCTCTGCTCGTCATTATTGTCCTTTTCCTCCACATAACACAAATAAGCATCTAAACGACACGCATCTGGAATCTTGTCTATGTTGGACGGCTCCTTCACCTCCCTGACCGCAAGATCAGGAAACTCCAGAGCGTTTACAATTGCCTTCACTGCATGGATCACGCTACCTCGTAACCACATCTGCCTTGGACATTCCTACAAATCATATGGTTTGTCATAAACATGAACATTTACATAATACGAAAAACCCTGAATTTGTAAACGTTTTTAATACTTCACCTTTATAGACTGAATACAAGGTTTCAGAGCTGATATGGTGTCACACTTGAGCACTAGTGTTTCCAATCGTTCCATTTTCTCCAAACTCTGTATACCTGGCACCTTCCAGCAGCTCTCTATTAGCAGTAGCTTCAATGACTTGGAGTGTTCCAAACCTTGTATTTTCTCAACTTTGGGGCAATTCCTTATTCTAAATTCTTTCAGCGAAGCCAAATCAGCAAAGCTTGAGAGTTCTTCTATCTGCGGACAGTCACGTATTTCCAGTTCCTCAAGGTTTACGAGACCACTAATACACCTGATGTTCTTCAGCAAATTGCAAGAATATATTTCTAGAAATTTGAGCGACACTGGCAGCGTCTCTATCTCCATTAAGTGGTGGTTCATCTTAACCATGACAGTTTCAAGGTTGGGAAAACGATCATTGGAAATTGATATCCTGGAGAATTCTTTGCAGTCTTCAATGTCTTCTTCCTTGACTGGTTTAAGTGAAGAAGCAGCCCCGGCATTAAAAGCCATTTTACTTTTGGAACTTGAAATTTCAATACTCTTCAAGGAGGATAAGTTTACAAGAGAAGTTTGCAAGATTTCCCACGTCAGAGTCTCAAGCTTTAGCAACTTTAGTTTTCCCAGTTCACCAATGTTATTCGGTAGACCTGTTAACTTGATACAACCTTGTAGATACAGCTCAGTCAAGGACGGCTGATTCATGATTTGATGAGGCAAATCTTCCAGTTCCTCGCAATCGCTAAGGTTCAAAACCTTGAGCTTCCTGATGTTTTCCAGGATATCTAATCTCAATTTAAGCTTTGCACAACCTGATAAATTTAGATCTTCGAGGTGTATCAGCTGCTTGAAAGAATCTGGCAATGCTTTCAACTGGAGGCAAGACTTCAGATTTATATTCTGCAAGCCTATCAAATTGCCAAAACCAGCAGGTAGTGAAATTAACATTTTACAATTTGACAAATTGAAAGACACCAGATGTATCAGCTGGTTCAAAAAATCTGGCAACGTGCTCAACTGGATGCAAGAGTCAATATTTATATTCTGCAATCTTATTAAATTGCCAAAACCAAGAGGTAGTGAAGATAGCATCTTACAACCTGATAAACTTAAAAATTCTAGGTATATCAGCTTACTAAAAGAATCAGGCAATTGGCTCAACTTGTTGCAATGCCCCAGATTTACATTCCGCAAGCTTGTTAAATTGCCAAAACCAACAGGTAGTGAAGAAAGCATTTCACATCCTGCTAAATTTAAAACTTCCAGGTGTATCAGCTGACTGAGAGAATCGGGCAACGTTCTCAACTGTATGCAATATGACAGATTCATATTCCGCAAGCATATTAAGTTGCCAAAACCAACAGGCAGTGAAGATAGCATGTTAGATCTCGATAAATTCAGATCTTTCAGGTGTATCAGCTGATTGAAAGAATCAGGCAAGGTGCTCAACTGCTTGAAACCCTGCAGATATATATTCCGCAAACTTATTAAATTGCCAAAACTAGCAGGTAATGAAGATAGCACTGGAGAGGCTAATAGCAAATACTCCAGCGATTGGAGGCCACAGAACTCTTCTGGCAAACTGCTACCATGAAAGTAAACTACAAGCCTTTTCAGATACTGAAGACGTCCTATTGACCTTGGAAGCCATTGCAATTTTCCGTAACCCTTTATAATAAGCTCTACCAATCGCAAAGGAGGCTGCAGACAACCATTATTATATTCATTTCAATTCAGAAAAGCATGAACTATAATTTATAAATATGTTTTCAAGTAATCTTCTTGAACCAAGAAAGCAAAATACTTACATCCACATTGTCCTGCCACAATTCTTCCAACATATAAGCATCATGAAGCTCTAAAACACTTAAATTTTTTAAGGTAAGCCATGATGGAAGAATTCTCAGGGGAAAACATTCCCAGCAAAGCCACACAAGGTCTTCTGATAATGATGCAAATTCTTCCGTAAAGTCATTTCCTTTCACAGAAAGAATTTGTAATCCATTTGAGAATCTAAGGCGTTTAGATCGTCTGCTTGAGTTTCCCATTAACTGATGCGTGTACTCTTTGAATGCCACAAAAGCATCCGCAGGTTGTATCCCTCGAATCAGCTTTCTTTTCTAAATAAAATAATCAGACATACAGAGCGTTTCAATCAAACTCACTGAAAGCAGAGGCAGACAGAAAGACAAACTAGTTTTTAATGCCATCACTTATCAATGATTAACGAAAACAGGCAATATAAGAAATTAGACCTCTATTCATCTAATTATTTGCATCTACCAACAACAAAGAATGGGGGTGCCAATATTAATCTCACCGTGGAATGTTTCTTCATGTTAAGCTCCGGGAACCAAAGACGATATGGTGAGTGTCTACTTGCAATCTCTCTTCCCATATCCCTAAGGTGATCATGCATCCTTATTACTTCATCCCCCTCGACCAGCTCCACAAGACACTTATTCACGAGTGTCTCTAAACCATGCAGACCACTCCATCCCGATCCATCCCACACTACTATAGCCCTGCTTTTAGTTTTTCCAATGAGAAAACAAGCTACATCCAAGAACATCTCTCTCTCTTCATCATCGAGGGCATCGTAGCTCACTTGTAGCCTTTGTTTGATTTCGCCAGGAAATATTCTTAAGATTTTATTTAATTGGGATTTCCAGTACTCTTTGGACTTTCTGCCATATAACTGTGCCCCTAATACCTTCAGCGACAGAGGCAAACCATTGCAAGCTTTTAAGAAGTCTTGAACCAGAGTTTCAAATCCAGCGGGTGGAGAGGGTTGCAAGAAAGCGTGCCAACATAATAGCTGCTCTGCATGTGGAGCCTTAAGTCCTGGCATTTTATAAATGCGGGAGAGGCCCCATGATTTAAGGACACCCAATTCCCGGGTTGTTACAATAACCATACTATGGGATCCAAGGTTGTCTTTGTTTGGCAATAGAGCATTTAGGTGGTCAATGTGATCCACGTCATCTAAAACGATGAGCACCCGATGAGAGCTCAAACGATTTGCAAGAACGACCTTGCCTTCATCTACATTGTCGAACTGCAAATGATGGACACCGAGGTCAGCCAGGAGCTTTTTCTGCTTGTCAGACAGAGCGTTTCTGGATGCTGCATCTCGCACGTCGAAGACAAAACTACATCTCTCAAAGGAGGAAAAGTTTCTGTTGAAGAGCTCTTTGGCCAATGTGGTTTTACCACTACCTCCCATGCCCACGATCCCTGTAATTTTTACATTCTCTTTTCTTGCAACTGATTCGAAGCCTTGTACCAGCTCATCCAATCCAAGTGGATGTTCGGCTACTGATAACGGAGCTTTTTTCATGATATGGAATGCACAATTCACAATATTCTTCAAAACTGTGGCCTCATCCCTAAACATTTTTAACCAAAAACAAAAATCAAAACAGAACACACTGTACTGCTTAAATATTTATGTCAACAGAATAGAACCATGGGGGAAATGTAACACTTGACTATTTAAAATAATACATACATATTGTTGTTGACCGGATAGCCGGATAGGAATGAACTGTCGTGGAGTGCCCTTTTCCACACATCAAGCTTTTCTCGTGTGTATCTTCCCTTCTTTTCATGCTCTGAAAATGCATGGGCATATATTCCTTTTCCTTGCTCAATCCATCTGAGATCAGAGGGCTCAACATGATAGAAAATGGGAATGATTTTTGCACCAGTTTTGAGCATGAAAGATAGCTCAGCCAAACACCATGGGGATTGGGCATAGTTGGGAGAAAAAATGGCGATGTGAAGGGTAGCACTAGTTATGGCGTGTTGTAATTCTGCTGGAATACAATCACCAGCCTCAAGGGCTTCCACATCTAGAAAAACATGAAATCCCATGGAATGAAGTTTTTGGTAGATGGTAGTGGCCAATGTGTGTTTCACATCACATCCGCGATGATTAATAAATATGTCCCATGGCTCTGTAGATTTGGGTGCAGAATAATAAGGTGCAAGCTCATCAAAAGCGTTCTCTGATTGAGTTTGGTTTTGATTTTGCCTGGGTGTGGAAGAGGAAGCCATTTCCATTGAATTAAACTGAACCAAACAAATGAAGGGTTCCAAGGCAAAAATAAAAGATAAAACGTAAGGGGGGGATTTAGAGTAATGATTTACGGCAAAAATAAATTATAAACGCGAAATCATGCCGGCTCATGACGCGAAAATCTCGTCATACCGTCCTCACACACTTTCTAGAGCTATTGACACGTATGAAGTCTCCAATAAAATTACTAAGTTGCTGTGAAATTAGCATTACTTTTCCTTATATGTATTTTAATTGTAATCATTAATTTTTAAGCTGTATATTTTTTAAGTAAATCTGAATTCTGATTCTTAATATCATTATACTTTAAATTTAGTATTATTGATCTATATAATTATATTTTTAGTTCTTAGATTTTTTATTTATCATATTAGATCAGATTTATAAGTGCAAATTTAATTTAAGTTACTTTCACACCACACTACTTAACCATTACATGTTTCAATGGTCAAATAGTTAATAGTAATTTTACATTTCAATCCGACTCAAAGGTGATAAATGTTGGTATGTGAAGTCAATTTTCTTATTTTAGCATTGATAAAGTAGTTGATGATGAGTACCACATGTGGAAGTGCTACTCGCACTTTCTATTTTTGGAAATCCTTCTTCAAAAAGGATTTGATCACTTAGATGTTTTTTCGTGGGTTTTAGTTATTCGAGCTTATGAGAAAAGGTATTGTGGAATTCTGTAACAACAAATTTGTTCCTGAGAAATAAAATTATTGTGAGACCTTTGCCCGTACGTTTTCCTGGTACATAATTAGGTTTCCACGTATTTTTGAGTTGGTCAATTTTGTGTGATTTATTGCTTTCCAATGTGTTAATTTCATTTCTACACTATATATTTTCATAACAATTGGTATTAGAGCTCACGATTTTGTGCAAAAATTATTTTTTGGATTTCATCTTTGTGAGAAGCGAAGAATGATAGGAAGCATAACTACCAGAAGGTACAAAAATTTGATGGTTCCAATTTTGCTCTATGGAAACTAAAGGTTCAAGCTCCTTATTGGTGAAGGATGGACGTACCTTGCCTCTCAAAGGGGCATCATCAAAACCTTCAGCCATAAAGCAAGAGGAATGAGATGAAAATAATAACATGGCTAGAGCTACAATCTAGTTATCTCTAGCTGATTCAATACTATTCAATGTTCCAGAGGAGAAAACAACACATGACTTGTGGACTAAGCTCAAAAAGTTGTATGAGACCAAGCCATTGGCAAATAAAATATTGTTACGAAGGAAACTATATAACATGAGGATACATGATAGTTCATCAGTCACATATCATCTCAACAATTTCAACACGCTAATTAACAAGTTGGCTTCAATAGACATGAAATTGAAGAAAAGGATAAGGTGGCTATATTATTGTGTTCTTTCCCTGAAACTTGCGATCAACTAGTTATGATGCTTAACAACTTAGCACCGAAGGGGAAACTTTTATTTGAAGATGTTGTAGCCGCAGTAATTTATGAAGCTTCAAAGTAGAAGACATCTCAAGGATCTTCTTCCAATGAAGCCCTAGTTGCAAGGGGTAGAACTCTAGAAAGATGGAATATTGAGCATGGAAAAACTAGGTCTAAATCCAAGGGGTGGAAAATAGTCAAATCTTAGAACTGTGGAAAAATAGAGCATGTCAAAAAGGATTGTAGGGTATTGAAAGCAAACAAAGAAAATCCTAGGTCATAGCCACTAGAGGCAAATACAACAGAAGTTGAAGCACCATTAGAAGATGGAGAGCTTTTGTTTGCTAATTTGAGAGGTTCACTTCATCATGTTTGGCTTATTTATTCTAGAGCTTCTTTCACATGACTGCTCATGGGGACTAGTTTTCTTCTTACCGATCATGTGATGGAGGTATGGTTTACATGGGAAATGACAACCCATGTGAAGCTATTGGTGAAGGAGAAGTAAGAATCAAGATATTTGATGGGGTAGTAAGGAATCTTTAGCATGTTAGACATGTACCAGGGTTAAAGAAAAATCTATTATCACTTGGAGTATTCGATGAACAAGGTTACCAATTCAGTGGTGAAAATAGTTGTCTCATGGTAATAAGAGGGGCGTTGATGGTCCCAAAGGGAGAAAAGGTTGGCAATCTCTATAGGAAGGTTGAAGAAACTTGTAGTGGAGAGGCTATAGTGATGTCAGATGCAGAAATGGACTTAGTAACCACTTGGCATCAATGACTAGGCCACATGAGTGAGTGTGGTCTCAAGGTACTACTAGATAAAAATCTTTTCCCAGGTGCCAAATCTAGAGATTTGAATTTTTGTGAGCATGTTTGTTTAGAAAATAGAAGAGATTGAGTTTTTCTAGTTGCACTACCAAAAGTAAAGAAGTTCTAGAATTAATTCATTTAGATACTTGGCAAACACCTGCTATATCTATTGGGGGTTCATCATATTTTGTTTCATTTATAGATAATTAGTCTTGTAAGGTGTCGATTTATCTTCTCAAGAATAAATCTGATGTATTTAGTTGTTTTAAGAAGTTTAAAGCACTAGTAGAGAATCAAAAGGGTAATTTAATAAAATGTCTAAGAACAAACAATAGAGAGGAATTTTGTTCAGGCAAGTTTAATCAGTTTCACAGTGAGCATGGCAGTTGACGATTCCTAGAACACCACAACAAAATGGTGTTGATGAATACATGAACCATACAATCATAGAGCATGCTATATGTATCTTGAGCATTGCTAGATTAGAGAAATTTTTTTGGGTTGAGGCTATTAATACAACTTATTTTTTGATCAATAGGTCACCCATTATAGCTCTAGATCATAAAATTCTTGAATAAGTATGGACAAGTAAACCTATTGATTATTCCTTTCTTCATGTTTTTAGTTCTAATGCTTATTCCCATATTCCTCAAGAGGATAGGAATAATCTAGACATGTCCACATAATATATTTTTCTTGGCTATGCAAAAGGTACAAAAGGGTACAGGTTGTGGGATACTGCTGCCCACAAGATTACAATTAGTTGAGATGTTTATTTTAATTAAAAACTAATGCAAAGAAGTAAATAATGGCAAAGTACTATAGATATTCTAGTAGAGGTAGAAAAGTATGATGCTAATATGGAGGTGCAAGATGAAAATCAACCACTTGTTTATGAAAATAACAAGATATCAATCATAATCAGTTATATGATGAGGATGAACAACTACCCAATGAGCAATAGGGTGACACATCACCCCTTGTAAGGAGATCCACTAGAGTATCTAAACCACCAAAAGGGTACTGTCGTACTTGTAATTACACTTATGCATGTTAGTTACTAATGTTGGTGAGCCTAGCTCATCTTAGGAGCCTTGTAAAGATGAAGATGCAAGAAAATGGAGAGTATCCATGGAGGAGGAGATGGGGGCTCTACATAAAAATAAGACGTGGGAGCTTGTGCTATTGCCTAGGGGGTGAACAACTATAGGAAACAAGTGGATTTTCAAACTGAAAAGGGATATAAATGATAATGTAGAGTGATATAAATCTTGGTTGGTAGCCAAGGGGTATGTGCAAAAAATTGGTATTGATTTTGATGAAATCTTCTCACCTGTGTTAAATTTAAGTATAGTTAGAGTTGTTTTAGCTCATTTTTCTAGTCTTGATTTGGAGTTAGAAAAGTTAGATGTTAAAATGTAACCTTCTTGCATGGTGAGCTCTCCGAGAAAATTTACATGTAGTAACCAAAAGGTTTTGAGGAAAAAGACAAGGAGAATCTAGTTTGCAGGTTGAACAAATCTTTTTATGGTTTGAAATAGGCACCAAGTTGTTGGTAGAAGTGATTTTATTCCTACATGATGAGCTTGGGTTTTACCACATGTGAGGTTGATCATTGTGCCAATTTTCAAAGGTATGAAGATGGAAATTCATTAATTTGCTTTTGTATGTTGATGATATGTTGGTAGCAGGTCTCAACATGCAGAGAATCATCAGGTTAAAAGCGCAACTTGCTAGGGAGTTTGAAATGAAGGACATAGGAAGTTCAAATTAAATTCTTAGAATGAGGATACATAAAGAAAGAAATAACATGAAGATTTGGTTGTCACAAAAGACTTATGTAGAGAAGATTTTGCAGTGCTTTAATATGTAGAATGCACAACTAGTTAGAACTCCATTTCGTATTCACATTAAATTATCTTTAGAACAGTGCCCTAGCATAGAAGTGGAGAAGGCATAGATGTCTTGTGTACCATACTCATCAATAGTTGGTAGCCTTATGTTCGCCATGGTGTGCACTAGACTAGACATTGCACATGTAGTGGGAGTAGTCACTCGTTACATGGAAAATTGAGGTTGTGAGCATTGGACAATTGTGAAGTGGATTCTCATGTATTTAAGGGGCACTTCTAATGCTTCTATTTGTTATAGTAGGAGTAGTCTTAAGGTTAATGGGTAATTGGATGCAGATTTTGATGGAGACAGAGATAAGAGAAAGTCCACTACAGGTTATGTTTTCACATTAGTTGGTAGTGCAATCAGCTAGATCTTAAAGTTGTAGATAGTGGTGACCTTGTCTACTATTGAAGTTGAATATATGGCAGGGACGCTGGCTAGTAAGGAGGTAATATGTCTTGATAGACTTTTGAGTGAATTGCACATAAAGCATGATAACATGGTGTTGCATTGTGACAGCCAAAGTGATGTATACTTAGCACGCACCTCAGTATATCATGCCAAAACAAAGCATATTGATATACAATATCACTTTGTTGTGAGGTGGTAGGAGGATAGATCCCTTTACAGGCATCTACAAAAATTTTGTAGTTAGCATACATGTAACAAGGCTTAAAAAGAAATTATACTTAGATTATATATTATATATTTAATATTAAATTATATTTACTTTATATATAAAATATATAATATAATTATATTTATTATTACATACGTTATTTTGTATAATGTAAATTACTAAATTTATTTCTAAGAGAGAGAGAGAGAGTTTTGATGAGTTGTTTCATGCCAACAATCCAAAGATGACATGTGTCTATGGGGAGCTACATTTAGAGAAACCTGTCATTTTCTTAAGGACTCAATAATTCACCATTAAGACCAATACTTCATTAATAAATGTAAAAAAAATTCTTATTTCAACTAGCTTGTGGTTTTCTCAATACATTCTTTCTTTTCATGTAGATGTCCCCTCTACTTTCTATCTAATTTTAATATGTAATGAGAAATCCAAGTTGGAGGTTTCTAGTAAAAAATCTAAAATTTTATTAATTTACTAATGCATTTTTATGCACCATTTTTGTTTATAGGAAAAAAATCAAACCAAAGTTGTACCCTATGTGTGAAGACATAGGCAGTAAAATTGACCTCATGTATTGCCATACTCAACAAATGCAATGATCTTCAACATAATTGTGTATATGTATAGATATAGATCATATATATAATTATGTCAAAGATCATTGCAAATATTGGGAAATTAGGTGTCTCAGCCTTGCAAATTTCCCATTTTATTTATTTCATTTAATATTTTCTCACAGTTATTGTTATTATTTAATATTTAGGTCCAACACAAATTGGGGCATTGGAATTTGATGTGGAAGTTATGCCAAGTGTCGATTCCTTGCAGTGGTGGAATATTAATATTTTGTTATGAAATTATCTTTAGCAAATGCTATGATATATTTTATGATGTGTCGGAGCCCAGAATAGAGGGAGTTACCTTAGAATCAATGACCAACTATAAGATGTGTAAGAGCTTTTGTAAGAGCCTACTTTTAGCTAAACCTTGCCTATCATGGGCACCACACCTCATGAGAGGTTTTTCACATGGTTTTATAAACAACAGATGGTTTCTAGTTTTCCAAAAGTCTATAAATTGAAGGCTTGAGGAGTCATTTGTATTATGAGAGTTTACAGGTACAAAGGTGCTACCAGAATGCTACTGGGATCACTCCATATTTGAATTCAAGTGTATTTTAATCCTCTATTGATTTGATAAGACATTGTGTAGGTTTTGGGGTGTGGGGTTTTTCTCTTGATAGGTTTTTCCCCACATAAATCATTGTGTTATGGTTTATTGTCTATTGCTAGTTCTATTTTTTGTAATAATTTTAAATCATATTTGAAGTCATTTTCATAACACTCATCTCATAGATTTGTGTAAGAAACTATTTCCGTACACCTTGCTTCCTTACAAGTGATATTAGAGTATTGTTAATTTTGGTTCTAGTTGTTGGGTAGAGGCTTTTTTGAGCTAATCTAGTTTGAGTGGGAGCTTGTACAGAAGGAAAACTTTGTGATCTTTATTGTAGGAAGTAAATATGGCAAGTAGATTAGGGAGGATTAAGGTGGAAAAGTTTTCAGACATGAATTTTGAGATGTGGAAGTTGAAGATGAATGATCTATTAATAGATTATGATCTATGGGATGTTCTTGACGAAAATGTTTAGATACCTATGTGCAGATACTACTTTGGTTGCTCAGTATGATGTAATAGACTAGAAATCTAAGGGTCTAATAAGATTGTGTCTTCAAATTCTTTTCTAATTAATGTCCACAAACAACCCACTTTGAAGAAATTATGGAATAAGATGGGTGAGATCTATCAAGCTAAATATTTAGTGAACAAGGTATTCTTGAGGAAGAAGCTTTAGTCCTTGAGAATGGAAGAAGGTGGACAAATTGCAGACCACTTGGAAGAATTTAACATGTTGGTGGCTTAATTAATATCAGTTGGTGTAAAATGAACGAGGAGGAGATATGTTAGATTCTACTCTATTCTTTGCTTCATTCATGGGATTATCTTGCCATGGTTATAGGGAGTACTTATGTTACCTTGAAAGTTGAAGATGTTGTGGGTTCTTTTCTTTTTGAAGAGATAAGGAGGAAGGTATACAGGGTAAGTGCAAGAAAATGAGCACACTTTTTGGCCAAAAAGTGGAAGTGTTTTTCCTAATTTTCCAATTTTGTCATACTTGGAGTGACAATTTGAAGCACTTGCACATAAAATATTAAGATGATGTAAAAATATAAAATGTAGGATTTTGTTTCTAGTTTTTAAATATGTATTTTTTTCTAATACTCAGATGATACAAGTTGGTTTTTTATTGGATGTACAAAAAGTGGCTTTTTAAAATTCCCCTATTTTTTGCCAAAGCATGCATGTGTATGACCAACATAATTTGACCTAAATTAAGGTATTTTTCTAATTCTTTTTGTGGAAAGATGCACAGGATGTTGAATTTTGGTTAGGATATATTTTTTTGTAATTTCTTGATAAATATAATTTATTTTATTAATTTTTTAATGGCCCTAATTAGTGTTTTTTAAAACCCCTCGTGTATGGCCAGCATAATTTGAGTTAAACTAATCAATTTACTAAGAAAAAAAAATTATCATGTAGAGAATGATGTCTAGATTGGTCAGACATAATTTTTTTTTCAAGAGACTTTCAAAATCAAAAGTTATTAAAAAAATGGTAACGTATGTTATTTCAAGTTTATGAGTTAGTTTATTTAGAAAATAAATAACAAATAGAAAATTATGTTCAATAGTAGAAAAAGTTACATATTTGAAAAATAGACTTTCAGATCTATAATGGGTTTTAATTTCATTAAAATATTCTGAAAAAAAGTCGTCAGCCATAATGGTGAAACTAGTTTTTTCTCTTGTTGTTTTCATGGTCTCCTAGTTGCATGTCAAAAAATAAGGCTTAGGTTTCCATGCCTAAAACCAATGCAAATTGGTGGGTTTGCAATTTCAAAAATTTAGAAACAGGTACCCATTATAAATGGGTGCCCGTTATAAAAATAATGGGTACCCATTTCTAAAAAATAAAAAAATTAGCCATATGTATGTTTTTTTAAAAAAAATTGAAAACGGGTACCCGTTTTGCTTCGGAAGCTTGATCCTAAATGGGCATCCATTATTTTCAAAATGGGTACCCATTCCAAGTGAGATTTTCCATCTATGGAAGACTTCCGCAAAATGTATACTCATCTTTCTGCTTTAACCCTACATCAATAAAAATGAGGCCTTGAATGTTCATGGAAGACCTAAAGAAAGAGGTAATAAGAATGAGAAGCATGATAAATCCAAATCCAAGTCTAAGAAGAGATCAAAATCTCCTAGTAATTCTAATGTTATTTGTTGGAACTATGATAAGCTTGGTCACTTCCATATGAAATGCAACTAAGAGAAGTCAAAGAAGAAGAAGAAAGTTGATTCTGATTCTATGTCTGAGAAGGAAGATGGTAATGCATTTATTGTAGCCTTAGCCACTTGTGCAAGAAAGAATGCATGGTTGTTTGACTCAAGTGCATATTTTCACATGACCTATAATAGACATTGGTTTATAAGTATGAAAAATTTGAAGGTGGTAAGGTGTACTTGGGTGATAATTCCTATTTAAACATTGTTGGTCATGGTAGTATTCGGATAAAAAATTTGATGGTAGAGTTAGAAGATTTTGTTGAACACAAAGAAGTGCTGAGAGGGGGGGTGAATCAGTACACACTAAAACATAAATAGATATTTGCAGATTAAAACTAAATTACTTAGAGAATAGAAAGGAAAGCATGCAACACAAGAATCAACATAAGAACACCAATATTTTTACGTGGAAAACCCAAAATGGGGAAAAACCATAATGAGTGTTAGCTCACAATATATTATGCTCACTACAAAAATTATTACAACTTTGTTTTAGGGCTACAACCCAAGGAAGATACTACTCCTTGAATATAGTTTTTAGGGTCAGTCACAAGCTACAACTCCCTGCAGACTCACTATCTGATGTGAAAATTATAGAGATAACAATTACATGAACTGCTATGTGAAAAACATCTAACTTATGTTGATATTGCAGTTATCTTTTCCTGCTCAAATTATGCCATAAAACTAACTTTGCACACTTCATACTTCACATACCAATGTGTTGCATTCATTCATTTCACAAATGACTTTGATCTCCTATAAATATGCTTCACAACACTTCAAAACATTGATTAGGTTGGCATCATAAAAACCTTTAGATGAAATGTGTAATTCTTCAAGGGTCAACTTAAACTCATACAATATGTCAAGAAAACAAACTTTGCGGACCACATCATCTCATAATAGAATTCAAGAAACATCACTACACACCTTTTAATGTCAAAACAATTGATCAAGATCCACCAAACATAACAGAAACCAGACTGTTGACTCAAACTACACAAACATTGTTAACTGTTCATCTTCACACCACTAGGGAGAAGCCAAAAACATCATGCGGACTAGAGTTTCAACAATGTATCTTCTTGACAACATCCATACACCATTCTCCTAAAATATCATATCATTCTATACATTCACACAATAAGAAACATGTTGAACTGATGGAAACAAAGCATTCCAGACTGACTGTGACATTCCATAACTCAGGGTAAATTGCATTATGGTACACCAAAACCTCTAAATTTTTTATTTAATTATACATCTTTATATGCATATTCCTAGATCTGCACATCCTTAATATCACTTCCAGAGAAAAGCAAAGACTTGACTTAGGTATACTGCAATTCAGAGAATGGTGATATATAACTCTTCATTGGCTGACTTAATTACCTTATACGGTATAGGAAATAAGAGATATTTGCATATGGTTCAAACCTGAGATACATTAGAGCATGAAGAATCTCCACACAATCTTCTATGGCTGATCTATGCCTTCTCCATCTTTTGCAAGGACTCAAATAAGTGTTCTATAGACTACTTCTGCATATGGAATTATCTATATTACCTCTGTTACTTGAAAACTGACCTTGCAGATCATCAAGGTACTTGATACATCAATGAAGTATGTATTACACATGATCTCCAAACATATTCTAAAAACTGTATGAACAAATATTCACCTCAGGAGGAATGCAAAGCAATCCAACAGGTCTCCATTATTACTTTATACTGTCAAGTCACAGTCCGAAACTCTACCACTTATAACTTTATCTATTAAAGGTGTAATAAGTTGAGATCTTCGATATAGCACATTAATATATCATTCTACTTATCCTCAAAATTGCAAGACTAAATCTTGCACTACAGAGGAATGTAGACCAAAAAGTTGTAACTCTGCCTTAGGATATACACTATGAAAGCCTTAGTCAAATTTGTGCAACTTAACTCTAAGTGTAGTACTCCAATTGCTAAAATATCACTTTACGCATAATGAAAATGTGCCATAATAGGTGTACCTACCTCTGTATCATACTTATACATTATATTGATCACTGCATCACACTTATATAGTTTCTCCATCTACCAAGCCTTCCAGATTGATATGCCTTAAGCATGTTGATCCTATGTCTTCAACTATGTCAAACCATCTCTCTCAAATCTTGTACTATCCATCAGCTTCTCCAATTATGCTAAACCATCTCTCTCAAATCTCCCATAGTCTGTTAGCTTCTCCAACTACTATACACAAGTCTGACCTCATATTAACACATGTTATGTTGACATCAATGACAACACATATTGCTAACAAATTTGATGGTGTTTTGCATATCCTAGGATTAGCACATCATATGTTATCTATAAGAAAACTAACAGATGTGGGTGTGCATGTTCAATTTCCTGAAGCAAGTGTTAAAATGGTGAGAGGTTCTATGGTGATTGCTAGAGGTAGTAGAATTGGAACTTTGTTTCAACTTTATCATGCACTATTCAATGCAATAGTACTTATATGAAAAGCAAGTATGTGTCTACTTAATTGGAAAAAGAGTTGGTTTCCTCTTTAGCAAATGGTCATGGATTTTGGGTACCTAAAGGTGCTCTTTTTATTGAATCTAAATTACCTGCAAAGAAGACTATGTTATGGCACCACAGATTAGGCCACATAGGAGAGAAGGGTCTAAGGACCTTGAAAAATAAGAACCTTTTTGAAAGTCTTTCAAATTGTAATCTTGAATTTGATATCTGCGAGCATTGCATTTATGGATACCAAAACTACATTTATTTTTACTTGAGTTCTCACAAATCTTGTGGTATTTTGGATCTTATTTATTCTGATGTATTTGGTCATATTAATGTTCCTTCCATTGAAAAGTCTATTTATTATGTTTCATTTATTGATGTTTATAGTAGAAGGACATGGGTTTATTTTCTAAACAACAAATCTAAAATTTTTAGTTAATTTAAAGAATTTAAACAAATGGTTGAGTTGTAGACTAGAAAGAAAATAAAATGTTTAAGAACTAACAATGGAAGTGAATATATTTTTTTTGTTATCTCAAAGGAGGTGTCCCCAGGCCCACTTTTTAACATGAGACTAGTCCTCCTCTGGGGTCACGTGCTAACCCATAGGGGATCCACCCTGGGAATGATAGGTAAAACTAGATTAGGTACTGGATGAGGCTCGATCCTGCATCGATCGTCCATGTCTTTCAATGGCTTGACCAACTGGTCTACACCCTGGGGTCACAATGGAAGTGAATATTGCTCTAATAATTTGGATAGATTTTGCAAAGATTGTAGCATACAAATATAGAAGACAACTTTGTATTCTCCTTAGTATAATGGAGTTGCAAAAAGAATGAACATGACAGTAATGTCTAATGCTGGGAGTATTTTTAGTGGTTCTAGTTTGGAATGAAATTTTTTGGCTAAAGTTGTAACCACTTCTTGCTACCTATTAAATAGGTCTCCTACATCAACTCTTGTGGATAAAGCACCTATGGAGGTGTAGTCAGGTCAAAATCCTTCATTGAGACATCTTAGAGTTTTTGGTTGTGAGGCACATGCACATGTTCCAAGGGAGAAGAAAATAAAGTTGGAGAATAAGGATGTAAAATGTACATCTTCAATAGTTACAATTTCATGGTGTGAAAGGATACAAGATTTGAGATCCAATTGCATAGAAGGTAATTTATAGTAGAAGTGTTATATTTAGAGAAGCTTCTTTACTTATTTTATTTTCTTACAGCCAAAACAAA
The DNA here is from genome assembly GCA_027924645.1 of Cunninghamia lanceolata. Classification (NCBI taxonomy): domain Eukaryota; kingdom Viridiplantae; phylum Streptophyta; class Pinopsida; order Cupressales; family Cupressaceae; genus Cunninghamia; species Cunninghamia lanceolata. Next base: position 2,210,387 of record BSBN01000463.1, on the reverse strand, counting down.
CTAAATAGAAAAAAGATGTGATTTAGCTTCCTTCTACGCCTAAGAAAGTTGAATCAAGACCCCAAGATAGACAAGAAGTTGAGGAGAGCTCATCAAGCTCTAAATCTTTAAAAGAGGTGGAAGAGGAGGAAGAACCTCCACCTCAGCTTGTTTGAAGGTCTACAAGGTGTAGACAACCACCATAAAAGTATAAGTATTCACCTGATGATTCACAATATATATTTTCTTTGAGTACTAACATTGATGAACCAAAATATATGCAAGAGGCATTGGGTACGAATGATGCAAAGTCTTGGAAACTTGCCATGGATGAAGAGATGGTAGCTTTGAAAAGGAATGATACATGGGACTTGGTACCATTGCATGAAGGATAAAAATCTATTCGTTGTAAATGGGTGTTAAAAAAAAATTCGTTTATATGGTAGTATTGAGAAGTACAAAGCATGGTTAGTTGTGAAAGGTTACTACTAGGTTGAGGGGGCTGATTATAGTGAGATTTTCTCTCTATTGAAAAAATAACATCCATTAGATACTTATTATATATTACTGCAACTTATGACTTAGAGGTTGAACAAATGGATGTGAAAATGATGTTCTTTCATGGTGACTTGGAGGAAGATATTTATATGGCATAGCCATAGGACTATGTGGTTAAAGGTAAAAGTCATTTGGTTTATAAATTGAAGAAATCCTTGTATGTCATGAAACAAAGTCCTAGGATGTTGTACCAAAGGTTTTATACATATGTGTTGAGTTTGGGATTTGAGCATTCTAAATCTGATTATTGTGTTTACTTAAAATTTGATGGTGATCATTTTCTTGTTATTCATTTATACATTGATGATATGATATTTATTAGTAAAGGGAAGGGTTCGATTTTAGAACTAAAATCTCAACTTTTAGAAAAGTTTTGAATGAAAGATCTTGGTGTAGCTAAACACATTATTGGGATGGAAATTAGAAGAGATAGAGAAAATATAAAGTCATGGATTAGCCAAAGTAAGTGTGTCAATTTAGTTAACATGCATGATTTAGACCATTGTGTGTTCTTATGACATTGGGAATAAAGTTGCCTATTTCACATTATCTGTGATGCAGGAGCATCCAGTGGTGTAAGGGCAATGTTGCATCACCCAAAAAGATGTTGCTTCAAAATCATTACAGTTGTTTTCATTTCTTTCCATAATTAGTATTTCTGGTTCCATAATCTCTTGATTAATGATGTAGGATTTTCAATTTTTTCCAAAACTACTAAAAATAGCAAACTGCCAGTTTTGGAAAGTTTACCTACCATTTTAGGAAAGTTTGCATCTGGGCACGGATTGAAGCAAAAACTTATAGAAAGCTTCATAACAAAAATATAAGACCTTTGGCAAAGGAATTAGGAAAAGATCATTTGTGAGCTGAAAGATATTAAAGTTTTTGTTTTCTGAAAAGCCCCTAAAATTTTTTGAAATGAGATATGAGGCACTAAAACATCCCATAACATCTTGAAAAATTGACAAAAATCTATTTACAGATTTTTGGCATGAGAGTTCACATCGCGAGCTTTCTGACGCTTAAAACAGTTCGTCAATTGGACACCCGGATCGAAAGTTATGCTTCCCGGAAGTTAATCTACTTTCAAAGGGAGTTACAAATTTCAAAATTTTGCTGGAGGCTACCAAAAAGTACTATTTATGACTATTTTGGGAACCCTAGGTAGTAGTAGAGTTAAGGGGGAAAGTGTAAAGTCAAGAATAGGTAGGAAAACAAAAACCCTAGCTGATTTGGGGTTACATAAGGAAGAAGATTCTAGAGCCTACTGAGGTGTAGCTATAGTGTGTTGCTGCATGTGGAGGATTGATTCATCTAATTGTAATTGAGCTTCTGTAATGTAATGAGTTGTCCAAATCAATAAAGAAATATTATTTTTTTGTGTCCCATTTATGTTGTTATGTGTTTTAATATTTACCGCCTTCATCAAGTGGTATCAGAGTAAGGGTTCTTAAGTGTGTAGACAGATCACCGACCGTGAGGCAGTTTGCACAAGGACCTAAGGTTGTGGGTTTGCTGTGGAGACCAAGATGCCTCCATGAAGAAATTGTGTTGAGAGGAATCCTTTGATGAAAGAGGATTTTAGAGCCCTGCAAAGGTAGATTGATGCATTGCAAGAGGAGCTGCGAAGAGGGTTTGATCTGAGAACAAGAGAAGAAAGTGAGGATGAAGCTGAAGAAGAGCTATCCAAGGAAGAACAAGAAGCTATAGGAGATTCTACAGAAGTTAGGTTGTTGAGAGCCATTTCAAAGATCAGAAAGAGGCCTAGGATCGAAGTTTCTACATATTCTGAAGATTTGAATCCAGAACAGCTTATTGATTGGATCAATGACATGGAGGAGTATTTCGAGTATGAAGATGTGGAGGACCCAGATCGTGTCAAGTTTGCAAAAATGAAGTTGAAGGCCACACCAGTATTTGGAAAAAGGAGATCCAATTAGAGAGGAATGGAAGAGGAAAACGAAAGATCACTAGATGGGATCAGATGGTGGAGAAACTGAAGAAGCAGTTCATTCCTGTGGACTATAAGATGGAGTTGTTGAAGAAGCTGGAAGGATTGAAGCAAGGTAACAAGTCTATTAAGGAGTATATAGAAAAGTTTTATAAGATTACTATTAGGACAGGCCATGCAGAGGCCAACAAGGAGAAGGTAGCCTGTTACATTAATGGGTTGAGGCCAAGTATTCAAGAGGAGCTGAGCCTGGTCAAAATCACAACCATAGAAGATGTGTACCAATTTTCCCTAAAGGTGGAAGATAACCTAAATAAAAGATTCTATAGAAAGCAAAGGGGAAGAGGTCAAGGCAGAAGGACTAGTGAAAGACCCTATGGAGGCCGTAATGAAGACCAAAAGAAAAGTGAAGAAGCTGGCACCAGTCGAAGAAGCTAGGAGAATGCCTACCGCCCTCATGACCAGAACAATGGTGAGCAAAGAGGAAGAGGAAGAGGCTGACCTGGACAAGGACCCAGAAGAGGAGGTTTCAGAGGAACCTGTTTCCAATGTGGAGAAGAAGGGCATTGAAAATATGAGTGTCTGCGACATCAAGGAAGGACAAATAGAAGACCTGAAGGTAATGCACAAGTTGCACATGTAGATGAAGATGCGCAATCTAAGCGTTCTAAAGATGCTGAAAGGGGAGAAACCCTAGTTGTCAGAAGAACTTTGTTGAATGAGGAGAAATAACCCAATCAGAGGAAGAGCTTATTTCACACAAGGTGCAAATGTGAAGGTATGTGTTGTGATATTATTATTGACAGTGGAAGTACTGACAATCTTGTTTCAGAGGAGATGGTTGACAAGAAGAAAGCATCCACATCCATATCAAATTGCATGGTTGCAGATGGACCATAGAGCTTTGGTCAATGAGCAGTGTTTAGTGAAATTCAAGATTGGGGACTACCACGATGAGGTGTTGTGTGATATCATACCGATGAATGCATGTCATATGCTATTGGGGAGGCTGTGGCAGTATGATAGGAGTGTTATCCATGATGGCTGTGCAAACACATATTCCCTAACAAAGGATGGAGTTTGTCATAAGTTGAAGCCCTTGAAGGAGGTGGAAGAAAAGGTATGTAGTACTGCTAGAATTTTCTTGGTAGATGGTAGGAAATTTTTGGAGGGTATGAAGCATGAGCATCACTGCTTTGCATTGATTCCTAAGATTAGTCAAGAGAAATGTGAATATGTACCAATAGAAGTTTCAGATATGTTGGAAGAATTTTAGGACATTATCTCTTATAAAGTACCAGAAGGTTTACCACCAGTGAGGAAGATAAGTCATCAAATGGATTTGATACCAGGAGCCAGTTTGCCAAATAAGGCAGCCCACAGAATGACTCCAGCAGAGAATGAAGAGTTGAACAGACAAGTTCATGAGTTGTTAAGGAAGGGACTGATAAGGGAGAGCCTAAGTCCATGTGCAGTACCTGTAGTACTAGCACCAAAGAAAGATGGAGAGTGGAGAATGTGTACAGATTCTTAAGCCATCAACAAGATCACGATCAAGTATAGGTTTCCATTACCCAGAATGGATGACATATTGGATTGTTTGAGTGGAGCCAAGTACTTCTCGAAGATTGATCTGAAGAGTGGGTATCACCAGATCCAGATCAGAGAAGGAGATGAATGGAAGACAGCCTTCAAGATAAAGGAGGGTTTGTATGAGTGGTTAGTCATGCCATTTGGGCTAACCAATGCACCGAGCACATTCATACGGCTCATAAACGAGGTACTGAAAGAATTTTTAGGAAGTTTTGTTATTGTCTATTTAGATGATATTTTAATTTTTAGTAAGACTTGGGATGAGCATTTGATGCATATCAGAAGAGTTTTAGAGAAGCTGAGGGAGGAGAAGTTGCTAATTAATCTGAAAAAATGTAGTTTTGCAAAGGAGTTGGTATACCTAGGAATTTTCATCTCAGAGGAAGGTCTTAAGATGGGCCCAGAGAAGGTGAGAGCTATCCTTGAATGACCTATGCCAAAGAGTGCCACAGAGGTACAATCTTTTCATGGTTTGGCAAGTTTTTACAGAAAGTTTATTAGAAATTTTAGTAGCATTTGTGCACCCCTAATGGAGACAATGAGAGGGGATATAAAAGAGTTTAAATGGACTAAAGGAGCAGACAAAAGCTTTGATACATTGAAGCAAAAACTCATAGAGCAACCTATTTTGGCACTTCTAGATTTCAATAAGGTATTTCAGGTAGATTGCGATGCTAGTGGTAGTGTTATAGGAGCTATTTTAAGTCAAGAAGGTAAGCCCATTGCCTATTTTAGTGAGAAGCTTAATGATGCCAAAAAAAGTATTCTATTTATGATCAAGAATTTTATGCTATAGTTCGGGCTTTGAAGAAATGGAGACATTATTTGTTGCCAAAACAGTTTATTTTATATACTAATCATCAGGGTTTGTAGTATCTTAATAGTCAAGGAAAGTTAAATCAAAGGAACTTAAAATGGGTTGAGTTTTTGCAGAGTTATACCTTTGTTTTGAAGCACAAGAGTGGGAATTCTAATGGAGTTGTAGATGCCTTGAGCAGAAGGCAAAATTTGTTGACAGAAATGAAGATAGAGGTTGTTGGGTTTGATGAGCTCAAAAGTTTGTATCCTGAAGATCTAGATTTTGCAGAGGCCTGGAAAGCTTGTTTGGAACCTGTTACTTTGGATGGGACAAAATGGTTGGATTTCATAATCCAAGATGGCATGTTGTTTAAAGGAAGCCAGTTGTGCATTCTGAGGAGTTCCATGAGAGAGAACCTAATTAAGGAGAAGCATAGTGGAAGATTGGCTAGACACTTTGGTTGAGATAAGACCATTGCTATTGTTAGTGAAAATTATTATTGGCCACAGTTGCAGCAAGATGTCAGGAAATTTGTGCAGAGTTGTAGAGTGTGCAAGATGGCAAAAGGAACAAGTCAGAATACAGGGCTATATCAGCCACTACCTGTACCAGAGAATCCATGGGATGATATTAGTATGGATTTTGTTCTTAGTTTACCAAGGACACAGAGAGGATATGATTCCATTTTTGTGGTGGTGGATAGATTCTTGAAGATGACACATTTTATTCCTTGTAAGAAGACTAATGATGCTATTCATATTACATAGTTATTTTTTAGGGAAGTGGTGAGACTACATGGTCTACCTAAGAGCATAGTTTCAGATTGAGATACCAAGTTTGTTGGTTATTTCTGGAGGACATTGTGGAAGAAGTTGAAAATAGATTTGAAGTTCAGTTCTGCACACCATCCACAGACTGATGGACAGACAGAAGTGGTGAATGGGAGTTTGGGTAACCTGCTATGATGCTTAGTAGGAGATAAGCCCAAGGGATGGGATTTGATTTTACCACAGGTGGAATTCACTTAAAACAATTTTGTCAATAGGAGTACTGGTAAATCACCATTCTAGATTGTATATGGTAATAGTCCAAGAAATACTTCAGAGTTAAGGAATCTAAACAAAGGAGAAAAGACAAGTGCCAAGGCCGAAGACTTTCTAGAACACCTAAAGAATTTGCATGAAGAGGTGAGAAATCACATTAATAAGATGAATATACAATACAAGGCTAAGGTAGATCAAAAGAGGAGATATAAGGAGTTCTAGGTAGGAAATGAAGTCATGGTTCACTTGAGAAAAGAAAGGTTCCCAATTGGAACATACAATAAGTTAAAAATAAAGAAATTTGGACTGTGCAGAATCCTGAAGAAGCATGATTCAGGAAATGCATATGAGGTAGAGCTGCCGAGTGGGATCAATATTTCCCCTGTGTTCAACATTGCTGATTTAACATAATATCATGAAGGTGGCATAGAGGATGGATCGACACAAGAATAGTGGAGTATCCGGCATCTACTTCAATGGAGAAGATAGAAGAGATCTTAGATAGCCGTGTGGGAAGAAGTACTCGGAATAGGCAATATGAAGAATATCTGGTGAAATGGAAAGGAAGGCCTGTTGAAGATTCTTCTTGGTTATCTAAGGCAGAGGTTGACCATTTAGGTTTTCCTCAAACAAACACCTAAGACGTGATAGGGTCACTTCTCAAATTACCCTGGGTGTCTGATGCAGGAGCATCCAGTGGTGTAAGGGCAATCTTGCATCACCCAAAAAGATGTTACTTCAAAATCATTACAGTTGTTTTTATTTCTTTCCATAATTAGTATTTTTGGTTCCATAATCTCTTGAATAATGATGTAGGACTTTCAGTTTTTTCAAAAATTGCTAAAAATAGCAAACTGCCAGTTTTGGAAAGTTTACTTGCCATTTTAGGAAAGTTTGCATTTGGGCATAGATTGAAGCAAAAACTTACAAAAAGATTCATAACGGAAATATAAGACCTTTGGCAAAGGAATCAGGCAAAGATCATTTGTGAACTGAAAAATATTAAAGTTTTTGTTTTCTGAAAAGCCCTTGAAAATTTATGAAATGAGATATGAGGCACAAAAACATCCCATAACATCCTGAAAAGTTGATAGAAACCCATTTAAGGATTTCTGGCATGATAGTTCACATCGTGAGCTTTTCAGCACTTAAAACGGTTAGTCAATCGGACACTCGGATCAAAAGTTATGCTTCCCGGAAGTTGACTTACTTTTGGAGGGCATTACAAATTTCAAAATTTAGCTGGAGGCCGCCAAAAAGTACTATTTATGACTATTTTGGGAACCCTGGGCAGTAGTAGAGTTAAGGGGGAAAGTGTAGAGTCAAGAATAGGTGGGAAAACAGAAACCCTAATTGATTTGGGGTTATAGAAGGAAGAAGATTCCAGAGCCTGGTGAGGTGTAGCTGTAGTGTGTTGCAGCCTGTGGAGGATTGATTCCTCTGATTTTAATTGAGCTTTTGTAATGTAATGAGTTGTCCAAATCAATAAAGAAATATTCTATTTTCTGTGTCCCATTTCTATTTTTATGTGTTTTATGATTTACCCCCTTCATCAATCTTACATCCCCATCAGAGATGGAATACATGAGAAGAGTTCCTTACTAGAGTGTAGTTGGAAGCTTAATGTATGTTATGCTCTATACAAGACTAGACATTGCCGAAGCAATGGGAGTCCTTAGTAGATATATGTCTAATCTTGGTAGAGTTCAATGGGCTATAGCTAAAAGAGTCTTCAACTATTTGTGGGGTACCTCAGAGTATTCCTTGTGTTTTCATGGTACAGGAGACATGTATTCCCTAAATATTCATAATTATGTGGATTAAGACTAGGCAGGTCATGTCAATAGTAGAAGATCCACTAGTGCTTATGTTTTTACTATTTTTGGTGGTGCAATAAGTTGGATGAGTAAGAGATAGGCTATAGTTGCTTTGTCCACTATAGAGGCTTAGTATATGGAAACAACTCATGCTTGTAAGGAAGCCATTTAGCTTAAGAGGTTATGTTTAGATGTTGGATTAAAATAGGGTGTAGTGATAGTTTATTATGATAGTTAGAGTGTGATCTGCCTAGTAAAGAACCCAACATTTCATGCCAAAACCAAGCATATAGATGTTTAGTATCATTTTGTGAAAGATAGGGTTGAGGATGGGTGAAGATAGAAAAGATAGATGCATTAACTAAGCCTATAAGTAAAGAGAAGTTTAGATGGTGTTTAGAGTCTATGGGGCTTTTGTCCCCTAGCTATTGATTCTTAATGGTGTGTTTTCCCTTTGGCTCTTGCAAGGTATTCAACAATTACTAGGAGAATGTTGAGAAATTAGGTGTCATTGGATAATATTTTCCTATAATTAGTTATTATTATTATTTAGCTCCAACACAAATTGGGGCATTGGAATTTGATGTGGTAGTTATGCCAAGTGTCAGTTCCTTGAAATGATGGAATATTAATATTTTATTTGACATTATCTTTAGAAATGCTATGACAAATTCTATGACACGTAAGAGCCAAGAATAGAGGGAGTTACTTTGGAATCAATGACCAGTTGTAAGATGTGTAAGAGAATCTATAAGAGCCTAATTTTAGACAAGAATATTTTCTATCTTGGGCACCACACATCATGAGAGGTTTTGCACATGGTTTTGTAAACCACAAATAGTTTCTAGTTTTCCAAAAGTTTATAAATTGAAGGATTGGGAAGTCATTTGTATTATGAGAGTTTGCAAGTACACGTGTTGTTGGAATGCTACTAAAATTACTCTATATTTGAATGCTAGTGTATTACTCCTATAAAGATTTGCATCGCAAGTGTATTGTAATCATATGTTGATTATCAAATTCATTGTGCAAGTTTTGAAGTGTGGGTTTTCTCTCTTGAAAGGGTTTTCCCCACATAAATCATTATGCTACGGTTTATTGTCTATTGCTAGTTTCTATGTGTTTCTCTATTTTTTGTAATAATTTTAAATCATATTTGAGGTTATTTGCATAACACTCCTCTCATACATTAGTATAGGAAGTTATTTATGCACACCTTGTTTCCTTACAATAGGTAGTAAAATTGACCTCATGTATTGCTGCACTAAAAGAATGTATTGATCTTCAACGTAATTATATATCTATATCTATCTATCTATCTATATAGATAGAGAGAGAGAGAGAGAGATGAACCGAAAAGTTGAGAGAGAGAAAGAGAGACTTTTGATCAACTATTTCATGCTGACAATCCAAAGATCGCATGTGACTATGGGGAGCTATGTTTAGGGCAACATTCCATTTTCTTAAGAACCTAATATTTCACCATTAAGATCAACACTTCATTGGTAAATGTAATTAATATTCTCATTTCAACTAGCTTGTGGTTTTATCAATACATTCATTCTTTTCATGTAGATTTCTCCTCTACCTTTTTTTTAAATTTGAAGATGTAATGAACAATCCAAGTTGAAGGTTTCTAGTACAAAAATCTAAAATTTCAATAATTTACTACTACATTTGAATGCACCATTTTTGTTTACAAGAAAAGAGTTAAACAAAATTTGTACCTATCTATAGAGACATAGACAATAAAATTAACCTCATGCATTGCCTCACTCAACAAATGTAATGATCTTCCTATTTCACACCAAGGTGGATTTCTAGTTAATAAAATTTCGTAAAAATTAAATGGCAATAGGTTGAGCCCTTGGTGATGTCATGTATCATTGGATTTAATTCCATATTCTCTACTTTAATTATTGTATGAACAATCCACCAAAGAATTGTATTATACTATCATATTTATATTTAAAAATACATATAAGACATTGAGAGATATCCTTCTCGAGGTAGCTACTCCACTTATATATGACAAATTGATTAAAAATAAGGACCTCGAGAAGGATATCTCTTAATGTATTTTACATATATTTTTAAAATATAAATATGCTAGCAGCATCCATAGTTGCAACATGTAAACAACATTATTTTAAACAAAACCCTAATCCTAACCTTAGCCCTAATTCCAACCCTAATTGTAAACGTAAACATAACAATAACCTTAATCCTACCTTAATTCTAGCTCTAGTTTTAATAATAATTCTAACCCTAACCCTAATTTTAACTATAATTCTAACCCTAATTATAATCCTAACCCTAACACTAATGCTAACCCTAACTCTAATTCTAATCCTAATCACAATTCTAACCCTAACACTATCCCTATGACTATCCCTAGCCCTAATCCTCACCCCAATACTAACCCTAATTCTAACCCTAACCCTAATTCTAACCCCAACCCTAATTCTACCCCTAACCCTAATTCTAACCCTAATTCTAATTCTAATTCTATCCCTAACTCTAATAATAACCCTAACCCTAATTCTAACCTAAACCCTAATCCTAACCCTAATTGTAACCCTAACTCTAATTCTAAAGGTAAGCCTAACCCTAATTCTATTCCTAACCCTAACACTAATTTAACCTTAACCCTAACCCTAGTTCTAACCCTGACTGTAATTGTAACCCAAACCCTAAATCAAACTGTAATTCTAACCCTTATTGTATCCCTAACTCTAACCATAGTTCTAATTGAAACTTAATTATAACCCAACCCAAATTTCAATCGTAATTCTAACCTTAAACCTAACCCTTAATCCAATACTAAGCCTAATTCTAACCCTAAACTTAACCCTAATTCTAATCGTAACCCTAACCCTAATTCTAACACTAATTGTAACCATAATTCTATTCCTAACCTTACCCCTAATTCTAACCCAAACCCTAACACTAATTGTAATCTTAATTACTAATATAGGTTATACATATTACTAATAAAAGCAGTATTACTATATATACATTATTTATATAGGTAATATAAGTAACCCTAACCCTAACCATATTTCTAACTCTAATTCTAACCTAAACCCTTACCCCAACCCTAACCCTAATTGTAGCCCTAACTTTAATTCTAAATGTAACCCTAATTATATACCTAACCCTAACCTTAATTCTAACCTAAATGCTAACACTAATTATAACCCTAATTACTAATATAGGTTATATATATTACTAATAAAGTACTATTACTATATATACATTATTTATATAGGTTATATAAGTAACCCTAAACCTAATATTGTTGTCAATTATCAAACCAGATTAGGAACACATGTGACGATATCTACTAATGCACGGTTTCAACCATCTCTTAAAATTTTGATTAAGAAATGCTCTTCAAATCGCTTTTTCTCCTTTAACGAGCTTCATAATCTCTAAAATGGATCGATTCTTCTTATTATTGTTATAGACAAGTTATTATTTAACATAAATGCATGTTATTGATATAATCATGTATGGCTTCCAAGATTAGTGATTGTATGCCACTTTTGTTTAGCATTATAGATGAGATACTATCTAACATAAATCATTTGTTGTTTGCATTTCTGCCCTCAACTCAAATGAACTTCCTACAACTCAAATAAGCATTTGTACCTCTCACAATGCACCCACATTCCTTGTAAAAGACAATATGTTGTCAATGCTTTTTCCAATCAATTTACAATTGTAAATGGTTGTGTTTCCTTTGCATTAGATGATTTTGTGTTTCTTTTATGGAATTTTATATTTAATGTTTCAAACAACATGTGAAATTTGTGTGAAAGTGAGTAAGCAATTTTTTACAAAATTTTGTAAGGGAAAAATAAAAAATTTCACTACTTAATATAAAAAGAATTCCTCCTACATAACCTTGTCTATATCACTTGCTTAATAGCCTTCTAATTGACATCGTGCATTGCCTCACTATTTGCTAAATCATAATAAACTCATCATCAACATACCCATTACACACCAAGATAGGATTGCTAGTTATACATTCTCTAAAAAAATTCTAATTTCCCAATATTTCTATTTATTCTTAAAATCTCACTTCTTTCGTGCTCAGTGATCTTTGCACACCAAGGTGGTTGCCAGTTCATATGATCTCGTAAAAACTACAGGGAAGTAGGGGGAGCCGTCGGTGACGTCATGTGTCCTTGGATTTAATTTCGTATTCTCATTTTAATTATATTTAGAATTATATTCATTTAGGGAAAGAATATTATATTATATTGCAGTGCAAAGTCGCTGGAAAGGTGCGTCCTTAGAATAGGTATTTGGGGCATTTGTCCAAAGAAAGGGGAGACTAACCTAAATGTTAACATCTCGAGGTGGACAGTTTACCCAATATATTGGACCACCATACTGAATACGCATCCGAGACGGACCGAAACAATATGATAATTATTGAATGCTCAAATCCCGACTACAGTGGTATTGGAATGTTCTACTAGTTTGAAGCGATTCGTCGATGTCCCATCAATTTCCTTTCTATTTCGAGCTTGGTGATCAAGTCATCTTAACAGCTCACGAATATCTTCTTCGTTCAATACAAAAGAAAAAACGGAAAACTCACGAATCGGCTTCCCCCACAACTAAACTCACTCTACTCTCTAACTTTCTTTTGATCAACTTTATTTCTATAGTTCTCGCCGACTACTCTTCCCAGTTCCCACCGACCCGTCAAAACTGAACCATTTTTAGCTTTGGAAAGCAATCCGTAGACTACTCTGGATGTTTCGTTTTTCTCTATATTGGTTTCTAATAGAATGCAATTGAATTCTCCTACTTTATAGCTTTGAAAAGCAATTCGTGGAGCTTTAGAGTTTTTTTTGTTTTAAGTAGAAAGCATGGCATTTCCAATTGTAATGAACTGAAAGCTTATTATATGTAGATATACATTTTTTCATATTGATTTAAAAGCTGCTAAAATCAACATGAGATCATATACAGAGGTTGTGCAACAGCAAATATATCTTAATAGATAATGGGAAGCAGATGAAATTAGATCGTGCAAAATTCAGGGAAGGTAAAAAGTCCAAACATAAAAATAGTGGTACAATGTTGGATATATAGTATTATTATAATCAAGTTAAATGGGATTTGTAGAGGGGGTTATATATCAAAATCATCCATAAAAGGTTACTCAATCTTTATCCTTGTAGAATTAGTAATGTGGTTGATAGTAGCTTACACAATCCGTACATAATAGTATTTCCCCTATTGATACACCCTTTATTGTGAAAGGTGTCACTAAGAGATGATAGGATTTTAGAGTCTTTAGCCCCTAACTAATGGATGAATAACTAACCTTTGTTGTACTCAAGATTAAACCCAAGCATGCAAAACTAAATTTTGTGCTTGAAAAATTGAACCCTATTTGCAAATTTGACCTCTACGTGTGGAAATCATCTATGAAGTTCAAGTTGCCTAAAACTTGTTCCCCTCACCTCTTGGAATCTCAATCTATACAACAAGTAGTGTTGACAACCTATGATGAAGGGGGTAAATCACAAAACATACAATAACACCAATTGCACACAGAAAGTAGAAATGTTCTTTTGGTGATTTCGACAACACATTACATTACAGAAGCTCAAATACAATCAGAGGATAAATCCTCCACAGGCTACAACACATTACAACTTCCTATAGCTAGACTCTCGAACCTTCTACCTTCTCTAGCCCCAAATCTACTAGGGTTTCTATTTTCTCGCCTTTTCTTGACTATACACTTTCCCTCTTATCTCTACTACTACCAAGGGTTCCCAAAAATGGTCATAAATAGCCCTTTTTTAGTGGCCTCTAGCCAAATTTCAAAATTTGCATCTCCTTCCAAAATAGGTCAACTTCTAGGAGCCATAACTTTTGATCTGAGTGTCTGATTGACAAACTGTTTGAAGCGTTGGAAAGCTCACGGAGTGTCTACACTCAAAAAACTTGCTTTGCCGATTTTGCCCATTTTCAGGGTCGTACAGAGCTTCTAAGTGCCTCAAACCTGACTTTGAAACTTTTTCAGGGGTTTTTCAAGAAACAAAAACTTTAATATCTTTTAACCCACAAATGATCTTTGCCTGATTCCTTCACCAAAGGTCTTATTTTTCATTTATGAATCTTCCTGTAAATTTTCACTTCCATACATGCCCAAATGCAAACTTTTCAAAAATAACAGTTTGTTATTTTTAGTAGTTTGAAAAAACTCAAGGTTCTACATCATTATTCAAGCAATTATGGAACTAGAAATATAAATTTTGAAAAGAAATGAAAACAACATCAACAATTTTGAATCATCATCTTTTTTTGGGTGATGCAAGATTACCCTTACACCACTAGATGCTCCTGCATCAACCTACTTTCCACTCAAGATGATAGAATGAAGGCACTTGAAACCCCTAGGCACCCACAAAAATGGGTAGCCATAATCTATTATCCACCACTATGTAGAAATTTAAACAAAATGTTTTAAGCTCCTCGATTTCCATCTTCTCACTAAACAAGCATCCCCATTGAGGTTGGGTATTTCATGTTTTTTTCCTTGACAGTGACTCCCACAAACAATCACTAGCTAGCTCCATGGCCACAAATCAGGAAGGAAGAGTTGCAAGAGCCACAATTGAAGCTTTTCCATGTGAACAATTGCACAGACCAAATTTTTTTAATGAAATCTTCCTTGATGGAGGCCCTTGATTAAGTAGGGCCAACTTTATCAATGCTAGAATGGATTAACACCCCCTTCACAAATCCAAGAACATTAAAATCTATGAAATGGAAAATTGAGTAGAGGCATTTGCTTAAGACCCTCCCCCTTAAATAAGGCTCTCCAAGCTTCATAGAGTTGATGAACCATATTGGCCAAGAAAAAACTATTAAGAATGGGGCATAACTCCACTAGTCAAGAAGAAAAGTGCCAAGCCCTATAAACACCAAAGAAACCATAAAAAAACTAAGGAAAGACTATGCCAACACCAAGGGAACCTTATCATAAATAGAATCTCCTCACATAAGCTACAAGCCAGTACAAGCCAAGGGGGTCATATTATGTAATCATAAATCAAACACATATCGAAATTAAACATGAGACACCACCTATACACACCAATTTCAAGATTAAAACATCATCATTCTAAACATGGCTTAGGAAAGGCCATGAAACAAAATAATGTCAATATGTTGCATTATTAGAAAAGGCCACATGCTATAATTATGTGGACTTAAAATCTAGCATTTTGTCAAGTCCCCACCAATAATTAGCATGCTCAAATTGAAAATGTTTGAGGACATTTATTGATCTATACCTACATTGGCAAGAAAGCCTATCATTAATGTTAGGAAAGGTGTCTCAACCTTGCATCCTAATTTTAAGAACAAAAAACAATTTTTGGGCTATAGAACACAAACTGTGATTTTAGGGCTTTAGAGATCAATTTTGGCTCTAAAACAAATGTTTAAGTGGGACTTAAATAGATCAAGTGAGTTGTGGAAAGATAGAGCTCTTTGGGATCTACAATTTAAAAAAATGGGCCCAATCAACTTGTTAGATCAAATGTTATGGCCTTCAAAAGTTGACCCTCCCATATTGAAAATGTAAGAGTATTTGTTATGGATAAGAGAGTTGTAAGAGGGAGTTACACTTGTTGACCAACATATGATGCATGTTATGACACATCATAAGGCACCTTTGAATGAAGATAATCTAGCCAAAATGGACTGCCTAGCTTCGTGAGTGGATTATGATGAGCTTATGTCATGTGGAAGAAATATGTTATTTTATCCCTTAACTCATCTTAGGATTTGGGTGTTCGATTTTTTTATTAGAAATTTGGGCATCAAATTTTGGGTGGTTTTGGCTCATGTTTTCTTAATTACTATTTAATGGATTGCTCTTCTTATTTATTGGGTGCTTGAGAGAAAGATTTTATAGTGTGTTTTTTTGTGGGTATTGTTATGCTCTTAAAATCGCTCATGATCTCTTGTTGGTGATACTCCTATAAAGGATTATTCTTTGCAAGTGTGTTGCAAATAATTGTCATTTATTAATACATTGAGTTGCTTTGGAGTATGGTATTTCTCTCTTAAAAGGATTTCCCCACATATATCACTATGGTATGGTATATTGCTTATGTGCTTTTTTTTGTAATTATATGATCAATTTAATATTTGCACATACCACATTT
Source organism: Cunninghamia lanceolata (assembly GCA_027924645.1). Lineage (NCBI taxonomy): Eukaryota > Viridiplantae > Streptophyta > Pinopsida > Cupressales > Cupressaceae > Cunninghamia > Cunninghamia lanceolata. Next base: position 2,194,434 of record BSBN01000463.1, on the reverse strand, counting down.
CATAGATTAGTGTAGGAAGTGTATTTCATACCTTCTCTTCCTTTAATTTGGTATCAAATCTTGATCACATAAGGTACTAGTTGTCAATGATAAGGTTTTTGTACTAATCTTGAATTGATTGAAAACTTCCACAAAAAGAGATCTTATTACAGGAAAATAGAAATCAAATCAAGAGAAGAGAAAGAGAGATTTAAAGGCACTAACTTTAAGCTTTGGAAGATCAAAATGGAGGATATGCTTGTAGCCAAAGGCCTATGGGTTGTTATATCTAGATCTAAACCCATTGCAATCTCACAAGCCAAGTAGGATCTATTAGATAGAAATGTGAATGGACCCATAAGGCTCTACTTGGTGGATTCTATTTTTTAAATCCACATGATGAAGCCACCACACAAGCTCTTTGCAAGAAGATGGGATATTTGTACTAGGCTAAATCCATAGTTAACAAATTTTTCTTAAGAAAAAAGTTGTACACCTTGAGATTGGATGATGGTGATTCTTGTTGAATTTGGGTTGTTAATGATGTCAACAGTGGTATGGAATGCTGTAGTATGGAATTGTATAAAGGATGTCAAAGGGAGATTGCAGCAGTATAGTGATTAGAATGTGAAGCAGATCAAGAAAGAAGACAGAAGGAGATGGATCAATATCATCTATACATATTCATACCTTATCTTTCATATGTAAGCTTATGCAAAGTGTATGCTCTAAATATCTTTGGTATGTTGGTCATGGATGCTTTATGTTTTGATGATATGAAGTCATGTGGATTAGCACTGGATAAAGAATGTTGGAATAGTTTAAAAATAAAAATTTGTCTAAGTAAAGTCCAAGTCACGAGAGGTGTCACAGGCTCAAAGGATTGTACCGCATTCTTCTGCACTTGACTATATGGACCTATAGATTAGATAAATGGCTAGGTATTGCACTCAGGTATAGGTATTTTTCATGTTTGAGGTCATAAATTTTACCGCATGGTATTTTGGAATCAAAAGAGTGAAGATAGCAATAGAATAGGGTAAGGGCAGTCACAGAGGACGAGAGACTGATCCACATTTCTCCATAGATGAAGATATGACTTGGTGGTTTGGAGAACAAGTAAATATGAGTGTGTGATACACATTTCTAAAGTTTCAAGTGATTAAATGCACCTTAGTTCGTTCTTTGGAAGTTTGTTGTGTGAAGACAAGCTTAGCCATTACTTAAGGTAAACAACAAGAGATAGTGGAGGCCACCGTAGTTCACCGCATGTTAGTATTTATCCTTCTTGATTGAATTATAAGTTCATATGGCTGATTTGTATGTGATGTCCAAGTTTCAAATGATTATGTTCACCACAAGTATGTTTGTCATTGTTTTATCTTAAGATTGTGTAAGTAGTGATTGTTAAGGACACAGACATCAAAGATCAAGTGTTTGTGCCAACATGAAATATCTAGAAATGATAAAAGAAGTATACATGAATGATTCACAAGACATATAATGCTCATTGTGTGGTTTGCATTATATATTTGTTCCCTCCGGTACCAGTTTTGGGACTGGAGCTAAATGTAAGGAAGGATAAGTGTTTGTTGTGCTGACCTGATATATACTGATGGTTATGCCATATGTTCTGGTGTGTGCAACAGCATGGAAGAGTGTGCCAAGGTAAGATAGGACCTGATTGTGTCTTGCTCTTGAACTGCAATGGAGTTTTACTTACCACATATGTTTCAAAGCTGACTGTTATGGACATTACACATTCATGCTACACATTTCATCTTGGCCAACCAAGGAGAAAGTTTTTGGAGCTTATAGAGGATATAAATGAAAGATCAAAGGTGTCAAGTGGTAAGTGTGGTGTGTATTATGTGAAACCATTTTGAGATTGTGTAGATATACTTACTACAAAAGCAGATTTCATGATGAAATTTGGAAAGGATCAATTTTTGTAATATGATGCTATTACAGAGGTAGATGTTGGTGAACTGATGATGGAGAAGAGTTTTCTAAAGTTGTTTTGTTGTGGAAGAGGTTGAAATTGTAATTGTGAAGTGAGAGTGTTATGCAGAGATTGAAGTCATCGGCAGTTAGTATTGTGAGAAGAACATTTGAATCAAATAAGTTTGTTGTGAAAAGATTGTAAGTGTTGTAATTGTTCAGGGAGTTGCAACTTCCTTTGGGTTGTAGCGCACAAATAATATTGTAATCTTGTTTTATTTGTGAGGCTAGATTTGGACAATAGATCCAAGCAGCTAGCTCATTTTGGTTTTTCCCTTCTAGGGTTTTCCACGTAAATTTGGTGTTATGGATGTGTGCTTCTGTGCTCTTGTGCTTTTCATGTTTTAAAATGGTTATGTTAGTTTGAATGCTATTGGAAGAAAAGAATTTGAATAAGTACTAATTCATCCCCCCTATCAGTATTTCTGTGTTCGACAATTGGTATCAGAGCCAAGTTCCTTGTATGCATCCTAATATCTTGGAGTGGAACACATTGGAATTGAAATATTGTTTAATGGAAGGAATCCTCCAGAAGATGATGAAGACATGACAACCTATAATCATTAAGACTATGTAGTTGATTTTGAAGGAGAACTTATTTCTGCTCTAGAAGATTTGAATGTAGCAAGAAGTGAAAATGAAGAATATAAGATTAAGCTCAAAGAATCAAAAGAAGCAATTGGTAAACTGAAAGTTAAAGTTGAAGAAGGTAAGAAAGTTGTAGATTGTCTAAATGCTAAGCTCAATGACAAATTAGTTGAATGCTTCAAACTTCAAGAAGAATGATCTTTTTGAGGAAAGAATTTGAAAAAGATAAGGATCAAATAGACAAAGGTCTAGAACTAAATAAGATCACCAACATCCTTGATGAAATAATTAGTATTCAAAGACCTCTAAAGAATAAAGGTGGCATTGGATTTGAGAAAGGCTAGAGTTCTAAAACAGACATTCCTAAAGGCATGTTTGAAATGAAATTGAAGTACCCTGCTTTGAAAACCCTGAGGAGACTAAAGATGAGGAGCATGAGATGGATGATAATGACTTCATACTGGTAAAAAATAAGAAGGAAGTTCTCAAGAGATCTCCTCCTAGACAAGCTGCTAATCTCAGGGTCTCTCAATCCTTTTATGGTTACTATTTTTCTTGCAATAATTTGGACATAGGGCTCTTGATTGCATAACCTAGGTTAGAAGAAATGATAACATGAAGAATTCATTTTTGACTGCAAAATATGATGTTGTGATCTCTAACTCCTTCTATGGCTATTTTTATGCATGCAATAAGTTTTGTCATAGGGTTGTTGAGTGCAGAACTAAGGTAAGGAGAAATAGTATATCCTTGGATTATAATGTTGTTTGCTACAAGTGCAACAACTTTGGGCATAAAGCAAGATTCTATAGGAGTGGTTCTATGAAATCATCTACTCAACAAAAAAAAAGACAGAAAAATTTGTGACTCAACAAAAGAAGGAAATGTAAAAATATGGAGAAGGAAAACAGAACAATATGAAAAGAAGGAAGAATTTGTGCTTCTGTCTAGTGTAGAAGACTTCATTGTTGATTGAGATATGACATAAGGGTTGAGGGGAGCTAACCAGTGTATATCTATCCTTCCCCCTTGAATATTTGTTGGCTTCTGCAAGTGAAAGCTAAGCATATAGATGATTTGAAATGAAATCAGATGGTGAAGATGTTGATAAGGTAAAACAATTTCTTTTTTCCAAAATTCTAGAGCAGAATATTATGATGCGGAGGATTACAAAAGGTTCTTGAGTCTCTATGAGTTCACAGAGCAATCTACCAGTAGGTTTACCTAAGTGAATAAGAGAGTATAACAAGGATCTGAATACAAGAATATACTCTAACTTAAGAAAGAGTAAAACTTGATAGTTTTCACAACACAAAGATTGAGAGAAACTTTGAATATCAATACCAGATTACACCAAAATAGTTTTTAATGAAAGGTGAAAAATATTTCCTATCACATAATAAAGAATCCCATTTATGATGAATATTACTCTAACATAAGAAAGAAAAATAGTATTTAAAGGAGACAATACATAGACTCACTAACTAGCACTCTTATCCCTTTATTGATTCTCAAAAGGAAAACAAACATATTTTCTCTTCTCTATCAAAATGAGAGGTGTAATATAAAATTAAGTTGTTACTAACTTCTATATTACATTACATACATGCTAGAATGGAAATTCTAATTTATAGGAAACTTGAAAATAATTTCTAGAAACAAGTTACAAAGCTAAAAAGAAGATGAAGAGAGGAACCTGGAGCCTAAAGGAGAAATCCACTACCTAGGATGCTAGCACATCATGCAAACATCCATGCTGAGCACTATCATTCATATGGCCCATAAACGTGAACAATTCCAAGAAAACATGAAATCCAACCTAGTAGCTTGCCTAGATCTGCAAAACTAGGAAAGGGAACATAACAACAAGGTATGAGATAATAACATAGATGAAGAATAGAGATAAAATAAATAAATCAAATCAAGTATTTAAATAACAAGAGGAAGGAAGAAACTAGCAAACTTCCATGTGGTTGAATGCTTCCCAAGTACTTGTAGCTAAAACAAGAGAAAATGTTGGTGATATTTGGGGGTTTTCCTTTACGTCAAACCCTTGTTTTGGTATTTCTACCTCCACAATAGTGAATAGATAGATAGATATAAAAGTGTGTGATATTAATCTAAGTGCATCTAGAAATAAGAATATTTACTAAAATGAGAGATTGAAAGGATGTGAAAATACTAAGGTGCTCATGGGCACAACAAAATAAATGTCACAATAAAACAAGAACAAGAACAATATCACCTATGAGGGATTGAACTAGCCAAGAGAATAAGAGAGATAAAAGAACATATTGTAGGAGCACTATAGAGAGTGCTGTAGAAAGTTGTAGAGATTGAGAGAGTGCAAGAAAGTTGCAAGGGAGAGCCAAGAAAGAGCCAAGAAGAATGCCCAAGTAAAAAGATAAGTTCAAAAAAAGAGGAAGAGGGAAGAGGAAGGGGTTGATGAGCAATTCCGAATCATCCTAAGCTGTTACCTCTAACTTGCAAAAAGTTACATGTGGAAAAATGCTCATAAATGGCCACCAAACATGAAACTATCGCAAGACACTAGTGTGTCATGTAGACATCCATGCAAAACACTAGGTGTCTGGACAATTTGGGCTCAAAAACAATAAAACACTAGAACACCACAGGGATAACATAAAAGTGACAATAAAAATCGACAAAAAGATAGCACAAGAAACAAGGCCTAAGCACCATGGGAGGGAAAAAGGATAATTGAAGGGCTAAAATGAGCCTACAAACAAACTAAGGTAATGAACACTAATGCAAGGCCAAAATATAGCATGAAATTGCAAGTGTATGCAATTTACGACGTTACAAGAGGATCCCAAAAAAAGTCATTTATTCACATTACAACCCTATATATATAAGCCTTTTCTTCTATAATTGATTTATAAACCACCTTTTGGTTTATGACTTTGATAAAAAAATTAAAAAGTCACTAACTTTAACCCACATAAAGTTATTAAAATAAAGCCATTTTAAAAAGTCATATTAAAATGACATTCTATTATAATTAAAAAAAAACAATAAACTGACGTAAAGAAATGATTAAGTCTTTAACTCTGCTACTCCAAGCTCTACTCCTTGGATGTATCTAGTTGCTCTGGAGTTGAAAGCATTCCTTTAAAAACCAGGAATTTATTTACAGTAGGAGAAATTATTTTTTCCTTTGGGACAATTGTGTTGAGTAGTCATAATTTCCATGTAACCAATGTTTCATCAATTCCTTTCAACTGTTTGGGAATTTTCAACATTTCTCTATGATAATTAGATAGCATGGAGGATATAGCACTCAATTTCTCTAATGAATTTGTGCTGACTATTTCTTTGTTGAAGAAATATTCATGAATCATATCTTTGAAACCTCTCTTGATCAACTGAAAATATTCTAGACCAGAATCATCCTTATTTAGAATATCTACCTCAAAAGATAACCAATTTATAACAATGTTTGGTTTTATTTTATCGTAGGATTTCGATAATTTCTTAACTTCTGATATTGTCTACTTAAAGATCATGAGTTTCCATTCAATACTCTTATATCATGTAGTTGCATCATATTCATTAGTTTTATATAAAACCTTTTGAGGAATCAAAGTTTGGATGCCATATTTTGCCATCTCATCAAGATCTTTGAATCACCCCAGGTGGCCATATAACATCTTTCTTTCTAGCTTCTTCGAATTCTTTATCTAAATATTTCCTTTTATCAATAGCCTTTTGATATAATTTTTTGCTTCTTCAATGGAATTCAAACCATTTAGAATGATTCATTTTACCCATGATTCAATAGCTTTCCCATAGGCTTGGTATTTACCAATTTTCTCTATTGTCTCTCTATCCACATTCTTGGCACTAGCATCTATTGGACGTGGTGAAGATGATTCTAGAGGTTGAGTGGATGTATCCACAATTGATTTAATATAAGTAGTTAATAGATGAATCTGCTCTTCCAATTGTTCTCTGGTCTCTTTTTCTTTTTCCATTCTTTCAACTAATTTTACACTAGAAACTTGAAAATTATGAATATCATCTTCATGGGTAGAAGGACCTAATTCAATTTGATAGATCCAATAATCATCTTTAGTAACATCCTCCTGATCTTTGTCACCTATTGGTGTAGCCACTTCCAAATATTGATTACCAGTAGAATATGTCATTAGTCTTGAAGCAATTGCAACCTTATTGGGTTGTGGAGTTGTAGCCTATAACATTTTGTGACAACCTCAAACCCAAGGTCAACAGTCTATGAACATTTCATTTTCTTATAGACCACTTCTTTCACCCATTGTGAAGGAGAATCTATAATTGTTCATCTAGGACAAGAAGAAATAGGAGGCAAGATATTTCTAGGTAATGTATCTATGGTATGTTCTTTGTCCAGTGGAGGGGATGAAGGAGGAGATTGGTGAATAGAAGATGATTGAGAAAGAGACTATGGGGGTGATGAAGAAGGAGGAAATTGAGATGTAGAAGGAATTAAATCTTTGGAAACATAATCTAAATAAGTGTTTGACCATCTATTTGATTAGGTTGAGGATTATGTGGCCTTTTTATCTCTAATTTCTGTCTAGGCACAACATCTCCCTGAGCACATGTGCTTTTTAAATCAACTTCAATTTTGGGATCTTCTTCATTGCCATCACCTGTAGCATTGGCTTTGGATCTTGTTGAATATATAGCCATGGGTTGTGACATACTAGCTCCATTTTGCTTTTTTGTTTTCCTTTTTTCTTTGGAGCATTGCTCATCTTTGAAGTAGTATACTCTACAATTTTAGCTTTTAGCTATTTGTCAGATTTCTTTAAAACAAAAATTGATATTTCTTTTATATATTTCATCTTCTTATCCATACAATTAATAGGAGTGAGAGGTTGAAACTGTAATGTGGTCATAAATAAATCATCTGTCATATTGGAACCATCATTAATAATTCCCATGGTATCAAAGCCAAGATTAAAATTTTGCATTTGATCAATGGTCATTTTGAACCAATCTCCTCTCCTCACTTCAAAATCATCCTTACAATTGACCCAACAATCTTTTAAATGTGGATGATGAAGATATATTGGGGTAAGTGCAAGAGATGAGTCCACTTTTTGGCCAAAAAGTGGAATTATTTTTCCTATTTTTCAAATTTTGTCCTACTTGGAGTAAAAATTTGGAGCACTTACACAAAATATTAATATGATGTAAAAATATGTTCAATGTAAGATTTTGTTTCTAGTTTTCAAATATGTAGTTTTTTCTAATACCTAGATAAAATTTGGTTTTCTATAGGATGTACAAAAAGTGGCTTTTTAAAAGTCCATTGTTTTTGGCCCAAGCATGCATGTCTATAGCCAACATAATTTGACCTAAATAAAGGTGTTTTTCTAATTCCTTTTGTGAAAAGATGCACATGATGTTGAAGTTTGGTCAGGATATTTGTTTGTAGATTTTTGATAAATATTTTTTTATTAATTTTTTCTAGCCCTAATTAGTGTTTTTTAAAACCCCTTGTGTACGACCAACATAATTTGAGCTAAACTAATCATAAAGTTAATTTTTTTGAAGAAAAATTCAAAATCAAAAGTTATTAAAAAATGACAATGTATGCTAATTCAAGTTTATGAGTCTCTTTGTTGAAAAAATAATTAATAAATAGAAAATTATTTTCAATAGTAAAAAAATAGATATTTGAAAACTAGACTTTTTGATCTATAATGGATTTTAATTTTGTCAAAAAATTCTAAGAAAAAGTCGTCAGCCATATTGGTGAAATCAATTTTTCCTCTTGATGTTTGCAAGGCCTTCTACTTGCAAGTCCAAGGCTAAGGCTTGGGTTTCCAATCCTAAAACCAATGGAATCCTGCGGGTTTCAAAATTCAATTTTTTAGAACAGGTATCCACTTAGAAATGGGTGCTTATTCTAAAATAAAATGGACACCCATTCTAAAATGAAATGCACGAGCAAAAGGCCTTGATAGTAATGGGCACACATTTTTAAAAATAATAGGTGCCTATTTAGGAATGGGCACTCAAGCCTAAATGGGCACTTGTTCCATATGGGTTCTCATTTAGGATCAGGTGCCTAAACCTAAATGGGTGCATGTTATTTTCAAAATGGGAACTCATTTCCGTCAGGACTTTTTTTGCCTACGCACTTCCATGAAAGTGGACTTATCTTCTTGTGGACACCCCTTGGCCCTAACAGCAAGTTATTTGTGACATAATTTTTTCTGTCAAAAGGAAACCTTAGTTACTAAAATGGTTTTATATTGAGATTAGCAAGATGAACATTAACATGGAAATCATTACCAAACAGAGCACCAGGGAAAGTCAAATGCTTGTGGGAGAAGAAAGAAAAATCTTTCAAAACTGGGAAGCCATCCCCTTTGTCAATAGCCTTTAGACCAACCTATCTAACCAAAAAGAAAAAATGGCAATCCTAGAGGAGGAAATGAACAAAGGTCAGGGTCAACAGGAGGAAAAATTGGTGGCCTTGGGATAAGAGTTGAAAAAACTAAAGTACAACTTCAATAGATTTATGAAGGTGAATGGGGAGGGAATGAAAAATATAAATGATAAGATCAACAAGGATATGCCCAAAGACACAGGGGAGAAGAAGTTTGTTGCAACTATAAGTCCCAGTACCAGAACCAGGAGTACGAAAAAACAAAAAAAGGATTGGAACAAAAAGGCCCAAGAGATCCATGACATGGAGGAAGATTTGGATGAACTTGAAGCAGCCAATACCCTAAAGGACCTTTAATGTGCTCTTTCTATTGTTTTTATTTTTTATGATTTAGTCTGTTGTTTTAGTAGTTTTTTTGTGGGTCAGTTGCTGACATTTTGTTGTTGTAAAGGGTTTTTAGGGTCCCTTAAAAACCTATTTTTACCCCTCTTCTAATCAAAACTTAGTTCTTTATTAAATCCTTACATTCCTTCCTTTTCTCTCTTGAATTTTAAATTTTAACTTTTTCACAATCCTATTTTACATTTTAATTGTTTTGCTCTTAATAATATAACTTCGTCATTTATTATATTTATAGTGTTTTCCTAATAAAATGTTTGAGTCTTTCTTGAGCTGATCCTTGTATGTTTATTTCATTCCTAGTTATTCCTTGTTACTTCATTCCTCTTTATTTATTGATTTTTAATATATTCTTTCTTTAACACATTATAGTTAATCTTTCTAATCTTTGTATGGTATTGTTTGTGACTTTTCCTTTTATTTATTTTCATCTTTGTTTGGGTTTCTCAATTCTTTTATATTTCATTGCATTTAATTGATTCTAGTATTAATATTTATTATAAGTAAGTACCTTATTCTTCCTCTCTTTCCTTTTTCTTTGTTTAATTTATTCCTAACCTTTAATTTTATTATTATAGTATTTTAAACCTTTTAAATTATTTTATTCTCACTCTATCACCTCTTTAATTTTCAATGTTCAATTTTCTTCATATATTTTTTTATATTATATAAAATTAATTGTTTTACATTATATTATTATGTTTTTTTATGTTTATGGCCTTTTTAATAATTCTATTAATCTAATTTTCCCATTCATTTTAACATTAAGATTTCATTATTTTCTAGATCTTTTTTAATTTAATAATTTCTATTCAAATGAACTAGTCCATTTTAATTTTCTCTTTATATCTTTTTAATTTATTTTTCTCCTTTTTTACTATTTCCATCTTTTAATTTAATTATTTATTTTCCTTCTTTATGTTTTTGCTAGAAATTTCTACCTATCTTTATTTTCTTTTCTTTTACATTTCTATTTATTTATTGTTATCTTTACAATTTCATTCATTGATCGTATATATTAAATAATTAGTTAATAATTTTGTTAATTACATAATCTTATTTTCTCAATACTTTTAATATTTATAATAATTGTGTCTTTTTACTTAATTTTTCCTCATTATTGTTATTATCTTCTTAAAATTTGTACATTATTTTCTATATTATTATTCCATTCCTAATTTTTCTATTCTATTAGATCAATTCATTTTACCAAGTTGTGTATCTATAGTATTGACCCTTACATCTATGTATTTTGTCTTCTATCATTATTTTCTTAGAAGTTATACCTTATCTCTCTTTGTGTTCTCTTATTTAATTACTCCTTAGGAGTTTCTTTTTTCCATTTTTATAATCCTTCTTGTTCTATCTAATATTTAGTGTTTTTCTATTTATTTACTCCCTTTCTACTTTTCATCTTATTCTCTATTCCTTCCCTTCAATTAATGCCCTTCTATTCTACTTAGATAACTAAGTTTGCAATCCTATTCTATTTACAAAAAAGTAATATGTAAAGAGCTTCATTATTTGGAGGATCATTTTATAAAATTATAGAATTAATAACTAGTTCTCCCGAAGACAAAAGAACATAACCACTATCATGAGATTGAGACTATTAGAATAGAAGTTCATCATGTAAGAGTTCTAGAGACATCCACTAATCTTCACTTTATGGATGTTGGTTTTATCAAACAAAGTTTGCAATACAAATTTACAAGTACTGTCAATACAATTGGTGGCACAATAATCTTGTTATTGTTCATGTTGAACATGCTAGATTACAATTAACTTGATGACTTGATTTGCAAGGTTTTGATTAGACATATGACAATTATAGTCTTACTTTATATTTGACATCCCATTAGATATTTTATGTTTTGTTCTAGATTCTTTTTTCTAAGAAAACTTTAGAGACCATATTATTCAATAAATAAAATTTTTGGAATGTAAAATTTAAAATATGTATGATATGAATGCTTATCTTATAAAGAATTTACGATAAATCATTTTTCAAACCTAAATTTAAGATTAAGATAAGTTTTATAAAATAAATACTCTAGTCCTTAACAATAAACCTAAAAAAATTGATAATACATATGATACCAACAAATTATTAAAAAATATGGGCGAATCTCAAAATTAAAAATAAATTTTAAAAAAAAACTACAATATTCTATATACTATTTTTACTATATAATATCTTTATGATCTAAAGTCAACCAATGAAGGATATGGATAAGGATAAGCAGCTCACAATAGTTAATTGTGAAAAAATATCTAGTCTATATTGCACATTGTCTGGACATCCATGATCTAACAATCACCTAAATCACTCTTTCCCATCACCCTCCACCTATCCTACTGACATATCTTGACTCATCTTTCAGATAACTTCTGCTTTATTACGCTGAAGGCATTCCCTTTGTGAACAAGAGGCCTGACTTGGTGAATCAACGTTTAAAAATTGTCCACAACAGTCGCAAGACGATTAAAACTATTTCAACGGTTTGATTTTCTGTCGTTGCTTTTTCGCTGTCCGATCGTGGCATTGTCCTTTCTCCGTTGTCCAGAAGGTAGAGGAGGTGAGCAGTGAGCACGGCCTCAGTTAGAAACCCTTTTCTAAACTCGTTGGTTGTTTTCACGCTAGGAAAAAAATCATGTCAAAAAAAGTTTGATGTCATTTAAATGTCCCTGCCAGATAACGGATGTTGTGAGGATAATTTTGAAATCTTCAAATAACCAATTCAGCTAAATATAATAAATTCTTGGTCCGCCAATGCTTTTTAATTATTTGTTCTGTGACTTCTGTCCGTGACTCCGTAATGTTGCGTGAAGCCCACGAATATGAATTACTTATTAAATTTTACTATTTTGTATTTGACCGTCACATATCATTTTATTTAGGGCAAACTTCTTCCTTCGTTATTGAAAGATCACGCTATGGGTGTTTACCATTTGTAGGGTTGGGGGATTCTCTCATGTAACTTTTAAGGGTTTCCACATTAACTCACATAATATAGTTATCACCACACTCAATTTAATATTTTAATTAAAAAATTATAGGGTTTTACTTAAAAAAAAATTAAATTATGTTCATAATCAATAAAACTAACTTCATTTTTGAATTAACTTACATAGAATATTTAATAGTATATTATTATACTTATTGTACAATGTTAATTTATTAGCTTACGTATTATATTAATTTTTAAATTATAGAATATTATATGTTTACTAATTTTAAATATATATTTAAATAATTACTAATTATTATATACTTATACTATATTTATATTATTAATCAATTAAAAAAATTAATTTCTTAATATTATATAATAATTTACAATTTAATTTAATATAAAATTATAATTATAGAAATAATATTATTTAAATTAAAAATTAAATATGTAAATAAGGTATAAATTAATAGGACAAATAAAATTAAAATATAATAATTTACAAATTAATATTTACCTTTTTCCATTTTGGTTTGGCATTTTTTTGGCCTCTTCGTGCTCTCTTTCTCATTCTAAAGCTATATAATAGAATCCTTGTTTCAAAAGCCGCCCCCATTTATTGACTTGCATTAAGTATCATATTTATCACCATTTGAATCAATCTATAATTTAATATTTATTTTCATTTGACAACCCTATTTTAACATGGCAATGCCTATTTAGCAAATGCATGTGATAATAATTAGTATTTTTTAAAAAAATATTTTTTATATAAAAGATTAAAGAGGCTCAAATAACTACTTAGCAAAAGTACAATAGTTATTTGAGCCTCTTTAATCTTTTATATAAAAAATATTTTTAAAAAATTACTAATTAAGTATGTAAAGTAAAGTTTTTATCTTACTCTCTTATCTATATAGGCTATTAAAAGGAACTTAATCTATATTAAATTTATTTAGGACACTGTATCTTTGGTTATTGTCTCCTATATTCTTATACTACTGTAAAGTCAGTGTAATCAAGGGGGTCGATCTAGGAGAACACAACCCTTGCATTCTAGCAATCTCTTCGAGTTATTTTTCAATATTGTTAGTCCTTATGTACATAAGAAATATCAAAGTTTCAGGTGTCGTAGATCCCAATGGTAAACACATTCTTCAGATCAAGAGCATCTATTTTATAATACCAAGGTGATCAAATTGTATGTGGTATTAGGTTTATTTATTCATCATAGTTCCCACATCTAACTGCCCAATCCTTCTTATTTAATTTTTAATATTCATTTTAATTGCAACATTTATTTACCTCTCTGATTAACCTAGGTATACACCCTCTGGTATACTATACACATAGTAAAAGTAAAAGTATGGTGGCCTTGCTCAAACTCTTTAAGATTCCACTATCAACCAACAAGGTGACTTTTTTCTAGATCAGTACCCTAACAAAATTTAAAAATTTATTTAGGTGGACAAACCCTATCCTTATTTATGTATGATGTTGAACTAACATTTGTGAATTCAAAGTACCTTTCAGTTTCAACTAGAGAACATGGCTACATGCATAACCTTCCTATGAATAATTATTTCCAAATTCTAGACCTTTACCACCCATGACAATTGAAGAGACATTTCCTAAAATAGAAAATCATTAGTCAACATGGGATTACAAAACTAAGTTTAACTGCATAAACATAGTGGTAAAAAGTGTTCTGTTGTGTGATAGACTTGGGGCTTCGGTCAAGCATTATAATGGAAAACCCTACATTAAAGATCGAGGTATGGTACTTTTACAATGTAAAAATGGAGCTTCATATGGGTTCATCCATGTCATTTAGCTCCACTAGAGCTTCATGAAATGACATTTCTCATACCAACGATACAATGATAAAGAATAAAGAGAGTGAATTTCAATCGATAATTCCATGCCAATGATCCATAGATGGCAAGAGCTTTACCAGAGCGATGCAAGATGATTCAAATAATCATGCTAATTCATTCTACCTTGTACCTTCATTTGTATAAGTGGAAAGCAAGGAGAACTTCTGGATTGACAGTTTCCAACTATTAGTGCCTTAGAATGAATAGCACCTGCACGTTCAAAAGCATTCATTGCCCACGTGTATGATAACAAATCTCTAGCTTTGTGTTGTTTATCATTTTGGTTCCCATTTTGTCAAGGCACTGTAAATTCAGTTGTATAATTTTTTGTTTATCACTACATACATTGTGATACTTTACCTATGATTTGAACTTTATAAAATGTAGACTTAGTAACATACTTCTGGAATTAAATGTGTAATTTCTTTTGAATCTACATTTTGGATCACACTTAGTGATCCATCATCAGGATGAGGAAACAATGAATGAATTACAGACATAACTAACCAAATACATGATAAGAACAAGGAGAGGGATGGGAGAGCATGGTGAATGAGGTGGAAACATTATGAGTGTAGATATTTAAAATATGAAAATAGATAAAAAGATTGATACAGACACGAGGATAATAATAAAACTATGATATTTGTAAAGGGATAAGAAAAGACAATGAAAAAAATATAACTGTTAATGAAGGAGCTAAATAAGTAATATGCTAAGATAAGGTTACAAGAGTAATAAAAAATAGGGGATACCAAGGTCCCAAGAATAATTATAAAGATGCAAACAAGATATCCAGAATTGGGAGAGATAAGAGAGGGGTAAGAAGGTTGGAGATTGAAGAGAGGAAAGTCAAGAAGAAATGAGTGTGTCTTCCTTATCTCCCCTTACAATACTGGGAAATTGAGTGCCTGAAAGATATTGGCAATGGTTTGGGTAAAATTCAAAGCATTTCAAAAGAAACTATCAGTTTTGATTCCTCCATCTGTGTAAGACTTTGTGTTGAAATGGATCTATCAAAAGGTCTTCCAGCAGAGATTTCTTTAAGCGCTAGGAAAAGATGCTAGAAATAGCCAGCCAATTATGAGAAGATTGCTTTTAGATGCATGATATGTTTTCCAACAGAACACTTTACTCCCCAGTGCAACAAGAAGCATGTTCATGTAATGGCAAAGCCTACCTGGTGGCAAGGCATTGAATCCCACCACTTTGTTGTTCCTGTTAGATTCAAGACAGACAACTGAGAGTGGGGGTGAATCAGTTGTCTTAAAACTTTCTTTTATTAACCACTTAAATCCTTCTTGTAATTCAGCAGCATAATAATAAATCAATCATGGAAACATAATGCAACAATTTAAGAGCAGAAACACATTAACACATATGACACCAAGATTTTAACATGGAAAACCCGGTTAAGGGAAAAACCACGGGGTGACTAACCCAAGATTGTATTCTCTGTTAAAAGAATAAGAAGAACAAAATGGCACATGCCAATTAGGGCTCACTGCCCTAGCACATTGCTCACAAGAGGCCCACTGCCTACAGGAGACACACTATCTACAGAATGATAAATATTACATACTTGAACTGAAGAATAGCATCTTCACCATGCTTGAGTCAGTTCCATTTAAGCCCAATACTTTTGCTCTACCTTTCACTTTCCTCCTCTCTACCACACTCTCATTTCCACCGAGATACCTTTGAAATGACTTCACAACTCTCGTTTATACAAGACATCGACTTTGGGATAATCACCAAAGTCGGCAAACTTTACACAGCAAATACACAAATACAAATTGAAAAAGACTTTATGCAAATCACCACACTATTAGCCACACAGATATGGGACTTCAATCTTCTTTGAGGAACACACCATGCTTCACAAAACATCTTCAAGATCATCTCCAAGATGTGTAACTCATCCGGTTGGCCAAACTTAGGAAGAACATCATCACCCGGAAGTAATTCTTCAGTTACGAGCTCAATCTTTGATGCGGACCACCAACATGAACTGGACACAATCCAGAGACCCCCACAAGCTTGCCTGAATCACCAAGAACATCCACACTACTTCTTCTTACTGAAATCATTCTCTCCTTCATCTGGAACCTCAAGAACACAGTCTGTCATCACTAACATATTGGAATAGATGCTTGCAAACATCCAGACCATGAACTAATTGAGTTGTCAATTCACATTGGCTTCCTAAACACTCCACCAAATCTACATAATAAGATATTGCAATTCCAGATCTCACCGGACCTATGTGTGTCACTCTATCACCTCTGAACATGTGCCAAAACTAGTTTTACTCATATAGCCATAACTTCTTCAAAACTTCATGCGGACCTCTCAAATATTTACTGGATCACCTTTAGACACATATCTACAAAACCTTTGATGCGCATCCTTTGATCTTCATGTTATCTGAGATCTTCACTTTACTGTCTTCACTGTTCTTCTCTGATCCTGATAGGACTAATTTTCTTAATATCCTCAACATACAAGTCATCTAATCCTTGTCATCAATGCAACAGGAGTATGTTGACATCAATGACAACACTGATTAGGCCCATACTTGCAACAATCTCCCCCTTTGTAATTGATGGCAACATATGATGTGAAAAATTGTTTTAACCATCAAGACAAGAACTTCTCCTCACTGACTAACATAACTCCCCCTATCAACAACAACCATTCACATGTCTTCTCTTCCTTTACTACTCCCCATTTGATTAGCAACCACTTTTTATTTTTCACATGTCTTCTTCCCCTTTGACATCAATGGCAAAGGGCACATACTTGCATCACTCAGAATCATACCAACTACTCCCTTGAGTAGCAGCTTCCCATCATCAATATAGACCACAAGATATGACTGTGAGATCCACTGGACTGATGCACATTGGTGCACCTTAATTCAGAACTGGAGGGGTAATAACCCCTAACTTCTCCCTGAGATACTCAAAAGAGTCCTTAGGTAGAGGTTTAGTAAAAATGTCTGCATCTGATCCTTGGAGGGCACAAACTCCAATTTGACTTCATTCTTGTTCACTTGCTCTCTCAAAAAGTGAAACTTGATGGATATATGTTTTGTCTTTGAATGCAATGCCAAATTTTTTGATATATTTATTGCACTTGAATTATCACATAAGATTGTGATAGGTTCCTCATACTCCACTCTGATGTCTCTTAGCATTTACTTCATCCACAATACTTGAGTGCAACTACCTACTGCTACAATATATTCTACTTCTGCAGTGGATAGAGATATTGCCTCTTGTTTCTTGCTTAGTCAAGAAACCAATCTTTTCCCTAAAAAGAATGTTCCACCACTGGTACTCTTCTAGTCATCCACATCTCCTGCCCAATCCGCATCTATATATGCATGAAGAGAGAAATCATGATCTCTAGGATACCATAAACCATACTCAACTGTCCCTTTTAGATATCTAAGAATCCTCTTGATTGCCATGACATAAGATTCTCTAGGATCAACTTGGAATCTAGAAACAAGACCAACAACATTCATAATCTCAGGTCTAGTTTGAGTAAGATACAATAGTCCTCCAATCATTGACCTGTACTTTTTCTGATTAGCCTTAGGAGAGTCATCATCTTTTCTCAATTTACATCCGGTTGCCATGGGAGTATTCATTGGTTTTGAGTCTTCCATCCCAAATTTCTTCAACAGTTTTTTCACATATTTGGTCTTTGAAATGAAGATTCCTTTCTTTGTTTGAATGATTTGTAGACCCAAGAAGAAATTTATTTCCCCAAACATGGACATCTCAAATTCAATTTTCATTTTATTTGCAAAAGTTTTGTACATACTATCTCTTCCTCCAAAAATGATATCATCAACAAATACTTCAACAATCAAGATATTTTCATGATCAATTTTGAAGTACAAGTTACTATTAGTAGTACCTTTGTTGAAACCAATCTTCAAAAGATACTTATCTAGTCTTTCATACCAGGGTCTTGGGGCTTGTTTGAGTCCATACATTGATTTCTTCAACTTACAGACCATATCACCATGATCAGACAATTGAAATCCATCTGGTTGCTCAATATATACTTCTTCTTCCAAGTCACCATTCAGGAAGACAAACTTGACATCCATCTGATATACCTTAAAATCTTTGAAGGCAGCAAAGGCAAGAAATAATCTGACTGCTTCAATTCTTGCCACCAGAACAAAAGTCTCTTCAAAATCAACTCCTACTTGGGAATAACCCTTGCAGACCAATCTGGCTTTGTTTCTGACTACTTCACCATCTTCATTCAGTTTATTCCGGAAAACCCATTTGGTTCCAATCACATTTTTGTTTCTAAGTTTGGGAATAAGATCCCAAGTGTGATTTTTCTCAATTTGCATTAGCTCTTCCTTCATTGCTTTAGTCCATCTTTCATCATTTCATGCTTCATTCATAGTTTTTGGTTCAAACTTTGAAATAAGACAATACTTTTTTGAGTCTTGAGCAATCTTTCTTCTTGTTTGAACACCTTTGCTTTTATCACCTATGATCTGATCTTCAGAGTGATTCAGTCTTACATACCTGGGAGTTTTGGAAATTTCTTGCACTTCTGTTTCTTGAACAAGTTCATTCAAACTTATCTCTTCTTCCTGATTCTTCGGATCAATCTAGATCTGAATTTCAGAAGGGGCTTGGACTTCTTGGACCAAAACATCATTCTGATCATCTTCATCATATGCACAAATCCTTGAGGGTTTTTCAATACCTTCATCAACCTTCACATTTGTACTTTCTATAATCTTCCTCAATCTCTTGCTATAACACTGGTATGCTTTGCTTTGAGTAGAATAACCCAAGAATATTCCTTCATCACTTCTAGCATCAAATTTTCTAAGATCTTCATCTCTTTTAATGTAACATTTTCTACCAAAGACTCTGAAATACTTCACAGTGGGAGTGATGCCAAACTAGAGTTCATAGGGGGTCTTACCAGTATTGCTTCTGATTTGTACTCGATTAAGAGTATAGACAACAGTGCTTACAACTTCTCTCCAGTAGATCTAAGGAACATTTTCTTCCATCATCATGGTTCTAGATGCTTCCTGGATGGTCCGGTTCTTTCTCTCCACTACTCCATTCTACTGTGGAGTCCTTGGAGCAGACAACTGTCTTTTTATCCCATGTTTCTCACAGAATTCTATGAACTCTCTGGATGTGAATTCTCCACCTCTATCAGACCTAAGACATTTTATGTTTAATCTGGTTTCATTCTCTACCATAGCCTTGAATATTTTGAATTTCTCAAGAGCCTCAGATTTCTCTTTCAGAAAAGTCACCCACATCATCCGGGAGTGGTCATCAATTAATAACATGAAGTATCTATCACCTTTCAAACTCTTGATTCTTGCCGAACCACATAGATCAGTATGTATTAAGTCTAACAATCCGGTAGAAAATTGTTCCTTACTTTTGAATGTGACTCTACTCTACTTACCCAACTAACATTCTTTGCACAAACTATCAATAGGTTTTACCAGTCTTGGAAGATCTCTTACAACCTGAGTGTTGCATATCTTGATGATATTATCAAAATTCATGACACATTCTCTTATGCCAAAACCAACTTTGATCAATTTGAACAAATAAACAACTTTTGCTAGTACCAACCAAGTGGAAGATGTTACCTTTTGTTTGAGTACCAAATGCAATTTTTGTTCCAGAACTTTCAAAGATCTTACATTTTCCATTTTTGAATCAAAGATCATAGCCTTTGTCCACCAGTTGTCCAACACTGAGAAGATTGTGCTTCAGACCTTCAACATACAGTACATTACTGGTTTTGTTCTTTCTATCAAAAGAAATAGTTCCTCTATCTCTAATTCTGCCAGCAGAATTATCACCAAATTTTACAACTCCTCCTTCATATCTTTCCAAATCTATGAACTTATTTTTTTCCCCTGTCATATGGTGGGAGCATCCACTGTCAATGAGCCAATCATCCTTTTCTTCAACTTGAGCAACCAAAGCTCTTTCTACCATTTTATGATTTACAGATTCGGAGGGCATTGGATCTTCTTCCTTGATGGCAATGAACACCCAGTCACTTCTAGATGTGTTTCCTGTCTCTGATTCATCATCTGTTACTCCTTCATTATCATCATCTTCATGAACATAGTAACATTTCTTTTGGAATCTTGATCTATTTGGATTTGCTCTTGAAAATCTTTCCAGACACCTTGAGGCAAAATGACCAATCTTATTGCAGTTGAAACATTTGAAGGGCAATTTTCCTTCATACTTACCGGATCATCTTGACAGTCTTTTTGCAATAAGGGCTTCAAGTTGAGCAGCTTCTGCTTCATCTTCTTCCAGATCTTTTCTTGCTTTTTCATACCATGATAGTTTCTTTGAGGAGTTCTCTCTCGGATCAAACTTTTGTTTGCCTTTTACATAGGCACTAGCTTTGAATGCAGATTCAGTCTTGGGGGGGGCATCTCCAAACTCAGCCAATTCAAATGTAACTAATTTTCCAACCAATTGATCTCTTATGACATTTGAAAAAGATCTGAATTCTTCAATAGCAACAACCTTGTATTTGTAAGAAGGAGGTAGGGATCTGAGAACTTTGGCAACAATATCATCTTCATCCAAGATTCCACCAGCACACCTGATGCCACAAACAAGCTCATTTACTTTTGGCATAAAAGTAGTTATATTCTCATCTTCATTCATCTTTAGGTTTTCAAAATTTCCTTTCAGACTTTGTAGCTTGGCACATTTAACATATTTGTCTCCTTCATGCAGAAGTTCCAGTTTTTCCCAAATCTCATATGCAGTTTTTAGATCTATAACATTTGTCAACTCTGAGTCAGATAAGGCACTTAGTAGAGCTTCTTTAGCCCAAAGATTATTTTTAGCATCTCTAATTTTATCTACAATTCTTGGACCATTCTGTGGAGGAACATACTTCTTTGAAGCCATGATCCAATATTGCATTCCCATACATTGCAAGTGACATTCCATGCGGCTTTTCCAAAGTGTAATTGGTTCCATCAAACCTTGAACTATCCTTCTTATAGGAAGACATCCTGGATCTCCTCAAGCGGTTAAGCTCTTTTAGAGGAACTTAGCTCTGATACCAATTGTTAGATTCAAGACAGACAACTGAGAGGGGAGGTGAATCAGTTGTCTCAAAACTTTCTCTTATTAGCCACTTAAATCCTTCTTGTAATTCAGCAGCATAATAATAAATCAATCATGGAAACATAATGCAACAATTCAAGAGCAAAAACACATTAACACATATGACACCAAGATTTTAACGTGGAAAACCCGGTTAAGGGAAAAACCATGGGGTGACTAACCCAAAATTGTATTCTCTGTTAAAAGAATAAGAAGAATAAAATGGCACATGCCAATTAGGGCTCACTGCCCGAGCACACTGCTCACAAGAGGCCCACTGCTTATAGGAGACACTGTCTACAGAATGATAAATATTACATACTTGAACTGAAGAATAGCATCTTCACCATGCTTGAGTCAATTCCATTTAAGCCCAATACTTCTGCTATACCTTTCGCTTTCCTCCTCTCTATCACACTCTCATTTCCACTGAGATACCTTTGAAATGACTTCACAACTCTTGTTTATATAAGACATCGACTTTGGGATAATCATCAAAGTCAGCAAACTTTACAAAGCAAATACACAAATACAACTTGAAAAAAACTTTATACGAATCACCACACTGTCGGCCAGATAGATCTGGGACTTGAATCTTCTTTGAGGAACACGCCATGCTTCGCAGAACATCTTCAAGATCATCCGCAAGAAGTGTAACTCATCTGATTAGCCAAACTTAGGAAGAACATCATCACCCGGAAGTAATTCTTCAATTACAAGCTCAATCTTCAATGCGGACCACCAACACGAACTGGACACAATCCAGAGACCCCCACAAGCTTGCCTGAATCACCAAGAACATCCACACTACTGCTTACTAAAATTATTCTCTCTTTCATCCGGAACCTCAAGAACACAGTCTGTCATCACTGTCATATTGGAATAGATGCTTATGGACCTCCAGACCACGAACCAATTGAGTTGTCAATTCACATTGGCTTCTTAAACACTCCACCAAATCCGCAGAACAAGATATTGCATTTCCGGATCTCACCGGACCTATTTGTGTCACTCTGTCACCTCGGAACATTTGTCAGAACCAGATTTACTCATATAGCCATAACTTCTTCAAAACTTCATGCGGACCTCTCAAATCTTTACTGGATCACCTTTAGACAAATATCTACAAACCCTTTGATGCGCATCCTCTGATCTTCATCTTATCTGAGATCTTCACTTCACTGTCTTCACTATTCCTAATAGGACTAATTTTCTCAATAACCTCAGCATACAACTCATCCAATCCTTGTCATCAATGCAACAGGAGTATGTTGACATCAATGACAACACCGGTTAGGCCCATACTTGCAATAGTTCCTCCCATTGAGAAACTAGATGCAAATGCCCCAAATGCTCTTCATGACGACACTCTTGTGCCATTTGCCCCCGCGCCTCATGGCTAGCATGCTCTTGTACCAAAGCCCGTGAAAAAAGATAATTCTGTTGCAGGTTTCAAAAAGGCCTCTACTATTTTAGGGGAGAATTTAGATACATAATCATGCATTCTAGCTTCCTCTATAGTTTCGACTGGGACACCTACAGATGTTGGCCATGGAGATACTTTGATCAAGGAAGAAAGTTCTAAAATGGTATCCCCATCTAGGATTGAGCCGGAATGGATAGAAGTTAAGAGAAAGAAAACCCCTCCTTCAAAACCAAAACATCATATATTGTATAGTTTCAATCATGGAGGCAAGTTTAGTAGGCTATACAAATGGTTGAATGGAAATATTTTACGAGTCTTGTTAAAGGATGTCCTTGTGAGAAGGGTATGTTTTAAGAAGATCAACCAATAAGTGTACCACCTAGCTTGGTGGATTCAAAGGTTATAGGTTAAACATGCTTGGGAAACAAGATGATCGGTACAAGGCACTATTACTAGCAACTAATTGACCAAAACAATAAATAAATTTACGTGTACATACCTGCTTTTACCCACTACTAATCAAAACAAATTTACTTGCATGCATGTCAACATATTTAATTTATTCTTAATGTAGGAGGACAACACATACCACTACATTCTTTCAATGTTCAAATGATGGAGGGAAAACAACCATTCACCAAAAATAAAAGTATATGCTCTCTTTTCAAGAAACCACTAATTACTTTTACCTACATGCTTTTTAGGCGTACCCATTGCATACTAAAGTGCAATTGCAGTCTTCAACTTTTCCGTTATTACGTAACGTTGAGGTTTTGATTACAGTGAATCCGAATAATATATGATATTTTTTGAGGATGCCATCTAAGAATATCCTCGCAGTGGCACCTACTAATCTTTACAGAGGTGACGTAAATAGTATCTTGATATAAGAGTCACGCTCGCCAGCTCATGGTGCTGCTATCAATCAAAGAAATCGCTTTGAACTGCCTTTTCAATGGAAGACCAATTTCCTTGCCCCGCTCATAATCTTCAACCGCCCTTAAATTTCTTTCTCGGACTGTCAATACCTATGATCCCACGTTTTTCGTTAAAATCTGTGTAAGAAAATCCGATTTGGTTGGCAAAATATTGCATTGTAAGTTTATGTTATTGTGGGAGGCACGCATGCATACGCCCATTATTTGAGATATTTACAAAATTAGGGCGTCCCTCTTGTCCCCCTAAAGTGAACGGACCACGGCCAAAATGTGTTGGAATAAATAAACTAAATGGTTATTTTAGGCGAATTAGGATGAATTTAACGAATGTATAGGATCGACAACAACCTGTCTACCTTGGCGTAAATTTGACGGTTGACCCTGCAAGCAAATTTATTGTGATAGTAATCCAAAGTTGTCCTTCATATACATATATAAAATTAATGGAGATCATCCACAAAATCGTTTTCGCCATTCGTTACAGAGCACAAGCCTTAGGTTGAACCTCTTCAGTTGAGAGCCAAGGATTGAGGGGTATCCATTCTGCGAAATTCACTCGACCTCATCTCTTATGGTGTAGTGACTATTTTGCATACAAAATGGCATGCCTAGGACATCATTTTAGCATTCTAACATACAATACCCTACCATGATGAACTTCCAGTTACATTGATGGGGACACAATAGATGTTAATGTGATGTTTTCCCTGTGCCCGTTTTTGTCATTATGGACCACCAACTTTGGTGATGATGGGCCCCACATTTTTCCCAACACTTTCAAACATGTGGAGCTTTCAATCATTTCCATCATTTAGGGATATTAGAGAACCAAATGTAGAGCTTAGATACGGCTGCCACTAGCTTTGAGGGATGAGTTTCAAATGATAGTGAGCCCAAAATGATTTGTAGCTAACCATAAGTCTTCTAGGTAGGTTTATTTATTCTATGTGAATGTGTATCAAGTCTATAATTTGCTAACATTGTGAAGAAGTAAAATTGCATTCATGTGAGAAAACAAAAAATTTAAGTGTGTTGTGCCCTATTTTTGCAAAAAAACCTCCGACTATTTCTTCATGAGGGATGAGTTACATATGATCAATAGCCAGAAATGAGTTGCAACCACTCTTCTTGGTAGGTTTCTCTACTCTATGTCAATGTGCGTTGTTGAAATATTTTGCTGAAATTGTCAAGAAGTGGAATTAGATTCATGTTAAGAAAATAAAAAATTAACTGCTCCATGCCTTATTTCATTTTGAAAAAGGGAATTGTCCCATCCACTTTAACCTTGCCTTGTCACATTTTAATTAATGGTAGCAAATTTTCGTTGAATATTATAGAGGTAAGGGTTGACTTGTGGGTTCCATGAAATTGTTTGAGGGATTTCATCAATGGCTCCCATGGGGCCCTTTGGGTCTTTAAAATCTCTTCTAGGTGCCCTTGCAAGTAAAACCAATTGGGTATGTATGTTTAAATTTATGGTTGATGTAGTCATGGATGAAGGATCGAATCCGGGATAGCCCAACCATGCAACAAAAACCCAAAATAGTCAACACTCATAGCCAAACATAGTAGAATAGTAACATGATCTTTATTGAATTCAAACTATAAATAATTACAATCTACCATGCAATGGGCTTCCTACATATTCTAGTTCATAGCCATTTGATTACTAATATAGAACTTACAACATTCAAATAAAATTTAGTACATTCAGTGACTTTTGCACCCTCATTATCAAACTGCATCTTGAACCTTCATCCTTATGTTTGCACTTAGACCTCCCAATTCTTGTTGATTTCTTCCTAACTCTTCTTGATGATCTCAAATGATTTTGAGTAACAAATATATAACAATCTCAAACCTCCAAAATGATCCGCATCAGTCACAAGGTTGCACAAAGTTTAATACTCCATGAAACTTGTGGACGATTGGTGAAAAGTAATTCCTTAAACAAAATGATGGTAGCATAAAAGAAATCTGTGTGATGCTTGATGTTTCTCCCCTAGGTCCAATGAATCTTCACATGTGTTCCTTGATTGTCACAAACTTCAAATGATCTAGCTCTAATGGTAAACTGTGATAACCTATTAGTTTGGTGTAAGTAAATTAAATTATGTTGAACTATATGCATCCAATTATCCTCAAATGTAGATATGACATCCAAATAGCTAAATATAAAACCTTATCCCAAAACTACAAGACTGAAAAGAAAATTATGGTAAAGTGTGACCTGGTTTCTTCTAGAACTAACTAGTAAATGAAAACCTATAAATAGATGAACAAACTGAAAGAAAATATTTCTGGGTGATGCAAGATTGATCTTGTCCCCCAAGGATGCTCCTACATTGGGAAACCAAGATAATCTACCTCAACCTTGGAAATCCATCTTGATTCTTCTTCTAACCTTCCTCCATTTCACCAAATATTCCTCGTATTCACCAAATATTCCCTATATTGTCTATTTTTAGTGCTCTTTCCAATTTTGCTATCTGATATCTCCTTGATCTCTTCTTTTGACTTTGGCAATATGAGTTTTATCCTTGACCCTATATGCTACTTACTTATGAGTCCCTCTTGTAGAGAAGGAAAAATTACACCTTGATTAAAATGTATTAACTAAGGAAACTTTTCACTACAACTACACTAGGGTCCTAGATTCTAGTTTTCTGTTGTCTAATGGTTTAGAAAGACTAACGTCAACAAACCCACTTTGTGCTAAGAGAAATGAAAATAAATTAAACTAACTGCTTGGAAAATGAAGAAGAGTTGATTGAATGCTAGAAATAAAATACTATAGACAGAATTACATAATTTCAAGAACAAAATTGAAAAGAAGGGTCATAGAGGCACCTGACATTAGAGAACTGAGGTCAATACCAGGGATGCCAGTGCATAATGAGGATATCTGTGCGTTGCACTATAGTCTATAAAGTTAAAGACAAGATTTAATTCTATTTGATTCCCTACCACCTGCACAGAATAGTACAAAACATAAAACCAACCCAGTAATCTCTAAGTGATGAAAACAAACCAAAACTAGCAAGAAATATATGATATACTTGAAATAAAAGAAATGAATAACAAAGAAATAAAGGGGATTTTGAGCAAGAGAACACAAAACTAGAATTGAAGGATGGAATCCTCCACTGAAATATATCACTTGTAAGAGAACAAAGAAAATGGTTTGGGCTTCTTGGGAGCTTGCCTTTAGGTCAATCCTCTATTTTGGTTTTTTGACCTCCACGGACAACCAAGATGAAAAATCTTGAAAAAAGTGTGTGCATTGCTACTTTTATGTTATAATAGAATGAAATAGAAATATGTATTTATAAATAAGCTAATTTACTTGAGGCTAAGAGATAAAATTAGTGCAATAACTATGAAGAGAGAAAGAAAAATGAGTGGTAACCACACAATGGAAAGAACAACAATGGGTTACACTACAACAAAGGAAACAAAAGAAAGTAATATGAAACTGAATCACCTATTTGGGTGAAGTGCAAACTTCCCAACTAGATTAGACTAACCAATAAGCAATGGTTTCATAAAACTCTATGAAGGAAAGCACAAGAATTCACATGAACATGTATCAAAAGAAAACAACTACAAAGAAGCCTTGAAGGAGAATAATGAAATGATGTATAAGATAACAAAGAGAGATAAAGTTCACCAAGACTCACAAAAAGTTGTAGAGCCAACAAAGAGTTCAACAAAAATTGCTTGAGAGAATGAGAGAGATTCAAAATTAAATTGTGAGAGAGAAACGAGAAAAGTGGATCAAACAAAGACATTTTGGATGACATAGAGGCATTATGATAATCTTGAATTGTCACTGAAGGTGGCTAGTAATGCCTGAAAATGGTCACTTAGCACCACATAGGCACAAGGTGCTAGTGCAACGCATAGACATCCATGCTAAATGCTAGCATCCAAGTGACTCTGGCTCCTGGTCACATTGAACACCATAAGATAATGAGATAAGTAATGCACTAAAATAAATTTTCACAAAAACAAACACAAAGGCATAAACATAACACAAAAACACATGTGGTTATGGGAAAAAGGCTAAGACAAGTCTAAAATAAACCTAGAAACATGCTAAGGGAGCATACACCAAAATGAGTACAAAACATAGCGTTAAATTGCAAGAGTATGCAATTTTTTTTATTGAATTTAGCCTCCACTTTAGAGGGCTTATGACACTACATGCATATGCATGTTGAAGTAGAAAATGAAATAACAACACAAATTTTTCTTTAAAAAGGATATTGTAGAGGTTGCAAAGAATTCTTCGAGCGAAGGAGTGAAGCCCCTAGGTTGAGAACCTACAAAGCTATAGTATTAGACAATAAAACCTACATAAGAGGCAATGTCAATATCACATATATAATCTATACTAAAAGGATTAGATCAGATATGGTTTGCCTAAACATCAAGGTTAGCAAACCATATAATTTAATGCACATTCTACTAAAATCTATAGTAATATAACACAAACCACACACAAGAAAACAAATAAATTAATGAAACAGGGGCATTTCTAGCACACTATCAGAGCTAGAAGGATGCCAAGTATGGTTCTAGGACTAGCACACTATGAGAGCTAAGGACCACACCAACCCTTGTAGGCCACTAGGACAAACAAATTGCATTGTTAGGTGACTCACAAAAAGTGGTAAAGGGTAGATAAAGGGTCTATGCAGGATCATAGGGGTCCAAAAAGTGGCGATGTGATGACCAAAATTTTGCCCTTGTGGGTAACGACTTTTTTTAATCCAAATTTGATGAAACAAAAAGGGTTTATGGAAAAAATTGTCATCTATCCACCAATATAAGATATGCCTTATTTTGAATTTAATAGATAATTATTATTGATTTTCTACATACATTATGACTAAACCCTGATTGATAGGCTGATTGAAAAACTTCTATAATTTTCAAACTATTTCCCATTTTTTGAATCTAAAATATGCGTGACATTCTATGCTTCGCATACTATAGGATAAAAAAATTTGAATTTCATAAATTTTTGACCAAGTTATGGTGGTCAGACAAACACATTTTAATAATTTTGAAATGTTCTAATAAAAAAATCATAACTAATTATTTACTTGCAAAAAAATTACAAAAAAAATGCGACACATCTGGGCATGTGTCCTCTACTTATATCAGAAAAAAATATCATATTTTTCTTGTACTTAGGTTGGGCAGACATACACCTACTTTTTATCTTTTTCCTAAAAAAATTGGTACTACTGCATTAAAATTTTAAATTTTCACAAAATAGATTTACTTTTTTCCAAAAAGGGACTAGTAGCCTAGAAAATACATTCAATTTGCTACAAATTTTGTTCTTACATATTTTTCAAATTATGTTAATAACCTATTCAAATTTTTATGTCAAGTTGCCTAACTCTATTTTTCTAAAGTTTCATTGCCACTTAGGGGCCTAGTTTGGGCCCCCATGATCCTACATTAACCCTGAAAAGGGTGGTTAGTCTAAACAAGTGCATTTTCTTAGGACAAGAAGATACAAACACTTCCAAGAGAAAACATTATGAAGATCATACCATCAATGTAGTGTGTGTGAAAGTGGAAAGCATAAAAGTATGCCCCCACCTTAAATAATTGCATAAAGTAACATTATGCAATTGGTTTCAAGGTAGAATAAGGGGAAGAGAGCTTTATGAAACATATTTATATGGGAAGGTATGTTTTTAAAGATGCATCAAGAGAAAGAAGAACACCCCCAAGAAGAGGCACTAAAGGTGATGCTATAGACATGATACACAAAATCTTGTGTAAGCATGGCATGATAGTAGACAATGTAAACATATGTCACATAAAACAAGCAACATCACCAAAAACACTAAGGTATCTATGTGTTTTAGGGTCAGTATGCATTTTGGGAGGGGAATCATCAAGGGACAACTAAAAGAATTGTCATCATCCCCCAAGCACGTAGAACTGCAAACACAAAGGAAGAATGTCACAAGAAAACAAAAGAAAATAAAAATTTTGGGTCAACATGGAAGGAAGCTATATTTTTTGACACTTTGCATCATCCCCAAAACGTTAAAATAATCAAGTAGACAACTCATAAGGGAAAATAGAAATAGATAGAAGAATGTTACAACATTTTTGTTCCTCCTGTATCAATGTGTCTTAGGAAAAATTAACAAACATATAAAAACACTTTCATGGGGGAAACAAAACAAAAAAAAGTATATAAACACATGAGATGAAGGTACAACCATCATGGTTTAGGCATTATCCAATCATCCATGTCCCAATCTTGAAAACCATAAGGGGGTGGAGGAAGAGCTGACAAAGTGACCACATTAAGAGTGGTACAAGAAGAATCCCCTAGAACCAAGTGTAGAGGATCTTTAGTAGTAGCATGATCCTCCTGAGCACTGATGGAGGCAATTTGTCAATGACTGTGCAAAAATTGTAGACAATGAGGGGATGCTCAGGATGGAATCAAAGATTCACTTGAGGAGGGAGGAATTAGAAGAGTCACTATTTGAGTATTAAACTATGTGTAGTTCATCAGTGTTATCGGTAGAAATGTGAGCACTTAGAGTCATGGGTGGAGGAACATCCTCCACAACTGGAAGAAGTGATGTAGAAGGGCTTAGAGGTGGCAGAGACAATGTCATGTGCTTTGGTTTGTAGAATGGTGGTGTGGGGTAATTCTTGGGTTTGCATTTAGGTGGCAAATAGGGAATGCCAATGTCTATGGTATTGGGGCAAAGGATATCAAGAAAGATTGCATGGTGGGTACATTAGAATGGAACAAGAGCTCAGTGAGGGTGGCTCTAGGAATAACACTAACATTGGGAGGATGGGATCCTCAATGGAAGGAGCGAAGACTACTTGTACCCTTTTGGGGTGGGGTTCATCTATGTCCAATTGAGGAGGAGAAGGGGGTCGGGGAGGGGAGAAAAGTACGCTAGGAAGGAGGAGCAATATTGAGAGATAGCTACATAGGAGGAGGAGGATCAGGAGGATATGCATTAGTAATATGCTCTCTAACTATAGAACATTGATGATTCTTGCAATCTCCTACAACCTGGTTGCACTGAGTGTAACCTAAGGCCTCTACTGACAAAGCTCAGGGGTCTTCCAACATGGGTTCATTTTCATCCACTGCCTCAAGGGTAGGAAGAACTAAAGGAACCACCAAAGTTTGGGAAACCACTAGGGGAGGGGATGGATCTGACAACACTTGCTTCTTTCCTCATGTTGTTGAAGAGGTAGGATGAATAAGAATAGCCACTGAAGGTCGAGGAACTGTATGAGGAGGGGGAGGATCTTTCAATAGGGTTTGCTTTCCTTGTGTCATTGAAGAGGCAATAGGAACAAGAGAAACCATTGTAGTTTGAGAGATCACTAGAGTGTGTGGTGCATGAGGTTGTACTAGTTGTGAATCTTTGGACCTCAAGTATGAGGCTAGAGGTGGGACGACTAGGTATAAACCAGGAGTGCGGGAATGGGGAGGTGTACTCTACATAGGCTTCTTTCCTTTAACTATCGATGGGGTAGTAGGAGGAACATCTAAGAAACCTCCAAAGGTGAAGACACCAAAGGAGAAGCAATCATGGGAAAAGAAAATGAAGGGCCATCAAATAGTTATTCAGTCCAACTAGCTTTGAACATTTGGTATGATAAGAACAAGAAGTCATTACATGGTCAGAGAGGCTCTATTGGGGCCAACCAAAAGTAGTCCAAGAAAAAGTTATCACGAATGGCGAGAGATATACATCCACTATTGTAGATCATGTGCACTACACCTCCATGAGATAACTTTAGACACTTGTGGACTTTGAATAGGACTGATTTCATCGAAATGAGCCATGGATGGTCCAGTTTCAAGTGAAAATGATCTGAGCTCAAAATAATCAAGAAACAAAAATATAGGGTGTTGGGTCCAACCTAGACAAGAAGGGTAAGAGAACCCAAACTAGGGCGAGACATCCCATCATAAGACTATATATAGACCTTCGATTTCTTGTACATGTCCTTATATAGCTCGTGGATATATAGAAATTACTCTATAAAAACATTTACCATGCAAATGGGATCAATAAGAACACCCTTTACAAGTTTCATATTGATCTCGACAGTAATGTAGACAGGATGCTCATATATATTTGTAGGGACATTAGAGGGGGAGAAATAAATGATAGTCTTGAGAACAAAACACTTTTGAGTTGGATGAGAGTGAATGTCCACCATCCCTACCATCTCAACATAGGAGGAAGAGGGAACATCAATGGTCCTACCTAGTGCCACAGAAGAGGATGGAAGGTCTATAAAGTTAGATGAATGATGCACCAAGTGATTGGTGTAGATCTACAAATGTTGGTTGGGTGGAGTGACATACTTGTTTCCTCTGTCATTCACACTAGACACATGTATGACATTTTGATCGATGAGGTCTTGTACTATATGCTTAAGATGCAAACATATTTTGGTATCATGGCTAGGGACTATGGAATTGAAAGAAAGCATTCAGGTCATAAGAAGGTAGCAAAGGTTTGTGGGTATCAAGAGGACAAATGGGTGGTAGCTGCACTAAATTGTTTTTAGGAGCTGCAATAAAATTGAATAAAGAGACTATGTGAGAGAAGTGAATTTTCTATTTATTTGTGTTCTTAGAGAGGGCCAAAATAGTCTGTGAGGGTGTTGTAGCCGCTACATTGTTTACCATTCTTGAATCATTGTTTTTGAAAAAGGTTTTGATTGTTTTATAGTTAGTGAAAGAAGAAGCACCAGACTGTGCAACAAGATCCGATGAGCTAGGTACCTCCAATTGGCTAACAGACTACTGATAGTCATTAAGTGATGTGCATAAGTGTGCAAATGATTGATATTTCACTAATAAAATCTTATCCCTAATTTATAGTTGCAGGTTTCCAATGAAAACTTGCTACATGTCAAAATCCAACATGGAATAAGGGATCTATGAGAAGAGTGCTTGATAATGACATATGAAATTAGTGACTTTCTTATTCAATCCTTGGTGATAGTGGACAAGGTCAATAAACATGACTTGTGACCCAATGTTGGCCTAGAAGTGTTGTAAGAACTTATTTACCATGAGTTTAAAAGAAAGAATAAAATGATTAAGAAGTGAGCAGAACCAGTCCAATGTGATGTTTCAACGATAGTGGGAAGAGATTTGCTAACAAAGCATTCTGAATGATGAAGTCACTGCACAAAGTGGTGAAGGAAAATACATGTGTCTAGGGGTAACCTTTCCCTGAATACTTTTCAAACCAAGGTGCCTCAAAGCCTTGATGGAAGGGGGTATCAAGAATGGAATGTGATAATGGACTATGCCTACAACAGGCAAGAATGAGTGGCTACGTAGATGAAGTGGACAGCAAAGCAAGTTGCTATTGGAGGGAACCAATGTTATGAAGAAGTTGGTTTATGATAGGGTTAGTAGTGTGCATAGGTGTATAAAGAGGAGCAGAAGCAAGGGGAAGTGATAACTACTAGGAGGCTCTGATGACACCAATAGGAAAAGTAAACTGCAAGGGATGTGAGGGTAGAACAAACCCATATTGGTTAATGGAGTTCACAACACCTCTTGATGAGCTAGCATCTGCACTTTTGAGTTGTGCAACACTAGAAGCCATTTGTGAAGATGTGGAAGTCTGTGTGGGAAGTTGCCAGAGGAATAGAAAGTTAATTACTAGTTATGTTTGAAAGAGAGTCTTGAGGTGCTAGATAGTAGCTCACCAATGGTGGTGCATCACTATGTACAATATGGGCGATACCATGTAGGAAGTTAAGATCGTTGGCATGGTTAGTTACCAATGCACAAAGAGGATCGACTAGAGGGATATCAAACCTAGGCAAGTCCTCATGATGTAGTTGATCCTGGAAATCTACCAAATGATGATCTATCTCATGGATCTATTTTGGTGGGACACTACCTAGTGCCCCCTCATTGTCGAAAGGTACCTTGGTGTCATGGTAACTAGTCATTGGGATAGTCATGAAAGAAGAAAGAGAAGGAAGAGTTGTGATAGTAGTATCATAAGAGAAGATTTAAAAATCTGGTGCTAACTTGATTCGAGTGCTAGCAATAGCAGAGTGAGCCATTACAGAAAGATGGTGCAAACTGAACTATGAATGAGATATAGTGAATTAGAAGACTAAGATGTGAGGCTCATAAACAAAGTTTTTGCTTCACAACACATAGTGCATTGTGATGAAAGAAGTTTTATTTTCTTTAAGTGTTTAAGAAATGATTTAAGTGTTTGATAAAATGTTAAAAGTTTAAATGCATCAAGTTCACCAAAATGTAGAGGGAAAATTACACCTTGACAAAAATTAATTAAACAAGGGAACTTTTCACTACAATTACATCAGGGTCCTATCTATTTTTTATTGGCCCATGATTGTCGTTAAACCAAAAGGTCAACCCTTCAATTTTTTATACAAGTGCCAGAGTTAATGAATCCATGGGAGGCAGTTAGTCCATATCATGAATCCCATGGGGAGCGCTAACCATTTGCCAAAAAACTCCCCCTTTGTCATTGATGGAAAAACAAAAAAAACTCTCTCTCTCCCCCTTTGACATCAATGACAAAGAAACATTCACTCCCCCTAACTTGTATACATCAACTATGAGATCAAAATGGGTATCACAGTAATCAACCAAGCATACCATTTTAAAAAATACAATGTTGAAACAAATAAGTGATTTACATATGACATCTAATGAATCCCTATCAACATACTATCCTTCTCTTCATATTACAACATAGATGTATTGTTTAATAACACTGTGTGAAAAGACCTACTACTATCCAAACTATCTACAGTCCTTTGTTGTCCATACTATTGTCATGAGAGTCTTGCAATACACTATCTTGCAACTTATCTTTGTCCTACAGAGATCACTGTCATTGCAACCATCACATGTTCTTGCAACAATCACTACACCCAATGTCATACAATGTCATACAAGGTTAAATACATGTCAAGATGCCTTGTGCATTGTTAAGAACACACTATCCTACATACATCAACTCTTGTCCTATATTGCATATCTATGAAGAATATCATAACACTATCAACTATTGCACTATTAACCTGAATTGGGACTGTAACAAGTAACACTGCATAATGGCACTTAAAAGATTATGGCATTTTGTAATTACAACATTGAACAACACACCTTCTGAAGAATGCCATACTCTATCCCAAAGTTTCAAGAATTGTCAAATAATTATCACTACAAACATTATTGTAATTACTGAGTTTGAGCATTACTTGACTAGGATTTGCAACTAATTCAAGTAGATGAAGTCACTAAACCCGTGCCACACATATCATTCCAAATCTGCTACTGTGAACTCAAAAACAACTTATCACTGTGCATTATACAATATCACAGTCTACATTACTATATCACAGTTCATTAAAGACCATCATGAAGAGTCTTGAAGATTGTTATTATGAAGCCTGGTATCAAGAAGACATCATGAAGACACTAATATCATGTATCATGAAGACTGTTATGGCATTGACAACTGTTCTAATCTATTTGATATCTTAAAGCATCAACATCACTTGCACATTCCCTATTCCACACAAAAAAATTGCTGACAGATGTTGCAAAGTTTACTTTTACACTTACCAACTGCACCTTTTGGAACACTTTTGAAACCTTTTCACCAAGCATAAATCCTTCAATGCACAAAGAATCACTGCACTAAGCATGGCAAATTCAATAACATTTGACTTGTATTATCACTATATTGACATTTTACCACTGGACAAATATATGATTGTGTTTGTAGGTATACACTGTTATCACAAGAACATTGAGATCAACTCCTTGAGTCAAACATGCACTAGAACACACTAGAAAAACTTTGCAAACTTCTCATGCCAAGGTAACTCTCCTTTGCATGACAGTAGTGTGTCTTCCTTTACTAAACTAATTCACAAGAATTTTCAGCATAACATCTTCACTATCACAATCAAGAAATGCCAAGGAATATGAGTCATCTAAACCACCAATGCAAAATTAAATGAACAAGAACTTTCAAAACTTAACTAACACTACTGAGGCACAACCTCCTTGTTATTGTTTGAGGGGTTTGAATGATACCTCAAATACCAACTCTCCCTAAATTCACGCTTCTCCTTAAGCATTCAACGATTCCTCTTGTGCAACATGCACAAGCTTAGACCCTTCCTTTCTCTTGAACTTGCTTCCTTCTCCAAACTTTCATAGTGCCTAACTTATTTCTCTGTCTGAATGATTCCATTAGATTACTCCTGCAATATTATGCTTTGTGCCCAAAGTGATTGCATCTAAAACATTTGACCTTGTGACCAATCAAAGGAACAAAATCATTAAAGTTTCTTGCTAAACTATAAGCACTTCTACTATTGTTCCATGCATAATTATATCTCTCATACGTCCTATTATCTTTTTCTTTGTAACTAACTCTATTACTCTTATTATACATCTTCTTTTCCCAATCAAAACCATTTCTTGTATGAATTTTACACTCCCTAGCCATATGACCAAAACTATGACAGGAATAACAATAACCATGGAAAAAGGGATTGAACCTAGTTTCATTTTTTTATGATCTTCTCCTCTATCCTTGCTTGGTCTTATGCATACTTTTGTGTCCTTCTTTGCTGGTCTAACCTGTAAACCCTCTAGGAGCAGTGCTTGATTCTCCTAATTCATACATAGTGTCTTTTGATGCATTTGTTGACTTCATAGATTCTTTTCCAACATTCTTCTTGGACATAGCAGCATCTTTGTGACTCTTTTCTTCCTCATATCCTAACCCAAATTTGTTTGATAGAGATCTTTGACTTAGCATCATTTTCTCAAACAACTCAGTACTCTGTTAATTTGGTAGACTTCTTTTCAAATCTTGATTTACCTTCACTAGTTGCTTCTTTAGGAACAACATTTCAGCCTCTAACTTTTGGCAATCTTCTACTTTAGTATGCAACTTCATGCGAGTGGCTTCTTCAACTTTTCTAGAGTCTTCCAATTGCAAGTTTAGTTTCTCAATAATCTGATTAGATTCTACACAATTTTCATACTTCATTTTTAGTTCTTCTTTTTCTCTTCTTTCTTTCTTCAATTCACCCAAGGCAACAATCCATTCATCTTCAAGATAAACATGTGCTTCCTCTTCATCTATTTCTAGATCATTCTGATGCTCATTTGCAACCTCCATGAACTAAAAATCATCTCTTTTTGCATCAGACATTCCTACATGACATTCTTTAGAGCTAAGAACATTAGAAACATTATCAACTTTTGTATTAGGCTTCTCTTTTTTTTTATACAGATCTTTCTCCTTTTTAGAAACTTTATTTCTATACCTCTTACCCATGTATTCCTTTTCTAGGACCAACCTAAATCGATTAGACTTCTACTAGGAACCTTGCTCTAATACCAATTGTAGGAATACTAAGGATCACTAAGAGGGGGGTGAATTAGTGATCCAATAAAAGTTGTTTATTCATCAATCTTGTAGAAACAATTCCTAACATCATCATGACAAAGACATCAACAAATGATTAAATCACACAAGTAAAGCCATAGCACAAGATGTAAAGTGGAAAACCCTATCCAAGGAAAAATCACTGTCCAAACCTCACCAAAACTTTATTAGGTCTCACTGAGTACAAACAATCCTCATTGGCTAGGATCTCACTGATCACGTACAAGCTTCACTAGCTACACCTCACTGGTATCAAAGTATATGCCTCACTGGAAAAACATCTCCAATCTCAAAACAAGAAGATAAACATAGAGTACTAATCTATTTACATTGAAAATCAAAGGTTATAGATGAGTTCTATAAATCTTACACAATCATCTTATCTCTCCAAGATCAATATGTCAATGATATCTTTCTTTTACATAAACAAGATCATATGAATAGTTCATCATACATCCAAAAGAAAATCACTTTGACATCATGGAACAAGTAGATCTATATCTCAATTTCATGTTATCTTGTTTTTTTCCTAAGTCATAATCTTAGGTCTCTTGTTGTTTCAAACAAAACTACTATTTATTATAGTATACCCTTAAACCCAACATATAATCAAGCATACGTCAAGATTCCCTTGTTTGCACCCTACACCAATAATCTTTCCCTTGCATCAACATAGTGCATCCATTTTGTATCAACACATACCTAACATCTCACTTAAAGACAGAATAGAATCAATACAACCTAAACATAAATTGAGAGAAAATATTGCTTTACCTCTGTGATGACCACACTTTGTCATGTCATGTTTGTGTTTACCAGAAACATAACTCTTTGTTTTCAAGAAACTTAAGGATCTTCATCTTTCATTTTTGCTACACCATAGAAAACCTTCAACCATTTTTTGTTTGCTTTTGTCATCTCACCTTGTCACAAGTTTCTACAATTGTTTTAGATAACATTGAGGGCTATTTCTGTACTGGTAAAACATTCACAATTAACATTTTTCTTCACACATCATTCAATCTCATTATATCAAGAACACCCTTCATCTTACACACTATCTGAAATCTATCATCAGAGATTTGCATCCCATTGCAGTGTCATTTCCACCCTCAAAACATCCGCTCGCAAAGAAACACTTATCTGAACCAAGCTTGGAATTTGATGGTCTATTTGGCTATTTTTGCCATTTTAGACCGTATTTTACAACTTTAAAATTTATTAGACCGTATAACTTGACTTGCTAAATTTTTAGATAACTGTATATATGACACTTTAAATTATTTGTAAACCATAAAATTTTATTATAGGGCAATATAATATAATATTCCTATTTATAATATATATTATTTTATAATAATTTGTTATAGAAATATAAATGATTTTTTTTTTACAATTTTATCTTGAACATTTTTTTAAATTGATATGAAATATATGTTAAATTAGAATATTTTTCTTTGCTTTGTTTTATTATTATTATTATTTTTAAATTAGAAACAAATCTTTGTTTTGTTTATACTTGTTATTTATTATTTTTGTTTTAAAAAATCAATTTAGAAACAAATCTTTGCTTTGTCTATACTTATTTATATGTTATTCATTGTATATACGAAATAAGTACAACTTTGCAAATTACAATTAGATTAAGCAGAGCTATAATTAAGAGCTGATTTACAATTATTGCTACTACTTCCTCCATTGTCATTCAATTTTCCAAGGTCATCTTTCTATGAGTGCACCAAGATGCCTACGTTAGAGCCGAATTGGAAATGTTCTCAATAGTTATACAACTGGACAGGTCCTAAGCATAGTGTGGTGATTGAAATAACAATAGGTGGTGGAATTTTTTTATGGAACTTTCATCTTCTCAGTTGTTGAAATGGTTGGGAGTTGTTGGTCTTGTTGTTTGTAGTTTTGTTCGTGATTGTGTTGTTGATTGTTGCTCTCTTTCATAGTTTTTAGACTGCTTTTTGTAACCTGCATTATTTCAATATAAAAAAATTCACTCAACATTTTTTGACAACTTATAGTTTTCTTAAAATGTCAATTGAAAGGTAGTTAAATGACCAAACCGTCATAAAAAATTTATATGACAGTCAGGGGTGACCGTCAAATTCCAGGCCTGATCTGAATTGATGACAACCACATTGGCAGTTAAATGGTCAAAAGGTTGTCAAAATGCAAACACAATGAAGGGCTTTTATTGTTTGAATACAATCCACCAATATCAACTTTGGCACCCTTAGTCTTTTAAATAAAGACCGTCAATTAAGGATTTACTGCCCAAAGGCAAACTCTTCACCAGAGACATCATTACCCATTAGAAGACGGGGTTGGTGAACAAATGTTATTAAAACCTTCATAGTTGTCACTTAAGTGATTGTAACTGCCTATAGCAGGTCAACAGAAAAATATAACAAAAAGCAAGTTTTCATTTGATGCCCTATAAACTAAATGAACCCCAAATCTTCAAACATAAACCGTAGGTGATTTTGAGTTCTCTCTTATGATTTTAGTCCTTAGTGTTTTAGAATAAGATCTAGATAACAGCTAAACACCAAAGACAAATCATCACCTTGTGTCTCTTAACCTTAAGATGATCAAGGAATACAATATAACAACAATCTCCATAATGATACCAATGCCTGTGATGAAGAACATATAAAGATCAAAGTACATACACAAATCATCTTTCACCTGGCAACAACTACACTTTACTTTCAGCATCAGTGAAAAACATTTCTTTGCAGACACAACAAACTTCATTGCAGCAACAACTAACATATCTTCAACTAGCATATCAAACTAGTCACATAGATGTCATATCAAACCTGTCATAAAGATGAGTACTTATTGACATCATCACAACTGATGGACACCCTTTGGTACCACAATCATCAAAACATCATGACAAGCTCCTAGTGCCCTAGCACTATTAATTATCACCAACGATAAACACCTGAAACCCAAACCAATCCTCAAATAGGAACAACATAACAAACTCTGTCGAACACTAATATCATAGACCATGATCAAAAATGTGCTTTGTCAATTGCCATCACTTTCACACCTTGTCATTCATGTCATACCTGACATAAATATGACCTCATGGTTAACCTCATAGGTGAGGATCAACTAACATAGGGATGAACATCATGACATGAGCATTATATCAAGAACTTCACATCATGAAGCAACTCTTGATGCATGAATCAACTCAAGCAAGAACACCAACTCAAACAACAAACCAACAACAGACAATTTGACATTAATGAGAAACCAACATCCAACAAACTCCCCCTTTATCATTGATGGAAAAATCTTCATCACTTTCTCTCTCTTCCCCTTTGACATCAAAGACAAAGGCTTCAGCTAACTTGTACAATGAGGCTTCTTGACTTGTATGCATAAAGATGACAACAAAGAACAAACACCTATAAAGGCACTACTCCCTTTCTGATGTAGCATAGTCTTGTCTGAGATACATAGACTACTGAGGTGTGAATGAATGTGAACCACCTTATGCAATATTACAAATGAGATTATACTTCCCCTTGGACATATCTTCTCTATCTTATACTAAATTGGTTTGCACCAACAATACAAAATCACCAATTGTGAGATTACTAAATTGAATCAAAGCCAAAACTATCTGCTGATCATTTCAAACCTTTTCTTTCTTATGACTACAAATCTGTCACTAACATTTATTTTTGGTGCAAACAATCACTATTCATAACATCAGTTGCTTTATCAAGATACTACTCCCCATTTAGATCTGTGATGTTTCACTTAAACTGTTCTAAAACCATAAACACTTTGTGAACCATGAAGTAACTCTGACACTCTGTGAAGTGATCAACTAACTACCAACAATCTCCTTTCAAGAAGTCCAAAGTAATATATCTGAACCTACTTGACATTCTCTCCTAAACTATACATGGAGATAGAAAACAAAGCACTGTCACTATCCTCTTGTCTAAATTGCATCAATAGGGATGAAAAATAAGTTGCAAGTACCAGACACATCTTGTCAGAGCATGAAGAGAGTGTTACTTGGAGTCCAAGATTTAATAACATGAAAACATTGCCAACATGACTCAAAAGCAACTGTCTAGTCCAGTGATACAAAGTTTACAAACAATTTTCACACTGATACCTTGCCATTTTGTCAACACCCTTGTTACTGACCTATAGCTGTAAAGATTGCAACTTTTCAATTTTGCAAACCTACCATCAATACAAACCTGTTTTGATAGTTCAGAAATGAAATAATTTTATTTGACCACTATGTTTGATACCAACAACAATACACATTGTCATCACAATTTGAAGAGAACCTTGTCAGTGAAATATTATCACCATTGAACATACAAATGAAATACTGTCCAATCTGTTTATGACTGTCTATCCTAAACAGTCTTGATAATTGTACTCCATTGTTTATTTATGACTGTCTGCACTTCCCTTGAAACCAAATCATTTGTATAATATCACTATCACAAGTAATGCAGTGATAAAGAAATATTTAGACTGATAAAGGGAATGTTGTCATCATTTTACCATTATAGAATTCAGAAAGTACCCTCTTTATAGGAAGCTAGTCTTCAAGAGATCACATTTTGTCCAAAGGTCCTTTGAAAGAGTTTTGAACTTCTTCACCATCTTCTTCTATAGTTCCATTTTGATCCTCCAAAGGCCAACTGCATTCTCCTATTGAAGAAGAATATGATGAAGATGGTGGTTCCTCCATGGAGCCTTTTTAGTCCATAAAACTTATACCCTATGAAGCCACAATATACATGTATACTTTGAGGCTATAACACTAACATCGTCCTATGGAATTCACTAACCATGCAAATGGATATTGAAAGAGGTATATCACTGGAGATAAATAGAAATGAATGCCATGTAATTGCAGTCTCCATGGCTTGACTGTCCTTGTATTTGACATTTGCCTACACCACTTAATCATTACCTTTTGTATGACTTGTAATGTCCTTCATATGCTTCTAATGTAGGTACATACTTATCTTCAAAGGTCCATTATATCACACATTATGCGTACATGTTTACAAGAACATTTTCTACTAGAACATTTGACAACAAACCCTTCCTTTAAACTTTGATGGATGCCATACCCTATTCCAAAGTTTACAATTTTGTAAGTTCTAATGGCAAAGGTTGTAGAGTCTGACTGTATACCTGCCATCTACTGAAATTTACAACATGGATCACGCCCACTGCTTGATTATATTATCCTGCCCTATCATTTCAAACATCAAACATAAACTAAACAGATCACATGGCACTATCAACATTGATCAGACCTGAATTGGATATTAGACTTATCCTATATGCACTGATCTAGTATGTGTACTATTCTTATTATAGTGTTTGTAAACATCAGAACACACTGTCATAGATCAATACTGTCATGAATAAAATACCACTGAAATATAGTTATGAAATACTGTTACCACTAGATAGACAGATAAAAACTATCATCCCACATAAATGTGATTATCATTCTTAGCATGATCAAGACATGAATTCCATCCAAAGACATGAACACCATCTGAAGGCATGAAGGCATGAACACCATTTCATGAAACAATATCCTGAAGCAACATTACACCAACATTTGACATCAATGACAAACACATCAACATTTTTATGTTGTATAATAGTTTAAAAAGAATAACGTCAACAAACCCACTTTGCGCTAAGAGAAATGAAAATAAACTACACTAACTTCTTGGAAAATGAAGAAGAGTTGATTGAATGTTAAAAATAAACTATTGTAGGTAGAATTCTAAATTTTCAAGAATAGAATTAAAAAGAAGGGTCACAGAGGAACATGGCACCAGAGAATAGAAGTCACTGCTAAGGACACTAGTGCATCACGAGGACCTCTATGCATCATTTTATAGTCTAGAAAGTTTGAAAAATAAAAATATTTAATTATGTTTGATCCCTACGACTGTACAACACAATATAAAATAGAAAAACAACCCAATAATATCAAGGTGACGAAAGAAAACCAAGACTACGAAGAAATATATGATAAACTTGAAATAAATGAAATGAATAACAAGGAGATAAATGGGATTTTGAGGAAGAGAACAAAAAACCAAATATGAAGGATAGAATCCTCCACTCAAATCTATCACCTACAAGAGAACAAAGAAAATGGTCTGTGCTACTTGGGAGCTTGACTTCAGGTCAAGCCCTTATTTTGGTATTTCAACCTCCATGTGAAGCCAAGATGTATAATCTTGAAAAGATTGTGTGCGCTGCTACTTTTTATGTTATAATAGAATGTAATAACAATAATAACAAAATTTATTTGCAAATAAACTAATCTACTCAAGGCTAAGTGAGCAAATTAGTGCAATAGCTACGAAGAGAGAAAGGAAAATGAGAGGTAACCACACAATGAAAAGAACAACAATGGGTTACACTACAACAAGAAAACAAAAGAGAGTAATATGAGACTCAATTACCTATTTCGATGAAGTGCAAACTTCCCAATGGGAGTAGACTAACCAGAAAGTAGTGGTTTCATAAAATCCTATGAAGGAAAGAATAAAACCCCTCCAAGAACTCACATGAACATGTATAGAAAGAGCACAACTACAAATGAGCCTTGAAGGAGCACAATGGAATGCTGTAGAAGATCACCAAGAGAGATAAACTTCACCAAGATTCATAAAAAGTTGTAGAGCCAAGATAGAGTTCAAAACTGTGATGGGTGAAATGTGGGAATTAATCAAATCAATAACAAACCCAATACATCAATGAAATATGAAGGAATTAAAGAAGAGATACTTACAACCTTTACCTTTCGACTTCCATTGCTTGCCTATTCTTTCTTGACCTTGATGTGATGAAGATTGGACCTCAGAAAAATTGCTGCCTCGCTTCGATTACTCAAGATGTCAAGGAGAAATGGCTATGATACTTGATTGTGTTGAAGATGAGCTTCAAATACAATGGAGGATGATCACAAGCTATAGATTGATACGGAATGATATGGTGCTTTGATAATTCTACAGAGTAACAATATGGAAAGCTTGGATATATGAAATGGAAGAAGAGGCTTGTATTTATAGAGTTGTGAGAGAGAAGATCAACGGTTGAGAAGAAATAAGAAAATCAATGGTTGAGAATGGTTGAGAGAACGTGCGTGAATAGAAGAAGGACATGTGTCATAGAAAAAGCTATTCTCTTTGAGTTAATTGCTTTCACGACAAAGATAAGATTTGCTTTTCACAAATTAGAATGTTTTATTTTAATTTAAGAGTTATTGATAAAAACAAGATTGTTTTAAATAAAAAAACTCAATTTTTGCTTTTGCATGACAAGAAAGATTTATTTTTAGAAGATTTGGAAGATAAGAAAGCGAATTAAATAAATAAATTTATTTAATTACTTGCACATGATTTGGAAGAGTAAATAAAATATTTAATTATATTTTATTTTTGGAGAGTGAGGGGATTTAAATAAATTTAAATGATTTATTTAAATTTAGAGGAATAGACTTGACTTAATTAAATAATTTAGAATTATTTA
Organism: Cunninghamia lanceolata; assembly: GCA_027924645.1. NCBI lineage: Eukaryota > Viridiplantae > Streptophyta > Pinopsida > Cupressales > Cupressaceae > Cunninghamia > Cunninghamia lanceolata. Next base: position 2,149,620 of record BSBN01000463.1, on the reverse strand, counting down.
ATTGCTTGGAAGAATTTAATTAAATAAAGAATTTTATTTAATTTTGATTTTAGAAGAGATAATTAAATATTTTGATATTTAATTAACTTAGAGGAGTATGAATTGAATAAATAAATTTGTTTATTTATTTATCGATAGAGGAATTAGACTTAAAATATTAAGAATATTTATTTAGACAAAGTCGTGTCATTTTTAGGTGTATACAAAAACAATTTGCTTGAGAGAATGAGAGAGATTCAAAATTGCATTGTGAGAGGGAAAAGTGAAAAAGAGGGTCAAATAGAGACATTCTAGATGATGCAAAGGCATTATATGAGAATCTTTATTCATCATTGAAGATGGCCAATAATGCCTAGAAATGGTCACTTGGTGCCACATAGGCACAAGATGCTAGCGCAATGCACAGGCGTCCACGCTAAGCACTAGCATCCAAGTGACTCTAGCTCCTAGTCACATGGAACACTATAGGACAATGGGATAAGTAATGCATGAAAACAAATTTTTCACAAAAATAACCACAAAGGTCTAAACATAATACAAAAGCATGTGTGGTTATGGGAAAAAGGCTAAGGCTAGGCTAAAATGGACTTAGAAGCATGGTAAGGGAGCGTGCACCAAAATGAGTGCAAAACGTAATGTGAAATTGTAGGGTATGCATTTTTTGATGTTACACCTCTCATGGTACTAGTATAGGCTTGCAACATTGAACAATGGAGATATACCTAATTCTTCTAGTAGCTTCACCTCATATGCATTTCCTAAATTAAATCTTCTTACAATTCTATAAGGACCAAACTTCCTCATCTTTAGTTTATATTGTAGGTTCTGACAAGAAATATTTCCTTTCTAAGGTACCATTACTTCATCTCCTACCACAAAATCTTTGTCTTCTTGTTTTCTTATATTCTCACATATATGTATCATTCATCTTCTCCAAGTGGCTCCTTGTCCTCTACATGCATGTTCTTCATGTGTTCTATGAACTTCTCCTACCCCTGCATTCCTCTTATCATCCTTGTTGATGTCCTCCTTGTTGATGTCCCTTAGGTTTGATACATTTCTTAGGATTATATTTCTCACAACCTAAAATGGTGTCTTGTCAGTACTCCTATTTACTGAATTATTGTATGCAAATTTTTCCTATAATATAACATGTCCCAATTTACCACCTTCTCTCTAACCAAGAATCTCAATAAGTTCCCTAAGCTCCTATTCACAACTTTTATTTTCCCATCAATCTAGGGGTGGTGTGCTAAAATCAATTTCAAATCCATCTTCATCTTTTTCCATAATGTTCTCTAAAAAGATCCCACAAATTTGGTATCCCTATCTAAAATTATGCTGCAAGATAAACCATGCAACCTTACAACCTCACTAAAACATATGTCTACTATGTGTACCACATCATTGTTCTTCTTACAGGGAATAAAATGTGTCATTTAGAAAACCTATCCACCACTACTAATATTGAATCATTGTCACTTTGTGTCCACCATAGCCCCAATACAAAATCCATGTTTATGTCCTCCCAAGGCTTCTCCAATACTAGTAATGGCTAATATAATCTAATAGCATTTCAACTTCTTACTATGGAAACTTGGTAGGTTCTAACCTTTAAAAAATTTCCTCACATCCTTGTATATTTGTGGTCAACAATAGTTCTTGCTAACCAAGGCATTTTTATTTTCTATTCCAAAATGTCTAGCCAAATCTCTCCAATGCTTTTGTTTGATCAAGTTCTCCCTAATGGAGATTCTTGGTATACATAATTGGCTTCCCTTAAATAACACCTTGTTTCAAATCAAATAGTCTAACCACTTACTCCTATCCATGTTCACCATCTCCTTTCACACCTTCCATGCCTCTAAAAAATCAAGATCAACTCCATACAAATGGTTTATCTCCTTAAAACTAACTACTTCTACCCTTATTACTATTAGTTGGCTTTGTCTTGTACTCAATGCATCAAAAACCTTGTCTAACTTCCCACTCATATGTTTTAACACAAAAAGGCAACTTTGCATGAATTATACCCATCACATATGTCTCTAGTTCAACCTACTTTGGTTGTTCAAGTACTGTAGTGCCTGATGGTCAGTGTACAAGACAAACTCATTAGATAATAGGTAATGCCTCCACATTTTCAATGCTTGCACAATAGCATAAAATTCCTGGTCATAAACTAAATATCTCCTTTTGGAATCATTCAACTTTTTATTGAAATAGTCTACTAGTCTTCCTTCTTGGCTCAGTATTGTTGATGGGGTTAGAAATGAAAGCAACACTACTTCAATGCAAATCTGATTCAAAATAAATTTCAGCAATCTTTAAGTGTGCATTAACAATGGAGATTGTAATCAAAACATAAAACCCACTATAGAGAAAATGTCAAACACGAAGAACTCAACACAAGACACAATGACATAGTATTTTATGTGGATAAAACCCAGGTTGCAGGTAAAAAACTCCACACAGGAAAGAGGCCCAATGTTCGTATTAATTTGCAAAAGATTGTACAATACAACAACACCACCAATCTCTCCTTCAGTCTTCAATCTAACAGCATTCCTGCAGCATCTGAGTACCTAAAATCTTTATTACAGCAACAAATACATGGAAAATACTTATAGAAATGTTTTCCAATTCATCCTAGGCATTCACCTTCTCTCTCCTCCAAATATCCCACATGCAAGCATCAAAATGGCACCTACAAGCAACCTCTAAGTGTTAAAAGTTGACCAATTCAAAATTGGGCACCCATATCCAAGAGTGGCATATTACAACATCTTATCACATGTCATAACCATCATAGATACCTCCATCATGCATCCTTTCCAAGATAGGCACCTCAGGCTAAATATAGCAAATATACAACTAACATATCTGTCATATGCATCATAGAATCACAGAATCTTATGACAACTTGCAGTTGTCATAGATTCACTTACCAAATATTATGGCAGTTGTCATACATGCCAAATATAGTAGATTCCTGAAGGGAGCATGCCTACCCTCATTTACTTTGAGTTTTACATTTGCCAACAGTAAAAGTCACTCAATAATCACCTCTGGTTACTCTGAAATTACCCCAATTGGTGAAACTAGTAGATCTCCTCCTAGATAATTAAAAATTACATATAATAAATGGAATAAATACAATATTGGGATTTACAAGGTTAATGGCACCTTATCCCAACATTCTCCCACTTGACATTATACATTGTAAATCAACCCATAGGAAATCAAATGAAAAATAATCAGGCACTAGAAACAAGGCTCATGGCCTCTCTATACCACATGAACTTTATGCTCACAGGCTTGGTCAATGAATCTGTAACATTCTCCTGAGTGTCTATCTTCTTCAGCTCAATCTCTCCATTTGCAACCAACTCTCGAACAAAGTGATACTGAACATCAACATGCTTAGTTTGAGCATGATACACGAGATTCTTGGCCAAACATATAGCAATCTGACTATCATAACCAATCTGAATGATCCTATAATCAAAACCAATACCTGTACACAATCTCCTCAACTAGACTACCTCCTTAGAGACATGAGTAGCAGCCATATACTCTGCTTTTGTGGTGGAAAAAGCAACTATGGACTGCCTCTTACTCATCCAACTCACTGCACCTCCAAACAAAGTAAACATAGCCAATAGTGGACCTTTGACTATCCAAGTCACCTGCCTAATTTGCATCAACAAAACCCTGTATGTCTAAAGATTTATTAGCACTATCAGTGCTAGAATAAACCAAACAATGATCAGGAGTACCTCTAAGATATTTAAACACCCTCTTCTCATAGTTCTAATGCTGTCTACCAGGGTTAGACATAAATCTGCTTAAAACTCCCACTGCTTGGGCAATATCTGGTCTAGTGCAAACCATTACATACATCAAACTCCCTACAACACTAGAATATGGCACATTAGACATATCCTCAGTCTTTGGACACATATCTAATGAAATCTTAGTACCAATGGGTAAAGGAACTCTAACTGGGTTACAGTCCTGCAAACTAAACCTCTACAAAATAGTATTCACATACTTACTTTGTGACAACCAAAGCTTTCTGTTAACTCTATCCCTCGTAATCTCCATTCCCAAAATATACTTTGCAGCACCAAGATCCTTCATCTTAAATGCACTTGAAAGTTGGGCTTCAATCTCACTGATCATACCCTTAGTATTGCTGAAAAACATGTCATCAACATACAAAGCGATAACCAGTATAGAATCATCAACACAATAAATGTAAACACAGTGATCCTCCTCGCTTCTAACAAAACCCAATTTTAAAACAAATGAGTCAAACTTTTGATACCACATTCTAGGGGATTGTTTCAGACCATAAAGAGACCTCTTTAACCTACAAACCCAATGTTCTTTTCCTTTTACCTCAAAACATGTAGGTTGTTGCATATAAATTTCTTCTTCAAGATCTCCATGCAAGAATGCAGTCTTAACATCCATTTGCTCAATCTCCCAATCATAAACTGGAGCAATGGATAAGAGAAATCTAATAGAAGTCAATTTAGCAACAGGAGAGAATATCTCACCAAAATCAACTCCCTCTCTCTGGGAGTAGCCCTTAGCTACCAGTCTAGCCTTGTACTTCTCTAATGACCGGTCTGGTCCAAACTTCTTCTTGAAGACCCACTTACATCCTATGGCCTTTCTTCCTTTGGGCAAATGAACAGGATCTCAGGTGTTACAAGAGGCTAAAGCCATCATCTCCTCATGCATGGCTAATTGCCAAGAATCACTATCATATGCAAAAATAGCTTCCCTGTAGGATCTAAGTTCATCGTTAGTACTCAATAAAGCATATGCACAATTAAAATCTGGTGGGCTATACCCATCAACTAGATTCCATTGTCTTATGGATCTCCTCAAGGGTGGAGTAAGAGACTCTACTCATTCTTCTGCATGATCATCTACAACAACTTCTTTTGTAACCACAAACTCATCTTCATCAGAACTACTTGAATCTTCTTCTTCTTCACCCCCAATCCATCATTTTATTCTTTCTGAGGTACATCTTGTTGTTCTAAATCAAAGTGAACTTTCTTTACCTCTTCTTCTTTCTCTTTTGGCTACTCGGGTTCAAAAATAGCTCTAAGTTTCCTAAAAATAACATCTCTAGAAAAGATAATCTTGCGGGTTAGTGGATTCCAAAGCTTATAACCTTTGACATTATCACCATATCCAATGAATGTACACTTTTCAGCCTTTAGATCCAACTTAGATCGCTTTTCCTTAGGCACATGAACAAAATCCTCACAGCCAAAAACCTTTAAATGTGAAACAGAAGGTTTCTTACCTGTCCACACTTCATAAGGTGTCGAATCAAGATCCTTACAAGGAGATCTATTTATCAAGTAGCATGCAGTACACACAGCCTCTGCCCAAAAGCATTTATCCAACTATGCATCACTAAGCATACTTCTGGCCCTTTCCATAATTGTTCAGTTCATCCATTCTGCAACACCATTCTGTTGTGGTGTATACATAGTTGTCTTTTGTCTGATTATACCTGCATATTTGCAAAACTCATCAAATTCCTTAGAGCAATATTCCCCTCCATTATCAGATCTTAATATTTTTATCTTTAAACCTGATTGGTTCTCTACTAAGACTTTGAATTCCTTAAACTTAGTGAAAACTTCACATTTATGTTTTATAAAATAAATCCATGTAAACCTAGATACATCATCAATGAAGGTGACAAAATAATGAGATTTTCCAATAGATTCATTATCCACAGGTCCAAACACATCCGTATGAATAATTTCGAATTTCTCTTTTGCTCTATTGCTTCCTGAAGGAAATAATTTTCTATTTTGTTTACCAAACACACAATGCTCACATAAATCAAAGTGCTCATCAGAATAAGAGAAACCATCCAACAATTCTTTATTCTTAATAGTTTTTATTACATTATTGCTTGTGTGGCCAAATCTGTGGTGCCACAACATACAAGTGTTTTCAGAAGCCTCAGAAACATAAGAGGCATTACAAACTATAGTGGCTTCAAGATTAAACAAGTTCCCGAATCTCTTTCCTTTCATTACCACCAAGTTCCCTCTCACCAATATGCAGCCATGCTTGTCAAATGTCACATGCATTCCCAAATCATTCAACTTTGAAACTAAAATTAGATTTCTAGCTAATCCAAGAACATGCAAAACACCAGGGAGGGTTTTAATCCTCCCATCACTGAAACAAAACAATACCTTTCCTTTCCCGACAATCGGATATGAAGAGTTGGGTATGTGCAGGATCATGATGGGCCAAACTATACCTCTAAGTGGTAATGAAAATACAGAAAATCAGAATTTATCAAGTTCATGTGAAAATCTGAATGGATTATCTACACAATTTGAAAAAGATGTAAGAACGAAATTTGTAGAGAATTGAATCTAGTTTATAGGCTACTATTTAAAAAAAAAAAAAAACTAAATTTACTTAGTGAAAATTGAATATTTCAAAGAATAGCTATTAAATTTTTCAGAAAAAAATAAAAAGTGGGTGTCTGTCCAGCCAACCTAACTATGAGTAAAAATATTTTTTTTTTTTGAAACTTTCAAAATAAGTAGAGGACTCATGTCTGGATGTGACGCATATTTATTTGAAATTTTTTTCCAATAAAATAATTAGTTATGATTTTTTTACTGTGACTTTTAAAAAAAAATAAAAAGTAATTTTCCAGCCAACCTAACTCGATTAAAAAAAATTGAAATTCAAAATTTTTTTTTTTTAACCTATAGCCAAAAAAGCATAGAGTGTGACGCAGGTTTCGGATCTCAAAAAGGTGAAATGGTTTGAAAGTTATGGATGTTTTTCAATCAGTGTGTCCATCAAGATTTCAGACACACGGTATATAGAAAATTATTAATAATTATTTAATAAAATGATAACCAAACAAATCTTATATTTTTAGAAAGCTAACAATTTTTTCTATAAACCCTTTTTGTTTTATCAATATTGTGTTAAAAAAAAGTCGTCAGCACGAAGGGTGAAGTTCGAAGAAAAGACTGAAACATGAAAACACGTTAGAATCCATAAAAAGTCAACAACCAAAATGGATATCCGTCTTGCTTTGTACCAAAGCAAGACGGATATCCGTTTTGCTTTGGTAAAAGCAACTCAAAACGGATATCCGTTCTCAAAACGGATATCCATTTCCAAAACGGATATCCGTTTTCAAAACGGATATCCGTTCTGAAAATAGATATCTGTTTCCTTGATCCATGAAAAATTTTGTACCATTGGTTTTAGATGAAGAGAAGCAACATATTTGAAACATCGAGGCAATAATACAAGAAGTTAAAGTTAGTTGGTCATTTATAGGTGTATCTATTGTTTCATATCACATTACACATAGAATTCTAATTAACAATCTAGTTTCCTCAATTGGGGGAACATTTTTTTATCCATTTCTAATGGAATATTTAGTTAAAAATTGGTGGCTCCTTGTAAAAAGTATGGGCTCTTATCAAGTACGTGTTGTGGCCAAATCACACATCACCCCATTAGGAATAGGGACCCCCCTTTTTTTGAATTCCAATGCTTTGCATTGGGATCTGGATGATGTTTTTTCAAATGGCCCTCTGCTAGGAATGAATGCTTTGACCTTTGAATGACTTGAACTAGGAAAGTTTTGCGAGCAAATGGCTCAGTAGTGTTAGGCGTTGTTTTGCACTCATAGAATCACCAAAGGGCGCCAGGCTTAACGGAGGACATAACAAATATTCAGAGGTCCCCTTTTGTGCCTAACAATAAGCTTGGAAATGTTTGAAAAGCATCAAAAGGAATCAAGGCATATTCTATCATCTGTTAGATCCCAAATTTGCGCCTTAAACATAGAATGGATGTTTTAAACCCTAGAATATAGTGCCCTGTGAAAGAAGATTGCCTTGTGGAAGGGATTGAAATCATCCAAAGTAGCGCCTAAGAGGTGTATGGAGTGGAGGATGATATTCTTAGCATAGAATGAGCGCCTAGGAAGTGGTGTACCTTGATCAGTGAATTTGGCGCCCTTAGTCATCAAATCAAACTCAAATTGGCGCCTAGACTCACAAGTCTTTAGGGGGTGCTCGAGTTAGAGTTAAGTCTCATCCATATAGTTTTGATGGCACCATAAGAAGGATGATCTATGTTGTAGAAAGAATGTTAATCACTTTGAGCATCAAATTGCGCCTTGATTGGAAAGCTGATTAAGGACCTCAAGAAATGAAAATTGAATAAGGAAAAGAACAAAATGTGTTAGGTGCCCTTCATTCAAACATGTAAGGCACATTTTCTTGACCCTTCCATCTAATGCTGGCGCCTAGGTGATGAGAATACAAAATGTGGAAATCTAGCATGTCCCAAGTAAAGCGCCCAACATCAAGTAGGCATGAAACAAGTTGGTCAATAATGTTAGGGACAAAATTGTGGAGTAAGAAACTATGCAAGTCAAGGCGCCATTTCACACCTATTTATCTTGAGTGGCATGTCCTATTCAGAGCACTCCAAGTTGGCGCCTTGACCAAGCACTGTGAAGGATCCTCTGAGTGATAATGGATGAAAAGTATTTGAAGGGAACTTCATAAGCGCCCTGGAGACATCAATCCAAAAATGAGGGAAGTGTGCCTTAGGTGAGATGGTATTTGTTATAAGTTGAAGATATAGCGCCTATTGGTACTTGAAGCTCCATCCTTAGCGCCTACCATCCTTAGCGCCCAATGTATAAGCCTTCACCTAATTTGGCACCTATGGTAATTTCGTTGTAAGCAAATCTAAGGTGGGTGCCTAATATTAAAGGGCTATTGATCAAGAAGTCCTCTATACACTCATTCACTGAGTAAGGAGGAACAAGATGACAAAATTAGAAAGAAAGAGGTAAGACGCATTTTTGCATCTAAACTACTCATTTTTAGCGCCTAAAATGAATTTGTTAAATGGGCGCCAATTTCCTCCGGAGTGACCTCCACTTTGCACCTTGAAGTACATGGTGAGGTAGGCATTCAATTTTAGCGCCCAAGGGACAATTGGCATCATAACATAGGCACTTGGATGATAGAAGACTTCCAATTGATTTAAACCAACAAAATGACCAAATTTAAGGCCAGAGATGAGTTTTTGCACCTTGAAGAGAACATGTTGGGATTCTTCCTATACAATTTAGAATGAACACTTCACTTCGCTCAAGTATGCCAAGAGTGACCTTGATACCACCCAAGGAAGGTATTGATGAATATAATGAGTTTGGGTGCCCTTAATACAATGAGCATGACATTCCCTTGTTTGGAGGATTGTTATCTTAATACATCTTGGAGGAGAGAATGAAGGTTTGACATGAAAAGAAAATCATTTAAGGAATAAGAAATGAGCTAAGTGCATTAAGGCGCTATAACATACCTAAAGCTCTCTAATGAGCGCCTTACAAAAGGGACATGATAATGATGTAGTATGATCATCATACCTTGGATTGAAATCATCATAATGCTTAAAATAACTCAAAATGTGTTAGGCGCCCATTCAACTATGGATACACTCAAGTAGGCGCCTTGAAGAAAACCCCTCAATGCATGTCAAAAAAAAAGGTGGGCGCTTAACATTAAAGAAGTAATTCATCAATCTTTTAAAGAAGCATGGATGTAAAAAAGAAGTGAACACCTATGTAAGATCAAGGCACAATTTTCAAACTCCTGAGTGATCTCCAAAGTAGCGCCTTGAGGTGAGATGGGGTCTAAGTCTATCTTAAATGGCGCCTTGAGTTGAGGGTAAGTATGTTGCTTTGAAGTCAACATAAGCACCTAAGGGATAATAAGACTCTTGAAGTTATTAGCAGGTGTTTGGAAGTATTAGAATCTCGCAAGAAAGACAAAGACCCTTGGCACATAACCATCAAAGCAGCTTGAAGTCATAGGGTGAATGCATAGAAATAAGGAGACTTCTTGAGTTGAGGGGTTGAATGTGAGATAGAACTATAAAAATGTTAAAGATCTGTCCAAAGACCTAGGCGCATTTTGCCACCAAGATAGTTTGATTTCAGCGCCTAGATGTCTTAGATACAAGGCACATATTCATGCCTTCGTCCCCCAATTTAAGCGCCTCTTTGTATATATGAAGAGTTTGTTTTAAATTTAAAATTTTGAAAAATTTATTAAATGCATTAAATACAATCAATTTGGTCCTTTAACTGGAATGCAAGTAGAAGAAGAGCTTTAGGATTCAATTGATAATGCTCGAGCTATTATAAGACAAGAGACAGAAGGTAGAATCAGAGCTGAGCAAAGATGCCAAGCCTTAGAGCAGTACATTCAGCATTTAGTTCATCCTATTCACAAATGTGTCCAAAGTAAGATTACTCAAATCAAATAATGGCTTATATCCACAACTTTATTAAGTTGATACCTTGGTGGATTAGTGTGTAAACATTCAAATTAGATGGTAATTCACAAGTTTATAGAATAATAAAATGAATCCCTAGTCTAGAATCCAAATGTACATAATAAAATGGATATCTGTTTTGTAGTAGCTATATGGACGTTGCAGAGTGTCCGTTGGCAAAGAATTGGGATTTACTTAAATTTGCTTGTTCATGCTTCTCACAGGACGTCACCTCCCCTACCCATCCAGCTCTACAGAAGAAGAGAGACAACAAATGATCAAGAGGGATCACCAATTAGCGGTAAGTGATTGATTACTTATGTCATGTTATATATTTTGAATATTAAATTCTATATTAATGTGCACATTGTTTGATTGTATTAATAGGTGGAAATTCAAAAATCTCTATCGAGGAGGTCTAGTCGATGAGCGATAGAGGATGATTCATTGACTAGTTCACCATCTTCATGGCCTAGCAAGAGCCATATATTATTTGATAGCAATCCATAGGAGATTTGATTTTGGGACATTTTGTTACATATACCTATTTGGCTTTGTAAACATACTTTTGTATGTTATCGATGTATATCATTGTATATACCCATATGGTTTTATTTGTACATGCCTATATGGCTTGATATATACACTATACAAATTATTTTCATGACATTATGCATATATGTATATATAAGATCCTAATTTGGCACAAGTAGGGAGAATGCTTGCAAAGGTTATGGAATTTGGTTTTAAACGTTCCAATTGTATTTGCTTCAAAGATTCTAAAGCCTTTTCAAAAAATCCATTTTGTGTATATCCTGCAATCATTGCATTCCATGAGATAGCATCTCTTTGAGGTGTCATGCCAAACTATTCACATGCCTTGTCTATGCTTCCACACTTTGGATTTACACCCACCAATTGCATTTTCTTAACATTTCCTTTCAATCCTTATCAAAAATTCCATTTTGTGCACATATTGCAATCATTGCATTCCTTCATTTACAACACACGATTAAATAAGAAGATGCATATTTACAACACTTAAGAATATGTAGTAGTGTTGCTCATGTCACCAATATTATGTTTACATCTTCACATACATGGCTTACAACATGTGACAATATGAAGTGATGAAGAAACTTGTTATTTTGATGTATTTCAACTCCAAACTTGCACCTAGAAGTGAAGGCGCTAATCCTTGATCAAACTAACCTAAAAGTGCGCCTTGGTACTTAGGGCGCTAGATTATGATTGATCAACCTAAAATGTGCACCTAAGGCTAGATATTGAATTGGAAGGATAAAATAAATCATCAAAGGAGTTTATAGTTATTGAAGGCATCAAATGATGACTTGGGCGCACATCTACCTCTCTACACCATCAAATGTGCACCTAGATTAGTGAGGCACCACTTCATATCTCTATGACTTTGGATATGCACCTTGATAATGAATTGATCTTGCAAGTTGAGGTTGTCTCCACAAGTTGAAAGAATGTCCAAAGAATACAAGGCGCCAATTATTGAACAAACAACCTAGAATGAGTGCCTTACTATTTGAGTTGCTAGTTCATGCTTCTAAAACACCAAAAGTGCGCCTAGATGTTGAGGCGCTAGCTCTTGCTCAAGCAACCTTGAAAATGCGCTTTGACAAGGAGGTTAAAATGTATTATCAAAGGATTAAGTTGAATCAAGGAATCATCATTGAAGACAAGTAAAACATGATTGTGAATGAGGTGCACTTTTCATTATCTCCAACCTCACAATTGCGCCTTCCCTTGGAAGCTCATATTGTGCCTAAAGGAATGGTACTAAGATAACATCCATCTCAATGATTGAGAATGTGTCAACTAGAATAATATTTTTGTTTTTCTCATCGTGGGGTCGAACAAACTACGCCAACGCATTGGGGTGGGCAGGTAAATGCCAGTAGAGGTCTCGTTTTGTGTGCCAAGCGTCCCAGTCATTTCAGGCAAGAGGCTACCCGCAAAGTCCCTTAAGATCCCTGAGACCAAAAATACGCCAAACTTTGACGGAGCAGTTCTCAGAATTCGTGATAGCTGGGAATGTTGTGTTTGGACCTACAGGTGTACATGGGGTCTGTCAACAATAACCTCTCTCATTTTTGGTCAACTCCATTCTGTTTGACCATGCCGAAATCAAATGCATTGTTGCAAAATGCTTCAATTTGACGCAGTGGAAAGGTGCTAGGTGTGACATTTTTCATTCCATAGCTCATGGGGTCAAAAGGACTGTGCTAACGCATCGGGGTGGGCGGGTAAATGCCAGTGGAGGTCTCGTTTTGTCTGCCAAGCATCCCAGTCATTCCAAGCAAGAGGCTACCGGCAAAGTCCCTTAAGATCTCTGAGACCAAAAATGCGCCAAAATTTGACGGAGGAGTTCTCAAAATTTGTGACAATTGGGAATGTTGTGTTTGGACCTACAGGTGCACATGGGGTCCATCGACAATAACCTCTCTCATTTTTGGGCAACTCCATTCCATTGACCGTGCCGAAATCAAACGCATTGTTGCAAAATGCTTCAATTTGATGCAGTGGAAAGGTGCTAGGTGTGACATTTTTCATTCCATAGCTCGTGGGGTCAAACAGACTGTGCCAACGCGTCAGGGTGGGCGGGTAAATGCCAGTGGAGGTCTCGTTTTGTCCGCCAAGCATCCCAGTCATTCCAGGCAAGAGGCTACCGGTAAAGTCCCTTAAGATCTCTGAGACCAAAAATGCGCCAAACTTTGACGAAGGAGTTCTCAAAATTTGTGACAACTGGGAATGTTGCGTTTGGACCTACAGGTGCACATGGGGTCCATCGACAATAACCTCTCTCATTTTTGGTCAACTCCATTCCGTTTGACCGTGCCAAAATCAAACGCATTGTTGCAAAATGCTTCAATTTGATGCAGTGGAAAGGTGGTAGGTGTGACATTGTTCATTCCATAGCTCATGGGGTCGAACGGACTATGCCAACGTGTCGGGGTGGGTGGGTAAATGCCAGGGGAGGTCTCGTTTCATCCGCCAAGCGTTCCAGTCATTCTAGGCAAGAGGCTACCGGCAAAGTCCCTTAAGATCCCTGAGACCAAAAATGTGCCAAACTTTGACGGAGCAGTTCTCAGAATTCGTGATAGCTGGGAATGTTGTGTTTGGACTTACAGGTGCACGTGGGGTCTGTCAATAATAACCTCTCTCACTTTTGGTCAACTCCATTCTGTTTGACTGTGCCGAAATCAAACGCATTGTTGCAAAATGCTTCAATTTGATGCAGTGGAAAGGTGCTAGGTGTGACATTTTTCATTTCATAGCTCGTGGAGTTGAACGGGCTATGCCAACGCGTCGGGATGGGCGGGTAAATGCCAGTGGAGGTCTCGTTTCATGCACCAAGTGTCCTAGTCGTTCTGGGCAAGAGGCTACCAGCAAAGTCCCTTAAGATCCCTGAGACCAAAAATGCGCCAAACTTTGATAGAGCAGTTCTCAAAATTTGTGATAGTTGGGAATGTTGTGTTTGGACCTACAAGTGCACATGAGGTCTGTCGACAATAACCTCTCTCATTTTTGGTCAACTCCATTCCATTTGACCGTGCCGAAATCAAATGCATTGTTGCAAAATGCTTCAATTTGATGCAGCAGAAAGGTGCTAGGTGTGACATTTTTCATTCCATAGCCCGTGGGGTCAAATGGACTGCGCCAACGAGTCGGGGTGGGCAGGTAAATGCCAGTGGAGGTCTCGTTTTGTGCGCCAAGCGTCCTAGTCGTTCTGAGTTGTAAGCTACCGACAAAGTCAAAAGTTGCTAGGATTGAAATTTTGCATTCTACAGGTCTTGGGTCTAAACAGATTGTGCTAACACGTTGGGGTGGGCGAGTAAATGCTAGGGGAGGTCTCATTTTATGTGCCAAGGCTCCCAGTCCTTCTCAGCTGTAAGCTACCAGCAACGTGACTTTACCGGTAGCTTATAGCTTGGAATGACTGCGATGCTTTGCACACAAAATGAGACCTCCTCTAGCATTTACCCGCCCACCCCGATGTGTTGGCATAATCTGTTTGACCCTAGGACCTGTGGAATGCAAAATTTCAATCCTAGCAACTTTTGACTTTGTCGATAGCCTCTTGCTCAAAATGACTGGGAAGCTTGGCGCACGAAACGAGACCTCCAATAGCATTTTCCTGCTCACCCTGACATGTTGGCATAGTCCATTTGACCCCATGAGCTATGGAATGAAAAATGTCACACCTAGCACCTATCCACTGCATCAAATTGAAGCATTTTGCAACAATGCATTTGATTTCGGCACGATCAAATAGAATGGAGTTGACCAAAAATGAGAGAGGTTATTGTCGACGGACCCCACGTGCACCTGTAGGTCTAAACACAACATTCCCAGCTATCACAAATTCTAAGAACTGCTCCGTCAAAGTTTGGCACATTTTTGGTCTCAGGGATCTTAAGGGACTTTGCCAGTAGCCTTTTGCCCGAAAGGACTGGGACGCTTGGCGCATGGAAGAAGACCTCCAATAGCATTTACCCGTCCACCCCGACACATTGGTGTAGTCCGTTCGACCCCATGAGCTATGAAATGAAAAATGTCACACCTAGCACCTTTCCACTGCATCAAATTGAAGCATTTTGCAACAATGCGTTTGATTTCAGCATGGTCAAACAGAATAGAGTTGACCAAAAATGAGAGAGGTTATTGTTGACAGATCCCACATGCACCTGTAGGTCCAAACACAACATTCCCAGCTATCATGAATTCCAAGAATTGCTCCGTCAAAGTTTGGTGCATTTTTGGTCTTAGGGATCTTAAGGGACTTTGCTGGTAGCCTTTGCCCGGAATGACTGGGACGGTTGGCGCATGAAACGAGACCTCCATTGGCATTTACCCACCTACCCTGAAGCGTTGGCGTAGTCCGTTCGACCCCATGAGCTATGGAATGAAAAATGTCACACCTAGCACCTTTCCACTGCATCAAATTGAAGCATTTTGTAACAATGCGTTTGATTTTGGCATGGTCAAACAAAATGGAGTTGACCAAAAATGAGACAGGTTATTATCGACGGACCCCACGTGCACTTGTAGGTCCAAACACAACATTCCCAGCTGTCATGAATTCTAAGAACTGCTCTATCAAAGTTTGGCGCATTTTTGGTCTCAGGGATCTTAAGGGACTTTGTCGGTAGCCTCTTGCCCGGAACGACTGGGACTCTTAGCACACAAAACGAGACCTCCATTGGCATTTACCCACCCACCCCGACGCGTTGGTGTAGTCCATTCGACCCCACGAGCTATGGAATGAAAAATGTCACACCTAGCACCTTTCCACTGCATCAAATTCAAGCATTTTGCAACAATGCGTTTGATTTCGACATGGTCAAACGGAATGGAGTTGACCAAAAATGAGAGAGGTTATTATCAACGGACCCCACATGCACCTGTAGGTCCAAACACAACATTCCCAGCTATCACAAATTCTGAGAACCATTCCGTCAAAGTTTGGCGCATTTTTGGTCTCAGGGATCTTAAGGGACTTTGCCGGTAGCCTCTTGCCCGGAAGGACTGGGACGCTTGGCTCATGAAATGAGACCTCCAATAGCATTTACCCACCCGCCCCAATGTGTTGGTACAGTCCGTTCGACCCCACGAGCTATAGAATGAAAAATGTCACACCTAGCACCTTTCCACTGCATCAAATTGAAGCATTTTGCAACAATGCGTTTAATTTCGGTACGGTCAAACGGAATGGAGTTGACCAAAAATGAGAGAGGTTATTGTCGACAGACCCCACGTGCACTTGTAGGTCCAAACACAACATTCCCAGCTATAACAAATTCTGAGAACTGCTCCGTCAAAGTTTAGCGCATTTTTGGTCTCAGGGATCTTAAGGGACTTTGCCGGTAGCCTCTTGCTCAGAACGACTAGGATGCTTGGCGCATGAAACGAGACCTTCACTGGCATTTACCCGCCCACCCCGACGCATTGGCGTAGTCCGTTCGACCCCACGATGAGCAAAACAAAAAATATGGCACCTAGCAAGGTTTTTGCTCTTACAGAACAATGTATCGGCAAAGACCCTAGTTTTCATAAGGGGAGACATGTGATTTTAAGAGGTTTTGGGAATGTGACTTTATCCTTCCACTCCTTATCCAATGACGAGTTTATTCGCAGAGTTTGATGGCTTTTATGAGCATATACATGATGTTGTTTTAGGATAGTCATAAAGGGCAGTTTTTGGATAGCCATATGTATCTTTTTAACAATCATAAAGGGCAAGTTGTACATGGACTGTGAGAGTCCCAAAACTCATATAAATCATCCATTTTGGTGTTTGACAACCTTATAAATCCATTAGATCATTTATACAAACCCTAATGCAACTTATAAACCCTCTTTGTATAGTAATTTCATGAATGACTATCTTGTATGATTGTTTTGTGCATTTTAATAGGCCAATGAGGATTGTATGGTGTTGTCATATTCATGATTTTAACTTGATGCAGAGATAGGCTCTAACTCAACATGATAGAGGCATCATTACAAATGGATTGAATTGCAATAGTCAGAGAGCCAACCTCCTATGAATGAGCGTTCAATGATAGTAAATAGAGAGCTACTTGACCATAAATAGGATTTACATACATACATACATACATACATATATATATGATCTCGTAGGCATCTAGGTTTCATACACAAATTGCAATAGTTGTAGAGCCAACCTCCTATCAACGAGAGTTGAATAATAGTAAATAGAGAGCTTCTCGGCCATAAATGGGATTTGCATACACACACACCCAACTGAAATAGTATCCTTATTGGCCTTATTGGCACCTCCCCCCAAGATGTAAGTTTTTTATGTTTATAATGTGCCCCCAGTGTCCTTATTGGCCTTATTGGCACCTAAAACACAAGAAAGTAGATTCCACTAGCTTTCAATTATAATTTCTCTTAGGCCCTAACACATCCATACAGGGCTATACTAAACAAAGAAATCGTAGGAAAATAGTAAAATCTGCAAAAATAGAGTTTCTTGACATTAATTTCATTCAAACTTGTCTTCAATTCATCTTCAAAATGTTTATTGGTCCTCTCTCTCTAAACACTAAACCCTAAACCTCTAAACCTTAACCCCTAAACCATAAACCCTAAACCCTAAATAATGCCCCTAAACCTTAACCCCTAACCCCTAAACCCTAAACCCTAAACACGAGCAACCCTAAACCCTATCTCCTATCTCTCCCTTATCTCCCTATCTCTATCATCGGGCTCTACCTCTCAATCCTTCTCCCTATTTCTCTAGACATCTCGCTCACTCTCTATCTCCTTATCTCTCCCCTTTGTCACCTCTATCTCTCCCTATCTATCTCCTCTCTCTTTCTATCTAGCTATCTCCAAAACTGAGAAACCCTAAACCCAGGTACACCCTAAATCCAATCAGCCCTAAACCTATATCTTCCTATCTCTCCCCTATCTCCCTATCTCTATCATCCCTCTACCTCTCTTGATCTCTCTCCCTATGTCCCTGGCCATGTGCCTCACTCTCTATCTCCTTATCTCTCTCCTCGGTCTCCTCTCTCTATCTCCCTATAATTCCTCTCTCTATAAACCCTAAATCCAAAACCCTAAACCTCTAAACCTAACCCCTAACCCCTAAACAATTTAAATCCTAAACCCTAAATAATGCCCCTAAACCCTAACCCCTGACCCTTAAACATGAGAAACCCTAAACCCCTAAACCTTAAACCCCAAACCCCTAAACCCTAAACCCAAGTAACCCTAAACCACTATCTGCCTATCTCTCCCCTATCTCCCTACCACCTGTGTCCCTCTACCTCTCAATCTCTCTCCCTATGTCTCTAGCCATGTCCCTCACTCTCTATCTCCCTATCCCTCCCCTCAGACTCCTCTATATCTCCCTATCATTCCTCTCTCTCTATAAACCCTAAATCCAAAACCCTAAATCTCTAAACCTAACCCCTAACCCCTAAACAATAAATCCTAAACCCTAAATTATAATGCCCCTAAACCCTAACCCCTAACCCCTAAACCTGAGAAACCATAAACCCCAAACCCCTAAACCCTAAACCCAAGTAACCATAAACCACTATCTCCCTATCTCTCCCCTATCTCCCTATCACCTTTGTCCCTCTACCTCTCAATCTCTCTCGCTCACTCTCTATCTCCTTATCTCTCCCCTTTGTCACCTCTATCTCTCCCTATCTGTCTCCTCTCTCTTTCTATCTAGCTATCTCCAAAACTGAGAAACCCTAAACCCGGGTACACCATAAATCCAATCAACTCTAAACCTATATCTCCCTATCTCTCCCCTATCTCCCTATCTCTATCATTCCTCTACCTCTCTTGATCTCTCTCCCTATGTCTCTGGCCATGTGCCTCACTCTCTATCTCCTTATCTCTCTCCTCGGTCTCCTCTCTCTATCTCCCTATCATTCCTCTCACTCTATAAACCCTAAATCCAAAACACTAAACCTCTAAACCTAACCCCTAAACAATTTAAATCCTAAACCCTAAATAATGCCCCTAAACCCTAACCCCTAACCCCTAAACCTGAGAAACCCTAATCCCCTAAACCGTAAACCCCAAACCCCTAAACCCTAAAACCAAGTAACCATAAACCACTATCTCCCTTTCTCTCCCCTATCTCCCTATCACCTTTGTCCCTCTACCTCTCAATCTCTCTCTCTATGTCTCTTGCCATGTCCCTCACTCTTTATCTCCCTATCTCTCCCCTCAGACTCCTCTATATCTCCCTATTGGTCTGATGCAGAGCACACAGTGGAAGCTCTCAAAACACGGTGAAATACCCATCAAAACCCATAGTTTAAATAGATTAAAGCTTAATCAGCTTTAAGAAACCTTCTCAAAGTTCCAAATAACATCAAATCATATACATTCTTCCTATCGGCAAGATAAACACTATCGACCAACTCAAAAATTCTTATACCGATGCTCCGATCACTCCACTTTTGACGAGCCTTTGAACCTTTCGTTGTGACATATATCCATCGGCCCAACTTTAAACTAGTCTTCCGATCTCCCATACCACCCATATCTCACTCCACAACCTGTATTAACACATGATTAAACCTAACCCCTAACCCTTATTTCCTAACCCCTAAACCCTAAACTTGAGAAACCATAAACCCCTAAATCCTAAACACTAAACCCAAGAAACCCTAAACCTCTATCTCTCTATCTCCCTATCTCACTATCTCCCCATCACTATCATTCCTCTACCTCTCAATCTCTCTCCCTATGCTTTGGCCATGTCCCTCACTCTATATCTCCCTAATTGTCTTCTCTCTCTAAACACTAAACCCTAAACCTCTAAACCTTAACCCCTAAACCATAAACCCTAAACCCTAAATAATGCCCCTAAACCTTAACCCCAAACCCCTAAACCCTAAACCCTAAACACGAGCAACCCTAAACCTTATCTCCTATCTCTCCCTTATCTCCCTATCTCTATCATCGAGCTCTACCTCTCAATCCTTCTCCCTATTTCTCTGGACATCTTGCTCACTCTCTATCTCCTTATCTCTCCCCTTTGTCACCTCCATCTCTCCCTATCTGTCTCCTCTCTCTTTCTATCTAGCTATCTACAAAACTAAGAAACCCTAAACCCAGGTACACCCTAAATCCAATCAACTCTAAACCTATATCTCCCTATCTCTCCCCTATCTCCCTATCTCTATCATCCCTCTACCTCTCTTGATCTCTCTCCCTATGTCCCTGGCCATGTGCCTCACTCTCTATCTCCTTATCTCTCTCCTCGATCTCCTCTCTCTATCTCCCTATCATTCCTCTCTCTCTATAAACCCTAAATCCAAAGCCCTAAACCTCTAAACGTAACCCCTAACCCCTAAACAATTTAAATCCTAAACCCTAAATAATGCCCCTAAACCCTAACCCCTAACCCCTAAACCTAAGAAACCCTAAACCCCTAAACCCTAAACCCAAGTAAACCTAAACCACTATCTCTCCCCTATTTCCCTACCACCTTTGTCCCTCTACCTCTCAATCTCTCTCCCTATGTCTCTGGCCATGTCCCTCACTCTTTTTCTCCCTATCTCTCCCCTCAAACTCCTCTATATCTCCCTATCATTCCTCTCTCTCTATAAACCCTAAATCCAAAACCCTAAACCTCTAAACCTAACCCCTAACCCCTAAACAATAAATCCTAAACCTTAAATTATAATGCCCCTAAACCCTAACCCCTAAACCTAAGAAACCCTAAACCCCAAACCCCTAAACCCTAAACCCAAGTAACCATAAACCACTATCTCCCTATCTCTCCCCTATCTCCCTATCACCTTTGTCCCTCTACCTCTCAATCTCTCTCGCTGTCTCTTGCCATGTCCCTCACTCTTTATCTCCCTATCTCTCCCCTCGGACTCCTCTATATCTCCCTATTGGTCCTTTATCTCTCTCTAAACCCTAAACCCTAGACCTCTAAACCTTAACGCCTAACCCAAGACCCTAAACCCTAAACCCTAAATAATGCCCCTAGACCCAAGCAACCCTAAACCTCTATCTCCCTATCTCTAACATCCCTCTACCTCTCAATCTCTCTCTCTCTCTATGTCTTTGGACATGCCTCTCACTCTCTATCTCCCTATCTCTCCCCTCTGTCTCCTCTATCTCTCCCAAACTCTTTTAGTCCCCTCTCTCTATCTCTCTTTAAACTGTAAACCCTAAACCCCTAAACGCGAGCAACCCTAAACCTCTAAACCCTAAATAATTCCCCTAACCAACTTCTAAATCACTTCTCTATATAGGTGCAACTAATACCACTTTTTCATTGTTCAACTTGATGTTCATCTTGTTGGTTCTATGTCATATAATGTTCCACATCGAGCTCTTTATCTCAATCATCCGGTTGTTCTTTATCTTGCTCTTTATTCTCATCAACTAGATGTTCCTCTGTTTCTTGATCTTTTCCAAGATCCAAATACACTTTCTGTTGTTCTTCTTGATGCCGGTCATAAGGATGTGTCACTTCACCTTGTTGCTTTTTAAAATAACCAAGAAGAGGCAACAAGAGGCAACAAATTGTTACAAGTTTCTTAGGCAAATTTAAGTTTTCTAATTACTACTGAAATCTTTTTAAAATAATGTAAAGAACATGCAAAGCTTCAAGGAATCTTTTTATGGCACCTGTGCTAGCTTTTGTCCTCAAGGATCCAACATTTTGGTATCCTCCTTTGTAGAAATTAGAACATCCTCTTGATGACAATGGGAAGAATAAGGATGCCTTGAGAACTTGGAGATTTTATGGAGAGTGTAAGAACCTTCAAATCCTTAAAACTGAAATGGAAAAGGCTCACAAAGTTAGGACTGTAAAAGTATAATAATTATTGTGGGGGTTGTAATGAAAATATGGCTTAACTCTTTTGAGGTGACTCACTATCCATGATGTGTTGGGATCAATGGAAAATGGAATAAGAGATATTAACAAGAATTTGACATAAATGGAAGAAATGGACAGTCTCCCCTAAAAATGATGGCAAGAGATGTATTAATAGTAGAAGAAGCAACATTAATGGTGGGGTTGGTTGGGAGTGGACTAAAGAATTGATTGAGAGATTATAGAAGACCAATTGGGAGTGGACTAAATAATTGATTGAGAGATTATAGAAGACTTATTAAGAGTGGACTAAAGAATTGATTGAGAGTCAAGAGGATAGGAGAATTAGTTAGGGGAAGTAATGGTTCAATCAGGGGTGAAGAGAACTCTCAATCACAAGAATAAATGATGCCAAAATGGATGGAACTAAAAGAAATCATGCATTCCAAAAGATGACAAGGTTGCCCCTTTCATATGATACAGTCTTTCTAAAATTTAGATTGTATTTTATAGCTAAAATGCCTAAATAGTAAAATGCTAAAAATGCTAAAATAATAAAATAAAAAACAATGAAAACAATAGAGAAAAGAAAACGGATATCCATTTTGGTTTAGTACCAAACCAAAAACAAACCAAAACAGATATCCATTTCAAAGTCAAACTTTGCCAAGCCGCGAATTTGGCTAAGTAAAAACGCGATTTTTTTCCTATTGCCACTGTTTGGCCCACGATGATCCTGCACATACCTAGTTGTCACCAAGGTAGATATCACCTCCATCATATTCTTCATATGTGGAGAACCATTCCTTATGTGGGGTCATATGAAACAAGCATCCTAAGTCAACCAACCAGTGATCATTAGAAACAACATTACATGCAGAAAGTAAAACATCTTCACATGCATTCAAGGACTTATCCAAAGCACTCTCCCACTGTTTCTTGGGGTTTATGTACTCCTTCTTCACATGTCCCCTTTTACCACAGTTCCAACACTTAATTCTATTCTTTTTACCAAGAGTCTTAGACCGGCCCTTGGACTTGTCCTTAGCCCCGTTCTAATCTCCTTTAGGTCCCCTTTCCTTAAACCTTCCCCTAATACTAAGAGCATCCCCTGAACTATCTGAACTCTTCTTCCTCAATTCTTGTGACAATAGCACTAAAACAAGAGCATCCAACTTTGGATCTATGAGGTTAGCAGTAATAGCAAGAATAACATTCTCCTAAGACTCAGATAAAGAACAAATAAGTAAGATACATTTATCTTCCTCACTAACTTCAACATGTACTGAAGCAAGCCGAATCAACAACAAATTAAAAGAATTTAAATGATCTACAACTGATTCACCTTCTCGCATTTTCATGGAAAATAATTTTCTTTTTAAATAAAGTTTATTTACCATACTCTTGGCTTGATAGATCTCACCCAACCAATTCCACAACTTGTGTGCGGTCTCCTCCTTTGCGACATTCAACATGACATAGTCTGAAAGACAACCAGATGGTTCCTTGTGCCTTCTTATCCAATCTATCCCACTCATCTTGAGAGATATCATCAGGTTTCTTCTCTTTTTGGATAGCCAACCACTAGTTTTTTTCTTCCAACAAATCTTCCATTTTTAGCTTCCACAACTCATACCCTATTCCATTGAAATTCTCAATGTCCATTTGAAAGGTTGATGCAATAGTGGATGCAACCATAATAACAACACAAGATCTACAAAACAAACACAACCAAATCTCCCACTGTAGCTACAACTTCCACACTACCAGCCAAGAGTCAAAGTTGGCTAGGCTTTGATACCAAATGTTAGAAATGAAAGCAACACCACTTCAATGGAAATTTGATTCAAAATAAATTTTAGCAATCTTTAAGTGTGCATTAACAATGGAGATTGTAATCAAAACATAAAACCCACTACAGAGAAAATGCCAAACATGAAGAACTCAACACAAGACACAATGACATAGTGTTTAACATGGAGGAAACCCTTGTAGGTAAAAAAACTCCACATAGGAAAGAGGCCCAATGTTTGTATTAATTGGCAAAAGATTGTACAATGCAACAACACCACTAATCTCTCCTTCAGTCTTCAATCTGACAGCATTCCTGCAGCATCTGAGTACCTAAAATCTTTATTGCAGCAACAAATACATGGCAAATACTTATAGAAATGTTTTCCAACTCATCCTAGGCATTCACCTTCTCTCTCCTCCAAATATCCCACATGCAAGCATCAAAATGGCACCTACAAGCAACCTCCAAGTGTCAAAAGTTGAACCATTCAAAGTTGGGCGCTCATATCAAAGATTGGCACCTTACAACATCTTATGACATGTGACAACCATCATAGATACCTCCAACATGCATCCTTTCCAAGATAGGGACCTTGGGCTAAATATAGCAAATATACAACTAACATATCTGTCATATGCGTCATAGATTCACAGAATCTTATGACAACTTGTAACTATCATAGATTCACTTACCAAACATTATGACAGTTGTCACACATGCCAATTATAGTAGATTCCTCAAGGAAGCATGCCTACCCTCATTTACTTTGATTTTTTACATTTGCCAATAGTAAAAAGTCACTCCGTAATCACCTCTGGTTACTCTGAAATTACCCCTACTAGTGAAACTAGTACATCCCCTCATGGATAATTATAAATTACATATAATAAATGGAATAAATACAATATTGGGATTTACAAGGTTAATGGCACCTTTTCCCAACAGATGGTTGTTTTGGCACATAAACTCTAAGTAGAATGAATAACACTCTACTTCTCCTGAAAGGCAACCTAATGATGTTATGATTACCCCAAGGTCCCTGTTATGCTGGGTCATAGTAGTGTTGGAGTAGCTGAGTGGATAATGTGATTGTTTGATCAAGGGGCATGTGCTGGTAGTATCAATCTAGATGCTTAGCAACATCTGTAAGGTAGATATTCTTTAAGTTACAAAAAGTTAATCCTACAGTTAATCTATAAAAAGAAAAGGAAAAAGGAGATTAGGGTTAGAAGAAAAAGAAAATGCAAAATGATCAAACAACTTCTACACCTAGCTTTTTACTTCACATAACAATGTTCATGAGATCAAATTAAACAAGCAATGGATGACTATTATTTCACACAATCATGTACATTGTAAGTGTAAGATTCTAATTAAAAGAAGCAGAAGAACATGAATATGAAGACACCATATTACATGCATAGAATTCAAACCCTATTCAACCACCAGGTTAATGATTTATCAATTAGTAACAAGATTCATCAATCATAAGCTATGTGCAAGGAAAAGAAAATGCAGATACATTACCACCAATAGGCATAAACACAAGAATAGTTAAATTGTCTTCTCATTAGTTGGCAAAGTCTTGGTAGATTACAAAAGTGTAGAATTCCCAAACCCTAAATGCATATCATATATGCCCCTTATATGCCATCAAATTAAAAGAATTTCTTGTGCTAGCACAAGTCCTCTACATTTCACCTCCTTTTATAAAATTCTCAAAATCCTATTTATATATGAGGTTCAATTTGTTTACATTATACAATTTCACCCCAGTCAGCCTAAACAATGATGTTACACATAAGTGAGGTTGGCCTCATCTAAGAAATATAAGAAAGAATCAATGAATGATAGTGAAGAACAAGGATATTATGCCCCCTTGACAAATTGGGTTTGAAATTTGGTTGTTGCCTCTTGAATGTTGCTCACGCTTGATCCATTGTGGTACTTGATCTTGATCTACTATAAGTACATGGAATGCTTGATCTTATCTTGAACACCATCCAAATCAACCAACTACTCCTGAAACTCTGTAAACAAGGCCTTTAGTGTCATTAAGTTATCTATGCATTGCTCTAAAAGTTGTTTCTGAAAGATAACAAAGAACTCCTTTATGATCCTTGCTACAGGGAGGACTACTGATGTGTCATCTTTGAATTTGCAAGGGATTTAGTTGATGAGGGCTTCTACTTTGCCTGAACCCTTATTAGTTGCATTGGCCTTGGTTTGCAATTTGGCCTTACACTTCTATAGTCCCTAAGCTTCCATACCTTTATCCATTCTATAATTGACCCTGGGTCAGCCTTATCTAGTACTCTTGACTACAAAAGTGTGCTTTGAGGGATAGCCTCCATCTTTCACAAAATAGGGAGGTATTCCTCCCAAACTAGTAGCTCATCCTCAATATTGCCTTTCATTTTTTATGCCATCTCCAACTCCCTCTCAATGGAGTGATATACCTTCAAGGCATCTCTAATGGTCCCATTCCCAAATGTTTCCAATAAACCTTTCCAAGTAGTGGTTGCAAGGAGGATGCCTAATGGATCTAAGATTTGACCCTCTTTGGTTATGGCTTCCAATAGGGTTGGGGTAGGACCATTAGAATCAATGGGGCCTAACAATTGTGTAATAGAAGCAAACAACTATGTTAACTACTTCTTTATCTCTTCCTTGGTTACCTCATCCTTTTTCATTTTGTCCAAAATGGCTGAAACTACATCAGTTAAGGCATGCTTATCTCCTTCCCTGGTCTTGGAAACAAGGACAATCTGTTGAGCATTATAATCCTAGGAGTTCATGGTTGCCTCCTCTTTGTCTATGAATGGGGTGGCTACTTGAGCAATCCTCACCCCTTATTCATTAGTAGAGATATAGGAGAGGGTTATAACCTTCTTTCCTTTGGGAGGAGCTCCCAATACTTGCACAACTGTGGCCAAATCCTCTTCTTCCACATAAGTCCTTTTCCTCTTCTCCATAGTTTTGTTGAGCCAGATTAGAAGGCCTATCTCTGACATGGTGTCCTTTGGAGGAGAGGGTGCAGACACAAGAGATGGAGGCCTTGTGAGTGAGGGAGTCAAAACCATAGTTTTCCCTAGCTCCTCAGACTACCCACCTAATTCTTCTTTCTACTCTGTGGTAATATCCTCAACATGCTCTTTTTGCAGTGGCCCCTTGTCTCCCAAATATTCTTCATGTACTTCCTCTACTTTGCCCTAGTCCTTGTTGACCTCAGATGATGGAATGTCATCCTTAGGTTTCTCTTCCACAATTTGGCCCTATACTAGAGGAGTCTCAACACTAGGTGCAATGGGAGAAGGAGGAGTTGGTAGTGATGTAGAGGATGGAAGCTGGTTAGGTGGAATTTGTGAGGGTATTGAAGATGAAGAAGGTGGAGGTGATAGGAAAGATGTTTGGTGGAGATGTGATGATGGAGGGGAAGAGGATGAAGGGGAAACCTTTACTTCAGTTGTAAAGGCAGTGGATATGATGATAGGTGGGGGTGTGGACAATGGAAAAGAGGTGGTGTTGACTTTTTCCCAGACTGGATGCTTAGTCCCAGATTTCCCTACAAGGTAGCCATCAGTGATCAACAGGATCTCTGGGCCAGGGGGTCAACAGTATAGGAGATAGACTCTATATTTTATCTCCTCTTCTTCTTCAGGCTCTGCAAGACCTAGGGGGGTATTCCCTATTCAACATCCATGAGGATATGCATACAAGGCTGGGATGCTGACAGAAAGCAGATAGTCCTCCTGTAGGTAGACCAAAACTGAATGATAAGAGCAAAGGGGCTAGCTTTGGGCCTATTAGCAGTTGTAGACAGAGGACTGAGGATCCTAAACTAACTCTAAAGTCCTAATGTTGGTTTTAGATTTTGCTTTGGAGTTTAAGTGTGGATGCAAAGCTGGATATGGTTATAACACAAAACAAAGCATGATTGGTGCCTATCCAGGGCCTGGAGTCAGTAGACATACACCTGTGAATGATCAGCATGAACAACTAAAACTGGATTTCAAGGGGATATGTGTGATACCTGCCTTACAGGCATCTCCCAATACAAAGTGTTAGGTTATCTCTACTTATGGTATCCCTATTGCAGTATACCCTTCCCAATGTTCAACCTGAAAACAGTTTAATCTACCCCTTGAGTAGAAGTTAAAAGATCAAACAGTCAACATAGGAATTCTATGCTCTAGAATCTAAACATTACCAAACATCCAGATTCAGAAGAAGAATACATGCAATACTGGAGACAGAATTAACACAACACATGCCAAACAACATTTCTCATATAAGTTTAATCATGAAATCAGTGGGATCATGCCAAAAACAAACAACAAGAGATACATAAACTCACAGGTAAGCTGTACAGAGCAACCAGATCAGCTTGTTATGCATTACAGAGCCAAAATCATCAACTTTCAACAACCCTTCAAATGAGCAAGACCACCTGCTTATAACAGCCAGGTAGGTGCTCAGCAATTAATTACAATGTTGACCAAAATTTTGCCAGATACACAGTATCAGGAAAATGGCGCTCAAACACAACCGGATTGGCGCCCAAACTTGAATGCAGCAGGTAGGGGAGGAGACAGGAAGATTTCTCGAGCCCTGTGCAACCATCCGCTGATGTACACCCTCAGTCGGGTACAAGATCGACCCACGCCATCGCCCATACCTCTGCAACAATCGCCATTAATGGCGCACCAACCCGCGACTTGGGGAAGATCATCAAATCTGCAATCGCAACCATTTCCCACCGAGACTCATCATCATGATGTTTTGAATATGCAAGATAACATTATCCCACATGCACCCCGCGATGACCTCAATAACACTTTATATACTAGGTCATGAGCATATAACATGTCGGTGCTTTTGCTCCTGACGACACTAGTATAGACCTCATCATCATCATCCTCCAGCAGCATGATATCCTGTTGTTCGAAATATCACCCTGACATCATCATGATATTTGAAATATAACCTTCATGATAATCGGCACAACCTGATCCTTCAGAGGAACATCCTCCTGCTGAGCTTATAACAAAAGTCTGGCCGATGAACATCCTGATGACGTCATCATCATACCCTGCTGACGTCATCATCATATCTGCCTACTGCGCACCTCCTCATATCCGGATGACGTCATCATCATGTTTGCAAATATCAGGAGGTCTCTTCAAGATGATCAGTTGTTAGAAATATGACCCCCGCGGACCTTGATGACGTCATCATCATATTAACATCATCATGATATTCGGAAGACAACCGGATATTTGGAAATATCCTCCTGATGTTCAAATATCAGGTTGCACTGTAGCTCCACTAGAAGATCAGGGCGATAACTGAATATGATGATGCTGCTTGAAAAGATCACCCCCAGTAGATAATGCGCGAAGCCGGCAGGCGGATATCTCCTTGATATCAGCATCATCATGATGCTCGAGCAAACATATATCCGGGTGATATGAAAATATCACCCCCTCCTTCGGAATATCATGATGCAGATAGGCAGAAAGAAAAATATCACCCTGATATATGGATGACGTCAACATCATCAGGATGAGAAACAAAGAACAAGAAGTGATACAACATCATCAGGATGATATTGACTAAGATCATCCTGACGTTCAAAATATGATGACCCTAGTGAATATCGGGTCGCACTTAGAACTCTTGAACAACATCATCAGGATGATCATAACCAAGATCACCCGATGATAAAAATATCACCCCGGCGAAATATCATGAAGGCAGAAAATATGATGACCTCCACAAGCAGCAGGATGATAACTGGAAATATCATGATGATGACGACCCTTAGGAAAAAACAAGTCAGGTCGACAACTTAGAGAATAACCCCTTCAAGATAACGGGGCAACATCGTCATCATGTTTGAGCAAGGTGATATTCGGAAGATCACCGGATACTTGAAAAATCACCCCCGCAAGCAACTGAGGGCGCACTGTAGCTCACCAGTATCATCAGGATAATAAGCAAACATCACCCGACAGTTGAAATATGATGATGACGATGAGAAAAACAAGTCGACGAAGAACATGCTGATGAAGATCATCATCGAAGACAAGATGATGATGACGACCTCCTCCTCAGAAAAATATGATGCTGCAGCTGAAAAACGCTGAGGAGGTCCAACACCTAGAAAAAATGGGCAAGAAGATGAAGGCTTCAGATGAAGAAACCTCCTGATCATGATAAATCAACCCCAGGTCAAAATAAGTGCTAACAGTGGCTCCGAATGGGGACGTGCAGGTGAAAACCTGCAGCGAAAACCAGATCTCCGGGCAGACCTGACAAAAAGCAAAAAACGCGAGCTGCACAAGGCATTTACACTACATACATATTTTACAAATGTGCACAGCAACCAGCTATTCATGCAAAATAGAACTTAAGGAATTGGCGATGCACAGGCAATTCCAGAATTTCACCATCTAGGGCCTGGAGGAAATAAGAATCCTCCCCATGAGTATTGCAAACCTGATATGGGCCCATCCATAAGGGCTGAAATTTACCATGTTTACCCTTTTCCTGATCTTTAGCATTCCAAATAAGCACCAGATCATTAACTTGAAACTTCCTCTTTGTAGTTCTCCTGTCAAACTGATATTTCATATCCTGTTGTCTTTTGAGATTGATCTGTTGGGCTCTCCTTCTGTCTTCATCCAATGCAACCAGCTGATTCACTCTTTCTGTCATGGGATCTTCAATGTCCTCATCATTATCCTGAATGAATCTGTAAACTGGTAGGAGATTATTTATGGGCAGTCTAGCTGATGCACCATACACTAGCTCAAAAGGTGACTTCCCAATAGCCCTTTTCACAGTCACTCTGTCAGCCCATACTGCCAAGTTCAACTTTGAGTCCCAAGCTCTCTTGTTCTTGTCCAGTATCCTCTTGACAATCTTCATGATGCTCTTATTGCTTGATTCTGCTTGACCATTTCCTTGTGGGTGATATGGTGATGTATATGACAGGTTTATCCCATACCTGTTGCAAAAATCAACAAACTCACCTGATCTGAAGCACATAGCATTATCAGTGATAATCTTAAATGGTACTCCAAACCTGATGATGATGTCCTTTAGTATGAAATCTGTCACCACCTTACTTGTAGCTCTTTTAGTTGGAATGGCCTCAATCCATTTGGTAAAATAGTCAGTTGCTACCAAAATCCAACTGTGTCCCCCACTTGATTTATCTGCAATTTCCCCTATAAAGTCAATTCCCCACTGCTGGAATGGAGCATCCACAGGTACAGTTCTGAGGGGCAAAGCACCATTATATTTTAGCTTTCCTGAGAATCTCTGGCAAGGGTCACACTTCCTTACTAACTTCTGTGCATCTGAAAAGAGAGTGGGCCACCAATATCCTGCCCTGAGAATTTTGTGAGCTGTTGTTTGGGCAATATAATGGCCACCACACAATCCTTTATGCATGTCAATCAAAATATTGTTAGCCATGTCTTCATCCACACATCTCAGCAGCACACCATCAGGATTTTTCCAGTACAGCTCACCTTGAACAACAACATATCTGATTGCATGTAGCTTCAGAGTCCTCTTTTGATTGTCACTGAAATGGGAAGGACAATTCAGATTTTGCAAATAATAGACAATATCCTTGTACCATTCAGATCCTGATACATTTACATTCTCATCTTGGACTGCATTAACTTGGCATGCTTCCAAGTTTGACTGTGCCATCATCTTGGCTAACCCTTGTCCTCTTATCAACTTAGTAACTTGTATGTCTATGTTGAATTCCTGCAGTTTGTTTATCCATCTGCACCTTCTTCCAGTCACCTCCTGCTGAGTGAATATGTCTTTGACTGCAGCATGAGGCACATATGCAATGATATATGACCCTACCAAGTATGGTCTGAAACTTTTGATGGCTCTAACTAGTGCATATGCCTGCTTTTCCATAATATCATACTTCAACTCAGAGGCCTGCAGGGACATACTGAAGAAAGCGATGGGCTGTTCAAAACCCTCTTCATTTTTCTGTAACAAACATGCAGCTACAGTATGAAAGGAAGCAAATGAGAACACTTGGAATGGCCTAGAAAAATCAGGAGATTTAAGAACAGGGGCCATCTTAATTGCCTCTTTGATATTTTGAAATGATTCTGCTGCTTCCTTTTCCCAGTTGACAGTTGCATCCTTCTTCATCATCTTGGAGATGTTCCTTGTAGTTTCTGCAAAGTTGGGAACAAATCTTCTAACAAAGTTTATCTGTCCAAAGAAGGACTGAACTCCTTTCACAGTTTTTGGCATTTGAATCCTGTCAATAGCTGCCACTCTCTCTTGATCTATCCTGACTCCATCCTTGGAAACAATGTGTCCCAGAAGTTTTCCTTCAACTACTCCAAAGGCACACTTCTTTGGGTTTAAAGAAATACCATATTCTAGTGCTCTTATGAAGATCTGCTCCAAATGCATACAATGCTGCTCTTCTTTCTTTGAGTAGGCAGTCAGGTCATCCTGATATACTGCCAGGATTGAATCAATCAGCCCTGCAAAAGCAACATCCATTGCTCTTTGAAATGTAGCACCTGCGTTTGTTAGTCCAAATGGCATTCTAACATACACATATGTTCCCCATGGAGTGGTAAAGGCAGTCTTATACTGTTCTGATTCCTTCACCTTTACCTGATTATATCCTGAAAATCCATCCATCATGGATAGGAGTTCACAACCAGTCACTCTCTGCAACATAGCCTCCATATTAGGCAATGGATAGTTATCCTTCAAAGAGGATACATTCAAGTTCCTGAAATCAACACACAGCCTAATATCACCATTCTTTTTCCTGACTGGGACAAGGTTAGACACCCAAGTTGAATGTCTGATTGGCACAATTATTCCAGCCTCCCTGAGCCTTTTGAGTTCTTCTTGCATCTTAGGAGCTAAGGTAGGATTTATAGGCCTTTGCCTCTGTCTAAATGGCTTAGCTTCAGGCTTCAGTGGGATCTCATGCTGGAATAAGTCTTCTCTATAAGCCTTTAGGTCCTCATATGACCAAGCAAAAACATGTTTATACTTTTTTAGCAATGCAATCAGCATAATTCTTATGTGTGGCTTGAGCTGTTTGCCAATATATACCTTCTGAGGGGCCTGAGATGTCCCCAAATTTATTTCTTCTAAATCCTCCTTATTTGTGGGGGATGTCTTTGTGACCATTTTGTCTCTACTGTCAAAGGCTCTTTCCAAAGCCACTAACCCTCTAGGGATCTTGTTAGTCCTCAACTGAATGATCTCTTTCCCTACAAGAGTCTCTTTTCCATCTACAGTTTCTACAAAAGCTTGGAAGTCAATCTGTTGGTTCTCATACTCATCTATGCAGTGCAAAAATTTCAGCAAATCCCTATCATCATTAAAAACTTGCCAACTGCATATGTTTTCTGGTATGGCAGGCCTAATTTTAACTTCTACATCTGTGACACCTGACAGAGTGATGTCATCTGGCCTTATTGCAACATTGGCTAAGAAATCAGCCATAACATTTTTTGACCTTTCCACCCAGCCAATTGAAAATGCATCAAATAATTCAATAGTACCCCAAACAGCATGCTTGTATTGCTTCAGTCTTTTATTCTTTGCAGCATACTTATTTCTGATTTGGGATACAATCAGCTCAGAGTCTCCAAATACTCTTAACATTTTAATCCCATGTTTGAGAGCAATATTCAGGCCTAAGAGTAAAGCCTCATATTCTGCAATATTGTTTGTGCAATCAAACCTCAGCAAGAAAGAGGATTTGAGGAGCTTACCAGTTGGAGACAGGAAAACAACTCCAGCTCCAGAGCCTTCTTTTGCACAAGCTCCATCAAAAAACATGGTCCATAAGCCTTGCTGATCCAGCTCATCAATACAGGCATTTTTCTTTTTGTCTTCTGCATCATCTGAGACAACCTTGAAGTTATCACAGTCAGTGTCTACAAAGCATACTTGTTCATTTGCTTCTTGGTCTTCCACTGTCTCTGATGATCTTTGCTCTCTGCTTAGCTTGACATCCCTGCCATTCATTGGAATCATGGCATATGACAGGTCCAGCTGCATACTTCCACCTATTAGTGCTGCCCATCTTCTTGACAACAGCATACCATACTGTGGCTTGATATCAACCACTGTTATATTCATTTTGTATCTTTTTTCAGGGAATGCTGCCAGTTTGAAATCCACATCCTTCATGATTCCAATGACTGGTACCTCTCTGGCATCCATAGCATAACACTTTCCACATGCCTTGTCAATTTTTAGTCCAGTTTGCTGCATGATAGCCAAAGGCATGACATTTGTGGATGCTCCAGAGTCAAGCATACAATTTCTAATTATTTTACCATTTATAACCAGGGAAACATAAAATGGTTCCACCTGTGAAGGGCACTTTGTCATGGTCATTCCTAAATAGACTTCAGGAGTCTCATCTTCTTCATTGCACATGACCTGTTTCTCACCCTGGGTCTGATCACTTTGCTTAGCTTGAAAAGGTACCCCTGAGATTAGGGATATTGTCCTATTCTTGATCTCTTCCACTTTCATGAGTTCCATAAGTGGAACAGAGACCTTTACCTGAGAGAGGATCTGGGCTATATCAAATGGAGCATAGTTTTGTACAACAGTTGTAGCTTGCTCCACAATCTTGCTTTTATCCTGAGCTGATTTAGTTTTCATTTTCATAGTTCCCTGATCATCATTCTTGTCTTGGGAACCTCTACTTTGATCTTCAGCCTGAGGGGTTTTGTTTTCTGGTCCTTGAGATTCAGGACCTGCTCTGTGTCTAAAGTTCTGTTTATTATTTACCCACTACCTTTTTTGTGGTTCAGTTCCTTTATGACCATGCATCAGCTGACCTGCAGAAATATCCTCTGGCTGATGTGGGCTGCCAACCTGATTTCTACCTCTGAGGTTGTAGTTGCTCTTGACCTGAGCAACTGCTGCAGCTGTGAAGGCTCTGATTTCCTCATCAGAAGGTCGCTGTAGGTTACTCAGAAAATTGTGCAAATTCTGAGCATACACATAGTTATCCTCATGATCTTCATCATATGGGGACTGTTGGCAGGCCTGAACCTGATGATCTGTCTTCTCATCAGCATCATATAGAGTATATCCATTGCCTACGGACATCATGTTAACATCATCATCCTGCACATGATGTGGCTCATTGCATTCATTACAAGATGTAGCATTATCATACAAGGATTGAGCAATCATGCACTGTGACTGTGAATGTGGCATCTGACAGATTATACACCACGGAGCATCATCAGCAATATTTATAGTTTTCTTCAGGGGATCAGGAGTTTCCTTGGCATGTTGAGCCCTCTGATTTGGGTTGTTACGTGGATATACAGGCTTACCATCATGCCAATTGGTGTTATAAGGCATATCATGTAGTGATGGCCTCTTTTCCTGCCTTTGATAGACTTGCCTATCAGGACCCATCCCTTTTTCACTTCTAGCTAATCTATAGCTCAGGTCCTTAACAACATTTGCCAGTTTGTCTATCTTATCTTCAGGAGCAGATGTACTACCTTGAGTGTTCTGAGGCTTATTTGGATTCTGCAGAATTTTTACATCATCCCTTCTATTTGTCTTGCCTGATGCTTTCCTATTGTTTTCAATATTTACTGCAATTCTGAAAGCATCCCTGAGAGTGGCAGGACCCTTATCTCTTAGTCCATATGCAGTCTTTGCATCAAAGGCATTGATGTACAAAATTATGCACATTGGTTCATTTGGCCTCATATGATGTGGCAATTTGTTCAACACTTTAGTGAATCTTGCATTAAACTCTGCAACCTGCTCATTTGACCCTTTTGTGATACTGGTGAACTCATTTACAAAGAAGCTAGGGTCAGTTTTATCACCATATTGCTCCTTGAATATCCTTTTAAAATCATCCCATGATGATATGCTCCGGTCAGGCAGATTCCTGTACCATTCTCTTGCCTCATCTATTAAGGATTGCATGAATGACTTCATGAAAACGTCCTCATGCTCAACCTCAAAATTATCCATGACATTTTGGAAGGCCTTTAGATGATCTTCTCCTGACACTGTGTTGTTTCCTGAAAACTTAGGCACTTGCAGCCTCAGATGCTTGTCAATGGGGTTAGGATACCCAGGAATACCATCAAACACCAGCTGTCTGAATCTATCTAGCTGCATGGGCTATCTGTTTGGCTGATTAACATTAACATTTCTGTTTGCATTCTGGTTTCCTGCATGGTTCAGTGGTACCCTAGCATCATTCACATTTTGTCTGTCATCATGATGCTGATGTTGCATTTCATATCTTTGCTGATGTCTTTGCATATTTGCATTCTCTAGAGTAGGAACTGAATTATTTTGGGCAGTTCTCAAGGCTTGCACTTTCTGCTGTATATCATCTCTGATTTTCATGGCTTGTAGGTATTCTAGTTCTGCTCTTAGACTTTTGATTTCTTCAGCCAACTGTTCATCCTTGGGTCTGGAAGTAGATGGTCTCATACCATTTGGGTCATCATCTTCATCATCCCTTAGGGACTCTGCCTCTTCAAACCTTTCACTTGGGTCTAGAAAAGGGCGTTCTTGGAACACCTCTGACCTCATTCTCATACTACCACCCTGCTGCCTCTCATATGCACCTTGAATATCAGCTTCTGCAGTTGAAAAATAAGGAGCATGCTGTCCTGATGGCCTAGGGTTATCTTGTACCTCATCACTTTTTCTGGGGGAGCTCTCATGACTAGCTGAGACAGTTCCCTTTCTTCTATACATCATTCTTTTTGTTAATGGTAACTCTTCAAATAGAGGATTTTGTTGGGATCTTCTCCCCTGCATATAAATTTACTTTGACCGGTTGGGAGATTACTTCGGAGTCGCCACCTATTTCTAGGAACTGTTTTCTTCTGAAAACCAGGGTTCTTTCACAAGGTTCCCCAGCGGAGTAGATTACTGTTGCTGACTCAGATGGGTCACATATATATCACTGGAGATGATTAGATAGTACTTTTAATTCTCAATCCCCAGCGGAGTCGCCAATTTCTGTTGACTTTTTCCCAGACTGGATGCTTAGTCCCAGATTTCCCTACAAGGTAGCCATCAGTGATCAACAGGATCTCTGGGCCAGGGGGTCAACAGTATAGGAGATAGACTCTATATTTTATCTCCTCTTCTTCTTCAGGCTCTGCAAGACCTAGGGGGGTATTCCCTATTCAACATCCATGAGGATATGCATACAAGGCTGGGATGCTGACAGAAAGCAGATAGTCCTCCCGTAGGTAGACCAAAACTGAATGATAAGAGCAAAGGGGCTAGCTTTGGGCCTATTAGCAGTTGTAGACAGAGGACTGAGGATCCTAAACTAACTCTAAAGTCCTAATGTTGGTTTTAGATTTTGCTTTGGAGTTTAAGTGTGGATGCAAAGTTGGATATGGTTATAACACAAAACAAAGCATGATTGGTGCCTATCCAGGGCCTGGAGTCAGTAGACATACACCTGTGAATGATCAACATGAACAACTAAAACTGGATTTCAAGGGGATATGTGTGATACCTGCCTTACAGGCATCTCCCAATACAAAGTGTTAGGTTATCTCTACTTATGGTATCCCTATTGCAGTATACCCTTCCCAATGTTCAACCTGAAAACAGTTTAATCTACCCCTTGAGTAGAAGTTAAAAGATCAGACAGTCAACATAGGAATTCTATGCTCTAGAATCTAAACATTACCAAACATCCAGATTCAGAAGAAGAATACATGCAATACTGGAGACAGAATTAACACAACACATGCCAAACAGCATTTCTCATATAAGTTTAATCATGAAATCAGTGGGATCATGCCAAAAACAAACAACAAGAGATACATAAACTCACAGGTAAGCTGTACAGAGCAACCAGATCAGCTTGTTATGCATTACAGAGCCAAAATCATCAACTTTCAACAACCCTTCAAATGAGCAAGACCACCTGCTTATAACAGCCAGGTAGGTGCTCAGCAATTAATTACAATGTTGACCAAAATTTCGCCAGATACACAGTATCAGGAAAATGGCGCTCAAACACAACCGGATTGGCGCCCAAACTTGAATGCAGCAGGTAGGGGAGGAGACAGGAAGATTTCTCGAGCCCTGCGCCACCATCCGCTGATGTACACCCTCAGTCGGGTACAAGATCGACCCACGCCATCGCCCATACCTCTGCAACAATCGCCATTAATGGCGCACCAACCCGCGGCCTGGGGAAGATCATCAAATCTGCAATCGCAACCATTTCCCACCGAGACTCATCATCATGATGTTTTGAATATGCAGGATAACATTATCCCACATGCACCCCGCGATGACCTCAATAACACTTTATATACTAGGTCATGAGCATATAACATGTCGGTGCTTTTGCTCCTGACGACACTAGTATAGACCTCATCATCATCATCCTCCAGCAGCATGATATCCTGTTGTTTGAAATATCACCCTGACGTCATCATGATATTTGAAATATAACCTTCATGATAATCGGCACAACTTGATCCTTCAGAGGAACATCCTCCTGCTGAGCTTATAACAAAAGTTTGGCCGATGAACATCCTGATGACGTCATCATCATACCCTGCTGACGTCATCATCATATCTGCCTACTGCGCACCTCCTCATATCCGGATGACGTCATCATCATGTTTGCAAATATCAGGAGGTCTCTTCAAGATGATCAGTTGTTAGAAATATGACCCCCGCGGACCTTGATGACGTCATCATCATATTAACATCATCATGATATTCGGAAGACAACCGGATATTTGGAAATATCCTCCTGATGTTCAAATATCAGGTTGCACTGTAGCTCCACTAGAAGATCGGGGCGATAACTGAATATGATGATGCTGCTTGAAAAGATCACCCCCAGTAGATAATGCGCGAAGCCGGCAGGCGGATATCTCCTTGATATCAGCATCATCATGATGCTCGAGCAAACATATATCCGGGTGATATGAAAATATCACCCCCTCCTTCGGAATATCATGATGCAGATAGGCAGAAAGAAAAATATCACCCTGATATACGGATGACGTCAGCATCATCAGGATGAGAAACAAAGAACAAGAAGTGATACAACATCATCAGGATGATATTGACTAAGATCATCCTGACGTTCAAAATATGATGACCCTAGTGAATATCGGGTCGCACTTAGAACTCTTGAACAACATCATCAGGATGATCATAACCAAGATCACCCGATGATAAAAATATCACCCCGGCGAAATATCATGAAGGCAGAAAATATGATGACCTCCACAAGCAGCAGGATGATAACTGGAAATATCATGATGATGACGACCCTTAGGAAAAAACAAGTCAGGTCGACAACTTAGAGAATAACCCCTTCAAGATAACGGGGCAACATCGTCATCATGTTTGAGCAAGGTGATATTCGGAAGATCACCGGATACTTGAAAAATCACCCCCGCAAGCAACTGAGGGCGCACTGTAGCTCACCAGTATCATCAGGATAATAAGCAAACATCACCCGACAGTTGAAATATGATGATGACGATGAGAAAAACAAGTCGACGAAGAACATGCTGATGAAGATCATCATCGAAGATAAGATGATGATGACGACCTCCTCCTCAGAAAAATATGATGCTGCAGCTGAAAAACGCTGAGGAGGTCCAACACCTAGAAAAAATGGGCAAGAAGATGAAGGCTTCAGATGAAGAAACCTCCTGATCATGATAAATCAACCCCAGGTCAAAATAAGTGCTAACAGGTGGTGAGTGGACCCGGTGCTGAGGCCACCATTACCTCCTTAGATGTAGGAGTGAGGATCCTCCCTTAGATATTTTGAGCTAATAGTATGAAATATTCCTCTTCCTCCTCTGCTTCAATATTCACTACTACTTCCTTGTTTTTTCCTTCAGTTGCAATAGGGTCAGCCATTTTAGTCTTGTTGTTTGGAGTTGTAGAGGATGCACCCTTTTCCACCTTCTTCTTTTTCTTGGCTCCCTTTGATCCTTCCACCTCTTTGCTGTGTTAGGGGTTTATCATAAGAAATGGCTTCTTCATTCAAGCCTTGGTTCTTTTGATTACCTCCTTGGCACTATTCTCAATTGAAATATCCTCTTCCTGATCCCACCTAATAGGGTCCAAGGGTTGGTTGTAAATTTTCTTCTCATAGGAGAGATCCAATAGAGAACAATCTTCCTTCATCCCCTTTGGAACCTTGGGGAGTCCTCAGATGTTCATTCCTTTTCCTAAGTGAAGGGTTAGTTGGAAGTGGTCTCTCTTTATCACCTCATGGTCATCCATGAAATTCTCCCAATGGTCTTCTAATGCATGCTCATGGATGTACCAACTACCTATCAAAGGGTTGACCCATCCAATGGGGTCAAACCTGCTCCTTATATTATCAAAATCCCCCAAGGATAAGGTGGCTAGATTGACCTCTGCATGCCTCATATTGAATATGTTCTAGTATGAGTTCTCCCTTACTTTGATGGGAAATTTGAAGCTAGATTTATGCTTACTTGATATCAACTTGTAGACTTCAACTACCTGCTTGCATATCTCCAATAGAATTATCCTATCACCTAGGTATCTAGGTAGTTTGTATGGTGCCTTGTCAAAGCCCATTACCTAAATATAAGTGAAGGTCTAGAACTATATGTACCTATTATGTCATCAAATGTCCCCCCTAGGACTTTTACCTCCTAAGTTTAGCTTCTGAGTCCCTTAATTTAATCGTGCATGTTAGAAATGAATCCCAAAACAAAATTCCCTGAAAACCCATGAAAAATGGGACTTAGGGGACATCTTTAAGCTTAACCCTAACCCAAAATAGGTCCTTGGTCTTGGGCACTTGCACCCTAGCCCTGCCCTATTTTGTCAGGGTCCTAAATTTTAATGTCGACAAAGTTACCATTAAATGTGTTCCTTGTTGGAATCTTAAGTTTGAATTATGAAATTGTAGCGGGAATGCATATATAATCATGCTTAGGACTTCATTTTCAAACTAGAAGATGATTATGAAATTAATGTGAACTTATGATCATAGAGCATTCAAGGCATTCATTATGTTGCAAAGAAGAATTGTGTTGTGTTTGTTGTCACAGATTTGGCTTCATCTTCTCATGGTGTGAAAGATCTTCATCTCCTTGAGAGTTGTGATTCAATCTATCTATTTCATCATTGTTTTTGTCTTTGTTCTGCAAGGACACACACTCTCTATCTAACAATAGTGTTGGAAGGCTTGAATGCCATTCTGGGGCTTGACTAAGGCAAGCTCCTAAATACCACAACCCCCAACCCCTCTTTTGTAATTGCAGGTGATAGGTATTGGATCTTGCGGAAAGGAGTTGCAGAGGACTGTTGCAGAGCATAAGGAATCATGATCTAAATAAAAGGCCAGTAAATAGCTCAAAAAAGGTCAAGGGCACCCGCTCTTTTGAACCTCAATTTTGCAGTGCCAGAAATCTCTAAAGTGGTTGCAGTCTATAGCAGAAAAGGTCCCAAATCCCTTAGAAAAAGTAGTACCTTGGGCTTGGGAACCCACTCTTTCACCCCCAACTTTTTTGTCTTCTGAAACTTGAAATTTGGTATGTATCTAATATGTATTTAGTCTCTTCCTATGTGAGCATTTATCAGGTTTCGTCTATTTGTTTATGATTTTGCATAATTAGGGTTTTAAGCTTGATCAGACTAAATTCAACACATTAATCCATAAATTCCAAATTTCCTTATCATTCCAAGTGACAACCAACTTGATAGTTGAGTCCTCTTGCAAAAGTTGTGATTCAAATTTCAGTTAAATATCCTTGAATGTATTGAGTGAAACGAGGACCTAATCAAACTATCCATCAATCCCATCAACCCTCTTTTCATCCATTACATTTTGGTGAACCCATGTCTTTATTACATTTTGCACCTTGTTGAGTGATGTACATCAGATTTGCATTCATTCATTTCATTGTCATTATTATACATTTGAAAATCTTACATAAAAGTTGAAAAGGTTGAAAAAATCAAGCATTCGAGGCTTGCATTTAGACATAGTTTACACTATTTTCATTGTATTTCATCTAAATCATTTAAAAATCTAATATTTACATCAGATCTTATATAAATTGCAGCATTACATCATTACATAAAAATTTACATTGCATTTTCATGCTTTATTTTCTAGGGTTTGCTTTAAATTGTGCATTTTTCATATAACCTAGTCTTTACAAAAGCTAGGGTTTGTGGTTAAAATTTTCTTTCAGATTTTACTACTCCTTTGAACACCCTTTCAAATCTGATTTCATATTGTAGTGTTTCATTATAGTGTGTCTTTTCATTTACATTCCAATTTTTTTATTTACACATTGTGTATTTCAACAACTATAACTTCATCCTAGGGTTTGTTCTATTAATTTATGAATTGAGTGTTGTATGCTTTTGCATGTGTCTTATAACCTGCTACCCTAATAGAAATATCCCTTTAAGAAGAAGTCTTAGATTAATGGGTTCTATTGCTCCCAATAGTAATGGTGTTCCTACATAAGAAAATCCATTGAACACCTACTTTACAAAAGGAGAAACACAAACATTGCAAGATAGTGGTGTTCCTTGCACACATGCCCCATTTTGCCAAATGGGGACACCATTTTTTTGCTTTGGCTTGGAGTTGTTGGGTGAATATTTTTTCGTTTAGCTAACCAACGACAAAATGGTTATATCACCACAGCTATAATGAGACTGAGTCTCTCCTCTCAGTTAGGGGAGGTTCCCTTTAGATAATGAGCTCTTTCTAATAAGCAACTTTCAATATTTAAAACAAACTAAAAACTATATTGGGTTTTATCACTTCATCCTATTCTCTTTTTTCAGAATATATGTTTTTCTTTTCACAATAACAATTTCAACAAAACAATGTTCAATAACCTATGAATCAAGATAAGCCATAGAAACTCAAAGTTTTCTATTGCTTCACTTATATCTTCCAAATAAACTTAATTGAAATTAAGTGTAGCCCAAAGTCTCCACTTTCACCCAATATGATAAAACTAACTTGCACACAACAGTTTATAGCACAAAGTCTCTAAACAATTGTATCTTCTCAAATATAACTACAAACTTCTGCAATGATAAAGTAGCATAAAGTCTATTTAATCAAAACAAAAACACTTCTCTCCAATTTCAATAAACTCCACAATTCCATCAATGCTCCAATATAATATAACATCAATGACATAAGAACACTGATCTCATAACACAATGTGATTCAACTCAAAGTTTGATACTCAAATTGCTCGCTTATATTGATATTCACTTGAAAATATGATAAACATATAAAGATCAAAGTCTTGAAATGTTTTTCAATCTGGCAAAGTTTCTTTGCAATAGATAAAAGATAAAAAATTACATAGAGGCTCTCTTTATTTATAGTGAGAGGTCGTGAGCAAAAATAGGAAAAGTACAACTAATTATGACTTATTCAACAAAGGAGTCCTTTTTGATTTAGGAATTCCTAAGTTTTTACATGTAATTACATATGGAAAAAGTACATGTAAAAATGTCCAGAACAAAAAGAAAAGTACATCTTGGAAAAATAGAAAATAAACTAAGTGATGGAAAACTGCTTCAACTGGCACTGCCTTCTTTCTTCATGTGGGCATCATACATAGTGAACGTAGCTTGCATTCCCAAATTGTCTGGACCAACTATGTTCCTGAAAATAATTTGAGCCCTAACTATTCCATCTCTTATTGTGGTGATTGATTTTGCATGACTAGTTAACTTGGTTTTGAGATTATCCAACGTTCACTGGTTATCCAGAACATTATCCATGGAAGAAACTAAGAAGGCTTTATCTTCAAACTCTTTTTGAAACATATTTTCAAATTCTTAGATCATCTCATCTTGAGAAAGAAAATGATTATCCTTGCTTACCAAATTGCATGGAAGCTCCTCCAATTTATGTATAAGACTTACATCGCTTTGATCACTCTGCTTCCTTGTTGTTTCTAAGTCATTGATCAATTCTTTCAATACATGACTCTGGTATGTTAGTGCTTCCTTAGTCTTGGTGTATGAATCCTGATTTGGAATAACACCAATTGATATTAAAGCACTTATTTTCAACTTTCTCATTTCTACCCACTTATCATAACTTTGTTCCAAATGATCAACATCTTGAGAAATAGCATCCATCAAATCATCAAGTTGTCCTCTGAGTTTTTCCATTTTGCTTGTTTTCTCAGCTACCTCTATAAGAAGAGATATTCCCTATGTATGCATTCTTTCCAAATATTCTTCAACCACCTTACCCTTAAAGTGAGTTTTTTCTACCTTCTGGGTGATAACATCTTCAACAGAAATGGCATCAAGAGTCACTGATTCTGAATTCAAAGTTATCTTCCTTACCACTGCAGTCAATTGCTCTACCATTGCTTTATAATGATCTTTCATCTCTTTTTCTTTATCAAATTTTTGAATCAGAATATCCATTTCCGATTGCATGTCAGTCTTTGCACTCTCATGTGTTATTTTGCCCAACTCAATTCTAGAAATAGAGTAATCAATCATATTGAAGTTTTCTATAGTAGTATCCTGTGGGGGTCTTGCAA
The DNA here is from genome assembly GCA_027924645.1 of Cunninghamia lanceolata. Classification (NCBI taxonomy): domain Eukaryota; kingdom Viridiplantae; phylum Streptophyta; class Pinopsida; order Cupressales; family Cupressaceae; genus Cunninghamia; species Cunninghamia lanceolata. Next base: position 2,105,447 of record BSBN01000463.1, on the reverse strand, counting down.
TCTCTACAAATTTGTGCCCTTTGTCTCCCAGCACTCTAGAAAGAATTTTTGGCTTCTTTGGAGTCTTAGCCTTAACAAGCACCATCTTACCAAAATCAAAGTCATCTAGAGAGATGGCTTGTTTCTTTATTGTAGGCATATATGCTGACAACAATGGAGGAATCACAACAGTACTCACATTTGGATCAGATTCCATTATTGGCGTTATAGGAACTGCACTGGCACTAGAAGTAGAAACAATAGGTGGAGTATTAGTGAACACTGTACCTGACACATTCACATTTGAAACTTGCTTAGAACCCAACACAAAGTGATCAAATATTGTAGAGTCCCCAATGTCAAAGGATGAGGAAAACAGACTAGGAATTGACCTTGAAGAATGAAGAACATTATCAAAAGCATTTTGAGGATTATCAAAAATTATTCTTGAGTGTTGTGGAGATTTAGAAGATGGGATGTTGATAGGTGAAATTGGGATGGTAGGTGAAGCAGACTAAGGAACTGTATCAGGTATGTTTGGCAAAGGAGAAGAGACTCCCATATCCTGTGGTACATCCTTCTGTGGACACAAAACTTCATCTCCTTATTCTTCTCCCATCTCTTCTGTTGATCTATTTTCAGCCTCCATTTCTTCGATAGCTGGCTCATCAGTATTTTGTTTCTCAACTTCCATTTCTTCTACCTCATATTCTTTCTCTATAGCCTTTGACTTCTTTGACACAAATTTGATCCTGGGTTTATGTGGCTTGGAAGAAGAGGGAATGTCACTCTTATTCTTTGTCCTATTCTCCACCTTCTTGCCTATTTGTTCTAGGACTTCAGTCTATGATCCAATAAGGAATTCTTTTAAAGCAATTCCCTTACTTTCTAACAACTTATTTGTGTTGGCCAATATAGGTTCAAATCTTTTTCTTAAAGAAGTTAATTCTGTTTGAGACCATTGAATAGGTGGAAGAGGAGAATTAGCAATTTGTTTAGTGTTATACCTAGGATCAATCAGCTCTTCATCATCCACCAGGTGTTCAGGAATATCAGCCAATCCTAGATACTCAATTTGTTCTAGAGATAACCTGCTATAGTCTAATTTTCTGATATCCTCTTCTGTCCTTAAGTCAACCCAAATGTCTTCAACCATCAGTTCATGAAATTGGGTCTTCCTTTTGATCTTGTCTTTTACACCCTTGAAATCAAACCTTGGTCTTTGCTTGAACTGTTTCATGGTCACTAGCTGCATCTTGGTCTTCATAACCCTGGCCTTTACTGTAGTTGACACTGATTATCTCCCAATTTCAACTGGAAATTTGAAACCTAGTTTCTTGAGTTCCATTTGCTTATTATGTATGACAATCATTTGCCTACATAATTCCATCAGAACAAGCTTATATGAAGGAAATTGGGGCAACATATAAGGATTGTTGGCAAGAGACACTATATGGATTCATGAATGTTGTCAATGATGGCAACAAAGGTTATCCCACACATCCGCAATGCATGATAAGTCCTCACCGGAAGTCAGATTGAAGAAGTGTTGAGGTCTGGTAAGCAAGAACAAAACAGTCAGTAAGGTCCGACAGATAGGTTTGGATCTCTTAGTAGAAGTATCTCAGTGAAGTACGGATTTGGGGAAGTCAAGAGGAGTATCTTGACTGATAGATTCCAAGGTTTGAACCTCCGGTATGGAAAGGATAAAGAGATATGAATGCTTGAGTGTCGGGTTCCTAATTGGCAGTGTGACTGAGTAAGAACTGACTGGCAAAACATCAGACATTATTCCGGATGTGTTATTGATGTTGGTAAAGGTTATGAAGGCATGAATTATGTTTGGCCGACATGATTAATGATTTCCACAAGTATATCCTTGATCCGCATTACTTGGTGTGCAAGGATTCAGCCAACAGATTAGAGTTTGTGAAAAGATTGACTATTCTGGGTGCCGACTAGAAAGGTGATGAAATCACTTGTGTGGATATATATACAAGATAGAGTTAGTTATGAGAAGGGTTGTTTTTGTAAGTGATGTGCGAAGAAAAGCAGTAGAGCCAAATAAAAGTAGAAAGGAAGATCTGGTATGTGAAAGAAGAGCAGCATAAAAGAAGAAGAAAGATGAAGTGCAACAGAACAGTATACAGAGCCTAACCGGAACTAAACTCCAACATATGTTGATGCTCCTTATCAGTTCAAGTATTGTATTACACTCTTTATAAATTGCAGACAGTGTGTCTCTTGTAGGCAGTGTGCCTCTTGTGAGCAGTGTGCTTGGGTAGTGAGCCCTAATTGGCAAGTACCATTTTGTAATCCTATTCTTCTAACAGAGAATACAATCTTGGGTTAATCACCCCATGGTTTTTCCCTTAACAGGGTTTCCACGTCAAAAATATTGTGTCAAGTGTATTTCCTTTTCATGATTAAGTTTGCTTGTTTCAATTGATGCTGCACTAATTATTAAGAAAGTTTAGAAATAATTAAAATAACTAATTCACCCCCCCTCTCAGTTATCAACAATTGGTATCAGAGCCAAGTTCCTCCTAAACAGAGTCTAACAGCTTGAGGAAGATCTGGGAATCCAAATGGATGCATATGGTTTAAGGGAGCAACTCAAGACTGCCCTTGATGATCTTGAGTAGTTAAACTCTGAAGTCAATGAATTAAAGGAAAGACTCAAATAGGCTGATGATTTCATGAGAGAACTAAAAGACAAATTAAGTCTCTTTATGAAAAAGAGAAAGGAGCTGCTTTAGCAATTGGCAAGTCAAGGTGAAGCAAATGATACAAATGAAGATCTGAAGGAGAAAACTAAGTTATGTGAAAAGCTATCAAAAGATATCATTATGGTAAGACATGAAATGGAATCAGGAGTTATAAAGTTTACCCAAGAGATTGAAGAGAAAAGAAAAACTGAAGATAATCTAAGACAATCTATCAAGGAGAAATCAGAAGATTGCAACAAGATGGATAAAATTATCAAACATCTTAAATCTGACCTTGAAGATGCTAAAGATAATGAAGAAAAACTTGAGGATCAAATTGACTCTCTCAAAAGGGATCTTCAAACAACAAATGAATATAAAGAGAAATTCAAGATAAGTTTTACCCAACTTGAAGTTCTTCTTCAAAGCCAAAAGAGGGTAGATGAAAAATGTGGTTTGGGATATGAGAAAGGAGAAAGCTTCAGATCTGGTCAGAAGAATCTTAGATCAGAAAATCCAAGGAACAGGCCTAGAAGTCCTCCGGTAAGGCAGCCTAATGCTCAAAGATATCCATCCTTCAATGGATACTGGCAGAAAGAGAATGAATCAAACTAATACATCCTTCTCCGGACAGTGCTTCAACTGTAAAAGGTATGGTCACAAATCTCATGAATACAGAAATATGCAAATGAATAATTCATTCAATGGTAGATGCTTTGCATGCAATAGAATGGGTCATATGGATAATCAATGCAGATCAAGAGGATATCAATCAAATATGCAAAGAAATGTTGTTTGCCAAATCTGCAATAGATCTGGTCATATAGCAAAGTTCTGTAGAAGCAAGAATCGGGATAAAAGAGGTCTAGTATATTATAATCAGAATCAAGATAAGGGAAAACAAAAAGTAAATACGGATGAAGTTAAAAATGAGATGAACAAGATTTGGGTGAAGAAAAGTACAGAGAATGTAGGGGATGGATCCGCACCAGACTTTGGTGCTGATATTCCTTCTGGAAATTAAAAAGTGAGCTCTAGCTCAGGGAGAGACACAAAGAAAACCTTGTTCCCCCAGCCAGTCAATTGGTGCTGGAATTGGCACAAGGAGAGCTGCGGATTAAAAGGGGTCATACAAGAAACATCTAAAAGGGTTATGATAAAGATTTGAGAGATCTGCAAGAAGTTTTGAAGAATCTAATCTTACCAGAATTGATCCGGTAAAACAGTCTTCCAGTAAAAATAGATTCCTTACAAGTTTGGTCTGATATGATTCAAACTATGGTGTCTTGATCTGAAAATAGATCAAATGACTAATGAAAGGAAGATAGATTATCACTACTCTCCTAGAATAACTTCAAAATCTATCTCCGTGATCTGGAAAGATTTTGTCTCTGAATAAGACAAACAAGGCAAATCAGAACGAATTAGGTTGCACATTTATTGCAGAATGAAAATTAGGGCTTCTCAGAAATAAAAGAGTTCATTCGCTCATCATTTGTACATTCACATTTGAAGAAAAGAGAAAAGGAGCTCTGCAACTACTTCTCCCAAAGATCAAGACAATTCTTCATACAACGCAATCTGGATTTCATCGTGTGTGCCCTAAACAGCGTAAAAGGTATTCTTCGTTCTTAATATCTCTCAGTAAGATTCCTTGATGATGGCTACTTTGAATATAGTAAAGATTTCTGATAGACCTCACCCCATATTTAAGAAGCATCCATACAAATCCTTGGAGGTAGATCCCCTAGGAGCCTTCTCTAGTGTTCTGCATGGTGTTTTGCACACCGAAGATATTAGGGTTTACATACACGCAAATGTTGAAGAGTTTGGGGAATTCAAACTAAGAGATATCTATCACAAACAACTGATAGATGATTCATTTGAGCTCAAACCCCAATACAAGGGCCTCCAGAATAAGCACTTTGCACAATATATACATTTCCCCTGTTTTACTAAGGATGAATGGGTCAGGTATATTTTGAGCAGAATACATGACAACTTCATGTGGTTAAATGGACCATTCAAAATCACAAAAAAAACCATCAGGGCAATTACCAAATTACACTCATCTAGTGGGATTCCTGTTCTTAAATCTGTGAAGAATCAAACTGTGAGTGAGGCTACCGGATCCAAGTTTGACAAAAGAGCAATGACAATAGATGACATCTCTGATCCAGATGTCAAGTTTGCCTCCATGATCATTGGATATAAAATATATCATTCTAGCAGGGAAAATTTAGTACCTAGAATGGCCATCTACACCGCTTATGAAATGCTAAGAAAGGATGCAGACTATGATCTTTGTCAGCTTCTCTTGAACCAACTCTTGGAGAATCTGTAGAAAATAAAGAAAGATAAAAAGAATTCATTCAAGTATGGTGGATTAATATTGTGCTTATTCTTCTATTTTATGAATGAGCTTCCCAGATCTAGTGGTTGGGTGTGGGAGAATGATAGACCGGTAACTATCCAAATTAGAGATTATTTGCATGGACTTGGTGATGTCAAAGCACAAAATATAGCCCTGTGGGGATACTTCAAGAATTTCCAAAACATGATGCAAGCAAGACAAAGGATTCCCCAGTCTATTGTTGAGAAGTACAAAGACACAGTATGTTTTATGGTAGAGACTGATCAGTGCCTAATGGAGGTAGTAGAACCAAGAACTGTATGGATCATGCCCATGGGGTATGAAGTTGATGAAAAAATTGTGGAGCTGCATGTTCAACACATGCTAAGTCAGCCAAAGGATCCAAAGGCAGAAAGGTTTGGAACTTTTGAGGATCTGAGTGTAAAGATTCATGTGGAACTCAGACAACCAGAGATTAAGAGGAAGGTGAGAAAAGAAGTAGAAAATGTTGCCAAAGGCCTTGGGATCTCAAAGGAGGCACTTGATGCCCATAGGAAAAAGATGGAAAGGGCTGAGGAAGAGAAGAAGAAGGCAGAAAAGAAAAATGAGGAAGGTGCTCCAGCAAAACCTTCCACCTGAACCAGATCATCAAAGAGATCTGTACCTACCACTGCCAAAGGCTCAAGGACACCAGAACCAGAAGCACAATCATCCAGCAAAGGAGAGAAAAGAACAAAGACAAGAGCTACAAGAGCTTATGCCAGTCAAAGGGATGAAGAGGAGACTGAATCTGATGAAGAAATCAAGAAAATGAAGAAAAAGAAGAAAACATCCGGTCAACCCTCTACCAGACAGAAGGAAGAAGAAAAGACAGAGGAATATGTTGAAAAACCCACTCTTCACATTGATGACATAATCAAATCAGTCATAGTGGAATGAAATCTTCAGCCAATGGTTGAGTTCTATGATGATTATGGTGAAGCAGATCAGAAAATATTGCAAGATGCCATAGTCAGGTACCTAAATATCTACAACAAAGCATTTATTGAAATTATATCTCTGATTCCTAAAAGCTTGGAGAAGGAACTAGAAACAAGAAAGAACAATGCCCAAGCTAAAGACCTAGAAATCTGGGAACAGATAGCAATTCAGCTATGTCCTTCAATCGACCCCATAACAATGAATATGGTATTCAAAGATTGTAAGGATGAGTTCAGAAGCAAAGCAAGGATGAATCAACTTATGCTTGGTGAGACTGACAAGGTAGCCAAGGACACAGAAGAGATCCTCCAGAAGGCCTTCAAAAGATTTAATCTTCCTATCATAGAGGACTTGGGTACTGACCCCTCGACTACAAATGTTGCAGAAGAATCTACTGAGAAAATGACAAAAGAGGTGGCCCTTGAATAGACTAACATTTCTCCTCTGGTTTCCCCTACAGTCTTCGGATCTAAAGGAGAAGAAAGAATATAGGAGAAAGAAGTAGAAGTAAAGGGAAAAGAAGATGCCAGTGATAAGAATGTAGAAGGGGAGAAAGCTCCAAAAGATAGTTCTGTGACTGTAGAAGAAAAGAAAAATCTATCTCCAGCAAGAGACACTATAGAATCAGTCAAGGACTTTTTGACAAAAGCAACTATGGAGATTGATGAACCAGAACTATTAAAAGGGCCATTAAATTTTGACTCTCTATCTCCAGTGCAAACAATGAAAATAGCTTCATTTGCAAATGTGAAGGTCAAAGAGAAACTACTGGAATCTCACATGGAAGACTGTGAGCTTATAGAGGCAGCATCCAGAATGTTGGAAAAGATCATGCCATCTTTTCAAAAGGATCCCATAGCCTCTTCTTCTAGTAATCTTAAAACTCTAGTCAACAGTGTTAGCACACATTTTGATTCTCTAGAGAAGTCAGCTGAAGAAAAGGTCTGGAAGGAGTTTTTGGATAAGAGATTCTCTGAAGTACAGGGTTTGATAATGAATGATAGGAAAGTTATGGATATTGGGATAAAGAGCTTGGAAAATGCTCTTAAAGATGGCAGAAATATGTACAAATTTTGCTTATCTTGGCCCACAGTGACAAAAGATATTGAGAGAAAAGTAAAAGAACAATAGGATCAACTATTAATTCTATCTCAAAGTTTTAATCCTCTCTCATCCTCCATAGTCAATCAAGAGTGTCAGACTATTGCAATCACAAATGCAATAAAGAATTTTGAGAAGGAAAGGAAGAACACAATTAGCCGGATGGGTGAACTTAGAAGGATCATTATCCCTAAGTTAGAGGCCATGCATGAGGCCATAAGTGAAGCTCAAATCACAGCCCAGACCAATGATCCAACAGATCTAAAAAGAGCAGATGCTTTTGCATTCCTGTTGAGTGGTCATATATCAATTTTGGACAGAATGAAGCAAAGTTGGGCTACAGAATTTGTTCAATTGAGGACAACTTTTGCAGACATACTTAAGTATATGTAAGTATGCCATATGTATATACTTATGTGGCTAAGTATAGTTGAATTTTTGAAAGTTTTGATATGCGGACCCTACCCTTTGCCATTGATGTCAAAGGTGGAGTGAAGAGCAGTGAAAAATGAGGAATCCAACTAAGGGGGAGCTCCAGAAAATGTATATAAAAATAGAGCATCAGCCAAGGGGGAGCATAGTGTAAACACTTAGTCATTTTTCACTAAGTGTTGCCATCAATGCCAAAGGGGGAGATTGTTGGCAAGAGACACTATATGGATTCATGAATGTTGTCATTGATGGTAACAAAGGTTATCCCACACATCCACAATGCATGATAAGTCCTCATCGGAAGTCAGATTGAAGAAGTGTTGAGGTCCGGTAAGCAAGAACAGAACAGTCAGTAAGGTCCGACAGACAAGTCCGGATCTCTTAGTAGAAGTATCTCAGTGAAGTGTGGATTTGGGGAAGTCAAGAGGAGTATCTTGACTGATAGATTCCAAGGTTTGAGCCTCCGGTATGAAAAGGATAAAGAGATATGAATGCTTGAGTGTCAGGTTCCTGATTGGCAGTGTGATAGAGGAAGAACTGACTGGCAGAACATCAGACATTATTCCGGATGTGTTACTGATGTTGTTAAAGGTTATGAAGACATGAATTATGTTTGGCCGACATGATTAATGATTTCCACAAGTATATCCTTGATACGCATTACTTGGTGTGCAAGGATTCAACCGACAGATCAGAGTTTGTGAAAAGATTGACTATTCCGGGTGCCGAATAGAAAGGTGATGAAATCACTTGTGTGGATATATATACAAGATAGAGTTAGTTATGAGAAGGGTTGTTGTTTTAAGTGATGTGCAAAGAAAAGTAGTAGAGCTGAATAAAAGCAGAAAGGAAGATCCAGTATGTGAAAGAAGAGCAGCATAAAAGAAGAAGAAAGATGAAGTGTAGCAGATCAGTATATAGAGCCTAATCAGAACTGAACTCCAGCATATGTTGATGCTCCTTATCAATTCAAGTATTGTATTACACTCTTTATAAATTGTAGATAGTGTATCTCTTATAGGTAGTGTGCCTCTTGTGAGCAGTGTGCTCGGGTAGTGAGCCCTAATTGGCAAGTGCCATTTTGTAATCCTATTCTTCTAACAGAGAATACAATCTTGGGTTAATCACCCCATGGTTTTTCCCTTAATAGGGTTTCCACATCAAAAATATTGTGTCATGTGTATTTCCTTTTCATGATTAAGTTTGCTTGTTTGAATTGATGCTGCACTAATTATTAAGAAAGTTCAGAAAGCTGAAATAATTAAGATAACTGATTCACCCCACCCTCTCAATTATCAACAAGGCTAGCCTTGGAAAAAACCAACCCTTAGATATGAAAAAGTCTAGAACTATAAAAACAAATAGCCATAATCATTCACAACTGACCAAGCTTCATCTAAAATCCTTCTCTCTTCTAATTGGGAGTCAAAAAGACACAAAAATACTGCAAAGAAAGCATCATTTACTCTCCTGAAATGATGAATTAAACCTTTCAACATTAGCTAAGGATAATACTGATACATAGAAACCACTCTCCTCTCTCCATCAGAAGTCAAACCTAGAAAGATCCTCATTGAGGCTGCTATATACATAAGGTAAGAAGTCATATAGAATTTGAAAGTAGTGGATACCTTAGTCAATTGCTCATGAAGAGCATTACTAATTTGTTCACCCCAAAAGATAGTTTGCTTTCCTTGAAGCATAACCTTGATATAAGGATACATCCATTCATGGAAAAGAGAGGAAGAAGCCAACCCCATTATCCTACTTAGAAGAGTTATGAGATTACCAACTTCTTCAATAAAATCACTTCTAGGAAAGCTTCTTGGCCACCTAGACAAATTTGGCCTCGAAGTCTTAAGCCACTTGGTGTTAATTGTCTTCTTAGCTTTCTCAGAATTCTTGTCATATTCTTTTTGAGCCTCAGCAAAATCTAGTTTCACAACCTCTATACTAGCAGGACACATGAAAATTTTATCAATGAACTCCAAATCCAATCTAAAGATCACATTGACATTCGTATCCACCACTGCTCTAGTGTCTCTATTGTAGAACTAAGCACATTGAAGAACAACCTCTGTATTATGAGCCGCCACTAGGAAGGATGACACCAAGTGAATATTACTATCAACAATCTTCTTCATCATAAAACTAGGGTTATCAGACTTAGTTCTTTCCACAAACTCAGCCATGTCTATATGGCCAATCTTTGTATCCCGAATGTCATCAATATTGGAGGTAACAAGAGTGAGCAGAAAAACACCCTGATATTTGTACTTCATTGTTATAGACTTCTTTGGAGACAACTCAGTCATTTGAAAAAACAACACCAGAAAGATGTGTCGATGAAGAGAGAAAATCCATAGAAGAAACTGCAACAAAAGCCATGATCATGCAATTAGGGGAAATATTTGTAATATGGGAAAATTTCATGTTGGTGATCATGACTATGGGGGTAAGATTGAAAGGGCTAGGGCACAAGCGGGTCAAAAAAATAGAGGAAAGTGGGCTCAGGAAAGCAAATTGGAAAATCTGCCAGAGTTAGAAAAATCTGAGGGAGTGAATGCACGAGCGAAAAATTTTGTCACCCTTGCATATTAGGGGGATAAAACTTTTTCATATCCAAGTGGTGATTTTTGCCATCTTTGCATGTTAGGGGTAGATTTGCAAGTGTCAGGGTGGCAAATTTTGCTGACCCTGCAAGTTAGGGAGTAGATTTTCTTTCATGTATGAGCGGCAAATTTTGCCGACTCAGCATGATAAGGTAGGTCACAATTTCATATGTAGTCGGCGATATTTTGCCACTCAAACATATAATAAGAACTTAAGGGGAAAATACAAGTGCACAAGTGGTGAATTTTGCCAACTTCGCATGGAGGAGAAGGCTTACAAGTTTTCATGTAATGATATTAAATTTTGCCGATCTAGCATGATAAGAAAGATTAAGCTTGATTTGTGTAAGGGCAGAAAATTCTACCTCCCATACACCTTGGAATAAATCACATAAGTGTCCAAGCAATGATTTTTGCTAAATTAACACTTATTATAAACTGGCAAAAGATCCGCTTCGGTGGCGAAAATCACCGACTTGGCATACAAAATGTCTTAAGTTGCCATGCTTAAGCGGCGATTTTTTCCGCTCAAGCATTTTTGAGGTAGATTGAACGTTTAAACATCACATCGTGTAGGGATAAGGTGAAATTGTATCGATACACAAAATAAAAACCTAAAGGCCAAAATAAAAGACCAAGACTAGAAACGAAACCAATTTCAACAAGTAAGAAAAATGCCGATATAAAAAGATACAAACTCTCTTTTTTTACATAAACTAGGGTTTTGAGATAGTAATAGAGAAATGATTTTTCAAATATTCTAACACAAACAAACCCAAAAAATAAAAATAAAACAAGAATGAAAAAAGAAAGTTTACCTTTAGCAAGAGAAACGAAACCCTAAAATGCCGAAAATCTCCACAATCCATTTGCCAATAATCGAAAGATAGGTTTGATAAATGGAGGCTAGAGAATTGCGGGTAGAATAGAAAGAAAGATGAAGATTAAACAATTTAAAATGCATTTAAACTTAAAATGAAACTAAAAAATGAAATTAATCGCCACACAAGTTAGACTATAGTAGCATTTAATACGTGCTTTGACAGTGAAATTCGCTGACATTACATAAGCAAGAGACTAAACATGTATAAGATATGTCACGGCACCAAAAACTACCACTCTAACACATACACTTAGATAAAACAAAGAATGCATCAGCGGCAAATTTTGCCACCATTGCATTTGACCTTTTTAAGCTTAAAAGCATGCAAGGGCGGCAATTTTTGCCACTCCTACATGTGCACAAAAATACTCTAACTCTTTAAAATTGAGAAAACCTTTTCGATCAACTTATGCGAGTTTCAAGATATCCAAACGAGAAATGACTCGAATGGTTAATCGAGAACAAGTTGACTACGCATGAGAATAAGATGACTCATCTTGATTTGCGAACTTAGAGTGTAGGCTACGAAACAGAGAAGTTTCATTGGGGTCGTCCTACAAAATGAGCTCAACTGATTTTGAGGACAACAGTTGGCTCTAACTGGGGAACTTCCTTCGATCATTCATTGTAATGATCAAAGGGAGAAGAATCTAGTCTCTAAGTGCTTTCATCCATACCATTGGGCCATAGAGCCAAGCTACCAAAACAAAAAGACACAAAAAGACTAAGAAAAAATGAGAAATAAAAACACAAAACTATACAATATGTACAAATGGACTTATCTGATACTTCAAGGATTAAAATGTTTCAGATGTTGTCCACTGTGAGGCAGAAAGAATAGTGTCCCATCCAGATACTCCAACAAGAAGATATTTTCACCACAAAGTTGATGAATGACGAATGGGCCTCTCCATAGGGAATCAAACTTCCCATGCATTCCTTTTGGTTCTCTCCTGCCTTTCCCAACCTCAACGCTGACAACTCTAAGGTAATAGGTATCTCTGCATTCAAACCATATAGAAGTTGAAATTGTGACATGCCTATTGCCCTTTTGGGGGTAATCCTATCTGCCTATAAATCTTCAAACAGAGCTTTATGCTAGGTTCCTTGATTATCTTCCACCAGTTTCCTGATAATACTAACCAGATTTTTGTTACTAGATTATGCCTGACCATTCCCTTGAGGATAATAGTCTAAAGAATGAGAAAGGATGATACCATGTTCATAGAAAAAACTAGTGATCTCGTTGGAAGAGAAACAAGTAGCATTATCTACTACAACTTTGTTTGGAACTGCAAACCAGGAGATAATATTTTCCTTAAGAAAACTACATACCACCTCAGAAGTAGCATGCTTGACTGGAATGGCCTCCACCGACTTGGTGAAGTAATCTGTTGCAGTGAGAACAAAATTGTGTCCTACACTTGATGGTGGGTTCACAGCACCAATGAAGTCAATACCCCATTGCTGAAAAGGTTCTTCAATTACAATTGGCTTGAGTGGTAATGTGGCCAACTTAGGCTTTCCAACAAATTGTTGACATAACTCACACCTACGTACCTAGTTGTATGCATCTTGAAACAATGTGGGCTAATAATACCTAGCCCGTAGAATCTTATGAGCTATCACAGGCACAGAAAAATGTCCTCCACAAGCCAAATTATGAAAAGACTCCAGAAGTCTACTTTATTGTGCTTTATCCACACAACGGAGAAAAACCCCATCAAGGCTTCTTTTATACAAACCATTGTCCCATAAGACATAATTAGCAGCCTTCAATTTGATGGTTCATTTCTCCTTATAGGATAGATGAGGACACTCACCATAGGTAAGAAAATGAGCAATTTTAGAATACCACTCATCTGTAATAGTGACAAAGAGAATAGTTGGCATATCTTCAACTTCTTCCTCATCATCTCCTATTTCTTTTGGTACATTGTCAGAAATCAACTGACACAAACCTCTACCATGCACAAGCTTGGTAGGTTTGATATCAAGATCAAACTCTTGAATCTTGGCAATCCAATTGCCTCTTTTGGTCTCAAACTCCTGTTGAGTAAGGATAGACTTCACTGTTGTATCAGGGACCAAAACAATAGTATGTGAATTCAAAATATAAAACTGGAAATGCTTTACCACCTTGACCATGGCATAAGCATGTTTCTCCATAGTGGAGTATTTCAATTCATGAGCCTTCAAAGGAGAACTCATAAATGAAATAGGAGATTCCACACCTTCTTCATTCTGCTGCACTAGAATTGTTGAAAGTGTATGCTCGGAAGCATAACTGTACATTATGAAATCCTTGGTATAATCAAGACAAACTAGAACCAGAGCATGAGCTATGGCCCTCTTGATGTCCTCAAATGCTGCTTTACCTTCCGCACTCCAACGAAAAGTAGTTTTATCCTTCATCATGTTGACAATGTGACAGGTTTTCTCTACAAATTTCAGGATGAACCTTCGTAGAAAATTCACCTTTCCAAAGAAAGAATGAACTACAATCTTACTAGCAGGAAAAGTAAGACTCTGGATAGACTTGACTCTTTCTGAGTCAATTTTAGTGCCTTCTCGGGACACAATGTGACCGAGAAGCTTACCCTTTGTAACCCCAAAAACTGATTTCTTAGGATTAAGAGAAACACCATTTTGACAGCATCTTTCCAGCACCTATCGCAAATGGTAGGCATGATCTTGATGTTGTTTGGAGAAAATAGTCAAGTCATCAAGATACACCACAATGAATTTCCTCATCTCATCTCTGAAAGAGAGGTCCATTGCTCTCTAGAAAGTAGCACCAGCATTAATCAAACCAAATGACATCCTGCAATATGCAAAAGTGTCCCAAGGTGTTGTGAAGGCAGTCTTGTACTGATCTGCTTCACTGACTTCCACTTGATTATAGCTTGAAAAACTATCCAACATAGATAGCATCTCTGAACCAGTTACAATTTGTAGCACTTGGTCCATAATAGGCAGAGGGTAGTTATCTTTTAAAGAAGACTAATTGAGATTCCTAAAGTCAACACAAATATGGATTTCTCTGTTCTTCTTTCGTACAGGAACAATGTTCGCGATCTAGGTAGAATGATGGATAGGAAAGATTATCCTTACATTAAACATTTTTTGGATTTCAGAAAGAATAGTACCTGATATCTTGGGATTATATTGCCTCTGCTTTTGCTTGTGAGGCAACGATCGAACCTTGAGAGAAATTTTGTGTTAAATCTCCTTAGGTCTGAAAGACTTCAGATCATCATAATAATATGCCAAAACATCAATGTAATGGTGAAGAAGCATAGTAAATTTGAATTTCTCATCAGCTGTGCAACACTTCCCAATGTTAACCATTTTGGGATCAGCTTCAAAACTCAAATTTACTTGTTCAAATTCCATGGACGAACTTGAATCAAGTTGTTACTGAATTTTGATATATCTATCGTGCTTATCAAATAACTTCTCTAAAGAAACCAAAACTTTAGGAATCTTATTTCCTTTTAGTTGAAGAATCTCCTCACCAGTTTGTGAATCTATTTCAGAAATATATTCACATGAAGGAGAATCACTACCTTCAAAATAAAGCTCATCAAAGTTATCTATCTTCTCCAGAAAAGCTATGATCTAATTGTCACCATTAAATACCTACCAGTGACCAGCATTATCTGGCACACTTGGTCAGAAAACCAACTCAATTGTGTACTTGTTACATTTAAAGTCCTTATGGGGAACCATAAGAGTGGTGGAAACAGCTAATGAATCTGCACAATCATTAAATTCTCTAGGCACAACAGAGATATCAAAAGCGTCAAAAATTTCAATGCAATCCCATATGTGATTGCGGTAATGTTTCAACCTTTCATTTTTGGTCTGATATAAATTTCTCACTTGGCAAACAACAAGTTCGGCATCTCCCTGAGCATGAAGATTTTTAATACCTTTAACCTGAGCCACTTCCATGCCGAGTAAGGTATTGTCGAATTGCAGCTTGTATGAAAAAGGAAAGATATCACCTTGTGGAGATATCAAAACAACTCCGGCTCTAGAACCGGTAGAAGAACAACTACCATCAAATTCTAAAACCCAAACATCATTAGAATTTGATTTTTTAGAATTTCTTTGACCAAAAGATTCTTCATCATCAAAAAGAGAAGGATCCGACATCACTATGCTTTCATCTGCACTCTCATCTGAAAACTCTTCTGATTCTCCATCTGAAATATTTAAACTCTCGTCTAAGGAACTAGAAGTATTTTCAATTGATAAGAAATAGTTACCCATTCCCGAAGACTCAAACAAAATTTTAGCTTTCAGATTTTTAGCTTGAGTAACGATATATTTTGCTTCTTTCTCAGGAAGCAACTTTTGCATAACACCTTTAACAGGTATTCTTGCCTTTGATAAATCTATGTTTAGTTATCCACCCACATCTTTACAAAAATTACACCAAAGCAAAATGCCATAAGAAGCTGGAACATCAGCCACTAGGATGGTCATCTTAATCCTCTTATCTGGAAAGGCTACAAATGCAAATTGCTCATCTTTGATTTTGCCCAACAATGGAGCTTTCTTATTCTCCATTGAAAATCATCTCCCAAAGGTCTTGGTTAAAGTGAGGCCAAGGGCGTCCGCCACCTTAGCAGGCATGATGTTATCAAAAGCCCCAGAGTCTATTATATAATTACTTAACTTATGACCATTGACCAATAAAGAAACATAGAAAGGTTCTATTTTCCCTAGAGCAACAAGGGAAGTTGTGACAATATTATTTTGGGTAGATTTGTTTTTAGAGGAGTCATGGGTATTTTTAGCAGAATCTTGCCCTGTAGGGGGGGCCTTATTTTTCACATACTTAGCTAACCTATCAAATTGTTCAGGATTAGCTTGTAAGTATTCCACCTTAGACATATGGATCTTGGTTTTCCTAGCATGATCTATTATGTCAAATAGCTGGAATGAACTAGATACAGAGGAAGGAAAACCATCATTTTGAGTTTTATTCAGGGTAGTATTGGTCTAAGGAGCAAAAGTAGGAGAAATGGGATGATTAGATGAACTTACTTGTTTGTCAACAACCAGACCCTTTGATTGAAAAGGCAATGGAGTTCCCCATTTGGCAATTGAGATCACTGGCTGAGGTTCTTCTCTTGCCTTTCCTTTATCAACTTGCTGATTTGGCTGATTTTGGGACCTGGTAAAAACATCGTATGCTCCATCATACACATCTCCTTCTCTTTCCACTTCATCTTGGTAATTCAGAAAACCAATGGTAGAGTTGCTAGCTAACTCTTCTTCCCCTTCTACAAAGAGGTTAGCATTATTCAACTAATCCAAATCAGGTTGGTAGGAATTGTCATTTTCTGCTTCATAATAGCCAACTGTTGAGTTGACCAATGTGGCTTCAATGGCGAGCTTCACCTGAGTAGGAGGGAGACGATTTGGTTGCCCTTAATTTCTAGCAACGTTGCTTTGGTATGAATGATTGGGAAATGTTCTCCTTGGTATATCCCTATAGGAAGGAGTGGACATACCTTGAGACATCTGTTTATTCAGAGCTAGCAATTCATTCGCTAGCTTTTGCACCATAGGATCCGTGGTGTTCGTAGAAGAATTATCAGCAGAGGATTGACCTCTATTTCTGTTAGAATCTCTTCTGATCTTACCCTCAAGGATAAGATCATCTTCCACCTCCATAGCCAAAGTTTGGGCTATGGGAAGATCAACAGAGCCAGCCTGTCTAAACAAAAAGCTTACCTCAGGAGGCTAAGTGTTGATGATGAAGCATTTGAGATTCTCCATCATTGGCTGAGCGATCAAGTAGGAATCCTATTTGTCAACTTGTTGAACTTAGCGATGAAATCTCGCATGGGTTCATGTGGCTCTTTCTTCATCTGCGTTAGCTGAGCTAACAATGCATGTGCATCTTTTGTAGGCTTGAATCTGGCTTTGAACTTGGTCTTGAGAGTGTTCCAACTCGTTATAGTTTGATCTTGAAGATGGTAAAACCAATCTGCAACAGCACCTTGTAGTGTTTCCACAAAAAGTCTTACTGCCACATCTTCATGTTCCACACCTAACACACTGCAAGCTATGCAGAAAGGTGCAATGTGTTCATCTGGGTGGACTTTCCCATCGTCATAGAACTTAGGAAAATTCTTCCTTGAACTACGAGGTAATTCATACAATGGTGGAGTTAAGTTCAAAGGACCAAAAGTGTTACCCCAAGGGCCTTGGGCTGCCATGGTGCGATGATTAAAGGGTGGGATAATAAACCTCTATGGAATCTAAACAGACAAAACTCTGTTAGTACTAGATCTAGAAGCTTCACCTGGTATTGGAGACCTAGCATTGGTAGGAGGTAAACTCCTAGTTCGTTGAAGCTGAGGTTGTGGAGGCAAAAGACTAAAGTTATTTTGCTGCATTAACTCAAATACAGGGTCAATAATGCCTTGAGCTCTCTTGCTTCTTGTATACTGTGAGTTTCCTAGAATGCAATGTACTCAACAAAATTTTGAAAATAGCTTGAAACAATGGAAAAGAACTATGTGCTTCAACTAAGAGCTTGAGGCTTCAAGTTGCACGTTCCTTCCCCAGTAGAGCCGCCAAAAAACTATTGGGTGAATATTTTGTCATTTAGCTAACCAACAACAAAATGGTTATATTGCCACAGCTATAATGAGACTGAGTCTCTCCTCTCAACAAGGGGAGGTTCCCTTTAGATAATGAGCTCTTTCTAATAAGCAACTTTCAATATTTAAAACAAACTAAAAACTATATTGGGTGTTATCACTTCATCCTATTCTCTTTTTTCAGAATAGATGTTTTTCTTTCCACAATAACAATTTCAACAAAACAATGTTCAATAACCTATGAATCAAGATAAGCCATAGAAACCCAAAGTTTTCTATTTCTTCACTTATATCTTCCAAATAAACTTAATTGAACTTAAGTGTAGCCCAAAGTCTCCACTTTCACCCAATATGATAAATCTAACTTGCACACAATAGTTTATAGCACAAAGTCTCTAAACAATTGTATCTTCTCAAATATAACTACAAACTTCTGCAATGATAAAGTAGCACAAAGTCTATTTAATCAAAACAAGAACACTTCTCTCTAATTTCAATAAACAACACAATTCCAGCAATGCTCCAATATAATATAACATCAATGACATAAGAACACTGATCTCATAACACAATGTGATTCAACTCAAAGTTTGATACTCAAATTGCTCGCTTATATTGATATTCACTTGAAAATATGATAAACATATAAAGCTCAAAGTCCTAAAATGTTTTTCAATCTAGCAAAGTTTCTTTGCAATAGATAAAAGATAAAAAATTACATAGAGGCTCTCTTTATTTATAGTGAAAGGCCATGAGCAAAAATAGGAAAAGTACAACTAATTATGACTTATTCAACAAAGGAGTCCTTTTTTATTTAGGACTTCCTATGTTTTTACATGTAATTACATATGGAAAAAGTACATGTAAAAATGTCCAGAACAAAAAATGAAGTACATCTTGGAAAAATAGAAAATAAACTAAGTGATGGAAAACTACTTCAACTAGCACCACCTTATTTCTTCATGTGGGCATCATACATAGTGAACGCAACTTGCATTCCCAAACTGTCTGGACCAACTGTGTTCCTGAAAATCATTTGAGCCCTAACTATTGCCTCTCTTACTGTGTTGATTGATTTTGCATGACTAGTTAACTTGGTTTTGAGATTATCCAATGTTAATTGGTTATCCAGAACATTATCCATGGAAGAAACTGAGAAGGCTTTATCTTCAAACTCTTTTTGAAACATATTTTCAAATTCTCAGATCATCTCATCTTGAGAAAGAAAATGATTATCCTTGGTTACCAAATTGCATGGAAGCTCCTCCAATTTATGTATAAGACTTACGTCAGTGCTTCCTTAGTCTCGGTGTATGAATCCCAATTTGGAATAACACCAAATGATATTAAAGCACTTATTTTCAACTTTCTCATTTCTACCGCCTTATCATAACTTTGTTCCAAATGCTCAACATCTTGAGAAATAGCATCCATCAAATCATCAAGTTCTCCTTTGACTTTTTCCATTTTGCTTGTTTTCTCAGCTACCTCTATAAGAAGAGATATTCCCTATGTATGCATTCTTTCCAAATATTCTTCAACCACCTTACCCTTAAAGTGAGTTTTTTCTACCTTCTGGATGATAGGATCTTCAACAAAAACAGCCTCAGGAGTCACTAATTATGAATTCAAAGTTATCTTCCTTACAACTGTAGTCAATTGCTCTACCATTGCTTTATAATGATCTTTCATCTCTTTTTCTTTATCAAATTTCTGAATCAGATTATCTATTGCCGATTGCATGTCAGTCTTTGCACTCTCGTGTGTTATTTTGCCCAACTCAATTCTAGAAATAGAGTAATCAGTCATACTAAAGTTTTCTATAGCAGCATCCTGTGGGGGCCTTGCAATCTCTACAAATTTGGGCCCTTTGTGTCACAGCACTCTAGAAAGAATTTTTGGCTTCTTTAGAGTCTTAGCCTTAACAGACACCATCTTACCCAAATTAAAGTCATCTGGAGAGATGGATTGTTTCTTTCTTTTAGGCGTATATGCTGACAACCATGGAGGAAGCACAGAAGTACTCACATTTGGATCAAATTCCATTGTTAGTGTTATAGGAACTGCACTGGGACTAGAAGTAGAAACAATAGGTGGAGTATTAGTGAACACTGTACCTAACACATTCACATTTGAAACTTTCTCACAACCCAACACAAAGTGATCAAATATTGTAGAGTCCCCAATGTCAAAGGATGAGGAAGAGAGACTAGGAATTGACCCAGAAGAATCAAGAACATTATCAAAAGCATTTTGAGGATTATCAAAAATTATTCTTAAGTGTGGTGGAGATTCAGAAGATGGGATGTTGATAGGTGAAACTGGGATGGTAGGTGAAATAGACTAAGGAACTGTATCAGGTATGTTTGGCAAAGGAGAAGAAACTCCCATATCCTGTGGTACATGGAGACAAAACTTCATCTCCTTGTTCTTCTCCCATCTCTTCTGTTGATCTATTTTCAGCCTCCATTTCTTCGGTAGCTGGCTCATCAGTATTTTGTTTCTCATCTGCCATTTCTTCTACCTCAGATTCTTTCTTACAGCCTTTGACTTCTTTGACACAAATTTGATCCTGGGTTTATGTGGCTTGGAGGAAGAGGGAATGCCACTCTTATTCTTTGTCCTATTCTCCACCTTCTTGCATTTTTGTTCTTGGACTTCAATCTTTGATCCAGTAAGGAATTCTTTCAAAGCAATTCCCTTACTTTCTAACCAATTATTTGTGTTGGCCAATATAGGTTCAAATCTTTTCCTTAAAGAAGTTAATTCTGTTTAAGACCATTGAATAGGTGGAAGAGGAGAATTAGCAATTTGTTCAGTGTTATACCTAGGATCAATCAACTCTTCATCATCCACTAGGTCTTTAGGAACATCAACCAATCCTAGATACTCAATCTATTCTAGAGATAACCTGCTATAGTCTAATTTTCTGATATCCTCTTCTGTCCTTAAGTCAACCCAAGTGTCTTCAACCATCAGTTCATGAAATTGGATCTTCCTTTTGATCTTTTCTTTTACACCCCTGAAATCAAACCTTGGTCTCCACTTTAACTATTTCATGGTCACTAGCTACATCTCGGTCTCCATAACCTTGGCCTTTGCTGCAGTTGACACTGAGTATCTGCCGATTTCAACTGGAAATTTGAAACCTGGTTTCTTGAGTTCCATTTTCTTATTATGTATGACAATCATTTGCCTACATAATTCCATCAGAACAAGCTTATCTAAAGGAAATATGGGCAACATATAAGGATAGCCTTGGAAAAAACCAACCCTTAGATATGAAAAAGTCTAGAACTATAAAAACATACACCCATAATCATTAACAACTGACCAAGCTTCATCTGAAATCCTTCTCTATTCTTATTGGAAGTCAAAAAGACACAAAAATACTCCAAAGAAAGCATCATTTACTCTCCTAAAATGATGAATTGAACATTTCAACATCAGCTGAGGATAATACTAATACATAGGAACTACTCTCCTATCTCCATCAGAAGTCAAACCTGGAAAGATCCTCATTGAGGCTGCTATATACACAAGGTAAGAAGTCATATAGAATTTGAAAGTAGTGGATAACTTAGTCAATTGCTCATGAAGAGCATTACTAATTTGTTCACGCCAAAAGATAGTTTGCTTGCCTGGAAGTATAACCTTGATATAAGGATACATCCATTCATGGAAAAGAGAGGAAGAAGCCAACCCCCTTATCCTACTAAGAAGAGTTATGAGATCACCAACTTCTTCAATAAAATCACTCCTGGGAAAGCTTCTTAGCCACCTAGACAAATTTGGCCTCCAAGTCTTAAGCCACTTGGTGTTAATTGTCTTCTTAGCTCTCTTAGAATTCTTGTCATATTCTTTTTGAGCCTCAGCAAAATCTAGTTTCACAACCTCTGTACTAGCAGGACACATGAAAACTTTATTAATGAACTCAGGATCGAATCTGATGATCACATTGCCATTCCTATCCACCACTGCTCTAGTGTCTCTGTTGTAGAACTGAGCACATTAAAGAACAAACTCTATATTATGAGTTGCCACTGGGAAAGATGACACCAGGTGAATATTGCTATCAACAATCTTCTTCATCATAGAACTAGGGTTATCAGACTTAGTTCTTTCCACAAACTCAGCCATGTCTACATGGCCAACTCTGTATCCTAAATATCATCAATATTGGAGGTAACAGAAGTGAGTGGAAAAACACCCTGATATTTGTACTTCATTGCTTTAGACTTCTTTGGAGACAACTCAGTCATTTGAAAAACCAACACCAGAAAGATGTATCGATGAAGAGAGAAAATCTGCAGAAGAAACTGCAACAAAAGCCATGATCATGCAATTAGGGGAAATATTGGTAATCTGGTAAAATTGCATGTTGGCGATCACGACTACAGGGGTAAGATTGAAAGGGCTAGGGTGCAAGCGGGTCAAAAAAATAGAGGAAAGCGGGCTCGGGAAAGCAAATTGGAAAATCTCCCAGAGTTAGAAAAATCTGAGGGAGTGAATGCACGGGTGGCAAATTTTTCCACCCTTACATATTAGGGGGATAAAACTCTTTCATGTCCAAGCGGCAATTTTTTCCATCTTCGCATGTTAGGGGTAGATTTACAAGTGTCAGGGCGGCAAATTTTGTCGACCTTGCAGGTTAGGGAGTAGATTTTCTTTCATGTCTAAGCGACAAATTTTGCCGACTCAGCATGATAAGGTAGGTCACAAGTTCATACATAGTCGGTGATATTTTGCCTCTCAAACATATAATAAGAACTTAAGGGGAAAACACAAGTGTGCAAGTGGTGAATTTTTCCGACTTCGCATGCAGGAGAAGGCTTACAAGTTTTTATGTAATGACAGTAAATTTTGCCAATCCAGCATGATAAGGAAGATTAAATTTGATTTGTGTAAGGGTGGCAAATTCTGCCGCCCATACACCTTGGAATAAATCATATAAGTGTCCAAGTGGCAATTTTTTCCGACTTAACACTTATTATAAACTAGCAAAAGTTATGCTTTGGTGGCGAAAATCACCGACTCGGCATACAAAATGTCTTAAGTCTCCATGCTTAAGCAGCGATTTTTTCCGCTCAAGCATTTTTGAGGTAGATTGAACATTTAAACATCACATCATGTAGGGATAAGGTGAAACTATATTGACACACAAAATAAAAACCTAAAGGCCAAAATAAAAGACCAAGACTAGAAACGAAACCAATTTCAACAAGTTAGAAAAATGCCGATATAAAAAGATACGAATTCTCTTTTTTTACATAAACTAGGATTTCAAGATAGTAATAGAGAAATGATTTTTCAAATATTCTAACACAAATGAAACCTAAAAAGAAAAAGAAAACAAGAATGAAAAAAGAAAGCTTACCTCTAGCAAGAGAAACAAAACCCTAAAATGCCAAAAATCTCCACAATCCGTTCACCAATAATTGAAAGATAGGTTTGATAAACTGAGGGTAGAGAATTACAGGTAGAATAGAAAGAAAGATGAAGAATAAATAATTTAAAATGCATTTAAACTTAAAATGAAACTAAAAAATGAAATTAAACGCCACACGAGTTAGACTACAGTAGCATTTAATACGTGCTTTGACGGTGAAATTTGCTGACATTACATAAGCAAGAGACTAAACATGTATAAGATATGTCACGACGGCAAAAACTGTCGCTCTAACACATAGACTTTGATAAAACAAAGAATGCATTGGCAGCAAATTTTGCCACCACTGCATTTAACCTTTTTAAGCTTAAAAGCATGCAAGGGTGGCAATTTTTGCCACTCCTACATGTGCACAAAAATACTCTAACTCTTTAAAATTGAGAAAACCTTTTTGATCAACTTATACGAGTTTCAAGATATCCAAACGAGAAATGACTCGAATGGATAATCGAGAACAAGTGGACTACGCACGAGAATAAGACGACTCATCTCGATTTGTGAACTTAGTGTAGGCTACAAAATAGACAAGTTTCATAGGGGTCATCCTACAAAATGAGCTCATCTAATTTTGAGGACAATAGGAGTCTCAGCCTTTCTTCCTTATGATGATGAGAAAGTGAAATTGTGCTTAGAATGCAGGATTTGTCCCAAATTTGAGTATTTGGTATGTTTGATGTCTTTGGTGATTGATTTGGAGGAGTCTTGATTGCATTTGTGCTAAAATTAGGTGTTACTTTAGTTTTCTCTAAAATCATGTGTCACTGGATATAGTCCTTGAAACTACTACAAGATGTGTCATGTTGGAATTCCTAGTTTACATGCCTTAGAATTGCAAAATCATGTCAAATTCCATAAGGTTTCACTAAGGGGTCCTTGTTCTTTCATCTTGACTCATAGTCCTAAAGCTCTAAAATTGGCTAACTCTGATGTCCTGAAACCCTAAAAAAACTAGCTAAGTCTGAAATCTGGTGGATCCTCAAAAATCTAGAATCTACATGTTAAATCCCATAGATCTGGGACCTATCTCAAACATCCTGACAGTATATTTCAAAATATTTAAAGTATAAATATATTTTTAAATATACTATCTGTTAGTGTAGGTTTTTTATTCATTATTATAAGGTTTTTCCTACACATCTTTTTAATCTTGCATAGGTAGTTTAATAATGTAAGCTATTTAATAGGCCTTTTATGTTAGTGGGTGTATGTGTGTGTTGTGTCAATCCATTCATGGAAGTTACTCCACCTCCCCCTATTTTTGGAGATGCTGGAGTTACATTTCCTATTGGTCAATATTGACACCTCAACCCACTCACCTTGCCTATCAATACTCACTCCTTTGCATGTATTTTTCATGGGTTATTCAATGCATTTCTCTAATATTTTGCATCAATATTTTATTGGTTTTTTTCATAACTCTCTTGTAGATGAATGCTTGTAGCTGATCCTGGCTCTAACATGGTATCAGAGCTCCAGGCTTGCAAGTTTCCTCTCGAATCTGTGAGGATTTTATCCATTAGCATTTAATATGTGCCTCCTGGAGAAAAACTAACCCCGCTATTGTGCTCATAAGGGTCGAAAACCCTAGAAATGCCTATCAAATTGCTGAAATCAAAGACCAAAAATTCATTGTGACTTTTTTGTGGGTGCATCCTTTTATCCAGTGGTCTGAAGGGTGCTTTCGCAGGGTGCATCGTTTTATCTAGCGGTCCAAAGGGTGCTTCCCCATGGTGTATCATTTTATACAGTTGTCTGAAGGGTGTTTCTGCATCCTTTTATCTAGCAATCCGAAGGGTGATCCCATAGGGTTCAGCTTTTTATCCAATGGTTAAAAGCAATCCTCCATTTTGCCCTTCTCTCATGACCTAAAGGAGTAGTTTTGGGAAAACCTTCATAACTCGGGCGTCCGGACTCTGTTTTGTACAAATGAGATATCACTGAAAAGATGACTCAGAGCACTTTTCAGTGGTATAGGTAAATTTTCCTGATTTTTTATCAGTAACCTGTTATTTTCATTGGAGGTCAGGTCTTTTTTCTATGCATTACCTTTAGTATTTTGGCCATATCTTTTGCATACGGTGTCAAAATCGAGAAAACGAAATATTGTTGGAAAGGTGATTCCATCCTCCACACATCCATTGGGGTTATGTTTCTAGAAAATATTATCAGGTATCTGCATTTTTTAGATTTCTATTTTTTGTCATGTGGTTGGAAAAAGGACATTTCAGTGAGTTTTATTTGAACAAAGGGGTTGTTTTTTCTTGAGAGCATTATTCTACTGTCATTTATGCTATATACACAATGGATAAACTTCTAGTTCCTCTTCTCATTCCATTTAACTATTTTGAGTGGAAGAGGCAAATGGAACTTCTGTTGCTTAAATTGAGGCTGCATAGGATAACTATGGGTACAGATCCTGAACCCACTAGTGCTGTAGAAAAGAGAAAATGGCTTGATAGATCTGATGAAGCTTATGGGACTTTGTGTCTTTCTCTTTCTCCTAATCTTCTTTTTCATGTTGAATCTTGTAAAACTCCAAATGATATATGGACTACATTAGAAGGTTTATTTGGTAAGCAAGACACCTTAAGAAGTTTTCAGTTAGAAAATGAACTTATTTCAATGAGTCCATCTAACTTTGATAGCATTCAAGATTTATTTGCCAAGCTTAAGTCTCTTAGGTTATAGTTGAAACAATGTAATATAGAGAAAGAAGACAGCCAATTGATCTTCTCTATTCTTGCTAAACTAGGTTCTGATTATTCTATTTTTGTATCTACTTTTTATGCTACAAGAGATGCTCTTGGTGCTAGGTATTATATGCCTTCTCTTGATGAATTTGCTGCATCACTCACAAGAGAATAGTCAAAGTTAGTGTAGATGGGTACTCTGAGGTCTTCCAAATCACAGGCTCTTGTTGCAACTCAAAACACAAAAGATGAAAAGGCTTCAAGTGGCAAAGAAAAGAAGAAGAAAAACAAGAATAGTGAGAAAGACAAAGATTCAACATCTCAAGCTACCCCTGAGTCATCCAGTAAAAAGGAGAAATAGGAGAGACCCACTTGTGCATTCTATAAGAAGCATGGGCATAGTGAACAAGATTGTTACAAAAAGGAAGTGAATGAGTTGAAGACTCTTATTCAGAAAATGAATGTAAGTTCTCCTTTAGCCCCACCTCCTAGTTCATCTACTCCTTCTCCTTCATCATCAAAATAGCTAGAATCTTCTGAAAAAGGGCAAGCTAACAAATAGAAAGGTAAAGCACTTTGTGCATCTACAAGTTCCAATTCAGGTAAATGGATTCTTGATTCTGGATCCTCTCATCATATGGCTTCATCTCAGTCCATGTTTTCTACTTTTGAGCCGTGCATTATGCCACCAATTTTAATGGGTAACAATACATATGCAAATGTAATTAGGAAGGGATCAATTGAGATTGGTGATGGTACTTTTAATGATGTAGTTTGTGTACCTTCTTTGGCAAATAATCTACTTTCCATATATCAGATTGCTCATAGTAGTGTACAGAAAATTATGGAATTCACACCTGATTTAGTTATCATCAGAGACTTGGAGAGTACAGAGTTCATTGCTACTGGGGTTGTTGATCATGAAACTTGGTTATACACCTTTTAAGGTTTTATTCTTGATGATGGTTCATATACTTTAGCTGTTGTTCACACTCCTTGTGTGAACCATAATTCTGTTGGAAACAAGGCAGATAACTAAGAGGGGGGGTGAATCAATTATCTCTATTATTCTAACTTTTTCTTCTTTTATAATTTGTGTAGCATCAAAACATATAAGCATACATAATCATGAGAGCAGAAATAAAGTTAACACACATAACATAGGGATTTTTACGTGGAAAACCCTGTTAAGGGAAAAACCATGGGGTGACTAACCCAAGATTGTATTCTTTGTTAAAAGACTAAGAAGTACAAAATGACACTTGCCAATTAGGGCTCACTGCCCAAGCACACTACTCACAAGAGGCACACTGCCTACAAGAGACTCACTGTCTACAGAACTTATAGAAGGTAACTAGGTGTTTGAATTGATGAGAGACATCTACAAATGCTAGAGTTTAGTTTCAGTTAGGCACAATATACTGATCTGATGCACTTCATTCTTCCTCTGCTCTAATGCTACTGCTCTGTCACATACCGGACTTGTATTGCTACTTTCCTGCCTTTCTTCACTCTTTATATTACATGTCTATATATTCACACCCCTTCATACTAAAATCCATCTGGTATATATATCCGCATCAAGGATTTCAACAACTTTCTAGTTGACAACCGGAATACTCAAGATATTTACAAATTACTGATTTGTCAGCTGAATCCATGCTTGATATGTGATGCTTATCAAAATCATAGACATTGAAGTCATCAATCATGTCGGCCAATATTGTATGATCCCTCAAATAGCTTGATCAACATCAATTACTCATCCGGATTGAAGTCTAATACTCTGCCGGTCAGTTCTTCCTTAGTTTGCTCTGCCTATCTGGAACCCAACACTCAGATGCTCACGTCTTTTCCATGTTTTATCACCAAAGGCTTAATCTTTAGAATATAGTAGTCATGATACTCCTCTTGACTTGTCCAAGTCTGCAACTTGCTGAGTTACACCATCTGAGAGATCCGGACCTGATTGTCAGACCTTGCTACATGCTCTGTTCTTGTTCACCAGACCAAAACAATCTTCAATCTAACTTTTGGTATAGGCATACTATGTGTTGCAGATGTGTGGGATAGACTTTCTTGCCATAAATGAAAACACTCATGAAGCCACACAGTGTCTCTTGCCAACAATCTCCCCCTTTGGCATTGATGGCAACACTTAGTGAAAAATGACTAAGTGTCGTAGCAAACTCCCCCTTGGCTGATGCTCTATCACATGTACTATTTTACCGGAGCTCCCCCTTAGCTGTATTCCACATTTTTCACTACTCCTCATTCCACCTTTGACATCAATAGCAAAGGGCAGAATCCGCACATGAAAATTTGCAAAAATTAACCTATATATAGCTGAATAAGTATGTATATACATGTTATACTTACATATACTTGAGTATATCCTCAAAGGTGGCCTTCAACTATACATACTCTGTGGCCCATCTCTACTTCATCCTATCCAAAATGGAGATGTGACCACTCAACAAAAATGCATATGCTTTTGCCCTTCTTAAGTCTGTCGGATCACTAGTCCGGGCTATGGTTTGAGCATCTGTTAAGGCCTCATGCATTGCCTCTAACTTAGGGATAATTATCCCTCTGAGTTCACTCATCCTGTTTATTATATTCTTCTTTTCTTTCTCCAGCCTCTTTATTTCATTTATAATGACAATAGCCTGGTATTCTTGACTTATTATGGATGTAGTGAGGGGATCAAAATTCTAAGATAAGCTTGATAGTTTGCCTTCTTGTTCTTTCACCTTCTTTTCAATATCCTCTGTCACTTTAGACTAAGATAGACAAAATTTGTACGTCCCCACCATCTTTAAGAGCATTTTCAAGGCTCTTTATCCCAATATCTAGGGTCCTCCTATCATTAGCAATGAGTCCCTATACTTCAGTGAATATTTTTCCCAAAAATTATTTCTGGACCTTTTCTTCTGCTGATTTCTCTAAAGAATCAAAATGAATACTAACAGAGTTTACCAAAGATTTCAAGTTACCGGATGGAGAGGCCGAAGGATCCTTTTGAAAAGATGGCATGATCTTCTCTAGCATATCGGATGCAATCTCTAACAGCTCACAGTCTTCCATGTGAGATTTCAGAAGCTTTTCTTTTGCTTTAGCTTGGGCAAAAGATGCTATTTTCATTGTCTGGACCAGAGAGAGGGAATCAAAATTTAGTGGTCCTTGGAATAGTTCTAGTTCACCTATTTCCATCAGTTCTTTGTTCAAGAAATTCTTCACTGCCTCTATAGTGTCTCTTGCTGGAGACTGAGTCTTCTTTTCTTTTGGAATCTCAGAGCTGTCATCAGAGATCTTCTCTATTTGTTCTTCTTCATTTCCCTTTACCTCCTCTTCTTGACTCACTTCTTCCTCTTTTCTTCCTTCTCCTTCAATTTCAGAATCTAGAATGTCTGCAGTGGGATCCGAAAGAGAGATGTTACCTGTATTTACTGCTACATGAACTTCCTCTTCCAGAATAGAGGAATCTAAGTTCTTAGAAATTTCTTCATTTATTTTCTTTAGTCCTTCGACATCCTTGTTAGAAGTTTCTTCATTGATTGCTTTTAATCCTTCAACATCCATGGTAGAGGGTTCTTCATCTGTCTCTTCTACAATGGGAAGATTAAATCTCTTCAAGGCATTCCAGAGGATGTCTTTTGTTTCACTTGCTACTTGGTTTGTTTCTCCAAGCATGAGTTTATTCATTCTTTCCTTACTCCAGAACTCATCCATTTAGTCTTTGAAAATCATTTTCATTTGTTTTGGAGTGATGGAAGGATAGAGCTGAATTGCTATCTGCTCCCTCATCTCTAAGTCTTTTGCCTTTGCATTATCTTATCTAAGTTCAAGTACCTTCTCTAGACTTTTGGGAATTAATGAAATGATTTCAATGAATGCTTTATTATAAATATTCAGATACCTAACTATAGCTTCTTCCAAGATTCTTTTGGTAGTATCACTATATTCATCATAGAATTCTGTGACTGGTTGCAGGTTTCCATCCACTGTGACTGCCTTGATGATATCATCAATGGAAAGAGTGGGCTTTTCAACAAATTGTTCTACCTCTTCTTCTTTATTTTTACCAGTAGAGGATTCCCCAGATGTTTTATTCTTCTTCTTCTTCATTTTCTAAATTTCCTCATTAGATTTTGTTTCTTCATCATCCTTGTGAATTGTGTAAGACCTTGTGGCTTTTGTTTTTGTTCTCTTTTCTCCCTTTCTGGATGTCTTGACTTCTAGTTTGGTGGCTTTTGAGCTCTTAGGAGTGGTAGGTGCAGAGCTCTTTGAGGATCTAGTCCGGGAGGAGGCTTGTACCAGAACACTTCCTTTTTCAACTTCTTGTTTCTCTTTCTCAGCTCTTTCTATTTTCTCTCTGTTTGCATCAACTGCCTTTTTGATATGCCATATCTTTTGGCAATTTCCTCTACTTCCCTTATAACTTTCCTTTTTATCTCTGGTTGTCTTAGCTCAACATGTATCTTTACGCTTAATTCTTGAAAGGTTCGAAACCTTTTTGCCTCAGGGTCTTTTGGCTGGCTCAATAGGTGTTGAACATGTAGCTCCAAGATTTTCTCATCTACTTCGTAACCCATTGGAATTATCCACACTGTTCTGGGATCAACTGCTTCCATTAGGCATTGATCAGTGTCAACCATGAAGTACACTATATCCTTGTATTTTTCAACTATATATTTTTCAACCATGATCTGTATTGCAACCAGTCTGTCATTTTGCCATACCCAACCACTTGATCTGGGTAGCTCATTCATATAGTGGAAGAACAAACATACTATTAGACAACCATATTTGAAGGAATTCTTTTTGTCCTTTTTGATCTTTTGCAAGTTTCCTAATAGCTGATTCAGGAGAATGTCACATAGATCATAATCTGCATTTTCCCTTAACATCTGATATGCTATATATATTGCAGTCCCAGACATAGAGTTCTCCCTACTAGAATGATAGATCTTATATCCTATTATCATTGAAGTAAACTTGACATCTGGATCTGTGATGTCATCAATTGTCATTGCTCTTTTGTCAAACTTAGATCCGATGACTTCAGTAACTGTCTAGTTCTTGAGAGATTTGCGTGCAGGTAACCCACCAGATGAGTGCAATCCAATTATTGCCCTAATGGCATCTTTTGTTATCTTGAAGGGCTTTATTAACCACATGAAGTTGTCATGTATTCTGCTAAGAACATACCGGACCCAATCATCTTCTGCAAAATAGGGAAAGTCAATGCAATGTCCAAAGTGTTTATCCCGGATGGCCTTGTATTGAGGTTTGAGTTCAAAACTTTCATCTATTAACTGTTTATGATAGATATCCATCAACTTAGATTCTCCAAATTCCTTAATATTGGCATGGATGTAAACCCTAACATCTTCTACGTGCAGTACCCCATGAGGAATGCTAGAAAAAGTGCCTAATGGATCAACTTCCAAGGATTTATAGGGGTGTTTCTTGAATTTTGGGTGTGGCCTATCAATTATCTTAACAACCATTGGAGTAGCCATTTTGCAAAGGATTTAGAGAGAGATTTTTAGAATTGAAGTACCTTTTTACGCTTCAGGTTTTCAAAAAGAGCCAGAACAAATCATTGGTTGAATTAGATTTTGCAGTTGATCTTTGAGAGAGTTGTAGATACTTTGATGCAGAGCTCTTCTTTTCTTTTTCTCAAAAGCAAATGTGTGAATAATAAGTGAATGAACCCTTTTATCTCTGCACAAACCCTAATTTCCTTTTGCAATAAATACACAACTTAAGTCATCCGGTTGCCTTATTCTAAGAGAGATCCTTTTTGAATCACTGTGTTACACTTAGAATCATTTTCAGTGAGGATTGACAATGTATTTTCTTTTCTCAAATCATGCCATGAATCTACAGATCAAAGTATTTTGATTTTGAATCATACGAGATCTATCTATGAAAATCCTGCTTTACCAAATGGTTGTCAAACCGGATCAATCTTGGATGAATAAACTCTTGCAAAACTCCATGTGGATCTTTCATATTTTTACCGAGGGTTATTTGGATATTTTTCTGAGAACCCTTTAATCCGCAACATTCCATGTGCCAATTTTAGGTACCAATTGACTAGCTTGGGGAATTTATTTTTCTTTGTGACTCCCCCTGAGCCAGAGCTCATATGTTTAGTTTTCGAAAGGAATATCAGCACCAGATTCCGGTACGGATCCATCCCTAACATTCTTTGTACTCTTCTTCACCCAAATCTTGCTCATCTCCCTTTGAACTTCATCCGCAATCACTTCACCTTTTCTCTTATCTTGTTTTTGATTATGATGCACCGGACCCTTTTTATCCTGATTTTTACTTCTGCAGAATTTCGCAATATGACCAGATCTATTGCAATTGTAACAAACAAAATTTCTTTGCATATTTGACTTATATCCTCTTGATCTGCATTGATTAGCCATATGTCCCATTCTATTGCATGCAAAGCATCTACCATTGAATGAATTGTTTATTTGCATGTTTCTGTATTCATGAGATTTGTGACCATACCTTTTACAGTTAAAACATTGTCTAGAGAAGGATGGATTAATTTGATTCATTCTCCTTCTGCACTGAGTTGATTTATGACTGAATTTGTTACATTTGAAGTAGTATCCATTGAAGGATGGATATCTTTGAGCTTGTGGTTGCCTTACCGGAGGTCTTCTAGGACTATTTCTTTGGTTTCCTAATTCAAAGTTCTTCTGATTGGATTCAGAGATTTCACCTTTCTCATATCCCAAGCCACGCTTGTCATCTACCCTCTTTTGGCTCTCAAGAAGAACTTCAAGTTGGGCTGAGCTTATCTTGAATTTCTCCTTGTATTCATTTTTTGTTTGAAGATTTTTTTTGAGAGTGTTTATCTGATTTTGAAGTTGTTCTTCATTATCTCTAGCTTCTTCAAGATCAGATTCAAGATGCCTGATTATTCTATCCATTTTGTGGTAGTCCTCTGTCTTCTCCTTGAGGGATTGTTTTAGATTATCTTCACTTTTCCTTCTTTCTTCAATTTCTTGGGTGAATCTCATAACCCCTGATTCCATTTCATGCCTTACCATAATGACCTCTTTTGATAGCTTCTCACATAGCTTATTTTTCTCATTTAGATCTTCATTAGTATCATTGTCTTCACTCTAATTGGCTAATTTTTGAAGTAGTTCCTTTCTCTTTTTCACAGAGACACTAAGTTTTTCTTTTAGCTCATTTATGAAATCATCAGCTTCTTTGAGTCTTTCTCTCAAACTATTGACTTTAGAATGTGATTGTTCAAGATCATCTAGGGCAGACTGAAGTTGTTCCTTCATACCATACTTATCCATTGAGATTCCCAGATCTTCCTCAAGCTATTATGCTCTGTTTAGAGGAACTTGGCTCTGATACCAATTGTTGGAAATGAAGCAGATAACTGAGAGGGGGGGTGAATCAGTTATCTCTATTATTTTAACTTTTTCTTCTTTTATAATTTGTCCAGCATCAAAACATATAAGCATACATAATCATGAGAGCAGAAATAAAGCTAACACACATAACACACAGATTTTTATGTGGAAAACCCTATTAAGGAAAAAACCACAGGGTGACTAACCCAAGATTGTATTCTTTGTTAAAAGAATAAGAAGTACAAATTGGCACTTGCCAATTAGGGCTCACTATCCAAGCACACTTCTCACAAGAGGCAAACTACCTACAAGAGACTCACTACCTATAGAACTTACAGAAGGTAACTAGGTGTTTGAACTGATGAGAGGCATCTACAAATGCTAGAGTTTAGTTTCAGTTAGGCACAATATATTGATCTGATGTACTTCATTCTTCCTCTGCTCTAGTGCTGCTGCTCTGTCACATATCAGACTTGTATTGCTGCTTTCCTACCTTTCTTCACTCTTTATATTATCATGTTTGTATATTCACACCCCTTCATACTGAAATCCATCTGGTATATATATCCACATCAAGGATTTCAACAACTTTCTAGTCGGCAACTGGAATACTCGAGATATTTACAAATTACTAATCTGTTGGCTGAATCCATGCTTGATATGTGATTCGTATCAAAATCATAGACATTGAAGTCATCAATCATGTCGGCCAATATTGTATGATCTCAAATAGCTTGATCAATGTCAATTACTCATCCGGATTGAAGTCTGATACTCTGCTGGTCAGTTCTTCCTTAGTCTGCTCTGCCTGTCTGGAACCCAACACTCAGATGCTCATGTATTTTCCATGTTTTTATCATCAGAGGCTTAATCTCTAGAATATAGTAGTCATGATACTCCTCTTGACTTGTCCAAGTCTACAACTTGCTGAGTTACACCATCTGAGAGATCTGGACCTAATTGTCAGACCTTGTTGCATGCTCTGTTCTTGTTCACCAGACCAAAACAATCTTCAATCTGACTTCCAGTATAGGCATACTATGTGTTGTGGATGTGTGGGATAGACTTTGTTGCGATCAATGACAACACTCATGAAGCCATGCAGTGTCTCTTGCCAACAATTTCTGTGGAGAAGTGTGGTCACTTGAACCTTGTTGTTCTTACATCTAATCCAGTTCTTGAGACTTGTTTTGACATTTCTTCTCCTCCTCCTGCTTCTTTAGATATTCCTATTTCCATGGTTAAGAAGGACAATGTTTGTTCTTATGATTTTGTTAGGTGGGATGATTATTTAATAGGTATTTCAGAGTTGTTTTATGAATCTCACATTGCAGATTTTGAGGACACCTTTGATGATAGTCACAACACAACTATCATCCCTTCAAAGGCTCACACTTGGATCTGGTTTCCCTCTTCATCAAATTTGTGGGAGTGGCTTCTTCATCCTCCATTGGACTTGTTTCTACCCAATGGAAGAAATGTTGTATGCAAACAATGCACTATCTTTTTCTCTTTTGCATCTTTTGGTGGATTTGAAGTTACTTTTACCTATGATGGACACTTGATCCTATCCATCCTCTTCTTGAGGAATCATGTTTGTATGATGGTTGTATCTTTGGGGAGTCTTATGACATTCTACATCATCATTGTATATGGGTACCTAACATGGCTTCATTTGCTAGGACCCATCTTCACATCCTCCTAAGTTACGTTTAAGGGGGTGTTAGTGTAGGTTTTTTATTCCTTATTATAAGGTTTTTCCTACACATCTTTTTAAGCTTACTTAAGTAGTTTAATAATGTGAGATATTTAATAGGCCTTTTATGTTAGTGGGTGCATGTGTGTGTGGTGTCAATCCATTCATGGAAGTTACTCCACCTCCCCCTATTTTTGGAGATGCTGGAGTTACATTTCCTATTGGTCAATATTGACACCTCAACCCACTCACCTTGCCTATAAATACTCACTCCTTTGCATGTATTTTTCATGGGTTATTCAATGCATTTCTCCAATATTTTGCATCAATATTTTCTTGGCTTTTTTCATAACTCTCCTGTAGATGAATGCTTGCAGCTGATCCTGGTTCTAACACTATTAGCCCAGGACTTTCGAAATCTAGTGCTAAAAATGCCCCTTACTGCACATTGCATTAATATCTTGTGTCACTAGATATCAACGAGCTGGCCTCTTTTACACACTTCATCACTAAAAATTGGCTTGACAAGATTTGCACTAAATGGTGCTGTCACATGATATATCCGACGACCTCAAAAAGCTCTACAAAAGCTATAATAGACAAACTCAAATGTTAGCGGGCATTTTCCTCTTCACGTGATATGTCCTGTGACAACTCATTTCCCTGTCGATCATGTGAGTGGCCTTTCACCCACTTTTCAACTTGGAGTCCTTTGTGCTAAAACATGCTCCAATCAGATATGTCTGGTAGCACTAAAAATCCCCACCAGCAAAGGTTAAAATATTCATTAAGTGCTTAGCGCTAGAACATGACTGCACTGGATCTACGTGAAAAGGAAGCTTCACAAGACATATCCACTTGACACTAAAATCCCCAGTGATCATGTGAGCATCAAAATCCCCACTAAACCTTTTAGAAGAGTTGGCGCTAAAAATGACCTCCACTAGATATATCTTGTTGGAGCAGAAATCCCGCTTTTGGCTAATTTGGCCTGGAAAACTCATTTTTGAAAGGTGTAAACTAGATTTTATCGATAAATTGGATCTTCACATCAATCTATCACATCTTGATGAACATTTTTATCATGTTTGTGTGGATTTTGAGCGTCTTTTGCATCGAGTTAATGCCACTATACATGAATATTCAATGACCCCCAAAATCCTACTTTTTGCAAAAAAAGTCTAAAAACGTTAAATAAATGTCTCCAAATGGTCACAAAAAAATCCCAAATCACCATAATTGTGAAATGGGTAGTCAAAAATGGTGAAAAAACCTAGAAAATCATTAGAAAACACTAGATTTGTGAAGTTGTTCATAAAGAAGCAACACTAACTTTGAGTTGTCCCTGACTAATCCACAATTGCAAATGGACACATTTTGATTCAAATTGATGGAAAAAGACTTCTTTATGATGAAATTGACACTTTTCATTGTCAATTGCAGGTCTAAGAGGATAAAGGAGCTAATTGGAGCTATCTTGGAAGGATGAACACCCAGAGATACACTACTGACCCAAATATGTAGAATCATCATTTTGTCAACCAAATTGCTACTAAACCTACAAAAGGAAGTTAGTATGATGTCCAAGATGATGGAGATGAGCCTCAAGGGCTTGAAGATACAAGATATCAATCCTACTTCATTATTGTTCCTGCAAATCTAATCCAATGTCTAGGACATGTTCACAGTTGTCCCAGTCATCGAGACATGCAATGTTGTTCCATCAAGCATCTAGTTGGATATGCCTTCATAAAAAATGTGCCACGTACTCCTCTTGACCATTCAACACATTGGAAAAGTCATTTGCTCCATTAGACAACTCAAAAAATTTCTATTTTGTCTTGTTCTCATGAGCTAA
Organism: Cunninghamia lanceolata; assembly: GCA_027924645.1. Lineage (NCBI taxonomy): Eukaryota > Viridiplantae > Streptophyta > Pinopsida > Cupressales > Cupressaceae > Cunninghamia > Cunninghamia lanceolata. The sequence goes on along the minus strand of BSBN01000463.1, from coordinate 2,068,676 downwards.
AAAGTTGTAATTTTGTCTTTTTCCTACAAGACAAAAGCAAATCTGGGATTGTAACTACCCACCGACCAAAATTAAATGCTATGTAATATGAGCCATTAGTGTTGAGTTAATCTCCACCATCCATTGAAAAAATTGGTATGCTTGCCTCTCTATATAAAGGAAACCTCTCTCATTGTAAAAGATATAAGTGAAGCACTAAAGAAAGGATTGTTGAAACTCTACCATTTTTTTGAATCAATACAAATAGAATTTCATTTGCCTCTACCATTTGATTTCATTTTGTTGATTGGATATGGTTATCATGTTTCTTCTTCACCTCTCCAAGTAGTTATTTAGTTGCATTTGTGGTTAATCATTTAGATATTTGATGGATTTCCTGTCCATACCATTGATGGCTTGCTGATTGTATGTCATTTTGCATGGTTAGTCTGGGCATATCTGTATGAGCTAAGTTCAATTGTGTGAGTTCATTGAGCTACACTAGAAATTGGGTGTTGGATGAATCTTCAACAATTTGAAAACCCTTATGTTTCCTTAGAAGATTACACAATCTCTATGGCATTGTGGGCTTCCTGGTTAAGCAGAGATTCATTCATTGTTGGGAATTTGTCTATCTCTGTGTTAATCATCCTTGTAGCTATCTATAGGATCTCTTTATCCCTTCTCTCCTCTTTTCTTTTACATTTTCTTTATCAGATCCTGTTAGATTAGGTTTCACGGACTTGTATAGTGTTGTCAAAGAATTTATATTTAATGAATGCAAGTTAGCAAATTGCTGGTTGTATGTTGAAATCACATATTTTACAGCAATCTAAGTATATATTAGTTCATTTATGCATTGTCAAATCAAAAATATGATCAAGGTCATGTACAATCAAACCCTAATGCACTATAGTTTTTTTGCATTGCATGTAAGCCCCCTTGTTGGTACAGCAAAACACATATCTACTGAGTTATCTTGCAAGCTAAGGCCTAGCTATATAAACCTTGGGGAAGTCTTTTCTAGGATAGGATTCCTTTCAAGAGAGGTGAGATATCTCATATCTTACCTACGTTGCTATGTGCTGAAAGCACCATCAACAGATATCATGCCTCCTATAGCTACAATGTAAGAACAAATATTTCATGATGTTGAGGATCCTATTGATGTAGTAACACAAGTACATGATGAGCAAATAAACAAACTTGATAAAGAACTAGCCGATTTTCAAGCATTTATTGAAAAGGATAGGATAGTGGAAGAAGTTGTACCTGTGGTTCATAACATAAGAGAGTTGTTAAAATAAGGACAAGATGGTGTTAACATGCTTCGAGTCTGAGCACATATAGTGAGTCATCATGTTATGCTTGTGACTGAATGTGCAAACATTATTAATAATATGTCATCACTGACTCATACACAAGTATCAACACTTATACCGACTACTAGGATGTCCACTTTTACATCATCAATTCTCACTCTAATGCACATCCTTGTAGTAATTCTACCACTAGTATTGGAGTATCTAATGGCATTAATTCATAGAATTACAAGGTTTTGGGATTCAACTATCAAAACCAACCACGTAGGGTGACTTTTTATGAATAATCACTCTCAACCACCTCTCCGTTCCACTCATTCTCAACCATCTTTCACCTACAACTATTCCCAACCATCTTCCACTCACAATTACTCTCAACCACCTTTCGTTATCACTCACAACCAATCACCTCAAAATTTCATGACAACAACTTCCAATTCTCAAACTGCGTCTCCTAATGATGCCCTCCTAAACCAAATTTTGCAAAGCATGACCTCTTTACAACAAAAGGTGACAAGCTTGAAAAATTCCTCTCAACCTAATTTTCCAACATACCATGCTCGAAATCCTCTATCTTTTGCAATATTAAGAACTCCTATGCTTAACAAGTTTGAAACCCCTCGCTTTGAAAAATATGGTGGAAAAAGTGATCCTAATACTCATGTGGTAGCATTCATGGCTATGTGTAGTGATTTCTTCTATGAAGAGGACTTGTTAGCAAAACTCTTCCCATAGTCTCTCAAAGATACTTCTTTGGAATGGTTTTGCTCTTTACCTCTGAATTCAATACACTCTTTCTCTTAGCTAGTTGATCAATTTTTACAACATTTTCAAGCAAACATTGGACCTCAAGTCTCATTGATTGATTTAGTTCATTACAAACGAGGTCTGAAAGAGAAGTTAACTAAGTTTATCAGTCGTTATCAAGCTCTTTATGCACAAATTTAGTACCAGATGAATGATAAGGATGTTGAGAAGGTATTTATTACAAATATACAACCTAACATCTGTGATAAGAGCCTCTTGATGAAGTATAACTCTTTTCAACAATTATGCATAGCTCTTTGTGATTACCAACTTTTGTTTAGTCAGTATGAAACCAAAACTCATCAGCTCAAGTTGGTTAATCCATGGTTGGACCTTCACATAACAACTTTAAGAGGAATAATAAGAGTTTCATCATGGTTAATGGATAGAATTCAAACAAATTTTCACAAGTGTCCACTATCACTAATCCAAAGAGGGCATCGTTTTAGTATCGACAATAGCAACGACAATTCACTCCAATATTTAACTCTCTACATTCTATCATGAATCAAGCAGTGAGTAATAATCTCTTGAAGCTCCCTCCAATCAAACCATTGGATAGTAATAGAATGCAAGGAACTCACTTTGATGCTAATGCTTTTTGTCATTATCATCGGCAACAAGGGCGTGATACTGAATGATGTATGCATCTTAAACATGAAATTCAAGGCCTCATCGACTCGAATGTGATATAGGTAACTAGTATGAATGACAATGGAAATAAGTTGGTTGCCCCTCCAAATCAAAATTTATAGATCTTTACTAATCCATTTCCTAAGCATAGCGATAACAATATGGTAGATCAAAACACAATAGAACAAGAAGATGACTATCTTGATTATGATGAAATAGCTGGTATGTTAGAAGTGGATAAGGAGAAGATTGAAAACTCACCTCATCCACAAGGAAAAGGTATTTATGTTGAGGTTACTCTATCGTTATCCCTTCAAGGATCAGGAGTCAACCAAGATGCACAAGATTTACAAATTGAACAACCATGACAAGATATTATGATACAAGGAAAGGATGCCATGGTAGAAAATACCCCATTCTACCACAAAAAGATTAACAAGAAATCAAAGGATTGGAAAAGAACAAGGAGGTCATCATCAGTGGAAAATAGTAATGATTCCCCTCCTCACAAGCAACAAAAGATTTCAAATATATAGGGATTTGAGAAACAAACACTACTTGATCATCTTGGAAATACAAATCAAACAAATACAAACTACTCACACTTTTTACAGGACTTGATGGATCACCTCTCTAAGATGCACACAAGTTTGAGGACTTCTTAGCAGCAGGTATGCATTTCTAACCCTAGTGGCCACCTTTGTCATAGCATAGTTTGCTCATTTATGTGGCCTTCCCTCTTGTGTTGTGTTCCCCCGTGATGTGTTATGTGTTGTGTAGGCCTCCTAGGATGACCCTTGATATTCTTGTAAGGTCAAGGATACTAGGAGACTACCTCTGTTGTGACCACTCTTCTATTTGTTTAATCATTCTTCTATCTTGTCTTTTCTCTATTTTATTGCTGTGTGTCATGCATTAGAGGCATAGCTTTGTAGTTGATGACCTGGGGGCATCCTCCTACATGATTTTTCCTAAGGAACTTGTTCTTCTCTCTCATTTTCTTGTTTACCTTCTTCTAGTGATTCTACCTAGTTGGTGGATGATGAAAAACAAATAATTAACTGATACAAACTGCATGTCCCTTCAGCAACAAAAGCAAAAATGGACCTAGTCCATATATGAAGATGGGGTTGATTTATATATCTGACTCTTGGCTAGTAGAACCACTATGTGTGATATTTATGTTGTCTTATCTTTTCTAACAAATCATAACAATACATCTGCTCCATGCACTTTGATTGACTTGTATCTTACCTTGTTGTTACACTCAGTTTGGGGATACCTGCAATATAAGACCAACAACTATACTCGGATTCAAGCCCGTATGTATAGCCTTGGTTTCTTTGATGTGATCTCATATATGATTCATGGATATCTTTCATGTTTTTCTTTGGTTATTATCTTAGAGTAAGATTTCTAACCTCTTGTTATCTTATCTTGGCATATCTAATCAATGTGTTTGTGGGAACATTTGACAATCATGAGCACATGTCACCTTGAGGGCATGGTCTTTGCAAAATCTCTTGTTCCCTTGTGTGTTTTTGCTCTACCTTAACATGGTTGAAATTGGTACATGACATCAACCACCTTAAGGTGGGGGCATATATAAGGTTATCTTTTTGATGATTTTGGTACTAACAAAGCGCAGTTGTAAGCCCTTTGCGGAGGTGAGATGTTGTATCTCTGGCATGAGTGCACATTTTTATCTATCTTGCAATCAAATAAGCCCTCTACAGAGGCATGATAATGTATCTCTTGAGCTAGTACATATCCTTTTATTCAAAAGCCCTCTGTGGAGGCAGGATGGTGTATCTCTTGAGCTAGTGTACATCCTTTTATTTTAAAAGTCCTTTGCGGAGGCAGGGTTGGATCTTGTGACTATCCTCCCTTAAGAGTGTCTTTGGCGGTTGTTGTGGCATAAGCCCAACTGTCATGTGTGTATGCGACATGTTTGAGATGGTGGGACTTAGTAATAAGCTCCTTTCATCACCTTGTTTGTCATGTTTAAGATGTATAGTATGTCTCTGGCATGCTATACAATGCTCGTGTTTTCCATGTGTCTTTCGTGTGTTTTCCCCCTAATGTAGTGTAAAGCATGTGGCAATGAGTCTCCCCTATGCTTGGGTTCTGTATGGTGTGTTTTCCCCCTCTCATAGTGTAAAGGGTGTGGCGATGAGTCTCCTTTACACTTAGGTTTTGTATGGAATGTTTTCCCCCTCATGTAGTGTAAAGGGTGTGGTGATGAGTCTCCACTATGATTGGGTTTTGTATAGTGTAAAGGGTGTGGTGATGAGCATCCACTACACTTGGATTTTGTATGGTGTGTTTTCTCCCCTTGGTGTAGTGTAAAGGGTGTGGTGATGAGTCTCCCCTACATTCTTGGGTTTTGTGTTGCAATTTTTATTTCCATGCATTTATATATATGAAAATAAAAATGTTATATCAATGTATTCATCATGTTTTACGTGACTGCTCTCATGTATTCATCATGTTTTGCGTGTCTTCAATACTGTCTTCTTCGTGCTTTGCATGCTTCTCACTATCTTCATTATGTCTTGCATGTCTACGATGTGTTTTCTAAAGCTTACTTGAGACTAGAGGCTAGAAATAGTTCCTCAATCTTTGTGTATGCCTTAGCTTCTTGTGCTTGGCGTGTTTGCTATTTTTTTTACCGTACTTCTGTTGAAATTAGAGCAGACAACTGAGAGGGGGGGTGAATCAGTTGTCACAAGACTTTATCTTTTGCTACATTTAATCTTATTTACCACATATTAACAGATTAATGATATAACCATGGAAGCATGAATCAACAACACATGAGTAGAAATACAATCAACACACATAACACCAGGATTTTTACGTGGAAACCCAGTTAAGGGAAAAAACATGGTGGGGGTTAACCCACAAGATTTATTCTCAATTAAAAGAATAGAAAAATGGGAAGGCACCTACCTTCAGGCACACTGTCCAAAGCTCACTGTCTACAAAAGCATTCACATGGTTAACACTGAAAGGTTGAACTGAGAAACAACATCTTCTCCATGCTAAGGTTCAGTTCCATTGAAGCTCACAACACCTCTGCTTTTCCCCAAAACACTGCTTCGCTACCTCTACATCTTCACACCACATTTACATGACTTCATTACACTTATTTATACATGACATCAACTTTGGAATGAACATCAAAGTCATCCTTACAATCATCTATCTAGAACATTCTCCAAGATAGGCATTACAAGCAATTACAATTACAAGACTTGACTTAATACAAAATACTACATGCGGACCACTACACTGTTGGCCAAACATAGCTAGAACTCAAATATTCCTTGAACAACACACCACGCTCCATAGAACTTCTCTTATATCATCCACAACATGCACAAAGCATCTGGTCGGCCAAGACTGGAAAGAACAACAACACCTAAGGAGCAATCTTCAACTACAAGCTCAATCCTCAATGTGGACCACCAACACGATAGGCACATGATCTAGAAACCTCCACAAGTACAATGAAATCAACAAGAACAACAGTACCACCTCAAATCACCAGAATCACTTGCATCTTCATATGAGAACTTAAGAACACTAACTGTCATGATTGTCATACTAGAAACATTACTTGTGGACCTCCAAACCATGAACCACTTAAGTTGATGATATAGACCAACACCCCAAACATACCTCTAGGACCGTAGACCATAATATTCTAATGCAGAGTAATCCAGACCAAATTCTTGTCACTCTATTACCTCTTAATAATTGCAAAACCTGATTCTACTCAGATGGCCATAACTTCACCAATCCTCCATGTGGAACTCTCAAATCTTAACTAGAGCAAATTCAGACAATCCTCTACAAAACCCTTTAATCCGCAGACTCTGATCTTCATCTCCCTAGGAATGTGGAGCAATCTACTTTACTGAACTGCACTATCTTCACTGTCTCTGACAAAGAGATATGTTGACATCAATGACAACACATCATAGGCACATATTTGCAACAATCTCGCCCTTTGTCATTGATGGAAACATATGATGTGAAAAACTGATTCAACCATCAAGATAAGGACTTCTCCCCCTTTCTCTTATCACACCTACAACCACTTTCTTCACTGCTCCACCTTTCACCAACAACTACTTCTAATTTTTTCACGACTTCTCTCCCCCTTTGACATTAATGGCAAAGGGCACATATTTGCAATCATCTCTCGCCCTTTTTGTTTCTTAGATATGTTGGCAAGAGAAACTGTGTGGCTTCATGAGTGTTGTCATTGATGGCAACAAAGTCCATCCCACTCATCTGTAGCACATAGTATGTCTATACCAGAAGTCAGATTGAAGAGTGTTTTGGTCCGGTGAACAAGAATAGAGCATGCAACAAGGTCCGACAGTCAGGTCCAGATCTCTCAGAGGAAGTATCTCAACAAAGTGCAGACTTGGGGAAGTAAAGAGGAGTACCATGACTGCTACATTCCAGAGATTGAGCCTCTGGTGATGAAGGAGTGAAAAGATATGAGCACCTAAGTGTTGGGTTCCTGTTTGGCAGAGTAGACTGAGAAAGAACTGACCGGTAGAGCATCAGACCTTAATCCAGATAAGAAATTGATGGTGATCAAGTTTCTTGAGGGATATTCATGGTTGGCCGACATGATTGATGACTCCTATAACTATCTTTTTGATATGCATCACTTAGTAAGCATGGATTCAGCCGATAGACTAGAGTTTGGGAAATCTTGAGTATTCCAGATGCCGACTAGAAAGATGTTGAAATCCTTTGTGCGGATATATATACCAGATGGATTTCAATGTGAAGGTGAGTGTTGTGAAATAGTGTGTGCGAAGAAAAGTAGAGAGCAGTGTGGAAGTAGATATACAAATCTAGTATGTGGCAGAACAACAACACTAAGCAGAGGAAGAATGAAGTGCAGCAGATCAGTATATTGAGCCTAACCAAAACTAAACTCCAGCATATGTGGATGCCTCTGATCAGTTCAAACACCTGGTTACTTTCTATATAGCTTGTAGACAATGAGTCTTGTAGGCAGTGAGTCTCTTGTGAGCAGTGTGCTCGCGTAGTGAGCCCTAATTGGCAAGTGCCATTTTGTACTTCTATTCTTTTAACAAAGAATACAATCTTGGGTTAGTCACCCCGTGGTTTTTCCCTTAACAGGGTTTTCCATGTAAAAATCCTTGTGTTATGTGTGTTGATTTCTTTTTTCCTCTCATGTTCATGTATGCTTAAATGTTTTGATACTGCACTAATTGTTAAAGAAGAAAAGAAAGTTAAATTATTTAAGATAACTGATTCACCCCCTCCTCTTAGTTATCCACCTTGTTCCAACAATTGGTATCAGAGCTAAGTTCCTCCAAACAAAGCCTAATAGCTTGAGGAAAATCTGGGAATCTCAATGGATATATATAGCATGAGGGAACAACTTCAGTCTGCCTTAGATGATCTTGATCAATCTCACTCTGAAGTCAATAACCTGAGGGAAAGACTCAAACAAGCTAATGATTTCATAAATGAACTAAAAGAAAAACTGAGTATCTCTATGAAAAAGAGAAAGGAACTGCTTCAACAATTAGTAAGTCAAAGTGAAGCCAATGATACTAATGAAGATCTGAATGAGAAAAATAAGTTATGTGAGAAGCTATCAAAAGAGGTCCTTATGGTAAGACATGAAATGGAATCAGGGGCTATGAAATTCACCCAAGAAATTGAAGAGAAAAGAAAAATGGAAGATAATCTAAAATAATCTCTCAAGGAGAAGTCAGAAGACTGCCACAAAATGGATAGAATAATCAGACATCTGGAATCTGATCTTGAAGAAGCTAGAGATAATGAAGAACAACTTGAAAATCAGATAGACACTCTTAAAAGGGATCTTCAAATAGCAAATGAATACAAAGAAAAATTCAAGATAAGTTCTGCTCAACTTGAATTTCTTCTTGAAAGCCAAAAGACGGTAGATGAAAACCATGGCTTGGGATATGAGAAAGGTGAAATCTCCAGATCTGGTCAGAACAACTCTGGATCAGGAAATCCAAGGAACAAGCCTAGAAGACCTTCGGTAAGGCAACCAAATGCTCAAAGATATCCATCCTTCAATGGATACTACTACAATTACAACAACTTTGGTCATAAAGCAACTCAATGTAGAAGAAGAATGAATCAGACTAATTCATCCTTCTCTGGATAGTGTTTCAACTGTAAAAGGTATGGTCACAAATCTCATGAATGCAGAAATAAGCAAATAAACAATTCATTCAATGGTAGATGCTTTGCTTGCAATAGGATGGGACATATGGCTAATCAATGCAGATCAAGAGGATATCAACCAAATATGAAAAGAAATGTTATTTTCTACAACTGTAATAGATCTGGTCATATTGCCAAATTCTGCAGAAGTAAGAATCAGGATAAAAGGGGTCCGGTGCATCATAACCAAAATCAAGACAAAGGAAAGGGTAAAGTAAATGTGGATGAAGTTCAAAGGGAGATGAACAAGATTTGGGTAAAGAGAAATATAGAAAATGTTGGGGATGGATCTGTACCAGAATCTGGTGCTGATATTCCTTCCAGAAATTGAATAGATGAGCTCTAGCTTAGGGGGGGTCACAAAGGAAAATAAATTCCCCCAACCGGTCAATCAGTGCCTGAAATTGGCACATGGAAAGTTGTGGATTAAAGGGTTCTCAGAGAAACATCTAAATAACCCTTGGTAGAAATACAAAAGATCTGCAAGGAGTTTTGAAGAGATTAATCATCCAAGATTGATCCAGTTTGATAGTCATCCGGTAAAAGCAGGACTCTCACAGTTAGATCCGGTATGATTCAAAACTGAAATATCTTGATCTGTGGATAAATGAAATAACTGGACAAAGGGAGATAGATTGTCAATTATCACCAAGATTAATTTTGAGCACATCTTAGTGATCTAGAAAGATCTCTCTTTAAACAAGGTTAGAACAAGGAAACTAGAATGACTTAAGGAGTGCATTTATTGCAATATGAAATTAGGGTTTGCTCATAAATAAAAGGGTTCTTTTGTTCATCACTTGCACATTTTCATTCGAGAAGAAGAAAGAAAGAGCTCTGCAACAAGATTGCTTCAACCATCTCAAGGATCAACCTCAGAATTTGATTCAACCAGCAATCTTTTCAGCTCTTATCGTGAACCCTAGAAGCATAAAAAGGTATTTCCACTCTTGAATCTCGCTCTCTGAATATTTTGAATGATGGCTACTCCAAATGTTGTTAAGATCACTGATAGGCTGTGCCTTAAGTTCAAGAAACATCCATACAAATCCCTAGAAGTTGATCCCCTAGGCACATTCTCTAGCATTCCGCATGGGGTTCTGCATGTAGAAGATGTTAGGGTATACATTCATGCCAACATTGAGGAATTTGGAGAATCCAAGCTGATGGATATCTATCACAAGGAATTAATAGATGAATCTTTTGAACTTAAACCCCAATACAAGGCCATCTGGGATAAGCATTTTAGACATTGCATCCATTTCCCCTGTTTTGCAGAAGATGAATGGGTCCGGTATGTTTTGAGCAGAATGCATGACAACTTCATGTGTTTGATGAGGCTTTTTAAGATCACAAAAGATACCATTAGGGAGGTAACCAGATTGCACTCTTCTGGTGGGTTGCCTTCTCTCAAATCAGTTAAAAACCAAACTGTAAGTGAGGCTACTGGATCAAAATTTGACAAGAGGGCAATGACAACAGAAGACATCATAGATCTAGATATCAAATTTTCCTCTATGATAATTGGTTACAAAATCTACCACTCCAGCAGGGAGAATTCAATATCTAGAATTGCTATATATTGTGCATATGAAATGCTACGAAAAAATGCTGACTATGATCTTTGTGAGCTTCTCCTGAACCAACTATTAGAGAATTTATAAAAAATAAAGAAGGATAAGAAGAATTCATTTAAGTATGGTGGCTTGATATTATGTCTATTCTTTTACTATATGAATGAGCTACCCAGATCTAGTGGTTGGGTATTGCAAAATGACAGACCAGTTACCATACAAATCAGAGATTATATGTATGGGCTTGGTGATGCCAAGGCACAAAGTACAGCACTCTGGGGTTACGTCAAAAACTTCCAAGGCATGATGCAGGCCAGAGAGAGAATCCCCCAAACTCTAGTTGAAAAATACAAGGATACAGTGTGCTTCATGGTAGACATTGATCAATGCCTAATGGAGGCAGTGGAACCAAGAACAGTCTAGATTATGCCAATGGGCTATGAGGTAGATGAGAAAATTATGGAGCTACATGTTCAACACCTGCTAAGTCAACCAAAGGACCCTGAGCTAGAAAGGTTTGGAACCTTCCAAGAGTTGAGTGTAAAAATTCATGTTGAACTGAGACAGCCTGAGATCAAGAGAAAGGTGAGAAGGGAAGTAGAAGAAGTTGCCAAGAGATATGGGATATCAAAGGAGACAGTTAATGCCAATAGAGAAAAGGTAGAAAGGGTAGAGAAAGAAAGGCAAGAAGGAGAAAAAGAAAGTGCTCTAGTGGAAGCCCCCTCCTAGACTAGATCCTCAAAGAGCTCTGCACCTGCCACTACTAAGAGCCCAAAAGCCTCAAAACTGGAAGCAAAGACATCCAGAAAAGGAGAAAAGATAACAAACACAAAAGCCACAAGGTCATACATAAGCCAAACAGATGATGAAGAAACAGAATTTGATGAAGAAGTTAAGAAAATGAGGAAGAAGAAGAAGAAAACATCTGGGAAATCCTCTGCCAATAAACATAAAGAAGAAAAGGTAGAAGAATTTGTTGAAAGACTTACTCTCTCCATTGAGGATATCATCAAGGCAGTCACTATGGATGGAAATCTACAACCAATGATAGAATTCTATGATGAATATAGTGAAGTTGACCAGGAGATCTTGCAAGATGCTACAGTTAGGTATCTAAACATCTATAATAAAGCATTCATTGAAATCATATCTCTAATTCCCAAAAGCCTAGAGAAGGAACTTGAAATGAGAAAGAACAATGCCAAGGAAAAGGATTTGGAGATCCGGGAACAAATAGATATTCAACTCTATCCTTCCATCACTCCAAAACAAATGAACATGATCTTCAAGGATTGCAAGGATGAGTTCCAGAGCAAAGCTAGAATGAACAAGCTTATGCTCAGAGAGACTAATCAGGTGGCAAAAGAGACTGAAGACATCCTCTAGAATGCATATAAAAGATTCAATCTTCCTATTATATAGGACATAAGTGATGAACCTTCTGCCATGGATGTTGAAGGTTCATGTGCATTAAAGAAAGATTCTACTAAGAAAATTACAACAAAGTCAAAGGCGATAGGTGAGGAGAGGATTAAGGACTTGGATTCCTCTATTCTGATAGAGGAAGTTCCTGAAGAAGTAAACATCTCTCTTCTAGATCCCCCAGCAAATTCTGGAACTAAAGGAGAAGCAAGAAATGAGGAGAAAACAAGTCAAGAAGAGGAGAAAAAGGTAAGAGAAAAAGAACAAACAGAGAAGATCTCTGTTGACAACTTTGAGGCCGCAAAAGGAAAGAAGTCTCTGACAAGAGACACTGCAGAAGCAGTGAAGAGTTTCCTGACCAAGGAATTAATGGAGATTGATGAGCCGGAACTATTCCAAGTACCACTCAATTTTGATTCCCTCTCCCCAGTTTAGAGAATGAATATAGCATCCTTTGCCCAAGCAAAGGCAAAAGAGAAACTTCTGAAGTCTCACATGGAAGATTGTGAGCTGATAGAGATTGCTTCTAGAATGTTGGAGAAGATCATGCCATCCTTTCAAAAGGATCCTTCGGCCTCTCCATCCAGTAACCTTAAATCTCTAATAAACTCTGTAGACACCCAAATTTGTCCCAACTTTGTCCATGTCCTACAACACCTTGTTAAAACATTATCCTAAACATCATAAGCCATTTTTGTCCTAAATCCCACTCTTAATTCCATTTATCCATTAAGCCAATTAATTAAATAAATTTTATTTATTTAATTAAAATCCCATCCTCATCCTACTTAGCCAATTAATTAAATAAATTTTATTTATTTAATTAATTCCACATCATAATCCTATTTATCCTATCCTCATCCCAATTAATTAAATAAATTTTATTTATTTAATTAATTTCCACATCATATCTTATCTCATCCTATTCAACTTCTCAATTAATTAAATAAATTTTATTTATTTAATTAATATCCAACTCATATCCCAACTAATTCAAATATTTTATTTGAATTAAACACTCATCTTTCATCACATTCCAACACTTGTCTAGTCAATCATGTGTTACAACTTTTATCTTTCACATGCACAACTAATGGGACCTAATTTTAGTATTTATCTACACAAGCACACCTAAGCCTCATCCTCCTTTGCCACATGTCATATGACTACAATTTCTTGATGTGCAAGGAAACCTAACTTAATCCTATCCATCCATTTCACCTAAAGCCCTAATTGATCCTAGCCATCCATTGGAACCAAGCCTTTCCTATAAATCAACCCCCTCACAAGCCATTAGCATGCATTGAGCCTTAAGCACCCTTATTCTGTCAAATTTTCTAAAAGGGCATTGATCCTCAAGTATCCACATGCTGTTGAAATATCATTAGAGCCTTTGCATCTATCATCTATCTCCTTATCAACATTATGCTGCGGAATCGAGCAATCAACACAACAAAGCGATCAATCAATCAAGCTCATTTTGCATCTTCGAGGTATTGAATTATTTGGGTTTAGGTTATGCATTTCAATTGTTTGATCATTTCCATTTATAAATCCAAATTTTTCGATATACAAACTCTGTCAATACTCAGTTTGATTCCTTAGAAAAGGCGGTAGAAGAAAAGGTTCGGAAAGAATTTTTGGGAAAGAGATTCTCTGAGGTGCAGGGACTTATAACAAATGATAGGAGAAATTTGGATATTGGGATAAAGAGCTTAGAAAATGCTCTTAAAGATGGCAAAGATTTATACAAATTTTGTCTATCTTGGTCCATTGTGACAACAGACATTGCCAAGGTGGAAGAACAAGAGAGCAAACTATCATGTTTATCTCAAAATTTTGATCCTCTCACCTCTTCCATAATGAATCAAGAATGTCAGACTATTGCCACTATAAATGAAATAAAGAGGCTTGAAAAGGAGAAGAATAGAATAAGAAGGCTAAGTGAACTAAAAGGGATAATTATCCCTAAGTTAGAGGCAATGCATGAAGTCCTAACTAATGCTCAGACTACAACCCAGACCAGTGATCAGGCAGACCTAAAGAGGGAAGAAGCCTTTACATTTTTGTTAAGTGGCCACATATCAATTTTGGACATGATGAAGCAGAGTTGGGTGACAAAAGTTGTACAATTGAAGAATACCTTTGCGGATATCCTTAAATATATGTAAGTACAACCTGTATATATACTTATCCGGTAATACATGTTGTTTTTCTTTACAAATTTTGGTGTGCGGATTTCACCCTTTGCCATTGATGTCAAAAGAGGAGTGAGGAGTAGTGAAAAATGTGGCATCTAGCTAAGGGGGAGCTCCGGTAAAAGTGTACATAAGACAGAGCATCGGCCAAGGGGGAGTGTGCTATGACACTTAGTCATTTTTCACGAAGTGTTGCCATCAATGCCAAAGAGGGAGATTGTTGGCAAGAGACACTGTGTGGCTTCATGAGTGTTGTCATTGATGGCAACAAAGTCCATCCCACTCATCTGCAACACATAGTATGTCTATACCGGAAGTCAGATTGAAGAGTGTTTTGGTCCGGTGAATAAGAACAGAGCATGCAGCAAGGTCTGATAGTCAGGTCCGGATCTCTCAGAGGACGTATCTCAGCAAAGTGCAAACTTGGGGAAGTCAAGTGGAGTACCATGAATACTACATTCCAGAGATTGAGCCTCCGGTGATGAAAGAGTGAAAAGATATGAGCACCTAAGTGTGGGGTTCCTGTTTGGCAGAGTAGACTGAGGAAGAACTGACCGGCAGAGCATCAGACCTTAATCCGGATAAGAAATTGATGGTGATCAAGTTTGTTGAGGGATCATTCATGGTTGGCCGACATGATTGATGACTCCTATAACTATATTTTTGATACGCATCACTTAGTAAGCATGGATTTAGCCGACAAACCAGAGTTTGGGAAATCTTGAGTATTCCAAATGCTGACTAGAAAGATGTTGAAATCCTTTGTGTGGATATATATACCAGATGGATTTCGATGTGAAGGTGAGTGTTGTGAAATAGTGTGTGTGAAGAAAAGAAGGGAGCAGTGTGGAAGTAGATATACAAATCTGGTATGTGACAGAACAACATCACTAAGTAGAGGAAGAATGAAGTGCAGTAGATCAGTATATTGAGCCTAACCAGAACTGAACTCCAGCATATGTGGATGCCTCTAATCAGTTCAAACACCTGGTTACTTTCTATATACCTTGTAGACAGTGAGTCTCTTGTAGGCAGTGAGCCTCTTGTGAGCAATGTGCTCAGGCAGTGAGCCCTAATTGGCAAGTGCCATTTTGTACTTCTATTCTTTTAATAGAGAATACAATCTTGGGTTAGTCACCCCATGGTTTTTCCCTTAATAGGGTTTTCCACGTAAAAATCCTTGTGTTATGTATGTTGATTTCTTTTCTGCTCTCATGTTCATGTATGCTTAAATGTTTTGATACTGCACTAATTGTTAAATAAGAAGAGAAAGTTAAATTATTTAAGATAACGGATTCACCCCCCCTCTTAGTTATCCACCTTGTTCCAACAAGATAAAACCAAACTGAACTCTAGAATTAACATACTGACTACTCCCCCTCAGTAGCATCCCCTTAACACCAATCTGGATCACAAGATATGATTGTGAGTTCCATCAGACTGATGCACACTAGTGCATGTTGGTTCTGAACAAGAGGGATAATAACCCCTAGCTTCACTTTGAGATCATCAAAAGTGTCCTTAGGTAGAGGCTTAGTAAAGATATCCACAATCTATTCCTTTGAAGAAACAAACTCCAATTTGAATTCATTTTCATTTACTTTCTCTCTCAAAAAGTGAAACTTGATGGATATGTGATTTGTCTTTAAATGCAACACCGGATTCTTTGAGATGTTTATTGCACTTGAATTATCATAGAAGATTGTAACAAGCTCTTCAAACACAATTTTGATATTCTTCAACATTTTCTCCATCCACAAAACTTGAGTACAATTACTTTATACTGCTATATACTCTACCTCTACAGTAGATAGAGATATTGCCTCCTACTTTTTGCTCAACCAATACACCAATCTATTTCCCAAGAAAAATGCACCACCACTAGTACTCTTCCTATCATCCACATCTCCTGCCTAATCAATATTTGTATATGCATGAATAGTGAAATCATCATCCTTAGGATACCATAAGTCATAATCAAATATTCCCTTTAGATATTTGAAAATTCTTTTCACTTCTACAACATGAGATTCTCTAGGATCAGCTTGAAATCTAGCAACAAGGCCAACTACATTCATAATATCAGTTCTGGTTCGAGTCAGATAAAGAAATCCTCCAATCATTGATCTATACCTTTTGTAATCTTCCTTAGGGGAATCATCATCTTTACTCAACTTGCATCTAGTTATCATAGGAGTACTCACTGGTTTTGAATCCTCCATTCCAAACTTTTTCAACAACTTTTTCACATACTTGGACTGAGATATGAAGATGCCCTTATCTAACTGAATGATTTGCAGACCCAAGAAGAAATTCATTTCACCAAACATGGACATCTCAAATTCACTTTGCGTCTGATCAGCAAATTTTTTACACATGCTCTCATTTCCACCAAAGATGATATCATCAAAAAATACCTCAACAATAAAGATGTGTTCATGGTTAATTTTGAAATAAAGATTATTGTCAGTTGTGCCTTTGCTAAAACCTAACTTTAGTAGATACTTATCTAATCTTGCATACTAGGCTCTTGGGGCTTGTTTAAATCCATACAATGCTTTCCTCAATCTACAGACCATATCTCCTTGATCAGACAACTGGAATCCTTCTAGTTGCTCAATGTAGACTTCTTCCAATTCTCCATTTAGGAATGTTGACTTGCCATCCATCTGGTAAACTTTGAAATCTTTGTAAGCAGCAAAGGCAAGAAATAATCTGACTTCTTTGATTCTTGCCACCAGAGCAAAAGCTTCTTCAAAATCAATTCCCTCTACCAGAGAATATCCTTTCCACACCAATCTTGCTTTGTTTCTCACAACTTCACCATCTTCATTCAATTTATTCCGGAAGACCCATTTAGTTCCAATTACATTTTTGTTTTGAGGTCTAGGAACAAGATCCCAAGTATGATTCCTTTCAATTTGCATTAATTCTTCTTCCATTGCTTTTATTGCAAGCTTCATTCACTGATTTTGGTTCAATCTTTGAAATCAAACAATACTTCACTTGTTCTTCAGCAAATTTTATTCTAGTTTCAACACATTTATTTTTATCTCCTATAATATGATCTTCAGAATGATTCAACCTTACATGCCTAGGAGTTTTGGTAGTTTCTTGAACTTCTAATTCTTGAACTTGTTCCTCAACATTTTCACTAGCTTCTTGAGTCACTAGATTCTTTGGAGCAATCTGAATCTGAGTTTGAGTTTGAACTTGCTTTCCTTTATTTGGACTTTCATTTTGATCATTTGATTCATATCCACAAGACTTGGAAGGTCTCTCCTTACTTTCATCAACCTTGACATTAGCACTTTCAACAATCCTTTTCAATCTCTTGTTAAAGCACCGGTATGCCTTGCTTTGGTTAGAATAACCCAGAAATATTCATTCATCACATCTTGCATCAAATGTGCCTAGTTCTTCATCTCTCTTGATGTAGCATTTACTACCAAAAACTCTAAAGTATTTCATAGTAGGAGCATTACCTAACCACAGTTCATAAGGTGTTTTACCAGTATTACCTTTGATCTACACCTGGTTAAGAGTGTAGACAATAGTACTCATAGCCTCTCTCCAATAGATATGTGGAACATTTGCCTCCATCATCATGGTTCTAGCAGCCTCTTGAATAGTCTAGTTCTTCCTTTCCACAACTCCATTCTGCTGAGGAGTCCTAGGAGCATATAAATGTCTTCTTATTCCATTCTTTTCACAAAATGCATTAAACTCATCGGAGGTAAACTCTCCACCTCTATCAGATCTTGGACACTTTATTTGCACACCAATGTCATTCTCCACCATAGCCTTGAACACCTTGAATCTATCAAGAGCCTCTGATTTCTCTCTCAAGAAAGTGACCCACATCATTTGGGCATAATCATCAATTAGCAACATAAATTATCTGTCTCCTTGCAAACTCCTAACTCTGGTAGGACCACACAAATCAGTGTGCACAAGTTCCAACAATCCACTTGAAAATTGTTCTTTACTTTTGAATGTAGCTCTATTTTGTTTTCCCAACTGACATTCCTTACACATGTTATTAGCAAGTTTCACAAGCTTTGGAAGATCTCTCACAGCCTGAGTAGTACTTATCTTGACAACATTATCAAAGTTTACGTGACACATTCTCCTATGTCATAACCAACTCTGATTAATCTGAGCAATCAAACAACTTTTATTAGTACTGCTTAAATGAAAGATATTAACTCTAGTCTGTGTACCAAATGCAATCTCAGTTCTGGAGCTTCCCAAAATTCTATATTTTCCATTGTTGAATCAGAGATCATACCCTTTGTCAACCAATTGTCCAACACTGAGAAGATTATGCTTCAACCCTTCTACATACAAAACATCATTAGTGTTATTCTTACCATCAAGAGAGATGGATCGTCTACCATACATTCTACTAGTTGAATTGTCTCTAAGCTTCACTTGATTCCACCTTCATATCTTTCCAAACTTACAAACTTACTTTTATCACCAGTCATATGATGAGAACATCCACTCTCAATCATCCATTCATCCTTTTCTTCAACCTAAGCAACTAAGGCACTTTCCACATTCACACAGCTAGTAGATTCAATAGGCACTGAATCTTCTTCTTTGATAGCAATGAACACCCATTCATTTCCAGAGGTACTTCCCATATAAGATTCATCATCTGTGACTCCTTCATCAGTACCTTATTGGACATAGTAGCATTTTTTCTAAACCCTAAGTCTGTTAGGGTTTGTCTTTGAAACCCTCTCTGAACATCTTGAAGCAAAATGACCAATCTTATTGCAAGCAAAACATTTGAAAGGCAACTTTCCTTCATACTTACTAAATCCTCTTGGTAATCTTTTGGTAATAAGGGCTTCAAGTTCCTTCCTTGCCTTCTCATATCTGGTTAATCTTCTTGAAGAGCTTTCACCTGGATCAAATCTTTGCTTTCCAAAAACACTGTCTTTAAATGCATATTCTTATTTAGGAAGAGAATCACCAAACTCGCTCATTTCAAATGCTGAAAGCTTGCCAACCAACTGATCCCTTGTAACATCTATCACAATCTTGATCTCCTCAATAGTAGCAACTCTATGCTTGTATGAAGTAGGTAAGGATCTAAGCACCTTGCCAACATCTCTGATTCTTCTAGTTTTCCACCAGTACACCTAATACTGCACACAAGTTCATTCACCTTCTGCATGTAGGAAGTGATGTTTTCACCTCCACTCATCCTCAAATATTCATATCTACCCTTGAAGCTTTGTAGCTTAGCACATTTGATATATGCATCACCTTCATATAGAGTTTCCAACTTCTTCCAGATTTCATGAGCAGTTTACAATTCCAAGACTTTTGTCATTTCTATATTAGTCAGAGCACTCAACAATGCTTCCTTAGCCTGAATGTTGTATTCATCTTCTTTGATTTCATCTGGAGTTGTAGGACCATTCTGTGGAGTATACTTATTCTTAGTTATCAACCAATAAGGATCACCCATGCATTGCAAATGACACTCCATGCGATTCTTCCAAAGAGAGTAATTTGTTCCATCAAATCTCAGACTGTCCTTTTTGTATGTTGCAATCCTGGATCTCCTCAAGTGGTCAACCGTCTTTTAGAGGAACCAACTCTTATACCAATTGTTGAAATTAGGCCAGACAACTGAGAGGGGGGGTGAATCAGTTGTCACAAAACTTTATCTTTTGCTGCATTTAATCTTATTTACCACATATTAATAGATTAATGATATAACCATGGAAGCATGAATCAACAACACATGAGCAGAAACACAATCAACACACATAACACCAGGATTTTTATGTGGAAACCTGGGTAAGGGAAAAACCACGGAGGGGGTTAACCCACAAGATTTATTATCTATTAAAAGAATAGAAAAATGGAAAGGCACTTGCCTTCAAGCACACTACCGAGAGCTCACTACTCTAAGAGACTCACTGTCTACAAAAACATTCACATGGTTAACACTGAAAGGTTGAACTTAGAAACAACATCTTCTCCATGCCAAGGTTCAATTCCATTGAAGCTCACAACACCTTTGCTCTGCCCCCAAACACTTCTTCGCTACCTCTGCATCTTCACACACATGGGGACATTTACACAACTTCATTACACTTATTTATACATGACATCAACTTTGGAATGAACATCAAAGTCAGCCTTACAATCATCTATCTGGAACATTCTCCAAGATAAGCATTACAAGAAATTACAATTACAAGACTTGACTTAATAGAAAATGCTACATGTGGACCACTACACTGCTGGACAAACATAGTTGGGACTCAAATCTTCCTTGAACAACATGCCACGCTCCATAGAACTTCTCTTAGATTATCTACAACATGCACAAAGCATCCGGTGCCAAGACTGGAAAGAACAACACCCAAGGAGAAATCTTCAACTACGAGCTCAATCCTCAATGCAGACCACCAGCACAATAGGCACATGATCTAGAGACCTCCACAAGCACAATGAAATCAACAAGAACAGCCACACCACCTCAAATCACTAGAATCACTTGCATCTTCATACGGGAACTTAAGAACACTAACTGTCATGACTATCATACTAGAAATATTGCTTGCAGACCTCCAAACCATGAACCACTTGATTTGAGCATACACACCAACATCCCAAACATACCTCTAGAACTGTAGACCATAATATTCCAATGTGGAGCAATCCAGACCAAATTCCTGTCACTCTATTACCTCTGAACAACTGCAAAACCCAGTTCTACTCAGATAGCCATAACTTCACCAATCCTCCATGCAAACCTCTCAAATCTTAACTAGAGCAACTTCAAACAATCCTCTACAAAACCCTTTAATCCGTAGACTCTGATCTTCATATCTAGGAATGCAGAGCAATCTACTTTACTGAACTGCACTATCTTCACTGTCTCTGACAAAGAGATATGTTGACATCAATGACAACACATCATAGGCACATATTTGCAACAACTTTAATGCATGTATGGGTCATAAGATCATACATACATTAAAGTGGGGGCTAAATTTTATGTCATAAAATATCCCCCTAGGACTTTTACCTCCTAAGATTAGCTCCTGGGTCCCTTAATTTTAATCATGCATGTTAGAAATGAATCCCAAAATAAATTCCCTAAAAACCCATGACAAATAGGACTTAGGGGACATCTTTGAGCTTAACCCTAACCCAAAATAGGTCCCTGGGCTTGAGCGCCAACACCTTGGCCCTACCCTATTTTGCCAGGGTCCCAAATTTTAATGTCAAAAAAGTTAACGGTAAAGGTGTTCCTTATCAACATCTTAAGTTTGAATTATAAAATTGTAGCGGGAATGCATATATAATCATGTTTAGGACTTCATTTGCAAACTAGAAGATGATTTTGAAATTAAAAGGAAAACTTATGATCATAGAGCATTCAAGGCATTCATTGTGTTGTAGAGCAGAATTGTGTTATTGTTGTATTTGTTATCGCAGATTTGGCTTCATCTTCTCATGGTGTGAAAGATCTTCATATCTTTGAGAGATACACCTCCAAGGTGATATCTATTTATGATTCAATCTATCTATGTCATCATTATTTTTTCCTCTATCCTGCAAGGACACACACTTTCTATCTAACAATGGTGTTGGAAGGCTTGAATGCCATTTCAGGGCTTGACCAAGGAAAGCTCCTAAACACCACAACCTCCAACCCCTCTCTTGTGATTGTAGGTGACAGGTATCAGATCTTGCTGAGAGGAGTTGCAGAGGACTATTGCAGAGCATAAGGAATCAAGATTTGAAGAAAAAGGTAGGAAATAGCTCAAAAAGGTCAAGGGCACCCGCTTTTTTGACCCTTAGTTTCACAGTGTTGGAAATCTCTAAAGTGGTTGTCGTCTGTAGCAAAAAAGATCCTGAAGCCCTCAGAAAAAGAAGTATCTTGGGCTTGGGTGCCCGCTCTTTAACCCCCAACCTTTTAGTCTTCCAAAACTCAAAATTTGGTATGTATCTAATCTATATTTAGTCTCTTCCTGTGGGAACATTTATTAGGTTTCATCCATTTTTTATAATTTTGCATAATTAGGGTTTTAAGCTTAATCAAACTCAAATCAACACATTAATCAACAAATTCCAAATTTCTGTATGCTTTTGTGTGTGACAGCCAACCTGATTGTTGAGTCCCCTTGCAAAATCTATGATTCAACTTGGTTAAATGTCCTTGAATGTATTGAGTGAAAGGAGGACCTAATTAAACTATCCATCAATCCCATCAACCCTCTTTTGATCCATTATAGTACCAATTGCCCCGATGGGCCAATTCTTCTGTAGCTTCCACAGACAACCTTTTGGGAGTAGTCATGCTCTAACCGCCTTATGACTACACACACAAAAGCATCATTAACAATGCAGAAGCTCTCCATGCTTGCCATAAGCTCCAGTTGGGTAAAATGCTCATATACCAATATTTCTCCTTATTGAAGGGAGCCCACCTATTGTAGTCCATGAAAAATGGCTTGATAAGCTAGGAGGTAAACTGAGTAAAAGGTCATGTATAATTCTTTTGTTTCCATAACCTCTGATAGTTTGATCATTTAGTTTGTCACTGATGAAAGTTTCGTAATCTATCCTCTTTCCATCTACCACCTTGATGCTAAAATGGCACATCCATGGGTACCATTTGTTTGTTGAGGGTAGCCCAAATACCCTAATGAGAAGGATTATGAATCTTCTTCCATCCTGCTTGAACTCATTGATTGGTTGGATGGGTGCCATATTTAATGGATGCTTCCTTTGAGTGGTCAAGAGGTGTTGGTTCATGTAGCTAGTTTTCTCCCTTGTGTTTGTACTATAGTAGGTCAGGGTAGTATTCTCTATAATTTTATCATAATCTACATAGGTGGGTAGGCCAAAGACCTCCACCATGTCTGATGAGAAATCTAGAACTGGTCACATGTCATGTTGGTCTGAGTATCTTCTTGCTCCCAGTCTTATACCTTTGAACACATGCTAGGACCAACTCTAGAGCTTGTATCGAGATTGGGAAAGAAACAACCTAGAGTAACCTCACTCTCTCTATGTACTAATCTTGGAAGGACTTGTTGTCCTCTCCCCTTAGTTTTTGCAAATAACCCCAGGGATCCTGGTATCCAATGTTTGTGTCTCCTATCTTTAGGTAAGGGTTAGTCACTTTAGAAGGAGGGAGGTATCCCTTGAATTCTGGCTTACTATCTCCTTCTGGTGGGGCCTCTGCCATTTTCCTACACATTCATTTAATCAACAATGTTGCATTTCTTTATTGGATTAATCATAGTCAGATCATTTCAAAGTCACCTCGAGAGTATAATGATAATCAAATATATTAAAAATACTTCAAAGAATGTCTAAAATGTACTTTTCTAGTGATCATCAGAGATCAAGGATTGAGACTTAGCTCTTCTTTAGGTTGAGGGGAATAAGAAGAGCCAGGGTGGATGGTCCGATAGCAAAACCCTGACAATATGTGAGTACTAGTCATCACATTCGGGATATGGGGGAGTCTTAGGTATCTTTCTCATAGCAATGGTTTAAACACAAAAGACATGACACCTGAACTCTGATAAATGCTATGTGGTCAGGAGACGGGGGATGAGGCTGACTCCTATTTAAGGCTAATAAATGGAAGAGAGAACTTAAGGGTCCTAACGACCGAACTCTGATATATGTTAGGTAATCAGGCGTCTGAGGGCAAGGCTACCCTTTTATTCAATACAAATGGGAAGATGAAGATTAGGAAGCCCAATGCCCAATAACACTACTATAGAAGAAACCAATGGGATCGAAGGGGACCCTCTAAGGCCATGAAAATGGAAGGCAAAAGACCTAAAGCCTGATCTCTGACGCTTCACAAAATTAAACCAAGAGAGGTAAAAGGGCAAAGGGAAGGTCTCACCTCAAGAAGGGAAATGCCTATGTCATTTAAACAACCTCAAAACCAAGTAAACAAATGGATTTGATGACCCGACGAAGGGTAAAACAATGGAACCCTAGCCCCCAATGACAAGCAAGACTGGCTAAGGACTTCCAATATAAAACATTGATGCATTCACATTAGTTTAGATGAAAAATGTTTGAAACCATCCTGGAATGGATGATCTATGATGAAGAAGCCTGAACTCCAATCATGCACACACACCAGCCTCTATTATCTTCAATTTGCTAGGGATTTGCATAGTAGAAGAGAAGAGTGTATACAAAGATCAAATGAATGCAATCAAGATGCAAGGAGAGAAAATAAGATCACAAGGAAGAAAAATATAGAAAATTGAGCTCAAAATCCTTAAAAAGGAGTTGATTACACATGTGGGAGAATCGCCATTAATGCACCGCTAGGTGGAGGGAAATAATATCATGTGCCGCAAGAGTTTGCCTATCAAGCAAGATGAAAGGCTAACCACCAAAGCAGTGAGGGTGACTTACCATCTCCTCACCAATATCCTTAGAGATGGAATGTCAAGGGTTCTTCTATAGTCATGCCAAGATGACCAACCCTAACAAACCAATAGATGCGTAGGTAAAGCAACAAAAAGGTTAGAGTTTTGGGGATGTTTCTACTATCATGCTAGCATGATAAACCCTAAGACTTTGACAGAGCAACAAGGCATCCAAACACTCAAATGCACAATCAGACCACAAAAAGCAATCCCATCAAAATATGAAGTTAAGGCATAGGTTTTGGGCCTACCCTTCTCAACATGCAAAAATGACATAGCCCGAAACCCTAAAAATTTTAAAATCATCAAGTAATTAAGACTCATACTAGAAATCAAGTAAAATTAGGCTCAAAACTCAAAGCATATGAAGGCATTGAATTATCTAAATGAAACCCAATCCAAGAAGGCCAAACAACATTCAGTAATATTTGAGGCAAGCAAAATGAGACAGGGTCCCTATTTTAAAGCAAAATGGGGTGGGTTGTGCAGGGCACAACAAGTACTTGCATCACAATCCACTTGGAATATCTTATTAAAATCTAGCAAGGGAAACACTATCTATTTTTTTACCTTCTTCTTCAACAATTTAAATCTCCTATCTACTCTAGTATTCTACTTTAATTCCCTCTTGCCCCCTTTCACTATCTTGGTTATTGTCACACAAATGCCTCTAAATTTCTTAATAGATTTCCTATAGAAACTTTCTAACCCATGAAAATATCTTACTTCCCCTACATTTTTTGGTGTATGCCACTCCACAATAGCTTTGACTTTCTAACGATCCATATTCAAACCTTTAATTGAGATCACAAATCCCAAATACACCAATTCTTCCTTCATGAAGCTACATTTTTTAAATTGATCAACAACTTTACTTCTCTCAACATCTACAGTACTAACTTGATATGATCTAGGTGTTCCTCTTTCATTGTACTAAATATTAGAATGTCATCCAAGTAAACTATTACAAAATTACCCAAAATTTTCCTCAATACCTTATTCATCAACTACATAAATGTACTTGTGGAATTGGTCAATCCAAACGACATAACTAGCCACTCATACAATCCTTCATTAGTCTTGAATTTTGTCTTCTATTCATCTCCCTCCCTTATTCTGATTTGATGATAGCTACTCTCCAAGTCAATCTTCCTAAAATACTTTTCTATCCTCAGATAGTCCATGTTGGAGTAACAATAATATGAATGCAAAAACCAAAAACTTCGGCATGTGAATATGTGTACAATAGTGCCAAAAACTATCATACAAAGTGAACAAAATAATACAATGATTTCCTTATATATGTAGGACAAAGAGGAAGAAGGTAGACAACTGAATAACCCTCCAAAGGTGTGACTCATGTGGGAACACTTGATACAAGTGTGAGGACATGTGGAAAGTCCATATGATGTGAGACAAAAATCTAAAATGCTTCTAAGTGACCTTAAGTGTGGTGTGAATAGGACTACTAGGTAAAAGTAAACTAGATAATTAAAACACCTTTTCACACTAAAACCTCCCCTTAAGTGATACTTGTTGGGATAAGGTGCCATTAACCTTGTAAATCCCAATATTGTTTTTATTCCATTTATTATATGTAATTTGTAATTATCCATGAGGAGATGTACTAGTTTCACTGGCAGGGGTAATTTCCAAGCAACTGAAAGTAATTACAAAGTGACTTTTACTGTTGGCAAATATAAAAACTCAAAGTAAATGAGGGTAGGCATGCTCCCTTGATGAATCTACTATTTTTGGCATGTATGACAACTGTCACAATGTTTGGTAAGTGAATCTATGATAGCTGCAAGTTGTAATAAGATTATGAGATTCTATGACACATATGACAAATATGTTAGTTGTTTATTTGCTATATTTAGCCCAAGGTTCCTATCTTGGAAATATACTCTTTTGTGGAGTCTATGACAGTTATGATGTGTCATAAGATGATGTAAGAGGCTAGATTTAGTCTTGGGCACCCAACCTTTACATGGTTGTTTTTGGACAAGTGTAAGATGCTTGTAAGATGGTAATTAATGTTTACAGATTGGAAAATCTTAGGAGAGAAAAGTTGAATGCCTAGGATGAGTTGGAAAACATTTCTATAAGTATTTACCATGTATTTGTTGCTACAATAAAGATTTTAGGTACTCAGGTGCTGCCAGAATGTTGTCAGATTGAAGACTTGTGGACAGAGTTGTGTAGTTGATGTATTGTATAATCTTGTTGAGATTAATACAAACTGTGCCTCTTTCCTGGTGGAGTTTTTTTACCCACAAGAGTTTTCTCTACATAAAAATTGTGTCATTGTGTTGAGCTCTTCATGTTTGACATATTTTCTATAGTGGGTTTTATGTTTTGTTACAATCTCCATTGTTAAAGCACACTTAAAGATTGCTGAAATTTATCTTGAATTAGATTTCCATTGAAGTAGTGTTCTTTAATTTTTAACAATACTTAGGGAGAAAGATAAAAACTAAAAATGGGCCCTAGAAACAAGGCCCAATGAGGTACCCATGTAAAATGAATGTCTCTCACAAATGGAGAAAATCAGAAAACCCAGTGGGAAAAATCCTCTCCAAAAAGGAGACAAATACAAAGGAAGGATGACTTAAGATGGCCCCCAAGGACAACTTCCTTCACCCCAAGAATATATCACAATTCAAAATATTGAGGCAATGTTCAAGGTTTAGTGAAGATGTGAACAACTTGCTCCTACGTCAACAAATAATCTAAGGATCTAAAGTACCATCTTGGGTAAGTTGTAAAATGAAATGCATGTTTAAGTCAATGTACTTTGTTAGTTGATGCTCAACTAGGTTGTGAGAAATGTGAATGACACTTTTCTTATAGAACTAAAGAATAGTAGGATGATTAGGTGGTAGACCAAACTCTGTCATAAGCTATCAAAGCCACATAATCTCTTGGCTAGAAAGTATTCCACCTCGATACTCAACCTCAGTGGATGATAATGCAATAATAATTTGATTCTTGCAAGACCATACAACTAGACTAGAACCAAGGTAGAAAATAAACCTTAAAGTGGCTTTCCATGAGTCAATATCACTAGCCCAATCTAAGTTGATGAAGCCTACTATTTAAGAAGCTTTCGGTGTGTACTAAAAGCTAAAATGTGCGGTGCCCTAAATGTACCTCAAAATATGCTTGGTTGCCTACCAATGAATCTAATGACAGTCATGAGAATAGTGGGAGACAATCCCAATAGTGAAGTTGATATCAAGATGAGTGTGGGTCAAATACAAAAGGCTACCAACTAAATAATTGTACAAAGTAGCATCAACATGAGGTGTGGTGCAAGCGACAGTCAAAGTGACATTAAATTGAACCGGTGTGGCAGCAAGCTTACAAAATAGAAATGCTAAATTTATGAAGTAAATCAATGACATACTTCTATTGGTATATGGACACCCCCTTAGTAGATTTTAGAACCTAAAGACCAAGAAAATAGTGTAGAATTCCAAGATCAGTCATGTCAAAGTTTTCTATCAAAGTGTGTTGAATATCCTAAACCATGGATGAGAAGTTATTAGTCAGAATCAAATCATCTACATACAAGACTCGTATTAAAAGGTCATCTCCATATATCTGAATATACACTGTCTAATCTAAGTGGCAACAAGTGAAGCCAAAAGAAAATAAGAAACCATCAATCTTCTCATACCAAGCTCAAGGGGCTTTTCTAAAGACTATATAATGAATGTCAAATTTTGTAAACAAGTAAAGAGTCCTACACAAATCTTGGAGGTTGTTCCATGTTAATATCCTCGTGAAGATCACCATGCAACAAAGCACTCTTCACATCGATCTAGAAAATTAGCCATCCTTGAGATGTAGCAATAGAAAGGACAAGACAAATAGAATACATCTTGGCTACATGGGAAAAGGTCTCAGAGTAGTTAATCCTCTCAACCTGTTAAAACACTTAGCTATAATATGAGCCTTGTGTCTTTCAATAGAACCATCGGTTGTATACTTGGTGTGGTACACCCAATTGCAATAAACCAACTTTCTTCCCTTAGGAAGAGAAATGAAATTCCATGTGTTATTCTTCATCAGAGAAGAATATATGTCTACCATATCACAATCCCACTCTGGAATACCATAAGCCTTTGAAAAAATATTTGGATCACTATATATAGAATGACTCAAAAGACTAGTGCTAGAAGTTTCTAATAAAGTATGGTGAGAACTCATAAAACCACCAACTAAAGGTCCAACCTCCTCAATAGTATTATGGACCCATCTAGGAAAAAATGAGTAGGAGGATATGGAGGTGGTGGTAGATTAGGACCATCATTTGAAGTATCTCCATTTAATTCAAGGAAGGTACAATATGTAGTAAGGAAGAATAAGTGGATGGATGATCCATTTGTGTGAAGGAATCATCAAACTAGACATCTTTCCAAAATTATACCTCTCTAGTGGTTGGATCAAATAACTGATAATCCTTTACATCCTCACAATAGCCAAAAATATGAATGGTTGACTCTTCTTCTCTACTTCCTTATGCCAAACCATCTGGTATAAATACCCAAGCATCACTACAAAATACCTTGAGGAAGGAAACATTAGACATGATATTGGATCAACCCTCCTTTGGAGTGATATTCTAAACTACCTTGTAGGGAGTATGGTTCCAAATATAGTTTGCACAACTGATTTCTTCAACCTGTTAAGGGTGAAAAAGGAGAATGATGGCAACTAGCATGCACACTAGATAAAACCCTCTTTCACAATAACATTCAATGAAAAAACTGAGCCAAATCACTAGCAAATTAAAGTGGACTCAACTACAAATCTTGTTCTCTTTTTTGCTACAAAAAGATCAGATTTAATCAAGTCCTTTTATCAAACCGTAGGTTAATAATGCACCAATGCCTAGTTCTATGATGATTTGATTATAATAGAAGATGTACAAAAGATATCTAGAAACTAATTGTACATAGATGATTAGGAGGATAATAGAACCTATGTCCCAAAAGAAGAGGTGTTGGAGAACTATTTTGGGACTACCCAAGTCCTGAATGATAGAATTTGTAGAAAATGTAAACTAGAGAAATGTTGTTGAGGTTGTCTTAATGCAAGATCTGAAGTTGATAGGGGTAGAAAGACTAGGGATCCACTATCCAAGTCTTGCATAGAGGAATATTATGTAACTACTATCAGATCCCAAAACCCTAATCCTTGCTCCATCTTCTTATATCTTCATATTTCTTGGATCTCACTCTTGTAACCTACACACAAGAAGAAGATAAGGGGTTTGGGGGCTATGGTGTTTAGGGAAATGCCTTAGTTAAATCTTCAGATAGAATTCAAGCTTCCCAACACCGTTGATAGATAAAGAGAGTGTGTCCTTGTAGGGAAAATGCTAAACACAATAACAATATGATGAATCAAATGATGACAAATCACCTATGTGATGAAACCCTTAAGAGGATGAAGATCATGTTGGCAATCAGGATTGCACCCTTAGCAAAGATAAACTTAGCTATCCTGTTGCAATATGGAACCACTCTCAGATTGTGGGTAATCTATGTTGAGAGTTAATCTCTAGAGTGAGTCGGTTCTTCGAATGAATTTTCCTAATCTAAATGACTCTTCTAGGAAAAGGGATAGAAGGATAACTATAAATAAAACAAATAACTGAAATTAACTTCTAGGTGATGCACCAATACTTAATCTCCTACCAGATCTTACTCACAATCAGTTCACAGAACTTTAACTCTCACAACCCCTTGATTATACTTAATTCATTAACATTTCACATGAAGGTTCATCTGAACACAACATGCAACCTGAATCAAATAAAATATTCACATAACCATGACAAAATCAAGACAAGACAAAGGATAGATAGCTATCACAATGCAATATCAAATTAACTCTGCAAATGGGTAGACAAATGGGAAGGAAAATTGTTGCTCTATAAACTAGAAGGAATAATGAGTACAAAGAAATTGAAGTACAACTCTCTCAGTGTTAGAGGAAGACTCTAAAAATCTGAACTCTAATCTCTAACTCTCTAACTCGGACTCTGAGAAAGAACTAGCTATCTACCATATATCCTGTAGAATGATCTCCCCAAAAGGAAGAGCTGGAAAAGCTCCTAAAAATAGCCATGCCAATCCATTTTTGAGCTCCTCAGGAAAGATGATAAAAGCCCACCAAACTGCCTCAAAATTGTGAAAACAAACTGCCAAAAGGTCCTCCCATGTGGCCCCACTGGAAAATATGCTTTGTATGCTCCAAAAAGATTCCATTTTGTCTATTTCTGACTAGAAGAAAGCAAAATAAAGAAAACAAGATTTTGTTTGCTTTATTTGTTTTAACTACATAAAATGACAAAATATTAAAAGAAATCTATAAAGAATATTGCTTTAATATTTATCTTTCAATAGATTTGCAGTTTTAATTCATATCCTGTCTCGATTTTATTTTTACAAAATATTTACAAGGCTATATGATTATCTTGCCAAGTATATTTCATTATGATTATTCTATAAAAATCATTAAAATATGGGGTATATTAAATGATCTTGCAAAAAAATGAGTCTACAAGGCTTATTCTCAATTTGGCCTTGCATGAAATCTCTAAGGGCATAAATGAGGTTGTTTTGAACTTACCTCCAAAATGGTGAAAAGGGCCATTGAGGATTCAAAGCACCTAGCCTAGGCAACAAACATATTCACAAGGCATATTACTTAAAGAGACCTAAGGCATATGGCATATGTTATGATCTCACATTTAAAAGGCAAAGGGGCCATCAGTTTTTCAAGGCATATGGCCTAGGCTTGGACATGTCTTAAAGGGATGTTGATGACCTCGATGGTATTAGATATGCAATTCAATGTGATAAAATTCACATTTGAATTAGGGCACACAAAACTCCTTTGAAGCCCTATCTTCTCGCATTACTTGCAACTTCATTTTGATGGGAATGAGGCTGCCTTCGCTGCCACTGTTAGGGTTGGAGTGAAATCTTGCATCTCTTTGTTGTTTCTGAGTAACCTCTCTTAAGATCCTGATAGAGGATGAAAAGGTAAAAATCCTTCTGTCATAAAAATGACATTTGTTCTACATTTTTTGAAACATTTTGGAGCTTCCAAACCGCGGTCATTGCAAATTTCCTAATGCATTTTGTGTTTGTTCTCCCCCTATCGATTTATACTCTGTATATGAGGATTGAGCCGCAGCTAAGGCATATTAGACTAAACCTTGGAAGTCTTTCTTTGTGGTTTCAAACACAACCTTCCACGGCATAGACTTGGGTACATTTTTCATCCTCTAAGCTTTGTCATTCCTTTGACTTTTTCATAAATAAAGACTCATAAAATTGTAAAGAAGGATTTTGATCAGTTGCAATTTGTGCAAGGAAAAATGAAACCTTCCATAGACCATGACTATATACATCATTCCTGAGTATGTTTTTCTTGAATAGACTGAAAACCTCATTTTTCTTTTAAATCTGAAGCTTCTCTAAGTTTATCAATAGGGTTTTAGTGTTTGTGTACAATAAAATGCATTGAAACATGTATCTTTCTGTGGGCTTGCTTCGATGAGGCCATGGCTTTATACTGCATATCTTTGAGCATTATTTCTAGGTTCCACTTTTATTTATATGGCTTGAATAATGTTCTATTTTCTTCTATATAAAGGGCACTATAAATGATTTACTGGGTTTCATTTCCACAATGTGTAATTTATGCAGGACTCTATAGTGCAGGTCATGAGCTTTGCGGCACATCTTACATTATTCTAAGCATTACTAAGGGTAAGCCATCATCAATGTTGAGGTAACTTATGGTCATTGGTGTCAAGGTGCAAACGGACGTGTTAGCAGGATCCCAAAAGATACTAATCCAGGTAGCACCCTCAGGGAGATCGGGTGTAGGTGATTCAGGTACGTCGATAGTGGACGGTGTGGGCAAATTGGGTGTGGATGGTTCGGGTTTAGGTTCGAGTGGGTCCCTTGATGTCTCGACTTCTCTGGAAGTACTCATTTCCCGTCTCAGAAGTAATTTGGTAAGTGGAGCCCTATCTCTTTGTGAGGTATATCCCAACCCTTTATTGTGTGGCCATATTGTTGGTTGAAGAGGCTCGATGCGTCCATTTCCATTGGGTCCAAGTCCACTATGCCCATTATATCCTTGTTTTTTGACAAATTCATGCCCTTTACCATACTATTTTACAGGTAGTTTGATATGTTCAACCTCTTGTTCTTCTTTATAGAGCCATGTGAATATGTCTTCGTTGACATCTTCTTTATTAAGTTCACCCCACTTTCTGATTGTGGTAGGACCAGCTGAGAGAGTTTGCTTCAGTGGAATAGGGCTAGGCTTTCCTTGAGACTCGAGTGATGTAGGCAATTTTCCAATGCAGTATGACCGTTCCATCTTGTATTCACTGCATCCTTTGTCTTGGATTTGGACTTTATGATTGGTTGGTGGAGTGAAGGGGGAAGTAGATTTGGATAGTGCGGATGGGTTGACATAATTGGATGGAGTGAATGGTGAAATTCCCCTATTTACAGGCACCTGATGTTGGGGTACCTCTCTTAGGTGGCTGCAATATTGGAAGGCATTGGGATCACTGAGGATGGTGATTTCCATGCCGTTATAAGGGAATTTGATGCATTGATGGTAGGTGGAAGGGACGGCCTTCATGGCATGGATCCATGGTCATCCAAGGATGAGGTTGTAAGGTAACTCGGTATCCAAGTCATGGAATATGATGTCTTGTGTGGTGGGTCCCACTCTTACAAGAAGGATGATGACTCCCTTGGAAGAGTGCTCAGCATTGTCATATGCCTTGATGATGATTCTTTTGGTCGGATCAACGCTAGCCTCAGAGTAGCCTAGTGTTATTACCAATTTTAAAGGACAGATGTTCAATCCTACTCCACCATCTACCAGGACTCATCAGATTTTATGTTTGTTGATAAAGACTTCTAGGTGAAGAGGGTTGGTGTGATTTGGGCGATGCGAAGGTACGTCACGTTCTGTAATAGATACATTGTTCATAGTGGCTAAATGTCCCACCATGGCCTAGAATTGATTAACATTTAGATTAGTGGGGACAGAAGATTCTATGAGTGCTTTGTCCGAAATGGCCTTATGTTTGGGCGAAAGGCGGAGCAATTCAAAGATTGATATCTGAGCTGGGGTCTTCTTTAGATGGTCCAAAAGGTTGTATTGGCCTTTGGGTTGTGGAGCGGATGTATTAGTAGGTTGGCGGGAGTGCTCTGCAATTTTATCTTAGCTTTTCAAGTGGTCACGGTGCATTTCGGATGAGCTTTGATGGTGATCATGGAAATGTTGTTATCACACACACGAATGCTATTAATAGTGTAGTCGTAGGTGACGCTATTATAGTTGACACTGTTATGTGGCTTGGTTCCTGACGAAGAGGCTTGTCCTGATCCATGATTCTATAATGGGTCGGTAAAGATGGTATGATCAGTGTTGGAGGAACTGGCTAGATTTTCTATGTCTATAATACCCTTGTCGATGAAGTCCTGAATGATGTTTTTCAATTTGTAACAGTTTTATGTCTTATGACCTTTGATCCTATGGTAATCACAGAAGTCGTCATTCCATGATGGAAGTTTAAAAGCTAGGTCATATTGTCAAATTTCTGGCAATTGGATAAGGTTGTTTTGCAATAACTTCTGTAAGACTATTTCGATTGGCTCAGTCAAAGGTGTATAATTGCGTCGGCGTATTTTATTCCTAAGAGGTGGTCTCCTTTGATTGTTTTGAATTGTGTTTGCTATTTGCAGTTGTGGTTGAGGTTTCTATTGTTGTTGTTGTTGCACATGTGGTTGGTTATTTATCACAGGGGGTGGTTGGAGTGTGATGATAGGACCAACCCTAAATGCCTTGGCATCCACTACCCCATCATTGGTGACATTCTTATTCTAAGCCCATGTCTTGTTTTTGTTGTAGGGCATGTTTTGTGTGTTTTGGCTCTTATTAAATATCTTTATTGTGCCTTTGGTGATAAGAGATTTTTCGATGGCTATCCCCTTCTTGACCACTTCTCCAAAGGAGGCGCAGCAATAGATTTGTAATTGATGCATGAGCTCTTTGTTGAGGTTTTCTATGAAGATGGGCACAAGTTGATTCTTAGGAATATGACAAGGGCATTTACGTGCTAGACTCCTCCATCGTTGGAAGAAAGAGATGAAGGTCTCTCCATCTTTTTGTCTTGTTTGGAACATGGTGGTGATGTTTACATCTGTCTCTATGTTATAGGAAAAGTGCGATATGAACTTGTCTGCGAGTTTGGTCCATATTCATATCCCCGTGGGAAGGTGTGTGAACCACTCAAGAGCTTGGCCTGCAAGGCTCCTTGGGAAGAGTCTCATTAGGTATGTATGATCATGGGTGAGCTCGAGACAAGTAGTGTGGAACTCACGTATATGTTCAATGGGACTCCCCTTTCCCCTATATTTGTTAAAGTTTGGTACGGTGAAGTTTGGGGGAAAAGGAGGCATGTAAATGCTTTTGTCAAATGGATACAGGCATAAGTCCTCCATAGAGTATGATTTTTTTGTCCCTACAATTTGTAAGCTTGATAATTGTTTCTTTAATTTATCCAACTCTTGGGTGAGGGCTTCGACGAGTGTGTTGGCGGTGTTTGCAACCATGTTCAAGTAGGGATTTGTCATGTTATAAGTTCCCATGTTTCCAACAAGTGGGCTGGTATGGCTATTTGTGTTGTAATGAGTGTGTAACTGTGTTGTGTTTTAACTTTGGTTGTTGGCTGTGAAGGATACGTTAGGGTTGATGTATCGATAGTGGTATGGCATGCTTGTGGTGTTGAGGTTTTGAAATGAAACGTTAGGATTTACTTGTTGGTTGGGATTGATATATGAGGCATTAGTCGCATTGTTGTTGTTGGTTCCAAGAGGATCTAGGGGGTTTGAGTTGACATAGGATATACCCAAGCCTTGGCTAGTTGCTTTGTTATGTTGGTTGAGGGGGTTGGTGTTGAGATTGCCCATGTTGGTATTGCTTCTAGATCCAATATTTGTGTTTGCATTTGTCATGGCATTAACTCCTTAGTTTTGGTTTTGTGAAGTCACAATGTGTATCCTTTATGTTCTCTTAGCTTGTCCCTGCAGATTTGCCAAGAAAATGAAAGGATTTGATGTGTGATTCATGACGTTTGTGTTGTTTTCCTTGAAAGGGGGAGGCATGTTTACCACAATGGATTCATGTGAGGTTTGCCCTAGAGGTATGTTGACATGTTCTTGGGTCTGATTTACATGATGATTAGAGGAAGAGGCATAGCTTTGACTTGTCATGATAGCGTTAGATGGCCTTACTATGAGGGTGTTTATATCAATGCCTTTGGGGAGTTTAGTTCCATTTTGTATGAGGCACAAAAGATAACTTTGTGGGTCTGTGGAAATCATTTCATCTAGGATCCTCAATACTCTAGGGTCCTATCTTGCGGCTTCAAGGACTTTGGGTGTAACCCCGGGTTCATCATCTTGCAAGAAGAGATTGGCAAAGGGGTTCCCCATGTTTTGACTAGGTTGTTCGTTGGGAGTGGTGCCAAATCTTATAGTTTCGACGTGAGACTCTTGGGGATGTTCTAAGTCTTCTTCTCCCTTTCTTTTATTTTGCAACCGTGTTTCAACCATAAAATACTTAGGTAGTTTATGCAAGGTGAAAGATGACAATGCTAAGTTTTTGGTATTTTTTGGATAAAATGAAGATGTAAGTTGTGAATGCAATTCTAAGAGGACCTAAAGGTTTTGGACATGCATGGAGATGACCTAAGTGTTCTAAGGTTAAAAATGAGTGTATGGATGTGGTCTAAATGGTTTATGTAAGGTTGTATGTTTTGGTATTTTCTTGGGATGTTTGATGCAATGATCTAGGGGAGTTATGCTCAAGACTAATAGAGGTTAATGATTTTAATCTTCGCAAAAGTCTAGCTCCAATAGGATACTATTGTCTACTAATGACTCTCAAAGTAAAAATCAGGTTTGTCGAGACCTTGGATTTTTAGTGAGAGAGGGACGATTGATTGAAGCAAGTTTGGAAAGTGGACTTATACTAGTCAAATGAGTATTAGGTGCACGTTAGGATGGATCAAATGAGAATAATGCCAAGGTCTCTTAGTCCAATTTTGCACTTATGAGGTTGTCACACTTCGATGGTTTCTCCTTATCTTTTGACTTAGGAAGATTAATATGTTGAACCTCTATCTCTATTGATGTCTAAGGTGGATGTACTGAGGTTTATAAGGTTTCTAATGTTTCCTAAATGTTATGGCCTAAATCTTAAGAAAATGAAGGATGGTATGCAAGTGAATCCTAAGGAATGAAAACCTACATGTCTAAAATGTGTTTAGTACAATTGCAATTGAATCTGATTGGGAGAAAAAGATTTCAAAGGTTCCCCTCAGGCTCAAAAATTGTTCTCAAACAGATGCGTGACGATGTTCTACTCATGCATTGTACTATTATTCTTATGTGTTTCAAGATTAGGTGGGTATGTTTCACTCTAGCCTATGCATTGAACTGTTGAGCAGAGGTGTTTTACTATACTACAAATGTGTTTAACTCAGTCTTATGCATTGCAAAATGTTTCTTATGCATTTCACTATTCAACACATGCATTTTACAGTTTTCACAAGCTCTAAAATCAATTTTTTCCTAAGTATGTTTGATGATTTTGTGACAAATCAGAAAGAACATCAGTGATGAAAACACTCAACAATCAATCTTGTGGTTGTGTCTCTTGTTTATTTGATGTCTTTTTTTGGTGACAAGATCTTTTGAAGACACTTAGAAAACAAGCATGACCCTATGGCTAGGCAAGGACTATACGTGTTGAATTCCCACTTGGTTTTACCCAGCTATGCCTACTTGTGGTGTACAGCTCCAGGAACTTGGGGCACAGGCTCCCCCTTATAGTTCACTCACTTCTCAGGCACACCAAGTTCTAGGTCCTAGGATACGTAGATCCTGAGCTACCTTGCTATCTCTATCACAAGTCACAAAAATGTGGGACAACTATCAGAGCTCAATCTTCTGACCTCCTGTATCAACAAGTAGAGGGTTTTTGGCCACTAAACAAAGGGGTTCTAGTGTATATCTGGGGGACCGGCACCCCACAAGAATTCATCAAGCCACTTAAGGCTCTAACTAACCCTACTAGGAGTTTAATATACACTAAGGTATGCCTCCTTTCAAGATAGCATTGTATGGTGAATGCTCATTTCGGTTAGACTTGGCTTTTGCCTTATCCTCAATTTATATAGTAGACTGGATGAATGTACCACTTGGGGTCACAAATGAGTTCTCCTTGCAGATGTGTCTCAAGAGCAGGCCCACTCTAAGGCTCAAACAAAAGCAACTTAAAAGCACAAAAATACTTTTGATCCCCAGGTTCATATGAAAATGCAAGGGGAGAGCATACGTATTTTTGATCTTAGCCACACTAAACAATGTTCTTTTTAGTCTTGGATTATGTGGGGTGTAATTTATTGAAAGCATGGTGGAGAGCTTTTGATTCCCAAGGTCACCAAGGGTGTGAGGGAAGAGCATAAACTCTTCCACCTTACTAACAAAAATCACAAGACATGGAAAATAAGATGCAATTTGTTTTTTTTTATCTTTTTAAAATGAGTGAAAAGATGCAAGATTTGTCGTTCGTTTTAAGTCCAATGAGTGAAAATGTAGAGTTGTTGTCCTTTTTAACTCATAAAATGTGAGTAATGCAAGGGTTGTGGTTCTTTTTAACCGATATGAATGAGGTTCATTTTAATCCCAAAATGAGTGTAGGTTTGCAAATAGAAAAATTGTATTGTTCATTTTAACCCAAATTGCAAAGTGTTCCTAAGTTAAACCATACACACATTCATGAGAAAAAGCAAACCCTAAGCAACAAGTTATGTTTTGCAATTCAAAATGTTTCTCCATGCCACAGGCTGCAAACCCAAAAATAAGTAACAACAAACTCTAACTCTACTGTTCAAAATAGAAAAACTTGAATGAAGAAATTTTTGAAAAACTTTTCTATTTGTATACCAGTCATATGCATTGCACAGAAAGCGCATGCAGTGCACTGTCAGACTATACGTTTCAGAAACCAGCGCATGTGGATTACTGCTATGTGTATGTGGGTCAGTCAAGCATAGGTGGTGCACTGAGAAACTTATGCATCACAAAAAATTGCATAGGCGTTGCACAACTCCTACAACCAAATTTTAATAGAAAAACCCTAACTAGCGAGAAAAAAATGTTTTGTGTGAATTAATATTAAATCCTAGGGTTGTAAGGTCGGTTCCTGAGTGCCAAAGAGATGGGAAACTTTCAAGCACTAACAGGATTTACCCAAATTACAAAACAACTTAAGTATAAACCCTAGACAAGAAGCCTTGTAATATTCAAAACCCCTAATGCTTAAAAAACCCTAGTGACTGATAAAACCAGAGAGAAATCTTAGCAAACAGAAGTTGCGAAACCACTTAGAACCCTGCAAAACAAATGAAAAACCTACAAAATAAACTAGGTTAGGGTTATTTTAAAGTAAAAGAAAAGATTTAAACCCTAAACATAAGTGAATGCATTGTAGTGTTCCTCTCAAGTGGTGCAGAATCAACATAGACATCACATTGTACGGCGTAAGTGTCGCACTAAGGAGCGTATGCATCATACTAATTTGCGGATGCATCACACAAACCTGCAAATTTCAAAACCCCTAAATTCATGGCATGTATGGACAATTCACGTCGGGTAAAAACTTTGTAATAGTCCTAAAACAACATATGTGAAACCCTACCTAAGCAATAAAGCCCTTAAACACCATAGAATGCAAGCATAAAGCATATAAAACCCTAGGATATCTAATGCATTTCCTCCGTTGCTAAATTCTAACCTAGCTCTAATGGTGTACTCAAACTTGCAGGTCTGCAACTTAGATGGAAGCTCAAATATCAACAATGGTCAAAGTCAAATGCTCAAGTGGTGGTTGAAAATGGAGAGGTAAAAGGGGTTTTATAGAAATTGGGAAATGAATGGAGGGTTGAGATTGATAGTTGACTTAGGGTAAAGATCAATGGCTCACAATGATTTAGGGTTTCCTCTCACAAGAGGACAAATTTGATTTTTAAATTGGAGGAAATTGGTGAGGAGGTCAATGTTTAAAATTAAATAAATTGTGGGGGATTTATTTAATTTTTTGTGAGGAAAGGGGGGATGTGTTAGGATTAGATTAAATAAGTGGGAACTTTTTTAACCTAGGGCTAGGCTAATAATTTAAATAAATGGATATTTATTTAAATTAAAGTGAATATTGACATTTGGCGAGTGAATAATTAAATAATTTAATTATAGAGGAATTTAGAAGAAGGGGGCTTACATAATTAAATAAATGAAATTTATTTAATTAAAAAGCACAAAGAAGGGATGAATTAATTAAATAATTTTAAAAAATTATTTAACTAATAGGAGAATGTGGGAATTAAGATGGAATGTGCGTGAAAATGTCGCTTATAGGCCTAGGACATTTTTAAGTGTCTACACTTATTTATACCATCATCAACCTTGAAATCATTCTCCAAGGTCGGCATAAAACTTTGCTTATGCAAATTCAAAATACCTGTTGACACTAAAACATTCATGTGGTGGAAAGGAATTAATGTGGACCACACCACACCTTAGTTTGGACCTAAATCCACACATACATGCTTCACCATGCTTTCACAATTACCAAAGCAGCTCTGCAATTAGTGCAAACACACAAGGTTAGCCAAACCTATGTAATACAATGAACTTTTAAGTATACGCTTCCTCAAGACAAGATACAGCTTGTGGACCACACACAATGCTTGAATACACTCTAGAACCTTCCACAAACATCTTGAAACAATCTGGAAACCAACAAACTCCTCCGCAACAACTTTCACCTAAAGAAAGTTCACACCAGAGCACTCAACCAGCTGTGTCATACACTACAACTCAAGAAATCAACTTGCAGATCACAAGACCATGTACAACTTCAACTGGAGAAAGATATGAACCTTATAAGCACAATTCCAGAACTGTAAGACCTAAAACCTCTTTACAGAGAAATGCGAAGCAAAGACATTTCTCCCAAATGTCTTTGCAATACTCAGAAACACAGTCCACACACTGGTGAACACAACTTCCTCTGCATAACTAACTAGAGCACAAACTTGGAATATAACATCTTTGAACATCCCTAAATAACATATCCAAACTGCAAAGACAGATCTTCAACATAGAGGAAATGTGGAGCAAAATCATAACACTACTCTATAAGCCAAAATGCCACTTCACCACATTATTTCTTTTATTAATCAAATTTTCTCAAAAGCACTTGGAGAATAACCATTAGAGACATATTCCTGGCATCTTTAGCACCTTCTCAAGGTAACAAAATCATTTTCAACAAAGAAACTCAACCAACCACCTCATACACTTACAACAACCTCATCTTTGCTTAACTGGGAATCATAGTTGACACCAATGACAACACAAGCTTGTTGACATCAATGACAACAACATCAGCACATACTTCCAACACATGCCAAGGTGAAGATGTAATAATACAAAGAACACAAGCATCAAATCTAAGTGATAAGAAAGGCTCCAAGTTGTTGCCAAAGGTAAAACCCACATGATTGGAAATAACACCCACAACATTTGCTAATACATCCAAGCATCCATACCCCTAGGTATCAACAACATCAATAAACTCATGCCAACAACATATCCAACCCATAAACTACAATCACAAGTTGCTTGTATAAAACTTGTCAATGAAGAACATACATATCCATGAACTACCACTACATGGGTAATGTCAAATCTGAAAATAGATCAAGGCATAGCAAGTCTACCAATCAAGACTCAAACCAAGGTGTGGATAATGATAAAAACCATGAAGAAGAAAGAATAATCACAATAATGCACACATGCAACACAAATAGATGCACATTCCTCACAACATGTAACCAGAACTCTCCCAAGTCAAACCATATAAACATGAACCTTCAAGAAGTAGCCATAGAACAAAGAGAGAAAACCTGCAAATCATATCATAGCATGCCCTACCAACATCTCAAAGTGCTAAGTTGTGTCAAGTATGATTTCCTTTACAACCTCAAATGGAAAGACTTAGGGTAAGTGCACAAAGATGAGGGACCAAAATGGGGTCTTAAGATGCCACCTTTTTTTTTCTGAAATTAGGAAACATTGATGATGGATGAAAAATTGAAGATAGCTACACTCAAAATTTGAAGATGCAACAAAACTAGGAGTTGTAGTACTTCGAATCTAGTTTCTAAACTACTATTTTTTTCCAAAAATGGTTGAGATTAAGGGGTTCAAAAAGGGGGAGCACACAAATTGGTCTTGTTTTTCTCAAACAAACATAACATAGCGGCTGGTGTGCTCCCCCTAAAATGTTGACTTCTTTTTGGTATTTCAAAAATCACTTCAGTGAGAAATTAGCTAACACCATGTAGTTTATCCCTAATTTTTTTAATAATTGTTTCTTGAATATTTGATTTTTTTACTAATTTTCAAAGTGGACACTTCCTGAAAAATAGAAAATTGAACGTGCCCCCCCCTAATTTTTTTAAAAACTAATCGAAAATCATTTTTTTTAATACCTATGAATGGAGTCTAGTTTCTAAAAATGTAACTTATTTCAAATTTTGATGAACTGTCAAAAAATAAAGTCAAGAATACTAGACACTGGTTTTTGAAAAAAAATGGATACACTGACAAAAGAAATTAAAGATGAAACCCTTAGCATACTCAAATGCAAAAAAATTATATGGTTAGATAGCTAATAGAGAGCTTAAGATTATGGTGGTATTTTTTTGACTTTTCATTGGAAAAAGTACCATCTTGATGGGGAGAATGCTCCATATTATCTCATAATTTTGCTAAAAATTGGAAAACACACGTCTAAGCATGCTCACAATAACACAAGTGCGTTATAATGCACTCGCATTATGTGAGTTCACATAACGTGAGAATGTTCTAACGTGCTCGTGTTATGTTGATCTAAATTGGCTTTACACATGCCAATTGCATTTTCTTGAAAGTTTCGAAAGCCTTTTCAACAAATTTATTTTTTGCATATCTTGCAATCATTGTATTCCATTACAGAACATCTCTTTGAGGTGTTACGTAAGTCAATTGACATGCCTTGTTTATGCTTCCATACTTTGCATACATGTCTACAAGGGCAGCTACACTTCCTACCATCTCTCTCACTCTCTACTTCCCTCCCCACTCTACCTCCTACCCTCTCTCTGAGTCTCTACTTTCCTCCCCTCTCTACCTCCTACCCTCTCTTTGAGTCTCTCCTTCCCTACCCTCTCTACCTTCTACCTTCTCTCTCACTCTCTTCTTCCCTCCCCTCTCTACCTTCTACCCTCTCTCACTCTCTACTTCCCTCCCCTATCTACCTCCTTCTCTCTTGCAGAGTCTACGCTTCCCTCACCTCTCTACCTCCTACCTTCTCTCTCACTCTCTTTTCCCCCTCTCTACCTCCTACCCTCTCTCACTCTCTACTTCCCTCCCTTCTCTACCTCCTACCCTCTCAATCTCTTCTTCCCTCTCCTCTCT
Organism: Cunninghamia lanceolata; assembly: GCA_027924645.1. Classification (NCBI taxonomy): domain Eukaryota; kingdom Viridiplantae; phylum Streptophyta; class Pinopsida; order Cupressales; family Cupressaceae; genus Cunninghamia; species Cunninghamia lanceolata. The sequence goes on along the minus strand of BSBN01000463.1, from coordinate 2,025,385 downwards.
ACCTCCTACCCTCTCTCTCACTCTCTTCTTCCTTCCCCTATCTACCTGCTACCATCTATCACTCTCTACTTTCGTCACATCCTATCCTCTCTCTCTCTCACTCTCTACTTCCCTCCCCTCTCTACCTGCTACCATCTCTCTAACTCTCTACTTCCCTCCCCTCTCTACCTCCTACCCTCTCTCTGAGTCTCTACTTTCCTCCCCTTTCTACCTCCTACCTTCTCTCTCACTCTCTTCTTCCCTCCCCTCTCTACCTTCTACCCTCTCTCTCACTCTCTATTTCCCTCCCCTATCTACCTCCTACCCTCTTTTCAAGTATCTGCTTCCCTCACCTCTCTATCTCCTACCTTCTCTCTCACTCTCTTCTCCCCCTCTCTACCTCCTACCCTCTCTCTCACTCTCTACTTCCCTCCCCTCTCTACCTCTTACCCTCTCTCTTAGTCTCTGCTTCCCTCCCCTCTCTACCTCCTACCCTCTCTCTCTACTTCCTTCCCCTATCTACCTCCTATCCTCTCACACTATCTACTCTCTTGTCTCTACCTCCTACCCTCTCTCTCTCACTCTCTACTTCCCTCCCCTCTCTACCTCCTACCCTCTCTCTGAGTCTCTGATTCCCTCCCCTCTCTACCTCCTACCTTCTCTCTCACTCTCTTCTTCCCTCCCCTCTCTACCTTCTACCCTCTCTCTCACTCTCTACTTCCCTCTCCTATCTACCTCCTACCCTCTTTCTGATTATCTACTTCTCTTGCCTATCTACCTCCTACCTTCTCTCTCACTCTCTTCTCCCCCTCTCTACCTCCTACCCTCTCTCACTCTCTACTTCCCTCCCCTCCCTACCTCCTACCCTCTCTCTCAGTCTCTGCTTCCCTCCCCACTCTACCTCCTACCCTCTCTCTAACTCTCTTCTTTCCCCTATCTACCTCCTATCCTTTCACACTCTCTACTTCCCTCCCGTCTCTACCTCCTACCCTCCCTCTCTCACTCTCTACTTCCCTCCCCTCTCTACATCTCTGCATAATTCTTCCCATCCAATGAAATCTCATAAATTATCTTGTTTCCATTTCATCATCCCAATTTATATCTTCATCCCTATTTGCATGTCCTAGTTTTCTTGTTTCCATGTTCTTTGTCGAGAAGGCAGAGGAGAGGGAGGAAGAGGGAGGAAGAGGGAGAGAGGATGGAGATGGAGGGGAGAGAGAGGAGAGAGATAGGGTGATAAGAAGAGAGAGAGAGAGACTCCTAGTTTTCTTGTTTTGGAGAGACAGAGAGGGTTGGTTGGGTTTATGATTTTAGGGTTGCATAAGTTTAGGGTTTAGGGGAATTATTTAGGGTTTAGGGGTTTAGGGTTTCTTGGGTTTATGGTTTAGGAGTTAGATTTTAGGGGCATTATAATTTAGGGTTTTGGGGTTTTGGGAGAGAGAGTTTAGGGTTGCTCAGGTTTAGGGGCATTATTTATGGCTTATGAGTTTAGGGTTGCTCAGACCTTTATGGGCATTATTTAGGGTTTATGAGTTTCTAGGGTTGCTCAAGTTTAGGGTTTATGGGTTAGGTTCAAAGGGGAATTATTTTATAATTTCCCATTAGCCCTATCCATCATCCCACTAGCCTTATTCATTATCCATCAATATCCTATGATGAGACACATTGGTCTGGGCAAGAAAACATAGATAATCAAAAAAATAACTTGGATCCTATCAAATTGTTCATCCTAATGAGGATAATGATATTCAAGATCCAATAATTCTACATCCATTTCCCATTGATCCTCCATCATGCCCTATCGAACTATATGTTTAGGGGTTTATCTTGGTTGCTTGAGTTCAGGGTTTAGGGGTTAGGGGCATTATTTGAGGTTTATGAGTTTAGGGTTTAGGGTTTAGGGGATAGGGGTTAGGGTTTAGGGTTTAGGGGTTTAGGTTCGCTCTCTCTATCGATCCCCTCTCTCTAACTATACCTTTCTATCTCTCCCTCCCTCACTATCTCACTTCTCTCTATCACTCTCTCAATCCCTCTACCTCAAATCTATCTCCCTATGTCTTTGGACATCCCTTGATTTCTTTCCCTATCTCTATCGCTCCACATATATCCCTATATCTCAATCTATCCCTCTTTACCTCTCTCTCCCTCCCTCTCTATGTCTCTCCTCCTCTCTATCTCTCTCCCCATCCCTCTACCTCTTGAAATGTCTCTCCAGGTATGTCTCTGGACATATCTCCATCTCTTTCCCTATCTCTATATATCCCCATAACTTTATCTCTTAATATATCCCTCTCTACCTCTCTCTGTATTTCCCTATCTATCTCTCCCTCACTCTCTATCTCCCTATATCTCCCTCTATATCTATCTCTATCTCCCTCTTTATCTATCTTTCTCCCTCTATCTAGACCCCTTTGTCTATCTCAATTCCCCTCTCTCCCTCTCCCTATCTCTATCTCCACCTACCCCTCTCTATCTCTCTATTTGCCCCTTTTTCTATATTTTTTCCTTTCTCTAACTCTATCTCTATCTCTCCATATCTTTCCATGCCCCCCTCTCCCTATCCATGTCTATGTCCCTCTCTATCTCTTCACATCTCCCTCTCTCTATCTATGTCTATTTATCCCTCTCCCCCTCCACCTTTCTATGTCGCCCTCCCTCTCTCTCTACATGCATGAAGCTTAATCTTTTTATGCTTCCCAAAATGCGCTCACATTTTGGGAAGCATAAAAAATGGTAAAAAAGCATGTGGGATCCATGATTCAGACCCCACATGACTATTATTCCTGCTTTTCATGTAGTATATCTGACAAGAAAACACTTTTACATGTTCTTTGACATATTAAGAATCATTTTGGATCAATCCACCATATTTTTTGGTTTTTCAACGTAGAATAACTGATTTTGCATGTTTTTGGAGAAAATTTGATTATTTGGAAGTAAAGTTTCATGTTTCATATGTGATATTTTTTGAAAGCTAATTACCATTGATATATAGATTGAATTTGATGATATATGTTTTTCTTCCATAAATTTCACTAATCCTATTCTAGAGTTATATAGAATTCATAATCAAACTTGTGAAAAAGAAGAATTTGAGGATTTTGAAGCCAAAATTTGGAGAATTCGTCAACTCCAATATCAAATTCTAAGGTATGTTCTTTATGTCCATTTTAATTTACTTATATATATTCTTATTTTCTTTAATTCGTCAACTTATATTCTTATGTTCTTTATATATATTATTAATTTTATATATTTAATTCACTTATATATATATATATATATTCGTCAACTTACAACGACTAGACCCTATAGATTTATGATTCCGGGAAAGCCCCTTATTTATACCTTGACAAGGTATATCAAATTATCTTCATACCTAGTTTGATCTATTCCTATTGACTGTTATGATAGTCCTAGTTGTGTTGATAGTCCAATTAAGGTGCTTGACAATTTTAGTCTATATATAAGATTAGTCCTTTTCATCATGTTGTCATCTCTTACCTTGTGAATAGGGTAGTGAGAGCCTATTGCATATTTTGTTCATTTCTAACCCTAATAATCCTTATGCATAATTTCACATAGCACATGGGTCTCATTGTCATAATAGTTAAGAGATGTTTTAGGATTGATTATTCTTTTGTTGATAAGACTACCCTTTAACTATCCAAACATTTAGTACCTATAATAGTCCTAAGTGTTCTCAATAAATTATATCCTTGTTTAGAGATCTCACATCAAGTTTTCCAAATTTGACACTCATATTGCTCTTCATCTTTCTCTCCTAAGAGTAATCTATTTATTTTCCATTATGTTCCTCATAAAACTTTTACTGTAGATTCACATGCTACACTTTCTACCCAACAACCGCTCTATTGGAAGATTCCTCTACTAATTTCTACCCATAGTCACAAATGTGGAAAAAAGACTTTTGAATTTGTAGGTTAAACCCTATTCTCTAAAAACAAATGATGTAGTCATGGTTAGGGATCCTAATGAAGGAAATCGTTGTATTAGTCATTCATTAAAGTTATATAGTAGAGTTAAACATAGATGAGGAAAACATAGAAATGACACAAAACTTAACTCAAGTATCGTATCATTCAAATGGGAAGATTAAAGACAATCCATAGAGGGACAACTACAACTATAATAGATCTCTATACATATATATTGATGACACAATATCACTATCTTAAGCTTAGCTCTACAACTATCTCCTAATAATTCCCTACTCTTTCTCATAACTAACTCTCTTTTATCTTAAACATATAACTCTATATTTTCTTATTTTTCCAACCACCACCAATCTCTACCTCTTCATTCAATTTCATTAACTCTCCCTAATTTTGGTACAAGAAGTAGTTTGATAAGTAAATACTAATTCACTACCCAAACATTTAGTGCCTATAACAGTCCTAAGTTTGTCCCAAACAACATTTCATCCTACACAACTCCCTTTATGACAATGCCTCCAATGATTATGACAATCATAGTTCATAATTGACAACAAATCTCCTTCACCAACTTGGAATCCAAGGTTATAATAAGAGTCTAACATAATTAAGATGATCTCAACAAGATATATATGGTTATGCACTTAATATTCTTCTTGGCATAATAGTACCACATCATCTTATATCAATAATCAATGATAGCTACATGCACAGGACAACACACCAATCCACTAAGTGTTTGATCCAACACTCCATCCATGTCCAGAATATGGGCCCTCGAATGACTCTCCAAAATATGTGATACCAACCCCTTATGTAGGAAGCAAAGATTTCTGAATCATACCTCATGCCATTATTCCTTCATTACACAAATAATGCAACACCTACATGTTCCTCCTACATCCACATCAGCAACCAACACTTCCACTACCACCTCTTCATCTTCATGACCCATTCCTATTTGGTTGCTTCCACTTTACTAGCAACCATGTACTCTTGAAGAATAAAATACCAAATTGCTCATTGTCGATCTTGCAACTTGTCTTTCTCCACATGTGAGAACTCTCATTATGCTACCTTTGTTGCAAAGTCTTATTTCGTGTGCCAAGCACCCCAGTCGTTTGGGGTAGCAGGCTACCGGAAAAGTCACTTAAGATCCCTACGATGAAAAATTGGCAAACCTTGACGGAGAAATCCTCAGAATTTGTGGTAGTAGGGAATGTTTCATTTAGACCTAAAGGTGCATGTGGGGTCCTTCCACAATAACCTCTCTTGGTTTAAGTCAACTCTAGATCATTTGACGATGCCGTAATCAAATGCATTCTTCCAAAATGCTTTAGCTTCATGCAGTGGAAAGGTGTTAGGAGTGACATTTTACATTCCATAGCTCGTGTGGCCAAATGGACTTTGCCAACACATTAGAGTGGGTAGGTAAATGCTAGGGGAGGTCTCATTTCATGTTCCAAGTGCCCCAATCATTTGGGGTGCAGCAGGCTACTGACAAAGTCCCTTAAGATCCTTAAGATAGAAAAACTACCAAACTTTGACAGAGTAGTTCTTGAAATTCATGGTAGTTGGGAACATTTCATTTAGACCTACAGGTGCATGTGGGGTCCATCCACAATAACCTCTCTCAATTTTGGTCAACTCTAGTCCATTTGATCGTGCCGCAATCAAATGCATTCTTGCAAACTACTTTAGTTTCATGTAGTGGAAAGATGCTAGGAGTGACATTTTGCATTCCATAGCTCGTGGGGCTGAATGGAATTTGCCAATGCATTGGGGTGGTTGGGTAAATGCTAGGATAGGTCTCATTTCATGTGCTAAGCACCACGATCATTTGGGACAGCAGGCTATCCGCAAAGTCCCTTAAGATCCCTAAGATGAAAAACTGCCAAACTTTGACGAAACATTCCTTAGAATTTGTGGCAACTGAGAATGTTACATTTGGACCTACAGGTGTATGTGGGGTCTGTCCACAATAACCTCTCTCAGTTTTGGTCAACTCCAATCCATTTGAGCGTGCCATAATCAAATGCATTCTTGCAAAATGCTTTAGTTTCATGTAGTGAAAAGGTGTTAGGTGTGACACTTTGCATTCTATAGGTCATGTGACCAAATGGACTTCACCAATGCATTGGGGTGGGTGGGTAAATGCTAGGGGAGGTCTCTTTTCATTTGCCAAATGAATCAATCATTCAGGGCAGAAGGCTACCAGCAAAGTCCCTTAAGATCCCTAAGACAAAAAATTGCTAAACTTTGACGAAGCAATTTTTAGAATTAATGGCAGCTAGGAATGTTTTGTTTAGACCTACAGGTGCATGTGGGGTCCATCCACAATAACCTCTCTCAGTTTTGGTCAACTCTAGTCCATCTGACCGTACCAAAATCAAATGCATTCTTGTAAAATGCTTTAGTTTCATGCAGCACAACCTTGCTAGGTGCCTTATTTTTTGATATGCTTGTCATGAGACCAAATGGATCACTCCAACGTGTCAGGGTGGGTGGGTAAATGTTAGGGAAGGTCTTATTTCATGTGCCAAGCATCCCAATATTTATGGCTTGCAAGCTACCGACAAAGTGACTTCATCAGTAGCTTATAGCCTAGAATGATTGGGACCCTTGGCACAAAAAACAAGACCTCCCTTGGCATTTACCCGCCCACTTTGACATGTTGGCAAAGTTCGTTCAGCCCTACGAGCTATGAAATGCAAAATGTCACTCCTAGCACCTTTTGCATTTGTCAGTATCTTACAGCTTGGAAGAACTGGGATGCTTGGCACATGAAACAAGACCTCCCCTAGCATTTACCTACCCACCCTAATGTGTTGGCAAAGTATGTTCAGCCCCATGACCTATGGAATGCAAAATGTCAGTCCTAGCATTTTTCCACTACATGAAACAAAAGCATTTTGCAAGAATGTATTTGATTTCGGCATGGTCAAACGAACTAGAGTTGACTGAAACTGAGAGAGGTTATTGTGAACAGAACCCATGTCCACATGTAGGTACAAACAGAATGTTCCCAACTACCATAAATTCTAAGAAATGCTCTGTCAAAGTTTGGTAGTTTTTACATCTTAGGGATCTTAAGGGACTTTTCTGGTAGCCTATTGTCCTGAACGATTGGGGTGCTTGGCACACAAAATGAGGCCTCCCCTTGCATTTATCCACCCACTCCGATGTGTTGGCATAGTCAGTTCAGCCCCACGATGAGCAAAACAAAAAATATGGCACCTAGAAAACTTTCCACAGCATGAAACTAAAGCATTCAGCAAGAATGCGTTTAATTTTGGCACAGTCAAACGGTCTAGAGTTGACTAAAACTAAGAGAGGTTATTGTGGATGGACCCCACATGTACCTATAGGTCCAAACAAAATGTTTCCAGCTACCACGAATTCTGAGAATGGGTCCATCAAAGTTTGGTAGTTTTTCATCTTAGGGATCTTAAGGGACTTTATCAGTAGCCTGCTACCTCTAGCGACTACGGCACTTGGCACACAAAATGAGTCCTCCCCTGGTATTTACCTACCCACCCCGACATGTTGATGCAGTCAGTTCAGCCCCATGATCTATGGAATGTAAAATGCCACTCCTAGCACCTTTCCACTACATGAAACTAAAGCATTTTGCAAGAATGTATTTGATTTCGGCATGGTCAAACGGACTGGAGTTGACCAAAAATAGGAGAGGTTATCGTGGATGGACCCCACATGCACTTGTAGGTCCAAACAGAACATTTCCAGCTGCCACAAATTCTGAGGACTGCTCCGTCAAAGTTTGGCAATTTTTCATCTTAGGGATCTTAAGGGACTTTACCGGTAGCCTATTGCCTCGAACGATTGGGATTCTTGGCACATGAAATGAGACCTCCCCTGGCATTTACCTTCCCACCTCGAGACATTGGTGAAGTCTGTTTGGCCCCACGATCTATGGAATGCAAAATGGCACTCCTAGCCCTGAGGATTCAATCAAGTAGTCCTTAGGTTGATATGACCATTCTAAGCTTGGCACATGACTGCTACCATTTGCATAACTGTACATTTATAAAATGAGTGTTCTAAGATCTTTATAACAACCTTTTGTATTTTGTTGGGATAGCACTATCCTAATATGTGTTGACAGTGTTAAAATGTGAATAATGGTATGATGATTAGTAAATACTCTTAGGACCTTGATGGTTGTTCATGATTGTAACAGTCCTAAAAAAAGATCATGGAAAAATCCCTTCTTTCAGTGTTTGATGTTCCTTGAAATCCCTTTGATTACCCTTCACACCATAAGAAAACTCCTCAACCTCATTTTCATGGTGATTTCTTGAGTCATAGGGTCTCTAAGATGGCATAATGATAGTCTTTCATGACTGTGAAAGCAGCATACTCTTTTGAATCCTTCTTTGAAACTAACTTCTCACATTCACCCAATAACTTCACCTTTTTGACACATCATGGCCTTGATAAGGATCGATTTAGCATGGTCATACATCTTTCAAGGAAATCCCCCTATGGATAACAACCTTATGATTTCATGATAGTCCCTTGACCATCCATGCTTTTGATTGTTTTGTGCCTTCTTGACTGTGTACGATAGTAGGCTTTGGAAAGATGAAAATTTGTTGTTGAAATTCACAACATCGTGATGGTATTGTGACCATGATCTCCTCATATGACATGAGAAGAGCTATTCCATAACCTTGATATCCCATAACCTTGATTATTATGATTAGAAGCATGGAAACAAACCCTACAAGAAACAAAGCAATGATTAGATCTCAATATGATCATGAGATACCCAAGCATGAAATTTTGGAGGTAGTTCCTACATGCCTTATATTATTAGGATCATATTCATTAGTTAGAAGCCCTTACATTATGGTAATCATATTATATTACTTTTGCATCAGCTCTTAGTCCCTTACATGACACATCTAAATAGGCACTGGCGCCCCTTAAGATGGGTTTGAAAACATTTGCATTTGAATTTTTTACATTTATTGTTTGGGGATTATTCATACACCTAACTCATGGTCCTCTCATCACAAGAACAATCTTGATAGTTGAATTAGTATGCAAAATACCATGTAGACTGTCTAGAAGACTATCACAAATAAATCAACAATAGGTGGTTTAAAGCTTAAAAACAATCATCACAACATCTACCATGGTCCAAGAAGGTAAAATCCATGCCCAATTTGAAACTACTCACAAAGGGATTCATTCAAGTCATGATTTTTGTCTTCACACGTCTTCCTCTAGACTTTGGGACAGCAGTTATAACTTTTTTCATGGGTCAAGAAAATGAACTACAGATTGATTTTTCAGAAGTTATGAACCTTATGCGTGTCTAGGACAACCTGGGCATCATAAAAATGACTTTTATCAAACCTACAATATTCATGAACATGTAGAACAAGTTGCTGATTTGGTTGAGAAAATGGGTATAAATCAAGCTAGTCTTTCACCACATGAACATAAGCAAGAATTAAGGGAGTTTTCTCATGATCTTGATGTTGTCAATTCAAGGAATTTGAGTGCTTTTTGGGACATTTTTTGGTCTATCATATCTTTTAATGATTTTTGTCCTATTTATGATGAATTTGATCATGGTCTATCATATCTTAATAAACAAGGACAGCAATGAATTTCATTAAATTGGAGCTCCTAAAGTGATGCAAATCACTAAACATGATAACTTGTTTTCTATTTTTTCATTGTGGCCATTATTCATTGTCATTATAAAGGTTCTAATTATCATTGTCTTATTCATCATGCTTGTAGAAATCATCATCATGCTGAGGAAATGAGAAAAGACTCTAACACCAGAAGAGCATGAAGCTGAGGATGAGAGGAAAAGAGAAAGAATGAGGTGAATTCGGGAAAGTAGGAAATTGTCAACCATACAAGAAGACATTCCACCATTGCCAATTGAAGAGGAACATGACACATCCAATGAAGCTAAGAGAGATATGGAATTGGTGGCAGAAAGGGAATGAACTCAAAACCTTTGTGCAATGAGGGAAGTGAATCTCCAAGTTGGAGGCACTCCATCATCCACATGTCAAGTTGAAGGAACACCATCATTCTCGAATTAGAGACACTCCATCTTTCACAGGTGAAGTAGAAGGTACATTTACATTTTATTCTCAAGTTGGTGGCATGCAATCATTCACACGTCAAGTTTAAGGTACTTCATTTTCATCTTTTTCACCTCCAATTGAAGGTACGTCATCTATTCCATCTCAAGTAAATATTGAAGAATTTCTTAATGTTTAGTCAACTTTCATCTTTTTCACCTCCAATTGAAGGTACGTCATCTATCCCATCTCAAGTAAATATTGAAGAATTTCCTAATGTTGAGTCAACTTTACCAATTAAAACACCTCCTAGAATTTTGTATAGGAAGCCTAAGTTTCTAATCGATATTGATGAGAATGTATTGAAGCCCATGTACGATAAGATTCCCATGTGCACTTGCCAAAGATATGCGAATAAGATATGGAAATTATTCTTTGAGAATTTAAATGAAACTTGAAGATGTCAACTATTTGTTGAATTGATGAGAAACCTAAAATTTAGGCCTACTATGAAGATTCTTGGTCTACAAACATCGAATGCCTCAAGTGAAAAGTCAATTGTCAAGAATCTAATGGGTGCATATGAGAGTGTGGGTTCCATCTCATGCACCAAGGATAGTAATGTCACATGACGTATCATTACATTGACAATAGTAAGCCAACAAAAAAAGAATGCTTGCCTCATTACAAAGACAAGTCAAGCATTGAAAATAAGTAGAAAAACTCTAATGAGAGTCATTGGAAGATGTGAAAGAGTTGAGGACCCAAACACTAATGAATTGTGGGCATTCTCTGGGAGACTCCCACGAAAAGATAAAGTTGTTGTTGAAGCTTTGAGATCACTAATTGAAGACTTTTTGAAGAATTATACAAGGGTATCTCGGAATCAAAGGGATGTGGTAAGAAGGAGAATCAGTAGTCGAAACTATGAGCTACATCCAAGTTTTTTTTGGATATGACTTAAACATAGTTTTTTGGTAAATTTCTAGAGATGTATCCTCAAATTAAAATTTCTCAAAGATATTTTGAAATGCTAAAACTTTTCTATGTCAAAATAAAACACACACATACTACTTGTTGTTGTAGATTACATATTGAATGTTCTAACCATTTTGATGTTTATCAGTCTATATGTTTAGATTTGCATACTAATAATGTTTTGTAGGATTGTGGCATACGTGCCCCACCAACTACTTCAAGAGACTTCATATCAATAATTTTATGTGAAAGAGAGGAAGGTCAAATATTCTACAGGAAATTGTGCTTGGATGGCACATGTCAGCATTGCGGTGACTTGCAACATATTCCAATATGTGAACATATGGAAAGCACACATGCAGTTGGAAACAAACTAGTATAGTTTGGCAAGTATAAAATAGTGGCCTATAGTACAAAAGATGGTAAAGAAGAAAAGAGGTGTGAATTGGTTATTCTAAAGTTTCTAGTGTATCAGTTTATGTCTACATTTCATGAGAATATAATGTATGAGTATGTAAGGCATACCAATAGAACTCGATGGTTGGACTTGCAATTCAAGTTATGCAAGTACACATTTCCACTTGGTAGCATTGTTTTAGTTGTCGACTTTGTAGAGAACTATAGTCTATAGCCACAGCATGAGGTGCAATCCTAATATTACAACTCGACACAGGTTTCTATATTTGTACACATTGTATTCATTCATGCAAATGATAGTACAAAGGATGACATAAAGATCATAAGGGAGTATCATTTTTATATAAGTGATTGCACGCATTCCATGGAGTTCATGCAAGGTTTCTTTCAGGTGTTCTACAATGATTTAGCTAGAAGGGGCATATCGTTTAGTCAACATATCATATGGTCGGATAACTATGCATCACAATTCAAGAACTCATAACATTTCTATTAGCTGAGCAAGAGGCATAATATTACAGGTGTTCAACATATGTGGAACTTTTGTGAGGCCGAGCATGGAAAGGGGGAGCATGATGGTGCGAGAGCATGTATCAAAAGAGCCATAGCATGAGAAGAGTTAAAGTATAAAGACAATGCAAAGTTGATAGATGCAAAATCAATCATCAAGTGGTGTAATGCTTCGATGGGTCCAGGTAATGAAGGTAAATCTTCAGTTCATAGATTTTTTTGGTTGATAGATGATACTAACATTGCACCATATGAGGACTATTGTACATTGACATGATAAGGTGAGCTACACTCTTTCAGAAGCTCAATTGCAGGTTCATGGAGTATCCATACGTAGAAGATGGTATGCTTTTGTTCTTCATGTACAATTCAAGTCTGCAATGAGTGCGATTCAAAGGAGTGGGTTGACGAATGGCACTTAAGTTATCTTAGCCCACTTGACACATATTGACACCTGATGATACTGGAACTGATAGAGATGGAATCATCAGTTGAATTTGACCACATATCAGACCTAGTTCAACCAGGTAATATATCTACTTGCATAGTTTTTAAAATTCCTAATGTTATCTTACTTTGTAGTATCTTTGTAATGTTGACTAATTTCATCTAATTTGTTGTACATATCATTGTAGGGCATGTTTATGCAATTATTGTAGATGAAGATAATGAAGAGAGAACATATTATTACTTGTGTCATTATGTTGAGGCCAAAAAGAAATTGGAGGGCCCGGTTACAGATGGAGAAAACATCGAATACCCTACAGGCCTAGTGGTTGTTATTGGAACATGGCTTAGAAGGTACCCACATAAGAGTGTTAATGTTTGGCTTTTTTAGGACCTTGACATGCATCAGAAGATTCTTCATTACTCGAACCTTGTCGTGGCAACCAATGTTCATTTGATACAATATTGAGGTAGAACTTTGAACAAGACCTTGTGGAAGGTGTGTGAGCCTGACCATGAGGTAATACTTGACACAATAAAGAGTAGATAAGACCCAAATGGTTCTATTGTCAATTCAAGTATGCACCCTTGTTAAGCTTTGCAAAAACTTAACTACTTGTTGAAACATGGAATCATTCTCGAATGTAGATTTCCTTTCATGAGAATGAATCTCCAGAGTGAACTAGTTCGCTTATGATTTCTAAACTATGACATGAGGGGAAAAGGGATAGAAAGATGTAACTGAAATGCAAACTGATTCTGGAATCTAAAAATAGATGAAGTTCTATCATTCACAGGCATATCCTCTAACATAAATCCTCACAACTTCACTGATAGTTACTCCTTAAGTAATTTGCAACAAGGTTTGATGTCAAACACAAATTGCAACCAGGAAGAAACTAAATTTTAACAGTATTGAGACAAAATAAAGGACTGAAATAGTCACAATATAACATCAGATCAAGACTGCAAAAATGTATGTGAAACAAGATGATTTGCTATTAGAACTGAAAGGAATACAATGCATGAAAAATAAATGTGCGAGCCAACTGTTGTATACAATTCTGCAAGAGAGAAGAAACCGATGCTTACTCACTGAGAAAAAACTAAGTTTTCTCCTATATATGTCTCCAAATGATCTCCAATGAAGAAAGCAAAAAAAGCTCCTAAAAATAGTTCTGCAATCCATTTTCAAGCTTCAGAAAAAAGCTGCCAAAAATAGCCTCAAACTGCCTCCAAACTGCAAATAAAAACTACCAACTTGATCCTCTAGGTGGTCCCCACCAAATCTGCATCCAAATCTATCCAATCTGCCTCATAAAAGCAAATTTTTGTCCTATTATGCTCAATTTCGCCCAAGGGAATCAAAATGCTTTAACTACCTAAAAATAGTTAAACTTTAAAAGCAATTCATAATTTCATTGCTTTAAAGTTAACTTTACATGACTTGGTAGTTTTAATCAATATCCTATTGATATGATTTTTTGCAAAAATAAATGATATCTAGTTTATAATTTCACCAATATATTTATAAGATATCATTAATGATTTTCTATAAAAATCATAAAAAAATATGAACTATTACTCATGTTTGCAAAAAAAAAATAAAAGCCTTAAAAGGCTTGACACCATGGACTCCAAGTGTCGATATTCTGCCACCTCACCATTATCCATATGGCTTAAAAAAATGCCAACTCACTGCCTCTATGGTGCCACCATGTCGTATTGACCCCCTTTGACCATATCTCCATTCTATATATTCTTCACACACAAGCTTCTTGTTTTGATCTCTATACATATATTGAAATATGTGAAGGAATAATAAAAATGCATAAGTGGGAGGTCACAGACACTCAACCACATGCAATATCAAATAATACCTTAACTCCAATGTGAGTCAACCACATATGATGTTAAGACCTTGCGGATCCTAAAGATACATTTGTCCACTTATGATAATGTCTTCATTTGACTTAATACATCGAGCCATATTCTATATGTTGTTGGCCGCCTCTGCTTATGATTGCTAGACACTTATCAACACAAAGTGTTGACCCTGATCCCATTTGGATAAAAATGATTAAAATGTTGCATGGTCAAAAATGAAAGGGACGTCCAACAAAAACAAATGAGAAACCCTAAAATCTTAGTCATTTCATTTTTCTTGTCATTGGGTTAGCTCTGCAATTCTGACCACCAACTTGGGGTTTCATGTTCTGTGTGCTTTCCTTGCTCCATTTGATGGTCTTCAATGGTTTTTCACTACACTTTCTTTGGTAAAAATGACAGCTGCCTCCTAGTAAGCTTGAATCTGATCTTTAAAATGGTTTTCACTGTGTTTTGATGGCTTATATTCTATAAATGGTTGCGGCCATGGAACTGCTTCTTCAGTCTCTTAGTTTTGATGTGCATTTGTTTATGTTTCTATGTGTCAAACTTGTGAAAAATGACAAAATGATAAAGGCTTTGTTCAACTGGCCGTGGCCATTATCCTTTCCTTAGCTGCATTATATGTTAAGTCCACTATTCCTCTTTGTCAATACCTAGATTGTGAACTCTTTATCTCTGCATATCTGAAACTATGAAGAGGGTTTCATTTTGTCAGCTGGGTGCGTAAAATATTTCTCATAAGGCACAACCGCTCCTTGTAATGCATTATGTAGCCTCATCTTTGTATCTTGATGTGAACAATGTGAAGTTTTGGTGTTTGAAGTGAGGGTTTCATTTTGTCTTGCACAAAACCTTCCTTCTATGCATGGCCATACTTACACAGAAATTTCTTTCTCATTGCTCGACTGAAAGTAAAAAGAAAAGACTCCCTCTCTTTAAACCCGATAAGGGTTTCATGTTTTTTCACACAGAACTTTCTTCTTACTATGACCATGATCTTCTATACTCTATTTTGACTTTTCTCAACTGTGAAAAGAAAGAAAACCATTTACCTGACAAGGGTTTCATTTCTTTGTTTTGTAGCATGCATGGCATATGGGATGATACTATCACTAGAACGGCTCCACTGTAGTAGCATACATGTCTTTATTCCTATAACTTTATTTGTCCATTCAGTGGACTGTGCACATGGAATGTATACTATCAGTCTTTAACTTAGAATTTCTCTTCTTCCTGTAGCAGCAAATATACTTTCATTTCTATAACTTTTACTTGTCCATTCAGTGGACTGTGCATACAAACTTTTCATGTATGATGATGACCTTGCTGTATCATGATATGTTCGCATTGTAACACATGAAGGAAACACTTACTTGTTTTGAATACACTATAACATATCATGAACCTCTGATGTTCTTTTTTACTGTATTCTATCTTATCAAATACATTATATGAGATGTGTTGTAGGACATGATCAGGTCCATTGTATCTACTCTCCAGTTTTGGTAGATCACTTCTTACAATGAAAACTTCATTTGAGCTCACTCAGCCATAGGTGCAGCCATACACTTATTCATTTCATTTTGTCACAACATGATCTCTTGTAGCATAAGGATGATGATCATACTAGTTTACTACTCCTTGTCACATGATATTGATGCTCTAATACAAACATGTAATGAAATGTTCTTTTTGATCCTTTTAGAGTTTTTTAAAGACAAAATGAGCCATCTGGATTAGCTATCTTGAACTTTCTGCTACATATCTGCAACACTTATCATGTTTCTTCTATAGATATGCAATGAATGCAACATGTGATAACTCTTATCTGATGCTCAACTTATTAGTAGCAAAAAGTGTGGCATAATTGGATATATTTCAACACTTAAGAGGCATCTTATGTCATTGAATTCTGAATCTGATTCTATCACTCTAATTAAATGAGAAAGTATGAAGCTTGGTACTCACTTGTCTTTGCAATTTTTTTATTGGTTTATAATGAACACTCTAATTGAACTGAGAATGTCATTTCATAACAATTGGAGTATTGTATAGGCTATTATATGCATTAAATTTTGTCCTCCATCTGTTCATGTCATGTTCTTGGTTGCATTTCATACTCTGAAGTGAAATCATGGTCATGTCCTAAAATGGGACTGATGCATATGATTGTCTTGTTACTCTTTCAGCTTGTCATGTGAATGTTATCAATGATCCTCTTCTTCTACTCATCCCTTATGAGATCAAGGGGTAGCAACATGCTAGAATCAACCCTTGTGGGAGCCCATTTGACACCACATGCTGAATGTCTTCAATCAACTTCATGATTTCTCCTATACCTGTACATGAAACAAACAGATTAGAATAAAACAATGATGTTCTTATGTTTGCTTCTCTTCAGTTCCTTCTGCATATGGATGCTCTTATTTGATCAATGCATTAAAACTAAAATATTATCTCTCTCTTGATTGATGAAGGATTTTCATAACCGAAGCTTCTAACAGGACCTTTCCCGCATTTTTTCAGGTACATGTTGAGGTCAGGAGCGGGAATTGGAGGCTTCTATGAGATCAACCAAAACAAGATAATGATGGCTATGTCTTTCCCTCTTCTTCATTAAATGCATAGTGTTTTATTTGTAGTTGCATGAGTTCAACTATAACCCATGGCTTGTGTGGGACATCTGATATGTCTTAGTTTCCTTCAATGCAATGTTTGTTCTTTTATGTATTCAAAACTGTAAATGAACAATCACTGTAGTAAATAAATACTTATCTCCTTTATTGCTCTACAATGCAATGAATGATTGAAACTTTTCTTTTCTGCATCTGAACAAATGAACTACACTTATCATAATAACTATGCAACTAGCACATAACAAAAACAAAATCAAACCTCATTCAAAAATGATAAATAATAAATCTACTCAACCAATTTTTGAGATGGGGTCAAAAAATGGTAACATTTCTGGTGACTTCTACTATATGCTTGCCTGCTAAGCATCTGACCAGTTGCCTTGACATCCATTGGGCATAGAGTCATACTTTGTCCTTCTTAGAAACTCAAAAAACAATGTACTTCAACTCTCCAGCAATTTAAATAGCAACAACAAACTAAAAATAACTCTACTAAAAGAAAACTAACAAGCCCTGATGGCCAAAACAAAATGATGAAACAAATGTGCACGAGAACTTATTTACTGCAAAAACTACTCTACTATATACAAAAGAACTCTCTTATCCTTAGAGGCAATGCTTGAGGTGGATCCCATTAACTGGGATAGGTAGCACCTCTCCACTCAATTTGGACAACTAAAATGCATTGTTTTCTTTGTACTCTGTGATAACATAAGGCCCATCCCAAATGGCATCAAATTTAGAATGCTTACCTGGCCTACTCCTTAGTTCATTCCACTTGAACACCAAAACTCTGACAATAAAACTCCTTGGTCTTGCTCTCTTATCAAATGCATTCTTCATTTGGGTTTGATGCATATCAAGCTTTCTTAAGGCCTCTGTCCTTGTCTCTTCCATCTCCATGAGATGAACAAATTTGATCACAAAAGGCTGCTCCTCTAGCAGCTCAAGCTCTTTAATAAAGGCCAATGTAGGCAATTCAATTGAAATAGGTAACCAAGCCTCTTTTCCATAAGTAAGCATATATGGGGAACAACCAGTAGCCCTCTTAGGTGTAATTTTGTCAGCCCATAGAGCTAACTTTAACATTTCTTGCCAAGTTTTCTGATTGTCCTGAATAGTCTTCTTGATGATTCTTATCAGATTTTTGTTGTAGATTCAACTTGCCCATTACCCTGTGGGTAATAGTTAGATGAAGTATTCAAATAGATATTGTTTCTAACAGACCAATCTGAAATTCTTAATCCTAAAAAGGCTAGACCATTATCAGAGATGATTGAATCTTGTGTACTGATTCTTGACACTAAGTCCTAATAAAAACTTAGGACAATAGATTCATTTGCTTCTTTTAAGGCAACAACTTCGGTCCACTTGGTGAAATAATCTATGGCAGTCAAAATCCACTTGTGGCCTACACTTGAACATGGATTTATTGGTCCTATGAAATCTAATCCCCACTTTGCAAATGGTTGTTCAACTTTAACATGATGTAGGGGTAAGGTAGCAAGTCTTTGCTTACCTGCAAATAGGGAACATTTCTCACATCTTCTCACCCAAGCAAAAGAATCTTTAAATAGATCAGGCCAATAATAACCAGCCTTCATAATCTTCAAGGTAGTTGTTCGAGCTGCAAAATGACCTCTTGAAGGTCCATTGTGAAACTCTTCTAACAATTTATCAACTTGATCAGGTCCAACACATCTCAAAAAAACACCATTAAAGTCTCTCCTATATAAAATACCATTAATAATAGCATAAGGAGTAGCTTGCAATCGAAAATACCTTCTTCCTACTCTATCTAAATCAATTGGGCACTCACTGGTCTACAAATAATGCATCATCTGATGCACCCAACTATCTATTTGAGTTGATGCATTGGCTAGTTCATTATTATTCAGCACCATTTTAGTGTCTTCTTGTTGTTTTTTCTCAAACTCTTCACTTTTAGCAAGCTGCTCGCATAAACCCTTACCTCTAATCAGCTTGGTTACTTGGATGTCAATGTCAAATTCCATAACCTTGGTTATCCAACCAACTCTCTTGTCATTTATGTCTCTATTTAGTAAAAAACTCTTGACATTGGGATGAGCAACCTTTAAGTGAATTTTATTATTAGACAGGATGTGTCTAAATTTCTTGAGCCTCCTTACAACACCAAAAACATGTTTTTCCACAAAAGAGTACTTTACCTCATACTCGTGCAGTACTTGGCTGAAAAATACAATTGGCTACTCTAATCCTTCATCATTTTGCTGACATAACATTGCAGAAATAGTGTCAGTTCCTCCAAAAGCATATAAAATGAAATCCTTCTCATAATTAGGATTGATGAGGGTAGGGGCAGCAACGAGGGCTTCTTTTATCTGCTCAAAGCTTCCTTTTCCCTCCTTAGTCTAGTTGAATGACACATTCTTTTTCAACATGGCAGTAGGAGGTTATAACAAAGTTGCAATATTTGGAATAAATCTCCTAACAAAATTAATTCTGCCAAGAAAGCTCTACAAGCCTTTCTTATGTGCAGGCAATGGTAAATATAGAATGGCTGAAACTCTCTCAGGGTCAATAGTAATACCTTCTCTTGAAACAATGTGACCAGGAGTCTTCCTTCATGAACTGAGAATATGCACTTTTTGGGGTTTAATGAGACTCCAAACTCCCTGCACCTCTGAAAAATATGCTTCAAGTGGTCAAAATGATTATTAGAATCCTTTGAAAAATAGTTATATCATCTAAATAGACCAACACTATTCTGTTCATAAGGCCATGGAAGGCCATATCCATTGCCCTCTGAAAGGTTGCCCCTACATTGGACAAACCAAATGACATTTTCTGATAGGCCATGGTACCCCACTTAGTTGTGAATGTAGTTTTGTATTGGTCCTCTTCTTTGACCAGGATTTGATTATATCCAAAGTATCCATCTAACAAAGAGTACCTATCAGAACCTAAAACAACTTGCAATATTTGTTCTATGGAAGGAAGAGGATAATAGTCTTCTAATGAGGCCTGATTTAGATCAGGAAAATTGACACAAAGTTAGATTTCACCATTCTTCTTCCTAACTGGGACCAAATTGGAAACCCAAGAGGTATATTTTATTGGGAAAATAATACTACTCTCAATCAGTTTATTCAACTCAGCCTTCATTAAGTGCTCAAGTTTGGGATTGAGGGGTCTTTTCTTTTGCCTAATAGGTTTGGCATTAGGCTCTAACTCTATGGTGTGTTGGGCCAAACCAGGATCAAAACCTCTTAATTCCTTATACTACCATGCAAAGACATCAGAAAAATCTTTACATAATTGAATAAAAGACTATTGTTCTTCTCTAGTACATACCTTTCCAAGCTTCAGCAATTTATCCTTGAAAATTTCTATGGTTTGATAATGTTCTTGCTTCACTGTCATGCTGCACTTATCTTTTCTTAACTGATCATCAATGTTAAACACTGATTCTAAGGTGACTAATCCTTTAGGCAACTTGTTGGTCCTTAATTGAACAATCTGATCTTTAAATTGTTGCTGATATTTATATTAATTATCTGCTGCAAATTCAACTTCTGCACCTAAGAAACTCAAGATTTGTTCATCATTGCTAAACACTTGCCATGAAACACTATTGTCAGGTACAGAAGGTCTAAAAACTATCTTAACATATGGTTGTACCTCAACATTCTGAATCTGATCAGGAATCTCAAATTGAGATCTCAATGCTGCCAACCTATCTGCATGCTTATTTTGATCCCTAGGGACTGAAATTAGATTAAAAGCATCAAAAAATTCAATTGAATCCAACACCCTATGCTTGTACTTTTTGAGCAAATCATTTTAGCAGCATTCAGATTCCTAACCTGGTTAACAATCAACTCAAAATCTTCATAAACTTGGACAAATTTGATACCTTTTTTCTGAGCCCATTCTAAACCATGGATCAGGGCCTCATACTTAGCCACATTATTTGTGTAGATGAAGGTAAACCTTAAAGCAACATAGTACTTGTCTCCTTGAGGTGAAATTAACATATTACCTCCACAAACACCCGTCTTAGTCCTTGATCCATCAAAGTATAGCTTCCACAGTTGATCTTCTTGTTGTTCTAACTAATTTTGATCCTTAATCAGATTAAGAATCATTGCATCCGGTTCCTATATCATATAGATGCCTAATCCTACCTCATCAGTGTGATGGAAAGGGTTACTTTCATGATCTTTAGCTGCCCAATCATCTATACTTATGTCTTCTATAGGTGCATTGGGATCTAGGCTCATGGGTTCATCTTGCTACCCGCAGGTGATGTATAGATTAACATTTATTGGGTTGGGAACATAGGGTTCAATATGGTCTTTTGCAAGTGGTTTGGATTGTATTGTCACTTTTTTACCATATCTCATTCTAAAGAACAAGTGAGTCCAATCAGATGAAAGAAACCCACCCAATTTGGCTATGAACTCCCTAGAAAGGCAAATTGCAAAACTAGGTGGAAGGTTAATGATGTAGATATCCTGATGGATGGCAAAATTAGGACAAGCATGCAATGTGAGTGGAAGATTTTTTATTATCCCCATAGTACTAAGTGTAGACCTATCTAACTATACTACTCCTTTTGCAAGGGGCTCATAAACCAGTCCTAAAGAGTTAGCTACACTTTTGGGCATAACTAAACTACTTGCCCCTGAATCCATCATATAGTTATGAACCAATTTATAGCCAATAATGAGACTTAGATAGAAAGGGGGTGGTTTTACCTCATCTGCTTGTTGTCCACTTTTGCTCTCAGAACTGTTAGCAAGTAAAACCTTGGCCTTCTCTTGACTAGAATGCTCAGCAAGTGAGAGTTCAACCAATAACTCTTGCAGCAAATTTTTCTGACCAGGGATGTATAAAGCATCCATAACTGACATGCTCACTATAGCTTTCTTAAGATGAACAACTATAGTAAAAGCAACAAGATTTACCTTATGCTAGCTTCTTGTTGCAACTACATCAATCTAACCTTGTGAAGACTGTTGTTGCGCTTTGGATTATTCCTTCACTAGTATTGTTTGGTCCCTTTATAGAATTTGCACTTTCTGCTGTGGTACAGGGGCAATATGTGATGGATAAGCTTGGTTATTATCCCTTACAACCTATTATTGTACTATAGCAGCTTGCTTATTTACATCTGCAACCCTCAGTTTTGACCTTGTGTTGGCTAAAATAGGTGTACTTTGTTGATTCTGACCTTGAAAATAATTTACACTACAAAAATTAGATTCTTCCCAATTCATTAAGACTACATCAACCTTATTCTGCTGAGTTGAAGCTTCACCATGAACCCCCTCTAAACTTGCATAGCTGTTCTGAACCATGAGTGCCTAATTTCTCACTCCATTTGTGCAGGTAGCTTGAGTGTGTCGTTGGTGACATAGATAACACCAGTCACTGTCCTAAACCAGATTATTATGTGTGGGTACAAGCTCTCTTGAGGTACTAGCAGTATTTGGATTGTAAGATTGAAAAGGTTGAGGGTTATAGTTCTTTCTTTGTCCCTGAGGATCAGCCTGAAAGGGTTGTCTATATTGCTGGTTAGGCTCATATTGGATATTTTGTTGATTAGGCTGATACTTATTTTGAAAGGGCAAACATTTCTCCATATTCACTAGATTATTTGCAATTGTCCTTAAAGTATTTTCCAACTCTGGGGTACTTTAGGTTTGAATTGGGACAACAGTTTGTTGGGCTGTTTAATATCCTATTGTTGGAACAGGTGGGACAACAGCTAGAGGAGGCACTGCCATGGGCATTGATGGATGGATTTCAGGGAAAATAGGTAAAGGGGGCCTAGGAGCTATCTTCCCCGAATAAGGTCTAACATCAGTCTTAAAAGAATCTAGAAGGGTGGTCCCTCCCATAGACTATATTATTACTAAAATTTCATTGTTCAAAGATTTGAGATAAAACAGAAAAGCATGCCTTAGCAAAGGTTTTACCATTATGGGAATCCTATCCCAGGTTCTTTGAAATTGGTAGTTGAAATCAGCCATGTGTTTGTGGGGTTCCCTTTTGATGGTGCTTAGTTGCTCCAGCAGTGAGAGATGATCTGACTTGTTCTCGAAATGTTTGTGTAATCCATCTCCCAAGAAGTCCCAGGAAGTTATTGAATTTTCAGCAAGTCCTGTGAACCACTGTAAGGCCTTTTCTTTTAACGAAGTAGCTAAAATCCTGATTGCCACATTTTCTTACATGACATTGTGCATGGAACAGAAGGTTACTACATCTTGAATATGTTCAGCAGCAGTAGTGTGATCCTCTCTAGTGAAATAAGGTAGACTTTTAAGGGCTACCATTGGAATATCATCTCTTTAGGCAAGTTGTAATGGGCTACCTCCATTGAAAGAAGTGAATGCGTATTGCCTAGCCATTATAGGTATTTGGGCTATCAGAACTGGACTTCTACTTCTTTTGACCGAGCTTGTAGATCTAAATCGGGAAGGTGTAGACTTGGATCTTCTTGACGACTCATCTATTCTTCTTGTTGATTTGCCTCTCCTTTTAGTTGAAGATAGCTGTAAGTAGTCAAATGGGTCTAGATTAGACCTAGTTTTCATAAGATACAAGCACTAATCTACATCCAAACCAAAGGGAATGAGTCACCAGGTATATTGAAAGCCTCCAAAGGTTCGTAAAATTGCTACATATACCAAAACAATAGCTATGAGGGTACAGATCTCTTTGAAATTACTTCCAGAGTCCCACTAGACGTGCCAAAACTATTGTCAATTCAAGTATGCACCCTTGTTAAGCTTTACAAAAACTTAACTACTTGTTGAAACATGGAATCATTCTTGGATGTGGGTCTCCTTTCATGAGAATGAATCTCCAGAGTGAGCTTGTTCTCTTATGATTTCTAAACTATGACTTGAGGGAAATTGGGATAGAAAGATGTAACTGAAATGCAAACTGATTCTAGAATCTAAAACTAGATGAAGTTCTACCATTCACAAGCAAATCCTCTAACATAAATCCTCACAACTTCACTGATAGTTACTCCTTAAGTAATTTGCAACAAGGTTTGATGTCAAACACAAATTGCAACCAGGAAGACACTAAATTTTAATAGTATTGAGACAAAATAAAGGACTAAAATTGTCACAATATAACATCAGATCAAGACTGCAAAAATGTATGTGAAACAAGATGATTTACTATTAGAACTGAAAGGAATACAATGCATGAAAAAAAATGTGTGAGCCAACTGTTGTATACAATTCTGCAAGAGAGAAGAAATTGATGCTAACTCACTGAGAAAAAAACTAAGTTTTCTCCTATATATGTCTCCAAATGATCTCCAATGAAGAAAGCTGAAAAAGCTCCTAAAAATAGATTTTCAATCCATTTTCGAGCTTCAGAAAAAAGCTACCAAAAATAGCCTCAAACTACTTAAAAACTGCCAACTTGATCCTCTAGGTGGTCCCCACCAAATCTGCATCCAAATCTGTCTAATCTACCTCATAAAATCAAAAAATTTGTCCTATTATGCTCAATTTCACCCAAGGGAATCAAAATGCTTTAACTGCCTAAAAATAGTTAAACTTTAAAAGCAATTCACAATTTCATTGCTTTAAAGTTAACTTTACATGACTTGGCAGTTTTAATCAATATCCTATCGATATGATTTTTTGCAAAAATAAATGATATCTAGTCTATAATTTCACCAAGATATTTACAAGATATCATTAATGATTTTCTATTAAAAAAACATAAAAAAAATATGAACTATTACACATGTTTGCAAAAAATAAATAAAAGCCTTAAAAGGCTTGACACCATGGACTCCAAGTGTCGATATTATGCCACCTCACCATTATCCATATGGCTTAAAAAAATGCCAACTCACTGCCTCTATGGTGCCACCATGTCATATTGACCCCCGTTGACCATATCTCCATTTTGTGTATTCTTCACACACAAGCTTCTTGTTTTGATCTCTATACATATATTGAAATATGTGAAGGAATAATAAAAAATGCATAAGTGGGAGGTCACAGACACTCCACCACATGCAATATTAAATAATACCTTGACTCCAATGTGAGTCAACCACATATGATGTTAAGACCATGTAGATCCTAAAGGCACATTTGTCCACTTATGATAATGTCTTCATTTGACTTAATACATAGAGCCGTATTCTATCTGTTGTCGGCCACCTCTACTTATGATTGCTAGACACTTATCAACACAAAGTGTTGACCCCGATCCCATTTGGATAAAAATGATTAAAATGTTGCATGGTCAAAAATGAAATGGATATTGAAAAAAAACAAATGAGAAACCCTAAAATCTCAGTCATTTCATTTTTGTTGTCGTTGGGTTAGCTCTGCAATTATGGACGCTGACTTGGGGTTTCATGTTCTATGTGCTTTCCTTGCTCCATTCGATGGTCTTCAATCATTGTTCACTACACTTTCTTTGGCAAAAATGACAGTTGCCTCCTATTAAGCTTGAATCTGAGCTTTAAAATGACTTTCACTATGTTTTGATGGCTTATATTGTGTAAATGGCCACGGCCATGTAACTGCTTCTTCAATCAGTTACTTTTGATGTGCATTTGTTTGTGTTTCTGTGTCAAACTTGTGAAAAATGACAAAATGATAAAGGCTTTATTCAATACTTGCATTGTGAACTCTTTATCTCTACATATCTGAAACTGTGAAGAGGGTTTCATTTTGTTAACTAGGTGTGTAAAATATCTCTTCATAAGGCATGACCACTCCTTGTAACGCATTCTGTAGCCTCACCTTTGTATCTTGATGTAAACAATGCGAATTTTTAGTGTTCAAAGTGAGGATTTCATTTTGTCTTGCACATAACCTTCCTTCTATGCGCGGCCATACTTACACATAAATTTCTTTCTCATTGCTCAACTGAAAGTAAAAAGAAAAGACTCCCTCTCTTTAAACCAGATAAGGGTTTCATGTTTTGTCACACAAAACTTTCTTCTTACTACAACCATGATCTTCTATGCTCTATTTTGACTTTGCTCGACTGTGAAAAGAAAGAAAACCATTTACCTGACAAGGGTTTCATTTCTTTGTTCTGTATAAACAATAAACTCATTTCGGCCTACCTGGACAGTTTACAATATCATTTCTCTTTCTCTAAAACACTGCAAAATGTATTGGTTCTAAAAGTTGATGTGGGTTTATGAGAAAAGAATGCAAATGGCAATACATGCCACTACTTTACTATGGATGTATATGCATTTTTCCTATTTACTGTATAACTCAGACTTGAAAACTGAAGAAATGTTTGTTCTTTTCTGAGCATAGAAACTTCTTTCTGTAGCATGCATGGCATGTGGGATGATACTGTCACTTGAATGACTCCACTATAGTAGCATACATGTCTTTATTCCTATAACTTTATTTGTCGATTCAGTGGATTGTGCACATGGAATGTATACTGTCGATCTTTAACTTAGAATTTCTCTTCTTCCTGTAGCAGCAAATATACTTTCATTTTTGTAACTTTTACTTGTCCATTTAGTGGACTGTGCATACACACTTTTCATGTATGATGATGACCTAGCTATATCATGATATGTTGGCATTGTAACAAATGAAGGTAACACTTACTTGTTTTGAATACACTGTAACATATGATGAACCTTTGATGTTCTTTTTTACTATATTCTATCTTATCAAATACATTATATGAGATGTCATGTAGGACATGATCAGGTCTACTGTATCTGCTGTCCAATTTTGGTAGATCACTTCTTACAATGAAAACTTCATTTGAGCTCACTCAACCATAGATGCAACCATACACTTATTCATTTCATTTTTGTCACAACATGATATCTTGTAGCATAAGGTTGATGATCATACCAGTTTACTACTCCTTGTCACATGATATTACTCTAATACAAACATATAATGAAATGTTCTTTTTGATCCTTTTAGTGTTTGTCAAAGACAAAATGAGCCATCTGGATTGGTTGTCTTCAACTTCCTGCTATAGATCTACAACACTTATCATGTTTCTTGTATAGATATGCAATGAATGCAACATGTGATAACTCTTGTCTGATGCTCAACTTATCAGTAGCAAAAAGTGAGGCATAATTGGATATATTTCATCACTTAAGAGGTAGCTTATGTCATTGAATTCTGAATTTGATTCTATCACTCCAATTAAATGAGAAAGTATGAAGCTTGGTACTCACCTGTCTTTGCAATTTGCTTATTGGTTTATAATGAACACTCCAATTGAACTAAGAATGTCATTTCATAATAGTTGGAGTAGTGTATAGGCTATTATATGCATTGAATTTTATCCTCCATTTGTTCATGTCATGTTCTTGGTTGCATTTCATACTCTGAAGTGAAATCATGGTCATGTCCTGAAATGGGATTGATGCATATGATTGTCTTGTTACTCTTTCAGCTTGTCATGTGAATGTTATTAATGATCCTCTTCTTCTACTCATCCCTTCTGAGATGAAGGGGCAACAGCATGCTGGGCTCAATCCTTGTGGGAGCCCATTTGACACCACATGCTGAATGTCTTCAATTAGCTTCATGATTTGTCCTATACCTACACATGAAACAAAGAAATTAGAATAAAACAATGATGTTCTTATGTTTTCTTCTCTTCAGTTCCTTCTGCATATGGATGCTCTTATTTGTTTAATGCATTACAACTAAAATATTATGTCTCTCTTGATTGATGAAGGGTTTTCATAACGGGAGCTTCTAAAAGGACCTTTCTCGCATTTTTTCTGGTACATGCTGAGGTCGGGAGTGGGAACTAGAGGCTTCTACGAGATCAACCAAAACAAGGCAATGATGGCTATGTCTTTCCCTCTTCTTCATTAGATGCATAGTATTTTATTTATAGTTGCATGAGTTCAGCTATAACCCACGGCTTGTGTGGGACATATGATATGTCTTAGTTTCCTTCAATGCAATGTTTGTTCTTTTATGTATTCAAAATTGTAAATGAACAATCACTGTAGTGAATGAATACTTATCTCTTTTACTGCTCTACAATGCAATGAATGATTGAAACTTTTCTTTTCTGCATCTAAACAACTAAACTACACTTGTCATAATAACTATGCAACTAGCACATAACAGTAACAAAATCAAACCTCATTCAAAAATGATAAATAATAAATCTACTCAGCCAATTTTTGAGCTGGGGTCAAAAAATGGTAACAGTTTCATTTGATTAATTTGTAAGTCTGCATAAAACTTTCCTAGATGGTTGCATGTACTTTGTTTCGTATATAAATAGTAGTATGAATCCATAAATGATATTTGTGTTTAGTCAATTTTGATTCTTGATGCTTCTCACAGGAGGTCACAACTCCAACCCATCCAACTATGAACAAACAAGCTCGAGACAAGATGATGGAGAGTGATCATCGGATGGCGACAAGTTATCGATTACATATGTGATGTTATATATTTCATGTACATTTTCTATAGTAATGTGCATATTTTTTGATTGCATTAACAGGTGGAGCTACATGAACTTCTATCGAAGAGGTCTACTCAATGGCAAAGAGAGGATGAGTCATGGATTTGCTCTCCATCTTCATAGTCAAGCAAGGGCTGCCGATTATTTCATAAAAGTCTATAGGAAACTAGTTTTTGGGACATTTTTTGTATGTTACCAATGTATATTTTTGTATATATCGCTTTGTACATTTTTGGACATGCCTATATGGCTTTGTAGGTAAACTAGATGTTATGTTCATGACATTATGTAAATGACAGTTTATATTAAATATTTAATATGATGATCAATTATCATTACATGAATTTGGTTTTACATGTGCCAATTGCATTTTCTTGAAAGTAAGGAATGCATAATTGTGTAGGTCTATTGGTTGTCTATTGTTTGATGATACCATTATGGTTTCAAGATATGTTGTTGCGTTGCAAACGGTTAAGGGGACTGGAGTTGACCAAAACTGAGAGAAGTTATTAGGTTGTGGTTCTTCCTCATGACAAGATTTTGTTCATGTCTTCATGCTTCTTTGTACTCCATGTCTTTAGTGTTCTTAGTGTCTTCAAGTATCAAATATTTCTTCAGTGTCCTCATGATGTTGATGTTGATCACAAAATATGGTGTTAAGGTCATCTTGATGTTGATTGATGAATTGTGGTTGTTGTTGGACGTTTTGGAAGTCTAAAGGATGTTGTGGGATCAAACTGACTATGCAAACGCATTGAGGTGGATGGGTAAATGCCAGGGGAGGTCTCATTTTGTGTTCCAAGCACCCCAATCATTTGGGACAGCAGGCTACTAGCAAAGTCCCTTAAAATCCCTAAGATGAAAAAATTGTAAACATTGACGGAGCAATCCTCAGAATTAGTGGTAGCTGGGAATGTTCTATTTGGACCTACAGGTGCATGTGGGGTCTATCTACAATAACCTCTCTCACTTTTCATCAACTCTAGACCATTTTGACTGTGCCGCAATAAAATGCATTCTTGCAAAATGCTTTAGTTTCATGTAGTGGAAAGGTGATAGGAGTGACATTTTGCATTCCATAGCTCATGGGGCCAAACGGACTTCCCCAATGTGTTGGGTTGGGTGGGTAAATGATAGAGGAGGTCTCATTTTATGTGCCAAGCACCCCAGTCATTCGGGGGAGCAAGCTACCAGCAAAGTCCCTTAAGATCCCTAAGACGAAAAAATTGCCAAACTTTCACGGAGCAGTTCTTGAAATTCTTGGTAGCTGGGAATATTTAATTTGGACCTACAGGTGCATGTGGGACCTGTCCAAAATAACCTCTCTTAGTTTTGGTCAACTCCAGTCCATTTGACCGTGCCGCAATCGAATGCATTCTTGCAAAATGCTTTAGTTTCATGTAGTGGAAAGGTGCTAGGAGTGACATGTTGCATTCCATAGCTCGTGGCACAAAATGGACTTCGCCAATGTATTGGAGTGGGTTGGTAAATGCCAAGGGGGGTCTCATTTTAGGTGCCAAGCATCCCAGTCATTCGAGGCAGCAGACTATCGACAAAGTCCCTTAAGATCCCTAAGAAAAACTACCAAACTTTGACGGAGCAGTTCTCAAAACTCATGGTAGTTAGGAATGTTTCATTTGGACCTACAGGTGCATGTGAGGTCTGACCACAATAACCTCTCTCATTTTTGGTCAACTCCAGTGTGTTTGACCGTGCCGCAATCAAATGTATTCTTGCAAAATGCTTTAGTTTCATGTAGTGGGAAGGTGCTAGGAGTGACATTTTGCATTCCATTGCTCATGGGGCTGAATGGACTTCACCAACGTGTCAAGGTGGGTGGTTAAATTCTAACAAAGGTCTCATTTCATGTGCCAAGCACCCATGTCATTCGAGGCAACAGGCTACCAGCAAAGTCCCTTAAGATCCCTAAGATGAAAAAATGCCAAACTTTGATGGAGTAGTCCTTAGAATTTGTGGTAGCTGGGAATGTTCCATTTGGACTTACAGGTGCATGTGGGGTCTGTCCACAATAACCTCTCTCAATTTTGGTCAACTCCAGTCTATTTGACTGTGTCGCAATCAAATGCATTCTTGTAAAATGCTTTAGTTTCATGCAGTGGAAAGGTGCTAGGAGTGACATTTTTCACTCCATAGATCATGGGACTGAATGAAATTCACCAACATCTCAGGGTGGGCGGGTAAATGCTAAGGGAGGTCTTTTTTCATGTGCCAAGCGCCCCAATCATTCGGGCCAGCAAGCTACCAACAAAGTCCCTTAAGATCCCTAAGACAGAAAAATTGCCAAACTTTGACAGAGCAGTTCTCAGAATTCGTGGTAGCTGGGAATGTTTTGTTTGGACCTACAGGTGCATGTGGGGTTTGTCCACAATAACCTCTTGCATTTTGGGTCAACTCCAATCTGTTTGACCACGCTGAAATCAAATGCATTCTTGCAAAATGCTTTAGTTTCATGCAACACAACCTTGTCAGGTGCCTTATTTTTTGATATGCTTTTCATGAGGCTGAATGGATTGTGCCAACACATTGGGGTAGGTGGGTAAATGTTAGGGAAGGTCTCATTTCATGTGCCAAGCATCCCAATCATCTGGCCTACAAGCTACCAACAAAGTGACTTCATTGGTAGCTTACACCTTGGAACGATTGGGACCCTTGGCACATAAAACAAGACCTCCCTTGGCATTTACCCACCCACTCCGACATGTTGGTAATGTCTGTTCAGTCCTATGAGCTATGGAATGCAAAATGTCACTCCTAGCACCTTTCAAGTTTGTTGGTTGCTTATAGCCTTGAACAACTAGGACGCTTGGCACACAAAATGAAACCTCCCCTGGCATTTAAACACCCACCTTCATGTGTTGACAAAGTCCATTCAACCCCATGACCTATGGAATCCAAAATGTCACTCCTAGCACCTTTCCACTACATGAAATTGAAGCATTTTGAAAGAATGTGTTTGATTTCGACACGGTCAAATGAACTGGAGTTGACCGAAACTAAGAGAGGTTATTGTGGATGGACCCCATGTGCACTTGTAGTTCCAAATGGAATGTTCCCATCTTCCATGAATTCTAAGAACTGCTATGTCAAAGTTTGGTAGTTTTTGTGTCTTAAGGATCTTAAGGGACTTTTCTGGTAGCCTGTTGCATCGAATGATTGGGGTGCTTGGCACATGAAATGAGGCCTCCCATGGTATTTACCTGCCCACCCCAATGTTTTGGCACAGTCGATTTGGCCCCATGATGAGCAGAACAAAAAATATGGCACCTGGCAACCTTTCCACAACATGAAACTGAAGCATTTAGCAAGAATGCGTTTGATTTCGGCACGTTAAACAGAGTAGAGTTGACTGAAATGGAGAGAGGTTATTGTGGACAAACACCACATACACCTATAGGTCCAAATTAAACATTTCCATCTATCACAAATTCTAAGAATGGCTCCGTCAAAGTTTGGCAATTTTTTCATCTTAGGGATCTTAAGGGACTTTG
This sequence comes from Cunninghamia lanceolata, assembly GCA_027924645.1. Lineage (NCBI taxonomy): Eukaryota > Viridiplantae > Streptophyta > Pinopsida > Cupressales > Cupressaceae > Cunninghamia > Cunninghamia lanceolata. Next base: position 1,993,523 of record BSBN01000463.1, on the reverse strand, counting down.
TCAGTAGCCTACTATCTCGAACGACTATGGCACTTGGCACATAAAATGAGACCTCCCCTAGCATTTACGCACCCACCCCAATGTGTTGGCATAGTCGATTCAGCCCCATGAACTATGGAATGCAAAATGTCACTCCTAGCACCTTTCAACTGCATGAATCTAAAGAATTTTGCAAGAATGCATTTAATTCGGCACGGTCAAACAGACTGGATTTTGTTGCAAGTATGTGCCTAATCAGTGTTGTCATTGATGCCAACATATTCTTGTTGTCATTAGTGTCAACTATATCCTATTCCATTACTTGTTTAGAAGACTTGTATGTTGAGGATATTGAGAAAATTAGCCTCTTCAGAAGAAACAAGTAAGCCACAGAGAAGTGCAGTACAGACAGTGAGTTGTATGCCAAAGATCGGTTCAGTAAACTATTTTGCATTTGTTCATGCTTGAAAATTATGATCAGTGGATTGGAAATAAGTTCTAGGTATGTTTGAGGATGCTACATTTTGGGTCTAAGCCATTCGCATGAAGATCTGCGTGAGTTGTGTTCACCAGAGTGAAGCCTACCTTTTTTTGTAAGTTTAGTTGAGACATGAAGACAGTATTTGGCTCTGCATTCCTCCACAAGAAAGTATTTTTCTATGTAGTTCTAGAGGGAAGTCTGGGATAATGATAAGTGCCTACAATTGTAATGGTTCATGGTTTGGTGGTCCGCAAGCTATCTTTCTTTTATGATAGTTGAAGACAGTAAAGTTCATGTACTGCGGCACCCCCAAACATGTAAAACACATGGCATGGGGGGAGCTCATCTATACACACCACCATAAAACATGCAAAACACGGCGTGGGGGAGCTCATCACTATGTGCCACCACAAGACACACAGGAAATACACAGAATACATGAGTGCGGAAGAGTGTTTTGTCGACCCACTATACGTCTTATACATAGCAAACACAAGCAATGGGGAGGAGCTCTTCGCTATACTATGTCATCTAAGACATGCTAAACACACCTAACAGTTGAGGGGTTGATCGCCAGACTACGATGACCACCAAAAACATGCTTAAGGGTGAGTAAATCAAGACCCAACCCCGCCTCCTGCAAGAGGACTTTTTCAAAAAGGATGTGCAACCACTCAAGTGAATACACAATCCTATCTTTTATAGAAGGGCTTTCTAAAATGAGCCATGCAATCTCCTTGAAGATATACACAACTCCATCTACATCATGGAGATGCCTTACAGCAAACAAAAGAATACAACCCCACCTGCATCATGGAAATGCCTTATAGTGAAAAGGAAGCATGTGCACACAAAATGCAACACACAATTCAAAGTATACAACCCCACCTGCATCATGGAGATGCCTTATAGTGAAAAGGTAGTATGCACAACACACAACATGAAAAGTATACAGCCCCACCTGCATCACAGAGATGCCTTATAGTTATACAACATATTTTATCACAATATATGCCCCCATCTTAAAGTGGTTGCTCCTGCTTGCCAGTAGCAATTATGTTTAAGGTAAAGTTGAAAACACACAAGGGAACAAGAGCTTTCGCAAAGCCCACGCCCCAAAGTGACATGTACTTATAATCACTGAATTGTTCCTAACAATCACAATAAAAGCACATCTATATCATTTACTAACAACCAATGATGAATAATATGCATGTATATGAAAGATCACAGAGATCAAAACAAACTTTGATTAGAAACTCTAACCTAAGATAACACCAAATCATTTAATGAAACTGATACAGAAATAAGGCAACATATCACTCAAACAAACCAAGGATATACTTACAGGGTCAGAACTGAGTACAGCTGTGACGTTATACTTCAAGTATCTTAGAACCAAGTGTAGCTATAAGGTGAGACAAAAACATTTCAAAGTGCATAGAGGCAAATTTAGAGTATTGCAAAGGCTTGTTACAACAATTTCACAATGCAATACTTGATCACATCATGACAAAAGTGATTCTACTAGTCAAACATTAATAACAAATTACCTTGTCTTCATATATGGACTAGGTCCATTTTTGTTTTCTTGTTTAGGGATGCACAATCCTTATCAGAAGTGTACATTTGTTGTTGTCATTTGTCGACTAGTAGAGCTACAAGTACAATCGAAGAATAAAATCATGAAAAATGAGAGAGGAGACAAAAGTGACTTAGGGACCCAATGTGGAAGGATGCCCCCAAATCACCACTCACAATGTTATGCCCACAAGGCACCACACAACATTTGCAACAAGAGAAGTGTAGAAGAATAGAGAAACAAATAGAGGAAAGTCACAATGGAGGCAGTCTCCTTCTATCCTTGACCTTACAAGAGTATCAAGGGTTATCCAAGGAAACCTAAACAAACATTTAACACTACATGGGAGAACACAACAACATATATTTATATCTAAGAGGAGGGCACCCTTGAGAGCAACTCAAAGAGGTGTTAGATTCAGGACAGACAACTGAGAGGGGGGGTGAATCAGTTGTCCAAAACTTTCTTCCAATTAAACACTTAAATCCACTTTGTAATTTAGCAACATAATAATAAATCAATCATGGAAACATAATGCATTAAATCAAGAGCAGAAATGCATTGACACATAAGACACCAAGATTTTGACGTGGAAAACCCGATTAAGGGAAAAACCATGGGGTGACTAACCCAAGATTGTATTCTTTGTTAAAAGAATAGAAAGAACAAAATGACACATGCCAATTAGGGCTCACTACCTGAGCACACTGCTCACAAGAGGCTCACTGCCTACGGGAGACACACTATCTACAAAATAATAAGTATTACATACTTGAACTGAAGAATAACATCTTCACCATGCTTGAGTCAGTTCTATTTAAGCCCAATACTTCTACTCTGCCTTTCAATCCTTTCCTCTCTACCACACTCTCATCTCCACAAGATACCTTTGAAATGACTTTACAATTCCTTATTTATATAAGACATTGACTTAGGGATAATCATCCAAGTCAGCAAACATTACAAAGTAAATACATAAATACAATATGATTAATTACACAAAGACTTCACACGGATTAGCACACTATCGGCCACACAGATATGAGTCTTCAATCTTTCTTTAGGAACACGCCATTCTTCATAGAACATCTTCAAGATCATCCACAGGATCTGTAACTCATCCGGTTGGCTAGATTTAGGAAGAACACCATCATCTGGAGATAGTTCTTTAATTGCAAGCTCAATCTTCAATGCGAACTGCCAACACTAACTGGACACAATACAAAGACCTCCACAAGCTTGCCTGAATCACCAAGAACATCCACACTACTTTTGTTTACTAAAATCATTCTCTCCTTCATCTAGAACCTCAAGAACATAGTCTGTCATCACTGTCATATTGGAATAGATGCTTGTGGACCTCTAGACCATGAACCAATTGAGTTGTTACTTTACATTGACTTCCTAAATACTCCACCAAATCCACAGAATAGGATATTGCATTTCCGGATCTCACCGGACCTATCTGTGTCACTCTGTCACCTCTGAACACCTGCCAGAACTGATTCTACTTAAATGGCCATAACTTCTTCAGGACTTCATGCGAACCTCTGAAATATTTATTAGATCATCTTAAGATACATATCTACAAACCCTTTGAAGCGCATCCTCTAATCTTCATCTTAGCGGGGATTTTTACCTCACTGTCTCCACTGATCCTCTATGTTTCTGACTAGGACTAATTTTCTCAATATCCTCAACACAAATCTCATCCAATCCTTATCATCAATGTAATAGGAGTATGTTGACATCAATGACAACACCAGTTAGGCCCATACTTGCAACAATCTCCCCCTTTGTCATTGATGGCAACATATGATGTGAAAAACTATTTTGACCATCAAAACAACAACTTTTTCTCACTGACACAACTCCCCCTATCAACAACAACCATTCACATGGCTTCTCTTCCTTTACTGCTCCCCCTTTGATCAGAAACCACTTGTTTTTCACATGTCTTCTCTCCCCATTTGACATCAATGGCAAAGGGCACATACTTGCACCAATTTAAAATCATACCAACTGCTCCCCCTAAGTGGCAACTTCCCAAACATCAATCCGGACAACAAGATATGACTGTGAGATCTACCAGACTGATGCACATCATTGCACCTTAATTCAGAACCGGAGGGGTAATAACCCCTAACTTCTCCTTGAGAAACTCAAAACAGTCCTTAGGAAGAGGTATAGTAAAAATATCTGCAATCTGATCCTTGGAAGGTACAAACTCTAATCTGACTTCATTCTTGTTCACTTGCTCTCTCAAAAAGTGAAAATTGATGGATATATGTTTAGTCTTTGAATGCAACACCGGGTTCTTAGATATATTTATTACACTTGAATTATCACAGAAGATTATGATAGGCTCCTCATACTCCACTTTGATGTCTCTTAGCATTTGCTTCATCCATAAAACTTGAGTGCAACTACCTGCTGCTACAATATATTCTGCTTCTGTAGAGGACAGAGATATTGCCTCTTGTTTCTTGCTCAGCCAAGAAACCAATCTCTTCCCCAAAAATAATGCTCCACCACTGGTACTCTTCTGGTCATCCACATCTCCTGCCCAATCCGCATCTGTATATGCATGAAGAGAGAAATCATGGTCTCTAGGATACCATAGACCATACTCAACTGTCCCTTTTAGATATCTAAAAATCCTCTTGATTGCCATGACATGAGATTCTCTAGGATCAGCTTGGAATCTAGCAACAAGACTAACAACATTCATAATGTCAGGTCTAGTTTGAGTGAGATACAACAATCCTCCAATCATTGACCTGTACTTTTTCTGATCAACCTTTGGAGAATCATCATCTTTGCTCAACTTATATCCGGTTGCAATGGGAGTACTCATTGGCTTTGAGTCTTCCATCCAAAATTTCTTCAACAATTCTTTCACATATTTGGTCTGAGAAATGAAGATTCCTTTCTTTGTTTGAGTGATTTGTAGACCCAAGAAGAAATTCATTTCCCCAAACATGGACATCTCAAATTCACTTTTCATTTGATTTGCAAAAGTCTTGCACATACTATCTCTTCCTCCAAAAATGATATCATCAACAAACACTTCAACAATCAAAATATTTTCATGATCAATTTTGAAGTACAAATTACTATCAGCAGTACCTTTGTTGAAATCAATCTTCAAAAGATGCTTATCCAATCTTTCATACCAGGCTCTTGGGGCTTGCTTCAGTCCATACAGTGCTTTCTTCAGCTTGCAGACCATATCACCATGATCAAACAATTGAAATCCATCCGGTTGCTCAATGTATACTTCTTCTTCCAAGTCACCATTTAGGAAGACAAATTTGACATCCATCTAATATACTTTGAAATCCTTGAAGGCAGAAAAAGCAAGAAATAATCTGACTGCTTCAATTCTTGCCACCGGAGAAAAAGTTTCTTTAAAATCAACTCTTACTTGGGAGTAACCCTTGCAGACCAATTTGGCTTTGTTTCTGACTACTTCACCATCTTCATTCAGTTTGTTCCGAAAGACCCATTTGGTTCCAATCACATTCTTATTTTTAAGTCTGGGAACAAGATCCCAAGTGTGATTTTTCTCAATTTGCATCAGCTCTTCCTCCATTGCTTTAGTCCAGTTTTCATCATTGCAAGCTTCATTCACTGTCTTAGGTTCAATCTTTGAAATCAGACAATACTCTTCTGAATCTTGACCAATCCTTCTTCTTGTTTGCACACCTTTGCTTTTATCACCTATGATCTGATCTTCAGAGTGATTCAGTCTTACATACCTAGAAACTTTGGGAGTTTCTTGCACTTCTGATTCCTAAATAGATTCACTCAAACTTGTCTCTTCTTCCTGATTTACCGGATCAGTCTGAATCTGAATCTCAGAAGGGGCTTGGAAAACATCATTCTAATCATCTTCATCACATTCATAAAACCTTGAGGGTTTTTCAATCCCTTCATCAACCTTCACATTTGTACTTTCTATAATCTTCCTCATCCTCTTGTTATAACACTGATATGCTTTGCTTTGAGTAGAATAACCCAAGAAAATTCCTTCATCACTTCTAGCATCAAATTTGCCTAAATCTTCATCTCTCTTAATGTAACATTTGCTACCAAAAACTCTGAAATACCTCACAGTGGGAATGATACCAAACCAAAGTTCATAAGGAGTCTTACCGGTATTGCTTCTGATTTGTACTCAATTGAGAGTATAGACTGCAGTGCTTACAACTTCTCTCCAATAGATCTAAGGAACATTTGCTTCCATCATCATGGTTCTAGATGCTTCCTGGATGGTTTGGTTCTTTCTCTCCACTACTCCATTCTACTATGGAGTCCTAAGAGCAGACAACTGTCTTTTTATTCCATGTTTCTCATAGAATTCTATGAATTCACCGGATGTGAATTCTCCACCTCTATCAAACCTCAGACATTTTAGTTTTAATCCAGATTCATTCTCTACCATAGCCTCGAATATTTTGAATTTCTCAAGAGCTTCTGATTTCTCTTTTAGAAAAGTCACCCACATCATCCTAGAGTAGTCATCAATCAATAGCATGAAGTATATATCACCTTGCACACTTTTGATTCTTGCCGAACCACATAAATCAGTATGAACTAGGTCCAATAATCTGGTAGAAGACTATTCCTTGCTTTTTAATGTGACTCTGCTTTGCTTGCCCAACTGACATTCTTTTCACAAGCTATTAGTAGGTTTCACAAGTCTTGGAAGATCTCTTACAACCTAAGTGTTGCTTATCTTGATGATATTATCAAAATTCACATGACACATTCTCCTATGCTATAACCAACTCTGATGAATTTGAACAAATAAGCAACTTTTACCAGTACCAACCAAGTGGAAGATGTTACCTTTAGTTTGAGTACCGAATGCAATCTTTGTTCTGAAACTTTCAAAGATCTTCCATTTTTGAATCAGAGATCATAGCCTTTGTCCACCAACTGTCCAACACTGAGAAGATTGTGCTTCAGGCCTTAAACATATAGTACATTAATGGTTTTGTTCTTTCCATCAAAAGAAATAGTTCCTCTACCCTTGATTCTGCTAGTAGAATTATCACCAAATTTTACCACTCCTCCATACCTTTCCAAATCTATGAATTTATTTTTGTCACCTGTCATATGGTGAGAGTACCCACTGTCAATGACCCAATCATCCTTTTCCTCAACTTGGGTAGCCAAAGCTCTTTCAACAATTTTATGATTAACAAATTCAGAGGGCATTGGATCTTCTTCCTTGATGGCAATAAACACCCAGTCACTTCCAGATTTGTTTCTTGTCTCTGATTCATCATCTGTTACTCCTTCATTATCATTATCTTCATGAACATAGTACCAGTTCTTCTGGAACCTTGATCTGTTAGGATTTGACATTGAAAATCTTTCCAAACACCTTGAGGCAAAATGACCAATCTTATTGCAGTTAAAACATTTAAAAGGCAATTTCCCTTCATACTTACCAGATCCTCTTGGCAGCCTTTTTGCAATAAGGGCTTCAAGTTGAGCAACTTCTGCTTCATCTTCTTCCAGGTCTTTTCTTGCTTTCTCATACCATGATAATTTATTTGAGGAGTTCTCTCCCAGATCAAACTTTTGTTTTCCTTTAACAGAGGCACTAGCTTTGAATGCAGATTCAGTCTTGGGGGAGGCATCTCCAAACTCAATCAATTCAAATGCAGCCAATTTACCAACCAATTGATCTCTTGTGATACCTGAAATAGATCTGAATTCTTTAATAGCAGCAACCTTGTACTTGTAAGAATCAGGAAGGGATCTGAGAACTTTGCCAACAATCTCATCTTCTTCTAAGACTCCACTAGCACATCTAATGCCACAAACAAGCTCATTTACTCTTGGCATAAATGTAGTGATATTTTCATCTTCTCTCATCTTCAAATTTTCAAATTTTCCTTTCAGACTCTGTAGCTTGGCACATTTAACATACTTGTCTCCTTCATGCAGAAGTTCCAATTTTTCCCAAATCTCAAAAGCAGTTTGTAGGTCAACAACATTTGTTAGCTCTGAATCAGTCAAGGCACTTAGAAGAGCTTCTTTAGTCCGTAGATTGTTTTCAGCATCTCTGATTTCATCTACAGTTCTCAGACCATTCTGTGGAGGAGTATACTTCTTTGAAGCCATGATCCAATACTGCATTCCCATACATTGTAAGTGACATTCCATGTGACTTTTCCAAAGAGTGAAATTGGTTCCATCAAACCTTGGACTATCCTTCTTATAGGATGACATCCTGGATCTCCTCAAGTGGTTAAGCTCTTTTAGAGGAACTTAGCTCTGATACCAATTGTTAGATTTAGGATAGACAACTAAGAGGGGGGTGAATCAGTTGTCCAAAACTTTCTTCCAATTAAACACTTAAATCCACTTTGTAATTTAGCAGCATAATAATAAATCAATCATGGAAACATAATGCATTAAATCAAGAGCATAAACACATTGACACATAAGACACCAAGATTTTGACGTGGAAAACCTAGTTAAGGGAAAAACCACGGGGTGACGAACCCAAGATTGTATTCTCTGTTAGAAGAATAGAAAGAACAAAATGGCACATGCCAATTAGGGCTCACTACTCGAGCACACTACTCACAAGAGGCTCACTGCCTACGGGAGACACACTGTCTACAGAATAATAAGTATTACATACTTGAACTAAAGAATAGCATCTTCACCATGCTTGAGTAAATTCCATTTAAGCCCAATACTTCTCTACCTTTCGCTCCTTTCCTCTCTACCACACTCTCATCTCCACAAGATACCTTTGAAATGACTTTACAATTCCTTATTTATACAAGACATCGACTTAGGGATAATCATCCAAGTCGGCAAACATTACAGAGGAAATACATAAATACAATATGATTAATTACACAAAGACTTCATGCGGATCAGCACACTGTCGGCCACACAGATCTGAGTCTTCAATCTTTCTTTAGGAACACGCCATTCTTCACAGAACATCTTCAAGATCATCCGCAGGATGTGTAACTCATCCGATCGGCCAGATTTAGGAAGAACACCATCATCCGGAGGTAGTTCTTTAATTGTGAGCTCAATCTTCAATGCGGACCACCAACACTAACTAGACACAATCTAAAGACCTCCACAAGCTTGCCTAAATCACCAAGAACATCCACACTACTTCTATTTACTGAAATCATTCTCTCCTTCATCTGAAACCTCAAGAACACAGTCTGTCATCACTGTCATATTGGAATAGATACTTCCAGACCTCTAGACCATGAACCAATTGAGTTGTTACTTCACATTGACTTCCTAAATACTCCACCAAATTTGCAAAACATGATATTGCATTTCTGGATCTCACCGAACCTATCTGTGTCACTCTGTCACCGCTGAACACCTACCAGAACCAATTTTATTTAAATGACCATAACTTGTTCAGGACTTCATGCAAACCTCTGAAATCTTTACTAGATCATCTTAAGATACATATCTACAAACCCTTTGAAGTGCATCCTCTGATCTTCATCTTAGCGGGGATTTTCACCTCACCGTCTCCACTGATCCTCTCTGTTTCTAACTAGGACTAATTTGCTCAATATCCTCAGCACAAAGCTCATCCAATCCTTATCATCAATGCAACAGGAGTATGTTGACATTAATGACAACACCAGTTAGGCCCATGCTTACAACAAGAGGTGCTACATCAAGTGTGGCGAAATAAGGGAGAAATACCTGCCTGATTCATCATCGGGGATGTGGTACTCCAAGATGCGACCACACTAGCAGTCGTCTTTGATCAAATCATCTTCTTCGAAATCTTGATCTTTATATGAAATAGGTGGTACATAGGGCACTATAGCCCAACTTGAAACTTTTTCCTTTAGTTCTTTTTTTTATTCCATTTCTCTTGGTGAGATATTTTCTTCTTGCGGTGACATTTTTTGATCTAAGGATTGACATTTTCTTCTTCTTTCCCTTGCATTTCTATTTCTTCTAGTCTTGTTATTTATATTTCCTAATGGATTTTCTTTGTCCACCATCAAGGGTTCATGATTTTCTGCATTCTTCGGCATTTGTGAAGACAAAGCCAGTACAAAAGTGATTTTATGATTTTCTGATGGATAGCTTCACTCTTGAAGGTTTTCTCTCAATCCTTGTAAGGATGGCGGAGGAGGAACCTCAATAAAAATTCCCTTTCCTCTTGGTTGAGGTGAATCCTTCAGCTTGGGCTACTTTTTACTCTCTATTTGGTCAATAGAAGGAATTGTAGCCTCAGAGTACTGAGAGGGTCCAAGAGTATTCTTGCCATATGATAGTTCATCTATTTTCTTTGCTTTATACTTTTGATATGCTAAGAAGGATTGATCTTGTCTTGGTTGGTTTGCATCAATAGGTTGTAGCAAAAAAATAATCCAAATTAAAATTTCTATGAGTGGATAATGGTTTAAATCCACTGTGATTGATAACATGCACTCGACCTTTATGAGGGAACTTTAAGCACTTATGAATAGTAGAGGGAACTGGTTTCATGGATTTTAGCCAAGGATGTCCTAACTTCACACGAAAGATATTTGAGGTGGGAATGATGACAAATGGTACTTCTAGGGCTTTTCCAACCACCTTAATACAAAGTGTTATCTTTCCAATTTCTCAAAGAAAATAACCATTATGTGCTTTTATCATTATGTCAGTTTGGTCATAAGTATCTTGTGCTATATTGTGCATGTATAAAAATTCTTCTGTGATAACATTTGTTATGAAATTGTGATCAATAAAAACTCCTCTTATAGGATTTCTATTTATTCATGTTGTTATATAAGGACCATCATGATCTTGAATAGTGACCTCATGTGGTGTGAGGGATATGATGGGTTCGAGATCCTTTTCTTCTTAGATCAAGGAGGAGCCACATCACCCTTTTTATGATTGGCTGCCATATATATGTGAGACTTTTGTACACCACATTGTAGTTGGGTTGTTGGGCTCATTTTGATACACTTGATTTTGACTTTTTATTTTCTTAACATAGTCATAAATGTAAGGAGGAGGTCAAGAAGACTTCAGAAGACAACTATTTGAGGCACATCTGAATGCCAGTGGACAACTATTTTTGGTTTCACAGGTTCTTCTTGAGATCTTGAAACATAAATTAAATTTACTAATCTTTGAAGGAAGGACAGTTTAGGATTCATAGTGGAATGTTCAATAGAGATAAAGACATCAAGGGCTTCATCTGACATATCAAAGTCATCATTACAAAAACACTCATCATATCCATGAAAGTCTTGTAAAAAGAAATCAAACATTGTCTCCTATTCTATTTTATTCAAGGCTTGAAATTCACAATGTGCAATTGCAAAAAGTATGAATTCTCAAATTAAGGATGTGAAACGATGCAAGATTACTATGTCAAATTAGATTTGATGAATTTTTTTTATGCATCTAATATGATCATGCAAGGGAATTTTTGAAAGCCTAATGCGAAACTTAACCAAAATGCAAGCTTTTTAAGGCCTAAATATGTACTTTTTTCAAAATTATGCAAGATTTCAAATGAATAATGAGAAATATGCAATAAATCAATGCAAGAAGTGATTTGAATAGTCAGAAAGATGCAAATGTTTGAATCTATAGGTTCACCAAAATGTTTGGTATAAAAAAGGAGAATGATAACGACTAGAATCCAAATGAGGTCAAACCATTTTCCATATAACATTCACGGACAAGGCCAAGACAAATCACTACCAAACATGAAGGAGGAATTAGCTACTGACCTTGTGATCTAGTATGCTATAGATGGATAAGATTTAATTTAGTGTTTTTCTCAAACCCTAGGATAACAATACATAAAAACCCTAGTTTTACAAAGATTTGCTTATAACAGAGAAAATATGATTGAAACCTAGAAAATGATCACACAGAGATAATTAGGAGAATGATATAACCTATCTCCAGAAAGAAGAGGTGTCAGAGGACCTTGGCAGTATTTCCCAGGTCTCAACTGAAAGAATCAGCTGAAGGTGTAAATTGAAAAGTTGCTCCAGATGTTGTCCTGATGCCAGATCTAAACGTAGAAAAGGCAGAAGGACATGGGCAATACTTCTCAAGTCCTTGGTGAGGGAATACTCTGAAACTATCTTTAGATCCCAAAACCCCATTCTGTACAACTCAATCTTCATGTAGCTCTATATTTTCCAGATCTCACTCCTATAACCTACACACGAGAAGATAAGAAGGGGTTTGGGGGTTATGGTGTTTAGGAACTTGCCTCAATCAAATCCCAAGATAGCATTCAAGATTCCCAACACCAATGATTTATAAAGAGTGTGTGCCCTCTGTTGGAAACAAGGAAGATAACTGAGAGGGGGGGTGAATCAGTTATCTCAAAATTTCCTTAACTTTCTTTTCTTTTGTTATCTTAATAATCAGTGCAACACCAAATTATATAAGCATATGTGATCATAAGAACAGAAATAAAATCAACACACATAACACAAGGATTTTTACGTGGAAAACCCTGCTAAGGGAAAAATCATGGGGTGACTAACCCAAGATTGTATTCTTTGTTAAAAGAATAAAGGAGTACAAAATGACACTTACCAATTAGGGCTCACTACCCGAGCACACTGCTCACAAGAGGCACACTACCTACAAGAGACTCACTGTCTACAAAACTTACAGAAGGTAATTAGGTGTTTGAACTAATGATAGGCATCTACAAATGCAAGAGTTCAGTTCTGGTTAGGCTCAATACACTGATCTGATGCACTTCATTCTTCCTCTATTTTAGTGTTGTTGCTTTGTCAAATACCGGACTTGAATTGTTGCTTTCACACTTATTCCTGCTTTTCTTCATATAGTTTTATTTCATCCCTGCTTCGCCACACACACCTACATACTAGAATCCATCTGGTATATATATCCGCATAAAGGATTTCTATCAACTTGCTAGTCTACATCAAGAACACTACAAGTAATTACTTTGTCAGTTGAATCCATGCTTGATTTGTGATGTGTATTAAAAACATAGATATAGAAGTCATTAATCATGTCATCCAACAATGTATGATCCCACAAATTACTTGATCAACATCATTTACTCATCCGGATTGAAGTCTAATACTCTGCCAATCAGTTCTTCTTCTGTCTGCTCTACTTGACTGGAACCCAATACTCAAATGCTCATATCTTTTCCATGCTTTACTACCGAAGGCTAAATCTTTGGAATATAGTAGTCATGATACCCCTCTTGACTTTCCCAAGTCCACAACTTATTGAGTTACACCATCTGAGAGATTCAGACCTGATTGTCACACCTTGTTACATACTCTGTTCTTGTTCACCGGATCAAAACAATCTTCAATCTAACTTCCGGTATAGGCATACTATGTACTGCGGATGTGTGGGATAGACTTTGTTGCCATCAATTACAACACTAGTGAAGCCGCATAGTGTCTCTTGCCAACAATCTCCCCCTTTGGCATTGATGGAAACACTTAGTGAAAAATGGCTAAGTGTCGCAGTAAACTCCCCCTTGGCTAATGCTCTGTCTTTTGCATTATTTTACCGGAGCTCCCCCTTAGCTGGATTCCACATTTTTCACTACTCCTCACTCCCCCTTTGACATCAATGGAAAAGGGCGGAATGCGCATACCAAAATTTTGCAAAAAATGTCTTATATATGGCTGCATAAGTATATATATATATATGTTATACTTACATATACTTAAGTATATCCATAAAAGTGACCTTCAACTGTACAAACTATGTGGCCTAGCTCTGCTTTATCCTATCCAGAACGGAGATGTGACCACTCAACAAAAATGCATATGCTTCTACCCTTTTTAAATTTGTTGGATCACTGGTCCAGGCTGTGGTCTGAGCATCTGTCAAGGCCTCATGCATTGCCTCTAACTTAGGGATAAGTATCCCTCTGAGTTCATTCATTCTATTTATTATGTTCTTCTTTTCTTTGTCTAGCCTCTTTATTTCATTGATGATAACAATAGTCTGGCATTCTTGATTCATTAAGGAGGTAGTAAGGGGATCAAAATTCTGAGATAAACTTGACAGTTTACCTTCTTGTTCTTTCACCTTCTTTTCAATATCCTCTATCACTTTGGGCTAAGATAGACAAAATTTGTACATGTCCCCACCATCTTTAAGAGCATTTTCAAGGCTCTTTATTCCAATGTCTAGGGTCCTCCTATCATTAGTAATGAGTCCTTGTACTTCAGTGAATTTTTTTCCCAGAAACTCCTTCCGAACCTTTGCTTCTGCTGATTTTTCTAAAGATTCAAAATGAGTGCTAACAGAATTTACCAAAGATTTCAAGTTACTGGATGGTGAGGCCAAAGGATCCTTTTGGAATGATGACACATGTGATCTTCTCCAGCATCCCAGATGCAATCTCTAATAGTTCACAATCTTCCATGTGAGATTTTAGGGGTTTTTCTTTTGCTTTGGCTTGAGAAAAGGATGATGTTTTCATTGTTGAACCGGAGAGAGAGAGTCAAAATTTAGTGGCCCTTGAAATAGCTCAGGTTCATCTATCTCCATCATTTCTTTGTTTAAGAAGTTCTTCACTGCCTCTACAGTGTCTCTTGTTGGTGATTGAGTCTTCTTTTCTTTTGAGATATCAGAACAGTCATCATTTGTCTTGTCTACTTGTTCTTCTTCTTTTCCCTTTACCTCCTCTTCTTGAATCACCTTCTCTTCTCTTTTATCTTCTCCTTCAGCTTCAGAGTGTGGAATGTCTGCAGTGGGATCCGGAGGAGAGATGTCACCGGTGTTTGTTGCTTCATGAACTTCCTCTTCTGGAATAGAGGAATCCAAGTCCTTAGACTTCTCTTCACCTATCTCTTTTGATCCTTCTACATCAAAATATTTTTCATTGGTTGCATTTAATCCTTCAACATCCATGGTAAAAGGCTCTTCAACTGATTCCTCTATAACAGGAAGATTGAATCTTTTCAAAGCATTATGGAGGATGTCTTTTGTTTCTCTTGCCACTTGGTCAGTTTCTCCAAGCATAAGTTTATTCATTCTTGCTTTACTTCTAAACTCATCCTTACAATCCTTAAAAATCACGTCCATTTGTGTTGGAGTGATAGAAAGATAAAGTTGAATCATTATTTGTTCCCAAATCTCTAGGTCTTTTGCTTTTGCATTCTCTTTTCTCAGTTCAAGTACCTTTTCTAGACTCTTAGGAATTAATGATATAATTTCAATGAAAGCTTTATTGTAAATGTTCAGGTACCTGACAGTAGCTTCTTCCAAAATCCTCTTGTCAGTATCACTGTATTCATCATAGAACTCTATTACTGGCTGCAGGTTCCCATCCATAGTAACTGCCTTGATGATGTCATCAATGGAAAGAGTGGGTTTTTCAACAAATTCTTCTGCTTTTTCTTCCTCATTTTTACTAGTAGAGAATTTCTTGGATGTTTTCTTCTTCTTCATCTTCTTGATTTCCTCGTCGGATTATGTTTCTTCATCATCTTTAAAACTTGTATATGACCTTATGGCTTTGGTCTTTGTCCTATTTTCTCCTTTTCCAGATGTCTTGGCTTCCGGTTTGGTGGTCCTTGAGCTTTTAGGAGTGGCAGGTGCAAATCTCTTGGAAGATCTAGTCCGAGAGGAGGCTTGTACCAAAGCATCTCCTTTCTTTCCTTCTTGTTTCTCTTTCTCAGCCCTCTCCATTTTATCTCTATTTGCATCTACTACCTCTTTTGATAAGCCAAATTTTTTGGCAATTTCCTCAACTTCCCTTCTTACTTTCCTTTTTATCTCCGGTTGCCTTAACTCAATGTCATGCCCACATTTCCCATGTGGTCACGACACACATCACACGTGTCATGTCCACATTTGTCATGTGGTCATGACACAAAATATCAAAAAAAAATTCACGCTTCTCTAGAAACCCCCTCGCATGCGTAAGCGTGCTCGATGGTGTTACACTTAAGGCATAAACATGACAGTTGAATGCAGGGTAATGCGTTCATGTGTGCATACCAATCGCAATGAAGGCCAACTATGGGGTCAAAACGACGCAGTTAACGTCGCCAATAGGGTTAGGATCAATGATCGAAACCCTAAGTTAACCTATGTGAATGATGGGATTTTGACGTGAGTCAAAATCATTAGCCTAATTCAAGTGCATGTGAGGATATGATATAATAAAAAAATCAAATGACGATACTTGGCAAAAACAATATATAATCCCAAACAGGGTTAAATTTCACTAACCTAGCTAAACCCTAAATTCTGGAAAAATCTGGCAGCATAACGCCTCACAGGCGTGATTAGGGTTTATTGTAATTAAACTAATTTTGATCAAAAGGTTTAGTGATTGGTGTTAAATTACCTATGTCTCACTAGTTGAATTAGTAAAACAGTTGAATAAGTTAATTGAACATTTTTCAACAAAGTTTGATCAATTTTGTTCTCCTTCACGCTTTCTAAAATTTAAAACTTTTTCAACAAAGATTGATCAATTTGTTCTTCTTCACATTTTCAATCAATCAGAATTATCTCTGCATCATTTACATTATTCCTAATTTCTTGGTAGATCAGATCTCGCAAACAAGTTTTACTAACTTCGTTTAAATGGTTTACTAGGTTTCTGAGTTGGATATAAAACAATGTCTAATTTAATTTTGTTAAGTAAATTGCTCCAGAAGGATTAAAAAGAATATTAAATTTAAATTAATAACGATGTAGGTTTAAATCGTCCTCGTCGAGTTAAGTTTTATGATCTAAGATTTAACCCGATTGTTTAAGATAAATCCTCTCAATATTTAAATTGTATAAATTTGGTTGAATCAAATAAATCCCTCTATTGTGATCTAATCCATTATTTAACATCCACTAACAAATAAAAATAATATTCCAACAAGAATATAGTTTTAGCCATTAAATCTAATCACAATACCCCATTCTTAAAATAAAATTTTAAATCACAAGGAGGAAAATAATAAAGAAAAAAAGGAAAAGAATATAAGTGCAATTTTAAATACAAGCCCTAAAATCCACTCTATTAAAAAATTACTTTCCTTATGAGTAAAACCCTAACCCTATTCTTTTCATTTCTCATCTCCATTTTCTCCTCTTTGTTTTCTCTTCTTTCTCTCTCTTTCTCTCTCTCATTTTGTCTTCTTGGTTTTGTTTGTGTTGCAGGTTGAGTTGGAGGCCATATATGAAATGCATATGATGGCATATGCTTATATATATATATATATATATATATATATATATATATATATATATATATATATATATATATATATATGTATATATATATATATAAGCATATATATTTATTTATTTATTTATTTATATTTTGATTGTATAATAAATATGTGCTCTAGATTTTAAAATATACATATTTTATTTTTATATGGAAAACCATAAGGTTTCTTTTTATGTTTTTTTTTTTTGATAGAGGAAGGGCTGTTGGAGACTAGTGGTGGTGGACTAGCGGAGGGTGGCACTGTGGAGAAGAGGGACCACAGCATGGTGGAAAAAGGTCGGTGGATCTGAGGAGGGGAGGGTGGTGAGAGGGCCACAGAGAGGGGGCCGCGGAGGAAGGGATGGCGGAGACTGAGGGAAGCAGCAAATGCTGTGAAGGTGGAGGCCACGAGGTATTTGTATAAGGGGGAGTGTGGGGAGGGGGATGGAGCCCCCACCCACATCCAATATGATGGGGTGTGGGTGGGGGCTGCGAAGGTGGAGGCCACGAGGTATTTGTATAAGGGGGAGTGTGGGGAAGGGGATGGAGCCCCCACCCACATCCCATACGATGGGGTGTGGGTGGGGGCTCCGCCCCCCTCCCCATAGCCAAAACTTTGAAGGCACAGTGGTGGGGGGGTTCGAACCCCCCCCCCACCATTTATCATTGTATATTCGCTGCAAAAAAAAATAGTCCTTCATAGTTACTCATCTTTTTTTTATTATTTCCTTTTATTTAAGTTTTATGTATATAATAATATATATATATTTATATACATATACACAACAACCATAACTTTAATTTAAAAAATCACATTTTAATAAATATTAGAATACACAGCAAAAGCACAATTACATTCAATTCACAGTTTTAATAAATATTAAAATATAACGCAATATATATATATACTATTGTATATATAATGTATCCTCCATTTTTGTTGGCAGAATATTAATCAGTTTATCTCTAAAAGCAAATAAATACATTCTTTCAAATACACATAATTTATATATTTTTTTTTTTTCCAATCACATGTAAATTTTCTTTTTAAACAAAAAGCAATAAATATATTTTTTTTTATCAAATCTATAAGGCAAGAACTCATTTTTTTTTTACAAAATATATTCTTTTCAATATTAATATTTTCTCTTTTTTTTTTTTGGAAAAGAAACAAATGCAATTTAGTAAAATACTTCTAATGCATAACAACAACTAATCTTCCTTTTTTTTCATAAAAACAATATACAAATTTCATATTTGTCTCAATAATAAAATTCACAACTTTTCTATTAGATAATTTGAAATTTACATACAAATAAAATAACTTTTAAAAACAATTTTACTTCCTTCAACTTTCCTTGAATGATAAGCATTAAAATCAACCATTTTTAACTTTCTATTACAAATGAAAATAGCTTACACACAACATAAGAAAATACACTTTTACAACAAGGGAGAGGACAATGTCCTCTTTGAAACTAACAAATAATGCAACTCCTAAATAGGCCAAGCTCTCTCTCAAGAGCTAAAAAAGTAAAGGAAAATAAAATATCAACTCTAAGAACAAGGTGTTTTCTCCAACTTCACAACTTAGCTCCAATGAACTTGCATATCACAACAAGGGGAAAGAAGCCACAACATCTTGCTTTCCTCCCTACCATAGACCTGCAAGAGGGTCTCCCCTGAGCTAGGGAGGTCATCCACACACTTGGGAACTCATTCCACATCACAACAAGGTAT
This sequence comes from Cunninghamia lanceolata, assembly GCA_027924645.1. Lineage (NCBI taxonomy): Eukaryota > Viridiplantae > Streptophyta > Pinopsida > Cupressales > Cupressaceae > Cunninghamia > Cunninghamia lanceolata. Next base: position 1,974,524 of record BSBN01000463.1, on the reverse strand, counting down.
TCAAACAACCAAAACACAATTTACTCCCATGGTTAACACAACACAAGAACTCAACCAGGGTGAGTTTAAAGGGGTAGGGGAGTGGACAACACTCAACTCAAGAGTGCCACTCCTACAAATATCCCAATACAAATACCTCATAAGGCCTCAAGCCAACACTTTCAAACACAATTTCCACGAAGCTTATATTTGGCTCTCAAGCCATTTCACATATTACAATTATTCACATATTGCCCTTAAGGCTTTCAACACCACAAAAACAAGGTAATGACTCCGAGGAGGTTCACTCCTCCCCCACCCCACACTTGTTGAGCATCTTCTCCCAAGTGGGAGAGGCTCTTACAACACCCTTACAATTTTCCCCACAACAACAATAAAAACTCAAAGTAGAACTCACACATAGCATCACACAAGCAAATAAAAATACATAAGGGAAGGCCTTAGCCTTGAAACCAACCTTAAAAAGCCTAATTTGGTAGATGGTTGATGTAGAGCTTCTCCAAATCCTCCTCCAACATAAGCCACAAAACTCTCTCTAACTTTTTCCCCAAAGTAAATTCCAAACAAAAAAATTTTCCAAAAATTCAACAAACCATCCCCCTTCTCCAAGTGGGATTAAAATAAGCTTTACCCATGAGCTTTGAGGAATGGGGAGGTGACACTTGTCACCTCCTCACTTCTTCTCCCAACTACAAGCATGACCCATGGGATGGGTGGTGACACTTGTCACTCACCCATCCCCCAAGTCTCTCTCCCTTCCACTTGTCCTCCCTAGAACATGTAGGAGAGAAAAGTGGAGCTTAAGAGGGAATGGGTGACACATGTGCCCCATTCCTTCCTTCCTAAGAGGGACCACACAACTCCAAGGTACCCTCACCAATTGTGAGAGAGACTTAGAGTAAAGTCCTCCACAATTGAAGGGTCTTGGAGACTTCCCCAACCTAAGGAAGAGGAACGGATGGGGTTGAGTGTTGGACCCACTCATCCTCTCCCTCCCATGCCTCCAATTTCGTCACTTAACTTCAGGGTGAAGTTAAGGTGACCAAATGGAGGTTTACCGAGGGTTACCCAAGTCAGAAAGGTCCCTGGACCCAAGGGGTACACCCAGGGTCAAATTTAGCTCATTTTGAGCACCAAGGGTTAAAGCACATGAAAAGGGGTCTCAAAATTTAAAATTTAAAAAATGAAATTCAAAAGACAAACTTCTTACAACACCAATTAAAATTCAAAATAAAAGAGTGGTAGACTTAACCCGACTAACAATAGGCAATCAACATTATAGAATTTCATCATGCACAAAGTTAATCTTGGTTCCTCGTGGAATTAGATCAGCTTCACAAGGGATAATAACATCGTGTGTGAAATGATCTCCAATTTATGTGGCTTGTTAGAAATACCTACACACTCAATTGCAAAGTTAATTCCACATAAATATATAATAGCCAAAGCAAATTAAAACATACACTCGCATAAAATATCACAAGTTCACATAAGCATCAAGGAAGTCAAATTACAATTTAGATTCTAAATTTAGAATTTTCAAACATCCATTCCCAAGATTGAATCACATAACAATTTTCTATCTAACATCACCCAATTAGTTTTCCCATAACATCATAATATAATCCATATGTCTAACATCATCAGTAAAGCAATACCCAGGTCTAAACACATCATAAACATACTAAGCATAACAAATCCACATACAACATAAAGTCTAATAGTCTGGAAATTCAGGATCAACAGTCCCACAAGTCTAAATGTATCAACAACGATAAAATAAATAGTCAAATGTATGGGAATGAAAAAGGTAGGCCTCACATCCTCCCCCCTAAGACTGTACTTCCTCCTGGAAGTCATCAAAGAGGTGAGGATAAAGGGCCCTCAATTTCGCTACATCCTCCCATGTCGCCGTGACCTCATCGTACATGTCCCACTAGACCCTAACCTAGTCCATCTCTCAACCTCGAAGGCCCAGCATCCGACGAGCCAATATGTGAATTGGCTCCAAAGCCATCTGACTATCTACCTCTACCTGAAGAGCACTCCAATCCAATACATGAGATAAATCAGAGATGTAACATCGTAAAACAGAAACATGAAAGACATCGTGAATACATGACAGGCTAGGTGGCAAGGCTAGATGATAGGCTACAGTTCCTATCCGCTCCAAGATATCAAAAGGTCCTACAAACTGTGGTGCAAGCTTAGAGCCCTTTCCATAATGGATTGGACTCTTGTGTGGCCGCACTCTAAAGAAAACCTATCACCCACTAAGAAGCTCTGATCAATTCTCTTAGCATCAGCATACTTCTTATGTCGATCCTGTGCCTCCTGAAGTCTCTGCCTAATCAGTGTGACCTGCTGCTCCATATCCTAAACTAACTCTAGACCAATGGCAACCTTGTCCTCTATCCGATCCCAACTCAATGGTGTCCTGCATGGTCTGCCGTATAAAGCCTAAAAAGGAGGCATACCCAATGAGCTGTGATGCCCATTATTATAGGCAAACTCAACTAGATACATATACTCCTCCCATCTACTCTGATGATCCATGACATACATGTGGAGCATATCCTCAAGAACCTAATTAACTCTCTCTATCTGTCCATTGGTCTCAAGATGATAGGTAGAACTAAATTTGAGTTGTGTGCCCAATGCTTGCTGTAAGGCTCTCCAAAAGGCTGATGTAAACACTGAATCTCTGTCAGAAATGATACGGTGAGGTACCCCATGTAATCTAACAATCTTATCCAAGAATACTCTCGCCACAGATGGTTCATTGTACGTCATGCATACATGTGAGAAATGCACCACCTTGGTCAACTTGTCAACCATCACCATGATGGCATCGTAGCGGCATGATGACATAGGAAGACCAACAATAAAGTCCATGGAAATGGTGTCCCATTTCCACTTAGGTATCTCGTGAGGGTATAACAGTCCTACTGGATGCTGATGCTCGGCCTTGACCCTCTGGCACTCAAGACAACGAGCAACATATTTTGTAATGTCTCGTCTCATACCTACCCAATGGTAATACTGTCTCAAGTTAGCATGCATCTTATTCACCCCTGGGTGTGCTGCATAAGGTGCTCTATAAGCCTCTAAAAGAATCACTGCACAAAGATCTCCCGCATGGGGTACATAGATGTGCTGTCGATGTCTAAGAAAACCATCTGACTCAAGGGAATATCTAGCGAATCTGCCCTTAAGGGCCCTCTGTTTCTGGATCTCCTGCTACACCTCAAGAAACCACTTGTCCTCAGGCAGATGCTGTAAGATACGCTCTCTCAAGTCCACACTCAATGTCAAGGTCATGATCTTGTGGCTCCTTCGACTCAAGGCGTCGGTGACCACATTCTCCTTCCCTTTGATGTAGTGGACATCAAAGTTGTACTCGCATAAAAACTCCATCCAACGCCGCTAGTGGGCATTCAAATTTGGCTATGTGAACATGTACTGCAAGCTATGGTGATCCGAATGGAGCTTAAAGCATCAACCCAAAAGGAAGTGTCTCCAATGAACAAGAGCATGTACAACTATTGCGAGCTCTAAATCATGAGTAGGGTAGTTCAACTCATGTGTCTTGAGCTTACGCGACTCATATGCAATCGCTCTACCACCCTGCATAAGTACGGCTCCCAAACCCTCAAGTGATGCGTCTGTGCAAACTACAAAATCCTCTATAGGATATGGAACCGCTAAGATGGGAGCACTGATAAGATGCTCCTTGAGGAGCCCAAATGCCCTCTCACACTGCTCGGTCTAAGTGAAACTCTTCCCTTTCCACTGAAGGGAAGTGATGGGTTGCGCTATCCTGGAAAAGCCCTTAATGAATCTACGGTAGTAATAGGCTAATCCCATGAAACTCCTGACCTCTGTCACACTGGTGGGTGCTGGCCAATCCTGAATAGCTCTGATCTTTGATGGATCTATAGAGATGCCATCACCTGATAGGATGCGCCCCAAGTACTACACCTCTGTCCTGAAGAAGGCACACTTCGCTAGGTTGCTACAAAGCTGCTACTCTCGCAAGCACTGCAAAACCTAATGGAAATGATCTACATGCTCCTCCTTGGTCTACGAATAGATCAAAATATCATCAAGAAAGATGATCACAAACTGATCCACGTACATGCAGAACACCTCATTCATAAGACTCAAGAACACTATAGGGGCATTTGTCAAATCGAAAGGTACCACTGTGAATTCGTAATGGCCATATCTGGTTCGAAAAATAGTCTTATGAATATTTGCCTTTGTGATGCGCAATTGGTGATACCCAGATTTCAGATCAATTTTCAAGAACACTCTGGCTCCCTGCATCTGGTCAAAGAGGTCATCAATCCTAGGCAAAGGATAATGGTTCTTCACCGTCACCTTGTTCAACTACCTATAATCCATGCACAAGCGAAGAGACCCATCCTTCTTCTTCACGAAGATAACGGGTGCACCCCATGGTGAAATGCTAGGTCAGATGTGCCCCATCTCAAGTAACTCCTCTAACTACAATTTGAGCTCTGTGAGCTCATGTGTATTCATCCTGTAGGGTGCATGAGACACTGGCTCTGCACCTGGCACTAGATCGATGTGGAAATCTACCTCTCTACGTAGAGGCATACTTGGTAATTCTAGTGGAAACACATCAGCAAACTCTCTTAGGATAGGGTGATCATCCAATGAAGCCTCAAGCTCATCCTCTAATCTATCACTAACTATGATAGCAAACATCTGACACCCCTTCCGCATGCAACGCTTAAGCTACTGAGCGGATATCATATGAACTACCATGGGCTTCTGAATGCCCATTATCTCAACCAGTGCACCATGATCATCTAAGTAGCTAATCGCCCTTCGGCAACAATCTAGCTTGGCTCTATGAGCTGCAAGCCAGACCATACCCAAAACTACACTGTAGGATCCTAGTGGCATAACTCTAAGGTCACAAGATGTGGTGAAGGAACCCAAAGAAATCTCACAATCCTGAACCAAGGTATCTACTAACATCCTAGCCCTAGATGCCAACTCAACCTCCCACCTAATGTCCTGCCTAGAAGCCACCAGCCTACAATGTTCCACTAACGATGTAGACAAAAAAGAATCAGTAGCTCCAGAGTCAAAAATAATAGAGATGGGAGCATCCCCGATCGTACCTGATGTCTCAATCACAGATGCCTAATAATCAACCTGGCAGTTATCAACCACTGCAAACATGCGGTGGGACTTGCCCACATCTCCTACAGTCTGCTCTAACCCTCCTGAACGGGGCTGTCCCCCTGCTATGAAACCCTGTGGACACTCTCTGGCCAAATGCCCTGCCCCACCACAAACATAACATGGACCCCTAGCTTGTAACTGCCCTGACTGAGTCCTACCTAACTGCTATTGTATAGTCTATCCTGTGGACCCCTGTGGACACTCTCTGGCCAAATGCCCTGCCCCACCACAAACATAACATGGACCTCTAGCCTGTAACTACCCTGACTGAGTCCTACCTAACTGCTATTGTATAGTCTATCCTGTGGACCCCTGTGAACCTCTATATGACTGCTATGACCTTGCGGGTCCCGCAGATGATCCCTGTTGTCTCTGATCCCTACGCGGGCCCTGCTGCTGCCAACCATAGTTTTGTCCTCCTCTGCCCTCTACTAGGGTCTAGACCTCTATTGATGCTACTGTTGCTATGGAGGCCTAGGAGGTAAAGATGGAGAACTAAATCCTCCTCTCTATGGTGTAGGTGGTGGTCTACAAAAGTTCTACTGATGCTGATGATTACGGTCCTAAAACTGTGGGCGTGAATTCTTCCCTCGTCCCTGAATCTCCTCTACCATATAAGCCTTCTCGGTAGCCTCACTCATAGTCTGGGGGTCTGCCATACGCACTGGTCCTTCTATTCCCTAATTCAAACCTCTAATGAATTTGTGCACCAGAAGTTTCTCATCATGGAGATATCCTACGTAACGTGAAAGCTCAATAAATCAGCTCTCATACTGTGCAACCATGAGTCCTCTCTGTTGTAAGTCATGGAACTCATCTATTTGGCGTTGCCTATAATGATCTGACAAGTAACATGCATTAAAGCGCTCTATGAATGTGTCCCATGTGAGTGTGTCTAATGATAAGCGGTGCTTGCACTCCTCAGTGCGCCACCAAGTAGCTACTACATCCCTCAGGAGGTGTACTGCAACGTGTGCTTTCATGTTACTCCCATAAGGTCATAACATGAAGCATCTATCAAGACTGATGAGCCAAGCCTCAGCTTCGGCTCCCTCTGTAGCTCCTGTGAAGGTAGGTGGATTAAGCCTGAGTAGGTCTCTGATGGGAGCTCCTCTGTCCTAAGTCCTATGACCAGCTCATCCATACCATACTCATAAGATCCATGATGTACCTGCTCCACCCTCATAGTCTCATCTCGTCTCTCATGTGGCGGAGGACTCCTACTCTGTGCTCTGTAAGCTGACCCTACCTCCTCCACTGTAGTATCAAGTATCTCTACAAAAGGCTCCACATGTGGCACCTCTCACGGATCGATGCGGGGCTCTACACGTGGCTCGGTTCACGACTCAGCATGCAACTCTTCACATAGCTCCTCTCACGAATCAACGTGAGGCTCATCACGTGGCACTGGTGTAACTAGCGGTAGCCTCTCTAACATGGCATGTAATGTCTGTAAAATCTAAGGACCTATATCAAGTACTGGTGGTGCCTGTGGTACTGTCTGATCTGCTAAGGTTACTGGTATATGTCCCTCTACAGAGGAATCACTGTGCACCTCAGTGGACACAGTGTTACGTGATCGCGCTCACTGAATACGTCGGGGAGGCATCCTACAAAACAAGGTAGGCACTAATTAATCAAAGTTGCAGAATAAGTAATGTGCCCAAATAAGCCCAGTGTTTAAACTTGGGCTCTAATACCAAATGTCATGTCCACATTTCCCATGCGGTCATGACACGCATCACACATGTCATGTCCACATTTGTCATGTGGTCATGACACGAAATATCAAAAAAAAATTCACGCTTCTCTAGAAACCCCTTGCATGCGTAAGCGTGCTTGGTGGTGTTACGCTTAAGGCATAAACATGATAGTTGAATGCGGGGTAATGCGTTCATGTGTGCATACCAATCGCAATGAAGGCCAACTAGGGGTCAAAGTGACATGGTTAACGTCACCAATAGGGTTAGGATCAACGATCGAAACCCTAAGTTAACCTATGTGAATGATGAGATTTTGACATGAGTCAAAATATCAGCCTAATTCAAGTGCATGTGAGGATATGATATAATACAAAAATCAAATGACAATACTTAGCAAAAACAATATTATAATCCGAAACAGGGTTAAATTCCACTAACCTAGCTAAACCCTAAATTTTGGAAAAATCTGGCAGCATAACGCCTCACGGGCGTGATTAGGGTTTACTGTAATTAAACTAATTTTGATCAAAAAGTTTACTGATTGGTGTTAAATTACCTACGTCTCACTAGTTGAATTGGTAAAATAGTTGAATAAGTTAATTGAACATTTTTCAACAAAGTCCGATCAATTTTTTTCTCCTTCCCGTTTTCTAAAATTTAAAACTTTTTCAACAAAGCTCGATCGATTTGTTCTTCTTCACATTTTTGATCAATCAGAGTTATTTCTGCATCATTTACATTATTCCTAATTTCTTGGTAGATCAAATCTCACAAACAGGTTTTACTAACTTCGTTTAAATGGTTTACTAGGTTTCCGAGTTGGATATAAAACAACATCTAATTTAATTTTGTTAATTAAATTGCTCCATAAGGATTAAAAAGAATATTAAATTTAAATTAATAACGATGTAGGTGTAAATCATCCTCATCGAGTTAAGTTTTATGATCTAAGATTTTTAAACCCGATTGTTTAAGATAAATTCACTCAATATTTAAATTGTATAAATTTGGTTGAATCAAATAAATCCCTCTATTGTGGTCTAATCCATTGTTTAACATCTACTAACAAATAAAAATAATATTCCAACAAGAATATAGTTTTACCCATTAAATCTAATCACAATACCCCATTCTTAAAATAAAATTTTAAATCACAAGGAGGAAAATAATAAGGAAAAAAAGAAAAGAATATAAGTGCAATTTTAATTACAAGCCTTAAAATCCACTCTATTAAAAAATTACTTTCCTTATGAATAAAACCCTAACCGTATTCTTTTCATTTCTCATCTCTATTTTCTCTTCTTCTTTCTTTCTCTTTCTCTCTCTCATTTTGTCTTCTTGATTTTGTTTGTGTTGCAGGTTGAGTTGGAGGCCATATATGAAATGCATATGATGGCATATATATATATATATATATATAGATTGTATAATAAATATGTGCTCTAGATTTTAAAATATATATATTTTATTTTTATATGGAAAACCCTAAGGTTTTTTTTTGTTTTGTTTTCAACAAAGGAAGGGCTGTTGGAGACCAGCGGTGGTGGACTGGCGGAGGGCAGCACTATGGAGAGGAGAGACCGCAGCGTGATGGAGAAAAATTAGCAGATTTGAGGAGGGTACGGTGGTGAGAGGGCCACCAAGAGGGGGCCGCGGAGGAAGGGACGGCGGAGACTGAGAGAAGCAGCGAACACTGCGAAGGTGGAGGCCGCGGGGTATTTGTATAAGGGGGAGTGTGGGGAGGGGGATGGAGCCCCCACCCACATCCCATACGATGGGGTGTGGGTGGGGGCTCCGTCCCCCTCCCCACAACCAAAACTTTGAAGGCATAGCGGTGGGGGGGTTCGAACCCCCCCACCATTTATCATTGTATATTCCCTGCAAAAAAAATGCGACTGCAAAAAAAAAAAGTCCTTCATATTTACTCAACTTTTTGTTATTATTATTTCCTTTTATTTAAGTTTCATTTATATAATAATATATATATATAAATGTATACATATATACACAACAACCATAACTTTAATTTAAAAAATCACAATTTAATAAATATTAGAATACACAGCAAAACCACAATTACATTCAATTCACAGTTTTAATAAATATTAAAATATAATGCAAACACAGCTCACTAGTACCGAAACCAAGAGACACTTTTGATGCCCAGATCTTTAGAGGGGCTAGATCTTCGGATATATATATATATCCTCTATTTTTGTGGGCAGAATATTAAATCAGTTTATCTCTAAAAGCAAATAAATACATTCTTTCAAATACACATAATTTATATAATTATTTTTTTTCTTCCAATCACATGTAAATTTTCTTTTTAAACAAAAAGCAATAAATATATATTTTTTTTATCAAATCTATAAGGCAAGAACTCATTTTTTTATTTACAAAATATTTTTTTTGAAATATTAATTTTATTTTTTTTGGAAAAGAAACAAATGCAATTTAGTAAAATACTTCTAATGCATAACAACAACTAATCTTCCTTTTTTTTCATAAAAACAATATACAAATTTCATATTTGTCTCAATAATAAAATTCACAACTTTTCTATTTGATAATTTAAAATTTACATACAAATGAAATAACTTTTAAAAATAATTTTTCTTTCTTCAACTTTCCTTGCATGATAAGCATTAAAATCAATCATTTTTAACTTTCTATTACAAATGAAAATAGCTTACACACAACATAATAAAATACACTTTTACAACAAAGGAGAGGACAATGTCCTCCTCTTTGAAACTAACAAATAATGCAACTCCTAAATAGGCCAAGCTCTCTCTCAAGAGCTAAAAGAGTAAAGGAAAATAAAATATCAACTCCAAGAACAAGGTGTTTTCTCCAACTTCACAACTTAGCTCCAATGAACCTGCATATCACAACATGGGGAAAGAAGCCACAACATCTTGCTCTCCTCCCTACCATAGACTTGCAAGAGAGTCACCCCCGAGCTAGGGAGGTCATCCACACACTTAGCAACTCATTCCACATCACAACAAGGCATTCAAACAACCAAAACACAATTTAACCCCATGGTTAACACAACACAAGAACTCAACCAGGGTGAGTTTAAAGGGGTAGGGGAGTGGACAACACTCAACTCAAGAGTGCCACTCCTACAAATATCCTAATACAAATACCTCATAAGGCCTCAAGCCAACACTTTCAAACACAATTTCCATGAAGCTTACATTTGGCTCTCAAGCCATTTCACATATTACAATTATCCACATATTGCCCTCAAGGCTTTCAGCACCACAAAAACAAGGTAATGACCTCGAGGAGGTTCACTCCTCCCACACCCCACACTTGTTGAGCATCTTCTCCCAAGTGGGAGAGGCTCTTACAACACCCTTACAATTTTTCCCACAATAACAATAAAAACTCAAAGTAGAAAATACATAAGGGAAGGCCTTAGCCTTGAAACCAACCTTAAAAAGCCCAATTTAGTATATGGTTGATGTAGAGCTTCTCCAATTCCTCCTCCAACATAAGCCACAAAACTCTCTCTAACTTTTTCCCCAAAGTAAATTCCAAACAAAAAAATTTTTCAAAAATTCAACAACCCATCCCCATTCTCCAAGTGGGATTAAAATAAGCTTTACCCATGAGCTTTGAGGAATGGGGAGGTGACACTTGTCACCTCCTCACTCCTTCTCCCAACTACAAGCATGACCCATGGGATGGGTGGTGACACTTGTCACTCACCCATCCCCCAATTCTCTCTCCCTTCCACTTGTCCTCCCTAGACTATGTAGGAGAGAAAAGTGGAGCTTAAGAGGGAATGGGTGACACGTGCCCCATTCCTTCCTTCCTAAGAGGGACCACACAACTCCTAGGTACCCTCACTAATTGTGAGAGAGACTTGGAGTAAAGTCCTCCATAATTGAGGGGTCTTGGAGACTTCCCCAACCTAGGGAAGAGGAAAGGATGGGGTTGAGTGTTGGACCCACTCATCCTCTCCCTCCCATGCCTCCAATCTCGTCACTTAACTTTAGGGTGAAGTTAAGGTGACCAAATGGAGGTTTACCAAGGGTTACCCAAGTCAGAAAGGTCCCTAGACGCAAGGGGTAAAACCCAGGGTCAAGTTTAGCTCATTTTGAGCACCAAGGGTTAAGTTAAAGCACATAAAAAGGGGTCTCAAAATTTAAAATTTAAAAAATAAAATTCAAAAGACAAACTTCTTACAACACCAATTAGAATTCAAAATAAAAGAGTGGTAGACTTAACCCGACTAACAACAGGCAATCAACATTATAGAATTTCATCATGTACAAAGTTGATCTTAGTTCCTCGTGGAACTAGATCGGCTTCACAAGGGATAACAACATCATGTGTGGAATGATCTCCAATTTCTGTGGCTTGTTAGAAATACCTACACACTCAATTGCAAAGTTAATTCCACATAAATATATAATAGCCGAAGCAAATTAAAACATACACTCGCATAAAATATCACAAGTTCACATAAGCATCAAGGAAGTCACATTACAATTTAGATTCTAAATTATGCATTTTCAAACATCTATTCCCAATATTGAATCACATAACAGTTTTCTATCTAACATCACCCAATTAGTTTTCCCATAACATCATAATATAAACCATATGTCTAACATCATCAGTAAAGCAATATCCAGGTCTAAACACATCGTAAACATACTAAGCATAACAAATCCACATACAGCATAAAGTCTAATAGTCTAGAAATTAGGGATCAATAGTCCCACAAGTCTAAATGTTCACATAACAATTTTCTATCTAACATCACCCAATTAGTTTTCCCATAACATCTTAATATAAACCATATGTCTAACATCATCAATAAAGCAATATCAGGTCTAAACACATCGTAAACATACTAAGGATAACAAATCAACATACAGCATAAAGTCTAATAATCTAGAAATTCAAGACCAACAGTCCCACAAGTCGAAATGTATCAGCAACAGTAAAATAAATAGTCAAATGTATGGGAATGAAAAAGGTAGGCCTCACACTCAAGATGTATTTTTACACTTAGTTTTTGAAATGTGCCAAACCTTTCTGCTTCAGGGTCCTTAGGCTGAGTCAACAGGTGTTGAATATGTAGCTCCAGGATTTTTCATCAACCTTGTATCCCATAGGCATTATCCACAAAGTTCTGGGCTCAACTGCCTCTATTAGGCATTGATCAGTGTCAACCATGAAGCAAACTGTGTCTTTGTATTTCTCAACTATGGACTATGGAATTATTTCTCTGGCTTGCATCATGCTCTGAAAGTTCTTGAGGTAACCCTAGAGAGCTGTGTTTTGGGCTTGAGCATCACCAAGTCCATACATATAATCTCTAATCTGAATTGCAACCGGTTTGTCATTTTGACATACCCAAACACTTGATCCGGGTAGCACATTCATTTAATAAAAGAAAAGACACAGTATTAGAGAACCCTATTTGAAAGAATTCTTCTTATCCTTTTTGATCTTCTACAGGTTTTCTAACAATTGATTTAGGAGAAGTTCACATAGGTCATAATCTGCATCTGGGTAAGTGCAAGAATATGGAGGGTCAAAAAGGGGTTTTAAGTGGCCACTTTTTTTCTAAAATTAGGAAATGATGGCCTTGGATGAGAAATTGAGCATAGTTACACTCAAAATTTGGAGATGCAACCAAAACAATGTTCGTAGTGCTCCGAGTCTACTTTCTAAACTACTATTTTTTTTTTAAAATGGTATAGATTAAGGGGTTCAAAAGAGAGAGCCACAGAAATTGGTGTTGTTTCTGTCAAAAAGCATAACATAGCATGTTTTGTGGCTCCCTCAAAAGGTTAACTTTTTTTGGGTATTTTTAAAATCACTTCGGTGAGAAATTAGCTAACAACATGTAGTTTATGCCTGATTTTTTGATAATTTTTTGATGAATATTTTATTTTTTACTAATTTTCAAAGTGGACACATCCTAAAAAATAGAATTTTGGCCATGCTACCCCTATAAATTTTGAAAACTAATTGAAAATCATTTTTTCTTTTTTTTAATATGTGTAGAATGGAGTCTAGTTTCTAAATATGTAATTTTTTTGAAATTTCAATGAATGGTTAATTTACAATGAAAAAAAGACCAAATAGGTTTTTGCCCAAAACTAGACACACAAACAAAAGAAATTAAAGATGAAAGGCTTAACATTGTCAAAATGTGAAAAAAATTACATCGTTAAATAGATAAGAGAAAGCCTAACATTACCCAGGTGTTTGATTTGTTTGACCTTGAAACACGTGCAAATCTGAGGGTTAGCACGAACAAAATTATGTGAAATCTTGAAGAATCTACAAAAACATGTCTGTGGATGTTGAAAAGGCACTCCAAGCCTTTGGGTTGGAAATCCAAAGCAAATCCCAAGCCCAAGGCTTGGGATTCCCAAAGCACAACATAACGCGAGGTGTTATAACCCGAGTGCATTATAATGCGAGCACGTTATGTTGAGCTTTTTTACTTTTTTGCATGTTTGCCGGTGTTTTCCTAGTTCGACATAACGTGAGTGCACTATAACGCACGCGCGTTATGTCTTCCTTTGAATGAGATATGTTCAAATTTCATAATTATGTTTCATGGATGTTTATATCTATTCTTGTAGGTATGTATGCATGCTTGTATGTATGCATCTTTGTATGTATGTATGTTTGTATGTATGCATGTATGTATGTAAGTGTTTTGGGTTTAGTGTATATAAGGACCTGAGCCTATATAGTTTTGTTGTACTCGGTGATCATGTGCTTCATTCTAGGCTCAGCATCTATCCTTATCTAGTTAGGTATACCTTTCCAAGGTAACCACATGTGACTGAAGTCAGTAGACTTATATCCATTGAGAGTTTTAGACCAGTCTCTACTGAGCAACATCCCGTATGTATCAGGTATATCCACTACCTGGATATCAATGTAATATTGGATCTTGGGATCAGATGCTAGTTACATGTGGATATGAGTTAATTCCCCTATTACACTTACTTCTGTTTTATCTAGCTGTGTCACCTTTTTTAAAGATTTAGCAGGATGTAGCCCTAAAGCATTGCATATTGACAGGGGCATGACATTTGTAGATGCCCCTGAATCTACCAAACAGTTGTGTAAATTCTTGCTAAACATCCTTATGGTGAGGAGAAAAGGTGGTGACTCACTTTTGTCCCTGTACAAGGTCATGTGGGAGGTTTCTACAGCTAGGACAGTAGCTGGCATTTTATGTTTGACAGTGTTATCTTTATGAGCATGATCCCTATTGTTAGGCTGACCTGGGGAATGACTATCCTCTCTAGGAGTAGGATCATCTAGTGATTTCATCAAGGCCTTCTTAATTGCAAGAGTTTTCAACAATTCTGATAGAGACAGGCTAATCTTTACCTTCTTCATCTCATCTGCCAAATATGTGACTAGTTTGTCAGATTTGTGAGGTAGGCCAACAACTTTTGATACTATATTTTGTGGTGACAGATATTGTGCATTTACCTTTGGAAATCCTGGATTGTTACTTGCCTTGGGATCAGGAGGTGTGTTAAAATTATTCAGAGGCAAGGAACTGGTTAATGGACCAGTAGGTCTGTTGGAGTTACTTCTCAGATTATAATTGTGCTTACCCTAATATTGCTACTAGTAAGCATTCACTTCTTCATGTTCATTGGATGGCTTGTTTTCATCTTCAAAAGGGAAGACGTAATTCAACTCAACAGCCATGGTAGATTCTTCACTTGCCAGGTTGTAATTCTGGTGGGATTACACAGTCTGCTGATGATGCTGATTAGTGTAACTTTCCAATATAAATGCAGAGTCATATCCACAAGGGACAATTTCATTTCCTTCCACCTGAGGTGGAATTCTAGAAGTATTAGAAACTTCTATCTAGAAAATGCTAGCAACAATTCTAAATTGTGGATAGTCTAATTCTGCATGAGCATTTGTATTGTGTATTCTACACCAATTAGTGAGGGCTGCTTCAGCAAGATTAACTCTAAGATTAACTCTAGTAGTCTGTTTGGTTTCAGTAGGTGGCTGGTTATCTAAGGGTGATGGCAATGAGCCATTATTTGGCCTGGAGTTCCATACTCTAGGCTGTCTGGGAGGATTGTTATTATTTCCACCACTATTGTTGAAATTATTGTTGTTGTACCCCCTATCAGGATAACCAGGCCTGTCATTATTATAGCCTCTGTTTTGGTTAGGCTAAGAATAGAAGTTCTGGTTCCTCAAATGAGTGACCTCTATAGTTAATTTTCTTAGCTGAGCAGATATTTCTTTGATTTCTTCTTTCTCCTCTTGAGCTTTAGCCACTACATGTTCAGTTTGAGGCTTAAAGAAAGAGGACCCAATGTTATTGTTCTGATCCACACCCTGAGGTGTTGGTGCTTGTGTAGGATACTATGGCATTTGGCCATTCCCATTAGGAGGAGGCATGATACTCAATGGAGATATCTGCAATGGTGTTGGCATTACTGCTGGAGGCATCATAGCTCCACTGTACTATGGTTGGGGAGGATATTGTGTAGGATATGTTGGATACATTCCTGGCAATGTAGGGAAAGCTATGTTTGGTGTTGGAGCAGGTACCAACTGCTGATTGACCTTGATAGCTTCTTGAAAAGCTCCTGTCAAGGTTGTGATTTTAGGATGTGTTCTCCTGATGAACATGGAAGTCAGAGGATCCAGAGCTGAGTAATAGATACTCCTAGCAGTAGCATCTGCTACAGTATATGGAGCAACTAACTTGGATAGCATTTTCTGGAACCTAGCATTGAAATTGGCAATAGGTTCTCCCTCAAACCACTTGATTGTGGCGAATAGGTGATAGTTCATTAAAGGATCAATAGGTACTTTGAACCTATCAATAAAAGCTTTCTCTAAGACAGCCCATGAACCGACAGAACTCTAACCAAGACTAATAAACCAATTATAAGCCTCTTCCCCTAAGGAAAACGGAAATAATCTGCATACAACGTCCTGATGCTCGATTCTAGCCCTACAGCAAGATTCCTTGAACATTCTGATATGATCATCAGCATCCTAATAAGGATGATATTTTGGACAAAGTTTGTCCAGATTCTTTGGCAACTCATGATATGTAGTGAAGGTCAAAGGTGACTCTACTGCAAAGAAAGACATTGCAACTAGAGGATGTTGAGCCTATGGTACAGTTGGCTGAGGTTAAACCTGGGGTTGAGGCTAGATAGGAGGTGTCACAGATAACCCTGAAGATATTTGTAAACCAATAGGAGTTACAGGAGGAGGCTCTGGTGAAGCTCCTGACGCACTAGATCCTGGAGTGTGATGGATGTCCACAGTTCTAGGTCTGAACCCTCTAACAAGTAATTCATCAAAAGGTCCGGAGGATCATGACCTGGTATTTATCCTATGAGCCAGGATTTCTCAATTTTGAGGTAGATTGGCTGGAACTTTGTAAATATCCATTGGGATATACCAGTAGTGACTATATTTATGGTCAGGATTGGAAATTGACCTAGTAATTACAAAGCATTTGCAGCTATACTGCAAATATGAGGTGATATCTTGGTTTGGCAACACTTAGTAGGTTGATATTGGGTTTCTAAGATAGGATACCTCAAAGCTTGGACAAATTTACCTAAAATAAGGCTGATCTTTGCAAATACATGCTGATCTACTATAAATATTGCAATATTTATGATTGATTTCAAAAACTTTACACAGGATTAGTGTATATCAACTAAGAACAACAAATATTTGCATCTAGCTTGGAAATTTAGCAGTGTCCGAGTGTTACCTTACAATCTTTATCATCACCTGAACTACTAATGATGATCCCTGTCCTATAGATGGCCCTCCTTCTAGCGCCAATTTATGTTGATCATGATGTTAGTCATAAACAAACATAGAATAAAAGTTACACAACAACCTTTACTCATCTTGAAAGATACAATGAATTCAAAGAATTCATGATCTCAAGTCTCCATTGATTAGTTCTTAATCTTCTGACATTACTCAGAGGTTGATGTGTGTTGTTGTTTCCATTTTGGGGCATTACATAGATCTCATCAGCAAGATGATGCTTCCTGTAATGATGCTACACAGAGAGTTATTTCTACACAGGATATACTTCAGATATTGTGTTTATCTTTAAATCTTTGCATGATATTTGTCATTTTGACATGCTTTAACCTCAAATATGCTAAATATGTTCAGTTATCTATGGGATATTTGCATATTTGCATTGTTTGCTTAAGATTGTCAATTATTTGCAATTATGATGATGAAATGCTTTGAAATTGAAAGAAATTGAAAGAAATACTTCAAATTAATGTTGAATCTTTAGCTATTGATCCATATACACACTTGATACTATCACTATGAGAAGAAATCAAACCATATGTTCACCAGGATGTTCCACAGCTAGACATAGTTGATGCAAACTTCAGGGGATGGTGAATGAAAACAATACATGCAACATGATGAGCACTCCAAGGGATGCAGCAAATCAAAGCACATATCCAGAATTCAGACGCAGATTACTCAAGATTTATGAAGATTTGTAATCAAAATGCTCTTCTCTTTCATTAAGTATGCAAAAGACATGTACATATACAATAGCTTTGAAATGAGTCTTGAATACTTCAGCAAACAGATTTCAATTAAGTTTCGAATGAATAAAAAAAGAGGCATCCTTGCACCTTTTATAAAACAAGATGAGGGAGCGGCTACAATTGATCTACGATCAACATTTGTCTATTGAAATCCATAGTTCACATTTCATTGACCAAGTCAATCTTTCCACATGGCACAGGTTGCCAGCTGGCAACCATCTAAACAACTTATACTTTCATAAGCATCTGATGCATATATTCTCTTTTATGATGCATCCTCATTAGGCTCTTTGTCGTCATCATCACTTTCACCGCTCTCGCTATATTCATCATCATGATGATTGTCCTCTTGAATATGGACCTGCATAGCTGTCCTTATATTCTCATATGTTTGCACTATTTTCTCTAATTCTCTGCCATCCTGAGTTCTCGCTTTGGTGATGACATGTCTATGCACCTGATATTTGTTCCGGAGAGATTCTAACTTACTTCTCCTGCTACTGGATGTTTCATTATAGTCCTCCACCTTGACCTTTATTCTCATTACTTTATCCAACACTTCTTCTATCAGGTGGTTGAGAGGGTCCTCAGCAACTAGTTGGAAATTACTATGTAGAGCTTTGATGACAAACTCTTCATCCTGATTTTCTATCATGCCTTCTGCATCTCCTTCTAATATTTCTAGAACTTCAACCTCATGGGACATCATATTATATAGCTTCATTCTGATATTCCGTAATTTACTGTTGCATCTTTTGAGTACATCACATTCAAATCTGACATCCTTATTCCAGATATCCATCAATAGGGCTATGTTATTATTCAGTACTTGATTCTTTATTAGAATTTGTGGATCAATCTTCTTCATTTCATCCAAAATGTTCATGATCTTTTCTAATTGAAATGACCTCCTGCCGATCTCCATCTGCAGTTTATCTACTTTTCTCCTGGAGGTGTCCAAAGAATTCCACCTCTTCAAAGAGGCCTTTGCCACTTCTTCAACTCCATCGAGCGCGGATGACATCCATTTCAACATTATTGCTGATTCATGCTCCATGAGGTTCAACATATTAACCTCCTCCTAAGAAATAGCAGTCAATGGGACTGCATGATCAGTTGACATATCGTTAGGGTTAATTAACCCTCTTATATATGCATGTAGCTAAGCAATGTGCTCCTTATGCTGCTTATTCTTCTCTTTTTCTCTTTTCACCCTTTGGGTTAGTGAATCAATAATGTCCTTACCTTCTTGGCCCTCTTGATCTTCATTAGCAAACCCAAGATCAACTGTGCTAATCTGTAATTCATCCAGAGCGATCTTACCCTTTTCTTTATCCACAGTAGGGAGTGTTAACTATGCAGTCCTCCTGCCTGTTATAGGACCTCTTCTTATTGCAGAAGTTAATCTTGCCTTCCTCTTAGGCTTTATTAATGTTTCTAAAAGCAATGTGGACACATCAAATTCTTGTGTCTCTATACCTGGTTCTCCACCAATTTCTTTCTTGAGCCACGAAGGAACTTGATCTTTTAGCTTTTGGTCTCCATCACCATCATGATGATCACCTTGATCTCCGGTATCCACCATCAGGTTCGATGGGGAGGGTGATCTCCTTATTTCTTCCTCATGATGCTCCTCATGAGGGTGATCTTTGGGTATATCCTCCTGTTGAGGACTTTCCTTTTCTAGAGGGTGATCCTGTTGATCATATGCATGTTTATCATGATCTTGATCATGTACTTCCTCCAGGGGTATCTTATCCACCTTAGGTTCTTCCATCTTATCTGCAACTATAACCTACTCTGAACCTGTATCAACTACCTCTTGAGCCTTATGGTCATCAGGACCTAATGTTTCTTTATCTTGCTTGTCTCTTGGTGAGACGTCTACTGTCTTGGGCTCAGCTGATGTATCATGTTGTTGCTAACCCATACTTGGAGCTTTCTTCTCCATTTCTTTCTGTTTGATTTCCTTAATATTCTATGTTTCCCCAGATGCACCTACCATATCCTTAGGATTTACATCCTCTACATATGTCAGGTCTATAACTGCAGGATTTGTTACCTGATCAACTAAGGTATCTAGCCCTGTTTGCTGTGTAATATGTTCCAGGCTCTTTTCTTTTTCTTGCTTTATTTGCTTCATCTCTTCTAATACTGCTTGAACTGATGGGATCGCATGTGGAGCTATCCTAGTGCCAGCGGCAAGGGTTTCCATTTTTTGCGAAGCTACATCCTTCACTACCTCATCATCAGATAAGTCAACTGTCTCATCTAATGAAACTTGACCACTTTGTACTGCCCTAGAGGTCCCCTTCATTTGCTCTTCTACTTGTTCTGTCTTGAATTTTACAATAGTGGGAAGTGGAACATTGTGCCGCAATTCCTTGTTGAATGCTTCCCCACCTGCTCCCCTCAACATTATGGGAGTTTGTCTGATTTCACCTCTCATAGAAGTCCTTGGTTTCTTAGGTGTAGTTGCTATCACCTGAGGTGCTTTTCTTTTCCTTGTGAAAGATATGGGGCTTTCCTCCTCTTCATATTCTTCTTCAAGAGGAATATCATCTTCTGTTTGTTTCTGTGAAGCTTGACCTTCCTCATATGTTTCCATAGCTTCAGTAGCCGGCCTCTGAATCCTTTTAGCATTTTGTTTATCTTGAGGAGGTTGTGATGATGAGGCTGATATTTGTCCTGATCCTGATGCATCCTCAGCTGGTACTACCACTCTTTCCACTACAACCCCTTTGGGTTCAATATCAGTCTTCTTACCTTTTGAGGACTTATTTCCCTTTTTAGGAGGTAGTGCCTTCTCTCCTTTAGTCTTTCTCTTCTCAATTAACAAGTCATCATATTCATCTTCAGCAATCTCCTATCTTTTCTTTTTGTTGTCCACTGTGATGACAACACCCTTTTTCTTCAATACATTTATCTGCTCATCTACCCAAGCTTGGGTTAGCTGTAATATCCTGCCTGTGAATGAATCTAAGGAGATATCCTCCTGTAGAGTGAGATCCGGTGCAGAGATGGTATCATTATATATCTTTTTCTCTTCATACTCATCAGCCATTATCATTCCATCATCTTTCTTCAATTGTGCTGGGATGGAGATGCAATCAAAGGTCCTGATTTGGTTAAGTGTTAACCTTTGATACCTTCTTCTTCAGGCTTCAGCTTCATCTTCACAATTTGCCTAGAAGTCTTCAAGGTTTCTTCGATGGATGGGTTTCCCCATGATCCTGTGCATCCTCCCATAAGGATCATATGACCTTACTAATGGAAAAGGCTAGAAATTCATCATATTTAGACCAGCTATGGCCTTTTTTATACTCTCAGATCTGGGCACATATACCAGCCCATTACAACTAGAAACAACACTGGTGGAAGCTTGTTGTTTGCCTTATAGGCATTCAATATTGTAGAGACTTGTCTTAGAAACTCCATTAAGACAACTGCATCTGTAGGGTACCTTGGGAGCATGAGAGGCTCCCCCTCAAAACCTTCAATCCTAATATAGGAGAAAGTGACGAATTGGATAAACCAGGCTCCATGCTTGTAGATAACTTCCTGAGCCTCCATGCTCAGTCTCTTGGTTCTATCTTCTTCCATTGTTCTCACTAGGTGCATAGAGAATGCATCATTTACTAGCTTGTAATCCTGGAGGTAATTTACTCTTTACAGTTGGGGATGATGATCCCATATATGTACATCATTGGTTGTGCCTCCAATCTTTCCATCTATAACCAGTGCATCAAATCTACCCTTGTAGGCACATGAATAAACTATAGATGATGTCATGTACAAGGAACAATTTGAACCTCCTAAGTTCATTAGCTTCTCATCCAGAGTGTCACTTATTATTTTAGCCCACATTGGCTTGTTTTCCATGTAAAGGCACATCAAGATGACTGCATACATCTAGTCCTTAAAACTTCCAGCATCAGGCTAGCCTGTCACTCTGCTAAGCAGGGCTATCATGTATTGGTACTCGTTGTCAAAGTCATACTTAGATAAATGAACCAAAAGTTTAGCTGCTGCAGTATAGGGACTATTCTTTGCCCTCCATTGATACATCTTCTTCCTAGCAGTCTTCCTGTTATTCTCATACTCTACCTCTGATTTCTTCAAATCTATATTGGCAACCTTCTTGCCCAATGACAAACTAAAAGTGGCGGCAATACCCTTGATTGACAGATCTACATATACTCTGCCATGTTTCTCTACCCTCCTCGTTTGCGGGTTATAATTTATTGCACACTCAACAACCAACTCAAGGGTTTCCATGGAGTAGGGAAAACCAGCTGCATTCCACATTTCTGATATGAAGACCGCATCCAGCAAGGCGCTGGTATTCTTCTCATCATTCATTTTGACTGACCAGGTAGCCATATCTATATTCCCTTGGTGTGTATCGGTGATGGCACCATATTTGAATTGAACACCCCCAGGATGAGCAAACATCAATTTTAGGAATTCTGCCTCTGACTTAGCTAACCACTTGTCCGCCATGGATGCCTGCAATAGGACACAACCTGGTCTTACAATTGATACCTATACAAGCATGCATATACATTACATATTCATTATTCATCATGCATACTATTATTCTTCTCACATTTCATCTATCCTGACATGCATAATTTGAAATTCAAACCAGAAGACCCCATGATACTTGGATATGCAGAACATGATAACCAGAGGGTTTCAATTACTTACTTGATGTGCTTATCCTCATAATTATGCTGATAATCATCTGAAATAAATTCAATTACCAGCAGTGCTCTCGTATCCTGCTCTGGTACAAGCTATAAGTGTCCACAGGTGGCTTTATGAGAATTCTTAAGCTCTGCTCTGTAAAAACTCATTTTATCGCAGGGTAAGTGCAAAATGAAACTATAAATCATCATTAGCCTCTTCACTAAGGCAGATTAGGGCAAATTAAATGCAACAGCTGATGTTCTCGTACGAAACTTCTGGATCTTGCCAAGTGTATGTATCGAGTTCATAATCGGTAGGAACCACCTAACATATCTGCATGCATTTAATGTTATGGTGGTGAAGCGTAGGGTGATCTCTGAATATCGGGTGATATTCTGAATATCAGGTGATATTCAAAATATGACCCCCTTGGTATAATATGATAATCCATTTAGGTAAAAAGACCAATGTCAAAACATCGAGTTGGGTTAAGAATATCAGGTGATATTCAAAATATCAGGGGATGTTTGAAATGTCTGGTGATGTTTATAATATCACCCCCTTCAGACTAAGATGACCTTCCATCGAAATATCAGGATGACGTCAGCAGGATAATGACTTGGTTCAGCATTGTGGCTTTATGACGTCATCATCATGTTTGGAAATATACCTCCTCGAGGTAAAAGAATGGTGACATCATCATCATTTTTACTTCTTCAATTATCGAGTTTGGATGACGTCAGCAAGATATTGGTTCGGGGTGATATTTTGCGACAGGCCGATATTCAAATATCAGGATGATATTCAAATATCGGGATGATATTCAAATATCGATGCGATGTTTAGGAATATGACCTTCGCAAAAACATATGACATTGTTTGTCGAGTGAATATCATTATCAACTAAAGTTGACATCCAGATGTTCGAAGCAAGTGATTTTATCAGGTGATAATATTATATCAGGGTGATCTTTTGTAAGATGATTGATGGTGAGAAATATGATCCTCCCCTAGGAATATCAGGTTTGATCAAATCTTTGACTCATTATAACTTTTGTTCCTTAAGGAATATCTGGGTGATCCAAAAGGCAAACCTGCATGGAATTT
This sequence comes from Cunninghamia lanceolata, assembly GCA_027924645.1. NCBI lineage: Eukaryota > Viridiplantae > Streptophyta > Pinopsida > Cupressales > Cupressaceae > Cunninghamia > Cunninghamia lanceolata. Next base: position 1,951,207 of record BSBN01000463.1, on the reverse strand, counting down.
TGTACTCAATCTACCCATGAGGTTATTGACATAAAAATTTAACTTTGGAAAACTGACCTCATCATGATGACTTACCTAGTCCCCATTATGCAGGATCACCTGCATTGACTTACTTTTACTAGACCGCCAGCAAGCAAAAAACACAAGCAAAGCCAAAAAAGTTGGGTCCCTATTTTGTCAAGTCAAAATGGGGCATGTTGTGTAACCACACAATAGGTTTAGGGTTGGTAGATTAGCATTTAATGTCAAGGTTAGGGTTAGAGTGTCGAGGGTAGAGGGATTAGGGATAGGGTTTAGGGTTGAAGGTTTAAGGATTGAGGGTTGAGGCTTTAGGGATGAGGGTTTAAAGCTTAAGATATAGTGTCAAGTGTTGAGGGTGTAGGGGTGGGGTTTAAGGGTTAAGGGTTGAGGGATAGGGATTAGGGTTTAAGGTATAGTGTTGAGGGTTGATGGTTTAGGGATAGGGTTTAGGTTTAAGGGATCAGGGTTTAGGGTTGATGAATTAGGGTTTAATGTTGAGGGTTGAGGGTTGAGGGTTGAGGGATAAGGTTGATGGTCAAGGGATTAGGGTTAAAGTAGAGTGTCGAGGGTAGAGGGATTAGGGATAGGGTTTAGGGTTAAAGGTTTAAGGATTTAGGGTTGAGGCTTTAGGGATGAGGGTTTAGGGATTAGGGTTTAAGATATAGTGTCAAGTGTCAAGGGTGTACGGATAGGTTTTAGGATTCAAGTTTTAAAGGGTTAAGGGTTGAGGGATAGTATCGATCTCATTGAGAGTTTAAGAATAGGGATAGTGTTTAGGGTTTAGGGATGAGGGATTAGGGTTGAGGGTTGATGGATTAGGGTTGAGGGTTGATAGATTAGGGCTTAGGGATAGGGTTTAGGGTTGAGGGATTATAGTTAAGAGTTGAGGGATTAGGGTTTGACGTTGAGTGTTGAGGGTTGAGGTTTTAGGGTTGAGGGTTTAGGGATAGGGTTGAGGGATTAGGGTTTGACATTGAGGATTGAGTACATTTAGGTTTGAGGGTTGAGGGTTTAGGGATAGGGTTGAGGGTTGAGGGTATAAGGATTAGGGATAAGGTTGGAGGGTTTAGGGATAAGGGATTAGGGTTTAAGGTATAGTATCGAGCCCATTGAGGGTTTAGGAATAGGGATAGTGTTTAGGGTTTAGGGATGAGGGATTAGAGTTGAGGGTTGAGGGATTAGGGTTGAGGGTTGAGGGATTAGGGTTTAGGGATAAGGTTTAGGGTTGAGGGTTGAGAGATTAGGGTTTAAGGTATAGTGTTGAGGGTTTAGGGATGCGGGATTAGAGTGAAGGGTTGAGGGATTAGGATTTGATGTTGAGGGTTGAGGGTTTAGGGATATGGTTGAGGGTCGAGGGATTAGAGTTAAGGGTTGAGGGATTAGGGTTTGACGTTAAGAGTTAAGGGTTGAGGTTCAAGGGTCGAGGGTTTAGGGATATGGTTGAGGGTCAAGGGATTAGGGTTAAAGTAGAGTGTCGAGGGTATAAGGATTAGGGATAGGGTTGGAGGTTTTAGGGATAAGGGATTAGGGTTTAAGGTATAGTATCAAGCCCATTGAGGGTTTAGGAATAGGGATAGCATTTAGGGTTTAGGGATGAGGGATTAGAGTTGAGGGTTGAGGGATTAGGGTTGAGGGTTGAGGGATTAGGGTTTAGGGATAAGGTTTAGGGTTGAGGGTTGAGGGATTAGGGTTTAAGGTATAGTATCAAGCCCGTTGAGGGTTTAGGAATAGTGATAGCATTTAGGGTTTAGGGATGAGGGATTAGAGTTGAGAGTTGAGGGATTAGGGTTGAGGGTTGAGGGATTAGGGTTTAGGGATAAGGTTTAGGGTTGAGGGTTGAGGGATTAGGGTTTAAGGTATAGTGTTGAGGGTTTAGGGATAGGGTTTAGGGTTGAGGGATTAGAGTGAAGGGTTGATGGATTAGGATTTGACGTTGAGGGTTGAGGGTTGAGGGTTGAGGATTTAGGGTTTAGGGTTTAGGGATAGGGTTGAGGGTCGAGGGATTAGAGTTAAGGGTTGAGGGATTAGGATTTGACGTTGAGGGTTGAGGGTTGAGGTTCGAGGTTCGAGGGTTTAGGGATAGGGTTGAGGGTTGAGGGATTAGGGTTAAAGTAGAGTGTCGAGGGTATAAGGATTAGGGATAGGGTTGGAGGTTTTAGGGATAATGGATTAGGGTTTAAAGTATAGTATCAAGCCCATTGAGTGTTGAGGAATAGGGATATTATTTAGGGTTTAGGGATAGGGTTTAGGGTTGAGGGATTAGAGTTAAGGGTTGAGGGATTAGGGTTTGACGTTGAGTGTTGAGGGTTGAGGTTTTAGGGTTGAGGGTTTAGGGATAGGGTTGAGTGTTGAGGGTTTAGGGTTTAGGGTTGAGGGTCGACGGTTTAGGGATAGGGTTTAGGGTTGAGGGATTAGAGTGAAGGGTTGAGGGATTAGGATTTGACGTTGAGGGTTGAGGCTTGAGGCTTTACGGTTTAGGGTTTATAGATAGGGTTGAGGGTCGAGGGATTAGAGTTAAGGGTGTAGGGATTAGGGTTTGACATTGAGGGTTGAGGGTTGAAGGTTTGAGGCTCGAGGGTTTCAGGATAGGGTTGAGGGTCGAAGGATTAGGGTTAAAGTAGAGTGTCTAGGGTATAAGGGTTAGGGATAGGGTTGGAGGGTTTAGGGATAAGGGATTAGGGTTTAAGGTATAGTATTGAGCCTGTTCAGGGCTTAGGAATAGGGATAGTATTTAGGGTTTAGGGATGAGGGATTAGAATTGAGGGTTGAGGGATTAGGGTTAAGGGTTGAGGGTTGAGGGATTAGGGTTTAGGGATAAGGTTTAGGGTTGAGGTAGACAAGGAGCGATTGAGAGACATAGAGAGGGGAGAGGTAGACAGGTGAGGAGGAGAGATAAGTGAGATATAGAACATGAGCTAATGGAACTAGAGGTGAGATATTGTAAAGGTGCTATCGAACGTGAGAGAGGTACAAATATTTATGGATCAATCTATAGCTTGTCTTTCTATATAAATGGTAAAAAAGGGTTGACCCCCGTGATCCAGGCCCACATGCTCTATTTTCATGTTGATTATGCGTGTGCTCTGACAAAAAAGAAGTGCTTTCATGCCATTGGGAAGTTCACATGCACATTTTACACATTCTACCACCTTTGCATGATCTTTCCACAACCTTTTCTTCTTTGCCAACTTGAGAAGGAGGAAATAACATAGTTTTCACACCAAGTTTGATATATATCTATTCAAGTTTCAATTTTTGTAGTGTTGCAATGTTAATTGTGATTCAATTTTAAGAATTTAACATTATAGATTGGTTAATAGTATTGTTGTTAGTAATTATATTTGAGTGTTATCCAATTTAACATTGAAAAGGAAGCAAATGGTGAAAAACTCAAATTGTTGAGGAGTTTGATGGAAGAAAAAAAAACACTACATAATTGGGTACTCTCTCCATTCGAATCTTCATTTTTTAGGTATGTCAAGTCTTTACATGCATGTTCTTTACATTTTCCTTAATTCTATTTGAATTACTTTATCATGCTTTATCATACATGTTTAAAATAGACACATTCCCAATCAAGAAAGCATCCTACAATCTCACATGATGCCATGTATATTTTCTACACTTGGGCTCTTTAATAATTATGTGTAATAAATAGACCTTAACATACCATGATGTCAAACAATACAAGAATAAATCCTTACAACATAAAAAAAATATAATCCCACTATTATCTTGTCATATTAACAAGTTAAAATACAAATGAATAGGTGCCAAGATCATACAAGTATGCACATGACATGATTTGTATGCACATATCTTGGGCTAGGACATTCCTTATGCACCTATTTATGATGATTTGTACACGCAAATGACACAACAATTGTTGTCTATTCCTTCACAAGCCACCCAAATCCTAGTATCCCTAGTACCAACAAAACACCTTCTCAATTCCAAATCCTAGTAGCCCTAGTAACAACAAACATGTCAAATTGGGTCTACCTCAACCTTTTCAAGCATGAAGTCCCATGTACTCTTTTTATGGCTGCAATAATTTTCTTTGTATGCTTTGTACCTATTTTGGTTGAGTGACATTTACTCTTTTACATGATGATTATATGTACATTTACTATGAAGGGTTGAATGACATATATTTTAGTTATTTGTATGGATTCATTTCTTAGGAACTAATAGTGGTCTCTTTATCATGCTACAGAAAAATTCTCCATCATGCCGAGGAAACGATCAAGAATTAAACCAACAGAGGAAGAGATAGAAGCTAAGAATGCAAAGAAAGCAATGGCTATGAGGGAACTTCGTTAGAAGAGGAAATTGGACATGATAAATGAAGACATGCCAATTGAAGAGGAACCACAACCATCACAAAGAGATATGGTATTGGTGGCACAAAGAGAATGAATGCAAAAACTTCATCCTATGAGAGATTTGAATACCATAGTTGGAGACACGTCCTCTACCGCAAGTCAACATGTAGGGACACCATCTACCACATCTCAAGTTGAAATTACATCATCACTCACATGTGATGAAGGATGTACGCCATCATTCCCACCTCAACCTCAAGGTATGTCATCTATTCCATCTTCAATCTAAGGTATGCCATATAGCCCATCTCATTTAAATATTGATGAAATTCCTAATGTTGAGACAAATTTATCTAACTTAACACCACATAGAATTTTGCATAGAAAGCCAAAGTATTTGATTGATATTGATGAGAATATTTTGCAGCCAATGGAAGGTAAGATTCCAAAATGCACTTGTAGAAGATATGCTCATAAGATTTGGAGATTGTTCTTTGAAAAGTTAAATGAGACTGTAAGATGTCAACTATTCCTTGAAATGATGCGAAGTATAAAGTATAGGTCCATCATGAAGATTCTTGGGTTGAGAACATCAGAGGCTTCAAGTGAAAAATCTATTATCAAGAATGTAATGAGTGCGTATGAGAGTGTGGGTAACACCTCACGCACAAAAGATAGTAATGCAACACGGCGTGTGATTACATTGACTATAGTAAGTAGTCAAATGAGGAAATCTCATCTCATTAGAAAGATGAGTCAAGAATTGAGAATTAATAGGAAAACTTTATCAAGAGCCATTGGAAGATGCCAAAGAATTGAGGACACTAATGCCAATGAATTATGGACATTCTCGGGGAGACTACCACGAAAAGATAAACCAATTGTTGAAGCATTGAGATCACTAATTGAATACTTTTGGAAGAATTACACAAGGGTATCTCCAAATCAAAGGGATGTGGTAAGAAGGAGAATCGATAGTCAGAACCGTGAGCCACATCCAAAGCATTTTTTGGATGAGACTCAAACATAGTTTTATAGTAAATTTCTAGAGAAGTATCCTCAAATTAAAATTTGTCAAGATATTTTAAAATGCTAAAAACTTTCTATGTCAAGATAAATCACACATGCACTACTTGTTGTTGTAGATTACATATTGAATTTTCTAACCATTTTGATGTTTATAGGTTTATATGTTTAGATATGCATACTAACAATGTTTTGCAGGGTTGTGCCATACGTGCCCCACCAACATCTTCAAGAGACTTCATATCAAGAATTTTATGTGAAAGAGAGGAAGGTCAAATATTCTACAAGAAATTATGCTTGGATGGCACATGTCATCATTGCAGCGGCTTGCAACATTTGCCAATATGTGAACATATGGAAAGAACACATGCTGTTGGAAATGAACTAGTAGAGTTTGGCAAGTATAAAATAGTGGCATACAATACAAAAGATGGTAAAGAAGCAAAGAGGTGTGAATTGGTTATTGAAAAGATTCCAGTGTATCAACTTATGCCCATATTTCGTGACAGCATAGTGTATGAGTATGCAAGACATGCCCATAGAGCTTGATGGTTGGACTTGTAATTCAAGTTATGCAAGGACACATTTCCAGTTGGTAGCATTGTTTTAGTAGTTGACTTTGTAGAGAACTACAGTCTACAGCCACAGCGTGAGGTGCAATCACAATATTACAACTCCACACAGGTTTCTATATTTGTGCACATCACATTCATTCATGCGAATGATAGTATAGAGGATGACAGAAAGATCATAAGGGAGTTTATTTCTATATTAGTGATGATCGCACGCATTCTACGGAGTTTGTGCAAGGTTGCTCTCAGGTGTTCTACAATGATTTGGCTAGAAGGGGAATATCATTCAGTCAACATATCATATGATCGGATAACTATGTGTCACAATTCAAGAACTCATAGAATTTCTATTGGCTAAGTAGGAGGCATAATTTTACAAGTATTCAACATATGTGGAACTTTTGTGAGGCCGAGCATGGAAAGGGGGAGCATGATGGTGCAGGAGCATGTATCAAAAGAGCCATAGCACGAGAAGAGTTAAAGTATAAAGACAATGCAAAGTTGACAAATGCAAAATTGATTGTCAAGTGGTGTAATGCTTCCATGGGTCCAGGTAATGAAGGTAAGTCTTCAGTTCATAGATTTTTTTGGTTGATCAATAGATGATACTAACATTGCACCATATGAAGACTGTTGTACACTGACAGGATCAAATGAGATGCACTCTTTCAGAAGCTCAATTACAGGTTCATGGAGTATCCATATGTGAAAGATGTCATGCTTTTGTTCTTCCTATACAATTCAAGCCTGGGATTAGTGCGAGTCAAAAGAGTGGGTTGACGAATGACAATTAAGTTATCGTAGCACACTTGACACATATCAACCCTCAACGGCACTGGAACTAACACAGATGGAATCATCAGTTGACTTTGACCACATATCAAATCTAGTTCAACCAAGTAATATATCTATTTGCATAGTTTTTTAAATTCCTAATGTCATCTTACTTTGTAGTGTTTTTGTAATGTTGACTAATTTCATCTAATTTTCTACACATATCAATGTAGGACACGTATATGCAGTTATTGCAAATGAAGATAATGAAGAGGGAACAGATTGTTACTTATGTTGTTGTGTTGAGGCCAAAAGAAATTGGAGGCCCCAATTACAGATGGAGAAAACATCGAATACCCTACAGGCTCAGTGGTTATTACTGGAACATGGCTTAGAAGGTACCCACATAAGAGTGTTAATGTTTGGTTGTTTCAGGACTTTGACATGCATCAGAAGATTCTTCATTACTCGAACCTTGTCGTGGCATCCAATGTTCATTTGATATAGTATCGGGGTAGACCTTTGAACAAAATCTTGTGGAAGGTATGTGAGTCTGACCATGAAGCAATACTTGACACAATAAAGAGTAGAGCAGACCCGGATGGTTCATTGGATTAATTTGTAAGTATTCACATTGATTTTGTAAAGTCATGTTACATTGAGTTGTAAGTATGCACATTAATTTGTAAGGTTTGTCTTTTTTTATTTCCTGCTGCACTTTTACACATATACACATTTTTACAGTTCATCATGTTATACTTCATGGGGTTAGACCTAAGTGATGGATGAAGTTGATCTTGAGAATAATGTATAAAATCTAGGTAATGTATAAAATATAGGTGTCTCTAGGTGTCTTGGTTTTTAACTAGACAATAGGTGTCTCTAATTATGATGTAGAGGCAATGGGATAGTTGGAGGATGACAAACTAGACAAGGTTTACTTATGCTCTAAAGCCCAAATTTCATGATCATTATACAAAAGTGGTAACAATAGTTAGACTCTGAATTCTTCATGGAAAAGGTGATTTCAGATGCTATGGGACATATTCCAATCATTGCCAAAGGCAAACCAAACTCAGGATTAACACTTCCTTCACAAACCCAAGAAATAGCTTGTAGCCCTAAAAAAGGAGAACAGTCCTAATAACATTTGATATAGATCTTCAAACACAGAACTTGGACAATCAATAGATACCCATTTGGACTCCCTAGCACATATCCAAAACTAGGTATAGGTTGTTTTGGACGATATACCCTAACCTATAACTCCTCTCGATAACCTAGAGCCCCAATTAGGCCTAAAATACAAAGAGACCCCCTTAAATTCACACACAGAACTCAACCAATGACTTGAGCACTTAGGATTCATGCCAAAACTATGAAATTTGTGGGTTTTGTCCTCCTACAATCTGTTGTTCCCAAAAATACCTTTATGGTTCCTTCTCTATGTCTCTAAACATCACCTAACACATGGTTTTTTTAGGTTTCCTCAAAGAAAACTTCTTCTCCTTAGATTTCCTGCTAAAAACTCATCATAGCATACTAGAACAAACCTACTATAACCCATTCCATTGATCAAAAGTGAATCAAATTAGTGGAATGGCCAAAAAATGCATGATTCTTACCAAAACCCTAGATAAGGGTTTCTTAAACTATTTTCAGGAAAATGAGTCTTACTCTACTCTAGAATTGTTTCAAGATGCCAAACTAGATGCAAATGAATGTCAACTCACTCTAGTTTTAAAACAGCAACTACTTGTCATTGTTGCAACTATCCTAATTAGGACTGCAGTGACTTGTTTAGGCTTAGTGAAGCCTTCAAAACACTTGATAATTGTATTAAACCTTTGACAAGACTTGACATGCCTTTCTAACACTTTGACATGCCTTTGCAAGGCTTACAACATGAGGTTTTACATGACTACCCCTTAAGACTTTATGACTGCCTCCTATACAATTTATGATTATATGATGGCTTATTACAAACATGGCATTATAGCCCTTATTACAACATGAGAATGGCCTCCAAGACCTTATTGAATCCAAAAAACAAAATGAACAACAAAAACAAGAGAACTCAACACCTTAGTCTCCTTGGTGCTCCTGCACCAAATTGTGTCTTAGGTATATACGATATGTCAACTAGGTAGATAGAGATTAGAAAATAGGTGTCTTAGGTGTCATGCGTCTACTAGACTACATGTGTCTTAGGTCTTAGGTGAGGCCACATGAGCTTCCACCTTCACGTGGTTCACCTTGTTAGTATAGAATATTTATATTTCTTGAAGCTAAGGGAAGTGCTTTTTCTTAATAGGAAAACTTTATCGACTTCAGTTGCACTAATGGTGTAGGGGCACCTAGGTTGTCATGCCTCCAAGAGGGGTCAAAAAATAAAATTTTGTTTTGATTGAGTCAATTGTATGTAATAAGGTCTTCTAAGACCATTTCATTTGTTTTTAAGTCACTTTGAGTCATTTGGGGTCAGTTTGAGTCTTTGAGTCCTGCTGCAAAAAAGTGTCAATGTTGTCAAGTTGCACAAAGCAACTTTTGCATTTTTGGTGTCCTACTCCTGATGCGACCAAACTGACTATTCCAACACATCTGGATGGGTACATTTATGCTAGGAATGGTCCTTTTTTTCACCCAAACATGTCAAAATAGTTCGAGCTATATTGTACTGATGATATCCCTGATGAGTCCAAAATGTAAAAAGGCAGCAATTTTTTATGAGATGTTACTAAAAAACCGTGTCACTTAGAAACATTTCATCTAAGGAAACATGATCATGTAGGATGCCTCTACAATAACCTCTCTCATTTTTTTATATCTCTGAGGCATTTGCCCATGGTGAAAGGTTTTCTGCTGCCCCAAAAATCATCAGAAGGAGGCAGTGTAAAGTTGCAAAGGGGTGTAACTTTTGTCCTGCTCCTGATGCAACCAAACTGACTATTCCAACACATCCAAATGGGTATATTTACACTAGGCATAGTCCTATTTTTCACCCAAACATGTTAAAACAATCCGAGCTACATTGTACCGATGATATCCCTGAAGAGTCCAAAGTGAAAAAAAGGCAGCAATTTTTTACAAGATGTTACTTGAAAACTGTGCCACTTAGAAACATTTCATCTAATCCAACATGATCATGTATATGTCTCTACAATAACCTCTCTCATATTTTTATATCTCTGAGGTATTTGCCCATGGTGAAAGGTTTTCTGCTACCCCAAAAATCGTCAGAAGGAGGCAGTGTAAAGTTACAAAGGGGTGTAACTTTCATCCTGCTCTTGATGTGACCAAACTAATTGTTCTAATGCATCTAGATGGGTACATTTACTCTAGGCATGGTCCTTTTTTTCACCCAAACGTGTCGAAACAGTCCGAGCTACATTGTACCGACGATATCCCTGAAGAGTCCAAAGTGTAAAAAGGCAGTAATTTTTGATGAGACGTTACTCAAAAACTATGTAACTTAGAAATATTCTATCTAAGTAAACATGATCATATAGAGTGCCTCTACAATAACCTCTCTTAGTTTTTTTATATCTCTGAGGCATTTGCCTATGGTGAAAGGTTTTCTACTGCCCAAAAAATTGTCAGAAGGAGGCAGTGTAAAGTTGCAAAGGGGTGTAACTTTCATCTTTCTCCTGATGCAACCAAATTGACTATTCCAACGCATCTGGATGGGTACATTTACGCTAGGCATGGTCCTATTTTTCACCCAAACATGTCGAAACAATCTGAACTACATTGTACCAATGATATCCCTAAAGAGTCCAAAGTGCAAAAAGGTAGAAATCTTTGATGAGATGTTACTCAAAAACCATGTCACTTAGAAACATTCTATCTAAGGCAACACAATTACATAGAGTGTCTCTACAATAACCTCTCTTAGTTTTTTATATCTCTGAGGCGTTTGCCAGTGGTGAAAGGTTTTCTGCTTCCCCAAAAATTGTTAAGAGGCAGTGTAAAGTTGCAAAGGGGTGTAACTTTTGTTCTTCTCCTCGTGTGGCGAAATTGACAGTTCCAACACATCTGGATGGGTACATTTAGGCTAGGTATGGTCCTATTTTGCACCCAAACATGTCAAAACAATCCGAGCTATATTGTACCGACATATTAAATTATTGACAAATATTGAATCATATAAACACATAGAAATCATTTTAAAGCATAAACTAACTCCTCCAAGTCAAGGCGCAAACTAAGGTATGTGAAAAAACTAAATATTGAATGGGCGCCTAGGCTAGATGAAGACTTTTTACCCACCCCATCCTTCAATCATTACAATTGTTCTCAAAAGACATCATCAAAACATGAAAAAACTCCAAGACTTGTAGTTTTAAGTTGATTTCCTCCAAGGCGCTAATGTGAGATTGTTTTGATGGCAAAGGGCACCTTGATTCATAATGTTGAATCTCCTTCCTCCTAGGTGCCAAAATAGATAATTTAGACAAGAAAAGGCGCCTTAGTATACTTAGCTCATTTCTTGGCAATTTGATGGCTTTGATCACTTGTTCAAACCTATAGGAGACCATTTTACATTTAGGCACTAGATCTTAGGATTTAGAACATCTTCCTTTAAGGTGCCTGTTAGCACTCATTTTGACCTGGAGGTTGATTTTTCATGTTTAGGGGGTTTCTTCATTTGAACCCTATATCTTCTTGCCCATTTTTCTAAGTGTTGGACTTCCTCAGCATTTTTTAGCTGCAGCATCATATTTTCCTTGGAGGAGGTCATCATCATCATGTTTCCAGACATCACCCTGATGTTGCTTACGAGGGTCATCATATTTTCTGTCAGCATGATCTTTCGCTGGGGTGATATTCTAACATCGGGTGATCTTACTTAAGATCATCCTGATGATGTTGCTGCAAAGTCCTAAGTATGATCCGATCTTCATCGGGGTCATCATATTTGAACATCGGGTGATCTTAGTCAAGATCATCCTGATGTTGTTTTATCACTTCATGTTCGTTGTTTTATCACCCTGATGATGCTGACGTCATTCTTATGTCAGGGTGATATCTGTTTTTCTACCTGTCTGCATCATGATATTTTCGAAGGGAGATATTCGCCTGTCGGCTTCATGCATTGTCCAATGGGGGTGATCATTTCAAATATCAGTCACATATTCATATATCACCCTGATCTTATAGTGGAGCCACAGTGCAGCATGATATGTGTGCATCAGGATGATATTTCCAAATATCCGGTTATCTTCCGAATATCATCCTGATGCCGATGTATGGTGACGTCATCAAGGTCCGGGGGGGTCATATTTCTAACACTGATCATCTTGTGGAGATCCCCCGATATTTGCAAACATGACGATGATGTCATCCAGATATGAGGAGGTGCGCGATAGGCAGATATGCTGATGACGTCAGCAGGATATGACGGTGACGTCATCAGAATGTTCATCGGCCAGACATTTGGTATCGGCTAAGCAGGAGGATCTTCCTCCGATGCATCAGGTTGTGCCGATGAAGGCGATTATCATGTAGGTGATATTGCGATAATGATGCTGACGTCAGGGTGATATTTCAAGCAACAGGTTATCATGCTGTTGGAGGATGATGATGAAGGCTTATACTAGTGTCATCGGGAGCAAAAGCACCGACATCATATATGCTCGTGGCCTAGTATATAAAGTGTTGAAATGGTTGCTACGGGGTGCATGTGGGATAATTCAATCCTGCATATTTCCAAATATCACGATGAGGTATTTTGGCGGGAAACGGTTGCGATGCACTATTTGATGTTTTCCCAAGGCCGCGGGTTGGTGCGCCATTAATGGTGAAGGTTGCAGAGGTATGGACGGATCTGGTACCCGATTGAAGGTGTACATCAACAGACAGTGGCGCAGGGCTCGATGTTTCTTCCTGTCTCCTCCCCTACCTACTGCATTCATGTTTGGGTGCCAATCTGGTAATGCGTTGAGCGCCATTTTTCTGATACTGTGTATCTGGCGGGATTTTTGGTCAACCATGTAATTAATGCTAGAAGTACACTTTCTGGCTGTTATAAGCAGGAAGTGTTACTCATTTAGAGGTTGTTGAAAACTGGACATTTTGGCTCTGTAATAAGATACAACTAGTTTTGGTTGCTCTGTGCAGCAAACTTGTGAGTTTATGTATCTCCTGTTGTACATTTTGGCATGAATCCACTGATTTCATGGTTAATCTTATATGAATAATTCTATGTTTGCATGTGTTATGTTGATTCTGTCTCCAGTTTTGCATGTATCTTTCTTCCTGCAATAGGGATGCCATAAGTATCGACAGCTTAACACTCTGTATTGGGAGATATCTGTAAGGCAGGTATCATGTGTATCCCCCTGAAATCTAGTTTTAGCTATTCATGCTGATCATTCACAGGTGTATGTCTACCGACTCCAAGCCCTGGATAGGCACCAATCTAGCTCTGTGTTGAGGTTATACACCAGGTCCAGGTTTGCATCCAAACACCATTTCAAACCATCTCTCCCTTCCATCTGTTAGTTGTAGGATTAGGAGTAGGAAACCCTTGCATGCTCTCATCCCTAACCAGACATATATGTCCAAGAACGTTGCCCACCTTGTGATCTATCGTACAGATCTTGGTCCATACATGAGAGTATTCTGCCTGTTGTTGTCAAGTTAGATCTTTCTATCTTTGAGCTAGTCAAGGTTACATCTTGAGTTATAGGGATACCCCCCTTGGTGCGGCAGAACCAGAAGTGAAGGGGAGGAGCTCACGCAACCTCCTGTATTAGTTGGCTGAATCTGCCTGTGCATTAGAAGTGGCAAACCCTAATGCTGATTCAGAAGAAAAACCAACAGTGCCAAAATGAGGTTATTTAGACACAAAAGTGCGCCTCCATACAAGATGTTTATTTTCCTTCTACTTAGGTGCTCATTCGTGATGATCCAAGTGACAATAGGCGCCTAGACTTCCTTTGGTAAGATTTAGTCATTTTGAAGGTTCTAACACTAGGCGCCCAAAATGGATGGTGGAGACAAGAAAAGGTGCCTAGGCTTCTTTTGATTGTTTTCAAAGTCTTCCTAAGTTATATTATGTTATATTGACCCTTAGGCACAAATGGATGATCTAGGATGACTCTAGGCGCATATCCAAGGTGATATCTTTCTAGGCGCAATCTTCACTAAGTTTAGACTTCACTTTACATCAAGGCACCAAAATGGATAGTTTAGAGAGGCAAAAATGCGCCTAGAGGCATGATTCTCAATTTGATGTGTTTGATCAACTTTGATAATCAAGATGAATTGGCTCCCTTAAGGCACCCTCCTTTATACTTTGAAACATCCTTTCAATATCAAGGCACAATTTTGAGGTTTTTTGGATGATGAAAGGTGCCTTGAGTTCTAGGCAGTGTTTTGAGGTTATGCAAGTAGAGAAATGCGCTTTAAGGTCTTAAAGCAAATTTGAGCCTAAAACTGAAAATCCCTGAGGTATGACTTATGGAAGCCTATAGCCCCAATGTTATGTTGCATACTAAAATTAGGTAAGACTCAATGTAATCTCATAACCTCGCCTTATATGCAAGAGGAATTACATTTAATAACCACAATGGTCATCAAGTGCTCATAAGCATATGATTTTGACTATCTTATTCAAAACAACAAACATACTCTTTGCATCCCAATATGGTATAATAACAAGAAATTAAGAAATATTTTTAGTTGACCAACTCATAAATAATATGGATCAGCATACTCATTTGAATATTTTCAATTGAGCAACTCATAAAGAATATGAATATTTTCTATTCAACATGATGATTCATTTTTTTTTTTAAATACAACTTTTATCTTTTAGTTCCAAAATGAGGTTTAGGTGATACTTGAATAACAATAGCTAGCTTATTGGATCAACAAACATCCTATGTAATACAATTGGACTTTAAATATTTGAAGTAGCTATCTACAAATATCCATTCAAACGTGGATTTATAATGCAAGTATGGACGCCATCAATAAAAAGATTTGTATTAACCAAATATCCATATAGGCATACATCAATATCTGTCGATATAAGTATAACATATATACAAAATAGCCATATAGGCTTACAAGAATGACATATAGGCATACAATGTCAACTATATGCAATACAAAATATATGTCCACAAATGCCATATAGGCATACAACAAAGGAACACAATAAAAAGTCATTCCCCTCTGGTTTGTGAAGAGAATAGATCATGGGCAGCCTTTGATCTTCTAGGGGATGGAGACGGATATGTGGGTGGTCTACTACGAACCCGAGGGCTACTCCTATTTAGTTCTTCCTGCATCTTTAGCTGTTACAATAAAAAGTATAGACATTAATATATAGAAATTACATGTTATAAAAAATGAAACATTTAACAAAATAATCACTTACCACTACCATATAATCTGTCTCCTCACTTGCCTCAGTAGTAGGAATAGGCCGTGGTGATGTCATGTCCTATAGAAACCATCCAAATAGAAATTAAACTTCAAATCAATAATCTTTTGGATTTTCAAAAATAAACAACTATAACAATGAATGTAAATTGAAATTTACTAATCTGCCTCATACCCCTGTCAATGCCATGGAGCTATGAATCGCAAAGGTCACACCATGCTCCATTTCCCTATGAACATCGGTAGGTGTCTCTGCAGCCTACATCATCTTGAAATAAAATAACATTATTCAATTACGAAAACTATAATAGTGATGCAAATCATGGCTCCTAACATACACACGCGTTCATCTAAACATGGAAGTACACACAATAAAGCACATAAGTCACAAAAATTTAGTAAGTACAATTCATTCATTAAACTATTTATTTTATTACATCCGTGAAGCTTTGAAGTCCACCACCGCTGGTAGGTGTTGCTGTGAAATCTCCAATATTAACCTATTCAACATCTAAAATCAGATATTAGAATACCATTCATATAACGATTCTATTCAGATGTAATATTTATAATTGTTACTAGTTACATACCCCGACAGTAGATGATGTAGTGTAATATGCAGGTGGAGAACCATTGAAAACTGCATCAACACTATGACCCTAAAATTTTATTAAAATCATCAAACTAAATTAGTTAATCTTGCATTTCAAAAATGAAATTTAATAAATTAAATTCAATAAACTTGCTAATATTTACCTGAGTATCAAGGCCGAAAGTCTCACTCAGGAGGGTATCTGTCATCACCATCTACTCAGCTACAGATGTAGCATGTGCACCTGCGTCCTGACTATCCATGGGGTCATAACCGCAGGCTGACCTGCAAGTCTGACAAGCATGGGGTGGGACCCTACTCCTCACACTATCTCCCAACCCACGTTGTGCTGTAGGACTGGCATGCTCTATGATGCTCTGGGTCAAGGCACTAATAGACTGAAGTGTATCGACCTCAACACTCTCCTTCATAATGGAAGGGATAGAAACATGTTCATGGGCTGGTCTACTGATTACTCGTCTCACTGCCCGCTGTGGGTCAACATGTGCCCCTGGTCTATCTTGTACTAACCCCCCACCTCTACCCTAGAAGTCCCGCATATCAAAATAGTTTGGCACTTTATTGAGGACAAACTTGCAGTAGAGTTTCCTCAAAAATTATTGCGGGACCTCATTATTATTGCATGGAGGATGGTCAAAAACCATCCACCACCTTTGCCCAAAATTGTCCCTTATCGCTTGGTTGTTGCACCAATGGATAGGGAACCTCTTGCATGTAATGGGTGGAGGTTGATTTGTTTGTGGGTTTGTGAAAATGAAACACAAGTCTAATTTTATAATTTGTAATTTTTTCACATCTTCATATGACAACTTGTCTGCATAATAGTCTCTAAACTCTCTCCTCTTATTCATCCAACTAGATATTTGCTTGCTAATTGAATCTACATTTGATAACATAGATTCAAGAGATTCAGCAAGTGTGGACCTATGCAAGGTTGAAGTGGAAGGATCTTTCAACCTTGCAATTATGTCTTCAATTTCTTTTTTATTGTTTTCAATTTGCTCCATTCGAGGAATGGATGGAGGAGTTTGTTGTTCGACAGGTATTTCCTCTTCAGGATTTTGTGGATTTTGAGGAGAAGGAGGAGGTGCATTAACATTTCCAGACAATTAACGAAATTTACATCAAAAATTAACTCAAACCTACCTATTTAAAAATAAATTCAAACAAAACAACAAATAAAACTCACTCATTTGGCCTGCTCGACGTCGTGGCAGCATTTTGGCGACGAATCGATAAGATTTTGGTGTTGAATCAACTTTTCCAAAATGTGAGCGCGCTTCTTAGGGTTTGCAAGCCATGAGTGTAGAGGAAAACAAAGAAATGAAATGAGCACAAATGCTCTTTTTTTAATTTATAGTTAGTCATAACATGCTCGTGTTATAACGCGAGCGCTTTATGTATTAAATTTTTTTGAAAAAAAATTAGCCACTTTTTGGCCCCCCACCTTTTTGCACTTACCCATCTTCCCTTAACATCTGATATGCTGCATAGATTGCTATCCCAGACACAGAATTCTCCCTACTAGAATGATAGATCTTGTACCCAATTATCATTGAGGCAAACTTGACATCTAGATCTATGATGTCATCTATGGTCATGGCTCTTTTGTCAAATTTAGATCCGGTGGCTTCAGTTACTATCTGGTTCTTAACAGATTTAAGTGCAGGTAACCCACTGGAAGATGTAGTCCAATCACTGCCTTGATGGCATCTTTAGTTATCTTGAAAGGCCTCATTAACCACATGAAATTATCATGCATCCTTCTTAGGACATACCAGACCCAATCATCATCTACAAAACAAGGAAAGTGTGTGCAATGTCCAAAGTGTTAATCCCAGAGGGCCTTGTATTGAGGTTTGAGTTCAAAACTCTCATCTATCAATTGTTTGTGATAGATGTCCATTAATTTTGAGTCTCCAAATTCCTCAATGTTGGCATGGATATAGACCCTAACATCTTCTAAGTGCAATACCCCATGCAGAATGCTAGAAAATATGCCTAAAGGATCAACTTCTATAGATTTATAGGGGTGTTTCTTGAATTTAGGACACAGCCTATCAGAGATCTTTACAACCATTGAAGTAGCCATCTTGCAAATGATTCAGGGAGAGATTTTCATAATGGAAATACCTTTTTACACTTTTAGGGTTTGAAAAAGGAGCCGGAACAAATCGCTGGTTGAATTTGATTTTCCAGTTGATCTTGAGTGAATTGTAGAAACTTTGTTGCAGAGCTCTTCTTTTCTTCTTCTCGAGTGAATATGTGCAAATAATGAGTGAATGAACCCTTTTATCCTTACGTAAACCCTAATTTCCTTTTGTAATAAATGCACAACATAAGTTATCCGGTTGCCCTATTTTGAGAGAGATCTTCTAGAATCATTGTGCTGCTTAGAATCATTGTCAGTGAGGATTGACAATGTATCTTCTTTTCTTCAATCATGCCATGGGTTCGTAGATCAAAGTATTTCAATTTTGAATCATACCAGATCTGTCTGTGAAAATCCTACTTTACCGGAGCGCTGTCGGAACCGGATTAACTTGAGCGGTTAAACTCTTGCAAAACTCCATGTGGATCTTTCATATTTTTACAGAAGGTTATGTAGATGTTTTTCTGAGAGCCCTTTAATCCGCAGCATTCCATGTGCTGAATTTAGGCACTAGTTGACTGGCTGGGGGAATTTGTTTTTCTCTGTGACTCCCCCTGACCCAGAGCTCATCTATTTAGTTTTCAAAAGGAATATCAGCACCAGATTCTGGTGCGGATCCATCCCCAATATTTTATGTACTCTTCTTCACCCAAATCTTGCTCATCTCCTTTTGAACTTCATCCGCATTCACTTTACCTTTACCCTTATCTTGTCTTTGATTATGTTGCACCGGAGCCTTTTTATTCTGATTTTTACTTCTGCAGAATTTCACAATATGACCAGATATATTGCAATTGTAACAGACAACATTTCTTTGCATATTTGATTGATATCCTCTTGATTTGCATTGATTAGCCATATGTCCCATTCTATTGCATGCAAAGCATCTACCATTGAATGAACTATTTATTTGCATATTTTTGCATTCATGAGATTTGTGACCATACCTTTTGCAATTGAAACATTGTCCGGAGAAGGATGGATTAGTCTGATTCATTCTCCTTCTGTACTGAGTTGCTTTATGACCAAAATTGTTGCAATTGAAGCAATATCCATTGAAGGATGGATATCTTTGAGCATTTGGTTGCCTTACCGGATGTCTTCTAGGCCTGTTTCTTTGATTTCTTGATCCAAAGTTCTTCTGACTAGATCTAGAGCTTTCACCTTTCTCATATCCCAAGCCATGCTTATCATCTACCCTCTTTTGTCTTTCAAGAAGAACTTCAAGTTGGGCTGAGCTTATCTTGAATTTCTCTTTGTATTCATTTGATGTTTGAAGATCTTGTTTAAGAGTGTCTATCTGATTCTCAAGTTGTTCTTCATTATCTCTAGCTTCTTCAAGAGCAGATTGAAGATGCCTGATTATTCTGTCCATTTTGTGGCAGTCCTATGTCTTCTCCTTGAGGGGTTGTTTTAGATTCTCTTCACTTTTCCTTTTTTTCTTCAATTTCTTGGATGAATCTCATAACCCCTGATTCCATTTCATGCCTTACCATAATGACCTCTTTTGACAGCTTCTCACATAGCTTATTTTTCTCATTCAGATCTTCATTAGTATCATTGTCTTCACTCTGATTGGCTAATTTTTTAAGTAGTTCCTTTCTCTTTTTCACAGAGATACTAAATTTTTCTTTTATCTCATTTATGAAGTCATCAGCTTGTTTGAGTCTTTCTCTCAAATTATTGAATTCAAAATGGGATTGTTCAAGATCATCTAGGGCAGACTGAAGTTGTTCCTTCATACCATATATATCCATTGAGATTCCCAGACCTTCCTCAAGCTATTAGGCTTTGTTTAGAGGAAATTAGCTCTTATACCAATTGTTGTAAACAAGGCAGATAACTGAGAGGGGGGGTGAATCAATTATCTCAAAATTTCCTTAACTTTCTTTTCTTTTGTTATCTTAATAATCAGTGCAACATCAAATTATATAAGCATATGTGATCATAAGAACAAAAATAAAATCAACACACATAACACAAGGATTTTTACGTGGAAAACCCTATTAAGGGAAAAACCACAGGGTGACTAACCCAAGATTGTATTCTCTGTTAAAAGAATAAAGGAGTACAAAATGGCACTTGCCAATTAGGGCTCACTGCCCGAGCACACTGCTCACAAGAGGCACACTGCCTACGAGAGACTCACTGTCTACAAACCTTACAGAAGGTAATCAGGTGTTTGAACTAATGATAGGCATCTACAAATGTAAGAGTTCAGTTCTGGTTAGGCTCAATACACTGATCTGATGCACTGCATTCTTCTTTTGTTTTAGTGTTGTTGCTTTGTCACATACTGGACTTGAATTGCTTCTTTCACACTTATTCCTACTTTTCTTCATACTTTATTTCATCCCTGCTTTGCCACACACACCTACATACTGGAATCCATCTGGTATATATATCCGCATAAAGGATTTCTATCAACTTGCTAGTCGGCATCAAGAACACTACAAGTAATTGCTCTGTCGACTAAATCCATGCTTGATTTGTGATGCGTATCAAAAACATAGATAGAAGTCATTAATCATGTTAGCCAACAATGTATGATCCCACAAATTACTTGATCAACATCATTTACTCATCCAAATTGAAATCTAATACTCTGTCGATTAGTTCTTCCTCTATCTGCTCTACTTGACTGGAACCCAATACTCATATGCTCATATCTTTTCCATGCTTTACTACCGGAGGCTAAATCTTTGGAATACAGTAGTCATGATACCCCTCTTGACTCTCCCAGTCCACAACTTACTAAGTTACACCATTTGAGAGATCCGGACCTGATTGTCGGACCTTGTTACATACAATGTTCTTGCTCACCAGATCAAAACAATCTTCAATCTGACTTCTGGTATAGGCATACTATGTACTGCGGATGTGTGGGATAGACTTTGTTGCCATCAATGAAAACACTAGTAAAGCCACACAGTGTCTCTTACCAACACCATCATGGGGGCATAGGCTAAAAATAATGATAATATGATTATTCAAATGATGATAAACAAACAATTATATCACCTATGTGATGAACCCTTAGAATAATGAAGATCTTTCAATTCCTAAGGATAGATGATATCTCCATATCTACAAAAAAACACAATAACAATACACAAAATCTACCCTAGAATCACAATGAATGCTCTTGCTTTCTTGACTTCAAGATCTCAAGTTAGCTATCTCCATCTTAGTTAATAATGAATTCAAATTTTACATACTTATATATGTTTTCTCACTTACAATCGATAATTCAAACCAAAAGAGCCAACAAGGAGAAACCTCTAGAGAGGTGTAGTGCTAAAATATACTTAAATTAGCCTCGAGCTAAAAGGAGGGACCTAGATGGTACCACCCAAGTCCTTTAGCCTTGTTTGGCTCTAAGGTAAGATAAATAAAGAGGCCCATATTCCAATTTCATCTTGGTGTCAAGCAATTCTGTATCAGGAGAAACATTTTGAGAATATAATGTAATCAAGGGGACCTAGGAGCTAAACAAGGGGGTGAAAAGACATGTGGACACTTTTTACTTTATAACACAAGATAAGAGTATACTTAGTTTCAAGAAAGCACAAAATTTCAATCTTAGATCTTTCAAAGATGGACTAACTCTAGACAATCACATACTTTAATACCATTTTATAATTATTTATAGAGGTACCCATCCCAAGATCAAGATGCCTAAGATGTAGTTATAGAAAGAAAAGAGAAACAACATGATAGAATAAAACTAATATATATTAAATCAAGGATGATGGGGCTTTTATCCTGATGAGGAAGTTTCAGTTACAAGATTTGTTATCTCTACTAAGTTAAGTTCTATTTGAAAATGTGGGATCTGAGCTAGCATGGAATGTAGATACTTGGGATAGTTCCAACATCACGCAGGAACCCACTAAGTCAAGATCCTATCCATACCTCCGCAAAGGAACTTAAGGAACAAAAAGTGATGGATAGTGCAGGTCTAGACATAGCTAAAAGCTCTTTGTCCCAATAGAAGTAAATGTTTGACAATCATCACCAGGGTGTGTTTGAGACAAAAATGTTTTAAACCTTGCACCCAACTCAAGTCACTCATGATCATAGAAGAAACATACTCAGATCTTGCTAACCATAAATTTACATTTCTTTAGATGAGAAATCACCTTCCAAGGCAAAGGGCAAAAATCTAAAGACTCCAAGAAAGACAAAAGAGGGGGTCAACATTCCTGATGGAATGGGGCATGTGTGTAGGGCACAACAAGACCTACATTCGATATGTGTGTGTACGTATGTATGTATATGTGTATATATATATATATATATATATATATATATATATATATATCATGGATATATAAATATAGTCTTTTTATAAGTAGAGTGATCTTCATTCTACTTGAGTTGTATGTACTAATTTAACCATCAACAACTAGTTGTTGCATGTTGTGCTCCTTATATTCCTCACAATTCATGAGATTCATAACCCAATCCCTATTTTTTAATTGTGTTGTCCATATGCACTATCTTAACTATTTAAAGATGTTTTTCTTCTACACCAATACCACTCCTATTCAAACAACTCTTGATTTTTCCATCTTTTCATCTGATCCAAATATTACAACTCTCTCTACACAACCTCATGTTGATGTAGGTTTTAACACACCAGTGTTCATGTGGCTTGTGACATCTCAAAAGTTTGAACACCAAAGGTTCCCATACTTAGAAGGTGGCTAGACTCAAGAGTCTTCATAGATTTCTTTTACAAGATTTATTAGATTTCCTTTGTTGGAGAGTACTTTCACTGGTTCATTCAAGGGGCTACATAGAATATTCAAAATCATTCACATGAAAAGAGGCTTACTTAGTGTAAAAAACTCACTATTAGCTAGTGTAAACCTTCTACTTCACTTCTAAACGCAATTATAATTTTCATTTCATCTTGTTGGACTTCCCACAAGTGATTTTTTACATTAATTTAGATTAGAAATGATTAAAAACTTTAAAATAGCAATATGTTTCCTAAAAAAATAGAATTTGATAACATGGAATTCAAAGTCATGCATGAGAATTTGTTCCACTTTAAAAGAATTCAATTTTGAATTTTGGGAGAGTAAAAAATGTGTTGAAATATGCAAGTTTTAACCATATGGAAGTCATAACTTCATTTCAAATTTCTACCTGGTATGATTGAATTTATCATTGAAACCCTAGACTAAACCTAATCTATGGTCAATGTGAAAAATTAAAAAAAAGAGACATGAGAGGGAAATGGTTAAAGAGAAAAGAAAAGAATCCAAACTTGTCTTTGATCCTCCTAGACATCATTCTGCAAATGGATGAATTAAACTTAAAACCAATCTTTGTCAAACTCGTTACCCACAATCTAAACATAAGATGGTACGATTTTCAGAGGGATTAAAGCCACATCCATGATTGTTGTCATATTTTAATAGACACTAATGTGTTCATGAGACCACACAAAATACCTCACCATCAACAAGGTATGAATGGTGTAAACACATGTTGAATCCATTGGAATTCAATGAATTAATTGCATAAAATAATGTGGACACAAAACAAATTCAAATTTTGAAAACATCATAACATGAAAGCCTAGAAAAATGAAATAATAATTAGTATATTTCATTCAAAGTTAAGTCTCCATGGGTTTCCAACCCTTTAAAATGAGTTACAAATGAGTATATAAAGGCACATTTGGATGTAGAAGAATTATAGTCATTCGACCTCCAAAACTTGCAAAATACAAAATACATTGGAATGAGAAGTGTTACTTTGGCTTGTCCTTCACATAGAATTGTAAATCTTATGGGAAAAACTATGTAAATATGTTTTGTATTGACGTTTCTGATCACACTCTGTGATCCATCAGCACCTGAAGAGAATTGTCCTTCACATTCTATACCTTCATTATATTGCAATCAAAATTTGACAAGTAGATGCACATCACAAAACTAGTGCGCACTTCGCAAGTTTTGTGCACACCTTCTGTGAGGTCATCTTCTACAAATAAACATTAAAATTTTCATCTTGTACCAACTTGTTTGAAGAACAAACAACTTGGTCTTGATTCTTCCTTTGCTTTAGTGATTTGTATTCATTGTTTACAATCCTCATTTGACACCAAATTATACCCTTGTCTTAGCAATTCACATTATTTATCTATAGTCTTCATTCTTAATGAGTGACATTTCCAATATCCTACATTCAACAATAATGAAGATTCAAATTCTTTTAAATAAAAATTAACAACTAGTTAATTAAAACAAAATCATTAAGAAATCATAAACAATCAACTTAATCAATGCTTGTGAATAACTTCTTCCCTATCCAAATGTATAATTTTAAAAAAAATTGCATCCCTAGGTTGCATCTCAAACATAATCCATTTTCCTCATTTACAATTTTCTCCATTCAGGCCATTAGAATGTACAATCATACCACTCAACATTGATGAAGGTACTATGCTATAAAATGTTTTCCTATCAAAGGATACTTCTAAGAAACATGTTTTTTATTAGCATTCAATAATGGGATTTATAGTTTGTCTATGTCATCTTCAATATGTCAAATTGGATGTTCTCAAATCACTCTCCTCAATGTTACCATAATTGTAAAATTCAGTATTTCTTTTTGAGTGTCAAAATTCACAAGTACTCTATTGAGTCCTAACTCATAGAGACATCCTTATCTAACCATAAAACCCATATCCTCATTTGAAATCAACAAGGATCCTACCCAGTGCGATGTTATTACCTACATTATTAGACTTGATAATGTTAGTAATTCTCCTGTAAAGACGACTGAGAAGACTGAGGGTTTCTGTGGCATGCGAGGTAATTCCGCTATGAGAGGAGACAAAATTAGAACTAAACCCGTCTCGTGCTGTGAATTTAAGGACAATTTGGTTGCTTGGCATTACTGCAAAGAGGGTGGGATTAGCCCCTATTTGGAGAGGCTTAATGGGTACAATGAAGCCATTTCTGAACAATTTGCGCGGTCTTGGCAGAATAGATGGGTTTCGGTGGGTGGAATCAGCTTTGAAGTTTCTGAACGTGTGATCACTATGGCCACTGGTATGTCTACTCAGGGCTTGAAGCTACAATGGAAAACTAAAATTGCAGACCTCTCCAGTCAGTAGCTTTTCCTCGAGGTTGGCGAAGAATTAGTCCCTTACCAAGGTGGTTTTGACAAAGACAAGTTGCCGGAGCCATGGGCCGCTATGTGTTTTATCCTCATGAAGTATTTCACCCTCGAGGGGTGCTTTACCAGGTTTTATAACTACCATCTCCCCCTGTTAAATCATTTCTGTCACAATGCTAAAATTAGTTTTTCGTTTTATTTGCTTTCCTCCCTGGAGCATTCCGTCCTTAGGGTTTGGGCGAAACTGGCTAAAAACACTGCTATGAAGCCTATCCCTCTTCACCAGGGCCTCATTCTCTATTTGTATAATCATCATCTTCCCCTTGAACCCTCTAAATCCATTCCAGCTAATAGTGGGGACGGGGAGCCCTCCTCTAACCCTAAGAATATTCCTGATGTGGATGAACTCGGGCCCTCCCCTGTTCCTATCAAAACTAATGAAGTTTCCTTTTGCACTCCTACGGATAATCCTGTTGATACTCCGGGCCCTACTGCCTCTAAGAAGGGTAAAAAGTGGAAGGTTGTTGGTGAAATGAGTACTGGGAAGGCAATGGTTGGGTCCCCTAAAACTCTTGGTAGGACTCCGGTGGGACAGAGAAGGGATTCTTTGGTGAAGATTTGTAGGGAGGGGCTTTCCTCTGGTGTTCAGCGGTCAGGGCGTATTACGGGCAAACCGGCTCCTTCAGCAAAGCTCATTGACTATTCTGAGAGTGGTTCGGATGAATCCACCTGGGGGGAGGACGACAGGGATGTGGAGATTAAGGACATATCTAGTGATGATGAAGACAAGCAGGAGACGCATGATACGGGGGCTACCACGGAGGATGTTGCTGACTCTGCCGGAAACGCTGACAAAGCGGGTGCAATGTTTGTGGAAGAGGCTGAGGATGCTATGGAGACTGATGATGGTCTGGGGGCTGATCTTGCAGGTCTGCGCGATCGCATTGCAAAGCTGGAACAGAATTTCTCCATTGTGCTCAGGACCTCTATTCTCCTCAACCTCTCTATGCTGAAGAATCTGGGGGTTACTGTCAATACTAACAGTGATGATCTGGCTAAAAAAGTGGATGATATTATTAAATCTATGGTCTAGAAAAGAGAGTTGTTGTCTCCTTAGTCTTTGTTGTTATACTGTTGATACTCTGTTACTCTATTTTTATGACTTTAGTTTTAGCGGCTAGTTTTGCTGGTTTTGTTGGTTTATGTGTTGTTGTATATGTTGTTTCTGGTTTAAGGCACTGTTGATGCTTGCTGCCTTCAGGCCTCTCTATTTTTTGTAAGGGTTAGGCCCCTTGTTTAGCCACCTTATATTATCAAAAACAAGGATCCTACCCTTTGCTAAACTAAATCATGTTGCTTGTCATCTCCTTTTCTATTTTGAAATGCACATGTATCATCATGTTGGGCTTCAAGCTTCAAGAATAACACAATATCTCAATCATCTTTGATGTTTTGGGATGTTTCAACTTTGGCACCTTCAACAAGGTCAACAATATTTATTTTCCAAGAAGTACTCCTTGATACAATATATGTATTATCATTGTTATTGAACAAGCATTGGAGAAGCTCCCACATCATTTAGTTATAATGTTTATGCTTCTTGAAGAAAATTTTGAACTACTTGGTTCAAATCTAGTGGATTTTATCCTTTAAGAAAATAAATGTCTAAAATGTGGATTAATATAAATTGAAACCAATCCTCCTCAAGTTCATACATTAGTGAATCCCCATATTTTAGATTGGCCAAAACTTTATTAAGGTATCAAACTCAAGATGCAAAAAACTAACTTCCAAGGTATTGTTTAGTCCATTCCTTTTCAAAGGTTAGGCAATGATGTTTGGTTTAATTTTTTTGGGCCTTGATTCATTCATGAATCTCAAACTAACCTTGGGAATACAATTTATGTTCAATGGATTTGTACTTGTACCAACATCCCTTTTGTCCTTTCGCTTTCCTCAAACTCACAAATCTATACAAAATTTGTTTGAATAATTTTTAAGTACAGGTAACCCCTCTATAATGAGCCTTGAAAGCTTATCTTAGATCAATCATCCTCCCAAAGATTACTTCTCCCATAGGTTGCAATCATTGTATTATATGAAAACATATTTTATAAAGGGACTTTGTTAAACAATATCTAGATTTTTGTGTGCTTCTCCATTTTGCATACATATCTCTCAGGGCACTTGCAATTATACCAATTGTATTGGCTTCAAAGTTTTCAAGAGTTTTTAACCAAACCCATTTTTTACATATTATTCCATTGTCTTTAAAAATCTTCAATACCTTTTCTTTCATTTGACATGCTTAAGTCTTTATAGTAATTGATAATATTGGAGATACAAGACATCTCTATAGGTGCATGAGTGAAGTTTATTGTGTTTAATGATCCTTGAGTGACATCTTAAAAAATAACTAGCAATATATGGAGTCTAATAGTTTAGTATTTTGTTTCCCCTCTGCATAATTGGAAGTCTACACTTTTCTTGACTCATATAAGGAATCTAAAACAATATGAATGTTCACAGAGGTTGTTTGGCTTTAGATCTACAAATTAAATTTAATTGGAAGTTTATCAAGAAGTTTCAACAACTATTATATATCTTTTGTGATCTATAACATTCCTTGAGACCACATTTCCTTGATGAATTATATCAAACAAGTCATGTGCCTTGTCTAGAGTTCCATTTCTTCGTGGCATTATGTCAAATAGGTTGTGTACCACCTCTACTATCTGCCAGATATCCTCTAGTGTAGCTTTCATCTCCCCTGTGAGAAGATAGAAAGTACTGGTCTTAAAGTGTTATTGCTTTGCTAGTGTTGTAAGCATGGCTCAATCCACTCACACCCAGGCATCATGGCTTCTATAGTCCAACTACTAGAAGTAGTCCCCATTCTACATGTCCTAAGTGTGCCATCAATCACATCACTACTGACCACCTCTCATGTGTAATCAATGTGGGAAATCACTCCTACAATCATCAAACATTATTAACATCTAACTAACACCCTATTTCATCTAAAGTGCAAATGTTACATCTTGCAACCAAATGCTACACATTGCAGTACAAATGCCCATTGTACAAACACCTCACTAGTGCATGCAAACACTTCAAGGGTAGAAAAGCCTCACTAAGGCATTCTAATGCCTCAATTTGGTGTAAACATCAAAACTACCATTCTTTTATGCAAGCACTACATTCTATCATGCAAATGCCATGGGTAGTCGCACAAACACCACAAGATTAATTCATCCTATGGTGGTTGCGCTTTTGTCCATTTTCCTACCCTAATAAAATATTATATGAAAACTTTTAAAAATAACAAAGGTACTCACCAATGCCCCTACATCATTTGGTCTCTTGTTCTCTCACACCCACTTAGTCTGATGCTCATGGATTGGTACATGATCCATCTTCTCTCTCAAGGTTAGAGCTCTTTTCTTTCTAGTGGCAAGGGTAAAAAAGAATATTTAACCCCCTATCAATTTCACCTTTCCCCCTATTTTTTCACCACTTCTCTCTCTTTTCATCACCTCAACCCTATTTCTCCTTTTAAGAGACCACCCAAGCCCATAAACCTACCTTCTCTCTCGGGTGGACATCCTCCTACCAGTTTCTAACTGCCATCTCTTCTAAATGTCTGAGGCATCATATCATCATTTTTAATACCTTGAATGCCTATTTTTTTATTTTTCTTTGAAATTATGTCACCTCCCACAGTCTTGATGCTATTTCAAAGAGGGGCAAAATATAGACACTCCAAATCCACTCACGGTTTCCTCACACCAATTCATTACTAGTTAATTAAATAAATTTTAATTAATTAATTAGACAAATTACTTGTCATTAGTTAATAAAATGAATTTTATTTATTTAATTAATGAAGCTAATTTATCAATAGTTTTTTTATTAAAGGTAAAACAAGTTTTGAAGGGGCCCTGAAACCCTATACAACAGGCCAAAAGTACAACCAAAATACAACAAAACATTCACAAAAGTGAACCCCACCACAAACCAGATAAACAATGGTCAAGTTGCCAAACACAACAGGTGTAAGGAAAACAGCTACACAACCCTAGGCTTCTATCTATCATTATAACCACCCTTGACACAAGTGTGGGAATCACAAGCATGTATTGGAAGACCTTTCTTCCTTCTTTGAACAATCATGCATGAAACATCATCTTCCATGGACTTAGAATGAGGAGAGAGGGGAGGACTATCCTCCACTGAAACCTGAGCCCTTGTGGAGGCTAAAAGAGGAACAGAGTGTGAAACTAGAGCCTCCACTGAAACAAGAATAGTCAATGCAACAACCAATGGCTCAAAATCCATAGGTTTGTTCACTAAAATAGGTCTATGAGACAACCCATTAGGAGAATTTGAAGTTAATGCAACCCTAGAGGGAGTAGACTCACCAAGAGCCTCTAAGGACTCATTCATTGGAGGCTAAGAAGTGCAGATAGTCAAGTGATCGTCAAAAGAGTTCTTCCACCAAGTAGTTGCACCCTTGCGATGTGAGTGGGGACAAGTGGAGGACATGTGACCCATAGAAAGATACCATCTACATTTGAAGAGAAGGCCCTCATAATCTAATTGTTGCATCCAAGTCCTTTCCCCCACCTTCTATTAGGGTTAGGGCAGATCGAAGCAATAAACACTAACAATTATATGCAGATTAAATAACCCAAATATAACAATGAGAAATAACACAAAAGAGATCAACACAAAAATTTAACGTGGTTCACCCAATATGGGCCTCATCCACAGAAACTCAGCCATCCAATGATTTTATTATCTAGTGTAAAATAGATTACAATCTCACGAATACATAGCCATACCATACATCCCAGCTGCTTATAACAAGCTTTTTTGAAGCTTCTAGAATTAGGGTTTTGCAATGTCATTTTTCTTTTGTCAATTAACAAAAATTAACAACCGACTCTGATCATGCAAAAAAGAGGGAAAAAATTTTCCTTGCTTTTCAGGGGCTACCGCCCCTAAACCATCGCTTTTCGGGGGTTGCTGCCCCCGAACCCCCACTCAGGGCCCAGATTGGCACCAAACCCCAGTGAGGATACATAACTAGTGTACAGTACTTGCATGATCAGTCAACACATACCAATAATCTCCCACTTGGAGATTGATCAGGCTCCACACCAATCTCCCACTTAGAGACTGGTCCTAGACGACACTGCTGCACTTGTAGCTCCCACTAGATTACAGGCTTGGCTAGTTTCTTATATCCACCATTATCAATCGTGAAGGCCAATGAAAACTGATGAGGAAATTAGTTTCTCTTGTGTAACTGCCTTTGTGAACATATCTGCAGGATTCTGACTTGTGTGAATTTTTCTAGCTTCAACTGCCCATCCTCCAAAACTAACCGGATGAAGTGGTATCTGAGCTATATGTGCTTAGTTTTTGAATGCAAAGCTAAATTCTTAGCAAGATGAATGGAACTTTGGCTATTAGTGTACAAAGGGCTATCTTCTTGTCATTGCCCCAATTCCTCCAAAAAATGTTGTAACCAAATCATCTCCTTGCTAGCTTATGTGGCAGAAACATACTCAGCTTCAATGGTTGAAAGTGCAACAACCTGTTGCAATCTTAAAATCTAACTGACTGTAGTACCTTCTATAGTAAAAACATACCCTATAGTACTCCTACTATCAATATCACCTGCCAGATCAGAGTCAACATATCCTTTTAGAGTAGAATTTGTTCCTCCAAAACATAGTTTCTTTGAAGTAGTACCTCTCAAATATCGGAGAACCCATTTTACAGCATTCCAATGTTCCATTCCCAGATTGCTCATATAACTGCTCACAACTCCCACTGCATGTGTAATATCTGGCCTTGTGCATACCATTACATACATCAAGCTGCCAATGGCTGATGCATATGGTATCTTAGACATTTTGTCTTCCTCCTCTTGTGTTTTTGGACACATCTCCTTAGTCAACTTAAAATGACTAGGCAAAGGTGTACTAACTACTTTTGAATTCTGCATGTTAAACCTTTTCAACACCTTCTCTACATACTCACTTTGGGACAAAAATAATTTTCTATTTGTCATATCCTGTGTGATCCTCATACCAAGGATTTGTTTTGTTGCACCTAAATCCTTCATAGCAAATGAATTTGCTAATTTATGTTTAAGTTCATTAATATGCTGCATGTTAGACCTGGCAACAAGCATGTCATCAACATAAAGTAATAGGATAATATAGTTGCCATTACCCAATTTATTGAAATAAACACAATAATTAGAATGACATCTTTTGTAACCTTGTTCAGCCATAAAACTATCAAATTTCAAATACCATTACCGAGGTGCTTGCTTCAGGCCATACAAACTCTTCTTTAACCTGTACACAAAACCCTCCTTACCCTTGACCTCATATCCTTGTGGTTGTTGCATGTATATTTCCTCTTCTAAATCCCCATGGAGAAATGTTGTTTTCACATCTAGCTGCTCAAGATGCAAGTCTTCCGTAGCCACAAGACTTAGAATAGTTCTAATAGAAGTCATCTTTACAACCAGAGAAAATATTTCATCAAAATCTATACCTTTTTCTGTGCAAAAACTTTTACCATGAGTCTAGCCTTATATCTTTTCTTGCCTCCATCTTCTTCCTTCAACCTATAAACCCATGTATTTGGCAATGCTCTTTTACCTACAGGCAATTGAACTAAGTCCCAAGTCTGATTTTGTAGCAAGGAATCTATTTCCTCTTTCATGCCTAGCTCCCATTGCTTTTTGGTATCTACCTGCATTGCTTCTTCATAACCTTCAGGTTCACCAGAATCAGTTAATAATATAGAATATAATGATGGAGAAAATCTTTCAGGAGGTCTAGTTATCTTTGTAGAATGTCTAAGACTTGTAGGAGTCTATGGGATAACTTGTTGTTGTTGAGCATCAGGTACCACTGGTATTTTATTTTCTGGAATCTCATCCAGTACCACATATTCCTTTTTGGCCTATTCATGCTTCATTTCCTGCAGCTGATCCTTATACATGACCTTCTCATTGAATATAACATCTCTGGTGCTAATGATTTTATGATTTTCATAATCCCATAACCAATAACCAAATTCATCTACTCCATATCCAATGAAGGCACATTTTGTTGACTTAGCCTCAAGCTTGGTTCTATTTTCAATATCAACATGGACAAAAGCTTCACAACCAAAGGTTTTCATAAATGAATAGTTTACCTTTTTGCCTGTCCATGCCTCCTCTGGAATGCCACCATCCAAAGGATTTGAAGGTCCCCTATTTATTAAATAAACAACGGTATGTACAACATCTGCCCAAAAGTGTAAGGGTAGTCCAGTATGCAATCTCAAGCTCCAAAATGGTCCTATTCATCCTCTCAGACACACCATTTTCTTGTGGGGTTCCAAGAACTATTTTCTGCCTATGGATTCCATTATATGAACAGTAATTCTCAAATTATCTACTGCAATACTTGCCTCCATTATCAGATCTAAGACACTTCAGCTTTTTTCCTGTCAGCTTTCCACTTTTTAAAAGTTTCAAATACTTTCAATTTTTGTTTTAGGAAATACACCTATGTTTTCCTAGTTGCATCATCAATAAAAGTAACATAATAGCAAGAGTCACCAAGAGAAGATACCTGAGCTAGTCCCCATACATCTAGATGCACAAGCTCTAATTTCTCATTCTTCTTCTCTTTCCCAACTTTGAGAAATTAGACTCTTTTCTATTTTCCATACAATTTTCACATAACTCCAAGTCAATCTTCTTTAGACCTAGTAGCAACTTTCTAGAGTGAAGGATCTTCATCCCTTTCTCACTCATGTGCCTAAGTCTATGGTGTCACAATTCTATTTCTGTCCCTGTAGCAAGTGATATAACTGTTTCTGTAGCAACTAAGGTAGAATAAGTATTACAAGTACACAAATACAATGTGCCTACCTTTTCTCCTTTAGCTACTACTAATGCACCTTTAGTGACCTTCCAGACTTTGTCTGAAAAGGTAACTATACAGCCTTCACTACCCAGTTGCCCTGCAGAGATTAAATTCCTTCTCAAATTTGGAACATGCCTTACCTCCTATAGCAACCATTCATTTCTATTCTGCAACTTAATTTTTATCTTTCCTTTTCCAATAATCTAACAGGATTCATCATCACCCAAATATACCTGTCCAAAATCACCTTGAACATAATCTACAAAATATTTCCTATGGGGTGTGGCATGAAATGAAGCCCCTGAATCTATTACCCAAGAATCATTAGCATTATCTAAACATAAAATTAAAGCATCCTACAATTTATTACTTGCAACATTAGCTTCCTTACTGTCATCATGTTATCTGTCTCCTTGTTTTCCCTTTCGAGACCAATAATCCTTCTCAAGTGTCCTAGCTTTCCACAATGCCAGCAATCCATTCTTCCTCTGGATTTAGATCTACCTTTCTTCGACTCTCCTTGTGACTTCCCATGATTTGTAGGCCTTTTTCTCTTTCCTTTGTTCTTCCCCTGTTCTCTACAGTCAAAGCATTACCTGATGTTGAAGTCTCACCTGTGCTTTTCCATCACATTTCCTCGCTAAGGATAACACCAACAACATCATCAAATTTCAAAGTATTTGAAACAGAGACAAAGTTACTTACAGCCATTACCAAGCTATTCTAGCTTTCTAGAAAAGAACATAAAACCAAGAGATCCCTCACCTCTTCATCAAATTTCTCTTTTACAGAAGTTAACTGACTAGTAATCGTATTAAACTCATTTAAATGATCTAGCACAGATCAACCTTCAATCATTTTTAGATTAAACAAACACTTCATGAGAAATACCTTATTAGAGGCTAAGGGTTTTTCATACAATTTGGCCAAAGCTTTCATTAGTTCACTTGTTGTCTTCACTTTTGTTATATTGAATGCCACAGATGGTTCCAGGCACATCCGAATGGTTCCCGATGCCTTTCTATCCAAAAGTTCCCAATTCTCATTAGTCATTGTTGCCGATTTCTTGGCTAATCCTTCCAACAGCCTACATAAATCCTTTTGATAGAGATAATCCTCCATCTGCATCTTCCATAATTGATAGTTCTACCCATTGAATTTATCTACCTTCAATTTACCCTCATCCGCCATTGCTCTGACTTAACCGTGAGACTCCCACTCAACTGTGAGACCTTCCTGCAGATGATAATCAAACACAACCCACTCTAATACCAATTGTTAAGGTTAGGGCAGATTGGAGCAATAAACGCTAACAATTATATGCCGATTAAATAACCCAAATATAACAATGAGGAATAACACAAAAGAGATCAACATAGAAATTTAACGTAGTTCACCCAATATGGGCTACATCCACAGAAACTTAGCCATCCAATGATTTTATTATCCAGTGTAAAATAGATTACAATCTCGCGAGTACATCGTCGTACCATACATCCCAGCCGCTTATAACCCTGACGAGAATACATAACTAGTGTATAGTACTTGCATGATCAGTCGCCACATACCAACACCTTCAAAACCACTTCTCCATGAAGGGGTTTGGAGATATCAATGTCAACCAAGATTTGGGCACATGTAGTGTGACCCGTGAAAGAGGTAGTGGAGTCTGTTAGATTTAGGGCACACAACTAAGAGGGGGGGTGAATCAGTTGTGCCAAAACTTTCTCCAATTTACACACTTAAAACTTCTTGGTGATTAGCAGTATATTAAACATGAAACATAATGCATTCAAATCACAAGCAGAAACTCAATAACACATAAGACACCAAGATTTTGACGTGGAAAACCTGATTAAGGGAAAAAACACGGGGTGATTAACCCAAGAATGTATTCTCTGTTAGAAGAATAGAAAGAACAACTGGCACATGCCAATTAGGGCTCACTGCCCTAGCACACTGCTCACAAGAGGCTCACTACCTACAAGAGACACACTGTCTACAAAGAAATAAGTATCACATACATGAACTGAAGAATAGCATCTTTACCATGCTTGAATCAGTTCCATTAAAGCCTAAAAACTTCTGCTCTGCCTTTCGCTCTCTTCTTCGCTACCACACACTCATCTCTACAAGACACACTTTGGAATGACTTCACAATCCTTTATTTATACAAGGCATCAACTTAGGAACACTCATCTAAGTCGGCAAACACTTATAGATCCTCTGAAAGACGTGTAATACATCCAGTCGGCCAGTCACAGGAAGAACACCAACATCCAGTGTTATTCATCAAATCCAAACTCTAACTTCAATGCGGACTGCCAACATGAACTAGACATGATCCAAAGATCACCACAGCCTTTCCTGAGCCACCAAGAATATCCGCACTTTATCAGCTTACTAGAATTCTTCTCTCCATCTGGAGCTTCAAGAACACAGTCTGTTATCACTGTCACAAATGAGCAGGCTCTTCTGGACCTTCAAACCATGAGCCAATCTAGTTGACACTTCTCAAAGACTTCCTCAATACTCCCTCCAATCCGTAGAATGGGATGATGCACTTCCGGAGCTCACCGAACCTATCTGTGACACCCTGTCACCTCTGAACACCTGTCGGAACCGATTCTACTTGAGCAGCCATAACTTCTTCAGATCTTCATGTGGACCTCTGAAAACTTGATTGAAGCATCTCAAGACTTATATCTACAAACCCTTTAAACCGCATCCTCTGATCCTCAACCTATTGTGGACTTTCACCTTCTTGTCATCACTGTTCTTCACGATTCCTGATTGAGACTAATTTTCTCAATATCCTCAGCACATAGCTCATCCAATGCTTCTCATTAATGTAGCATGAGTATGTTGACATCAATGACAATACCTGTTGGGCCCATACTTGCAACAGAGTCAACCTTAAAGAAGCTAATTTCTCAATAGTTAATTAAATAAATTTTATTTATTTAATTAATTAGGCTAATTTTCTATCACCAATTAATTAAATAAATTTTATTTATTTATTTATTTAGCCTAACCTTTCCCACATACTAATTAACTAAACTAATCATTTAATTAATTAGTGTAACATTCTTGTAACTAATTAATTAAATAAGACATACTTATTTGATTAATTAGGCTAATACATATTCCTCCTATTTCCCCCCATTTAAAAATAAAATAAAATCATTTCCACTTCACCACTAAAATCTAAAAAATTATCTTTTCTATCTCCACCCTCTAGATAGATTCAAATTTAAGAATATCTCAACCATCCATCTCATGATTTGAGCCTCCACATCCACTTGTACTCATTTCAAGTCTTCATTTGTGTGTGTCTCCATTTCCCATGCAAACTAAGGTAATTCTAGGCTTCCAAAAACTTGATCTAATCCTATCCCTCCACTTAACTCAATCATATCTTTCCTAAAAGCTAGTGAACCTCAACCCTCCAATCCCAAGACTAACTCTCAATTGTTCTAACTCATCTCAACAACTCTCTATAAACCCCTCTTATCCAAAGGACATTAACCATAATTGGAAGTGAAGGTACAGGTTGCCAAATTATATCCCAAAGGAAAGAAACCAACACAACAAGTTATCACTTCAAACTCTCATCCAGGAGCACATCCCAAGGTCATGGAGGTATAATGTTGCTGTTTATTGTTGTATTTTATTATTTTTTATGCTTTATTTTCTCTATTGGAGGTGTAGTTTAGTTTATATTGGATTCTTATGTTTCTAATTCCTTTCTCCTTATTTTGGTCCAAATTTAGCTAGCACACCCATCTTGCCAATTTGGAAGACACTCTTGAGGATATTCATATCCTCTTTTATGACACTTCCATCACCACTATTGTCTCATCATATTTGGATCTTGTTATACATTCATTTCCATTAGGTTGTAGATTGTCACTTTTTTCAATTAGATGTATAACTCTTGGTTTGACTATGGTACCTCTCAATAGTAACACGGTGACATTTCAACAACTTCTAAAGACATAATACATTCTAATCTTTCTTCCCTCATATTCCTTTAAGAAAGTGAAGATATAGCACATAATCCTTTATGTTTGTTTCTTTCTAATGGGAGTGATGTTATTTGGGGATCACAACTTCTCTTCACCATTCAATGTCAAGCATCTCCCATCAATGTAGGAAACTACACTTTTGGTGGTTGCATGGCCTCCCTTATTTTTCTCTCTTTGGAAAGAGCTTTGTCCTACAAGTTTTATCTTGTGTCATATGAGGGGAATCATTTTGTACATGGGACATAAAATGGATACACTTGATAGGACCCATCCATTTATCTTTCCTACCCACCTAAGCCACACTTAATGGAGGGCGTTGATGCGTGATTTATATTCTTGCATTTAATTAAGTACTTTATTGCATGTTTGCACCTAGGATAGGATAAGCTTTTTTAGGTAGGTATCTACTTAGGTTGGTTGCATTTGCACATGTGAATTGCATTTTCTTTGTTTGGTGGATTTGTACTACACATGTGAGTACAAGTCCTTTATCCCACATTGGTTGTAAATTCACATATCTTGGTGGTGTATATTATACATACCATTCATGTGCTCTTGTATAATATCTCATTTTTATATTTTCATCTTTTGATAGAATATAATTATTCTTATTCTAGGTCTCTTTTGTGTTGTCATTGAAGCTCCTTGATCTTATGTGGCTATCCTCATAGCCAAATATTACACTTCTATGTGCATCTATGGGAATACTCTTCCTAAGAGAATAAATATTGTTTGACACACATGGATCTTAATTAGTCTTTAGTTTCATTCTTCCATAACTAGTGCACAAGGTAACAAACTTCTGGGGTCTCTCTTATCCTCCATCTTTCCTCTCCTTAGGAGGGGTTTTTTTCCTATGAGTTTTCTCCTCTTCTTTTGGGGGTACCCTTGGGGTCTTTCAAATTGCATATGGGTACGTCATATCTTTCTTCCCTAAATTACCAATTCTTTTTTCCCTAAGTTACACTTAGAGGGTGTCGGTGTAATATCTAATCTCACCTTATATTAAGTTTACTTAAGTAATCCATTTTATTTACTGAGGTAAATTAAGAAATAAATGTATTCTCCTTGATTGATGAAAATCTTTTGCCACCTCTATTTCATTCACTAGTTTGATTCACAAATGGTTAGGTGCCACATTTCCCTCAACAAGACAAGTTAACTTAACAACTCTACTCCTACATGTTAAGTTAGTCCACATATCACTATTGATAACTCAACCTCCTCTGAGACCCTTGTCTCTTTGACTTTTTCATCCTAGATTGTATATAGTGCGGTCCATTTCTTTTGTTTTAGACGCCATGAATATAGATATTTGAATGCTATTATCCATATCTTGTTTGCATTTGAATTCATGTTATGTTGTTTATGTTCCTAGGTAGATTTAATTATCACAAGTTTTAAATTAACCCCTAGACAAAAATCCACTAAAGAATAAATTTCCCATGGTTTTTCTCAATACCCTAGCTTCCATGAAATCTTCCCAAGCTCTTTTTCTCACTTTTTCCATTTTCCCAAATGACATGAATCAAAAATAATAGATTTTCCTTTTATATGGAAGAAATCAACATATCAATAAATAATACTTTAATTTAAAATAATCCCTACCCAAAATGAGTCACACAAAAACAACTAAATTCAACTAAAAATTAATAAGAGTTGAAAGGGCCAAAAAGGTGATTTAGAATAATCTAAATATGTTTTATGCATATCCTATCAAAATAAAATCTAAATTCAAAATCAAAATTAATAGAGTTAAATAAACTCACAATTTAAATATAAAACTTCATAATATAAAATAAAATCACTAGAGGGACTTAAATCTTGGTTTTCACTCAAATTAAATAATTTAAAATGCACATTTCAATACATCTTTCACCAAGAAGAGTAGAAACAGGTGAAAAATCACATAGAGAAAAAGAAACCATAGAAATGTAGTCAAACACACACAAGCATCATAGGGTCTCCCATAAGACTACATAGGCTAGGCAAGCCATTCCACACATGATAAATTATTGAGCTTCCATTTAAGATAATTGAGAAGGTGAAATAATATCCATGGCATTCTTCTCCATATGCCTTCCACTAGTCATATACCTATAAAGGTCCTGCACACTCAATTGCATACATTAAATGTAATAACAAGGTATCATGGTTAAAGGATAATTAAGTTACTATATCATCAACATGTTCTTGTACATGGAAATAAAGGTATGCATATCATATCAAAGCATAATAAGCACACACATTGAATCACTAATCTACATTATCACAAATATGGAATAACACAACACTATTTATGATTAGTTTCTCAAAACATAATGTACAACTAATGATCAAACTCATACAAATCACAAAGTGCTATCACACTAGCTAGCCATGTCTTTAGACAATATATACCAATGCATCAATATAATAAAAACACATGATCAATAACAAATATGGGTTAGTATATATGATAAGTATATAGAAATCTCATGTTAGAAGTCTAAAGCATGTGTCAATAAAATAAACTTCCTAAAAAATAAGTCCTAAAACTAGAGTACCACCCAAGCATTAATAAGTAGTTAGGACATGGCAAGAAACACACAAGAGGTGGACTTATATTATTGATCTTAAACTAGGTTCTTAGACCCATATTTAGAATCTTATTATTAAAGGAGATTCCAATCTGATTATTAATTGAATGATCTTCAAATATCCTTCTTATTGGTGCCTTCATAATACCCTTTTGGAAGCTATGATCCCTCTTGGAAACTTCATAAATTTTAGTTTCACTCGTACAAGGATAGAAGGTAATGATTGTTGAGATATGGGGCACCTTTTGATGAATTATTTAAAATCACTACCTAGAAGATGTTGATGGAATGATTATGTAATTGTTTTTAACCAAACTTTCCCTATGGATTAGCATTAATCATGGATATTCATGCTTTTTGGATTTTAGGTTGGATCATGCTTGGTAATACATTCCATTTGCCTTAATTTATTTATATTTGTTTTATTTCTATGATGGTTATAGTCTTGGTTCTAGGAAATAAATTTATTTTTGTAATTCTGCTCTTCTCAAAATGTTTGTTGTTCATCCTTTTATGGGCATCTTTACTAGGATGATTTCTATCTTAAATCTAGTATCTATTCACTCAAAATTTTTTCTCTTGTTTTATCTTTTTATATGGAGAGGAGTGCTTATGGGAGTAGTTGTTTGTTTTTTCGTAAAGATCTTCTTGCTCTTACTATTCACTTTTCCAATATGGTGCCTAGCTTTTGGTATTCAACATCTTATTAGTACTCATTAGCATCTAGTTGTGGGTAGATTTTTTAGACATCTTGAGAGATTTCTATGCACCATTGTTTGTCCTTTGATGCTCTTATTTCAAGTACTTAGAGAGATTTTCACTTATCAGTTGCTTATTGGCTATTTCATATGGCTTTAATGATGGCTTTGCAATGTAGAATGTATTGTTAGAATCTCAAGCTCTTTGCCTAACATTTTTCTACACTACTTGAGTTCATGAATATTGCTTCTTTTATTTCAAGGGAGAGGGGTGTGCATGGGAGTTTCAATATTTAAATTTGGGGTATCCCCTCGAGATCTTTTCTTCCTTATGCTAAGGTTGATCAAGATCCTTCCATGTCTTTTGGATATAAAGGGGAATGAAAGGCTACCTATGTGGACTTAGTGCCCTCTAAATATCCCCATGAGTCCTTTAAGTCAATTCTATTGCCACAAGCACAAACTTGGATTATACCTAGTGTGCTTCTATGACTCATAATGATGAAAGGTCCTCTCTTGATGTTTTGCCTATTCTCAATAACTTGCTAAAATTGGGAAACACTCATACTCAAGAAAAGAGGGAAAAGAGGTTGCACTTAGAAGAGTTAAGCTTCTCCATTCAAGAGATACTAGCTAGTGATAAAATCCTTATTTTTCTAATAGATGTAGATGGTGATCATTGAATACATATTCTTGAAGACTAGGCTACTACACTTAGTTCAATTAATGCTAGCTTAGGAGATACAGAAGATATTTACAAAAGCTTGTGTATTTTGATACAAGAATTCCATTATTTGGCTTGGCAAATCCATTTGAGGGTCTTCCATGAGGGGAAATGTTGTAGGAATCTAGATCAACCTCTAAATGTTAAATCTAATCATTACTTTGATAAGAATTCCCAATTTCCTCTTTGCTTGTTATTTCTATGTCTATTTTGACTTATGTTTCTCTTGATATCATACATTGTGTCTAGTTTGGCCTTGTCTAATCTTTAAATAAAGTTTAATTAAATTAATTTAAGTGATTTAATAGTTTGAACTTGCTTAATTCCTAAAAGTTTGACTTGTTAACCTATACCTTTGACTTAACATAACCAATACTACTCATAGAAACCAACATATAAATATATAAATCTCAATGGAAAAGAAATTAAAAATATTTAATTATTATTTAGAAATGATACAAAGTATTTTTAAATAAAAGATTTGTGTGCATAAAGTTGAGAGTTAAAAATTAGAAAAATAAGTAAGATGGTGTTGTGACAAATCTACTTTAGAAAGAAGATTGCCATCTAATTAGCAAAGCTGCATTATTTTCTCTAATAACACTTAGATCATTAGCAAAAGATTAAAAATTCACATTGGTCTATAATAATTTTAGTCAAACAATATGAGATCTATAAATATAATAAATAAAACAAAATACTTTTTGAGATTAAAAAAATTAAATAAAAAAACCACATATAAGAAAGGATATTTTGTATGTACCTATGATAACCAAATATATTTTAGAAGACATAGTCACAGATTTATTAGAAAGAAAAATAAAATTAGGATTAAAGTTTGTATAAGTTCAAATTAGCTACTGTTTAGCAGACATTCTTTTCATACGGCCTATGCTTAGATATAAGAAAGAAAAGAAGTAATTAACAAATAAGCATTCAATACTAAGAAATTGTGTCAATCTTTTACGTGAGAAAGAAAACATTAACTATTTAAATATATACTGAATAAATAAAAATAAATAAAACTTAAAGTCTAAAACAACTTATCTAAATTAGCTACCCACCAAACTTCAAGATAAGCAACCTGTTCCAAAACTATTCCAGGAGTTCCAATAATTGATAAAAGGCCTCCACAACTATTCCAAATTTGCCCATCATCACCGTTGCTTTCTTTCCTTGCATGCCTCCACTGAAGAAAGATTTGGTTGTGTACTTTCAATTTTCATATACACGTGTATCCACACATATACGTACCACATTCCTCTCCTCGTCAGTCTTCTCGTTTTCCTCCAGATAACACAAAAAAACCATCTAAATCACACCCATCTGAAATCTTGTCTACATCAGATGGCTCCTCCACCTCCCTGACTGCAAGATCAGGAAACGCCAGAGAGTTTACAATTGGCTTCACCGAATGGATCACGCTACCTTCTATCCGCATATAGCTTGGACATTCCTACAAATCGTATTGTTTGCAAAACATTCAGTCATAAACCTGTAACATTTACATAATTACGAGAAACTCTAAATTTGTAAAAGTTTTTAATACCTTCGGCCTTATAGACTGAACTATTGGAATATTAATCCCAACCACCATCATTTATTGAAAAAGACTTTTATTTCTACTTTCTCCTGTTTCACTTGCCTCCGTCCAATTTCTCATAATTTGTTTGCAGGATCTGTTGTCATGAAGTATGGTCCCCTTTCTCCAGCGTATGAACAAAGGGATGATGTAGCAACATGGCCTTCTTCTCCATCATATGGAAAGAGGCAGATTTTTCCTGATCCAAAATTAATGACTCTAATGTAGTCAAGTCTGATACATATCCTGCTATTTTTTTATATAGTTTTTATTTTTCCTCTTTGGCTGTGCGTTGAAAACAACATATATACTTTTCTGCTCTGTTTTAGTTTGTGTGTGTGGAAAATCAGGAGCTGAACAATACTCTATATACATGAGCTGTAGCTCTATTTGAGAAGAATCAGAATATAAATATAGTTATTTTTTTAAGTCATTTTTAATAGAGTAGAATGTTTTGGTTGCTCTATTTTTTTATATAAATAGAAGATGAAGCATCCAATATTTTCTATGCTAAGTGCAGCAGTTGTGTAATGCTTATTTTTCTAGGTTTTTGTAATATAAGAGTAGTAGCTCTATGTTTCTAGTTTTCTCCTCTACCTTTTTTCTTCACCTGGTATCAGAGCCGAAGGTTGTTCAAAGAAAGGTTTTCCACTGCTGAAGGTTGTTCAAAGAAAGTTTTATTAGAGATGAAGGTTATTAGTGCAAAGGGCTTCATCAACAAAGAGCTCCAACAAAGGTTTTTCAAGGCAAAGGTATACACAGTCAACAATGGCAAGCACAAGCACAAGCTTGACAAATCTACAAATTCCTCAATTCAATGGCAAAAACTATGAGTATTGGTCTATCACAATGAGAGCCTTGTTTTGTTCTCAAGACATATGGGATCTTGTAGAGAATGGATTCCCAGAACCAGCAGATGTAGCATTATACAATGCATTGACTCAAGCAGAGAAATATTTGTTGAGGGATAATAGGAAGGACTCCAAAGCTCTCTTTTACATCTTCCAATCTGTGCATGAGAGCATTTTTTCCAAGGATTGCAGTAGCAACTAAGTCCAAACAAGCATGGGATATACTCCAAACAGCCTATCAAGGAATGACAAAAGTGAAGACAGCTAAGTTGCAAATGTTGAGAAAGGATTTTGAAATAATTCTCATGAAGGAATCAGATTCAATAGACACTTTCTTCACACAAGTGATGGGTTTAGTTAATCAAATTAGATCTCATGGTGAAACACTTGAAGATAGAAGGATTGTTGAAAAGATTTTAAGGAGTTTACCCACAAGGTTTGAATCCATAGTTGTGAACATAGAGGAGACAAAGAATATCTCACAATTTTTAGTTGATGGGCTCCATGCATCTCTCATTTCTCATGAGCATAGGCTTAGCAAGTCAGCAAACACCTCATTGGAGCATGCATTCAAGTCACAAGTTTCAATCAGCCATGGTAGAGGCAGAGGAAGATCTAATTTCAGAGGTAGAGGAAGGAATTCATATAGAGGTGGAAGAAGCAACCCATCAAGCTCAAGTGGAAGAGGTAGCAACAAAAACTCAAGCCCAAACCTATCTCAAAATCAACCACATGGTCAAAGGTATGACAAATCTCAAATCTA
The DNA here is from genome assembly GCA_027924645.1 of Cunninghamia lanceolata. Lineage (NCBI taxonomy): Eukaryota > Viridiplantae > Streptophyta > Pinopsida > Cupressales > Cupressaceae > Cunninghamia > Cunninghamia lanceolata. Next base: position 1,907,019 of record BSBN01000463.1, on the reverse strand, counting down.
ATGTCATTATTGTAAGAAGTATGGGCATTATTTAAATGAGTGTAGAAAGAAGAAGTATGATTTTAGAAAACCAAATGCAAACTACACAAAAGAAAATCAAAATCAAAGTAGTATGTTCATAGCATGCAATGTAGCACAAGAGAATCAAAAGGATGTATGGTTCTTAGACTCAGGTTGTAGTAATCACATGACAGGGAACTTAGAAATGTTCTCAAGTTTAGATGAAAATGTAAAATCAGATGTCACCTTGGGGAATGACAATAAAGTGTCGATTATGGGTAAAGGAAACATCAACATTCTAACTAAACAAGGGGAGAAAAAGTATATTTCAGATGTGCATTTTGTGTCTGGTCTAAAACACAATCTAATGAGCATTGGCAGCTTGTTCAAAAGGGGTATAGAGTCTTCTTAAAAAACAAATAATGCACTATTCTAGATAAATTTCTAAGTAATCATCTTATTGCTAAAGTGCAAATGACTTGAACAATAGAATGTTTCCCCTAAAGATTAAGCCAGATTTGAATGTGGAATATGCTCAAGCAAAACCCACAATGAACCCACAAGAGGATAAAGAAGAACTTGCAGCAGTCACACAAACAATCTTTCAAGCAGAAATCAAAGATGAAAATTGGTTATGGCATCTAAGATTTGGGCATCTCAACTTTGTAGGTTTGAACCTACTAAATAGGAAGAGTATGGTAAAGGGTATGCCTCTACTAGAGAAACCAAAAAGAGTATGTGAAGGGTGTATCTTGGGAAAGCAACATAGAGAGACATTTCCAACCGGCAAGTCAATTATCTAGCAAAGGCACCTTTGGAGATTGTACATTCAGATTTATGTGGGCCAATGCAAACACCCTCAATTGGTGGAAGCTACTGCATTTTGACCTTCATTGATGACTATTCAAGGAAAACATGGGTCTACTTTCTAAGGCAAAAGAATGAAGTGTTTGATCACTTCCATCAATTCAAGGCACTTGTTGAGAAGCAATGTGGACACTACATCAAAGCATTGAGAACAGATAGAGATGGTGAGTACATCTCAAATAAATTTCCACATTTTTGCAAACACCATGGGATTCACAAGCAATTCACAACCAGGTACACACCTCAACAAAATGGGGTAGCTGAAAGGAAAAATAGAACAATCATCGAAATGGCAAGAAACATGTTGAAAGCAAAACATTTGTCAAATGAATATTGGGCTGAAGCAGTATCTTGTGCAACATACATTATGAATAGATGTCCAACCAAGAGTGTGAAGAATATGATTCCTGAAGAAGCATGGACTGGAAGAAAGCATAGTGTTTCTCACATGAGAGTATTTGGATGTGTGGCATATGCACATGTGTCGGATGAGTTGAGAAGAAAATTGGACAACAAGGGAGAAAAGTGTATATTTGTTGGTTATAGTGATGAATCCAAGGCATACAAACTATACAATCCAATAACCAAGAAAGTTATAATCAGCAGAGATGTGTAGTTCATAGAAGATGAAGCATGGGATGGAAGTTTGGAGAAAACAATCAATATTGCAGCCAACTTACCACAAGAAGATAGAGAAGTTTTTATACCAGCAGGTACTCCATCAAATGTGACTCCTTCCACACCCATTAAAGCTCAACAAAGTGGTCATCAAATGACACCATCATCAAGTGTAAGGACATCCCCACGCATTTAAGCATCCACTCCTTCAAATGTACAACAAACACCATCTACAAGTGACAATCAAGGTGCAAGACCATCAAGTCCACATTCCACAAGTCCAAGTTCAAGTGATATGTCAAATCCAACATTGGCAAGCTTAAGAAGAAAAAAAATTAGAAGTTTAAGAGATATTTATGAGCAAAATGAAGGTGAGAACAATGCTGGTCTAATTTCTCTTTTTGCATTTTATTCACAAGTAGAAGATCCAATTCATTATGAAGATGATATCAAACATTAAAAAAAAAATGGGTAAATGCAATGGATAAAGAAATTGATGCAATTGAAAAGAATCAAACATGGGAGTTAGTGAGTCTTCCAAAAGACAAGGATGTCATAGGAGTGAAGTGGGTTTACAAAATCAAATTAGATGCAAATGGTGATGTGCAAAACATAAAGCAAGACTAGTGGCAAAAGGATATTCACAACAGCCCGGGGTTGATTACAATGAGACATGTGCTCCAATAGCTCATTTAGATACTGTGAGAACTATACTTGCAATAGAAGCTCAAAACAAATGGTCAGTTTACCAAATGGATGTGAAATTAGCTTTTTTGAATGGTTATCTTGAAAAAGAAGTGTATATGGAGCAGCCACCTGGGTATGAGATGTTGGGTCAAGAAGACAAAGTTTACAAACTGAAAAAGGCACTCTATGGACTCAAGCAAGCCCCAAGAGCTTGGTATAGTAGAATTGACTCTTATCTTTCACAAAATGGCTTTAATAGGTGCAACAGTGAGCCTACATTGTACACCAAGATGAATGTGCAAGGTGAGATCATAATTATTTAATTGTATGTTGATGATTTAATATTCACAGGTGATTTGGCAATTGATTTGTTCAAAGGAGCTATGAAAAGGAGTTTGAAATGACTGACTTGGGACTCATGAAGTATTTTCTTGGCATTGAGGTGAATCAAAATGATAATGATATATTCATCTCCCAATCTAAGTATGCAAATGACATTTTGAAGAGGTTTAACATGACAAATTGCAAATCAGCTCCAACACCAATTGTCACAGGATTGAAATTAAGCAAGGATGATGATGGAGCCAACATTGATCTAACTTTGTCTAAAAGGCTTATTGGTAGCCTCATGTATTTAATATCTACAAGGCCTGATATAATGTATGTTGTTAGTCTCATTTCAAGGTTCATGAAGTCTCCAAAAGTTTCTCATTGGCAAGCAAGAAAAAGGATTCTCAGATATGTGAGTGGAACAAAGAGCTATGGCATTTAGTATTCAAGGTCAAATGAGTTCAAGATGATAGGATATACAGATAGTGATTCTGCAAGGAGCATTGATAATAGGAAGAACACTTTCAGTTATGTTTTTCATTTTGGAACAGGTGTAGTTTCATGGGCTTCAAAGAAACAACCAATTGTTACTCTTTCATCAGCTGAAGCAGAGTATGTAGCAGCCATAGGTGCATCATGTCAAGCAGTTTGGATGAGAAGAATGTTGAAAGAACTCAGGCAAGAACAACAAGAGGCAATAAGGATCTACTATGACAACAACTTAGCTATAGCATTGTCAAAGAATCTAGTTTTTCACAAGCAGAGTAAACATATAGATACAAGATATCATTTCATCAGAGAACTAATCAACAATGGAGAAATCTTTTTGGTTTTTTGCAGGTCTCAAGATTAATATGCAGATATCTTCACCAAGCCATTACCAAAAGAAAGCTTTAAGTATCTAAGATATTGTTTGGGTATCAAAGAAGGTGGTAGTTGTGATTAAGGGGGAGTGTTGGAATATTAATCCCAAACACCATCATTTATTGAAAAAGACTTTTGTTTCTACTTTCTCCTATTTCACTTGCCTCCATCCAGTTTCTTATAAATTTTCTACAGGATCTGCTGTCATGAAGTATGGTCCCCTTTCTCCAGCGTATGAACAAAAGGATGATGTAGCAGCATGGCCTTCTTCTCCATCGTATAGAAAGAGGTAGATTTTTCCTGATCCAAAATTAATGACTCTGATGTAGTCAAGTCTGATACATATCCTACTGTTTTTTTAATATAGTTTTTATTTTTCCTCTTTGGTTGTGCGTTGAAAACAACATATATACTTTTCTACTATGTTTTAGTTTGTGTGGTGTGGAAAATTAGGAGCTGAACAATACTCTGTCTACATGAGTTGTAGCTCTATTTGAGAAGAATCAAAATATAAATATAGTTGTTTTTTTCAATCATTTTTAATAGAGTAGAATGTTTTGGTTGCTCTATTTTTTTATATAAATAGCAGATGAAGCATCCAATATTTTATATGCTAAGTGCAGCAGCTGTGTAATGATTATTTTTCTAGGTTTTTGTAATATAAGAGCAGTAGCTCTATGTTTCTAGTTTTCTCCTCTGCCTTTTTTCTTCTTGAATACAAGGTTTCAGAGCTGATATGTTGTCACATTTGAGCTCTAGATTTTCCAATCGTTCCACTTTCTCTAAACTCTGTATACCTGGCAACTTCCAGCTAGTTCGTGCTATTAGTGTCTTCAATGACTTGGAGTGCTCCAAACCTTCTATTCTCTCAACTTTGGGGCAACTCATCATCGCAAACCAATCAAGTGAAGCCAAATCAGCAAAGCTTGAGAGTTCTTCTATTTGCGGACATCACCCACCATAAACAACTAGTGAGTTGTAACTCACCGACTGTACGGTGGGCTAGTCGACAGGAATAGTTGACAAAAATTAATTAACGACTGCATTCATTTTTTTGACCTAAACAAATAAATAGCTTACCATACACCAGTTTTCAATGGGAACAATCTATTGTATCAAATGTCGACCAGATGGTTGCTTACAATGCACCAGCTAGTTAAGCTCTTCCTGCAGACAGTGACATATATCCAGTCGCTTAAGGTTTACGAGACTACTAAAACATCTGATGTTCTTCAGCAAATTGTAAGAGTATATTCTCAAAATTTTGAGCAACACTGGTAGCGTCTCCATCTATTGGAGTACTTGGTGATACTGAGAAGGTGGGTGAATCAATGTCACAGAAAACAAAAACAAATTTTCACACTTTCAATGCAAGTTTAAATAGTAGATATAAATGCTGACTAAAATGCTTATTGGTGCAGTATCAGAATATTAAAGAGACAAGTAAACAAGTTCTATGATTATGTGAAATAATTGACAAATAACATCATAAGGCAAATAGCAAATAAGAACAAGTAACAAATGACACCTTGACACAGAAACTTTTAGGAGTGGAAACCCTCTGGGGTAGAAAACCACTTAGTAAAAGTGCCTCACTAGTTTATTAAATCAATCCCACTGATTGCAGGCCTCACTGGCTATGATTCAAGCCTCACTAGCTACACTTGCCTCACTGGCTACAATTAAAGCCTCACTGGCTACAACATTGCCTCACTGGCTTTTCAACATTTACAATGAATTAAGTAAATCAAATACAGAGGGACACTATGTTTCTCTTAGTTCTAGATTGACATAACCTCAACAATGCATGTACACACACTTGCACATTCATCATTCATATTATATCAGGTTTTTTATATACAACATATTACATTCTATCCAAGTCATTCTCTCTCTATAGATAGTTAGAGAGTCATAACTGTAAAATGAAACTAATTTGTAGTTCACAACTGATCAGAAGGTTATATCAAAGAACTGCTTCCTGCATCATAATAATATTCAAAAAAAACCTTCCTTATTAAGCAATATCCGAATATAACTGAACAGGTAATCATAGTCGACAAATGTCTCAACTGTTTACAATTGTTTGCACTAGAATTACTGTTTGTAACTATTTGCACCAGAATTTCAAATGCCCGAGAAAAGAATATATCTTGTGCCTTTATCATTGTACATGTTACAAAAAGAAGATGATCTCTTTTGACAGAGTTCTATCAAGATATTACAGACCCACAGGAGAACCTGAATGTATCAAGATTTCATATACTCACAAAGGAGAAGAAGATTGTTTGTTTTTCTCACCACTGTCAAAAAGAAAGAGTGTAGATCTTGCCACATTTCAAACCAGAACAAGTTTTCATCAGAGTATTGCATACCCACAAGTGGGTTTAAAAAGCTTTGTCCATGTCACAGAGAAATAACCAGAAGCTCTGTTTGCCATTATAGATATTGTAAGTGTTTCAACTTCTGACATTCTTAATACTTCTGAATAGAATCTGCCATTTGAACTAAAAAATATAGCCATAGATTTTTGTGAAATCCTCGACAAAAAAGATTTTTTATTTAAAACCCTAGTCATCATTTTTAAGGGTATTAACTTATTGTTAAGAAAGTAAACCTCTTTTCAAATCTTCAAAACCCATAGCACCAATGATTATTTTCAAAGGCAAACAAAACGCTGAAACAAATCATTGATAAAAAATTATTATTACTATTGGGATAAACTGAAAACCAAATAAAATTATGTTCAAACTTATAACAGCTCGCACCATAAAAAAATGGACAAGGATCACCTGGGGTGCCGACAAAAAAAAGTAGTTAGATTTGCTGATAAATGAATCAAAACCTTTTATCACAAACATTCAGCACATCCATCTTTGTCATGTCAACAAGATCCTCAAAAGACTTTCAAAGATTCATGCTGGTATCTCCATTCCGTGTCATGATTATTCTTAGAAAAATTAATAGAATGAAACCCTAAGTGTTGCCATCAAAAACTTTGCAAAATGAATGATATGTGCTTGATTTTGCCCAAATATATCTCATGTAACTAGTGCTCTTGGTAAACCCTAGAAGGGTCGGTGGCTTATGAATGAGAAACCAATACTTTTACCTTATCCAACTGACAGTGACCTGTTCAGGAAGTACACAACTTAACATGCCAATGAACACCATATTTGCAATATGGAATGTGCTCACTAGAATATGCCTGCTAGGAGAGAAAACAAACATATATCATGGTCAACACTTTAACATAAGTAAAGCGTATAACCTTTGAAATGTATAGTAGAAATATGACCATTGTATTAACCTTTGAATGCCTATTTTGAAAGAGGCTCTCAACTAAAAATGAAATCAAGATTGTACGCCTTAGCAGCAAATAGAGAACCACATCATATCAACTGAAAGAATATCAAGAATATTAACTATCATACTATCATCATAGAGATATCAATCAACCTAGTCAACTGTGCCAAATGTATGTCAAACTGAAACTGTGTCAAAAATGCCAACTAAACATGATCATCAAGGATGTCAAACATGATGTGCCAAACTCTATCAAACATGATCAAGTTGTGTCAGGAATACCAAGTTGTGTATTGTCATCAAGGACAAACAACTGAGGGTGAAGTTAACAAACTCCCCCTTTGTCCATGATGGCAAAACACAACTTCCTCTCCCCCTTTTTGACATCAAGGCAAAGGGAGTGAAAGTATGCAATGCCTCCAATATACATAAAAATCAAGAGAACCTTGAAACAAGAAACTATGAGTAGATATAGACAACCATACCAAGACAGTCCCAAGAATGATGAGCATCAAAAACAGCTGAAATAGAAAATGAAATGTCAACACCAGAATGAAGTATTAGTAGCATGATAAGCATAAAGAGCATGTAGCAAAGATAGACAACAACTAAGGATGCTGATGGAAATAACACTATCACTAATAGCCAAGCACCATATCAGTGAACAAACATCAAAAGATCAGCTGATATCACTACTAAGCAAACAACAAAAAGCAGAAAATAATACTTGGTAATCACTTATCATATTACCGTACCAAATGATATAATGCAATAAAGCTCCCCCTACAAACAAGTATATTGTCATCTTGGAAGTAGATCACTCCTGAATCACCATGGTGTCTAATCTAATGATGAAGCCATTTTACTGTTTGCTGGAAAGACAAGAATTGATGCAAAAACCACATGAACCTTATCAGAAATCTGTACCAGTCAAGTCTGATACACCACCAAACTATACTTTACACAACACTGTACTGTCATCCTAAAAAAAATCCAAAGACTAATGTGCTGTGACTTGCATAGTATTTGTCATTATGTATTATCATAGCATCATCATGATATAACCAATTCCTTGTTCATAAAACCTTATGGATTGATGCAAGTTTATCTTATACACAAGAAAATTGCAGTTAAAAACAACAAATCAAGAGGACTGATCTAAGTATTGATGATCTGCTATCAAAAACAAATCTGTCACTAACACATCCTCAACATAGACAAAACAACAACCATTAGAAACAAAACTGGTCTGCTATCAACTCCTGCAACAGTAATAAGATGTTTGATCCATGAACTACAAAATAAAAATCATCAACAAGAGAACTACAAAAAAAAATATTGTCTTCTGCCATCTACCTAGCAACACATAAAAACTCACACCACTATTGCAACACATCACAATGTATTGTCATCAAAGCCATGGCACACCACCATTTCATGAGATATCTCCTGGCAAAGTAGGTAGCAATGTTCTTGTTAGCACTTGTGCTTCATATCATTATCACAATGAAAATTCATCAACTTCATACTGTTGTTGTTCTTGATAACTATACACTGCACTTTACCAACTAGAAAATCACTGCACTAACATAAATAGATGACTGTTACTGCAATTACAAAGTAAATCACTACATAAAGTGCATCAACAATGCACCAACATGAAAACCATGGCAAATAAGTGCACCAACGGTCTATCCTAGCAAATATTTGTCCACTTTCAATAATATTGTTATGAAGTACTGGTCAGTCACATGCAGCAAGATATACCCCTTGACCAGATGATCAACTCCTAGTACTGTCTTCTTAATCTCAAACCTACTTCTCGAGTCAATTACATAACAAGGCACTGCAACACACTACCACACATGGTATTGCAACATACTGGCAAACATGAAACTGCAACACACTTGACAAGTCCTCTTTCAACCAAGACATCGACTGTACTCAAACAAGACGTCCACACTATCCTGTGAACACACTGTTCTGTCATCATCAGGACATCAACACACTGAACAAGTTGTACCCATTGTCATACAAGGTCAAATAAGAAGTCCTTCTAAGATCCAGTTATGGTATGGAAGCACTAAACCAACTATCATCATCTTACAACAAGGTGACATCTGTGACAACAAGATGAATCTATCCCACTTTCATCATCAACTTATCCTTTGATATTGACAACATCTTGATGACAGCACTATTTTTACTTTTACTGATTTCTTTAAAGGGGTTAAAAGATAATACCTTAACCTAAGATCATGTCACTTCTCAAGAAACTAGTAAGGTGTCTTGTGCTGACACAAGATTAGAATCCACATTGTCTTGATTTTGTTTTCTTCTCCAAACTAGTATAGGACATTTGTTTTCCTTACTCAAGGCAATCACTTTTTTTTGCTTAAACATATAGCTACCAGTTGGTTTTATCCTTCCTCTACACCATTGTGATTTGTGTCCAAACATATTGCATTTATAGCACACAATATTGTAGTCTTGAAAAGAATAACTTTTTCTAGGTGATTTGAGAAAATCATACTTTACATTCACCCAACAATTTCTTACACAATGGCCAACTTTATTGCAGTTATAACAAACATTATTGTAGTTTTGTTTTGACCAGCTATAAGAATTTTTCTTTTCATGCTACCCAAAACCATTTCTTTTACAATCTCTGGCCCTATGACCATAAGCATTACATGCATAGCAATAACCATGAAATTGAGAATAGTTAAACTTGACCGAATGATATTATCTGGTAGATATAGGTCTTGAAAAATTGTTAGTTCTTCTCCCAATATCAGCAGTTTTATCCTTTGCTTTCTTCTTGTTGTCATCAAAAATAGCAGAATGATAATTCAGATCTATCTTCTGCCTAGGAGTCTGCCTAACCTTGAAACTCTTCCTATATGCTATTGCAAAAACTATTTCCCTTTTAACTTCATCTTTAACACCAGAGCTTTCCCCTTTTTCATATCCTAAGCCAAAATGATCCTTGTAGTTTTTCTGACTACTCAATATTTCATTCAAACATTTAGTACTCTTGTCAAATTGAATATTCTTATGAAGTTTAGAAGAAGCCTTTTCCGAATCCTTTCTTAAAGAGATTGTTTCTGCCTCTAACTTTAAACATTCTATTCTTTTTACTTCAAAATTAGATTTAGTCATATCTATTATTCTTTTGGCTTCCTCAATCTTAGTTTTTAAACTAACAATTAATTTATCAGATTCTTTAACATGACTTTTTAATTCTGCAATCTGATTTCTGGCATTTTCAAACTCTAAAGAAGTTTTTTCAAAATCTGAACATACCTTGTCCTTGTATTCTTTTTCTTGTTGAAGCTGGTCTTTTAGTCTCCTATTTTCTTCATTAAGTTGTTTGATTGTATCTAGGGCACACAGAAGTTCTCCTTCGATATCAACTCCACAATCTTTTTCATCCTCAAAGAAATCTCTTTCTTCACCTGATTCATTCATATTTACTACAAATTCATCTAGTTTAGTATTACACATCTTTTCTTCTACAGGATTGTTCTTATTATCACTTATTGACTCAACTGATAAAAACTTTTCCTAAGGAAAGACTACATTTGACTTAACACCGATGTTTTTCTTTTGACTTCTGTTTCTTTTACACTTACCCATGATGAGTACTCCATGACCAGGAATCCCCTAAGTTGGTTAAACTTAAAAACAGAGGTTTGGCTCTGATACCACTTGTTGGAGTACTTGGTGACACTGAGAGGGGGGGTGAATCAGTGTCACAGAAAACAAAAATAAATTTTCACACTTTCAATGCAGGTTTAAATAGCAGATATAAATACTGACTAGAATGCTTATTGGTGCAGTATCAGAATATTAAAGAGATAAGTAAACAAGTTCTATGAGTATGTGAAATAAATGACAAATAACATCATAAGGCAAATAGCAAATAAGAACAAGTAACAGATGACACCTTGACACAAAAATTTTTAGGAGTGGAAACCCTCTGGGGTAGAAAACCACTTAGCAAAAGTGTCTCACTGGCTTATTAAATGAATCCCACTTATTATAGGCCTCACTAGCTATGATTCAAGCCTTAGTGGCTACAGTTGCCTCACTGGCTACAATTCAAGCCTCGCTGGCTACAACATTGCCTCATTGGTTGTTTATATGTGCCTCGCTGGCTTTTCAACATTTACAATGAATCAAATAAATCAAATATAGAGGGACACTCTATTTCTCTTAGTTCCAAACTGACATAACCTCAACAATGCATGTACACACACTTGCACATTCATCATTCATATTATATCAGGTTTTTTATATACAACATATTACATTTTGTCCAAGTCATTCTCTCTCTACAGATAGTTAGAGAGTCATAACTGTAAAATGAAACTGATTTGTAGTTCACAGCTGATTAGAAGGTTATATCAAAGAACTACTTCCAGCATCATAATAATATTCAAAAAAAACTTTCCTTATTAAGCAATATCCGAATATAACTGAACAAGTAATCATAGTCGACAAATGTCTCAACTGTTTGCACTAGAATAATTGTTTATAACTATTTGCACTAGAATTTCATATGCCAAGAAAAGAATATATTTTGTGCCTTTATCATTGCACATGTTACAAAAAGAAGATGATCTATTTTGACAGAGTTCTATCAAGATATTACAGACCCACAAGAGAACCTGAATGTATCAAGATTTCATATAAAGACAAAGGAGAACAAGATTGTTTGTTTTTCTCACCACTATCAAAAAGAAAGAGTGTAGATCTTGCCACATTTCTAATCAGAACAAGTTTTCATCAGTGTATTGCATACCCACAAGTGGTTCTAAAAAGCTCCACCCATATCACAGAAAAATAACTAGAAGCTCAGTTTGCCATTATAGAATATTGTAAGTGTTTCAACTTCTGACATTCTTAATACTTCTGAATAGAATCTGCCATTTGAACTAAAAAATATAGCCATAGATTTTTGTGAAACCCTCGACAAAAAAAAAATTATTTAAAACCCTAGTCATCATTTTTAAGGGTATTAACTTATTGTTAAGAAAGTAAAAACCTCTTTTCAAATCTTCGAAACCCATAGCACCAATGACTTTTTTCAAAGGCAAACAAAATACTGAAACGTATCATTGATAAAAAAAATGATTATTACTGCCGGGATAAACTGAAAACCAAATAAAATTTTGTTCAAACTTATAACAGCTTGCACCATAAAAAAAAATGGACAAGGATCACCTAGGGCACCGACAAAAAAAAAGCAGTCAGATTTGCTGATGAATGAATCAAAACCTTTTATCACAAACATTCAACACGTCCAACTTTGTCATGTCAACAAGATCCTCATAAGACTCTCAAAGATTCATGCTGGTATCTCCATTTCGTGTCATTTCAATCAAAAACTTTGCAAAATGAATGATATGTGCTTGATTTTGCCCTAATATATCTCATGTAACCGGTGCTCTTGGTAAACCCTAGAAGGGCCGGTGGCTTATGAATGAGAAACCAATAATTTTACATTGTCCAACTAGCAGTGACCTGTTCAGGGAGTACACAACTTAACATGCCAATGAACACCATATTTATAATATGGAATGTGCTCACTAGAATATGCCCACTAGGAGAGCAAACAATCATATATCGTGGTCAACACTTTAACATAAGTAAAGCTTATAACCTTTGAAATGTATAGTAGAAATATGACCGTTGTATTAACCTTTGAATGCCTATTTTGAAAGGGGCTCTCAACTGAAAATGAAATTAAGATTGTATGCCTTGGCACCAAACAGAGAACCACATCATATCAACTGAAAGAATATCAAGAATATTAACTGTCATACTGTCATCATAGAGAAATCAATCAACCCAGTCAACTGTGCCAAATGTATGTCAAACTGAAACTGTGTCAAAAATGCCAACTAAACATGATCATCAAGGATGTCAAACATGATCAAATTGTGTCAGGAATGCCAAGTTGTGTATTGTCATCAAGGACAGACAACTGAGGGTGAAGTCAACACTATCTCCATTAAGTGGTGTTCCATGTTGACATAAAAATCTTCAAGGTTGGGAAAACAATCATTAGAAATTGACATCGTGGAGAATCATTTGCAGTCTTCAGTGTCTGCTTCCTTGAGTGTTTTACTAAAACCATTTTAAGCCTTCCATCAACTATAGGGTAGGGCTTAACCTACCTCTATCTTAGCAGTCGAGAGTGAAGGGTGGGTTAGTGCCCCTTTCTCATCAACCTTTCCCCTAGTTCACTCTAGAATCCAAACTATAGACAGGTCTAGAGAAGGCACACCCAACATATTATAAGCCTTTGACCCAACACATATTAATAGAGACTACTCCTAAGTATATATATGTCTTTCTTCTTTACTAAATAAAAATTAATTAATTTATAATATAGTTTTAGTTTTTTTATAATTTGATTTTTTTGGTTTTCTTATTTTATAGTTTTAATTTTGTAGCTTTAATTTTTAATATATATGAACTAAATTTTAATTTAATTAAATATATGATATTTCTACTATCCATATAATGAATAATTTTTTTTTTGATAAAACTATATAAAACTTTTTTAATCAAGGTTTTCTATTTTAATTTTCCATATATTAAAAAAAGTTTTGATATAATAAAAACAAAATAATCAAAATAAAAATATTTATTTAAAACAAGTTTTTTAAATTAGAAAATATACATATTTTAAATTTATAAAAATAAATGTAACTTTATTGTTTTTATTAAAATAAAGTAGAATTTTAAAAATATCATTTAAAAAACACATAAAAGCAAAATTAAAAATAAGGCGATATTAAACAAAAGAAAAACTACAAAACTATTAAATTTTCCTTAAACAAAAACTACAGAAAGGACTCGGTGAATTTTTCTTTGAGAAAATGCAAAACGCAGAAAAATCAGGATGGTATGGCAATAACATACAACAGAACACCCCATACTGCTTAAATACTTATGTCAAGAGAATACAACCAATAGGTGAGATGTAACATTTGACTATCGAAGAAATACAAAAAATAATACATACTTATTATTGTTGACTGTGTAACCGGATTGGAATGAGCTTTTGTGGAGTGCCCCTTTCCATTCATCAAGCTTTTCTGGTGTGTATCTTCCCTTCTTTTCATGCTCTGAAAATGCATGGGCATATATTCCTTTTCCTTACTTAATCCATCTGAGATCAGAGGGCTCAACTGTTGGCAGAAAATAGGAGGAGAGAGCAGGGGAGGCAGAACGATGGCCACCAGAAAATACAAAAGCTAATGCTACAGCAATCTAATGATGGACAGCATAAAACAAATATATAGAAGAAAGATAGAGAGAGATGACAGCAATATATATTGTATATATTTTCCTCTTTTCTAGATTACATTCAAACTTCAATGCACATTACAAATTCAGAGCTGCTGCTCTATTTTCCTTAACTGCCCCAATCTCTGGAGCTGCCTAGAACTCCGTAGCTGTCTACTTGTGGCCTGTGCTGCTGCACAGCAAGCCTTCTAATCTCTCTGTTTTTCTCCTTCTAATGTTCTCTCCTAGAACCTTCTCATTCCTCTGCTGCTGTAGGTTCAACTCTTCCGTCCTCTCTGTCTATCTATCGACAACTCATTTCCCTCCTTTTTGTCTCTTCTACATGCCTAGCAAAATGGGCACTCAACCTCTTTCAAATTCAAATCCACCTACCTCAATAACTTCTGGCAGGCCAACAGTGCTGGAGAGATTTGAGGGGATCCCAATCCTAACACGGGGGCTGACAGCATTAAATGAACACTGACGGAGAATTAAATTTCCAACACTCCCCCTTAATCTGAAGTCAGGTGTCAATTTGCAATCTTCATTCTAGAACTGATCTTCGGAGATATACATTTGCCTTTGCCTTTCCAGAGCAGATCTCTGGAGCTCTTTCTGTTGTGCTGCAACATCTCCGGAGCTGCCCTCTGCATCTCCGAACCTGACTTCTTGTAACTCCGGAGTTCCTTTTCTGCATCTCCAAAACATCTTCAGAGCTGCACATACATTCCAGAGTTGAATCTCTGGAGTTGTCCTATTGTCTTTCTAGATCTGAACCTCCGAAGCTGTCCACAATGCCAAGCCTATCCCTTAGGCGTTCAAATGAATCTTTTGGCAATGCTTTTGTGAAAATTTCAGCAAGCTGCTGCTCGGATCTGCAATACTGCAACTTAATCTCTCCTCATTCTACCAACTCCCTAATGAAGTGATAGCAGATCTCAATGTGCTTGCTTCATCCGTGGAAGACTGGATTCTTTATCAGGGCTATTGATGAAACATTGTCACAATACATGGTTGTACCATCTTCTTGCTGCTCATACAAGTCTGCAAGGATCCTCCTCAACCAAATAGCCTAACAAGCTGCTACATTTGCTGCAATATACTCAGCTTCTGCTATAGAGAGAGAAACAATGGGTTGCTTCTTGGATGCCCATGGTATCACACCTAAACCCATGTGAAATACATAGCTGGATGTGCTCTTCCGGTCATCAACATTTCCTACCCAATCACTATCCGTGAAACCAGCCAACTTAAACTCATCAAAAACATCATACAAAATGCCATAACCTGTTGTGCCATTGACATACCTCAGGATCCTCTTTCTTGCTTGCCAGTGTGTGTCCTTAGGCTTCTCCATGAACCTAGAAATCAAGCTTACAGCATACATCAAATCAGGCCTAGTTGCTGTCAAGTACATGAGGCTTCCAACCATGCTCTTGTAGAGGGTTGGGTTTACTTCCCTGCTGCTGTCCTCTTTACTCAACTTCAGACCTATGGCTGTTGGTGTAGGGGCAGGTTTACTATTCTCCATTTTAAACCTCTTCACAATCTGTTTGGCATAGTTAGTTTGCGAAATAAATATGCCATGCTCTATTTGCTTGACCTCAATGCCAAGGAAATACTTCAGTAGACCTAAGTCTGTCATCTCAAACTCATTCTTCATTGCCTCTTTGAAATCAGCAATGAAAAGATCACTATTTCTAGTAAAAATAAGATCATCTACATACAAAACAGCA
This sequence comes from Cunninghamia lanceolata, assembly GCA_027924645.1. Classification (NCBI taxonomy): domain Eukaryota; kingdom Viridiplantae; phylum Streptophyta; class Pinopsida; order Cupressales; family Cupressaceae; genus Cunninghamia; species Cunninghamia lanceolata. The sequence goes on along the minus strand of BSBN01000463.1, from coordinate 1,891,309 downwards.
ATCAAAATTTTACCTTCTACTGCTTTGATGTATAGAGTGGGCTCACTGCTGCTTTTGCTAAAGCCATTGCTCAACAAATATGAGTCAATCTAGTTGTACCATGCCCTAGGTGCTTGTTTCATCCCATAGAGGGCTTTTCGGAGCCTGTATACTTTGTCCTCTTGCCCTAGGACTTCATAGCCAGGTGGCTGCTCCACATACACTTCTTCTTTCAGCACTCCGTTCAAGAAGGATGACTTTACATCCATCTAAAACACCTTCCACTTGTGTTGGGCTGCTATTGCTATGACTGCCCAAATTGTTTCTAGCCTTGCAACTGGTGCATAGGTCTCATCATAATCTCTTCCAGGCTGTTGTTTTTACCCTTTGACAACTAGCCTTACCTTATGTCTTTCAATCTTTCCTTTAGCAGTAGACTTGGTCTTATAGACCCACTTAACTCTAATCACTTGTTTACCCTTGGATAAATCAGTTAGCTGCCATGTGTCATTCCTCACTATGGCATCTAATTCTTCATCCATGGCCTCACACCATTTCTCTTCTTTCACAGCTTCTTCAAAGTAGATTGGATCACTAAAAGAAAACAATGCAAAATTCAAATCTTCATCATCATTAGCATACCTTGTGCTGTCATAAATCTTCTTCACACTCTTTGTCCTTCGTGGCATCAATGATGCGAGTGTGGGGTCTGAATTGCCTCCGGAGCTGCTGTTGTTCTGATCTTCGGAGCTGCAGTTGTGACGACCTCTGGAGTTGCTGTTGTGACCTCCGGAGCTGCAGTTCTGATGACCTCTGCAGCTGCTACACTGACCTCCGGAGCTGCTATTATAACATCCTCCAGAGCTGTTGTTCTTCGGAGTTACAGACCTCTGGAGCTGCTGATCTCTGGAGCTACAATGTTGCTGTCTACCTCCGGAGCTTCTGTGCTGAGCATCTCCGGAGCTACTATTTTCTAGTGCTCTACGGTAGTTTCTCCCCGAGCTGCTGCTCTTCGTAGCTCCTCCGGAGCTATTGTCCTCCGAAGCTTCTTCATCTTCAAGGGGTATTGTGACTAAAATACCCGTGGTGCTGTCCACCGTTCCATCCCATGCTTCATTCTCAATGAATTCAACGTCTCTGCTGATCACAAGTTTTTTGGTGATGGGATTATACAGTCTATAGGCTTGTGATTCTTCACTATAGCCTAGGAAGATACATTTCTCATCTTTATCATCAAATTTCTGCCTCTTCTCTTTAGGCACGAATGCATATACCACACACCTGAAAATTCTTAGGTGCTCAACAATCCATTTGCTATTTGTCCACGCCTCTTGTGGAATCCGATTACGTACGGCCTTTGTATGACACCTATTCAATAGGTAGACTACTGTTGCTACAGCTTCACCCCAATAATCATTTGATAGTCCCTTTGCCTTCAGCATGCTTGCTGCCATCTCTGTGATGGTTCTGTTTTTCCTTTCAGCAACTCCATTTTGCTGTGGAGTGTACCTTGTTGTGAACTGTTTATGAATGCCTTCATTCCTGCAGAAATTCAAAAATTATTTGGAGACATACTCTCCTCCTCTATCTGTTCTTAGGGCCTTGATATGGCGGCCACTCTGCTTTTCAGCTGATGCCTTAAACTCCTTGAACTTGTCAAAGGCCTCTGATTTGTTCTTCAAGAAGTAAATCCATATTTTTCTGCTATAATCATCAATGAAGGTCATAAAATATACATTCCCACCTAATGTGGGAGTCTTCATAGGGCTACATAAATCTGAATGCACGAACTCCAATGGTGCTCTTGCCCTTCTAGAATACCCTGATTGAAAGGGTTGTCTATGCTGCTTTCCTAGAATGCAGGCTTCACATTTTCCATCAGGATCTACAATGTTAGGTAGCCCTCTAACCATGCCTTTCCTAGACAGTAAACTCAAACTAGAAAAGCTTAAGTGCCCATACCTCAAATGCCATAATTTGGATGGGTCTTTGATGACTGTCCTGAAGGCTGTTTGCTGTCCCACTGCTGTGAGCGCCGGAGATAGTGCAGGAAACTACGCTAGAGATAGCGTCCGAGTTAGCGCCAGAGATGGTGTTGGAGTCAGCGACAGAGGAAACATTCTGTTTCTCATCATCTACACTGCTGCAATCACTTTCTTGTTGCCTCCTCTATCAAATATGGTGCACCCCCTGTTTTCCATCAGGATTCTATAACCGTTTTGGACCATCTATCCAATGCTTAATAGGTTATGCTTTATGCCTGGGGCATAATATACATCCTGGATCTGCATTTTCTCACCTTACTTGCTAAGGATTATGATGATGCCTCTTCCTATGACAGGAACCTTTTGGCTGTTCCCCATCATGATTTCAAACTTGACACTTCTGTCAATGGAGGCAAACAAATTTTCATTACCACTCATGTGGTTGCTACACCCGTTGTCCAAATACCAGACTTCAGGGCTGCTCTTCTCAGCAAGGTTGCACACTATAAATACCTTGGATTGTTTCTCATTTTCAACCCTATTCTCATTTGCTACATTAGCATTTTGGCCTCCATGGTCTTGCTGTTTCTTTCTACACTCACTAGCATAATGACCAAACTTATGACAATAATAGCATTGAATATTACTTTTGTCATACCTCTGATTAGAACTGTTGTTCTTCCTCCTTTCTTGATAGCTTGGCTGTGAGGTGCTTGCCTCTTCTTGGTTGTTTGAAACTCCTCTTCCGGAGTTGCTTCTTCCTCTACCTCTTTGACCTTTACCTCTGTTGTTTCTTCCTCTTCCCTGACGTCTTGCATTGGTCTGAGCCTTGAAGGCTTGCTCAATGGAAGGAGCAGATCTATTCAACCACTGCTCATGGCTCTGTAGAGAGCCCATCAACTCATCCACTGTCATCTTGGACAGATCCTTTGTCTCTTCAATGGTTATCACAATAGGGTCAAATCTAGAAGGTAGGCTCCTTAGGATTTTCTCAACAATCCTTTGTTCATCCATGGTTTCTCCATTTATCCTAAGCTGATTTAGCATGGTAGAAACCCTGGTGTGAAAGTCTGAAATAGACTCACTCTCCTTCATCTGAAGGATCTCAAAATCTTTTCTAAACAACTGGAGCTTGACTGACCTCACTTTGTCAATTCCCTTGTAGCTATTCTGTAATATTTTCCAAGCCTGTTTAGAATAGTTTGCTGCTGCACTATGAGGGAAAATAGCCTCTATCAAGGCTACCTCAACTAGACTGAGGGCTTTAGCATCCTTCATTCTAGTTTCCTTCAACTGGTTTCTTTGAGCATTTGTAAGGGCTGCATAGGTTGCTGGGTCTATGATGTCTGTGAACCCATTAGTGACCAAATCCCATAGGTCATTCACAACCAGAATGGTCTTCATCTTCTTAGACCAAATATCATAGTTCTGCCCATCAAAACTCAGTGGCTGCTGCCATCCTTTGCTGTCCCCACCTGCCATGCTTCTCAAAACTGAGAAGGCTGAGAATGCCTAGACAAACTAGGGCTTATGAAATACCCACACAAACTAATCTGCCCAGAAAAATAGAGATCTGATACCACTTGTTGGCAGAAAACAGGGGGACAGAGCAGGGGAGGCAGAACGATGGCCACCAGAAAATACAAAAGCTAATGCTACAGCAATCTAATGATGGACAGTATAAAACAAATATATAGAAGAAAGAGAGAGAGAGAGATGACAGCAATATATATTGTATATATTTTCCTCTTTTCTAGATTACATTCAAACTTCAATGCACATTACAAATTCAGAGCTACTGCTCTGTTTTCCTTAACTGTCCCAATCTCTGGAGCTGCACACTATCTGTCTAGAGCTGCCTGGAACTTCGTAGCTGTCTACTTGTGGCCTGTGCTACTGCACAGCAAGCCTTCTAATCTCTCTTCTGTTCTCCTTCTGATGTTCTCTCCTGGAACCTTCTCATTCCTCTGCTGCTGTAGGTTCAACTCTTCCGTCCTCTCTATCTATCTATAGACAACTCATTTCCCTCCTTTTTATCTCTTCTACATGCCCAGCAAAATGGGCACTCAACCTCTTTCAAATTCAAATCCACCTACCTCAATAACTTCTGACAGGCCAATGGTGCTGGGGAGATTTGAGGGGATCCCAATCCTGACGCGAGGGCTGACAGCATTAAATGAACACTGACGGAGGATTAAATTTCCAACATCAACCTGGTAGAAAATGGGAATGATTTTTGCACCAGTTTTGAGCATGAAAGATAGCTCAGCCAAACACCATGGGGATTAGGCATAGTTGGGAGAAACAATGACAATGTGAATGGTAGCACTAGTTATTGCGTGTTGTAATTCTGCTGGAATACAATCATCGGCTTGAAGGGCTTCCAGATCTAGAAAAACATGGAATCCCTGGGAATGAAGTATATGGTAGATGGTAGTGGCTAATGTGTGTTTCACATCATGTCCACAATGATTAATAAATATTTCCCACGGCTCTGTAGATTTGGGTGCAAAATAATAAGGTGCAAGCTCATCAAAAGCATTTTCTGGTTGAGTTTGATTTTTCCTGGGTGTGGAAGAGGAAGCCATCTCCATTGAATCAAACTGAACCGAACACGGAGAGAAGAAAGAAAGAGGGGTCTTGATTTGGGACAAATGAAGGGTGAAATGAAGGCAAAAACAAACGATAAAATTTTGAGCAGGCATATGGGGGAGATTTAACGGGAGTGAAGGGTTTGGAGCATTCAAAAGAAACCACATGAATGAACAAAGTGTAAGGAAGCATCTCAGTGGAGGAGGGGACAACCATAATTATAAAACACATGGAATCTTTTGTTTCTTTTTGAAAAGAAACAAATTTCTCTCCTTTTGAGTTGCGTGAAGTTTACGCCAAGAATCATGTGGGCTCAAGACACAAAAATCTCGTCATTCCATCCTTTCACACTTTCTTAAATTTTATTTTACACAATACAAATATACAGAAGAATAAGCCTTCCTTTTCCGCTTTCTAAAACTATTTGGCACTTATTTTTATTGTCATTCAATGTAATGAAAGGATTATAAAAATTGCTTTCCAAAATTCTCAAGAAGTTAAATTATATGGTTTAAAGCTTGTGTAGGGTTGTTTTTATAGTTTTAATATTGTAGTCTTCAACTAGTCTTATTGGTTTCATGTAAGGATTATAAGGCTAATCTTGAAAACTTTCAAGATGTTGATTTGTATGGTTTAATGGTTATGTTTTGTTGGCTATTTTTATAGCTTTGATATTGTAAAATCCCTTTGCAACTCATTGTGACTACATTTTTCTTGTACTATTTAGCTTTGTTCAATACAAAAAAAAATATTAAGTTGTATAAAATTGTAAAGTTATTTTTCTTGTACTATTTAGCTTTGTTCAATACAAAAAATATTACGCCATACTGACCACCTCTCATGTGTAATTAGTGTGGGTAGTCACTCCTAGAATCGTCAAACATTATTAACATCTAACACCCACTTTCAGGTCTAAAGTGCAAATGTTGCACCTTGCAACCAAATGCTGCACATTGGAGTGCAAATGCCCCATCACGCAAACACCTCACTAGTGCGTGCAAACACTTAAAGGGTAGAAATGCCTCACTAAGGAATTCCAACACCTCAATTTGGTGCAAACACCAAAACTACTATTCTGCCATGTAAGCACTACATTCTATCATGCAAACACCATGGGCAATTGTGCAAACACCACAAGATTAATCCATCCTATGGTGGTTGTGCTTTGTCCAGCTTCCTACCCTAATAAATTCCATTAAATGAAAACTTTTAAAAATAAAAAAGGTACTCACCAATGGTCCTACATCATTTGGTTTCTTGTGTTATCACATCCACTTGCTCTGATGTTCATGGATTGGTACATGATTCATCTTCTCTCTCAAGGTTAGAGCTCTTTTCTCTCTAGTGGCAAGGGTAAAAATGAATTTTTACCCCCTATCACCCCTTCTCTCTCTTTTCATCCCCTCAACCCTATTTCTTCTTTTGAGAGACCACCTAGGCCCCATAAACCTACCTTCTCTCTCGAGGGGGCACCTCCTACCACTTTCTAACCGCCATCTCTTCTAAATGTCTGAGCCATCTTGCCATCATTTTCAATACCTTGAATGCCTATTTTTATTTTCTTTGAAATGATGTCACTTCCCATGGTCTCGATGCTATTTTAAAGAGGGGCAAAATGTAGACACTCCAAATCTACTCTCGGTTTCCTCACACCAATTCATTACTAGTTAATTAAATAAATTTTAATTAATTAATTAGGCTAATTACTTGTCACTAGTTAATAAAATGAATTTTATTTAATTAATTAATCAAGCTAATTTCTCAGTAGTTAGTTAAATAAATTTTATTTATTAATTTAATTAGGCTAATTTTCTATCACCAATTAATTAAACAAAATATATATATTTATTTATTTATTTAACCTAGCCTTTCCCACATACTAATTAACTAAACTAACCATTTAATTAATTAGTGTAACATTCTTCTAACTACTTAATTAAATGAGATGTACTTATTTGATTATTTATGCTAATACATATTCCTCCTATTTCCCCCCATTTAAAAATAAAATAAAATCATTTCCACCTCATCACTAAAATCAAAAAAAAAAAATTATCTCCACCCTCCATTCAAATTTAAGAATATTTCAACCCTCCAGCACAACTCCATCTCTCTCCTCCACTTTCCTAACCCCAAGCATCCACATGTGTGTATCCTACATCTCCATGCAAGACAAATTGATCTCAACCCTCCATCTCATGATTTGAGCCTCCCCATCCACTTGCACTCATTTCAAACCCCATTTGTGTTTGGACCTCCATTCCCCATGAAATCTAAGGTAATTATAGGCCTACATCAGCTTGATCTCATCCTATCCCTCCACTTGCCTCAATCCTAGCTTGTCCTAAAAACTAGTGAACCTCAACCCTCCAATCCCAAGACCAAATCTCAACTATTCACACTCATCTCAAAAACTCTATATGAACCCCTCTTATCGAGAGGACATTAACCATAATTGGAAGTGAAGGTACAAGTTGCCAAATTATATTCCAAAGGAGAGCAAACAACATAACAAGTTATCACTTTAAACTCTCATCCAAGAGCACATCCCAAGGTCATGGAGGTATAATGTTGGTGTTTATTGTTGTATTTTATTGTTGTTTATGCTCTCTTTTCTCTATTGGACATGTAGTTTATTTTGGATTGGATGTTTATGTTCCTAATTCCTTTCTCCTTATTTTTTGTCCAAATTTAGCTATCAACCCCATCTTTTCAATTTGGAAGACACTCTTGAGGACATTCATATCCTCTTTGATGACACTTCCATCACCGCTATTGTCTCATTATCTTTGGATCTTGTTATATATTCATTTCCATTAGGTTGTAGATTGTCACTTTCTTTAATTAGGCATGTAACTCTTGGTTTGGCTATGGCACCTCTCAACACTAACATGGTGACATTTTAGAAACATCTAGAGACATAATACATTCCAATCTTTCTTCCCTCACATTCCTTTTAGGAATGTGAAGATATAGCACATACTCTTTTGTGTTTGTTTCTTGCTAATGGGAGAAATGTTATTTTGGGATCATGGTTTATCTTCAACATTCAATGTCAAGCATCTCCCATCAATGAAGGAAACTACACTTTCGGTGGTTGCATGGTCTCTCTTCTTTTTCTCTCTTTGGAAAGAGTTTTGTCCTACAAGTTTTCTCCTATGTCTTATGAGGGGCATCATTTTTTACATGGGTACCTAAAATGGCTACACATGCTAAGACCCATCCATTTATCTTTCCTACCCACCTAAGCTACACTTAATGAAGGGTGTTGGTGCATGTTTATATTCTTGCATTTAATTAAGTACTTTGTTGCATTTAATTAAGTACTTTGTTGCATGTTTGTACCTAGGATAGGATAAGATTTCTTAGATAGGTTGCATTTTTACATGTAACTTGTATTTTCTTTATTTGGTGGATTTTTACTACACATGTGAGTACAATTCCTTTATCCCACATTGGTTTTACATTCACATTTCTTGGTGGTGTATCCTATACATACCCCTGTTGAGAGCAAGGCAGATAACTGAGAGGGGGGTGAATCAGTTATCTCAAAATTTTCTTAATTTTGTTATCTCAATGTTCAGTGTTATATCAAAACATGAAAGCATATGTAATCATAAGAACAAAACTAAAATCAACACACATAACACAAGGATTTTTACGTGGAAACCCTGTTAAGGGAAAAACCACAGGGTGACTAACCCAAGATTGTATTCTCTGTTAAAAGAATAAAGGAGTACAAAATGACACTTACCAATTAGAGCTCACTGCCCAAGCACACTGCTTACAAAAAGCACACTGCCTACAAGAACTTACAGAAGATAATCAAGTGTTTGAGCTTATGAGAAGCATCTACAAATGCTAGAGTTCAGTTCTGGTTAGGCACAATATACTGATCTGACGCACTTCATCCTTTCTCTATTCTATGTTGTTATTCAATCACATACCAGACCTGAATTGCTATTCTCACACTTAATCTTGCTTTTCTTCGCACCTTATTACTTCACACCTTCACCACATGCACTTACATGCTGGAACCCATCTAGTATATATATCCGCATCAAGGATTCTCATCAACTTTCTAGTCGGCAACAAGAACACTCAAGATATTTGTAAGTTATTGATCTGTCGGCTGAATCCATACTTGATTTGTGATGCGTATCAAAAACATAGGCGTAGAAGTCATAAATTATGTTGGCCAACAAGGTATAATCCCACAAATTGCTTGATCAACACCTTTTACTCATCTGGATTGAAGTCTGATACTCTGCCGGTCAGCTCTTCCTCTATCTGCTCTGCTTGATTTGAACCCAACATTTAGATGCTCATATTTTTTTCTTGATTTAGCACCAGAGGCTAAATCTCTGGAGTATAGTAGTCATGATACCCATCTTGACTTGTCCAAGTCTACAACTTACTAAGTTATACCATCTGAGAGATTCGGACCTAATTGTTAGACCTTGTTACATACTCTATTCTTGTTCACCGGACCAAAACATTCTTAAATCTGACTTCCGGTGAAGGCATATTATGTACTGCGGATGTGTGGGATAGACTTTGTTTCCATCAATGACAACATTTATGAAGCTACATAGTGTCTCTTGCCAACAATATCCCCCTTGGCATTGATGGCAACACTTAGTGAAAAATGGCTAAGTGTCGCAGTAACTCCCCCTTAGCTGATGCTCTGTCTTTTGCACTATTTTACCAGAGCTCCCCCTTAGCTGAATTCTACATTTGTCACTACTCCTCACTCTCCCTTTGACATCAATGGTAAAGGGTGGAATCCGCATACCAAATTTTTAGCAAAAATTGTCCTATACATGGTCGCATAAGTATATATAAATCATATGTTATTCTTACATATACTTAAGTATATCTGCAAAAGTAGTCTTCAACTGTACAAACTCTATGGCCCAACTCTGCTTCATCCTATCCAAAATGGAGATGTGACCACTCAACAAAAATGCATATGCTTCTGCCCTTCTTAAATCTGCTAGATCACTGGTCCAGGCTGTGGTCTGAGCATCAGTCAAGGCCTCATGCATTGCCTCTAGCTTAGGGATAATTATCCCTCTGAGTTCACCCATTTTGTTTATTATGTTCTTCTTTTCTTTGTCCAGCCTCTTTATTTCATTTATGATAACAATAGCCTGGCATTCTTGGTTCATTAGAGAGGAGGAAAGAGGGTCAAAATTCTGAACTAGGCTTGGCAATTTTTCTTCCTGTTCTTTTACCTTCTCTTCAATATCTTTTGTCACTTTGGGCTAAGATAAACAGAATTTGTATATGTCCCCACCATCTTTAAGAGCATTTTCAAGGCTCTTTATTCCATTGTCTAGGTTCCTCCTATCATTAGCAATAAGTCCTCGAACTTCAGTAAATCTTTTTCCTAGAAACTCCTTCCGGACCTTTGCTTCTGCTGATTTCTCTAGAGATTCAAAATGAGTGTCAACAGAGTTTACTAAGTTTTTCAAGTTACTGGATGGAGAGGCTGAAGGATCCTTTTGGTAGGATGGCATGATCTTCTCCAGCATCCCAGATGTAATCTCCAATAGTTCACAGTTCTCCATGTGGGATTTCAAGAGTTTTTCTTTAGCCTTGGCTTGGGCAAAAGATGCTATCTTCATCATCTGTATTGGAGAGAGAGTGTCCAGATTTAGGGGCCCTTGAAACAGTTCTGGTTCATCTAACTCCACCACATCTTTGTCTAAGAAGTTCTTCATTGTCTCTGTAGTGTCTCTTACTAGTGATTGAGTCTTCTTTGAGATATCAGAAGAGTCATCATTAATCTTTTTTGCTTGTTCTTCTTCTTTTCCCTTAACCTCTTCTTCTTGAATCTTCTTCTCCTCTCTTCTACCTTCTCCTTCAGCTTCAAAGTCTGGAATGTCTGTCACATCTGCAGTGGGATCCGGAGGAGACATGTCACCTATGTTTTCTACTTCATGAAATTCCTCTTCTAAAACTAAGGAGTCTAAGTTCTCAGAGATTTCTTCATTTGTTTTCTTTAATCCTTCTATATCCTTGTCAGAAATTTCTTCATTGATTGCATTTAATCCTTCAACATCCATGGTAGAAGGTTCTTCATATGTTTCCTCTACAATAGGAAGATTGAATCTCTTCAAAGCATTCTAGAGGATATCTTTAGTTTCACTTGCTACTTGGTATGTTTCTCCAAGCATGAGTTTGTTCATTCTTGCCTTACTCCGGAACTCATCCTTACAATCTTTGAAAATCAAGTTCATTTGTTTTGGAGTGATAGAAGGGTAAAGCTGAATTTCTATCTGCTCCCGAATCTCTAAGTCTTTTGCCTTTGCATTCTCTTTTCTCATCTCAAGTACTTTTTCTAGACTCTTAGGAATTAAAGATATAATTTCAATGAAAGCTTTATTGTAAATGTTTAAGTACCTGACAGTAGCTTCTTCCAAAATTCTCTTGTCAACATCACTGTATTCATCATAGAACTCAGTCACCAACTGTAGGTTCCCTGATTTCTTCATCCGATTATGTTGCCTCATCATCTTTATGGCTTGTATACATCCTTGAGGCTTTGGTCTTCATCCTCTTTTCTCCTTTTCTAGATGTCTTGACTTCTAGTTTGGTAGACTTTGAGCTTTTGGAAGTGACAGGAGCAGAGCTCTTGGAGGATCTAGTCCTAGAGGAGGTTTGTGCAAGGGCACTTTCTTTCTTTCCTTCTTGTCTTTTGTTCTCTGCCTTCTCCATTTTCTCTCTGTTACCATCTAGAGCCTCATTTGATATGCCAAATTCCTCTACTTCCCTTCTTACTTTCCTCTTTATCTCCGGCTATCTTAACTCAACATGTATTTTCACACTTAGCTCTTGAAAGGTGCCAAACCTTTCTGCTTCAGTGTCCTTAGGCTAGCTCAGCAGGTGTTGAATATGTAGCTCCAAGATTTTTTCATTGACCTCATATCCCATAGGCATTATCCACATAGTTCTTGGCTCAACTGCCTCCATTAGGCATTGATCAGTGTCAACCATGAAGCAAACTGTGTCCTTGTATTTCTCAACTATGGACTGTGGTATTCTCTCTAGCTTGCATCATGCTTTGGAAGTTCTTAAAGTACCCCCAGAGGGCTATGTTTTGGGCTTGAACATCACCAAGTCCATACATGTAGTCTCTGATCTGAATTGCAACCGGTTTATCATTTTGCTAGACCCAACCAATTGATCCGGGAAGTTCATTCATATAATAGAAGAACAGACATAGTATTAGACTACCATATTTAAAGGAATTTTTCTTATCCTTTTTTATCTTTTGCAAGTTCTCCAATAGCTGATTTAGAAGAAGCTCACATAGATCATAATCTACATCTTCCCTCAACATTTGATATGCTACATAGATTGTTGTGCCAGACACAGAATTCTCCCTGCTCGAATGATAGATCTTGTAGCCAATTATCATTCAGGCAAACTTGACATCCGAATTTGTGATGTCATCTATGGTCATTGCTCTTTTGTCAAATTTAGATCCAGTGGCTTCAGTTACTGTTTGGTTCTTTACAGATTTAAGTGTAGGTAACCCACCGGATGAGTGCAGTTCGGTCACTACCTTGATGGCATCTTTAGTTATCTTGAATGGCCTCATTAGCCACATAAAATTGTCATGTATCCTATTTAGAACATACCGGACCCAATCATCTTCTGCAAAACATGGAAAATGTATACAATGTCTAAAGTGTTTGTCCCAGAGGGCCTTGATTTGAGGTTTGAGTTCAAAATTTTCATTTGTTAACTGTTTGTGATAGATGTCCATCAATTTTGAGTCTCCAAATTCTTCAATGTTGGCATGGATATAAACCCTAACATCTTCTACATGCAATACTCCATGCAAAATGATAGAAAATGTACCTAAGGGATCAACTTCTAGAGATTTGTAAGGGTGTTTCTTGAATTTAGGTCTCAACCTATCAGAAATCTTGACAACCATTGGAGTAGCCATTTTGCAAAAGATTCAGAGAGATTTTCAGAATGGAAGTACATTTTCACGCTTTTAGGGTTTGAAGCAAGAGTCAGAACGAATCGCTGGTTGAATTCAATTTTTAGTTGATCTTGAGTGAATTTCATAATCTTCTTTGGAGAGCTCTTCTCTTCTTCGTGAGTGCAAGTGTGTAAATAATGAGTGAAGGAACCCTTTTATTCTTGCGCAAACCCTAATTTCCTTTTATAATAAATGCACAACTTAAGTTATCTAGTTGCCCTGTTTTGAGAGAGATCTTCTTAAATCACTGTGCAGAACTTAGAATCATTGTCTGTGAGGATTGACAACATATCTTCTTTTCTTTAGACATCTCATAGGTCTGCAGATTAAATTATTTCAGTTTTTTATCATACCGGATCTATTTGTGAAATTCTGCTTTATCGGATAGCTGCTGATACAGGATCTCCTCATAACTTGCTCAAATCTGCATGCAGATTTGCCAAATTTTGACTAGATGACTTTCAAGTGAATCTCCTTAAACCCTTTAAACCACAATGTCTTATTCTGACTCAATGTGCTGAATTCAGGCACTTACTAGCTAGCTAGGGGAAAAGGATCTTCTCTGTTGCTCCCCCTGAGCCAGAGCTTACCTTTTAGTTTCCAGAAGGAATATCAGCACCGGATTCTGGTACAAATCCATCCCCAATATTCATTGTACTCCTTTTACCCAGATCTTTCTCATCTCCTCTTGAACTTCATTCGCATTCACTTTACCTTTGCCCTTATCTTATTTCTGATTGTGTTCCACCGGACCTTTTCTACCCTTATTTCTACTTCTGAAGAATTTGGCAATATGACTGGATCTATTGCAATTGTAACATACAACATTTCTTTGCTAATTTTATTGATATCCTCTTGATCTGCATTGATTAGCCATATGTCCCATTCTATTGCATGCAAAGCATCTACCATTGAATGAATTGTTTATTTGCATATTTCTGCATTCATGAGATTTGTGACCATACATTTTGCAATTAAAACATTGTCCAGATAAGGATGGATTATTTTGATTCAATCTCCTCCTAGACTAAGTTGTTTTATGACTAAAATTGTTGCAATTGAAGCAGTATCCATTGAAGGATGGATATCTTTGAGAATTTGGTTGCCTTATCAGAGGTCTTCCAGGCCTGTTTCTTTAATTTCCTAATCTAAAGTTATTCTAACCAGATCCAGAGCTTTCACCTTTCTCATATCCCAAGCCACGCTTATCATCTACCCTCTTTTGGCTTTCAAGAAGAACTTCAAGTTGGGCTGAGCTTATCTTGAATTTTTCTTTGTATTCATTTGCAGTTTGAAGATCTTGTTTAAGAGTGTCTATCTGATTCTCAAGTTGTTCTTCATTGTCTCTAGCTTCTTCAAGATCAGATTCAAGATGCTTGATTATTCTATCCATTTTGTGGCAGTCCTTTGTTTTCTCCTTGAGGGATTATTTTAGAATATCTTCAATCTTTCTTTTTTCTTCAATTTCTTGGGTGAATCTCATAACCCCTGATTTCATTTCATGTCTTACCATAATGACTTATTTTGACAGATTTTCACATAGCTTATTTTTCTCATTCAGATCTTCATCAGTATCATTGACTTCACTCTGATTGGCTAATTTTGAAGTAGTTCCTTTCTCTTTTTCATAGAAATACTAAGTTTTTCTTTTAGCTCATTTATGAATTCATCAACTTGTTTGAGTCTTTCTCTCAAATTATTAACTTCAGAGTGGGATTGTTCAAGATCATCTAGGGCAGACTGAAGTTGTTCCTTCATACCATATGCATCCATTGAGATTCCTAGATCTTCCTCAAGATGTTAGGCTTTGTTCAGAGGAACTTAGCTCTGATACCAATTGTTGAGAGCAAGGCAGATAACTGAGAGGGGGGTGAATTAGTTATCTCAAAATTTTCTTAATTTTGTTATCTCAATGTTCAGTGTTATATCAAAACATGAAAGCATATGTAATCATAAGAACAGAAATAAAATCAACACACATAACACAAGGATTTTTATGTGGAAACCCTGTTAAGGTAAAAACCACCGGGTGACTAACCCAAGATTGTATTCTCTATTAAAAGAATAAAGGAGTACAAAATGGCACTTGCCGATTAGGGCTCACTGCTCGAGCACACTGCTTACAAGAGGCACAATTCCTATAAGAACTTACAGAAGATAATCAAGTGTTTGAATTGATGAGAAGCATCTACAAATGCTAGAGTTCAATTCCGGTTAGGCACAATATATTGATATAACGCACTTCATCCTTTCTCTGTTCTATGTTGTTATACAATCACATACCAGACCTAAATTGTTGTTCTCACACTTAATCCTGCTTTTCTTTGCACCTTATTACTTCACAACTTCACCACACACACTTACATGCTGGAACCCATCTGGTATATATATCCGCATTAAGGATTCTCATCAACTTTCTAGTTGGCAACAAGAACACTCAAGATATTTGCAAGTTACTAATTTGTTGGTTGAATCCATACTTGATTTGTGATGCGTATCAAAAACATAGGCGTAGAAGTCATAAATCATGTCGGCTAACAATGTATAATCCCAAAAATTGCTTGATCAACACCTTTTACTCATCCGGATTGAAGTCTGATACTCTGCCGATCAGTTCTTCCTTTGTCTGCTCTGCCTAATTGGAACCCAACACTTAGATGCTCATATCTTTTTCTTGATTTAGCACCGGAGGCTAAATCTCTGGAGTACAGTAGTCATGATACCCCTCTTGACTTGTCCAAGTCCACAACTTACTGAGTTATACCATCTAAGAGATCCAGACCTGATTGTCAAACCTTGTTACATACTCTATTCTTGTTCACCGGACCAAAACATTCTTCAATCCGACTTACGGTGAAGGCATATTATTTACTGTGGATGTGTGGGATAGACTTTGTTGCCATCAATGACAACACTTATGAAGCCACACAGTGTCTCTTGCCAACAACCCCTTCATGTACTCTTGTATAATATCTCATTTGTATATTTGCATCCTTTGATACAATAGAATTATTCTTATTATGGGTTTGTTTTGTGTTGTCATTGAAGCTCCTTGATCTTGGGTGGCTATCCTTATAGCAAAATATTACACTTCTATGTGCAACGATGGGTATACTCTTCCTAAGAGAATAAATGTCGTTTGACATGCATGGATCTTGATTAGTCTTTAGTTTCATTCTTCCATCACTAGTGCATGAGGTAACAAACTTCTAGGGGGCTCTCTTGTCCTCCATCTTTCCTCTCTTTGGGATGTATTTTTTTTCCTATGAGATTTTTCCTCTTCTATTGGGGGGTACCCTTGGGGTCTTTCAAATTTTACATGGGTACATCATATGGCTTGTCTTGCTAGGTCCAATTCTTTTTTCCCCAAGTTACACTTAGAGGGTGTTGGTGTAATTATCTAATTTCACTTTATATTAAGTTTACTTGAGTAATCCATTTTATTTACTAAGGTAAAAAAAAATAAGAGCACATATTCAAATTGATTGATAAAAATCATGTGACACCTCTATTCCATTCACTTTGATTGGCAAATAGTTAGGTGCCACATTTTCCTCATCAAGATGAGTTCAATTGACAACTCTACTCCTACATGTTCAGTTAGTCCACGGATCACTATGGATAACTCAACCTTCTCTAGGGCCCTTGTCACTTTAACTTTTTCATCCTAGATTGTATATATTGTGGTCCATTTCTTTTGTTTTACACACCATGAATATAGATATTAGAGTGTTATCATTCATATCTTGTTTGCATTTGAATTCATGTTATCTTGTTTATATGCCTAGGTAGATTTAATTATCACAAGTTTTTCATTAACCCCTAGACAAAAATCCACTAAAGAATAAATTTCCCATGGTTTTTCTTAATACCCTATCTTCCATGAAAGCTTCGCATGCTCTTTTTCTCACTTTTTCCATTTTCCCATATGACATAAATAGAGTTTTCCTTTTATATGAAAGAACTCAACATCAATAAATAATAGTTTAAATTAACATAATCCCTACCCAAAAGGAGTCACACAAAAACAATTAAATCCAACCAAAAATGAGTAAGAGTTGAAAGGGCCAAAAAGGTGATTTAAGATAATCTCAATATGTTTGAATCATATCCCATTAAAAAAAACTTTTGAATTCAAAATCAAAATTAATAGAATTAAATAACATCATAAATTAAATATAAAACTTCATAATATAAAATAAAAACACTAAAGGGACTTAAATCTTGGTTTTTACTCAAGTTAAATAACTTAAAATGCACATTTCAATACGTCCTTCACCAAGAAGAGTAGAAATGGGTGAAAAATCACATAGAGATAAAGAAACCATAGAAATGTAGTCAAACACATACACAAGCATCGTAGGGTCTCCCATAAAACCACATAGGCTCTAGGTAAACCATTCCACACATGATGAATTCTTAAGCTTCCATTTAAGAGAATTGAGAAGGTGAAATAATATCCATGGCATTCTCCTCCATATACCTTCCACTGGCCATATACCTATAAAGGTCCTACACAATCAATTGCATACATTAAATATAATAACAAGGTATCATATAGTTAAAGTGTATTAAGCCAATATATTGAATCAACATGTTCTCGTACATAGAAATAAAGGTATGCATATTATATCAAAGCATGATAACCACACATATTGAATCACAAATATGGAATAACACAACATTGTTTATGATTAGTTTCTCAAAACATAATGTACAACTAATTATCAAACTCATACAAATAACAAAGTGGTATCACACTAGTTAGCCATGTCTTTAGACCCTATACACTAGTCCATCAATATAATAAAATCACATGATCAATAACAAATGTGGGCTAGTATATATGATATTTATATATAGAAATCTTGTGTTAGAAATCTAAAGCATGTATCAATAAAATTATCCTCCTTAAAAAATGACTTAAAAATATATTACCACCCAAGCATTAATAAGTAGTTAGGACATGGCAAGAAACACACAAGAGGTGGACTTATATTTTGGATCTTAAACTAGGTTTTTAGACCCATATTTAGAATCTTATTATCAAAGGAAATTCCAATATGATTATTAATTGAATTATCTTCAAATATCCTTCTCATTGTTGCCTTCATAATATCCTTTTAGAAGCTATGATCCTTCTTGGAAACTTTATAAATTTTAGTTTCACTTATATAAGTCTAGAAGGTAATGATTTTTGAGATATGGGGCACCTTTTGATGAGTTACTTAAAATCACTACCTAGCAAATGTTGATGGAATAAATGTAATTGTTTTTAACCCAAAATTCCTTGTCGATTAGCATTAAGCATGGATATTCATGCTTTTTGGATTTTAGGTTGGATTATGCTTGGTGATACATTCCATTTTCCTTAATTTATTTTTATTTGTTTCCTTTCTATGATGATTAGAGTCTTTGCAATAGCAAATATAATTATTTTTGTAATTTTGCTCTTCTCAAAATGCTTGTTGTTCATCCTTTTATTGGCATCTTTACTAGGATGATTTATATCTTAAATTTGGTCTTTATTCACTCAAATTTCTCTTATTTTATCTTATTGTATGGAGAGGAGTGCTTATGGGAGTAGTTGTTTGTATTTTTGCAAAGTTCTTCTTGGTCTTACTATTCACTTTTCCAATATGGTGCCTAGCTTTTGGACTTCAACATGTTATTACTACTCATTAGCATCTAGTTGTGGTTAGGTTTTTTAGACATATTTAGAGCTTTTTATGCACTATTATTTGTCCTTTTATGCTCTTATTTCATGCACTTGGAGAGATTTTCACCTATCAATTACTTGTTGGCTCTTTTGTGTGGCTTTAATGATGGATTTGAAGTGTAGAATGTATTGTTAGAAGCCCAAGCTCTTGCCTAACATTTATTAGACTACTTGAGTTCATGAATATTGCTTCTTCTATTTCAAGGGAGAGGGTTGTGCATGGGGGTTTGAATATTTAAAATGAGGGTAGCCCCTTGAGATCTTTTTTATGCTAAGGTTGGTCAAGATCCTTCCACATCTTTTGGCTCTGAAGGTAAATGAAAGGCTACATATGTGGACTTAGTGCTCTCTAAAAAGCCCCATGAGGCCTTTAAGTTAGTTACATTGCCAAGAGCATAAACTTGGATGCTACCTGTATGCATCAAAATATAAATTTTTATTAAAAAGATTTCAACTATCGTCAAAAACCCTAAATTTATATCAAAATGCACCAACAGAAGATTTAGATAAACACTATTGATAAACAAATTTAAATAGATGTTACCGAAATGTAATGCAAATGTGATTGCTCAGATTTTTGGCATAACTCCAATGTCACCATTGTCGGGGGGAAATGAGAATGAGTTTTTGATTTTTATAAGGTTTGGGTAGTAGTTTGGGTAGTTAAATGGATTTTTGGTTCAGTGAACGGTAAAATGTAGTTAGGGTTATGGTAGGCGTTTTACGGGTTAGGTTAATAATAAATTAAAGTTGTTAGTTTTAATTTATTATTAACGAGAGGTTTTAGGTTCCAAGTTGTAAATAGTAAATTAAATTCATTGATTTTAATTTATTATTTATGGGAAAATGGTAAAAATGAAAAGGATTTAATTAATTAATTAAAATTAATTAAATCTTTAGGATTAAGAAAAATTTATGATTTAGGGATCAATTTTTTATGTCTACATTTTGCCCCTCTTTGAGACGATGTCGCGAAGCGAGGTCGTTTCAAAGAAAATCAAAACATAGGTTTTTGGATGCAATTTAGGAAACGGAGGGAAGGATGATGGAGTTATGCTGATTAAACTTTGAGCAACCTGATGTTTGATATAGCACCTGACATTATGCACCGAGGTATAAAGACCAGGGTGACGATGTGTCAAATGCAGAAAGGAGGAAAGTCGCAAGCAAGCATATGCCTAATGGCACCATGATATGAAAGACCATGATGACGGTGTGGTAGGTATGTTGCAAGGACCAATAACAGACACAAAAACATCAATGAGTCAGCACACGCAAACAAAACAAGCAAAAACATGCATACACAATGCTGCCCCTAGACAAAAAAAAAGCAAAAGAAGGACCCAAAAGACTTAATCATGATAAGCGGTAAGATAGGCAGTAAGATCTCAAGCCAAAGACTAACATGATAAATAGATAAGTGCCATGTTGCGGGAACGATATATCCCTGGATAAGATAAGGTAAATAAAGGATGGTTGGCTTGGGGGATCTACAACTTAGTTACTACAATCAAGATCGAATCACTAGGTGTTTAAGTTCCATAATTTAGTCTAAGAGTTTCAAAGTGTTTTTGAGATATGGCTTGGAATGTACGAGTGCCAAAAAATTGGGTTGTGTTTGTTTTATTGGAAATTTTGTGTTTGCATGAAGTGAAATGATTGGATGGAGGAGAAGAATGAGGATATAGTGCTAAAAAAAATGTTATTACGGAATTGCATGAGACTGGAAAGGCAGACAAACTCAAGAGTCTATTATGAGGAACTCAAAGGTACCAAGACACATAGACCTACACAGGTGGACAAAAGAATACTAGGATGAGAGCAGGTGAAGGAATGGGAAAGGACTAATGGACAAGCTAGTGATAACGGAACGTAGAATAGCTGGCGAGACAATGCAATATGACCAGATGATACTGAGTAGATGCGTATGGCAAGATATGGATGGGAGCAAAAGGGAGGACATATTTTATTATGGATGGGAAATGGATGATGGTGAGATGGATGATGTGAAAAAGCTACCTAAAGGATGGTGGGGATAGCTTGAATTCTACACATGGCGCCTGCGAACAGGTTTTCAGCATGGTACTTATCCAGGGCGCCACCGAAGTGGTTTTCACCATTGGACGAAATGATTTTTCTTTACTATTTTTTTTTTATTTTTTTATTTTTAATTTTTTTTTTTACTTTTTTAACTGGGATACTCTGAGTCAGGTATAGAACCGTTTGAGATGGGCTATGTTGATAGGCTCTTCCAAAGGTTGACCTTCCGGAGTGGAAAGCTGGTAAGCTCCTAATCCATAGCTCTTGGTTACGACAAAAGGTCCCAACCAGTTAGGTTCAAACTTCCCTTTCTTTGCACGATCAGCCAGATTCCTTTGATTTTCTAGTAGAACAAGATCTCCAAGCTCAAATTTACGAGGCTTCATTTTCTTGTTGTAACCTCGGCGCAGGCGATTTTGATAAGCTTTTAGATGATTAAGAGCTGTAAGTCACTTCTCGTCCAACAATTCAAGCTCTTGTAGTCTTGATATCCGATACTCCTCATCTGAAATCAAGTGTTGTAAGGATACTCGCAAGGAAGGGAGCTCGATCTCAATGGGTAAAATAGCTTCTGAACCATATACCAAGGAATATGGTGTAGCACCAGTAGGAGTACGGATACTAGTTCGATAAGCCCAAAGAGCAGGATGAAGTTGCAAGTGCCAATCACGGCCAGCCTCGTTTACTGTTTTCTTCAAGATTTTCAAAAGAGTCTTATTAGTTGCTTCAGCTTGGCCATTACTTTGCGGATAATATGGGGTAGAAAAGTGATGTTGGATTTTGAATTTATTGCAAAGCTCTTTGACATCTTGATTCTTAAATGGGCGACCATTATCTGTGACTATGGCTTGAGGAATACCATAGCGGCAAATGATATAATGGAAAATGAACCTAGATATTTGCTTTCCCGTAATGTAAGTAAGAGGAATTGCTTCAACCCATTTAGTGAAGTACTCAGTAGCAATGATAATAAATTTATGACCATCTGAGGAGGATG
The DNA here is from genome assembly GCA_027924645.1 of Cunninghamia lanceolata. Lineage (NCBI taxonomy): Eukaryota > Viridiplantae > Streptophyta > Pinopsida > Cupressales > Cupressaceae > Cunninghamia > Cunninghamia lanceolata. The sequence continues at coordinate 1,869,995 of BSBN01000463.1, read as the reverse complement.
GATGTATTTTTCCAATGAGATCGAGCCCCCATTGTGAAAATGGCCATGGAGTAGTGATAGTTTGCAGTTCTTGTGCTGGTGCATGAATTAGATCACTATGTTGCTAACAAGGTACACATTTCTTAACAAATTCATGCGCATCCTGCTCCATAGTAGGCCAATAGTATCCTGTGCGAAGCATTTTCTTGACTAAGGATGAACCTCCAGAATGAGCACCACAGATCGTGTATCTCATGCAAAGTAGTTTGGGCTTCTTCCGGGTTAAGACATTTAAGCAAAACACCATCTAGTGACCTTTTATAAAGCGTATCACCAAGGAGGACATATTGGGAAGAACGACGAATGAAGGAGCGACGTTGGGATTTGGAAAGATTTGGTGGAATGATTTGGCTATGAAGGTAATGGTAGATCTCATTGAACCAAGTGGAGTTAGGACCAACAATATCACATACCAACTCTGATTCTGGGATATCAAAAGCTGGTACAAACAACTTTTCTATTGGGAATTCAATTTTGTGATCATTCCCAGGTATCTCTATCATTGAACCAATTGTGGCCATAGCATCAGCATCTTTATTGTGAAGCCTTGAAATCTGTTCAAATGTGATCCTGTTGAAATATGTTTTGAATGTATCCACTAGTTTCTTGTATGGCTTTAACTTTTCATCCTTTGTCTGATATTCGTTGTTCACTTGCTTGATCACTAGTTGAGAATCCCCATGAACTTGTAAGTCTTTGATATTCCAGGTTATAGCCAATTTCAATCCTTTGATTAGTGCTTCATATTCGGCGAAGTTGTTTGTACATGGAAATTGAATGTGAAATGATTTTGGTATATAATCGCCTTGAGGTGTAACAAAGAGTATTCCAGCTCCAGAGCCATGTTGAGTATGAGAACCATCAAAATATAATTGCCAAGAGGGAATAGTTTCTATGTTCAAGATTGATTCATCAGGAAATTCAGTTACCATTGGATGATCTGATTCTATAGGTGCTTCAGCCAATTGATCTGCTATTACTTGTCCTTTTATAGCTTTTCTATCAACATACTCAATGTCAAATTCACTAAGCATCATCACCCATTTTGCCATACGTCCAGTCAGGGCTGCTCTAGATAGTAGATATTTGAGAGGATCAATCTTTGATATAAGCTTAGTCTGATGACTCAACATGTAGTGCCTAAGCTTTTGTGATGCAAAGACAACTGCGAGACATGCCTTTTCAATAGGTGAATAATTTACTTCATAGCCCACCAAAGTTCTACTGATATAATAGATTGCTCGTTCTTTACCACTATCATCATTTTGTGCTAACAAAGCCCCTAATGCTGCTGATGTTGTTGAAATGTATAAAATAAGGGGTTTTCCATGAATAGGTGGTGCTAACACAGGAGGAGATCCCAAGTATTCTTTAAGTTTATTAAATGCTTCTTGGCAATTTTGATCCCAAATAAATTGTGTGTTTTTCTTCAACAAGTGAGTAAATGGTTGACACTTGTCAGCAAGCTGAGCAATAAACCTCCGTATGGATTGTAATTTTCCTTGCAAAGATCTAAGTTGTTTTAGATTTTGAGGAGGAGGCATTTCCATTATAGCTTTGACTTTTGCTGGATCAACTTCAATTCCTCTTCTGGAGACAATATAACCTAAGAGTTTTCCAGATGTTACTCCAAATACACACTTCTTAGGATTTAGTCTGACATTGTACTTTTCAAGACGATCAAAAATGTTTTCCAAAACATATAGGTGCCCCTCTCTGGTTTTTGATTTGGCAAGTATGTCATCTACATAATCTTCCATTTGTTTATGAAGCATATCATGAAAGATAACAGTCATTGCTCTTTGATATGTGGCCCCGGCATTTTTTAGACCAAAAGGCATGACAAGCCAACAATATGTTCCCCAGACACAAATGAAAGAAGTTTTATGTTGATCTTCTTCAGCTATTCTAATTTGGTTATAACCAGAAAATCCATCCATCAATGATAACATCTCATGTCCTGCTGTCAGATCCACTCTGATATCAATGTTTGGTAACGGAAAATCATCTTTTGGACAAGCTTTGTTGACGTCTCTGAAATCATTACAAACTCTGATGGTTCCATTTGGCTTGGCTACAGGTACAATGTTTGAGATCCACTCAGGATAATCTATCGGTTTGATGAAACCAACTGCCAAGAGCTTTTCTAACTCTGCCTTGACCATTAGAGCAATTTTGGGATGCATCTTTCTCAATTTTTGTTTGACTGGTTTTGTTCTAGGACGGACTGTTAAATGATGTACTATTAGTGATGGATCTAATCCTGGCATATGTGCATAGGACCAAGCAAAATTGATTTCTCATTTTTTGAAGAAAGAATTGAAGTCCTGAGTTTCAAATTTTGATAATGACTTTGCTGCATATGTGATCTTGGGTTCTTCTGTAGTTCCAAGATTCATCTCTTGTGTCTGTTCTATGAGAATAGTGGACTTTTCTTGGTGTGCCCCCACTTTGGGAAGGTTAAATTCCTCATCCTCTGGCACCTCATAAAGGTTTTCACCAGTGGATACGTCTTTTATTTTTATTTTTGCATCATCCGAAAGTGCCACAAAGTGGTTTTCACCAGGGGACGTTATTTTGAAATTTTCATTTTTTTGACTAAGGAATTTAACAGATTCCCCAAAGTAGGCATCGGAGTGTAGTTCAATAGAGTAACCAATCTTGTGATCTCCGATAGGTAGATGAGTACGAATCCCCAGAAATTCACCAATAGCCTCATCATTTTCAAAGACATCAAGAACAGGAGGTCTGTGTTGGTCCCAGTCAATGAGATCTAGATAAACAAGGGATAATGAATGAGAGGAAGTGGATAGGGTGGATGAGGATGATGGTTGATCAAAGGAATAGGTGATGGTATAGATGGAATTATCCTCGAAAACATCGGCGGCCGCTTCAAAAGGATCTATGAAAGTGTCTCGATTAAAGGACTCAACTGCGGGAAAAGCTTTCGCCACTTCAACTAAGATAAACTCAACATCGGGTGACTCACGCTTGGTGGATCCAAACCCTAGCCCAGCATGCTTAGGTCAGCGATGAAATTCTAAAGGCTCTAAGATTCCTTGTTGCTGTTGCCCAAGCCGACCATCTGTATAGCCCAACTTTTTAATGATAGGATAACCTCTGTGATATATACTCAATGATAATTGTCTCTATTCATCTTCATCGCTATAGAGCCATTTAGAGATGTCATCTTCAATGGTTTCTTGACTTAGTTGCCCCCAATATTTGAAGTCTTTCAACTGTGGATGAGTAATCAAGACATGATTAATCGGACGAGGTCGCCCATAGCTCTTAGGTGAAAGAGGAAGTTCATTGATATGAAACAGAGTGTACTCCCCCATGCCTGTAGCACTAATCTTAGCCTTGATCTCCGATCGGGAAGTGGATGGTGTGGATGAAGAAGACGGGGTGAGGGTGGATGGGTCAATGTATTTGGATGATGGTTGGGCAACCTCATTAGTTGGGCAATAATTTTGATGTCAATAAGGACCCTCCAGTCGTCTACAGTATTGAAATGGGTGAGGGTCTGCTTGTATGGTAATCTCATGATCATTAAATGGGAATTTTATGCATTGGTGGTACGTGGAAGGGATGGCTCTCATGGCATGAATCCAAGGACGCCCTAGGAGAATGTTATAGGGGAGATCAAGATCTAAGACCTGACATGTAGTTTCCATTGTAATAGGGCCAACCTTGATTGGGAGTTTCATTGTACCTGCTGATTTTCTTTCTCCGTCATCATAAGCTTTGATCGTAATTTGATATTTCTCATCAATGTTCTCATCAGAGTATCCCAGTTGTTTTATTAATTTGAGGGTACATAAATTCAAAGCTGATCCACCATCTATTAGGACTCATTTCACGAAATGTTGTTTGACAATAACTTCTAGATGAAGGGCTTCGTTATGGAAATGATCTGGAGAGGAGTTTTCTGGCTCTGTGAAAATGAGGCGAGGAGTGGATGTAAGAGCCCCCACCATAGCTTGGAATTGATCTACGTCAATATCACCTGGTACTCGAGATTCTATAAGGGCTTTATCCAAGATTTGTTTGTGTTGGGGGGATATTCTTAAAAGCTCTAGGATTGAGATATGGGCAGGTGTCTTTTTCAATTGATCCAAGATATTATATTTAGGTACATTATGGGATAACACATGAGGTCTCATGGGGTTATGGGAGGAAATAGGAGGAGGATTTCCCTAAACAGTAATACGACTTCTTCGTGTAGTGACATCACACTTGGGAGTTCGACCTCTAACAGTTATAACATTGGCACGAGGATATGAAACTTCAATACGGCCAACTACGCTGTGGTTACTATAGTCATAATGAACTTCATTGTGTGATGTGTTATCAACATTATTGGCTCTATTATTTTTTTGTCCATGTGGAGGAAATGGTTCTTGGTAGGCTTTGAGTTTCTCATTGGGAGACTTATGAGGTATTTGATCTATGTGTATCTCTCCTTGATCAATTAGATCTTGGACATAATGCTTCAGTCTTATGCATGAATTAGTGGCATGTCCATTGACACGGTGGTATTCACAATATTGATCTTCTCGGAACCAACGGGGTTTCGGTCGACTATCATCATAAGGTTTACTAGCGTCAGGAAGTTCAATCATGTTTGCTTGTTTAAGTTTCCGAAATATGGATTCAAGAGATTCTATTAAATCTGAAAATGTGCGTGGTGGTCGCAAACCTAGAAAGGTAAATTTCTTCTGTATATGTGGTGGACGATCTCGAGGTGTATTCTGAGTTGATGAAGAATTGAGGACAAATGGTTTGTTTTGCACATGTTGAACATGTTTTGTATCAGTGATTCCATCATTCACAATATTCTTGTTTCGATTCCAATATCAGGATTTATCATTGTTTTGGTTATTGGAATTGCGATTGTAATTGTCTTTGTAAATTTTGATGAGACCTTTGTTGATAAGAGCCGTTTCAATCGTCTTGCCTTTTGTCATGATTTGTTCCAATGAATCAGAGCATTGCACTTGTAAGTGAAAGGCTAGCTCTTGATTAAGATTTTGCACAAAAATTGGAACTAGTTGTTTCTCAGGAATATGACAAGGGAGTCGACTGACAATATGCCTCCATCGTTGTAGAAAAGAAGTAAGGGTTTCCCCTCCTTTTGTTTGGTGTTATAAAGGTCTTGCATGGAGGTGTCTTGTTCAATGTTGTAGGCAAAATTTTTGACAAATTCTTCTGCTAGTTGTTCAAAAGATATAATGTTTCCTGGGAGACGTGAGAACCATTCAAGGGCTGAGCCAGCCAAACTTTTAGGAAAAAGTCTCATTAAGTATGTAGGTTCATGTCGAAATTCCATGCATGCAATACAGAATTCACGAATATGATCGCGAGGGTCACCTTTTCCTTTGTATTTGTCAAATTTTGGTATTTCAATGTTTGTAGGAAAAGGTACCATGATTAGAGATTTGTCAAATGGATCTGGGTATAGTTCTGCAAATGAGTATTTCTTTTGTCGAGCACCAATCTGATTATCGATGATTCGTTCGATTTCATCTTGAATGGGCGGAGTGGTGATTGATTGATTGTGTAATTGCGTTTGAGGTGATGTTTGAGGGTGATGTTGTGATGATGATTGGGATTGTTGGACTGATTGGAGTCTCAAATTTTGTTGTAGCGATTGGGCAAGCTATTGTTGTGATTGAGCGAGTTGTTGTTGTAGCTGAAGGATTTGGGGATCAATGGGTTTTGAGGATGAGACATTGGTAGGGTTGTAATTTCGTGAAATTGAGGGTATGGAAGTGGATACCGGTTTTGGTTGAGCGTTGATGTGATGGATGTGGATAGAAGAAGTTTGAGGTATGGAAACATGAGTTGCATTGGGAATTAATTGAGATGAGGGAATGTTGGAGGTTTTCGGTATGGAAGATATAGGGCCAGATTGTGAGATCCCTACTGATGAAATGGAAGAGGTTGTGAGAGATGATCCTAATGAAGGAAATGATGAAGATGACTGAATGGGTTGAATTGCGGGGATAGATTGTGAGATTCCTAATGGTGGAATCGATGGGGGTGTAAGTGATGACTGAATAGGTTGGAGCACGGGAGGATAATAGTCGGGAGGTATCCCCAATGTGTAAGTATGTGATGAGATAGACATAGGTGTTGAAAATGATTGATGGGAAGAGAGAGATGGGATTGTAGAAATAGAAGTATCTTGTGGTCCTAAGGTAAAATTTTGTGGTGGTGTGATAGATGAGGTGGATTGGAACACGTTTGACATAGGTGTTGAAAAAGATTGGTGGAGAGAGGAAGTAGCCTGAGCTTTGGCTTTAGCTTTTTCTACTTTTCTTTGTGCTCTTTCTCTCTCATAAATATCATCAGGGACTCTAGCTCCACAATCATAAAGGTATTGCATAAAATAATCAGGATCATGATCCATGGTGAGATGAACAAGTTGCAATGTTTCAGGATCTTGTTGAATTTGAAGTGCAATTGGATTCGTTTCAGCATAGTCATTTGTGGGTTTAGGAGTTTTGGGAGTAACTGGTTGGTCGGATACGTCATCTCGGACATCTACAGAAGTTGAAAGGCCTCCTCCAAGTGGATCATTATAAAAATGTGATGATGATCCAGTATCTTGTTGGGAAGGATTGATTTGCTCATGGATGGGCTCTTCTTCGAGGAATCTTGAGGATTGAGGTTGCCAGTTTTGAGGAGTGAAATCCATATTGTTTTTCTTGGCTTGGGCACGGGTAGTAACCATGAAAATAGAGGACAATTGAAATGTTAAAAAGCTCTCAGATGGATATATATGAATGATATGAAAGACTCCAAAAGTGGGGATAAATGATATGGATCAAGATGTAGATATGAATTGTTTGATTTAAGATAGAAATAGAGTCAAAAGGGTGACTCAAAGAGACTGGATGGACCTTAGGATTAGATACGGATAAGGGGCTCCTTTAAAACACTCAGGGTGATGATATGCCTAAGGAAGAAAGGAGACCAAAATGGCACCTCTACTCAAAGGAAGACAGGGCTTATTGAGTAGAAAAGATAAGATGACAAAGATACACTAACTTAAGAATGGTCAGGGCCTCTTAAGCAAATGGATCATTATGGGATTGATTAGGAAAAGGTCTGTCTCTTAATTGGATGTTGATATATGATCAATAGGATAATGGGGGTCTACAAACTAGTGAAAAGAGATTTTGGGAATGGATATGGATGAATGATCAATCGAAAGAGCTTCTTGTGATTTAAAATAACAAGATTCCACTTGAGATGTGCCACGAGGATAAAAAGATTCTCAATTTTGAAAGTCCAGCTGACGATGTGGGAGACAAGTTATAATGGTGATGATGATTAAATATGCACACACAACAATCATATAAGACACAAAACTTGATTGGTTGTTTTTTTTTTTTATGACACCTGGATGTTTTGCAAACACTTGTAAACATGCACGATCCTAGGCTAGGAAAGGACAATACTTGTTGAGTTCCCACTTGGTTTTACCCAGTCGCGCCTACTTATGGTGTATAGCTCCAGGAACTTGGGGCACGGGCTCCCCCTTACAGTGCACTCACTTCTCAGGCACACCAAGTTCCAGGTCCTAGGACGCGCAGATCCTGAGGTACCTTACTATCTCTACCATAAGCCGCGAAAATATGGGACGGCTATCAGAGTTTCCTCCTGTATCAACAAGTAGAGGGTTTTTGGCCACTACACAAAAGGGTTCTAGTGAATATCCGGGGGACCGGCACCTTACGAGCGTCCAGCAAGCCACTAAAGGCTTTGACTAACCCTACTAGGAGTTTTAATATACACAAGGTACACCTCCTTTCGAGCTAGCACTGTACGATAAGCGCTAATACCGATTAGACTTGGCTTTCGCCTTATCCTCAATTTATATAGCGGGCCGGATGAAAGTCCCGCTTGGGGTCGCAAATGAGTTCTCCTTGCGGATGTGTCTCAAGAGCAGGCCCACTCTAAGGATAACAAAAGCAAGGAAACACGTTGTTTTTGATCTCCCAGATCGCATGAAACGCAAGGAGAGAGCATACACAATGCCTTTGCCTCACACTCGCATGGGGTTCATTTTAATTCCAAATCTAAATGTGTGGGTGGTTATACAAAATGTCAAAGGAATGCTTTTGATTCTCAAGATCGCCGAATGGCGCAAGAGAAGAGCATACGCATTCAATGACAAAATTGCAAGCCACAAGACATCGCAAACACTTGTTAATTTTAACCCTTGCTTATGATGTGATCTAATCTATAAAATAAAGACACAATGTTTCAAGATTAGATTCTTTGGCAAGCGGTCCTGCAAAAAACTAATTAGTAGTTTGCAAAATAGTCTTTGACAGGCGTAAAAGCTGCAATGAAAATGTTAGGACAAGACAAGTGAACCTACAAAACCAACAAAATGTTAAATGTGCTGCCTGTTTGATGTTTGCAAAATGAAGGTCTGAATTTCAAATGATTATACCAGAAAATCTGAAATGAATTTTGAAGAACCGATTATGTTTCTGTGTAGAGCTCTGAATCACCTTTCCAACGCCTGCAAAAACGTAAAAAATCTGATTAAAAACGCAAAAGTCATGCAAGTTTGTATAAAACAGCCTCCAAGGGCTAGGGATGGGCAATCTGACGGTTTGCAAATTCCTTGTTTGGTAATTTTCTGCTAGTCACAAGCAAAAAGGTTTCTCTGGTGGTTATGGTAGTTACGTTTTCATTGCATGTTACCGAAAACAATATCTAAACTTCAGTTGAAACCCCTTTTTACTAAGAATAAACCCTTATTAGACAATGTTGGGTCATGCTGGATAAGACCAATCTGCAAAGCACAACGCACAACATTAGTGGATAAAACGGCAAGCAATAGAAGCGGCCATATGAGTAAAATCAAAAGCATAACCAAAAGTTAAAACAAATACCTTGCATAAGAATTCTTTTTTTATGGCGTGAGATCATTTTAACACTATAATGCTTCCATATGAAAGTTTACCAATCAAATAACAATGGCATCATTTCTCTGACAGCCTAACGATTTTGAACTATAGTTAGTGCCATCCATTAATGACAGCTAGCAGTTGCACCCATTGGAGATTCAATGAATACGCTGATAGAAACAACAGTTAAGATTGAAAGATTTTTCAGCGTATGCTGACAGGACCAGCCATGGAATTTATAAAAAATATTGAACAAAAATCTTCCGGTGTGAATGGTTTTACTGCATGAGACAGTCTAAAAAAAAAAATTATCAATGTGAATGTGCTATTGTGTGATCCCCAGCACAACACCTAAAGATTGTTACCTAAATAAAAATGATTAACCATTCTAACTATCTGGGAAAGGTCATGTATTGATATCAGAATGATTCCAGTGTTGGAGGATTTAGAGAACAGCGCACAGCTTCAACGTGCCACGTGCAGCTTCTATCGGTGTATTCCTTGATTCTCCATTGTCAAGTCCAGCAAACAAAACATAGTACTTTGATAAGAAAGAAATATCTTTACTTTTGTGCATTCGTTCTAACAAGATAAAGTCATAATCTGCACAATATTTGATAGTTAGAATGATATTTGGCAGTTAAAAGGATATTTGCTAGTTAAAAACCAAAAAAAAGGCAAAAATAGAATGAAGACTTCTTTTCAGCCAGAATCCAAAGTTCCATGATCCAGAGTGTTATAGTTAAAAGTGCTGTGCTAATTTGTGTATGCCAAATGTAGAACTATTAACAACGCTACAGATTTTACGTAGACATTTCAGCTATCATGCTATCTCATAAAAAGAACATCCAAATTGTGAAAAATGCAAGATCAATTGTAGGGGTTTCGAAAGTGTTTTAATATCTCTTCACAAGTGATCGCCACAATCCTTGCTTGGGATGTTGCAGTTTACAGCGTCATTTCAACCATACAACTGATAGGTAATACCTGCACAAACTCAACAAACTTTCTTGCAGAATAATCGATTACGAAGAGCATGTTCACGTCGGGTTCACCATTTGTATGCATCAAAATATAAATTTTTATTAAAAAGATTTCAACTATCGTCAAAAACCCTAAATTTATATCAAAATGCACCAACAGAAGATTTAGATAAACACTATTGATAAACAAATTTAAATATATGTTACCGAAATGCAATGCAAATGTGATTGCTCAGATTTTTGGCATAACTCCAATGTCACCATTGTAGAGGGGAAATGAGAATGAGTTTTTGATTTTTATAAGGTTTGGGTAGTAGTTTGGGTAGTTAAACGGATTTTTGGTTCGGTGAACGGTAAAATGTAGTTAGGGTTATGGTAGGCGTTTTACGGGTTAGGTTAATAATAAATTAAAGTTGTTAGTTTTAATTTATTATTAACGAGAGGTTTTAGGTTCCAAGTTGTCAATAATAAATTAAATTCATTGATTTTAATTTATTATTTATGGGAAAATGGTAAAAATGAAAAGGATTTAATTAATTAATTAAAATTAATTAAATCTTTAGGATTAAGAAAAATTTATGATTTAGGGATCAATTTTTTATGTCTACACTACCTAGTGCGCTTCCATGACTCATAATGATGAAAGGTCATCCCATGATATTTTTCCTATTCTCCATAACTTGCTAAAATTGGGAAACAGCCATACTTAGGAAATGAGTGCAAAGAGGTTGCACTTATAAGAGTTAACATTCTCCATTCAAGAGATTCTAGCTAGTGATAAAATCCTTATTTCTCTACTAGATGTAGATGGTGAATGTTGAATACATATTCTTGAAGATTAGGCACTACCCTTAGTTCAGTTAATGTTAGCTTACAAGATATGGAAGATACTCACAAAAGCTTATGTATTTTGATACAAGAATTCCATTGTTTGGCTTGGAAAATCCATTTGAGGGTCTTCCATGAGGGGCAATGTTGTAGGAATCTAGATCAACCTCTAAATGTTAAATCTAATCATGACTTTAATGAGAATTTCCAATTTCCTCTTTGCTTGTTATTTTTATGTCCATTTTGACTTCTATTTCTCTTGATATCATACATTGTGGCTAGTTTGGCCTTATCTAATCTTTAAATAAAGTTTTTTTTTAAATTTAATTTAGGCGATTTAAAAGTTTAAACTTCCTTAATGCCTAAAAGTTTGACTTGTTAACTTAAACCTTTGACTTAACATAACCAATACTCATAGAAACCAACATAGAAATATTAGTAGTGAAGGAGACCAAAAAAAGTTTGACATATTAAAATCTCAATGGAAAAGAAATTAAAAATATTTAATTATTATTTAGAAATCATACAAAGCATTTTTATAAAAGATTTGTGTGCATAAATTTGAGAGTTAAAAATTAGAAAAATAAGGAAGGTTGTGTTGTGACAAATCTACTTTAGAAAGAATATTGGCATCTAATTAGTAACATTATTTTCTCTAATAACACTTAGATCATTAACAAAAGATTAAAAATTCACATTGGTCTATAATAATTTGAGTAAATATAATAAATAAAACAAAATACTTTGTGAGATTAAAAAAATTACATATAAGAAAGGGTATTTTGTATGTACCAAATATATTTGAGAAGACAACCATTGATATTGACCCTTGTATTTATCACATAGTTATTATAAAAAAAGATAAAATTAGGACTAAAGTTTGTATAAGTCCAAATTGGACTACTGTTTGGCATAGACATTCTTGCTAGGTCAAACAAAAATATATTAAATAAAAAACTTCTCATATGACCTACCCTTAGATAGAAGAAGAAAGTAATGACCAAATAAGCAATCAGTACTAAGAAATTGTGTCCATCTTTACTTGGGAAAGAAAACATTAACTATTTAAATGTTTCATATATGTACTAATAAATAAATAAAAATAAAACTTACCCCATGTCCCCATGCGACTTCTTAAGTTGTTTTTCTGCTTAAATTTAAGCAGTTGGAGTGGCCCCGTGGAAATTTACAGTTATGGGAAAATGATAATATAGAATCTTTCCCTATTTTTGTGGAGCAGCTACTGTTTAAGAATTACAAATAAGCTGTGGAAAAAAAGGGGGGTTGGAAATAAGCAGCTACTACATACCATGTGGCTGCATATATTTCCTTCCCACCTTTTTTTAAAATTTTCTTCTAAATTAAGATAATTAAGATAATTTATTTTTATTTTTTATATAATAGAAACTACAAATTAAGATAACTACTTAAATAAGGAGAAAAATAAAATATTCATGGGGTCACTAGCTCCACAAATATCTCCTAAAAAACTTGAATATTGACTACTAGACAAAATAAACTAACCCCGTGTCCCCATGCGGGTGTTTAATTTTTTACTAGTCAAAATAAGGTAAGCAGCAGCATGGGGATACACCCTAAGCACTAGTATGGGGACATGCCCTTAAAATCTAAAACAACTACTACAATTTTATATATATATATATATATATATATATATATATATATATATATATATATAAACTGTCCATCAAAGTAGATAACCAACCTGTTCCAAAACTATTCCAAGAGTTCCAATAATTGGTAAAAGGCCTCCACAACTCTTCTAACTTTTCCAACTTTGCCCATCACTACCGTTGTTTTCTTTCCAATAATTGGTAGAAGGCCTCCACCAATTTCACAGAAGAAAGATTTGGCTTTGAACGTTCGATATGCACGTGGATATCGAACATACAAAAGCCACACATATACGTACCACTTTCCTCTCCTTGTCAGTCTTCTCATTGTCCTCCAGATAACACAAAAAACCATCTAAATCACAACCATCTGAAATCTTGTCTAGATCAGACGGCTCCTCCACCTCCCTGACCACAAGATCAGGAAACTCCAGAGAGCTTGCAGTTGGCTTTACCGAATGGATCACGCTACCTTCTATCCGCATATACCCTGGACATTCCTACAAATCGTATTGTTTGCAAAACATTCAGTCATAAATCTCTAATATTTACATAATACGAGAAACTCTTAATTTGTAAAAGTTTTTAATACCTTTGCCTTTATAGACTGAATACAAGGTTTCAGAGCTAATATGGTGTCACATTTGAGCTCGAGTTCTTGCAATCGTTCCACTTTCTCCAAACTCTGTATACCTGGCAACTTCCAGCTGGTCTGTGCTATCAGTGTCTTCAATGACTTGGAGTGCTCCAAACCTTCTATTTTCTCAACTTTGGGGCAATTCCTCATCACAAAGCTATCCAGTGAAGCCAAATCAGCAAAGCTTGAGAGTTCTATCTGCGGACAGTCACATATTTCCAGTTGCTTAAGGTTTACGAGACCACTAAAGCACCTGATGTTCTTCAGCAAATGGCAAGCATATATTTTTAGAATTTTGAGCGACACTGGCAGCGTCTCTATCTCCATTAAATAGTGTTTCATGTTGACATGAAAATCTTCAAGGTTGGGAAAACGATCATTAGAAATTGATATCGTGGAGAATTGTTTGCAGTCTTCAGTGTCTGCTTCCTTGACTATTTTAAGGGAAGAAGTAGCCTCGGCATTACAAGCCATTTTACTCTCGGAACTTAAAATATGAATACCCTTCAAAGAGGATAAGTTTACAAGAGAAGTTTGCAAGCTTTTCCACATCAGAGCCTCAATTGATAGAAAATTTAAATTGCCCAGTTCCCCAGTGTTAGTCGGTAGACCTCTTAACTTGATACAACCTTGTAGATATAATTTGGTCAAGGACGGCTGATTCATGATTTGATCAGGCAAATCTTCCACTTCCTCGCAATTGCTAAGGTTCAAAACCCAGAGCTTCCTGATGTTTTCCAGGATATCTAATCTCAATTTAAGCTTTGCACAACCTGATAAATTTAGATATTCGAGGTGTATCAGCTGCTTAAAAGAATCTGGCAATGCTCTTAGCTGGATGCAAGACTCCAAATTTATATTCTGCAAGCTTATTAAATTGCCAAAACCATCAGGTAGGGAAGATATTGTTGAATTTGATAAATCTAGAACCTCCAGGTGTATCAGCTGACTGAAAGAATCTGGCAATGCTCTTAACTGGATGCAAGACTCCAAATATATATTCTGCAAGCTTATTAAATTGCCAAAACTATGAGGTAGTGAAGATAGCCTTATACAACCTGATAAATCTAGAACTTCCAGGCTATGTTACCAGAAACGTGACGTACACGCAGCGTTTCCATTTCTGACGAGCGAAACGTCGTTGCCCTCAGAAACGACCGTTTCTACGTTGCCAATAGGGCTTTTTCCGTGAACTTCATGTTTTTTTCTAGATTTGCAATCAAACTTTGATTTTTATTAAAATCTTCTTCATGTTTTATAATATCTTATATTCATTATGCAATAAAAGTGATTGCATAACATTGTTTTTATTATGATATTATTAATTTATTAGGGAAATTAGTTTTGTTTTTTTAAAAACAAAAATCATGGCTTTTATAATGTTTAATTAGGTATTACGTGATTTGAAAACTAAGTTATTTTATTTAAACAAATTTTATAGATTTAATTTTATTAAAAAAAATAAATGCATGGCTTTTTAGACATAGTTTTATGTTTTTTAAAAAAGATAAATGTGTATATATTTATAAAGATGTAGTTTTTGTTTTTCCTAGTTTTATTCTTAGTGTTTTACTTTATAATAAATCTAAAATTTTGAAAAATATATATGTATTTAAAATCCGTTTCTTTTACGCAACGTCTAAATATCCCGTTTCCCATCACATTGCCATTGCAGTTGCCGTTTCCGTTTCTCATTTCTGGCAACATAGCTTCTAGGTGTATCAGCTGACTGAAAGAATCAGGCAACGTACTCAACTGTTTGCAACGCCCCAAATTTATATTCTGCAAGCTTATTAAGTTCAAAATCAGCAGGTAGTGAAGATAACACTGGAGAGGATAATGTCAAAAACTCAAGTGATTTGAGGCAACAGAAGTCTTTTGGCAAACTGCTACCGTTAAAGTAAATGACAAACCTTTTCAGACACTGAAGGCGTCCTATTGAACTTGGAAGCCGTTGCAATTGTGATTTTTGGGCAGAAAATATAACAAGCTCTCTCTATTGCAAAGGAGGCTGTAGGTAACCATTATTATATTCAATTCAATTCAGAAAAACATGAACTATTAATAAGTTTTGAAGTAATCTTGTTGAACCACGAAAGCAAAATACTTACATCCGCATTGTCCTGCCACAATTCTTCCAACTCATCAGCATCATGAAGCTCTAAAACACTTAAATTTTTTAATGTAAGCCATGATGGAAGATTTCTTAGGGGAAAACCTTCCCAGCGAAGCCACACAAGGTCCTCTGATAATGATGCAAATTCTTCCGTAAACTCATTTCCTTTCACGTAAAGAATTTGTAATCCATTTGAGAATCTAAGGCGTTTAGATTGTCTGCTTGAATTTCCCATTAACTGATGCGTGTACTCTTTGAACGCCACAAAAGCATCCACAGGTTGTATCCCTCGAATCAGCTTTCTTTTCTGAATAAAAAAATCAAAGACATACAGAGCTTCTCAATCAAACTCACTGAAAGTAGAGGCAGATAGAGAGTCAAACTAGTTTTTAGCGCTATTACTTATCAATGATTAACGAAAACAGGCAATACAATAAATCAACTCTCTACTCATCTAATTATTTGCATCTACTAAAAACGCAGAATGCGGTGCCAGTATTAATCTCACCGTGGAATGTTTCTTCATGTCAACAATCTGCTTTGGATGCCAAAGACGATATGGTGAGTGTCTACTTGCAATCTCTCTTCCCATATCCCTAAGGTGATCATGCATCCTTATTACTTTTTCCCTCTCCCTCTGCATCCTCATTATTTCTCCCAGCTCGAACAGGTCCCTATACATCCCCATTACTTCGTCCACCTCGACCAGCTCCACAAGACACTTATTCACGAGTGTTTCAAAACCATGCAGACCACTCCAACCGGATACATCCCATACTGCTATAGCCCTATTTTTTCTTTCTGCAATGAGAAAACAAGCTACATCCAAGAACATCTCTCTCTCTTCTTCATCGAGCGCATCGTAGCTAACTTGTAGCCTTTGTTTGATTTCGCCTAGCAATATTTTTAAGATTTTATTTAATTGGGATTTCCAGTAATCTTTGGCCAATGTGGTTTTACCACTACCTCCCTTGCCCACGATCCCCGTGATTTTTACGTTCTCTTCTCTTGCAACTGATTCAAAGCCTTGTACCAGCTCATCCAATCCAAGTGGATGTTCGGCTACCCATAATGGAGCTTTTTTCATGAATTGAAATGCACAATTCACAACATTCTTCAAAACTGTGGCCTCATCCCTGAACATTTTTAACAGAAAACACAAATCAAAACAGAACCTATGTTAGCAGAAACAAGAATCAAGAAAGGTAAGTGCGCGGGGTGGGTGGCCACAGGCTAATCAACATAACCCCCCACAATAACTAGAATCCCCCCCACCCTTTGATCTCCCCTAGAGAAAATGATGAAAAGCAGCTTCGATTCACAATAATATTAAAAGGGCCCCGTAGTGCTTGCGTGGCATAGGACGGGGTAGCTACTATAAAGAAGAACATGAAATTAGAATATTTGAAGGTTATTTATAAGAAACTGATTTTAAATACACATATCATTTCAAAATTTGGAATTTATTTATATTATAAATGTTTTTTATAAAAATAAAAAAAAATTAAAAATATAATTATTAGGATAGATATTGGTGAAGATGATGGTATGGTGTAATTACTAATTGTGCTCAATCAATTGAACTAAAATGCTTAATAACTAGCACATGAACTACAACCTTTAATAGCTAGCACTTGCATCTTTAAGAGGTGTAAGGGTTTCGCCAATAGGAAAATGATGATATTAGTAACTTAGATGCATTATTCATGATTTGATGTTTTTACACTATGAAGATTTGATTTGTGGGAAGATTTGATTTTTCACATTATTGATTTCTAGTGAAGAAGATTTGATTTGTTGAAAGATTTAATTTTTCACATCATTGATTTGAAGACTTGATTTTTCACATGATTGATTTCTAGTGATCTAATGGCGAAGATTTTATTTTTCACATTATTGATTTTTGATGGCTTGAAAATAGTTTAATGGCGAGTTAGAAAATTGTTTCTGGTAGAAGGTTAACAATAATTAATTGATCCATTTTAAACTAATGTTAATTAATTAATTACTCTGTTTCAAAGGTTGTGATGACCTTTGAACGTAACCCTTGAATACAAATAAATATTACTTTCTTCACAATGAAGAAGACAGGCAGAATCAGGCATACATCTCTCAATGAGATTGCCAAAATACTTCAACCAGTTGTTGGTCATTCCTACAACACTGCAAGTGACCTACTCACGAGGTGTTGTCCTCTAGATCTCCATGCAGATTCAGATCGATGGTTTTAGAGCCAAAGTGTTAGTGTTTGTAGGTTATCAGACCAAGGTTTGATCTTGTTTGTTAGAGACAAATTTATCTCAAGGAGATCGAGGGTTCACAGGTTGAAGACAAAGAATTATTCATGAGACTATGGAAGCAAGAGCTTATTTGGAGGGAGGTTTTTTGTGTTGCTAAGGAGAATATCCAGAAGCTAAATCCATCATAAACTACTGTTGCATGAGTAAGGCATAAGATGTACCCCTGTTGAAGGAGAAATTGCCATTCTGAAAGTGAAGTTGCTACTAATAAAAAGGAATTCCATATCTCTAAAGAGAACAAATAGCACCAATATTGAAGTCATTGAAGTGCTAGCAAGGAAAATGAAATCTCAATGCAAGAAATTAAAGTCACGTTAATTTACAAACAAAGGTCAAATTGCAAATTTTCTTTTAAATCGTTGTAGCATCTGAAATTGCAAGCTGCCAAAGACAAACCTACCAAAGAAGGGTAAAGAGTGAAATCATTGCAAGAGGCGCTCTCTACTGTAGAAGTTTCTTCATTTTAAATAAATCATTTATTACTTGCATAATTGTATTTCTGTGGTTCACTTATAAGAAATGTGGACATGTTTTAGGACCATTTTTATTTCAAAGTTAAAAGAGTTAATCAGTAAGAAACATTACATCAAGTGGTTATTTTTGTGGTCCACTTTATTGAGTGAGACTACAAACCCTTGGCTTTCAATTGCCTTTGTATCATTAAGATTATTGCTTTCACACTTAGTTATATTTGCAAATGTGCGTAGTGAAGTATGCACAGGCAAAACATCGACTCTTTTTGGATGTGAAAACTACAATTGTCACTACGGGTTTCTTTGCCTTATGATAATTATCATGTTCTCCTTTTGAACTGACATATCCATATCTTGTTGTTGATTATTGTAACCACTTTACGTGATTGAAGTGTGAGATTTTGTGTTGGAGTGCCGAAAGTGTTCTTCTTGCCCTCCTAATAATGTGAAGAAGCTTTGGAAAGAAGTTGGTTTCTAATTAAAACCTAGTATCCAGAGGTTGTTCACCCCTGTATGTCACATCGTACAAGGTTAGGCTATCAAAGATTGGGATTAGAAACATAAAATCCTTCAGACTATCTTCCTTCGAGATGCACACAACCAAAAATGGTGGAAGAACATGGAGATTCATCCGATGCCTTAAAGTGATGGTCAAAGATCCTTTAAGAAAACAACATGAGGAGATGATGAGTGAATTTTATCAGTTGCTCCAGTAAAATAGAGGAAATTAGCAACCAAACAAAATAGAAATTTCACTCGATGGTCACACTCCTTTCAAACTACAATTGAATTTTGATATCCCAAACTTCAAAGGAAAAATTGATGCAGATGTTGTAGATAATTGGTTATCAAAATTAGAAAAATACTTTTATGTGAACCACTTCTCTTATCCAAAGAAGGTAACCTTCGCCCTCCTCAAAGTTGAATGCCATGTGAAACAATCATCAAAGGCTAAGTGGGAATCTAGAGAACTCCTTGATTTGGATGATAGCCCCCCATGGGGAGATTTTGTGGAATACATCAAGGAAGAATATTTTCCTAAAGATGCATATGAAGAAACATATATACAATGGCAGTTGCTTCAACAGAAAAAGGATCAATTTGTTCAAGACTACACTAAAACATTCCATGCAAGTTATCAGCAAAGCTTGACATCCAAGATACAGAGAAACATTAAGTTTTGAAGTATCGTAGTGGACGACACTGATATATTCAAACTGTGATGGCCTTCTTGAACGTTGAGACATTAGGAACCGCTTTCAAATATGCAACAAAAATTGAAGAGAAATTCAAACAAAGGGGAAAAAATGATTATCTAGCAAACAACAAATCAAAAGGGGAAGGCAGTAGTGAGTTTGCAGGAGGATAGACCACCAAGGGATTCTCTTCACAATCACCAACATCATATAGGAGTGCTAAAAAGATACAAAAAGACACAAGCATGTGGTGTGAAATTCATAAAAGTTCTTCGCATAACACTAAAGGCTGTCGAGCTGCAAAGACATTAATGGTGGAAACACGTGAAGTAAATAAAGAAGCTAATTCATTGCCTATAGACCCTTTTGAACATAAGGATGATGAGTAGATCATTGAGGTAGACCCTTATGCCATGGTTGCCACTGCTAATATCTTGCCTCACGAAGATGAGGAACATTTGTTCCATTCACAGATGTGGGTGAATGGGAAAGCCTTACATTTCATTGTTGATAGTGGGAGTCAAAAGAATTTGATCTTTGCTAAGACTGTCAAAAGGTTGAACTTATTGACAACACCCCATCCACAACCATACTGTATGGGCTAAGTGAGCCAAGGGAGAGATATTTAGGTAAGCAAGCAATGTTGTTTATCGTATTCCATCAAGCCATTCAAAGATGAGGTAATCTATGATGTGGCACCTTTGGATGTATGTGATGTACTATTGGGACAACCATACATGTACAAGCGTCATGGAATCTATGAGTCTAGACCTCGCAGTGTTATTATTAAGTTGGGCAAATGAAAGTGTCAGATACTTGAAGAGGTAAGTCCTACAAAATCTACATCTCTGTTTAGTATAAAATAGTGTATGCATTTGATTTCTCAAACTAGAGCTCTTGTATCAATGCTAACAATTCAACCTAAGGAGGCAAGGTCAGACATAGCTAGCACTCCTACCAAACCAATCACCACCACCACTTAGCAGAAGTCGATGGATCAGATGTTGGCAAATTATTAGAATGTATTCACCTCACTAACAGAGGTTCCATTACATTGTCAAATCAACCATTCAATTGATATAATCTTAGAAACACCATTCCCAAATGGACCACTGCATAGAAAATTAGTTTTAGAGAATGACAATATCAAGCAACCAACTCAAGCATTAATTAAAAAGAAACATGACCAACATCGTACGTCTCATCACTTTTTAGTTGATGAAAAAGTTTAGATTCATCTCCAGAAGGAGCGCATTTCAAGACCTAATAGGAAACTTTGTCCTCTTCAATATGGGCCACACAACCCCCTCAAACATATTCAGACTTCTGACTTGAATCCTAAGACTACTGATCCATTTATAGATGACTAGATTGTCAAGGTTTTTGAGAAAACACTAAAAAAATAGTCAATACCTCTCTATAGTGTGGTTCAGGCCAACCAGTTACCTCATCAAAGCAAGTGGTTTACCAAGGAGCACATTGCACAGCACTTTCCTCATTTGTTACCGAACATCGATGCAATGGGGCCCATTGCCTCTCAAGGGGGAGGAATTATCCAAATTAAACTAACGTTAATTAATTAATTACTCTATTTCAAAGGTTGCGATGACCTTTGAATGTAACCTTTGGATACAAATAAATATTACTTCCTTCACAATGAAGAAGACAGGCAAAATCAGGCATACATCTCTCAACAAGATTTCCAGAGTTTCCAACCAATTGTTGTTCATTCCTACAACATTGCAGGTGACCTACTCACCAAGTGTTGTCCTTTAGATCTCCATCCAGGTTCAGATCATTAATTTACTTTATTTTTATTTAACTTTGAGCTATTTTACTTTTTTATGTAACTTCTAATTTACTTTTGAAAAAGTCACCATTCAATAATTAGGTATTATTTTATTTTGCTTTTATTTTGAAAAGTATAATTAATATTTATAGTTATATATTATTATATTATTTTTTATTTTGATAAAAGAGAGCTTTCTTTTTTTAACTTTTAATTGGAAGTACCCTGAGAGAATATGTTACATATAGAATCTGGCAATTCACTACTTGACCCCCTTGCATTGACCTATGAATTCAATTGGATCTAATTAGAGATTGGAGAATTGTCCCCGATCTAATGGGAGTTTGTAGAAAAGTGTTGAATGACCCATTGTGGTCATCAATCTAGAAGTTATTGCTGATGATGTATTTTATTTGTCAAAGAATGCATTGATTCAAGTAAACTTATGGGTTTTAGAGTCAATTTGCCCTTCCTTGGAAATTGGGTTTGCCATCCTTGGTAGCCAGAAGGTGACATGGAGGTTATTTTGGCAACAAATGGTTTTTTTCTTTGTGGTTTTTCAAGGATGGCAGATCATGGCATTTGAGGGAGGGTCATATTTTTGTAACCAAGTAGGGTTGTTCATTAAGCCTTTGAATGTAGGATTTGATCGTATGGAGGAACTTCCATCTCGAATTCCTATCTGGGTTTTCCTTCTTCGTTTACCTATGGAGTTCTGGAGGCCAAATATCCTACAATCCATTGTAATAGTTCTTGGGAAACCTTTAGGCCCTTCTCATCATACACTTGAGCAAAAGGTAACTACCTATGCCTATATTTGTGTAGAGATTGATCTTAATAATCCCTTGCTTGATTCTATAGAAATTAGACTAAGAAACATGCATTGGATTCAATAGTTGGATTATGAGGCTCTACCTTTTAGATGTCGTGTATGTCATGCTTATGGGCATCTTCAAACAAATTTTCCAAAGAAAGTATTTGGTGCTCCTCCTTCCCAGTCGAAGGTCTCTATGGCTAGAGTAAATGCATATACAAAAGGGAAAGCCACCGCTCATGCTAAAGGGCTAGACTCAAATGGATTTATTCTAGTGAAATCATATAATAGAGGAAGGCCTGGGTTACATCTAAAAAATATCTTCCAAAGGGAAGAGCTAATAATAGATTTGGCATTTTAGAGACTTTTAAGGAGCCTAATCATGCTTTGATTGAGAAGCCTTTAGCTCATCAAGACTTGGCACTTCCTGATTCATCCTAGCTCCCATTGCAAAAAGTCCAGAAAGAATCTAATGTGCAGGTGTTATCGTCTCATGACGGGAAGTCAAGTCGAAGTCATGGAGCCAATATGATAGGTATAGATTTGAATGCAGCAGTTCCTATTTTTACAATTGCTCCTGTTCAAGAATATATATATAGATTGTGCCATGCCAGAAGCCATTCCAAATGTTGAGATTAAAGAAGGTGCTAAAGATAGTGTCAAGAAGAAAACACCTGCTTTGTTGGGATTACAAAAAAAACTCTTAAAAAATCTCATATGGATAAAGTCTCGAAAGGGGGGGAGAAAATTTGTTCAAGAGAAAGTGAAAATGATTGGGGAACATTAGCTGAATCTTGGGTCATTTGTGCCTTAGATTCACACTTTACTTCTCCTAAAAAATGATAGTTCTTTCATGGAATGTTTAGGGTTTGGGCAACACCCCTCATCAAAAGGTTGTTTGAGACCTTATTCGAATTCATAAGCCTGATGTGATTTTCCTTCAGGAAATGAAGCTTTCTATGGAGGAAACGTTGGCTACATCTTTATTCATTTGTAAGGGTGGCCAGTGTTAGAGTGTTAGTGCACAGGGTTCTGCAGGAGGGTTAGCTTGCTTATGGGACCCTCATCAGCTTACACCTTCTTCTTGGTTAGTGAGTGAGTATTCTATTTCTTTGGTGGGTACTTATTTTGATTCAGGTAGCCTTATCATCCAATGTTTATGCTTCTATAGGTTTTCAAAGCAAGGTTCTCTTGTGGTCTCATATTCAGGTTGTTCATTCTTTGTTTGCTTTTTTTCCCTTAGATATTGGTTATGAATTTTAATGTTATCCTTTCTCTTGAAGAGAAACTTGGGAGCTTGAGTAGGCTTGATCCTTCTTCAACCTTGTTCCATGAGAATATGTCTTTTCTTAATCAAGTATGGATGTTAAACCAAGTGGTGGTCTTTTCACTTGGAACAATAGAAGGTGTGGTTCTGCTTCTATTTCTGAGCATTTGGACAGGTTTCTAGTGTCAGAGGATTGGATTGGGATAATTGGATTACTTCTTCTAAAATTTTATAGTGGCATTGTTCAGATCATTGACCCATTAAGTTATCCTCTTCTATTTTTTCTATTTCTAAAAAGCCTCCTTTTAAGTTTCAATTAATGTATGCTATTTGTGAAAATATGGCCGTGTGGTGATTGGAGAGTAAGCCCTCTTTTGATACAACAATGTATTCCTTTTTAAAAGGCTCCAATTTGTTAAATTCAAGCTCAAACAGTAGAATAAATTTGGTTTTGGTAATATTTTTGGCAAAAGAACCGGGTATAAGAAAAATTGAATGTTATTATTTTTCATATCAAAAAACTTGGTATAATTTCCTCTCTCTAAGGAGGTTCTAAGGAGGTTCATGAATGGGAATTGTAGGAGGAAATTTTTTAGAAGCAAAAATCAAGAATTACTTGGCTACAAGAAGGAGATCAGAATATCATCATTCACGATGCACCATATCATTGAACTAAAGCTAATACTGAATCTGACCCAGACAGGCAGTGAAAATCGTCCGAAGCACATAGACAATTAGTTAATTCAATTAGAACTGATGTTATGGAATGATGACACCATCGATGATTTGGTGCATCTGAATGTTGTATAGACGGTGCCAAAGGAGTAAGTGGAATTTTCATTGTGACACTTGACTCTCGAAGAGAGAGAAAAAATAATACATACTTATTATTGTTGACCAAATAGCCGGATTGAAATGCAGTGTTGCGGAGTGCCCCTTTCCACTCATCAAGCTTTTCTTGTGTGTATCTGCCCTTCCTTTCATGCTCTGAAAACGCCTGGGCATATTTTCCTTTTCCTTGCTCAATCCATTTGAGATCAGAGGGCTCAACATGATAGAAAATGGGAATGATTTTAACACCAGTTTTGAGCATGAAAGATAGCTCGGCCAAACACCATGGGGATTGGGCATAGTTGGGAGAAAAAATGGCAATGTGTGTTGGGCACGTGGCTGAAGCCCACATGTAACGGCAATACTCAGACTTATTCTCTTCTGAATACTCAGACTTATTCTCTTCTGTATCCTCAGACTTATTCCCTTCTGGCAACCGCTGTCATAACTGCCTTTCTTCTTGGCAACGGTTGGACCGATCTATCTGTAGAAGATAACGTTTGAGGTAGATGGTGAGAGGATATAGAAGCACTTGGATTGCTGCTGTTAAGATATACAGTCATACACAGTGATGTATGAGTTACTCTGTAAAATTGAGTGAGAGAGAGAGATGTATTGTGGATAATAAAGATCACCCTTCGTTGTGGATGTAGCCAACATTGGCGAACCACGTTAAATCCTTCATGTTCCTCTGTGTATGCCGTTTTTTGTTTTTCTTCTTTCTGAGCATAGTTTTGAGATTGCTGTTATTTCTTTCTCTGGTTCTGTTTTATTGTTTCTGTATTTACAATGTGAAGGGTAGCACTAGCTATTGCGTGTTGTAATTCTGCTGGAATAGAATCACTAGCCTCAAGGGCTTCCAAATCTAGAAAAACATGAAATCCCATGGAATGAAGTATATGGTAGATGGTAGTGGCTAATGTGTGTTTCATATCACGTCCACAATGATTAATAAATATGTCCCACGGCTGTGTAGATTTGGGTGCAGAATAAGGTGCAAGCTCATCAAAAGCGTTTTCTGGTTGAGTTTGATTTTGCCTGGCTGTGAAAGAGGAAGCCATCTCCACTGAATCAAACTGAACCGAACAAAGAAAGAAGAAAGAAAGAGGGGACTTGATTTGGGAGAAATGAAGGGTTCCAAGGCAAAAGCAAACGATAGAACTTTGAGGAGGCATATGGCAGAGAGTTAACGGGAGTCAAAACCGCGTGAATGAAGAGAGTGATACAAGTTTGTGTAAGGAAGCATCTCAGTGGAGGATGGGACAACCATAATTATAAGGAAACAAATTTCTCTCCCTTCCAGTCGCGTGAATTTTACGTCAAGAATGTGGGCTCAAGACACGTCGTTCCGTGTCAATTTTGACCAATAAAAATAGAACAAATATTTACTACTTTTTATTGTGAATGAAGTGTAAAATTCCTATTGATTGTTTGACCATTGAAGTCGAATGATATTTAAGTAGAGTGTTTCACACTTTCTTAATTTTTATTTTACACAATGCAAATATACAGAAGAATAAGCCGTCCTTTTCCACTTTCTAAAACTATTGGCACGTATTTTTATTCAGTCAAATAAAACTATGAAGCATCTCTTGTGGCGATGTACTATTGTTAAGAAACGAAGGGGTGTTTTGAACACTTTTTAATTATATTTGGTGATCATTTAACTTGGAAGAAGTTTTTTTTGGTTTAGGACTGCAAAACATCATGATTGTTAATACAATTAGACAAGTTATCTTGTTCCATCTTTGGAAAGTTAGATGTTCAATGGTATTTTCTAACTAGCAATCACACGTTGGTGTGTAATGGGTATGCCGAAGAGGTGTGGAAGTTCAATTGCTATGTCTTGAAGTGAATGATGATTGTCTCTTATCCCTATGGCCCACGTCATTGTTTGTTTTCTCATTTGTTGTGAGGTACTTCAAATTTGTGAGATTTCATGTTTGGTGTCTAGCCTTTATTTGCATGCAACTCATTTCTAGATTCTTGTTCATGCATTGCATCTGAGTTTAGCTGCATTCTATTAGTTGTTACCTACGAATATTATTTGAAGCATGTATGTTTGTTTATCACAAGCCTCATATTTGATAACTTGACACCTACATTTAATAGGCATTATCTTGCAAATATAAGTGTGGTCACCACCTACATCATGTTTAATTATCATCTTGCCTACCATCATGCATCCTCCCATGCGACGTCACACGATACAAAGATCAATCAAACTTACCGACCCTTATTGCTTTTATAATTTTACACCTTGGCATAATTTGGAGCTCAAATGGATTAAAATTAAATTTAGACATGAATATTAAATTTCCAGGGGAAAACTTTTGATCAGTTTGAATTTGCAAATGATATGGGAATGATCTCAAGACCTTTAAAATGGTGTCCATTCTATGTCATGGGGGTTGTGTTCAATCTCACTTTGGAAAAACTTTTGTAAAAGGAACATGATTATCAGTCAAAAAGAGGCATGCCATCCAAGGAACAACCCTCGTGGAAAATTGACAAATACCTATAAAGAAGGAAAAAATGTATTTAAAAAATATCAATGACCCAAAACTTGTGTTTTATCAAACAAAAAAAATGTATACAAGCATGCTATATTTTAAAAAGGCGGGGGGAGTGGTTTAATACTAAGCACCCATTTATCACTGTATATATCTCTCCCTCTCTTTATCTCTCTTTGTTAATCTAAAACACATGTAGCCTTTATTAAACATAGAAGAATAAGTGAAGGAGATAGAGAAGATAAGATGACATATACTTGGGAAAACCCTTTTGACCTTAATATATTCCTGCAAAATAATGTTACAATAGATTGAGGAACTCCACTAATGTTGTAGCCCATGTGTAAACACTTTAATAGCATGTTAATACTTAGACCTAAACTAAAGGCCTATGAATCCCTACAATACAATCCAAATGATATCAAAACACTATGTGAAGGGTTATATTTATAAAATTTTGCCATCCTATAAACCAATTGTTATTTCAACAAAACCATGGGCTAATTTTGACACTCCTCATTAGAAGTCAACAATCCCAAAATATAATATAACTCTCAATGTGTAAGATTCCACCTTTGAATCCACTAACTTGGGTGGTACACTTATATATAATAATTTGGATGAGTCTCTCTGTATACATATATCTTCTTTTTCTCTCCATCTCTCTATCTCTCTCTCTATCTCTACCTCTATATAATATTAAATTAAAAGTATTGAATCTACTTTTTTTAATTATCATTTTTGAGTGGACACAAAATACAAAATATAATTTTGTGTAAAAAAATCAACGTGAATGTTAGTGTGCAATGAGCATGTTGAAGAGGTCTTAAAGGTGAATTATTGGGTCCTTAAGAAAATGACATCTTGAACATGTCTCATCATGTATATATGTCATCTTTGGATTGTTGGTGTGAAACAACTAATTTAAAGTCTTTCTCTCTCTCTTCACTATCTCTCTATATAGCTATAAAATTATATTTAATTATAAAATTGTATACTATATAAAATATTATATTTAATAATATCTCTAATTTATATATCACATTTATATTATAATTATATTTGTTGTTATATAATAGATTTAATATAATACAATTTATAATTATACTTATTATTATATATTATATTATATACAAAATAAATTATTAAATATATACAAGAATTAAAATATATAATATATATTACTATATAATTGTTATTAAATTTTATGTATAATACTATTTAAAATATTACATATATTATATGTCTAAAATTTATTTATGGTTGCTATTTAAATATATAATTATTTTATACAAGACGTCTATATTTTAATTATATCTATTATATTGTATATAATATAGATTATTAAGAATATATATAATATAATTATGCCCTAACTTATATCCATAACCTATTTCCTCTTATAAATATATAAATATATGGATAACAAGACCAAATAAAATATAAATATACACATGAAATTAAGTGAGATGGTAGCACTTTATAAGAATGCCAAGTTCGCCAAAATGTAAAATATAAATACAATGTTTAAGTCTAATTTAATTACTTGTTTCTTTTTCGTTAAAATCTAATTTTTTAAACATGATAACATGCTAAATTTACTTTTCAAAATCTAAAAGCTAAGAAATATAGAGTTGAGAATGAGATTTAACTATAAATAAAAATGTGTAAAGGAAAAGAGGGGAAGAAGAAAGCGTGTTTCTTCTTAATAGTTCATGATGATTTGATAGAAGGAGACCAAGAGGAAGCTCTGCATTGTTGAACTCATATTTTGATTTATGTGTTTTGCCTCTATGTCTCTATGGATTGAGCACAAGTAGTGGTGTCATGTTCAATTCAATGGAGTCAATGGAGTTAGTACAATCAAAATTTTATCTCTTCTATGTGTCAATGTTTGGTATGCATGTGCTAATGTCCAAATAGCACATTGGTGTCTTATGTGTTTATGCCGATGTTCTCTACAATTCTTGACAACCAATCTTGCAACACATTGGGAGGAGTATTACCACATGGCATGACAATGCTTAATACACTATAATACTTTCTATCCATATAACATTTTCTAACTCTACTCTCTCTTCAAGTCTCTCATTTTTGAAGACTGCAAAATCAACTTGCAATTGTGATTATATTTACTTGTGTGATAGAAGCTACTGATTGCACATTTTTCTTTGTTTTACAAGTTCATATGGAGCGCACATGCCAAGGATGAATAACACATGAAGATATATGTTTGGGCACATTACTTTACATGGATCATAATATCCTTTTTATGTTTGAATATTTACTTTTAAGCATGGTTGTGAATGCTCATTTACTTTGAAATACATGCTCATTTAGGATTCACATGCACCTCAAAGTGAGGGCAAAATGTAATGTTGGAATTTGCATACCCATGCTAATTCCCATTTAGTTTTAGACCCATTGAGAGAAATATCTATATGATTACTAAGTGACATGCGGCACTCTTGTGTACTAAGTTTGGCTCCTTTCTCAATCCCCATCCATCCCTTTTATGCCCACCATCACACATTTTCATACATTCAACCATATCCATGTCCTATTTGCACCTATTTCAACTCATGTTCACATCATTATATCTATTCCTAATCCAAAGATCTAGCATACCTAATCCTAGGTCATTTTTGTAATGTATAGGAGTGCTCTTGCATGATGTGGATGTGACTCAAATTTTAAATATATAAAATGAAAATTGTTGGCTCCCACCATTTCCTCATAGCAATGGGGAGATGGCTTGGTACACTTTTGTGTGATGATTCACTATGCAAATGTTTGCATTTAAAGATGCTCATTTGAACATTAATTAATCATCCAAAAATGATTTGAAAGTCCAATGCATTGAAAGGAGAAATCATTCTAGGAACACTTTGTATTGGACCACTAAAAGGAATATAAATGCACATTAAATCATCTAGGACACATGCAAGAGTGATGTTTTTCATCTTTTCCACAAACATAAAGCCAATCCAATTAAGGGGGTTGAACTAGGAGAAAATGACCCTTGAGATCCAACAATCTCCCTTAGGTATTTTTCAATATTGTATGTCCTAATGCCTTAAGTAGATGCCAAAGACAAATGCAACATTCGTTTATGTAGCCCATAATCAACAAGATCAATCTAGCGAGTTTCGGAATGGTTCCACTTGCTAGGTCATTTTTGTAGAGTGCGGGTTTAGACTTGCACAACACAAATTTGACCCACAAAGAATTTCATAACTATTTAGAACCTAAGATATTTACTAGATGGAGAACACATATTTTATAGTACCAAGACAATCAAATTTTATGCAACATAGGGTTATTTCTTCATCGTAAATTTAAAAAATAAATGCTTAATCCTTCTTATTTAATTTCAATTATTCAATTATTATACATTATTGTAGGTCGATTTCATATCTATTTGTATACATTCATTTAATATATCTATAGTTAAATATTTGTTATTAGTATAAGCTCTCATTTAAACATTTTTTTTATAAGGTGTTACTTGGGTATTTACTAATATTTTTAATTTTGTTATGCAAATTTTAGTGGCTCTTGACCATGTACGTTTAATATGAGCAAGATTTGATATTTTGTTGATTCAATGGGTGGTGACACAGAAATACATATTCAAGATATTTTGGGTATAATTTCCAATTCATTTAAAATAAAAAGAAAAACCTAAAGGCTTTTTTAGAAAAAAGGCAAAAATATAAGCAAAGAAATCTTAGAATTCAAAATGAAATGGAAGTTTGTTTTATGTTTTGGAGTTAATTTTAAACAGAATAGGCCAAAATGAATTTCCAACATTTCTATGATACTCAAAGAGTTGTTTAGGATAATAAATGAATAAGAATAAATGTATGGGACTTTCAGAAAACACAATGAAAGTGAAAAATGTTACCCTATTTACTCCACATACACGAATGAAACTGGTGAAAAATCAATGGACGATCAACGAAAAATTAATCCAGAAAATGACAATGGCGATTGGTGAAATCTAACAATGGAAGACGTCTCAATCATCTTGCACGCCTCTCAGGCAAAGTAGATTGTCAATCCACCAAGTGAGCTTGTCTTGCTCACATAGGGAACACCTTCGGCATAATTATAGTGTTCATCAAAAACTTGTTGTCTCAAAGCTTTACTCTCATATATTCTTCTATATTGTTTCTATATATGATCAATTTCAGAGATAGCAAAAAAAGAATAAAGAGTTGGACAACCAGTGGGATCAAATTAAGAGGCAAATCATATAACTTCAAGGTAATGGAAGGATTACAAATCTTTCTTTGTAAACTCTCAAGATGTTGAATTATATGGTTTAATGCTTGTGTATGGTCATTTTTATAGCTTTGATATTGTAATCTTCAACTAGTCCTATTGGTTTCATGTAAGGATTATAAGGCTAACCTTGCAAACTCTCAAGATGTTGATTTGTATGGTTTAATGTTTATGTTTTGTTGGATATTTTTACAACTTTGGTATTGTAATCCTTTGCAACTCATTGTGACTACATCTCTCTTGTACTATTTAGCTTTGTTCAATACAAAAAAATATTAAGTTGTTTAAAATTATAAATTTATTTTGGAGTGGTGAAAACTATACCTTTTTTTGCGCCTATTCTAATTAAAGTGTTTTAAATGTAATAATAATTAATTTATAAGTGGTATATTCTTGCATGAATTTAATTATAATTTTCTTTTATTATATCTCTACCATTTTATTTTTAATCTTTGATTGTGTATTCATCATCTAGGTAGATAAGATCAATAGTACAAACTTGAAATAGGGGAGAAGACTCAATACCCACACACTTTAAATTCGCACAAGTCAAGCTCCTAAACTGTACATTGAATGGTCACAAATAATTTAGCAAATCTTTGTATCTAAGCTAAGAGCGTAAAGCTATTGTTTCAGGTTATGTGTATCAACAATGTAACCTAATTAACTACATCTTCATTAGGTTGTCTAAAAACACTCCAAAAAAAGTCAAACCAAAACATGTGCACCAAGGCATGTATTAACGATTGCCTTATGTATCACCATATGATTGGTTGTTTCTTTGACCTAACTTGTGAAGAGTATAGTTACACATGTATATAGGCATATGTATTAATTCCTTATTGAATTTTTACTAGTATATTATTTCTCAACTATTAATTATTTTAATATACTTAACTAGGGTCTAAGTGTGCAGCACCATAGCGACTATTGGTACATGCTTGAATCTATTGGGTCCTTTCCCTTAAGTTGCTTCTATACCACTCTACTTAAACATCACACACTTCAATGGTAAAAAATTCAATACTAATTTTACATCTTAATACCACCAAAGAGTGATGTTACATCCCCTTTTTGGATTCAATATTACTATTTACTTTTTCTTAAATAGTACAGTTATGTGGATATGTTTTTTTAACATCATAGGAACTGATGAAATAAATATAGAAGGTTAATTTTATGAAATTATGGAATCTATTTGATTATGATCAATATGATGTTATGAATTGGAATGTCTTTTCAATATGAAAATGAAATGATTTGATATAAATGTGTTTTGAGTAGAATATTGGTGGTTTGACCACAAAATTGTATGTGAGATTGTCAATGACAGGAATCGATGGAACATGATCGCCAGGAAGAAAGAAGAAGAGAAAGTATCTTTGAGAAAGAGAATAGACTCTGGAATAACCCATGGGTGCTTGCCACTGAAGACGCAAATCAGGTAAACAAACCTACATGCCTTGAATTTAGGCTAAGTCAATTTTAGTCGAGATATCGACGTCTGTTAGAATAGGTCTTTCTCCTTTCGTAAGTTGTCATTTAGAGTATGGGAAATCGACATCGGTGTCATAATACTCTGAATCGTGTCATCAAATATGAATGACTGATATATTGTTTATATGTAAATATGTGTTTACTTATGGTTGAGTTGTAAGTCGTGTCTTGTTATTTGTTCAGCACAAAAGTCAGAAGTTGTGTGTAAGTCGATCTCAAGTCTTGTTCTGTTTTTGTGCCCAATTCGTTGTTGTCGTCATAAAGCTCTACGAGCGTATGACGTAAACATCTCCTTGCAAAAATTTGACAGATGTTGAATTGTTCTAGAGATCATGGTGTGTAATATCTTTGGTCGTATTATAAAGGAATATACTAAATTATATAAGTTATATTTAAATAGTCATTTGAGGTACTTCTTTATTCTTTTACGATGTTAGTAATCGAGCAATAGTTTAAGGAGTTCACTCAAGTCTTTATTTATGATGTCTTGTATTTCGAAACAACTTATTTCCTTTTAAGCTTTAACCCTTATGAGTGGGTTGTTGGCTTATCCATTTCTTTTAATTATGCATTTGTTTTATACTAATGAACGGTTATGAGTAGTGGAACGTCTTATTCAACTAAAAACTGCCACCACGCAGGAGATTGAACTCCACTTTTCTGTGTAGTTGCAAATTAAGTGGGAAATGAAGCCTTTATTCTTGAGTAGTGGACGGGTTGTTGAGTCTGGTACCCGCCACCTCGCCAAACATGAAACTCCACTATGAAGAATAATCGCGGGGAGTGGAGAGATAGTTATTTCCTTCACTGTGAACGGGGGTGTTATGGGGGTAGTAAGAGTCAGTTGTTGTAGAGAGGGGAGTTAGTTTTTGGGAGGTGGCTGAGTGAAAACGTACGTGTGATCGTGTAAGAGGAAAGGAGCTCTTGGACCATCTTGGAAACCGTCACTGGATATTACTTGCAGGTTTTTAAATTCTTTTCTCCTCTACACTGTCTTGGCTAAAACAAGAATGACTAGTTAGGATTAGCACTGATTATTATTTAAGGAATTACATTTTGTCTTGATAATGTTTTGAATGGATCAGTTAGTAACTTCAAACCTGTAGAGTGTCAACTCTTTCAAAACAGTAACGATGCATTGTGCTTTTGAACCTCACCACAGATATTAAAGTCACAGCCAAAGCACTGTTGTACCACGATAGCATTGTGGGTGGATTGATTAAAAATTGTGTCATTGTTTTGTTTGTTGTCTAAAGAATATAAATACATGGTGAGCTCTTAGTAGGCTATGTTGAGCTAAAGATTTAGCTATTATCTGTTCCAAAAACCACAGAGGTCTAACCTAGTCGACGTAGGAAATGACCTTAGTTGGCTTTGTCGTATTTATTTATAACCTGTTTCATTAAGATTTGGAGGTGTGTTAACCGTTGGTAGGTGAGAAGTTTTAGTGTGGAATGTATGCCGACGAATGTAAACAACTCAGTCTTTCTCTAGTATTGGATCTTTAGTTGGTTAGTCAGTTATTGAGAGCATTCTTCACTAGATGCAAGTGATAGCTTATTAAAGTCCTTTAAATCATTATTTATATATAGCTCTTTCTGTTTAAATCATTCAAACCGTTTGTCTTTGAAGGAGGATATAGAGTTAAGGAAGAGATAAAGTTAAGAAGTATATAGAGTTACTTTTGGTCCAAACTGTCATACATGTAAGATAAGGAAGTTTTAGGGCCGACACAATGAGTTATAGTTATATAACTTGAATGCACTTTCCTTGCAATTTGAAACAATATGAAAATATTTCTAAATACCTAGTATGATAAAAGATTTAAGCAGTGTCAAAGATTTGATAGTTCATAGAAGACCTTTAAGAATCTTTAAACTTTAACTCAGGGCCTTCGAGTATTCGAATTTTATATTTTGGTTTAT
Organism: Cunninghamia lanceolata; assembly: GCA_027924645.1. Taxonomy (NCBI): domain Eukaryota; kingdom Viridiplantae; phylum Streptophyta; class Pinopsida; order Cupressales; family Cupressaceae; genus Cunninghamia; species Cunninghamia lanceolata. The sequence continues at coordinate 1,835,933 of BSBN01000463.1, read as the reverse complement.
TGTGAAACCCTTCCGAAACAATATAGCCAAGTTTAGTGACCACTCATGAGTGGATAATTTAAACAATGGGCTAACTTAGAGATTGTTATAACAACGCGTAGCGTTGTCCGAATAATCAATATACTAGGAAACCGTTCATTTATCATGAAGATAGAGATGTTTCCATGAGTTTGTAGAGAGAGAGAGAGAGTAAACCTCAATGTCATGCGATAATGCATGATGAAATTCAAACACCTTGAGGTTATCGAGGTTGATATATAGAACTTATAAATAGGTAACTGTAGGATTGGAATTAATTCAAGTCGAGTGGGGTGGGTGAACTTAATTCATGCGTTGATACAGCGCTAATTATATTCAAATCCTTTGGCCAAGGTAATGCATGATCCTCAAGTGCATTGAATGTTCACTGTGACTGGATGGCGTAGCTTGTGGAGTGGTCGTGCATGACTAGAGGGTATCTAGGGGATTACATGATAACAAGTCACGTAGGTCACAACACCAAAGCTCAGATGGCAAACACCATTGGTTATCCTAAGTCTATCCTCTTGAGTAGGGTAGGGCCACTTCCGGTTAGGAAGGAGTGTGGGAGACCGACGGTCTGTGGTTGGAGGTTAAGCTCCTTGAAGATACTTTCTCTTCTTAATTCTTGAGGATTGTCGAGACTTGAATTTGGATGGTCGACAATCGAGATGCGATAACATTGGTAAGTTCCTATTTTGGATTTGTTATAAGTAATTTTTAACAACATATTGTTTAAATGTTATTGATGATTATTTCCTTTTGCTTTAAGATATATATTCATGATTATTGTTTTGTCGATGGATGTTCTTCTTGGTTATAAGAATTGGAAACAAATTACTTTTATGTTTTATTCTTTCAAAAAAAAAATATTACCTTTGATTAAAACTTAGTTTTTAGGGTGAATTCAGAACTGGGTGTTACAAGTGATAAATAGTTTTCCTATTTTTATCAGCCAAAATTTATCTTTGACCATTAAAATAGGTTAAATGTTTAAGAATAGCCCTTTTGCACTCACTGATTTGAACCCTAAACTTTTAAAATTCAAAACTCATATTTAATCTTTGGTAACCACTGCACTAGACATTGTGAGTTGACTTAGCACATGTTTATGTCTATTTGAGTGTTGTGTTGTCATATTTAAAGATATTCATTCACTCATTTAAAAACATCAAGGACTCTATGTGTATCTAAGAAATAAGGACATTCTAGAGCACTTATGAGAGGTTTCTAGAGCATTATCAAAGCATTACATTAGCATACATCATCCTAGGCTCATTGCATGTTTGCTTGTTATTTTTTTTATCTTAGTTCATCACTATTGGATCAATCTAACTCGGGGTCTGATTAAGGAAAACTTGATTCTCCAAATTTAACAAATTCTCCAAATGTGTTTGTAAACACTACCAATCCTTACAACAATTTAGATATCATAGATCGAGATAATTGAACTCTAATAGTCAACATCCTATCAATTCAAATCCATGAGTTATAGTTTAGGTTCATGCATTAGCTCAAATCCACACTCATGAAGATCATGTCTACACTTGTGTAGGTCAACCTAAGTAAAAGACAATTAATTTTCATAATCTAAGATCTTCAACTAAGGGACCCTTAAAATTTTGGTACCTTGGAAAATCAGTTCCTAACATTTGTCACGACATATTTCCATCATCAAATTTTGAGAGCTAAGTATCACATTTAATTTATTTAATTTATGCACTTTAATTTTGATAAATTTGAGTATGATTGCTATCTCATTTATCAAGCTTAATTATTTCTTACTTTGCTTGAATTGTTTAATTATCCTTGATATTTATTATTGATAGAAAAATGGGCAAAAGGGAAAGCGGGTTTTAGACCCAAACACTCTATGGTTGATCATGGAATCACGTTAAGGCACATCATTGAAAAATTTTGGGGGAAAAGGGAGGAAGCCTTTTGTTGTTTTGTTGACTTCAAAAACGCTTTTGACACGGTTCCTAGGGATAAGCTATGGTGTAGAATGGAGGAACTTGGGACTCCTATGCATCTTAGAGCGATTGTCCATAGACATTATGAAGAGGTAAGAGTCAAAATCAGAACTTCAGCAGGCATTTCAGAAAGTTTTAGGAGTGACATTGGGGTCAAACAAGGCTACCCGCTTTCTCCTACTCTTTTTGGATTATATATTGACAAACTTAAAGAGTGGTTAAACTTGCAAAAAGGGGATGATGTCCGTTTGGGAGAATTTGTGATAAAACTTCTTTTATATGCTGACAACCTTATTTTGATTGCTAAGTTGGCTCAAGGGTTGCAAGAGCACTTATATGCCCTTGAGCAATTTTGTAGAACAATGGGGATGCAAGTCAATACTAGTAAGACCAAAATCGTGATCTTTTCCAACAAAAGAAAGAGGAGCCAACATAAGTTCTACTTTGAAGGCAATACTCTGAAAGAAGTAACAGAGTACAAATACCTTGAGTTTGACTTCAACAACAAGCTTAGTTGGGAGGGCTACAGAAAGAAGAGAACTTTGGGAGGTTGGAAATCATTTTAATGCTCTTCAGAATAGATGTGGAGAGGCAGAGTTATGGAATTGGAACACTATGTAGGTTCGTTTTGGGCTTTTGGTGCTTCCACTGGTGCTTTATGGATGTGAATTGTGGGCTATCAACACTTCAAAATCAAAGTGGAAACAAATTGAGAAAATTCAAAAGCGCTTGATCACAAGTAAGTTCAAAATTAAAGGTTCAGTTCCTTATGAGATAATGCTGAGTGAAACAGGGGCAACACCTATTGAAGTTATTGCTATGATACGTCTCATAAGGTCTTTAAAAAGAATTGAGCAAATGGAGGTAGGGAGATGGCCTAAAGTTGTTTTCAATAACATCATAAGTGAAAGAAAGAAGACTTGGATGAGACAAAACAATAAATGGATGAACAAATGTAATATATATTTGAATGCTTGCTCCACTAATAGCAAAGAGGTAAAGGCTTTTGTTATGGATAAATTTTGCAAGCATTTGTGGGGGAAAGTCATTGGGAGGAAGAGGAAATACTATCTTGATGAATTTAACCCTACTTGTAACCATTAGCAAAAAGCATGCATAGGGGCTTGTATTTTGTAGAGAGCTAAGGTTCTTATTGCTCAATTCAGAACTAACTCTCATCAACTTCGGAGTGAAACAGGGTGGTGGAAAAGGCCTAAAGAAACATGGATAGAACGGGTGTGCATTTTCTGCACTACTGGGGTAGGGGAATCATAAAAACACTTTATTATGGAGGGTGAGGTTTTCAAGGACATTAGGGACAAGTATTCCAATAGCTTGACAACTCTATCTTGGCATAGTTTATTCAGCGAAGAGAATGTTGCAAAGTTTGGGGAGCTCATCCTCACTTTAAACAGAAAAAAAAGTAAAGTGTAGAAGATTAAAACAGTAAGACCGGTGGTCCCATAGACTATTTTTAATCTAGTAAACTCTAAAAGCTATTCATTCATTCTAACCAATCATGTTAAAGCATAATAGAAGATAGGAGCCATACTAAATGTCGTGTAAAGCTCTCGATTTTGTCCGATATGCCGAAAGCCCAACACAAATTTTCCAACCCCATTTAGTCAAACCACCACAAAGGGTAAACTGTTGCATGCGAAGATGTAATTCCACGTGGCCTCCACCATCAATATAAACTAAAATTTCGTAGAAACTGCACCAGGTGGAGCCCTTGGTCACGTCATGTGTCCTTTGCCCTCATTTAATTCCACACTCTCCACTTTAATTATTGTACGTATATTCATTTACGGGAAGAATATTCCTGGTGGCAATCCCATCAATTGCAGTGCGAAGCCGCTGGGAAGGTGCCTTTTTAGAATATTTGGGGCATTTATCCAAAGAATGACGAGTACGACATTTGATTTCGTGGAATACCATTGAGCGTGGGTCCCACTTTGACCCCCACCCCCGCCTGTCAGTTGGAGACTGACAGCCGGCTCAGTTTGTAAATTTGCAGTCTCTGTGATTGTGACAGAATCTGTCTTTGACCTGCAAGCTGCTTGCTCTACTTTATAGCTTGAATGAATGAAAGAATGTTTTAAATGATGTCCAGGAGATCAAGCAGTTTATTGGAAAAACTGAACCACCCAAAACAAAAGCACCAAGGGAGTTTTAGAGTTTATTTTAAGTAGAAAGCATGAGATTTGCAAATGTAATGAACTTAAAACTTGTTTTAAATAGATATACATTTTTTATAATGATTTAATGTTGGCAAAAAAAAATTTGGTTAGATACAATGTTGGATACATAGTATGATCAAGTAAAAAGATTCACAAAACTGGTTATATATCAAAATCATCAATAATAGAATTGAGTAAATCCTTGTAGGATCAGTAATGTGGTTGACAATAGTTTACACATTCCTCAAGTAATGGTATTTTGTCATGTCGATACAACCTTTATTGTGAAAGGTGTTGTTGAGAGATGCTGGAGTCTTAGAGTCTTTAGCAACCTTATCAATCTTTTCAGCCATGTTCATGCTTTTGCCTTTAAGCATCTTGAGTTGTTAATGAAGATTATTCACTTGCTTCTCTAAATCATTGTTGACGTTGAGGTGCTCTTGCATAACAGTTGAAAGGTTTGTCATTTGGAGAGAGATATTAGAGTAGAGTAATTTCATTCAACTTTATGAGGAGTGAAAAAGATACACATTTGAAATAACAAGGGTTGAAGATTATATATGATTCATAAAAAGTACTCCACAATAGAGTGTCCCACCTAATTTTTCCCTGAAATCACATAATTTTTAGAAAAATTAATAACTTAATTCTAGAGGGGTTCCATCTAAGGGGGTTCAATTGAAGGGGGTTAGATCAAACCCCGTTTGATAGAACCCCTTAGACTTAAATCAAACCTCCAATAGAGTCTCCATCACACTCATCAAAATGTTAACAAAAAAATAATATGGCTTCACTTTTTGGGGGATCAAATGAAGTCATTTGGAAATGTCATTTTGTAAGTATGAAACCCTTAATATTAGCTTTCAAAAAAATATAATATGTAATATATTTTCTTTAATATTGTATATTTTTGCTAAATTTTATAATGAATGTAGGCCCATTACAAAAAAATAATGACATTTATTCAAGACACTAGGAAAAATAACAAACATTGGTATAAAAATCTCATAAAATGTATTACCCTCTTCAATATAAATAAATAAATTTAATTTTGATATATATGCTAACAAATATATTAGAATAATATAGGTCTAGTACTAATTCAAAAATTTATAATAAATAAAATATTTAATAAAAAATTACCAAAAAATATATGTGCACTAGACATTGGAGTTAATTATCTAATTCTAAGAAATCATAGCAAAATATTATTTGTAGTGAATGTTATGTGATATGGAATAATGCCACTCAATAAAAATAATAGGAAAAAATAAAAATAAAAATGATAGAAAATATTCATTAATTTTTTAAAAAATTACAACTTTAATCTACATAAAAATTGCCACAACTCGTTAATTTATATCATCCTTAAATTCTTGCTAGTTTGTTATCTATAATTCAGACAAATTGAAAATGCTAAAAAAATATTGAATTTGAGCATCCCACTTAGGCCAAAAAGTGGAACACATTATTGTGGGATCACCCAATATTAGTTTAATGATGAAAGCATACAAATTACTATATAATATATAAGGTAATTAGAAAATGATTATTTTAGCCCTCAAGTGTAGACCAAATGGTTGAGCCGTTGAAAGACATAGATAATGTTTATAGGTTTGAAACCCGATTTGCCCACTATATATGTTAGGGGCACCATGTATAGCCCAGAGGTTATAGGGGGCTCACCCTATGGTGTTTAGAGCCACCTCTCATGCTAGCTCTGGTTCAATGGGCTACTAATTCCTATGTGGTTTAAAAAATTAGAAAAGGATTGTTTTACAATTCTACACCTTTCCAAATCTAAATAAGTTTGTGTCATGTTTATAATAGGCAAATATTGTATCTAGAAAATATAATATAAAATTATTGCTATATTTTTTGATATTATTGGTAAAAGTGGGCTTTCGAAAGGGGACAAACCCTTTAACAATAGGCACAAGATCGACTAAAATAACCCACTAACATCAAAAAAATCAAAAGCATCCCACCATAAGAAGTGGGAAGCAAAAGTTGTAAACCAACAACAAACAAAACAAGAGACATCAGATAAACAATAGACCAATAGCAAGGGAAACCATAAAATCTGACTAAGTAGATGAGAGGTCCTTCAAGCCATTAATAGTGTGCCACTCATCCTATAGGAAACCCAAATGGTCCCCAAGAGTCTCACTATCCAAATCAATTACCACACTCTCCTTTTAGTTCATTTGGGACCTAGTCCTATTGCTTGGCCTTGTAGCCTCTGGTGTGTTATTTCTCTTCAAGAAGTTTTCATGAAGCTTTGTAATATAAGCAACCAAATTCTTTATGGTAGTCTTGATAAATTGAATAACTTTATTTAAGGAGACCTTCAACTTATCATAATTGCATTCAATTTTATCCAGCCTTTCCTTAAGAACATTCACCTCCTTTAAAATACTTAAGTATTTAACCCACTTCCACTTCTCGTCATTGAGTTTGATCTAAAATTTAGACTCGTGGAGGTCCCCATTAACCTACTAATAGAGACTGAGCAATTTGGACTTCATTCTCTCATTTTCAACCTATAACCAATTTCAAAGTGCTATGTTGAAAGTTATAAATATTTTCCATGGACTCTACCTTCATAGTCAACCAAGACAAATCATAATAGGAGGGAATCCCTTTCTTAGTACCATCATTATCTATAACCATCTTGTCATCTTTGCAAAGATTAGCATTATTGACTTTAATGGTCTCAATAGCCTTAGGTGGTGATGTTGGTAGAGGAAAAACATCCTCCAAAATCCTCTTACCCTTATCCCTCGAAGCAACCCCTACAAACACTTCTAGGGCCCCCTTTTTCGAGCTAGCTATGGTGGTAGGTCTCTTGATAGGGGGTTCTTTGAAGTGATCTTAATAGTGACAATTTTAGGGGAAGGGATATCCAAACCACTTTTGGGGTTAGAGAGTGGCACATTAAGTTTGGTCGAGTTGATCACAACCACTTTAGGATGGGGTTTCAAGGGCACAACTTTGGATGTAGCTTATTGATAAAGAAAAAAATAAACCCTTAATGAAGTAGTAACTTTTTTGTTAAGCCAAATACAAAAAAAAAAAAAATTCAAGAGACATAAGAAAGAAGAAAAGGAAGCTTACCAATCTCTAGTGTTTGAAATGATACAAAAACACACCTATATCTCCCTTCCAAGGTAATATACTTGATCAAGTAAAAGTTAACTTTATCCCATGGGGTGGGAAGGGATTCACAGAGGTAGCCGACTTGAAACTTCACCATTTTTTCCTTCCCTTAAGAGAGGATTCCATCTCATCCTTCTTCATCTTGCTAGCCTTAAAATCCTTCAAATCTTTAGTAGAAAGACTAGACACCTTGACTATACTCTCCTTCAAGAATTCAAAGCTTAAGCCACAGACTATTACCTTCCTGCCTTTTCGTGACCTAGAAAATTCCATAGAGAGCACATGGTTAAAACCATTGATACACTCCATGAAGGAGGAGAGCCGTTCACTGCATAAATTATGCTAAATTATAGCCTTTTGCCTACCCCGTCACAAGATGAGGGATCAATTCTTAATATATCACCACATATTATCTCAACAACACTCCAAGGACCACAATAGAGGGAAACAACGTCACCAATCAAATAGGAGTAAAGAGACAAACCTCAAGGATTGAACACCCATGATAAACACTTGGAAAAGACCCAACCCAGAATGGGCCAAAGTGTGTAAATGTTGAAAAGATAGGAAGATGGAACACATTGAATGGAAATGATATCAATTGGATAGCAAGGGGGAATAAAATGTAAGGTAATTAAAATAAATATCCCTATGACAACAACTACAAACAACAAATCAATTGGCATGGTACAAGAGACATGAGATTTAGAGGAAATGGGAAGAGCCATAGTAAACATCAAGAAAGTTGGGGACCTAGGAGGTCTCATCACTTAGACATTGTATAATATCATTATATAGAGAATATAAGTTGGAATCCATCATTTAAGACCCTCCATCCCAACATTGATGTTAGAAAACCTATTCATCATTTTATTTCCTTTCCTATAAATATGAAAAATTTTGACTTCAATGAAGGTGTTGAGAGTTTCCAAGGAATCCTCTATGATGCTTTTAATAGTCCATGATAGAGGAGAACCATATCTAAGGCATTTGATGATTTTGAGAGAGTAACCTTCGATAACAAGATGAGAGACCTTTAGATCTCTGGTTAATGGAATTCCCCAAAAAGCAGCCTTAGCTTCCACCACAAGATTAGACATGCCCATGTTTCCCACATAGGCTACCACAAAATTCTCCTTACTATCTCTGATGATACCCCCACCACTATCCATACCCAAGTTCCCTTTTGCAACCCCATAAAAATTTAATTTAGCCCAATTGGGGCCTAGGAAAGTCCAAATAGTATCTTTCCTATGAGCAAGCTTGGGTCCAAGGAGGTATGAATAATAATTGAAATTCCCTAGTTACCAATAATTTTAATTTCCATTTTCAAGGGTGGGGAAGAAAAACCTTGAACTTCACACTGAAGTTATCCACTATGGGTATGTAGATTTTCAAACCCAACCAATTCAACTTCTTACTTTTGAAGAACCTAGCATTTGTCTCTAGCCATAATCCCCAACAAACATGAGAAAGAGTCAAGTTCCAAAGTTTTTTAATAATGGGGCAAGAGAATGGGGAAGACCTTGACTAAGGAAAAGGTCCAAGAGGGAGCCTAAGAGGACCCATACAAGCTCTAATTTACTCAAAAGAAAACTAAAGGTTTGCCATGCAAAGGGACAATCCAACAAAAGGTGAAATGTCAATTCAAAATTAGATATATAGGGGGGAAATCTATTTGGGATCAAAAAGCCTCTTCTAGAAAGTTGTCCAACATAAGAAGCTAACCTTATAGGGATCAAGAACTTAAGCCAAATTTTAGACCACTTAAAGCCATCAAGGGAAATGTTCAAGAGGGTGGAGTAGCCTAACATGACACTATAAGACCTAGTAGAAGAGGTATCTTAATGCATTAGGATGATAAAGTTGGCAAAAGTGGAAACCCTTTAAAATGTTAATAAGGTCAGGAGCAACCTCCTAAATAATTGGGTTAGGGTAGGAAAGGAATGGTTTCTATGACCTCTTGAAGTTTCTAACTTCAATGTAGTCTTCCATTAAGGTGACTATGTAATTCTTAAAGGGAATGAATAAGGTATATTAGGGGGCAATGGGAATAGAGGGACCTTGTTGATCAAAACATCTTCCCAAAAGCTAATAATGGACCCATTACCCACCTTCCATTTGGAACCTTTTCTCAATGGGGGCCTATAGTTGAACATATTATTCCAAATAGATGAACCCAAAGGAGCTAAAACCATATAGAGGAAATCAAAAGCATTCCCATTTTATAGATACTTGGATTTGATAATAGCGATCCAAAGGTTATCTTCTTTTAGCAACATCCAGCCAATCTTAGTAATGAGGGATTTGTTAAGATGTCTCGACTCTTAACTATCATAAACCAAGACCACCCTAGTGCTTAGGCAAGAAAACCTTTTCCTAGGACACAAGAGCTATCCTTTATCTATATTCCACACCTCTCCATAGGAATCTACTCAATTTTATTAGCGAGATTTCAAAGAATCTTGAACAAAGAGAGGAGGTAGATAGGAATACTCCGAAGAGAATTTTTTATCCAACTTTCTTTGGAACCTATCTAGCAAGGAGCTCCATAAATTCTTGTCATTCTTCCTATAAGTAGGTGCATTCTGAGGTGAATAGAAGGTAATTTTTTTATAAGGAAATGAAGAATATTCATAATTCCATCATGTCTCTCTTGCGACATTAAGGAAAAGTAGAGAACTCGTATCAAATTTGATGCATTGCCTCAAAACTTAGACATATTTATTAAGAAATATTCTCCATTATTTAGCCTCTCTAGTTGAAGCCTCACCCTAAAAGATGGTGTCATCTACAAACTACTAATGAAAGACCAAAATAGTTGAAGAAGATAGTTTAAATCCTTTGAGAGAACCATCCCAAAGAGCCTTGTAGATGCTCCTTCCCAATGCTTCTACAATAATAATGAATAGATGTGAGGATAAGGGGTTTCCCTATCTCTAACCTCTCTCACTAACAAAAAGCTAGAACTTGAACAACCATTGATAAGCATAGAAAACATTGGGCTAGAGATGCAAGTGGAGATGAGATCTTTGGTTTTATATTAAACCTAAATTTATCAAGAACCTTGTTCAGGAAAGTCCAAGAAATCCAATCAAAAGCTTTGTTCATGTCTAGTTTGAGCACCATTCCTACATTTTATTTTTTCTATCAAATGCAAAAATTCATGAACCAAGCTTATGGAGTCAACAACTTGTATTCTAACAATAATTCCACTTTGTTAAAAAGAAATGAGAGAGGGAATAAAGGGTTGAATTCTTAAAGCCAACATTTTGGTGAAAATTTTATAGATAGAGTTGTAAAGACTCATGGGTACAATGAAGCAAGTTTTTTAGGATCAACACCAAGAATGTATTATTAAATTATCTAAGAAGATTACTAGAAGGGAAGATTTCTTAAGTGACATTGATGATTTTTTTATGAATGTTATCCTAGAAATATTGAAAGAAAGTGAACAAGAATCCATCTAGTCCAAATGCTTTGCTAGCATTAAAGGAGAAGATCACACCTTTAACCTCATCCTCTATGATTGTCCTAATCAATTCCTTGGAATTTTTTGGAGAGAAAATGGCAAGGATATCCTCCAAAAATTCATCAACCATACTCGAATTGGGATCATACTGACCAAACAGAAGAATTTTAAAGAAAAGGGAGGCCTCCTTGTTAATCTCATGATCATCAGTGATAAGGCTACCATTAGATTTAGTAATCTCCTTGATCCAATTTTCCCTTCTATGTTTAAGGGTGGTGAGATGGAAGAATTTAGTATTCCTATCACCCTTGGACAATGATAAGGCCCTATATTTTGCCTCTAGAAGATCTCCTCTTTGGAAACAAGGGAATGTAAAGAACTTAGAAAGGACTTTTCTCTATTATAAAGATCTTGGTCCATACCATTGAAACGAACCTCTTGTTCTATCCCCTCAAGATCAACTTTTGTTGCATTCTTTTGAGAGAAAATATTTGCAAATGTCCTTAAACTATAAATGATTGGCCTTAGCATTCTTTAATTTTTTTGAAGCTATAAACATAGCTAACCATTTAAATTATATATTCTATCATTCCTTAATCATGTCCTTTAGCTCCAAGTGTAGAAGCCACATATTCTCAAAATTGAAAGGACATTGTCATGTCCTATGATCTATCTCTAGGTTTAAAAGTAAGGGGTTATGATTAGATCCAATATTAGGAAGATAGGATAAGTAGTAGTGCATGGATAACACCCAATTAATGGAGAGCAAAAATATATCAAGTTTCACCTAGATTATCTTATCACTTCACCTCATGTTTAACTAAATAAATTTGGAGCCTCTCAACTCAATATCCATTAGGTCATAATCTATCATAAACTCAGCCAAATCCTCCATACTATTAGAGAATTTATGGATACCACCTTACTTTTTCATTAGGAGAGAGTAGAGTGTTGAAGTCTCCAATGACCATCCACCTTTTTTCTCTACAAGAGTTCCTAAACTCTATCAAATCATTCCAAAAAATACTCTTGCTACTTTTAGTGTTTGGGGTATAAATGTTAGATAATATCCAAGTCGACTTGTCAATATTATTGAAAAATAGGATAGTCAGGTGGTGTTTAACCTTCAAAAGAACCGCTCCATAAACTATCTATGGATCCTAAAGGGTCACTAGGCCTCCCAAAGAATCCTTAGAGCTAACACCAAAAGACTCAACATTTTTCCAAGTCTACCTTTTAATATCAAAAAATCCTGCTTCAGACATCTTACCTTCTTGGAGAAGCATAACAAAGGGATTATGGCCATATAAAACTCCTAGCTATCATCTTCTTATTTGGGCCATTACACCCTTTGATTTTCCAAGATATAATACTCATTTTTGGGATTTTCTAGAGCTATTCAGCTCTAAGGTCTTTTGGCTTCTATTCACAACTTCCTTAGTTGTCTCCTTCAATTAAGTTTCCCTTGAACTAGGGCATCCCTTCTTGTTGCAAGTATGTGCCTAACCGGTGTTGTCATTGATGTCAACATACTCATGTTGCATTAGTGAGAAGGATTAGATAAGCTGTGTGCTGAGGGTATTGAGAGAATTAGTCTCAATCAGGAACAGTGAAGAACAGTGATGACAGGAAGGCAAAAGTCCTCAATAGGTTGAGGATCAGAGGATGCGGTTTAAAGGGTTTGTAGATATAAGTCTTGAGATGCTCTAGTCAAGATTTCAGAGGTCCGCATGTAGATCTGAAGAAGTTATGGTCGCTCAAGTAGAACCGGTTCCGGTAGGTGTTCAGAGGTGACAGAGGGCCACAGAAAGGTCCGGTGAGATCCGGTACTTCATTATCCCATTCTGCAGATCTGAGGAAGTGTTGAGGATGTCCTTGTGAAGTATCAAATAGATTAGTTCATGGGTTGAAGGTCCGGAAGTGCCTATTCATTTATGACAGTGATGACAGACTGTGTTCTTGTAGCTCCGGATGAAGGAGAGAAGAATTCCAGTAGGATGATGAAGTGCGGATGTGTTTGGTGATTCAAGGAAGGTTATGATGATCATTGGATCATGTCCAGTTAATGATGGTGATCCGCATTGAAGTTAGAGTTTGCATTTGAAGAATAACCATAGATATTGGTGTTCTTCTTGAGACTGACCGACCAGATGTATTACACGTCTTGCGAATGATCTTGTAGGTGTTTACCGACTTAGATGATTGTTCCTAAGTCAATGCCTTGTATAAATAAGGGATTGTGAATTCATTTTGAAGTGTGTCTTGCGGTGATGAGTGTGTGGTAGCGAAGAAAAGTGTGAAAGGCAGAGCAGAAGTGTGGGGCTTAAATGGAACTAATCCAGGCATGGTAAAGATATCAATCTCTAGTTGAAGTTTGTGATACTTGTTACTTTGTAGACAGTGTGTCTCTTGTAGGCAGTGTGCCTCTTGTGAGCAGTGTGCTTGGGCAGTGAGCCCTAATTGGCATGTGCCATCTATTTTTCTTATTCTTCTAACAGAGAATAATCCTTGGGTTAATCACCTCGTGGTTTTTCCCTTGACCGGGTTTTCCACGTCAAAATCTTGGTGTCTCATGTGTTGATGTATATCTGCTCTGGTGTTTATGCTTTATGTTTTCATGAGTGATAAATTGATATGCTATTAAATAACAAAGAGGATTTAAGTGTTTGAATTAGAAGCAAGTTTTGGACAACTGATTCACCCCCCCTCTCAGTTGTCTGTCCTGAATCCAACAATTGGTATCAGAGCCAAGTTCCTCTAAAAGGAGCTTAACCGCTTGAGGAGATCCAGGATGTCGTCATACAAGAAGGATAGTCTGAAGTTTGATGGAACCAACTTCTCTCTTTGGAAAGGTCGCATGAAATGTCACTTGCAGTGTATGGGAAAGGTGTACTGGTCCATGGTCACAAAAGCATATGCACCTCCACAGGGTGGTCCGACAACTCTAAATGAAATCACAGATGCTGAAAACAATCTGCGGACCAAAGAGGCTCTTCTAAGCACATTAACTGACTCAGATCTCTCAAATGTTATTGACCTACCAACTGCCTATGAGATCTGGATTAAACTGGAACTTCTACAAGAAGGAGATGAGTATGTTAAGTGTGCAAGGTTGCAGAGTCTAAAAGGGAAATTTGAAAGACTGAAGATGAGAGATGATGAAAATATTACTACCTTTATGCCAAGAGTAAATGAGTTGGTGTGTGGAATTAGGAATGTTGGTGGAGTCTTGGATGAAAATGAGATTGTTGGCAAAATTCTCAGATCCCTTCCTGCTGCCTACAAAATCAAGGTTGCTGCCATTGATGAATTCAGAGCCCATACAACTGTCACAAGAGACCAATTGGCTGGAAAACTGGCTACATTTGAAATGACCGAGTTTGGAGATGATCCCCCCAAGACTGAATCTGCATTCAAAGCCAGTGCCTCTATGAAAGGTAAACAAAGATTTGATCCAGGAGAAAACTCTTGAAGGAAGCTGTCATGGTATGATCAAGCAAGAAGAGACATGGAAGTGGAAGAAGCAGAAATAGCTCAACTTGAAGCCCTCATTGCAAAGAGACTGCTAAGAGGATCCGGTAAGTATGAAGGAAAATTACCCTTTAAGTGCTTCAACTATAATAAGATTGGTCATTTTGCCTTAAGATGTCCGGAAAGATCTACAAGGTCAAATTCTAACAGACAAAGGTTCCAAAAGAATTGTTATTATGTTCACGAAGAAGATGATAATGAAGGAGTAGCAGATGATGAATCAGAGATAGGAAACAAATCAGGAAATGAATGGGTGTTTATTGCCATCAAGGAAGAAGATCCAATATCCTCTGAATCTGTCAATCATAAGGTTGTAGAAAGAGCTTTGGCTGCCCAAGTTGAAGAAAAGAATGATTGGGTCATTGACAGTGGTTGCTCTCACCACATGACAGGTGACAAGAATAAGTTCATAGATTTGGAAAGGTATGAAGGAGGAGTGCTGAAGTTTGGTGACAATTCTGATGGTAGAATCAAAGGAAGAGGAACTATTTCTTTTAATGGAAGAAACAAAATTGGTAATGTATTGTATGTTGAAGGTTTAAAGCACAATCTTCACAGTGTTGGATAGTTAGTGGACAAAGGCTATGATCTTCGATTCAAGGATGGAAAATGCAAAATCTTTGAAAGATCCAGAACAGAGATTGCATCCGGTACTCAAACTAAAGGTAATATCTTCCACTTGGTTGGTACTGGTAAAAGCTGCTTATTTGTTCAAATTGATCAGAGTTGGTTATGGCATAGAAGGATGTGTCCTATGAATTTTGATAATATCATCAAGATAAGCAATACTTAGGCTGTAATAGATCTTCCAAAATTGGTGAAACCTACTAACAGCTTATGCAAGGAATGTTAGTTGGGTAAGATGAGCAAAGTCACATTCAAAAGCAAGGAACTGTCCTCTACCGGACTATTGGACTTAGTTCACACTGATCTTTGTGGTTCGGCAAGAACCAGAAGTATTCAAGGTGATAGATACTTCATGCTGCTAATAGATGACTATTCCTGGATGATGTGGGTAACCTTTCTAAAGGAGAAATCAGAAGCTCTTGAGAAATTCAAAATATTCAAGGCTATGGTAGAGAATGAAATAGGAATAAAGTTGAAATGTCTGAGGTTTGATAGAGGTGGAGAATTCACATCTGGTGAGTTCATAGAATTCTGTGAGAAACATGGAATTAAGAGACAGTTGTCTGCTCCGAGGACTCCACAACAGAATGGTGTAGTGGAGAGGAAGAACCGGACCATCCAGGAAGCATCTAGGACTATGATGATGGAAGCAAATGTCCCTCAGATCTATTGGAGAGAAGTTGTCAGCACTGCAGTCTATACTCTTAATCGAGTTCAAATCAGAAGTAGTACTGGTAAGACCCCTTATAAACTCTAGTTTGACATTACTCCCACTGTAAGATATTTCAAAGTCTTTGGTAGCAAGTGTTACATCAAAAGAGATGAAGACTTAGGCAAGTTTGATGCTAGAAGTGATGAAAGAATATTCTTGGGTTACTCTACTCAAAGCAAAGCATACTAGTGTTATAACAAGAGACTAAGAAAGATGATAGAAAGTACAAATGTGAAGGTTGATGAGGGAATAGAGAAACTCTCAAGGTTTTATGAGTATGATGAAGATGATCAGAATGGTGTTCTAGTTCAAGGAGCTCAATCCTCTCCTAAAAGTCAGATTTAGACTGATCCAGTAAATTAGGAAGAAGAGATAGGTCTAAATGAGCCTGATCAAGAAGCAGAAGTGCACGAAACTCCCAAACTTCCAAGGTATGTAAGACTGAATCACTCTGAAGATTAGATCATAGGTGACAAAAGCAAAGGTGTGCAAACTAGAAGGAAAATTGCTCAAAATTCAGATGAATGTTGTCTGATTTCAAAGATTGAACCTAAGATAATAAATGAAGCCTGCAATGATGAAAATTGGGCCAAAGCAATGGAGGAAGAGTTGATGCAAATTGAGAAAAATCACACTTGGGATCTTGTTTCTAGACCTAGAAACAAGAATGTGATTGGAACCAAATGGGTCTTCTGGAACAAACTAAATGAAGTTGGTGAAGTAATCAGAAATAAAGCCAGATTAGTCTGCAAAAGCTACTCTCAAATAGAAGGGATTTATTTTGAGGAAACATTTGCTCCAGTGGCAAGAATTGAAGCAGTCAGACTATTTCTTGCATTTGTTGCCTACAAAGATTTCAAAGTGTATTAGATGGATGTCAAATCTGCTTTCCTAAATGGTGACTTAGAAGAAGTGTACATTGAACAACCAAATGGATTTCAGTTATCTGAGTATGGTGATATGGTCTGCAAATTAAAGAAGGCACTGTATGGTCTAAAGCAAGCCCCAAGAGCATGGTATGAAAGGCTGGACAAACATTTTTTGAAGATTGGTTTCAATAAAGGTACTGCTAATAGTAACCTATATTTCAAAATTGATCATGAAAACATCTTGATTGTTGAAGTATTTGTTGATGATATCATCTTTGGAGGAAGAGACAGTATGTGTAAAACCTTTGCAAATCAAATGAAAAGTGAGTTTGAAATGTCAATGCTTGGTGAAATGAATTTCTTCTTGGGTCTGCAAATTACTCAGACAAAGAAAGGAATCTTTATCTCTCAAACCAAATATGTGAAAGAATTATTGAGGAAATTTGGAATGGAAGATTCAAAGCCAATGAACACTCCCATGGCAACTGGATGTAAGTTGAGCAAAGATGATGACTCTCCTAAGACAGATCAGACAAAGTACAGATCAATGATTGGAGGATTATTGTATCTCACTCAAACTAGACCAGATATAATGCAGGCTGTTGGTCTTGTGGTGAGATTCTAGGCTGATCCCAGAGAATCTCATGTCATGGCAATTAAAAGAATTTTTAGGTACTTAAAAGGAACAGTTGAGTATGGTCTATGGTATCCTAGAGATCATAATTTTTCTCTTCATGCATATACAGATGCAGATTGGGCAGGAGATGTGGATGATAGGAAGAGTACAAGTGGAGGAGCATTCTTTTTGGGAAAAAGGTTGGTTTCTTGGCTAAGAAAGAAACAAGAGGCAATATCCTTGTCTACAACTGAAGCAGAATACATTGCAGTAGTAGGAAGTTGCACTCAACTTTTGTGGATGAAGCAAATGCTAAGAGATATTCAAGTAGAATATGAGGAGCCTATCACAATTTTCTGTGATAATTCAAGTGTAATAAATATTTCTAAGAATCCGGTGTTGCATTCTAAGACTAAGCATATATCTATCAAGTTTCACTTTCTGAGAGAGCAAGTGAACAAGGGTGAAGTCAGATTAGAGTATGTGCCCTCCAAGGATTAGCTTGCAGATATTTTTACTAAACCTCTTCCCAAGGACTCTTTTGAGTTTCTCAGGGAGAAGTTAGGGGTTATTGCCCCTCCAATGATGAACTAGGATGCACTGATGTGCATTAGTCTGGTGGATATCACAGTCATATCTTGTGATCCAGATTGATGATGGGGAGCTGCTACTCAGGGGGAGCAGCTGGTATGATTCTGATGTGTTAGAATATCAAGTATGAGTCCTTTGCCATTGATGTCAAAGGGGGAGAGATGACATGTGAAAAACAAGTGGTTGATGATCAAATGGGGAGGAGTAAAGGAAGAGAAGACATGTGAAGGGTTGTTGCTGATAGGGGGAGCTGTGACAGAAAGGAGAAGTTCTTGTCTTGATGGTTTTCCACATCATATGTTGCCATCAATGACAAAGGGGGAGATTGTTGCAAGTATGGGCCTAACCGGTGTTGTCATTGATGTCAACATACTCATGTTGCATTAGTGAGAAGGATTAGATAAGATGTGTGCTAAGGGTATTGAGAGAATTAGTCTCAATCAAGAACAGTGAAGAACAGTGATGACAAGAAGGCAAAAGTCCTCAATAGGTTGAGGATCAAAGGATGCGGTTTAAAGGGTTTGTAGATATAAGTCTTGAGATGCTCCAGTCAAGATTTTAGAGGTCCGCATGTAGATCTGAAGAAGTTACGGTCGCTCAAGTAGAACTAGTTCTAGCAGGTGTTCAGAGATGATAGAGGGCCACAGAAAGGTCTGGTGAGATCCGGTACTTCATTATCCCATTCTGCGGATCTGAGGAAGTGTTGAGGATGTCCCTATGAAGTATCAAATAGATTAGTTCGTGGGTTGAAGGTCTGGAAGTGCCTATTCATTTATGATAGTGATGACAGATTGTGTTCTTGTAGCTCTGGATGAAGGAGAGAAGAATTCCAGTAGGATGATGAGGTGCGGATGTGTTTGGTGATTCAGGGAAGGTTATGATGATCATTGGATCATGTCCAGTTAATGATGGTGATCTGCATTGAAGTTAGAGTTTGCATTTGAAGAATAGCCACGGATATTGGTGTTCTTCTTGAGACTGGCCGACCAGATGTATTACACGTCTTGCGAATGATCTTGTAGGTGTTTGCCGACTTAGATGATTGTTCCTAAGTCGATGCCTTGTATAAATAAGGGATTGTGAATTTATTTTGAAGTGTGTCTTGCGGTGATGAGTGTGTGGTAGCGAAGAAAAGTGTGAAAGGCAAAGCAGAAGTGTTGGGCTTAAATGGAACTGATCTAGGCATGGTAAAGATGTCAATCTCCAATTCAAGTTTGTGATACTTGTTACTTTGTAGACAGTGTGTCTCTTATAGGCAGTGTGCCTCTTGTGAGCAGTGTGCTCAGGCAGTGAGCCCTAATTGGCATATGCCGTCTATTTTTCTTATTCTTCTAACAGAGAATAATCCTTGGGTTAATCACCCCGTGGTTTTTCCCTTGATCGGGTTTTCCACGTCAAAATCTTGGTGTCTCATGTGTTGATGTGTATCTGCTCTGGTGTTTATGCTTTATGTTTTCATGAGTGATTAATTGATATGCTATTAAATAACAAAGAGGATTTAAGTGTTTGAATTAGAAGCAAGTTTTGGACAACTGATTCACCCCCCCTCTCAGTTGTCTCTCCTGAATCCAACACTTCTTTGGTTCCAACCCAACACCAACCTTCTTCCTATACATCCTAGGTTCCTTTAAATTGGATGAGTAATTCAAATTCCTTTGAGATAAGGAAGGGGGACAAGAGAACCCCTCTTCCTAGGCTAGGAAACAAGGAACAAACTCCACCTCCTTCTCCAACCTAGCTATACCATCACCATCATTCAACACCTTCTTCCTTAAGCTTGAGGCCTTTATAGGAAAATATAAAGGAGACACAGTCTCAGTAAAACATGAGGGATTCAACATGATTGAATAAGAGACAAAAGAGTCAATTAAATGTTCCTTAGGTACATCCATCCCTAAGAATTCTTGAACATTAGCACGTGGGCTCTCAACCATTTCTAGAGATAGAGCCAACTTATCCTCAACACCAACCTAGGCCTCAACATCAAGTTCATTCCCAACGACAACATTAACGCAATGCATTTATTTGAAAGGGTTGTCCTTCTTTGGTGGGTCCTTCTTGGTGACCTTTTCTAGTGTTGGAATGGAACTAGGTGCATCACATTCCTTAGTTCTCTAATGCACCTTATCACTTTTCCTCCTAATGCAAAAGTTTGAAAGCTGACCATATTTTGGCATAGCTAACAAAAAGGAGACACATTATAATATTCAATAAAATAAGTCTGTTGATATGCGTCAGACAATTGAGAGGGGGGTGAATCAGTTTTCTTAAAAACTCAGATACTTCTGCATTAAAACATTAAACACTTTTCTATAATAATTAAGATTTACCCATGAAACCACAAAATTATAACTTTAACCACATGTGTAGCAACAAACACAAGAGACTCTAGATTTACGTGGAAAACTCCAAGGTGGGGAAAAACCACAGAGAGGATTAGCTCTCAATATATATTCTAATCTTGAAATAATGATGATCAAACTTGGTCACTCCACAAGCCTAATCATACTGACTCACTGTCATGAAGAACAACTAGGTCTAGCAAGCTCACTGCCTCAACCCTAAACCTAGCAAGATTACAATAAGGGTTGTTAAACCCTGAGGGCTGTTAAACCTTATTGGTGGCTCACTACTAGGCTTCACTGCCATGATCAACACCTTTATAAATATGTAATTAAAGTACAACAGTTTCTCTGCTCTGCTCTGCCTCTTCTCTTCCTCTTTTCTGCTCTTCTGTTCTTCGCTCTGCCTTTTGGACCTTTCTTAAGATCTTTTAATTTTTGCTCAAGGACAACTTTTCCTCTATTCATTTACAAGTATTTAAACACTACATCAACCTTGGAATGATCATCAAGGTCGGCATTACAATTATCAACCATTGGAGCAATCTCCAAGGTCGGCATTACAAACATTTATAAAATAGGTCTTGACCTATTACAACATTATACAAGGGAGATGAAATAAAATTGCATGCGGATCACACCATGCCTTAGCTGGGACTCAAACATGATCTTCCATGCTTCAACATGCTTCCACAATCTTCAAGAGATTTCCACAATCACTGGGATTAACCAAGTCAACTAAGACTGGTTACACACTACATTATCTAGGAACAATCTTCAAACACAATCTCAATTTCTTAACGTGGACCAAAGTCCAGATAGGAGCATGATTAGGAGACATCCACAAGCACGTTATAATCATCAGGAGCAACAGTACAACCTTTAACCTCTTTACCCATAAGAATCTTCACACTAGAACACATGAACTTCATTGTCTTCAACTGTCATAAAGTAAAGATAGCTTGCGGACCGCCAAACCACGAACCTTTACAGTTGTAGGCACTTATCATCATCCCAAACTTCCTTCTAGAACCGCAAAGAAAAATACTTTATTGTGGAGGAATGCAAGGCAGAATACTTTCTCCCTGTCCCAACTGAACTTACAGAAAAAGTAGGTTTCACTCTGGTGAACACAACTCACTCAAATCTTCATGCGGAGGGCTTAAACCCAGAATGTAGCATCCTTAGTCATACCTCTAACTTACTTCCAATCCACAGACCATGATCTTCAAGCAAAAATAAATGCGGAGCAGTTTTCTAGACTATTCTTTAGGATGCCACACACTATCTATTTTGCATTTCACTGTAGCTTACTTGTTTCTTCCGACGAGGCCAATTTTCTCAATATCCTCAACATGCAGAGCTTCCTAACATGTGATAGAATAAGATATAGTTGACACTAATGACAACAAAGATATGTTGACATCAATGACAACACCGATTAGGCACATACTTGCAACAATCCTCCCCTTTGTCATTGATGGCAACATATGATGTAAAAAACTATAACAGCCATCAAGACCAGATTCTCCCCCTTTCTCTTTACACACCTGTACTCTTCCTTTCTACACGATTCTCCCCCTTTCTCTTTACACATCTGCACTCTTTGTTTTTCTAAGTTTTTCACATGACTTCTCTCCCCCTTTGACATCAATGGAAAAGGGCACATACTTGCACTCTTTTGCTTTAATCCAATTTCTCTTTAGAACACTTCGACTACTCCCCCTTAGAAGTAGCCCTGAAAAGCATCAATCTAGATCTCTGAATACCTCCGGACTAATGCACTATTGTACATCTTAGTTCAGAGCAGGAGGGGTGATAACCCCTAATTTTTCTCTGAGAAACTCAAAAGTGTCCTTAGGTAGAGGCTTGGTAAAGATGTCTACAATCTAATCTTTGGTAGAAACATATTCCAACTTGACTTCATTTTATGTCACCTTTTTCTCTCAGAAAATGATACCTAATAGATATGTGCTTTGTCCTTGAGTGCATTATCAGATTCTTTGATATGTTGATGGCACTTGTATTGTCACAAAAGATTGTAATTGGATCCTCATACACAATTCTAATGTCCTTCAAAGTCTGCTTCATCCATAATACTTGAGTGCAATTACATGTTGTTGCAATGTATTCTGCTTCTGCAGTAGATAGAGATATTGAATCCTGTTTCTTGCTCAACCAAGATACTAACCTTTTTCCCAAGAAGAATGCATCTCCACTTGTGCTTTTCCTATCATCCATATCTCCGTCCCAATCTGCATCAATGTATGCTCTAAGGGTAAAATCATTGTCCTTAGGGTACCACAAGCCATAATCCATTGTACCTTTTAAATACCTCAGAATTCTCTTGACTGCCATCACATGAGATTCCTTGGGTTCTACTTGAAACCTTGCTACAAGACATACTGCGTGCATTATATCAGGTATGGTTTGAGTCAGATAAAGCAATCCTTCAATCATAGATCTATACTTTTTCTGATCTGCCATGGGTGAGTTGTCGTCTTTACTCAACTTACAACCAGTAACCATAGGTGTGCAAACTGGTTTAGAATCTTCCATCCCAAATTTCTTCAATAGCTTTTTCACATACTTAGACTGAGAAATGAAGACACCTTTATCTAACTATCTTATTTGCAGACCTAAGAAGAAGTAAGTTAGAGGTATGACTGAGGATGCTACATTCTGGGTTTGAGCCCTCTACATGAAGATCTGAGTGAGTTGTGTTCACCAGAGTGAAACCTACTTTTTCTTTCAAAAAGGTAACCCAATTCATTCTAGAATAATCATTAATAAGCAACATGAAGTATATGTCTCCTTCCAAACTTCTTACTTTAGTAGGTCTGCATAGATCTGTATGCACTAGCTCAAGTAGTCCTTCAACTAATTGGTCCTTGCTTTTGAAACTTGTTGTTGTTTGCTTCCCAAATTGACACTCTTTGCAAATTTGATTAGCAGTCTTCACAAGCCTAGGAAAATCTCTAATAGCATGTGTGTTACTTATCTTTATAATGTTATCAAAATTTATGTGACACAACCTTCTATGCCATAACCAACTTTCATCAGTCTGAGCCAACAAATAATAGTTTTCAGTTCCTTTCAAGTGATAGATATTACCTTTGGTCTTTTTACCAGTTGCAATGACTATTCTGGAGCTTTCCCTGATCTTGCATCCATTGTCCTTGAAGCTTAGATCATAGCCCTTTTCACACACCTAACCCACACTCAAAAGATTGTGCTTTAATCCTTTCACATACAAGACATCTTTAGTATTATGCTTGCCATCAAAAGAAATAGATCCTTTTCCACAAATCTTAACAGTTGTATCATCTCCAAACCTAACCAGTCCACCGTCATATCTTTCCAAACTTACAAACTTACATTTGTCCCCAGTCATGTGGTGAGAGCATCCACTATCAATAACCCATTCATCTTTGTCCTTAATAACCTAAGCAGCCAAAGCACTTTCCACTAGTTTTTCTTCCTTTACATAGCTAGTAGAATTAGTAGACATGGGATCTTCCTTAATAGAAATAAACAAGTATTCATTTCCAGAATTACTAGCATTATCAAGTTCTCCATTATCTAATACTCCTTCGTCTTCATCAAAGCCTTCAACATAATAACACTTCTTTTGGATCCTAGGTCTGTTCTCATATCTTTTTCTATTTCTTTCAATTCTTTCAGGACATCTGGAAGCAAAATGACCTACTTTACCACAAGAGAAACATTTGAAAGGTAATTTTCCTTTATACTGATTGGATCCTCTTTGCAGTATGTCCACAAAGTTGGCTTCAACTTCATCAAACTCATCATTGGATGCTACCTTGTATTTTTCTGATCTAGAAATACTTCTGGCTTTGAAGGCCGTCTCAACTTTCAGCAGAACATCACCAAACTCTCTCATTTCAAAGGTGGTAAGCTTACCAAGCAGCTGATCCCTGTCAACCTTTTCAAATTGCATGAATTATTCAATTGTAGCTACTTTATTACAGTAGGACTTGGGCAGGGATCTGAGATTTTCGTAACAACTTCCTTTTCGTCGAGAGTTCTGCCCATGGATTTTATCCCTGTAACAATTTCATCAACTCTTTGCATAAAGGCTGAAATGTTTTCATCATCATTCATCTTCAAACCCTCATATCTCACTTTCAAACTTTGTAACTTGGATTCCTTCACAGAATCATCTCCTTCATACAATTTTTTCAACTTTACCCATACCTTATTTGCAGTTTCAAGATCCACAACATTCGTCAATATTAAGTCGAGTAAAGAGCTTAGCAGAGCATCCTTTGCCCTAACATCTATTTCATATTCTTTGATTTCATCTTCAGTCATCAGGCCATTTTGAGGTATGGTGTATTCTATTTCTGCAGCTTTCCATACTTTGTAACTAAGACTAAGAAGATGGCTTTTCATCCGAGCCTTCTAGAGAACATAATTCATTCCATCAAAATGCAGCGCTTCCTTCTTGAAAGACATTTTGGATCTTCCTCAAGATATTAAACTTTCTTCTAAGGAACTTAGTTCTGATACCAATTGTTGATATGCGTCAGACAACTGAGAGGGAGGAAGGGTGAATCAGTTGTCTTAAAAACTCAAATACTTCTACATTAAAACATTAAACACTTATCGGCAATAATTAAGATTTAACCATGAAACCATAAAATTAAAACTTTAACCACATGTGCAGCAACAAACACAAGAGACACCAGATTTACGTGGAAAACCCCAAGGTGGGGAAAAACCACGAAGAGGATTAGCTCTCAATATATATTGTAATCTTGAAATAATGATGATCAATCTTGGTCACTCCACAGGCCTAATCATACTGACTCGCTGTCATGAAGAACAACTAGGTCTAGTAGGCTCACTGCCTCAACCACAAACCTAGCAAGATTACAATAAGGGCTGTTAAATCCTTAGGGCTGTTGAACCCTACTAGCGGCTCACTACTAGGCTTCACTGCCACAATCAACACCTTTATAAATATGTAATTGAAGTACAATGGTTTCTCCACTCTGCTCTGCCTCTTCTCTTCTCTTCCTCTTTTCTGCTCTTCTTATCCTCTGCTCTGCCTTTTGGACCTTTCTTAAGATATTTTCATTTTCGCTCAAGGACAACTTTTCCTCGATTCATTTACAAGTATTTATACACTACATCAACCTTGGAATGATCATCAAGGTCAGCATTACAATTATCAACCATTGGAGCAATCTCCAAGGTCAGCATTACAAACATTTATAAAATAGGTCTTGACCTATTACAACATTATACAAGGGAGATGAAATAAAATTGTATGTGGATCATGCCATGCCTTAGCTGGGACTCAAACACAATCTTCCATGCTTCAACATGCTTCCACAATCTTCAAGAGATAAATCTGCAATCACTCGGATTAACCAAGTCGGCTAAGATTGGTTACACGCTACATTATCTAGGAACAATCTTCAAACACAATCTCAATTTTTTAATGTGGACCAAAGTCTAGATAGGAACATGATCAGGAGACATCCACAAGCACTTTATAATCATCAGGAGCAACCGTACAACCTTTAACCACTTTACCCATAAGAATCTTCACACTGGAACACATGAACTTCACTGTCTTCAACTGTCATAAAGGAAAGATAGCTTGTGGACCACCAAACCATGAACCATTGCAACTGTAGGGACTTATCATCATCCCAGACTTCCTTCTAGAACTGCAGAGAAAAATACTTTATTGCAAAGGAATGCAGAGCAGAATACTTTCTCCCTGTCCTAACTGAACTTACAGAAAAAGTAGGTTTCACTCTGGTAATTACAACTCACTTAGATCTTCATGCGGAGGGCTCAAACTCAGAATGCAGGATCCTCAGTCATACCTCTAACTTACTTCCAATCCACAGACCATGATTTTTAAGCAAAAATAAATGTGGAGCAGTTTTCTGGACTATTCTTCAGCATGCCACACACTGATTATTCTGCACTTCACTGTAGCTTACTTGCTTCTTCCGGAGAGGCCAAATTTCTCAATATCCTCAACATGCATAGCTTCCTAACATGTGATAGAATAAGATATAGTTGACACTAATGACAACAAAGATATGTTGACATCAATGACCACCGATTAGGCACATACTTGCAACAAAGTCCATTTCCCATATTTAGAAGATAGGACCACAAAAGAGGGTATCTCTTTGTTTATCTCCATGTTTACACATAATCTATTGAAAATAATCTTTTTCCTAGATCTGGTCACTCCATAAATGGCTAACAAATGACCAAAATAATTAGATATACCCTCCAAGAATACTTCCTCCCAGTATTCAAGCAAAAGGCCATGGAGCCTAACCCAAATAGAGGTCATGTTAATGTTATCTTTAATAGGATCAAATCCTAACTTCTATTTACTAAGGGATAAGTGAATTTACCAAGAAACTAAGGACCCTCAACAAGAATATGAACATAATCCTCCTAGTCCAAGTAAAGGAGAAGATAAAAATACCTTTTCCATAGTAGAGATTTCAAAATGGCCCCTTGATTTCCATCTATGTTTGGTCTAGTTTCTGACTACATCAATCTTAGGATAGGAACAAAAAAATTACTAATTAGAGAATTTTTAATTTTTTGTGAGGATCTATCTACAATCAAGTATAGCATGTAAAGCAAGATATCATCCTTCCCTTTAACTAGATCAATAGGAAAAGAATCAAAGAGCCAAAGTATGTCCTCACCTTTAAGGACCACAACCTAGGACTTTTAACCCCCTGAGCAAGGATAGATTGGAATAAGACGGACATGAGGTAAAAATGAGGGAGTAGTTTCTAATGGCATCATCCCCAAAGGAAACAATACATTTTTCCTTATAAACCCTCCTTTTTAAGAGGGTGAAGAAACATGTGGTCCCCAACCCTATCAAATTCATCCTCCATTACATTTAACACATCTATCCCTTCCTTCCTAGCCTCAACATCACCTTTACACCTATATCACTCACTCACCATTTAAAATCTTAAAAAGGTGAAAATTAACTCTTAGGGGGACATCAATTTTAGAATAAATTAAATATCATTATATTTTAAGAGTGAAAAGGAAATTAATTAATTACTTTTATAAAATTTAAGGTGGAGCAATAAACTCAACATAAGTAAACAATTGAACCTACATAAATAAGTTAGTACAATAATTGAAATGTACAAGCATGTTTTCCAAAATAACAAAAAATAATGACTTAGCTTTGTGTTTGACTTGATATCATGTGGTTGAAGATTGTTGCTCAATGATACAAACTATGCTCTGATATCATATTTAGTTTTAGAATGCTTTAATGGATGAATAAATAACCCTTGTTTTGCTCAGGACCAAACTCAAGCACATGAAATTGAATTATATGCCTATAGAAGTGAACCTTCTTTATGCAGTCAACCTCTACATGTGAAAATGATCTATGAAGTTATAGTCACCTAAAACTTGTTTGGCTCTCCTCCTAGAATCTAAATCTATAAAATAAGCAATGTTGGAAACACCTTTGGGAGTTTGCCAAGTGATGATCTTCTCCTTATAATAAACCCATGGATTTGATTTAATTTTCTTGGAATAAGAATAAAGGGCATCAATTTGTTAGGAAAGGTTTCTCAATGTTGCTCCTAATGTTCAGAATGTAAAATGGCATTTTTAGGCTATAGAGGTTGTTTTAGACCCCCAAAATAATTCCAAGTTCTTTAGCATCAATTTCAAGGATGTCTAGTATTGAAATATATAATTTAAAAAAAATAGTGAACCCAAATAGCCTCTCAGATCAAACGTTTGTTAGGATTAAGGTGCCATAAACCTTGTAAATCTTATGTATTTAATTATTCCTAATATTTTTTTTAAATCATTCATAAGGGATGAAGTATTCACCAAGTAGTGATCTTGTTTCAGTCGCATTTTGGATCCTTGTACCTAATGGTGGGTGTGAGGGGCTTGCCCCCCACTACTGCTGCTGGGGGATCTAGGGGGTGCAGCGATAACTTCCTAGCCCCCTGGTGGGGGTAGTCCCTTGAAGAGATTTTTTTTAGAAAATTGCCTTGTAAAATAGTGTAATTTCATAGTCAATATGGACCGTTCATCATTAGGTCGCATATTTGAAGGTAGAAGTTATGTTAGGTTTTTTTTCCATAGAAGACAACACTCTTTTAAGAGGATATTGTATTATGGATGTGGATGAGTATTACAGGTGTTGCTAGATTGAAGACTAAAGAGGATATTGATCATGTTGTATTGTAAAGTCTATTGAAGTTAATACAGACTGATGCATCTCTTGTTGTGTGGAATTTTTTCTTGAAAGAGTTTCTCCACGTAAAAATTGTGTTATGTGTTTGATCTTCTATTCTGTTATTTCTTTGTATTTATTTCATACTATTCCCATTTTGGTTCTGCACTAGTTTAATAGTTATAACTATAATCAGGTTTCTATTCTATAGTTGTTCACCTTCATTTCTAACAAAGTTTTGGCCTCTAGAAGTTGGGCATGCCATAGTGGAAATGTAAAAACATATATGACACATAAAAGAGTTGTAAGAGGGAGTTACATTTCTTGACCAACTTATGATGCATGTTATGACACATCATAAGGAATCTTTGAATATATGTAATGGAGCACTCAAATTGATGAGTGGATTATGACAAGTTTATGGTAGGTGGAAGGAATATGTTATTTTTAGCTTTTGGACTTGTATTGGGATTTAGGTGTTGAATTTCTAACTAAGGTTTTGGGAACCACTTTTTTCATTATTTAAACTCATGGCTTCCTAATTAGCATTCGATGGTTTCATTTATTACATCTCCTATTTATTGGGTGCTTGAGATGGAGGTTTTGATAGTGAGTTATGTAGGTATTGTTATGTTG
The DNA here is from genome assembly GCA_027924645.1 of Cunninghamia lanceolata. Taxonomy (NCBI): domain Eukaryota; kingdom Viridiplantae; phylum Streptophyta; class Pinopsida; order Cupressales; family Cupressaceae; genus Cunninghamia; species Cunninghamia lanceolata. The sequence goes on along the minus strand of BSBN01000463.1, from coordinate 1,806,971 downwards.
CCAAAACTACTCTAGTTCATGATACTCCTGTAAAGGGTTATACTCTACAAGTGTATTGTAACCTTTGATTACTGAATAATATATTGAGTAGCTTTGGAGTGTGAGGTTTTTCTCCCAAAAGGGTTTTCCCCATGTAAGTAATTATGTTATGATATACTGCTTTTGTGTTTATTTCCTTCTAACTATGTGATTACTTCAATTTTACACATATCACCTCTTATTTCCTAGTGTAAGAAGCATATTTCACACCTCTACTTCTTTTCATTTGGTATTAGAACCTAAACACCTCAAATTCTAAGGGACAAGGTTTTTTTGTACTAATCTTGGATTGAGTGGGAACTTGCATTAAAAAAGATCTTGTTGCAAGAATAATGGAAAGCACATTAAGGATAGAGATGTAGAAGTTCTTGCACTCAAAATTTGAGCTTTGGATGATCAAGATGGATGATATGCTCATGGATAGAGATCTATAAGTTGTATTATCTAGGTCTTAACCTACCACAATGAAACAAAAAGATTGGGACATATTAGATCAAAATCTAAGGGTCTCATTAGACTTTGTTTGGCTTATTCACTATTGTTAAATGGGCATGAAGAGACTACCAAAGCAAACCTTTGGAAGAAGCTAGGTGATATTTATCAAGATAAATCCCTAGTAAACAGTATTTTCTTGTGAAAGAAGCTATATACTCTTAGGAAGGAGAATGGTGGCTCTGTGGTCAAACATCTAAATGCTTTCAATATGATTTTAATCAAGTTGCACTCCATTGGAGTGAAGATGGAGGAGGAAGATTGATGTATGACTTTTCTATGTTATCTACTAGATTTATGGGACCACCTTTTTATGTCTTATAGGAGCACTACCATCAAGTTGAAAATGGATGAGGTGGTGGCATTGTTACTTTTTGAAGAGATGCAAAGAAAGACTTCTAAATTTGTTAAGGAGGTCCTATCTGTTTATGGAATCAGAAAGAGAAAGGAAAGAAGAAAGATAGGAAGTGAGACAAGTATTGATCTAAATCTCATGGGAGATCCAATCTCCTAGTATGGCCAAGGAAAATGTTTAAACTATGGAAAGCCAATCCATTTTAGAAGAGACTACAAGGAGAAAAAAAAGAAGAGTGATCCAATGATAAGTCTAAAAAACTCCTCCCACAATGATGGTGATGAATTTTTCATAGCCTTTGTGACACATGTATCAGATGTTATGTGGTTGATAGAATCTAGTGCATCTTTTCACATAGCCTCACATCAGGGTTGGTTCTTGAAATATCAAGAATATGATGGTGGTAAGGTGTATCTTGAAATATAAAGATTGTTGTCCATGGAAGAGTCCTAATTCATTTCCCTAACAGATGAGTGAAGGGGATCAATGGTGTACTCCATATCCCTAGGTTGGAGTAGAACCTACTTTTTGTAAGTAAACTTAATGATTTGGGTGTGCTTGATGTTTTCTTGAGTGGAAGGTGTAAGATGGTGAGAGGAGCTATAATGTTTGCTAAGGGTGTCTACATAGTTACTCTATTTTAGTTGGATGCATACATGGTTCAATGCAATATTTTTTCTAATCCTATAGTGAAGGGGTCTATAGAATCTACACCTTCACCATTCATTCCAACAACAAAGAGGTGTGCTGCATCCACCTATGATGGTCATGAGTTTTGGGTACCTAAGGTTGATCATACTTTAGAGACTAAGCTATGAGTTGAGAATACAATGATATGGCACAAGAGGATGAGCAACATAGGTGAAAAGGGTTTAAGGGCCTTCAGAAATAAATGCCTTGTTGAAGGGTTAAATTATTGTAATCTTGAATTTGAATTATGTGAGCATTATGTATATGGAAAATAGGACCACATTTAATTTTAATCTAGTTCTCATAAATCTTCTAAGGTGTTGGACTTAATCCATTCTGATGTATTTGGTCCTATTAATGTTCCTTAAATTTCTAAATCTGTAAGATAAAAAAATGCATACCCTACAATTTTGACACTACAAATTATCCTTTCTTTAGTGTCCACTCTTGTAGCATGTTCTAGGATCATTTAGCCTATCCTTGGCCTTTTACCCACTCCTAGTGCCAATATTGTGTTGTGTGTTTGTGTGTTCAACCCTATTTTGTGTGTTGCCATGTGTCCCATGTGTTTGTGCTATGTTTTGTTCCCATTTGGTGAAGTCTTTGATCATGTTGTACTTGGACACTAGTGTGGTGCACAAATGTTTGCGTAGTGTGCTCTCATCCTTCAAATGTATAGTCTTATAGTACCCATTTTTAACCTACCAGTGACCTTCTAACTTCCAAATATCCATTTGTAACTGTCATCTGCCTAGTTTTTGGAAGTCAAACAATCACCTTTACATTTTGGATGACTATTGGGATTCACTTTCCTTCTTCCAAGATTGATTCTCATTCTTCATGCAAGTTTGAGATCTTCTATGCAACCTACAACACTTTGTAACATTCCATAATTCTATTGCACCTCCTTGGCCTTGTGAGCATCCTCCATTGTCATTGTGAAGATTGGTATTTTTGTATTTGTCTTGCTTTCTCCTTTATTTTATTTTGTATTTTATTTTTCTCTTCATCACTTTGGAGCTATCACCTCCCTTTTCTTTCCACACACACTAAGGTGTTGTTCCCTATAGAACAAGGATATAACACATGGATTATTTCTACTTTGTTGTTCTTAAGTTCTACATGTATATAGGGTTTAAAGGTTCACACAATCTCCAATGTTCCATCATTCCATTGATTTCCCATGGAAGGTGAAAGGATAAAATAGGGGCTTGATATGAAGGAAAGCTTCTAAGTATTCTCAAACATTTTTCTTAACCTAACTATAGGTTTTGTTGGAGATGATCTCACATGGAGGTTTATATCTTCTTTCTCATCCTTGTCATTTCCTTTACTCATTTTAAAATAAATATATTAAATTAATTTCAAGCATTTCTATGTATTATAGAACATTCTTGTTGGCTATTGTCATTTTTGTTCATACCTCTTGGTATGTAGATAAAACAAGTTTGGGAAATAGACTTTATTTTTTCATCCTCCTAGGATGACAACACACACTCTAGATGACGACACATGCCTAGGATGATAGCATGTGAGTAGAAAGACAATGAAATGCACTAGTGTCTAGGCCACTGAACCGTTTGAATCATTCTCTAGGTTCCTCGTTTCTTCTATTTCACTCTCCTATACTTGTTTTTCATAATATGTTCCTTTATTTCTAGTTTCCTTATTTTCATTTCCCAACTCAATTAATGTAATTTAAGTTTAACTTAGCTTAAAATTTTTGTATAGATGACTATAGTAGAAAGACATGGGTATGTTTCCTTAGAAGTAAATTTGAAGTCTTTAGTCATTTTAAAGAGTTTAAAGATCTTGAGAGAATTAGACTGATAATAAGATTAAGATTTAGAGGATTGATAATGGTAGAGAGCTTTTTTAACAAATTTTCATAGATTCTATAAGGATCACAAGCTAGAGAGGCATATGACAACTCTATACACCCCTTAGTAGAATGGAGTTGTAGAAAGAATGAGAAGGATGTTGATGGAGAGGGCTAGGAGTATGCTCAACGGATCTAGCATGGAACATAAGTTTTAGGTATAAGTAGTTTCCATGACTTGTTACCTAGTTAATAAGTCTCTTATATTAGCTCTTGTTGAGAAGACACCTATAGAGGTGAGATCAAGAAAATGTCCTTCGTTGAGACATCTTCAAGTCTTTAGTTATGAGGAATATGAACATGTGTATAGGGAGAAGCAATCTAAGTTGGAGAACAAGGCTATAAAACACATCTTCATAGCTATGGCATGGGTGTGAAAGGGTACAAAATTTAGGATCTTGTGGCCAAAACAATTATATAGTAGAAGTGTTATCTTTAGAGAAGTTAAACCTTCTTCCATAGTAATACAACCAAAGAAGGATGAAAAGGAAGATGTTGTTAAATTACCCCCAAAGACTGAGAAGGTTGAACCAAAATCCCACAAAGGACCTAAATAAAAAGGACATAAAGAAAGAGAGAGCTTAGATAATTCAAAGATTTCCAAAGACGAGGTTAAACCTCCACCTTAGTCATTGAGGAGATCTACTCAGCAAAGATAATAACTAGATAGGTATACTCCTTTTGATTGGAGATATATTTTTACTTTGATTACTAACATTGATGATCCTAGGAATCTGAAGTAGTCCATGAGTATGGATGATGTAGAATCTTGGAAAGTGGCCATGGATGAGGAGATGGCTGCATTGAAACAAAATGACACGTGGCACTTAATACCTTGTGTAATGGATGGAAACTCACTGGATGCAAATGGGTGTTTAAACGAAAGATCAATTCAAATGATAGTGTTGAGAAGTACAAGGCAAGATTGGTTACAAAGGGATATTCCTAGGTTGAGGGAATTGATTATGGTTGGGTTTTCTCTCCAATTTTTATGTTGGCATCCATTCAATTCTTATTATTTATTGCACTAGTTTATGATTTTGAGGTCAAGCAGATGGATGTGAAGACAACTTTCCTTCATGGTGATTTGGAGGAAGAAATTTTCATGACACAACTATAACACTACACTGAAATATGTAAAGAAAATTTAGTTTGTAAGTTGAATAAATCTTTGTATGGCCTTAAGAAATCACCTAGGATGTGGCAACAAAAGCTTAATTCTTTTGTGTTGGCATTAGGGTTTCTAAGATCCAAATCAAATCATTGTATCTATTATTAGATGAATAGTTATTATTTCCTTGTTATCCCATTATATGTTGCTTTTTGGTTACGATAAGTACATGATTGTGAATTGAAGTCTAAAATTTCAACACAATATGAGATGGAAGACCTAGGGGTTTCCAAGTTCATCTTGGGGAACAAAGATCATAAGAGATAGAGAAAATAGAAAACTTTAGTTGGGGAAGAGGAAGTATGTAAACTCAATGTTGGAGTGATTTAGCATGACAACTTGTAGACCATTGTGTGTTCCTATTTTGGTGGGGACCAAGTTAATAGTAGAATAGTGTCTAAGTTCTTCTAATGAGATAGAGGATATGGCCCAAGTGACTTATGCTATTGCTAGGATCTTAATGTATGCTATGGTATGTACTAGACCATACATCACCCAAGTTGTGGGAGTCTTGAGCTGATTCATAGCTAATCTTAGATGAGTACATTAGGATACAGTGAAGAGGGTCTTTAGATATTTGCAGAGTACCTATGAGTACTCCATTTTTTATCATGGTAAATCTAGAGAGGACTACCACTCAATGACTATTCATGGATTTGTAGATTCAAATTGGGTTGGTAGTGTTGATATGAGATTTTACGAGTGGATATGTTTTCACTATGCTTGATGATGTAATTAGTTAGATGAATAAGCAGTAAGTTGTGGTCACTTTTTCCACTACAGAAGTAAAGTACAAGGAAACTACTCATGCTTGTAAGGAAGCCATCTGGCTTAAAATTTTATGTTTAGACTCAGTAGCTATTACAATTCTATGTGACAGTCAAGGTGCAATATGTTTGGAAAAGAACTTATCCTTTAATGTGAAGATGAAGCATATTGATGTCTAGTAACATTTTTTTTGTGACATGGTAGAGGATGGGAAGGTGATGCTGAAAAAAATTGACATTTTATAGAATGTTGCAGATGCATTGATGAAGTTAATGAGCACATAGAATTTTAGATGGTGATATGAGTCTATGGTCCTCTTGGCCCCTAGCCCCCTAGCAATTAGTTGATAGTGTCGGTACTCCCTATTCTCATGTAAGGTGTTTGACAAGTGGGAATAATGTTAGGAAAAGTGTCTCAACCTTTCACTTAATGTTTAAAATGTAATTTTATGGTATAGAATACAAAAACTCAATTTTGGGCTATAGATGCCATTTCGAGCCTAAAAAATAATTTTAGAGATCTCTTAAAGCTCTACAATTTAAAAAAAAATGGGCCCAAATGGCCTCCCATATCAAAAGTTATGGCCTCTAGAAGTTGGGTTGCCCACATTGGAAATGTAAAAACATCTACAACACATAAAAGAGATATTAGAGGGAGTTACACTTGTTGACCAACTTATGACATGTCATAAGGAATATTTGAATGAATATAATGGAGCTAAAATAAAGTGCCCAAGTTAGTGAGTGGATTTTGATGAGCTTATGGAAGGTGGAAGGAATATGCTATTTTTAGCCTATGGACTTAGCTTGGGATTTGGGTGTTAGATTTCTAACTAGGGATTTGGGTACCATATTTTGGGTGTCCTAATTATACCATTTGATGGTTTCATGTGATGGATCTCCTATTTATTTGATTCTGGAGATGGAGGGTTTCATAGTGAGTTTTGTAGGTATTGTTATGCTACCAAAATTACTCCAAACCTCTAGTTGGTGATACTCCTATAAGGTCTTAGACTCTGTAAGTGTATTATGACCTTTGATTACTGAATAATACATTGAGTAGCTAAATGGAGTGTGATTTTTTCCTCCCAAAAGAGTTTTCCCCACATAAGTCACTATGTTATGGTATATTTCTTTTGTGTTTATTTCCTTGTAACTATGTTATGAGTTTAAGTTTTGCACATATCTCCTCTCATAGATTAGTGTAGGAAGTGTATTTTGAAACTCTACTTCCTTTCACAACTATCCATGTAATATGCTTTAATTTCTTACTTATTATAGATTCTAATGTAAGATAATGATGCAATGATACATTATGGTGTTGTTACCTAATTGTGCACCTCAGCCCAATGAGGTCAGGTTGGGACAACACTGAATATTATCTGCCTTGAATAGGGAGATAGGTTCAACAGAAACTTAGGCCAGGTGTCTAAATCAGGAAGAAAGGAAGAAGAGTAAGGAAGGATGAAAGCTCACAATCAGCTTTGGAAGGCCTACTACCCAGATAGAAGGTCATTCCATTCATCATTGTTACCAGAATAATGTAGCAACTCAGTAAGAGTTGCTACAGGAGCTGGATAAAAGTGGGAAAGGCATCCCACTAGAGCAGGAGGCATCCCAAAGCTAGCAGGAGGAAAAATATTAAGCTATGAGTTTTATTTTGTTTCAGATCTATCCATTACAGTTTGTTCAAGTTTTAAATGGTAAAGGTACAAAAATTCGCTAAATCTACTTATGATTATAAACAACTGTAGCATGCAATGGATTTTAGATATATTTCCTTATGCAATTAAATGATGTACAAAAGAATAACAATATACAAATCATTGCATAAAATAGATGCTTATATTCACAAGGAGAATATCTTCATAGTTCCCACACAAGCCGTGTGAATTAACTGTACAAGATGAAACGTAAAGAAAACATATACATCTGAAGTAAAACAGAAACGTAGAGGAGGAAAAAGGGGATCCATCATTGCCTAAACAACGAACCCCCACTGGTGGCTACACCATCATCAGATTCTCCAATGATGTCTTCACAAGTACCTACAAGAGAGAGAGGAAGCATGTTAGAACTCAGGATTCTTTTTCACTCCTATATGAAACAACATCAAATGCACATGCTATCTTTTACAAGTATCTAAGCAAGAAAATGAAGGAGATAAATAGCTCCAAGATGTAGATATACAACCACTAGAAAGGACCAAGAGAAGATCATATAATCATCAGAAGGGGTTACTAAGCTTCCTTTGTTTTCCTAACTTGTGTTCTAAATGTGCAAAGAAAGGTACATGAAGATATCTCACTAATGACAAATATTGAAGCTATCATAACAATCCTGAAGGAACATAAGGAGCAATAGCCAAGCTGAGGTACTTTGAGGGCACAAAGTGAGAAAATCAGTGCCAAGAAACCCTACAGAGGGAGTAGAGGCCTTAAAGGCTCAATGAAATTAAGACAAGTGTTCACAGAGATCAGCATGAAAGTGTGAGATAGTGCCTGATCAATAAAGGAAAGAGATGGAATAAAGATAGCATGTCAACCTTGACAGAGGTATGGTATAAGAGGATAGTACCAAGGGACAACAAATAATGCATGCCAAACACATGCCTTCATGAGTCTGAGAAAACGGTACTATAAAAGATAGTCTAATATAATGATATGTTGCTCACTAAGGCATGTGGTGTTTCATGTCATTTTAGCCCATTCAACTCAAAATGATCACATTCCATTAAGCCCTATCAAGGGGGTATTATCTTGAAATTCTTCTACAAATCTAAAGTTGAAGTACAACTGACATCATAAAGAAATAGATACAATGAGCAACCACTGAGGAAACTGTCATCACAGTCATATGCCAAAAAGACAAATGAAGAGGGCTGTTAGGTTTTTACCAGCATTTACCATACATCAAGGGCCAATGTCAACACTCTATTCTAGTTATGAGAATACAAGGTGAAAACACACAAAAAAACTAAATTTTGTTCTTAGAGGAACTCATTTAGGGGACTGTTTGAAGTTGCAGAAAGTCTTCATCCTTGTTTAAAGAACTTCCACTACAGTGAAGAGAAGAGATTGTAATTACCATGAATGCAGTGCTACATGCATTCTAAACCCTATCCCTACACATGCATTTTAAACCTATCAAGATAGGTGATTCAAGACTTGCAAACATATATAAGGGTTTGTTAGTTCATTTTAGGGCATGGGAACTCTTGTAAGGCTTGAACATTCATGGGGAGTTTGTATGCCCGAGAGGAGACCCTGTCACCAAGTTGACAAATACTTGCCTATGTCTATGCATAGCCTATCCACTCAAGACAGCTAATAACAAAAACAAGCATTATTAACTGTCCAAAAAAGGTAAAAGGCAGTCATGGTTATGACTGTCTAGGTCAGTCAGCAACAACCATAGTCTTGACTGACTATATGCAACATCATAATCATTGTAGGATTGTCAAATTGAGTAGTGAAGGAGCAACAATTCAATATTTACATACAAATAGTATCATGTCTCAAAGATACTCCAATGAGAAACAGTCAAAGGAAGCCCTAGGGTAGTGGTTGCAAGAGCCCACAATAAGGAGCAAAACCAGTAGAGAATAAACCATTCTCATTATTTTCTTTCATAGTTTCTACTAAAAAGGGGTTAACATCAAAGTGCCTCACTTTTTAAAATAGAAACTCTAGCAGAATGTTAGAAGCATCTACAAAGGAACTACAAAGCACAAATAGTTTAACAAAGAAATAGTGATAGACATGGGTGAAATAGTAAAGAATATCTTATTTCCTACTATAGTGAAGATATCAAAGAGGAGACAGCCATACAAACTTTGTTGACAACCAATAAAGGGAGAAGTCTTCATGTGCAAAGCCTTCAAAGTAAGAATATATTTCATATGTTTTATCAAGCAAGCAGCAGAGCCAACAAGAAAACAAGCCTTTCCACTATTTTTCTCTCATTAATAGTCACGAATAGTAGAAGAAAATACATGAAAGGGAAACATTGAAAAACATTGCATAGTTTTCTGCCAAAATTTTTACTATTTTTATCAAAGAAAGAGAATACAGACACAAAAGCACAAAAGGCTTCCACAGTTCTCATAAAGCAAGAGAAAAAAGAACACTTTCCACTATTTGAGCAAGCAGAGAAGAAGCAACAGAGATGTGCCATAATTTTTTCAAAGGGAAAATGTAGAGATATCGTTATAAACACTGTCTCCCACCATTTTCTCTCAAAAGAACAAAAGGATAGAAAGAAATGGAACTTACCTATCTTCAGAGGGAGCAGCAGGGAAGAAAACCTTTAGGGTTTCACATTAGAATCTACAACCAAAGAACCCTTTGTGGCACTCAAAGGAAGAGAAACAAAATGGAGTGAAAAGCAAATGAGCTAGTTTTTAGGGTTTACATGTTAACATTCATGAATAATAGAAGAAAATACAAGAAAGGGAAACATTGAAACACATTGCATAGTTTTCTGCTAAATTTTTTACTATTTTTATCAAAGAAAGAGAATATAGAAACAAAAGAGCAAAAGGCTTCCACAGTTCTCATAGAGCAAGATAAAAAAGAACACTTTCCACTATTAGAGCAACCAGAGAAGAAGCAATAGAGATCTGCCACAATTTTTTTCAAAGGGAAAATGCAGAGATATCGTTATAAACACTATCTCCCACCCTTTTCTCTCAAAAGAACAAAAGGAGAGAAGGAAATGAAACTTACATGTCTTCAGAGGGAGCAGCAGGGAAGAAAACCTTTAGGGTTTCACATCAAAATCTACAACCAGAGAACCCTTGGTAGTGCTCAAAGGAAGAGCAACAAGATGGAGTGAAAAGAAAATGAACTAGTTTTTAGGGTTTACTTGTTCTTTTCTTAACGATCGCCCTAGATTTTTGGACAAAACCTGAGTTACTTAAGTCTTTGGTGACTTTTGAGAGTAATTCATTAAAAGAAATCATTGGAAATAATCAGGCTGAGGTCAACACTTTTCAAAGTGTTAGTGGCTAGATAAAATATCATGAGCCCATGAGGAGTGGGAGGTATAAGCTAATCGTGGATATTTTTGACCTTTTTCAAGAGTTTCTTTTTTCAACCTTGAAGAATAAATAGGGCATTATTAAGGTTTGAGAATCAAAGAGAACTATTATGGACTTTTAAGGTCTTTTCCACATGACTTAGGTAAAAATTTTGCATCATGAGACATGGTTAGAATCTTTTTAGAAGTTGGAGTATGGAAGTATGATGATAAACCTTGTGAATTTTTGTAAAGGTTATAAGTCAAAGTCAAATAATCATGAAAACCTCTCTCATTTGCATGATTAGTAGCCAATTTATCGTATTTTAACATTTATTAACAGTAATTTTTTACAAATTAATACTTGTTACATAAAACCAAAAATGATAATTATATAACACTTATTAAGGTAAATCATAAACATCGATTACCTTTAATACTTGTTAAAATAATTTATTTTTCCCTTCCAAACATGCAAAAGAGAGAAGAGGAGTCAAATAAAAGTTGTAAATTCAGGCAAGGGGATATTGTTTCTTTATTTTTGACTTTTGGTCAAACATGACTATTTTTGGAAGTCTACTTGGTCAACTACCTTGAGAAGAGGAGTTCAAAGCAAAAAAAGCTAAAAATGGAGCAGTTTTGAACCATCTAATCTAGGCCTTTTTTGCTTCACTATTTTTAGGTTGAGGGCTTCTTTCCAACCTAGTCATGCATCAGATGAGAGTTCATTTAGACTAGAGTTGACTTCCCTTTGCTTTTTGGGGAATTTTTGTATTGTATAGGAGAGAAAGCTTATGCTTTTTTCTTGGTTCTTGCTTTCTATTTTCGTTTGCACATTGTAAAGAGGGCTTTCAGTATTGTAACTCAGTAGTTTTTATAGATTTTGATACAATAGTAGTTTATTTTTCAGCATATTTTACAGTTATTGCAGAGGTATTCCTACTATTTTCAATAAAATCAAGTATTTACCTTCTCAGATTTAGGTGTTGTGTTCTTTTGAGTGATTTTGATAAGAAGTTTATTGTGTTTTGCATCAAATCCTTTAAATTTATGTCTCATTCATTGAAGCATATATACATAAAAAGCAATTGTTTATCATAGGTTGTAGGTTGTGTAAGTCTTTTTCTTACTTTTCCAAGTTGTGAAGACATCAGTTTTCCTTCAAAGAAAGTAGAAGTTTTCAAGCCTTTTTATGAAATATTTATGTGATAAAATTCCCCTAGCTGAGTTGTGTGAATGGATCTATTGAGGGGTAGTTGTGAACTAGAGTAGCAAGTTAGAGTATAATCATTGGTGCATCACCTCGTAGAATCAATTTTTAGCTTCACAAATTATCTTTCTATCCTTTTCCTTGCAAGTACATCAGATCTAGGAGATTTTAAAGGGAACCAGCTCTTCTAGAGGTTCACTTTCACCACATACAACCCACAGTCTGAAAGTGATCCAATGTTTCACAGGATTGTTAGGCTTAGTGCTTGACGAGGGTGCAATCCTTCGTGAAAATAGTTTTTGGCACACTTAGTGGGACTCTGAACTAGATTCAGGCCACTAGATACAAATTTTTCTTTGTTGTTTTAGTATGAACAATAGGGTTTCATCCTTTTGAAGTGAAAAAAGCATACCCGACGACTCTATTCTTATAATTTTTTGTAGATCCAGTGCAAACAACACATGAGAAGGATACAAACAAGGGTAATTTCAACTCCATTTGAATACCTCCAGCTGTCACCACCAAAAAGAAGAGGTAGAACAACAAGGAGAACTCCTAGTCCAATAGGAAGAACCCATTCTACTCCAAATCTCAGGTCTGCAGGGTTTATCCAAATAAATCAAGTACCAAACAATAAAGTACAAGCTCCTCCAATGGAAAGATAGTTGCCTTTGTGTCATTTAATGGTGGCAGCCTAGTGTAGGTTGCACAACATGGTGATATTTTGGTGGCAACCCTAAGAATCTTGTCTTTCTTCACCGATGAAGATCAAACCACACCCATTGAACATATCAAAGATGTGGCTACATTGTGTTTAGTATATCATATAACCGCTGAGAATATTGCAATGAGACTTTTGGCTACATCTCTAAAGGGGAAAACACTTTAGTGGTTTAGAAGCTTGGCTATAAATTCAATCACTTCATGGGATTTGTTGGGTGAAGCTCTAAATAAGCAAGTCAAACAATCTATCACTGGTTGAACAACTGACCACAATCAAGAGAGCTCCCCAAGAGCACATGGTAGATTTCAACTTTCGGTTTCAAAAGACTTGGAACAGAATCCCAACCATGGTAAGGCCTTCTGCAAATCATGCATTCTTATATTTTCTTAAAGCATTAAACAATGATATTGCAGTAATGGTTTAGTCAATGGGTTGTACAACATTACTAGATGCTTTTGATATTGCCATAAAGGCTAAAAACAACCTAATCTAGGCTGGTAAAATAGCCCCTAGACCACCAATGCCTATTTTCCTGGAGGTATAGCCACCTATCCCATTGCAAATCCCACCTATAGCTATTGTACCTACTGTAGCAACTTTAAATTATCAAGTAACTACTCAAACAAAAGTTGTCCCAACCCCATCCCAGGAGCTTCAAAAGATTAAGGGTCTGTTACAACATTTGGAAATGAACTAGTGAACATAAAAAAGCAACAAAACCAAGTTTACAGACTTTACCAAGCCCCTTATCAGGCCCAACAATAGTCTAACCAGAAAAATAGGCCTCCATACCAGGCTGATAACCAAGGCCAAAGAAGAAATTTTAACACAAGACCATATCAACCTTATAACCAACATGCTTCTAGCACTTCAAGGGAGTTAGTTCCAGTTCAAAATAATATGGCACAAGAGTATAAGTGGTGTTACCCATGCAACTAGCTACATAACCAATCAACTTGCTCAAATGACATGATAAATTAGGCCTTAATGGTACAAAGCAACACTATTGTCTAGAAAAATCTATCACAAGAAAATCTAGAACAATAGACTCCTCATCCTGAACAAGACTAGCCTGATGCAACATTTATGAATTGGCAAGGTGAAGAGTTCTGTGGAGTAAATCATACGCAAGGGCAAAACCAATCATCTCAGTCCATAGCAGCCAATACAAGGGCCAAAAAGAGAGCCACTAATTTAGGACAACAAGCTGGTAGAGGTCAAAATCAGGCTCCTACAAGCCAACAAGGTGTTGCTGGTCCATTACAACCACCTAATGTTCAAGTGTTGCCAAGGGGACAATCTATTCCAAACAGGGATCAATCAAGAGGTCAATCATAGCCAGTACAACAAGTGGATCCTACTACTTCAAGAGAATAGCCTAAGGTTGGTACTTTTCCATTCAATATTTTAGAGCATATGAAAAAAGCCAATGTAAGCATGTCCATCTGGGATTCCCTATCTCTTCCAGGCCAAAGAGATTCATCTAATGTTTCAATGTCCAATGAGCCTAATGAAGAGTAGCCTAGAGTTGTGCTTGTAAATACCCCCAATCAAAAATGAACAGAAAAATCATGATGTCAAACCAACCCCATTCTATGTGTCTCTGATTATTGGTAGGCACCTAGTTCATAACTGCATGATGACTCAAGTGCAAGTAGATCAGTGATGCCTAAACAAATAGTAGATAAGCTTGGTTTGACATATGAACCGCTATCCAAAGTAGTAGTACAGTTGGATGGAACATCCATCAATATCATTGGGGTTTTCAAGAAATTGGGTCTTACTTTGCATGCTTGTCCAAAGTTTTCAATACCATAGGATATATATGTTATAGACCTACCCCCGTACTTTGCCATATGCCTTCCATGGATTTCACAATAAAGTTGGGTGGTTATTTGTCAGCTGATTGGTCACATATGTGTTTTAGGACAAGATATGGTACAAGAGTAACTATCAAATATGAACCCACTACCAAAGATCATATTGAGACCTATGTTCCTAGTGTTGTCAATGCCAATTTAACTTTTTATGAACAAGAACAACCTGTTGTCCATGACAGTAACACCCCAATAGAGAACATTGCTGGCATTTTTTTAGATGAATGAGCATCTGAAAACCATGAAGATGACCCTTACAAATACATGAAACCATTTTCCTAACCTCATGAAAGGAGAAAAATAACAGGAACAACAGCTAACTACAAGGTAATGATTTATGGTAGCTTTATTTTGATTGTGCAAGAAGTAAGATATGTGCTGGTGGAGGAGCAATGCTCATTTCCTCTGAAGGTGAGAAATATTATGTAGCCTTTAGATTTGCTTTCAGCTGTACTAACAATACAATAGAGTATGAGACACTCATTCATGGTTTGGAATGGGCTAGGAAGAAAGATATCAAGTGCTTGCAGGTATTTGGTGATAGTGAGTTGGTTGCCAATCAAGTAAGGAACATAAATGTCACTAAAAATGACTTGCTCAAGTCATACAAGCATAGAATTTGGAATATAATTGAAGATTTTTATGCTTTTAACCTGTTGTCCCTCCCAAGAAGCCAAAATAAACAGGTTGATAAATTGGTAGCCATGGAAGTTGAGTTTGATATTCCAAAGGAGATCAAAAATATTGAAAAACAACATTATGTAAAGATAGTTGTGAGGTCATCAGTCCCAAAGAACACTTATTGGGAAGTGTTTGATAGTGATGAGCAGATTGCCAATTTCCTCATTGAAGAAGCTAAATTCTCAACTGGAAATCAATAAAAGTTACAACAACAATTTGGATATTAGATTCTCAAGACAAATAGATTGCCAAAGGGTTTTGTTACTTTGGAATTAATTTTTTATTCCAATGATCAACTAAGAAGAGAAAAAGCCAGCATACTGATAAAGGAAGAACATTATGAATGCATTGAAATCTGTAAGGCCAAACTCCTCAAGCTGGGAAAGGTATGTACCAAGGAAGAGAAGCATGCATTTATTTTATTATGTCAGAAATATGATGATATTTTTTCTTGGGAATACCAAGATCTAAAAAGTTTTAATCCAGAACTAGCACAACACACCATTGAGCTAGAACCATATTCTAAGCCTATGAGACAAAAGTGAAGGCCTCTAAATCCTAAGCTAGAGATCCTCATGAAAATTGAACTCAATAAGTTGATTCAGAGTAACATTATATTTCCCATAAAGCACACATCCTCGATGTCAAATTTGGTGCCCGTGAGAAAGAAAAATGGTGAAATCAAATTGTGTGTTGATTTCAGGGACTTAAATAGAGCCTCATTAAAAGATCATTATCCGCTACCTTCGATGGAGCAGATTCTACAAGTTGTAGCAGGTTCCAAGAGATTCTCATTGCTGGATGGATTCTCAGGTTGTAATCAGATTTTAGTGAAGGAAGAAGACCTGTTTAAAACAATCTTCAAAACAAAATGGGGAACCATGGCTTACAAAAAGATGCCCTTTGGAATGTCAAATACTAGAGCAACCTTTCAGAGAGCCATGGATATGGCCTTTCATGGTATCATGAATAAGTTTGTGCTAGTTTATTTAGATGACATCACTATGTTTTCAAAAGATACAAAGGATCATTTCTCTCATTTGAGGCAGGTTTTTGATAGATGCAAAGAGTATGGCGTCTCTCTCAATCTGAAAAAATGCATCTTTGTTGTTCATGAAGGTAAGCTTCTGGGTCACATTGTTTCCAAGCATGGGATCACAATTGATCCAAAAAGAGTAAGTGTCATTTCATCCTTACCCTTACCAACTCACAAAAAAGAGCTACAAAGTTTTTTAGGTAGAATAAACTTTGTAAGAAGATTCATTCCAAACATTGCCAGTCTTTTAAAGCCTCTAACATCTATGCTGAAAAGAATATGGGTTTCAACTGGACCAAGGAAGGAAAAAGCGGTTTTGAGGGCATAAAAGAAGCAATAGTAGCAACACCAACACTAGTAAATCTAGATTTCTCTAAGGATTTCGTATTGTATGCTACGGAGGCACAAATACCATTTTTTCTATGCTAACACAACAAAACAAAGATAATCAGGAATAGCCAATTGCTTTTTTCAGCTAAGGCTTAGAGGGCTATGAATAAAAGTATTCTTTTGTAGAAAAACATGTGCTTAATGTTATTAGAAGCCTTAAAAAATTTAGGCATATGGTTTCTAACAATAAGATTCAGCTAATGGTCGCCCATCTTAGTGTTAAGGAGTTCTTGTTAAGTAGGGATTTAGGAGATAAAAGGGTTGGATGGGTTCCTAAGGTGATGGAATACGATGTGGATATCAAGGTCGCTAAGATGGTTAGAGGTAAGGGGTTGTGTGAACAACTTGCTGATGGAGTAGAAACAGGCAAAGAAATGCAAAAGGAGTCTGTACTAATGGCTGATAATAAGTCACAACATGTTGTCCTAGCAATAGACACTAGCTGGACACATAAGATGGTTCATTACTTGTAGACTGGTGAGTGCCCAGTAGGGCTAAGTGCTGCCAAAAGAAGGTATTTCAAACTTCAATCCATCCCTTATGTCATTTTGAATGGGAGATTATTTAGAAAAGACTATAATGGTGTACTTTTAAGGTGCATGGAATCAGACTAGATTGAAAAGGTCTTGCATGAATTCCATGATGGACCAGTTGGTGGTCATTTTGCACCCCAAACAACAACCTTGAAGATCATGAAGGCCGGGGATTATTGGCCTTCTATTTTTAAATATGTGCATGCATGCATGAGAAAATGTGTAAAATGTGTTGTATTTGTAGGTAAGCAAAAGTTGGCAGCCTTGCCTCTACAACCCATATCAGTAGATCAACCTTTTACCAAGTGGGGCCTTAACTTTATAGGGGACATTAACCCACCATCTAGTTCTAGCCATAAATGGATGTTAACAACTACAGACTACTTCACCAAATGGATAGAAGCAATAGCCTTGAAAGAGGCAAATGAGGGTGCTATCCTAAATTTTTATGAGGACTTAATAGCATGGTTTGGTGTACCTGATTCTATTATTTCAGACAATGCTTTGGCCTTTGTTGGAATGAAACTAACCGAATGGGCCATTAAGCACAATGTCTACTTAAGTACCTCTTCAAACTACTACCCTCAAGGCAATGGACAAGCTGAGTCCATGAACAAGAACCTAATCAAGATTATCGAAAGGACTGTAGAAGACAATCAAAGGACCTAGCATTCAAAACTAAAATCAGCCTTATGGGCTAATAGAATCACTCCTAAAAGGTCTACAGGTCAGTCCCCCTTCATGCTTGTGTATGGATGAGAAGCAAGGCTTCCCATTTCAAATGAGCTACCAGCTTTGAGCCTCATGAAGGAACTTGAAATAATGGAGGAGGGTCCTATGGAAGTAAGATTGGCTACATTATTAGAGCTGGAGGAAACAATAAAGTAAGCAATGCAGAAGTTGGAGATGCATCAAATGCAGATGAAAAGAAGCTTTGACAAAGGGGCAGCACCTAGGCAATTCAAAGAGGGAGACATTGTCCTCAAATGGGATAAATTGAAGAGAAGACCTTGTAAGCATAACAAATTTGATTCCATGTGGGGTGGCCCATTCATGATTACTGAGTGTAAACAACATAATGCTTTTCATCTGGCCACTATGGAAGGTGATGTGTTGCCTATCCCAGTCAATGGGATACACCGCAAACATTATTTCTAAGGAGCAGAAATTTTCACATGTATCATATTAGAGTAGGTGTTTGAGTTAATAAGTGTTGATTGCACATTTGTTTCAGTTCAATTTTGTTTTTCCAAGAAGTGTTGATGCACAATTTGTTGGCCCTGTTTCAGAGTCAACCTCATTTGCTTTCAGTTGTTTTTGTTGTTGTTCAATGTTTCTAACAGCTGAGTTTTAAAAAATTTCTGAGTTGTAAAGGCCTAAAAAAGACTTTATTACTCAATGGATATACTAGGCAACTGGTCTTGAGAGTTTTAGTAGGCAAAACTGGCGTATAGGTCACCAAAAATGTAACCTAATTGTGCACTTCATCCCAATGAGGTCAGGCTAGGATAGCACTGAATGTTTTCTACCTTGAATAGGGAGACAAGTTCAATAGAAACATAGGCTAGGTGTCTAAATCAGGAAGAAAGGATGAAAGTTCACAATCAGCTTTGGAAGGCCTACTACCTAGGTAGAAGGCCATTCTAGTCATCATTATTACCAGAATCATGTAGCAACTCAATAAGAGTTGCTACGGAAGCTAGATAAAAGTGGGGAAGGCATCCCACTAGAGTAGGAGGCATCCCAAAGCTGGCAGGAGGAAGAAGATTAAACTATGAGTTTTATTTTGTTTCAGATCTATCCATTACATTTTGTTCAAGTTTCAAATGGTAAAGGTACATAAATTCGCTAAATCTACTTATGATTATAAACAATTGTACCATGCAATGGATTTCAGATATATTTTCCTTATGCAATTAAATGATGTACAAAAGAAGAACAATATACAAATCATTGCATAAAATAGTTTCTTATATTCACAAGGAGAATATGTTCATAGTTCCCACACAAGCCGTGGGAATTGACTGTACAAGATGAAATGTAAATAAAACATATACATCTGAAGTAAAAAAGAAACATAGAGGAGGAAAAGGGGGATCCCTCATTGCTTGAACAACAAACCCTCACTGGTGGCCACACCATCTTCAGATTCTCCATTGATGTCTTCACAAGTACCTGCAAGAGAGAGAGAGAGAGAGAGAGAGAGAGAGAGGAAGCATGTTAGAGCTCGGGATTCATTTTCACTCCTGTATGAAACAACATCAAATGTACATGCTATCTTTCACAAGCATCTAAGCAAGAAAATGAAGGAGATAAATAGCTCCAAGATGCAGATATACAGCCACTAGAAAGGAGCAAGAGAAGATCATATAATCATTAGAAGGGGATACTAAGTCTCATTTGTTTTCCTAACTTGTGTTCTAAATGTGTAGGTATAGGTAAATGAAGACATCTCATTGATGATAAATATTGAAGTTTTCATAACAATCCTGAAGGAACATAAGGAGTAGAAGCCAAGCTGAGGTACTTTGAGGACACAAAGTGAGAAAACTATTGCCAAGAAACCCTACAGAGGCAACAGTGACCTCAAAGGCTCAATGACATTAAGACAAGTGTTCATAGAGATTAGCATGAAAGTGTGACAGTGTCTAAATAGTAAAGGACAGAGATGGAATAAAGATAGCATGTCAACCTTGACAGAGGTATGGTAAAAGAGATAGTACTAAGGGACAACAAATAATGCATGCCAAACACATGCCTTCATGAGACTGGGAAAACAATACTATAAAAGACAATCTAATATAATGATATGTTGTTCACTAAGGCATGTGATGTTTCATGTCATTTTAGCCCATTCAAGTCAAAATGATCACATTTCATTAAGCCCTACCAAGGGGGATATGAGAGTTTGAAAGTCTTCTACAAATCTGAAGTTGAAGTACAACTAACATCATGAAGAAATAAATACAGTGAGCAGCCACTAAAGAAACTGTCATCACAGTCATATGCCAAGAAGACAAATAAAGAGGGCAGTCAGGTTTTTACCAGCAGTTACCATACATCAAGAGCCAATGTCAACACTCTATTCTAGTTATGAGAATACAAGGTGAAAACACACAAAAATCTGAATTTTGTTCTTAGAGGAACTCATTTAGGGGACTTTTTGAAGTTGCAGAAAGTCTTCATCCTTGTTTAAAGAGCTTCCACTATAGTGAAGAGAAGAGATTGTAATTACCATGAATACAGTGCTACATGCATTCTAAACCTATCAAGATAGGTGATTCAAGACTTGTAGACACATATAAGGGTCTATTAGTTCATTTAGGGTATGTGAACTATTGTAAGGCTTGAACATTCATAAGGATTTTGTATGCCCAGGAGGAGACCTTGTCACCAAGTTGACAAATACTTCCCTATGTCTATGCATAGCCTATCCACTCAAGACAACCAATAATAAAAACAAGCATTATTGACTTTCCAAAAAAGGTAAAAGATAGTCATGGTTATGACTGTCCAGGTTAGTCAGCAACAACCACAGTCTTGAGTGACTATATGAAGCATCACAGTCATTGTATGATTGTCAAATTGAGTAGTGAAGGAGCAACAATTCAATATTTACATACAAACAATATCATGTCTCAAAGATACTCCAATGAGAAACAATCAAAGGAAGCCCTAGGGAAAAGGTTCCAAGAGCCCACAATAAGGAACAAAACTAATAGAGAATAAACCTTTCTTGCTATTTTCTTTCATAGTTTCCATTAAAAAGGGGTAAACATTAGAGTGCCTCACTTTTTAAAGTAGAAACTCTAGCAAAATGTTAGAAACATCTACAAAGGAACTACAAAGCACAAATAGTTTAACAAAGAAATGGTGATAGACATGGGTGAAATAGTAAATATTGTCTTATTTCCTACTATAGTGAAGATATCAAAGAGGAGACAACCATACAAACTTTGTTGACAACCAATAAAGGGAGAAGTCTTCATGTGCAGAGCCTTCAAAGTAAGAACATATTTCATAGCTTTTATCAAGCAAACAGTAGAGCCAACAAGAAAACAAGCCTTTCCACTCTTTTGCTCTCATTAACAGTCACATATAGCAGAAGAAAATATAGGAAAGGGAAACATTAAAACACATTGCATTGTTTTCTGCTAAAATTTTTACTGTTTTTATCAGAGAAAGAGAATACATAAACAAAAGGGCAAAAGGCTTCCATAGTTCTCATAGAGAAAGAGAAAAAAGAACACTTTCCACTATTAGAGCAAGCAGAGAAGAAGCAATAGAGATGTGCCATAATTTTTTTTAATGGGCAAATGTAGAGATATCATTATAAACACTGCCTCCCACCATTTTCTCTCAAAAGAACAAAAAGAGAGAAAGAAATGAAACTTACCTATCTTCAGAGATAGCAGTAGGGAAGAAAACCTTCATAGTTTCACATCAGAATCTACAGCTAGAGAACCCTTGGAGGTGCTTAAAAGAAGAGAAAAAAAATGGAGTGAAAAACAAATGAGCTAGTTTTTAGGGTTTACAGTTTCTTTTCTTCATGATCGCCCTAGATTTTTTGACAAAACCTGAGTTACTTAAGTCTTTGGTGACTTTTGAGAGAAATTCATTAAAAGAAATCATTAGACATAATCAGGTCAAGGTCAACACTTTTCAAAGTGTTACTGGATAGACAAAATATCATGAGCCCGTGAGGGGTGGGAGGTATAAGCTAATCATGGAGATTTTTGACCTTTTTCAAGAGTTTCTTTTTTCAACCTTGAATAAAAAGGGCATTGTTAAGGTTTGAGAATCAGAGAGAACTATTATGGTCTTTTAAGGTCTTTTCCACATGACTTAGGTCAAAATTTTGTTGGCAAGAGACACTACTTTGCAGGACAGGTGTTGTCATTGATGGCAACTAAGATTGTTCCACACATCCGCAGTGCAGTATCTGATCATACCGGAAGTCAGAATGGAAATATATCTAAGTCTGGGAGCCTGAAATAGAGCATATAGCAGAGTCTAATATTTTGTTCAGTGGATCTCTCCAGTTAATTATTATGTGTTGTGGATCTAAAGGAGTGTAGAGGGACACTAGGACAATCTAAATCCAAGTTTTTATCCTTCGGTGACAAAGGGATCAAAAGTTATGAGCATCTAAATACCAGGTCCTATTATGATAGAACAGTTCAGTGAAGAATAGGCTAACTTATGTTAAATCCTTGTGTAGACCCAATAGAAGTGTTTTGATGAGTTGTGTATGAGATATAATGTTAGTGGCCGACATGTATGATGATCTACAAGTGTTATTTTTGGTACGCATCAATATTGGTGTATGGATTTAGCCGACAGAGCAGAGTCTTCAATAAGAATTTCAAGTGTTCTTGAAGCCGACTAAAAAGTTATTAAAATTTATGATGTGAATATATATAGCCGATGGATTTGAGCATTGAAGGTGTGCGTGTTTAGTGTGATGGAATAAGTGCGTAAAAGGCATATCAGAGTGCGAAAGAAAGGAGAACTAAGGTTTGGATTATGGCAGAGTAGTGAATAGGACAAAGTGAAGATGAAGTGTGTAAGATCGGTATTCTGAGCTTAAACTGGAACTGATTTCTTGCATTAGCAAATGCTACTCTTCAGTTTAAATATATTGTAATCTTTTGTAATAATCTCTATAGGTAGTGAGCCTCTTTTTGAGCAGTGAGCTCTGGGCAGTGAGCTCGAATGCATGTGCATTCCTTCTATAAAATACTTTTAACAAAGTATAATCTTTGTTGGTTAACCCCCATTGTGGTTTTTCCCTTAACTGGGTTTCCACGTCAAAAATCTTGTGTCTAGTGTGTTATTTCTATTTCTTCTCATATGTTAATTGATTGATGCACAAATGTTTATATCATTAATTTGATCATAAGTAGTAAAAGGATATTAAAGGCAAAAAAGTTTGAATTGTGTGACAACTAATTCAGCCCCCCCTCTCAGTTGTCCTAGCCAATTCCAACAATTGGTATCAAAGCAAGGTTCCTTGAAAGAAGCCTAACAACTTAAGTATAGATCTTGGAAGGAGTTTTAATGGGTTCACTCAAAGATCAACTTCGGTTGGCCCTAGAAGATCTTGGTTAGTCCAAAGCAGAAATATCTAATCTTAGAGATGAGCTTAAAGATGCTGATGATACCATAGAAATGTTAAAAGATAAGTTAAAGAAATATATAGAAAAGAGAAAGGAGCTACTTCTACAATTATCTAGTTTAACTGAAGAAAATGGCATGAATGAATCTTTGGAAGAAAAGACAAAGGAATGTGAAAAGCTGTCAAAAAAAGTTGTTCTAAAAATTGAGATGGAATCTAGGGCAATGAGGCTAACCAAAGAAATTGAGCAAAGGAAAAAGACTGAAGAAGACTTGAATCAAACTCTAAAAGAAAGAACCGATGAATGCTATAGATTAGACAGTATAGCTGGCCATCTAAAGTCTGATTTACAAGAAAGCAGAGATAATGAAAGAGATCTTGAAAGACAAATTGTCATTCTCAGACATGACCTAGAAGTTGCAAATGAATACAAGGAGAAGTTCAAGATAAGTTCAACTAAACTTGAAGCAATGGTTGAGGGTCAGAAAAAGGCTAATGACAAGCATGGTCTTGGATATGAGAAATGTGAAAGCTCCAGATCTGGACAAAGAAACTCTCAACCAAGGAATGAGAGAAACAGACCTAGAAGACCTTCGATAAGACAACCTAACGCTCAAAGGTATCCATTTTTCAATGGAAATTGTTTCAAGTGCAATAAATTTGGTCATAAAGCCACTCAATGCAAAAGTAGAGTAAATCAAAATAATCCATCCTTCACCGGACAATGCTTCAATTGTAAGAGGTATGGTCATAAATCCAATGAATGCAGAAGTATGATAATGAATAACTCATCAAATAGAGGAAATGGGAATTCTTTCAATGGAAAATGCTTTACATGCAATAGATTTGGACATATGGCCATTCAATGCAGATCAAGAGGAAATCAATCAAATGGGCAAAGAAATGTTGTTTGCTTCAATTGTAACCAATCCGGTCATTTTGCAAGATTCTACAGAAGTAGGATTAATGAAAGAAGGGGTCCGGTAAACAGAAAATTGGATAAGTGGAGACAAGACAAAGGCAAATAAAAAATTGATGAGAATGAGATCCAAAATGAAATGAACAAGACATGGGTCAAGAAAACAATTGTGAACCATAGTAATGGGTCCACACCGGAATCTGGTGCTGATAATTCCTCTGGGAATTGAATTAGGAACTTTGGCTCAGGGGGAGCTGCATTGAAAATCAAATTCCCTAGCCAGTAAGTGGGTGCCTGAATCTGGCACAGTGAGAAAAAAGATCTTGGATTGTTTCAGATCATTTGGAAGGATTTCTAGAAGAAAAGAGGTGGATATGGCAAATTGCAGAGTAATTCATGAGAAACTATTCAACGAACAAAGTAACCAGATGTATTAGGGCAAAGCATTTATTACAAAGACAAATTAGGTGTTGTGGAGTATAAAAAGGTCATTCATTCATCATTTAGATCACTTTGCATCAGAAGAAAGCAAGAAGAGAAGGAGTGAACAAGCTCAGAGCTAAGAATTCTCAAGAATTGAAGTGCGAAGAGTATCTCCAAGCAAAACCCTAATCTGTGGAACAAGGTATTTCTATTTTCTGCAAAACATCTTGAATTCCCAATCTCTGCAAATGGCTACACCTTTAGTTGTTGATGTCACCGAAAGGCCCCATCCTAAATTTAAGAAGCATCCTTACAATTATGTTGAAGTCAAGCCGCTAGGTGCTTTTTCGGGTGTTCCATATGGGATTTTACATGTTGAAGACATTAGGGCATACATTCATTGTAATGTAGAAGAATGTGAGAATCTAAAACTACTTGAGTTGTTTAAGAGCCATCTAAAGGATGACAATTATCAACTAATATCTGAGTTTGAAGCCCTAGAAAGCAAACATTTTCTACAAATTATTGAATTTCTGTGATTTGATGAAAGTGAATGGGTTCGTTATGTGTTGAGCCGAATGCACGATGAATTTATATGGCTGCTGAAACCATTTAAGATCACCAAAGATGTTATCAGAATTTTGACCAGGTTAAACTCAACTGGTGGACTACCCATGTTAAAATCTGTCAAAAACCAAACTGTCACTGATGCAACCAGTGCAAAATTTGATAAAAGAGCCATAACAATCAATGACATTATAGAACCGAATGTCAAGTTTGCTTCCATGGTAATTGGGTATAAGATTTATCACTCAAGCAGAGAAAACTTTGTCTCTGGAACAGCTATATATGCAGCATATAAAATGTTGAAAGAGAATGTAGACTATGACCTCTGTGAGCTACTACGGGTTCAACTGTTTGAAAATTTAAACAAAATTAAGAAAGATAAGAAAAATTCCTTCAAGTATGGTTCCTTGATTATATGCTTATTTTTCTATTTTATGAATGAAGTGCCTGGAGTGCAAAGTGTGCACTGGACAAATGGAAGACCAGTGGTAGTCTAGATAAGAGATCATTTATATAACCTTGGAGATTCAAGTGCACAAAAGACTACAATCTGGGGGTATTTTAAAAAATTTTAGAGTCTGATGCATGCAAGGGAAAGAATCCCTAAGTCAGTTGTAGAAAAGTATGAGAATGAGATATGTTTTATGGTTGACACAGATCAATGTCTGATGGAAGCTGTAGAACCAAGAATAGTATGGATAATGCCAATGGGTTATGAGGTGGATGAGAGAGTTCTAGACATGTATGCTCAGCATCTTCTGAGAAAACCTAAAGACACCTCTGTGGAAAGGTTTGGAACTTACAAGGAACTAAGTATAAAGTTGCATGTGGAACTTAGTCAGCCGTAAACAAAAAGAAAAGTGCTGAAGCAAGTGGAGATGTATGCAGAAAGCATTGGGATTACAAAGAAGTAGTGAGAAAGAACAGAGAAAGGATTGAGGAGATGAAGAGAAGAGCTGAGCAAGCTTCAAAAGAAAGGATAGAAAGTGAGCCAACAACTGCTCCGAAAATCCCACCTAGATCTTCAAGGAAAATAAGAAGCTCTGCAACTATCTCAGAACAATCCAAGTCTATTCCCATTAAGACACCAAAAGCCACACCATCCAGTGAAGGAGGAAAGAGGAAGAAAACCAAGGCCACAAGAGCCTACAAGAGCACAAAAGATGATGAGTAAATAGAAACAAATGAAGAAGTTAAAGACATAAGATCAAAGAAAGCCAAGACTTCAAAGGCCTCTAAGAACCAACCCTTCGGAAGTAAAAAGGCAAGTAAAAGGCAAGAGACTGGTAAGGTTGCTATGACTGTTGAACAAATTGTAAAATCAATTACAGTTCATAGGAATCTAAAGCCTATCAGAATATATTATGATAGTTTTGATGAAGCAAATAAGAAAATCTTAGAGGATGCCACCATCCTGTACTTGAATAAATTCAATAGAGCTCTATTGGAAATTCTGCAAGAAATTCCCAAAAGTTTAAGGAAAATACTAGAAATGAGGAAGGAGGCTACCAAGGACAAAGACATAGAACTCAAAGAATATGTTCTTTCCACCCTGTGTCTAGTAATGACCAGAAGAGAAGCTGATAAAATCCTCAAGGAAGTTAAGAAGAAATTCAGAAGCAAGATCTGTATGAACAAGTTAATGCTTGGTGAAACTGAGGAAGTTGTAAAGGAAACAGAAGAAATTTTGAGAAAAGCCATTAACAAAGATAAATACTATATTGTTTTAGAGGAACAAGAAGCTCCAGAAGAAGAGATTGAAAAAGGAAATGATAACCAAGGTAATACTCTAGATCCTCCAGAGCAAACCTATGAGGAGACAGATGATGGAATTGATTCATCAATTCTAGTTGCTGAAGAAGTGAACATCAATGAGAAACAAACAGAGATTGATGACTCCTCTATTCCAGAGAGGAGCAAATAAACAAAGCATATACAAAAATGGTGGACCAAATTAATGATGCAAGTGATACTCTAACTCCTCCTAACCAATCAGAAAAGGAAGATAATGTTGAGAATACTGCTGCCACACTAGATCCTCTGAAACAAATTTTAGATGGTGAGGACAAAGGAGAGAATCCCACTGCAGATGATACAAGGAAAGGTGAAGCAAAGAAAGAGAAAGAAGAGAGTAAGGATGAGAAAATAGAAGAAGATGGTGCAAATGTTGAAGCACCCAAACAAGATAGTCCGGAGAAAACCCAAGAAGAGGAAAGTGTTCCAAAAATTGTTGTAAGAGACACTGCTAATGCAGTAAAAGGTCTTCTAGATAAAGAGATGCTTGAGTTTGATGAGCCTAAACTACTCCAAGGACCAATTAATCTAGATGCTCTCTCTCCGGTACAAGTGATGAAGATTGCATCCTTCACTCAAGCTAAGGCCAGGGAGAAGATGTTAAAATCTCACATGGAGGACAATGAACTATTAGGGCTTGCAACTGGAGTCTTGGAGAAGTTATTGCCAACCTACCAAAAGAGTCCATCGGATTCCCCCTTCAGTCACCTGAAGAATCTTGTGAATGTTGTAAGTACACATTTTGAGTCCTTTGAAAAGTCTGTAGAGGCAAAAGCTTAGAAATAATTTTTGGATAAGAAATTTAGTGAGGTAAAGCATCTGATAGGAAATGATAGAATGATACTTGGTATTAGCATAGAGAGTATTCAGAATGCTCTAAATGATGGAAGTGATATGTAAAAATTTTGTCTATCATGGCCCAAAGTCAGTGAGGATATTGAGAAAAAGATAAAGGAGCAAGAACAGAAATTGTCAAATCTATCTCAAAATTTTGATCCTCTAACAGTTTCACCTATAAGCCAGGAATGTCAAGTAATCAGATTGATAGATGAGATAAAGAGGCTCATTAAAGAGAAAAGCAATATTATGAAAAGAATGGGTGAGCTTCAAGGATTGATTGCTCCCAAATTAGAAGCCATGTACAATGCCTTATCAGAAGCCCAGACTGCACTTCAGATAGGTAACCCTCTAGATCTGACAAAGGCAGAAGCATATGCATTCTTGCTAAGTGGACACATCTCAATTTTGGATGGAATAAAGGGAACTTCGGCCATTGAATTTTGGCTTGTGGACCACACCCTTTGCCATTGATGTCAAAGGGGGAGTGAGACAGTGAAAAATGAAAGAAAATGAAGAGTCCATAAAAGGGGGAGCAGTGGAAGAATGTATAAGCATACACAGTAGGGGGAGTCAGTCATGACACTTAGTCATTTTTCACTAAGTGTTGCCATTAATGCCAAAGGGGGAGATTGTTGGCAAGAGACACTACTTCGCAAGACAGGTGTTTTCATTGATGTCAACTAAGATTGTACCACACATCCGCAGTGCAGTATCTGATCATACTAGAAGTCAAAATGGAAATCTAAGTCTGGGAGCCTAAAATAGAGTATATAGAAGAGTCTAGTATTTTGGTCAGTGGATCTCTCTAGTTAATTATTATGTGTTGCAGATCTGAAGGAGTGTAGAGGGACACCAGGACAATCTAAATCCAAGTTTTTAGCCTCTAGTGACAAAGGGATCAAAAGTTATGAGCATTTGAATACCGGGTCCTATTATGACAAAACAGTTCAGTGAAGAACAGGCTGACTTATATTAAATCCTTGTGCGGACCCAATAGAAGTGTTTTGATGAGCTATGTATGAGATATAATGTTAGTGGCCGACATGTATGATGATCTACAAGTTTTATTTTTGGTATGCATCAATATTGGTGTATGGATTTAGCTGACGGAGCAGAGTCTTCAATAAGAATTTCAAGTGTTCTTGAAGCCGATTGAAAAGTTATTAAAATTCATGATGTGAATATATATATATATAGCCGATGGATTTGAGCATTGAAGGTTTGTGTGTTTATTGTGATGGAATAAGTGCGAAAAAGGCAGATCAGAGTGCAAAAGAAAGGAGAACTAAGGTTCGGATTATGGCAAAGTAGTGAACAGGACAAAGTGAAGATGAAGTATGTAAGATCAGTATTCTGAGCCTAAACTGGAACTGATTTCTTGCATTAGCAGATGCTACTCTTCAGTTCAAATATATTGTAATCTTTTGTAATAATCTTTGTAGGCAGTGAGCCTCTTTTTGAGCAGTGAGCCCGAATGCATGTGCATTCCTTCTATAAAATACTTTTAACAGAGTATAATCTTTGTGGGTTAACCCCCACCGTGGTTTTTCCCTTAACCGGGTTTCCATGTCAAAAATATTGTGTCTAGTGTGTTATTTCTATTTCTTCTCATATGTTAATTGATTGATGCACAAATGTTTATATCATTAATTTGATCATAAGTAGTAAAAGGAGATTAAAGGCAGAAAAGTTTGAATTGTGTGATAACTAATTCACCCCCCCCCCTCTCAGTTGTCCTGGCCAATTCCAACAAATTTTGCATCATGAGAGATGGTTAGAATCTTTTCAGAAGTTGGTGTATGGAAGTATGATGATAAACCTTGTGAATTTTTGTAAAGGTTATAAGTCAAAGTCAAATAATCATGAAAAACTTTCTCTCATTTGCATGATTAGTAGCCAATTTATTGTATTTAAACATTTATTAAGGGTAATATTTTACAATTTACCTTAATACTTGTTACATAAAACCAAAAGAGATAATTATATAACATTTATTAAGGTAAATCATAAACATTTATTGCCTTCCAAACATGCAAAAGAGAGAAGAGGAGTCAAACAGAAGTTGTAAAGTCATGCAAGGGAATATTGTTGCTTTATTTTTGACTTTTGGTCAAACAGGACTATTTTTGGAAGTCTACTTGGTCAACTACCTTGAGAAGAGGAGTTCAAAGCTAAAAAAGATAAAAATGGAGCAGTTTTGAACCCTCTAATCTAGACCTTTTTTCCTTGCTCGCCCAACAACTGGGATTTCACTATTTTTGCGTTGAGGGCTTCTTTCCAACCTAGTCATGCATCAGATGAGAGTTCAGTTAGATTGGAGTTGACTTCTCTTTGCTTTTGGGGAATTTTTGTATTGTATAAGAGAGAAAGCTTATGCTTTTTTGTCCATTCTTGCTTTCTATTTTCCTTTGCACATTGCAAAGAGGGCTTTCAGTATTGTAACACAGTAGTTTTTACAAATCTTAACATAGTAGTAGTTTATTTTTTAGCATATTTTACAGTTATTGCAGAGGTATTCCTACTATTTGCAATAAAATCAAGTATCTACCTTCTCAGATTCAGGTGTTGTGTTCTTTTGAGTGATTTTGATAAGAAGTTTATTGTGTTTTGCATCAAATCTTTTAAATTTCTATCTCATTCATTGAAGCATATATATACATTAAAAAGCAATTGTTTATCATAGGTTGTAGGTTGTGCTAGTCTTTTTCTTACTTTTCCAGGTTATGAAGACATCAATTTTCCTTCTGTTGGGTCTTTCTCTCTGAATCAGCAAAGGGTTTGCCAGTTCCAATGCATAGGCAGAGTCAGCCAACAAATACAGGAGGTTGCGTGAGCTACCTCCCCTTCACTTCTAGTTCTGCCGCACTAAGGGGGGTATCCCTATAGCTAAAGATTTAACCTTGACTCATCCAATGACAAAAGATTTAGCTTTACAACAACAGGTAGAATACTCTCATGTTTGGACCAAGATTTGCATGATAAATCACAAGTTTGGCAATGTTCTTGAACATATCTAACTGGTTGAGGATGAGAGTATGTAGGGGTCCTACTTTTAATCCTACAAACTAACAGATTGGAGTTTTGAAATGATTTGTCTTTATGTTTAGAATTATGGGATTTTCCTAGACCCTTTGAACAGACAGATTCCCAGACAAGTGCCTTATCTGGGCAACAAAGTCAAATCTATGAATGTAAATGTTTCCCTATGACAACATGACTTCATATCCAGAGGACTTAAGTAAAATATTATTGCCTAACAACAATATATCCAAGAAAGAGTATTACCTATGATCATACTTTGCAAATCCTATGATGCAATCCATTTTCCTTTGTATTTAATCAAAAGCCTATTTAATCCACCCCTTGAACAGACGCTAGAACCAGACACACAGTGTAGCAAGTATATACTGAAAAACTTGGAAGCCCTTGACAACCTTGTTTGAAAGGAAACCAAACAACATACAGGAGACAATCATAAACAATACACATACTAAGTGTTTTTCATTTAAATTCAATCTGCATAGAAAGTCATCATACAAGAACTTATCATTTACAAAACAAGAAAGACTGATACACTAGATCAAGGACCGAATCTACAACAAAAAATACCTTTCAAAACATGAACACCTTGTGTTCAAGGTCAAAGTAGAAAAAACCCAAAAAACATCCAACCCCTGTAGAATGGCCATTGATACATTTTTAAGGAGCACACAAGCTTCCGGCCACCTACATACTGACAAACTTCATAAATGCATAGATCATCCTCTTAAGATTTTCAAAGAAACAATCAGATCTTCAATAAATTTAGTAGCTGAAGAAATCAGATCCATACTGAAAACCACCAGCAGAAGCAACTTGGACCTCAAGCAAACAAATAGATGTGATGTTTTTTCCATCACTGTGTAGTAAGGTCGGTTGACTGTGGAAAGAGGGCGCAAAAATGGTGCCAATAGACACTCACTTCAGCCTTCAAAATTAGCCACAGAATCGGGCTCCAAATATGCAGGTTGAAAATCCATGTCGGCATCATAGAAAATCCCACCATCAATGAGATCGTGCCACACAGGCAACCTTTTCATAATTGTGAGATCTAATTATCCCACATTCATCCTGTAGTGATCCTTTGATCGCTTTATATACCAGACCATGGGTATACTTAACGTCGCACACTTTTCCCTGACGCAACCATTGATCCACCCGCTAACGGTCTATCGCTCCATCTCCCGCCGATGCCAAGACCTTATTAGAGTGACCCCAAGTGTCAGAGCGACATCCTCCCGGCACGTCGATGTCTCTAGTCAGGCTGATACCAAACCCTCGTCGATGTGACCCAAACCGTTGGAGCGGCATATCCACAGCACGCCGATGTCACTTATCTCACCAATCGGCGGAATGACCCAACACATCGAAAGGAGATTTCCAAAGCACACTGATACATATTGTCACATCGATGACTCACTTGTATCGATGTGACCCAAACCGTTAGAGCGACATATCCACAGCACGCCGATGAAGATTGTCATGCCGATGACTCACTTGTATCGATGTGACCCAAACCGTCGAAGCGACATAGCCACAGCACGCCGATGAAGATTGTCATGCCGACCCGTCCATCGAAGTAACACAACATACCATCTCACCAATGCAAGGAACAAACCACTATGAACAACGTGATCACTGAGACAAAGGTCTACTCTTGCCAATGGACTTAGAAATTTTTTGGGTTTTAAATGAAAAAGCCTATGGATCTTTAGCTTGAAACCTTAACCCTAGGTGCAGGCACCAACACCTTCAAAGAAAGTAGAATTTTTCAAGCCTTTCTATGAAATGTTTATGTGATAAAATTGCCCAAGTTAAGTTGTGTGAATGGATCTATTGAGGGGTAGTTGTGAATCAGAGTAGCAAGT
Source organism: Cunninghamia lanceolata (assembly GCA_027924645.1). Classification (NCBI taxonomy): domain Eukaryota; kingdom Viridiplantae; phylum Streptophyta; class Pinopsida; order Cupressales; family Cupressaceae; genus Cunninghamia; species Cunninghamia lanceolata. The sequence continues at coordinate 1,774,540 of BSBN01000463.1, read as the reverse complement.
TAGAGTATAATCATTGGTGCATCACCTCCTAGGATCAATTTTTCAGTTTCACAAGTTATCTTTCTATCCTTTACCTTGCAAGTACATCAAATCTAGGAGATTTTAAAGGAACTGACTCTTCAGGAGGTTCACTTTCACCACAGACAACCCACAGTCTAAAAGTGATCCAATGTTTCATGAGATTGTTAGGCTTAGTGCTTGACAAGGGTTCAATCCTTCATCACAATAGGTGCTTCTTGAGTGGTAGTGTGAATTAGATTAAAGTTCTTATGGATCATCAGATTAAAGTGAATTAGGGTTTGTCCTTTTATACATAACTTTATTTTACAATTTGAAATGTTTCACACATAAGTTGACAAGTAATGATTAGCTAGCAAGAGGTTAGCTTGGGCCCAATTTAATAACTAGATTTAGAAGTCTAGGGATCATTTTTGCACTTCAAAAATAAACCATGTTAATTTCTACAGCAATGGATTTTTTTTTGGTAAAGAATTATTGATTAAAACTAGGCATCAAATGCCAAGAATCCAAGATAAATAGAATGACACAGAAACACAATCCAAAGAACCCAGAAACTAGACAATCCAAAAAGCTCCCAAAGACAAAAAAGAACTTGAACTAGAGGGGCTTCCTCAGAATGACCTATCATCCAACACCAATTTATGCATCCTCTGAGACTTTTCCACCGACAACTGATCCCAACAATTAACATCCCAACCACCTTGATGCTTTGAAGCCTACTTAGCAAGAAAATATGCCGCCCCATTCCATTCCTTGGGGATATGGATGAAGGAAGCCAACACAAAAAAGCTACTGAGTCACAGAATCTGTCTACCTACCGCTGCCAATTACCAGTGGACTCCTTCAAACTATCTATTATTTAGCATATTAATCATTATCTTAGAGTCTTCCTCAACAATAATCTCCCTCCAACCCAAAGTACAATCCTTTTCCATAGAAACAAGAATAGCTTGAGCCTCCATAAGATTATTCGTTGCCTGCCCCATATAAGTGGAGAAGAAGAAAACAACTACACCAGAACCATCTCTCCCAACACCACCAATCCTAGCATGGCATGGATTCCCTCTAGAAGAGTCATCTGTATTAATCTTGAAACCCCCAATTAGAGGGGAAGCCCACTTGCCTTACCTTGAAACCTTCATATTTGGACCACGTCCCACCTTAGCAACGGTGTTACTAGCCACTTTATCACCAAGGCCTAACCCGCAAGCCATAGAAAGGTCCTCCCTCATCAAAGACTCATTCAAATCACACTTGGCTGCTATAGTCTCCTGAATCATACTTACAATCCTTTGCCACAACTGTTGGGCCCAAATTTGACATCCCTAGAAAATCTACATGTTTCAATCTAGCCAAAGCTACCAAATAATGTAAGAAGGTCCAATCTCTCATGTCATTTAAAGAAAAGAAGTCTTGGTAGGAGGTCTCCCCAAACTATTCCGAAAATCTAACCAAAATCATACTTACAATCCTTTGCCACAACTATTGGGCCCAAATCTGACATCCCTGGAAAATTTGCATGTTCCATTCTATCCAAAGCTACCAAATAATACAGGAAGGTCTAATCTCCCGTGCCACTTGAAGAAAAGTAGTCTTGGTAGGAGGCCTTCCTGAACTATTCTAAAATCCACCAAAGAGGTGGCATGAACACACCCCTTATTCCACACTCCCCACCAAGAATGCTAGATTTCCTTAGCATACAAGCACTGGAAGAAAATATGAGGGATACATTCTTCACTATGCTCACACAAGGCACACATAGAAGGTCCCTGAAGACCTCTCTTCTACAAATTATCCCAAGTGAGACATCTATTCCTAGAAACTAGTCAAAGAAAAAAGTTACATTTTGGCCAAGCAAAATTATTCTAAACTTTATTCTACTAGGGAATTTCCTGATCTCCACCACCCTGCTGAACAAGAACTTGGTACCCATGTCATAGAGTAAGATCCCTTAGGGTTAAAACCGCAAGCTAATATCTCCCTTTCACTCGAATAATTAGAGATTTGCTTTGCTAGAATTGAAGATAAAACTTTTCTATCATCCGTTGAACCCCCCTAGGTTATTCCTGATGGTTTCTCCAACAAGCTATCTCCACTTGGCCCAAAGACTGAGTAGACTTAAAATCTACCACTTGAGTCCAACCAACTTCAATAAATCTATCACATATTTACTGCAACTGTGGGTGGGAAGAGATGATGGGTCGCAACTCATCCCAAGAATCATGCCAAAAAAGAGCTTCCGAGCCCTTGTTATAGATCCAAAATAAGCCTTGCTTGATAAGATTAAACCCTTCTTAAGAATGCTCCAGATCACTGAACCTTTCCCTGAGAGATCAACACTAGGAATATCCTCAATGGCAATCTCTCCCAAATACTTAGTAGTAATAATCCTAGCCTAAGATCGCTCTGAATTAGTGCATCACCTCCAATAAAGATTCACAATAGGAGCTTGGAAATTGGTAGTAGATTGACGAAGTCTCAAATCCTCACTTTATTTGGAGTAAAAAATGGTCTCCCATCTAATCAAACTCCATTTAGATGCCTCAGATTCCCCACCTAGATAAATTGTCAAGAAAGAGCATCAAAATCCCTAATGAAACTCCATGGAGCTGCCAAAAGAAAGAACCTATAGCTTGGGAGTGCTTGAATCACAGATTTCAAAAGCATAACTCTCCCAGTAGACAAGATCCAACAAAAGGTCTAGTGACTAACCTTCATACGAAGCTTATCAAGAATCAACTGTCAATACCCCTAGCAAGGGGCCCAACTAAAAGGGGAAAAACCAATTACGTGAGAGGGAGAGATCCCACCTAAAATCTAAGAATTTTGGCAATCCAACACTAAACAAGAGGAGTATTAAAGAAAAGGATGGAATACTTTTCCTCATTAATCTTCTATCCAAAATCTGATAAGTAAATATCTAAATCTTTTCAAAATTTCTTATCCTCCCCAACCGTGGCCAAGCCAAGCAAGGTTATATCATCTACAAATTGAAAATGAGAGAAAGAAGGTGAGGTACTAGCCCAGGACCATCCATGAATCCAACCTTGTATCACATGATGATTTAAAAGCCAACCTAAAACCTCAACCATCAGAATGAACAAATACGGGGATAGAGGATCCCCCTATCGTAGACCTCTAGAAGCTCTGAACAAGGGAGATGAGACACTATTGACAATAATTGAAAAAGAAGAAGAGGTAACGCAACTCATAACCTAGTCTACCCAATCCAAACCAGAGCCAAAAGCAAGAAGGATTCACTAGAGGAACCTCCATTTCACCTATTCATAGGCTTTAGACATGTCTAACTTGATGAACATAACCTTTTATTTAGAGATTGCCATAGAGTGTATAGCCTCCCCTGTGAACACAACCCCATCCAGAATCTGCCTGCCTACAACAAATCCCCTTGCTCCTTAGATATTAGGGCATTTAAACACTTCTTAAGTATTTTTCCATAAGTTTAGTTATGATCTTATAGACCAAATTACATAAAGCAATAGGACTAAAATCATGAAAAGAATGTACCTTTTCTTTTTTGGGGATAAGAGCAAGCAAAGTCGCATTCATGGCTCGCAACATCTATTTACTGTTTTGTGAATCCCAAACCAACTCCAACACATTTTTTTTAAGAATATCCTTAAAATATTGAAAAAAAATTATTGGAAAACCATCTGGTCAAGAATCCTTCTCCTTCCTCATCTGAAAAATAACCCCTTCCAGCTCCTTCAGAAAAACATGCTTAATGAGCTCTTCATTCATCTCTACTGACACTAAAGGAGGGATGCAATCAAGAACCAATTCTTCCTCGGCAAATGAGTGGGGGGAATACTATGAGAGAAGAGAAGAAAAGAAAATCAAGGCCTCTCTGCAGATGTCTTGCGAGGAAGAAAGAAGATTCCCATTAGAAGACCTAATAGAGGTGATAATGTTCCTTTGCCTTCTATCTTTAACTAAATTGTGAAAGAGAGTCACATTCCTATCATCTTCTTAAAGCCAATCAATCCTGGCCTTTTGCTTCTAGTAAATTTCCTCCCTAAGTTCCTATTCTGAGAGCTCCTTAAGTAAATCTGACTCCTTTTGCAGGTTCTCCCTCATAAGACCAAACTCCCTAGTCTGATGTGTGACCATATCTAAATGAGACTGAATATCTGCCTTAGACCAAAAAACATTTCCAAAGCACTCTCTATTCCACCTCTTGAGTTCGTATTTCACATATTGAAGCCTCTTAACAAAAGAATACATAGCAGTACCATAAGCAGGCTTCCCCTCCTGCCACCAAACTGCCATAAGATCTTGAAAGATTCCTCACACATCCACATAAGTTGAAACCTGAAAGAGGGTTTCTTTGAGGATTCTGAAAGAGAAACCCTTAGCAATATGGTCAAGTGATCAAAACCCTGCCAATCCAAAATCTTAGAGCTAGAAAGCCATAGATTACTCATCCAATAGTTGGAGACAAGGAATCTATCCGATCTCTCAAAGATCGAGTCCTTGCTACACCTTCTATTGTTCCAAGCAAACTGCCCATTACTAGGATGAATATCCACTAAGTGCATAGAGTCTATACTCTCCTGAAGTAGCACATACATAGCATCCAACCTTTATACTCCTCCTTGCTTCTTTGCCAAACTCATAATATCATTAAAATTCCCTGCTAGGATCCATGGAAAAAGAGGGACCATAGATCATACATATTTGATACGCATCCACACATTTCCACCTTACCAGGAAGATCCGTAGGGGCGTACACATTTGTGAAGAGAATAGATTCCCTTGACTCAAAAATAGTCACAATAACCAAAATTGAATGCCTACTGGTGAACCACCAAAGAGGGGTAATCTTACATGGATCCCATAAGCAAGCTAATCCACTAGCACTACCATGTGCTCCAACACACTATCATTGACCTCGCCACCAAATTCTTGAGGCAATGTTATGCATTCCTTCAACTAAGAGCTTATAATAACGTAAAAAATCTATATCTAGTTTGTGAATCTGGATCAAACCTTGAACAACCCTTTGCCTAGGGATGTTGTTCAAAGCCCTTGCATTCCATGAGAGGACTATCATTTTTGGAAGTGAAATTTAATGGGCATAACTAATCTTGACTCCACCAGAGATTCCCCTAATAACTTCACCTTATCCTGATCTTTCTTGCGGCCTACTTTCATGTGTTTCTTTGGAGCTCCTTTCTTAAGAGCCTTCTGTTGGATCCCTAATACATGAGGTCCCTTCTTCAACTAACCCTCCTCTAAGACCTCTCCTACAATCTGAGAGAGGGAGGAACCCTGAGTAGGAGCCATAAGAACTATCTCATTCCCTTGTGGATTAGTTGAACTTGTCACTTCTAGAGCCTGATCTATCTCCATAATGTTAGTGGGGTTATCCACCTGTAATGGATCCAAAATACCATCCTTACTCAAATCAAACTAAACCTCTGCTACCTCCTCAATAGTTGGCTTGTGGAGACCTGTAGATAAATCCTAGTCATCAAAGGTCTCCAACATATCAAACCTATAATGGAACCCATCCTTCTAATGATACTTGAATGGCCTTTTCAACCCTCTTCCCTTATTATGTTGTCTAACTGGAATAAAACCATCCTTATCCCCATTCCCACCTAGAATTGAATATTTCCCCTTATCCACCACTAAAGGAGGAGGAAGGGGATCTGAGGGAGTTGATGGGGTTACTTGAGGACATTTTTGCTAGAGGTGCCCATATTCATGACATATGTGACATCTGAAAGGCAATGCTTCATAATCCAATTGTTGTATCCATGATAAAGATCATAATCTAGTTTCCATAGAATCTGAGAGTGGCTTATTCAAATAAATTTCAACACATAAGTGGGCATAAGAAACTACCTTACAATCCATCATTTGTTAGGAATGTCTCATCGGTTTACCAAGCAACAAAGCAATCATGTGCAATATATCCTACCTCCAGAATTCTATTAGAAGTCATGAAAGGTGCACACAGACAGGTATTCTCGATGGAACCTCCTCCCCTGGATTAAACCCCACATGCCAAGGTTTAATGAATAAGCCTGTCTAATTATAGAAATATGGTCCACCCTCAAAAGCAAAAACCTTATCTACCAATCTTGTAAACATAACAAAAAAGTAATTATTGGTTGCCATGATCACTTCCATATCTCCCTCAGTATTCTAAGTCCTTTAGGCCCATGATTCAAGAAATGGCAGAGAAACCATGATTCCCATGAATTTTTAGATAAGGGCATGTTTCGCCAGATAAAGTACATCCTCAGCTACTGTATCTAGTTGAATAACGAGTATAGGATGAACCCTACTCTTCTCTAGGTAGCCATTGATCTTTGACACTTTTATCTCCCATTTAGCATTATTTGAATCCTCCATGGCGTTGGCCAAGAAGTTAACCACATGCTCATGATTTGAGGAAGAAGGGTTTCCTCCATTTATAGCATCTCTGAAAGAAAGTTTAGAGGCCTCTCCAACCCCCTCTAGAGATCCCATAGCTCAAAAAAACCACAAAAAGATCTAACCCTAAGCTAAGGGTTAGACCCAAAAAGATCTCCCCAAGGACAACAAACCCTCCTATCACAAGCGAGACCCACACCAAACTCTAGATACATACCAAACATGAGAAAGAACCACTCCAAAATGTAAACCCCACAAGCAAAAAGCTCAACCACCAAACTCCCTTCCACATACTGTAGAAAATAACCCCAAACAAAATCAACCCAAACAAAAAAATGCAGCCCCACCCTCGCAGACCAGCAACTAACCCTCCAATAGCAGCGAAAAGCCAAAAAAGGAGATGCAGCAAAGCCAAAATGACGCGCTAGAGATGAGTACTAGACAACCGCCCTCTACAATATCTCATGCAAGCCATCCTCTACACCAATGGATTTGATATGAAATTGGGGGTGGAAAAAGTGAGGATTAGGAATGGTCCCTAGAGATATGTGCAAACAAATTAGGTTTGGTGTAGGTAATTTACCAAGTCTTGTGTAGAAACATTGTTAGAACATAATATTATTAGGGGTCAAACCCTTATAATATATAATGCTCTTATTATTATTTAAATGCCTTAAAAGCATTCTATATTCCTTGTAAAAAATTAATAAATTAAATAACTATTAAATAGTTCTTAATTTGTTAATTGTCTAAACAAGGTTGTTATTGTAAAGGTATGGTAACTACACTTTCAAGTATTTTACCAACCTTTCTCCCTATATTTAAGGGAGGATTCTTAACCATTTTTACATGGAGAACAATAAATATTTGGATTTGAAGTTTGAAGAGGAGTGTTCTATTTTTAATAGACTACTTTGTAAGTGTTCTTATAATAAAGATGTTATTTTTGTGGAGCTTTTTAACCAGTAATGGTTTTCCCCGTGTAAGTTTAAGTGTACTATGTAAATTTATTATTGTTTCTTATTAATTTAATTTTATGATCTTAAATCCATATAATAAATAATTATTTTATTATCATAGTTTAAATATTTTATATGCTCTAACATGGTATAGATCCAATTTAAACCGTGATAATTTAACATTTAAATCATAATACTAGAGATTGTTGCAAGAAAAGATATAGGTGATATTATAATTTAATCAATTTTTTATATCACTTACAATTTTTTTTGGAGTTAAAACTCCTTATAAATATTTGTTTTAATATAAATATTGTAATAATAATTTTAAAAAAATTGTATTAAAAAATTCATCATAAATAATAATACATAGTTGGTCCTTGCAAAAGATAGTGCAGATGTTGATAGAGAATAGGTGTAGTCATCAAAATCCAAAAAAAATTGCTTTAAATGTGATTGTAAACTTTGTGTATATCGTCAAGTAATATTTTGAATTGCCACAATCTACCATTTGTTATCCCTGTGAGGCACAATTATTAGGGAAGGTGCATATTGTGCCTGTAACAAAATAAATGTATAAATTTCCTGCAAAAGATAAAAGAAATCTAAAGAAAGGCCACTCATTTAGACAACTCCAACCTTAGAATAGATCAAAATTTAAAAACATAGAACCTCTTTTATAACCATTTTTTTGTCCTAAACCTTGCCCTAAAATTAGTCGCCATCCTCCAAGTGACATAAGAGCATTGTAATCGAAATATTTTTTCCTTCACTCAAATGATGTTAAAGAGTTTTTTAAGCACATCTTATAAAGGAGAGAAAGAGATTAAAAAAGAGATGCATTGTATCTAGTTCCTGCCAATATTGAAATTATGGTTGGAAGTGAAGATAGTGATAATTGTATTTGTCAAAAGCTATGATTAATCATGTTATAGTATTATAACATTATTTTATTCCTATGAAAATGATGATCGTAAAAGAATGTTTGAATTTGATTCATTGTAAATAAAACATTAGTCAAGTTCCTGCCATTGATGTGGTGAATGAAATGAATCTTGTAATTAATTAATGTAAATATTGTAGTGAATTTAATGATTCATGTTTTTTAAATCTATCTTTATATTTTAAGTGCACTCTCTTTTATTCAAGTTTTATATTTGTTTTCTTTGCTAAGGGTAATTGGGAACATGACTCTGTTAGGCATGCTTTTTCTCAAAAAATTGGGACTATTTTGCTTTACTATTTTGCCTAAACTATATTCTTTGTATTCCTTCCAAAGAGCTATGTGAGATATTTTGATTTATTTTGCCTTTTGAAGGTCACTCAATAGATAAGAGTCATTGTTGAAATGATGCACTATAGTTTCCCTTTGTCATGCCACTTCCTAAATGACCTATATTGCCTCAAAATTTACTTGTGCAAATGTTCAAATTAATTATGTAATGCATTTAACATTTCTCATGGGCCATGCCATCTTCTATATGATTATGTTGGGATGTTCCTTCCTAGCATTTCATGTGTGTTGTACTAGAGATTTATTTGGTGATGTCTCTTTATGTTGACAATGTCATATGGTTTGTCTATGGGTACAACAACTTCATGTTGGATTTGCCAATCTATAAATGATACTTTAATTGCTATACCTAGCTAGATTCAAACTTGGCTATGCTAGCATTACATTTGACTGGATTTCTAAGTACTATATTAGATTCTCACTTAGAATTTGATATATCTTGCTCGAAAATACTATGCCACATCTTAGCAAGCATGTGTCTGGCTTAAAATATGCTTATGCATTAGTATTTCTTTGTATTAATTATATTAATGTAAATATATTATATATATTTAATGTATATAAATATATTATATAGTTAATATAAATATTATATTATAAATTACTAATATATTGACTTAATATTAACGTTAAAACATTTATTAATATTAATTATTAATATATACTTATATTATATAGTAATATATTATAATATTATTATTATATAATATTAATATTAACTTATAAATATATTAACTATATATTAATATTAATATATATATATATATTAAAAAAATGGCTTGCAACTGGAAAATGACGGAGGAATGGGATTTCAGCAGAAACAAGCAAAGGAGGGCAGATTTTTAAGAAAAAAAGAACTGGGATGCGCAGAGCGAGGGAAGGAGCAGAGGATATCAGGACTGGAATGATAGTGTTAGTGTAAAAGGAGTCTTTATTCATCTAGTTTACTTCTATCTAGTTTCACACTAGCTTAAGTTCACTTAGTGGTTTAGTTGTCTCACCTCATAAACATATGACACGTGCTCTCACACTTGTCCCAAGTGTTCTACATGTGTCACACATCATAGAGAGTTAGTCAGTGTTTGAATCTCACCTTCTCACTTCCTCCTTGTCCTACATATACAAGGAGTTCATTGTACATTGATATACAATTTTATGATAGTTTTATCCTCTTTCTTTGTGCACATTCCCTTCCCAATTTCACAATTCCCTTCCCAATTTCGGTTTCATCCTACACATAGCCCTACAATAGGTGTGTCTCTCTATCAGTTCATTGGTTGAAAATGTAATTTTTTTTTTTGCAAATTGAAGATTTGATAGAGGTTAGTGGTTTGGGTGAAATTTCTGAAATAGGTCATTTTTTGTCCTCTCAGCCTCTCTCCACTTGCCTGCCCTGGTTCATTGTCTCAGAATTTTTCTATAGTGATTTTTGGAGGTTGAAGTCTAGTTTGGTGGTTGTGGGCTTCACGCATTCATGTTCTAGTTTGTTCAATGGTCGCCCTTCTCCACTCTGCATGTCACAGTCCTCTGCAGGGCCAGTTTCATAAGGTCTCATTGGTATATTTGCTAGATTTTTTAGAGATTTCAGGGCGTCTCATCTCTCTACCAAGGCCGCAGTCATTGTTTGGCCATTCATTTTAGCCCTTTTTGATTTGTCTAAAGGTTATCCTCTGTTTTGGCCATTTTGATTGACGATTGATTATGTTGGTCATGTCGAAGATTTTGGGGTCTCTGTCACCTCCATCGAGGTGTTCTAGCTTGAAGTTTGCCTCTGCTGCCATTTACATTTTCACCATGACCAGACTATCGAGGCCTGACTGCTATTTTTTTTCATCATACACAGGTCGTAGGTTTGATTATTTGTGATCACAGTTTGTTTACTAGTCTACTTTATAAGTCACAGTTTTTGTTTTGCTTCCACTCTCCATTAACGTTCACAGTTCCTAAACAGTTGGCTTCTCACCTGCGAGGTCACCATCTCTCATTGACATTTCCATCCAAGCATTTGCCATTTCCATTTCAAGCCACTGTCATTTGTGTTTTGCAGGGTTGCTGTTTGAATTGTTGGTCACAGTTTATTTTTTATAGGATTGCCAACATCTAAAATCTACCCACCAGCACATCTTAAAACCATCATTTCTACATTGCAAGTCGCTTGCTCACTGCTAATTTCCCACGAGGTCAAGGTCATGTTTGAAGCACGAGGTCGACTTAAAACAATCTTCAGATCACGCTAATGGGTCATGTCTCATTCCTTGGCGAGTTTGGTAGTGGTCTTCGTTTGAAGTGTTTCCATCTGGCTAACGGTTATGGTATTTTGGTTGATATTTCTTAATTGTTACTTGTTCAAATTACCTTCTACAACTCTTGTTTGTTACAAGTTTTTAAAACTTCCCATAGTCACCTTTAGTGCTAGGCATTTTCATTAAATGTTCTCTCATAGTTCCTTGTGGTCACGGTGTATGTGACTTTTAAGTCACTAAAATTGTAACATTCTTTAGTTTGTAAACGTCCAAATTCTCTTAGCATTTTTTTGAGACAAATAACCATTGTTGTTAGCATTTATTGTTAACAATTATTGTAACATTTCAACATTATTTGTTGGCGATAATACTTGTAACCTTCAACTGCACTCAGTTATAAAGTGCTAATTTTTTTTTTGGGGGGGTGGGGGGGGCTTATTTTACAATTTTTAATCAAACTTGGGGGGGGTGGGGTGTGGATTGTAAGGCACAATTTATGTGCCTCTTTTGTCTTTCTCCAACATGGATCTTAAAATTGATCTGTTAATGCCACATAATTTTCACACATGGAAAACTAAAGTACAACAACTTCTTTAATCTAAAGGGTTATGGCGAATGTTAAATGATCAACAACTACAATTCAATAGGGAGTATGAACAATTTGTCTATCCTAGGAAGTTAGATGAGGCAATGGGAACCATTAGCCTCCATGTATTTGATAACTTGCAATTTCATCTAAGCAATTGTACAACTCCTAAGAAAATGTGGAACAAATTTAGTGATTTATTTAGTAAAGTTGATGAGTTCAAAATACTTCAATTGGATGTTGAATTAACAACTTTGTCACCTGATGTCTTCCCTTCAATTGAAGATTACTTAGTAAAGTTCAAGTCTTTTCTTTCTCGACTTCAAGGTTGTGGTAAAACAAAAATAGATAAGGAATGTATCTTCTTGATTTTGTCAAAGCTAAAAGGCCCCTATCAGGTCTTCACTTATACTTTTTACTCTACAATGGATGCACTTGGTTCAATATTTACTATGCCTACTTTTGAACAATTTTGTGATCGACTCATGAGACAACAATCTAGTTACTCTCCATGGATTCTAATACTTCTTCAAAAATTCAAGAATTAGTAGTTCATGAATCTAAGGGTAAAGGTAATTTAAGCATTCAAAATAGTCAAAGGCATAATCATCTTCAAACAATGAGAAATCATCTAAGTAGAAGACCAAATCTGATACTTCCAACACAACATCTTCTAAGTGAAGTAAAAATTCTTTCAAGAAGAAAAGAAGAGGGCCATGTACTTTTTGTAGAATGCAGAATCATGATGTCAAGATTTTTCATCGAAGGATTAAAGCTTTGAAAGAAGCCATGAAGAAACACAACATTGATACTCCCAAACCTAGCAAAGGCCATGCCCTTATTGCTATAGGTTTGAATTCATCCACATCAAATTGGATAATTGACTCAAGAGCCTCACATCACATGAATCATTCAGTTGATCTTCTTGAGTCTCTTTCTAATAGCACCGCTTCTCATATTTCAGTGGGAAACTCTTCACAAATTCTAGTTATGGGGTCAGGTTCAGTTCAATTGGCAGATGGTTGCATTGAGGATGTCCTCTTTGTTTTTGAGCTTTCTTCCAATCTTCTCTCTGTATATCAGATATGTCATACTGGGGATGGGAAGACTATTGAATTTTCTCCACATGATGTTTTTGTTTATAACTACAACATCCAAAGAAGATCATTGCTTCAGGTAGACCAGATAATGGGTCTAGGTTGTATAGGTTTCACAATTTTGAGACATCCAGTGGTTCATCACACATTGCCCATGCAGATTCTTTGAGTCAACTTTGGCATGAGAGGTTTGGACACCTCAATTATAGGTATCTTCAGCATTTGAGTACACAGGAGATGCTACTTGGTGAAAGGAAGCTAGGTGTGCGGAAAACACTTCCTACACTAATCTAATGAGGAGAGGGCTATGCAAATTCAAATTTATCCTAACTATTACAGCAATGTTAAACCATTAACATGAGATATTGTAGCAAAACACAAGAACCAGAAAGTAGATAGAAGAAGAGAGACAAAGATTTACGGTGGGGAAAACCCTTATCGGGTGAAAAACCCCACACTCGGAAACCTGTACAATGTATTAACAAATTTGAAAGAATGTTTACAATACACTTGCAATGCAAGCTTCAATGGTCTTCAACACTCATGTCTGGAGTCAATTCGACAGCATAACAGTACCTATGAACCTGTGATACAAACTCCATCTCCAAGCACCTGTATATAAAGAATAGTATGAATGGAGGTAGCTTCTAGAGCAAGTCACACAAGGAACTCGTCCAAATCCATGTGGCCCAATTCCAAGGCCATAAAACATGCGTATGACACTTGTAAGTGATTCTCTTTCATCCCTTACAACCCCCCAACTTGGGCACCCCAAATTTACCCAATTAAGGTATGACAGATGCTCTTACAATGTCATAAAATCTGTCATATATGACAACTCTTACAGTTGTAAGAGAATCTGTCATAACTGTCTATTAATAGCAGATTCTCTTACAACCTTGTCATAGTCAAACTTGGGTGCCTACTTCCCCATGCAAGATGCTTTCGGACACTTGTCTTCACCTGTCATATAATCTTCCATTTCTGGCCCTTACATGTCATAGATTCTGGCATAGGAATCTGTCATAACTCTTACGCGTCATAAACCTCTTACAACACCCGAAAGATGCCGACACATGGCAAAACTCTTCTACCACAAGGCGAAACACCTATCTCCTCATATGAGGACAAAAATACATGTGGTCACCTTCCATGTAGGATGACACATCACCGTGCCAACTCCCACAAAGTGACGAAATAGGATTTGCATCCAAAATACAATAATAGGCAAAAAATAAATATAATTAATTAATAAATACTAGAAACTTGCAAAGGTTGAGACACCTTAATTCCTAACATTCTCCCACTTGTCAAACACCTTTCAAGAGCCAGTGGAAATAACAGGGTTTAACTGCTATAGGCCAAGAGGCCCATAGACTCCAAACACCATCTGAACTTTTCTATGCTCACTGGTTTCGTCAATGCATCTGCAACATTCTTCAAAGTATCTACCTTCTCCAAATTTACCTTTCCATCCTCAACCATGTCTCTCACGAAGTGAAACTGAACATCAATGTGCTTGGTTCTAGCATGGAAAGTTGGATTCTTTGCAAGGTAAATTGCACTCTGACTGTCACAACTGATCGTGATCTGAACTGCATCAACACCAATATCGGAACACAATCTCCTAAGCCAAATGGCTTACTTACAAGCATGAGTTGCTGCCATGTACTCAGCTTCTGTCGTGGATAAAGCAACAACAGGTTGTCACTTACTCATCCAACTAATAGAACCACCAAACAGTGTAAACACATAAGCATTGGTGGATCTCCTGCTGTCAATGTCACCTGCCCAATCTGAATCCACAAATCCATGAATATCAACAGAATGCGGAGGTCCTGAAACATTACCATGATAACAAATGGAATACTTGGAGGTACTCCTCAAATATATGAACACTCACTTAACTGCATCCCAATGAACCCGTCCAGGATAAGCCATAAATCGACTAAGGACTCCCACTGCTTGGGCAATGTCTGGTCTTGTGCAGACCATAGCATACATCAAACTGCCAACAACACTAGCATAAGGTACTCTACTCATGTCCTCCACCTCACTAGGAGATTTTGGACAATCCTCAATAGACAACTTTGTCCCCAAAGAAACGGGAACACACAATGGTCTACAATTTGCCATGCTGAATCTGTCCAACATGGTCTTCACATACTTACTCTGGCTTAACCAAAGTTTTCTGTTGGTTCTATCTCTTCTGATTTCAATTCCTAGAATGTACCTGGCTGCCCCTAAATCTTTCATTTCAAACTGTGCTGACAACTGAGATTTAAAATCAGAAATCATATTCTTACTCTTCCCAATGAGCAACATATCATCAACATACAGTGCAATAATGAGAATACGATCACCATCAAATTTATAATACACACAGTGATCCAATTTTAATCTCACAAATCTAATTGACAACACAAAGGCATCAAACTTCAAGTACCATCTCCTAGGGGATTGCTTCAAACCATACAAAGACTTCTTAAGTTTGCAAACCAAATTTTCTTTACCGTTCACCATGTAATGATCTGGCTGTGACATGTAGATTTCTTCCTCCAAGTCACCATGAAGGAAAGTTGTCTTCACATCCATCTGTTCTACCTCCAAGTCATAAGCTACTGTGAGAGACAACAGGAATCAAATGGATGTCAGCTTTGCAATAGGAGACAAGATCTCACCATAATCTGTACCCTCCACTTGTGAATACCCCTTCGCAACCAATCTGGCTTTATACTTCTCAACTCTGCCATCTGCACTAATTTTCTTCTTAAACACCCATTTGCATCCAACGGGTTTCCGTCCAGGAGGCAAAGGCACCAAGTCCCAAGTTTGATTCTTTTCCAAAGGAGCCATTTCTTCCTCCATGGCCTCCTTCCAGGAACCTGTATCCTTCATATCCAAAGCCTCTGATACAGTTCTAGGTTCATCACTGTTAGTGATTAAAGCATAAGCACAACTAGAATCAAGCAATGTAAAACCAAACCTTTCAGGTTGCTTTCTTATCCGTGTAGACCTCCTCAAGAGCTGAGGTTGAGGTTCAGCTTCTTCATTTGAGCTTTCAGAGCTACTAGAGCTTTCCTCATCATCAGGTCCAACATTGTCTGTTTGTTCAGTCTTCTCAGGGGTGAGAGGAAACTGAACAACATCCTCTTTCTTTTCTTTTTCTTCTGGCTGCAAAACAGTGGAAGAAAGTGTAAGCTCTCTGAAGATGACACTTCTGCTATACAACACTTTTTCAACAACGGGGTCCCAAAGCTTGTATCATTTCACACCAACACCATAGCCGATGAACAAACACTTAACAACTTTGTTCTCCAACTTTGACCGCTTCTCCCTAGGCACATGTGCATATGCCTCACAACCAAAAACACGAAGATGCCTTATTGAAGGCTTTCTACCAGACCACACCTCCATGGGTGTCTTTCCAACAAGAGATGATGTAGGAGATCTGTTTACTAGATAGCAAGCAATGGCAATGGCTTCAGCCCAAAACTTTTGTTCTAGACCAACTCCACTAAGCATACTCCTAGCCTTCTCCATCAGTGTCCTGTTCATCCTCTCTGCAACTCCATTTTGCTGCAGGGTGTATGGAGTTGTCTTGTGACTTTCAATCCCAAGTTCCTTGCAATACTTATCAAATTCTTTAGAACAGAACTCACCACCATTGTCAATTCTCAAACATTTAATCTTTTTACCAGTCTGATTTTCAGCAAAGGCTCTAAACTCCTTAAACTTTCTATAGACTTCAGATTTACTTCTGAGAAAATAAATCCATGTCCTTCTACTGTTATCATCTATAAAAGATACAAAGTATACAGATTTTGATAATGAAGGAACATTAACAGGACCAAACACATTAGAATGAATAAGGTCCAACACACCAGAAGACTTATGAGAACTCGAGTAAAACTAAACACGGTTTTGTTTTCCATAAATGCAATGTTCGCAAAAGTTGAACTCAAGATTACAATCATCTAACCCCTCAACGAGGTTCTTATTTTTTAGGGTACGCAGACCCTTCTCACCAATGTGGCCAAATCTCTTATGCCATAACATTGTCTTTTCTGTAGGAAGTTTAACTTCTAATGCACGATTACAACCATCAAGACTAGAAACAACAGATTTCTTCATTGCTCATTCAGATGGTGGGGATGAAGTGACTGCTGCCCTCTTCCTTGAGTCAGAGGAACTATTGCATTGTGCATTGCATGTTTCCAGTTGAAACATAGTACCTCTCCGAGTACCCTTAGCAAGCACCATAGATCCTCTAGTCATCTTGCATCCTTCTTTCAAAAAGACAACCTGCACACCTACATCATTCAAACTACTTACAGAAAGTAGGTTCTGTGCTAAGCCTGGGATGTGCATAACCCCAGAAATCCCCTTCACTCGACCATCAGGGAATTGGATAGAGACTCTTCCACGACCAATGATCTTCAGATGAGAGTCATCACCCAGATACACCTTTCCACCATCGAACTCATCATACTTAGTGAACCAGTCTCAATGCGAGGTCATGTGGAATGATGCACCAGAGTCAATTAGCGACACATCATCTGATGCATGGGTTGCCAGGGCTGCGATGAAAGCATCACTTTCATCTTGTGATTTGTCAGAATCTAAATCAGGAGCTTTCTTCTTTTTCTTCTTCTCCTCTTTGCATTCCTTTCAAAAATGCCTGGTCTTGCCATAGTTCCAACAAAGAGCCTTGGACTTTCTAGGAGATTTGGATCTCCCACAGGATTTGGATCTACCCTTCTCAGCTTTATTGTCCTTCTTCTTCCCTTTCTCCTTGGGTCTTCCACGAACTGCAAGGGCCTCTTTAGCTGCCTCAAAAGACTTTCTCTGCATCTCTTCAAACAACAGCGAAGAAACCACTTTTTCCATTTTAAATTGGGATGTGGTGCTTCTGATTGCCATGACAAGATGATCCCATGAGTCCGGTAGAGAACAAAGCAGGGTCATACATCGATCCTCCTCCTCCATCTTTACACCAATAGAGGTCAATTGTGCAACCAACATGTTGAAAGCATTCATATGTTCAGCAATGGATCCTCCGTCCTCCATTTGAAGAGAATACAACTTCTTTCTCAGAAAAAGTTTATTGACTAGGGATTTGGCTTGATACACATCCCCCAACTTCTTCCAAAGAAGTTTTGCAGTAGTCTCCTCATGGACATTTAACAACACAGAATCGACAAGAGTAAGTCTTATGAGACCCTTAGCCTTTTGATCCTTCAGATCTCAGTCAGCTTGTGACATTGCAGCTGGTTTAGTTCCATTCACAGTATCCCAAAGGTCTCGGTCAACTAGCATGTCTTCCATCTTGAGCTTCCACAGCTCGAAATTACTACCATTTAACTTCTCTACTTCAAACCTTCCTGATGTGCCTACCATCTCCTTGCTACAATAAGATACAGAATGCTCTGCACAGACTCCCACTCAACCTAAGATTAGTTCAAAAAACCCCTACCCAACAACTAGGACCAAAGGTGATCAAGCTCTGATACTAACTGAAAGGAAGCTAGGTGTGCGAAAAATGCTTCCTCCACTAATCTAATGAGGAGAGGGCTATGCAAATTCAAATTTATCCTAACTATTACAGCAATGTTAAACCATTAACATGAGATATTGCAGCAAAACACAA
The DNA here is from genome assembly GCA_027924645.1 of Cunninghamia lanceolata. Taxonomy (NCBI): domain Eukaryota; kingdom Viridiplantae; phylum Streptophyta; class Pinopsida; order Cupressales; family Cupressaceae; genus Cunninghamia; species Cunninghamia lanceolata. Next base: position 1,756,285 of record BSBN01000463.1, on the reverse strand, counting down.
GAACCAAAAAGTAGATAGAAGAAGAGAGACAAAGATTTACGGTGGGAAAAACCCTTATCGGGTGAAAAACCCCACACTCAGAAACCTGCACAATGTATTAACAAATCTGAAAGAATGTTTATAATACACTTGCAATGCAAGCTTCAATGGTCTTCGACACTTGTGTCTGGAGTCAATCCAGCAGCATAACAATACCTATGAACCTATGATACAAACTCCATGTCCAAGCACCTGTATATAAAGAGAAGTAGTACGAATGGAGGTAGCTTCTAGAGCAAGTCACACAAGGAACTCGTCCAAATCCATGTGGCCCAATTTCCAAGGCCATAAAACATGTGTATGACACTTGTAAGTGATTCTCTTTCATCCCTTACAACCCCCCAACTTGGGCACCCCAAATTTACCCAATTATGGTATGACAGATGCTCTTACAATGTCATAAAATCCGTCATATATGACAACTCTTACAATTGTAAGAGAATCTGTCATAACTGTCTATTAAGAGCAAATTCTCTTACAACCTTGTCATAGTCAAACTTGGGTGCCTACTTCCCCATGCAAGATGCTTTCGGACACTTGTTTTCACCTGTCATATAATCTTCCATTTCTAGCCCTTACATGTCATAGATTCTGTCATAGGAATCTGTCATAACTCTTACACATCATAAACCTCTTATAACACCCGAAAGATGCCGACACATGGCAAAACTCTTCTACCACAAGGTGGAATGCCTATCTCCTCATATGAGGACAAAAATACATCTGGTCACCTTCCATGTAGGATGACACATCACCGTGCCAACTCCCACAAAGTGACGAAATAGGATTTGCATCCAAAATACAATAATAGGCAAAAAAATAAATACAATTAAATAATAAATACTAGAAACTTGCAAAGGTTGAGACACCTTAATTCCCAACACTTGGTCTCCCTAAGGTTTCATGTACAAAGGGCATTTGTCAAGGTTGTGTGCTTGGCAAACATCATCAGGAACCCTTTCCTAAGGCTCAAGCCCATCGTGCTAGTTCCTTACTTGAGTTGGTTCATTGTGACCTCATGTAATTTCCAAATCCTTCATTTTCTGGAGCCAAGTATGTACTTACTTTCATTGATGACTTATCTTTCCACACATGGGTGTACTTTCTCAAGTATAAAAGTGATGTATTTAACACTTTTAGTACTTTCAAGGTGTTTGTGGAAAAGCAGTCAAATTCTTCTATTTGACAGATACACACAGATAATGGGGGGAGTATGTGAATCAGGTCTTTCAGGACTATTGCACTAAGCATGGTATTTGTTATCAGTACTCAGTTCCCTACAGTCCTCAATAGAAGGTGTTACTGAATGAAAGAATAGAACACTCAAGGAAATGGCAAATTGTATGATTCAATCTCAATCTATGGCCCTGTTATGTAGAAAAAAGTGGAATTAGGGTTAATAGTTAGATCATCCTTTCACTAAACACATTCAAGGACAATTAACTGAGTTGAATCATAATTTTTGCAAGAGGATTCACATACAGGTTGGCTGTCACTTGTAATGATAGGGAAATTCAAAAATTATTGATTAATGTATTAATTTAATGCTCAATTATTCTCAAAACCCTAATTATGCAAAATCATAAACAAACAAATGAATTACAACAAATTCTTGCACACAAAGATAGTAAATGGAGATTAGATATTGACCATTTTTTGAAGTTCAGGATCTTGAACAGTTAGGGGTAATGTGACTAGCACCCAAGCCCAATGCAGTGTTTTCTTCAGGGGCTTTCGAACTCCTTCCGACACTAATGATCTTTGTTTCATCAATTTCTAGCTTTGAAGACACAGAGGGCGATGTGACTAGCACCCAAGCCTAAGGTAGGACCTTCTTCGGGGTGTCGGGACTTCTTCTGATGCTGATTATCACTGTTCTAGAGATTTCTGCTTCTGCAACCTTAGAGGGCAGAAGGACTAGTGCCTAAGCCCCAACAGTGCACCCTCTTCAACCTTTCTCTGCAATCCACTCCATGAAATTCGATACCTATAACCTACAATTACAAGGAGTGTGGTTGGGGTTGTGGTGTTTACGAGCTTACCTCTATCAAGCCCCAGAAGGACATTCAAGTCTTCCAAACACTATTTTTCAGATAGAGAGTGTGTATCCTTGCAAGATAGAGGCAAAACAAATGATAAATGATTGATTCAAACACAAATAGATATCACCTTAGAGGTGTAGCTCTCATGGGAGAATGAAGCTCTTTCAAGCCATGAGGAGGTAGAATGATGAAGCCAAATCTGCAGAAAAACACAATAACAACACAAGATTGCTTTGTAGCACAATGAATACCTTGAATCACCCTAAGATAAGATCACAAGTTTGCATTACCATCTAGTTTACAAATGAAACCCTAAACATGCTAATATATGCATTCCCGCTACAAATTTCATAATTCAAACTTCAGATGTCGGCAACGGACACTTCTAATGGTCACATAATCGACATTCAAATTTGGGACCTACCTAAAATAGGGCAGGAATAGGGCACGAGCGCCCAAGCCCCTGGTACCTATTTTAAGGCAAGGTCAAGCTCAACAATGTCCATCAAGCCCCATTTGACATGGGTTTTAGGCCATTTTGTCTCGGGAATTAAATCTAACATGCAAGATGAAAAACAAGGGACCTGAGAGCTAAACTTAGGTAAAAGTCCTAAGGGGGCATTTTATGACCTAGTTCATTTAGCCCCCACTTTAATGTATGTATGATCTTACGACCCATAGATGCATTAAAGTATGGTTGAAAACACATCAAACACGCCAAGCACATGAAGGAGACACATACACAAAGATTGAGAGACTATTTCTAGCCCCCAACCTTAAGTAAGCATCAAGAAAACACGTCACAGACACGCAAAACACAATGAAGACAATAGGAAGCATGCAAGACACTGAGAAGACAATATTGAAGACACGCGATACATGATGAAGACACAAGAGCATTCACATAAGACGCAATGAATACATAGATATTTCTTTTTCATTTTCACATATATAAATGCAAATGCATGGAAAGTAAAAATGCAACACACGACCCCAAAATGTAGGAGGGCCATTTTGCCACACCCTTGAGACTACATATGGGAGAGAAGACACACCAAACAAATCCCAAAGGTAGGAGGGGCATTTCGCCACACCCTTGAGAGTACACTTGAGAACAAACACACCATACAAAAACCAAAGCATAGGAGGGGCATTTCGCCACACCCTTGAGACTATGCTTGGGAGAAAACATGCTATACAAAGCCCGAGTGTAGGAGGCGCATTTCACTACACCCTTGAAACTACACATGGGGGAAAACACACGGAAGACATGAGCATCATATAGCATGCCATAGACATACTATACGTCTTGTTGCCCAAAAATTTGAACCTGGGAAATTTCGATTTTTTAGAGCCTCCCATACGCCTTCAGCCAGTGAAATCACAAAAACAATTAAATTTGAAAATCTATTATTGCTGGTTTGAAATCCTTTCATGGGTCTGATCCTAACTATATTCTACCCTATCTAGCTAGTTTTAATGCCAAAATGTTTTACCATCAGCAAGATTTTTAGCTTCACTTTTTCCCGTTCACGATTCACAAATAGAGCAAAAAATTGACATCTAGGTTCCTAGAGGTTTATAGTTTTTCTGGGTTCTTCTTTATGGTGTTCAATCATTCTGTTGTTCGAATTTCATGAAAAATAGATTGGTTGTTTGAAAGTTATGAAGTTTTTCATCTTTAGCCCAAAGCACGGTTTCAAGGTTCTAAGTTTAATTTTTCACGAAATTAAAATGTTATCGGAGCATGGTGGAGTTTAGTATTTTCTTTTCTAAGATCAGAAAAGGGGAATATTTAGGCTTAGTTAAAAATTCTAAGTGTTTAAAAAGTTAATAACTTTATAGTCAAACACTTTCACAAGCTTTCTTGTCAGGAGTTTTGGTGGTTCAAGAACCCCTTATACCACTGACTCCTGAGTTCAAAAGTTCATATTATTGCCAAATTCTTGACTCTTCATTGTCAGAGGTTTTATGAGTTTCTGAACTTCTTATATTAATGGTTCAAAGTTCCTAACAAATGTCGATACCTGACTTCTTGCAATCAAAAGGTTCTAAAACTTTGTATATCTCATATGTATTACTTCTTGGGCGTCTATGAAGTTTATGAACCGAATAAAGGAAATGGTTCTGAAGTTCAAGAAATTGTCGATGGCCTGACCACTCATCGTGGGAGATCATTAGGGTTTTTCACTCATATATGGATCTAGTAAGGGAGCCTTTGAATTGTTCCTTGCTTACACTGTGAAGAAGTTGTTTGAAAGAGCTACAAAGGTTGGGTTGTGATCCAAGTGCAGTTGTAACAAGGCTTCACTTCACAGGTCATGCCACGGCCCTGCCAGTATCTTCATACCTTGTTTCTAGATGGAGATTGCTGGATTGATCACGAATACCCATCAAGGCGCATCGAAATGAAGATCATTATGGTTTGAAAGTTTCTAATAGACGTGTATGTGGAATATGGTAGAGCACATAAAATATATGTGAACTTTTATTCGCAAACGTCTCAAAGATCATGGACTTATGGGCTGCCACAATTGCAAAAGCTGCACAAATTGAAGAAGCTTTGGGAAACTTTCAAGCAGATGTAATTGACATATGAGAAGCATACTCATAGCCCGCACAAAAGAGTGTTCAAATAGAGTATAGATGTTCCCCAAAGCTTGATTTAAAAGTGGTTTATATCAGTTGGAGTAGTTACAATCACTCTGGTAGACATGAATGCTAGATCCAGACAAGGCGTCTGAGTTGTTTGGTGTTTTGCCTTGAAGGAATGGAGTTTCAACAAATGCCCCAGATGAATGTGGTCTCAAAGGCTACTCATAAAATAGAGTTGTTGAAAAAGCTTTAAAAACTTTCAAGTGAATGTAGCTGATAGGTATAAAAACCAAATTCCACTACCACTGTCGGCGTCCTCCAAGCCCGTGCCAGGCTGGAGGCCTTCAAACAAGGTATCGACCCCATAAAAGTGTAACATGTGCAAGATTTCAAGTGGATATTATAGCTGGAGTTAGTATGAAGTCTATGGAAGTATGAACATGTAATTGGCAGGTCTAATGCCAATTTCTCCTACCCACGCAAAATCTGGAAGCCTTGAAAGGAAATCATAAAGGCTTACTGGAAGGTCATTCGAGACTGAAACCCAAAGTTAGATGAATTTCTACCTCAGACTGTTGTGGATTGTATAGACTGCTTATGCTAATCAAAACCCCGACCCATCTGTAATGAAGAAACCTTGGCATACGTGGGTGATTGTATTTATCTGAAGGAGTAGTTGATAGAAGTTACATGTCCAGTAGTGCAAGTTCATCTCTAGTTTCTTCAAACAATGCGACAAAGGGTGCCTTTTCAAAAGTTTTTGTTCTTGATATTCTAGCCAGTCTCATGAAAAAATTTCTAATAAAGGGTGAAGTCATGGTTTATATGGCTTCTACTGAGTATAATGGGACACTCATGGAAGTAGAACATGGATTGTTCTCAGTGTTGCAGCATATAGCTACTATTGCAGAACTAGAAGCAGGGAGCCATGCATTAGCTTCATTTTGCCTTGCACTTGAAAACATGAATTACTTGTATGAAGTCATGTATATGGTATTGAGATGGTGCAAGAAAGATTTCATTTGGCTTCTCACTGTGGTGCATTTAATTAATTTTCTATGTCAGAAGCATTGTTTGCAAGTCAGCAGAAGCAATGTGATTGGGAATACAATATGTGCTATTATCCTTCTACTTGAAGGGCATGAAAAAGAAGTTCCCAAAAGTTTACTAAATCATTCTAATATTATGAGTGTTTAGAAATAGACATATCCATTGTTTATGCATTGCTCTTCTGCAGAGGATGTGCTTAGCATGGATGGAAATATCTTTTTTTTGCTGGAGGCTACTATTTTCAAAGGCATGTGAGGATTTTTGACAAGACACAATGAGGAATTATTGTCTCGGGGTACCTTTTGAAAAGATACTTAGCATAATTTCTCAAAGTGTGGCAATTGTAAAATTTGTGCTAGGTGTACCATACTGTTCTTCACAATTCAAATAGGAAATTTCTATTAAGGAGACAAATTGGCACAAGTGGGATGGAAATTAAAATGTTCGAAATTGATAAACTAAAGTGTCAGACAGATCAATATATCTCTTTCCTTATCAGCAGATTAGATCATGTGGATAACCTTTAAATATAATTGGAAGAAAATCAAAATTCATTTCCACTAATAAGTTATGGGGAGAGAAGAATTTTTAGCTTCCATCTTTGTATTAGTTCTCAACCTTTCAAGAATCAATTGCCATAAAAGAAGATTTTGATTTTGTGGTAACTGAATTATAAGATGCAGTTAAGGAAACTAAAAATTTTCCTGGGGAAAGTTTTATAAATATGTAATGGGTAGACATACGAGGCATCTTTTTCATCTTTTTCTCAGCTATTTGGGGAACAAGGGACTAGCAGAGTTTATCTTTCAAGCACAATTTGTTGTACAATGATGTTGTAGGCTTTGAACTCACATTTTGTATTAGAGAAATAAGGAAGATATTTATGAATCTGTGAATTTATGAATGTTTCCTTTTGATTATATGTGTCATGTGTGTCTCTATAATCACTTTCCAATGCATTCTCTGTTATATCAAATTGTGTGGGTGTTTGTTTCTGAATCTTTGAATTCAAGTTAATTCATCTATTAGAAGAATCTATTGTTTATTCTTTTCCTGAGCTATTCGTGGATGTGGGATAAATAAACTTTGTGTTATTTGTTCGCATTCATTACATTTTAAATCAATCCATCGCATCTATTTTCATGGTTGTGGGTAGATGTTAGTTTGCCTTTTCTGCTTTAAGGTTAAAAGCATACCCTATGTTTCCATTCATCACATATTATTTGAAGGTAGGTACGCCTTGTAAAATAAGTAGAGAGCACTTGCAACTATCATTGTAAGTGACTCAACTGTTGGTTCATTTGTCATTGGTATGGACTAAAGAGTATAAAATTGAAGTGACAAATCTGTTAACCAACAATTTTTTTGTGACTCCACTGGGGATTCGAAATTGAAGAATGGTCCTCTTCTTTTCTCATAAATTTAAAGGTGCCTTGCCGAGGACGGAGGTTGGTGGCTCTATGAAGTGGAAAGTATTTAGAAGCATTTGGTTCCAACGAAGACCCTTGCTGATTTATTTTTCAAAATTACATGATGGCATTGGTTTCTCCTCAGCCATGGGGAAACCACTTTGGACCTCTTTCTTTGGCACAATATTCACCATTGCCTGAGGGATCAAGAAAGCACTTTCTGAAATTTAGCGAAGAAAACTCTCAAGATGCAGAAGACCACATTCTGGCATTCATAGTTGCATGCGGTGTTTTGGGGGTAAGTGAAGCAAATGTTTTTGTAAGATTATTTATTGAAACTCTTATTGGGCTTGCAGTGGATTGGTTTCATTATTTGGAGGATAAATGTATTACTGATTGGGATTCTTTGAAGAACAAGTTTTTGGGAAGATATAAGGGTCCTATTGATGAAGTTGCTTTGTTGTATCAAATTTTCTACATACGAAGGAAAGGAGATGAAATCATCAGAGATTTTGTGGATAGATTTAACAGGCTACTTAAAAAGATTCCTACCTCCATTCAACCGGGTAAACAACTACAACTTTGTACTTTTATTTCTGCATTGCATCCAGATGTCCAATTTGATTTGAAACAGAGTAAAGTGAGTGACATTAAATTTGCTCAACAAGAGGCTGTGAAAATAGAAGATGATTTGATATGAAGTGGGTTATGGAAAGCAAACCAAGTTGTAGATAATTTGATTTTTGAATATGTGAGGAAGCCTATCATGCACAAACCAAGTTTTCAGCCTGTAGGTTTTCAAACTGCATAGCCTCCTTCAGCTAAATTTCTTAATCTCTCTATTTTTTATCCAAAGAACTTTGGTAGAGATGAGGTAAGCAATGTAGGAGTTAAACCTCATATGGATAGAAGAATTGAAGCCTTTTATTTCCATTATGAAGAAGATAATGATGAATCCAGAAGCCCCTCAAGTGGTGAAGAAAATGAACAATCCTTCCATGATGCTAGTTGTAAAGAGAGTAATGCAAATGGTGTTGTTTTGTCATCCTTGTCTACTGCATAAATGGAATCATTCACTTTTACCAGCGATGAGGAGCAATTTGAGGCTACATAGCATAAGGATGAGGTGTTGAATATCCTTTCCTCGAAGTGCATACAAGCAGAATATGAAGTCTTCAAATTTCCTGAGAAAGATAATATGGAGATATGGCTATAAGAAGAGGTCAGAAATGATTTTACCTTTGAATCTTTTCATTTTGAAAATTTCGGTGCCAAAAATTTTAAACAAAATGTGGAAGATGATGTTAAAAGTAGCCATAACAGCTTTGCTGAAAGTGATCAAATGGACAAATCTGATGAGCTTCATAGTGTTTACATTCTGAATTGGTGTCTTAATGCATCCGAGGATGAATTTTTGTGTGGAGAAGAAGTTATGTCTAAGCCGCAGATTATAGACAAGGAGGGTGAAGTGTATCTTGAAATTGTTGAGTTTGAGCTTACAGAAAAAGAGGAGGTTGTTCTAGTTGGGGGTGATATTAAGCCACATAAAATTTGCAATACAGATTTTTTGTTTGACACACTTCCAATTTTGTATTTAAGACACACAGGGTTGATGATTGGTCTTCCAATGATTTAAGTGATGATTTTCAGGTATGGGATATTAATCTGTCTGTTGTTGAAAGAGATGATTATATGCAAGAACATGTTGGGGTAGTTAATTTTGCATACAACACCAAAGAGGGGTTTTTATCTCATAATCTTTGTGTGGGTTGTCCAATTTGAGGGTTGGTTTCTCCTTGCTTACAAAATTAAGTGCAGTGTGATATCACACCTAATGTTATACAGATAGTTGCTAGTAGTCATATGCAGGAGAATGCTAATATGAGTCACCCAATTATAGAAATATACAGTGAGGAGTGGCTTGTTGAGCATCAGATTTTATCTGAAAGGTTCCTACATGGTGTTGTTCATATTCTTCTGATTGTGATAGTCGCCAGTTGGCAACTAGTTGCTTGTGGACTCCTCATTCATCAACCATTATTTCGTAGAGGTTGCTATTTCTCCCAGGTCGTTAATGGATTGACATGACCATCTCGAAGTCATTAGAGGTAGGGTCTTCCTTCCATGTACATATTAGGAGTTTTTGTTGTGCTAGTAGTTAGTTTCTCTTCTTATTTTGTCCCATTTTTGGTTTACATTGGCTCCTTTTTTCCCCTGTGCTCTCTAACTCTATTGCCCCATAGATTTAAGCACTGGTCTATGCTTGAGATTCTAGATTCCTTGCTTCGTCCTTTGCAGTCCTCATCCCCAATTAGAGCGTGTTGTTTCTTGAAAATTTGAACCTGGGAAATTTCAAAATTTTAGAGCCTCCCATATGCCTTCAGCCGATGAAATCACAAAAACAAATAAATTTGAAAATCTGTTGATGTTGGTTTGAAATCCTTTCATGGGTTTGATCTTAACTGTATTCTACCCTATCTGACCAGTTTTCATGCCAAAATCTTTGACCGTCTGTAAGATTTTTAGCTTCACTTTTTCCCGTTCATGATTCGCAAACAGAGCAAAAATTTGACATCTGGATTGCTAGAGGTTTACAGTTTTCTAGGCTCTGCTCTATGGTGTCCGATCATTCTGTTGTTTGAATTTTGTGAAAAACGGAGTTGCTGTTTGAAAGTTATGAAGTTTTTCATCTTCATCCCAAAGCACGGTTTCCCTTTATATCTCTTTCCCTTTATCTCTTTCCCTTTATATCTCTTATCTTTATATTTCTCTACTACTCTCTCTATTTTCTAATTCCTCTCTCTAGATCAATCTTCCAGGCTCTCCCTCTTGATCTCTCTACCTATCTCTCTGTCTTTGTCTCCCTCTCTATCTCTCTATTTATTTTTGCATTTGTCTTTATCTCCATTGAAGCGATCTCTATGTGTCTTTCTCTCCCTCTCTATCTCTCTATTTCTTTTTAAATCTGCATTGCCCTAAGCATAGCTCCCTATGGACACATTCCAACAATATCTCTTATCTCTTTCTTTCTCTCTTGCTCTATCTCTCTATTTAGGTCTCTATCAATTTTCTTCTCTCTCTCTCTACCTCTCTCTCTAGATCCCTCTATCTCTATCTCTCTTTCCACATCTCTTTCTATGTTCCTCTGTCGCTCTCACTCTCTTTTCTTTATCTCTCTCTACCTCTCTATCTCCCTCTTCTACTCTATATCTCTTCCCCTCTATCAATCTCCTTTTGTAATCTTCTCTCTTCCTCTATCATTCAATCTCTCCTATAGAAACACACATACATATCTCCTCTCTCTCTCTCTATCTATTTATCTCTCATCTTTAAATTGTTGGCACTAAATGAATGAATGAAACTTAGTCTTTCTTTCATCTATATCTCTCTCTAGATTTATTTCTCTTTAAATTATCTTTTCTCTCTCTCCTCTCTCTTCCTCTTCATCTTTATCTATTCTTCTCTCTCTATATCTATCTTCCTCTTTTTCTATATCCATATTCGTCGTTCTAAAGCATTCACAATGATATTAGATCATCAGATAAAGATATTATAGACCAATGGGAAGAAAATCTACCAGCTACCATCCATGGCATGTACATCATACACCTCTAGATCCATCAACTGATATTGATGATGAATCTCCCTCTGATAGAGAGTATGTGATGCAAGAAAATAGTCTTGATGAATGGAAAGTCTTATCAAGATTGTACCCAAGTCTACCTTTTCAACTAAATAAGCTTGACATGCTTGGCCAACATGAGTTTGACTATAACCACAATTGGGGTACACCAAAATTCAACCCATTATTGCGAGTGTCAGTAGTTGATTTCATTGACTCTAATTGTCCAACACTCCAGGTCCCACATGTTGGGACTCACCCTACACCAGATAGTTTATCTATTGAACAATGGAAAGCCTATGATATAATTGTATCACACTCTTCTAGCATGGAAATGCAATCACTGCTTAAATGATCATACAGGGAACTACAGATACAAAAAAATCACAATTGATAACAAACATCAAATCTACCCTCAGGGAACAACACCACATGGTCAATCACCATTGTTACTTCTCACACCAATTGGAGTCACATATTTCAACATACATGCATAAATTATACATTATGCCCTTCACATTCCAATAAAAGAGATGAACCCTTAATCTCTCTCCCTCTTTCTCTCTCTCCCTCTTTATCTCTCTCTCTACCTCTCTCTCTCTCTCTATATATATATATATATATCTCCCTCTCTCTATCTCTCTATCCCTATGATATAATTGTATCACATTCTTCTAGCATGGAAATGCAAGCACTGCTGAAAACTGATCATACAGGGAATTGTAGGTACCAAAAAATCACACTTGATAATAAACATCAAATTTGCCCTCACGAGAGCAACACCACATGGTCAATCACCATTGTTACTACTCGTAGGTCAATTGGAGTCACAACTTTCAACATGCATGATGTCACAACATAGGAGACTAAAATTTAAACATTAAATAATATATAAAGTTAATGTAAGTGAATGAAAAATCAATATGAAGCTACCACTTGTCCATCAAAACCTTGATCATGAACACAATGTCATTTGCTTAGTGACCTATCAATTGACCTCATGTAGCATATCTCTCTCTCCCTTTTTGTCTTTGTCTTTGTCTCTCTCCCTCTCTCTATCTCTCTCTCTATCCCTATGATATAATTGTATCACACTCTTCTAGCATGGAAATGCAAGCACTACTAAAAATGATCATACATGGAATTGTAGGTACCAGAAAATCACACTTGATAACAAACATCGAATTTGCCCTCACTTATATTTTGTCGGGGTGTCACAATTTTAGATTTAATAGTAATGAGCATAATTACATCACTAAATATAACAAAGCATCTTCCTACCACAAATGAAGCTAAATATTTTTACCATCTTTATCAATTTAATAACACGTATTTGTATACTTTTTCTAAACTAAATTTTTAAGTTAATCTAATTATATTACTTACTTTATTGGTTTTGTTTACCGGGGCATCCCATAAACATGGCACTTTAACTAATACTACTCTATCTCTATTTTCTAATTCCTCTCTCTCTCTATCAATCTTCCCCTCTCCCTCTTGATCTCTCTACCTATCTCTCTCTATGTCTTTGTCTCCCTCTCTATCTCTCTATTTATTTTTGCATTTGTCTCTATCTCCATTGAAGCGATCTATATGTGTCTTTCTCTCCCTCTCTATCTCTCTATTTCTTTTTAAATCTACATTGCCCTAAGCATAGCTCTCAACTGGAGTCACAAATTTCAACATACATGATGTCAGAACATAGGAGACTAAAATTTAAGCATTAAATAATATATAAAGTTAATGTAAGTGGATGAACAATCAATCTGAAGCTAGCACTTGTCCATCAAAACCTTGATCATGAACACAATGTCATTTGCTTAATGACCTATCAATGGGGCAAACAGTAGCAACATTCCAAGAGAGTTCGATACATTCTAATTAATGAATGTATCTTTCATCAAGCCAAGGTTGTTGGAACGTATTAACAATAGGTTACATCAAGCATTTCCCAACCATAATCAATTTCCATTTGGTGCTTGTTCAATCATTCTCTTTGGTGATCTAGGGAAGTTACCACCAGTGAAGGACATTCCTATGTATGCTGGAGCATTGTATGGGGTGACACTCCGACAAAGTTTCAACATAGTAATTACATTGAACAAGATTTTTCTATCAGGTCAAAGAAGAACCAACTCAAGTTACTTTTCATGCACTACTTTCAAATATAAGGAATGTAGAGCCAACACTTCTAGATTGGGATCTTCTAATGTCATGTTCTAATCCTTCACTTACGTCTATAGAAAAACAACTTGTTTTTCATGAATACATTTATTTGCAACAATATAATGTTTACATATGCTCGATTCATTAGCAATGCCCGTTGCGAGATACAATGCAATTATATTGTTTTTTTTTTGTTTCCACTATTAAGAACTTTTCAATGTACATTGTGGAATTATCCGGAAACTAATATAGATAAGCTTCCTTATAATCTATTTAGGAGATTTAATTTTAAAATGAAATTACTATTATTAAAATTCTAAGAACAAATGTGGATGGTTAACTATTAACTATAATTACTATTATAATTTTCATGTGACATAAAATTTTCTACAATCATTTTCCGCGTACCCATTGCACACTAAGGTGCAATTGCTAGTAAATATATTGTGCATTATTGACATTTTTTCTTAGTTTAATGCTACCCGTTTACCGATAAGACCAACATTATGACGTGGCACTACACTCCATTGCGGCGTGTCTTTAAAAACATGATCTCTCATATTTTAAAGCATTTAGAACATGGCAGCCATTCTAGAAAGGTCATGTAAAGCTCTCAATTTTGTCTGATATGCCGAAAGCCCACCCGCAGTCAGTCAACGACCACAAAGGGTAAACGGTTTAATACGAAGACGTAATTCCACGCGCCCCACATCAACAACATAAAGTAGAATTTCGTAGAAGCTGCATGGCAGCTGGTGGAGCCCTTGCTGACGCCATGTGTCCTTGGGCTTCGTTCAATTCCATATTTTCCGCTTTAATTATTGCACGCACAGTCCACCAAAGAAAACTATTATATTCATTTATGGGAAGAATATTGCTAGCGGCACGCCCGTTAATTGCAGTGCGAAACCGCTGTGAAGGCGTGTTCCTTGGCATATGCCGAAAGAATGACGACCTTTGACACGTGCAATGTCATTTTGGGTGTGGGTCCCACTTTGACCGCTCTCGCCTGTCAGTTAGAGACTGGAAGACGGCTCAGTTGGTAAGTTTAGTAAAACTTGCAGTCTCTGTTAGGTATGTAATTGCTACAGATTCACAGAATATTTGTCTTTGACGCAAGCTGCTTGCTGTTGTCGTAACCATTCTCCTTCTTCATAGCTTTGAAAAACAATCCACGGAGCTTTAGAGTTTTATTTTAAGGTAGATAGCATGAGATTTGCAAATGTGAACAACTTGGAACTTATTTTAAGTACATATACATTTTTTATATTGACTTAAAGCTGGGAAAAATAATAGGTTACAATGTTGGATACATAGCACGATCAAGTAAAAAAGGATTCACAAAAGTGGTTATATATCAAAATCACCAAGGGCACGGAGTCTTTTATCCTTGTAGAATTAGTAATATGGTTGATAATAGCTTTATATGTGAGCATTATAGTGCTCTGAATTGTCTCAGGGTTAAAAAAATAAAAAAAATTCAACTGCAAATTTTTCTAAACTTGTTCCTATCGGCATATTTTTTTTTGTTGATACAACTTTTATTGTGAAAGGAGTTGCTAAGAGATGATAGGGTTTTAGAGTTTTTAGTATAAATCTTTATAGCCGTGTTCTAGCTTTTGCCTTTAAGTGACTTGAGTTGTTCATGAAAGTTATCCACTTGCTTCTCCAAATCCTTGTTGATTTTGAAGGGCTCTTGCATAACAATTGAAAGGTTTGTCATTTGGAGAGAGAGATTAGAGTGGAATAATTGCATTCACTTTATAAGGACTAAAAGATATAAACATTTGAAATAACAAGGGTTGAAGACTATATATGATTTATAAAAAGAAGCATTTAAGTATTGGTTTAATGATGCAACCATACAATTTACTATAATATATAAGGTGATTAGAAAGGGACTTTTTACAATCGTACACCTTTCTAAATCTATGCAAGTTTGTGTTGTGTTTATAATAGGCCAACATTGTAGACAATATACTATGAAATTATCATTACATTTCAAGATTGAAAAGGAAATAAATTAATAACTTTTCTAAAATATTTAGGGTAAAGCAATAAACTCAACACAAGTAAACAACTGAACCTATATAAATGAGTTGGTACAATAATTGAAACATACAAGCACACTTTTCAAAATAACAAAAAGAAAAAGGACTTAACTTTGTGTATAGCTTTATGTCTTGTGGTTGAAGATTGTTGCTCAATGATCCAAAATGTGGTATGATATCATATTTCGTTTTGGAATGCTTTGATGGATGACTAATTGACCTTTATTCTGCTCAAAATCAAACCCAAGCATGCGAAACTAAATTATATGCATGTAGAAGTGAAACCTGTTCGCAAATTTGACCTCTACATGTGAAAATGATCCATGAGGTTCTAGTCACCTAAAACTTGTTCCCCTCACATCATGGGATCTCAGTCTATAAAACAAGCAATGCTGAAAAATGCCTTTAGGAGTTTGTCAAGTGAGGATCCTCTCCTTATGTCAAACCCATGGATCTAGTTTAATAGTTTTAGAATAAGAATCAAAAACATCAAGCAACCATACAAGATGCCCTAATTTGTCACTTAGTGTAGATTCTAATGTAACGTGATGAAGCAATGATACATTATGGTGCTTCTTGGGTGATAGTGTGAATTGGAGTGAGAGCTTATGAATCATTAGATTAAAGTGAATTAGGGTTTGTCCTTTTATACAACACCATATCATGTAATTAGAATGTTTCACACTTAAGTTGACAAGTAACAATTAGTCAAGAAGAGTTTAGCTTGGGCCCAATTTAATAATTGGATTTAAAAGCTTGGGGGTCATTTTTGTGCCATAAAAATGAACTAGGTTTATTTCTACACACATGGATTTGACATGAGATAAGGGATAGATAAAGTGAGGATTATGAATGGTCCTTGGAGATTGGTGCAAACAAAATCAAGATTGGGCTAGGTAATTTGCCAACTCTTGTGCAAAATCATGCCACTTGTACACTAGTGGTTGCATAAAGGACAATTTAGTCAAAATGAGCCTAAATAAATGGGACAAATGCAAGGTATGCAATTTTCACCATTATAAAGACACAAATTTACTAAAGTTTAACATTTTTTTATCAAACTGTGAGGGATAACCTATAAGAACCCTCATCAAAGAACAAAAAATATTTAACAAAATGGTTATAATAGCCAAAAAAACACTACAAGAGTAAACAACCAAGCCAAAAGCCACCATCACCCAAAGCCAAAATTGATAAGCCCAAAATTTCACCAAAGTAGACCACAAAAGAGGCACCACTAACTTATTAAGAAACACCCCAACTACTAATTCCACTATTTGGATCCACTCCCTACTCATCCAAGTCAATGATCACCACTTCCTCTTGGACACCTTGACTAGCTAAAAGATAAGGTCTAGCACATGTAGAGTCAAGTGATGAGAATTTTACCTCTAGAAATACTTTAAGATGTTTCTAACCTACAACAACCTACCTTCCACCCAAGATGGTAGAATGAAGGCACCTCATACTTTTAGGCACCCACAAAATGGGTAACCATAAGATTATCCACCACTATATACAAGTCTAGGCACATGATTTTAAGCTCCTCAAATTCCATGTACATGTTCATAATGTCCTTTTCACTAAATAAACATCCCCATTGAGGTTGGGGATTTCATGCTTTTTGTCTTGATAGTGACTCCTCCAAATCATCATAAGCTAGCTCCATAGCCACAATTTGGGAAGGAAGAGTCACAGGAGCCACAACTAGAGCTTTGCCATGGGAACAATTGTCACTAAGGTTTTGTAATGAAATCTTCCTTGATGGAGGCCTTTGATTGAATTGGATCAACTTTATCAATGCTAGAAGGGCTCAACACCCCCTTCACAAAGTCAAGAGTAACAAAATATGGGCAATACAAAATTGAGTAGAGGCATTTGTTTAAGATCCTCTCCCTTAAATAGGGCTCTCTAATCTTCATAGAGTTGATGAACCATATTGGCCAATAGAAAACCTAATAAGAACCCTTGGTGTTGGCATAAAAAATAGATTTTTTATTGGAAAGACTTCAATATGGTTTCGCATCATATGGACTAAATTAGAATAGCAACTCTTACCTCTCTAATTTGGAGTTTGATGCTTGGACTTTGGCTCATAATTCTCTTGGTATTTTTTATCCTTTGCATGGCCAAATCTCCAAGCATGTGCCCCAATGGTTCACTTGGAGCAATTATATAGAGGGTTCTCTAGGAACGCTTAGCAAGATTGATTGTTTCCATATCTTCCCTACCTTTCACATCATCCCTACTTCATCTAGTTATCTTGTTCACATTAACCTTGTTGCCACCCTATTAGATAATCTACCCATTTTCACCACCATGAACTTGTCTGAGCCTACTACTAATCCCACTCAACATCCTTTTAAACTTAATGTTACTCATCCCAGACAAAAATACTTCATTGATTGAAACTTACAATGTAGAATCCAAACCTCAATGGTCAGTTGGATTCCTTGGTGGGAGTGAACCATCACTTGTTGTGCTACTTTCCTTCATGGCTACAGTAGGAGGGCTACTTGGAAAAGTAAAGATATTTGGAAGAGTATTTAAGGGACATACACACACATGTTGAGAATGTCATCTATAATGAACTTAATTTGCTTTTACTTGTGTCCCAAGAGTGAGACACATAGTTATGCTTCAACCTAACCTAAGTTTCTTCTCAAAGCCTTTGATCAACCTACCATTATTGAGATCCAAGAGTTTGTCCTCACCTCCTCAGTTATCAAACTCTCTTTCTTTTGTGAGTGCAACTTTGTTAAAGATTGGAGGTGGCCCAATGGTTGTAGTATTTGCTTCTTTTCTCTCAAAGCCATTTACTATGTCCTCCTTCCATATCTCTGTATTGCTCCTAAATTTAACACTAAATGGAACTCCAAAATCTTCTACTCTAGATGAGGATTTCTTAGCAACCATCTCTAGAAGTCAAAAGTTGATGCTCAATCCTAGCTCACTCCCTAGAAATTTTTTCATACCAAGCTTCCTATTAGCGACAAACAATGCTTTCAGCAAGTTACACCTTCTTGCTCATTATGTCTTAAGTTGGAGAATCCTAAACATGTATTCTAGGTTTGCTCCCACTCCCACTAAATTTGGTCCTCCATTGAGGCTCCACTTTTTGCCAATTTCCTTCACAAATGGCCTTAGAAAGTTGCTCTTTTGGGTTATGTTATTTCCTGTAATCCTATTTTTGAAATGTGTAGACAAGTTATTATTAAATTCTTGTAGAAATTCAGATATATGGCCATGTTTGCACATTATTTCAATCCTCATAAAGTTGAAATGCAATTACTTTACTCTAAGCTCACTCTAGATAGCAAACCTTTAAATTGTTATGTAGGAGCACCTTAAAGTCAACAAGGATTTGGAGAAGCAAGTGAACATTCTTCACAGACAACTCAAGGTGCTTGAAGAAAAAAGTTAGAACATGGTTGACAAGATTGTTAAAGACTTTGAAACCCTATCCTCTCTTAGCAAAACTCTTCACAATGAAGGTTGTCTCAAAAGATAAAATTACCCTTAGTTGAGAAATGTGTAGGCTACTATCAACTGCATTGCTAATTTCATAGGGATGGAGATTATGTGGCCTATTGTCGATAACTTTGATATGTCGTTGCCTCTGTGAATCTTTCATGGCTTGATTATGCTATGTATCCAACATTTTATCTTTGTTTTGATGTTTGGGCCTTGTTGCCTTGCTCTAGTTTCATTCACTTCCTACTTGTCTCCTAGAATGCATTTTGTTTCTATTTTCTTTTTGCACAACCTCTATATGTAATTCTTAACTATTGTAATCTACTATTTTTACCAGCTTTAAGTTAATATAAAAAATCTCTTTCAAACTATCAAGTAAGTACTTGTCATCTAAACATGACCTTTTTTTTTAATGGAAACAACTGGATTGCATAGATATCAACATCTCTTCCCTTTTTAAGTGGATTACAACATTACGAGAAATGATACATTTAAACCAACAACCATTCTTTGGTTAGGCAGTGACAAGTAGGGGTCTAACCAATGTCAAAGTCACCTAGAGATCAAAACCTAACCCAATCACACTTCAGAAAATTTAAACCTTGATAAATAGCATAATAAAAAACATAACAATCTTCTTAACTAATTAAACTCAACCAATTTAAATAACAACCATTTAATTAAGCTTGACTTTAAATCAACATTACAAGAAACACAACGACATGACTTCATTTCCCATTTTAATAGGCAAAATGTCGTTTCCATGACAAACGGGCGAAACACCATTTCCATCGCAAACGGTCATATCTTTGCTTTACCATTACATTTCTACCCATTGCCAAAGAATGTGCCTCTATTTTTTTTTCCTTTTCCCTTCACGTTTTGATAAGTTACTAAATAATTTGATTTTTATTAAAAACTTCGCGTACAGTTGATTCATGTTTGACAAATAGCTTTCACCACATAGCTCGCTATTATTTCATATGTACATTGCTCCCCAACTATTTAGAGGAGTTGGGGGAGTCAAAAATTTCTTGATATCATGTTGAAAGACTTACAACACCCAATAGTATTAAAGATTGTTTTCAATACAAAGTAGTTTAATTAGTATGTTTGTTTTGGTAATCTTTACTAAGTTTTAAATATTAACATCATTTTGAAGTGAAATGAGAGTGTCTTCCCAATTTATTATTATTATTTAATGTTGGTCTTTTTTTTTTTTTTAAATGCACCTGGTAAACTTTTGACGGTGGTGCGACACGCCCTTCGGCTCCACGAAAACACTTTTGCCTAGAGCTATGAATTGCTGAGGCCACAACACTGGGGACCTCATCCCCTAGCAAGAACACGCAACAAGTTCAAACCCGCGAGCATGTTGGCCGAGCGAAGGCGTAAAGTTTGCGAGCTCATTGGTCCAGCGAGAGTTTGAACCCTAGTGCCGCCACTAAACTAAACGACTTAACCACCGAACCACACCCTTAACGGCTATTTAATTTTAGTCTTATTATACATTTTAATAAATTTACAAATAAAATGATGCTATTACTCAGTGTAAGTCATCGTGCATGATATCAAGATTTTTTTTTTCCTTTTTCATATGTAAGACTTGTATTTTTGGAAAGTAGTTTAATTAGGAAAGATATATGTATTTAAAATCCCTTTTTTATTCTCGTGCCGTTTGCTGTTCCGTTTCCGGTTTCTGGTAACGTAGCTTTAAACTATCTCAAAATTTTTGAAACCCCTTTATGGGTTTTTTCGTGCTTTCTAACCACTCGAAAGCCATTCGCATGTTGGAACCAAAATCGTTGCCGGCTGACGGCAAGCCTTACGTCCCCAGAACGAACAGCTTGCTTTGCTCCTCCGTTTTAACGTTTACTGTAATTGTCGAGCATCTATTCACGTGGCAAGATAATTACAGTAATAAACGGGACCGCTAAAAAGGCCGGAGCAAAGCAGCTGTTCGTTAAAGCTTTCCGTCAGTCACAAGGAACCAAACCCTTCCGAGACGATTCCTATGTGTTGTACTCGAATGGAAAACAGTGTGGCCTGTGGTCATGAGCCTCAGTGAATGAATAAATGATTTCCAACATGAGCCCCCAGGATAATATGAATCCCAACAGCACCATGGTAGCAAGGGTTTATCCAGAGCAAAGCAACCAGCCCTCAATTTCAGCTGCAGCTCAATGTTCTGAATCAATTTCGATTGAAATGGCGGAAGGGAGCGGGACGGGTTCGAGCCCTCGACGTGTGGACGAAAACAGCGCGGCCCCGATACTGGGGCTGTCGAATTCAGCGAAGCAAATGGAGGGGGGCGGCAACAGGAAGCTGTATGTGAAGCAGGTGACGGGGAGGCACAACGATACGGACTTACACCTGGCGGTGAAGGATGGGGAACTGGAAGCCGTGAAGGCGCTGCTCAATGCGTGCGATGATGCGGCGAGCCTGGTAAATGAGGTGAATGAGCTGGGGGAGACGCCGCTGTATGTTGCTGCGGAGCGTGGAGACCTAGAGGTTTTGAAGGAGCTTCTTCGATTTGCTCATCCGGATACGCTTGTCAAGAAAAGTCATTCAGGCTATGATGCTTTCCATATAGCGGCCAAGCAAGGCCACGTAGGTAATAATTTGTTAAATTATCTTATCTACAATTTTTTTGGCAAATTTGGGAAGGAATAGTGCTATTTTCCATGGATCAGCTGGGTTTGGAACCTAGGATCTCACATTAGGATGGTAGCTACCTACATCTTTGCTATCGAGCAAAAGAAGTGCAAATAGTTGTGCAAATCATTGTTATTTTCTATGGAAAATCGGATTTGAGAGAGTACTATTATATAATTAATTGTTATGTTTTACTGATTAGCTACGACTGGAACCTTGGACGTCCCGTTAGTATAATAGCTACTGGCTTTTTCTATGTAAATCGTTGCTATTTTCCACTGTTTAGCTAAAATTTAAATCTAGAATGGCCTATTAGCCTGATAGCCAAGGGCTCCTTTGCGGACTAAGGAGTGTACTCAATCATCGTTATTTTTTGTGGACCACCGAAGACTTGAACGTAGGATCTCCCCTTAGAATAGCCAGGTAGCAGCCCCTTTTTATCCATAGAGTGGATTGTTGCCCATATAATCATGGCTTTGAGGTAGTCATGGTGGTATACCATCCAAATGTGAACCTGCTCAAAGGCCAGATATGGATTTGTAATGGCCAAGCCATGTGTCTGTAGCCCTGCATCTTATATAGTTGGCTGTCTGCTGTTACTGTTTTTTAGTAATCTAGTAGAATGCTGTTGGTTCTAAAATAATTTTACTTGGAACCCCTGGATTCTAGCTGGTAGAAGCCATCCATTACACTCTAGAGCAGATGCCTAACATGAATATTGTACTAATCTGGTGGTCTCATGGAGGGGCTACCAGATATTTTTCTGCATCTCTGGGTAGGGAATATTGGAATATTATATCTGGTAACTTGCAATTCTTAAATGATTAAGGATCACTGCTTGGGATAGTGAAAGAAATAAGAGAGGATTTCACAATAGCTTTTACGTATGCAAAACTGCCAAGTAGTAATACAATCAAAGAAGAATTTTAAATTTAATATTGTAAAAATGCCGTGTTACCGGGTGTGCCATGTACGCTTATGCTGTATTTGGACTTGGCCTGGACCTTGGACGTACCCAGGCCATACTCAGCTGTACCTGCACCCAATTTAAAAAAAATTAGTGAAAAAAACAAAATGAAAAAGTAAAAATAAAGAAACCTAGACTAACCCTAAAAGTGATTACTTAACTACATAGACAACACTAGCAACACACACTAAAGAGCAGACAATTCCTACCTAAGTACTACATAGACAAACACTAACAACACACACAAAAAAGCAAACAGTTCCTACCTTTCATTGCGTAGTCACCCAAAAAATCTATTGCCGCTTAATGCTCAAGGCTGCAAGCTTAATTTTTGTCCAAACATTGTGTTCTTGCTATTCCTAGGTCTTTGGAAGTACTAGATAGCTGCCACAGCCAAGAAGATCAAGAAGCTTGAAACAAGGAGAATCTCCATTCAAGGTAAGATTTTTTAAAAATCTGCTTCCAAGCTCCTCAAGAGCTTTTGTTATTTCTTTGGTAATGATTGGTTATTGTTTTTTTAATATCTTGTTCTTTTTTTCAACAAGAAATAGTTGCCTAGGGTTAGTTTTAAAAAAAAAAAATTGTGTAGAGATATTCTAGAATGGTAGGAATTCTAGTTGTGTAGGCCAAGGGTTGGCTAGGGTTTTAAAATCGACCCTTATCTATTATGTTGGCAACATGTCATGATGATTCAGCATGTTCCTGGAGGCAAGAGTTATTTTTGGTGCTGTAACAAGTATATGATCTCCTATAGCCGGTTGAAAGTCCATTTGTGTGCAGTTGCTGGCCGAGGAATTCAAGATTAAACATGGGTTGGCAAAGTGACAAATTCTTGTGTATATGAAAGAGCAAGAGGAAGCAAACAGTGTGGCTGACAGATCTGGATCAAAGTGTCATCCTTTGTCCAAGCAAAGATTTCACAAGTCACCTATAAGGCCATCCTCAACTCCAATAGTGGCTGCTATGCACTTATTTATAGCAATGTTGTCTTCTAAATAAAACAATAGTTTTCCTTTATTGCACAAAAGAACAAAGGATGTTGGCCCATTAGAAGGAACATTCCAAAATGAGTCAAGGACAATGTCGATGAGCTCATTGTGCATTGTATATATGGCAATGGGCTTCCTTTTAACCTTGTAAGATCACCATATTGGCAAGAAATAGTGAGGGGGAGCATAAAAGGTATGCCCTATATAGGTCTCCACTATGAAAAGGTGTGTACCATCTTATTGGCCAAGGAAATAAATTTTCTAGAAACTTAATTGTAGCACATTAATAATCCATGGGCTAGAACTCCGACATTTTGATAGATGAAAAGATTGTAAAAGCATGCCCCTTATCAATGTCATTGTAGTGTTCCCTTAAGGGGTAATATTTTTGAGAGGTAGGCCATTGCCAACATTCTCATAGAGTTTGCTAAGGTGGTGGGGCCTCAAAATATTGTCCAAGTCATAACAAACAATTCTAAAAATTGCCACAAGGTTGTTGGTTGAGTTGAAATATGGGCACATATTTTGGACACCATGTATTTACTCTCTCAACTTGATGATACAAAACATTGCACATAGAGTGAGTGAAGGAAACAACTCTACACCGAAGTTAGTGAGATTTAGATGTTTGTGACTAATCAACATATGTCACAAGCCATCTTTAGGTCCTCAAAGTTGGAGTTGTTGAAGGTAACTTATGTTTAAAATTATAATTTATACTGTTAATGTTTATTTTACATTATCTATTTTGTTTTATAAAATTTAAAATTTACAAAACGAGTGGATTTTGTTTTAACTTGGAATTTATATAGTTTGTTTTAATTTAAAAAAAAACTATATTAGGTTGCTGAGGCTCGAGTTGGCTCACACAATTGTCAGTTTGTGAAGCTATGAGAGGCATTGTGTGCCATTGTAATCAACAACCTTCGGGGTGTATGGTGGTAGTTAAATATAGGGAGGGCCTAAAGGTTCAAAGCACTCTTGGAAGATGATTGGTGGGCTTGTATGTATTGAGTTTTGCTAAGCCCACCATGAGTATGATTAGTTCGAGCGAGATATATAATGGCATTGATACCATGATAGAAAAAACAAAGGGCATAATAGCAGCTAAGGAGCAAGACCCTCTTGAATAATTTTTCAATTAGGTGGAAAGAATTATAATTAAACAGTGGAATAAGATGACCACATCGCTGTATCTCCTTGCTTTTACCTTGACCCCTAAGAATTATAACATGAAGATGCTTTCTTTGCCCAAGAGGGTGTCACCATACAAAAATGTTGAAGTTAGTGATGGGTGCAAGGCAACATTCACCAGACTCTTTTCTGATCTAGATGTAGAGGAAAATTGTGAGTGAGTTTAGGAAATTTATAGCTTCAACAAATCACAACCTTGGCACTATTTGAAACAAGTCCAAGAATAATACTTGTACATGGTGATACCTTCATGGCCAAGGATCCATTTATCTACAGCTTCTTGTGATCAAATCATAGGTATGTATATTTAATTTTCCAACTCTCTTACCTTTCTTAATCTTTACCTTTATAATTTATAATTTTATTATTTGTAAATTCATAAAAAACTGTAATTTTATAATGACTTTGTCTCAAATCTCAATAGGTTGTGATTTTTCCACTTCAGCTGAGAGGACCTGGGGTGCATACTCCTTTATCTACTCAGTTTAATGCAACCAGTTGACAGTCAAAAAGTTAGAGGGAGTTGGTGTATGTGCTTTCCAACCTGCGCCTAATTTCGACACAAGCAAGTCGAGCACGAGGAGATGATGAAGCATTGGAATGTAGTGCTAGAGCATCCTAACTTGGATGCTTCTGTTGCACAACTTTCCTTGGTCTCTATCAACAATGAGAGGCATAAGGCTGCTATACAGGACATGCATAGTGGAGCTAGTTGGAGTAGCATTGTTATTGCTTGTGGTTCTCATGAACCAATTTGTGATCTGTTAATGCTGTTGATGAAGAGTAATATGATGATCTATATTGTGTTTCCACGTGCAATTGCATGTTTAACCACTTAGTATTGCTATATTTTGATTAAATGCATTATTTTGATTCATCTTTAATAATTACATTGAATTATCAGTTATCAATTGTGTTTTGTATTTAATTTTGCATATTTTGCATAAATTATGGCTATTTTGTTATATATTTAATAATTTATATAGATTCTGTACAGTTGTACCTGGCTGTACTGGACTTGGGTTTAAAAAAATTGGTGAACTGCCTGGACCCCAAACCAGCAATTTAATAAAAATGTTGAATGATAATCCATACATCTTGGTCATAAAGGCAGATAAAAGGAATGGAATGGTAGCTATGACTGAGGCAGATTATTTGAAATTTCTCTAAGATGGAAGGCCACTTGCACAATACTAAAATCTACAGGAAGTTGGAAAATAATCTAGTTTCAAAAACTTTAAAATGGGCGGCCAAAGCTATAAAAAATTCTTCCTTGGATGATAGCTTGAAAAGAGATTGCTACCAAACAAAGAACTTGAAGTATCTATGTAGTGCCGAAAATTCACAAGGAGGGGTCTCCTCTCAGGACTCTAGTGGACATTGCATATTCTCCAATCTATTAATTAGAAGCCTCCTTGGCTAAGAAGATCAACCAATTGATGGGTTGGACTTATTTTTTCAGTTTGGACTCAACTCATTTTTTAGTTATGTCAAAGATATGAGACGGTTGTCTTCCTTGGTCGGATGCCTTCCTCAAAAGAAAGGAATATGATTGTCTTGCGGCTTGCCCACAGGTTTACAGGAAAGGGACACAGATCTATACTTAAAGGCCTCCTCTTATCATGACCTAGCACAGAAAGCATGTGTTTTTAAGGCATCGACCACCAAAGCTTTTTGAGTTTTGGATGAGGAATACTTGGAGCAAGAAAAAAGGCACATAACTATGGGTTTTAAAAAGAAATTTTCAAGGGTAGGAAGATAGCAAGGGCTTTTTGATAGGCTAAGAGAGGATAGGCACATAGACAAATATTAGATGACACAGAAGATTAACTCCAAGTTTTACTTCTATATATTGAGGGATTTCCAACAAGATAGATAAAATTTTAAATTGTGGGAATGCCAAGAACTCATCCCTCCTGCAAAACAAGTTCAAAATGGTTAGCAATCCTTTAGAGGATCATTTAGAGCTCAAGTTAAGAAGCGAGGTCCATAACATTCAATGCCCATGTGGGGGTATTACATTGGATAGAGAAGCAGGTAAATTCAAACTAAGATTAAAGAGCATTATACTACAGATATCCATCTGTACAAAGACAGACAAGTCAGCCTTGGTGGAGTGCTCAAATTCTTCAAAACACCATCTTGTGTTGAAAAGGCTAAAGTCCTTGCAGAGATCACTACTTTCAGCAGCATCTGAGGGAGCCGATGCAAATTGATAAGCATACACACAATCTGAATTGAGATGATGGCTTAAGTTCAAACCACTCATTGAGATCCATTATTCAAAAATGGAGGATACGTTCGTCATCAAGGGAGGACTGATTAATGTGTAGAATTGTAGTGGCTAATTTTACATCTAATATTTTCTTGAGGTGGGACATACTTAGCATTTTGTATTGACTAGAATTATCTATTTAAGGATCTCTATGGTGCAATCATAACCCATGTTTTTACCCTGATGATGGATCATGTGCATTGTGGTGTGATGCGAAATGTTGACGCTATTAAAATTTCTTGTAGTTTATCCCAAATACTTCTTCAATTAGAATTCTGTGTGGAAAAGTTGGTGGAGCATTGTGTATGGCAAATGGCTTTCCATTGTATATGTAGATGTGATTCTGAATAATGATTATTGTCGTCAGTTTATCTTCCTTTAGAATGGTCACTTTATAGTATCTTGAGAATCAATCCAAAAAATGTGTAGTTCTTACTGCATTCCACTTCCGCTAAAATGACGTTTGTGAAAGATATAGGGAAGGATTCCTTAGTTTTCCTTGTGTTTGAACTCCTGCAGTCAACATAGATTCTTGTATGTGGTCTGTCCTCCTTCAGGCTAAATCACTAGTATTTACCTTAGAAATAGTACCTGCATCAAGTGTCATCTATATTTCATATTCTAGGGGTTCAACATACTCTGGGTTTACTCTGTATAATCTTGTCGAGATCGGTAAAATCTGATGATGAGCTGGGTTCAGTTTGCATGAGCTTGATGGGACCCCCCTTGGTCTTGGTATGTCTATGTAAAGCATTTATATAATATTTAAAAAGTTTCATGCCTGCTTCCAATTGTGTTGTGTCCCAGTTAGATCCCACTGATATCATGTGCAGTTCACCCCCTGATCTCAAGTTTACCTTCTGTATTGCTGATCCTTAATAGCTCATGATGCTCATATGACAGACGAAGGGATTTCAACTGCCTGCTTTGAGTATGATATACAGAGCATGGGAGAGAATATTAGTTTGTGATGTGGATCAATGAATCTCCCATTTGATATTCAGTCATGAACAATTGCCAACCTTGAAAGGGTTAGAGAATATGCCGTTCGTCTTTATGTTATATGTAATTTGCTCGAGATCAGATTAGGATCTCCTCAATATTTAGATGAATTTTCTCAATTTTCTCAATGAATTTTGCTGTTTTATCTTATTCCTGCAGTGTTTGAGGTATAAATGGATCAGGAAGTAGAGATGCAAACCTGCGAGAGGAGATATTAGGCGTGACTCATATGAACAATAAGGCCGTCTCAAATGTAACTAGTATTTTACCCATTAAATCAAGTTTAATCCATTAACTGTATAAAAAAATTAAAACCATAGTTTTATGAACACATAAGCATTATACATATAACCATAAGTTACAACTTAAGGACCTAAGACACAATTTAAACTTTTTGGGATGAATATTTTGATCATCCAAAAATTATAAATAATAACAAACCTTATCACTTCTCCTAGCTGTTTTTCTTCTTCTTGTTTTGGTGGGCTGCACTTTTGTGTGCCATGTCTAGAAATTTGTTTAGGAGGCATTAGTATAGGGTGAAGTATGGGAAAATATTTGGAGTAATTTCCTTTTTCAATTTTGGGCATTGTTGGCCTTGAAGGATGGTTTGGACTTTGGAATCCATCAATGGCTATTTGCCGGCCAAGTAATGCCCTGAGGATAAGTTGTGTCCTTGACAGTATCCTGTTGGAGGGGAATTATTTAGGATGTTTCTGAGTTGGATCACATTCTTGTCACATACGGATATTATATCAAAAAACAACAAAAAATCGATAAGTAGAAAAATACAATAACTGTTCAGAAACTGTTAGTCTGGGTGCCTGAACTTAGCGAGACCTTATAAAGTTCTCAGTTGTTATAGTTAACATTAAATGTGATGATCTTCTAACTATTCATAGGATTATTACTGCACCTAATCATATGGTTGACTGGGTATTTAAAATGGCTCAAATACGTTATATTCTAGGACTTGTTCAGGTACCTTAGGTTTGGATATCATCCAATTTGAGTTTGAGAGTCTTGGCAATACTGATAATATGACATTCACAAAATCAGTCATTCAATATGGAAGATGGGTGATTTAACTTCTTTTTTTCTTTTTGATTAATTATAGAGGGGTCTGTTGAGGCCCTCACCTGTGATAAAAGATTCTTTCGAATACATTTTGAAATCTGAAATTGGCCAGACTGCATATATAGAAAATGTTTACTACAACAAGAATAAAGATTAGAAACATATCAACTCATAAACAGCTCTGAGATTCTCTATCTTTGTAGGAGCATACTCAAGAATATAACACTGACAACTGTCTACTGCGACAGGGATTTCCTAATGATCCCTCTCTATGAATCACATAGGTTCCCATTTGAAATAATTCAACTTCTGTTCTTCACCTGCTTCTTTTTCTAGGAGTTACCAAATCCATTGCTTCCCTTGAGATGCCATCCTCACTACAAGCAGCAGCAACCTGTTCTAGGAAGGATTGAGGAACATGGCTCTCCTTTACCCCCTTTTAACCATCTCTTCCGCAGCTTCTAAAATTTGGGGGTTGGACTGCCAGGATTGTTGGATTTTGCATCAAATCATTCTCCTTTGAGAAATCAAGAGCTCGTCCTACTGGTTCCAGTGGAGACTTGTAAGTAGTTGTCAACCAGCCATTCGTAAGGCAGCCCTGATTTCTCCAGACAAAATCTTTGTCAGGCTTTCCCTTTGTTGTCTCCATTCCTGAAGCTGGATCAGCCTTGTGTGAGATTCCAGCAGGGATGGGAAATCTGATTTCTTATGTCCAATTTGGTTACAATGGAAGCATCTGAATGGTAGCCCCTCAAAATCCATATATTGCAGGCATACTCAATGAGAAGACTGTATTTGAATTTTGAATAGACTGTGCAACATGTTCAGATAAATCAACCAGTCCCATTTCGGGTCTATTTTAATAATGGTTCCAATCTGCTCAGCCAAAGATTGTGTCAATTTTGTGGATCTACAAATAGGTGGAAGGTTGTCAAACTGTATCCAGAAAGGAACACAAGATAAAGATATTTGTGCAGGATCAAAAAAGCTTGCCATGAATGTAAAAATAAACCCAAGCTTTTGAAAGACCATGGCCCTTGACACCACACAAACTCCTTTCCTGCCGACGAATGGAAACCAAGAAGGAAGAAACCTTGTGAGAGAGGAGATAGAGAGGGTGTTGTAATTGCCAGCCATGAAGATGCTATCCATTTAGTATCTCACCCAGCCTTGGAGATTTATCAACAAATTTCACAACTCGGTATTTCTCTTTGTATTCAGAGGAAATCTCCTCAGCTGTTAGCTCAGGAAGAATAACTGCAACAAGAGTGTGTGACTAGTTTAAGAGGGCAGTCCCCAGTGAGGAGGGGGAGCATTTTCCCCCCATCAGCAAATAGTTGAGTTTACTTTAAGGAGTCTACCTTCTCTAGAAGGGGAATGGCATCCAACTCGGATAACGAAATCATGCCCTTCAACTGAGCTATGCCCCCTGCTGCTAAATCCTCCTTTGGCAGAACGAAACCCATACATTCAGCCTCCAAAGCCCCAATGACTATTAGGGCTTTGTTTACTAGTCCTGAATCATAAGAGTATTCTTCTTCACCTTGTGCCTTAGCCAGATACACTAGAGTGATTTCATTCACACAGTTAGAAGCTCTTTCTTGGGCCAAAGTATTGCTGGCCTTACCTCTTTGTAGGACAACATTGCAGTAATCATTACAATAGTGAAATGGGTTCTGTGAGTTACTGCACTAGCTAAAGATAAGCTCCTCCTGCAGCACATCAGAATTAAGTCTAGGGATCCGGATTGGAGTTCTAGGACCCTGTTTTCCATGACCAAATGGGGCAGGTAAAGCTCTGCTCCTTCCAAATCCCACATGCCAGAGGCAAAAGAATGGCGATACTAAATGAGTGGATCCTCCTCCAAATTGTCTGATCCATTGTCACTCTCTTCATCAGCTAATAGCAGACTGATGTTCCCTGTACATCTTCCATGACTTCTATGCAACTGATGACCCCTGAACTTCATTGGCAGCCAATAGCTCTATCATTGGAATGGAAAAATATTGATCTAACTTCTTTCTTAATCACCAAGGTGCACAAGTTTTTTATCGTAGTCTCTATGTTAGGATTTGTAAGATTTGGTTGAAAAGCTAACCCAAGAATGCAAATGAGTGAAAGGAAAGCAAAGCTAAAAAATCAGAAATGATAGAATAAACTGTATTATATTCAATAGGAAATGCAAAGCATACAAGAATGAGATGCTCATATGAGAGCGATGGTTGGGTATATATAGGATATTCCACCTAAGAGACTAGAAACACAACCAATATGGGATAAAGTGAAAAAGTCTCTAGGTAAACTTAACCTAGTGTGAAAAGGACCTAAGCGGAGAACTAGCTAGGAAATGAACTAGTTAGATAAAGTACTCCGTTCACACTAACAGAATTATCAAAGAGAAATGAATCTAATTTTACCAACCATTACATTGCACTACAGAGATTGGTGAAAATAAGGGCCACACCTGAGTGGCATTGATCACTAGGTAGTGAGATGCTTGGAAGTTGCCAAGGATGGAGTAAAAACTAAAAATCCTTGAACAATGAAGATATTGTGTTTGGACTAAATTATACCCTTGTCAAACTAAGGGCATAAGCTTGTGACCATGTCATGGCAAAGTACATGCACAGAGCCACAGGTGTTGGATTTAGTGTAGTTAAGATGAATGCAGTTCTAAGTGGGGATAAAGATGGGGTCGAAGAGTGATGAAGGAGAAGAATAACTAAATCTAAGAGAGAGAATGCTGAAAGCATACTAGTCTAATTGCTTAAAGGGTAAGGAAGATTGCAAAGCATGAAAATAAATCGGGCATGCCATCTATTGACCAATCTAACACACTCTTATGCTTTCTAATGAACATACCTATATCCTATGCTTTCTAATGACCAGTATAACACACTCTCATTCTTTCATATATCCTCTCTATGTACATTGTTTAGCATGTTGCCTTTATTTATAAGGAGGAAAGGAAAACTGAAAATCACACTAATAGCCCTCAGATCTGATTTTGTGGATCAACGATAAATAGAAAAAGGTCTATAACAAAATCTTTAAACTTATTTACACTGTAAAGAAACCGTCTGTTCACCTATTCTTTGGTGATTGGAGGATGAGCTGGAGGTGTTTGGGTGTGCTGGAGAATGTTAGGGAGCCACTTCAACCATTTTCTGTTATTGCCCTTTTTGCCACATGGTCCTGTAGCAGGCTGGAAGGTGTCCTGTAGCAAGCTGTAGGACAATAATATGGCATCTGGTGAAGCCCAAAAATCTCCTTATTGTGGACGCTGAAACTAGCCTGAGTACCCCTGCTAAAAATAGTAGAACTGCTGAGCCTTTATTATATCATTGTAGCTATATATAGACTTCCTGCAAAAAACTACAGGGCACGAGTGGTGATATCACAGTCAACCGGTTAGCCATGTACAGAAATTTGAACTTTCAGCAAGCAATTCAAATATCCTACCATTTCCTTTTTAAAATCTAATCAATTCTATCCATATTTTTGGGAAATTGTATCATATTAGCACAAGTACTTTTGGAGGAAAATGGAGGGGAAAGTAATGATAAAAAAGATAGAAAAAAGGGAATTAATATATGCTGAAACTGTACCATTTTAGGATTCATCATATTGCACTACAAAACAGTCTTCTGTAAATGTGAAAAGATTTTCTATAAATATGTGGGATCTGTTTTGGAGTTTTTTAAAGGAAATAAGCCATGCATAAGCTTTGTATGAATTTAAAGGTCAAACAAGTGTGGATGTCAAATAATGTGACTTAAACATTTTGTTCTTGATGGGCTAGAAAAGGATTGTTTGCAGGATGAATTTTCTTGTACTTCTTTATCATGTTACTTGTTATCACATTAACATGGGAGGAAGCCTATAAAGGATAGGGATTTCTTCCATGTATGGAATGTCATTTTCATCTCTTCCTAGAAAGTGGGAGATCTGTCTCCAGTGCAACCTGCTAAATGTGAGCTTGTCTATAACCATGTGTTAAAGATCTTAGGCACAACAATGATGCTTAAAAGTTAAGACATTTGTTAGTGGGATAAATAAGAGATATTGTCAATTTATAATTATGAAGTTATTAACTGCTGGAAACAAGGTTATTAAAAGTTGGTGTGTAAAAATAAACAACATCTGGGGTTGAAAGCATTGAAATTTGACTGTTTATAAGTGCACTATATATCTGCTAAATGGCATGAACACAACATGAAATGAGATGTAATCCTATTGGCAATGCCCAAAGTGTGGATATGACAGAAAAGATGAGAACATTACATTAAAGCAATGTGGAAATCAAAATTTCATGAGTTTTTATTTCTAGCTTAAATAGGTTTGATGATTTTGATCATAATAATTTAATGGAGTGGCTCCCATAATTGGAAGCATGGGTTCTGTACAAATGTACATTTAGAGGCGGTGATCTCCATGTGAAAAGTACTACCATGGGTATTTAACAACAAAATAATCAAAACATGATGTTGCATTTTAGTGAAATGTCTTTACACATACACAAGTTTCTCTTTAGTCATCGTAGAAGCAACCTGCAGGCTCTTTTTTCTACCTCATAGAAAAAAACCTATAATTTATGGATTAGAAGTTGTCTAAATTTACTCACTTTCTTTATCAAATAGAGACTTCAATTATAGTTATTAGTTGGACTTAGTGATTCCTTGGCAACTCAGACTCTGCAAAAAAACTTGGCAAATACCAAAAACTATACAATATTAAGAAAAATGTTAACATATAAACAAAGTATTTAATGGTTCTGTTTTATTTTTAATTTCTTTCTTTTTCTTTTTCTTTTGAGTATACACAGCAAGTACTGCCCGAGACTTACTGAATCTCATAACTATTTGTTTCCATCAATATCACCACTTATACTGTTCTGAATGCTACCAAAATCTAAGATTTATTATTTGTGGACTTATTGGTGTATTCTTTTCTGAATACTGATATAACTTGACACCATATGATATTTGTGTTTTATCACATCCAGTGTAATTTTTGGGTTCCTAATTAGAATCTATAATACCAATAATATGATGGTATTTTGGTTTTCCTTTGATGGTTTAATCAAACATTTGAATTATTTAATCAACACCAGTGTAGCTTGTCTTAAGTTTCTGCCGCTTACCCAAAATTTGTGATTTGAAATTAATTGCATGGCCACCTTGTAAAAAATTCTATGGAATCTTTACAAAGACACCAAAATTTGATCGACTCATTCTGTAAATGTGACATACTCCTTTATGTTTATGATCACATTTCATCTTTGTAAGTGCAAGTCTGAGTACAATTATAAGATCAATATTTTCTATTCCCATAATTCTATAACATGAAAATGTTTTTCAAATAGTCTTTCGTGTTCATCCCACAACTACTTTTGGGTAGATTTTAGAGAAAGATTGAATTTATTTGCATTTTTTTTATGAGCTACAAAATTCAGTTGTCTTTAGGGTGACATAACGAACTGGGGATATATGTAATTTCAACATAACTGGAAGACAAACTCACTATTGTGTCTTTTGCAGGTGTTGTGAAGGAGTTACTAAAACATAAGTCCAGTCTTTGTATGACTTGTGATTTGTCAAATGCCACCCCTCTTATTTCTGCTGCATCTAAGGGGCATACTGAAGTGGTTCAGGAACTGTTATCTGCTGATCGCCAGTTGATGGATATTTCCAAAAGCAATGGCAAGAATGCTCTTCATTTGGCAGCAAGAGCTGGTTATGTTGATATTGTCAGGGCACTGCTGGATAAGGATCAACAGATGGCCCGGAAACAAGATAAAAAAGGACAAACAGCATTGCATATGGCTGCAAAAGGAGCAACTTGTCTGGAAGTGGTGAAAGAGCTTCTAACTGTGGATCCAGCCATAGTTATGCTACCTGATAGGAATGGGAATACAGCTTTGCATGTTGCTACAAGGAAGAAACGAGTGGAGGTAATACTTTTTAATGCAAATTCTTATTATTTCCAGAAACATTAATGTGTCTGTTTTGATGCTCGTAAGCTCTATCCTAAAATTGGGTTAGAAAAACTGATCTCTTCTTCTCTTAAAAATGAAATCCTGCTTAGAGGAGTATTATATAAATTTCTGGTTGGCTAAAATTCTGCTATTCCCAGTGGTGAAATATTTCCATGAAATCCCATTTCTAAGATCTAGACAATATCTATTTTGGTTTACATAATAAAGTTGTGGTATTTGATAGACATTTCCAGTTTTTTAATAGACCTCCTTTTGAAGAATAATTCAGAAATTTGCATATTCTGTTTTAATTTCTGATAGTTGCGGCATACAGAATCTAAACAAAAATGGATTCAGACTAATCATGCAATCGTGCTGTGAAAATATTTATAGAAAAGATTGGTGGGATTTGCCTGGCTCTCTTGATTGAGACTTTGCAGATAGGCAGTGATTTATGCCTGAACCTTTTAGTGTGATTAATCCATGATTTCATTCTTGTTGGGGACTGTAGCAGGAAACATATATAAAGACAGATTTAAAATGCACATTTTGGGAAAGGTCACATTCTGTCACGAAAAGTTCAGCTGTGTGGGGCAGCATATTTCTCCCGTAGTTGGAAATTGGAATAATAACTTGACATACAAAAGACTAATTAAATGAGACATTTCCAATAATTATGAAAGATGGTCAATACATTTTGGCACTTGTTTGAGAAACAACAAACTTCCCATTTGATTCAAATGCCTGCACAAAATTTCTTAGGAAATGACAAATGCAAAAGCCAAATTGCTGTATAAAGATGCTTGAAGTATGCACGACAGAGAAAAAAACATAAATGATTTGAATGCAGGCATGCCTTTCGTCTGAGAGTAACCTGCAATTAAGCTGCAATGTGTAATCCAGCATGTCATTGATGAAGTGCAGATTCACATTGAAAGACACTGAAGTCTGGAGGGTTTGATAATTAATTGATGGTAGGCTAACAAGACAAAGCTAGGAACTGAGGAGACACGCAAGGAGGTACATTCTGATATAATTCTAATGCCACAATTATGCTTTAAGAAGTACCCTTTGTTGACTAAGTTCTGGTGACCGCAAAGTCAGATTACCTAGGTAAACTACATTTGGTAAGTTAGCTAAAATAGAAATTATAAGCAATCTTGTGAGGTATTATTAAGGCCACATGCACTTTTATTTTTAATAGGAGCTAACATTGGACTGTAAAGCCATGCATAAAGCACCCCTGATTAGTTAACATAGACCATCAACTTGGGGTAATTTCAGTGTCTGATGAACGAGGTCATGTATATTGAATTGGACTACAGTCAGTTACATGAATGAAAATTCTATTATGTTTTCTTTTCCCTACTATTATTAGTTAGCATATGAAAACTTTTGGGAGTTTGCCACTTATAATGTCAGTTGCTTTGGAAATTATTATGTTAAAAACTACCCTCTACTTATAGTTCTCATGTTGCTCAACTAAATTAAAACAATATATTTAGTTTTGATTATCAACCTGGGGTATGAGATTCACGGTGGAACTGAATTTGTGATCTACTAGGACGTGCACCTTTTATTAATCAACCAATTCAAAGTGGCTGTTAATTGGATTCTTAGAAACATTTATTTGACATATCTCTAAGTGAATGACATGCTAAATCCTCAGAAAAATTTGAGGTTCAAATCAAGATAGTCCTAAGATTTTCCCAAATATGACCCTAAGTAAATATATACTGAGAACCTGCTAGATCTTTGGAGATTTAAGTTGAACTTTGCAAAATGTATTATGCTAATATTCAAAATTTGTATGTACTTGCAGCCATGGTTAGCAGAAATATGGAGAATGGGAATGTTTAAATATGGCAGTTTCAAGAAAAAGAGACAACTATTAGGAACATATTTTTTTCTGATCCTTTCTAAATGTGTACATTTTATTGGCAAATACTACCGGGTCCATGATGCAGCCTTGTGTTCCATATATAAGTTTTGTGCTCCATTTACTTACATCACGGTGAAACATATTAGTACTGTATTTTACAAAAACTTAGATGCCATTTCTTATTTGTGTATGCAGATTGTGAAAGAACTGCTCTTGTTACGGGACATCAATGTGAATGCATTAAATAGGACGACAAAAACAGCCTTGGATCTTGCTGAAGATCTACAATCTTCAGAAGAAGCATCTGAGATTGCGGATGCTTTGGTTAATGCAGGTGCAGTTAAGGCCAAGAATCTGAATCAACCTAGAGATGAACTAAAACAAACAGTTAGTGCTATAAAACATGATGTGCATCATCAACTAAAGCAGACTCGGAGGACTAATAAAAAGGTGAATGGTATTGCAAAGGAGTTAAGGAAGCTCCACCGAGAAGGTATTAACAATGCTACCAATTCTGTGACTGTTGTTGCTGTTCTGTTTGCTACTGTTGCATTTGCAGCTATTTTCACAGTTCCAGGAGGTTTTGTAGGAGACAACAACAATCAACCTTCACCTGGAGCTCCTTCTCCTCCTAGTGAAGATAATGGAACAGCCGTTGTGGCACATTATTTTGCTTTTAAAATCTTTTTCATATTCAATGCAATTGCACTCTTCACATCCATAGCAGTTGTGGTGGTACAGATAACCTTAGTACCGTGGGAGACAAAAGCTCAAAGACAGGTGGTTTTTGTCATCAACAAGCTAATGTGGTTAGCTTCTGTATGCACATCTGTAGCATTTCTTGCATCTGCATATATAATTGTTGGTCGTCAAGGGCAATGGATGGCAGTCACAGTATCGGCAATAGGTGGTTTCATCATGGTGAGTGTTTTGGGCACCATGACATTTTATGTAGTAAAATTTCGAAGAAGCAGGTCATCACAAAGGAGACTCCGAAGAAATTCTTTGAGTCATTTATCAACATCCTCCCGGTTAGAGTTTTCTGAATCGGAATTGGATAATAAGATATATGCAATTTGAATGTATTAACTTTGCATAACAAATATATATGCATCCTTCAGTTATGCCACAGGCACCATGGTTTAGCTCAGTTATCTAAAAACAACAGTGAGAGTTGTCTTAATGCAATGCATGTGTTATAACTTTTTGGTATAAGGTTTGTGCAGAAAGGGCCATTGAGAGGTTTGCTTAAACTTAATGTATGTTGTGTTCCTATGAAAGTTGATTTCAACAATCTTAAAGAAAGCATTCAGTAATGCTAATCGATTATTTCAAGTCATGTAAATTTACAATTTTCATGTGTATGAGGGTCTTTCAAAGGGTTTTCAGTTGAGTTTTGCAGTCCATTAATTTTCTTTTTGATCTTTAACAAAATGACTCTATTTTTTACACTAGAGATATTCGTATAAGCTTTGGGTGGGTACAGTTTAAACTTTCTTTGTGGCATTTGCATATAAATATAACAAAGCATTTTAACTTGCTCTTGTTCCTGAAACAAAATGGCAAAAACACTATCTTTGAGAAGAGCATGTTTACCATCATTTGTGATGAGCAAATGTACACGACTCTCAAATCCAATGCTTTTGTGCAGAGATAATGCTACAATCTCTACCAAAGGTTTCCATGAAAAGTACAATAGGGTACATGCATGATATTGATTCATTGTTTAAATCTTTGACATTCACATCTCTAATAAGTTTTGTTACAAAGCTCAGAACAAAAAGGTTTAATGGAAGTTCTCTTGAAAATTTGAGCTTTACCATTGTTAGCCTTTAAAGTGTTTTAACACTCTTTTTAGATGTGGAACAACAATATGCAAGTGTGTGCGAAGAGATGTTTATAAATCCATGAAATGAGTTTGCCACTACAGCTGTTATTGAAGGAAGAGTGAAACTACTGTTATATGGAATGCTTGAGCACTCCCTTACAACGAGTAAGGGAGAGATGGAAATCTTGTTTTTTCTATGAACTCAAAAGATATTCACGTTGCATCTAGATATATCACAAAGCAAACTAGCTTAGAGAAATAGGCAGGTGTCTTGTTAGGACTAAACAGTTTGAAAGGAGATTTAACCTTTTCAAATAAAGGTGTGATGGAATTGGTTTCGACATCAAATCCAACATCTTTGTGAGTATCATTAGCATATAATATAGCCAATCTTAAGCTTACGTAAATGAAAAGTGGAATTCGACAAAAAAGTCACTGCCAAAAAATGCACTATCTTCCATCTCAAATGGAAGGATTATGTAACATGAGCTTCTAATTGTACTCGAGGGATATTGACATTGAGGCATCATAGAAACAAATAATCATAAAAACAAATAAACATGGAAAGAGGTGACTGGTTCTTTGCTAGGGTTTTCGTCCTATTATAGTTTGTACTAATGGTCACAATGTTATAATTTGCAAGAAAGATAAAGCGGTAGTAAAGGTTTCTTATCACATTTACTGTGCACAACCAACCCATCCACCTATGGGGTTACTTGTTTGTATTTATGTCCTCTCACTAACAACATAGTAGCTATTCGAGGAGGCAGCAATCGTTTTCAGGAAGGCCTACATGTTGTGGTGAAGGTTTTCCACGAGGTGATGACTAAATTTGAGAAAAAAAAATTCTCATTGTTTTGCAATGACCAAATAGCTTTTTATTTCCGTTTTTCCAATTCGAAGCATTTTGCAACCATTATCAAACATGGCTCTTGGTTTGATTAAAAAAGACGATGTTTTTCTCACTATGTTCGTGATTTAGCTGTCTCCAAGAGGGCTAGTATTAAAGCTCTAGTACGAGTAGCATTTGCCTGGGTTATTGCTTTCCTTTTGTGCTCTTATTGGCAAATCGATATGATACATGATACTAGGTTCCTCAACAATTAATGATGACCAGAAATTGTTGATGACCAGAAATTGCTGAGGAACCTATTATCCCTGTTAGATGTGATACTCTATGGCAAATCGAGATGGACCCAAACATTCTCAAAGAAAAGCTTGGTAGTTTCTTTTGTAGAGACACCCTTCTTGCAAGCTACCATGATGGCTATTTTTGAAAATTTGTCTACCACCATATACACATAGTCATAACCATGTTTGGTAGTAGGAAGGCCAGACATGAAATCCATCGAAAATGAGTGCTAGGGCTTATCAGGAATAGGAATAGGTGTGTATAATCCTTGCTTTCAATTTGTAGGCTCATGCAATGGCACATGTTGTACAAGATAATGTACAAAGTGACATCATAACACATTTTGGCTAGTAGAAATACCTCTAGAGTACAACAACTGTCTTCTCGATTCCAAAGTGTCCTACAACACAACTTTAATGTGCTTCCCATATCATCTTTTGTCATTCCCTAGTAGGAACACGTGTCCCATGTGACAGAGAATCCCATCTTACAAGTAGAAATCAGTGACTTGTGTACCTTCTATTAGTTTGTTGTAGATGTTAGCAACTATCAGTTTGTTGTAGATGTTAGCAAAATGAAGTCAGTACCATACTGTTGAGGTCGATTTGTTGTTTGGTGTCCACAAGAATTTAATATTATTGTCAAGGTTATGATAAGAGGTCGACTTAAGTAATTTGCAACTTTGATACTACTTCCCTTCTTGTAGCAAATGTTGAGGTGAAAATGTTGCAAGTAGGTGGACCACCTTTATGGCATATCATTTTGCAACTTTCCTTGTTTGCATAAATTGGAGAGGTTTGTAGTCTGTGTGAACAATAGTTTCTTTCCACAAGATATAGTGTTTCCACTATTTGTAGGCCTGAACAATGGCATACAACTCTGCCATATGTAGGATACCTGCATAGTGTATCAGAGAAGGTCTCACTATGGTAGGCAATTGGATGCCCATGTTGCATGAGCATTTCCCCAAGTGCATACTCAAAAGCATCTATTCAATTTCGAAAGATTGTTGTAGATCTAGAAGTGCCAGTATTGGTGTTGAACATAACCTCCTTTTCAATTCTATGAATGCTTGTTGTTGTGGCCTTTGTCCAAATAATTTTGCTTTTGTTCATACCTTGAGTGCTTGATTCATAGGCCATGCCAAGTGTGAAAATACGAGCACAAGCCTCTAATAAAAATTAGCCAATCCCAAAAAGCTACGAAGTCCTGTGAGGTTTCTAGAAGATGGCCAATCTTTGATAACATGTATCTTTTCAGAGTCAACACAAATACCCTCACTGTCTATGTATCCCAAGTGCTGAATCCTCTCTATACCAGAAGAACACTTGTCTCTATTAGCATAGAGTCTGTGTTGTCACAAAGTTGAAAGTACTTGTTGAAGATGCTACAAATGGTCCTCCCAAGTTTTTTTGAAGATGAGTATGTCATCCAAATAGGAAAAAAGGAATCAGTGAATGGCTTGAGCACATCATTCATCATTCTCATGAAGGTGGCTGAGGCATTAGTTAGACCAAAAGGCATGACTAGCCACTCGAATAAGCTTTCTTTGGATTTGAAAGCAGTCTCCCACACATCTAATGGATCGATTGGAACTTGGTGGTACCCAAACTTTAAGTCAAATTTGGTGAAAAACTTAGCCCACCTGAGCTAGTTCAAGAGAATTGGATACCCATTCTTTACAGTGATCTTGTTTAGAGCTAGATAATCAATGCAGAGTTGCTACGTTCCATCCTTCTTGGCAAGAACAATTGGGCTTTCACATGTTGATGCACTTGGGCGAATGTGTCCCTTTTGAATAAATTCAAGTGAATTTGTCACTTGATTTCATCATTCTCCAAGAATAACCTTTTGTATAGTGGCCCATTTGGTAATGGTGTACTTGGAATTAGGTCACTTGAATGCTTGACTTGACAGTGTAGTCATACCCCTACTGGTGAGTTGGATACATCTTGATATCCTACCAATATCTAATCCATCTACTTTTTTGGGTGGTACTAGTGGCCGTTTTGGCATGAGTGTTTG
Organism: Cunninghamia lanceolata; assembly: GCA_027924645.1. Classification (NCBI taxonomy): domain Eukaryota; kingdom Viridiplantae; phylum Streptophyta; class Pinopsida; order Cupressales; family Cupressaceae; genus Cunninghamia; species Cunninghamia lanceolata. Next base: position 1,714,834 of record BSBN01000463.1, on the reverse strand, counting down.
CTATAACCAAACTTACCTCCTCAGGCCAAATCATTAGTTGTTCTAGTTTGAGCAATCACATGTTGACACCATTTTGCACTAATCAAGGATACAAGTTTTGCAGGGCTTACCTTAGGTATTCAATATTTTTGTTTGCCCAGCTTGACAATGACACTGCATAGTTTGAACTCATAGATGCCATGATGCTTGTACATGTATGGTTGCCACAAAAACACATAACACACATCCAAAGGTGCCACATCACATATTATTTCATCTTTGAATGGTTTAATGGAACAGGGTAAACAAAATTATCTATTTACTTGAATATCTTGCCCCTGACTTACCCATCCCATAGAGTATGGTTGTGGATGGGGTATTTTCTGTAGGTTTAGTATCTTAATAGTCTCAATAGAGATCAAATTCTTTTGACTTCCACTATCAATAATGAAATGTAGAGCCTTTCCATTTACCCACATCCGTGAATGGAATAGGTGTTTCTCATCTTAATGGGGCAATATTTTTGGTAGTGACAATCATTGCATGGGGATCAACCTCAATTATTTGATCACCATCCTTTTTCTCAAAAGGATCTGTAGGCAACAAATCAAGTCTAGCCTCTGTTTCATGTGCTCTTTCCATTAGGGTCTTGGTGGCTCAACAATCCTTGGTGTTATGCTGGGGGCTCTTATGAACTTCACACCACATACTTATGTCTTTCTATGTATTTTTGGTGCCTTACTTCACTGTTGATGCTTGTGAGGAGAATTCCTTGGTTGTCTTCTTTACCATGAACTTGCTCACTATCTTCACCCTTCTATTTGTTGTTTGCAACCCTTCTATTTGTTGTTTGCAAAATATTCCTTCTTTCCTTTTTGTTTAAACTTTCTTCAATCTTTACTACATATTTGAAGGTAGTCCCCTAGGCCTCAATATTCATAAAGGCCATCTCAATTTGAATATATTGATGAATCCCATTGTGGTACTTCAAGACCCAATGTTTCTCCATATCTTGGATGCCAAGCTTTGTTGATAATACATGGAAGGTGTTGCTATAGTCTTGAACATACTAGTCCTTTTTCTATTGAAACAATTGCTAATGCGTATATTTTTCTTCATATGTATCTTCAAGAAAGTACTCTTCTTTGATATATTCCACAAACTCTCCCCATTTGGGATTCTCATTCATCATTGCATCAATTTCTTGCTCATCAAGGTTTCCCTTGGATACAACGTTGTCTCCCATGATTGTTTCACATAAGGCTCAACATTGAAGAGAGTAAGTGTTATTTTCTTAGCATCTGAGAAGTGATTTACAAAAAAACATTTCTCAAATTTTCACATCCAATCATCAATAACATCTACATCAATTTTTCCTTCAAAAGTTGGAATTTCAAAATTTACCTATACCTTGAAAGGGGTATGACCACCGAATGGTCTTCCTATTGTGTTCAGTTGTAGATTATCTCAATTTTGTTGGAACAATTAATTGAATGGGTTCATCATCTCCTCACATTGTCTTTTAGAAGCATCTTCAACCAACACCTTGAAGGAATTTGATGAGTCACCTCGTTCTTCAGCTATCTATGGTTGTGTGCATCTCAAAGGAAGGTAATCTAATGGATCTCGTGTCTTCAATCCAAGCCTTTGATATCCTAACCATGTGCGATTTGACACATAGGAGAGAACAAGCTTTGATGCCCCTGATTTGAATTAGTCTAGGAATTGAAAGGATAATACCTAGTGAGGGATTGATAGTATTGTAAAAACACAGAAAAATAATATGTGAAATAGTTTTATTCAGAATATAGAGAATTTATACAATCTGGCAAACTTGATGGAAGAGATGCATGCCTCCAACTCTACCTATTGGCTTTGAATTATGCCCATTTATACATTTAAAAAATAAATTGAAAGGTCACCACACCCGTGTCCTCCTTGGAAGTCAAAATGGACAGCAGGATTGGGACAAGGTTAGCCAAAAAATTGAAATATACTCGAAAACTATTTAATTTTGGTACCCCAATTTGGCGGGGTCATAACTCCTAGCTTGTTGGGTGAAAATTGGACTAGTTGGATGCATTGGAAAGATTTCCAAGAGGACTAGTTTGATTTGCTTGGAAGGAATCCTTCAATACCCTTCCTAAGCAACTGGAGAAAGTCCTCAAGGCCAATTTTACTCTGAAAGGATTAAAAAATGTGGATTATGGAAACATAGAAAATACCAAAAAATTAGACTCAATATTTTCTAGATTCGACCATGCAGATGCCACCCAAGTGCTCCTAGATGTTTGTGGGATCATTCATTCCTCCTTGAGAGGCAATGGGCCCCATTGTGCCTATGCTTTGCAATAAATGAAGAAATCATTTTTCAATTTGGCCCCTGGTGAACCACTTGCCTTGGTGAGGAAATTGGCCTACTTGCACCATGTGGTAGGGAAGGATCTATTGCTTCTTCAATGTTTTGACAAGAACATGATCAATAACTTGATCATTTTCTTATGGAACAATAGTGTCTGGATTCAATTCTGTACTTTGAATGTGTTAGCAATGTCTAAGGTGTCCAATAATGGTGAAAAATATGGATGCAACAAGTTAACATTGAAAACTAGATTTAGTCCTAGAAAAGGTGGAAGATTGAGCTCAAAAGCATTCTCACTAATCTATTTGAGGATGGTTTATGGCCCATATAAAAGGGGATGAAGTTTCTTGTGTGCCCCTTGAAGCCACTCTTTTGGAGATGAAGCCAAACCTTATCTCTAACATGAAATTGATGAGGTATACGATGCTGATCATGTCGTTCTTTGTACTTCTAGTTGGTGTGCTACAATATCTCATCACCTTACTATTGGATATGGTGGATCTTCTCAAAAAACTTAGATGCTTTATCTACCTCCTTCTTGCCATGTGGTGATGGCTCATTTAACATGATTGGTAGTGCTACATCAATGAGAGAAAATGGTAGGTATCTAAGACATACTTCAAATGGACTATGCTCTATGGAGCCATGTAATTCCATAGCTGTAACTATGTTATACATATATGGTAGACTCTCATCCCATGTGCGAGGATGCTTTTAATGATACATCCGTAGAGTGTGAATGATCATGTGATTCACCACCTCAATTTGCCCATTTGTTTATGGGTGGAATGCAGTAGACTTTGTCAACCTGGTGTCCATCATGGCCTATAGTGATGACTATAAGTTGTTGAGGAACCTATTATCACTATTATGATGATACTTTGTGGCAAATCAAAATGGACCCAAACATTTTCAAAGAAAATCTTTGTAGTTTCTTTTGTAGAGAACCCCTTCTTGTAGGCTACCATCATGGCCATTTTTAAAAATTTGTCTACCACCACATACACAGTCATGATCATGCTTGGTATTAGGAAGGCTGGACATGAAATCCATTGAAATTGAGTGCCAGGGGTTATTAGGAATAGGAAGAGGTGTGTATAATCCTTATTTTTAAATTGCAAGATTTGTAATGGCATAAGCTATACAGGGGTTAGAAATGAAGACAAAAAACTATAATATGGAAATTTGAAATTAAACTACAAATCTAATTTTTAATAGTAGCATGCCAAAATGGAGATATAAACATGTAAAATCATAAACAAATAAAACCAACAAACTCAAGAGATTTACACATGACATAGAGATTTACGTGGAGAAACCCTTTCAAGAAAAAACCCCACAAAGAAGAGAGGCCAAGTTTGTATTATCTTTAAATCAAGACTAAAATACAATCACTTCTTTCACTCCTTAACATCCAATTTCACAGTGCTTGTGTACCTATACAAATTCAACATATTTCTACACGCCTCTAGCTTCTATTATATAGAAAGTACAAGCCAAAGATGAAGTACATGGAATGTGGCACCCAAAATCTATTGCCATACTTGGGAATCATGCTATTATTAGCCTCTTACAGTTGTCATAAACTCCTTATAGAATATTGCGCCCAAGATAGCCAAATCCCAATACCTATCATTGGGATAGTCAACAACAAGTTAAAAATAGCCACTTACACCTTCTTATAGGTTTTTATAAAATGCTAACAAAAGATGGTCCAATAATAGATGATTCCTTATTGTCATGCCCATTTTTTCCATGCGGTTATAACACGCATTACACACGTGTCATGTCCACATGCGTCATGTGGTCATGATACGAACTGTCAAAATTTTTCCTTTACTACCTTGTAAACCCCCTCGCACGCGTAAGCGTGATCGGCAGCGTACGCTTAAGGCGAAAACAATATAGTTGACGACAGCGTACCAAATACATGTGTGCACACCTTAGACAAGGAAACGTGTGGTTCCCTAACTTAGGTTAAACTCACGAATTATATTTGAACAATAGTTGTTTTAGGAGATAGATCATTTTTTAGTAAAGCACGGTCATTTGTTCTTCTTTCCATTTTCTAGAATTTAATACTAATTTCTTCTCCTTCAGACTTAGCATTTTCAACCAAGCCCGTTCATTTGTCCTCTCTTCCTTTTCTTGAAATTTAATTTTATTTGTATTTCTATCACGTTCATTTTACCGTTTCTTTGAAATTTAATTTAATTATATATATATATATATATATATATATATATATACCGCCATTATCTCAGTTCACTTAACTCTCAATTTCATTCCTTAACTATAAAGAAAGTATAGAATAATTTAAAAACAGAGCAATGAGTTAATTTTATTTTTGCAAATATAAACATTGTATTTCCGAATTGCAACTCTAAGTTTAAGCATCTATTCAATTCGTATTATATATTATGCATAAATAAATCCCACTTTCCTTGATTTAAGATTTCTATTTCAAGTCAAATGTTTTAAACTACATATAATTTGCCTTCAAATGAATAGTGAAAAGTGCATAGTAAAAGTGAATAGTGAATAGTGAAAAGTAAATAGTGAAAAGTGAATAGTAAAAGTGAATAGGGAATAGGGAAAAGTGAATAGTAAATAGTGAAAAGTGAATAGTAAAAGTGCATAGTAAAAGTGAAAAGGTCCCCATTCTAGGATGAGACCCTCAAGGTGGTAGTAATTTCAAAAGCAATACTGCAACCCAAATTTCATTTATCTCATGGTGGGGATATTTTTTTAACACTTTTACAAACTTAATTAAAACATCAACTAACTCATAACGCTGCAAGTAGAAGAAGAAGGAACTAGATAATTTTAATATCCTTTTAAAAACAAATTTTCTTTTCCTTTTTCTTAATTCTAAATGGTAAAACTTAATGAACAAGAAAATTACAACTATCAGCCTAAGAAAAGAGAGAATTTCCTCACAACTCCAAAAATAACAATTTATACAACAATAGGGAGATAATTTCCTCCTTTTGGAAAAATTGACAAGTAAGGAGCTATTAAAAGATCATGCTCTCCTTAAGACTTAAGAAAAATAAAATATTTTCTAAGATTCAATAATCTTCTCCAAGCTTCACAATAAGCTCTAAGAATACCTGCATAACACACAAAGAAAGAAACACCACACATGCTGCTTTCCTCCCTACCGTAGACCCGCAAGTGGGTCACCCCTGAGCTAGGGAGACCATTCACATACTTAGGGTAAAATAGACTATACACATCACAACATTGATCAACAACAACAAATCAAATAAAACACACACCCTCAAGGTTTGACTCACAATACAATGAACTAGCTTAGGTGAGTTCAGGAGGGTAGGGAAGTAGACAATCTCTACCTCTAGGTGCCATCCTTTCACAAATTATCACAAGGCCTCAAGCCAATATAATCACAAGGCCTCAAGCCAACAATATAATCTTCCACAAGGCCTCAAGCCTCCCAATGAATCAAGTAACCAAGGATATCCAAACAGGGTCTCAAAGCCAATAAGCCCTTAAGGCTAAAAATAGTACCAATTTGCCCTCAAGGCATATCATGTAACCAGAACCAGGATGACACTCAAGGAGGGTCACACCTCCCCTCCCTAAACATGATGAGCATTGCCTTCCAACTGGAAGGAGCTCTTTCTACACCCCAAAACAAAACCCAAAAATAAACAGAAAAGCTCAAAGAAGACATTGCAAGACTTTTTCAACAACCAAGATATAAACATGCATATCAACATTAGATCACACAAGAGGATAGAATTTGTTCACCAACCTTCCAAAGCCCAATTATGGAAGAGTCTGACGAAGAGCTCCTCTCTACTTTCTTCTCCAAAATCTCCTTCTTTTTCCTCCAAGATTTAACCCCAAAAATAATTTCTCTATGATCACAAGCAAGGGATAATGTATGGAGGATATAGAATGGCTAGAATAACTTCAACATTATGAGGCTATGAAGAGAAGAGTAGAGAAAGAATTGGGAATTATGAGGATGCCAGAAGAAGAATTCTTAGAGGAAATTGGACATGATGAGGATGCAAGAATGAAGTCCTCTCCTGCAAAAATGAAGTTCACCTGCAAAAAAAAAAAAAGTCTCCTGCAAAATTCTTGTCTCCTAATTGCTTAGAGTAGGGTCTTATTTATAGATTTTCGGAGAAGGGAATGGAAGGTGAGGATCAAGAGTTAAGATCAAGGGCTCACATTATTTGTGAATTTTAAATTCATAGTGGATGAATTAAAAATTTATTTTTTTAAAAATGTAATATTTAAATAACCCCACTATCCCAAGTGGAATTAATAAAATATACCCACTCTCCCAAGTGGAATTAATAAAATATACCCATTCATGAGGTCCCCCATTATAGCCCACATATAGAAATAAAATACAATGAGAAAACTTAAAATAACATAGAGTGGGTGACACAACACCCACATAAAAGGAAACCCCACCAAAAGAGGCACATGGAGACAAGCCTTCCATAATGAGGGGATCATGGAGTGCTCCATGACTTGGAAGTGGGCATGAGTGGGGATTCCACTCATCCCATGTCCCCCAAGCTTCCAATTTTCGTCACTTAACCTCACCCCCAAGTTGAGGTGACCCTATGACAGTTAACCCAAGGTTAACTAGTAAAAAAGGTCCCTAAACCCAACGGGTACAACCTAGGATTGTTTTTACACCTAGTTAAGACTCCCATAGTCAAATAAACACATGAAAATAGTCAAAATATAATTAAAGTTAAAACAAGATTCAAAACATCAACTTATAACACTTATCATAATAATAGTAATTCAGATAAAAGCCCTTATTCCCTTAACCTCATGCAAAAATAACACATTACGACAGTACCACAATTTTCTAAAACAAGAGGTTGATCTCAGTTCATCATTGAACTAGATCGGCTCACAAGGGAACAACATAGGTATGAGATGGTCTCTTGTAATAGTAGTTTTGTTAGAAATACCTGCACACTCAAACTCGAAGTCAATATCACATATAGATATCATAGCCGAAGCAAAACTAAGTACATGCATCTTAAACATTCAACCATAGAATCATATTGAGTTTTCCCTTTCCATTCTTTATTTTCTTCAAAACAATATCTAAATTATCATTGCACAATTATTTCCTTAAAATCAAATAGGTTCAATAATCCAGAATGCAGAAAATAACATCTAATATCATTGCACAATTATTTTCTTAAAAATCACATAAGTTCAATAATCCAGAATTCGGAAATTAATAGTTTCTTAACATAATAATAATAACAAAAGCACTGCAAATAGTCTCATAAACAGTAATGTAAAAAGGTAGGCCTCACACTTATAACATGTACGAGACAAATATAGAAGATGCTCTTACACCATGTCATAAGCTATTAATAAACCTGGCTACCCACTTTTCACCTGCAATAAATTTAACATTATTACTAGTACCATAATTAAATATTTACCATTGTCAATAGATCCCTCATCCCTTATGAATGCACTTACAAAAAATATTAGGAATATTTAAATACATAGGATTTTCAAGGTTGATGGCACCTTAATCCTAACAATAGGCTCAAATGTGTAAAGTGACTCATGACCCATTTTTTGGCTAGTAGAAATACAACTAGAGTACAAAAATGGTCTTCTCCATCCCATAGTGTCCTACAACATGGCTATAGTGTGCTTTCCATATCATCTTCTGTCATTCCCTAGTAGGAACACATATGTGTCCCATGTGATAGAGTCCCATCTTGCAAGTAGAAATCAAGGACTTGTTTACCTTCTGTTAGTTTGTTGTAGTTGTCAATAAAATGAGAATCAGTGCCATATAGTTGAGGCCAATCTACTTTTTGGTGTCCACAAGAATCTAACACTACTGTTAAGGCTATGATTAGAGGTCAACTCAAGCACTCTGCAACTTTTTTATTGCTTCCCTTCTTGTGGCGAATGTTGAGGTAAAATTGCTGTAAGCAGGTGGACCACCTTTGATGCCTACCATTCTACAAATTTCCTTGTGTCTATATAAATTGGAGAGGTTTGTGGTTTGTGTGAATGATAGTCTCCTTTCCTAAGATATAGCGTTTCCATTATTTGCAGGGTTGAATAATGGCATACAACTCTTTGTCATATGTAGGACACCTATATACTATATCAGAGAAGGTTTCACTATAGTAGGTAACTGGATGCCCATGTTGCATGAGCATTTCCCCAAGTGCATACTTTGAAGCATCTGTCTCAATTTCAAAAGATTGTTGCAAATTTGGAAGTCCTAGTACTAGTGCTAAACATAACCTCCTTTTCAATTCTATGAATGTTCATGCCAGTGCCTCTGTCCAAATGAATTTTATTTTTTCTCCTCCCTTGAGTGCTTGATTCATAGTCCATGCCAAGTGAGAAAATCCAAGCACAAGCCTCCAATAAAAATTAACCAATCTAAAAAAACTATGAAGTTCTGTGAGGGTTCTGGGAGATGGCCAATCTTTGATGACTTGTATCTTTTCAGGGTCAACACAAACACTCTTTTTGTCCACGATGTATCCCAAGTACTGTATCCTCTCTATACCAAAAGAACACTTGTCTTTGTTAGCATAGAGTCTATGTTGTTACAGAGTTGAAAGTATATTTTAAACATGCTGCAAATGGTCCTCCCATGTTTTGTTGAAGATGCATCATCCAAATAGGCAATGACGAAGGAATTAGTGAATTGCTTAAGTACATAATTCATCATTCTCATGAAGGTGGTAAGGTTGTTAGTCAGACCAAAAGGCATGACTAGCCAATCAAACAAGTCTTCTTTGTATTTGAAAGTAGTCTTCCACACATCTGATGGCTCGATTGGAACTTGGTGGTGTTGTGCCTCACACACACACACCCCATTTTTCCTTAGCAAAATAAGGACCCCTTTTCTCTATTTTTGTGTGTTTATTCTTTTATCTTGACTTGATTTTTTCCTTTGATTTTGGTACTTTGTTTGTCTTCCTTATTCTACGAGTATTAAATGCCTATTGGACTTTCAGGGTTCGTTGTGCTAGCATGACAATAGAATCATCCCCCAAACCTTAACATTTTGCTCAATCATATTGCTTTGTGGGTTTAGCACCCCATTGAAAGTTCATAGTTGGTCATCTTGGCATGACTGTAAATGAATCTTTGATACGCCGACCCCCTCTATAGATTGACATCAGGACTTACGTATCACCCTCCTCAGATTTTCAGAGTTAATCATCTTGGCATGACTATAAAAGAATCTATAAAACCCCGATGCTTGGCATGGGATTTGACCTGCCCTGACCTACCTTCAGCTCTATATTAATGACATTTTTCTCGTGTGCATGTAATTTGAGTTTTGTTTCCATTCAACCTAATTTTTGCTGACTTTCACTTTCTTTCTTTCTAATTTCTTCACACTTTGGCGATTTGAGCTCTTTGTAACCTTACTGTGAACTCAAAGCCATTGGTGTGCCTCTGGTTGAACATTTTTGTTGATTGTTGTTGCTGTTGGTGTGTGCATAATTTCCTTGCCCCGTATCTTACTAGGTAGGGTTTCACGGCCCTTCTTGTTTCTTTAATGGCATAATCTTGAACATGCTTCGTTTGATTAGTTTGGGCATTTGATTGCTCTTGTTTTTGCATTAAGTTTCATTATTTGTGTCGTTTTCATATAGTTTGTTGTTCATAGATTGTTTTGGTGTTCTTCGTTGTCCCCCTTTAATTTTTCTTTATTTTGTGTGTGTTCGATCCATTTTGTTTTTTTGTCCCTTATAGTCTTTCAATGCTATTTATGCCTCTGACGTCATGTCACCATTAGCTCGGATCAGGATAGCGGGTTCTTTTTTGCATCTCTACCATTTTGGCACGAGTTTCCAAGTGGTCCCGATCCCTGACTCCCGATACCCTAAGGTTTATATATCCCATCAGAGTCGGTGGGGCGAAGGTGCCCCATTTTATCTCCCACTTGGAATGATTTCCTTGACAGCCCCGACTTTTGATCCCTAATATTTTTCCTTAGCATATCCTTAGGGATTAGTATTTTGGCCTTGCTCATTGTAACGGTCATTTCAGCATGGATTCCTCGAAAGACTTGACTTTCAATCCTCGACAATCTCTCATCCATATTTCCCTTAGAATCGGTGCTTCAGTGTGCTTTGTGTCCCTATGATTTTTGGCAGGGGTTGCTTAATATCCTCGATCCCTAATCCTTGATGACTCTTATGGACACATCCTCTTCAGGATCAACTTCTCACTTAATATCCTCGATCCCTAATCCCTGATGACTCTTATGGACACATCCTCTTCAGGATCAACTTCTCAATTTGTTTGGTATTTTAGTACCTTTTGGGATTGAAATAAATGGTATCCCCAAACTTTGAGACCCAACACCCTACTAATGTGCTAGTTTATTTTGTCAGGGATCAAACTTTTGGGATCCTTGATACCAAAGGATGAATCATGACAGGCTCCCAAATTTTGACTCCCTAATTATGTAGGATTAGTATGATGATTTTGGAGAATAGACTCCTAGTTTGAGAAAGAACTAATCTTGATGGATTTAATAACACTAACATCCACTTATTATTTAATTGATTATATATTAATGTTTTGGATGATTGTTATTATAGACGCGTTTAAGTTGTCTAATGGATGGTCCCTTTTGGTGTGAACAATGCTAATGTAAGGAGATCCCCCATAGAAAGAACTGAAGTACAAATACAAGGGGTATCATCCTCCCTCAAAGATGTTCTCACCATACAACGACATAGGAGATGCAAACTTGGGACATGTCAATGTCCAAGAATTTCTACAAAAGGTGAACAAGGAAGGGGACATGACCTTCTAGGATCAATGTGTTAGCGCCTGAATTGACTGGCAGTTTTTTGAGCAATTTTCATGCAGGCGCTCTCCCTCAGTATCCAAAAAATGCTCTAAGTGTTGGACCTCCTCAGTATTTTTCAGCTACATCATCATATTTTCTTGAGGAGGAGGTCATCATCATCATGTTTGTTTCGAGGAAGGTCGGCATCATCATGTTCTCCGTCGACTGGTTTCTCATCGTCATCATCATATTGAAATATTGGGTGATGCTTGGTTTTTATCCTGATGATGCTGACGAGCTACAGTGCGCCCTGATCTGCTTGCGAGGGTGATTTTTCAAAGTATCCGGTGATCTTGCACTTATCACCTTGCCCAGACATGATGATGATGTTGCCCCGATGTTCTGAAGGGGTTATTCTTTGAGTTGTTTCGACCTGACTTGTTCTTTCTTAAGGGTCGTCATCATCATCATATTTCCAGTTATCACTGTGTTGCTTGCGAGGGTCATCATATTATCTGCATCATGATATCTCGCCGGGGTGATATTTCTATCATCGGGTGATCTTGGTTATGATCATCCTGATGATGTTGTTGAAGAGTTCTAAGTGCGACCCGATATTCACTGGGGTCATCATATTTTGAACGTCAGGATGATCTTAGTCAATATCATCCTGATGATGTTGTATCACTTCTTGTTCGTTGTTCTGTCATCCTGATGATGCTGACGTCATCCTTATATCAGGGTGATATCTTTCTTTCTGCCTATCTGCATCATGATATTTCCGAAGGAGGGGGTGATATTTTCATATCACTCGAGTGTGTGTTTGTTCCAGCATCATGATGATGCTGATATGAGGAGATATCCGCCTGCCGGCTTCGTGCGCTATCTAGAGGGGGTGATCTTTTCGAGCATCATCATATTCATCTATCGCCCCGATCTTACAGAGGAGCTACAGTGCAACCTGATATTTGCACATCAGGATGATATTTCCAAATATCCGGTTGTCTTCCGAATATCATCCTGATGTTAATATGATGATGACGTCATCCGGATATGAGCAGGTGCGCAGTAGGCAGATATGATGATGACGTCAGCAGGATATGATGATGATGTCATCAGGATGTTCATCGGCCAGACTTTTGGTATAAGCTCAGCAGGAGGATGTTTCTCCGATGGATCCGGTTGTGCCGATGAAGGCGAATATCATGCAGTTTGTATTGCGAATATGATGCTGACGTCAGGGTGATATTTCGGGCAACAGGATATCATGCTGCTGGAGGATGATGATGATGAAGTCTTATACTAGTGTCGTCAGGAGCAAAAGCACCGACATGATATATGCTCATGACCTAGTATATAAAGTGTTAATGAGGTTGCTGCGGGGTGCATGTGGGATAATGTTATCCTGCATTTTCAAATATCATGATGATGAACCTCGGCGGGAAGTGGTTGCGATCGACTGTTTGATGTTCTTCCCGAGGCCGCGGGTTGGTGCGCCATCAATGGCAATTGTTGCAGAGGTATGGGCGATGGCGTGGGCTGATCTAGTACCCGGTTGAAGGTCTGGATCCCTAGGCGGTGGCGCAGGGCTCGAGAAATCTTCCTGTCTCCTCCCCTACCTGCTGCATTCAAGTTTGGGCGCCAATCTGGTAGTGTTTGAGCGCCATTTTCATGATACTGTATATCTGGCGGGTTTTTTGGTCAACCTGGTAGTTAATGCTGAATACATCCTCCTGCTATATAAGGCAGAGGGTGTTATTCATTCAAGGTGGTTGTTGAAAGTGGTGGATTTTTGGCTCTGTAATCCAAAACCAGCTGATCTGGTTGCTCTGTACAGTCTATCTTGTGAGTTTATGTATCTCCTGTTGTAGGACTTGGCATGAATCCACTGATTTCATGGTTGATCTTGTATGAGTAATGCTGTCTTAGCATGTGTTGTGTTAATTCTGTCTCCAGTATTGCATGTATCCTTCTTCTGGATCTGGATGTTTGCTTATGTTTAGATTCTAGAGCATAGAATTCCTATGTTGAATGTCTGATCTTTTAACCTCTGCTCAAGGGGCAGATTAAACTGTTTTCAGGTTGAACATTGGGAAGGGTATACTGCAGTAGGGATGCCATAAGTAGAGATAACCTAACACTCTTCATTGGGAGATATCTGTAAGGCAGATATCATGTGTATCCCCCTGAAATCCAGTTTTAGCTATTCATGCTGATCATTCACAGGTGTATGTCTACCGACTCCAAGCCCTGGATAGGCACCAATCATGCTGTGTTCTTGTGTTATACACCATGTCCAGCTTTGCATCCAAAATTCAAACTAAAACATTTCATACTTCCACCTGTTAGTTGTAGGAGTAGGATTAGGAACCCCCTGCATGCTCTCATACCCAACCAGACATCATGTCCAAGAATGTTGCCAGCCTTGTGATCTATCATGCAGATCTTGGTCCATACATGAGAGTATTCTGCCTGCTGTTGTCAAGTTAGATCCTCCTATCTTTGAGCTAGTCAAGGTTACATCTTGAGTTATAGGGATACCCCCCTTGGTGCGGCAGAACCAGAAGTGAAGGGGAGGAGCTCACGCAACCTCCTGTATTCAGTTGGCTGAATCTGCCTGTGCATTAGAAGTGGCAAATCCTAATGCTGATTCAGAAGAAATACCAACAAAATGGCGACTCTGCTGGGGAACGTTGATGTAAAGTAATATCCTGCAGTCTCTGGTGAAATGATGCTCTGCTGGTGGAATGAACCTGGAAAAGTAGCTTTCAGCTATTGAAAATTTTGTCCTCTCTGGAGAGGTGGCGACTCTGCAAAAAAGATTCAAATGCACATGAAAGATGGGTGTATGTGATGTGACAGAAATGTGTTGTTCATTTTTCAGCATCTGTATGAGAAAAGGTACCTTGTTCCTTCCCCTTTTATTTGCTGTTTTACTGCTTAGGTTAGATGCCAGGGGAAGCCTTGGGTCTTAGACAGACAAACAATGTCTAAGGGTAAGATTTTTATGAATCCAAGTATGAGTTATCCCACACTCAGTGGTGAAATGTTGGATAAAGGAATAGAGGAGATAAGAAATAGGTTGATATTCTTAGAGGCTGAGCAGGCCCAGTTAAGAAGCAGTAACCCTGTTGTGTCTGCCAGTCAGAAAGCTAAACCTCCTGTCAGCCCTTTTGATCCTTTGTATGACCAACTGGATTTGTCATGGGTGGATTACAAAGTAGAAACTATGCCTGCTAGGATATACTGTCAGATGCCTAGATTTGGTGGTCACAGTGTATGTGATGGGAATGCACATATCCAAAATTTTCAAAGTTTTATGGGAAAATATTCATTCAGAGATGAGGATATGTGGATGAGGTTTTTTGTTAGGTCCTTTGATGCAAAAGCAAAAGACTGGTATTTGAGCTTTCCAAAGAAATTTTTTGCCTGTTGGGATGAGCTTGCTGACTGTTTCAAGGAAGAATTTGCAAAAGAACCGGCTGATCTTGTTGCAGAATTGATGAGAATCAGAAAACAAGATGAAGAGCCATGTGTTGATTTCAGTCATAGGTTTGCAGTAGCCCTTTCACATGTCCCTGAAAGTTTCAGACCTGATATTTCAGCCTGTGTTGGCATATTCTTTGAAGCTTTTGAGGAGGGCTCTAGTGCATTACTGAGGGATTTCAAGGTGACAAGTATGCAGATGGCATACAAATTTTTAGAAAATGTAGAAGAAATGAGAAATGTGCACCTGCTGAAACCCCTGTCCCCAGGCCTTGGTGTGAATAATGGTTATGAAGCTGCAAATGACCAAATGATTATGGCATCATGTGCAGATGAAAATGAAAATAAAAGCATAGAGGTTGAGACTGCTGTATTTGAACATAATGCTAACAATACTGCTCAACTGGATTGTTCACCAGTTGAGGATGCCAGTGGAAGGACTAATGAGGATTCCCATTGCAATGATGAGGCAGCTGACCATGAAAACAATAACAAGGTTGTGGACAGCAATGAGCAATTTTTAGAATGGACCTGTGGAGACAATTGTGAATATTGTACTCAAGACAGAGAAGATATAAGCAAACAGAGAAATAGTCCTATGTGTGACTCATTGCCTACCTTTCAAACACATGGAGATCATGAAGAGCAGTCAGAAATTGAAATAAGTGCTAGTTCAGAGCATGATTGTTTTTCATTTGATGGCTGTTTTGCTTATGACACACAGGCTGATACTCCTCCACAGAGTGAATCCATTGGTGATGAAGAGGTGTGCTCTGCTGCCCATGAACAAATGGCATACTATGATGAAACTGATGCACCTGGGTCACCCATTTATGACACATATGGTGATGAGGATCTGTCTGAGTATGGTGAGGATCTAGACATTATTTTTGCCTTGGATTCTGTTTCTCATCCTGATGAAAGAGGAAACAACATACATCAGGTAAGTGACTGTGAAAATGTGCCTGACTCAAAAGAGATGCCAGAGCCTGATCTTTTCCAGCCTGGTGTACCAGATGGTTGTGTACATGATGTACACAATTGTGATTTTGAAAGCTTTTCTTTTGATGAGCCAGCATATAATACAATGAGCCTTGATCTTCCTAGTTTTGTGGTGGACTCCGAGTGTTTCCTATTTGCAGTCCAGCTAGGAGATCATGTTGCAATGCATGATGATGATATAGGTGATAAGTGCTATATGCCATATGAACATGCATTGTTTGATACATTCTGCACCCACATGTCACATGATGCTGAGGGTTATCTGCACAAGGGTGATAATGACAAGCCAAATCAGAGGGTTGAATTTGCAGATGACAAGATTTGTTTGTGGGTGGATCTTTGTAGTATCTCCAAGCTTGACCCAGTGCATGCAGATGAAAACAAGATATTTGACAAGGGGAGATACATGTTTTTCTTTTCTTGGTGGCCTTAGGCCATCAAGTGTGTTTGGTGATGCAGGTCAGTGCAGTATTTGACTCTGTGCCCAATGGATAAGGGACTGGTCTGCATCCCAGAGATCTGGGGTTCTCGCTGCAGGTTTTCACCTGCACGTCCCCAGACAGAGCTACTGTTAGCGCCTGAATTGACTGGCAGTTTTTTGAGCAATTTTCATGCAGGCGCTCTCCCTCAGTATCCAAAAAATGCTCTAAGTGTTGGACCTCCTCAGTATTTTTCAGCTGCATCATCATATTTTCTTGAGGAGGAGGTCATCATCATCATGTTTGTTTCGAGGAAGGTCGGCATCATCATGTTCTCCGTCGACTGGTTTCTCATCGTCATCATCATATTGAAATATCGGGTGATGCTTGGTTTTTATCCTGATGATGCTGACGAGCTACAGTGCGCCCTGATCTGCTTGCGAGGGTGATTTTTCAAAGTATCCGGTGATCTTGCACTTATCACCTTGCCCAGACATGATGATGATGTTGCCCCGATGTTCTGAAGGGGTTATTCTTTGAGTTGTTTCGACCTGACTTGTTCTTTCTTAAGGGTCGTCATCATCATCATATTTCCAGTTATCACTGTGTTGCTTGCGAGGGTCATCATATTATCTGCATCATGATATCTCGCCGGGGTGATATTTCTATCATCGGGTGATCTTGGTTATGATCATCCTGATGATGTTGTTGAAGAGTTCTAAGTGCGACCCGATATTCACTGGGGTCATCATATTTTGAACGTCAGGATGATCTTAGTCAATATCATCCTGATGATGTTGTATCACTTCTTGTTCGTTGTTCTGTCATCCTGATGATGCTGACGTCATCCTTATATCAGGGTGATATCTTTCTTTCTGCCTATCTGCATCATGATATTTCCGAAGGAGGGGGTGATATTTTCATATCACTCGAGTGTGTGTTTGTTCCAGCATCATGATGATGCTGATATGAGGAGATATCCGCCTGCCGGCTTCGTGCGCTATCTAGAGGGGGTGATCTTTTCGAGCATCATCATATTCATCTATCGCCCCGATCTTACAGAGGAGCTACAATGCAACCTGATATTTGCACATCAGGATGATATTTCCAAATATCCGGTTGTCTTCCGAATATCATCCTGATGTTAATATGATGATGACGTCATCCGGATATGAGCAGGTGCGCAGTAGGCAGATATGATGATGACGTCAGCAGGATATGATGATGATGTCATCAGGATGTTCATCGGCCAGACTTTTGGTATAAGCTCAGCAGGAGGATGTTTCTCCGATGGATCCGGTTGTGCCGATGAAGGCGAATATCATGCAGTTTGTATTGCGAATATGATGCTGACGTCAGGGTGATATTTCGGGCAACAGGATATCATGCTGCTGGAGGATGATGATGATGAAGTCTTATACTAGTGTCGTCAGGAGCAAAAGCACCGACATGATATATGCTCATGACCTAGTATATAAAGTGTTAATGAGGTTGCTGCGGGGTGCATGTGGGATAATGTTATCCTGCATTTTCAAATATCATGATGATGAACCTCGGCGGGAAGTGGTTGCGATCGACTGTTTGATGTTCTTCCCGAGGCCGCGGGTTGGTGCGCCATCAATGGCAATTGTTGCAGAGGTATGGGCGATGGCGTGGGCTGATCTAGTACCCGGTTGAAGGTCTGGATCCCTAGGCGGTGGCGCAGGGCTCGAGAAATCTTCCTGTCTCCTCCCCTACCTGCTGCATTCAAGTTTGGGCGCCAATCTGGTAGTGTTTGAGCGCCATTTTCATGATACTGTATATCTGGCGGGTTTTTTGGTCAACCTGGTAGTTAATGCTGAATACATCCTCCTGCTATATAAGGCAGAGGGTGTTATTCATTCAAGGTGGTTGTTGAAAGTGGTGGATTTTTGGCTCTGTAATCCAAAACCAGCTGATCTGGTTGCTCTGTACAGTCTATCTTGTGAGTTTATGTATCTCCTGTTGTAGGACTTGGCATGAATCCACTGATTTCATGGTTGATCTTGTATGAGTAATGCTGTCTTAGCATGTGTTGTGTTAATTCTGTCTCCAGTATTGCATGTATCCTTCTTCTGGATCTGGATGTTTGCTTATGTTTAGATTCTAGAGCATAGAATTCCTATGTTGAATGTCTGATCTTTTAACCTCTGCTCAAGGGGCAGATTAAACTGTTTTCAGGTTGAACATTGGGAAGGGTATACTGCAGTAGGGATGCCATAAGTAGAGATAACCTAACACTCTTCATTGGGAGATATCTGTAAGGCAGATATCATGTGTATCCCCCTGAAATCCAGTTTTAGCTATTCATGCTGATCATTCACAGGTGTATGTCTACCGACTCCAAGCCCTGGATAGGCACCAATCATGCTGTGTTCTTGTGTTATACACCATGTCCAGCTTTGCATCCAAAATTCAAACTAAAACATTTCATACTTCCACCTGTTAGTTGTAGGAGTAGGATTAGGAACCCCCTGCATGCTCTCATACCCAACCAGACATCATGTCCAAGAATGTTGCCAGCCTTGTGATCTATCATGCAGATCTTGGTCCATACATGAGAGTATTCTGCCTGCTGTTGTCAAGTTAGATCCTCCTATCTTTGAGCTAGTCAAGGTTACATCTTGAGTTATAGGGATACCCCCCTTGGTGCGGCAGAACCAGAAGTGAAGGGGAGGAGCTCACGCAACCTCCTGTATTCAGTTGGCTGAATCTGCCTGTGCATTAGAAGTGGCAAATCCTAATGCTGATTCAGAAGAAATACCAACACAATGTATGGCTTCTTTAGGGTTGGTTTAGGCTGTTGCATTCCCTGTATCCTTGCAATCTCTTGAGTTGGTCCTAGCTTATGCCCAAAGATATGACCAGAGGCAAAAGCAAGTGTTTAGCCTATTAGGCTAGGTGGTGTTGGACATTAGTGCTGAAATGATTGAAAGACTCTGGGCTCCCTACCTATGCCCAATATGACATGAAAGTAGCCTTGGACGCGTATGAAAAGAAAACCAATGTTGTTGCAAATTTCATTAATAAAAACCTCCTAGTGCAAAGGAAGTCAACACTCAAAATGGCTAAAGTGCAACATAGAAGTGAGTTAGGATGCTATCACTCTCTTGAGAAGAGTGTTTGGGTACCCTAATGCCAAAAACTTTTACCCCTAGATGTGTTACTTCTACTTCAAAATGATAGAGGAAAAAAGGATGAACTGGGGCATAATGATCAATGGACAAATGCATGAACAACTGGTGGATGTGCTGGAATCTAATAGATTCCACATGACTTCTTACTTGGTGTATCTCCTAGCCTTCCAAGATGATTTCCCACGATTGACAAAGGTTGGCACCCTCTAGCTGGGAGAAACTAAAGTTTTTGATCATTACCCCTCGCTAGAGCTCAAAGAGAGCTAGAAACACTACTATATTGTTAATGATGCATTTGCCTTTGAAATAATCAAGGGTCTAGAAAATGACTATGCAAAGAGTCTGTCTCTAGAGGAAACTAGTGAGTTGGTGAACCGGGGCAGCTAGTATGTACAATTCAAAACATTCACCTACATTAGGGTTGGTGGCTTCCATAAGGCACCCTACAAACTCCCAAGGTACCCCAATGATAGAATCATCTTACTGGAGATTTGTAGACAAATTGTTGAGATACATAAATTGGTAGCCAACAAGCACAAAGCTGGGTTTAATTTTCTCATGAGGATTGGGGTATATTCTTGTGCTAACATGCATATTGCAAAGATTGCAGAGTTAGAGATGGCCCCATTGGCCTTGG
Source organism: Cunninghamia lanceolata (assembly GCA_027924645.1). Classification (NCBI taxonomy): domain Eukaryota; kingdom Viridiplantae; phylum Streptophyta; class Pinopsida; order Cupressales; family Cupressaceae; genus Cunninghamia; species Cunninghamia lanceolata. The sequence continues at coordinate 1,694,988 of BSBN01000463.1, read as the reverse complement.
ATCTATATGGGGAAGTCAGGAACTGGTTTGACCCCATTAGCAAGATTAGCCCATTACTTAGGGATTTCTTCTCACATGAGCTAGCATTGGAAGACTACTGGGTAGGTTGCCTATATGAGCATGAGGTGAGAATCATGGACTACTATAGATTGACCCTGAATATGCAAAGAATGCCATGTAGAAAAGGTCTCCAAGGGGATGAAGGAAGATGGTAAAGTGTTGGACCCTTCCTACAACATAAATAATGTGTTCAATGAACCCATGAATGAAATATACTGGTATGTGGAGGAGAATTATTCAATGACAACCAGAGCTCAGGTGGTGGTGGAAAAATCACTCAAATGACTAAAATAGCCCTATCTTATTCTTGTTCAACATCCTACATCAAAATCCTCTAAGGCTCAAAAGAGGAAGGCACTAGAGAAAGGGGAGCCTTCTACTCCACCAAAAGCAAAGGAAACAATTAAGGATGTAGGGCAAGAAGCATAGAGAGAGACAAGAGCTTCTTCCAAGAGAAAGGAGAAGGAAGTAGTCGTGGAAATCAACTTTGGTGAAGAAGAAGAGGACCTAGTGCCTCTAATCAGAAGGAGAAGAGTGGAAACCCAAGCCCCATCCACCATTAAGATACCACTCTCATCAGCTACTGAGTCTCTCCTACCATCCCATCCTACCTCTCCACTTCCACCTTAGCCCCAAACTCAATTACATCCTCCATCTTAGCTCTCCCCTCAATGCACTCCACCTCCAAGCCCACCTCCACTCCGACTTGCACCTTAATTTCCATCACAACCACCATCCCAACATCAAACTAGTCCACCCATATCAACACCACCTGTTACTCCTCCTTCCAATGAACAATTAGAGATTCCACTACTCTCCCAAGCGACAAGGTAAGAAAATTAGATTGAGGGTGGTGGTGGACAACATTAGGAGGAGAAAGTAGTTGAAGATCCCTTAGCCCCTAATGTGAACATTGAAAATTTAGATCATTTGGTGTAAGGCATTGCCTTGAAGGGGTCTGAGCAGGATGAAGGATCACAAGATACTTCCCAAATAGTTGTGGTGACTCCTTCCTCCTCCTTTCCCAGATTCCACTTCAAGGAGGGCTCAAACTCCTCCTCCTCCTCCCCACATAGAATCTACAAGTGTAGGGTTTCTAGTTTGGTTGAATCACACACTAGAGAAGAGACAAATGACCTATTTTCTAGTGGATGATAACTTCTCTAGTGTGGTGGAGGTGTTTAAGGCCCAACCCAAGAAGAAGAGGGAAAGAACACTTCCAACCATCATGGTTGATGCACAAGGGTCTAGGGTGGCACATGTAGCAAATCCTATGGTAGATAAAGAAGAATCCCATATGGCACTAGGAGACTACCATGCACAACATGTCAACATTGGCCACCAAACTAGGAAAGAGGAGAAATAGGCATTGCAGGCGGCTGTCTCCATCATCCTTGAGTAGATGAAGAAAGATGAAGTCACTAAAGAAGAGTTGAAGACTCAGGTGGGACAACTAACTACCTAAATCAATCACCTGATGGGACTGGTAGACTCAAGTGCCCTAGTCCTAATCATACTGACAACCCTTCATAGAGACAACCAACGAATAGATGTGGGAGGAGTGATCCCTGCTACCTCCACATGGAAAGACTCATTGGAAGCCCTAGGCAATAGGGTAATCAGGGAAGCACTAGTGGCCTATCACACAGTCAATGATGAGGCAAGCACCATGACTGAGTTTGAAGAATCCATTGATGAGGAACACTTTGTTTAGAGGAGTACCTCCCAATTTGCAGAAGATGAAAGGGATTCCTTTTAGTGAGTTAGAGTAGTCTGGCATTCTTGAGGGAGATGGTCAAGACTTGGTGCTTGAGAGGATTTATACCGCTAAGTTAAGGGTGAAGATATTGAAGGATTGCAAGGGCAAATTTTCCATTAGGAAGAATGCAACTGATACTATATTGGTGAAAATAGAAAAGTTCTTAGAAGGCATCCCTATTGAACACAAAGAATACTGAGAGGGCAGGGGGGTGAACCGGTATTCTATAAAACCTTTCTTTCACATATTCATTAATCCATTTACCAAATTCAATAACATGAAAGAAAAATAAACATAAGAAGAGTAGCCACAAAGTCATAACACATAAACACCAAGATTTTTACGTGGAAAACCCAGAAAGGGAAAAACCACGGTGAGTGTTAGCTCACAATATATTATGATATCAAAATTGAATTACATGAAGGCTCACTACCTTAGGGCTCATTGCCCAAGGACTCAGTGTCCAAAGAAGTGCTCACTGCAATAGGCTCACTGCCAAAAAGAGAAGAGAAGATAGAAGAAAGATTGGCTCACAACCAAGAGAAGACTGCTACAAATAGATCTACAAAATGTTGAAATGCAGTTCCATTAATAGCTCAATACATAGATTCAAAAGTCTTCATTGTATCTACCCTGCTTTTCTACTCTGCTTCACATATACTCTGTTCTACTACCCTTACTGTTCCTTTCTGATCATAAAGTTGCCTTAGATTGTGTATACATCAAATTTGCACTATATTCGCATAATCTCACGTCTCCAATACTGAAATATATCAAGTATATATATCCGCAACATGAATTATTCCAAAACTAGGTCGGCATGCAAAATATGAAACTTGTATATCAAAGTTGTACCTTGTCGGCTTGATCCTTTGCACAAAAAAACAATGCGAATCCATACAGTCATTCAGGAATCTTCATATAGGTCTGGAATTATTATTAAACCACTTAGAATAATGATCTAAGCATTATCTCCTTACCACACATTGATCCAACTGTGTGTCATCCTTATCCCAAAATACACACTTAAACCTTATTGTTTGTCATATCATAACTTCCAATGCAGACCATATGAAACTTCAAAATTCACATCAAACATTCATTAGACATCACCAATCATACCTTTAAAACCACAAGTCATAATATTCTTGTGTGATGATATGCGGATCTCAGAACTGTTCCCTCTGTCTTAGTTAAACACTGTCAAACTGACTGCCGAAACTTGGAAGCTTGTAGATGATCTTCTGGTGGACTTTAGATACTGTAAATATGGAATTAGATAGCTATCATATGTGTTTACAACACCTTCAAATCTCACATCGAGATAACCAATAGTAGAGGAATGCGGAGTGAATTACTCAAGTGTTCTACACTTTTCCTCACTATACTCTGCCTATCAGACTTAGTCAAATCATAATAAATCTTCCAGAGATTATCAGGACTTGAATACTGGAACATAAAATTATCAAAGGATTGTGTACAACATACCAGAACTACATAACACGATCTTCATCTGTGGAGGAGTACTAACTAGATTTCTATCCCTAGCTCAATGTGCTGCCAATACTTAGTCAATTTGGCTAAGTCAATCTTACCAGACCAAAATACTGTACACATCTTTGTCTCAGGAGTTGTCTTCAAACATGTCAGGTTGTTGCCATCAATGACAATATAAAAAATTCAACATATCAGTAGTGTCTCTTGACTATGTTGCCAAAAATCTCCCCCTTTGGCACTGATGGGAACACTTAGTGAAAAATGCTTATCTGCTCCTCCTTACTGTGTACACTTTGTTTTTCTTCTTTCCTTAAGATGTTTGGCCATTTTTCACTAGATCTTCTTCTCCCCCTTTTGACATCAATGGCAAAGGTGTATGTACAAGTAACAAAATTGTATTGCAAAACTGTTATTGTTACCTAATTTAGATTCCATCTCAATCAGGTAGAGCTGAGATAGTGTTTGCAAAAACAAAGATAAAAGGTACACATTGATTTATGCTAAAAGTTACATTCATATGCACATAAGTATTATCAAATAAATTACAGTTTAGTTTGCAAATGTATACAAGAAAAAGACTACACAGATTTTGCATGACTGTTGTCTTTTATTGATAATCACAAATGTATGGTGTCCCACACAAGTCATGGGAATAACTTTTTCAATGCAATATGAAAATAAACTATACATTTGAATGAAAAAGAAAAGAAAGAGCATATGGAAAGAATAGGGATCCGTCATTGCCTTCTTACTAATGACGAATCCCAAGTTGAACTGCTGCATCCTTGCTTCAGTTCCTGTCGCTTTGTTGCCCAAGAAGTCAACCTACTGCTGCTTGAAATGCCTGCAAGGGATGAGGAAAGTTGTGTTAGAGCTCGGGATCCATATTCCTTGCATTTACTATATCAACAAATATATAGTTTATTCTCCTAAGGCATTGAAATAGTTTTGCAACATCACAGATATCAAGAAAAGTAGGAGATCATCATCAGTCCCATCAATTTTTGAGCTTCATTATTTTATCTAACATGTTTGTTCATTATGCAGGTATAGGTACATGTTTCATTACTAGATTACATTGTTCAATGTCACAGCACGTGGAGAAAAATGGGCTCCCATAAGGGTTGAGCCCAATGTGCTACCCTCTTGTTTTGAGAGGGATGAGAGTGTAAAAGCATTACATTTATCAACTTTGAGCATATATCTCATAACATATAATGGTGAATTGTTTAACATCACTATCATAAATGACAAAATATTTACTCAATTGAAACCCAATAAGAGAAGTCAACTACAACAGTCCTTAAGGACCTTGACTTTCATGCTAATGAGAGACAGTCACTATATGACTGTAATAGTAGAGAAATAGAATGAAGGGATTCATGCAAGTCAGTGAAAGAGGACAATCAACCTCTGAGAAAAGAGCAGTTCACAAGATATTAGGAGCAACAAATAGTCATAAGGAAGAGGATAAATTTTCAAGAGGCTCTTCAGATGTTACAGAGTTAGACTATACCCTGAGAGCATAGTAACAAATGGACAAAGGACAATGAAAATAGTTAAGGATAGATGCAACAACCACATGCAAAATAGTTGTCACAATGCATAATATGGAGCATTCTTTTGAATCTTGATGGTAGTCACAATCATGAAGGATATCATGGCAGAGTTATGGAGACAATTGCTTATGCTTGTCAGTGGAAGACATAAAGATCAAGCCTATGAAGAAACAAAACTACAAGACCACAGGACTTTACAGAGATAAATCACTGGAGAATTCATAATAAGTATGACAGTCAAGCACTCAAAATGAATGTTAACACTAAGAGATCAGACCATAAAGAACAATCCACAGTCATTGTCGTATGTGCTAACTCTATTTTCATGTTTTCCATTGCTTTAGAACTATGATCACTTGCATCCTTTATGACTATCCCAAGGATTTGGAGGATTGTTTTAGTTGTTTTGACTCATTTGAAGCTTGTTTGAGGGGTTAATGAAGCATGAGAAAGGATCATTGTGACTTGTACATAAGGTTTGAGTGCATGTCCATGAAGGATAGAGATCATGAATAGTTCAATACAAACTTATCAAGGCCTATGAAGAAAAAGAAGAACCCAATCAACAATCATGCAAAGACTGTCTACAGGGTCAAAGGATGTTAAGATAGTCATAGAAGTAGTAACCGTTAACAAGGAGGTCAAAATGGCATAATATGAAACAATAAACAAAACCAAAACTATCCAATTCAAGGCAAAGTTTGTCTTTTGTTTGATAGTGATGAGGTCATCAAGATTAATGAAGGGACAATCATTCTAACATGTTTATTACATGTTCAGAGATGAAAGAAGTTACAGTTAGCATAATGTGACTTCAAGGTTCAGTATGAAGACATAATTAAGGCACAGGTATGGAGCACATTCAGTCATAACAACAAAATACACTAAGTGGGACAGCCAGCATAGCAACATGAAATGGTCAACATAAATCTATGTTTCTCACAATAGTTCTAAGAAGGTTTTTTCACTCAATGTCAAACTTGCACCTAGAGTGACATGTACAGTGATGATGATAATTGAGTTATGAGTTCATTCACAAGGTCTTCACAAGTTGGATGTCTACAGGTTTGTGAAGGTTTTCTAGGTTGCATGCATAGCTTTTAAAGGTCTGTATGCATTAGATAATCTTGTCAAAGCATGGTTGAAGGTCTATGTCATATTAAGACCACATAATAGTGTTGAAGGGCATAAGGTATGAACATTTTTTCTATAGGTCTGTCAAGTTCCCAAGAAGTATGACAACAACAAATAGAGACTATATCCATGTAGACAGTGAATGAGCATCATGCACATAAAAATTTGTTCAGAGCTTATGAGAGCTTACATACTCCAATGCACAATAGGGTTCTTGGTTCACACAAGGTGCAGGAGTCATGAAGAAGCATTGAGCAACATTTATACACCTGAAAAGCAATCAAAGTACCCAGGAAACAACGACATGCAGTCTATAAAGGAACAACAATATCAATGTTGAAAATTTGTCAAAGTGTATGAGTAAACACCAAATGACTGTTATAACTGTTAGATAAAGCCCTTCAAGAGTTATAATGACATTTTACTGGATGGAGTAGTCAAAGCCATAAAAAAGACAGTTGTGGAAAATAGTGTAAAGGAGCAAAGACACTGTCCAGTCCAAACACTAGAAAAGCAGTGGTTTAATGGAGTAGCAATAAAGCTATTATGCAAAGACCATCTATAGCAATTATAGAAATCCACAATGACAAAGGAACGGTAGAACAATCACAATCTCAGCTATAGCCAACAATGATTATCACAAGAGACCATAAAATGGAGAAAAGAACCGAGCATGAAGATAATGCACAAAAACATAAAATATATTCATCATTTTTCATCTATACCAGCTCAGGTTCCTCAAGAAATGCATGTAAAGTACAGAGAGTAAAATAGAGTGTCTTCTACAGGAAAGTACCTTCATTTTTCAACACAGAAGAACTCGAAATGGGCATTCTTTTGATAGAAAATGAAAAGAAAAAGGCAGATTTTGAGTGACAGAGAGCTTACCCAAGCTTTTTCTATTGATTTCCTGTGAAAATACATGCAAATTCCAGTTAGAAACTCTAGATAAAACCTTCAGTAGGTCGAAACCCTTGGCGGCGCTCAAACACACAGTGAGGTGAAAATGCAAGCTGAAATGTGAAATGAGGGTTTGTTTGAGCCTTTTTGTCATTAGGGTTTGAAAACCCTAGCTGTACTAATGGCTTAAAGGCATTTTTGCCTTTTGTTTAAAACTTTGCAATAAAATTAATACCCTCGACCTCATGTGTATGCCTAGCAATAAGGGTGTGCCACCTTATATTTTATTTGCATTGACTTCAAATATGGTCCAACCATGACCTTTTATTTTGCATTTGTTTTGAAATGTAAAACATTAAGCTAAGTGGTGTGATTATAAACCACTTAGTTAATGTTATTTAAATGCAGAATGAAGTGTATTTGTGTGATGTAAATGCATAGAGGGGATATGATTGAGTTTTTATGTTCATACTAAGTGTTATCAAAAATTATTGTTAATAGCATAAAACCATTAATAAGCTAATGAACATCAATAGAAATAGAGAATAAAAAGATTGAACAAATAAAGCACAAACCTCACACAAAACCTTGTTATCCTATGGCTTCCATTGTTTGCCTAGTCTCGATCGATCTTTTGTGATGAAAGTTACCCTCAGGAAGCGTACTTCCTTGCTTCGTTCTTCAAGATGGCGATGGAGAAATGACTATGATACTTTATTGCTATGAAGATGAGCTTCAAAGCAATGGTGGTGATCTCAAGCAAATGTATGGTAGTGGGGGTGCCAAAGGTGCACTGGTAATTCGACAGAGTAATTGTACTGAAAGCTTGGATGATTGAAGTGGAGGAATAAGGTTCAATTTATAGACTTAGAAGAGAAGAGATCAATAGTTGAGAAGAAATAAGAAGATCAATGGTTGAGAATGGTTGAGGAATGTGCGCAAATAGAAAGAGGACAAGTGTCCAAGCTCCGTCATGCAACGGGGGAGTCAATAGAATAGATTGAAGAGTTAACATAATAGACCAATTAGTCAAGAACATTGATTGATTAGTGAACTCAAATGACTAATTAGTTAACTGATTTGATTGTTGAGTTAACTAATTTTGATTGGAGGATAAATAGGACATGTGGGTGAGGGAATATTAGCTAATTAAATATTTGGAATATTTAATTACATGTGCAACATGGTGAGGTGCAAAGGTGAGGTGGATTTATGGAATTAGGACTTAGGATAGAGGAATTTAGGATCAATTAAATAATTTAGGATTATTTAATTATGTGAGACATTAGAAGAATTTAGGGAATCTAATTAAATAAATTGACTTTTATTTAATTATGGGATAATGAACCAATCAAATAAACTTAGAATATTCATTTAATTGATAGAAGAAATAAGAATTAAGATAAATATTAAAATATTTACTTAATTCGACATGAGCCAATTTTAGGTGTATACATTTTGCCCCTCTTTGAAGCAATGTGTTTTATCACGTTGTTTCAAAGAATAAGAATTTTCTGATAATGATACATGCCCTAGTTTGTCCCTGGTACAAGTTTAACAACAGGATGCCCCCTCGGGAGATTGGATGGAGAAGCTAAGGTGGAAGACGTGAGACAGACAATCTCACGATGAAGAAGGTGAAAAACAAGTTAGGTTGAAGAATATAGGTTACGTTGCAGAGAAATGGGAAGAAACAGACTTGGGAAGTAGTCATAGTCATCACACAACCAGTTTAGGGTTCATTCTCTATAAATAGGAGCTGGGTCCACAAGCTTAGTCATTTGCACACTTGGCTTTAGTTGATTGGTCTTGAAATCTTAGGGGAGCATAGGAGCATAGAGCAGTCAGCGTTGAGATGGATATTCTGCACGAGGAGCACCACTTTGAGTGAGTTCCACGATTCGATCGGCCAACAGAGGTAGGACCATCGATACATAGCTTAAAAAACTTCACCTAAGGTCATTTATTAGCGCAATAAATGCTAGGGAAACTTTGCTAGAATAAATGCACCAATTCACAGTTCGGTGCATATGCGCTCTGAAACTGCACATGTACTAAGATGTGGCGCATATGATTGATTTAGCGGCGCATATGATAGAACTGCGCATATAGGATAGGAATCAGTGCATACATTACGAGACTGCGCATGTGACATGAGAAGTTACGCATATGCCAGAATTGCACATATGGGATAAGTATCGGCACATTCACGGTGAAGCTACACATTTGCTATGATTCGACACATTTGCGACCTGGTCCAACGCATTTGCACTAGGATAATCAGCAGACTTAACGAAATTGACTCAATTGGAATCTTGATTGATGCATCAATTGATAAGCGGTCTCTGAGATTTCTGGAATCTAGTCAAGAGATGATATGCTATGTTGATCAATTTGATATGTTAAGTCAGTGATAGGTTAGTTTGATTGTTTTGAGTAGGTTTGCTTAGATATGAATTTTTCTTGACGCTATGCTTTGCTTGGTTGTAGGAGGATATTTGCGATATACTCATGTCACGGGAGCAGTTCTCTTTGCCGTTGTTGTAGCGGTACATGCTGATTGAGGTGGATCAAGAGGCACTTGGTGCTATGGGGCTAGACTACATATCTTTCATGCCTGAGGCTCATGCGAACCTTAGTTTGTTGATTGCGACGGTGGAGCGATTCTACAGCGAGGACAGGACCTTCCATCTACCGACTGGGGAGATGGCTATCACCTTGGAGGACGTATACAAGATTCTGCATCTTCCCATTCAGGGAGATTTGGTAGAGTACGATCCGCAGCGCGATGCAGGATTGACAGAGTGCAGACATGTTTTTGATGACCTAGAGCTTGATGATCAGGTGATTTCATGGCAGGACATACATGACTATTATGACTACTTCTTGGGGATAGTGGTAAGATTGATCGGGGGCGTTGTGTGCCCCGATAGGAGATCGCACGGGTTTCTGATTGGTTGGGGGAGGGTTATGGAGAGGATGATTACTGACGAGACTCGATACGCATGGGGTGTGTGCGTGCTTGCACACCTATATAGGGATATGCACTAGGTTGTGTATCACAGAGGGGCCAACTTGTCGGCATGTGTTTCCCTTTTGCAGTTTTGGTTGTGGGAGCATATAGCGATCACATGACCGATCTGTGTTTTTACGAGACAACGGTATGAGCCATATAGTTATGGTTATGTAGGAGTTATTTCCCAGCATAAGCTGGGGAAGCTCGAGTACTGCATACACGCGCTAGATAATGTAGATGTAGTTATTTGGCGCCCTTACATAGATTGCGAGGTATGGGATGATGAGGGCGATGAGCTGCCTTATTGCTTCCAGACTCGGTGGCTTATTGGCAGGACGCGATACATACTTGAGTGTCAGATTGTTAGCAAGGTGCAGAGGTAGTTTGGTAGAGTACAAGGCGTGCCACAGGGGCAAGTTCGATTTGCAAGGACCCATGTAGAGAGGTTGAGGTGTGGTCCAATGGCATCATATGATGAGGCCTTGGCAAAGTTCTAGCAAATTCCATATGCAACTTGGTCGATGAGGAGGGAGACTGTAGATGCAGGGATGACTCTAGATTACGAGGAGTGGCTCGCAGCGCATCCTTTTCTGAGGTACTCGGGGCCAGGAGAGCTAGTTCCTCACATAGACGAGGAGGATTTAGATGATGAGGATGGGGTTGGTAGGAGGAAGGGGAGACAGAGGAGGAGAGGAGGACAGGGAGACAAAGATGATGGTGGAGATGGAGGAGGAGGAGGAGGAGATGGAGGTAGACCGAGACAGAGGAGGAGGTCTGGGGAGGGACCTTCTAGACAATAGCAGGTTGCGTAGCCACAGGCTGCAGAGCAGGTGCAGATGCTGACACCATAGCAGGTGCCGCAGCAAGTGTAGGGACAGGGATAGTAGGCTCCGTAGCTTGACTTACAACAGTAAGCTATTATTGTGCTACAAGGTCAGGTGAGGCAGCTGAGGGCACACCTTAGAGCAGCAGAGTCTCAGAGAAATGCAGACGCAAAACATGTACCAGAGCTCACTAGAGAGCGAGACTCAGCCTTGGCGAGGGTGCGGGCCATCAGAGTAGAGAGAGACGCGGTAGTGGCAACCCTAGGTATAGATGATACTACTAGCTTTCTAGTTACATAGGTGTAGCAGGCACAAGCATAGCTTGCATAGGTATAGGCACAACTGGCACAGGTACAGGGGTAGCTGACACAGGTACAGGGTGAGCTTACCAAAGCGTAGGCTCAGACACAGTATTATTGGGGGTTGTACCATGGTGCTGTACTAGTAGAGTAGAGGGCTCCCAGCTATCGGAGCCAGTCTGTGGCTTCGCAGAGAGGAGGGGGATCACGGTCAAGAGCATCTATGATGGGCCCACAGCAGTCTGGGGCCAGCAGAGGAGGGGACAGAGAGGGCAGTGCTGGGAGTAGTGGCCCACGGTAGTAGGGCTAGCCTATAGTTGTACTTGTACTAGATATTGACTTTATGTATACACATTTTGATGGCTCAGATAGCCTGATATGTATATACTTGCATTATTTTGTACCGAGACATGTATCATTATTTTTGAGATGTATACATTTTATGACTTTGACTCAGAGATGGACTGTGATATTGTACATTTGGACATGTTTTATGTTATATTGATATGATGATGCATCTTATGTGCTCTATATGGAGTTGTTTATGCTATATGCTATGGATGCATTCTATTTTATGATGTTTCACATGTGATGTAGACTTTTATGATGTTTTATATGATGCTATGCGATGTCATCTAATGCAGACTTAGATGTTTATATGATGCTATGTGATGTTATCTAATGCAGACTTAGATGTTTATATGATGCTATGCGATGTCATCTAATGCAAACTTAGATGTTTATATGATGTTATATGTTTGGATTTTTCTGTTGAATGATATGCTGGTGCCAATATACATGGATGACCCGATGTATCTATTATGTATGGAAATGATTTAATCATGTTAATGACTATCTCATGTGATATGATATGCAAATTACATTATGTTTTTGTTATGTCCAAATGTACTCAATCGACACAGAAATGACACAGTGATAGATAGAAGAAAGCAAATGAAAGGATCACAGGCTTTTATTTGTAAACACTGATTCTCTGCAGGTATTTTATTGAATGGGATATGGCTGCTTTGTGGATGCTTTTGGATGTGAATGGATGTGAAAGGTTTTTTTCCATCTTGATATTGCAAGTATATTGAAGTGCTTATTTCATCATTGGGCGTTTTATTATGTTGTAAGAAAATACAAACATCTAGGTATAATTAAACTGAGATGACCTGAGTATTACTTAGATGGACTTTGATATAGTAAGCTAATATAAGCATCTAGTCAAAATTGAATCTAGATGACCTGAGTATTTCTTGCATTTCAATAGACAAGGATTGCCCCTTTTCATGTTGAGACCTCTGAAGTCCTCGATGATCTTTTTCTGATCATGTCGTTAGACAAAAGTTGTCACATTACTAAAGATTAATCCACAAACAACAGGCAAAGAAAATGATTATGTCCCCATCATAGAATCTCTAGCTTTTGGCATCCTTGAGTAGCATAGAAAGACATAATAATGAAAAATCAGACTTGCTAACATAACCTGTTCACAAAACATTCTTGTATTAGATGTGCTTTCTTGCTATAGTATAGATAAAATCAGTTTGATATGCTTTTGGTCCTTGTTTTTCTTTGCTTTGGATAAGTTGATGTTTTTGCATCAAGATTTTTGGTTTGGAAGCACGTTTTTGCTATGTGTGCACTTGTCTTAGGGGAAGGTGTCCTCTTAGAATATGTGGCATTCAAGGATCCAATTCTGCAACTAGGTCAAGGACGTGGCCCCAATCAGATAAAGGATGGACTTATTATGGATGAACTGACAAACAAAGATGAAGAGACGGGCCCTAAAAGATTGACCTTGTGCCTCGAGGGCTCATTGCTAAATGGCCTTACCTACGTGACGACGCAGAGGAAACATAGTTCGGGGTGGACTTGGTGGACCTAAGACCTAGGCAATGGACAAAGATTCGGACATAGATGGAGCAGCAGGATGGAGCGGATGGGTGGAGGGGATGGGGAGCCTCAGGGGTGCATCAGTACAAGATGGCCTTGCCTACGCGATTTCTCAGAGGTGACGTAGTTCGACAACGGTTGAATGGATTGCAAGACAGATGACACAATGGATGCAATCCTGGATGGGTAGAAAGCGATAAGGATGAGCAAACAACAAGCCATGGTAGGCACATTGAGGTGATCGGATGGACATTTGTTTTTGGAGGGACGAATGAGGAACAAGATTGAAAAAGATGGAGAAAGCGGTTTATCACAAGGAGTGCCTGTTTACCAGGTTTTCACTACTTAATTTTATTTGCACGAAAGATAAAAGTACACATGACACCTGTTTACCAGGTTTCAACATGGTACCTATCCAAGGCACCTATTTGCCAAGTTTTCACCATTGGACGATATTTTTTTTTGTTGCTTTTCCAATTTTTTTTTTTTTCCCAATTTTTTCTTTTTATTAACTCCCTTGCATTGGGGTTTAAGTGTAGAACTTGTGAAGATGCATGCTGTTGATGGGATCAACAAATAGTTTACCTTCTGATGTGGCTAATTGATAAGCACTTGACCCATAAGCAGCAATGATGACATAGGGACCCAACCACTTGGGTTCAAACTTGCCTTTTTTCTCTCTATCTTGCTGATTTCTGGGATTTTCCCTAAGTACCAGATCACCAACTTGAAATACCTGGGGTTTTACTTTGTGGTTGTAACTTCTGGACATCCTTTGTTGATAAGCCTTGAGATGGTTAAAGACCTGTTACCTTCTCTCTTCTAGTAGCTCCAACTCTTGAAGTCTGGATACTTAGTATTCTTCATCTGTTATGAGGCCTTTTAACGATACTTGCAAGGATGGGATCTCGACTTCAATGGGCAAGATGGCTTCAGATCCATAGACCAGGGAGTATGGTGTTGCACCTGTGGGTGTGTGGATACTTGTGCGGTAGGCCCACAACACGGGATTCAATTGGACGTGCCAGTCACGACCGGCATCATTGACAATCTTTTTTAGGGTTTTTAAGATGGTTTTATTTGATGCCTCCGCCTGGCCGTTTCCTTGTGGGTAATATGGGGTGGAAAATTGGTGTTGGATATGGAATTTGCCACACAGTTCTTTGACATCTTGGTTTATGAATGGTCTTCCATTATCAGTGATAATGGATAAAGGGATACCATAGCGACAAATGATATAGTTCAGGATAAATGAGGCAATCTGTTTGCCTGTGATATTGGTGAGGGGTACTGCTTCAATCCACTTAGTAAAGTACTTAGTGGCAGTGATTATGAATTTATGGTCACTAGAGGATGGAGGGCGTATCTTGCCCACTAGGTTGAGTCCCCATTGACAAAAAGGCCAAGGAGTTGATAAAGGCTGCAACTCCTATGCTGGTGCATGTATCAGGTTCCCATGGACTTGGCATTTCTTACACTTCTTTACAAAATGATAGGAACCCTTTTCCATCATTGGGTAGTAGTATCCCATGTGTATGAGTTTCTTGGCTAGGGTAGGACCACTAGAGTGGGTCCCGCATATACCGTCGTGCACTTCGCTCAGGGAAGTTTGATGTTCCTCGCTATCAAGACACCTAAGGAGAGTACCATCGAGACCACATTGATATAAGGTATTGGTGATAATAGCATAACGAGATGCTTGACAAATGAAGGTTCATTTTTGGTTACTTGAGAGATCCGAGGCTAGGGTATTATATTTGAGATAGGAAAATACTTTTCCGTATAGGGGAGAATCAGATCCTACAATGTGGCAAATGATATGGGATTCAGGAGAGTCGTATGCAGGATGGGAGACTGGCTCTACCAAGAACTCATAACGTGATTGGTTGTCAGGGATGTCGAGGAGAGAGGCGATCGTTGCCATGGCATCGGCGGCTTTGTTCTCTATCCTTGGTATTTGTTCAAAAGAGATCTCAACAAAGTATTCCTTGAAGTCATCTACCATTCATTTGTAGGGTATTAACTTCTCATCCTTTGTTTGGTAGTCATTGTTCACTTGGTTGATAACTAACTGTGAGTCACCATATACTTGAAGCTCTGTGATGTTCCATTCAACTGCCTGCTTGATGCCAATGACCAGGGCTTCATACTCTGCCACATTGTTGGTACAAGGAAAAAGCAGTCTGTATGACTTTGGGATGGTGTTACCTTGAGGTGTGACCAACAAGATACCTACCCCCGATCCATACTGAGTATAGGAGCCATCAAAGTATAGTTTCCAGGTTGTCATTGTTATATGAAAGATAGAGTCATCTGGAAATTCAAAATTTAAAGGAATCTCATCTGTTACAGGTGCCTCTGCCAATTGATCTGCAAGTACTTGACCCTTTCTTGCACGCCTGTCTACATATTCAATGTCAAACTCACTGAGGAGCATAACCCATTTGGACAATCTACCTTTAAGAGCCACCTTGTTGAGCAAATATTTGAGTGGATCAATTTTTGCTACTAGCTTGATGGAATGTGATAGCATGTAATGTCTCCATTTTTGTGAAGTGAAGACTACCGCGAGGCATGCTCTTTCAATTGGCGTGTATTGCAACTCATAGCCAACTAATGTTCTGCTAATGTAATATATTGCTTGTTCTTTCCCTTCATGATTTTGCCGTGCAAGGAGAGCTCCCAGAGCTGTTGGTGTGGTGGAGATATAAAGTAACAGAGGTTTACCCTGGATGGGTGGCATCAATACTAGTGGGTTCATGAGATACTCTTTCAACTGTTGAAATTCTTGTTCGCATGAATTGGTCCATTTGAAAGGAATATTCTTATGTAGGAGGTGCGTGAATGGGTGGCACTTGTCTGCCAATTGAGAAATGAACCTTCTGATAGATTACAGTTTACCCTGTAAAGACCTTAGTTGACTGATATTTTTGGGTGGTGGCATTTCCATGATAGCCCTCACCTTAGATGGTTCTACTTCAATTCCATTTCCTGATATGATGTATCCTAGAAGCTTGCCAGATGTGACTCCGAATATGCATTTCTTTGGATTGAGGAGCACATTGAATTGCTTGAATCATGTGAAGATTTTATCTAACACTACCAGGTGTCCTTCTCTTGTGAGTGTTTTGGCCAATATGTCATCCACATAATCTTCCATGATGGTGTGCATCATGTCGTGAAAGATTGTGGTCATAGCTCTTTGATATGTTGCTCCTGCATTTTTAATCCAAATGGCATGACACACCAACAATAGGTGCCCCATGGACATGTGAATGCGGTCTTGTGTTGGTCCTCAAGTACAATTTTGATCTGGTTATATCTCGAGAAACCATCCATTAGTGACAACATAGAGTGTCCTGCCGTGAGATCCACAATGATGTCTATGTTTGGCAGTGGGAAGCCATCTTTTGGGCAAGCTTTATTGAGGTCTCTGAAGTCGTTACATAGTCGAACTCTCCCATTTGGTTTGGCGACAAGCACGATGTTAGAGATCCACTCAGGATAGTCAATTGGTCTGATGAACCCAACATCTAGCAACTTCTTCAGTTCTTCTTTTACTATGAGGGCAACTTGCGGGTGCATCTTTCTGAGTTTCTGCTTAACTGGTTTAGCCCCTGGAGCTAAGGATAAGTGATGCATTATGAGATTCGGATCTAACCCCGGCATATCTGCATATGACCAAGCAAAGTTTATTTGTTTCCTTTTAAAGAATTCAGTGAAATCTGGTTTCTCCCGTGTAGTTAAAGATTGTGCCATGTGTATCATCCTTGGATTATCACCTGTGCTGACATTGATTTGCTCTACTGGTTCTATCAAGATTGATGATCTATCCTAATGTGTTAGATTGGGGAGAGGGTCAAGCCTTCTATCCTTCGGTGCCTTAGAGAGGTTTTCACTGTTAGATACGTCTTTCATATTTTTACTATTTTCATGATCTAATACTGTCGCAGAGCGGTTTTCACCATTAGATCTATTTTTTATTTTTTTATTTTTGAGATTGAAAGGCTTGGCACTCTCTCCAAAATAGGCCTTGTCATTGAGTTCTATGGCATAGCCAGCCCTGTGATCCCCTGCAGGTATATGTTCCCTAAGCTCTAGAAAGTCTATGATGGCTTCATCATTTTGGAAGGTATCTAGCTCGAGGATAGTATCTTGGAGGTCCCAATCTATGAGTTTCGGATATACCAGTGGTAGAGGGTCATTTGGTTCATCTGGTTCTAGGATATTGATGGTCAAGATTGAGAAGTTAAGATGGTCATTATAAGCATTGACAATGCCTGCAATGGTACTCTCCATTAGTTGATCTGTCAAGTTTGGTATCATTCCTTCCTCCCGAATTTCACTATCGTTATTGTGCGGGTCAAACTCTAATGGTCTAGCCCTTGGACTTTATCCCTCATTAGTTGCATGGGTAGGGACATACTCGTGGACCACATCAATATCCTGTTCATCACAAGATAGTTCAGAGAGACTATCCCATTCATACTCATTGGAGTTTGTCTCACTCCATCCTTGTAGTTGGTGAATTGGATCTACTATGTTAGTAGCAGATGTTTCTGGTTGTTTGTTTTGATGCTTGTCTGATCCCTTGGTCTTTGCTTTTCTGGTGTAGCCTAGCCCTGTAGTGTCACAAGCTATTAATGTAAGAGGTTGGATAGGTTCAGTGATACCTTCCTTTCTTAATCTGATGGGTACATGATCTTCATATCCCATTCTTTGTAGTATTTGGAATCCTTGACCATACTGTGCAGTTTGTACTATGGAGTGATGGTCTTGTTGCTAAGATAGATGGTCTTCATCTTTTTATAACCATTGTAGAATGTCTTTTTCATCTCTCTCATCTTCAAGGCTTCCCCATTTGACAAATGGACCTTTAGTAGTTGCTATTTCTTTGGGTTTGTTCATGGAAGGCTTTCCATAGGAACTGGGGGATAGAGGGAGCTGTGATAAACAAAAAGATTGTGCAATTGTGTATTCCCTAGGCCTTTGTCTTTGACCTTGAAGTTGGTTTGGGGCACCTTCGATGTGGAAGGGAGTGAAGTTGGGTCGACATGGGATGAAGATGAGGTAGAGGCATAGTTATGGGGAGTCACAACTTCAGGTTTAGAGTGCACAGTGTTAAAGTACTGAAATGGATTAGAGTCACCTTAGATGGTGATTTCTTGACCTTCAAAGGGGAAATTTATACACTGGTGGTAGGTTGAAGGTACTGCCTTCATAGCATATATCCAAGGTCTCCCAAGGAGAATGTTATACACAAGCTCCATATCAAGGACTTGACACACTACATCTTTTACTACAGGGCCCACTCTGATAGGTAAAACAACCACTCCTTTTGAAGTTCTTTCCTCTTCATCATAAGCTTTGATGGTGATTTTCCTTTTTGGATCGATAGATTTCTCTGAAAACCCCAATGCAAGGATTAGCTTTAAAGTGCAAATATTTAAACCGGCCCCTCCATCAATTAGAACCCTCTTGATTTTGTGTTTGTGGATGAAGGCTTCAATGTCTAGAAAGGCATTATGAGGTTGAGTGGAAGACATATCATCCTTTTCAATGAATGATAGAGAGTGAGGTGTGGTAATGTTACCTACCATGGTCTGGAATTTCTCTTCGGCAAGGTTTGTTGGCACAATGGCTTCAGAAAGAGCTTGGTCCAATATGGCTCTGTGAGATGGGGACAAACGCAAAAGTTCCAAGATGGAGATATGTGCAGGAGTTTTGTGAAGTTGATCCAGGACACTATACTGATTGGACGAAGAGGACGGCTTGGATGGGACCCCCTTAAGAGTAACCTTTCCACTGCGAGTGGTCACTTTACAATCAGGAGTATTATTTAGGGTATTGATGTGTGACTCACTTTCTGAAATGTTGTTAACCACATAGTCACATCCTACATTCGTATAATTGGCATTATTATTGCCACTGTTGTTTGGTCTGGAACCCCCGCCCTGCTCATAATTGGGAAGTGGATCCTTGAACGCCAAGTGATCAATGTTAGAGGCATGTCCATCAAGGGACACCTTTTTCTAGTCCAATAAGTCTTGAATGGTATGTTTGAGTGCTATACAATCATTGGTTTTGTGTCCCTTGTTCCGATGAAACTCGCAGAAGTCGTTGTCATTCCACCAAGGAGGTTTGACCTTTGGTTCATAATCTCACGTGGCTGGAAGCATTATGAATTGACCTTCTAGAAGCTTGCGTAGGTTGGTTTCTAATGATTCTCCTAGAGGTGTGAATTTTCTCCTAGGTTGATAGTTTGTAAACCGCGATTCAATGTTTCGCAGTTTGTTTTGTGGGCTTGTTAAAGTGAAAATTGGTTGCTTTTGCGCCACAATTTTGGCATCCACCATCCCATCATTTACAATATTTTTGTTCTTGGTCTAGAAGCGTGGTTTTTCTATGTTGGTATTTGTACTTGGAGTATCCTTGTATAGTTTGATTTGTCCTTTCGCTACCAACGCCTTCTCAATGATCAAACCCATCTCAATGACTTTGCTAAAGGAAGAAGGGCATTGCATCTAGATTTGGTAGCTGAGGTCAGCGTGGAGGTTATGAATGAACATTTCCAGCATTTGTTTTTCAGGTATTTAGTGTGGACATTTGCTCACCAATTGTCTCCATCTTTGTAAGAATGTGGTGAATGATTCTCCACCCTTTTTCTTGGTGTTAAAAAGATCTAAAATTGAGATGTCATGCTCAATATTATAGGAGAAGTGTAGGATGAACTTGTCCACTAGTTCGTTAAATGTTCAGATGCCAGGGGGTAGTCTAGAGAACCACTCCAATGCTTGTCCTCCCAAGCTTCTAGGAAACAGTCGCATTAGGTATGTGTCATTGTGGGCGACTTCTATGCATGTTGCACTAAACTCTCTAATGTGGTCTCTTGGATCACTTTTTCCTCGATATTTGTCTAATTTGGGTACCTCAAATTTAGAGGGAAAAGGTATCATGACCAAGGATTTATCAAAAGGATATGGTGAAATATCCTCTAGAGAGTTTGCATATCTATGAACTGTTGTTGTAAGGCTTGGATTTGTTGCGTTATTAAGCGTAAAGCGTTGGTAGAGTCAATGGTTGCCTTCCCTTTGTCTGCGGTTCTTTCTTCTCGTGCACTATCCTCAGGGATTCTTTCTTCTTCAGTTTCCTTTAAGGCATTGACATCAAAGTCCTTGGGAAGTTTTGCTCCTTGGCTTGCTAGGTAAAGGAAGAATCTAGTAGGGTCTTGGGTGAGCACCTTATCCATTAGTTGTTGGAATTTTTGGTCTTGTTGACTTTGTAGCAACTCTTCCTGGGTAATCTCCTCATCACTGTCATGAAGGGATGAGACAAATTTTTCAGAGGTGCCTGCCATTTCTAATTATTTTTGGTGTTGGGATCTTGTTAGGACCATGCAAATGTGAGTTTTGGATGGGGTGATGTTGAAGTGAAAAACTTACAGTGGTGAGGTTTGAACAAGGGAAATCCTAGACCAATTATGTCAAACAAGACGGTAGATACAAAACGATAGTCGACGTAAGGATGTTGATATCCAATTACTTGATGTTGACTAGTCTTGCACAAGCCCCTAGAGAGGTTCCAAAGGATGATAGATCCTTGATTGTGGAGATTTTCTAGGTTTGTTTGAGATGGAATTGATCTAGAATTTGCTTTGCCTTAACTTGGTTTTGATACTTGGTATGCTTGTTGACTGCTGGAACTTTTGCGAATTGTTACGGAAGTGGATGGAAAAAGCGTTTGCACGATAAAAACTGATCTCAGAAATTGGAACACAGTTGAAATGGGTACTCACAAGTGGTGAAAGTTTTCTCTCAAAAGGTGTGGAGATGCTCTCTATTTTGCATGTGCAGGAATCAAATGCGCAGGAACAGAGGGTAAAAGCGCAGTAAGTCAGAACAAATACGTAGGACTAGCAATTTTCAAAAGCGCAGTAATAGGTTTCAGATGCACTAGAAGTCAAAGAAGATGCACAGGTTCATAAGTTAAACGCGTAGTTCTGGTTTTTTGAATGCTTTTTGCAACGTTTTTCGACACGTTTTTCAATTTTTTTTTTGGTTTTTTTGGTTGCAGTTGATCTTTTGATTTTGATTTTATCAATTATAGAAAGAAGACACAACAAACACATAGAATGATTTCATGTTTTTTTTTGAAATTTTTTTGACTCTTTTTGATTGAAAAACAAGTACAATCCTTGGCTAGTAAAGACAATATTTGTTGGATCCCCTAGCTATGCATATTCAAAGCGGATAGCTTTAGGATCTTGGTAGCACCAGCTCCTCTCCATGGCACACACTTCTCATGCATACCAAGATTTGGGTTTCCTAAGGCTCATACCCCCACCGAACCTTAAGATTGTCCCTGCTATCTCTACTAAGAACCACTTGAATCGGGGTGGCTTCAAAGGTCCCACCTTTTGCACCAACAAATAGAAGGATTTTGGTCTACTAAAACAAATGATATGTAATGAGGGCAGCCGTTTGAGTGGTTACCCATGCGGCAACACTACTCTCCATTGAGGAGTCTCCCAGCCTGCAAGGGTTACGCCTTGGAGGGTTTTGGGGGAGGTTGGCTGTTGGTGTAACAAAACTTCATTCGTTGTTTGAAGATTTCACTCTAAACACAATTTATTTTGAGTGGCTTGGTAGGGCTTGGCTTTAGCCTGTTACCACTTAGGGTCATTCCTACTTGGACAGACGGGTATCCAAGAGTAGGCCCCTCTAAAGGTTAACACATGTGAAATGACATGTCTAGCATTTTGATCACCCAAGATAGGGGAGAGCATATGCCTAATATCATTCCAAAGACATAGAAGACAGTGGTTCTTTCAATCCTAATTAAAATGAAAAAAAAACCTATATGTACTACACTATTCAGACACACGATTTGTTAAATTTGAAGTGATTACAAGATAGCAATGGTTCATTTTTAGCAAGATAACAATGTAGCAAAGATCCAATGATATGCAAGATATCAATGATTCAGTTACTCCCCTCCTATTTAAAACTACGTGGAATTTGTATGCACATCATTTTTACTTTCTTCGCTAATTAAATCTATGATGAGCTAATAGGTGCAAATATATGTCTCAACCAGCTCTTATTCCTGCAAGTAGATGAGAAAAGAATCCTGCAAACAAGTGTTAGTGTTAGCAAAAAACCGCTAGTAAAACTCTAAAATCTCTGTTTTAAGACAGATGCGCAGCTTCAAAGTCCAAATGCGTAGAAATAGAACTCAGAAGTGTAGAAATTTAAAAGCATAAAAACATAGGTCATATGTGCAGGAACATGTATCATATGCACAGCTATTTCAAAAGTGTTGAGACAGAGGTCAGAAGCGCAGAAACAAAGAACATATGCGCAGTATCATCAGATGCACCGTAAAATCATATGCGTCATAACAAAGGTCGTATGCGCAAATTTTGATGATGGATGCATCGAAATATTGTATGCACGGAAAGATTTCTCAGATGCACTTCAAGATTGATTACATGCATAGAAATAACCTGTACAGAACCTGTGCAGAACCTGTCACTCAAAAACTCAGTTTTGGATTAGATTTGGGGCAAGGGCCCCATGGTGGGTGCCAAAAATGTTATCAGAAATTATTGTTAATAGAATAAAACCATTAATAAGCTAATGAACATCAATAGAAATAGCGAATAACAAGATTAAACAAATAAAGCACAAACCTCACACAAAACCTTGTTATCCTACGGCTTCCAGTGTTTGCCTAGTCTCGATCGATCTTTTGTGATGAAAGTTGCCCTCAGGAAGCGTACTTCCTCGCTTTGTTCTTCAAGATGGCGATGGAGAAACAACTATGATACTTTATTGCTATGAAGATGAGTTTCAAAGTAATGGTGGTGATCTCAAGCAAATGTATGATAGTGGGGGTGCCAAAGGCGCGCTGGTAATTTGACAGAGTAGTTGTACCAAAAGCTTGGATGATTGAAGTGGAGGAATAAGGTTCAATTTATAGACTCAGAAGAGAAGAGATCAATGGTTGAGAAGAAATAAGAAGATCAACGGTTGAGAATGGTTGAGGAATGTGCGTGAATAGAAAGAGGACGAGTGTCCAAGAACCTTCATGCAACATGGGAGTTAATAGAATAGATTGAAGAGTTAACAGAATAGACCAATCAGTCAAGTGCATTGATTGATTAGTGAACTCAAATGACTAATTAGTTAACTGATTTGATTGCTGAGTTAACTAATTTTGATTGGAGGATAAATAGGACATGTGGGTGAGGGAATATTAGCTAATTAAATATTTGAAATATTTAATTACATGTGCAACATGGTGAGGTGGAAAGGTGAGGTGGATTTATGGAATTAGGACTTAGGATAGAGGAATTTAGGATCAATTAAATAATTTAGGATTATTTAATTATGTGAGACATTAGAAGAATTTAGGGAATCTAATTAAATAAATTGATTTTTATTTAATTATGGGATAATGAACCAATCAAATAAACTTAGAATATTTATTTAATTGATAGAAGAAATAAGAATTAGGATAAATATTAAAATATTTACTTAATTCAATATGAGCCAATTTTAGGTGTATAGGGGAGGTTGGAAGGAGTTGGCAAACATGTGCCAATAATATAGGGGTGGTTTTGACTTGGTTTTAAAGGCCTTGGAGAGCATTTAGGGGTAGTTTATGATGCCTTTATGATAGGAGAGGTCATGCCTTGATGATTTCTTCACTTTAGACTCATTTTGGAGGGAATTTGAGAGCTATTTTCTAGGCTTTTTGGTTATGCACGACCAAGGAGGTTTGGGATTCCTACTTTTTTGCAACTATTGGGAGAGGATTATAGTGACTTCATTATTCATTTTTGGAGTTAGTGTTGGAAACAAGGTAGGTAACTAAGGGGGGTGAATCAGTTATCTCAAATATCTTAACTTTCTTTTCTCCTTTAATAATTAGTGCAACATCAAAACATATAAGCATACATAATCATGAGAGCAGAAATAAAATCAACACACATAAGACAAGGACTTTTACGTGGAAAACCTTGTTAAGGGAAAAACCACGGGGTGACTAACGCAAGATTGTATTCTCTGTTAAAAGAATAAGAAGTTCAAAATGACACTTGCTAATTAGGGCTCACTGCTCGAGCACAATGCTCACAAGAGGCACACTGCCTACAAGAGACTCACTGTCTACAAAGTTTATAGAAGGTAACCAGGTGTTTGAACTAATGAGAGGCATCCACAAATGCTAAAGTTTAGTTCTGGTTAGGCTCAATATACTGATCTAACGCATTTCATTCTTCCTCTGCTCTAGTGCTGCTATTCTGTCACATACCAGACTTGTATTGTTGCTTCCACACTTATCTCTGCCTTTCTTCGCACCTTATTTCATCACATCTATACATACACTACTTCATACTGGAAATCATCTGGTATATATATATCCGCACCAAGGATTTCAACAACTTTCTAGTTGGCAACCAGAATACTCAAGATATTTCCAAGATACTGATCTGTCGGCTGAATCCATACTTGATTTGTGATGCGTATCAAAAACATAGACATAGAAGTCATCAATCATGTCGGCCAACATTGTATGATCCCTTAAATAGCTTGATTAACATCAATTACTCATCTGGATTGAAGTCTGATACTCTGCCAGTTAGTTCTTCCTCAGTCTGCTCTACCTGTCAAGAGCACAACACTTAGATGCTCATATCTTTTCCATGATTCATCACCGGAGGCTCAATCTCTGGAATATAGAATTCATGATACTCCTCTTGACTTGTCCAAGTCCGTAACTTGCTGGGTTACACCATCTGAGAGATCCGGACCTGATTGTCAAACCTTGTTGCATACTCTGTTCTTGTTCACCAGACCAAAACAATCTTCAATCTGACTTTTGGTACAGGCATACTATGTACCGTGGATGTGTGGGATAGAATTTGTTGCCATCAATGACAACACTCATGAAGCCACACAATGTCTCTTGACAACAGTTAGTTCTTTCCATTCTCAAGCAGGCATTGTAACTTTTTGGAGTTTTTCAGCAGGAGACAGGATTTGTAACTCATTTTACAGTTATATATGATAGTTTACTCCTTTGAAGATCAATAGAGATAAGCATTTTGCATTCTTGATTTTATGCTTTATTGTGTTCATTTAAATGACTGATGCAATTACATGTGAATTTATCTCATTCCTTGTTGTTGTGTCTCGTTGGTAGCACCTTTGTGGAGAAAGTGTATGTGTTTGTAGGTTATAAGTTGTGTTTGAATGCAAACAATTCAAGTTGTGAAAATACATTTTCCTTCTAGGATTGTAAACATTAAAGCCTTCTTATGAAAATTTTATGCAAAAGCATATGAGTGTTGAGTTGTGCATGTCTAGCTTTGTTGTTGATTGAAACTGTGTGTGCAAAGTAGCTGTGTAAGTTTCAGACAAACATTTTGGTGCATCACCTTAGGAGATAGTTTCATTTTCATGTTTATTCCTTACTCTTTCCCAACAAAAGCATTAGTTTAGTTAAGTTTTTAGGTGAACACCATGAGAGCCAGCTTACTCTGGAGGTTAGCTTCCAATATTTGAGCCCACAATCAGGGAGGGTTTCCACTGTTTCACCAATAGGCTGAGTTTACTCAACAAGGGTGCACTATTAGGAGATAACAATTTTTGGCATGCCTGGTGGGATTATTTTAATCAAAATAGTTCAAAGAAATACATCTTATTGCTGGTTTTGATATGCAACCAGTAATTTTCAGGCCTCTAAGAGGTTGAAATCTGCATATCTGGCTATTCTGAGTGTGGAAATTTAGCAAAACCAGTGTTGTAACATCTTATGAGAAAAATACAAACAAGGAGTGCAAGTTCCTTTGAGTATTTGCATCTATCTCCTCCTAGGAGACATGGGAGATTGAGTAGAAGAACTCATCCTTCAACAAGGAAAACACATTAACCTCCACCTCATGTGAGAGTTGCAACTCATCTTGCAAGAAATCAGACTTTTGTTGCTCCAATGGCAATTCTTAGGAACCATGTTTTTGTACCTTTTGATCAAGGAAGCCCTTTGAACTTGGCCCAACATGATGATATCCCAATGGCTGCTCTTAAAAGTTTGCCATTTTTTTCAGGAGAGGACTAGATTACACCCATTGAGCACATCCAAGATGTGGCAAATTTATGTGTTGTACATCATATTACAATACAAAATGTGGCTCTCAGATTGCTAGTAGCATCCTTCAAAGGCAAAGCATTATAGTGGTTTAGAGTTTTGGCAGTGAACTCAATACGCTCATGGGATCAACTAGGAGAGCTCCTTTGCAAGCATTTTGAAGATAAATCTGATCATTTGTCTTTGGTAGAACAACTGAGCACCATCAAGAGGGCTCCTCAAGAGCAAATGACGAATTTCAACTTCCATTTCAAGAAGACATGGAATAGAGTTCCTGCTATGGTAAGGCCTTCTACATATCATACTTTTCTTTATTATTTGAAGGCACTTAACAATGACATTTTTGTTATGATACAATCCATGGGAGACACTTCATTACTAGCTATGTTTGACATTGCAATAAGGGATGAAAACAATCTTATCCAAGATGGTAAGATAGCACCTAGACCCCCTATGCCTATATTCCCAGAGATTCAGCCCTCCATACATTTACAAATACCACCTTTGGCTTCTATACATACTGTTCTAGTATTACCAACACCAAATAACCAGGCTTTAAGTCAAGAAAAAGTTGTCTCAACCCAATCTCTTGAGCTGCAAGAGATAAAAGGATTGCTTCAGTCATTTGGAAATGAGTTGGTGAATATGAAGAAGTAGCAATTTTAAGGTTTTAGGCCTTACCAACCTCAAAACCAAACACAAGGTCAACCTTATCAAGCAAATAGGCTACCTTATCAAGCACATAACCAAGGTCTAAGGCAAGCACTAAAGCCAATGTTGTTATATGGAGCCTAATCAGACTCAGAGGTTAAATTTACCCCTTTTATCGGTGCGGTGTCCCCCCAAATTATTTAACAGGGTCAAGGGGCAGCACCCCTTGTGGGGTCCAGGGGTCTATTGGCTGACATAAAAAAAACCTTATTTTTGTAACCGACATAAGGCTTGATAAAAGAGGCTAAGGGTTAGGGTTTCCATTGCTGTATTGTAGCATTTTATAGTGGTATTAAGTTGCAAGGATTGCTGGTTGTAATTAGTTTGATTTACTAGATAATAATATTGGACTCTCTGTTGGTGGATGTAGCCCGAGTTTGGGTGAACCACGTTAAAACTTGTCTCTTGTAAAAGGTAACTGCGACATCTTTTAACATTCTTGAGAATATGAAGAAAGTAAATGTTACTGCATGTCCATGTGGGATTTTTTGTCCATACCAGGGCAAAGAGATTTATTGCAATCTGCATTATCAAATTTGAATATGTCAAATGAAGCTCCAGTTAGGCAAGATCAATCTGTATTCACTAATGCATCCCAAAATGGTAGTGAACAACCAAGTATAGAGGTCAAACCAGAGGTAAAGCCACCACCTTTCTATGTGTCTTTGATCATAGGAGATAAGCTGGTCCATAATTGTATGATTGATTCTGGGGCTAGTAGCTCTATTATGCCCAAGCAAATTGCTGATAAGTTGGGTTTGAAATATCAACCTCTTGAGAAGGGTGTTGTTCAGCTTGATGGAACAACCATTAATACTGTGGGGGTTATTAAAGATTTGAGTCTTACTTTACATGCCTACCCCAATTTTTCCATTCCCCAAGACATATTTGTTATTGACTTGCCACCATATTTTGCCCTTTGTCTCTCAAGGGATTTTACTGCTAAAGTAGGTGGTTATTTATCTTCAGATTGGTCTCATATGCTATTTAGGACAAGATATGGGACTAAAGTGACCATTAAGTCTGAATCAATAGCAAAGGATCACATAGAACCTTATGTACCAAGTGTCATCAATGCCAATTGTGTTGTTTTTGATAGTGATGAACATATTGTTGCCCAAGAGCCAAATACACAAACTGAGAATATTCTTAACATCCTTTTGGATGAGTGGGCAACATAAAACATTGAAGATGATCCAAGTAAGAACCTTGAAGAGGTAGGCTTAGGTGTTTATATGATGCATGAGCCAGATTCTGTTATTCCCAATCTTGAAAATAAGGATGAACAACAACAAAATAAAGTTTGGAAAATGTTTTTTGATGGCTCAAGAGCCAGAAATGGGGCTGGTGGAGGTGCTATGCTGGTATCTCCACAAGGTGACAAGTACTATTTAGCCTTTCATTTCACTTTTAGCTGTACTAACAACACAACTGAATATGAGGGTCTTATACAGGGTTTGGAATGGGCAAGGAAAAGAGAGATAAGCTACCTACAGGTGTTTGGCGACATCAAATTGATTGTAAATTAGGTAAGAGGCTTACATGTAACTAAAAATAAAGTTCTCAAGTTGTATAAGCATAGGGTATGGGATATGATAGAGGAATTTGATGCTTTCAATCTGCTATCTATACCTAGAAGTCAAAACAAGCATGCTAATAGGCTAGCTACTATATGTGCTCATTTTGACATCCCAAATGATATTAAAAAGGGTAAGGTCCAACAATATGTTAAAGTTGTAGTGAGGCCATCTATTCCTGATAACAATGTTCATTGACAAGTTTTTGAAAGTGATGAGCATGTGCTTAATTTTTTACTTGAGGAAGCTATGTTTTTAGTGGGAAATTAAGAAAAGCTACTACAACAGTATAATGATCAGATTATACAGTTAAGGACAAATAAATTACCTAAGGGTTTGGTCACCTTGGAATCTATTTTTTATTTCTGATGATCAGCTTAAAAAAGGAAAAAGCAGCATGCAGATCAAGGAAGAATATTATGAAGAGGTGGAAATCTTCAAGGGTGAGCTTCTCAAGATTGGTAAGATTTGTTCTCAAAAAGATAAAGAAGCTTTTGTTTTACTTTATTAGGAATTTCATGATATCTTTGCATGGGAATATTCTGATTTAAAAGGTTTTGACCCCAAAATTGCCCAGCACACCATTGAACTTTGAATCCCAAGCTTGAACCTCTCATGATAAAAGAGTTGACTAAGTTGATTGAGGGTGATATTATTTTCCCAATCAAGCATACCTCATGGGTTTCTAACCTTGTATCGGTTAGGAAGAAAAATGGAGAGATATGGCTTTGTGTGGACTTTAGAGATTTGAATAGGGCCTCACTCAAAGACCATTACCCACTGCCCTCTATGGAGCAGATCCTACAAGTTGTTGCAGGTTCAGAGAGATTTTCCCTCCTTGATGGTTATTCTGGGTACAATGAAGTGTTAGTTAAGGAGGAGGATCAATATAAGACAACATATACCATGAAATGGGGAACAATGGCTTACAAAAGAATGCCCTTCAGTTTGTCCAATGCTGATGCCACCTTTCAAAGGGCAATGGACATGGCATTTCAGGGTTTAATTTACAAATTAGTGCTCAATTAGCTTGATGATATAACAATTTTTTCTAAAAATACTGATGAGCATATTTTTCATTTGAGGCAAGTATTTGAAAGATGTAGGGAGTTTGGCATATCCCTTAACCCCAAAAAATGTGTTTTTGCTGTTCATGAAGGTAAGCTCCTTGGACATGTGGTCTCAAAATAGGGAATAACCATTGATCTAGAATGGGTGAGTGTCATTCTTGCTTTACCTTTGCCCAGTCATAAAAAGGGGCTGCAAAGTTTCCTTGGTAGAATTAACTTCATAAGAAGGTTTATACCAGGCATAGCCAATCTCTTGAAACCTCTAACTGTACTGTTGAAAAAGAATGCAAATTTTAGTTGGACAAGAGAGGGAAAACACAGTTTTGAAGCTATCAAAGAGGCATTAACAACAACTCCCACATTGGTAAATCCTAACTTTGCAAAGGACTTCATCCTTTATGCTTTTGGGAGCATAGATGTTATTTCTGCTATGCTAGTACAACAAAATGGTGATAATTTGGAACAACCAATAGCAATTTTCAGTCAAGGTTTAGAGGATTATGAACAAAGATATTCTTTCATTGAAAAGCATGTGCTGGCTATAATTAGAAGTTTGAAAAAGTTTAGACATTTGATTTCTAATAACAAAGTTCATCTAATGGTTGCCCATCCTAGTGTCAAGGAGTTTCTTTTGAGTAAAGATTTGAATGAGAAAAGAGCAAGATGGATTACTAAAGTCAGGGAGTACACAAAGCTGGTTAGAGGTAAGGGGCTATGTGAACAAATAGAAGCAGAGTCAGAAAATGACCAATAAACTTAAAAGGAAGTTGTCCTTGTTACTAATGATGAACCTCAAACTGCTGCACCGGCATTGGGTGCAAGTTGGATGCAAGAAATGACCCATTTTATGCAGACTGGTGAATGTCCACTTGGTTTGGACAAAGAAAAGAGGAGGTATTTTAGATTACAATCCATTCCCTATGTTCTTGTTAATGGTATTCTGTTTAGGAAAGATCATAATGGAGTTTTACTGAGATGTATTGATACTGATCAGGTTGACAAAATACACCATGAGTTTCATGATGGAACAACTGGTGGACACTTTGCTCCAAGGACCATAACTTGGAAAATTATGAGGGATGGATACTATTGGCCAAACCTCTTCAAAGATGCCCATGCATGGTCAAGAAAATGTGTTAAGTGTGCAATGTTTGTAGGCAAAGAGAGGCTGCCAGCTTTTCCTTTGCATCCTATACAGGTTGAGCAGCCCTTCATGAGGTGGGACATTGATTTTATATGAGTTATTTATCCACCTTCAAGTGTAGGTCATAGGTGGATTCTCATTGCCACAAATTATTTTACTAGATGGACTGAGGCAGTGGCATTAAAAGAAGCCAATGAAAGTGTTGTTCTGAATTTCTATGATGATTTGATAACAAGATTTGGAGTACCCGAGTCTATACTTTCTAATAATGCTTTAGCTTTAGTTGGAATCAGGTTGACTGATTGGGCTGCTAGGAATGGTATCTATTTGAACACTTCATCAAACTATTACCCTCAGGGTAATGCTTTGGCAGAGTCAACAAATAATAACTTGATAAAGACCATTAAGAGGACCATTGAAGATAACCAAAGAACTTGGCATGCCAGGTTAAAATCTGCATTATGGGCAGATAGAATAACACCAAACAGGTCCATTGGAAACTCCCCTTATATGCTGGTATATGGAAAAGAAGCAAGGCTGCCCTTGTCTACTAAGCTTCCAGCACTTGGCATTGTAAAACAATTTGAAATGTTTGAAGAAGAGGATCCAATGGCAGTTAGATATGCACAGCTCATGGAGCTTGAAGAAGCAAGAGACAAAACTATGAAAACCATGGAGTTTCATCAACTCCAAGTGAAGAAAGCTTTTGAAAAAAGAGCAACACCAAGAGTGTTTAAGGAAGGAGATGTAGTGCTTAAGTGGGATGAACTAAAGAGCAGGGCTGGAAAACATACTAAGTTTGACTACATGTGGAGTGGCCTGTTCATCATTGTAGAGTGCAAACATCACAATGCTTTCCAGCTGTCAAAAATGGATGGTAAGTTACTACCTAACCTAGTCAATGGGATACACCTCAAACTCTATTTTGAGGTATGATCAGCTTTGTACTTTTTAGTTTAGGAGTTTTGATTCAATAAGTGCTGCTGCACATACTTTAGATGCAATTTCCTTTCCTCTAAGTGCAGTTTTGCACAGTTAGTTAATTGGCTCTGAGTTTTGGTAGATGGAATAAGATTGAGGGTGTTATACACTGTTTTGATGAGTTACAACAGTATGCAAGGATGTTTTCTCAAAGTCTTGTCGAGTTCCTTTTGACTCTGTGCCCAATGGATAAGTTTAGGCAACTGGTCAAGATATTTAGCAGGCAAACATATAGCAGATGTTGCAAAAAATGTCATCTAATTTAGCTTCTAGCTCAATCAGGTAGAGCTAAGATAGTGTTTGCAAAAACAAAGATAAAAGGTACACATTGATTTTTGCTAAAAGATACATTCATATGCACATAAGTATTATTACATAAATTAAAGTTTAGTTTGCAAATGTATACAAGAGAAAGACTACATAGATTTTGCATGACTAATGTCTTTTATTGATAATCACAAATCTATGGTGTCCCACACAAGCCGTGGGAATAACTTTTTCAATGCAATATAAAAATAAACTATATATTTGAATGAAAAAGAAAAGAAAGAGCATATGGAAAGAGTAGGGATCCGCCATTGCCTTGTTACTAATGATGAATCCCAAGTTGAACTGTTGCATCCTTGCTTCAGTTCCTATTGCTTTGTTGCCCCAGAAGTCAACCTGCTACTGCTTGAAATGCCTACAAGGGATGAGGAAAGTTGTGTTAGAGCTCAGGATCCATATTCCTTGCATATACTATATCAACAAATATATAGTTTATTCTCCTAAGGCATTGAAATAGTTTTGCAACATCACAGATATCAAGAAAAGTAGGAGATCATCATCAGTCCCATCAATTTCTGAGCTTCATTATTTTATCCAACATGTTTGTTTATTGTGCAAGTATAGGTACATGTTTCATTGTTGGATTACATTGTTCAATGTCATAGCACAAGAAAAATGGGCTCCCATAAGGGTTGAGCCCAGCGTGCTGCCCTCTTGTTTTGAGAGGGATGAGAGCATAAAAGCATTGCATTTATCAACTTTGATCATATATCTCATCACATATAATGGTGAATTGATTGACATCACTATCATAAATGACAAAATATTTACTCAATTGAAACCCAATAAGAGAAGTCAACCACAACAGTCCTTAAGGACCTTGACTTTCATGCTAATGAGAGACAGTCACTATATGATTGTAATAGTAGAGAAATAGAATGAAGGGATTCATGCAAGTCAGTGAAAGAGGACAATCAACCTCTGAGAAAAGAGTAGTTCACAAGATATTAAGAGAAACAAATAGTCATAAGGAAGAGGATAAATTTTCAAGAGGCTCTTCAAATGTTACAGAGGTAGACTATACCCTAAGAGCACAGTAACAAATGGATAAAGGACAATGAAACCAGTTAAGGATAGATGCAACAACCACATGCAAAATAGTTGTCACAATGCATAATATGGAGTAGTCTTTTGAATTTTGATGATAGTCACAATCATGAAGGATATCATGGCAGAGTTATGGAGACAATTGCTTATGCTTGTCAGTGGAAGACATAAAGATCAAGCCTGTGAAGAAACAAAACTACAAGACCATAGGACTTTGCAGAGATAAATCACTAGAGAATTCATAAGAAGTATGACAGTCAAGCACTCACAATGAATGTTAACACTAAGAGATTAGACCATAAAGAACAATCCACATCCATTGTCATATGTGCTAACTCTATTTTCATGTCTTGCATCCTTTATGACTGTCCCAAGGATTTGGAGGACTGTTTTAGTTGTTTTGACTCATTTGAAGGTTGTTTGAGGGGTTAATGAAGCATGAGAAAGGATCATTGTGACTTGTACATAAGGTTTGAGTGCCTGTCCATGAAGGATATAGATCATGAATAGTTCAATACAAACTTATCAAGGTCTATGAAGAAAAAGAAGAACCCAGTCAACAATCATGCAAAGACTGTCTACAGGGTCAAAGGATGTTGAGACAGTCATAGAAGCAGTAACAGTTAACAAGGAGGTTAAAAGGGCATAATATGAAACAATGAACAAAACCAAAACTGTCCAATTCAAGGCAAAGTTTGTCTTTTGTTTGATAGTGATGAGGTCATCAAGATTAATGAAGGGACAATCATTCTAACATGTTTGTTACATGTTCAAAGATGAAAGAAGTTACAGTTAGCATAATGTGACTTCAAGGTTCAGTATGAAGACATCATTAAGGCACAGGTATGGAGCACATTCAATCATAACAACAAAATACAAAAATCTATGTTTCTCACAAGAGCTCTAAGAAGGTTTTTTCACTCAATGTCAAACTTGCACTTGGAGTGACATGTATAGTGATGATGATAACTGAGTTATATGAGTTAATTCCCAAGGTCTTCACAAGTTGTATGTCTACAAGTCTGTTAAGGTTTTCTAGGTTGCATGCATAGCTTTTAAAGGTCTGTATGCATTAGATAATCTTGTCAAAGCATTGTTGAAGGTCTAAGTCATATTAAGACCACATAATAGTGTTGATGGGCATAAGGTATGAACATTGTTTCTATAGGTCTGTCAAGTTCCCAAGAAGTATGATAGCAGCAAATAGAGACTATATTTATGTAGACAATGAATGAGCATCATGTACATAAAACTTTGTTAAGAGCTTATGAGAGCTTACATACTCCAATGCACACTAGGGTTCTTGGTTCACACAAGGTGTAGGAGTCATGAAGAAGCAATGAGCAACATTTATACACCTGAAAAGCAGTCAAAGCACCGAGGAAACAATGACATGCAGTCTATAAAGGAACAACAATATCAATGTTGAAAAGTTGTCAAAGTGTATGAGAAAACACCAAATGACTGTTATAACTGTCAGATAAAGCTCTTCAAGAGTTATAATGAAATTTTACTGGATGGAGTAGTCAAAGCCATAAAAATTGACAATTGTAGCAAATAGTGTAAAGGAGCAAAGACACTGTCGAGTCCAAGCACTAGAAAAGCAGTGGTTTAATGAAGTAGCAATAAATATATTATGCAAAGACCATCTGTAGCAGTTATAAAAATCCACAATGACAAAGGAATAGTAGAGTAATCACAATCTCAGCTACAACCAACAATGATTATCACAAGAGACCATAAAATGGAGAAAAGAACCGAGCATGAAGATAATGCACAAAAACATCAAATATATTCATCATTTTTCATCTATACTAGCTCGGGTTCCTCAAGAAATGCATGTAAAGTACAGAGAGTAAAATATAGTGTCTTCTACAAGAAAGCACCTTCATTTTTCAACACGGGAGAACTCGAAATGGGCATTCTTTTGACAGAAAATGAAATGAAAAAGGTAAATTTTGAGTGACAGAGAGCTTACCCAAGATTTTTCTGTTGATTTCATATGAAAATACATGCAAATTCTAGTTAGAAATTCTAGATAAAACCTTCAGTAGGTCAAAACCCTTAGCGGCGCTCAAAAACACAGTGAGGTGAAAATGCAAGATGAAATGTGAAATGAGGGTTTGTTTGAGCTTTTTTGTCATTAGGGTTTAAAAACCCTAGTTGTGCCGATGGCTTAAAGGCATTTTTTCCTTTTGTTTAAAACTTTGCAATAAAATTAATACCCTCGACCTCATGTGTATGCCTAGCAATAAGGGTGTGTCCCCTTATATTTTATTTGCATTGACTTCAAATATGGTCGAACCATGACCTTTTATTTTGCATTTGTTTTGAAATGTAAAACATTATGCTAAGTGGTGTGATTATAAACCACCTTGTTAATGTTATTTAAATGTAGAATGAAGTGTATTTGTGTCATGTAAATACGTAGAGGGGATATGATTGAGTTTTTATATTCATGCCAAGCATATAGGGGAGGTTGGAAGGAGTTGGCAAACATGTGCCAAGAATATAGGGGTGGTTTTGACTTGGTTTTAAAGGCCTTGGATAGCATTTAGAGCTAGTTTTTTATGCCTTTATGATAGGAGAGGTCATGCCTTGACCATTTCTTCACTTTAGACTCATTTTGGAGGGAATTTGGGAGCTATTTTCTAGGCTTTTTGGTTATGCACGACCAAGGAGGTTTGGGATTCCTACTTTTGTGCAACTATTTGGAGAGGATTATAGTGACTTCATTATTCATTTTTTGAGTTAGTTCTTTCCATTCTCAAGCAGGCATTGTAACTTTTTGGAGTTCTTTTAGCAGGAGACAGGATTTGTAACTCATTTTATAGTTATATATGACAATTTACACCTTTGAAGATCAATAGAGATAAGCATTTTGCCTTCTCGATTTTCTACTTTATTGTGTGCATTTAAATGACTGATGCAATTACATGTGAAGTTATCTCATTCCTTGTTGTGTTTCATTAGTAGCACCTTTGTGCAGAAAGTGTATGTGTTTGCAAGTTATAAGTTGTGTTTTAATGCAAACAATTCAAGTTGTGAAAATATATTTCCTTCTACGATTGTAAACATTAAAACCTTCTTATGAAAATTTTATGCAAAAGCATATGAGTGTTGAGTTGTGCATGTCTAGCTTTGTTGTTGATTGAAACTATGTGTACAAAGTAGCTGTGTAAGTTTCAGACAAACATTTTGGTGCATCACCTTAGGAGATAGTTTCTGTATACACCTAAAATTGGCTCAGGTTGAATTAAGTAAATATTTTGATATTTATCTTAATTCATATTTTCTTCTGTCAATTAAATAAATATTATAAGTTTATTTGATTGGTTCATTATCCTATAATTAAATAAAATCATTTTATTTAATTAAAATCCCTAAATTCTTCTAATGTCTCAAATCCTAAATCCACCTCACAAAATCCACTTCATCAATCCACCTCATCTTTCCACCTCATCTCCTCCACCTCACCATGTTGCACATATAATTAAATATTCTTAATATTTAATTAGCTAATATCCTCTATTATCCAAACTTGAATTCTTAATTCAATTGTCCCCCACTATTATCCAAAATTGAATTCTTAATTCAATTGTCTCCCACTATTCTCCACTCATTAAATTCTTAATTCAATTGTTCCCCATTATTCTTCACTCATTGAATTCTTAATTCAATTGTTCCCCACTATACTCCACTCATTGAATTCTTAATTCAATTGTTCCCCACTATCCTCCACTATTGAATTCTTAATTCAATTGTCATAACTCACTATCCTCCACTATTGAATTCTTAATTCAATTGTCATAACCCACTCTTCTCAATTTTTTTTTTTAATTCATCCATTATGAATTAAAGATTCACAAAAAATGAGAGCCATTGATCTCATCTTTTGATCCTCACCCTCCATTCCCTTTTCAGAAAATCTATAAATGAGACCATTCTCTAAGCA
This sequence comes from Cunninghamia lanceolata, assembly GCA_027924645.1. NCBI lineage: Eukaryota > Viridiplantae > Streptophyta > Pinopsida > Cupressales > Cupressaceae > Cunninghamia > Cunninghamia lanceolata. The sequence continues at coordinate 1,658,077 of BSBN01000463.1, read as the reverse complement.
ATTAGAGGCACTTCATTTTGGCAAAATAACTATACCCAAATTTCTCTTTTTCTCTTATTCATTCTATTTCAAGTGTCCTCCATTATCATGTGTTTGAAGCTCACATTCAACACACACAGGTACTACAGCCATTCTTCCTTTGTTATCTTCAACAAGCAAGCAAGCAAGGAAAGCTTCTGAGGGCTTCACAATCAAGATCAAAGGTTGATAGGAAAACAATGGAAAATGATAGGTAAAAGAGATTGTAAGTATATTTACTTGTGTTGGTTTTAATCTTCTTTGCTTTCAACTTCCATTGGTGTTTGGGTTATATGTTTTCATTAATTTGACTAACCACACATTTTCTCCCCCTCACATTTTGGCACCCACCGTGGGGCTCTTGCCCCTTTACTAATAAAAAAAATGAGTGTTGATAGTTGCAGGTTCGTACAAGTGAAGAACAGGTCTCTGATGGCAGTCTTACGCATTCGACTCCCCCAGTTGCGCATTTACCTCCTAGATTTGTGCATATGATGGTTTTGCGCATTTGACCTCCATAGTTGCGCATATGACAATGTTGCACATTTGACCTCCACAGTTGCACATATGACTATATTGCGCATTTGACCTCTGCAGTTGCGCATCCAACCTCCTAAGTTATGCATCCAAGTCATTACTGCGGCACCTGAGTCCAGTTTGCGCATATACTCTGTGTAATTGCACATCCATCTGAGTTGTGCATTCACTCCCTGGTTTTGCACATCTGTTCTGTCAAACTGCGCATATGTTGTTATTGCACTTGTACCTCTAATTCTTGCGCATTTGCTGTCTGTATTTGCGCATTTGTTTAAAAGTCGCATACACTCCCTGTTTCTGCGCATTCAGGATGCAGTGTTGCGCATTTGTATTCTACTTTTGTTGTACAGTTTTTGTGGATTTTGCATATTGAGCTAACATCTATTTTGCAGAGGTAGTGGCTGGATTAGGTCATTTAGATGATTTGTCTAGTCCATTTAGACTAACTAGGGGTGAAAGTAACAAGTGCATCTCATACAATACTTCACATAGTTTTCTAAACTAGGAAGGAAGTCATTGAACCCAATGGTTATCTATGCATTGTCGAATCTATTTTCCTAAAAGTAGGCCACTGCTATCTTTACAAATGGAAAATGAACAATGCTATGTCTTAAATCACTTTCAAAGTTAACAAATGGGGAATGAACAATGCTATGATCTAAACACTTCCAAGTTAACAATCGTGTAAGTGCACAAGTAGCTTAACGCATATAGTTTTCTACTTTTAACTAGGTTGGATTAACAAGTGTTTTCTGTGATTGCGAATGACAATAGGCTTATGCTCTCCCCTTAACTGGGTGATCAAAGTGCCAGACTTGTCATTCTATTTGTCAAACCTTTAGGGTGGCTTGCCCTTGGATGCACACTTGTCCAAGTGGGAATGACCCTAAGTGGTAATAGGCTAAAGCCAAGCCCTACCAAGCCACTTAAAATAAATTGTGCTTGGGGTGAAAACCTCAAGCAACGAGTGCTGCTGTGTTACACCGACAGCCAACCTCCCCATAAACCCTCATAGGTGCAACCCTGTGAGGCTGGGAGACTCCATAATGGAGAGTAGTGCCGCCGCATGTGTAACCACTCGAACGGTTGCCCTAACTAAGAAACAATTGTGTAGCAAGCCAAAACCCCCTATTTGTTGATGCAAAGGGCGGAGCCCTTGAAGCGGCCCTGATAAGTGACTCTTAGTAGAGGTAGTAGGGACAATCCTAAGGTTCGATGTGGGTAAGAGCCTAAGGAAACCCGGATCTGGTATGCATAAGAAGTGAGTGCCATGGAGGAGAGCCGGTGCTACCAGATTCTGGAGCTACATGCTTTGAGTGGCACAGCTAGAGGATTCAACGAATATTGTCACATCCAGCCTAGGTTGTGCTTGTCTTTGAGTCACAATAGTCCAAAAACACAAAAAAATATAAAAAGATAAAAATCATGGAAAACTTCTATGTGTTTGCTGTGTTTTTGCCATAATTGAACATCAACCTCAACAGAAACACCAAATCTTTCAAACCAAAAACAACAAAAATCTAGAAAATGATCCAAAATTTCTAAAATTTAGAGAAAACAAGCAAAATAGCCAGAATTACGAATCTGTACCAACTTTTTGCGCATTTGAATCGACCTTTTGCGCATCTGCTAATATTGCGCATCTGAACCCTAGTTTGGCGCATTTGAAACTTCACCAGTATTGCGCATGTGCATCGACCTGTTGCACATATACCTTCTGTTGTTGCGCATTTAAACCTGAAAGCAAAAAACTATACCTTCCAAAGAGCAAAATTTGTCAATATTTTTCAAAAACCAGTTCAAACCTATTCTAGTTTTCAAAACCTAGTTAAAGACGTTGCAAAATCAACCATTTCTCCTTCTTATCCGCACCATAGCTGCTTGTTCTTCCAAAATCTCGCCAAATCTTTTTCCAAGTTTCCAACAAGGTTATAGTCAAATTTTTCTTAATCAAAATCAAATCTCAAACAAGACCTAGTAAGCCTCTAAGTATCAAGGATTACTTATCCTTCTCTATCGGAACTCCACTAGTGGATTGTGCAAAGGCTAGTCAACGTCAAGTAACGGATTCCTAACATCCTAGCTTTTGACTATCAGTTTTGTATACCCACCTTGTTTGACACCATCTAGATCTAAGAGGAGCCTTGCTAAAACCTTGTTTCATCCTAGCACCTTGCTTAAAATCTTCCAATCTCACCTCATCCCAGCTCTTTACTACCTTGCATGGTCTTGATAAGATTACAAAAATAAAAACAGTTAGAAATGGTAGAGAAAAGTATTTTTGACAGTCATGAAAGTGACGAAGAACCCTCCATGGAAGAGATCCTCAAAATGCAACATGACACAAAATTTCGACGCCTATTAGATGGAGTACTTGCACAAGACCCTACAAAATTCTTCTTACACCTAGCAAGCCTAGGAGTAAAACTTCTCAAAGATTATGATGTAGAGGCTCTAAGGGAAACTGACGAAGAGAGAATCCCTGAAGGGAGTAGACAGGGTGAAGTACCCATGAATAAGAGTAAAGCAACAATTGACTCTTTGGATGCCTTAAGTCTGATGAACTAGAAAGTCAAAACTCTCCAACAATGATTGTCAGACATGGAAACGGGAACATCGACTAAAAATTACACCCTACAGGATATTTCACCATATCCTTTTGATAGGTCCTTAATCATGATTCCCTTCCCCTCAAGATTTGAAATGCCTAAATTTGATAAATATCGAGGGAAGGGCGATCCAAGGGATCATATCAGGGAGTTCAATGCTGCTTGCCTAGAGGTCACACATAACGACACTTACCTTATGCAACTATTTCCACAGAGTTTGGGAGGACAAGCCATGGATTGGTTCTCTAGACTGCCACCTGGTATTAAAACATTCAATGAACTTGTCAACAAATTTGTCAGCCACTTCTCATACAATATTGAGCACGACATCTCAATATTGGACCTTTGTAACACCAAACAGAAAGGGGGAGAATCTTTCACCGCCTTCTTATAGAGATGGAGACAACTAGCAAGCAAGTGCCCTCACCAAATGCTGGAGAGACAAATGCTAGAAATGTTTGTTCACAACCTACAAACAGACCTAAGCTACCAAGTTCAAATCCAATGTCCTACTTTGTTTAGCAAGGTCATTGAGGTGGGCCTCATCATAGAGAAAGCCCTACCCGCAAAAGGTCAGATCAAACACTATAAGGACATGCCTAACACCTATGCCAATAATGATAAACCTAGGTTTTGGACAAAGAACAAAAACATTGTGAATGACGGGGTAGTAGATGCCAAAAATGCGGCACCTAAACAACCAATTTTTAACCTGTCAACACCCCAAAATAACCCCACACAAAACAAACCAAAAAATACTCAATCTAGGTTCACCAACTTTCAGCCTAAAAGAACATTCACGCCTTTGGATGAATCACTAGAAACGGCTCTACGGAAGGTGATCGCCAACAATCTCATAACACTTCCCTCAGTGCGAGAGTACGAGCCAAAGGTCAAACCCCACTGGTGGAATGATAATGATTTCTGCAAATACCATCGAAACAGGGGGCACAAGACAAATGATTGTATTGCACTCAAGCATATAATCCAAGACTTAATAGATCAAAAAAAGATATTTGTTAAAGGACATACCTCAAACAACGATCATCAGGCATTCAAGGACCCTCTTCCTAACTACGAGCAAGGAGGTCCTTCAAATAGAAATAACCGTGGCTCTAACAACACAAATTACATGAATATCGGATACGACTATGTTGTTAACCATATCTATGAAAGTGACTCACACATTAATGTGATCACTATCAACAAAGATGCAGACTGTAATGTTACAACCCGTAGTAACAGAGTCACCCTTAGAGGAGCTTCCACTCCTTCGTCTAGTCAATACAGTATCATGGATCAACTCCATAAAACACCTGCACACATCTCCATGTTAGAACTTCTGCATCTATCTCCTTCTCATAGGTCCATACTTGACAAAGCCTTAGCAGAAGCCTCCGTTCCCATGAACCTAGCTGAAGAGCAATTCCAAACTATGATCGGTCACATCACCTCACCGCACTCCCTATCATTCACTGAGAAGGATGATATGTCTATCACTCAACTCCATAATGCCTCCCTTCACATTGAAGCTTTCATACACAAGCACAAGATCAAAAGAGTCCTCATCGATGGAGGGGCTGGTTTGAATATCTGCACATTGAAGCTAATCTGTACATTGGGGTTTTCAGAGAAGGCTATAGATCCAAAAAGAAAAATCACCATAAAAGCCTATGATGAGGAAGAAAGGACGTCTAAAGGAATTATTACCCTACCAATCAGAGTGGGCCCCGTAGTGAAAGATGTGGCTTGTCAAGTCCTTGATATGGAATTAGCATACAACATTCTTCTGGGACGGCCATGGATACACGCTTTGAAAGCAGTGCCTTCCACATACCATCAATGTATCAAATTCTCACATGAAGGTCAAGAGATCACCATCCCAGGTGACCCTAACCCCTATCAATACTGCAACTCCATTCAGCCCAAACCAGAAGTCATAATCCCTAACAATCGTGCTTCTGCATCCTCGTCATCTCATGTTGACCCAGCTACACTTGCTTCTTCTTCAGGGGCACCCCAACCTAAACTCCAACTCAAAGATAAAGGCTTGGGTGAGTACACAATATCTCAGTCCCTTTGCTTAGAACAACTACCCCTATCTCCTCGATCCTATGGGAGACCTATCTTAAAAACACCCATAGTAGAGAAGCCAACCAAAGGACCATTTGTGAAATGGGGAAGCCTAGAAGATGAAAGTGATTAAAAAGATATCCTACAGTGGCTATACAAAGATGAAGCTAGCTCCTCAACGCAACATGACCATCCCACAATACCAACAGAATAGTATGGGAAAGGCTAACAAATACTATAGAGAATGGGATATGAAGGACACGGTCCACTTGGATCAAGAAAGGATGGCATCACTGAACCCATCCAACCTCATACCTTAATAGCCCGAGACACTACAGGGCTAGGCTACACTGGAGCACCAAGAAACAACAGAACCAACAAGAACAAAGGCAAACAACTGGGAACCTCTACTAGTAATCTGGTTGAACAAATTCAACAAATGCAACTGGGGAGTGAAACTGATTCTAACGAGTATGAATGGGATAGCCTCTCTGAGATGTCTTGTGACGAAAGGATATTGACATTGTCCACGAGTATGACCCGACCCATGCCAACGAGAGACAAGGTCCAAGGGCTAGGCCATTAGACTCTGACTCGCATAACAACAATAGTGAAAATCACGAGGAAGGAATGTTTCCCCCCTTGACGGACCCACTAATAGAGAGTACCATCACTGACTTTGTCCGCTCCTTCGATAACTCTATCCTAACCATCAACGCCATTGAACTAGACCAACCTAATGGTCTCTTACCATTAGTACACCCTGAACTTATTGACTGGGACCTTGAAGGTACCACCCCTAAACTAGACACCTTCAAAAATGATGACGCGATCATCGATTACCTTGAGCTTAGAAATCACATACCTGCAGGAGACCACAGAGCTGGCTATGCTATAGAAGTCAACACGCAGTCCTATTTTGGGGAGAGCACCAAGCCTTTCAGTCATAAGAATGTCAAAATAAAGAAGGGTCTAACAGTGAAAACCACTTCGCAGTAGCGTTAGACCATCAAAATAGTAAAAACAAAGATGCATCCAATGGTGAAAACCTCTCTAAGGCACCGAAAGATGGAAGGCTTGACCCTCTCCCCAATCTTACACATCAGGAGAGATCGTCGATATTGATAGAACCAGTAGAACCTACCAATGTCAACACAGAGGATGAGCCCAGGATGATCTACATGGCTAAGGCCCTCACAGGACCTGAAAAATCAGCATTTACAAATTTCTTCAAAAGAAAGCAAGTCAACTTCGCGTGGACATATGCTGACATGCTAGGGCTTGATCCAAATCTCATCATGCATCACTTATCTTTAGCTCCAGGAGCTAAGCCTGTTAAACAAAAGCTCAGAAAGATGCATCCGCATGTGGCTCTCATGGTGAAGGAAGAACTGAAGAAACTGCTAGATGTCAGGTTTATCAAGCCCATAGATTATCCTAAATGGGTTTCAAATATCCTACCAATGGCTAAACCAGATGGTAGGGTTAGAATATGTAGTGACTTTAGGGACCTAAACAAAGCTTGTTCGAAGGATGACTTCCCCTTGCCCAACATCGACATGATTGTAGATCTCACAGCAGGTCATACCATGCTTTCACTTATGGATGGTTTCTTGGGATATAACCAGATAAAGATTGCACCAGAAGACCAGCACAAAACTGCATTTACATGTCCTTGGGGCACCTACTATTGGTGCGTCATGCCATTCGGTCTGAAAAATGTTGGAGCAACATATCAGAGAGCCATGACAACGATCTTCCATGATATGATGAATACTATAATGGAAGACTACGTCGATGACATTCTAGCAAAGTCTCTCACTGTTGGTAAGAGACACTATATGGATTCATGATTATTGTCATTGATGGCAACAAAGTTCATCCCACACATCCGCAGGACATGGTATGTCTCTACCGGAAGTCAGAGTGAAGAATGTTGTGGTCCGGTAAACAAGAACAGAGCATATGGCAAGGTCCGACAGATAGGTCCGGATCTCTTAGAGGAAGTATCTTGGTAAAGTGTGGATTTGGGGAAGTAAAGTGTACTACCTTGAGTGATAGATTCCAAGGTTTTAGCCTCCGATGATAGATGAGGCAAAAGATATGAATACTTGAGTACCGGGTTCCTGAGTGACAGTGTGAACAGAGGAAGAACTGACTGACAGAACATCAGACTACTTTCTGGATGTGTTACTGATGGTGTTAAAGGTTATGAAGGCATGAATCATGTTTGGCCGACATGATTAATGATTTCTACAAGTATATACTTGATCCGCATTACTTGATGTGCTAGGATTCAGCCGACAGATCAGAATTAGTGAAAAGATTGACTATTCTGGGTGCCAACTAGAAAGGTGATGAAATTACTTGTGTGGATATATATACACAATGGATTTAGTTGTGAGAGGTGTTGTTGTTGTTAGTGATGTGTGAATAAAAGTAGAAGAGCAGAGCAGAAGTGGTAAGAAAGGTCCGGTATGTGAAAGAAAGCAGCTTAAGGGAAAAGGAAAGATGAAGTGCAGCAGATCAGTATACTGAGCCTAACCGGAACTGGACTCCAACATTTGTAGATGCTACCAATCAGTTCAAGTATTGTATAACACTCTTTTGTAGACAGTGAGTCTCTTGTAGGCAGTGTGCCTCTTATGAGCAGTGTGCTTGGGCAGTGAGCCCTAATTGGCAAGTGCCATTTTGTATTTCCTTATTCTTCTAACATAGAATAATCTTTGGGTTAATCACCCCGTAGTTTTTTCCCTTAACAGGGTTTCCATGCCAAAAATATTGTGTCATGTGTATCTCCATTTTCATGGTTATGTTTGCTTGTTTGAATTAATACTGTATTGATTAATAAGAAAGTTCAGAAAGAAGAAACAATTAGGATAACTGATTCACCCTCCCCTCTCAGTTATCAACACTCACAAGAGAAGGGCATCTAGCAGTACTAGACAAGATCTTTAATAGACTGGAACAATTCAATGTGCGACTTAATCCAAAAAAGTGTGTGTTCAGGGTTACATCAGGAAAACTACTAGGCTACATAATATCTGCAAATGGTATTGAAGTTGATCCCGCTAAGGTGAAGGCCATAATGGAGATGCCACCTCCTAAAAATTTGACTCAATTGAGATCCCTACAGGGCAAACTATAGTCTATTAGACGGTTCATTTCCCAACTGGTAGATAAGTGCCACCCATTCTCTCATATGCTACACAAAAATGTATCCTTCAAATGGAACGAATCATGCGAGCAGGCTTTTGAACAACTAAAGGAATACCTAATGAAGCCACCAGTATTATGCCACCAATTTAGGGTAGGCCTCTATTACTATATATCTCAACTACACCAATGGCTCTGGGAGCTCTCCTTGCTCAACATAACTATGATGGAAAAGAACAAGCTATCTACTACATTAGTCGAACACTTGTTGGATATGAGTTGCAATACACACCAATAGAAAGAGCATGTCTAGCTATTGTATTTGCCTCACAAAAATGGAGACATTACATGCTGTCACACTCTGTGAAATTGGTGGCAAAGATTGACCCACTGAAATACTTACTCAACAAGGTGGCCTTAACAGGTAGATTATCAAAATGGGTCATGCTTCTCAGTGAGTTTGACATAGAATATGTGGATAGAAAAGCGATAAAAGGACAAGTGCTTGCAGATCAACTAGCAGAGGCACCTTTAACAGATGACAACCCCCTGAGCTTTGAATTTCCAGATGAGTCTATCTTCCACGTCAACATAGAAAATTGAAAAATGTACTTTGATGGCTCCTACACTCAGCATGGATCGGGGGCAGGTATCTTGTTGATCACACCTAATGGTGACACTATTCCAAAGTCATACAGATTAATGTTCCCTTGCACTAACAATGTAGCAGAATACGAGGCTCTGGTCATCAGTATCAAGCTAGCAGTTGAGTGGAACATCAAGGAACTTCAAGTCTATGGTGACTCACAACTGGTCATCAACCAAGTAAATGATGACTACCAAACGAAAGATGAGAAACTGATTCCTTATAAACGCATGGTAGATGACTTCAAGGAGTATTTCGTCAAGATATCATTTGAACGATACCAAGGATCAAGAATAAAGCTATAGACGCAATGGCTACAATCGCATCTCTTCTCGACATTCCAGGCAATCAAACACGATATGAGTTCTTAGTAGAGCCAGTCTCCTGTCCTTCTTATGACACTCTAGATTCCCATATCATATGCCACATCGTAGGAACCGATTCCCCTCTCTATGGTAAAATATTTGCCTATCTAAAGGAGAATACACTTCCACCCGACCTCTCCCATAACCAGAAAAGAACCTTCATCCGGCAGGCATCCCGGTATGCCATTGTTGCTAACACCTTGTATCGCCGAGGTCTCGATGGTACTCTCCTTAGGTGTCTAGATAGAGAGGAATATCAAACTGCTCTAAGCGAAATACATGATGGAATATGCGGGGCGCACTCTAGTGGCCCTACCCTAGCCAAGAAACTCATACGCATGGGATACTATTGGCCAACAATCGAACAAGACTCCTATTAGTTTGTAAAGAAATGTAAAAAGTGCCAAATCCATGGGAACTTGATACATGCGCCAGCGCAAGAGCTACAACCATTGACAACTCCATGGCCTTTCTGTCAGTGGGGACTTGACTTAGTGGGCAAGATTCACCCCCCTTCATCCAGTGGACACAAGTTCATAATCACTGCCACTGAGTACTTCACAAAGTGGATTGAAGTTGTGCCCTTAGCCAACATCACTGGCAAACAAATTGCCTCATTCATCTTAAACTATATCATTTGTCGCTATGGTATCCCTTCGTCCATTATCACAGATAATGGACGACCCTTCAAAAATTAGGATGTTAGGGAACTATGTGACAAATTCCAATCTAACACTGCTTTTCCACCCCGTATTACCCCCAAGGCAATGGTCAGGTGGAGGCATCAAATAAAACCATATTAAAAATCCTGAAAAAGACTGTCAATGATGTTGGCCATGATTGGCATGTTCAACTAAATCCCGTGCTGTGGGCCTACCGCACAAGCATCCGCACACCCACAGGTGCAACACCCTACTCCCTGGTCTATGGAGCTGAAGCCATCTTGCCCATTGAAGTCAAGATCCCATCCTTGCGAGTTTCGTTAAGAGGCCTCATCTCCGATGAAGAATACAGAGTAACTAGATTGCAAGAGTTGGAACTGTTGGAAGAAAGAAGGCAACAGGCCTTTAATCACCTGAAAGCATATCAACAAAGAATGTCCAGAAGCTACAATCATAAGGTAAAGCCCCAAGTCTTCCAAGTTGGTGATCTCATCCTCATAGAGAACCCCATAAATTAGCCAGATAGAGAAAAGAAAGGAAAGTTTGAACCCAACTGGTTAGGTCCTTACGTCATCATCAGGGCTTATGGATCAGGGGCATATCAATTGGCCACATCTGAAGGTGAACTATTCGATGATCCTGTCAACAACATGCATCTTCGCAAGTTCTATACTTGGAAAACCCCGATGTAAGGGAGTCCTGAAAAAATAAAAAAAATTGAAAAAGTGATAAAAAATAGAACAAAAAAAATAAAAAAAATAGAAAAATGACAAAAAGATAGGTACCATGATGAAAACTTGGCAAACAGGCGTCATGTGTACTTTTGGCTGCACGTGCAAATAAAAGTAAGTGGTGAAAACCTAGTAAACATGCGCTATCTGCGACAAACCACTCCCTCCATCTATGCCGACTTTATTGACTCTTATCTCCATCACACCGAACCAGTCCTTTGAACCATCCCGAACTATGTCGCCTCTGAGCTATCACGTAGGCAAGGCCATTATCCATGCGCCCCCAAGGCTCCGCTGTACCATCAGTCCCATATCTGGTCTTTCTATCCAAGTCCATACCACTTCTGCAGATCCACCATCACCTAGGTCTTAGGTCCATCAGGGTTCATCCTGAACTACGTTGCCTCTGAGCTATCACGTAGGCAAGGCCATTATCCATGCACCCCCGAGGCTCCGCTTCCTTGTCCATCTCATATCTTGTCATCTATCCTCTAGCCCATCCATGGTCCAAGCCCCGAACTACATCGCCTCTGAGCTATCACGTAGGCAAGGCCATTATCCATGCGCCCCTGAGGCTCCACTTTCCCCTCCATTCCATGTCTAGTCCTTCTATCCATCTGAGTCCGCTCCACTTCCCGTCCATCCCATGTCTTGTTGTCCATCCCACTAATAAGGATTGTGATACCTTCTACTAGACAAACAAGAGCAACAAAGCCCGCTTCCAAACAAAAATCTTGATGAAAAACATCAACTTGTCCAAGGCAAAATAGAGCACCATACTGAAACACTCAAGCTAAATCTCATATCAATTATGGAAAAAAGACACATCTAAATGCAAGAATGTTTTGTGTTGGTTAGATTAAGAGTCTTGATTTATGCTATCATGCCTTTCTATGCTACTTGAGGATGCCAAAAGCTAGAGATGCTATGATGGGGGCATGATTATTTTCTTTGTTTGTTGCTTGTGGATCAAACTTTAGTAATGTGACAACTTTTGTCTAACGACATGATCGGCAAAAGATCATCGAGGACTCCAAGGTCTAAACATGAAAAGGGGCAATCCTTGTCTGTTGAAAAATGCAAGAAGTACTCAGGTCATCTAGATTCAATTTTGACTAGATGCTTGCATTAACTTGCTATATCAAAATCCATGTAAGTAATACTCAGGTCATCTCGGTTTAATTATACCTAGATGCTTGTATTTTCTTACAACATAATAAAGCCCAATGATGAAAGCGCTTCAAAATACTTGCTATATCAAGGTGACAAATATCCATATCCATATCCATACTGTATCCAATTGCAAGTCTATCCTTAATCCATGTCAATCAAGTCAAGTCAATCTTGTCAAATGATCCAATCACAATCAGTGGTCTTGATCCTTGTCCGGTCGTAAACCAACTCAATCAATCAATCAATCAATCGTCTTAGACAGGATGTTGCATTGTCGAAACTAGACCAACACACGCGTCTTACACGACATGCTTCATTTCCTGAAACCAGACATTATCCTTCATGTTGCTCTAGGGATATATCATTCCCCGCCATGACAACACTATCGTATCAAATGTCTTAGACAGGATGTTGCATTGTCGAAACCAGACCCAGAGTCTTATACGACATATTTCATTCCTAAAACCAGACATCATCGATCCATATCATTGGTTTACCGCTCGATAGGGGCAATACCTTGTTTGTGCTTGTGTCATTTGTGCATACTTGCTTACTTGCTTGTGTGTGTGTTATCATCTTTTTATCTTGCATTCCATATCACTCATCCCTTTCTTTTGCATCCAACCATTTCATCTCCTGTCAACTTATCTCATCGTGAGATTGTCCATCTCACGCCTTCCGCCTTCTCCCCGTCCAATCTCCCAAGGGGGCATCCTATCATCATAACCTGTACCAGGGGCAAACTGGGGCATGTATCATTATCAGACTATTTATTCTTTGAAACAATGTGATAAAACACATTGCTTCAAAGAGGGGCAAAATGTATACACCTAAAATTGGCTCAGGTTGAATTAAGTAAATATTTTGATATTTATCTTAATTCATATTTTCTTCTGTCAATTAAATAAATATTATAAGTTTAATTGATTGGTTCATTATCCTACAATTAAATAAAATTATTTTATTTAATTAAAATCCCTAAATTCTTCTAATGTCTCAAATCCTAAATCCACCTCATCAATCCACCTCATCTATCCACCTCATCTTTCCACCTCATCTCCTCCACCTCACCATGTTGCACATATAATTAAATATTATTAATATTTAATTAGCTAATATCCTCTATTATCCAAAATTGAATTCTTAATTCAATTGTCCCCCACTATTATCCAAAATTGAATTCTTAATTCAATTGTCTCCCACTATTCTCCACTCATTAAATTCTTAATTCAATTGTTCACCATTATTCTCCACTCATTGAATTCTTAATTCAATTATTCCCCACTATACTCCACTCATTGAATTCTTAATTCAATTGTTCCCCACTATCCTCCACTATTGAATTCTTAATTCAATTGTCATAACTCACTATCCTCCACTATTGAATTCTTAATTCAATTGTCATAACCCACTCTTCTCAAAATTTTTTTTTAATTCATCCATTATGAATTAAAGATTCACAAAAAATGAGAGCCATTGATCTCATCTTTTGATCCTCACCCTCCATTCCCTTTTCAGAAAATCTATAAATGAGACCATTCTCTAAGCAATTAGAGGCACTTCATTTTGGCAAAATAACTATACCCAAATTTCTCTTCTTCTCTTATTCATTCTATTTCAAGTGTCCTCCATTATCATGTGTTTGAAGCTCACATTCAACACAAACAGGTACTACAACCATTCTTCCCTTGTCATCTTCAATAAGCAAGCAAGCAAGGAAAGCTTCTGAGGGCTTCACAATCAAGATCAAAAGTTGATAGGAAAACAATGGAAAACGATAGGTAAAAGAGATTGTAAGTATATTTACTTGTGTTGGTTTTAATCTTCTTTGCTTTCAACTTCCATTGGTGTTTGGGTTATATGTTTTCATTAATTTGACTAACCAGACATTTTCTCCCCCTCACAGTTTCATTTTCATGTTTCTTCCTTACTCTTTCCCAACAAAAGCATTAGTTTAGTTAAGTGTTTAGGTGAACACCATATGAGCCAGCTTACTTTGCAGGTTAGCTTCCAATATTTGAGTCCACAATCAAGGAGGCTTTCTAATGTTTCACCAATAGGCTAAGTTTACTCAGCAAGGGTGCACTATTAGGAGATACTAGTTATACTTATCCGTATATGTACAAGTGTAATCAAAAGCTTACTAACTAAAAAGTGGAGAGGATGTCTGAGTATATGACTTTCAATTGAGCTAACTCTCCTTCCCATTTGGTCTTGGCACTGTTCAAAATTTGAATCTTTCCATTTACTTGAAACACCAACTCTTCTACCTTATCAATAGTTGTAGACACATCAGTTATTCCCTTTATCCTTACTGCCTCTACTCACAGACCAATCATAGAATCAAGCTTAGATTCTATTGTTTCTCTTACTTGGCACATTTTTCTCTTGGTGGCCTTTTTCTTACTCTACAGACTGTTTATTTGTGCATAAATGCCTTCTATTTCTGACCTTTTGTTTGAGATGGAGTCAGTTGTAGAGTCAAAGGTTTAAGAGATCTTTAGTAATTTGAGCTCCAATTCATCTATTTTCTCCTTCAACTCTTTTGTTGACTTGGGCCAAGATAGACAAAACTTGTATATATCACTACATCCTTAATGGTAGTCTCTATATTCTTGATGCTATTATCTAACAAAATTGCATCTTTAGCTAACTTGTCCTTTATCTCAACTAGCCTCTTATTACTGATTTCTGCTCTAACCTTGGTAGCTGTTGGTATTTCAAAGAATTCAAAATGAGAAATTATAGAGTTTATGAGCTTTTTAAGTTTCTCAGATGGTGCAAGTTTTGTATCTTTCTATAGTTCGTGCATCAATTTCTCCAATAAATCAAATGCCTTATCAATGAGTTCACTGTCTTGGACATAAGATTTCAAAATTTCTTCTTGAGCTTTGGCCTATACAATTGATACCATTTTTAACTTTTGCAAGGGGGACATTGAGTCCAAGTTGATTGGACTTTGAATAAACTCAGGTGCATCCAAAACTTGTGTTCCTTGTTGCTTCTCCAAAAATTCCTTGACAATATTTACCAGATCTGGTGTAGCAGCAGTGTCTCTTGCCTTATCATCAGACACTCTTTCTTATTGATTCTGCTTTGGTGGTTCTAGATCCATAGCCTTTTGTTTGTCAATGTTTTGTTCTGGAGGAGGGCTCTTCACAACTTGTTCATCTTCTTGATCATAAGATTTATTTTTCTCTGTAGCCTTCTCCTTGTTTTCTTGCTCATCAATTTGCTGATTCGGAGAAGGAATTGTCCTTGTTTGGTCTATGCCAACTTTGTCTTGACCATCAGTGACAGGGGTTTGGTCAGATGTAGGGGTTTGATCATCTTCTTTCTCCTTTATTTCTTCATTAGGTTTGTCCAACCCTTGATCCATGTTGACTTCTGGAACAGATGTGTCATCACCAACACTTGTATCTTCTTTATCATATATAGTTGGGAAATGGAATTCCTTCTGTACTTCCAGAGTGATTTCCCCAGTTTCTTTAGCCAATTTCTCAATATCACCTGACATGAGAGTGTTTGTCCTTTTCTTTGTTCTAAACCTCACACCAATTAATTTGGAGACCTTTGCTTTTTCTTTTGGAGACATCTTAGGATATAGCTTTATTAGTGCATATTCTCTAAGGTCAATGTCCTTTTCCATAGCTGCTTCCTTTTTGACAAACATAATGCTGGAAAGGGTGTCATGGAGATCATTGATTATCTCAATGAGAGATTTATTATATATCTCCAAATATCTGTGTTGTCACATGAAATTGCACCCTGCTTGAATGGGACTCCAAGCATTCCAATGACACAATGGGGATGATCTCTAAGTGTGGGACCTTGCTAAATGAGATCAAACCTCCAGAGAAGGCCGGCTTCCTTGTCTAGTTATCACCTAAAACTACTGTATTTTGGGGTGAAAAGGAGAAGAAATGTGTTAAAATGAAAGGTAAAGCAACAACACTTAAAACATGAAAGGGATCAATGCACCAGACAGATTTAAAGAACCTTTGCAAAACTGAAGCATGCACAGTACAACCAGATACAACAAGCAAATATACACAGAATAGATGATTCTAACAGAGGTAAGAAGCAAGATGATTGAGAAGAACAAGAGATATTCATAGACAACCATATGCAGATTCACACAGAGATAGAAAAATTAGCAAAAGGCATGATAGCTTGCATATATCTAATGAAAGGCAAGGTTACAACATGTGAAAAGTTCTGTTTGGAAATAGGGAGAACAAGATGCTCCAAAAAGTTTTCCAACCCTATTTACATCATAAGCCTCAGCTTATATAGCATTTCAAAACCAACCTAGGTCAGTTACAAAATCTGCTTAGGGAGCTGCTATCAGAAATATCTTCCTGAAGGGACCTCCACCTGC
Source organism: Cunninghamia lanceolata (assembly GCA_027924645.1). NCBI lineage: Eukaryota > Viridiplantae > Streptophyta > Pinopsida > Cupressales > Cupressaceae > Cunninghamia > Cunninghamia lanceolata. The sequence continues at coordinate 1,641,726 of BSBN01000463.1, read as the reverse complement.
CAGGAGTAATGGCGTTGAAACCTGGAACTGGGGTAGATGGAAGATATTTATGAGTCTTCAATGCAAGAAGCTACGTCATCGATCTAATCCTCAGAAGCGGTGGAGGATAACCTAGCATTGAATGCGAGTAGCTGCCTCTGACAGTTCTCGACAATCAGGAGGCGGAGAAAAGACTGGAGATGAAGCGGTGGTGGGATATTTTGGGCCATCAATGCGAGTTGTGCCCTCCTATGCAACAATAAATGCAAAAAATATCTTCACCATCTCAAAAAGGGCATCATTGAAAAAGTCCACTCAACCGACATGCAGATCCAACTCCAAAAAACCTCCTGAAGAATTCCTGCCAAAATGTCATCATCATGATATTTTCAAATTTCTACAGGACAAAATTATCCCACATGCACCTGGAGGCAACATCTTCATCACTTTATAAGCTAAGTCGTGAGCATATATAATGTTGGTGATTTTGCTCCCAATGGCATCATCATAAGCCTTAACATCATCCTCCTCCTCATCATGTTCCATCGGCAAGACTCCTTACATCGGCGAGCCATCAGCATGTTAGCCCGGTAGAGAATGTCACCCCGATATGAAATATCCTCCTGATGCGAAATATCCTCCTGCTGAAAGTATCCTCCTGACGAGCTCATCCCAATAATTCATATCACCCTGATGTCGTAGAAAATATCACCCTACGGGAAAGCATATCTGGACCTCATCACCTAATAAAAAATATCACCCTGATGTATGAATATCAGCCTGATGTGAAATATCCTCCTGACGGAAGTAACATGATATAAAATATCACCCCGATGTTTGAAAATCAGGATGACGTCAGCAGGATGTCGGGGAGGAAAGATCCTCCTGATCATGTTCATACAACATACCTCTTCATATCCAGGTGACGTCATCAGCATGTTAGAGTAGGGTGATATTTGGAAGCAAGAGTGATATTTGTAAGGTACCTGATATTCAGAAATATCACCCTGATCCTGAAGAAACCTGATGATGATATTCAACCTCATCGGCATAAACCGATGCATCGGAGGAAGCTCCTCCTGCTTTGCTGACCTCATATGTCTCACTGATGATCCAGATGATCATGTCCACAAACATCCTAATGACGTCACCATCATGTCGAACATCAGGATGATCTGCAAATGCTAACTAGTGTTAAGGAAAATATGACCTCTTTCGGGCCTTGACGGCATCATCATGATATTCGGGGTAGGATGATATTCGGAAATATCATCCCCACAAAATATCAGGTTGCACTGTAGTTTCATCGTAAGATCAGGGTGATCTTGGAATATAACTGATATTTGGAAATAGCACCCCCGACAGGAATATGCATGAAGCGGTGAAACAAGCGGATATCGCCCTGACATAGGAATGACATCAGCAGCATGTTGGGCGATCTAGTGAACATGAAGTGAAAAATAACATCAGGATGATCTTAACAAAGATCACCCGATATTCAAATGTGATGACCCCTCGGAAGATCGGGTCATACTTAGAAAACCTAGTAGCACCAATGTCGAGATGATCTTCAACTAAGATCACCCGATGTTAAAATATCATCCTGATGCGAAAGATCGGGTTGGCATAAATATGATGACCTTCGCAAGAAAGATGATCCTCCCCCGGAATGGATCTGGATGACGTCAACGGCATATGACTTGGTTTATCACTGCAGTTACCATGATGTCATCGTCATGTTATCGGATGGGGGGGGATAGTTGGAAGATAGGGTGATATTTGCAACATCAGGTGATATTGGGAAGATCAGGTGATGTTCCAATTATCACCCGATGTTTGAAATATGACCCGATATGAAATATCCTCTGATCTTTTAAAAATATCACCCGATGTTAGAACATCAGGGCTTAACCAGATGCTGACCCCACATAACTTCCTCCTTTTAGCGAATATCAGGGTGATGGAAAAAGCAAACTTGCCTATTTTTTCAAGCTCTTTCACATGGTAAGCCTCTTTAGGTAAGCTTCAGATTTTTAAATTGGGTTAAGACCTCAGGATCATAAATATGGCTTTCATGGGGATATGCATACTGACTGATCCTGCTTGAATTATTTTGACTCCTGCTAGAGGAAAAATAGGTCAACAACCTGATTATAGTAGTCTTAATGATGCCTTTGTCTGCATCATTATACTCATCATACAGTTGAGCTATAGGCTTTAGATTTCCATCAACTGTTATAGCCTTTAAGACATTCTCCAGATTGATTGTAGCCTCTTCTTTCTCAGGCTCTGCTTTCTTCACCTTCTTCCTTCTTTTGCCCATTCTAGAGGGCTTGTCTTGCTTAGCACCAGAGGCTTCAGTTGATTTTACTTTCATTTTCTTTACCTCTTCATCTATCTTAGTTTCTTCTTCATCAGCTCTAATACTTACATACATTTTATTCCCTTTGGTTTTCATTCTTTTATGCCCTTTTGTAGTGGCATCCTTTGTAGGAGCTTCCACACTCACAGAAGGTGTGGAACCAGAGGATGTAGTAGTGGTTTGAGTAGAAATTGTACTTCTTTTTCTTTTCCTTGTTATCACAGACTCCTTTTCTTTCCTCTCAGACTCTTCAAGAGCCTTTTCAAGCTCACTTTGCTTCATTTGTTTAGCTACCCTTGTTGCTTCAACTCTTTCTCTTGTTTTAGCAATCTCTTCTTTAGTAAGTCCTATGATCTGGGCATATTCCTTTACCATTTTCTTCATCTTTTTTTGAGTTTCTAGTTTTCTCAGTTCAACATGAACTTTTACAGATAACTCCTCATAGGTACCAAACCTTGCCTCATTTGTGTCCCTAAGTTTTCTCAACATGAGCTCAACATAACCATCCAATATATTTTTTGTTACTTCATAACCCATTGGAAGGACCCAGACTATCCTAGGCTCAACATCCTTCATCATGCATTGGTCTTTGTTTACAATAAAACATATATCATTCTTGTATTTCTAAACTATTTTCTCCAGTATTCTTTGCCTAGATTGCATGACCTTTTGGAAATTCTTGAAATAGCCCCATAGGACTACATTTTATGCATCATAGCTTCCTATACTGCTTAGATAATTCCTTATCTGCACTACAACCAGTTTGTTGCTAGACCAAAACAAGTTTTTCATTCCTGGTAACTCTTGCATGAAGTAGAAAAATAGGCAGATGGTTAACGTACCAAACTTGAAAGGATATTTGTGCTCTTTTGTCTTCTTCAATTTTTCCATTAATTATTTCCAGAGCAACTCACAAAGGTCATAATTCACATTCTTCTTAACCATCTCATAGGCTATGTATATGGCAGTATCAGAGACAGAGTTCTCCCGATTTGTGAAGTAGATCTTGTAATCGATTACCATGGATGCAAACCTTACTGCATGGTCTTCAATATCATCAATTATCAATGCTCTTTTATCAAATTTAGCTCCAGTGGCCTCCATCATCGTGTCATTCTTCATAGCCTTTAACAAAGGCACCTTTCCGGTAGAGTTTAGTCCTATAATGACCCTTATAACATCTTGGTGATCATGAAGGGTTTTTCAAGCCACATGAACTCATCATGGATCCTGCTCAATACGTACCAGACCCATTCATCTTCAACAAAAGTTGGGAAATCTATGTATTGTAGGAATTTATTCTCCTCAAGTGCCTTGTATTCCTCCTTCAAATTAAGATCATTACCACTCAGATGCTTCAGATAAAGATCTGAAAACTTGCTGTCACCAAATTCTTCTAGGGCAACATGAATGTAAGCCCTAATATCCTCCGCATGCATTACACCATACGATACTCCTAAAAATGCACCATTAGGGTTGACTTCCATAGATTTGAATGGATGTTTCTTGAACTTCAGTCATGGTCTCTCAGTGATGTCAATAACCTATGGTGTTGTCATTTTCGCAAGAATTTAAACAAGTTCATGGTAGGGTTTTAAACTGTAAATACCTCTTTTGATGAATTAGGGTTTGCTCTAAGTTGCTCTAAATCTCTAGAAATTATTAAAATCACTTGGAATTCTACTTCAGTTCTCCTTGGACACTTGATAGCTTGAATGCAAAAATGATTAGTCTTTCGAATGCGACCCTTTTTAACCCTTGTTATGCAAAAACCTAGTTGTCATAAATATTGTTTTCAAAAAGCTGTCAAACACTTCACTATTAGGTACAATCAATCAAGATTGCTCCACAATGTGCTGCATTTGATCTTTTTTCTGTTGATTTCTTCTTCAAGAGATTCATCACATATATTTTCAACTCATATCTTTGTGCTGGTTCTCAACACCAAATATCTGGCTAGGGGATTAAGATTTTCAATAAGAGCTCCCCCTAAGCTAGAGCTCCCAATTTACTTCTTGGAGGAAGTATCTACACTGAAAGCTAGTGCAGATCCATCCTTGACATCATTTACATCCTTCTTAATCCATACTTGGCTCATTCCTTCTTGATTTCTACCGAATCAACTTTGTTCTTGTCTTTAGCTTCCTTCTGCTCTATTTTCCTCTTTTTTGTAGGATAGTTCCTTTTTACATTCTTGCTTCTGCAGACTTTTGCAATATGTCCAGGCTAATTGCAATTGTAACAAACAACATTCCTCTATCCTTGATTTCTTCCATTTGCTGGATTCATTCTTGATCTGCATTGGTTAGCCGTATGCCCAAATTTATTGCATGTAAAACATTTCCCATTAAAAGATTGAGTATTCCTTCCATTGTTGAAACCATTCCTTATCACACTCATACATTCATTTGCTCTATGACTAATTCTCTTGAAATTGAGTATTGACCAGGGAAGGATAGAACATTTTGATTCATTCTACTCCTACACTAAGTAGCCTTATGACCAAACTTATTGTAATTAAAACAATAGCCATTGAAAGATGGGTACCTTTGAGCATTTGGTTGCCTGACCGGAGGCCTTCTAGGTCTGTTTCTCTGATTCTAGACCGGGTTGCCTTTGACTCTCTTCATCTCAGTGTGAACTTGTCCTGATTTAGAGCTTTCTCATTTTTCAAATCCCAAACCTTGTTTGTCATCTGGATTTTTCTGGTTGTTAATCAACTCATCTAGCTTTGCAGAGCTTATCCTAAACTTTTGTTTATAACTATTGGCTGCTTCCAGATCATATTTCAAAAGTAAAACATCTTTTGCTAATTTTTCACATTCTTCAGACTTGCCTTTTAGAGTTTGATTCAAATACTTCCCAATTTCTTCTTTTTCTTCAACCAGTATTGATAAATAATTTAGAGTTTCATTTGTTGCTTTCATTTGTTCACTTAGTTCTCTGTTTCTATCCTTTGATCTCTTAAATTGTTCTCTCAGCTTTAGGATGCATTCATCAACTTCTTTGACATTTTCCTTCAAATCCCAAATATCTGCTTCATACTTGTCAAGATCTTCAAGAGCAGTTTTCAGTTCTTGATTACTAACATATGTGCAATCATCAATTGTAACATTGCCTACAGCTAGATACCTTTTGGCTGCCAGGTGTATACTTTCGTAAATCTTCCTTAAGATGTTAGACTTCTTCTAAGGAACCTTGCTTTGATACCAATTGTTGAACACAAAGAATACTGAGAGGGGGGGGTGAATTAGTATTCTATTAAACCTTTCTTTCACATATTCATTAATACATTTACCAAATTCAATAACATGAAAGAAAAATAAACATAAGAAGAGCAGCCACAAAGTCATAACACATAGACACCAGGATTTTTACGTGGAAAACCAAAAAAGGGAAAAATCACGGTGAGTGTTAGCTCACAATATATTATGATATCAAAAGAAAATTACATGAAGGCTCATTGCCTTAGGGCTCACTGGCCAAGGACTCATTGTCCAAATAAGTGCTCACTGCCAAAAAGAGAAGAGAAGATAGAAGAAAGATTGGCTCACTGCCAAGAGAAGACTGCTACAAATGCATCTATAGAATACTGAAATGTAGTTCCATTAATAGCTCAATACACAAATTCCAAAGTCTTCATTGTATCTTCCCTGCTTTTCTCGTCTGAGCCTTCACATATACTCTATTCTACTGCCCTTTCTGTTCCTTTCTGATCATAAAATTGCCTTAGATTGTATATACATCAAATTCACACTATATTCACATAATCTCATGTCTCTAATACCAAAATATATCAAGTATATATATCCGATACATGAATTATCCCAAAACTAGGTCGGCATGCAAAATATGAAACTTGTATATCAAAGTTGTACCTTGTCGACTTGATCCTTTCCACAAACAACAATGCGAACCCATACAATCATTCAGGAATCTTCATATAGGTTTGGACTTATTATTAAACCATTTAGAATAATGATCTAAGCATTATCTCCTTACCACATATCGATCCAATTGTGTGTCAGCCTTATCCCAAAATACACACTTAAACCTTATTGTTTGTCATATCATAACTTCCAGTGCAGACCATATGAAACTTTAAAATTCACATCAAACATTCATTAGACATCACCAATGTTACCTTTAAAATTAAAGGTCATAATATTCTTGTGTGATGATATGCGGATCTCAAAACTATTCCCTTTGTCTTAGTTAAACATTGTCAAACTTACTGGTAAAACTTGGAAGCTTGTAGATGATCTTCTGGTGGACTTCAGATATTGTAAATCTAGAATTAGATATCTATCATATGTGTTTACAACACCTTCAAATCTCACATCGAGATAACCAATAGCGGAGGAATGTGGAGTGAATTACTCAAGTGTTCTGCACTGTTCCTCACTATACTCTGCTTCCGGACTTAGTCAAATCATAATGTATCTTCCGGAGATTATCAGGACTTGAATACTAGAACATAACATTATCAAAGGATTGTGTACAACATACTAGAACCACATAACACTGTAATGTTGGAAAATTTCCCCTTGGGGGCTTTTCCCTCATAAGGTTTAGCTCCCGGGTCTTTTGCATGCATTTAGGACATCTTCATAATTTGGCATCCCGATGGAATGAGCCCTAGGTAACATGACAAATGGGACCTAGGAGGACCCCTTGAGCTTGACCCTTCCCAAAATAGGGGGGAGGACTTGGGCACCTGCGCCCTAGCCTTGCCTTATTTTGGGGCAGTCCCAATTTTTAGGTGTCGGCTTGTGACTGTTATTTGGGTCCTATGCCGACACAGTAAGTTTAAATTTATGAAATCTTGGCGGGAATGTTTGTAGTTGCATATAAAAGCATGTTTAAGTATTCATTTGTAAACTAGATTATCATTGTGATGTTTGTGCACTCTCAAGGTGATTCAAGGCTTTCATTGTGTTGCAAGAGCAGATTTGTGTGGTCTATGTGTTTGTGTTTGTAGATTTGAGCATCCATTTCATCATGGAATGAAGAGCATCTTCCTCCCATGAGATCTTCACTACAAGGTGACATTATATTGTGTTTTCATCATCATTTCCTTTGGTTTTTTCATTTTCCTCACAAGGGCACGCACTCTTTATCTAACAACGGTGTTCAGAGACTTAAGTGTCCTCCGGGGCTTGACTGAGACAAGCCTCTAAACACCACAACCCCCTCCCAAAGTTTTCATGATTACAGGTTACATGTTGAGGAGCTGGACAAAGTGAAGTTGCAGGAAGGCATCTTGAAGTGTTGGAATTGTAGAACAGAAGGAAAAATAGCATCCTAGACTTGGGCACCCGCTCATTAGTCCTCCAACTTCCATGACGAGAAAATCTCTGGAACAATAGGAAATAGTTGCAGACTGAATTTCCAGATCTTGAGAGAAACTAGGGCCTTGGACTTGGGTGCCTACTCCTGTGTCCCTGAATTTTCCGCCTTGAAACCCTGAAAATAGTTACTCTGTGATTTGATATTTTACTTCCCTCTACAAGAGCTTTTTCTGTGATTCTTTCGTTTACAATCGTATTTGCTCGAAATTAGGGTTTTAATGGTCAATTAAGCATAGGAGAAGGAAAATTGATAATTAAACATCCTAATCCAAGTTTTCCTACATCTCACAGTGACCTAGGGTATGATAGTGCATTTCCACTCAACCCTAGGTCCTTGAATGTTAAGGGTGAAAGGAGGATTTAAACATCTAACAACCAAAACATTAAACAATCCAAATTTTACCCTAAACATTTTGGTGAACCTGTGTTTTTGGACTTAAATTGAAACTTTCTAAGTGTTTGTCTTCAGATTTGGATTGATTTCATTCATTCTAATAGTCTTTCGTCTTATTGCATTGAGAAAATTACAAAAAAATTGAAAAATTTATAAAAATTTGAAAACCCTAGCTTGCATTTTCATATAGATTACTAAATTGCATCAATTCTTTCTAAATTTCCATAATTCATGATTTTTGCATCAAATCTGATATAAAATACATAAAAACACAAAAAATCAATAATTTACATTGCATTTTCATCATTAATTTGCTAGGCTTTTGTAGAAATTTTGACAATTTTCATTAAACCTAGTAATTCCAAAATCTAGGGTTAGTAGGCAAAATCTTCTTTCAGATTTTTCTACTGATTTTAGAGGATCATTAAAATTAGAATTTGTATGTAGTCTTTCATTTTGGTGTAAATTTGCATTTAGATTTAAAATATTTGCATATTTGCATAGAAAATTTCAACAAAAAAAAAAACTAGGAATTTTCATGCATTTTCATTAGATTTGCATTGGAATTTTTCATATTAAAGCTTGGAATTCATTTTCAGATCTGAGAGTAATTAATTTTCACCATAAATCAACTTCAAAACATTCATATAGCATTTTGTGCCAAAATCTCAAACCTACGGCTTCAAAAACATCGATTTTCACTAAATTTGACCTTATCGACTCTCTAAACTTGCACCATGGGCATTTTGTGAAGGGTATTTTTGAATTAATTCTCTGTTATTAGGGTAATAATTTTCTTCCCCTCCTAAAAATATTCACAACACCCTTTTAATGGGCTCTTGTATTGAAAATTTGGTGAAAAACCTCACATTTTTGCTATTTTTGCCCTAGGGTTTGGCCTAGTTTGCACTCCAAGTGTGTTGTGAAAAATTTTATGGATTGAGGTGACTGATATAATTTATTTTATTTTATTCACCTGCTAAAATTCATTACAACACCCCTTTTTCTAGATCTTGGAATTGAAAAACCGTGAAAAATAGCCTATTTTTGCTATACTTTCACTAGGGGGTTGAACTTAAGTGGCACTAAAAGCATGTTGTGATGGATATCTTATCATTAAGTGGCTTTTATTACTAGTATACTCTCCTGTCCATCATCATTTTCCTCACAACACCCTTTGTCATGATCTTGTACATCAAGAATTGGTGTAAAAAGTGCCTATTTTGACATATTTTCACTATATTTTGACTTGGCATTATCTTAGATTCACATCAAGAGTGTGTTGTGAAGGATATTATTGCTATTTTGGACTGATATCAGACATATAATTTGCTTCCCTTGACTAAAATCCTCACAACACCCTTTTATTTCATTCATTTGCATTGAAAAAGTACAAAAAACCAAGCATTTTTGGCCTTCAATCATATCCTTCTCTTAGGATTTGTTCTCTTAGTTTGTGCATTGTGTGTTGTATGATTTTGTATAAGCTTTATGACACACTGTCCTAAAAACAATGTCCCTTTGAGAAGAAATAAAAGGTTAATGGGATCTAATGCTCTTGGAGAAAACGACATTCCTACCTCTAATAATCCTTTGAACACCTTCTTTACAAAGGGAGAAACTCAAATTGCGCAAGATATTATACATCCTCCAACTACAATGGAAGAACAAAATTTTCATGATGTTGATGATACTATTGAGGCAATAGGATATTTATCTGATGAGCAAATAGAAAAATTGGATAAAGAGCTAGCCCAATTTCAATCATTTATGGAAAATGAAAGAATAGCTGAAGAAGCCATCCCTACAATTCATAATATAAGACAATTGATAAAAGAGGGACAATATGGTGTTAATGCAATTCGTGGTCTAGAACATATTGTACAAACCAATATCATGCTAGTGACCAAATGTGCACAAGTGATAAATAATGCTTTATCACCATCTCATACTCAAGTATCCATACCTATACCGACTACGGGAATATCGACCTTTACATCAACGATCCTAACAACTGATGCAAATGCTTGTAGTAATGCTACCACTAGTATTAGAGTATCTAATGGCACTAATTACAAAGTTGTGGGATTTAATTATCAGAATTTGGGTTCTAAGGGGACCTCCTCTATGCATAATTGTTCTCAACCACCTATATATTCCACTCATTTCCAACCACCTATTACATACTCACAACCATCTTCCACCTATCACTATGTCCAACCACCATTGACATATTCCCAGCCTCTGCCTATCCTATCTCAAGCTCATTCACCTCCTCACTTTAGTTCTAATTCCTCGCAACAAACCGCATCTCCCAATGATGCCATCCTAAACCAACTTTTACAAGGCATGACTGCTTTACAACAAAAGGTAACAAACTTGACAAATTCATCTCAGCCTAGTCTACAAACATATCATGCCCATAATCCCCTTTCTTATGCAATCTTGAGAACTCCTATGCTTCAGAGGTTTGAGACTCCCAGCTTTGAAAAATATGGTGGAAAAGGTGATCCTAATATCCATGTGACAGCATTTATAGCTATGTGTAGTGATTTTTATTTTGAAGAGGATTTATTGGCAAAACTTTTCCCGTGATCTCTCAAAGATACTGCTTTAGAATGGTTTTGCTCTTTGCCTCCGAATTCAATACACTCCTTTTTCACAGTTGATTGATCAATTTTTACAACATTTTCAAGCAAATATTGGACCCCAAGTTACTCGAATTGACTTGGTTCAATGCAAACAAGGTCCAAAGGAGAAGTTGACTGAATTCATTAGTTGGTATCAAGGGCTTTATGCATAGATTCAATATCAGATGAAAGATGAGGATGTTCAAAAGATATTTATTATAAATTTACAACCTAATAGTCGTGATAAGATCCTCTTGATGAAATATAACTCCTTTCAACATTTATGCACCGCTCTTCATGATTATCAACTTTCGTCTAATCAGTATGAAAACCAAAACTCATCGGCTCAAGTTGGTCAATCCACGGGTGGATCATCACAAAACAATTTTAAGAGGAATAATAACAACATGAGCTTTATCAAGATTAATGGACTGAATATGAACAACTTTTTGAATGTTTCAGCTATCACTAATCCAAAGAAAGCATCATATCAACTAGAGAAAGTTTACTCCGATATCTGAGTCTTATCATTCCATCATGAACTAAGCTGTGAGTAATAACATTCTAAAGCTTCCCCCAATCAGGCCTGTTGATCCTAGTAAACACGGACCTTACTTCGATGCTAATGCCTTTTGTCATTATCATTAGACACAAGGACATGACACTGAATGATGTATGCATCTTAAACATGAGATACAGGGCCTTATTGATTCAAATGTCATCCAGGTATCGCGTGTGAATGACAATGGAAACAACTTGGTTGCTCTACTGAATCAAAACTTACAAATCTTCACTAATCCTTTCCCTAAACATACTGAAAATAATATGTTAGAACAGGGTTTAGTGGAAATAGACGAGGATGATTACTTAGACTATGATAGCATTGTGGGAATGATTGAAGTAGATAAGAAACAAGTGGACAATCTACCTCGTCCACGAAGAAATGGAATTTATGCTGAGATTCCTCCTCTGTTATCCTTATATGGATCGGGAGATAATCAAAATACATCAGAAAAGAAAGAACAACAACCAATACAAACAAGTAAGATGGTATAGGATGATTCTCGTTATTGTTCTAGAAATATTCAACAAAGAAAACTCGATAAAAATTGGAAAAGAGTTAGACGACTATTAGCAGTTAAAGAAAACAGTGGTTCCCCTCCTCATAAGCAATAAAAAGTTACATTTACATAAGGAGTTAGAAAGCAAATATCATATGATAATAAACAAGACTTTCATAAGAACCACTCAAATTTTGCACTCAACATGATCGAGTACCTCTCCAAGAGGTTCGCAAGTTCCAAAATCTGATATGAAGACCCTATAGGTAAGTATCTCTAACCCTTTATCTCTCTCATGATGTGCTTCCCCTGTGATGTGTTATGTGTTGTTTAGGCCTCCTGGGATGACCTTGGATTCTCCCGTAAAGTTCAGAATACTAGGAGACCACCTCTGTTGTGGCCTTCTATTTGTATCATCATTCTTCTATATTGTCTCTCTCTGATTTCATTGTTGTGTGTTGTGTCTTATGGACATAGCGTTGCAGTTGGTGACTTGGGGCCACCCTCCTACATGACTATCCCTAAGGCACTTGTTTCTCCTCTCTTATTTATTATTTCCCTTCCTCTAGTGTTTCCATCTAGCGGGCGGATGACGAAAAACATTTATACTGATGCGGACCTAGTGTAATGCCCCTCGCTTTTGGCTTGTGATAGATGTTATTTTCATATTTCCTATGACAGTTCTGGTATAGTTGATAGTCTTATATGGCATGTTTGCAGTTTCGAGACATTTGGACTAGTATGTAATGGGTTATGCTCTCCTTGATCTTGATGGACATATTTGATGATTATAGACTAATGTTGTTCTGAGTTTAATGTGTTATTTGATCATGATTATGATGCATTATTGTTAATGGATGTAGCTATTTAATGATGTGTTTACATGAATGGAACAGTGTCGCATTACTCATGTCCGAGTACCCTGCCACACTGTGACTTCCATTCATTATGTTTATGACTTCATGTTTACATATATATGTGTACAACCTTGTTGCTTGTTGCAGGATGCAGGTACCGGGCATCGACTCCACCTGAACTAGTAGGTCTAAGCGTGCCCTAGCCAATGGATTCATTGAACGGAGTTAACATGGGGTTCCTTGTCATTATTGTCTATCGCCTGTCTGCCTCCATGATTGTTGTCTTGCCGTCTAATCTTGCTTGTCAGTCAAGTAATGCTCTGCAATGAGGATTGGCTAGGTCAGAATTGCCTAAGTTTCGTTTGGTTATTTGTTGCATTCAATAGATTTATTAGACTGGGAATATAATTTTGATAAATGAATATGATTGTTCAATATAAATTAAGTTATATAGAAAATATGATTAATAAAATTATAGGAAAAAATAAATAAATTAATTACTAAATTTATGAGTTGTTATAAATGACTCAATTGGTTGTAAATGAACAAAATCACAATGGACATAAATTGCATAAATAAATAAGTAAATATAAACATAAATTGTGTTAAAAGAAATACATGGTTAATATTAAATTAATAAAATAATAATATTTCTTTGAAATATTCTAAAGTTTAAAAAATAGGGTGGTTACTTTATACCATGTATTCAGGATTTTGGGATATGCAAATTAACAAATTAATGTTGGGTGTAGTCAGTTACAAATTTGAGAATTTTGGAGTCTTTTGATAAGTTAATTTTGAATCCCACGAGAGAGTGGGTTATTGGGAAGAGAAAGGCATGTTTCTGCATTACCCGAGGACTTCAACCCTGCTTTTGAGAAAGTGGGATTGTTGGGAAGAGGGGATGTTTCTGCATTTATCCGAGGAGTTGAATCCTAGTTGGGGAGGAAAAAGATTTCTGGAAGAGAAGGGAAGGAGATTAATTAGGAGGCTGGAGCTTCTAGCTGGGATTTGGGAGTAACATCTACCTTCTGATAATCAAGTGTTCGGATCCAGGTTTCATTTATATCTGAATTTTATCTTTGCTTCTTGTCTTTTCAATAAATCTGTGCTTTCATGTTGGTTTGAGTAATGTCCTCAAATTTGCCATCATTATGCTTGATCCTCCTGTTGCTTATTGGTCTCAAGGGTTTTCTTTTTTTTTTCTTTCTTTTGTAATCCTCAATATGGGTAGTAAGAGCATCTCGATTTCACCATATTTGTTCATTCTGTAATCTATCACTTTTTACCTATCAACCTTCTTGTAAACCTATTGGCAAGTCACCTGGATGTCCTTACGGTGAGCTCAACTACAACTAGGGATCTTTTAATCCCTATATCTTCTTTGCATCATTGTAGGTGAGCACCCCTGAAAGGTGATTGTTTTGTCAAACAAGGAAAATGTTGTGTCAAACAAAAATCTTATTTCTTCATTCACCTTCAAAAGAATCCCACAGACAGCAAAACCGCTTTCCTCATTACATTTAAGTATCTTGCTGTATCATAGAGCTTTTAGTGTTCATGCTCACCTTGATTCTAATGCCCACTATTTTGCTCAATTTTGAGTCTGAAGCTCATTTTTGGTCTGTTTCTATGGCAAATCTCTATAATCTAACACCTCCATGTACAGAGCCAAATGGATCAGTAGCAATGCCATGGACAAAAGTCGTGTTGTTAGTGTATTCTGCACATATGATTCCAATGTTGGCAGAGAATTAAACTCATTTGCAAGTGATAAGATGTTGCAATATTTAGCCTACAACATGATATTAACCTGGTGATAACTAGTAATATGGACTAGTGCTTTTACTGGCTTCTTTTTGTAGAGTAAACTTCACAAATTGTGTATTGATTAAATCATATTAAATTTTGATGGTAATACCGATGCAATTCTAGACTTTATATTATCTTACTAAATTTACAACACAGTTCATAGTCATACCGAAGTCATGTTATTAGGTTTTAATATGGCTTGCATCAGCATTGGATTTTTAACTTGCAATGGCCATCATCGACCTTCGTTTATATCATAATATGGCCAGAATTGTTGGCTGTTACTCATTTATGAATACCTCTCAAGATTTAATAATCTGCCATTCTAAATTGTATTAACATTTGAACTATCTCACGCTTGTCTCATGGGGATTTTTCAATATGTTAGAAACAAAGCAACCTCAAGTTTCAGATTCTTTTGTTACGCTGTCTCAAGGATCAGTGACCAAAATTGCATGCCCCAAATTACCAGATTCTGTAAAACCTTTCTCAGATCCTAATTCAAAAACCCAACTGAAAGAAGAAATGCATGTTAACTAACTAGGTCCAAAGAGCTATTGTATAAGACACATAGGTCATATCTCAGTTTGGCCCACATTTAAAATCTTATGAATGTAGTGCAAGCTTCCCCCAACCGACAGTCTGGGCTGTCCATAGCCTCACCCAAACCCCACAACGGCAAAAAAAAACCAAAACCTAGCCTGCTTCAAGCCCAAATTCAAATTAACTAACTTCAAACAATGAAAATACTACGTTGAATGATTTTCTGCAGTAATTATAATAAACCCACATCGAGAGAACAAGTCAATAAATCTAGGCACGACTACCGCTGACTTGTAACAAGATAGTACTTAACAAAAATGAGGCCATTTGTCAGTAAGAACCATCAAACCATGGACGCTCCTTGAGAAATCATCTATACATTTACCAATCTTTATGATAAATAATTAAATCCATTATGTTGAGTGATTATGTAGCTTTTGATAGTAAGCTGATCAATCTCCTTAACACCAATCTTTTTGAGTTCATCTCTTGCAATATCTGAAAAGAATTCCTGCAAACATAAATTTTATTCTGATGCTATCAACAAAGCTAGATACGATATCTATCAAATTTTGCATGCTTAGCATTAAAACTAGAATTCCTGCAACCAGGCAAGCCTCTATCTTTCATTATGCTAAATGAGATTTCACCATGCAATTTCCTGTCAACTACCAAAACAAATGATTTCTTTGCGAACCTTACTCAATGCAATGAACTGGAAATTTTTAGTTCAGTTTTCGTAAACGCCAATTCTGCAAGAGCATTAATAGCAATCTCAGCAAATTAGAAATTTTCTTATTCTTAGTTAACAAATTGAACTAAATTCTAGATAGGTTCTATTTTAAACTTCATGTTACTTAGATAGAAGGTGATTACATTGAGTTTTAAGAAATAGCATACCACATTATTAAATCTAGATATTTTATAGTTTTAGTTTGCAACTAATTCCATTAGAATGTCTTTTGTTCGATCACATATAGTTGTGGTCATTAGAATTGTGGTTAGTAAGTTATTTTAGATTTCATCTTTTGTATAGATCCGTGATCTTGTAGAATTAATATTAATTTACGACGTTTGAATTGAGTTAGATTACATTGTAATTATTTAATTTATTTGATTTTTAACAATGGCAATAGTGGTCTACTTTAGTTAGGTTAATGATGTGTGTGTCTTTGTAAATCAATTAAATAATTTTTTTTAATAATTATTTACGTATAGTTATTTTAATGTAATTGTAGATTTGTTTTTAACGAGAATAAAATCGATAATGCACTATGTTTAAATATTAATATACTAAGTCTTCTTTGCGAATTAAATATAGAATATTGTTATTATTATTATTATTATTATTAATATTATTATTATTACCTCAAAATATTAGTTGTCTTTCCCAAGGAAAAATTTGCATAACTATATGTGTCTGTTAGTTACATAGGTGCAGTTATATAAATTTTGTATTAGATTATTAAATAGTAATATAAAATCCAATATTTTAGTGGAGATATCAATTACACTAATTTGGAATTGTTCGAGTGTTAATTAAATTAATCTGGTAGTGAATTTATTATGTTATCCTTGTGAAAATTTATTAATTAAAGTTTGATATTGAGAGCTACTAAGATTGTATTGTGATGGGAGTTATGTGTATAGTGAATTCAGTTGCATCAAGAAAGTAAAATTGAACATATGTTAGATTATTGGTCTTAATGAGGCTCCTTGTGCAAGTTAATAGAGTGTTAATGCAGAGGCATAGGTTGTAACGTTTGTTTTCATGTACATGGTATGTTGAGAATGCATCTTGGGGTAATAGTTAAGTCCTTCATGGATGTTGCAATCATTTATTTGTTCTGAGTATGTTTTAAGTTATTATGATGGTCAAGACAATGGGGACACGTTGTCATCGGTAAAGAAGAAATCTCTCATGTGTTACTTTGTCTGGAAACCATGGATAATGTATTGAGAGTATGTCCTTGTGATTATGCCATATTTTGCAAGAGGGTTAATGCCTTACAATGTGTATGCCTAGTTTATTGTTATGATAACTTGTACATGGCTTGATGGATGGGGTCTCCTAGGTGTAGATAGGGGAGTGGCTTCCAATGTGGGGCCGGTGCCCAAAGTGGCCACCAGGGTAACCCATTGGAAGTTGGTAATCTAGTGATAACCTAATAATTAATCTAGGGGTTGGGTAGTTTTCACACTAACAAGTAATTGGATGCCTCACTCATGCCTGTAGTGCTCATTCAGGCTAAGGATGAGATGAGAAGGCCGTGGTTGGCAAAATCAACTTCCTTGTCCTCATGAAAGGAATGTTGATTCCGCATGCGTCACCCTATGGGGCCGGTGCCTAGAGAGGCTGCCAGGGTAACCATAGATGGGGGCCGGCTTCTGGTGATAGATAGCCTGGGTAACCCATGCTAGGGCCATGCGATGACACTCTCCTTACTGTAGCCTAGCAGTCCCTAGTTGTACTCTCCCCAGATGTTAAGTGTTGCCTCTGGAAGTACTGTTGTGTTGTTTGTGATATTGACTTGTGATGTTGGAGTCGTGTTGTCTTTAGTCTACTATCTACCTAACTATATGTTGTAGTGGGGACCTTATGTTAACTCCTAGCTCAGGGGGTGGACCTCAGGGTTCCACATGGTCAGGTGGAAGAGCTTTATCCATTGGTTTTTCCCTTACCGTTGCTTGTAAGCGAGGGGGACATTCCTTGTGTATTAGACATCAGATCTTGTACCTATTTATGAAGACATTTATTATGCTCATGTACTTGCCGGTGTATCAGTTGATTCATAATGTATGTATTCAAATGTAATCAGAATAGTGATAATGTAAATTACATAATGATGTACTCATTTGTATAGACTTGGAATATGTGCATGTAATCTTGATCAAGTTGATTATCTAATTGATGTCATGAAATGGAGATGTATAGGGATAATCATTAGTGTAATAGATTTAGAATGTTCTGCTGATGTTAGTTAGTAATGTATGTAAATTATGTTGATTAATTTGTCAAGTAATGCAACCATGGGACCTTGGAAGACAAGTTGTTAGTTAATGATGTGTATAGATTTGTTCAACATTACCTTGTTATTTTATACAAAAAAAAAATTATTCTGAGTTGCATTGCATAGATGTGTTGTCTTCCAAGGTTTTCATAGTGGGGCATTACACCTAGTGTCCCTTTGTAGAACAATCAAAAAATGGACTTAGTTCGTAATATGACGATGGGGTTGTATATTTTATCCAACGCTTGGCTAGTGGAAGCACTCATGCTTTCCACATAGTTATTTGATGATGTTTCTATTGCATTTACAAACCTTAACAATACTTCTGCTCTGTGCACCTTTGTTTGTGTTTGAATCTGGCCTCAGTGGTGCTCAATTCGGAGAGCTTCATGATATAGCCCCATGGTTATCCTCAAACTTCAAATTCGTAGCATAGCCTTGGCTCTGTGTGTGGTTAATCATATGAATCAATGTTGTTGTTTATCATGATTTTGTAGACACTAACATGTTTCTTGCAGGGATTTGTTTGTGGGAACATTTGGCAGTCGTAAATTACATGTCACCTCCACGGGGCATGGGCTTTACGAAATTCTGTCTTCCCTTATGTGTTTTCTTCCTACCTTAACATGCTTGATATCGCTACCAGATATCAACCACCTTTAGGTGGGGGCATATATAAGGTAAGCTACCTGTTGTAGATGTTAGCGATGTGCTTATCCTCAGGTGCAGTTTGTGCGATGAGTACATCCTACACTTTGAGTTTGTTTGCAACCAATCAATCAATCAATCATGTAAGCCCTCTGCGGAGGCAGGATACCACATATTTCCTTTTTATCTTAAGCCCTCTGTAGAGGCGGGGATGGTGTATTTCTCAAAGCAGATTGCATCATCTTGTCATTTTCAAAATTCCTCTGCGGAGGCGGGGAGCGGTTTTGTGACTAACTCAACCCTTAAGTGTGTTTTTGGTGATTGTTGTGGCGAAGCCCAATCGTTAGTGTGTGCCTGTAATGTGCCTGAGATGGTGTTGGACCTAGAAATAGGTACACTCCATCGCTTGTCTACCATGTTTTCTTTGTGTCTTTAAAGTGTGTGTGTTTGGTGTGCTTGCTTTGTGTGGCATGTTTGTTGCCCCATATGCAGTGCGATGAGTACATCCTGCATTTTTGGGAGGTTTTGCATGTCTTGCATGTGTGTTGCCCCATATATGCAATTTAAAGACCTGTGCGATGAGTGCATCTTGCATTATGGGAGGTTTGTTTACTTTCCAATACTTGCATCTGCATTTCATATTTATAAGAAAAAGAAAAGAAAAGAATCATCCCTGTCTTCTATGCATTTACTGTCTTCTCTGTGTTCCGCGTGACTGTAACTGTCTTCTCCATGTTTTACGTGCTTGTTATTGTCTTCCATGTGATTGGCGTGTCTTCTCTGTGCTTGGCATGTTTGTTGTGTTTGTGACCGTACTTTAATGCATGTATTGGCCTTGCGTTTATACATACATTAAAGTGGGGGCTAAATGTAACATCAGAAAATGTCCCCTTGGGGGCTTTTCCCTCATAAGGTTTAGCACCTGAGTCTTTTTCATGCATTTAGGTCCCAATTTTTGGGTGTCGGCTTGTGACCGTTATTTGGGTCCTATGCTGACACGGTAAGTTTGAATTTACAAAATATTGGCGGGAATGTTTGTAGTTGCATATAAAAGCATGTTTAGGCATTCATTTGTAAACTAGATGATCATTGTGATGTTTGTGCACTCTCAAGGTGATTCAAGGCTTTCATTGTGTTGCAAGAGTAGATTTGTGTGGTCTATGTGTTTAGGTTTGTAGATTTGAGTATCCATTTCATCATGGAATGAAGAGCATTTTCCTCCCATGAGATCTTCACTACAAGGTGATATATATTGTGTTTTCATCATCATTTCCTTTGGTTTTTGCCTCTACCTCACAAGGGCATGCACTCTTTATCTGACAACAATGTTCGGAGACTTAAGTGTCCTCTGGGGCTTGACTGAGGCAAGCCTCTAAACACCACAACCCCCTCCCAAAGTTTTCATGATTGCAGGTTACAAGTTGAGGAGTTGGACAAAGTGAAGTTGCAGGAAGGCATCTTGAAGTGTCAAAATTGTAGAACAGAAGGAAAAATAGCACCTTGGACTTGGGCACCTTCTCATTAGTCCTCCAACTTCCATGATGGGAAAATCTCCAGAGGAAAGAGTTGCAGACTGAGTTTCCAGATCTTGACAGAAACTAGGGCCTTGGACTTGGACACCTGCAACTATGTCCCTAACTTTTCCACCTTGGAACCCCAAAAATAGGTACTCTGTAATTTGATATTTTACTTCCCTCTGCAAGAGCTTTTCCTGTGATTCTTCCGTTTATAATCATATTTGTGAAATTAGGGTTTTAATGGTCAATTAAGCATAAGAGAAGGAAAATTGATAATTAAACATCCTAATCCAAGTTTCCCTACATCTCACAGTGACCTAGGGTATGATAGTACATTGCCACTCAACCCTAGGTCCTTGAATGTTAATGGTGAAAGGAGGATTTAAACATCTAACAACTAAAACATTAAACAATCCAAATTTTACCCTAAACAAACATGATCATCTGCAGAGGAGTACTAACTAGATTTCTGTCCCTAGTTCAATGTGCTGCCAATACTTAGTCAATTTGGTTGTCAATCTTACTAGACCAAAATACTGTACACATCTTTGTCTCAAGAGTTGTCTTCAAACATGTCAGGTTGTTGCCATCTCTAACAACATCAAAACTTCAACATATCAGCAGTGTCTCTTGACTATGTTGCCAACAATCCCTTGCACCTTTTTGGAAAATAGATCCTTATTATACCCTACAACAAGGATTGTCTAGGAATTTACCAACTTCCTTCATATGATGATATGATGAAGATGAAGTCTAGATTCCAAGATTTCTAGGAGGAACTGTCTGAGTTCAAAGAGCTTCCTAGCAAGATCAAAAGGATAGTATTTTCCCAAAAGGTGCACAAAAAATATCACAAAAGGCCAAATCAAAATTATTTAAATGAGGCCATCACTTCTTTTCAAAGCCACTTCCCTAGAAGTACTTAGCTTGGTTTGATGGCATAAACAACTACAATTTTGTGGCGAAGACTTAACACTCTCCATTTCATTTATTCATTATTCTTTGGGATTGTAATAACTCAATTCAAATATGATTTTGAATGTAATATAGGGCCTATTAATCAAATAAATATTGTAACTTGTAAATTCAAATTTTTGGAATCTCATGGGATGTTTTATAGCTTCATGTTTTGGTGATGTGTGCTTAGGTTGATCTTGATTTGGGATTTTAGGGGATCAAAATTTATGGATGGGGGTGTTAAAGGATGGGGGATAAGGGGATTTGAGGATAGGGATATTAGGAGTTGGGAGAAGTGGAGGGACGATGGATTTAGGGATGGGAGGATGTTTGGATTTATGGATAAGATAATATGGGGGATGTATGGTCACATGCTTTTGGGATTGATGGATGAAATAGGATGGAGGAGGAGGGATGGAATCATAGGATTTGGGGGTGTGATGAGATGTACTAGGTTTGGGATTGGAAGAACAAATTTTAGAAGGCACGAGGGTGGTACCAACATTCTTGGATTGTTTTCCTTGAGATATATAACCAAGGTCATGTGCATGTGGATGGATTTTGACATGGATGGACTCCAATATTCCTTTTTTGTGAAGGCCTAAGCCTTTACCTTGATAGTTCATGTTTTGGAGCATATGATGTGTGTTTTTTTGGAAACATGATGTGAATCCATTATTAGATGGAGGAGGATGGGTGGTTGAAGAAGCTTGTTCCTCTCTTACGAGAGAACCACCATGGAGGAACGTGTTGGAACCAAGGGTATATGATAATGGATTTGGGATAGGGTCGATAACTGATGACAAAGGGTTGATGGGAGATGGTAAAGAAATGATGGAGGATCAATAGGTGTAACATAGAAAAGAGAGACTAGCTCAATGGATCAAACTAGGTCAAACCCTCTTGTACAAAACATTCGGGGCACAAATTAAGCTTGGCTTCTACCCAAGAAGGAGAGCCAAACTATAGGGATTCTACCCTTTTGTTGTATATAGAAGGAATTAACCCAAAACTAATTAGTCAAGCTAGGATCAAGACACATAACCCTAGTTGACAAAGATTTGAGTAACACAAATTGTCGATACCTGAAACCCAACAGCCAAAGGAACAATAGAGGCCAATGAACAACTCAGAAACTTTTCCCAAAGGTCAGAATGCCTAGGACAAGGGTTGTTGGGCTCCTTGGTCCCTATTTAGGGTTACCAGAAGCTACAACTTCCATCAAGTCTGTAATAGCATGCTTTTTATTCTTCTCAGAGATCAGCTTCCGAAACCTGTTCGTCTAACCTGCACACACGAAAAGAGGGAAAATGTTGGGTGCTATATAGGAGCTTGCCTCAGTAAAGCCCTATGAATGGTGATTCCACCTCCATAATAGAAAATATGATTAATAAAGAGTGCATGCCCTAGGAGGGCAGAGGCAAATCTAAAGTAGAATGGAATGCTAACACAAAGCATGAAGGAATGAAGTCACCATGAGCATGGAATCCCTTGTATGCTTGTAGAAGGCATCATAACTTGACTCAAGAAGTTAGTGTTGTTGGATATATCTTCACAAGACTTGCAATATGTTAGTGCCACAACAATAATCCACAATCTAGAGCTATAGAGAGAAAGAGAGATAATGCAAGGATGCCAAGATTTTGCTAGAGACAGTTAGAGAGCTTAGAGATATACAAATGAATGTCTTAACTTACTTTTATATGCATTCCCATTGATTTCCAAGGAATTAAACCACATAAGGCTGACATTAGGAATGTCTTCGAGGGCCCAAGCTGACAAGGCACAAATTTCAGGCCGAGCTAAAGGAGGGCCCAGGGTGCTTGGGTGCCCTAGTCCTTTACCCACTTAACTCCTAAAAAGGGGCACTTAAAGGATTCTTAGCACAAACTTATAGTTCTTTCCTAGGTTTCATGCATCGAGATCAAGTATTACATGCTTAATGCTTAAAAAGGTGTTAAAATAGGTCCTAATAAACAAGTAGAAATATTTGAGGCCCATCTAGGAGCTAAACAAGGTGTAAAATAGTGGCATGCACATTAGGAAATGGTGCAAGATTGGGAATAGAAATAGATGGGATGCTTAGATCATGATTGGGAAGGGGGTGGGTGTTTCAACATGCTTTGGACTAAGCTCTTGACATAGCCGGATTTGTGTGGATGATGTGATGGGGGAGGAACATATAGTTTCAATTATTTGAATAAGCTTCTTGGATGGGGTAGATGGAGAAGTGGGTAATACTTTGGATAGGAATTTGGATAGGATGGATGATGGTTTGGTTTTGATGGGTGCAAGGTGAGTGATGAGGTCATCAATGACACACTTAGGTGATTAGGGAGGAGTGGGATGATGTGACTCCACAAGTTTGTTTTCATGATTTTTCTAGATACTCGTAGCGAGGAATCCTTGGAGAAAGGATGGTTTGGATTTAATGGGAGAATTGGATAGTGAATTAGATGGTGGATTGGGTGATGAAGTAGATGGCGGCATTGGTGGCTAAGAGATGGTGGATAGGGATATGTCAGATCTGGATAAGGAGAGGATGGATTTGGATAAGTGGAATAAGGATAACAAGAATGTGGATAAGAGGTAGAGGTGACGGGGATTTCATACGGGGATGGAGATTGGGATATGAATGGGGGATAGAATAGAGTGCCCTTGTCAAGGGTAACATAAGGATGACCATAGGATATGCAATTAGGTGCGGGGGCATAGATTGTGCTAGCCAATGCATGGTCATAGGGTCCTTTCATGCTTATGGATGGGTGAGGATAATTTAAGGCAAGCTTACTTGCAATTATTTCATCAAGGATTTGGAGTTTAGCTTGGTCAACAACATCATCATAAAAAGGATATGAAGTCATGATTGGATTAGATTTTGGATGATGTGGTGTAGGATAACTTGATGAAATTGATTTGGATTTTGGATTTGACGGGGATTGATTTGATTTGGATTAATTAGGATTGATTGATTTTGGATTGATCAAGGTCAACGATATATGACACTTGATGCTAGGATGGACTTGATTTGATTTGATTTTGATTAACCAAGGTCAACAATGTATGAGACTTGATCATATTTAGATTTAGATTAATTGGGATGGATGTTGTTTAGGCCAAGGGCCCTTGGATGGTTGGATTGGATTAGATTTGATGATTGATTATGGATGATTTGGAGGAAGATGATTATGGATTTGGATTGAATGGATTGGTTATGATTAGGATTTGGAAAGGTTGAACAAGGTTAATTCCTTAACCAAAGTTTGATGTTCAAAGGATGATTTTTTGGATTAAGGATTGGAATTGAATTATGATTAAGGATGGATGGATTAAGGAAATGATGATTAATTTTGGATAAGTGATGAATGGATTAGGTGATGATTAGGAATTGATGGATGTGTAGATAATAGGGATTATGATTAGGGATGGAGTGATTATGATTGGATAATGTAACAGATTGTGATGTGGATTATGAGGGATAATGGATGAAGGGTTAAGATCAATAATGGGATTAGGATTACAGGGGATTTGGATGAGATGATTAGGGATGATTGGATGAAGTGATTTGGGATTAGGGAAAATGGATTATGGTTAAGATGGAATTGAGATGGTGATGAAGAATTGGATTAGGACGGAAATGAGATGATTAGGATAATGGAAAGTGGATTAGGATAAGGATTAGAGATGATAATGGATAGAGGGTGGTTGATTAAGGATTGGATTGGGGAATGATTAGAGATAATGGATTACGATAAGGGTAAATAATGAAAATGGATTATAATAATGGATTATGATAAGGGTAAATAATGAAAATGGATTATAATAATGGATTAGGAAGTGATTAGAATGATGAGATGAGATTAAGCTCAAATGATGGTATTGATGAAAAGGGAGGGAGATTTTTAGTGGTGTTTGGAGAAGACCCAACCCCACACTAGGGGGAGGGGACAGATGCGAAGCCCCGCTAATGGGGGTTCGAGGGAAGCACCCCCGATTGGATTTTTTTTTAAAATGGGCTTGTAAAATTGATGATTTGGATGGGATATTTAATGAAATTGGATAAGTAGGAAGGATCCACCAAAAATAGAGCATATCCACTAAAATGAGGGCAAAACAACTAAAAATGAAGTTAGAAAGATTTTGGAAGATGGTTGATGGGATAGAAGATCTACCGAAAAGTAGAGAAGAACCTTCGAAATGGATACAGATTCATTGAATTGGAGTTGGGTAAATTTTGGGCTTTGGTTGGGTTAAAGTATCCATTGAAATAGGTGACGAATATGCCAAATTGGGATGGATATGTTGAACTGGGTGCAGTTTGAGTGATTTAAAGGAAGATTCGATGATTTTGATTTTGATTTAGATGAAAATGGATGATTAAGAGGTTATTAGGGATGGATTGATGGATGCTTGACCTTAGGTAACTTGAAAGCATTAAATCATACAATACATGCACAAGATGAAAAGGATTTGGATTTTGGATTAAGGGGATTTAGGGGTTTCAATGATGAAGAGATGCCAAGCACAACAACAACTTAAATTTAGTAAAATAGGTGTGTATAAGATCATAAGCCCACCTCACTGCCTTTATTTAGGTGTAACGTGAAAGTCCCATGAGGAAGATAACTAACCACTTTTGATCACCCAAGATCACTCTATGCTACAAGGGGAGAGCATACATGGCATGCACATCTATTTCTAGAGGGCATTTGCACTTAGCAATACAATCAATGTGGGTTATGTGGTGAGTAACTTCTTGGGCCTAATTGGTATCTGGTGCATTACAATCTTATGGTCGAAGGGTCGTAATCTAGGATGTATGGGCTTCTAGAAGATATCCTCGATACACACAAGGTGCATGAGGCCTATGTTAGTGAAATGAGGGGTATGTCTAATGGCATGGTGTGATAGGGTAACCCACTCTCCTCCACTTTGCAAGGTATAAAGTTCTTGAAAGCTTTTACCAAACGACAAATGTCCTATTATGCCCTACACAACACACCCCATTTTGCCTCAAAATGTGGACCCCCCTTCTTTGCTGACTTTGAGTATTCTAGGATTTTATGCTCCATTGGATTAATTTGATGACCTCTGAGTTCATGGTTAGTGAGTTGGATTTGGTCTCATTGGATTTGATTTCACCTATATGATTTGGTGTCATCATGTTCTTTAATGTGATTTATTTGAAGTCAATGAGTTTTTGACTTGACCCATTTGATTGTTGGCTTTGTCCCTAGTCTTTTCAAGGATTTTATGCTTTTCAGGTTTTCATACTATGTCATTTTTACATGATGGAAGGATCAGGCCCAAACCCCCACACTTTACCTTTGTATTCTATTGGGTTTGTTTTATTGATGGAGTTTTGGGCATGATAATACATCTAGGATTTTACATTTAGTGTTCTGATGTCTTCCTACTTCGCTGGGATTTCAGGGTTTGTCATGCTAGCATGACAGTAGAAACATCCTGAAAACCCTGACATTACCTTCATTGCCTTTTCTTGTTTACCTATGTGCCTATCGATTTGTTATGGTTAGTCATCTTGGCATGATTGTAAAGGAATCCTTGATGTCTCAACTCTTGTAGGCTGGCATTGGGTTGGTGTCTCACCTCCATCAGATTTTTGGAGTTGGTCATCCTGGCATGACCTTAAAGGAATCTCTAATATTCAACATGGGTCTGATGACATCTCTAGTCCTTGATCCTTGACACCTTACATTTTCTTGGTCTCTTAGGATCGGTCTATTGGGCCTTCCCATATTCACCTACCATTTGGGCATAGGTGAACTAGTATCCCCAACTCTTGACCTCTGATGAGTTTTGTTCTTTATTATTGGAAGACTCAGAGCATCAGGATGTTTTGCACCCACCTACCATTTTGCATGACTCCTCTGGTGTCTCCAACTCCCGACTCCCAATGATTTCTCACTTATGTATTTTTTGGAGCCACAACATCGGGCCTTCCCATTCCACCCTTCCATTTTGGAAGGTGGTAGAGGTTTCTCCCGATCTCCAATACCTCCTCCTTGCTTTGGCTTGATTGCTTGATTTTTACTTATATTTTCATACACTTCCATTGGATGTCATTGGTCCCGTGGAGTCATTCTAGATACTTGTTTGTGCATAGATGTCCTTGACTTGATTGAGTTTGAGGATCTTGACTTAGATGGTGTGTCATTTGATTTTTTGACATTTATGGTTTAGATGTGGAATATGGTTGGTGACCTGCTTGTTTGGCATCATGATACTTCTTCTATTGGTGTGTTTGGGATAAAGTTCCTTAATGCAATTGAAATTTGTTTGGAAAGCTTATATTGCATGATTGGACCTCCTTTTTGCCTTGGAATATTTTGACAACAGGCCTTTTGCATTTGATTGGTTACATTATGCAAGATATGGCAATTTAGAGGAAGGAAGGTTGATTAATAGGTAGCTACTAGTTTAAGTGAGGCCCACTAGACCCCCTATAGGCCATCTCAATCCAAGAGCTACCTATAACACCTTTTTAAACCTTTAAAAATCTTTAAAGAGGCTTTGAAATCATTTGGGTGCCAAGATAGGGGGAATTGAAGTTTAAATTCTATTTTGATATTACCCTTTGCCTTAATGATGGTTGGATCATGAACCCAAAACCCTAGTTTAATCATATGACTATCTCCTTGAGTAACTTGAAGTTTCTTAAGGCATTTTATGACTAACCATAATTTATATTAGGCCCACTTGTTTCTTTGTACGGATGGGAGTGTGATGCCATGAGATTTTAGGATCTTTCCATTTTATGACTAACCTTCTCTTCCAGGAACAACTGTCTAAAAGATCCTTTTTCACACTTAAATCTTCCTAAATAGGTTGCCATACGTGTAAAATGGTGTAGAGGCATGATACGTTTATTTTTTCAAAGTTTGAAGACCTCATGTGCATATTTTTGAAGTGAAACTCTAGAGAAAAACCTAATCTATGGCTATCTGGACTGTTACAACAGTCCTATCCATGGGAAAGTGCTAGGATACATTGTTCTTTTATGGTTTTGAGTCTTTTTCATGGTGACTGACCTAATTGCATGCTCATACTGGAGGAACATGGTGTCTATCTAATGTTTTGTGTAGGGATTTATGTCCAAAGAGAGATAGAGAGGACCTAGGGTTTGGTTGCCATTGGCAACTCACCAAACCCTAGCGTCCATTCTATCAAGGAAGGTCTTTTTTATAGATTCTTGTCATTTCATGATCTCTGAATGCTTGTGCTAGTGGTTGCAGGTCCAAATAATTGAAGCTTCAAAGCCATCAACACAAAGGTTTCAAGGGTGACTGTTTACATTCCATGAAAGATCTTAGTCACAAATCCACTGAGGGATGGAGTTACATGAGTGTTTCATGGGCAGGATGTTTGAAATGTCATGTTCTCACTAATATGGACTTCAAAGTCTAAACCAAACACACTCTAGGGTTGTTATAATGCCACAGTCCCAAGATTCCTGTCATGATTAGCAGTATGACTATCTTGTATTCACTAAGTTGTCCTTCTTTATGCATACTAGGGTTATATCCATCACTTATAGAGAATTCAAGGTATAAATGATAGAAAAGAAGTAATGGGTTCCTCACATAGATGGGTCACATGTTAAGACATCACTTGGCCATCACAACCACAAGAAGAAATACAATCTCTTTACTTAAATATTGCCATTGTATTATCATGAGACCATCCTGTCATTATGCCCTAGGCATACAAAACACTGCTTGGAACACATTCTAGGTTTAGCCAATTATGAAGGGGATTACTTTGCTCATTATACTTCATGATAGTTATGAAGCATCTTTACCACTTACATTGATTATTGTCATGCCTCAGACCTAAATTAATAGTCATAAAATGCCTTACTATGCGTGTGATAGTCATGAAGATTGTTATGTTCCCATCATACCATGTGAGGAACAATCATCATCTAGGTGCTAAGAAATTGTCATGGGCTCAGTCATGTAGAAACCAGAGGGAGGACAATAAACATTTTCTATCACCAAACGATCACATCTAACTATGTAGAACTTTCATAAAGTGTTGTCTTGCCCAGTATGGAGGGTTTGATATCATTAAACCCTAGGCACTTATTTTCTACCTTGTACTAGTCAAGGAGAGCATAGTCCTAAGACTGTTATGACATCCATAAAGTCACTGTTGGTTTATTTCAAGGTCTACTATCTCATTACAGGTCCAACCTTAGGGCTCTCTTAGTTCTAAAGGATATAATAAACTTATCCAATCCACAAAAAAATTATATTGAGTTGGGTCTAATTCCATTTGTGGTAGTCATCCCCAAGGTTGTTGATTTGGATATTTTATCACTATGCACTTAAGAGGTGCAACAGTTAGAAATGAAAGTGACTTACCCTTAGAAGAACTACTTAAACATTACAAGGTGGTGAGAGTGTAGAGAATCATTCCTAAATTACCAAACATAGTCATAGGTCATACAAGTAAGTTGTATCACCTCACATGGTAGATCTAGTCTAGGTTAATGACAATGAGGCCTCTCATATTTGAGGGTCAAAGGTCACCCATAATATCCCTCTAGGGTTATTCTCTCAAGAGGCGAGGTGGTGTCAAAAGACCCATCCATATCTATTGTGAACTATAACAACCTTAGGACAGTCAGGGGTTATGGTCCTTACCTAATAACCTTTTTCCTATCATGAGAAAGGATCATGACAACATTGTAACAAATGCCTGCATTTCAAACCCTACCTTTGTGCACAATCATTCAAAGCATGACTTATCCTAAGACATGCCATTCAATGATGTCACAGGTTAGTGAGATTGTTGTACCATCTAAATAAACATTCATTGATTGGTTCTTAATACACTGTCTTAGTGATAAAAGGCCAGTCCTATGCTAGTCCTAATGTCATCATCATGTCATCTCGGGGCAGTCATGAGCATTGGATAAATACCCTTTGAGATTTCCATCTATCATGATGATCTTGGGAAGAAATAAGGAGGTTTGTAGCAGTAGTAATTTTTCGGTTGGGACAATCATTTGAGACCTTATAATATTATGCCTTCCTTCTCAGGTCTCTTGGATGGAAATTGGTCATTAGTGCAATTTGCTAAAAGCAAACTATAAAAATTGTCATCCACAAATATAAGAGTGTTGTCACTCAATCAACCCATGGACTGTCAAGATTATGAAAGTTGGTCTGGAGACATTGAATATAGTTAGCTTCCCTCTATGGTGTATTTTAGACATCATTGGGAGATTATACTAAGAGCAAGAGGACTAGTATAAAAATTAGTAAGGCTGAGGATCCTTGGGTTATAATTGCAAATCACCTATTAAGACTGCTTCTTGCAGTATTGATGCCAACATGACTGTTACCTTTGTGCCAGACCTAAGATAGTTTTTATATTAGATTTACATTTACCTCACATCTATCCTAAGGTCTGCTAAGTTGTCTTAACTAATTTTTCTTCTGGAGAAGACCCTAAAATGAACATCACCTATTCCATTATCACATGATGATTAGGAAGTAAGATGCATGGGGGCCTTGCAATCATCCACTATCAAAACTAGAAGTGTCGACCTTATTGTTGTCCCAGAATGAAGGCACAGAAAATAGGCTGAGTGCACATGTACAAAATGACAATGATGGTGTGAGAATTTTTCTAAGTTGTCACATGTAAGATAAATCTCCAAGAGGCACAACTAGGATAAACTAATATAATCTAGAGTGTGGAATCTCTGCTCACTTGTAATCTACCAATCTAATGTCAATTAATATGAAATCATACATTCATTTTTTGTCTGTTGGTGGTAATGTGTCTATAATTTCCTTTTCTTGATTATGTTGGTGACATCCAATAATTGAATGCTTATCTTTAAATATGGTTGATGAATATAGTTTGGATTCTATGCATGTAATATGGTGTCTTCATGCTTATATTTTGATGTCGTTCTTTCCTTAGAGTCTTGCACCAATAGTGTCAATGATTGTGTGAAATACTGGTCATCCATTTCTTGGTTAAATTGATCTCACTGGCTTTTCATGTGAAGTAGAAGGTCATATATAGAAGCTATCCATTACATTATTTTCTCTTCTTTTCATTTCTCTAAAACCCTTATCCTTTTATTCCTTTTTGTATATTTGGTTAGTTTAGAAGTACGTTAGGGTTAGAATAGGACCTTATCACTTATTACTTGCTCTTATAATTCAGATTTATCATATTTGCAAGTTGCCCTATTGCTAGTACAACATTGTAAATGTTCATTTCTGAGCAATAGGTCATCAGAGCAACCTGTTTGTGCATTGTTTATCTTACTTACTGATCTCCTTGATGCAAATAACTTATGTTCACTCGATTACTAGCATCCCCTTTAATAGGTACAACTACATATACCACTGATCTATCCATAATAGCTGAGACCCAATTAACATGAAGCTTGGGGTTATCAACCTCTTGAGGTTGATTACCTTTCAAGAGAGGTGGTTCATTTGTTGTTCTACCTACTTGCTGTTGAGTGTGTCAAAACACCCCTCAACATGTCCCCCAATGGAAGAGTCTTTCAATTCTCTCCCAAATTTGCATACCCAATTGGAACATGAGGGTTGAGGTCATCCCCTTGGTTATGAAATCCAAGGTAGGTCCCCTAGAGAAAAGAAAAACTAGGTGCTTTTGATCTCCAAGATCACCAAATGGCACGAGGAGAGAGCATACACACACTATCCTTCTTGGGATGAACATAGATATAAGATTAGATCATGTAGACACTAAAAATTATCTAGGTCTTGTTTACACATGACCTTGTGTGTCTTTGCCCTAGGTCCTAGTTACACAACACGTCAAAATGAACTTGTATATGTTCCCCTAGGTCCTAGTTCATCCTAGTTCATCTAACCTCATCCCACTTAATCCCATTTATCCCTAGGTCCTATTTTATCCCATCTTAATCCCATTTGTCCAACTTAATCATATTCCCAATTAATTAAATAAATCCCATTTATTTAATTAATTTCCCCTTTCCTCTAATTTAAATAAATAAAATATTTATTTAAATTATCCCTTTCACATGTTTCCATAATTCAAATTAAATATTTGAATTATTCCCCTCACCTTTTATCACAATTGAACACTTGTCCACTTCCCTAATTGTCTCATGTGGGGTAGTACAACTTGCATTTAATTTGGTTCACATGTGCAAGCTAATTCAAATAAAATATTTGAATTAGATTCCTTTCATTCTCCTTCGCACACTTGTCACATGACTACGATTTCTTGAGGTGCAAGGAAACCTAATCAATCCTAGCCATCCATGTCTTCCAAACTTTAATCGATGTTGTCCATCCATTCTAACTAGGTCTTTCCTATAAACCTAGCCTCCTCTAAGTCATTTGAGAGGATGCAATCTAATTTCATACTGTTATGCTGCCAAAATCTTGAGCAACCAACATTCAACCATATCCATAAATCTCTCCCTTGCATCCATTTCCATCTCCATCTTGCATCTTTCTTCATATTGCATCCATCATCTTGCAAGTATCAATCAATCCGCCATCTTGCGCATATCATTTGAGGATTTTGGCACTTCATTTTTCTATATCAAGTCATTTGCATCAAATTTCTCTTTTTCACATAATCATCTTCTTTGCAAGTTTACTTGGTCATTTTTTGATTTGGTGACTTGTAGTTACATCTAAGGAGCTGGAACAATGTTGGCATCAATGCCTATAGCAGATTGGAAAGTGAGAATATCTAGGTGCATTCATTCTCATCTTTCATCTCTTAATCTTGTTTGATCACACATTTGGATTTGGGCTATTAAAATCAACCTTGTTTGCAATCACACATCAAAAATTGGGTTAAAATGAACCATTGTCTTCAATCACATTTGGACTTGGGATCTAAAAAGAACCAGTGCTTCAACTGTTTGATCACATACATTTCATTTTCTAAGGGTTAATTTACAAGTACGAGTGTGAATCAAGTGTGCGTGTGTATGCTCTCTCCTCGCACCGCAAGGTGATCTTGGAGATAAAAAACACCTTACTTGGTTTGCTTTTGTTTACCCTTCTTAGGAGGCCTGCTTGGAGACACACCACTCCAAGGGACAACCTCAATCAAGGTTGAATCGAAAGACACCCTCATTGGGAGTTGGAATCTTGTCACTTTTGGCTAAGCCCCAAAGAACTTTATACCTTTGGGAAGTGAAGGTGAAGGGTGGGTTACCCCTTTCTCCCGTCTGTGGCAGGATTTCACTTTCAAATTCCTAGTCAACCTCATGTAAACATTGACCAATACCTAATTGGCCATACCCTATTTAAAACTAGACATTAGGCTTGTTGTTGTGTCTTCAAGTGTGTGCTTAATCATAACATTTAAACCTTGAAAGGCAAACTCATCATCTTGTTTGGGTGTGTGTGTTCATCTATTTGCTTTTGAAATCTTGTGTTTGATATTTCCCTAATCAAACTTCAAATAAACAATTGCCACATCATCATCTTCAACCAACTTGTCATAACACATATCTTAGACCACCTCATCCACATCATCCAATCCTAATCACCTAATTCATCAATTCATTTTAACTCACCTCCATCCTAAACAAAACCCTAATCATATCCAAGTCATCATTACACATCATCATCAACCTCATTCTAATCAAACCCCCTTCATTCTAATCATCATCCTAATCACATCTAATTCATTCTATGTAGGAGTCTGGACAACACTGAGAGGGGGGGTGAATCAGTGTTGTATTAATTTTCAAACATTTTACAACTTTTTAAAAGCTTTCTCTTACAGAACAGATGAAAGGAATACTTTAATGATTTGTTGAGTTTATATGCACAAGACTTACAATAACAGATGTAAACAAAACATGATCAAACTAATAATATGCACACACATAGAAGAAATTAAGACACAACCTTTTTACTGAGTGGAAAACCCTCAGGGGTAGAAAAACCACTCATGAAATGCCTCACTGGCTTAACTGAAAAACATGCCTCACTGGCAATACAAATTGTCTCACTGACAAATATTAAGGTCTCACTGACCACAAGCTTCATTAGCATAGAATGGTCTCACTGACCACAAGCCACACTGGCATATTGTGCCTCACTGGCAAACCAAATTACCAACAAATGTAATAAGCAATTCAGAGGGATACTCTGTTTCATTCAATACAAATATATATCTGTCAAATACCCATTCTATTCAATCTGACATCCGGATATACTCAACAATCCTTTATTCTGATCCAATCAACACTGCATATCAAATCTGTATTCTAATTAAAACATCCTTGAGGATTTATTCATGAAGTATTTGCACAAGACCAAACACAACTCTGACAGGCATTCTGCATCCCACTCAACAACCACTGCATATCAAATCTGTATTCTAATCCAACACTTCACAACACAGTATGTTTCATCTCTATCCTTCTTAATTCACCCATCAGTGCACCTGGAAAACAAATTTATACAAGTTGAATGTCTTTTCACTGCCTTGGAACCTTTCACATTCCTTCATCTGATCACACAAATTTTGCAAGACTTTTGAAATTTCACTTCTCTGCAAAAACACATTTCCTTTTCTTCATCTCCCCTGCAAATAAACTCTTCAATTTTGATTCATATTCCTTAAAAAAAATTCATGATTTTATATTCAAATTCATTGTCTTCATGTAATTTTGTCAATCTGCCTTTAAGATAAAATAAAATCTCTCTTATTCGTATCCTGTAACAAATCATCTTCAAGACAAACCCTTCATCTTCCCTTTGATCACATACATGTGATCCATCAAGACCCATAATACCTATGAAATGATATTCCTCTGATGTAGAATATCATACCACTGAGATCCAGACAACATGAAGATTTATGACATGAAAGGAACAACTCAAAATACTAACGGAATACATTCATAATCCAATCACTTGTGCCTTAACACGAAGAGACCAAGTACTTGTTAGATACACTTTCCACCTCCATTTTAAAGCATCTCATCTGAATCATACTAACACACTTCAACACTGAGATAAGCATCTTCATGAACCATAACTGTGACACCCTGAAGAATATGAAAGCAAATGATTTGGTCTAACCAAAGCATCATATGACATGACATGTATGAACCTATCCATTCCTCTTGGCAGACCAAGATCAGATATCACAACTCACTGTAGTCTAAGCTCATACAACATCTCTTGTGAGAACATATACCATCTCCTGTAAAGTATCTTATACATGATCAACAAATACGAAGACAATAGACAAATCATATGCACACCTTTGGATACCATATGAACAGTATACATCCTAATCTTCAACTACCACATGAAAAGCATATATCCTGATCTCAACATCACACATCAAGTGTATTCATGTGATCCTTTGAATACCAACAACTGATATCATCAACCTTGTCAAGAACCAACACATTGCAAACCTTTGAATACTAACAATTGATATCATCAACCTTGTCAAGAACCTGATGAATAATGAAGACCATGCCTACCAAGAATATGTCATGTTCACTGATATGACATTGTGAAGAACACATCTCTCCAACTGATTGATATGTCATGTTCACTGATATGACATTGTGAAGAACACATCTCCTGATGATACAAGATCAAACCTGTGAAGTATAAAACCATTCTCTATATCTGCAAGATGATGTCTCATGCTCCTGAACACTTTTGACATCAATGACAACCTAACACCATCATTCTAACCCAATCCTAATCATTGTTAGAGCCAGGATCAGCTGCAAGCATTCATCTATGGGAGAGTTATGAAAAAAGCCAAGAGAATATTGATGCAAAATATTGGAGAAATGCATTGAATAACCCATGAAAAATACATGCAAAGGAGTGAGTATTTATAGGTAAGGTGAGTGGGGTGAGGTATCAATATTGACCAATAGGAAATGTAACTCCAGCATCTCCAAAAATAGGGGAGGTGGAGTCCATGAATGGATTGACACCACACACACATGCATCCACTAACATAAAAGGCCTATTAAATAGCTCACATTATTAAACTACCTAACCAAGCTTTAAAAAGATGTGTAGGAAAAACATTATAATAAGGAATAAAAGACCTACACTAACACCCCCCCTTAAGCATAGCTTAGGTGGATGTAAAGATGGGTCCCAACAAATAAAGCCATGTTAGGTACGCAAATACAATGATTGTTTCTACTGCAGAGAATTACTAGAAGCATTTGAAGAAGCAACCCTGAATTACTGGAAGCTCATGAAGAAGTGACTCTCAATTACTGAAAGCTCATGACGAAGCATCACTGAACTCTGATCAAGCAACAGAGGATAGAAGATGACCTGCTGCACAGAATCACTGGAAGCCAATGATGATGCAATACTGAACTCTGATGTAGCAATAGGTGATAGAAGGATTAAAAATGATCTATTGCACATGACTGTTAAAGAAGAATTGTGTTGTACTAGAAGACCCCACTGAATATCAAGATCAAAGAGGTTGGTAACATAAGGTGCCAATGATCTCAAAAATACTAAACAAACTATGAAGGTTGCCTCCAGGGTGAAACCAAGGAAGCATAAGCACAAGTACAAACAACTTGATATCCCCATTATGCTACATAAAGTGCAAGAGAGACCAAAAATAGATTATTTCCGATAAATGAAGCCTATCAAAGCAAATAGAACCTTTCCAAGAGGTAGCATGTCCAGGATATCCAACAGAAGCCATAAAATTGACAAACTGAATAAAAGATATTTGGGGCTGAATCTCAAAAAAGTACATAGGTGGCTGTGAAGAACTCTCTAATACCTTTCCAACACCTTTTTGTTTTCAAAAAATGGAGATTCTGGATGCAAGAATGGAGCTCGGAAGCCAAAAATGATGCCTGACTTCAAACAGAAAAAATAGGTGTCAAACAGAAAAATCAGAAAAAACTGATCATACCATTAGAAAGTGTACAAAACTAGCTTTTCGGCAATATTTTGTTTGTGAAAAACTGACTCTGTTTGCCCAAGTTATGACAGTTTTCGTGAAACTGCTCCATTAGGGCAAGAGAGAAGGGCAAAATGGGGGATTGCTTTTAACCATTGGATAAAAGGCCAAACCATGTGGGAGCACCCTTCGGACCGCTAGATAAAAGGATGCGCCCTACAGAAGCACCCTTTGGACCATTGGATAAAAAAATGTACCCTGCGGAAGCACCCTTCGGACTGCTGGATAAAAGGATGCACCCACAAAAAAATCATAGCAAATTTTTGGTCTCTGATTTTAGCGATTTGATAGGCATTTCTAGGGTTTTTGATCCTTCTGAGCACAATGGCAGGGTTAGTTTTTCTCTAGGAGGAATAGACTAAATGCTAATGGATAAAACCCTCACATATTCAAGAAGAAACTTGCAAGCCTGGAGCTCTGATACCATGTTAGAGCCAGGATCAGCTGCAAGCATTCATCTATGGGAGAGTTATGAAAAAAGCCAAGAGAATATTGATGTAAAATATTGGAGAAATGCATCAAATAACCCATGAAAAATACATGCAAAAGAGTGAGTATTTATAGGCAAGGTGAGTGGGGTGAGGTGTCAATATTGACCAATAGGAAATGTAACTCCAGCATCTCCAAAAATAGAGGGAGGTGGAGTAACTTCCATGAATGGATTGACACCACACACACATGCACCCACTAACATAAAATACCTATTAAATAGCTCACATTATTAAACTACCTAAGCAAGCTTTAAAAAGATGTGTAGGAAAAACCTTATAATAAGGAATAACAAACCTACACTAACAATCATATCCTCCTCATTCTACATCAACAAATCAATATCATCCTAATCATCTTACACATCATCCTAATCATCCTAGTCATCATCCAATCATCAAATCTTCATCCAAATCACTCCACATCTACCACTTGTAAACATGGACATGGCATTTCCAAACAAAACCTATGAGAATGATCCTTATGGCACCAAAAGAATGCTTAATCAACTTAGTCAACTTCAGTGGTTATATAGAAAGTTAGAAGACCCTGTTTTACCACAACATCAACAATTCCCACAACATCAAGTCCTAGACCAATATCAACAATCCCACATCTAATCACAAGCCCAAAAAACACTTAATCCTCCACCTACATATTAAATCCATGACACATCAAACTCACTTCAAACTCCACCATCACCCAATGCAACACCCACACTTGATCAACAAGTTATCGATTTCATGCAAGATACCGACTGTATGGATCTAGTGCATAGAGTCCTTGAATTGGATCCTACTAGATTTATGGAGTACCTTATTCAACTTGGGGCCACTCCACCTTCCACTAATCCCACAAACACTAACGCCACCACATCCATACAACGAATCACCTTCACTATTCCTAACAACACCACAAACAAAAGTGCTTCCATATGCATACCATCCAATGATCCTAACTCCATTGCCTTCATATCATAATTACTTTCTCAACAAACTTCCAACATCAACCAATGTCCACAATAATCTACCTCACAAAACCTTTCACCTACAAATCCTATCATGCCACCTCATCATCAAACCCATCTACAAGCAAACTAAGTGTCCTCACAAGAAGCACCCTTGATAGACCTAAATCCACCTATGCAAGACCTAATGACCTTTGACAAGGGAAAAACCAATCTAGGGCAAGCATCTTATGAGAATCCTCAATCATCATCCACTCAAGTACCACTTCATGAGCCTACTTATCCTATCTTAACTCCACCATGTGATCCAACATCCACTCATGACCCTATCAATGAACCTCCCAACACCTTGTCTAGTCATCCAAATCCATCATGTGATCTACAAGCCATCAAGCTTATTGAGGAATCTTCAACTCCAAGTCTAAGTCAAGAACCATCATGCCCTCCTGTCAATGACTCTCAAGAACATGTCAAGCCTATCCATGAGCCTATCAAGCTTATTGAAGATCCTCCTTTCATAAGTCCACATTAAGAGCCATCATGCCCTAACATTGTTGACCAAGAGCTCATCCAAGAGTCATCCCTTTTCTCGCAAGAAAATCAATAGGTATGTCAAGAGTATAATTAAACACATGTGGAAACATCAAACCCTCAACTAAATCAAGATCAAAACATATCTAAGTTCCACCCATTCATGACCTACATCTTGTATATGATCAAGGTATTTTTTTATGATCATGCCCCTATTTGTGAGCAACTTTATCCCATCCATAGCCCAATTAATCCTATTTATGCTCACATTTGTGATCAAGGTTCTATCTATGATCATGAAAAACATAATGATCCTCTTAGCCAACATTTATGGAATCCATGATCAAGAGGTTATCATTCAACCTATCCTTCCTTCCATAAACACCCATGAGCAAGATATCCCACTTTCTTCTACCCATCCTCCACCTACTTCTATCCATGAGACACCAGCTTCCACTTGTCATGATGAGACGTGTGCCTTCCAAGTAAGCATAGAAGATCAAACCAATGAGCATAAAGATAATCAAGATCTTAATTATCCTTCCACATCCACCATTGATTCCATTTCAAATCCACCACCATACCCAGTTGTCCTATCCACTTTCATTCATGAGCATTCTTCCCTAGGACAACAACAACCTTTGTCCTCCACCTCACCCTCTCCATCCAATATTCAACTCAAGTCTAGTGTCCAAACTACACCTAGTCCTATAGTCAATCGCATGCTCCAAAACATGAACTACCAAGGCAAAGGTTTAGGCCTACATGAACAAGGCATTTTGGAACCACTCCATGTCAAGGTCCCTCCTCACTCATTTGGCCTTGGATACACACCCCAAGGTCAACAATCTAATGATGTTGGTACTTCCTCCACACTTCCTAAATCCACTTCCTTCCATCATAAACCCCATCATATTCCTAAAACATACGTTGCCATTCCACCTCCCTCATCCGACAAATGTAAAAAATGCACCTTCCACCATCCACTTTACCTCCACTCCTTCCAACTCCTAATATTCCTCCATCCGCTTTGCCACCATTGCTACCAACACCCCCTTGCCCAATCAAGGAGCTTCCACTCATTTCATCCACCACATGGGATTCAAAAATAAACATTTGGATGCCTCCGTTCAAAAATCCACAAATCCTAAGGGTCCTAATGTCTTAGGAAATCAATCCAAAAAATTAAAGCAAGGTACATTCAAAAATCCATCCATGCCCATACCTCCAAAAGCAAAGTCAAAAACTAAAATGATATGGGTCCCTAAACAAAAATCAATCAAGTCAAATGAGGCATCCACCTCTCAAAAATCCCAACCATCCCCCTTCATTCGAAAATGCCATTCCATTCAAATATTTCAAACATCCCACATGAAAAGCAAAAAAAAAATAAAATACTAAGTCCATGTGGGTTCCAAAAGTCCTAAATCATCCATCTCCTAAGCAAACATCACCATTGCTTCCTACACCACCATCCAATCAAAAGCTTCCATGTTTAACATGGTGTGTGTAGCCATTGGTCATGATTCCTTTCCATACTCCCATCACTCCATCATTCACTCATTATCCTACATATTTCCCCCATCACCTTCCTATGGTCCATGCTTTTGCATAATTCCATTATAATCCACATCATAATCCACTTTTACCCCTACATAATCCACATCATAATCCACTTTCAGTCCCTCCATAATCCACATCATAATCCACTATCTACCTTATCCATTTCACTTTCACGCAATCACCCTACTAACATCTTGAGCATAATGACTTGACATGGTCCATTTGTTATGCATCCTTCTCTAATGGGACTATAACATTACATGGAACTAGACACTTGAATCCCACCCATCCATATCACCCCCTTTTCCCATTCAAAAGTCAAAATAGTCAAATTTTTTTTTAAAAAAAAGTAAAGAGAAATCCTTTCGTCCAACGGTGAAAATTTGGTAAACAGGCGCCTTAGATAAGTACCATGATGAAAACGTGGTAAACAGGCGTCATGTGTAGGTCGATCTTCTATGTCACTTACACTTGGGGGCACCTTGTCTCATCCTTTTCCAAACTATCATACCATTTCCATAGACATTCCTATCACATTGCATCCATTCATCCTCCCTTCCTCTTTTGATCTTAACAAAGATTGGGGGCAACTGTTGACAAGTGTTTTGCATATCCCTTGACATACCTCATCCTTTCCAAACAAACCCTATCATCCAAGTCATAATCTTTGTCATGTCAAATCATATCATCCTCTTGCCTTAAGCATTGTCTTGAAAAATCCTAAGTCTACTACCTAGACCGGGGCATGTTATTCCTATGCAACATAGTCCTTGGAGATCACATCCTTGCTCTCTTACACATACATCCATTCCATTCCATAGCCTATCCTTTTATCCTATCCATTTATCATAATCCTTTCATACATCCTTTTGTCCAATCCCATTCATTCCCTTGCACCTAGACTTGGTTCCCCTTGTCATTGGTATCTAGCATATAGGCTACTCAAATTGTAATTCCATTGACGTTCAAAAATGCAAAATACAAAAAAAAATATATATTTCAAAAACCCCAAAAAATCAAAATATTTCAAAAACCCAAAAAATCAAAATATGTCAAAAACATCCCAAAAAATAAAAATCCAACAAAATCCAAGCAATAAAACCATTCCACATCAAATCATCAAAATCACATTCTTCCAATCAAATCAATCCCAATCATCAAAATTCATCACATCATCAAAATGAAAACAAGTCCAATCACATCATCAAATCAAGCCAATCTATCAACCATTCAATCTATCAAACAATCAAAAGCAAATCAAATAACATCATTCAATCAATTCCAATCAATCCATAACTTGGTCAATCCAATCCATATCATCCCATCAATAAAATACAAAATCAGAACTACATCTCATCTTTATCGTCAAATGCCTTGATCCTGTGGGTACAGGGTATGTAGGCAATCTGGGATACGAAGGAATACCTATACTTAGGCATAGGCATTAGACCTCTTTCATT
Organism: Cunninghamia lanceolata; assembly: GCA_027924645.1. Lineage (NCBI taxonomy): Eukaryota > Viridiplantae > Streptophyta > Pinopsida > Cupressales > Cupressaceae > Cunninghamia > Cunninghamia lanceolata. Next base: position 1,599,601 of record BSBN01000463.1, on the reverse strand, counting down.
TTCCATCCTTCTTCTAATCTTCACCAATCATCATCTTGATCCATCCCCTATCTCTTCTATCATCTCTTTACCACATCATCAATAAACACCTAAAATCCAATCAATCCATCAAATTCAAATTCATCAATCCAATCAATTTATTCCAATCAAATCAATTCTTCAAATTAATCAGCACTTCATCAATCAATTCTTCAATCATCTTCATCTAATCATCCTTATCATCAAATCAATCCAAGCACTCAAATGCAAATCATCATTAATCTATACCAATCAAGTTAATCAATCTTGTCAAATTATCCAATTGCAATCAATGGTCTTGATCCTAATCTTGTCGTAAACCAAATCAATCAATCATTATCATCATCATCAATGGGATATATCATTACCACATTCTTGTGTTGATCTAGGGATACATCATTTCCCACAATGACAACACTATCATCAATCATCAATAAAATCAATCAAACAATCAATCATTGGTTTACAGCTTGACAGGGGCAATACCTTGTTTGTTTTTGTATCATTTGTGCATGCTTTCTTGATTTCTTGTGTGTGTTATCTTTTTATCTTGCATTTGCATCAAATCCGAATCAACCCAGCTAATATTCATATCTTGTATCTAGACAAGGTTGTATTATGTTGGGGCACAAGACATATCATCACCTTGATCCTTATACCTTGGTGCATAATGTCTAGTGCTCTATCAAACATCATGGTTTCTCACCTTCATTGCAGCATAACACATCCATCCCTTCTTCTATCCATTCCTTTATTTTTGCCATTCCTTTCATTTCAAGAGCATACCCATGTTTGTCCAACCTGCCTATCCTCTCGAGGGGGCATCATCATCCTATCCTTTTTTTCTATTTGTTTCCTTAGCTTCTTTGAAATGATGTTACTCGACATAAATCTTATCATCTCGCAACATCATCTCAAAGAGGGGCAAATGTAGACACTAAAAATTGTCTAGGTCTTGTTTACACATGACCTTGTATGTCTTTGCCCTAGGTCCTAGTTACACAACACATTGTCGACATGAACTTGTATATGTTCCCCTAGGTCCTAGTTCATCTAACCTCATCCCACTTAATCCCATTTATCCCTAGGTCCTAGTTTATCCCATCTTAATCCCATTTTTCCAACTTAATCATATTCCCAATTAATTAAATAAATCCCATTTATTTAATTAATTTCCCCTTTCCTCTAATTTAAATAAATAAAATATTTATTTAAATTATCCCTTTCACATGTTTCCATAATTTAAATTAAACATTTGAATTATTCCCCTCACCTTTTATCACATTCAAACACTTGTCTACTTCCCTATTTGTCTCATGTGGGGTAGTACAACTTGCATTTAATATGGTTCACATGTGCAAGCTAATTCAAATAAAATATTTGAATTATATTCCTTTCCTTCTCCTTCACACACTTGTCACATGACTACAATTTCTTGAGGTGCAAGGAAACCTAATCAATCCTAGCCATCCATGTCTTCCAAACCCTAATCAATCTTGTCCATCCATTCTAGCTAGGTCTTTCCTATAAACCTAGCCTCCTCTAAGCCATTTGAGAGGATGCAATCTAATTTCATACTGTTATGTTGCCAAAATCCTGAGCAACCAACATTCAACCATATCCATCAATCTCTCCCTTGCATCCATTTCCATCTCCATCTTCCATCTTTCTTCATATTGCATCCATCATCTTGTAGGTATCAATCAAGCCGTCATCTTGCGGCTATCATTCGAGGTATATTGAGGATTTGGATTTGGGTAATGTATGTATTTGTTTCATCATTTCAGCTAATCCAAATTTTTAGTATACAGATCAAATCAAGGTTTTTGAGCCAAGATCACATGAAGTACAAGAGGAGAGCATACACCATAATTGATCTCAAACAAAGAAAACAATGTTCTTTTTAACCCCCAAAAGAAATGTTCCTAGATTTAGTGCAAAATAGATGAGTCCTTAGACTAGCGAGCTACAAAACCACAAGATTAGTAGTTGATATTTAGTCTTGGACCAATGGGTGCTACACAAAATGATACTAGATGAGAAGGAACATGCATGAGATTGTAGGATTTAGGAATTAGATTGATAAGATTTGTAGAAAATTGTAGTAAACTTGGTGCAGTCATGGATGGAGGTTTCAAAGAATGAACTGTCCAAACCATGCAACAAGAGTAAACACAACGAAAACAGAAAAATATAGAAATTAATGGAAGATTGAAATGATCAAAATATCAGATAATCAAAATGCTTATATGCTGGCAACATGCGGGCTACAATCAAAGGGCTCACATGCCTGCCTTCTGGGTTACAACAGATATGCAAGATATGGCATTGAAGTGCCTTCCTAGAAAAAAATATCTTCTCTAAACTATCATGATCACTAACCAACTTCCTAATGCATCTAAGAGATCTTTATATATCATCTTCAATCTTAGACTCCTCCGCCTCAGCCACAAGAGGTCAGAAACTCCAATGAGTGATGAAACATGTAAAAACATGTAGGTCGGCCGACAACATATGGTATTGCTCTACAAATTAATGAAACTTGGTGCGGACCTCAAGGAAGGTCTATCTAGTCCTTATGTGCCATGTATGATGTTCCATTAGGCTCTGCAAGTCACAGAAGTGCTACGTAAACCTTCTCCTTCAACTGACTACCTGAATGCTCTGCTCTGTGAAAGCAGATGATCTTCTGGTAGCGATAACTATATGTAGACAAATCCAAATCTTCTTGTTAGGAATTTTTAGGTCTAATTAAACCAATTCCAAATAACCCAATAGGAATAAGATGCAGAAATGAACCATAATGCAAAGATCAAATAAATAAGAAACAAGGGAATACAAGATATACCCCAGGAAAACCCTTTGCAGGGAAAAACCTAGCCTCCAAAAGCATCCATACTCCATATATTATTCAACAGTAAAGCAATACAAGAGTTATAATGAATACCCTTAAAGCATCAAGCACTTCTAATGCATCCTCCATGTGTACAAGCATGAATCCAAACATCACCTGCCATGCTTCACAATATGCACTTATAGGAGAGAGCTCAATACAATGACAACCTCTCACAAACCTCTATTCACCTTCAATGAATTATCTAGTCAACCTCAAAATAATAACCTTGTGCTTGCTTTTATAATATAAGCTCACACATTACATTGAGAAAACCACTTGCCCCAAAACCATGGGTAACACAAAACCACTGATCCCACATTTGACTATTGGTACTTACTTTTCCTAATTAATCAAATAATACAAATAATATCACAATGTTACAATACAACATAAAATGGTCTCCAAATAATTATATAGTGTGACTAACCATGCCACCTAGGTGCATCACAACTAAATAATTATTTAATTACAACATTATAAAATATATCTTATTATGCAATGGTGTACAACACCATATCCCAACATTCTCCCACTTGTTGTATACATTGCGTAAGGGTCAATCAATGAAATGCATCATCATAGGCAAACATGAAATCACATGAATCTCCAGCATGCTCTCGTGCTCCATCAAGATACCTGCAATAAAATCAAAGTGACCACCATCTCAAGAAAGAACTCCTATCATCCTCCAACGTGCCACCTATGGAAAAAAAGGAACATGCCAAGGTGAAGATGCATCAATCCAAAGAACACAAGCATCAAATCCAAATGATAACATAAGGCTCCAAGCTGCTGTTAAAGGTAAAAAACCCACATGACTAGAAATAGCACCCACAACATATGCTAATACATCCAATCATCCATACCTCATAGGTAACAACAACATCAATAAACTCATGCCAACAACATATCCAACCCATATAGAACAATCACAATCTTCATGAATAAAACCTGTCAATGAAGAACACATACATCTAGGAACTCCCACTGCATGAGTAATGTCAAATCTGAAAATAGATCCAAGGCATACCAAGCCTATCAATCAACACTCAAACCAAGGTGTGGCTAATCAACAAGCCAATGTAGTACCAAGAACAATCACAATGATCCACATATGCAAGATAAAATGCTACATATTCTCTCACAACATGTCACCATAAGTCTCCCATGTCCAACCATATCAACATGATCCTCCAGGAAATAGCCATAAGACATAGAGAAAACATGTAAATCATAATGTCCTTCTACAAACACCTCAAAGTGCTAAGTTGTGTCAAGTATGATCTCCTCTACAACCCCAAATGAAAAGCCTCAACAACACCCAACCATTAAATCTCATGAGACCAAATGAACATATGTAACATGTAGCCAACATGGATGTGAGCCTCTCTAATCAAGGTAGATCAAACTCGTAACCATTCCATAACCAAGAATAAGCCCAATCACATCTCCTAAACTCCTCATAATGAACATCATAAATCAAATCATATGAACAAGGAGATAGCCATGTTAATATCCCTCAAATGAACCCTCCAAAACCAATAATTGTAGCTCAAGATCCATATCTATGAGAAGATGAAAGATATAGAAACAATGCATCTAAAAGGATGGGCATTACCTCATAGATGATAAACTGCTGAGTAGACCAAGAGGGGGAATGAGAATGTTCCTCCAGGATACACCAAGCCACAACAACTCTCTCCAAGAGTAGTCTCCTCTAAGTCTATAATGAACTCACATCCATATCTAGGTGTAAGGCTCCTTGGTCTATCTGCTGAAACCTCCAAAGAGTAACTGTCTCAACAAGTGTCTCTAATCACAAGAGAACTCTAGCCTCACCTAAGTCTCCAAGTATCCATGAGCACCTGTAACTAACCAATACATGCCAAACTCGAAATGCAACATAGCACCATCATGAAGTAATCAAGTAAATGATCAAAGTAATCAATACCAAGAGAACAAATAAGACCACTATCAATGCTCCTACTGCAAATCTACATAATCAAGAAGCCCATCATGATCTAACCATCTCCTCCAAGGAGATCACATGCAACAAAGCGTACAATGATGCATACATCCTATCTCAAGAGAACCTGTATCATGCCAAAACTCTAAAACGGTATCAAGAATCAAGACACAATATCAACATCTCTAAATCAAGGATAAGCATGTCATACTGACAAATCATAAACCAACACCTCCACCAAAGACTCAAATAAGTCCTCCATGGTAAACCAAGATGTCAACATCTCCAATCATATGAAGATAACCATCTCCTGACAACTGAAATGAAAATGTCAAAGAACTCTCACAACCAAGAGCTCCTCCATGACACCAACATCCATTGCAGAAGATCATCCATCACGTATGATGAATCCAACATGATACCAAAGCTCCCACTGAACTGTGATACTGATCTATCCATTACAATAAAGTAACCATCTCCTAAATGAATATTATCCATGGCCCCAAACCAATCAAGGAATCCTAGTATAACATCAACAGCTCCCAAAAGGTCTAGTAAACCAAAAAACTCCAAACAAGAAGATAAAACCATCACTGTCAAAAGCTAACATAGAACCATGTATCCAAGCTCTCCATGACATTGTAATAACCATGCTGCAAGTCCCATCAACTGACTATCCAAGCACTCTAATCATCCATCCTCTTATCCCAAAGCAATCATACCAATGCACAAATGACCACAGACGAGGTCAACTGACAAAGTCTGCATAAACACTGAATCAATATTGTGGATATAGATAGTCCACATCCAAGTCATCCAATTGTAGCTAAATAGATGATCAACCTACAAAACTACATAACTCATAGATCCAAAACAAATGTAACATGCAAAATCATCATTACACTAGTAAATTGCAAACTAAGATATCAAAGATGACAACCTGTAGACTCCAAGACTCAAACACAAAATCAATGCTAGATTCGATTTGCCAACAAGTCCACAAATGAGTACCATAGTCAAGGAACTAATCAAGCATCCAGGAGATATGAACAATCACCTAAAATAATACCACAACACCACCTGTAATCATGAATTGAACATCATAGCCCATACCTGTCAATCACATACATGATCATGTCGTGCCAATGCAAAAGTGTAGCTACATATCCATGACACCATAATAATCATCATCGCTGTACCTATACTCAAATCCCACTAAAACGAGACTCCAAGTCTCACACGAGTATCAACGATGTTGACAGGTTGTCATGAGGTCCTAACACCTTAGTTAAAAAATATTAGTTTATCGACTGGGGTAGTGTCCAAGGTTGTATGCAATAGGGAGTTTGGATATCGCATTGAGAAACAATTTTCTAGTTCCTTTAAAAGACTTGAACATCATATGAAACTACAAAGCAGTTATAACCTACTACAAAAAGCATTTAAATTTTATACTAAAAAGCATAAAAACTCTATACTAGAAAGCATATAAACTTTACAGTAGAAAGCAGATAAACTCTACACTAGAAAGCATAATGCAACTTTACTCTGATTTTGAACAATGATAAACAATAGCAGAGTTCTAAAACAGCAGGACACAATAGTTTAAGGAAAGCAGAAGCTCTGGAAACAATTAAACAACACACCCTGCAGGTTTACAACATAAAACTAAACATAAAATAGCTTCAACTGAAATGAAACATCCACAAAAATAAAATACTTATTTACTCTACTGTCCCGCGAGTGGCCATCTCTTGGGAGAAATTTGTCTTTAACTTAGATCACATTCAATCATTTCCACAACAACATGGTAACTCTATTCATATATTTATATTTCAAAAGGAATTACTTAGAACAACACTATTTGCATTCATGGAGAAAATTGCAGTACATAGCTCTGATTATTTTCAAAAACTAAGATTGATTTTCATCCATCCATAGTATGATATTTATATCCATGTTTTGAGCAACTAATTAAAACAGAACTACATTCGAACTCCTAAATTTTAGATGGCGGCAAAATGCCATTTGAAAAAGTCTTATAACTGAAAAACAAAATCTTTAACTACTGATGTCTTTTAAAACATATAAAGGGCTCTGAGTGGAGCCATAATGTCTTGGGTAACCAATAGAAATAACAGAACTTAAAAAGAGACTTCAATTAATGCACACCTAAAATTTTTGGCACCCTCAACTTCTGGCGCACTCGACCTCAGCTGCATGAATTCCACTTCTCTTGTAGGCAATGCATTAACCCTGCAAAATTACCGAACTCTACATGCCATTATATCAACATTTAAAAGCTAATTTCAATCAATTTAGGAAATAAAGATTTGTACAACATTGTATTAAAAACAGATAAATATTTCTTATAAAAACAAACAAATTGGCAAGGCTAGGGAATTGGGTAATGCAAAAAGGGTTATTTGTTTCATCAAAGAAATGAGGTTATTTATATCTCATCACCCTCCCCTTCCTAACCTTGAGCAGGTCCTTCTCTTTGATGCATCATTTGTCTTTCTGCCTCTCTTTTCCTATTCAACTCATCAAAATTTAAACTCAGATCATATATTTCATCTGCCTCCTCATCAATATGGCTAGGGACCTTCAAAAAACATTTGTGTAGTTTGATTCTCAGATGCCATGTATATAAGTCTCTAGGATCTTGTTTTGTAACCACTAAGACTACAGGGGAGTGGCTGTAAAAGTAGTGGAGGCCTATATCTCATCCCTATCCATTTATTTTTTAGCTACTGAAGAATCTATGTCAATGCCTCGGCTCTTTTGTATGACCATTTGAGGTTAGTAGGGGAAATCATTTCTCTCCTTTTTAAATACATAGGTAGGGGGTATACCTTTCTTCACAAGCATTCCAAGCTCTGTCAATCAACTGTGGTCCATTAATCTTGAAATCTTCAAAGCAGATCCTAATACTTTCATTGTATTTCTCTTTCATATGTTCATAACTCTTAATTCTTCTAAACTGGGCTTTGAAAGCAAAAGGCTTATGATTGGGGTATCTCATGTGTAGTCCCACAGTTCTCTCTGCATGAAGATATTCTCTAGTTCTGTCCTGCCACTGAATTTGATTTTGCATATTTGACAAGAATATTCTTAATTGCACTTTCCCCACAAACAGATTGATGAAGAAATCATTATGCTTTTCGAGAAATAGATTATGAATGAAAAACTCACATAATAAATTTTTCTGCATAGGAGATGCTTCTTTAAATGCTTCAAGGAATTGCTGGTCATCAGGATCATGTGGTAAATTGCAAGAGATTCTTAGGAGCTTCCACCTTAATAGTAGTTCATTAAGGAACATAGAATACAATCTAGATGGCTTCCTACAGGCCAGTAATAACTCTCCAATTTGACATGCGTCTATCTTAGCCTGATACAACCTATCATAAGATTCTTTCAACGATACTATTTCTTTCTTAAGTCTAGCATTTTCATCTCCAGATTGCCTTAGGAAATAGTATTGCCCCATCCACTTGGTCAACATGGGAGGAATGTAGATTTGAAACCATTCCATCTTAGTTGGTTTAGTTTGAATCTCCTTTGATTCCATAGTTGGCCTAACATTAATTTCTTGCAAATCTTATTCCAGTTCAACAGTTCTACTCACATCTTTATTTAGTTCTAATCTATGTTTTTATTGCTCCTCTGCAAATGTCTTCAAGCACTGTTCCAAGTTGAAGGTTAAATTCTTAATTTGTCTATCTTTTTTCAGATAGACTAGCCAAACAATGCTTATCCCTTTCTTCAACTTGTTGCAATTGGGATTACAGTTCTCTAATGGTTTGATCCCTCTGTTCTAGAAGCTCTATTTTTTTCTCTATCTCCTGTTGTTGTCTGCTTAACTGTTCTTCAATCAATTGTATTTTATCTTTCAACTGCATAATTTATGCTTTTAATTCCTCTGTTTTCAGTGTCATATATTCACTTTTGTTGTCCTCTGCATCTGTAGAAAGGGGGGAAATAAAAACTTTTGTTTCACTACTAGACACATGTCCTTCATTAATTGCTTGCAATGGACCTTGTCCTATGTCACCAACATTATTTAAGGGAGAAAATTGTCTCTCCTCAGGCACTATATCAATTCCATGAATGTTTATTGGCTGCTGTGATGAAGAAATTGTTTGAACAACCTCATATTCTTGACCCTCCTCTTCTTCAATTAGGACATAATTGGGCATTTGTTCACTAATTCCCTCTTGTCCTTTTTCTCCTATTTCTCTTTGGTCCTCTTTAGATGGGTCAATTTCTTGCCCAGATTTAGGGGGTTTATTGTTCTCCAAAGTTTGAGTTACATTTGCACATGTCTAAGATATAGTCTCATTTGGCTAGGTTACTTTTTCACAGGGCTACCTTTCTTGTCTCTTTTTCTTGGGAATAGGGGGCAATTCATAGGCTATGGAATAGCTAGATTCATCAGCTAACTATTTTCTCCTTCTTAGAGGAGGAGGTTCTTGCAGTTTCATTTTCGGCCTCTTCTCCTTTTTACAGGGCCGAATACATTCCTCCTCTGAGTCTACTAAATCTACATTTTATTGTTTTTCTGGTGTCTCGGGCACATTATGTGGTTTAGGCCTTTCTTCAAGGTCTAAGGGGTTTGTTGGATTTTCTGGCACCTCTCCACCAGGAGTTTGTCTGTCACCTTGAGGTACAGGGGAGAGTTCTCTCACATTTTGGGTTGCCCTACTAGACGACTCACCTTCCTCAAATTGTCTCAGGGGTTCAGGGTTCTCAAACTTTTGCAAAAACTTCTGCCATTTGCATCTGATTTTCTTTTCTTATGGAAATGATATTTGCAAATTAAATGTATAAGACCATGATGCTTCAAAGGCCCAAATCCTATCTTGAATTGTTCTATCATACTAATAAGGGAATCATGGAGGAAGGGAGGAATGTTAACCCTTAATTCAGGGTTTTCTAAACCATGGCATAGATGAATGAGAAGTCCAAAGGGGGGACCAACTATAGTGGTGCATTGCCCTTCATAGGTGAAGTACTTAATAATCCATGCAACTGCTATTTGCCATGGTTTTGCATTGGACATTCTGTGAAATCCCTTATTTTGCCCCTGGGTGTTTACAACTAGTAATGGGTGAGGTTCCCCTTCCCGTGCAAAAAATTCTATCATTTTCTAATAGGAAATGTTTATGGTTTCAGACAAATTAATACCTTCATTCCCAATAACAAATAATTTGGAGATAATTCAGGGACTCACCTTGAATTTCTTCTCGCACACAATTGATTGCCCATCTGTAAAGTTCTTGGCAAATTCCTTAACGAGCTGCGCATGGTGTCCCTCAAATTTATTTATAAAGTCTAGCCATCCTACTCTCTGAAATAGCTCTGAAATATTCCCCAATGCCAGCAATTTATCTAGTGTAGTTGGCTCACACTTGCGTTTGGCTGCTCCCATTATATTTCTTACTGATAATACTGCTCAATGACTACTGAAATATCGTGGCACCCAAAGTAATAAAACTACTCAAGAAGATGATTGCGAAATTAAAGGAAATGTAGGTTTTGAGGCCACTTGTACTTTGGTAATGTTGATTTAGGGTACTTGGCTTTTCAACAGTTAATTATGACATTGCATGGGATAGAGTGAACGAGCCGCCACCTTCTCTAGTGAAGAAACAGTTCACACATTTGCCAAATTTGGAAAAGAAAAGGGGTTCATGCCAATTTATCTACTTTTATTCACAATAAATGATCTATTTAAAACAAAAGATGTACTTACCTCTGTTCCATTATTGATTTGAAAGTCACTTGTTTTTGTTGACATAATAGCATCCTAGGTGGAGGTACCATTTGATTTGAATGGAATAAATTTATTATGATATGATGATGGGGTGGATGAATTTATTATGAAAAAAAGATGCAATAATAACACTTATTTATTATGGTTGGGAATGACAAATTTGTGATGGCTTTCATGGTGAATTGCAGGGTGATAATGGTGTGCTTGCAGATAGTAGGAACATTTTCACAGACAGAAATCACAAGTTCACAATGGTGGAAGAAGATATCAAAAGAATAGATATGGAAGATACATGAACAAAATTCCAGAGCATCATCTCAAGATGCAGCTGGCTAAAGGAACAAAGTTCTAGAGCATCGCTGAAAGATGCAGCCAGAATGCAGGAACAAAGTTCCGGAGCATCGCTGAAAGATGCAGCCAGAATGCAGGAACAAAGTTCTAGAGCATTGCTGAAAGATGCATCCGGACTACAAGAACAAAGTTCTGGAGCATCGCTGAAAGATGTAGCCGGAATGCAGGAACAAAGTTTCAGAGCATCGCTGAAAGATGTAGCTGGAATACAAGAACAAAGTTCCAGAGTATCGCTGAAAGATGCAGCCAGAATACAGGAATAAAGTTCCAGAGCATCACTAAAAGATGCAACCGGAATGTAGGAACAAAGTTCTGGAGCATCACTGAAAGATGCAGCCAAAATGCAGGAACAAAGTGAGGGTATGGATCTATTCAAACATGTTCCAGAGCATCACTGGGAGATGCGCTGGAATTTACAACACTTCTTCAAAGATGAAACCCTATGAAACAATGATGAAATTTAGGCAAGTACAAAGATGAATATATGAATAATTGTTCTTAAATGCATATACACATACACGCAATATATATATATTTACCTACTCATATTGCTTCTGTCGAAGCAGAATCAACACATTGAGTTTCTCCGTGCATTTCTACCAGTCGAATAAACTGGACTCTTTGTTGGCAAGTTTATGGTAGATCCTGAGTCGATGTCCATTGACTAAGGGAGTTCAAGAATCGCCATCAATGGGTTTGAGTTGTACTGCTCCATTTGGGAATACCTTAAAAATCTCGTATGGACCTAGCCAATGAGTTATGAGTTTGCCTTTCTGGTCCTTGTATCGAGAATCAAACGACAACACCTAATCTCCTTCATGGAATTCTCTTTCCTTGATGTGTTTATGATGCCAGGCCTTTCGTTGTTGTTGAACTAGATTAGTTTGATGAATGGATTCCAAGTGGAGTTCATCTAGTTCACTAAGCTACAAGACTCTCTCTACTTGAGCTCAATCAAGGTCTAGATCTAACTCCATTGCTGTTCTAAGAGTTTGGAGTTCAAATTCAATGGGCAGAAGAGGTTTCTTCCCAAAGACCAATTCGTAAGGAGTAAGACTAGTGGTGGATTTCCAAGTTGTATTGTAAGCCTAAACAACCTCAGGCAATTTTCTAGCCCAGTCTTTTCTGCCTGATGAAACTACTTTTGTTAGGATGTTTTCGAGCTCCCTATTAATGACTTCTACTTGACCATTTTCTTGTGGCTGATAGGGTGACGACTTATTATGGCTTACCTAGAAATGATTAGTAAAAGCTAATAAAACCTTAGACATAAATTGAGGTCCTTGGTCTATGACAATTGACCTAGGGGCTCCAAATCTGAGAAAAAATTTGTTATACAGAAAGTCTACAACCTGTTCTTCTCTAGCAACTTTCAGAGCTTGGACTTCTACCCATTTGGTAAGATAGTCTATACAAACCAGAATATAATCTTTCCCTTGCGAAGGAGGATCTATAGAACCAATGAAATCTAGTCCCTACTTTTTAAATGGTTCAAAAACCACCTGTGGTTGCAGAGGCATTTCATTGGAGGCCGTAGGTCTTCCCACTCATTGGCATTCATCACAACGGTGAACATAGTTCTTCACATCCTTGTGCATAGAGGGCCAATAGTATACCGCACCTAAGATTTTATGGGAAGTCCTCTTGGCAAAGTAGTGTCCTCTAGATGGATTGTCATGGCAAGCTCTGAGGATGTTGTATGTTTCATCTGGTCTGACACAACATCGCAGGACCAAGTCAGGCCCATATCGGAATAACATGCCATTAATCTATTTGAAGTGAGAACTTTCCCGAATGAGGTGTTTCTTTTGTTTTGATGTAAAGTCTGGGGGAAGCTCAGCAATGGCTATTTAATTGGCAATGTCTGCGAACCAGGGTGTTTTAATTGAGATAGCAAATAAATTTTCATCAGGAAATTCTTCTTGCACAAGGGTATAATCTCCATTATCTTGTTTTATCCAGGATAGAAAATCTGCAACTACGTTGAATTTCCCAGGCTTATCCATTATGGTCACATTGAATTCTTGGAGAAGTAATAACCATCTGATTATTCTTCCATTCACTATAGGTTTGTTCATCAGATGTCTAATAGCTGAATGGTTTGTCAACACAGTCACTTTGTATCCTGTAATGTAATGTCAGAATTTGTTTATTGCATGAACTATTGCTAGGAATTCTTTCTCCGTGGTGGCGTAATTCCGTTCAGTGGGGCTCAAGTTTTTACTAATGAAATATATAGCATATTATCCTCCATTCTCATCTTCTTGACCTAACACTGCTCCAATAGCATCATTGGAAGCATCATCATAAATACGGAAGGGAAGTTTCCAGTTAGGTCCTCGTAGGATTAGAGCTGAGACAAGCTTTCCTTTAATAATGTCAAAGGATTTTTGACATTCTTTTGTCCAGACAAAATCCACGTCTTTCTGCAGAAGAGAGAACATGGGAGCTGCAATCTTGCTGAAGTTTTCTATGAACCTCTGGTAATAACCAGCATGTCCTAAGAAACTTCTAACATCGGTTTGATTCTTTGGGGTTTCTAGTTGTATTACTTCAATCTTCTTAGGGTCAACCTTTATCCCTTTAGCTGAGATATGATGTCCCAGCACTAGACTTTGCTCTACCATTATTAGACACTTCTCATGGCTTAGAGATAGTTGATGATCTTCACATCGTTGCAATACTCTATCCAAATTTTTGAGGCCTTCATCAAAGGTGGAACCATAGACTATGAAGTCATCCATATAGACTTCTACACAATCATTTACAAGTTTAGCAAAGATAGCCAGAATGAATCTTTGAAATGTGGCAGGAGCATTATAGAGCCCAAAGGGAAGAACCCGATATGCAAATGTTCCCCAAGGATAGGTGAAAGTAGTTTTATCTTGGTCCTCTACTGCCACTTATATTTGGTTATATCCACTAAACCCATCCAGAAATGAAAAATACTTCCTTCCTGCTAGATTATCCAAAACTTCATCTATGAAGGGTAGTGGAAAATAATCTATGTAGGTTGCTTTGTTAAGTTCTCGATAGTCAACACACACTCTCCATTTCCCATTTTTCTTTGGCACTACGTCCAAGGGTGAAACCCATTTGCTGTCTGAGATAGGATAAATAAATCCTACTTGTAAAAGTTTCTCGATTTTAGTTTTGACAATATCTTTGAGAGCGAGATTGAGTCTTCGCTATGGTTGATGGACTGGTCTAACATCTTCGGTATAGATGTGGTGGGTACAAACACTTGGGTGAATTCCTCTCATATCTATATAGTCCCAAGCAAAAGCTTTGGACCTGTTCATCAAAACATCAAATAATTTGAGCTCATCAGATTCTATCAACCAACTATTGACATTTAAAGTCTTTCCCGGTAATAACATGATAGTCTTGGTTCCAGGGTAATTGGAGGTGACAATGTGAACTTCCTTTGTTAAAGTGTTGAAAGGACAACTATATGGTATAGTTCTATGGAGTCTGGCAATATCTTCGAAGAAGTGATCTATTTTCAAAATGATATTCACTAGGGGACAAGGTCGAGTTGTGAAGTTGGTATAATTATGTTCTTTGTCATCAATGTGGATTGGATGTCCCAAAATTTCTTCCACCTCTAAAATCTCTTCATCACTTGAGTCCAAGGAAAGATCTTGGATGTTTTCTAATTCATCTTCCAATTCTTCACCATGTTGTTTAATAACTACCATCATCAACCTAGACTTGGTTATGTTCTGCAGGTTGAGCGAGGGGATATAGACTTAAATGTTTGCTATTGGAACCATGTGAAATGATCATTCCACCTACTCTATAGTCAATCTTGGATGCAACTGTAGTTAACCATGGCCTACCCAGTATTACCGGTAACTGTCTTTGGGTGTGAGGGACTGGAGGATTTGGAAGTCTACTAGATATTCCCAATCATCAACCTTGATAGGGACATTTTCTAAGATACCTTTGGGAATGGCTATGGCCTGATTTTCCATTTGTAATATGGTAGTTGTGGGCCGTAAATCAGTGAGTCCAAGTTTTTCCATAACATCCACTGTCATTACGTTAATGGCTGCTCCCAAGTCCACCAATGTATTAGGTATTGCTACCTCATTAATTTTTATTGTTATAAGTGGACTACCTGGGTCGCCATATTTTGGGGTTAAAGTTTTTCCAGCCAAAAGGTTAGCTAGATATCCATTGAGGTGCACCGTATTAATCTGTTTTGGTTTCCTTTCTAGTGTTTTAATGCACAACTGTTTAACTAGCTGGTTCAGTTCAGGATTTTCTTTAATCTCTTGTAACAAGGGAATCTCAATATGGAGTTGTTTAATTTCTTGCATCAGAGTAGTTTTGTTGGGCAATGATACTTCTGATGGGTTCCTATGAACATTTTCTTTGAGACGTTATGGAAAAGGTGCCTGGATTTTCTTTCTTAGTATAGGATCTTTTTTTGGAGTAGTTGATGGTCGCTTGGCAACTTCTTCTTGAGAGGGTTCTATGGTAGGTGGTGAAGTTGTTAGAGATTGTGTTGGGGATAATTCCTCTTGATTTTTCTTGGGGTCATTCTCTGTAGGTACAAGAAGAGTCTCTGGTTCTATGTTAAGTTCCTCATCTGGTTCCTCTGTAACTTCAACAATGGTAGGTTGATTAAGTGTTTTTCCTGACCTTAATTGAAGGTTTCCACAATAGATAGAATTGACCCCTGCCATGTTATCCTGATCAGCAGCATATACTAGGGCATTTTGACCTGTGTTCTTGGGATTAGGAACATGTTGTGCCAGTAATGGTGGTTGATTAACTTATTCGTTCTGCTAAGGATTTTATGGAGCCGTTAGAAGGTTCTATTGCAGATTTGGCATTTGTCTTGGACCATTATAGAATTGGTTTGGTGGTTGGTTCCACTATGGGGGTTGATTATGAGGGTGCCATTGCTGATTTGGCCATTGGGGATTTCCCCAAGCTTGGTTCATCCATTCAGGTGCTCACCAAGGTGGGTAAGATCCCCAACCAGGTGGTGCTGAAGGCCATGGAGTTGTCCACCGTGTATTGTTCCAAGTGTTTGGAGGTCTCCATGTAGGGTTGGCGTTTTGACTATAGGAGAAATTTCCTCCAGGTCTCTGACCTATGAAATTGATTTCCACCTCAGTGTGAGATGGTCATTTTTTAGAATTCTTGATTGCATTCAGGATCTCACATTGATCAGTGGCATGACTCTTTTCACAAATTTGGCAATTGTCAGCCTTATCCAAAGGACATTCTCTTAACAGATGCTTGTTTTGACACCTAGGGCAATAGATGGATAAAGTCTCAGGATTACATGTTTTAGCTTGTATTCCATCCAAAGTAGTGTTCAACTGAACAAGAATGTCAATCTTCAGATATGCTATTTCCTCTTGCAGTTTACCTATTTCATTTGAGCTCCTTAAAAGGCTGGATTTTTGAATAGCTCCTTGAGTATGGGAAAAATTCCAGCATAACTCAGAGATATCACCCAGTTCAAGTTGGGACACATCTCCCTTTCCCATTAAATCTAAGATCTTCATCAAATCCTTTAAGAAATATAGTCTTTAGAATTTCTGGACTTATGGCTTCTTCACCACATCATTTGGTTAGAAAGATAAACCTATCAAGGTAATCTTCCAAGCTCTCATCTTCTTTTTGACTTAGTTTGAACAATTCCTCTTTCCTATCGCTAACTCTGCAATAACTCTGGTATTTGTCTAAAAAGATAGTTTCCATTTCATCCCATGTAGTTATTGACCCAGAAACTAGTCCCATGAACCAACACATTGCAGCGTCTCTCAGAGTGGAGGGAAAAAGTTAAAGTTTCTGGTTATCGTTCTTGTAGTCGTATGTTTGACACAAGACCTTGAACTCGAAGAGGAACTGGTTAGGATCTTTAGAAGGAAGTCCCCTGAAAGTCAGCAAGATGGATGGTGAAATGTTTTTCATTGGTGTATCATCATCTTCGTTGAGAGCAATAGGGTAGGTAAAGGTTCGTGCTGCCGATCTTCTCATAATATCATCATTATGGAGATTATTAGCCATAATGTCAAAAGGAATGTTCTCTTCCTCAAAGACTAGGTTGGTTGGTTGAATGACTATCTCCTCAAAGATTGGGTCAACTGGTAAAACTTCTGGGGTATTTTGGGAGGTCTCAGGTTGATCCTGCTCGATCAAGTCAAAATTTAGTTCTTTAACTGAGACTTCTTCCTCCCTATTTATGGTTGGAATTACTATTGGGGGGTTTCTTGGTATAAATCTTCCATGTGGGCCTTGTTTCCTGACCATGCAAAAAGAGAGGTTTGGTGACAATTTTTGGGTGTTTACTACAAGAGGTTTCCAAGCATTTCCCTAATAACACTTAGAAAAGAATCACGTGTCCCCGACAATGGCACCAAAAAGTGGCAGGTTGTCGTGAGGTCCTAACGCCTTAGTTGAAAAATATCAGTTTATCGATCGGGGTAGTGTCTGAGGCTATATGCAATAGGGAGTTTGGATATCTCATTGAGAAACAATTTTCTAGTTCCTTTAAAAGATTTGAACAACATATGAAACTACAAAGCAGTTATATCCTACTACAGAAAGCATTTGAATTTTATTCTAAAAAGAATAAAAACTCTATACTAGAAAGCATATAAACTTTACAATAGAAAGCAGATAAACTCTACACTAGAAAGCATAAATGCAACTTTACTCTAATTTTAAACAATGATAAATTCTATACTGCACAAAACATTCTAACTTCCAACTGTCAGTAAATAATAGTTTAACTAAGGCAGATGCACCGGAAACATTTAAACAACACAGAGTTCTAAAACAATAGTACACAATAGTTTAATGAAAGCAAAATCTCTGGAAACATTTAAACAAAACACCCTACAGGTTTACAATAGAAAACTAAACATAAAATAACTTTAGTTGAAATGAAACATCCACAGAAATAAAATACTTATCTACTCTATAGTCCCGCGAGTGGCCAACTCTTAGGATAAATTTGTCTTTAAATTAGATCACATTCAGTCATTTCTACAGCAACATGGTAACTCTATTCAGATCTTTATATTTCAAAAGAAATTACTTACAACAACACTATTTGCATTCATGGAGAAAATTGTAGTACATAGCTCTGATTATTTTCAAAAACTAAGAGATTGATTTTCATCCATCCATAGTATGATATTTATATCCATGTTTTGAGCAACTAATTAAAACTAAACTACATTCAAACTCCTAAATTTTAGATGACGGCAAAATGCCATTTGAAAAGTCTTATAACTGAAAAATAGAATCTTTTAACTACTGATGTCTTTTAAAACATAGAAAGGGCTCTGAGTGGAGCCATAATGTCTTAGGTAACCAACAAAAATAATAGAACTTAAAAAGAGACTTCAATTAATGCACGCCTAAAATTTCTAGCGCCCTCAACTTCTGATGCATTCGACCTTAGTTGCATGAAGTCCACTTCTCTTGTAGGCAATGCATTAACCCTGCACAATTACCCAACTTTACATGCCATTATATCAACATTTAAAAGCTAGTTTCAATCAATTTAGGAAATAAAGATTTGTACATCATTTTATTAAAAATAGATAAATATTGCTTATAAAAACAAACAAATTGGCAAGGCTAGGGAATTGGGCAATGCAAAAAGGATTATTTGTTTCATCAAAGAAATGAGGTTATTTATACCTCATCACCTGTCCTCAAAATAGAAGACAACTTGTACCTGTCTCCATCAAAGTCTAAAATCTGAAAACACATGTAAACCTGTATCAAGAAGCATCGAATCCAAAAACCTGCTATACCATGTTGATGGTCTCATAATAACATGCACTCCCACAAGTTTGTGCCAAAAAATCCATTTGAATGCACTCATAGATGCACTCTAAATCTCAGGCTCCTACAAGTGATCAAACAAGTACCAAACTCTCTCTACACATGAAACTAAAAATCTACATGATCCAAACTATAGTACATTGCAAGAGCTCTCCAATGTCTATCCGAAATTGAAAAACTGACTCCGTATGCAAAAGTTATGAGCATAAAACTCTACCAGAGAAAAGCAGGCTTTAGGCACCAAATTCTGACACAAACAAAAATATCTTGTCATGAAACCTATACCATTGTGTAGTTCTCAAAGAGACCTTTCTGACACCTATAAGAAGTCAAAAAACTGATACCGTATGTGAAAGTTATGCCCCCTGAAGAAAATACCCTCCTAAGGCTAAAACTGGACCCCTAGTGGGCCTTGGTACAATGCTGACATCATCGTTGACGCAAGCATGACTGTGCGTTGATTAGGCAAATATTGTGGCACTAGGTTGGCATAATTTCATGTGTTTGACAAGTAGATAAAATATTATTTTCATTTGTTTCAAGTCAACTCCACCAGACTCCAAAAATTATACAAGGAGGATTTGATTTTAATATAGTCCAAATAAAAATTTAAAACGCTATCATATCAAAAATCCACTGCCAGCCTTTTAAAAAGGTTTAATATTAAAAAAAATTTTAAAGCCCCTTAGGGCCTGTGAGTGCTGACCCAAAGGCCGACAGAGGAGAAGGGAGGTGGGGCCGGCGGGGCCAACCGGCTCTATGTCGGCGGTACCTGCCGATACATTTCTATGCAGGGGCAGGGTACGGGGGTCTGCGGATCCCCGCCCCCCATATATATATTTAATATCTTGTTTCTAAAAACAAAAAAACACTATGGTTTTAAAATTTTTAAAAATTTGCCAAAACTATAGAAGTCAATAGTGCAGGATTAATTTTTGATTTTTCAAAAAAAAAATTGCCTCTACGACAAAAAATTCGTACGACGTACCTAGGAGGGGCATTTTTTTGCTTTTTCTTCCTATGACCAAAATAGGTTAAATTTTATATGAATCTTCATCTCTCGGGCCTCCTGGACTCAATGGCGAGGTCCATTTTGTTCCAGGAGGCCATCTATGAAATTTCCTCCTCAAAACCCTCATGAAGCCAAACTAGAAAAACCCTCTTCAACCATGATTTTTTAATCATCAGATCTGCAAAATATATAGCAAATATCGAATACCCAGAACCCCCAAACTGCAATACAACCTACACAAAACTTTGTAATGCCTTCAATCCTTCCATGCATTGCCATGGCTTCCATTTTGCACCTGATCTACACACACAAGGGTTATACAGATCCAGGGAGCTCACACCTCCCTCAACCATAAACATGACTTTGATACCAACTGTTAGGAATTTGCAGGTCTAATTAAACCAATTCCACATAACCCAATAGGAGAATAAGATGTAGAAATGAACCATAATTCAAAGATCAAATGAACAAGCAACAAGGGAACACAAAGATATACCCTAGGAAAACCCTTTGCAGGGAAAAACCCAGCCTCCAAAAGCATCCATACTCCATATATTATTCAGTAGTAAAGCAATACAAGAGTTACAATGAATACCCCTAAAGCATCAAGCACCTCCAATGCATCCTCCATGTGTACAAACATGAATCCAAACATCACCTGCCATGCTTCACAATATCCACTTATAGGAGAGAGCTTAATATAATGACAACCTCTCACAAACCTCCATTCACCTTCAATGAATTATCTAGCCAACCTCAAAATAATAACCTTGTGCTTTCTTTTATAATATAAGCTCACACATTACATTGAGAAAACCATGTGCCCCAAAACCATGGGTAACACAAAACCACTGACCCCACATTTGACTATTGGTACTTACTTTTCCCAATTAATCAAATAATACAAATAATATCTCAATGTTACAATACAACATAAAGTGGTCCCCAAATAATTACATAGTGTGACTAACCACACCACCTAGGTGCATCACAACTAAATAATTATTTAATTACAACATTATAATATATATCTTATTATGCAATGGTGTACAACACCATATCCCAACACTTTTGAAATCTGAATATGATGTAGTTGACATGGCATAGAAGATAAATCCTGCTCCGCGAGCTCTTATATGAAGATGCGGTAAAATGTAGTAGAAAACGCTAAAACTGCAAATGACTGAACTATATTGAAAAAGAAAGCAAAATGTTTTTGGTTGATGCAAGATTTCTCTGCAACCTAGGATACTCCTACATCAGACACCCAGGGTTGTTGAAAAATTGAGTCCCTCACTTTGTTGGGGCTAGAGGAAAACCAAGGCGATCTACCTCAGCCTGAGAAATCCATGATGAATCTTCTTCCGGTCTTCCTTTCCACTTAACCAAATATTCTTTGTACTGCTTGCCTCTGGTACTGTGTCCAACTCTACTATCCAAGATGTCTTCTATTTGCTCCAGTTGTTGTTGTGGTAATTGATTATTCAATCCATCTTCAAGACTGTCACTTGATTCTCCTTCATGATACTGATATAGGTCTGCAATATTGAATATAGGTGATATAGCAAATGTCTTTGGTAACTCTACTTCATATACATTTCCTAAATTGAACTTCTTAAGTATCTTACATGGTCCAAACTTCTTCATCTTCAGCTTGTTGTATTTCCCCACTAGAAATCTCTCCTTTCTTAGGTATACCATTACTTTACCTCCAACTAAAATTCTCTATGTCTCCTCTTCTAATTTGCTTGCTCCTTATACTTGTTGTTTAGCTCCTCCAAATGCTTCTTGACTTGATTATGTAGTGTCTCCATGTATCCTGCAAATTCTTCTACTTCTACACTTCTCTTATTCTCCATACCAATGTCTCTCAGCTCTGTAACTCCTCTAGGTTTAGCTCCTATCACAATCTCAAATGGTGTCTTCCCTGTACTCTTGTTCACTAAATTATTGTATGCAAACTCTTCTTGCAGTAGAATTAGATCCTAATTTCCTACCTTGTCTCTTACTAAACATCTCAACAAGTTACCCAAAATCCTATTTACCACTTCTATTTGTCCATCTATCTATGGGTGAAATGTTGAACTGAACTTTAGGTCTATCTTCATCTTCTTCCATAGTGTCTTCCAAAAATATCCAATGAATCTTGTATCCCTCTCTGAAACTATACTCTTAGGTAATCCATGCAATCTCATAATCTCCTTGAAAAATAGGTTAGCAACATGCACATCATCATTTGTCTTCTTACAAGGAATGAAATGTGACATCTTTGAAAATCTGTCCATTACTACAATTATAGAATCATATTCTCTCTGTATTCTTGGCAAACCTAATATGAAATTCATGCTTATATCTTCCCAAGGACTCTACGGCATTGTCAAAGATTTGTACAATCTAGTATTCTGACTACTCCCTTTTGCAACTTGACATATTCTGCAACTCTGAACAAACTTCCTTACATCCTTATATATCTAAGGCCAATAATAGTGTTCACTTACCAAAGCTACTGTCTTATCAATTTCAAAATGTCCTGCTAATCCACTACTGTATTTCTCCTTGATCAAATTATCTCTCATTGAACTCCTAGGTATACTCAATTGGTTTCCTTTGAACAACATATCCTCCTAAATGAAATAATCCAACCACTTCTATCTATCACAATAGGTTCCTTACATGCTTTCCATGCTTCTTCAAATCAAGATTCTCTTCATACATATGCTTCAGTTCTTCAAAACCTAATACTTCTACTCTCATCTCTGTCAACAAATTCCTTCTTCTACTCAATGCATCTGCAACTTTGTTTGAGTTCCCACTCCTATGTTTCAATACAAATGTGTAACTCTACATGAAATCTACCAATCTCATATATCTCTGATTCAACTTTCCTTGATTGTTCAAATACTGCAAAGCTTGATGACCAGTATACAACACAAATTCCTTAGGCAACAAGTAATGTCTCTATTGGAAAAAAACAAGGATCAACATGCAAGAATAAAACCACAAAGCTATTTTCTACACAATATGCCAAATTAGATTGCCAAAAAATGAATGAAATGTACATAGGAGACTTGCTTATGTAGGCAAGCATGAAGGAGTGAGACACTCATACACAATGACTGAGCAACCCTCCAAAGATGCAACACTCGTCTACTCAAATGACACATGTTTGAGCAAGTGGCAATTTTGCATGAAGAAGGTGTCTCACCAAGGTGAGAACACATGTCTTCACCACATGAAGTGAGACAAAAAGGTAAGAAGCCCAAAGTTGGACTTAAATAAGTGTGAATATTAATCTCCTAGACATGCTAAAAGCTAACTAGATAGATAATGTAACTTTTCACACTAATAGTCTCCACTTCTTCAAGGCTTGAATTATGACATAGAACTCCTGATCATAAACTGAATATCTTCTCCTTACATCATTCAACGTCTCACTGAAATATGCTACTGGTCTCCCTTCTTGACTTAACATTTCTCCTATTTTATTTCTAATGACATTGCAATCAACTTGAAATACTTTGTTAAAATCCAGTAATGCTAACACTAGTTGCTCTGTCACTTTCTACTTCAACAATTCAAAACTCTTATTTGCTCCTGATGTCCACTTGAAATCCTTTCCATCACCTCTCATTGTCTCTGTCATTGGTGTGCATACTATACTAAAATTTATGATGAACTTCTGATAAAAACTTGCTAATCCATGAACTAATCTTACCTCTCCAATGTTTATAGGTGTTTTCCACTCAACAATTGCTCTAACTTTCTCAATGTCCATCTTCAATCCTTTTGCAGAAATCACAAATCCCAAGTATGCCAATTCTTCATGAAACTACACTTCTTGATGTTTATCAACAATTTCTCTTCTCTCAACCTCTGCAATATGTGTCTAATATGCCACAAATGTTACTCCCTTGTCTTATTGAAAATCAGAATATCATCTAAGTATACAATAACAAACTTACCCAAGAATTTATTCAAAACCTCATTCATCAACCTCATGAAAGTACTTGGTACATTAGTCAATCCAAAAGGCATCACTAACCATTCATATAATCCTTCATTTGTCTTAAATGCAGTCTTCCACTCATCTCCTTCTCTAATTCCAATCTGATGGTATCCACTCTTCAAGTCTATCTTTGTGAAATATTTTGCTCAACTCAAATAGTCCATGATGTCATCCATCCTTGGCAATGGAAATCTATATTTAACAGTGATCTTATAGATTTCTCTAGAGTCGTTACACATCCTCCATTCCCCATCTTTCTTCGGTGCTAGTATTGCAAGTACCACACATGGGCTTAAACTTTCTCTAATCAATCCTTTCCTCAACAATTCTTGTATCTATCTATTTAGCTCCACATTGTCTACCGGTGTCATCTGGTGTGCTTCTTTTTTAGGCAAACTTTCTCCAGGTATAAGGTCCATATGATGACTGATACTCCAGATTGGTGGGAATCCTTCAGGAACATTATCTGATATGATATCTTGGTACTCTGTCAACAATTTAGTTATTTCTTCTGGTAGTGGTTCTTCTTTTGCTATGGTGTTTTCTACACTTAGGGTTATATACTTATTTGGAATCAAAGAAAAACACATATTCTCATTTCTTAATCCATCCAAAAATTTCCTTCCATCAACTAAACATATTCTAGCATTCGCACACACTTCACTTTTAGGCTCATCTTCAAAAGTATCAATATATTTTTTGTTGCATCCCCAACTTGTGATTTAGTTTAATCTTACTTTTGTATGGTAATCAGGATGATTAGTTAAGAGTTGAATGATTAGATGTTTGTGGAAAATGTCAAATTAATCATTGTTTATGAGGAAACTAACTTATGCTAGTTAGATATGAGATTTCAAGATTGAAATGATTATTTAATTATTATGATTTATCGATCATATGATGATACACTAATCATGAATTTCTGTTGGTGAGTTTGATCAAGAAAGTAATCATCCTTTGAAGATGGAAGGAGAGTATCATCCGGGAGGAAGAGATAGATGTCAGGAAATGGGCCAAATAACCATCTGAGTATCAGATGCTATGTCCTTTATGAACCCTCTATAAGTTGTCATGAGTCATGTTTTCTTTCTAGGAAATCGATCTCCTTTTTGAGTCGTCTTGTCGGTGCTGCTATCTTGACAATGCTTATGATGACTAATTGACGTTCCTAGAACATTGTCGCAAGTTGAGAGTTAGTCTTGTGAAGAGATGAAGAATTCTCTTGTTTTCCTTATTTCAAATTGGAATATTAATTCTTTTTTTGGGTTATTCGACTAAGGTCTATAGTTGATTGAGGAGTGTTACTCGACCCCAAAAACCCTGAACTATTAGTGTGTCATCCTTTGTTTTCATTATGATGATGATCTTTGATATTATAGAAGTTATTTATGTTGCAAGTATGTGCCTAATTGGTGTTATCATTGATGTTAACATATTAGTGTTGTCATTAGTGTCAATTGTGCTCTTGTTTTGATGCTTGATTGTAATGAGTTAGATGCTTTGTATTTGCCTATGTAAGTATTGAAGATCCAGATATTGAGGATATTGAGAAAATTGCTCCTCTGGTGGAAATAGTGTGTTGCAAAGTTTCTTGTGTATTGCAGAAAGAACAATCCAGTAGATTGCTCTGCATTTCCTAAAAGGTTGAATATCTTTGTCTACGGATTGGAAGTTATTTAGAGGCACGTCTTAAGATGCTATGTTCTAAGTTTGAGCCTCCGGTATGAAGAATTGAGTGATTTATGTTCACCAAAGTGAAAACAACTTTTTCTGTATGTTTGGCAGTGACAACCCAAGAAAGTATTATGCTTCGCATTCCTCCGCATTGAAGTATTTTGGTTTGCAGTTCTAGAGTTAAGTCTAGAATGATGATAAGTGCTTTCAACTACAATGGTTCATGATTAGGTGGTTTGCAAGCTATCCTTTCCTTATGACAGTGGCTGATAGTGTTGTTCTTGTGCTCTGGTTTGAAGAATCTTCTTAACAGAATGGTTAGAGATTGTACGGTTGTTCCTGGTGATTACAATGTTCTTGTGGATGTCTCCTGATCATGTTCCTACCTTTAGATTGGTCTGCAAAGAGAAGTTTGGATCGTGAAAGAAGAATGTTCTTAGAAGACCTAGTGTTAACTCTAGTCTTGGCCAACTTGGTTGTTTACACTATTTGCGGAGATGCACTGAAGATTGTAGAAGCATGTGGCATGAAGGATTGCATTTGAGTCCTAGCTAAGGCATGGCGTGTTCATCATACTTCTCTATATCTTTCCTTAGCTAAATTTTGTAATAGGTCTAGACCTATTTCTATGTATGTTTTGTAATACCGACCTTGAAGAATATTCCAATGGTTGATGAATGTAATGCCGACCTTGATGTACATTCCAAGGTTAATGAATTGTATAAAAGCATGTAATAGAGTAGTGAAAAAAGGTGTGTGTAGTGAAGATGAAGAGATAAGTGTGAAGGTGTAAAAGAGCAGAGTAGAGATGTTATCTTGTGCTTCAATGGAACTAAACCCAGGCATGGAGTAGATGCTACTTAATCAGTTCACCACTTTGGCAGTGAGCCACCCTTTGGTAGTGAGCCGTTCTTTGCAGTGAGCAATTTGGGTAGTGAGCCTCTGTTTTTCGATATTGTTATAACTTATATATTTCTGTGGGCTAACACCTACCATGGATTTTCCCTTTTAGGGTTTTCCACGTAAAAATCTAGTGTCTACTGTATTGGATGTGTGATTGTGATTAAGTCTATGGTTACATGCTTTCATGGTTAAATCTGATTATTAGTAATTAAGTTGTTAATGATTTGATATTCATATGAAGCTAAGTTTTTGTGACAACTGATTCACCCCCCTCTCAGTTGTCTGGTGTATTTCAACAATTGGTATCAAAGCCAAGTTCCTCAGTGGTAAGCTTAACAGCTTGAGGTAGATCCAGAATGTCTTACAAGAAGGAGGCTCTGCGGTTTAATGGGATAAATTATGCAACTTGGAAGATTCGCATGAAAATCCATCTTCTTTGTATTGGATATAGAATATGGCAAGCGACATACTAAATATACCATGCTAGAGAATGGTCTAACAACTGAAGATGAAATCAAAGAATATGAGGTAAATATAAAAGCTAGAGATGCTCTATTGAGTGCATTGATTGAAATTGATTTAATAAAGGTCATGGATTATGAGTCTGCTAAAGAAGTCTGGGATAAGTTGAGTAATCTATATGAAGGAGATGAATCTGTAAAGAGTGCCAAATTGTAGGGACTGAAAGCCAAATATGAAGGTCTTAAGATGGGAGAAGATGAAAACATAACATCCTTCATGCAAAAGGTTGATGAACTTGTTACTGGAATCAAAGGTATGGGAGGAACTGTTGATGAAACTGGAGTTGTCATTACCTAAATCCTATGCTCACAAGGTAGCTGCAATTGAAGAAATAATGATTGAAAAAAATTAATAGGGATCAGTTGCTTGGTAAGATTACTACTTTTGAAATGAGAGAGTTTGGTGATGCTCTGCCAAAAGTAGAAACTACTTTCAAAGCCAATACTTCAGAGAAGATCTCCAGAGCATAAAAGTACAAGGTGGAACTTGATGATGAGCTTGATGAAATTGAAGCCACCTTTTTGACAGACTGCAAAGAGGTTCTAGTAAGTTCAAAGGTAAATTACCTTTCAAATGTTTCTCATGTGGTAAAGTAGGTCATTATGCTTCCAGATGTCCTGAAAGAATTGAAAGGAATAGAAAAAGATTTGAGAACAGGCCTAGAGATCCAAAGAAATGTTACTATGTTAGAGATTTTGATGATGAAGGTGTGACTGATGATGAATCTGATGGTGCTAGTACTAGTGCAAATGAATGCCTATGTATTGCTATTAAAGAAGAACCTGTGTCTACTAATCCTACTAGTTGTGTGAAGGAAGAAAAACTAGTGGAAGAAAGTGTTGTGGCTGTTCAGGTTGAGAAAGATAAGGATGAATGGATTATTGATAGTGGATGCTCACATCACATGACCGGTGACAAAAGTAAGTTTGTAATTTTGGAAAAGTATGATGGAGGACTGGTTAGGTTTGGAGACAATGTAGCTAGTAAGATTTGTGGAAAAGGATCTATTTCATTTGATGGAAAGCATAACACTAACAATGTTCTATATGTGAAGGGATTAAAGCATAATCTTTTGAGTGTTGGTTAGATGTGTGACAAAGGTTATGACCTAAGATTCAAAGACAATGGATGTAAGATAATGGAAAGCTCTAGAACTGTGATTGCTACTGGTAAGAAGACCAGAGGGAACATCTATGAATTAAGAGGAACTAATGATTACTATTTATTAGCCCAAGCAGATGAAAGTTGGTTGTGGCATAGAAGGTTGTGTCATATAAATTTTGATAATCTGGTAAAGATAAGTTTAGTTCAGACTATAAGAGATTTACCAAAACTTTTGAAACCCACCAATACTATTTGCAAGGAATGTTAGTTGGGGAAGCAGACAAGAATAAGTTTCAAGAGTAAAGAGCAATTTTCTGCCGGTTTGCTGGATCTAGTTCATACAGTCGTATGTGGTCCTACAAGGATAAGAAGTCTACAAGATGACAGGTACTTCATGTTACTTATTGATGATTATTCTAGAATGACTTGGGTTACTTTTCTAAGAGACAAATCTAAAGCCCTAGAGAAGTTCAAATCCTTCAAGGTAATGGTTGAAAATGAAATAGAACTGAAAATCAAATGCTTGAGTTTTGATAGGGGAGGTGAGTTCACATCAAATGAATTCAACAATTTCTATGAAGAGCAAGGAATAAAGAGACAATTTTTTGCACCTAGGACTCCTCAGCAAAATGGAGTTGTGGAAAGGAAGAACATGACAGTTCAAGAAGCTGCCAAAACAATGATGAAGGAAGGAGGCCTGCCAAAAGTCTTTTGGAAAGAAGCTATACATACTATTGTCTACATTCAAAACAGAGTTCAAGTGAAAGGTAATGGTACTAAAAGCCCCTATGAATTGTGGTATGGAAGAATTCCAACAGTAAGATACTTCAAAGTCTTTGGAAGCAAGTGCTATATCAGAAGAGATGATGACCTAGGGAAATTTGATGCAAGATGTGATGAAGGAATCTTCCTTGGATACTCTACCAAGAGTAAGGCCTATCAGTGCTACAACAAAAGGTTGAAAAAGATTGTGGAGAGTGCAAATGTGAAGGTAGATGAAGGCAAAGGAAAAACATCAGATCAGAGTGGCTATAAGTCAGGTGAACCTGCTAAAGAAAAAGTTGAACAAGAAGACAATCAAAGTGAAGAAGAAAAGGCTCTGAAAATTGCTAAGACTCCCAAGTATGTAAAAATCAATCACTCTGAAGATAAAATTATTGGAGACAAAGAGAAAGGAGTACTAACAAGGAAAAGTGTTGCAAAAGAACAAGTGAATTATTCTTTACTCTCTACAATTGAACCAAAAACTATGAATTAAGCCTGCAATGATGAAAATTGGGTTAAGGCAATGGAAGAAGAACTAATGCAGATAGAGAAGAATGAAACTTGGGAATTAGTTCCTAGACCTGCTGACAAAAATATTATTGGAACCAAATGGGTCTTCAAGAATAAGCTGAATAAAAATGGAGAAGTTGTAAGGAATAAAGCAAGACTTGTGTGTAAAGGATATTCTCAAATTGAAGGAATAGATTTTGAAGAGACTTTTTCTCCAGTAGCTCAGATTGAAGCAATCCGAATGTTTCTGGCATTTGCAGCTCACAAAGATTTCAAAGTGTATAAGATGGATGTGAAGTCTGCATTCTTGAATGGTGAGTTAGAAGAGGAAGTCTACATTGAGAAACCAGAAGGATTCCAACTATCAAATCAAGGTGATATGGTATGTAAGTTGAAGAAAGCATTATATGGACTCAAGCAAGCTCCTAGAGCATGGTATGCAAGGTTGGATAAGTACTTATTGTAGTTAGGATTTAGTAAAGGAACTGCTGACAGTAATCTTTATTTCAAGATTAATGGTGATCAAATTTTGATTGGTGAAGTCTCTGTTGATGATATCAATTTTGGAGGCAATGAAGGTATGTGTATGAAATTTGCTGGTGAAATGCAGAAAGAGTTTGAGATGTATATGTTTGGTGAGATGAATTTATTTTTGGGTCCACAAATTAATCAATCAGATAAAGGAATCTTCATATCTCAGTTTAAGTATGTGAAAGAGTTGTTAAAGAAGTTTGGGATGGAAGACTCTAAATCGGTATGTACTCCCATGGTGACTGGCTGCAAATTGAGCAAAATTGATGAATCACCCAAGACTAATCAAAAAAAGTACAGATCCATGATTGGAGGATTACTTTATCTAACTCAAACCAGACCTGATATTATGCATGCAGTTTGTCTTGTTGCAAGATTTTAAGCTGATCCAAGAGAATCACATGTGATGGTAGTAAAGAGAATCCTGAGATATTTAAAAGGCACCCTAGATCATGGCTTATGGTAACCAAAGGATAATGATTTCACTCTTAGTGCTTATACAGATGCCGATTGGGTTGGAGATGTTTATGACAAAAAAAGTACAAGTGGAGGTGCTTTCTTCTTGGGAAATAGATTGGTTTCATGGTTGAGTAAGAAACAAGATTCAATCTCTTTGTCAACTACAGAAGCAGAGTATATTGCAGTAGCATGTTGTTGTACTCAAGTGTTATGGATGAAGCAGACTTTGAAGGATATAAGAGTTGTTTATGAAGATCTAATTGTAATCTTGTGTGACAATACAAGTGCCATAAATATTTCCAAGAATTTAATGATGCACTCAAGAACAAAGCATATATCTGTAAGGTATCACTTTATGAGGGAAAATGTGACAGAGAATGAAGTTAAGTTGGAATATGTGTCCACAAAGGATCAGATTGCAAATATTTTCACTAAGCCTTTGCCTAAGGATACTTTTGAGTATCTCAGAGAAAAGTTAGGGGTCATTACCCCTCTTGCCCTAAACTAGGATGCATAAGAATGCATCAATCCAGTGGTCCTCAAAGTCTCATTGTTTGATTTGGATTGATGTTTTAGGAGCTACTTCTTAGGGGGAGTAGCTAGATGTGTTGGTAATAGTTCAATTGGATCAGAGAAGCAAAATGCAAGTATGTACCCTTTGCCATTGATGTCAAAAGGGGAGAGAAATCATGTGAAAAAATCAGAGGGAGAAAAAATGCAAATGTGTAAAAAGAAAGGGGGAGAATATTTTCTCGATGATCTTTTCAGTTTTTCACATCATATGTTGCCATCAATGACAAAGGGGGAGATTGTTGCAAGTATGTGCCTAATCGGTGTTGTCATTGATGTCAACATATCAATGTTGTCATTAGTGTCAATTGTGCTCTTGTTTTGATGCTTGATTGTAATGAGTTAGATGCTTTGTATTTTCCTATATAAGTATTGAAGATCCAGATATTGAGGATATTGAGAAAATTTACTCCTCTGGTGGAAACAGTGTGTTGCAGATTTTCTTATGTATTGCAGAAAGAACAGTCCAGTAGATTGCTCTACATTTCCTGAAAGATGAATATCTTTGTCTACGAATTGGAAGTTATTTAGAGGCACATCTGAAGATGTTATGTTATGAGTTTGAGCCTCTGGTATGAAGAATTGAGTGAGTTATGTTCAGCAGAGTGAACAACTTTTTTTGTATGTTTAGCAGTGACAGGGAGAAAGTATTATGCTCCGCATTCCTCCTCATTGAAGTATTTTGGTTTGCGGTTCTGGAGTTAAGTCTGGAATGATGATAAGTACTTTCAACTACAATGGTTTGTGATTTGGCAGTCTGAAAGCTATCCTTTCCTTATGATAGTGGCTAACAGTGTTGTTCTTGTGCTCCGGTTTGAAGAATCTTCTTAACAGAATGGTTAGAGATTGTTTGGTTGTTCCTAGTGATTACAATGTGCTTGTGGATGTCTCTTGATCATGTTCCTACCTTTAGATTGGTCCACAAAGCAAAGTTTGGATTGTGAAAGAAGAATTTTCTTAGAAGAGCTAGTGTTAACTCTAATCTTGGCCGACTTGGTTGTTTTCACTATTTGTGGAGATGCATTGAAGATTGTAGAAGTGTGTTGTGGCATGGAGGATTGCATTTAAGTCCCAGCTAAGGCATGATGTGCTCATCATACTTCTTTACATCTTTCCTTAGCTAAATTTTGTAATAGGTCTAGACCTATTTCTTTGTATGTTTTGTAATGCCAACCTTGGAGAATGTTCCAATGGTTGATGAATGTAATGTCGACCTTGATGTACATTCCAAGGTTGATGAATTGTATAAAATCATGTAATAGAGTAGCAAAAAAGGGTGTGTGTAGCGAAGATGAAGAGATAAGTGTGAAGGTGTAAAAGAGCATAGCAGAGATGTTATCTTGTGCTTCAATGGAACTGAACCCAAGCATGGAGTAGATGCTACTTAATCAGTTCACCACTTTGGCAGTGAGCCACCCCTTGGTAATGAGCCACCCTTTAGCAGTGGGTCATTCTTTGCAATGAGCAATTTGGACAGTGAGCCCTGTAGGAAGTGAGCCTCTATTTTTTAGTATTGTTATAACTTATATATTTCTGTGGGCTAACACCCACCGTGGTTTTTTCCCTTTTAGGGTTTTCCATGTAAAAATCTGGTGTCTACTGTATTGGATGTGTGATTGTGATTAAGTATATGGTTTCATGCTTTCACGGTTAAATCTTATTATCATTAATTAAGTTGTTAATGATTTGATATTCATATGAAGCTAAGTTTTTGTGACAACTGATTCACCCCCCCTCTTAGTTGTCTGGTGTATTTCAACAATTTAACCCTTATTATTTAGTTAAGGGTGATTATATATATGTGAACTTCTTTAGAGGTCGATGTGAATAGTATCTTGACTATGCATTTAGCTATATTATTTTATCCACATTCTTGCCACCCCAATATCCATCACTCACGAGGAGTGGGGAGAGAGATTTTAGGCTGAGTGGTGTCTTGTTAGAGCCCTCCTTATGGACTGGCCAATAGTGGACTACGTGGATCAAAAGATCCTGTGAGGTGGCATGCATGGAATACATACAAAGATCCATGTTTTGATAGTTATCGAAGGCTATCAAAAGGGGGGCTTCATTTATTATCTATCATTATTCTATGTCTGGGAAAAAAGGAGAGCGCAGGGGGGGTGAATAACCGAGAGATATTGTTTAGCAGTGCGCTACAAGGTTGTCACAGTCGTAAGAAAAGGGCGAGGAGGCTTGAGCCCGGCATGCAAGACACTTATTGTTGTGTCATAATCATAGGTATGATAACTTTAAGAGCTCATGGCTCATATATATAAATGGTTTCCTATACAGTTATAATCTTTCGTTAATGGAGGATGTCAATAGTGTTAACTTAAGGAAATTAATAATGTATGTATACAACATGCTGAGTCATGAATATATTTATATGTATATCTTGATTAATATCTCTAGTTGTTGAAGGATCTCGAAGCCATATTGTATTCTTTTTGTGATGATTCTTTGAAGTACTGTGTCTTAGTGGCACTCGGCTAGCTTAAGGCCATAACACCTTTGATGGTTACGCATGCATGAGCACCTACAAAATATCAGTTATCCCTGTTGATGCATGTATCTTTTAAAATGTTTTCTTTAAATTATTTATCAGTCGATAAGACTTGAAAACCTAGTGTTCAATTATTGAGCCTGCTGGGCGATAATCATTTGTTAAGGGAAGGTCGGTGGTATTGGCCTATGAAATTGATACCATAGAGATATTGCATGCCATAATAACTATGGCCATAGCTTATGATAGATTCAAACATTTTAAACTCAGTGGTACAACTGAGTTGGTGCCATGTGCACTTGATACTTTATCTTGTCAAACTGATGCTAAATGATGTCGAGCCTCGACTGTTTATGTATGTTGTGTATATTGTAGTCATAATGACTTCTCATGGAGTTGAGAAGGTTATTATATACAGATATAATATTGTTTCTTGGCAGCCATGATTGCATTTCATATTCGTTATGAGGAAGTAATTTCTTGATAGGTTCTTTATTTACAAGAACTTACCCTAGTTTTCTATAGACTAGTGGTATAAAAGAAGGTGAATGCCATCTAGTGAATGGCAATTAATCTTATATATGTATGGTATTAGGAAGATCTCTTAAGATAGAACTTATTAAAGAGATCGACTATATGAGTCGTTATAAGCATTTCATTGATGTTATGAACTGAGCTTAAACCTTGAAAATAGGTAAACAAAGTAAACACCAACCGAGTAGGGTTAAGTGTTGAAACCATGAACATACTTTTTTCTTTATGAAATGTAGGATAGAGTGACATGGAGTCACAAATTCCCTATAATAGTGCTTGATTGTTAATGATAGTTATTATGATAACTATGATGCATCTTATGTATTTAAAAGATATGTTGACTCCTTGTTGAAGAAAGAGAAATTGGATAAGAGGTAAGTTGTATTGCCTTGTAGATGGAATTAAGTGCATGTTACGTTTATTGGAGGAACTAATTCTCCTTAATAATTATATACTTATGAGAATAAATACTACGGTTAGTATGAAACTCTTGTATTGCAATGTAAATGAAATCCATCACTTTTCGAATGGCCATACTTCACGAGTGAGGTATAAGATATTAAAATGATGAGGATACTTGAGATAGAGTCTTATAGTAAGACCGTCTTATTAGATTATTATGATATAAGTCTTAAATGACATGAACTGAATGTAAACCTTGTGATGGGTCAACATGAAACTATGAACCTAGGAAGGTCATAAGTTGGAAAACTTGTTTTGTCTATTAAAATTTTGAAATATAGGAATAGGGTGATGTGGAGTCACAGGCTCCTTGTTACAAAAGTAACCTTTTATACTTGATGTACTCCGAAGATAGGAGTCGATGATCCTAGAATTGGACTATGAATCAAATTGAACTCACTTTTGCTAGACCTAGAGAGGTTAACTAAGCATATTGTAGGATGAGACAACTTCTAAGTCAAGTCAGGGTGGTGGACATATGATGACATTCATTGTGTAACATACATGTATGTAAATATTTGGCTAAAGTAATGCATCCGTCTCTGTATGCATTGTTGATTCATAGTGCTCCAGATGGCATAATGTCTCCAGTAGTGTCATTCATAGTTAGAGTGAATCTATAGTTGCGTGACCGTGAGGCATTATGAAGGACACAACACTAGATACTCAAATGGCTCACCTAATGGTTCCTTATATCTATCCCTTCCGTGAAGAGTAGGGCCGCTTCCAGGTAGGAAGTTGTGCGGGGGACTATCGGTCTATGGTTGGAGGAAAAGCACTCAGATGATGCTCTCCTTCCCAAGAATGAGACAAGCTGAGGCTTATGAACATAGATGTCAAGAGTTCCAGATGTAGTTATTTTTCATTATATGACTTGATAGTCAGTTATTATGTATAATTTGATAATTGATGCCTTGAGCATAGTTTTGTACATGCATAGTGAAGGTTATTCACTAATGAGATGTAATTAAATATTGTAATTCTAAGTTTTATTATATTCTGGTTAAGAATAACATGTTTAATTAATGTAATGATAATGATTCATTCTTGTTTAACTCTGATTTGGTTAATCATGATGTATTCTAATTCTTGGTTAAGATGAATACTTTGTTAATTATTGAGTATTATGGAATGTGATGTTACATTTTTCTTTCCATTAGATGTTATAGTATAAGTATTCTTCCTTCCATCATGTATAGGATTTCTATCATACTACCATGGTCTCCCCAACAATATATGACATACATCCATTAGCATAATATCACACAATACCTCATCATTATAAGATCCTATATGGAATTTCACCAAACATTGTTCACTCACTAGTACTTTGTGTTCATCTTGAATCCATGCTATCTTGTAGGGCTTAGGGTGTTTCAATCTCTCCAGGTTCATCTTAGTCACCATCTCCTTTGAAACCAAATTATCAGTACTAAAACTATCAATGATAACCTTACAACATTTACCTCCTAATTTGCATCTGGTATGGAACAAACTTTTCCTTTGTGGTGGTTCCTCATTTGTCTATGCTTGAATTAGGGCTCTCCTCATGACTAATGATTCTCCCTTTTCTGGTTTTCCCATTGAACTAGGTGATCCAACAGGTTCTACCTCTGCAGAAGCTACTCTTGCACTGTTCTCTGTCCTCTTGCTTGTACTCCCTTGATGACATTCAAATGCACTATGTCCTTCACCTCCACACTTGAAACAAGTTCCTATGAGTGATCTTTTATCAAATCCTCTTTCATCTCTCATGTATCCTTCATTATGGTAAGAATTATGATTCCCTCTATTGTTGCGGTAGAAATTTCTATCATCTTTCCCTCTATAGTATGAATTATTGTCCTTTCCTTCCTTCCGGTATGAATTGTTATCTCTGTCTTCCTTCTTGTATGGGCTACTTTCCTTATTTTTCTCCACATATGGTCTTTCTCCTCTGGAATATATTCTACCTCTTTGAAATTTGCCTCCTCTCCATCTTTTCTCATGCCTCTTATTTAACTTGTGTTCAACTTTCAGGGTAAACTGACATGCTTCTTCTATTGTTGTCATCCTTACCAAACTTAGTTCTTCTTGAATATTCATCCTCAATCCATATATGTATCTTACCAACTTCTCCTTGCTTGCTTCACTATGTCCAATCCTTATGATCATCTTATGAAATTCTTCAGTATTCTCCTTCACATATTTCTCCTTTTGCCTTAGGTTTTGCAATCTCTTCAACAATTCCAACTCATAGTCAATAGGTATGAACTAATTCTTCAACTTTGTCACCATCCTATCCCATTTTATGATCTTCTCTTTTCCTCTCCTATTTCTATCCAATTGAAATTCTTTCCACCAAATAGTAGCATGTCCTTTCAACTTAGTTTTTGCAAATCTTACTCTCTCCGGATCTTCAATTTCCTCATATTCAAAGTATTCCTTCGAGTCATTTATCCAGTCAATCAATTCTTCAAGATTCAAATTTCTAGTATAGTCCGGTACTTCCACTCTAGGTCTCTTTCCAATCTTAGAAATAACAAAGGTCAACATCTTTATATGATCTGATTCTTCTTCTTCTAGGGCTTCTTCATTTTGGTCAATAGCTTGAAATTATTCATCATCACTTTCATCTTCATGTCTAGGGTTTAGAAGTCTTCTTATATCTTCTTTTACAACATCCAATCTAACTTTCATTGTCCTCATCATCTCTATCATTTCTTCCTGATGCAAGAGCATCTAGAGGTGTAAGGGCAATCTTACATCACCCAAAAAAAATGATGATTCAAAATTGATGACTTAGTTTACATTTCTTTTCAAATTTTGTATTTCTGGTTCCATAATCGTTTGAATAATGATGTAGAACCTTTAATTTTTCCAAACTGCTAAAAATAGCAAACTGCTATTTTAGGGAAGTTTGCATTTGGACATGTATAGAAGATAACATTTACATGAATCTTCGTAAATGAAAAATAAGACCTTTGGCGAAGGAATCAGACAAAGATAATTTGTGGGTTGAAAGATATTAAAGTTTCCATTTCTTGAAAAACCCCTAAAAAAGTTTCAAAGTTAGGTTTGAGGCACTTAGAGGCCCCGTACGACCTTGAAAATGGATTGAATTAGTAGAGTGGATTCTTAACACGTAGAGCAATCTGCAATATTTTCAACGCTTCAAACAGTTCGTTAATCAGACACCCAGATCAAAAGCTATGGCTCCTAGAAGTTGACCTATTTTTGGAGGGAGATGCAAATTTCAAAATTTGGCTGTAGGCTACCAAAAAGGGCTATTTATGACCATTTTTGGGAACCCTTGGTAGTAGTAGAGATAAAGGGGAGAGTTTAGAGTCAAGAAAAGATGGAAAAACAAAAACCCTAGCTGATTTGGGGTTACAGAAGGCAGAAGGTTCTAGAATCTAGAGATAAGAAGTTGTAATGCATTGCAGCCAATGGAGGATTCATCCTCTGATTGAATTTTAGCTTCTGTAATGTAATGTGTTGTCTAAATTAATAAAAGAACATTATATTTTCTGTATGTAATCTATGTTATTGTGTGATTTATGATTTTTCCCCTTCATCAAGTGATATTAGAGCAAGGTTTCCTAAGTGTGTAGATAGATCACCGATTGTGAGGCAGTTTGCACCAAGACCTGTGGTTGTGCATTTTATGCAGAGATCAAGATGCCTCCATGAAGAAACTGTGGTGGGAAAAATGATTTTATAGAAGAGGGTTTTAGAGCCCTATAGAAGGAAAATTGATGCATTGCAAGAGGCGCTGCGAAGAGGGTTTGAGCCGAGAACAAGAGAAAAAAGTGAAGATGAAGCTAAAGAAGAGCTATCTGAGGAGGAACAAAAAGTTGCAGGAGACCTTGCATAAGTTAGGTTGTTGAGGACCATTTCAAAGATTGGAAAGAGACCAAGGATTGAAGTCTCTACCTATTCTAAGAATCTGAACCCAAAAGACCTTATTGATTAGATCAATGATATAGAAGAATATTTTGAGTATGAAGATGTGGACGATCCAAAATGGGTCAAGTTTGTGAAAACAAAGTTGAAGGGCCATTCTAGTATTTGGTGGAAGGAGGTCCAATTGGAGAGAAATAGAAGAGAAAAAGGAAAGATTACCAGATGGGATCGGATGGTGGACAAACTAAAAAAGTAGTTCATTCCTGTGGACTATGAGTTGGAGTTGTTGAAGAAGCTGCAAGGATTGAAACAAGGTAACAAGTTTGTTAAGGAGTATACAGAAGAGTTTTACAAGATTACTATCAGAACAGGCAAAGCCAACAAAGAGAAGGTATCCTTTTACATTAATGGGTTGAGGCCAAGTATTCAAGAGGAGTTGAGCTTGGTCGGAATGACCACCATAGAAGATGCATACCAGTTTTCCCTGAAGGTGGAAGAGAAGCTGAATAAAAGATTTGAAAGCAAGCAAAGGGGAAGAGGTCAAGGTGGAAGATCGTATGGAGGCCAAAATGAAGATCCAAATAAAAGTGAAGAAGCTAGTACCTGTCGAAATCAGAGAGGAGATAATGTCTACCACCCTTGTGACCAAAATAATGGCGAGAAAAAAGGAAGAGGCTGACCTGGGCAAGGACCTAGAAGTGGAGGTTTTAGAGGAACATGTTTCCAATGTGGAGAAGAAGGGCATCGAGCACACGAGCGTTCACAACACCAAGGAAGGACAAATAGAAGACCTGAAGGTAATGCACAAGTTGCACATGTAGATGAAGATGCATAGTCTGAGCATTCTGAAAATGTTGAAAGGGGAGAAACCCTCATTATCAGAAGAACCTTATTGAATGAGGAGAAAGAACCAGATCAAAGGAAGAGTTTATTCCACACAAGGTGCAAATGTGAAGGTAAGTGTTGTGATATTATTATTGATAGTGGAAGCACTAAAAATCTTGTTTTAGAGGAGATGGTTAACAAGTTGAAGTTGACAGGAAGAAGACATCCACATCCATATCAGATTGCATGGTTGCAGAAGGACCATAGAGATTTGGTCGAGCAGTGTTTAATCAAGTTCAAGATTGGAGATTGCCATGATGAGGTGCTATGTGACATCATATCGATGGATGAATGTCATGTATGCTATTGGGAAGGTTGTGGCAGTATGATAGGTGCACTATCCATGATGGACGTGCAACCACCTATTCCCTAACAAAGGATGGAGTTCGCCATAAGTTGAATCCTTTAAAGGAGGTGGAAGAAAAGGTATGTAGTACTACTAGAATTTTCTTGGTAGATGGTAAGAAATATTTGGAGGGTATGAAGCATGATCGTTATTGCTTTGACTTGATTCCTAAGATCAGCCAGGAGAAATGTGAAGATGTACCAGCAAAAGTTTCAGATCTATTGGAAGAATTTCAGGCCATTATCTCTGATAATGTACTAGAAGGTTTACCGTCGATGAGGAAGATAAGTCACCAAATGGATTTGATACCAGAAGCTAGTTTGCCAAATAAAGCAGCCCATAGAATAACTCCTACAGAGAATGAAAAATTGAACAGACAAGTTCACGAGCTGTTAAGGAAGGGACTGATAAGGGAGAGCTTAAGTCCATGTGCGGTACCTACAATACTAGCACCGAAGAAGGATGGAGAGTGGAGAATGTGTACAGATTCCTGAGCCATCAACAAGATCACAATCAAGTACAGATTTCCATTTCCCAGAATGGATGACATAATGGATTGTTTGAGTGGAGCCAACAATTGTACGAAGATTGATATGAAGAGTGGGTATCACTAGATCCAAATTA
The DNA here is from genome assembly GCA_027924645.1 of Cunninghamia lanceolata. Lineage (NCBI taxonomy): Eukaryota > Viridiplantae > Streptophyta > Pinopsida > Cupressales > Cupressaceae > Cunninghamia > Cunninghamia lanceolata. The sequence goes on along the minus strand of BSBN01000463.1, from coordinate 1,559,469 downwards.
GAGGAGATGAATGGAAGAAATCCTTCAAGACAAAGGAAGTTTTATATGACTGGTTAGTCATGCCATTTGGGATAACCAATGCACTGAGCACATTCATGCAGCTAATGAATGAGGTATTGAAAGAGTTTTTGCGAAATTTTGTTATTGTTTATTTAGATGACATTTTGATTTTCAATAAGACTTCAGATGAGCATCTGATGCATATCAAAAGAGTTTTAGAGAAGATGAGGGAGAAGAAGTTGTTGATTAATCTGAAGAAATGTAGTTTTGCAAAGGAGTTGGTATACCTAGGATTTGTTGTCTCAGAGGAAGGTCTTAGGATGGACCTAGAAAAAGTAAGGCTATCATCGAATGGCCCACGCCAAGGCATGCTACAGAGGTATGATCTTTTCATGGTTTGGAAAGTTTTTATAGAAAATTTATCAGGAATTTTATTAGCATTTGTGCACCCATAATTGAGACAATGAGAGGGGATAGAAAAGAGTTTAAATGGACTACAGGAGTAGCCAAGATCTTTGATACATTGAAGCAAAAAGTCACAGAGCAACTTGTTTTGACACTTGCAGATTTCAATAAGGTATTTCAAGTAGATTGTGATGCTAGGGGCAATGCTAAAGGAGCTATTTTGAGTCAAGAAGGTAAGTCCATTGCCTATTTTAGTGAGAAGCTTAATGTTTCCAAGAAAAAGTATTATGTTTATGATTAGGAGTTTTATGCAATAGTTCAGGCTTTGAAGAAATGGATACATTATTTGTTGCCAAAAGAGTTTGTTTTATATGCTGATCATTAGGTTTTGCAATATCTTAATAGTCAAGGGAAGTTGAACCAGAGGCACTTAAAATGGGTTGAGTTTTTGCAGAGTTATACTTTTGTTTTGAAACAAAGGAGTGGAAGATCAAACAGAGTTGCAGATGCCTTAAGCAAAAGGCAAAATTTGTTGACAAAAATGAAGATAGAAGTTGTTGGGTTCGATGAGGTCAAAAGTTTGTATCCTAAAGATCTAGATTTTGCAGAGGCTTGGAAAGCTTGTCTGGAACCTGTTACTTTGGACAAGAAAAAATGGTTGGATTTCATAATCCAAGATAGCATGTTGTTTAGGGGAAGCCAGTTGTGTATTTTGAGGATTTCAATGAGAGAGAACCTGATCAAGGAGAAGCATAGTGGGGGATTAATTGGACACTTTGGTCGAGATAAGACCATTGCTATTGTTGGTGAGCATTATAATTGGCTGCAGATGCAGTAGGATGTGAGGAAATTTGTGCAAAGTTGTAAAGTGTGTCAGATGGCAAAAGGAACAAGTCAGAATACAGGCCTATATCAGCCATTACATGTACTAGAGAGGCCATTGGATGATATTATTATGGATTTTGATCTTGGTTTACCAAGGACACAAAGAGGATATGATTCTATTTGTGTGGTGGTGGACAGATTCTTGAAGATAACACATTTTATTTCTTGTAAGAAGACTAATGATGTTCATATTGTAGAGTTATTTTTCAGAGAGGTGGTAAGACTACACAGTCTACCTAAGAGCATAGTTTCAAATCAAGATACCAAGTTCGTTGGTTATTTTTGGAGGACATTGTGGAAGAAGTTGGAGATAGATTTGAAGTTCAATTTTGCACACCATCCACAGACCAATGGACAAATGAAAGTGGTGAATAGGAGTTTGGGTAACCTGCTACGATGCTTCTAGTAGGAGATAAACCCAAGGGATGGGATTTGATTTTATCACAAGCAGAATTTGCCTACAACAAATCTGTCAATAGGAGTATAGGTAAATCATCATTCCAGATTATATATGGGAGTAGTCCAAGAAATGCTTCAGAGTTAAGGAAGATGGACAAGGGAGAAAAGACAAGTGCCGAAGCTGAAGACTTTGCAAAACACCTAAAGAATTTGCATGAAGAGGTGAGAAAGCACATTAATAAGATGAATATTCAGTACAAAGCTAAGGTAGATCAGAAGAGGAGATATAAGGAATTTTAGGTTGGAGATGAAGTCATGGTTCACCTAAGAAAAGAGACGTTTCAGTTGGAACATATAATAAGTTGAAGATTAAAAAGTTTGGGCCATGTAAAATCTTGAAGAAGCATGATTCAAGAAATGCATATGAGGTAGAGTTTCCTAAAGAAATTAACATTTCACCTATGTTTAATATTTCAAATTTGACAGAGTATCATGAAGGAGGAATTGAAGAAGGATTAACAAAAGCACAGTGGAATATTCTAGCACCTACTTCAGAAAAGGAGGAGATAAAAGAGATCTTGGATAGTCGTGTGGGGAGAAGTACTTAGAATAGGCAATATGATGAATATCTGGTGAAGTGGAAAGGAAGGACTGTTGAAGATTCTTCCTGGTTGTCTAAGGCAGAGGTTGACCATTTTGGGTTTTCCTCAAACACCTGAGATGTGACAAGGTCACTTCTCAAATTACCCTGGGTGACTGATGTAGGAGCATCTAGAGGTGTAAGGGCAATTTTGCATCACCCACAAATAATTATGATTCAAAATTGATGACTTTTTTCATTTCTTTTCAAAATTTGTATTTTTGCTTCCATAATCATTTGAATAATGATGTAGAACCTTCGGTTTTTCCAAATTGCTAAAAATAGCAAACTACTATTTTAGGAAAGTTTGCATTTGGACACGTATGGAAGCAAAAATTTACAGGAAGATTTGTAAATGAAAAATAAGACCTTTATCAAAGGAATCAAGAAAAGATAATTTGTGGGCTGAAAGATATTAGAGTTTTCGTTTCCCAAAAAACCCCTAAAAAGTTTAAAAGTCAGGTTTGAGGCACTTAGAGGCTCCGTAAGACCTTGAAAATGGGCAAAATCAACAAAATAGATTCTTAGCACATAGAGCACTTCACGAGATTTCCAACGTTTCAAATAGTTCATCAATCAGGTATCCAGATCAAAATTTATGGCTCCCAAAAGTTGACCTATTTTTGGAGGGAGATGCAAATTTCAAAATTTGGCTGGAGGTCACCAAAAAGGGCTATTTATGACCATTTTTGGAAACCCTTGGCAGTACTAGAGATAAGGGGGAGAGTGTAGAGTTATGAAAAGATGGGAAAACATAAACCCTAGCTGATTTAGGGTTACAAAAGGCAAAAGGTTCCAGAATCTAGAGATAGGAAGCTGTAATGCGTTGCAACCTGTGGAGGATTCATCCTCTGATTGAATTTTAGCTTCTGTAATGTAATGTGTTGTCCAAATCAATAAAAGAACATTCTATTTTCTATGCGTAATTTGTGTTATTGTGTGCTTTGTGATTTACTCCCTTCATCACTTGCATTCTTCCAACAACATTGGCCATAGAAGGCATCCTCCTCAGCGACATCTCTTCCTAGGATCTGGTATAACTGCCTCAATTCGGTGATCTGACTACAAGGTAGCAACTACCTCACAATCAATGATCTATTGAAAAACACAAGTAGACTTCCTTAGGTCAGCGATCTATTCACAAGAAGATCTTCAAGAATGCCTTCACTTCCCAAAGGATTCAAAACTTCGCTCTAATACCACATTGTGTAGTCATGGATGGAGGGTTCAAAGAATGAACTATCCAAACCATGCAGCAAGAGTTAACACAATGGAAATAACAAAAATATAGAATGCAATGGAAGATTCAAATGCTCAATATATTAGATAATCAAAATGCTTATATGCTGGCAACATGTAGGCTATAATCAAAGGGCTCACAGGCCTGCTTTTCGGGTTACAACAGATATGCAAGATATGACATTGAAGTGCCTTCTCAAAATAAAATATCTTACCTAAACTATCATGATCACTAACTAACTTCCTAATGCATCTAAGAGATCTATATATATCATCTTCAAGCTCATAGACTCCTCTGCATCAACCACAAGAGGTCACAAACTCCATTGAGTAATGAAACGTGTAGAAACATGTAGGTTGACCTACAACATATGGTATTGCTCCACAAATGAATTAAAATTGGTACAGACCTCAAGGAAGGTCTATCTAGTCCTTATGTGTTGTGTATGATGTTCCATTAGTCTCTACAAGTCACAAAAGTGCTCCGCAAACCTTCTCCTTCAACTGACTGCCTGAATGCTTTGCACTATGAAAGTTGACAATCTTCTGATAACGATAAATTTCTGTAGACAAATCCAAATCTTCTAAATTTGAGTATGATGTAGCTAACATGGCATAGAAGATAAATCCTACTTCGTGAGCTCTGATATGAAGATGTGTTAAAATGCGGTTGAAAATGCTGAAATTGCAAATGACTAAATTGTACTAAAAAAGAAAGAAAAATGTTTTTGGTTGATGCAAGATTGCTCTACAACCTGAGATGCTCCTGCATCAAAACTAAAGACACAACAAATCTTCCAAAAAATAGAATAGATCCACCAACACAGAGTTAGGCTATGAAAATATTCACCAGGCTTGATACAGATCTACCAAAAAAGGTGACAAAACCACTGATTTAGGAACAAATCCACCAATCTATGTTTAGGATCTGAAAATGAAGATTTTGCAAGGAAGAGGTCATATTTTTTATGAAATTAGAGGATAAATGGAAAATTTGACATTATGACCCCTGTAAAATGGACTGCCTATCAGAAAATAGAATGATGAAATGATTAGAAGAAGATTAGGGAGTTTAGGGAAGGTTTGGAGGTGATTGTCTACCCAAGAAATGGATTCACCAAAATCTATATAGAATTGCCAAAAACAGGTATAGATCCATTGATTTAGAGATAGTACAATGAACAAGACCTAGGCTCAAGATAGATCTACCAAAAAAGGTGACAAAACCACCAAAAACTAGTCAGGTCCATCAAATTGAGTTGAAATTATGAAAACGAGACCTACAACTTGAAAAATAGCTTAAACAAGTGGATGGAGGTTAGATAAGGACCCTAGGGGGTCCCACCGAGTGTACCAAATGTATGCATGTGAAAATGAACATAAGAAACAAGATAAAAAAAGATTAAACTACTTCATTCACCTTCAAATACACCTTGGATTGAGCAAATAAAGAATGCAAATAATGAAAGGAAACTAAACAATGCAAGTTACCATGTAACCTTTGTTAAAGTGGATGTGATCCTTGATGATATTTGATGTAGGTGGCTCCTCAAAATAGTAGCATAACTTTATGTTTCATGGAGTCTTTAAAATGATTGTGATGGGTTGCTATTTATAGATTTTTTTGCATGGATGGAGGGCTAGGATTGATTTCAAGAATCAATGGATGAGGATTGATGAGAGCTCTCAAGAAAGGAGAGATTTCCAAGTGGCATGATGAGATTGGTGGATGGGAGATGTCCTTGGATTGAGGACAAATCAATGGTGGAAAAGCAAGTTGGATAAAGTGAAGGGTGAGGATCAAGTGAGGACAAGGACCAAAATGACCCTTGTACAAAATTGTCATGTTAAAAATTGAAAAAGTTGTCATGTTGCTCAAAAGGCATAGTTATAAATCAAAGAATAAAGAAAACAATTACAAGAAAAGAAAGAAACCATTACAAATCAATTGGGATTGGTTGTAAATGCATAAAAGGCACCCTCCAAATTCAAATATTGGATTGGAGACATTGTTGTTGAAGTTTTGGTGAATGAAACATTGGTTTACTGTGCATTTCTAACATTCAGGCATGTTCTGTCATGTAGCATGGAATGTACAGTCCATATTTTGATCTGAAATCAATTGGATTTTGTTGCCATGTGAATCTACTTCATTTTTATTTTTGTTGCATCAATTTTCATTGAGTTATCAGAAAGTTATTGCCTTTTCTCTGAAAACTAGTCGAAACCCTACCTAAGGTAACCAGTGAGCAAAATAATGTAATAATTCGGCCTTCCACCTATGGGAAATCTCCAAAATGGGTGGAAAGGTCTGCACGTATGTCTTTTACTTTGTTTCAAGATTGCAAGGGCCCAGGTTGAGGTTTACACGTGCTTCTAGTGGGTTGTAGGTCTGATATTCTGCATGTATCATACTGTGAAGACTATGAAGGGCAGTTTGTATGCCATAAATACAAGATTGGTGTGTTTTGTGATTGGAGAAGGTGTGTATAAAGGTCTTACAGACCTGTACAAAGGATTTGGGAACTTTCTTGGAGGTTTATATATTTTTTTGTCAAGTAACTATCCCAAAAGGACTGAATTATACAATCATAAAAACCCTAGGTAGTAGCTTAGAGGGTTTGTTGAAAATGACCTTATAGGATTGCTCATGAGAAAGGAATGGCTTGTTGAGACTTTGTTATGTGTATTGAAGGTGTAAGAACCAATAAAGAACCTTTTGAAGCCCAAGAACTAGATTTTGTCAAGCCTAGGTGACATATTAGGCCTAATTGGAAAGAGGACAGTAAAAAATTGCCCCAATTTGTACAAAGAAACCCCTACCCATTTTTGGATATGTGTAGTAATGGCCACAAGGGTATCCCAAACAGTTCTTACATTTTGAATATCAGGTCTGTACTGAAAGTTATGATAAAAAATGCCATTTTGAAAGGCTACTAGGTTTTAGGGGTAAAATATCAAGAATGTACAAAGTTTCGTGGTCTGTCCTAAAGTAGGTCCTTCCTATGCATCACCAGTCTCCCAAATCATCAAGACATTGAACCTTTTTAGCCAAGCAATCTAACCTAGTATTGTGGATTTGAAGCAAGTCCATATCAAGAATTATGTTATAGTATCCTAACTCAAACAAATGCAAGTTACTTTTTTTCTTAAAGACCCCTTGATCCAATTTTAGACCTTCCAAAAATTCTGAAACAAATATGCACTTCCTTGAGCCACAATCTACCTCCCAACTCTCTCTTAGTTTAGATGTTGTAAAAGAAATTGTGGAGGGTTCCACCAGGTTGGTGGATGAGGGATGTCCTTGGATCAAGGAGAAATAAATGTTGAAAAAGTGATCTTGGAAGAAGGGGATGGTCAAGATCAAAAGAATACAAAAAGGACCTTTGTACAGAGGACTTGTCCATACTTTTCTAAGAGACCCATGTGGTCTTGTAAAAAGGACCATACCTTTGTACACATTGGGGGGTTGTGGAGGTTTGAGCAGGAATAGATTAAGGGTTAGGAATGTGTAAGTAGGGAATTCATTAGTTAATTAGGTTTAGGCAACCAAATCAGAAGTGTAGAAAATAGGGAATTAAATAAATAGATATATTTATTAATTCAAGGGATGAGAAGAGGGGATACTAGATAAATGAAATTTATCTAATGTTTGGACTATAGGAAAGTTTTAATAAATGATTAATTAATCATTTATATTAGGGATAGGTACAGATGCAGGTATAGATGAATAGTGAAAAGTATGTGAATAGTGATTTTGAAAATAAAATATTGTTTAATCATGGTTTGAAGGGGATAATGATGGTTAATTGAATAAATGAGAATTTATCCAATTAAGTGATGGCCTAATTAGGGTTGAATAGTGTCAAGATGAAGAGGAGTTGATTTTATGTGTCTATACCAAGTAAATCCTAGAATAACCCCAACATCACAATTAGAAGAATAATATCAACACCCTAGAATATGTATTTAAAATAGAGATTCCAACTAGCAACCAATACCCATCCACATTCTAATCCAAACATTCCCTTCTTATATTTCTCAATGTAACAGAACCACCACATTTTCTCCCCAAATTTATACAATGTCACCTCACAAAAATGAAACAAGAAATAAAACTAATGAATTCCACTAACTCCACTATCTTGACCTCCTTCAAGAGGTTCATTCAATAATCCATAACAGTAGTTAATGCCATTTACTCCTACTATCCTCCAGTCCCATTTTAGCAGTGGATATATTAATTTCTTTTATTTCACAGAATGATCTTTTATCAATATTTAAAATTGTCATTCCAACCATGAATATGCAAAGGTGGCCATAATACCTTAGGCATTAGAAATTTTCATGTGACCAAAATAAAATTAGAAATTTCCATGCGAAAAAAATAAAATCATAACCCCAACTTATTAATTTTTTTCATGTCACCATAGTTCTAAGGACTAGGTTGAGAACTCTACAACTTTTGCATGATTTTATGGATTATAGTAATCACTAGACTTGTGTGAATGAGCAAATCCTTCATTCACTCAATAATTACTATAATCGACAAAATCGATTATATGTAGAAATGATTTGAGAAAGAGAACTTCATTATTAGAAAACAAATCTATATTATAGCCAAGATAATATTATTTTCAATTATGTGTATGAAGATACAATGATACATATAAATAATTTATTCACATTAACCACTTCATTCATCCCACACATTAGAAATATTAGAACATTAGAAATATGTAATGACCCAAACCATGTAATTATGCAAATATTTTTTATTTGAAATATTCTCAATATATTTTAATTTAAAATACATGTGGAAACACCTATGGTAACCTCCACACAAATTTATGCCAAAATATTGAAACATATAATGTTGATTTTTGATAAACTATGTTGTAGAAGCATTCAAAGTTTACACATATAAAACATAACTTCACCAAATATTGGAGCTAATTTGTATTGCTCAAATATGCTTTAAATTGCACATATATCATAAATTATAATAATACATTTGATATTAAGATCTAAAAATATACGGTGAATGTTGTATCTCCCAACTCCAAAATCCCGCATAACAAAATATTGAAACTATGTTAAAAAAATCCACTCAATAAAATCCACACAAAATATTAAGTACAAATACAATCTTTGTATGAGATTTCTCTCAAGAAATTGAAGGAATTTCATCCTCTAATATCCAATAATCCAAGGGGTTTCATCCTCAAGTCCTTTAATTGAACACAAGTGCTCAAGTTGCGAAGAAAATTGATAAACTGGAATGAGATCCAAACTGGTGAGGCTATATGACTTATATAAAAGTTGGGCACAAATTCCCACACCCCAATATTCTCACCAATATCAAAATTAATAAAATATTAAATATCCTCTAATTTAAGTCAACTCCATGAGTTGACATAACCTCTCCTTGAGTCTCAACTATTTTAGGAAATAAATATGCTCCTAAACCCACTTATAATTGTCATAAAATTTGTCACCAATTTGTAACTTCCCCACTAATTTATTTTCATAAAATATTCCTACCACAAAAATATCTCCCACTTTGTCACAAAATCCAACTTATAACTCCCCAATTATGGGCTTCCATAAAAACTATCATAAACCCATCATAAAGAAGATACAAAAAGATTTGGGAGTTACATTATCCCTTGTCCATGAAATAGCATGCACCTCCTTGGGAAAATACTCAAAAATAACAATATTTTATTAATTACTTGGCCCCTTTTATTGAAATTGAGAAATAATAATTAATTCAAGAAACCTAAAATTTAATAAACATTTCCCTAGCAATTCCCCCTTAGCCCATGAGAAATATGGAAATGTGCTGAAGGTCCACAAATCAAATTAATTAGAAAGGGGACATTACAAGTCCACCCTTCCCAAAATTACTTGTCCTCAAGCAATGCAAATTTAGATGCTCCAAGATCTCTAGTCCATCCCATGTAGAATATTTTGTAGGCAAATTCTTCTAATGAGCTAGATACCCTATAATGCTTTTGTTTCTCAATTTCTTCACCCTAGTATCAATATTTGTATCAGGAACCAATATGAGCTTCCTCTCATCATCCAAGGGTGGAAAATCCACTAAAGGTATAATGTGTTGTCCAAGCGCCCTTTTGAGGCACGACACATGGAAACATTATGTATCTTACTATTCTCTAGTAACTTCACCAATTCTCCTCATGATACTATAAGGTCCATAGAAGTGAGGTTTGAGCTTTTCAGCCCCACTTATTTTAATGCAAGATTGCTTGTATGCCTGTAATTTTAGAGAAACCATGTCTCCAACCTCAAATGATCTCTTTGTGCAGTCTTGATTTGCATTGAACTTTTTTTTATTTTGAGCTTGTTGGAGGTGATCTTTGAGTGAAATTAATGTCTTGTCTATGCTTAACTAAGTCACTATATACTAGCACTTTGCTATCTATGAACACTAAATTAACAAGGGTTAATGCATCAATAACCATATAATGTCAAAAGTGGAGTCATACCAATGGATATGTGATAAGAAGTGTTGTACTAGTATTTCCTTAAGTGCAACCACTTAACCAAGCTAATTTTTTATCTAGAACATAGTTCCTCAAATACCCATCAACCCATTTATTCACTATTTCTATTTTAGGATGACATCTTGTGCTAGGAGTAACTTCTGTACTAGTCAAATGAAATAGCTCTTGCCAAAAAGAACTAAGAAATCTACTATCTCTATCACTAACAATATTTTTAGGCAATCCATGTAGCCTAACCACTTCTTTGAAACACAAATTTACCACTTGAGGAGCTTTAAATTCTAAATAAATGGAAAATAAGTGTGCATACTTAGTTAGCCTATCCATAACAACATAAATGCAATCTTTATTATGTACCTTGGGAAGTCTTCTTATGAAGTCCATTGATATTCTTTCTCACTTTTGATTTAGAGTAGACATTGGCTATAAAACTCCTACAGGAAATCTATGCTCCACTTTGTTTTGTTGGTAGGTTATGTACTCTCTGATGTGCTTAAGGACATACTCCTTTAGGCCCTTCCATGAAAACCTTTCCCTGATTTGTCTATATGTTTTGTAATATCCTAGATGCGTTGCTAATACAGTATATCATGGAAATATCTAAAATCTTCTCCTTCATCCTAGATTTTGGAGTTAAGAAGATTTTGTTCTTGTAGAGGATAAGACCATCTATCACTATATACTTGTCATCTTTTACTATCCCATCAAGGAGATTAGTAGCAAATACATTTTTAATTATAATTATGCCATAATAGTAACATTTCGATCAATAAAAATAACAAAAATGGAACATAGAGTAGACACTTTGGAAAGTGCATTAGAAATTACATTCTTTTTCCCTTTCATGCACTCTTATGTTAAAACTATAGGCTTGAAGCTTACTCACCTTTTTTTCCTACCTATCATTCAGATCACATTAGCAAAGGATGAACTTTAAGATGTTATGATATGTCTTCACTACGAATCTCCCATAAACTAAGTACTATCTTAACTTGTCCAAAGCATGCATAATGGCTAACATTTTTTTTTTATCATAGATCAATAATTCTTGTTCTAATTCTTTCATCTTCTTGCTTTCAAATGCTAAAGGATGACCCTTTTGCACTAACACTACTCCAATTCCTTCACCTGAAGCATCATACTTTGCAAAAAATGCTTGTTAGAAATCAAGAATGGTAAGTATTGGACATGAACTCATTACGTCTTTAAGTTTATCAAAAACCTCTTATGCTACCTTGATCCATATAAAAGATCCCTTCTTGGTCATATTAGTCAAGGGGGCTACTAGCTGAGAGAATCCCTTAACAAACCTCATGTAATAGCTACAATGACCAAAGGAGCCTCTCAATTGTGTCAATGTGATATGAGGTGGCCAATTCATAATGGCTTGGATCTTGTGTTGATCCACATAAACACCTTAAGCACTAATGACATGGCCCAAGTATAGAATCTCTATCACACCAAATTCACATTTGGATTTCTTTGTAAAAAGAGTCTATTGGTCTAATATACTTAGAACTAGATATCTAAATCACTTCAAATGTTATTTCAAGTCTTGTTTTAAATCAAAATGTCATTAGAGAAAATTATTATTTTTTCTAAATTATCTACTGAATACCTGAATTGTGCATGATTAGAAAATGGCTAGTGCATTTTTCAATTCGAAAGGCATGACCAAGAACTCAAAGTGTCTAAAATGACACCTAAAGGTTGTTTTGTGTACATGCTCATCCTTACATGAATATGACGGTGGCCTAATCTTAAATCAATCTTTGAGAAGTACACAACTCCATGCAAATCATAAATCTGGAAATAAAGTATTTATTTTTTATGGTCTTCTTATTCAAAGCCCTATAGTCAATACACATTCGCATGGTGCCATCTTTATTCTACATTAATGCCATAGATGAAGCAAAAGGGATAGAACTAGAACTAATGTGACTCATATTCAAGAGTTCTTTAATGACCTTCACAATTTATTCTTTATATGTCTTGCAATGGTGATAGGGAGTAGCCATGTCTCCAACTCTATGATGTGTTGAAACCCTTTGTAATGTGGTAATCCTGGAAGCAAATCATTGAATACCATATTAATCTTATCAAAAATAATTTGAATATCATTATGATGGTTACCTTGTTTATTCATAGATGAATTTGTCAGAAAAACCAAACAACTTGTTTCCCAAGCAAGTTGCCCTCTACAAAAAGTCCTCTCCATTCTTTTATTAAAAATTACTTGAGGTGCTCTATTTTAAATTCCTCTGAATGTCACATAATTCCTTTAAATTCCTCTGAATGTCACATAATTCCCTTCATATTTTAACTCGAGTTTCATAGAATGGTATTTTTGTGAAAATTCACCAAGGGAATGCAAGCATTATACACCTAATGTTAAGAAAAAGGGTGTTGTACACCTTGCATAAGAAAAGAAATATTTTTAATAATGTAAAATAAATATTTACTTGTGGTGCATCTTTAGTGATGTATTTAACCACATTAAATATTTATTTCGATCCACTTTTAAAGTTTTATTATAACATTATTTAGATATTTTATGTGTGGGAGATATATTACAAATATTTAATTTTAGGGTTAATGGTTTTGTTCTCTTATGGTTTTGAGACACATGGTTTAGCCAATACCACTTTGTGGTTTTGTGTGAGCTTGATTATATGAAATCAAGCACTTTTTAGTGGTCGAGGTTGGTTGTCAGTTGTATTGAGCTCTCCTATAAGTGCATATGTGAAGCATGGCTTGGGATGTGTGATTACATGGTTACCCATTATGCTTGGACACATGGAGCATGCATTGGATGAGCTTGATGTTTCAAAAATATTCATGGAGACTCTATAAGCGTATTGTAATGTTTTCATTGCTAAATAATACATTGGGTGTGGATTCTTATGGAGGATAGATTTTTTCCTCATGTAGGTGTTGTGCTTCTCACATACACACCCCATTTTAGCAAATGTGGACCCCCAAGTTCTTTCTTGCTTGTTTTCCCATCTTTTCTTTTATTGGTTTGTTGGTTCCTTTGGTTTTGATGCTTTGGTTGGAGTCTCACTTGCCTTTGGTTTTGAATCTTGTGTTTGATATTATTTTCTTGATTTTAGTGCCTTACTTGTTTTCTCCTAGATTCCCCTTTTTTTGAAGTATTAGGGTTTGTCATTTCAGCATGACAGTAGAATCATCCCCAAAACTCTGACCTTTGTGCGTTGCATAGTGGAACACCAGACTATCAGGGCTTGTCATCCTCGCATGATAGTAGAAGTTGATGTCAAGATAGGGTACACTAATCACTAACTTCCAATCAATCCAATTGGCAAGTTTCAAAAACCTAAGATTAGGGGTGTTCCTTCTTTAGCCTCCTTATTCCTACCGGCCCTCCAAAAGGGGTCTTTTCGCCATAAATTTCAAAATACACCTCAGAACCACAACTTATTCACCTTTTCTGATACCCATTAAGGATTTATTTAACATAGCTAATTTCCACATAGGATTGTTTCAGAACTTTGTGTCTTAAAATTGACTGTTCCTGCTGATACAAAGGGGCAATTAGCCCTATTTTCCAAAGAAAATACCCTCCAAACTCCTTGTCTACCCAAAATTACTATGGAAATTCTTTAAAAAACCTCCAAAACCATTAAATCAACCACTTTTAGGAGTTGGAATGCTCATTTAAGTCCCAAACCAACAAACCCTTGTTTTAGGCCTTTCTAGGCTAGTTTCAAGGAGGGTTTATTGAAAATACACATTCCACTCATCTTCAAACTTTCCCAATACCTCAGACATGTCTTATTATGTCTTCCTATGCTATACCAACCTTCACAAGTCTCTTACCAATGTCTTTTATGCAAACTCACACTCTTAACCCTCACTTTTCAAGCAAAAACTCACAAAATTTGCCCTGTGGCTTCACACAAATAACCTCACAAATCACCTCCCCTGCTCTTACCACTTTGAAGAATCAAAATTCAAGATATTATAGTATATTTCACCAAATTTGAGAGTTTTTCACCAAAGGAAATGGTCACAAATTCATGTTTTCTCCTCACAACCCTCAAAACAGGGTTTCCAGGCTGTTTGCAATCCAAATGCTATAAAATGCTTCAAACTTAATAAAAAATGAGGCAACCACTTGGAATAGAAAGAAGATTCAACATGATTCCAATTCCAATAAGTCTTAGACTCTTACACATCCATACAGGGCTGTACTATTCATGGGAACAACAAAAAAAATAGTTAAAAAACTTAGAAAACAGAGAATTTGCTATGTAGAACAGTGGTATCCTTCTTGATATTCACTTCAAAACCATTCTCCATATTTTACAATGAGTTCACCTTCATATTTACATGCTTTTCCCTCCAAAAACATTGATCTCCAACTGACTTTTAAACTATTGACCTTTGGTATTCCACCATTTAGCAATTTGTATCTTCTTCCGTAGCATTTTTGACAACATTACAAATATGACACTTTCTTTGTAATAATGAAACCCCATGACTCAAATTACATTTGAAGTGGCTATTATGATCTTATTCAATGACAAAAGACTCCAACATACCTATATCCTAACAAACACCAACATTAAGACATTATTTACAAACTTTGCAAGAGGTAAACTTGGTGCCCCTGCACCAGAAGTATCCCCGTGTAACATCAGAAAATGTCCCCTTTGGGGCTTTCCCCTATAAGGTTTAGTTCCTAAGTCTTTAGTGTGCATTTAGGACATCTTGCATCATATTTTAACATCCCGATGGAATAAACCCTGGGTATCATGTCAAATGGGACCTAGGGGGACCCCTTGAACCTAACTCTGCCCAAAATAGGTGGGGAGGACTTGGGTGCCCGCATCCTAGTCCGGTCCTATTTTGGGTCAGTCCCAAATTTTTAGTGTTGGCTTGTGACCTTTATTTGGGTCCTATGCCAACATGGGAAGTTTGAATATTAAAATTCTTGGCGGGAGTGTTTGTAGTTGCATATAAAAGCATGTTTAGGCATTCATTTGTAAACTAGATGATTACTAGCAAGCTATTGTGTTCTAAAGGTGATTCAAGACTTTCATTGTGTAGAAAGAGTAGATTTGTGTTGTTTATGTGTTTGTATTTGCATATTTGAGCACCCATCTCCTCATGGCATGAAGATCTTCTTCCTCCCATGATATATTCACTACAAGGTGACATCATTTGTGTTTTTGAGCATTTATCATTTGGTTTTTGCCTCTGCCTCACAAGGGCACGCACTCTCTATTTGACAACGGTGTTCAGAAGACTTGAATATCTCTTCAGGGCTTGATTGAGGCAAGCCTCTAAACACCACAACCCCCTCCCAAAGTTTTCATGATTGCAAGTCATAGGTTGAAGATATAAGAAAAGTGAAGTTGCAAGAGGGCATTACAGAGTGTTGGATTCATAGATCAAAGCTGAAATTAGCACCCTATACTAGGGTGCCCACTCATTAGTCCTCGAAGTTCCGTGATGGGAAAACCTTTGGTACAGCAGGAATAGGTTGTAGATCTTGTTTGCAGATCCCGACAAAAAGTAAGGCATTGGACTTCAGCGCCCGCTCTTTAGTCCCCAACTTTTCTGTCTCTGAACTCTGAAAATAGGTACATAGTTATTTGTCATTTTACATCTTTCTGTAGAAACATTTTTTGATACTCATTTGTTTGTTGTCGTATTTGCATAATTAGGGTTTTAAGGTATAATTGAGCATAAGAGAAGATAATTGGTAATCAAATCATAAAAACCAAGTTCCCTACATCTCATAGTGACCTAGGGTAGGATAGTACATTGCAACTTGACCGTAGGTCCTTGAATGTGAAGGGTGAAAGGAGGATACACACACAAGCTATCAAAACTCAACTATCCAAATTCCACACTTTACACCCTGACATCCCGACACTGAGGATGCTAGTGTTGGTTGGGTGTGTCACCCTTGTCATACTTTCAAAGTTTGTCATCCTAGTGTGCTATTGAAAGTGTCTCCAATATCATGAATGCCTAGGGATCTAACCCAAATTCATCCTACCCTTGGCCTCACATTTATTGCCTTGCATTTACTGTGGTCATTTCCCATGCGTGTGCGAAAAAGGGGTTTTATTACCGTCTTTACTCAATCATTTTTACTTTTTACTTTGGCAATTTTTCTCTAAGCGCTCTAGCAATTTGGTCTTGTGTCTAAGATCAAGGCTGATGGTGTGTTTGTAGGTGATTGATTGTGGTCTTCCTTCTTGTGTGGTTTTTCTTCATCATTTTCTCGCTCAGCAATTTTCCAGGTAGGGTTTTAGTTTTTTGTACATTTTAATGGTGTCTTTGCTTGATTAGGGTATTGTTTCTTTGGTTTAATCTTCATTTTCTTTGATATGCATTTTTTCTGGTAATTTTGAGTCATTTCAAGGATTTTCCTGTCCCCATTTTTATTTTGTCCGCTAGGGTTTTTGCTCCCCTTAATATTTTCAAGTTTTACTCGTTGAATCTACTTTATTCTTTGGTGCATTGTTCGATGTTGTTTATTTTGTCATCATCAAAGTATTTATTCATTTCACCACTTTTAGATGTTTTGAATGAGTCTTTCTCGAACTCCAATCCCCATCATGAAATATTTCAAAGTTTCTTGGGATCATGGATTCGGGCATGTTCATTTTGCATTACCATTTTGACATGTGGTAGAGGTAGTCTCCAACTCCTGATACCTGACAATTTAGTGTTGACCTTTTCCAGATCACAACATTAGGTTTATTCATTTTCTTCTACCATTTTGGCATGCATTTGAGGTTTTCCCTTACTTTTGACTTTTGATACTTCAATATGTTAACTCTATTAGAGTTGTGAAGTCAGACTTACCTATTTTGCATTGCTATTTTGGCATATGATAAAGGTCATCTCTGATTCTTGATCCCTAACACTATAAAGTTTTAACCTTCTTGGGATTGTGGCATTGGATTTGATTATTTACTAGTGCTTTTGGTTTAGATTTTACTCTTGTTCCCGATTCCTAGTACTCTAGAATCACCTCATCGAATCTTATTGTTTTTGAGTGCTCTGATGGCATGGATTATGAGTTCTCTTCAATTTTTTATCTTTGATAATTCTGACTTACTAGCTTTGCAGGATTGGTAGATTAGATTTATGAGTTTTTACCCACCCTTCTAGCATGAGTTATGAGATCTCCCCGATTCCCAACCCCCGACACTTTTTATAGTACTATCCTTTGGGTGGGTGTCAAACTTCAAGGATTCTCAATGTTTTATAGAGAATGTAACTTGTTTCTTATTTCTTTACCCAAAGTTCTTCAAAGATAGGTTTTAAATATTTTTAGAATGTACTAACCATGACGAATTGAAGGAGATATAACTTATGACCGATGGTATGTTCTAATAAGTGGTTTTGTTGCAAAAATGCAAGAGAACCTGCCAATGAAAGAGATAAAGTATGAGTTCAAGGGATGTCTTCCCCCATCCAAGATGTTTTCAACATGCGAAGATTGGAGATACAGACCTAGGGCAGGTTGATATCCAGAAGTTCCTATAGAAGATAAATTAGGAAGGAGACAAGTCCTTCCAGACTTAGTGCCTGACTAGCTTAGGCAACTACATTTATGATATCTCTGCAATCTCCTAAGATTATTTTAGCTTGTGCACAGAGGTATGACTGAAGGGGAAGGAAAATTTTTGGCCCTATAGGATAGGTGGTTCTTGATGTGGGAGCTGACATGATAGAAAAAGTCTTTGGAATCCCTACCTATTCCAAGTATGAAAAGATTTCTATAAAGATAGCCTTGGATTTCTGGAATAGGAAGCCCAAGACTACAATAGATTACCTCAATAAGCATCTTATTTTGACTCATAGAAAGAATCCATTTAAGATGGCACCAATACAACCCAGAAGTGAATTCAAGGAGGATGGAAAAGATATTATTACCCTCCTCAATAGAGTGTTTGGTCTCACACAACTAAGGAGTGATATCCCCAGATGTGCATGTTCTGCACCAGAATAATTGATAAGAAAAGGATAGAATGGGGAAATTTTCTAAGTGATGCTATCCATGAACAACTATCTAAGGTGATTGAGTCTTAAGTAGTTTTACATGTCTTCATATGTAGCCTACCTTCTACCTTATTAGGCTAATTTTCTAGGATTACAGCAGGTTGGTTCCCTCTGTTGGCATTATTGTCATTGATGTCAAGGGATTGTATGTCTCTATGAAATTCAATGTTAAGGGATGACGTCTCTATCAGCTCATGCATACAGATCATAATCTTGAAGCATAGGTTGAGCTCTGCAAGTTGCAGTGCATACATGTCTAATATAATCCAACGGTACACAAAGATCATTTAGATCAGATGGCTAGTGCATGCATGCAAGGAAGAAAAGTAAAGGGTCTCTACTAATGTGTGAGTGTGACATCACACCATGTGTTAGGTCTACGCATCCCCACAAGGTCATGGAGATTGCAGAATGGTAACTCTACGTGATTGCATGATGTCGACAAGTAGCAAGCTCCAGATGCAAGTGGTAAATACGAAGACGACGACTTGTTGACCATGTTCGAGGTGGCATTATGAAAACCATGACAACTTCTCATTAGTTGAAGACTTTTCAAAGGGCTACAATGTAAAGGCAACTTCAATCAATGGTGCACAATGAAGGAGGAGATCGAATGGCTACTGCAGCAACATATAGAGATATATTTTTCTTAATCATAGATTATGAAGGTGAACAGTGATGAAACATGTCCACTAAACAATAACGCGAAAGGAGAGATTGACAGTCGATATTTAAAGTTGGTAAACAACCATTTCCTAAAGCTAAAAATTGACAGGCAGTTATAAAGAGGAAGCTGATTCAACTACATTTTTGCAAAATGGTGCAAGTGATAGTTTTGATGGAATGCAAATCAATTAGAGTTAATTGTAATTGTAGAAACAGTTACTCTCTTGGATTTGTCGATTCAGTAGGTAGTTGTTGAGGACAAAATTTTGCAACGTGTATAGGGGATACATACACAAGGAATTCTATTACAGAAATGTTACTAAACTCAACATTTTTAAAACAAGCAGAGTGTGAAGGGTTTGCATGAACATACAAATGTTCAAAGGCGTGTGCATAGAATATTGAGTAAAAGGGAGACTGTGTTAATGAGAACACAAGTTGTAGGGTGAGTTCAGAGAGAGGAGAAGATTGTGTTCATGAAAACACGAGGCAGAAAAGGAGAGTACAGTATATGAATTGAAAAGGTGCATTTCAGGTTAGTGAAGAACCATTGTTTGCATACTAGAATTTGTAAGGATTTAGAGGTTAGTGCCTCATTGGGGTTGGTGCCTAATTGTATTGAGTTGGTGCTCAATCAAAGTGTATAATGTACCTATAGGTTGGTGCCTCAAAACATTATCTTAGGTGTATGGTGTACCTGAAGGTTGGTACCTCAAAACATTTTCTTGGGTGTCAATGTACCTTTAAGTTGATTCTTGCAAAACATTTGTAAAAAAATCTTTTTTGTAGGGTTGGATTTGAGTAGTAGACTCAAGAAACATTCTCACTGTGGTTTTTCCCTTTTATTTTTTTCCATGTACAATTGATGTTATGTGATTTATGTGTGCTCTTGATTCTTGTCTATTGGTTTAATATTATTAAAAATTAACATATAGTGATTCACCCCCCTCTCAGTGTATTGGTGTTCTTTCAACAATTGGTATCAGAGAAAGGTTCCTTGAAGAAAGTTTAACAACTTGAGGAAGATCTGGTCACAAGAACACTAAGTCATGACAAGAAGGTTCTTCTTCAAATAAAGCACTGTTATTTGATGGAACCAATTATGCTTTCTAGAGCATCAGAATGGAGACTTACCTAACCTCTCTTGAATTTGATGTATGGCAGTCTATAGTAGATGGCTACACAACACCAACAACTCCTCCCACTACTCAAGCTGAAAAGAAAGATTGTGAAAACAATGACAAGGAAAAGAATGATATATTGTGTGGTCTAACCAATACAGAATTTGTGAAATTCATACATTGTAAATCTGCCAAAGGCGTATGGGAAAAGCTGCACAACATCTATGAGGGTGATGATAAGTCAAGAAAGAAAAACTATAAATTCATAGAGGCAAATATGATGCTCTAAAGATGAAATATGATTAGAATATTGCAGCTTACATGCTTAAGGTAGATGAGGTAGTGAATGCAATTAGAGATCTTGGAGAAGACATAGAAGACAAAGTAGTTGTAAAGAAAGTTTTGAGGTCTTCACCACAGAGATATGATTCTAAAGTCTCTACAACTAAGGAAGAAAAAGATCTAGATAAGTTTTCTATGGATGAATTATTTGGGTCACTCACAACATATGAGATGAGAAGTGAGAATACTAGTTCAACAAAGAAAAAAGTAGCATTCAAGACTTCCAAAGTCAAGTAGATTGAAGAAGATTCAGAACTGAGTACTAGTTCAAGTGAAGATGAAGCAAATTTTGTCAAAAAATTGAAGGACTCTAGAAAATACAAAGGTAAGCTACCCTTTAAATGTTTCAATTGTGGAAAATTTGGTCATTATGCATCTAAATGTCCCTTAGGTGATAGTAAAAAAGGGGATAATTCTGGGAGTAAAAAAATTTCCAAATATAAGAAAAGGAACTTTAGCAAAAAGAAGAAGATTCTTTATGTAGATAAAGATGTTAGTTCTTCAGAGGATTGTTCTTCTGCAAGTGATAGAAATGAAGCCATGTTTATGGTTGTTGAAATCAAAGAAAATGAAAATACTCCTATAGAAGATTGATGTGAAGACGCTGATGAGGAAGAAGAGGGTGAAGTTGATTTGGAAGGTGAATTGACCTCTACTCTAGCTGATCTAAAGTATGAAATAAGAAAAAATGAAAAATACAAATTAGGGATTGAAGAATCTGAGAAACTTGTTGTAGATCTGAAATTGTGATTAATAGAGTCTAAAAGAATAGAAGAGGTAACTAGTTTGGATTTGAAGAACAAACTAGAAAAGTGTCAAAAACTAGAGGCTAAAGTTGTCTCTCTAAGGAAGGAGTTATAAAAGGTAAATATACAATTAAATAGACACCTTAAGTTCGTGAAGAGCTCTAAAATTCTTGATGAAATAATTGGTTGTCAAAGGTCCTTCTCCAACATGCTTGGGTTAGGATATGTGGAAGACAAGAGTTTTAAGGATGTTGTCTCTAAGAAGAATGCTGAAGAGAAGACTATCATTTAACTGCTGCTCTTTTTCACAAAGCAGTTGAAGAAAAAAGCGAGTAAAGTTCTACTATGCCTAAGAAGAAAAAAGAGCCTAAAAAGAGTGTTATTGCTTCTAGGAAGCCTGAAGGGTCTAGGAAGAATAAGATAATTGAAGATCTTAGAAAGGAGGATGATGGATTCATCAAAGTTCACAATTCAAATAGGAAATTCAAGGACCAACCTGCAAGACAAATCGGGTTTAATTATGCTTTTTATGGTTATTGTTTTTTATGTAATCAGTTTGGACATAAAGCAATAAACTACAAAATTAGACCTAGGAGAATAGATAGGTGTGATTTTGTAAGAAAAAATACTTTTTCCCCTTTAGTTGATATGAATGATGTTTTCTATAATTGTAACAACTATGGGCGTATTGCCAAGTTTTGTAGAAGTGTGTTTATACAACCTCTTAGATAGGAGAAAAGGAGATTTACTCCTCTAAGGCAAGACATACCTGCACATGCTCCTAAAAAAAATTTGAAAAGACCTGCACAATCCTCTGCAAGTTAAAAGAAAGAATCAGTACCCCCTGCTCAGAAGAAAGAACCCACAAAACCTTCTGAGGAAAAGAAGAAAAGTTCAAAAAGGCAATGAACAAAAAAGAAGAATGAATAGTCCATGATAGTCCAAACAACTTTTCATGCCAAAGGACAAGGCAATCCTTAGGTAATAAATAGTGGATGCTCTAGTCATATGACTAGAGATAAGAGCAAGTTCACCATTTTGGAGAAATGGAATGGCAGTTATGTCAAATTTGGTGACAACACCACTACTAAGATAGCTAGAAAAGGCACATTATGCATAGATGGTAAAACTAATGCTCAGGATGTGTTGTACATAGAGGGATTACAACATAACTTGCTTAGTGTCAACCAGATGTGTGATAAAGGATATAACTTGTTATTTCATGCTAGTGGATGTGAGATAAGAAAAGCTAGCTCTGGTAGACTTGTTACTAAGGCAAATAGAACAAACAACAACCTATAACATCTGAAGGAGGTGAAAACTGGAAGATGTCTGTTAGGACAAACTGATGAAAGTTGGTTATGGCACAAAAGGATGGGCCACATGAACTTTGATCATTTGGTGAAGATCAGCAAGAAGCATGCAGTGA
This sequence comes from Cunninghamia lanceolata, assembly GCA_027924645.1. Classification (NCBI taxonomy): domain Eukaryota; kingdom Viridiplantae; phylum Streptophyta; class Pinopsida; order Cupressales; family Cupressaceae; genus Cunninghamia; species Cunninghamia lanceolata. The sequence goes on along the minus strand of BSBN01000463.1, from coordinate 1,537,018 downwards.
GACATATGCCTAGTATTGACAAACCTGCAAGTACCTTCTGTAAAAAATGCCAAGAAGGGAAGCAAACAAGGGTCAGTTTCAAGACAAAGGAATATTCAACTTCAAAACCCCTTGAGTTGATACATACATACTTGTGTGGACCAACCAAAACCAAGAGTCTTAATGGAGAAAGGCATTTCATGTTGCTTGTAGATGATTATTCAATAATGACATGGGTAGCATTTCTTAAAGAAAAATCTCAATCTCTTGAAAGATTTAGAATATTTAGAGCTATGGTTGAGAATGAGATTAGTTCAAGGATAGAATGCTTAAGGTCTGACAAGGCAGAGAATTCACTTCTAATGAATTTGATCAGTACTGTGAAAAGTATGGGATCAAAAGGCATTTCTTTGTAGCTAGGACACCTCAACAAAATGGAGTTGTTGAGAGAAAAAATAGAATTGTCCAGGAAATGGCTAGAACAATGTTGAATGAAGCCAAACTGCCTGATAGATACTGGAAGGAAGCAGTTCATATTGATGATTACATTCTTAACAAAGGTCAATTAAGAGTAAACCATGATAAGACTCCATATGAATTATGGAAAGGCAGACCTGCATCTGTGAAGTATTTTAGAATATTTGGAAGCAGATGTTTTATAAAAAGAGATGAAGATACTGTAGACACTTGAGACTGACTTGCCTCGTAGGACACTTTCTCGCATCCTCACAAACTTATCCCTCCCATTAATTAAATAAATCTAATTTGTTTAATTAATCTATCCTAAGCCATCCCTAACCATTCATCCTTATCCATTTTTCATCCCTTGTGATCAATTAATTCATTTAATTTATCACTATACCTTATAACTATATCCTCATTAATTAAATAAATATTCTCAATATTTATTTAGTTAATTTCTCCATCTCCTAATCCTGGTTAATTAGATATTTATCATACTTATTTGATTAATCTATCCTACTAATCAACCTAAACCTAGCCTAGTTGATTAAATAGCAATGATTTAATTAGCTACCCTAGCCTACATAACCCCTAGACCTAGAAATTAATTAAATAAATCATTAATCGACATTAGATTTCCACAGTCCATCATAATGTAAAACAATGCTTCTGGATTAAACTGTGTGATAGTATTTTTCTCGCAATGTTTTAGATCACAGTTTAATTTAGAAGCATTGTTTTACATAACTAAATCATTTTTTAATTAATTTTAATCCTCCATTATCCCACTACTAATTTTCTCCAGCCACATTAATTAAGTTAATCCTTTGATTAACTTGGTCAAATATCACTTAACACCTTCTCCCACACCCCACAAATAAAAAATTACCTTTTAATCAAAAAGTCACATGACCCTTGCAACTCACCTTTCCATTTACATGTAAGAGCTCTTCTCCATGCAAAGGAGCTCACACATGTGATTCCCAAAAGACCACATGTGTCACATGTCTCCACATCCTCCCATAAACTTAAATTTTTAATTCAACACTTCCCCATGAAATGAATTTTTAATTTATTGACATGTCATTATCCACCTCTTCCCAAGATGAATTTTCATTTCATCTTTAATCCTCCTCATCCTTCCCAAGGTAAATTTAAAATTCACTTTTAATATCAACCCTCCATCTTTGTTGATGAGATCTCAACCCTTGATCTTATCCTCTCATCTCAACCCTTGATTTCAACTTTGAATCCTAGCCATTGGATTCAAATCTCCCTCAATTTGCCTATAAATATGAGGCCAACCCAAGCTATTTTAACAACTTCTTCCTCACATCCTTATGTTGTCCAAATATAATTCTAATCTTCTCATCTTACCCTCAAAATGCTAAAATCTCCATTGCCAAACCATCTCTCATCCTCATCTCTATCAAATCTTCTATCAATCCATAGCCAAATCCTCATCATATTATGTTGAAAGCTAGAGCAATCCACATATTCTCTACATTACACATTCAACATTGGGTAAAGCTAAGGAGATTGGGTGCATCTCCTTCCACCTTATCAAGGAGTGAGGAGGCTTCAAGGTTGTGAAGGTATAATCTTGTATTTGCTTTCATTTTCTATTTGTTTTTATGCCTTTTAGTTTCCCTCATCTTCATTTGGCATGCTTGGTGGGACCCCATGGTCCAAACTAATCTTTTTCAAAGTGTTTTGTGAAGCTTTTTTGCATACAAGACCCTTTTAGCGTGGTATCTTCACGCAGTAGCGCTATATCCCTATGGATTAGCACTATAACTCCCTATTTTAGTGCCATAACTGTTGGAAAAAGGGAGAGAGAACAAGGTAAAGTTGCAGCTATGTAGCTTTAAAATGTTTTTAAATATGAAATTAATAGCATGTGTAAATCTAAAAATTACTTTCAATTTAGATGTTAGAGTATTTCTCCAATTTAAACAGTGTAGTAAAAGAAAATAACTTGCAAGAAGAAGACAAGTATTTACGTGCAGAAACCCCTAAGGGAAAAAATCCACACCAAAGGTGTTTATGCTTGTATTAAATCTCTTGTGAAATATTGCATTCAATACTGAAATCCTTTGATTCCTTGATGCACTTCAAAAGCTTCTTCAATCTTCAAACCTATAAAATACTTTAAAAGCTTCTTTTTTTTATTCAAAAGATTCTTCAATTAAAAAAGCTTCTTTAATAAAAAAAAGTTTCTTGCTTTTTTCTTCTAAGTCTTTTACAAAAAACTTCTTGCTTTTCTTTTTCACGATTCAACTCTCTAGAAAATGTATGGGGCTCTTAATTAATTAATTTGAAGCTGAACTTCTTAATTCAAAAGCTTGAAACTAAAAATACAATAACTTGTATTTGATAACATAGCTTCCAATGCTCATGCAAAAACAAAGCACTCTAAATTGAGAAGACTGAACTCAAACAATGTCCAAGCTTTTAGTTAATTGCCTCTTCATGATGTGTGCACCCAAGTATGCTGAAAATAACTTTGCCAACATCAAACATATTTCCAAATAAAAGCAACAACAAAAAGTCCTCAAATTGGGTGTCCAAGTTTGCCCAATCTCTTTTTGTTAACTGAAGTGATCAACACACACCAATCTCATGCAAACAACATGCAAGATTGATGTCCCCAAATTTATTATGAATTACCTTGTTTTGTACATGCAAGTGACATGCAAACACCATATTTAACATGCAATTGATACTCATTTCTTGAAACACTGAGAAGTATCATCCTACAACTTTCTGGAGTTAGAGTGTTCTGCAAGTAATATCTTAAAACTGATATGCAAGCATTTGCAACAACATGCAACTGATACCCATTACCTAAAACACCGAGATGTACCATCTTGCAAATTTCTGGAGTTGGAGTGTTCTGCAAGCAATCTCACAAAACTAACATGCAACAACATGCAAGGTCATATAATTGACATGCAACGACATGCAAGGTCATACAAGTCCATAGGAGTGACATGCAACAACATACAAGTTCATACAAGTCCATAGGAGTGACATGCAACAACATGAAAGCACATGCAAGTAACATGCAACAACATGCAAGCACATGTAAGTAACATGCAACAACATGCAAGTACATAGGAGCAACATGCAACAACATGCAAGTCCATAGAAGCAACATGTAAGCACATGCAAGTAACATGCAACAACATGCAAGTACATGCAACAACATGCAAGTAACATGCAACAACATGCAAGTACATGCAAGCAACATGCAACAACATGCAAAAATATGCAAGTCCATGCAAGATTTTATGAACTCATGCAAGCAATATCCAATTCATGCATCTCTAACACTTTAGTTAACTCCAACATTATATCCATGCAAGGTGTCTCAACATTATCCACTCATGTAAATAAAAAAGCACAACTCCAAGTCTAAATATAAGTCCCCATCAAAAGAGGATGCCCATGTTTAACTCCCACTTACTAGGAGTTATCAAACTCTCAAAATAGACTTAGGAGAAGTCAACAAAGTCTTCATAGCCCCCACTCTAAAAATGGATGCCCAAGTTTGAATTTATCAATTAGGAATTATTTGCAAAAGTCAAATTGATATAAATAATAAATAATTAATCTCTCAAAGTCTTTATGTGTTGGGGAATACATTCCAAGAACTTTGGAGACACATGAATTGGTTAGGATTGCAAGTTAATGGCAACTTATCCCAACAATAACCGACTGTATTAACACCATCTAGATTAGCGCCATTGACATAGTCTTGGGATCTTTTTGTCATAGCAATAGTTTTCTTTGATCTCTGGGTTTTAACAGTTGTTTTGCAACATTTTTATATGTTGTCTAACAGGGTTTGATGCAGGTTTTGAGTTGTTTCTACTTGCATTGTTAGCATGTTTCAAAAGAACACGAGCTTGTTTGGTTTTTTGGTTGAATCTTATAAACTAACCCTTGTTGTCTGCTAACAAATTATTGTATTTTCCCCCTGAACTAACTTTTGTAGGCCTCTAACACCATATTTCATCATTCTGTGCAGGTTTAATCTTTTTCTATAGATCAGCACTATACAGGTCCAAAATAGCATCATCCTTTGTTTCAACACCATCCTCTATTTCAACACCATCCTATGTTTTAGCACCATTGTCTGCTTTAGTGCTATCCATCCATCCTTCAACACCATCCTCTACTTTAGCACCGTCCTCTATTTATCTTGTTAGCCTTTGTGTCAAAGTCATTCCCTGTGTTAGCACCACTAGCCCTGTATTAGCGTCATCCTCTACTTTAGCGCCATCAGTGCATCCCTCAGCGCCATCCTTTGCCTTAGCACCATCCTCTACATGGTCATCCATTGTTATCTATCCATCACCTGTTTCAACGCTAACTATCTCTATTTTAGTGCTATATCCCTCTGTTTTAGCACCATTTAACTCTATTTCAGCACCATATCTCTGTATGTTAGTGCCATCCATCTCTATATTAGCACTATTTTTCTGACAAATTCTTTAATGTTTTGCAGACATCTAGCAGATTCTTGTAGGTATCCAGAACGCATGTCAGAGAATCTTTTATCAGACTACTAACTAATTTGGTGCAGATTCGTTTGTCCAAGTTATCTTTTTTAATAACTAAATTCTAGTTACACTAAAGTTAGCTTAGTGGTAAATGAATTTTGTTTGTTGTGCTTGGGTTTGCTTGTAGACGTATGCTCTCCCCTCTCACCTTAGGGTGATCTTGGGTGATCAAAAGTCTACTTGTAAACCATCTTTGTTTAACATTGTATCCCGAAGGGGTCACCTCTTGTGTATGCTCTCCCCTTGCACCTTGTACGATCTTGGGTGATCAAAAGAAAGGGTTGTTTCTTCTTAGGAGGCTTGCTTTGGGATTTCATCCCCTTAAGGGATGATCTCAACCATGTGTATCAGTGGGGTGTATCAAAGGGGGAGAGCGAAAGCTGTACCTCAATCTAGTTGCATTGTCATTGGGACAGCCTTGGGGCCCTGGGTGATTTCAGACACAAGGTGAAGTGGTGCTTGCTTAACTACTTGGTGCCACATCCATTTAATGGACTAGTGTTCACGGCTTGGACCTCACGTACCTTGCATATATCGAGGACTCCTTAACAAGCTTGTTCAATCCTAGCTTAAGACCTCTCAACCATATGAGATTGTGATGCACCGGATACCTATAAGGACTGGGAAGTTACTCATTGCACAAGCCACATTGATTTTATCGTCGAGTGCAAATGCCCTCTAGAAATGAACATGCATGCCATGTATGCTCTCCCCTCACAACATAAGAGCGATCTTGGGTGATAAAAAATGGTTAGCTCCTCCTCATGGGACTTGCATGTCACACCTACATAAAGGCAGTGAGATGAGCTCATAATCTTGTATACACCCACTTGAATAAATCTAGGAATGTTCATGCGAATGGTGTGTCTTCCATGTGAAAACCCGTGAATCAAAAACATCAAATTTTATGCATTAAAGTCGGCCATTATGTCTTTATTTCTTTCATTATCTCTTGCTAAGATCTTGGAGCCAAAAAATCAAACATTCCATCAAAATCCCACAAATTTCAAACCTTAAATAGCCTTTCAGTGTCATCCACTTATCTATTAGTGCTATATGTTCATCCTTCAGTGCCTTCAGTGCCTATCTTAGTGCTTTCTGCATTTTTTTAGGACTTCTTTCCCTCGTGTCCAAAAAATCAAAATTTCCATCAAAACCATCAACTTTACAAGCCCATTTTTCAAAAAGTAACTCCATGCGATTGCGTGATGCCAACAAGTGGCAAGCTCTGGATGCAAGCAGTAAATACGAAGATGAATACTTTTTGACCATGTTCAAGGTGGAATTATGAATAGCGTGGCAACTTCTCATTAGTTGAAGACTTTTCAAAGGGCTAGAATGTAAATGCAACTTCAATCAACGGTGTGTAATGGAGGAGATCAGATGGCTACCACAACATCATATAGAGATATATTTTTTTTAATCATAGACTGTGAAGGTACGCAATGATGACATGTGTCTATTGAATGATGGTGCGAAAGGAGAGATCGATGGTCAATATTTAAAGTTGGCAAATGACCATTTCCTGAAGCTAAAAATTGACGGGCAATTACAGAGAGGAAGCTGATTCGACTGCATTTTTGTAAAATGGTGCAAGTGACAGTTTTGAAGGAATGCAAATTAGTTAGAGTTAATTTTAACTGTGGAAACAATTACTCTCTTAGATTTTTTTGATTCAATAGGTAGTTGTTGAGGATAGAATTCTGCAACGTGTATAAGGGATATATACACAATGAATTCTATTGCAAAAATGCTACTAAACTAAACATTTTTTAAAACAGACAGTGTGAAGGGTTTGCATGAACATACAAATGTTCAAAGGCATGTGTAGAGAGTATTGAGTAAAAGGGAGATTGTGTTAATGAGAACACAGGTTATAGGGTGAGTTGAGAGAGAGGAGAATATTATGTTCATGAAAACACAAGGCAGAAAAGGAGAGCACAGCATATGAATTGAAAAGGTGCATTTTAGGTTAGTGAAGAACCATTGTTTGCATACTAGAATTTGTAAGGATTCAGAGGTTGGTGCCTCATTGGGGTTGGTGCCTAATTGTATTGAGTTCATGTTTAATCAAGGCGTATGATTTACCTATACGCTGGTGCCTCAAAACATTATCTTAGGTGTACGGTGTACTTGAAGGTTGGTGCCTCAAAACATTGTCTTGGGTGTCAATGTACTTGTAAGTTGATGCTTACAAAACATCTGTAATTTTTTTTTGTGGGGTTGGATTTGAGCAGTAGACTCAAGCAACATTCTCACTGTGGTTTTTCCCCTTTAGGGTTTTCACGTACATCTGATGTTATGTGATTTATGTGTGCTCTTGATTCTTGTCTCTTGGTTTAATATGTTAAAAATTAACATACAGTGATTCAAACCCCCTCTCAGTGTATTGGTGTTCTTTCAATCCTCCAATTGGGAGGAACCAAAGTTTATGATCATTTCCCACAACTAGTGCTCAAGGAGAGCCAGAAAAACTATTGTTTGGTCAATGATGCATTCGTCTATGTAGTCATTCGAGGGTTGGAGAATGACCATGCTAAGAGACTATCTGTGGAAGCCACTAATGAAATGACAAAGTGGGGCAATTGGTTCATACAATTCAGGACCTTCACTTACATTAGAGTGGCTAGTTTTCACAAACCCCCATACAAGTTACCAAGGTACCCCAGTGATAGGATAATCCTATTAGAGATTTGCAAGAAATTGACAGAAGTATACAAATTGATTGCAGGTAAACATAAATCAAGATTCTAGTTTCCTATTAAGGTTGGGGAATACTCCAGCCTTAATATGATCAATGCTAAAATTATAGAGGTAGAAATAATTCCTTTGGTTGTGAACCTATATTATCACATAAGAAATAGGTACGATCCTATTGGTAAGAAAACCCCCTTGATAGGGAGATGATAAAAATGTGCCCTTGCATTGGAGGATCATTGGGTAGATTTCCTTGATGACCATGAGGTCCAAATGAGGGACTATTTTAGAATGTTTGTGCATATGGCAAGAGCCTTGAACATTGGGAAAATCCACAAGGGGGTGAAAGAAGATGGAAAGGTCTTGGACCCTTCCTATGATAAAAACAAAATATTTGATGATCCCTTTGAGGATATTGATTGGCTTTTAGTGGAGGACTCCTCCATTGACAACAGGGAAAAATTTGTAACTGATAGGACCTTGGGATGGTTGAAGAGGCCCTATGCAATGTTTGATCCATATCTAGCCTCCAAGGACTATAAAGATTAGAAAAAGAAGAATGTTGAGAAAGGAGATTCTTCATCCCATCCTAAAGCAAAGGCTATAGTAGAAGAAACTAGATAGGAAGAGCCAAGAGAAAGTAGGGTTATCGTTGCTACTAAAGAGAAAGAGAAAGCCAAGGTGGTTGATGTTTGATCAAATGAGGATGAGGAAGATAACAAGCCATATATTGAAAGAAAGAGAAGAAGTGTCTGGCCTTCTCCTACTGATAAGCCTACCTCTGAAGGAGTGACCATTGCATCTCTTGCCTCTTCCATGCCTACGTCTTCGTTACCTGCCTAAACTACGTGACTCCCTCATCTACACTCACTTCTTCATCACCCAGTTAGACAGATGAACAAGTTCCTTCTTCTCCTCCATCAACCCAAACCCCCATTCACTCATCACTCAGGTGTCTCAACCACCTCTACAATCACAAACCTCCACTTATCCACCTCCCTTGCAACCCCCTTAGATCCCAATTTAACCACCTCCACTTCATGTTCCTTCACCCGCTCCTCCACCACCTACTGCCACACCTTTTCTGCCACTGCCCCATCAACCCCTCAAACTATTGAATAGGAGAAACCTTCAGAGGATGATGGTAAGAAGGAGGCAGGGGTGGGTGCAGATGAAGAATCCCTCTCTCCAGAGGTAAACATTGAGAATTTGGATCAGCTTGTGCAAGATATTGCTTCCCCTCCAACTGATCAAGGTGAAGAGCTACCAGAATTAGGAGAAACAATTATTTTGACTCCTTCATCCTCTCCACACCATTCACCTAACTATACTCTAATGAAGAAAAAGGCCTCTAATCCTCCTACCTCAAGCACAATATCTACAAATATAGGGCTACCAATATGGTTAAACAAGGCAATTAAGAAGAGGAAAGGGACATACCTAGAAGAAGAAGAAGACCTCTCAACTAGGGTTGAAGTGTTCAACGCTCAAACAAAGCCAAACAAAGCCAGGACTCTTTCAACCATAACCATAGATGTCCAAGGAGAAAGGATATCCTAGGTTTCCACACCATTAGTGGTTAAGGAGGAAATTCTAATGGTACCTAGAGATTATAGTATACAACAATTTAACCTTAACCACTAAAAAAGGGAAGGAGAGAAACAAACATTGTAGGGAGTTGTGTCCGTCATCCTAGAAAGGATGAGGAAAGATGAAGTGATGAAGGAAGAACATAAGAAGCGGGTGGGACAATTGATTGCATGTACATTACTCATTTGGTTGGCCCAGTTGACTCAAATACCCCTACACCTACTATAATGGAGGCCCTACACAAAGATAGCTTGCCTACAAATCCTACATGAATCCTCCTTACTTCCACTACATTGAAAGAGTCATTGGAAGCTTTGGGTAGTAGGGTAATTAAGGAAGCAATGAGTGCCTATCATACCATCAGCGATGAGGTAGATAAATCATAGGAGTTAGAGAGTTCCTTTGATGAGGAACTATTAGTGTGGGAGGAGTACCTCTTAGTTTTGCAAAGGATGAAGGAAATCCCTTCAAGTGAGATTTTATGCCTTGGCATTTTTGACAAAGATGATCAAGGAATGGTAATTGAATGGTTGCAAGCAAGTAAGCTTAGGGTCAAGGTGTTGTAGAAATGCAAAGATAAACTCAAGGCCATGAGAGAGGCGACAAATGGAAACATGACAAGGATTAAAAGATTCATTGAGTCCATCCCTTGCACCTTCAAGGATATATCTTTGGTAGTCTTTCCTACAACCAGAATTGTTAAGAAGTTCACTTAATCCCTTCACCAGCAGATAAATGAACAAGGTATTGATGAGTTGATAAGACTCAAGGCTAAATTCAAGGACTTTCAAGGGCAGCTAACTGAATTCATAGAGCTAACCGAATTCATAGAGCTTCATAGAAAGATCAGGTAGTCAACATTTTCTCAGTGGATAAAGGTGAAGTATCATCAAGGGCCAAGTCAAAATGCTATCAATGTGGCCATCCTCAATTTCAACAGCCATTTTCTTGGAGGGGCTTAATATCCTTGTTCTTCACTACTATTCCTTCTAAAGATGTAATAACTTAGTTCAACACAAGCTGGATTGATATAGTTGGCCTGAAGCTGACACTTTTGTAAACTTAATGATTTTTTTGTAATGTCGGTAGCCTTGGCATGATTATTTGGCCGACCCAACCTTGAATTTTGAAACAAATTGTAAATAGATCATGTCCTATTAGGCCAACTTGGTTATGAATGTAATAAGACATCACGTCTATAAATAGAGGAAGTTCTACTTGGTTTGATAGGGGGGAATTCAGGCTATTGTAGCAAGACCACAATTTTGAAATTTTGACAAGACATGTAAGTGGTGAATTGTAATACATTTGTAGTGTGGGAATCCTGTTGTCAAATGTAACCTACCAATATGGGTGCCCATTAATAGAAAATTATCCGGTCTTCTCTGTTTGCCTACCATTTGGTGGTAATGTATTTGCATTTTTTTGTACTTAATTCATCTTGGTGAGATCTAAATTTAAATGGTGTATCTTTACATAAGATGGAGGGATAAATTTTGATTACTACGCATGTAATATGGTGTTTTCATACTTTTCATCCTTCAGAAACTCATATTTTTACATCTGATGTGTTCATGATTATGTGAAATACTGGTCATTACATCTCAAGTTAATTTAAACTCACCATGTTTGTTATATACTGTGGAACAAATACAGAGGCTATCTATTTTCATTTTTATTTACTTTCTTCTAACTCTAACCTCCTTTTTCATTTTCTTTATAACTAGGTTACCTTAGGATTAGATTTAGGAACTTTGGGCCTAAAGACTACATCTATCTGTATAGAGACTTCAATAACCAAGCCCAACAACAAAATTTGTCTATCAAGAGACCTTATCTATTTGGTCCAGATTAATCTTACTAACACATGCCCCTTGAACAAACAATCACATAGACCACTAAGCTGCTCCAACACGTTGTGACCCAACAGATCCTTGGACGCAATTAACCTTTCAGGTTGGTTACCTTTTCAGGAGAAGTAGAGTGATCTTCGTTCTACTTAGAGTTGATGTGCTAAAACACCCATCAACAAGAGGGTTTTCCTAGGGTATATATCTTATGTCATCTTGATGGTATATTTTTTTATTATTTTGCATGGTGGATTCTGAGTACTTGTTTGCATATTTTTCTTCTTGGGGTTATGTGGAAATGTTTATTATTGACACAATTTTTCCTTTTACCCAAAACCATAACCATGTTAGTTTCTCCCAATTCAACAACATAAAAATCATCGCATACCTTTTGGTCACCTAATGTGATGTTGAGTTGCTAGATTATCTTTGTGCATGGAATTGTAAATCCATCTATAACAATGACATTGAAACCTTCAAAATCTTTAGCTTTCAATCCTCTCTTAACCACTAAACCTTCATCAATGAAATTGCGGTAGCCCCACTATTAATCACTACTATAATCTACTACCCAAATAACACTCCTTAAACTCTAAATGGATGATATCTAGGTGCTCTAGAAAGAGTTGCAAGTGTGCCTCCATTTGTGCCTTCATCTTACATCTTTGTAGATTCATGATCTTCTAAAACTATTTGTGTCTCAGGTTCTTCAAGATTAGAATCATCATCAAATATTACCTCAATGTAATGAACTTGGTCTTTTCTAAGGCATCTATGACCATGTGCCCATGGCTCCTTGTAAGAGAAACATTGTTTATTCCTTCTAAGTTCATTTATACTATCTTCATCTATCTTCTTTGTTGTTTGAGACATGAACTTCTGTGGATATGCATATAATCTCTTCATCGATAAATTTCCTTTTTGATGCCCAAAGGTGGGTCTTTTGGATTGATATGGGTAAAAGTTCAAACCTGTGTCACACTTTTGGCCAACAAAATGGTTCCTAGTGAAACATTTTCAACCTAAAACTTTCAAGCCAAAAAAATATTGATCAACACCACATGGCATCTACACGAACAATGCCTTTTCAAGTGGAAAAGTTTTTTTCTAGCAAAACAATTTAAAATAAAATGAAACTATGCTGAAAATATTTTCAACTCACATTAGTTTCAACCAAAATTATGTCAGTCAAAAGTTTTTCAGCTGAAACTACTTACATGGTAGCTTATGTGGAAGGCCAAACCCCCCTTTTCAACAATTTCAACAAACATTCACCTTCACCTCCAGATTTCTCTAATCAGGTTGTATTTTTATGAAAATCCAAAAATACCCTTTTGTAGAGCTCAGAGTGTAGAATCTAAAAATATACACTTTTATATATTTTAATTAGTTTTATTATGATTTTTTAAATTTATTTCAAGTAGGTTATTATAATCAAACATGAGGATATATATATATATATACAACACACTAGAGGAGAGAATCTTCTCCAAGAGGATATAATTTTTTTAATGATAAAAAATTCAAACAAAAGTTGATGTCCCATCAAAACTATGATGTTTTGATTAAATTTGACTTTTAAAATTATTAAAAAATAAATATTCATCAAAAATTAATTTTTCTTCCATGCACTAGATTGTCAAGTTATATAAGTAAAAAAAAATTAAAGAAAAATAATGATTTTTCTATATTTTTTGCAACATCCCATCATCCTCACTTTTTTCAAAAATGTTTAGCAATTAAATTTATTCTCTTAAATTTATAAAAATATATATCCAATTATCTTTTTAAAAAATTAAAAATTTATAAACATAAACTACATTAAGAGTTCCACATTTCATTTGTTTATATCATTTTAAAATTCAAAACATACATGTGACTTTTAGGCAGTTCAACTTGAAAAATTGTACTTGTGTTGGCCATTTCATTTATAAAAGTGTGACATAGTTCTAAATTTTTACCCATATGGAAATTAAATCTTAAGCACAGATGAATAAAGTGTTAGAGCTCTTTTGATTGCATCTTGTAGAGTAGAGGGTGCAAAAGCCTTAACAATGCCTTTGAGAGGCTTAATTAACCCCTCAATAAAGAGAAAAGGTATTCTCTTTTTTGAAATATGAGGTACCATTATGGAAACACATTAAAATTATACATAGGATTCCATTGAGTTCTATTGTCTGTTTCCTACAAGCTCTCAAAAATATTCATCTTCATCTTGCCATTCAAAGCAGTCTAGAATCATGTGACTAAAATTGAATCAAAAGTTTGCACAAGGCTATGTCCTTGTGTGATCAACCCATGGTGTCACCAATCATAAGCAACACCTTCTACATGCAATGTGGAAAACTATATGGTATCTTCCTCCTCTATAGGACTAAGTGTAAAATAAGTTTGCAACTTCTGCAACTAGTCCTTAGCAAAAAAATTATTACTACCATTAAATGTAGGAGCATTTAACTTGCAAACTTTTTGTTGTAACACCTTATTTTCATCATTCTTTTTACCATTTTGAGTTCTTTCATAAGGAACTTTTTTCCCAAGGATATCCAAGTAAGTAAAAAATGGAACTATATTTTTAAAATCTTTAGACTTACATTGGCTTTCTTGAAACAAATTATTAATCTCCTTTGTAGAAGTGGCCTCGAGTTCTTTCTCCTCTTTTTCTTTTTTTTTTTTGCAAGAACATAGGCTTATATGGATTAGGGAGGGAAATAACCACAAGTGTGTTGTTGGGCATATTGGAACAAGAGGGTATCATTAGATTTTTTAAATTTTCCTCCAATCAAAATTTAGAAAATTCAAAGATTTTTCCCAAGCTTCATTAATGGACGATTTGGAGGTTTTATGTTTTTTTTTTGCATTTATAAATGAATTAAAATTACATTATAGAGTTTAGAATGGTGTTTTATAATACACGATAAGTAGTGTCCCTATTATTTTAGGATTCTGCATCTTTTGAGTATGTATATATATGTATATGTGTGTGTGTGGGTGTTAAAATTATTGCATTGATTTGTGTTCCACGCCTAATTTGTAGAATTAGAGAATTGGACTTTTGGGATTGAGGTATAGAATAGAAAAGGAGTGGATTCTCATTGTTTGTTGGGATACAAAGGGATTGCAAGAGATCAAATGTGTGGAGAGTTTAAAAAAACTTGATAAGGTAAATTCATTGGGTAAATAATAAATGTTTAATCAAGGTGTCCTAAGCTAGGATTTGAATGCTCACAAAGGTTTGGTCTAGTGGTGGAAGGCATGCCACAAATATAAGAGTTAGTAAATGCCATAGTTACCTATGTGGCCAACATACCATCGTAATGACACTCCTTGTCCTATTGCTAGGATCCTCAACTCATACTTTCTTCAGATTTGGTATCTAAAATGTGTTTAGACCACCTGCATGTATGTTGATGGATTGTTGTACTCTCATAGATGTATGTGTGCTGGTATTTGATTTATGCCTTGTTTGGTATCCATTGAAGGTGTAAGAATGTCTTATGCTTGAATGTTGTGACAACATTCTTTTATGCTTGTTGGCTTGTGTGAGCCATTCATACTTTATATGTATTTGATTAGTAGCTATGTCACATGTTATCTATCATGGAGCGATTGGCATGAGATGCCACATGTATTGGTGTATGTTTGATTGGCATGAGATGCCATGTGTAATTATGTACATGCTTTGATTAGCATGAGTGTAGCCATGTACTCCTTGATTGTGTGAGTGTGCTTGTACCTAATTCAATGGTCTCCTAGGACAGTGGGGTGGTTTTGAGGGTACCACATGGTTGGGTGGCACTAAACCACTTTTGGGGATATGCAAGCTTGGAGGATGCTCCTTAGAGAGCATGCTAGACTTTTTGGTATATTATGCTCTTGTATCATTTAATTATAGTATATTAGTATTCATTGTAAATGGGCTCCTTGAGACTGTTGTAATAAGCTTATGTTTATGCTTTCTATTATTTCATGATGCAGGTTATGATCCATTCACATTTGGGATGTACCCTTTAATTGTAATAAATAACTAATTCCATCTTGTAATTTTCCACACCTTATTTTGTGAGGGTGTTAGCATGTTTAGAATGCTAAAATCATGATAATTGTGTGTGTTAGCTCAAATTATTTAATGGTTTAAATGATGTTTATGCATGTGTTAGTATTGGATCACATTCCACCCATATAGGTGGCAAGGATCTGATTATTGCTTTTAGTGCATATTGATGTTGGTGTCGAATGGGCATAGCATTCGGTAATGCTTTTATAATATTTGCCTATGTGGGTGTTGTTGGCTAAATACCTTATTTTAAAAAATTATAATTTGGCTAAGTTCTTAGTTTAGTTGGTTACGGATGTTTTTTGGTGTGTCAAATAGTCTTGGGTTGGTTGTCAATGGTTGTGTAGGGAGCTTATTTCCCTGACCTATCTACTATCTCCTCCATGTGTGGGTATATCCACATGATTTAGAGTGTTTCTTTTTGGTTTCTTGTGGCATTCCTTATTGTCTTTGTAATGTTCCACTTGGAAACCTTCTCTCTTTTTAGAGAGTGTTCTAGTCTTGTGTTGTTCAAAGGTTGACAAGTTGGAGACCTTAGAATCATATCCTATAGTTTGTTTAGTCTTCTGTCAATTCATAGGAGGCCTAGGAATGTAATCTTGGCATTAGAGTCCTTGTAGGACCCTTGGTCAAAGTATTAAGTAGGTGTTTCTAAGGAAATTTTCCATTCAGACACTATGAAAGGACTATAGTGCAAAACTTGGACACTAGCCCCAGTTTTGGACCCTAGCACTAGAACTAGACCCTAGTACCATTTCTAGATACTAGAGGGATGCAATGTAGTCCCCTGGTGCAATAGAGTCCTCCTAGGGAACTATAGTCCTTTGAACTACTCAAACATCTGTGTAGTCTTGGACAATGAGCACTTCTCAACTTTCCCAATGAAACTTTCTCTATAGAAGTTGTTCCCCTTGATCTACTAATTATTCCCATGTTGACACTGTTGATAAGTAACCTAATTTGGGCATTATTCCCTCTTTTGCATTAGGAAGTGTGTCTTTGCACAAAATCGACTGGTGGTCATTCCAATTGGTCGAGGGCTCATACCTCCTAGTTGATCCACCTCTTATCTAAGTTTTCCCTTCTATTGGGATGTCATTTTTTGTCATCATGGAATGGAGTCGAGAGGTAGTTGTCACCCTCATCCTACCCCATGTTTTCTCAAGGAAGTGAGGTCACAGATGTGTGTCTGATCATTTTTATGGAGGAAGATTCATTATCTCACATGGTCATTGTGGTGATTTATCACATGATGGGTGAAGTCTTCCATTTGTGCCACCTTTCCTAGGGCAAAGGTGATGTCTCTGTTAGGAATTGCATGGAGAAGATATCAATTAAATGCAAATAAAGATTAAACAAAGGAATGAAAAATACACAGAAATAATAACAACGAGAGACATTTTGTAACGTGGTTCACCCAAACTTGAGCTACATCCACCAACTAAGAGTCTAATATTATTATCCAGCAAATCAAACCAATTACAACCAGTAATCCTTGCAACTCAATACCGTTGTAAATTCTATAATTTAATATCAACGAAAACCCTAACCCTTAGCCATTTTTATCAAGACTTATGTCAGTTACAAAATAGGTTTTTTTATGTCGGCCAATAGAAAAATAACTCCCGATGCCTTTATAAAATAATAAAAGTCATTTGGGGTTTTGGGGGTGCTGTCCCTTGACCCCGCCCTGTATCGTGACAGAGAGAGTGCCAGGGGCGCTGCCCCTTTACCCCATCTTGGGGGGCGCTACCCCCAAACCACCGTTAAATAATTTGGGGGGAAATTGCACCGATAAAAGTGGGGAAAATTTAACCTCTGAGTCTGATTAGGCTCCATATAACAATAGTCTCCTTAGGTGTTTTTGTGCTTGTCATAACACCTTGTGTGTGAGTGCAATGCGACATGCAAATGCAAAAAAAATATTCATCTGGTGCTTGTTCAGTTAATGTTCTAGGTGAAAGATTGGGGAATTACAAAAGGAAAGAATTACAATATTATAATATCTATATATTCAATTAGATTTGTGTGTTTAAATGAAAGGAAAAAGTATAAATATATTACCTTTAAGTTTCCAAATTTGATGAGGATAAGGATAATGTAAAATCCCCAAAAATAAGGGGATGACCTTTAAGTTTTCAAATTTGAATAAGATAAAGAAAAAGTAGACTCCCAAAAAACAAGGGAATGGAATGTACTCAGTATCCTATCCTACTTAAGTAATAAAAAGAAAATTACCTAAGCAAACTTTATATAATAGGTGCACTAATTAATTACACCAACAATCACCAATTGTTTGTCACCCTTGCATCATCAAATCTAATATTTGGAATGGTCTCATCCTCATTGTCATAATTTGTTAATACCTATAATAGAAGGTATCCACTTCTCACATTCTCATTATATTGATCTCACATTTTGTTGATAGTAGTGGTAAGCAAACTGTGACAATGTTTGGTGAAATCCAATCTACTGTAGGACCCTCTCATAGAAGAATATTTTTAATGTTGTCTTGTATTATCAAGAGTATAACCTAGTCCTCCCAATCCTCTGTAGCTATAGTCTATCCTTGTCCCATTCTCTCATCATCTTATATAGCCTCCAAGTGATATTTGTTGGTGTATATTAAGCTTGCTTAGGAGTGCTTATTTAGGAGTCTATGTTTATCCTTGAGCTATACTTGGCATGCCTAGATTAGCTTTGTCTAAGTTAAGTGGTTTCTATTCCTATTCTTGGAGCACCACTAATCTTAGTGAGATTTTCCTATTATTGGCTCAACTATTTTTAGTTGATTATGCCCTATATGTACTACATCACTATCCCATATTTTGTATTCCAATTGTCCATTATTTGCAATAATTGTTTTCTTGCAGGCTGAGTGTGCTCTTGTTTGTCTCCAGTGGTTGGATTCAGTGCTTGCATCTACTCAATGATCTTGAGCAATCTCAAAATATCAACCTTTACTAATCTATCAAACTTGCACCTCCAATCATCTAAGGATCCTACCCTCCATGTCTATAATCTCCTTATATCCCATCAAAATGCTTGTGACATCCTAAGGTACCTTGATTGATATACGCTCAAATTACCATACTTGTAAGAGATTCCCAATGATAATAAATCTCCTCTCTTTCCATATAAACCACTACATGCCATGTGAGATAGGTACACTAGTGATGCACCCACCCCATGAAAACATGATACCATATTCTTCTATACTACGAAGAGCATGAACCAATTCATGACCCACATTTGTACTGTATCCATTTGGTTTCTTGGTTCTAAAATGGAAACCAATATGATCATCCATCTTTGCACATGAGACACATCTACCACCAAAATGTCATGTAATGGGATTCTAGATCCCCTAGCTTGACCTAGTCAGCCCACATAGTATGAAAATGAATCCCTCTATGCTATATTTGACATCTAACTTAGGAAAGTTACCTTCCTTCCCATATAGGTAGTTTAAAAATTTTCCATGTACATGCTCCAGTGTGATTTTTCATCTCACTTAAATGAGTAATTTAAAGTTATAGGGATTTGAATCCACTTAATTGAATAACATAGTAAGCATGGGTGCATGATATTGCATCTATAGTAACTTCTATATATATTGCAAACCTATTTTATCTAAAAGAACTCTATCCTTATCTATCCCCATCACAAGTGTGTATAATGACTATAATACAACATTATAAGGCCATTCTCTAATCTCAATCAAGATTTGCACAAGATTGCCTAGGTGAGACATGACTATGCGCACTATTGTCTTTGAGAGTACTATCACAAAATGTAAAATCCAAAACTTGAAATTGAAAACACAAAACCCCTTCCTACCTACTTTCTACTACTAATTTCTTCTTCAAAATTTGAATCAAACATAACCTCTCTTCCATCCTTTGGGTATGTGCATGGAAATAGAGACAAAAGGGGGTCAAAAGTGGTCAAATTTTCCCCTAAAATCAGCTAACTTGACTTTCGATAAGTAACTCAAGATGTCTAAACTCAAAATTTGAAGATACAATTAGAAGAGAAATTGTAGTACCCCAAATCTAGGTTTTATATTACTAACACTTTTTTAAAACGGTTAATTTTAAAAGGATCAAACGTTGAGCACACATGAAATTTTTCCTATTTAAATATCACTAAAACTTAACACAGTGTCTAGTGTGGACCCTCATTTACCCCCACCCCATTTTTTTTTGTTGCGTTGAGTAATTTTCAAAATTAATAAGTGGAAAGGTAGCTAAAAGTTAGTACTATAAATTATATAATTTTTATTATTTTTTGGGCCAATTTTTTTGAAGTGGATGCATATTGAAAACCACATTATTGAGCCTAGTGTCACAAAACTTTCACGAAGATAATTGAAAATGCAATTTTTTTCAATGTGTATAAAATGAAGCATACACATGTACACATAAAGAAGATCAAATAAATTATAATATGAAAAACAAAAACAATACATATATATTTAATGAATATAAAGATATCATTAAAATAGATCAAAAATAAATTATATAGACTAAAGAAACATAAATCACCATTATACAAATAGCGTATAAGTATTAAGTAAGTTATGAAACAGAAACAGAGAAACAGGTGATACTAAACTAGTTTGATGATACAAATTGTGATCCCTCAGGTGGAAGTAGCCAGACTTCTGCTGAGACAGTGGTCACTAAATAGTTGAAGCATAGCATTGTTAAGAAGGGAATAAAATAGCCAGCATAACTCTTAATAAGAGATTCTAAAATAACACAAAGTAATTAAAAAAGATTCAATGATTGTTTTGACCACAACGTGCAGACTGTTTAAAGGTTTCTATCAAGAAAAGCTCAAGTAACAATGGGAGCACTACAATTCAGTAATTACTTTGACCACTGTTTAAACTTTTTTATCAAAAAAACCTCAAACAACAGTGGGAACACAATCCACTTCCATTTCATATAAACAGCCAGACACCACATAATGTGGGTTGATGAGAAAGCTACAGTCCACTTTCATTGTTTCAGGTAAACCACCCAACCTAATGCATAGGCTATCTAAAACAAAATGCAATTCAAATCCCTAACTAAAACTTTTCAAAATTGATGCCTTACCAACTTTTGCCTACAGACTCGTTTTTTAAATCATTCAACGAATAGTGAAATTTTGTTTCGACTGAAGTCGAAAACACAACCCACCAACTCTTTATTCTCTTCTGTCCACTCCCTTCTTCCTTGACTAGTCTTGAACAGCGCTGCGTTTACTAATTCCATTTCAGCTTGTCTTTAAGCCAGATACTTTACTTCATACAAACACATTAGATTGCTATAACTAGAAAAGTTTTTCGTCAGTGCCTAAGAGCGAACAGGAGCCTGAAAAAAGACGTAAAATGAAGAGCCACCCAGCCTTACAAGTCCACAAATAGAGTCGTGTAGGGCGGGGACTGATAAATTAAATTGCCCAGCCAATTGAAAATCTGTGCTAATCCATTCAAGAGTAAGACTGGGGAATGACGCGTAATTTGCCGTCTGTTAAAGTGTTGTACTTGACCTCACTCCAAAAGTCAGATCGTCTCAACTTCGGAGGCGCGTCAGCCATCGCTTTCAACAGTATGGAGTTGTAAGTTTCCATCGTCACGTCACCAATTCTCTTTGTCAGCACGGGCTCACTTTACTCAACAAGTCAATTTTTTGGGAAAACAGCAATTCGCAGCCAATAACTGTGGACTCAGAAAGCTGCGAAATTGGGAATCCTCTCCACTTTTTTAAAAATGGAAAGCACGATGCAGATTTCTCTCAGTTTCTTTGATTACGTCTCTTTTATCCGCTTGATACGCAATCCAAGAATGTGGGCCCGGGCAGCAAATAATTCAGGCCACGTGTGATTATTTTAAGAAGGCTAGCCTCCAATTATACTCCAAAACAAATAGTACAGGGCTTCTCATCGTATCTGCGAATATTAATAATGTGCTGTGCAAGTCTGGTTTATTTATTTGTGTAGCAGAGCTCACAAGGCTTTCATCTAGTTTCTTCTACTTTGTTTTTATGTTTTGGGTCTTGAGAATTATTGCAGATGTTTAGATAGTGACTGCAAGTAAAAATAGAAAACGAACAGGCAGAGTTTGTTTTAATTGTTGAGGGAGGGCGTGTATGAGATTGATTTATTTTTGGGTTGTAAAATGAGCTCCAAGTGGTTGAATTTGAAGGCTTGTGATAGAGGGAAACTGAAGAAAGGGCCATGGACTTTTGAAGAGGATATTCGTCTTCTTCGTTACATAAAACTTCATGGTCCAGGCCGCTGGAGCGCTTTGGCTAAAGCTTCCGGTAACGGCTAGTTTCCATGCGGTTAATTTAATGTGAGAGGAATTTTGTTATAAGTTTAATTTCATTCAATTGTGTTTGGATGCAGGGCTTCAAAGATGCGGCAAAAGTTGCAGGTTGAGGTGGGTGAATTATCTTCGACCAGATCTCAAACGTGGCAGCATAACCCCAGAAGAAGAACGTCTCATCTTGGATCTCCATGCTCGTTTAGGCAACAGGTAACTTTACCCCTAATTTGTCTATAACATCTATCAAAGTAAAATGCTAAGCTTGACCTTAGATTCTCTACTATTATTGTCATGATTTATGATGAATCCTCTCAGCTTTAAGATTACAATTTCTTTGTTTTTGAAATTCAATTGTTTGCAAAGTAAGGTAGCATTGTTTAAATTGTTAAGCTTGACCTTAAATTCTCTACTAATATTGTCATGATTTATGATGAATCCTCTCAGATTTAGGATTACCATTCTTTTTTGCAGAGAAGGGTAGCATTGCTTAAATTGTTAAGCTTGACCTTAAATTCTATACTATCATTGTCATGATTTATGATGGATTCTCTCAGCTTTTGGATTACAATTTCTTTTTTGGAAATTCAATTGTTTGCAGAGTAGGGTAGCATTGTGTAAATTGTTAAGCTTGATCTTAAATTCTCTACCATTATTGTCATGATTTATGATGGATTCTCTCAGCTTTGGGATTACAATTTCTCTGTTTTTGAAATTAAATTGTTTGCAGAGTAGGGTAACATTGCTTAAATTGTTAAGCTTGACCTTAAATTCTCTACTATAACTATCATGATTTATGATGAATTCTCTCAGCTTTAGGATTACCATTTTTTTTAATTTCAATTGTGTGCAGACTAGGTTAGCATTGTGTGGATCTATTTACTTGACCCATCATAAGCAAATATTAATGTAATTCAGCTTAGTATCATTGTAAATTGCAGAAGTATATAGGAAATGTGCATTTAAACCAATTGTAATCTTCCCAAGTTCTTTGTTGTGGCTATGTGTGTAGCATTCATCTTCCAGTTTCACCATGTCAAATTTAGTATGAGCTCAGGTTCTTAGTTAAAGAATCATGTGATTCATCTTCCACTGTTTCCTTTGTTCGGCTATCAGTTTATGATTATGTCCTACAAATGCTTCAAATATGTTCTTACCATCTAAAAAGGATGACAATTTCACCGATTTGTGAATTAATGTACTTGTTCTTGTTCCAAGGACCAATTTTCTCTTAACATTGATATTTTACTCTACTTGTGGACAGATGGTCTTTGATAGCAGAAAAGATTCCCGGCCGAACAGACAACGAGATCAAGAATTTCTGGCGATCACGAATCAGAAAAAGACTTCCACCGGCCCAATATGCAGACGACCATGAAGCAGTTACGAGCTCATCTAACATGCTAACTAATTCGACGTCCATGACAGACCAGACTCCATTATTATCTCCCTTAGAGACTGCAATTTGTGACAATATTCCGCCAAATTTAGCTGTCTCCGACACCTCGGCCTCTGCTAACTTGCATGATGAGCAGGCGTGTGAGGCAAGTAAGGGCTTCAATAATGCCGATCACAGCCAGATGGAGGAATTTCATTCTGGAGGAGTAAAATGGGAACAGGATGACGTATATCACAAGTTTCCATGGCCAGAACAGGATGCCATTGCAGCAATTGTGTACCAGCTTTATTTAGGGGTTCATGTAGATGAAATTTCAGCTTCCAACCCCTTGTTTGAAACTTATACTAACACAGACTTAACTGCAATGTCTACCCACTCATCTGAACAATCGGACTGTTGTCTTGATCTAGAGAGCTCCAGCATGTTATGGAATAATCAATTCCAATGCAATAATCACTATTAAACAAATATGAAGACTGATTATTGCTGCTCTAGTCATTCTAGATAATTGCCAACCAAAACGATTTGGTATTGTATGCTACAAGATACACTCCAAATGTCATATTTCTAGGGGTAACTTGTATAATTATGATCAGGTGTGTAAAATCTTTCTTACAGCCAAATCAATGTATATTTTTATCGGCTTTCTTTTTGCTTGGGTGTCCATGTTTCTAAAGCTGCTCCACCATCACTTCTGAGTGTTCACGTTTTTGAAGCTGCACCACTGCTATCTCTGGCCCGCCATTGAAACCCACAGCTTGTCAGAAGTACAGCTTTACTAGCTAGTTTTCTTTTGTCTATCATTTTAAATATTCGCTGTTATGGATGGTGTTTCAATATTTTCAAACAGTGTATCATTTTAATACTAAGAATGGATAGATGACGGTACTTATGTAATCTCTAAATACACCCCAAAATTGGAAAAGATTTTCTTTTAAGCTTATTTTGGAATTGACTGCGAAATGATTTTAGGGCTTGCGTACAGATTGAGGAAAGTGTGCACCCATAATCTACCCCATAAATTAATATGCATCTGTTCTTGGTATCTAGCTCAAGAATAATCCCCATTTAGTTGCTGAAATGATGTGTATGTAACCTTTAATTGATGTGTATAATACTATAGCTTAATATGAGTGCCTCATTTGTCATTTTTTTTAATGAAATGCTAATAATGCAAGTGCATTATTTTTTCTGTGGGATAAACTTTATCAATAAATTTTATTCGAAACGCTTCAAACATGTCATATTATCTTAAAATAAGGTTTAAACTAGTATATTTATATTTAAAATATATATTTACATTATAGAGGTTGTGCTTTTTGTTTTTTTCTATAGATTTTGTGATTTTTTCCAATTTTTTTCCTGTAATCTTTCCAATTTCTTTTTTGATTTTGATTTTTTATTTTTTCAATTTCTTTTTTCTCCATTTTTTTTTCAAACTTTTCCCATTTCTTTTTTGTTCTTTTGTTTTTTTCTATATATATTTAGACGAAAAATGAGTAATCTCATCTCCACCCTGCTATGATTGTAAAATGCGTAATAAAGAGAAGTCTATCAAAACAAGAGTTTCAAAATATCGGTTCAGATGTTTATAGCAGAAATAAAAAAAATTCAAGTACATGCAATAATCATCCTGTCTCAAAAACAATTCCCACCCAACTTAGGGTTTCTTTCACATGTAAAAGGACTAAAACACCTCACCCTGGTGGCAGAATCATCACAACAGATTCATACCAGAAGCTTTCTAACCTCTGACTGTAAAAAATGGTTGTGTACAACTCATCAACTACTTTTATATATATACAGAATGATCTAAATATTCCCATCCAAAAAAAAACTCTGCTAATTCATTTTTTTAATCAAGTACTTACCACGCAGCCATGTACTTACAAGATATGCCATCAATTATGCGAACAAATAATATGCATATAATTGCACAGACTACACTGACTTCCTGGCTGTCATTCCTTCCAATTTGTTTATTGATGGCTGTCATATCCTTCGTATTTCGGTGCATTATTAGCGTAGAAACTATAATACAACCAAAGAATAGAATGGACTGATGGAAACCTCTTTTAAGTAAACTGTAATACACACGCAATTTTAAACAGCGATATGTGACGACTTTGGCATACTGTGGAGAATACGACCGTCCAGCAACTATTTGAATAGACAGGATCGGCTCCTGCATCGTTGGGGCCGATCTTACCCATTGTTAGAATGCTGGTTAGCAGAACCAAAATCATTGACGCACGCAAAACAATATTTTTCCATTTATAACCCTCTAAAATTAGGGAAATATTTTGCCATAAAGATTCGCTTGGTTTTAAGATAGTGACTACGTGCAGACTAGGTACATTTATTTCCGAAAAATAAATATCAAATGAAAATTTGAAGTTATGGGGGTTTGCTAGGGTTTAGTGTTTGGTATGAGTGACCTTTCATAATGTTACTTTCTTTTGAGTAGGAAATTGTATAGCCCCACATATTTATTGTGAGTTGTTTTTTGTTTTTCTTGATTTTGAGTGATTGTTGCCTTTTAAATGGTTTTAAATCTTAACATTTTAGTAGTTGATGTTGGTACTATTAGTTTGAAAGTGGAAGAAAATGACTCCTCTTCAAAAAATTTCTTAGAAGTTTAAATTATGAAAGTCTTTCATGAGATATGTCTTTTGAAATCTCAGTGGATGTAGTTTTGCTTATTTCAAAATTTAATAGCACCTATAAATGGCTAGAAAATTTTACTTCAATTCGTTATTTTGTCAAGAGAATCCCCTATAAAAGTATGCTCTGTGAATGGGTTAACAAGGCTTGGGTTCCCATGAGGTCCATCTTGATGCTATCCAAAATCTCACTAAGGGTTTTTTTTTTTTTAAGTTCAAATTGAAGTTGTTCTTAAACATGACCCTCCGTAAATGCATAGCTATTTGCTAATTTTTACACCCTAGATCCAAGACTTTATCGTCTCCAAGGAGAAAGCCCTATGGGTCCCTGTTGGGGTCAAGTTCCATGTCTTGCCTTTACCATATTGGCCTTTTTGGATTGTATTGCAACCTCTTTAGACCATGTCATTTGTGTTGAACCTGATAAATGTTTCTTTTGCTTGCCACAAAAATGCATTTGCATTGAGGTAGATTTTTCTAAAGATCTGAAGGAGTTAGTTGATATTCAAATTGGTCAAATGTATCACACTCAAAGGGTCATTTATCTCAACTTGCCTAACACTTGCTACATGTGTCAATCCTTTGCATATAAGATCAATGATTTTCCCCTTGTTACATCTAGAGCCAAACCTAACCCTAAGCCTTTAGATGACACTTCTCCTCCTAAAAAGAGGAAGGTTGGACAATAATTGGGAATCATAATATTAACTAGATTAATGGGCAAAAATCCTCACCTGTCAATAGTGGGGTTACTCCAAAAGCTCTATCTACTAAAATTTCAAAACCTCTAGATAAGGGGAAGGGGTCTAATGATATCTCTTCACCCCATAGAGAATCTTCTAAGGAGGTGAATAAACCCAAGTTTATTAGAACACCACTCCCAACTAATGTGTTGTCTTCTCAAATAGAAGGTCTACCCTATTCACCTTCACCTTCTCTTAAGTCCATTTCAAGGCATTCATGGATCTTAGCCAAAAGCCTAGGAGATGGAGAATATATTTTGGATAAGTAGAGGAATTTTATACTAGTATTCAACTAGGAAGTTTCAACCCATCAATGGATGGAGAATTCTTGCAAAATAGTTGTGCAACTCTAGATGAGCTTGATAGTGATGATATACATTTGAAAAGAATTTTCTCTCATGGAATATTCAAGGTCTAATAGGCCTCACAAGAAAATATATAGTGTAGGTTGTTCAACAAGTAATTACAAACCTAGATATTATTTGTTTGCAAGAGGCTAAAATTTTAGACATTTTAGTTTCTATTGTTTGTTTATCATATGGCTAGTTAGTCATTTCTTGTGCAACAACAATGAGGTAGGACACAGTGGAGATGCTACTTTTCTTTCTCATAAATAGTGCCCACTCTTAGTGGACCAAGGATGTGATCCCACTAATAGAGTGTTATGAACCCTCTTTAATATTAATAATCATTCATTTGGGATAATTAATATTTATGTTGCTAATGATATTGTTGAATGGTCCAATCTTTGGTGTTGGATTGTTGATTCAATACCCCCTGCTACTTGGGTCACTTGTGGGGATTTCAATATGGTTGAGGATGCATCTAACAAGTATGATACTCTATCCATGTGCTAGATAGTTCGCAAAAGAGAAGTTTGGTGTTACATGCATAATAAATTGGGCCTTTTTTATCCTAATATTGGCTACCATCACACTTAAACTATTTGGCATACATGAAGTAACTTCCATCCCACTTTTGAACTGTGATAGGTAAAAATTAATTTAATAAGATCAAGCATAGCCATGAAAACCTAACCCTACCATCATCAAAGAATCTAATCCAAATAAAATCAAAAGCATGCAATTCAAGAACAATATCACCTAGATTGTATGATTCCTTATTTATGATGTGGATTACTTCTCAACAATGAACAATTATGAAGATAAAAGCTCCCATGATAGATGGATGATAATGCTAATATGCTAGATGGATGCTAAAATGCTCAATATGCTCAAGATGATAATGTAGATGCTATATGAAAATGATGGATGGATGCACTATGGAATGAGAGGGTGTTTATATAGAATTCAACCAAAATAATCAACGGTAGCAATTTGGTGGCTATGTGAATGGCTAAGATTAAATGAAAATCATAGATGAATGTGTAGATGACAAGTGGAGGGAAGATAAGGCTTATGTGTGACCGTGTACATAAAAAGTACTACATGTGAAAGATATTAAATAAAAGATGTAGTGCCATTTATCTTTTTTAAATGAAAGAGGCACACATGTCGACTCATTTGAGATAAATGATAAGAAAACTTAATTAAATAAATAAAATTTATTTAATTAATTAGAAAGTGGGCTTGTGAAGGGAATTTTAATTAAATAAATAAGATTTATTTAATTTAAAATAGATAGAAAGAAGATAATTAAATAATTTAATTATAGCTTAGAGAAAATAGAAAAAATAGCTAATGAATTAATTAAATAAATATAAATTTATTTAATTAATAGAAGAAATAAGTGATAAGGACATTGCTCAAGTGTGTTAGACAAATGCAAATGATAGCTAATGCAATATTTGATACTAATGATAATTAGGTCAATTTTAGGTGTCTACATTTTGCCCCTCTTTGATACAATGTTCGATAGAGCATTGTGTCAAAGAAGATACGATAATTTGCTTGATAAACAAGGTGATGCCCCAGTGTAACTGGCAGGTAATGCCCCCTCGAGAGGTAAACTAGGCTAACTAGGAAGGGCTAGTTTGGCTCGTGATAAGATGAAAGGCTAAAGAATAAGGCTGACACGAAGAAAACAAGGGTTGGGAGGGATAACTTGGGATGGTATAGAAGAATTTGTTATTATGTGATGCAGTTTTGTATTTTTTTCATGATTTATATGGATGCAAATGATATGAATACTTAAATGGTAATAATGGAAATGTCTTATGCTAATGATAATGCAAATATGTAGTTGGTAATGATATGATATGGACTTATGCATATAGATGGATGGTAATGATATGATGTGTCTAACACACTTGTTTTGCAGGATAAATAATGCGGACAAGAAAGATGGAGGAAAGATTGATCTTGGTTGAGGACTATATAGACGTATGCTAGAATGGATAGATGGAATGGTAGCTTTTGAAAGTAATTGCTCAAGAATGAAGAGAAATGCAATCCTTATGTTTGATATAGCATATGGATGTTATGCACCAGGGTATAGAAGACCAAGGTGTTGAGATATCCAATGCAAAACTAGCATACTACAATCTTGCCTTAATGTATGAGGTCAAGATGTTGAGTCAACATACACAAGATATGAATAGTAGCTAGTGTTCTGAGATGGACTTTGACACTACAAGCAATGGTTTGAACTCATCTCCACTACACATAGTGACACCTTGCTGGTTATATGTATGGAGTTAGTCTTAACATAGAATAATCTCTAGTGCATAAGACATTGTTTAGCTTCTCAGATGCAAGAGATATTGATATTTAAGATGCTAATGCCAACACATACAAGATACCAATATGCATAGGAAGAAAATAAGATCACCCTGCAAACATGGCATACAAAAGCAATATGACCATGCCCCATTCCGTACTTCATCGCAATGTACCAAGATATAGATAGATCAAGGTTGTATTGATTAGGCATAGAAAAGGGACAAAAGATAAAACAAAAGATACTATCATCATGTTCTCTTGCCAAATTTAGGTGCTCTTAGATGTATTTAAGCTAGCGCCTTGTTGAGAGGAAAGTTGCATCATGTTAAAGGCTATAGATGTTGATAAAATACTATAGCAAATGTTGGCTTAAGGCATGCAGACAAATAGCTTCTGGCTTACTCTGATTGGTTAAAGTGCTTGAGCATTCATTGATGCAGATGGTCTGCTTCCTACTTGAGCTGGTCAAAGAGAAGGTGGAAGATGAAAGAAGATGAAGATGGGGTGGATTGTCTGTACTTGCGTACTGGATATTTCCTTCATATTCCAAACTGTCTACATACCCTATATCCACGGGATCAAAGCACATTACAATGGTGATGAGACATGATGAGTATGTAGTTCTGGGTTTATTGATGATGTAGATGATGAAAGATAGAAGAAAGTGAGATGAAAGATTGAAGGATGATGATTAGAAGAAAGATGAAAGATGGATGAGGAAAGAAGGGGCTATCATTTTTGCCTGAATCAGAGTGCTTCCTTCGCATCTCAGATTGCCTACATACCCTATATCCATGGGATCAAGGCTTTAACAATAGAGCTGGCGATGTAGTTCTTGCTTATTGTGTTGAAGGTTGATGTCAAAGGATCAACTGTATTGCTTGGAGTTTTTGTGATGTTTTGATTTTTTTTGAATTTTGATATGTTTTTGATGTTATTTGAGCTTGAATTGATTGCTAAGATGTTGGTCCTAGTTCCAAATGTTTGCCATGTTTGAAGCTGGATGCGTGCTGTGTTTGAAGTTGAAGTTGAAAGTTTGTTGTGTTATGAGCTTTGGATGTTTGTTGTGTTATGAGCTAGAGCTATAGGTATCCACTTCCAAATAAGGCTCAACAAGTGCCCCCAGTGTGGGATGAGATTTTATTATGGAGAAGCGGTGATGGATGCATGTGTGCAACCAAGATGCTAAGGTGCCAAATGATATAATTACCCCAATGAAATCCAAACTACGAAAGCTAGGATGGCAGAGGCAAGGATGGAAAGACTTTTATTATGGATATGCGGACAACGATGTTTGCACAAGGCAAAATGTGGATTATGATATGGATTATGTAGGTAAGATGGTGAAATATGCTATGAAAAGATGTGATCAAACAAACTAAGCAGGTGATGGGAGCTGGTCACTACACATAGCGCCTGTTTGCCAAGTTTTCACTATGGTACTTATCCAAGGCGCCTGTTTACTAGGATTTCACCAGAGGATGAATTATTTATCTTGTACTAATTTTTTTTTGTTATCCAAAGCGCCACAAAGTGGTTTTCACTGTTGGATGGATTTTTTTTTTGGAATAGCTGAGATTCATGGATAGAACTTCTTCAGATGGATGCTATTGACTGGTTCATCCAAGGGAATGCCTTCAAGTGTTGAGAGAGTGTATGCACCTGAGCCATAGACTGATGTAATGACAAAAGGACCAAACCAATTAGGTTCAAACTTGCCCTGTTTCTCACAATGTTGCTGATTTATTTGATTTGCTTTAAGGACAAGATCTCCAACATGAAATTTGCGTTCTCTAATTTTTTTGTTGTAGCTGTGGCATAGATGGTTTTGATAGACTTGAAGATGGTTGAGTGTTGTAAGACACCATTCATCTAGTACCTCAAGATCATGGAGTCTGGATACTCAATATTCTTCATCTAAGATAGTATACTATAGAGATACTCGCATTGATGGGATCTCAACCTCAATAGGTAGGATAGCTTCAGTTCCATACACGAGAGCACAAGGTGTAGCTCCAGTGGGAGTTCTGATACTTGTTCTATATGCCCACAATGCCAGATGAAGTTGCAAATGCTAATCACGACCAGCTTCACTGACTATCTTTTTAAGGATCTTGATAATTGTTTTGTTAGAAGCCTCAACTTGGCCATTGCTTTGAGGATAGTAAGGTGTAGAGAATCTATATTGGATATGAAACTTGTTACAAAGATCTCTAACCTCTTGGTTCTTGAAAGGACGACCATTATCAGTGACAATAGCTTGAGGAACTCCATAACGGCAAATGATATAGTGTAGGATGAACTTGGATATTTGCTTGCCAGTAATATAAGTCATTAGTATTGCTTCCACCCACTTTGTGAAGTAATCAATGGCGGTTATGATAAACTTATGGCCATTTGACGAAGTAGGATGGATTTTACCTATGAGATCAAGTCCCCACTACGAGAAGGGCCATGGAGTAGTGATAGGCTGAAGTTCATGTGTCGGTGCATGTATTAGATCCCCATGTTTTTGACATTGTAGACATCTCTTTGCAAATTGTTGTGCATCTTTCTCCATAGTTGGCCAATAGTATCCAGCTCGTAGAAGTTTCTTAACAAGACCAGGGCTAGCGAAATGCGATCTACAGACACCTTCATGTACTTCACGTAAGGCAACTTTTGCTTCCTCAGAATCAAGACATCTAAGAAGGATACCATCAAGACTCCGGCGAAAAAGGGTGTCTCCTAAGATAGTGTAACGAGAGGCTTGACAGATAAAGGTTTTTCGTTGGGTGTTAGATAGTTGGAATGGAAAGGTTTGATCATGGAGATACTCATATATATCCTCGTACCATGGTGAATTGGGACCAACAATCTCACATATAAGCTTAGACTGCGGTACTTCAAATGCTGGAATCAGAAGTTGTTCAACCAGGAACTCACATTTGTGTGTATTGGATGGCATGTCTTGAAGAGATCCAATCATAGCCATGGCATCTGCTGCTTTGTTTTGTAACCTTAGGATTTGTTCAAAGGTGATATTGTCAAAGTACTTTTTAAAATCATCAACTATTACCTTGTATGGAAGAAGCTTCTCATCTTTTCTTTGATATTCATCTAAGACTTGTTTGACAACCAATTGAGAGTCACCAAAGACTTGTAGCTGTTTGATAGCCCATTGTACTACCATGCATAATCCTGTGATTAAAGCTTCATATTCTACTATGTTATTGGTACATGGAAATGCAATTCTGTATGATTTCAGGATACAGTCTCCTTGAGGGGTAACAAACAATATCCCTGCTCCTAATCCATGTTGTGTGTAAGATCCATCAAAATATAATTGCCACAATGTTGGTGAAGTTAGATTGAACAATCCTTCATCAGGGAACTCTGGACGTATTGGATGAATATCTGTGATAGGTGCTACAGCTAACTGATTGGCGATAACTTGTCCTTTTATGGCCTTTCGATCCACATATTGTATGTCAAACTCACTTAAGATAATAACCCATTTTGCTAATCTTCCTGTAAGGATTACTTTGGAGAGAAGATATTTGAGTGGATCAATGTTAGATATAAGCTTTGTTGTTTGGTTCAACATATAATGTCGCAACTTTTGGGAAGCAAACACCAATGCTAAACATGCTTTTTCCATAGATGAAAAATTAAGTTCATATCCCACAAGAGTTCTTCTGATATAGTAAATGGCTTGTTCTTTTCCTGAATCACCATGCTAAGCTAGAAGGGCACCCAATGCTACTGTTGTTGAAGATATGTAGAGTAATAATGGGTGATCAAGTACAGGAGGTACTAACACAGGAGGTGTTGCCAGATATTCCTTTATTTTGTCAAAGGCATGTTGACACTTTTCATCCCACTTAAAAGGTTCACCCTTGCGAAGAAGATGTTGGAAAGGATAACATTTGTCTGCTAGTTGTGAGATAAATCTACGGATGGACTGTAACCTTCCTTGTAGACTACGAAGTTGCTTGAGATTTGTTGGCGGAGGCATTTCCATGATAGCTTTTACTTTGGCAAGGTCCACTTCTATTCCTCGTCAAGACACAATGTATCCCAACAATTTTCCAGATGTTACACCAAATACACATTTCTTTGGGTTTAGTCTAACTTGATATTTCTCTAGTCGATCAAAGATTTGTGCTAATACCTGTAGATTTCCTTCTCGTCTTGGATTTCCCTAGAATATCATCAACATAGTCTCCCATGATATTGTGAAAAAGGTCATGGAAGATAACTGTCATGGCTTGTTGATAAGTACCTCTAGCATTCTTGAGACCAAAAGGCATTACAACCCAACAATATGTACCCCATGGACAAATGAATGATGTTTTTTCTTGAGCTTCCTCTGCTATTCTGATTTGGTTATATCCTGAGAATATGTCCATCAAAGATAGCATTTCATGTCTAGCTATGAGATCTACAATGTTGTCTATGCTTGGTAGTGGAAAGTCATCTTTAGGGCATGCTTTATTAAGATCTCTGAAATATGTGCAACAGTGAACTCGTCCATTAGGTTTTGCTACAGGTACCAAGTTTGAAACCCATTCTCGATAATCAATAGGCTTTATGAACTTTGCTTCTAACAGCTTCTGAATCTCTACCTTAACCAATAGAGCTACTTGTGGATGCATTTTACGCAATTTTTGTTTGATAGGTTTTACATTAGGAGATACTACTAAATGATGTACCACAAGTGATGGATCTAGACCTGGCATATCAGTGTAAGTCCATGCAAAATTTATAGCTCTTTTTATGAAAAATGTTGTGAAGTCTCTTCTTTCCTACTTTGATAGTGATGCTACCAAAAAAGTGATCTTTGGATTCTGCTCTGTGCCCAAGTTCATGTCTTGTGATTTTTCAACTAGCACTGTTGATTTCTCCTGATAGTCAATGGTGACAGGAAGATCAAATCCCCCATCCTTAGGCACCTCAGAGAGGTTTTCACCTTCAGATATGTCCTTTATTTTTACTTTTTCATGGTCAAGAGGCACCGTTCCATTTTCACCTAGTGACCTATCTTTTTTTATTTTATTTATTTCACTTTTACGACTAAAGGATTTGATACTTCCACCAAAATATGCTAGTTTAGGTAGATCCATCATGAAACCTGCTTTATGATCACCCAATGGAATGCCTTGTCATAATCCCATGAATTTAGCAATAGCTTCGTCATTTTCAAATGTATCCAATATCGGTGCCCCCTGTTGGTCCCAATCGACGAGGTCAAGATATACGAGTGAAAGGGTAACAGACGAATGGTTATGGCTAGAGAAAGTTGTGTAAATCATGAAGATGGAGGTTTCTTGAAAAAGGTTGATAATATGAAGGGAGGAGTCATCGATGGTATCCGAACTAGAAGTCTCTCCTACCAAGGAAGGTCTAGTTTCCGTATCGAAAAATACACTTAATGTCTTTGGAATGCGGTAGCTCCAGTTGATAGCCATGGCCTTGCTTATTAAACTTCTTAGACACAACAATAGGTTCAATAGGTCCTTGTTCCTATGATCCCAATCCACCATGTCCTTTGTAGCCCATGTTCTTAATGATGTGGAACCCATTGTTATATCTCTCCACTTCAAGTTGTACTTGGTCATTCTCATCAAAGAATATCCAAGAGTTGATGTCATCAATGTCTTCATCATCCAGGTATCCACCTTTAATGAATACTATGGGTGGGGCTTTAATCATAGCTGTGAATGAAGATGGCGTGGATGTAGAAGGTTTGCCATGAGATTTGGGAGACAAGGGAAGAATTCCAACACAACAAGATTCTTGCAATGTGTACTCACCCGGGCCATGTTCGGTGTACTTGATACGGAGATTGGAAGTGGCTTTTCTAGATGATGGCTTGAGTAGGGTGGATGGATCTACATATGATGAAGATGGATATGCTTCGGTGTTGATAGGAATGCAGTTAGGGTTTTGATACTTAGCTTGAAAAGCATGGCAGAATTCAAATGGATTGGGATCGGCATGGATAGTAATCTCAACACCATTATGTGGAAATTTAAGACATTGATGGTATGTAGAAAGAACTACTTTGAGGGCATGGATCCATGGATGGCCAAGGATGATGTTATAAGGAAGCTCAATATCAAGGACTTGCCAATGGGTGTCAGTAGTGACCAGCCCAACTTGGATAGGCAAGTGAATAATCCCTTCAATATCTCTCTCGGCATCATCATATGCTTTGATAGTAATGACCTTGGAAGTGTCAACATCTTTCTCAGAATATCCTAATTGTTTTATTAATTTTAAGGAACATATATTAAGACTAGCTCCACCATCCACTAGGATTCGTTTGATATGGCGTTGGTTGACAAACACTTCTATGTGGAGGGCTTCATTGTGTGAAGGATGAATGGAGGGCTGAAGATCTTTGTCAGAAAAGGTGAGATGACAAAGGGCTGCAATGCTAGCTGCCATAGATTGGAATTGTGTGGTATCAATATCGTTGGGCACCAAAGATTCTTGTAAGGCTTTGTCAAGGATGGCTTTGTGGGCAGGGGATATGCAAAGCAACTCAAGGATGGAGACATGTACAGGTGTTTTGTCAAGGTGATCAAGGATACTATAGCTAGAGGATGGTCGAGGAGAGTAGACAGGTGCTCCTTGAATGGTAACACAACCTCTTCAAGTAGTTATAGTGCAGTCAGGTGCTTTGCCTTGGATAGTAATGGTAGAAATGCGAGCATGGTCAATGCCACCAATAGTGGATGATTCATAGTTGTACTGAATGGCATTCCCAGCATGAGGGTTACTTGATTTGTCATGAGATGGAAGTGGATTCTTGAAAGCATCTAGATCATAATTCGATGTCAGTTACTGTGTAGGTTGTGAAGTTGGAGGTGTGATTTTAATTAAACCTTGATCGATGCAATCTTGAATAACGTGCTTTAAACGTATACAACCATTTGTTTTATGTCCTTTGACTCTATGGTAATCGTAATATTCATTCTCTTTGTACCAAGGAGCTTTGAAGAGTGGTTCATCGTTAGGTGGTGCATCTAGTAACATGATATCTCCCGTTTGGAGAAGCTTTTGAAAGACAACTTCCATAGGTTCTGCTAATGGTGTGAACTGTTGGCGAGGATTTGAAGTTTGTCATTGTTGAGTTCGTTGAAAAGGTTGAGTTGTTGTAGAGGCAGCTTGAATGTTGATAGGAGCTTTCATTGTTTGTATGTTCTTTGCGTCTACAACACCATCATTGACAACATTCTTGTTCTTGTTCTAAAAGTGAGATTTATCGTTGGAATTTTGAGGATAGTCTTTGTTATCTCAAAAAATCTTGATAGTGCCCTTGGCAATTAAAGCACGTTCAATGATGGTTCCTTTGGAAATAAGTTCATCAAAGGTGCTAGCACTTTGCAATTGTAATTGGAATGAAAGCTCAGGATGAAGATT
This sequence comes from Cunninghamia lanceolata, assembly GCA_027924645.1. NCBI lineage: Eukaryota > Viridiplantae > Streptophyta > Pinopsida > Cupressales > Cupressaceae > Cunninghamia > Cunninghamia lanceolata. The sequence goes on along the minus strand of BSBN01000463.1, from coordinate 1,500,603 downwards.
TTGGACAAAGATATCGAGCTATTGTTTCTTAGGTATTTCCCATGATAGTTTGCTAGCCATATTACGCCATCGTTGAGTAAATGAAGAGAAAGCTTCACCATTGCGTTGTTTATTGTTGACAAGGTCATTCATGTTCACTTCATGTTCAATGTTAAAAGCGAAGTGTGATCAAAATTTATTTGCTAATTCCGCAAAAGATTTAATGCCTAGAGGTAAATGAGAGAACCATTCAAGAGCTTGTCCCGCTAAGCTTTGGGGAAATAGTCTCAGAAGATATGTATCGTCTTGAGCAACATCGAGACATGCCACAAAGAATGCTCTAAGATGGTCTTCTAGATTTCCTTTTCCTTTGTATTTATCAAATTGTGAAATTTCAAAGTGTGGCGGAAAAGGTGTCATATAAAATGACTTGTCAAACGGATAAGTGCATATGTCTTCTAAGGAAAATGTCTTCTTGCTTTGTCCTACCGCTTTGTTAATCATTTGTTGAACATCCGCTAGAGATAATTGTTGTTGTTGCAAAAGGGGTTGTTGGTTGGGAGATGAAGTGTAATATGATGTATATTGAAGTTGTTGTTGTGGGATATATGAAGCCATGACTATTTGTTGTGGTTGCATACTCACAATGTATGTCAAAGGATTAGTATGTGACACATATGTGTTTGAGGATTGCTGTCCTTGAGACACAAGTGGTAGTTGGCTATATTGCGATGAATTAGCACCAAGGTTTTGCATCACATGGGAAGTAGAGGATGGATGGACGTTGGTCAGTGGTTGTGAATTCAAAGTTGGATTTGTAATATGGTAAGTGATGGAAGGATTGGTAGATGCGAAAGAAGTATGGACATTTGGGTTTGTATTTTGGACAACATGAGGATTGGCATATGTCAGGTGTTGGGTGACAATGGGTAATCCTTGAGTAGTATAAGATGGATTGATGGTTTGCGAAGGATTATAGGAAGATGGCAGGATCGATGTAAGTTGATCAACATAAAAGACTGCAGCACTAGGATTAGTTTGTGAAACAATAGGTGGGTCACTCATGTCAATGAGACTAACATTGGGATTGTATGATGTGTTAGATGGATCCGTGGAAATTGTGGAGACCATATTAGTAGTGGTAGGAATATGGGATGTGATGTCACATGTGATACAATGGTCATGAAGTTTGGACAATTTGTGTTGTTTGGATAGCTTGGGAAGCTTGTGAAGTATGGGATATGGGGATAGCTTGTGATGTTTGATGAGTTTGCACTTGGGCAACATGGACAGCTTGTGTTACTTGAGGCATAGATATGGTCATGGTAGGAGAAGGAGTATGTTGGGAAACATGGAAAGGTGGAATGTTTAGATTTTGTGAGAGGAAAGGGAGTAGATTGTTTGGAGTTATCAAAGGTTCTAAAGTGTACTCCGAGCATGGTGGGTCGAATGAAGTAATAATAGGCAATGAAAGAGATGGGTTGAAAGATGGATTTTGTAATATGGTATGCGATGGTGTGGCTATAGTGGATGGTCCCTTTGCAATAACAGCAGGAGTGCTTGGATCATGCTCTCGAATAGTGGATATGTCAAAGTCTCTTGGTAGTTTGGCTCCCATGTAGGCAAGTTGCAAGAAGTAGTGATTAGGATTAGATAAAACAAGCTTCTCAACTTGGTCCCATACATGTGTGTCTTGATAGTCAGATAAATCCTCTTGGGAATGCTCTTCATAAGTCACTGTGAAGGGGTGTGATTGCACTTGATGTGATGACTCGCCAATGGTGTACCCATGGGGCACAAACATGTGAGAAGGCATGCCAATTGTAAATTGAGTTGCATCTCTAAGGGGTGTTGATCGTGATTGTTGCATCTTGGCTTCCATCTCAACTCGCAGTTTTGCTTCCATTTCAGCTCTATATTGTCTCCTAGTTTGAGGCATGATGGTTGATGTTGAAAATTAGACTTTAGCTTGTCAAGGTTTGAGACCCAAAAGATGATGGTTTGCTGATAGATTGGTTGTTGGTTGCTTTGCTAGGTTTTTGTTGTTTGCTTTGTTGTTGTTGGGTTGCTTGGTTGTTGGTAGCTAGTTGTTGGTTGTCGGTTGCTTAGTTGAACTTCCCTAGAGAATAGCTCACACACTCAAGGGAAAAGTTGTTTGTTAAGGTTGTTGTTTTGCTAATGTTGCTAAGGCTAAAGCCAAAAGATGATGTTTTGCTAATTGATTAGGTTGATTGTTTGATGTTTGGTTTGTTGGTTTTGGATCTCAAGAGGATGGAAAGTTCACAAAGTTCAATTGTTTGATATGCTCAAAGCAGGAGACAAAGTCCAAGTATCTACAAATGATCAGAGGCAGGTCTGAAAGTTAATGCTAAAGTTAAGCAAGCTGGAAATATAGCTGATTCGGTTGAGTTACTAAGATTTGCTAATATTTAACCACAGGCGACAGGTAATAGTTCAAATGTGACTCAGAAAAGGCCAAAAGTAACTAATAATAGCTTAAAAGTGATCTGGTTTCAGTTCAGGTAACAGGCTACAGTATTAACCAGAGGCAAGCCAATTTGCTATAGGCGAGCAGTGTTGATTTAGAGGCAATTTACTGTTGTTTAAAGGTGACTCAATTCAGACCAGAGGCGAGCATCTATTGTTCAAAGGCGATTCAATTTAAGCAAAAGGTGACTAACTGTTGGTTAAAAGTGATCTGGTTGTCTGTATGTGGGCAGTTAAAGCTTAAAAGTGATCTGTGTCTATCAGGAAATATGTCTAAATTATGTTTTTGACAAGAAATAATAATTTTAGTCACTCACACTCACAACACTCACAAACTTGTACAACCTAGGCTAGGAAGGGACTGTATTTGTTGAGTCCCCTAGTCATGCTTATTCAAAGAAGATAGCTTCAAGATCTTGGTAGCACCGGCTCCTCTCCACGGCACACACTTCTCACGCATACCAAGATCCAGGTTTCCCAAGGCTTGTCCTCCCACCAAACCTTAGGATTGTCCCTGCTATCTATACTTAGAACCTTGTGAATCGGGGCAGCTTCAAAGGTCCCACCTTTTGCGTCAACAAATAGAAAGTTTTTGGCTACTACACAAGGTTGCTAATAAGGGCATTTGTTTAGATGGCTATATGTGCGGTAGCGCTACTCTCCATTATGGAGTCTCCTAGCCTGCAAGGGTTACGCCTTGGAGGGTTTGGGGGGAGGTTGGCTGTCGGTATAACACAATAACACCCATTGTTTGTGGCTTTCGACACAAACACTTTTCTTATATAGTGGTTTGGAAGGACTTGGCTTTAGCCCGTTAGCGCTTGGGTCGTACCCCTTCTCACACTGTGAAGGTAGGCCCTCTAAAGATAATAACAAGTTCTCATGCACCCAAGATCCATTTGATAGGCAAGGGGAGAGGATACTTTTGCTATTAAATTTAGGTTACAAACATGCACATTCAAGCAATCAAGAAAGATAAATCAAGCACGAAGCAAGCAATGATTCTTTTTAAGCACCAAGCCCAAATGTTCCTAAATCAGTGAAAAATCACAAGTCTTGGACCGATCGGAGCTGCAACAGATATGTTAGTAATTTGATAACTTCCTTTTCTTAGACAATCAATAAGATGCTGCACAAATACCCAATTAGTAGCCAAGAAAACTAAACTACAAATGATAAAAATTGAAAGCGACACAATTACCAGAGGTGATCAACAGTTGATCCAAATCAATCTGTATTCTGTTGCAAGTGAAATTCTACAGATCAGAAGCGATGCCAGTAAACCTAAATGCGAAATGATAAAGCTTAGAAGCAATGCAAAAAAGCAACATGCAACTGATTATAGGTCATAAGCGACTTAGATCTGCAAAAAACAAGATATACACAGAAGACCCTAATTTTGCAAAAGGCAATCTAGATGGCTAAAACTGATCATTGTTAGGTTAAAAGCAATGCAAATAAGAATAGAAGTGACCACTGTTATCTTATAAGCGATGCAAGAAAGACAATAAGCAACTACTGTTTTCTCATAAGCGATCCCAAGGGTGCTAAAAGCGGCAAGTTTTAGCTTAAAAGCGATGCGTGTGTTCAGGTAGCGACTAGTTTTCGCTTAGAAGCGATTGGAACTTGCCGTAAGCACTCAAAAAATCTGATCTTCATAAAAACAACTTCAAATAACAAAGTTAATCAAGGATGTGAGTCCCACCAGGTATGCCAAAATGTGATAGGTAAAAATTAGGTTAATAAGATCAAGCATAGCCATAATAACCTAACCCTACCATCATCAAATAATCTAATCCAAATGAAATCAAAAGCATGCAATTCAATAACAATATCACCTAGATTGTATGATTCCTTGTTTATGATGTGGATTGCTTCTCAACAATGAATAATTATGAAGATAAAAGTTGCCATAATAGATGGATGATAATGGTAATATGCTATATGGATGCTAAAATGCTCAATATGCTCAAGATGATAATGTAGACACTATATGAAAATGATGGATGGATGCAGTATAGAATGAGAGGGTGTTTATATAGAACTCAACCAAAATCAATCAATGATGGAGATTTGGTGGCTATGTGAATGGCTAAGATTAAATGATATTCATAGATGAATGTGTAGATGACAAGTGGAGGGAAGATAAGGCTTATGCGTGACCGTGTACATAAAAAATACTACATGTGAAAGATATTAAATAAAAGATGTAGTACCATTTATCTTTTTTAAATGAAAGAGGCATAAATGTCGGTTCATTTGAGATAAATGATAAGAAAACTTAACTAAATAAATAAATAAATTAGAAAGTGGGCTTGTGAAGGGAATTTTAATTAAATAAATAAGATTTATTTAATTAAAAATAGATAGAAAGAAGATAATTAAATATTATTTAATTATAGCTTAGAGAAAATAGAAGAAATAGCTAATAAATTAATTAAATAAATATAAATTTATTTAATTAATAGAAGAAATAAGTGATAAGGACATTGCTCAAGTGTGTTAGACAAATGTAGATGATAGCTAATGCAATATTTGATACTAGTGATAATTAGGTCAATTTTGGGTGTCTACATGAACAAATTCTTAAATTGCTTAATAGAGCCATGATGTCAACCGAATATTTTTTCTCTTTTGCCACCTATTTTTCCCTGTCAGTTGAGCCTTTATCAGACGTTGTCCTCTCTAATAATTTCTTAATAAATTTTTTCATTGAATGGTAGTTTGTTAAGCCTAAAGCCAAAAAACACATTTTTTAAATACCTATTTGCTAAGTCATCAACCTACCCTTGCTCATATCTAACATGTTTGGAAACCATGTATCTATCATCAATCTAGATGGATTAGGTGGTTGAATGATGTGGTTAAGTGTGTACCTCTCAATTTCTTTGTATTTATGGGTGTCAACTAGCATGTTTTTTCCACCTAGCATCTCAAAGAAACACCACAAAGCTCCACTAAACCATCATCAATCTAGAAGAGTAGCCTTTTACTCCCTCTTTGCAACTTCATGTTGATAAACTTTATCAACAAAAGTAGATTGTAGATAATCACTCTTCTAGAGGAGCGCAAATCAAAGCCTATGTTCATTATCTCAAAGTTGGGGATAGACTTTGTAAGGAGTTTTTCTACTCTCTAAGAGTTTTCCAAACTTTCAAATGATCAAGTGTACCAAAGAAGGATCTCAACTCTTAAAGAATCTTATTGCCATTGGAACTAGGCCTTTGTTCATCACTATGAATAAGTCCTCTGTTAGTAATTAAATATGTATATGCAGGCCCCTTCCAAAAAATCCAAAAAGTTCCAACACTTTCGACCTCTGTAGTTGAAAATATGCATTTGTGGGTCAGAAAACGCTGTCGCCCTTTGAAAAAATGAGTTACATGCATTTCTGAATGCATATCGGGCTACTGTTTCAGTGTGTCTGAATGTTTCTAACAATGGCTGAGAGGGTTTCTCCTTGCCAGTGCCGCGGGATCCGCCAAGTGTCAGGTCCCTGTTCGAACAATACTTTTGTTTCTAACGAATAACTCTAACGCGGAGTGTGCCACGTAGCAGAAACTGTTTCTATTGTGTTTTAAGTCGCTTCCTGCGGAGGGTGCCATGTGTCATCAGCAGAAGACACTCCCTAAATGTTTCTGTGTGAGTGCGGAAGTTGCCATGTATCTTTAGTGGTGGCTGCGAAGCACGACAACTGTCAGCTTCCGCGTAATGGGTCATATTTGTTTCGATGCTAAATGAAGACGGGGTGGGTCCCAGTGAAGGGTCTATGATGCTGCGGATCGTGCCACCTGTATTTAATGCCTCTGACACAGTTTCAAGTTGCTTGCTACGGAAAGTGCCATGTATCAGCTGCGGAGGCAAGGTTCATAAGTTTCAGTGTGCCCGCGGAAGGTGCCACGTGTATTTTATGTGGTTGCGGAGCTTGCCAAGTGTCAGCTTCCACGTATCTGCCTATATGCCGCGCGATGCAAAGTATTGAATGGTGGTGGGCCATAGTTATGAGGGTCAAGTACCGCGGAGGGCGCCACGTGGTGGATGCGGCGCCAATGTTGCTTTTGTTTATGACCCTTCCCCGGCCCCAATTGAAAGTTTCTAAGCTTCGCGGAACCTGCCAGGTGTCATCTTCCGCATGAGTTTCAAATGTTTCAAGAGATGGCCACGGAGCTTGACAAGTGTCAACTTCCGCGGACTTGCCCTTGTTTTCCTCTTACGATGGCGAGCGGGAGGTTGTGGGTCCTGGCACTAAAGTGCCTCAAGTTTCAGATGTCGTGGATTGCGACAAGTGTCACCTACGGAAACCACTTCAGTCTAAAGACATAGTTTCACAAAGTGTGGCAGAGCCTGACATGTGTCAGCTTCCACATTAGTTTCAAGAAGGGTCTTTGTGTTTCAAGGAAAGCACGGAAGCTTCCACGTATCCTAATAGCTGATACTGCGGAAGCCGCCACCTGTCCCTTTTTGAAAGGCAAAACGGAAGGAGCAATGGGCCAGCGATAGAAACTTCAAGTGTCTACGTGGCACGATCTAGTTGGCCGGTGACTTTTCAGCATTTTTTGGGACCATTGATGTCAACGATGGGTTTTTGATCAACGACTATCTTTCAATTTTGATGCAGTGATGGGTTTCTTCGTATCTGCGGCCATTTTTTGGGTGGGAAAAAACTTATGGCGTGCCATTGCTACATTCCAGAGGGCTGCAGGTAGGTGAAACTTTAGTGGCAGAGTTGCAGTGGTGTGGGTCAATGATGGATGGGTCAACTACCCCATTGATGAAGAAGTCCCTGAGCGGCGGCCCAGATCCTGATTCTACTTGCCTTTCTCCTCTGTTTCTCTGTTGCATTCAATTTTGAGCGCCATTTTTTCTAATGCTTTGCATTTGGCGGGTTTTTTGCCTTCCCTTGTACTTAATTCATTGAGTACACGGCTCTGCTAAAAAAGGCAGACGATGTCACTCATTTTGGTGTCGAAGACTTGGCAATTTTGGGGGGAAATAACGAAAGACAGAGCATTTCCTGTTTGTTCTATCTCATTTTGGAGTTTATGTACTGCATTTGTGTTGTATCTTGCACATATATTCAGTTTCAATGTTGATTTTATATGAAAAATGCTTGTTGGATGTATTTCTCTGTTTGTCTCCATTTTTTGCATGTAATTTCTTCTTTTGAATCTGGTTGCTAAGGGTTTCATAGATTCAGGGATACAGATTTATGTATTACATGCTTAATCTCTAACTTCCATTCAAGGAGTGGATTAAATCATTTTAGGTCAAGTATGGAGAAGATTGTATGTTGACTGGGATGTTTGTAAGTATGATCAGTTAAATACCCATCCTTGGGTGATGTTTGTAAGGCAAACATCAGTGTTAAACCCCTTGAAACTCGAATGCCAGTTGCAAGCCATTCTTATGTATATGTCTATTTCACTCCTTGCCCTGAGATAGGCACCGGTCTGCCCTTGTGAAGTAGTTATGATCCAAAACCCCCTGTCTTGCATCCAAACCATCAATTCCATCTTTTCATAACTTCCACCTGTTAGTTTGTAGGACTAGGATTAGGAACCCCCTGCATACTCTCATACCTGACCAGACAAATATGTCCAAGAACGTTGCCATCCTTGTGATTTATCACACAAATCTTGGTCCACACATGAGAGTATTCTGCCTGTTACTCTCAAGTTAAACCTTTCTGTCATTGAACCAGTCAATGTTACATCTTTATCAAATAGGGACACCCCCCTTGGTGTGGCAGAACCAGAGGTGAAGGGGAGGCAGCTCACGCAACCTCCCATAATCTGTTGGTCAGATCAACCCGTGCATTGGAACTGGCAAACCCTCTACAGGTCCAGAAAAATTACCAACAGATTTTGGCGACTCTACTAGGGAAGAATTGATGAAAATAGAATTTATTTGAGTCCATCTGAGTCACCAACAGAATTGGCAACTCCACTGGAGAAGATATCTAGATCTTTCATGTGAATATGGTGCTCTGTTGTTGGAATGAACTCAGAGAAATATTTGTTCTATGATGAGCTTTCAGTTGTTTAAAAAATTTGTCCTCTCTGGAGAGGTGGCGACTCTGGAAAAAGATTTAAGTACACATGAAAGGCCGATGTATGTTATGTGGTCTAAAAATGTCCTGTTCAGGATTTCAGCATCTAGATGAGAAAAGGTACCTAGCTCCTTCCCACTTGTATTTGTTGTTTTATTGCATAAGATAGATGCCAAGAGGGAACCTTAGGTCTTAGGCAGATAAAGGATGTCTAAGAGTGAAATTTATTGAAATCCAAACATGTATTCACCCATACTCAGTCAAAAGGGGGATGATATGTTGAGTAAAAGAATGGAAGAGATAAAAAATAGGTTGATATCCTTAGAGGCTAGGCAGCCTCAGTTAAGTAGTAATAATCCTGTTGTGTCTGCCAGTCAGAATGTTAAGGCTCTTCTCAGCCCTTTTGATCCTTTGTATGACCAATTAGATCTGTCATGGGTTGATTATAAAGTTGAAAGTATGCCTGCTCAAACTTATAATCAGATGCCTAGATTTAGTGGACACAATGTGTGTGATAGGGGTGCACATATCCAAAACTTTCACTCCTTCATGGAGAGACATTCATTTAGGGATGAGGATATGTGGATGAGGTTTTTTGTTAGATCCTTTGGTGCTAGAGCTAGAGATTGGTATTTGAGCTTTCCAAAGAGATCCTTTGCCTGTTGGGATGAACTTGCTGACTGTTTCAGAGAAGAATTTACAAGAGAACCTACTGATCTTGTTACAAGATTATTGGAAATTAGAAAACAAGATGAAGAGCCCTGTGCTGATTTCAATCATAGATTTGCAGTAGCCCTTTCACAGATCCCAGAATTTTTCAGACCTGATATTTCAGCCTGTGTTGGCATATATTTTGAAGCTTTTGAGGAGGGCTCTAGTGCATTGTTGAGGGAATTCAAGATAACAAGTATGCAGATGGCATACAAGTTTTTAGAAAATATAGAAAAAATAAGAAATGAGCATATGTAGAATTCTCTGTCCATAGGCTTTGGTGTGAATAACAATTGTGAAGCTGCAAATGACCAAATGATCATGGCATCATGTGAAGATAAAAATGAGAATGAAAATACATTAATTGAGGATGCCAGTAGAAGGATCAGTGATGACGCCCATTGCAAGGCTAAAGTATCTGGTTCTAAAAACAATGATGTGGTTATGGACAGCAATGAATACTTTTTTTAATGGATTTGTGGAGATAACTGTGAGTATTGTGCTCAGGATAGAGAAAAAGTAAGCAAACAGGAGAGTAATTCCATGATTAAATCATTGCCTTTTATTCAGACACATGGAGATGATCAAGAGCAATCAGAAATTGAAACAAGTACTAGTGCTGAGCATGATTGTTCTTCATTTGATTATGGTTTTGCTTATGACACACAGGCTGATACTCCTCCACAGGAATCCATTGGTAATCATTTTGCATTGCATGCTACTGATGCAGATGATAATAAGTGTTATATTTCATTTGAATATGCATTGTTTGATAAATATAATGTTCACATGTTGCTTGATATTGATGGTTGTTTGCATAGGGTTGATAGTGACAAGCTAAATAAGAGGGTTGAATATGCAAATGACAAGGGTTGTTTGTGGATGAATCATGGCAGTATCTTTAGGCTAGATCTAGTGAGATCAGATGAAAATAAGGTGTTTGACAAAGGGAGACACAGGTCTTTCCTTTCTTGGTGGCCTTAGGCCACCAAGCGTGATTAGTAAGCAGGTTGGTGCAATGTTTTGACTCTGTTGCCCAAGGGACAAGGCCCAATTTGCGAAACCAGAGATTCTGAGGTTCTTACCATGCCTGCAAGAGGCATGCATCTCCAGACAGAGCCTATGTTAGTAATTAAATATGTATATGCAGGCCCCTTCCCAAAAATCCAAAAAGTTCCAACACTTTCGGCCTCTGTAGTTGAAAATATGCATTTGCGGGTCAGAAAATGCTATCGCCCTTTGAAAAAATGAGTTACATGCATTTCTGAATGCATATTGGGCTACTGTTTTAGTGTGTCTGAATGTTTCTAATAGTGGCTGAGAGGGTTTCTCCTTGCCAGTGCTGTGGGATCCGCCAAGTGTTAGGCCCCTGTTTGAACAATACTTTTGTTTCTAACAGATAACTCTAACGCGGAGTGTGCCATGTAGCAGAAACTATTTCTATTGTGTTTTAAGTTGCTTGCTATAGAGGGCGCCACGTGTCATTAGCGGAAGACACTCCCTAAATGTTTCTGCGTGAGCATGGAAGGTGCCATGTATCTTTAGTGGTGGCTGTGGAGCATGACAAGTGTCGGCTTCCGCATAATGGGTCATATTTGTTTCAATGCTAAATGAAGACGGGGTGGGTCCCAGTGAAGGGTCTATGATGCTGCGGATCGTGCCACCTGTATTTAATGCCTCTGACACAATTTCAAGTTGCTTGTTGCGGAAAGCGCCACGTATCAGCTGCAGAGGCAAGGTTCATAAGTTTTAGTGTGCCCACGGAAGGCGCCATGTGTCTTTTATGTGGCCGCGGAGCTTGCCAAGCGTCAGCTTCCGTGTATCTACCTATATGCCCCACGATGCAAAGTATTGAATGGTGGTGGGCCACAGTTATGAGGGTCGAGTACTGGGGAGGGCGCCACGTGGTGGATGCGGCACCAATGTTGCTTTTGTTTATGACCCTTCCCGGACCCCAGTTGAAAGTTTCTAAGCTTCACAGAACCTGCCAGGTGTCAGTTTCCACATGAGTTTCAAATGTTTCAAGAGATGGCTGTGGAGCTTGACAAGTGTCAACTTCCACAGACTTGCCCCTGTTTTCCTCTTACGATGGCGAGTGGGAGGTTGTGGGTCCCGGCACTAAAGTGCCTCAAGTTTCAGATGTCGCAGGTTGCGACAAGTGTCACCTGCGGAGGCCACTTCAGTCTAAAGACACAGTTTCACAAAGTGTGGCGGAGCCCGACATGTGTCAGCATCCACATTAGTTTCAAGAAGGGTCTTTATGTTTCAAGGAAAGCATGGAAGCCGCCAAGTATCCTGATAGCCGATGCTGCGGAAGCCGCCACCTGTCCCTTTTTGAAAGGCAAAACGGAAGGAGCGATGGGCCAGCGATAGAAACTTCAAGTTTCTACATGGCATGATCTGGTTGGCTGGTGACTTTTCAACATTTTTTGGAACCGTTGATGTCGGCGATGGGTTTTTGATCAACGGCTATCTTTCAATTTTGATGCAGCGATGGGTTTCTTCGTATCTGCAGCCTTTTTTGGGTGGGAAAAAACTTATGGCGCGTCATTGCTACATTCCAGAGGGCTGCAGGTAGGTGAAGCTTTAGTGGTAGAGTTGCAGCGATGTGGGTCGATGATGGACAGGTCAACTACCCCATTGATGAAGAAGTCCCTGAGCAGCGGCCCAGATCCTGATTCTACCTGCCTTTCTCCTCTGTTTCTCTACTGCATTCAATTTTGAGCACCATTTTTTCTGATGCTTTGCATCTGGCAGGTTTTTTGCCTTCCCTTGTAATTAATTCATTGAGTACACGGTTCTGCTAAAAAAGGCAGACGGTGTCACTCATTTTGGTGTCAAAGACTTGGGCAATTTTGGGGGAAAATAACGAAAGACAAAGCATTTCTTGTCTGTTCTATCTCATTTTGGAGTTTATGTATTGCATTTGTGTTGTATCTTGCACATATATTCAGTTTCAGTGTTGATTTTATATGAAAAATGCTTGTTGCATATATTTCTCTGTTTGTCTCCATTTGTTGCATGCAATTTCTTCTTTTGAATCTGGTTGCTAAGGGTTTCATAGATTCAGGGATACAAATTTATGTATTGCATGCTTAATCTCTAACTTCCATTCAAGGAGTGGATTAAATCATTTTAGGTCAAGCATGGAGAAGATTGTATGTTGACTGGGATGTTTGTAAGTATGATCAATTAAATACCCATCCTTGGGTGATGTTTGTAAGGCAAACATCAGTCTTAAACCCCTTAAAACTCAAATGCCAATTGCAAGCCATTCTTATGTATATGTCTATTTCACTCCTTGCCCTGAGATAGGCACCGGTCTGCCCTTGTGAAGTAGTTATGATCCAAAACCCCCTGTCTTGCACCCAAACCATCAATTCCATCTTTTCATAACTTCCACCTGTTAGTTTGTAGGACTAGGATTAGGAACCCCCTGCATACTCTCATACCTGACCAGACAAATATGTCCAAGAACGTTGCCATCCTTGTGATTTATCACACAAATCTTGGTCCACACATGAGAGTATTCTGCCTGTTACTGTCAAGTTAAACCTTTCTATCATTGAACCAGTCAATGTTACATCTTTATCAAATAGGGACACCCCCCTTGGTGTGGCAGAACCAGAGGTGAAGGGGAGGCAGCTCACGCAACCTCCCATAATCTGTTGGTCAGATCAGCCCGTGCATTGGAACTGGTAAACCCTCTACAGGTCCAGGAAAATTACCAACATCTTCAAAGCCCAAGTGTTGTCTCTAGGGCACGATTAAATGTTATTGAGTAGTGCATCCAAGTGGTACCTTATCAGGTTTCATCCTCTTAAAGAGCTTTGTGTGAGCAACCTTTAACTTGAGAAGATATTTGTGAGGTTGTGTTCTCCAGGGCCAATGATAAATCCCTAAGATGTGATGGATTTACTTATAAGTTTTATAAATCCCCCTTTGGGATATGTTGGCAATGATCTTTATGGAATCTATCTGGGAGCATATAGGGTAAGTGCAAGAAGTTGGGTTCACTTTTGGGCTAAAAAGTGGAAGTGTTTTTTCTAAAAATTAAAGTTTGTCACAGTTGGAGTCAAAATTCAAAGCACTTAAACATAGAATCTTAAGAAAGTCTAGTAATATGAATTGTAGTATTTTGAATCTAGTTTTCAAATATGTAATTTACTAAGTCTAATTTTAGACTCACCTAATCTAATATTTTTCTGCAGGTTACTGCCTCTGTGGAAACTCAATTAGATTCTGAAGCAGAGAAAGAAGATATTGGACATCATACACAGGGTGAAGATGGATCTGACTTGCCCAAGATGGGACCACAGGATTTGAGTAAAATTTATAATTCTTTCAGTTACAGGTTGGAGGAGCTGCACAGTAAATTCAAAGGCCTACAATTTGATGAGCCAAAAGAACTTGCAATGGCACATAGTGGCACCTAGGATTCAGGTGTACCTGCAGTTGCTCCCGGTCCTCCAAGGCTCTTTATTGATCAGGATGGAGTTTCTAATATGCATGCTGAACCTAAAATTGACGTGGATGCTGACACAGAATTAGAAGCAGAGGTTGATTACTTTCCAGATCTTGAATCAGATATGGAGCTAGAGCTTTCTAAGAAGGAAGAAGACAGGGATGTGCCAATGGGCGATGTTGATCCTAAACAAGTTTAGTGGACTGTCATATTGTTGAACTTCTGTTATACTCTTTTTGGCTTTACATGCTTGAAATTGTAATCATAGGACTTTTATGTAGCTATCTATAAACTTGTGAATCCTAGGTGGATGGCCATCTTGGCCACATAGTTTGTAACACTTTGACTCCTTTTTTGGTAATATGAATGCACTATCTTCAATCCAAAAAAAAATATGTAATTTATTCTAATACCCAAATGATACAAATTAATTTTTCATAGGCTTGTATAAAAACCACTTTTAAAGGTCACTTTTTAGGACCATACCATGCACGTGTACGACTAGCATAACTTGACCTAAATAAAAGTATTTTTCTAAATCCTTTTGGGGAAAGATGTCTATTATAGTGAAGTTTGATGAGGATATTTTTTATTTTTTTTTCCAAATTTTTTTTTATTAATTTTTTATTGGCCCTAATCGTTGTTTTTGAAAACCTCTCATGTATGACCAATATAATTTGAGCTAAACTAATCATAAATTTTTTTTTTTTCATTGTGTAAAGAATAATGTATAGATTGATGAAATATAATTTTTTTTAAAATAACTTTAAAAATTAAAAGTTATTAAAAAATAGAAAAACCTATTATTTCGAGTTTATGGCCTAATTTGCTCATAAATTAATTAATAAATAGAAAAACAAACTTGTCAAACAAAAAAAAATTACATATTTGAAAACTACACATTGTCATCTATAATAAATTTTAATTTCGTAAAAAAATTTAGAAAGAAAACATCATCAACCATATTGGTAAAGTTAGTCTTTTCTCTTGCTCTAAACATGGACTTGCACTTGCAGGTCCAAGGCTAGGGGTCGGCTTACCATGTCTTTCCCGAGCGTAAAACCAAACCAAAAACATGAGTGTGGAATTCAAAATTTTAAGAATGGGTAAATGTTCCTTTTGAGAATGGGTATCCATTTTAAAATGGGTGCCCATTTCTGATTTATATCCGTTATTTCTCATTTTCAGAAAAAATGTACTATCACTGTATACCTGTAACTTGCATTTTTTGATGTACGACCCGACAAAGATATTTTTCAATTTTAATTCACAAGTGTCTTGTGAAATCTCTTGGCATGCCATATTCTATTCAAATTTTAAAAGGAATCAATCATATGAACAATTTTGAAGTGGAATCAAGTACATGGGCTATTTTCAAGAGGAATCAAGAAAGTGGGTTTTTGTTATTCACGTCTCCTTTTACTTTAGAATTTATGGAACAAGGGATCTACATCTAGTTGTACTTTAAATTTTCAAAGAGGTACATCAATCTGAAAAAATAGATTAAATATCATTTGTTATTTTTATCAAGAGGGTTTGGTAATCATGAGATCAAATAAACGTCAAAGAAAAAACATAGGAAGCTCATGACACCTAAATAAATTGAAGCAAATAGAGAGGAGGTAAAAAGGCAAAGAGATAGAAGAACAAAGATTTGAGAAATGAAGAATATTGAAGCATCTAGTTCCATGACTACTGAAGAGAAAACATTCAAGAGACTATGAAAGATGGGATGAATGTAGATGATGCAAATGTGGAAATGGTGAATATGGAAGAAAATGTGACTATAGAAACAAATTCAGGTATGTCTTCAAACCCAACTTTCAATGATATGGAAAATTTGACTATAGAAACAAATCCAGGTATGTCTTCAAACCCACCTATCGATGATATTGATCATATTTCTTATTTAAATGAAGCTAGATATACCAATGATGAGCTCAATTGTACTAGACTGAAAATATGGAAAGAGGAAATGAGAATGAAATCCCTTATATGAGTGAAAATGAATTTATGTTTTTTTTAATTGAAAGAAATGTCTTGGATAATATTCTTGGTAAGATTTCTTGGAGACAAATGAGAACCCATGCAAATAGAATATATAAACTATTTTTTAATTATAAAAAAAGTCTTGGATTTCAATGTCAACTCATGATGCAATTGATGAAAATGCGGAAAATGCAAAAAGTAATGAAAAAGTTAGGCATTTTTTTAAAACTTAAAAAGAAAGATGAATCAATGAAACAAGTTATATATAGTGTTGCTAATGCTATTGATTCTATTGGAAAAAAGAGTCAATCTAAAGATAGCAATACAACATGAAGAGCTATAACAAATGCTTTAGTTAATAAATCAATTTCGAATAAAAGAATGATAAGTAAGACTAGTGAATTTCTAAATAAAATCCTAAAACTTTGAGAAGAGCAATAAAAAGAAGAGAAAATATTGAAAATGATCCAAATAACCAATATTGGAGTTTTAGTGGTAGACTCCCAAGGTCTGACATGAAATTAAATAATGAAATCAAGCTTCATAATTCCTTCTAAGTATTTCGGAGCTAGGGATCGAGCATTTCTTCTTTTCAAAATCCTGATGCATGGTGTGAAGGCCCAATCTTTGAAACCCGACGGTTTCCCTATTGCCCCTTTTAGACTTTGGAGATTAGGGTTTCCTTCTTCACCTTTCAAAGGCCCGATCAGTGGAAGCCAAATCAAAGGAAGCTCGATTGACCAGGGTTTGACGTGTTTCACCTTCCCAACTCTTTCTACTATTCCTGACATGATGGAACTACTCAGTGACCTTCCTGGCTGCCATTAATGCTTCTTTAGAGCCCATTTTCTTGTGGAAAATAGATTTATCGCCCCCTATGCCACTGTAGCTCCTTTGCATTGAATTTTGTGTACCCAAGGCATGGGCATACGTTCTTCTTCAGCAAATTTCAAGGGTAGAGCTATGTGTTGTAATGTCCCCTTTTGTAAATGCCCTAGTTTTTGCCCTAAAATCACAATTCCAAGCAAAGCAAGAAATGAAATAGAGTTAGCGATATTATTTACCAATTTAAATTGTTGGACAAGATATATCCTAGTTGAGAACTTGCAATCATGTTAGATAAGAATAATCCATAAAATAGATCTTTCCTACTAGGGTTAGGAACATTATCTTAATCTTATAATATACTTAACTCATTAATGGAGTTCAACCCAAAAAAGGTTTAGGCTAAGGAGGTATGAAAGGGTGCCCAAAGCAATCCTCTACCCTAGGCCCAAGAGCGGATATACCATCCCTCTTGGCCTCATGTGGCCTTCTGCCATCCATATGAGGGGGTGTACCTAGTGAGGAATCCTATAGTTGTTCCCCCTCATCTTACCACCCTTATTCTCTTCCCTATAATTGGGACTCATTAACTCAATAGCCAACCATGGTAGAGGTTTGAGGGGAAACTACAATAGGGTCTCTGGAGTATCCTTCCCTTCTAAGCCCAAGGGAAAGACACACCTTACACCCCCTTGGCCTCATGGGACTATCAGTCACCACCATGAGGTGGTGTGCTTAGAAGAGGACCATCCAACCCTTCCTTGTATTCCTCATTATTCCTCATGGTTGCTTGATGATCAGAATTACAATCACTAAATACATCCAGATTTAGAGAGATTATAAATATATCATTATACACAACAATCATGATAGAGCATACCACAATATTTATTTAAACATAAGTCTATTATATACTTATGAGCAAATGTATTGAGTACTAATTCTGCCCTTATCTATTGAGTGCTGTTGTATTTCTGAATGTGATCAAATTCCTTGATTTTATTGATTCAATAATAGAGTTATAGAACAATAGAATGATAGAATAATAGAAGAATGATCAAATGATAGAATGATACTATGATAGAAGAGTAGGAGGATAGAATAAAATGATGATATAATAATAGAATGATGGAATAATAGAATAATAGAATGATAGAATAGATATGATATGATGATAGAAGAATAGAATGAAGGAATGATGTAAGAATCGAATGATACAATGATAGAAGATTAGGAGGATAGAATAATAGATCAATAGAATGAGAGGATGATAGAAATATAGCATGATAGAATGACTGTAATAAATACTTCTCTGTTGATGTGTCTATGATATGTCTTTTTTCTTGTTGTCTGATATGCTCTTTTAAACTCAGAATTATATTCGTTAAATTGCCTCCTTTCTTATCACACACTTTACCACCTCTTATAACATCCCAAAGGTATACATTTTGAATAAAGAGATGTATCTTCAACAAAAGGAATGACTCTTAGTTAAATCGAACCTTCTCATAATAAATCACAACATCCATTTAGTAATTTTCACACCTCTTAATTAATCACTACCTTTACAAAATAAATCGTTGCATATCTCATAATTAAGACTGATCACTGTCTATTGCTAGTTGATAATAAATCACTTCCTTAATCGTCATTCATCAATCACTGCTTTTACAAATCATATCTTATGTATTTGATAACAAAATACTATCTCACATATGTTCCTTTGATCGTTCCATGTGAGAATAAATATGGTGGTCTTTGATATTTCTGCACTTGGTGAAGTCGGCCAAGATAGATATGAGGAAATTTAAATCTTGGTGCTCATGTATGAGGTCGGCCTTGTATTAATTTGTAATTTCATTCTTTACAAGACAATGCCAATCTCAAGGAGGTTGGCCAGCATTAGGATTAAATTTGTTTTAATGAATTCTTTGCATAGTATGGGACATTATAGTCCACCCCGTCCAAGATTGCTTGTCCTCAGGCAATCACAACTAGGATGCTCCTAAGGTAATCAAAATCTCAAATCAATATTGATTGTCCTTTGAGAATTGATGTTAGTATACTTGCCTTAATCCATATAGTTTTTTAACATTATAAAGTTTGATAACATATTTTATTGCCCCATATTCTTCTGATTCACGTACTTGTATTTCCCAATATCTCTAAACAACAAAACCAAGAGTTGGTAATGAGTAAGGTCCCTAACTTAAGACAAGTTTTCTCTCATCTCAGGGAGAGGAAACCAAGTTGGCCTAATTTTTGCACATGTATATCCTTTGAGTCCAAGTAGGAAAGTGAACTTCTCATATATTAAGATGGGAATTAGAAGCATGACACACATCTATGACCTCAAATGCAGTGCTCTTTTCTGAAATGATATGATCCATGGACTGTCATTCCATTTCCAGCTTGCATATCAGTTGCTCTTTGTTTGTGCATACATTTGAGTATTTTAGAAGTTTGGGTATTTCTCATATATTGTAATGACCTTAAAATCTTTACCATCCTTGCATAATCATCTAGGATGCATTCATAAGTCTATTTGAGACCTTAAGTTGCATTTGTACCCTTTACATACTGGTCACATATCACATTGTTGCACTTGCTATGAAGGACTTGGTTGGCAGGCTTCATTGTTTCATAAATATTTCCTCACGCTCATCCTACACCCTTACTTCTCTTTAGCTTGTATCATTAGGCCTATTTTGCAGGAGTGGTATTGATATCTTATTACCAGGGTCACACCTCATGCGTTTGATAAAATAAATTCTTACATTTTGGTCATGATTGACTCTTCTTGGGCTTGTCTATTTCTTATGCCTCTCTTTTATTTGCATAGGTTTAATTTCATTCTCTCACTTTCAAGCATGTCTTCACTCTTTTTCAATTCTTATGAGCTTCTTTTTCTTTCAGTCTATTTGTTATCTTCCTTGAATCTTCAAGCTTTTCCTTGTCACAATTATTACTTGTCATCACTCATCTTGTTCCTACAAACCCATACATGCTTCCTCTAGCTAATTTCCAGTTATACTTAATAGTTGATATCACTTTGTTTCCACTTGTACAGATTCTTCCTCCTTTTGGGAATCACTGATTTTAATATCTCTTTTGTTGTACTGGCATCCTCACTTGCCCATATGTATTTCTTCTTGAATCTTTCCCATATGTATTTCTTCTTGAATCTTGCCCATATTTGTAGTGGCGTCTTCAATTGTCAATTTCCACACTTTACCCCATTCTTATTTATTTTGATTGTTCTCATTTCACACTTGTTGGTTTTAACCACAGATTCTTACATGCGTATTCATTACATCTTTTCTAAGTCTCCCACAAAAGCATATTTTATTGCATAAAAGCTTTAGCAACTTTACAATGTTCTAACACCTTCATTACTTGCTTCTTGCATTTCCAGTTGTATTCTTCATTTCTTTTATCCACACTAATCTTCTTCCAAATTGTTTCATGAAGGATAATGTGGCTTAAGCTTTAGACCAAATCTAATTACAACTAGTACCCTTTTAAAACACAACTACCTCTCAATTACATTCTTCCTATTCCACAATATTTCCTTATTCAAAAGATTCTCTTTCTTTAAAATAGACAAGGAACAAGAGTTTCACATCAATTCATGGGTAGACATAACACAATTAGTTAACTATATGTCAAATGGAGCTTCATTAAATTGGTTCTAAAGTTAGACCAAGCATTGTCAAGTCTATGAGTGGATGATATATTCACTAGTCATTATTACAAATCATCTATCCTTTTCAGATTTGACCTATCCAAAACCAAAGCCATACAAGTTCCAATAGACATTGTTAGAGGTTTATTTTTGCACGAAGTTTAGTATAGATGTTAAACATAGGTTGCTCAGAAGTGGAAAACATGGACTAAATCTCTCCTAAAGTCACAAAGTTCTTTCGACTCAAAACCATAGTACGACTTGCTACCAAATGCCAATGATTTAGCATAATTAGAAAGAAAAACTTTCCAACTATAAAATACATAACTGAAAGGTTTGCATCATGATATTATATGTGTTTCTAGAAACTTTGTAAAAATAGAGCATCCCCTACTTTGTCTCATACTGAACATTGTTACCATCTTTAGAGGTTATCATGTTAAAATTGTCACTCAGTCTAGCACAGTTGATATCATTAACTGCCACTTGGTCTAGCACAGTCGATACCATTATCAACACCATCCTTTCACATTTCAAGCATAACATAATCAATAGAGATGAAACAATACAACTAAAAAATTGGCATACATGGTGCTCACTTAAACCAATAGATTCTCATGTGATTGTTCAATGCAAGTTTAAGACCAATGTGCCCTTGCCCAAAGACAACCTACATATACTTTAATAAATCATCAAAGAATATAAGCAAGATTCAATACCACTATGGTGATACATTGAAACAAATCTAGAAAATACATCTTTACTAATTAATCAAAGATAAATCATTATATAATATGAATTCATAACACATCATATAATTATCCTATTATTGATTTATTCTATTGCCTTTTAAGAGGAAATATAATTTATGTATTAGAAAAGTGTTGGCATGATAGATGCCTCCTACTCATGTTACACCATGAGCTTAGTTAACTAGAACTTCGTGTGTAAATATGTAATAGTCTAGCTACAAATTTCCACTTTCCTACATTACTAATACAAGACCTATGTGAGGACCGCCCTTTTTACTACTGTTGTCATGACCTATTTACAGTACTGTTATTGTTACTTTCATATTTGTGGGATAGCAGTTCCCGAAATTTGTCAGACTATTTAACTTTATTATGTTTTCGGAAAAAACTAATTGGGTGATGTTTGGATAAGTTACTTTTCAGAAAAATGAATTAGAGATGTTAGAGATGATGGAAAATTGTAATATGATTTTTAATTATGTTAAATTGAACTAAGGCATGAGAATGCATGTGTTATTTAAGTTGCTTCGGCTATGATGAATTTATGTGGTTACTGATCTTGTAATTGAGTGTGCAGGGACTACTAATCAAACCACAGATTTCGGAGACCATTCCACACCTTGTTAATTGTTATTCCCTGTTAAGCCGATCTGGTTCCACGAAGAACCAAGGTCTCTTTGTGTTTGATGTCATGATGTAATGTGGTCTTTCGTATGGTCGAGTGGGTTAGGTTACCCTCATGTAATGTTATTTTTATAAGTAAGTGTTGTAAAGAGATTGAATTTGAAATGTCTATTTTTTTTTGTTATTTAAATTATGAGGCCCTTTTTCTTGTGCTTTACCTTGACCTGGGGTGTCTTGTATGGGTTAAAATTGACCCTGGGTTCTACCCCATGGGTCCAGGGGCCCATTTGGCATGGGTAACCCTTGAGTAACCTCCATCTAGTCAACTTAACCTTTCCCTGAAGTTAAGTGGCGAAAATTGGAGGTAGGAGGGGACATGATGGGTTGTACCAACACTCAACCCATCCCCTCTACTTTTCCCTAGATAAGAGATGCCATCCATTAGTAAAAGTTACCTCTTCTTTAGTAAGATTCCCCCATGTACTATGGGGACACCCATGTGAAGAAAGGAGAAAGAGGCATGGGTCACCTGTCTTGTTCCCATTTAACTCTTTTTTTATTTCTCCCATGAGAAAGTGGAGTCACATGAAAGGATTAAGGAGTCCCCTTGGGAATGGAGAGTGACATAAGCCACCTGGACAGTATAGTGATTTTTGGGAAGGGTGAGGAGGTGACAAGTGTCACTTCCCCATTTCTCAAAATTGGAAAGAAAGAGAATTTTGGGTTATTTATTTTCAAATTTTGGGATGAGAGGGAGTTAGTTGAATTTTGGGGAAACTCTTTCATTTTGGCCTTACCAAAAATAGAGAAGTTAGTTTGGAAGATAGAGAAGAGAGAGGGAGTTGGTGGCTAAGCTTGGAAGTGAACTCTGTGGACTCTGCAACAACTTCATTCCAGGAGGGCTTGCAAGGTTGGTCTGAATTTTACCTTTGTTTTGGTAGGACTGAAATGTGTATGAAATGTGTGTAACATATGTGTTTAAATTTGTTTCTGTGGGGTTCTTGTCGGGTGTTTGACAGAGCGTCTCCCACTTGGGAGAAATGCTCATCAAGTTTGGGGTAGGGGAGGAGAGATCCTCCTCGGGTGCATACCTGTTCCATCTTTTGGGATGTTGAAAGCCTTGAGGGCATGTATCTGTGACTGTATTTTTGACTTGTGAGTCATATGCAGATTTCTTGTAAAATGTGATCACACTTGGTTGAGACCAAGAGAAATTTTATATGAGTTCATTTATCTGTCAGGGTGACACCCTGGAGTCGAGTGTATCCACTCTCCTGCCCCTTATGAAACTCACTGTAGTTGAGTTTCCGTAATGTGTAAAATAGCCACGGGTGTATGTGTGCTTTGGGATTGTTGTTGTTTCTGTTGTGAAGTGGAGTGTTTGAGTACCCAGGTGTGAGTATGGTCTCCCTAGCTCGGGGGTGACCCTCTTGCGGGTCTACGGTAGGGAGGAGAGCTAGACAAGTGGTATTGTCTTCTTTGTTTGTCTTTGATACGCAGGTTTTTCTCTTGGAGCTTCTGGTTGGCTATTTATGAAGAAACAGATTATCTTCTTGTCATGAGAATTAGGCCTGGTTCATTTCATAGAGATGAAGAGGGAACACCTCTCTTGTTATTGTGGTAAATTACTGATATTCTGGGAGTGAAGAAAATCACCTCCCTGGTCTTGTTATTATTGGACTTTTATTGGTTGTCATAAGTTTTCAGTTGTATACGGTTTGGGAGGAGAAAGTTCATATCTGGGAAGTTGGTATTCATGATTGTGAAACTGTAATGTGAATGTGCTTAAATTTTTAAGTTGATGTTTATGCTTCTTTAGTTGAAATGCTAGTTCCCTTTTAATGTTGAAATGGAAAAGACAGTTTTTAAATATTTGAGTTTTCTCCATAATAATGGATTCTGTTAATTTAGAAGAATTAGAGGAATTCTAGCATGTAAATATAATCTGTTTGTCAATTTACAAGTCTTATATGTTTATAACAATGGAAAATTTATACTTATAATAAGGGAAGAGCTATTTATCATTTGGTGAAATTGGGATATATATATATATATATATATATATATATATATATATATATATATATATATATATATATATATATATATATATATATATATATATATATATATATTTATATCTAATTGTTATGACAATTTCTTTATACTATGTTGATTTGGAGAAAATGCATAGAGTAGTGAATTAAAAAAAAAATTGTCGAAATTGGAATTATACAAAAATAATATTTTTCTCTAAATACTTTATAAATATATATATAGAGATATATATATATTTCTCATTTTGAGTAATTATCATTTTAGAAAATAATAGAGAAATTGAAAGTAATTATAATTGTTATATATAAAAAAAAAGGGGGGATATATATATATATATATATATATATGAAATATATATATATATATATAAATATATTATCGTTGTTATATATATACATATATATATATATATATTTATATATGAATATATAAATATATATATATATATATATATATATTTGAAGATATTTTATTATTGATAATAATCAACGAACGGAGAAAGACTGTCAAAAAAAATTAAGCCGCGGGTAACAAATTACACAGTCGTTATTTACTATGGGCGGTGGGGAAGAAAACCCCACCGCAGGTTTTTCGTCATATTTGGAGGTGTGGAGTGGGGCGGAGCCCGGCTCCGCCCCACTCCACATCTCCCCCTCCTCCATACCCTTATGCCTCCCGCGGATTTTGGCTGCCGCTTTGCGGCCACCTTAAACCCCCGTCCGCCGCTCTGCGGCCACCTCAGATCCCCGTCCGCCGCTCTGCGGCCACCGCCGCCCATGGCCGCCATCTGCTGTGGGTTGAAAGCCATAAAAAAATGTAGGGCTTGGGCCCTAACATATGAATGGGTGATTTGGTAAATAAATTCAGTTTATTTTTATATAGCTCTATATATAGGCATATATATATATATATTATATATGTCTATGTATATAGCTATATATATAATATAAGAATGATTAGATACATCTGTATATATATATATATATATATATATATATAAAGGTTTAAGTTGTGGGAAACCAATTTGTTCATTATTGAGATATTAAAATAAATATATTTTATGTATATATATATATATATATATATTTATATTTATTGGGCCCTCGTTTAAAAATCGTTAATAACTATGTTTCATGGATATGGAGAAAAAAAAAATATATATATATATATATATAAATAACAATTATATTCTCACAGGAGATGTTATTAAGTTTCGAACACAACTACCAAAGAAGCTATATTACCATGAACAGAGTTTTATAAAGTGGTGAACCACCTACACCTATTGACAACGTCATACGAGTTACAAACAGTGTATGAATCGTAATTATGAGTAACAGTAACAACAGTAATTCTAAACAAGAGAAAATAAAATTATAATGTAAAGAGAGTTTAGGAATATTCAGTGATACTCTGGAAAGAGATTCTCGGAAGTTTCAACTAAAAACATACTAACAATCACCCGGAAAATGAAGAGGAAAATTACACAACTCCTTACTCAAAAGAACACTGGAAATAAACTTAAGAAGCCACCACTGACGATCCTTGTGGCCATATTAATCTCAACTGTAGCAAACAATCTCATATGTAAACCTGTAAGAGGTTCCGAAGAAGGAAAAACTAACATTAGAAAACACAGAGGAGAAAATGCGCGACATATCTCACACGGGATAAGAGAACTAAGTTGACGGACCCTTCTGTCAATTGTGCTTTGGAACAAGTTGACTAAGTATTTACGAAGAGGAGGAACCTAGATCGGGGAAGATTAGGAGACCGAGTCCAGCGAAATAGTAAACCAGCCTTTGTGACCTAGATCCTTCTGAAATTAGGTTTAATATCAACAATAACTGCGGTGATAACCCTGATTGACGTAAATCATGAAGAAAGGACAGGATGCACATAAAGAAAGTATAGAAAATGAAAGAGAGAGAGAGACCGAAATATAAACACACTAAATGAACTAAGAGATAGTTAAGGTAAGGGCGATAAAGATATAATCCAACTTAAGAACTTGTGGAAAGGGAAGAGAGGGCAACCAAACCGCCTTGTTGAAAATGCTAAGTCATAGGAGTAGTATGTTTCAGGGAACAAGAGAGGAGACAGACAACCGTGCCTGGCTGAAAAATGACTAAATAGGGAGATCACTAGCCGGTTTAGTTGGAACAAGGCGTCGAGGGGAGTGGTTCCTCTATCAGCGAACCACGTGCGTAAATGAGTGCAGCGTAATTCCCACTAACGCCGTAAGGCATTCTGCTACCGAACATTGCCGAGGGTTCGATTTGAGAACTTGGGTAATCTCACTCTTGCAATGACGTTAGCAGCGTTGTATCGACCCTCTTGTTGATCTATATGTTTCCGTTTACACGCCATTGTACTTGTATTCCGTCGATGAGTATAGTGTTTCGCCATGAGAGAACACCGTTGAGCATGCGTACGCATGCGAAAGGGGTTTTTAGGACGGTGTGAGAAAAGTTTTTCATATCTCGTGTCATAACCACATGACAGATGTGGCTATGACACGTGCGATGTGGGTTGTGACCACAAGGAAAATGTGGGCATGACATTTGGTATCAGAGCCCAGTTTGTAAACACTGGGCGTATTTGGGCACGTTATTATTCCGCAACTTTGGCTAATTAGTTTCTACCTTGTTTTGTAGGATGCCTCCCCGACGTGTTCGACGAGCGCGATCACGCCATACAGCGTCAGTCGAGGTGCACAGCGATTCCTCAGCCGAGGGACTGGCACCCGCAGATTCAGCAGCACCACCTGCACCACCTGTGCCACAAGCACCACTAGTACCACAGGCGACACCAGTAGCGGATATAGGTCCACAGATCTTACAGGCACTACAGACTATGCTAGACAGGTTACCACCAGTGATTCCTGAGCCACGTATAGAGCCTCGTGTTGATCCGAGAGAGGAGCCACGTGCCGAGTCACGTATTGAGCCACGTATGGAGCCCCGCGTTGTTCCACTAGAGGTGAGACGTGTGGAGCCCTTCGTTGAGATTCCTGACACAACAGTCGAGGAGGTAGGGTCGGCCTCCCGAGCACGGAGCAGGAGTCCTCCGAGACTTTTGAGACAAGAACAGGTTCAGCAGGGAGTATATGAGGATGGTGTGGAAGAGCCACTTGGGAGACTTAGAGACAGAGGGGACCCTATCAGAGATCTACTGAGGCTCAACCCACCCACCTTCGCAGGAGCTACAGAGGGAGCTGTGGCCGAGGCTTGGCTAATTAGCTTAGACAGGTGTTTCGCATTGCGACCGTATGAGAGCAACACGAAAGCACGAGTGGCAGTTCATCTTCTTAGGGATGCAGCAGCCACCTGGTGGCGCACAGAGGAGTGCAAGCGCCGACTCTCCGTGGATACACTCACATGGGACACCTTCATTGAGCGCTTCAATGCGCGGTATTTGTCCGAACACTATAGACAGCGCAGAATCGATGAGTT
Source organism: Cunninghamia lanceolata (assembly GCA_027924645.1). Lineage (NCBI taxonomy): Eukaryota > Viridiplantae > Streptophyta > Pinopsida > Cupressales > Cupressaceae > Cunninghamia > Cunninghamia lanceolata. Next base: position 1,473,524 of record BSBN01000463.1, on the reverse strand, counting down.
TCATGATCTATAGCAGAGGGGACTCACCGTTACTCAGTATGAGAGCCGATTTATAGAGCTTTCTCGTTATGCGGAATACCTCCATGACGAGAAAATCTTAATACACAAATTCATCAGGGGGCTAAATCACGGGATATCAGGACCAGTTCGTATGGCAAATCCCCAAACCATGAGCGAGGCTGTTGAAAAGGCCCTTATATCAGAGGAAATTCAGGGACGAGGACAGAATTCACGCCCACAGTACCAGGAACGAAATCTCCAACAACAGCAAAATTTCCGAAGGCCTCAAAACACAACACAGAGAGGAGGATATAATGCTTCATCATTACCTCCTAGGCCTCCACAGCAACAGCAACATCAGCAAAAATCCAAATTTCAACAGAGGGGACAGGGAGGACAGAACCGTGGATGGCAGCAGCAGGGACCACGCAGGGATCAGAGACAGCAGGGTTCATCGGCAGGACCCGCAAGGTCCCAGCAGTCTTACAGAGGCTCACAGGGATCCACCGGACGGACCGGGCAACAACAGTCGGGCAGAACACAGTCAGGGCAGTTACAGGTTAGGGGACCATGTTATGTGTGTGGTGGGGCGGGGCATCTGGCTAGAGAGTGTCCACAGGGATTTACTGCAGGGGGTCAGCCCCGATCAGGAGGGTCTGAGCAGACCGTAGGTGACGTGGGCAGATCTCACCACATGTTTGCAGCGGTTGATAACCGCCAGGCCGATTTCCAGGCTTCTGTCATCGAGGCAGCAGGTACGATTAGAGACTTTCCCATCTCGATCCTTTTTGACTCAGGAGCTACTGACTCCTTTTTGTCTACATCGTTAGTGGAGCGTTGCAGGCTGGTGGCTTCTAGGCAAGACATTAGGTGGGAAGTTGAGTTGGCCTCAGGGGCCAGGATGTCAGTAGATACCTTGGTTAAAGACTGTGAGATCACATTGGGACCCTTCACCACAATATGCGACCTTAGGATTATGCCATTAGGGTCTTACGGAGTAGTTCTGGGTATGGACTGGCTTGCGGCACATAGAGCCAAGCTTGATTGTCGCCAGAGAACGATTAGCTGTTTAGATGATCATGGTTCGTCGGTTGAGGTAGTGGGCATTCAAAAGCCCACGGCGGTTCGTATGATATCCGCACAACAGCTTAAGCGCTGTATGCGGAGGGGATGTCAGATGTTTGCCATCACAGTCAGTGATAGAGCAGAGGGTGAACCTGAGGCTACTTTAGATGATCACCCTATCCTTAGAGAGTTTGCCGATGTATTCCCACCAGAACTACCTGGTATGCCTCCACGTAGAGAAGTGGACTTCCACATCGACTTAGTGCCAGGTGCAGAGCCGATATCCCGCGCACCCTATAGAATGACGACCCATGAACTCACAGAACTTAAGCTGCAGTTGGAAGAATTACTTGAGAAGGGACACATCCGACCTAGCGTTTCACCATGGGGCGCACCAGTGATCTTCGTGAAGAAGAAGGATGGGTCTCTTCGTCTATGCATGGACTACAGGCAGTTGAACAAGGTGACGGTGAAGAATCGTTATCCTCTACCTAGGATTGACGACCTTTTTGATCAGATGCAGGGAGCCAGAGTGTTCTCGAAAATTGATCTAAAATCTGGGTATCATCAATTGCGCATCACGGAGTCAGATATTCATAAAACTGCTTTTCGAACCAGATATGGCCATTATGAATTCACAGTGGTACCTTTCGGGTTGACGAACGCTCCTGCAGTATTCATGAGTCTCATGAACGGGGTGTTCCGTACATATCTAGACCGGTTCGTGATCATATTCCTAGATGACATTCTGATTTATTCACGGACTGAGGAGGAGCATGTAGAGCACTTGCGTCAAGTTTTGCAGAAATTACGAGGGCAGCAACTTTATGGCAACTTGGCGAAGTGTGCCTTCTTCAGGACAGAGGTGCAGTATTTGGGACACATTTTATCAGGCGATGGCATCTCCGTAGATCCATCTAAAATTAGAGCAATCCAGGAGTGGCCGGCACCCACGAACGTGACAGAGGTCAGAAGCTTTATGGGGTTAGCTGGGTATTATCGTCGGTTTGTCGAAGGTTTCTCCAGGATAGCACATCCCATTACTTCCCTTCAGCGAAAAGGGAAGGGTTTCACTTGGACCGAGCAGTGTGAAAAGGCTTTTGGAGTTCTCAAAGAACGTCTTACGAGCGCTCCTATTTTAGCAGTTCCAGATCCTTCAGAAGAGTTTGTAGTTTGCACAGATGCATCATTAGAAGGTTTGGGAGCCGTGCTTATGCAGGATGGTCAAGCGATCGCATACGAATCGCAGAAACTAAAGACACATGAGTTAAACTATCCTACGCACGACTTAGAGCTTGCAGCTGTTGTTCATGCCTTGGTTCGCTGGAGACACTTTCTTTTAGGGCGACGCTTTGAACTCCATTCAGACCATCATAGTTTGCAGTATATTTTTACGCAGCCTAATTTGAACGCCCGCCAACGGCGTTGGATGGAATTCCTATGCGAATATGACTTCGATGTCCATTATATAAAAGGGAAGGAGAACGTGGTCGCTGATGCTTTGAGTCGAAGACGCCACGAGAACCAGACCCTGACCTTGAAGATGGACTTGAAGGATCGCATCTTACAGCATCTGCCGGAGGACGAATGGTTTCTTGAAGTGCAGCAGGCAGTACTAAATCAGAAGGCCCTTGAGGGCAAATTTACAGGATATACCCTTGATTCTGATGGAATGCTTCGACATTGGCAACGTATCTATGTACCCCATGTGGGTAATCTTCGTACAGTAATCCTATCAGAGGCTCATAGAGCACCCTACGCAGCACACCCAGGAGTGAAGAAGATGCATGCTGATTTACGACAGCTTTATCATTGGGCTGGGATGAGGCGTGACATTGCCGAATTTGTTGCTCGTTGCCTGGAATGTCAGAGGGTTAAGGCCGAACATCAGCATCCAGCGGGACTGTTGTACCCTCACGAGATACCTGAATGGAAATGGGATACCATTTCTATGGATTTTATCGTTGGACTACCCATGTCATCACGTCGCCATGATGCTATTATGGTGACAGTTGACAAGCTGACCAAAGTGGCGCATTTTTCACCAATATGTACAACGTACAATGCACCATCAGTGGCAAAGGTGTTTCTTGATCAGATTGTTAGACTTCATGGAGTACCTCGCCGCATTATATCTGACAGAGACTCCGTATTCACTTCATCGTTCTGGAAAGCCTTACATCAGGCGTTGGGCACACAGCTCAACTTCAGTTCTGCATATCATCCGGAAACTGATGGACAAACAGAGAGAGTTAACCAGGTGTTAGAAGACATGCTTCGCATGTATGTGATGGATCACCAGTCTAGATGGGAGGAGTACCTGTATCTAGTTGAATTCGCCTACAATAATGGGCATCATAGCTCGTTGGGTATGCCTCCTTTCCAGGCATTATATGGCAGACCATGCAGAACACCTTTGAGTTGGGATCGTATAGAGGACAGAACAGTCATCGGACCAGAGATAGTTCAGAATATGGAACTGCAAGTTAAACAGATAAGACAGAGGCTTCTGGAAGCACAGGACAGGCAGAAAAAGTATGCTGATGCTAAAAGGACAGACCGAAGCTTCTCTGTGGGGGAAAGAGTATTTTTGAGAGTGCGGCCGCACAAAAGTCCAATCCGTTACGGAAAAGGCTCTAAACTTGCACCTCGATTTGTAGGACCTTTCGAAATCTTGGAGCGGATAGGACCAGTAGCCTATCGTCTAGCCTTGCCACCTAGCCAGTCACGTATCCACGATGTATTTCATGTATCAGTTTTACGTCAATATATTTCTGACTTATCTCATGTGTTGGATTGGAGTGCTCTTCAGGTAGAGGCAGACGGACAACTGGCGTTGGAGCCAATTCGCATATTGGCTCGACGGAAGCTGGCCCTTCGAGGTCGAGAGCTGGACCAGGTTAGAGTCCAATGGGACTTATACGACGAAGTCACTGCAACATGGGAAGATGCAGAGAGATTGAAGACCCTGTATCCTCACCTTTTTGACGACTTCCAGGAGGAAGTACCGTCTTAGGGGGAGAGGATGTGAGGACCGCCCTTTTTACTACTGTTGTCATGACCTATTTACAGTACTGTTATTGTTACTTTCATATTTGTGGGATAGCAGTTCCCGAAATTTGTCAGACTATTTAACTTTATTATGTTTTCGGAAAAAACTAATTGGGTGATGTTTGGATAAGTTACTTTTCAGAAAAATGAATTAGAGATGTTAGAGATGATGGAAAATTGTAATATGATTTTTAATTATGTTAAATTGAACTAAGGCATGAGAATGCATGTGTTATTTAAGTTGCTTCGGCTATGATGAATTTATGTGGTTACTGATCTTGTAATTGAGTGTGCAGGGACTACTAATCAAACCACAGATTTCGGAGACCATTCCACACCTTGTTAATTGTTATTCCCTGTTAAGCCGATCTGGTTCCACGAAGAACCAAGGTCTCTTTGTGTTTGATGTCATGATGTAATGTGGTCTTTCGTATGGTCGAGTGGGTTAGGTTACCCTCATGTAATGTTATTTTTATAAGTAAGTGTTGTAAAGAGATTGAATTTGAAATGTCTATTTTTTTTTGTTATTTAAATTATGAGGCCCTTTTTCTTGTGCTTTACCTTGACCTGGGGTGTCTTGTATGGGTTAAAATTGACCCTGGGTTCTACCCCATGGGTCCAGGGGCCCATTTGGCATGGGTAACCCTTGAGTAACCTCCATCTAGTCAACTTAACCTTTCCCTGAAGTTAAGTGGCGAAAATTGGAGGTAGGAGGGGACATGATGGGTTGTACCAACACTCAACCCATCCCCTCTACTTTTCCCTAGATAAGAGATGCCATCCATTAGTAAAAGTTACCTCTTCTTTAGTAAGATTCCCCCATGTACTATGGGGACACCCATGTGAAGAAAGGAGAAAGAGGCATGGGTCACCTGTCTTGTTCCCATTTAACTCTTTTTTTATTTCTCCCATGAGAAAGTGGAGTCACATGAAAGGATTAAGGAGTCCCCTTGGAAATGGAGAGTGACATAAGCCACCTGGACAGTATAGTGATTTTTGGGAAGGGTGAGGAGGTGACAAGTGTCACTTCCCCATTTCTCAAAATTGGAAAGAAAGAGAATTTTGGGTTATTTATTTTCAAATTTTGGGATGAGAGGGAGTTAGTTGAATTTTGGGGAAACTCTTTCATTTTGGCCTTACCAAAAATAGAGAAGTTAGTTTGGAAGATAGAGAAGAGAGAGGGAGTTGGTGGCTAAGCTTGGAAGTGAACTCTGTGGACTCTGCAACAACTTCATTCCAGGAGGGCTTGCAAGGTTGGTCTGAATTTTACCTTTGTTTTGGTAGGACTGAAATGTGTATGAAATGTGTGTAACATATGTGTTTAAATTTGTTTCTGTGGGGTTCTTGTCGGGTGTTTGACAGAGCGTCTCCCACTTGGGAGAAATGCTCATCAAGTTTGGGGTAGGGGAGGAGAGATCCTCCTCGGGTGCATACCTGTTCCATCTTTTGGGATGTTGAAAGCCTTGAGGGCATGTATCTGTGACTGTATTTTTGACTTGTGAGTCATATGCAGATTTCTTGTAAAATGTGATCACACTTGGTTGAGACCAAGAGAAATTTTATATGAGTTCATTTATCTGTCAGGGTGACACCCTGGAGTCGAGTGTATCCACTCTCCTGCCCCTTATGAAACTCACTGTAGTTGAGTTTCCGTAATGTGTAAAATAGCCACGGGTGTATGTGTGCTTTGGGATTGTTGTTGTTTCTGTTGTGAAGTGGAGTGTTTGAGTACCCAGGTGTGAGTATGGTCTCCCTAGCTTGGGGGTGACCCTCTTGCGGGTCTACGGTAGGGAGGAGAGCTAGACAAGTGGTATTGTCTTCTTTGTTTGTCTTTGATACGCAGGTTTTTCTCTTGGAGCTTCTGGTTGGCTATTTATGAAGAAACAGATTATCTTCTTGTCATGAGAATTAGGCCTGGTTCATTTCATAGAGATGAAGAGGGAACACCTCTCTTGTTATTGTGGTAAATTACTGATATTCTGGGAGTGAAGAAAATCACCTCCCTGGTCTTGTTATTATTGGACTTTTATTGGTTGTCATAAGTTTTCAGTTGTATACGGTTTGGGAGGAGAAAGTTCATATCTGGGAAGTTGGTATTCATGATTGTGAAACTGTAATGTGAATGTGCTTAAATTTTTAAGTTGATGTTTATGCTTCTTTAGTTGAAATGCTAGTTCCCTTTTAATGTTGAAATGGAAAAGACAGTTTTTAAATATTTGAGTTTTCTCCATAATAATGGATTCTGTTAATTTAGAAGAATTAGAGGAATTCTAGCATGTAAATATAATCTGTTTGTAAATTTACAAGTCTTATATGTTTATAACAATGGAAAATTTATACTTATAATAAGGGAAGAGCTATTTATCATTTGGTGAAATTGGGATATATATATATATATATATATATATATATATATATATATATATATATATATATATATATATATATATATATATATATATATATATTTATATCTAATTGTTATGACAATTTCTTTATACTATGTTGATTTGGAGAAAATGCATAGAGTAGTGAATTAAAAAAAAAATTGTCGAAATTGGAATTATACAAAAATAATATTTTTCTCTAAATACTTTATAAATATATATATAGAGATATATATATATTTCTCATTTTGAGTAATTATCATTTTAGAAAATAATAGAGAAATTGAAAGTAATTATAATTGTTATATATAAAAAAAAAGGGGGGATATATATATATATATATATATATATATATATATATATATATAAATATGAAATATATATATATATATAAATATATTATCGTTGTTATATATATACATATATATATATATTTGAAGATATTTTATTATTGATAATAATCAACGAACGGAGAAAGACTGTCAAAAAAAATTAAGCCGCGGGTAACAAATTACACAGTCGTTATTTACTATGGGCGGTGGGGAAGAAAACCCCACCGCAGGTTTTTCGTCATATTTGGAGGTGTGGAGTGGGGCGGAGCCCCACCCACACCCCACGTCGTGGGAATGTGGGTGGGGCTCCGCCCCACTCCACATCTCCCCCTCCTCCATACCCTTATGCCTCCCGCGGATTTTGGCTGCCGCTTTGCGGCCACCTTAAACCCCCGTCCGCCGCTCTGCGGCCACCTCAGATCCCCGTCCGCCGCTCTGCGGCCACCTCAGATCCCCGTCCGCCGCTTTGCGGCCACCGCCGCCCATGGCCGCCATCTGCTGTGGGTTGAAAGCCATAAAAAAATGTAGGGCTTGGGCCCTAACATATGAATGGGTGATTTGGTAAATAAATTCAGTTTATTTTTATATAGCTCTATATATAGGCATATATATATATATATTATATATGTCTATGTATATAGCTATATATATAATATAAGAATGATTAGATACATCTGTATATATATATATATATAAAGGTTTAAGTTGTGGGAAACCAATTTGTTCATTATTGAGATATTAAAATAAATATATTTTATGTATATATATATATATATATATATATATATATTTATATTTATTGGGCCCTCGTTTAAAAATCGTTAATAACTATGTTTCATGGATATGGAGAAAAAAAAAAAAAATATATATATATATATATATAAATAACAATTATATTCTCACAGGAGATGTTATTAAGTTTCGAACACAACTACCAAAGAAGCTATATTACCATGAACAGAGTTTTATAAAGTGGTGAACCACCTACACCTATTGACAACGTCATACGAGTTACAAACAGTGTATGAATCGTAATTATGAGTAACAGTAACAACAGTAATTCTAAACAAGAGAAAATAAAATTATAATGTAAAGAGAGTTTAGGAATATTCAGTGATACTCTGGAAAGAGATTCTCGGAAGTTTTAACTAAAAACATACTAACAATCACCCGGAAAATGAAGAGGAAAATTACACAACTCCTTACTCAAAAGAACACTGGAAATAAACTTAAGAAGCCACCACTGACGATCCTTGTGGCCATATTAATCTCAACTGTAGCAAACAATCTCATATGTAAACCTGTAAGAGGTTCCGAAGAAGGAAAAACTAACATTAGAAAACACAGAGGAGAAAATGCGCGACATATCTCACACGGGATAAGAGAACTAAGTTGACGGACCCTTCTGTCAATTGTGCTTTGGAACAAGTTGACTAAGTATTTACGAAGAGGAGGAACCTAGATCGGGGAAGATTAGGAGACCGAGTCCAGCGAAATAGTAAACCAGCCTTTGTGACCTAGATCCTTCTGAAATTAGGTTTAATATCAACAATAACTGCGGTGATAACCCTGATTGACGTAAATCATGAAGAAAGGACAGGATGCACATAAAGAAAGTATAGAAAATGAAAGAGAGAGAGAGACCGAAATATAAACACACTAAATGAACTAAGAGATAGTTAAGGTAAGGGCGATAAAGATATAATCCAACTTAAGAACTTGTGGAAAGGGAAGAGAGGGCAACCAAACCGCCTTGTTGAAAATGCTAAGTCATAGGAGTAGTATGTTTCAGGGAACAAGAGAGGAGACAGACAACCGTGCCTGGCTGAAAAATGACTAAATAGGGAGATCACTAGCCGGTTTAGTTGGAACAAGGCGTCGAGGGGAGTGGTTCCTCTATCAGCGAACCACGTGCGTAAATGAGTGCAGCGTAATTCCCACTAACGCCGTAAGGCATTCTGCTACCGAACATTGCCGAGGGTTCGATTTGAGAACTTGGGTAATCTCACTCTTGCAATGACGTTAGCAGCGTTGTATCGACCCTCTTGTTGATCTATATGTTTCCGTTTACACGCCATTGTACTTGTATTCCGTCGATGAGTATAGTGTTTCGCCATGAGAGAACATCGTTGAGCATGCGTACGCATGCGAAAGGGGTTTTTAGGACGGTGTGAGAAAAGTTTTTCATATCTCGTGTCATAACCACATGACAGATGTGGCTATGACACGTGCGATGTGGGTTGTGACCACAAGGAAAATGTGGGCATGACAACCTAAGACCATAAGTTTTGCAGTGTAACATACCAAGGGAAGATACGTAACAAAAATAATTTTAAGAGTTGTTACAAAGATGTTGATTACTGTTAAGGGGCTTATGTTACCTTAGTCTCTTATTTATAGTGTGTCTATTAATGAGATTGGTAATGCGAAGGAAATTTAAGTAGAAAAGGGATCCTTGACATAATTGACTAGAAGAATAAACTTTTGATCCCCAGGCTAGCGGGATCATGCTCTGATACCATTTGTAATGTCCCCTTTTGTAAATTCCCTAGTTTTTACCCTAAAATCACAATTCCAAGCAAAGCAATAAATGAAATAGAGTTAGCAATATTATTTACCAATTTAAATTGTTGGACAAGATAGATCCTGGTTGAGAACCTGCAATCATGTTAGATAAGAATAATCCATAAAATAGATCTTTCCTACTAGGGTTAGGAACATTATCTTAATCTTATGATGTACTTAATTCATTAATGGAGTCCAACCCAAAAAGGTTTAGGATAAGGGGGTATGATAGGGTGCCTAAAGTGATCCTCTACCCTAGGCCCAAGAGCAGATATACCATCCCTCTTGGCCTCATGTGGCCTTTCGTCATCCATATGGGGGGTGTACCTAGTGAGGTATCCTATAGTCGTTCCCCCTCATCTTACCACCCTTATTCTCCTCCCTATAATTGGGACTCCTTAACTCAATAGCCAACTATGGTAGAGGTTTAAGGGGAAACTACAATAGGGTCTATGGAGTATCCTTCCCTTCTAAGCCCAAGGGTGGGACACACCTTGCACCCCCTTGGCCTCAGGGGACTATCAGTCACCACCATGAGGTGGTGTTCTTAGAAGAGGACCATCCAACCCTTCCTTGTATTCCTCATTATTCCTCATTGTTGCTTGATGAGAATTGCAATCACTAAATACATCTAGATTCATAGATATTATAAATATATCATTATATACAACAATCATGATAGAGCATACCACAATATTTATTTAAACATAAGACTGCTATATTCTTGTGAGCAAATGTATTGACTATTGATTCTACCCTTATATGCTGAGTGTCGTTGTATTTCTGAATGTGATTTGATTCCTTGATTTGATTAATTCAATAATATAGTTAGAATAATAGAATGATAGAATAATAGAAGAATAATCAAATGATAGAATGATACTATGATAGAAGAGTAGGAGGATAGAATAAAATGATGATATAATAAAAGAATGATGGAATAATAGAATAATAGAATGATAGAATAGATATGATATGATGATAGAAGAATATAATGAAGGAATGATGTAAGAATAGAATGATACAATGATAGAAGAGTAGGAGGATAGAATAATAGATCAATAGAATGAGAGGATGATAGAAATATAGTGTGATAGAATGACTGCAATAAATACTTCTATGTTGTTATACTTCAGATCTCTACCTTCGTTTGTTGATGTGTATATGATATGTATTTTTCTTGTTGGTTGATCTGCTCTTTTAAACTCAGAATTATTTTCGTTAAATTGCCTCCTTTCTTAGCACACACTTTATCACCTCTTATAACATTCCAAAGGGATACGTTTTGAATAAAGAGATGTGTCTTCAACAAAAGGAATGACTCTTAGTTAAATCAAACCTTCTCATAATAAATCACAACATCCATTAAGTAATTCACACCTCTTAATTAATTATTGCCTTTACAAAATAAATCACTGCCTATCTCATAATTAAGACTGATCGTTGTCTATTGCTAGTCGATAATAAATTGCTACCTTAATCATCATTCATCAGTCGCTGCTTTTACAAATCGTATCTTATGTATTTGATAACAAAATACTATCTCATATATATTCCTTTGATCGGTCCATGTGAGAATATATACGAGGATCTTTGATATTTCTGTACTTGGTGAAGTTGGCCAAGATAGATATGAGGAAATTTAAATCTTATCGCTCATGTATGAGGTCGGCCTTGTATTAATTTATAATTTCATTATTTACAAGATGACAAGACAATGCCAATCTCAAAGAGGTCGGCCAACATTAGGATTAATTTTATTTTAATGAATTATTTGGTTAGTACGAGACATTACATGTGGGCGCGTTCTAAGGACAGAGAAGTGAATTTATTGCAGCATCGGCGACTAGTTTTCCTTGTTGACCAATCTTCCCCACATCCATGGCTGTTACAGTGCGATCTAAAAAGCTATATATACATATGTTTGAAATGTAGTGTTGTTGGTTAGCTATCCTCTAGGTCATTACACAGGTAGAAGGTTCCTTTATAGGTTTGGGCTTTGTAATTTTCTCTAGAACTGGGTGGATTTGATGGGTTGTGTTCTCTTCTGAGCCTCTCATGTCTCTATATCAGTTCATCAATGAACAAGAGTCTATCATTATGCATATACTTCACACCTGTAACAAGTTTGTCTTCTCTTTGCAATGGCTATTTAGCCTCTATGATCAATATAAACTAATTTTTTCATCTCTCATTGTTCTTACACTCTGTTTATTTGATAGATGCAAGTTGTGTATTGTGGATAAAGTGGTCCCTTTCATAGCTTTTATGTTTCTGCCTTAACCTCTATTTGAACCTGCATGAGTCTGTGTGAGCTCCCTTCAGCGTTTGAGATTATTACTATGCTAGGTCATCAGATGATTATGTTACCTATGTTGTCATCAAAAGAGTTGGTTTTGGAGTCTTCAATATCAATTTCATAAATTGATCAAGTGCAAGCTTAAGTGGACCTATTTGGAGTTGGTTTTGAAAGCGCTTCATTTAGTTTTTTGTGAAGTTATCTAAAGCCTCTATTTTGAGCTCTCTACATTAGAGTCATTCTTGACAGTGAGGTATGATTGAAATATTAGGGTTATTAATTGAAGTCTTTATTCCTAAAAGTCTTAATGTTTTAAAGACTATTAAAACCCTAAAATTTAAATCCTATCTAAATTACCCTTCACTGCCTGTCCACATAGTATGCCCTTTTGTTTTAATCTGCAGTTGACCTGTGATCTCAGGTCATGCCACTTAAGGCAACCTGCTGGAGGGTATCGGGGTCGTAGGGGACTGACCCCCTCTATCTAGCACTACCAATGGTAGCAGTCTTCACTATGGGTACGTGGACGCCAATCTTTAATCAAAGGCTTTGCTTAAATCTTTAAAAGGTGCACTAAGGGAAATCAAAGGCCGACATTCAAATTTGAAGACCCCACTCACTGCGTCCCTTTTTTACGGCTATTTGACGTTGTCACCATTGTGTGACTGCAAGGAAAGTGGTTTTTTAAGGCTATTTTTAACCATTCAAAAGGCAGTTTTTTGTGGTGTTTTAAATGCAAAATGCTTTAAGGTGATTCTTTCTTATTTAGGCCCTCTCGTGGAATTGAAGACTTTAAAGAGGAGTTTTTTTGTTTTTTTCTAAAATGGGCAGATGTTTTAGTGGAGCATTAAATCCTTTTTGTGAGTGGAGTATAGGAGATATAGTGAATTATTTTCATGTCTTCATGTAGATGGGCTTTTGTGAGTGGATTCGAAGATGGGAAAATGGTTTTTATTTTCTAACAGGGTTTTATGAATAAAAAATTATTGAAGATTCTTCATGCAATTGTGATTGAAGATTTTTATGGATTTGTTTTATGAAAGGGGGGTATGGATTTGCAAAGGTGTTTTTAATAAAAGATGGTTTTATTTTTTAATAATTGTTATTGCAGGTGCATTGACAATTTGGAATGAGGACTAAAATATGCATCAGTTAAGATATTTTGAGAGTGAATTATGTATCAGGGGTGTGTGAGTTTTTTGAAGGGAAAAATGCAAGAAAATCAGGGGTTGTGAGAACAATGTTTTTGGTGTGAGTATTATGAAGTGTGTGATATCTTTTTGTAGGTTTATCATGTCCAGTATGAAGATAATAGACAGCTGAATATGCAGAGCATAAATTAAGATGAGATGAAGAAAGTAAATCAGGTGATTGTGAGTGAGAATGTTTTGTTTGAGAATTTAGAGGTATATGAGATGATATTACAGGTGATCCAAGTACAATGAGAAGACATTATGGAGCAGATATGCAGAGCAATTGATTTCCAAATTGAGGAAGAATGATATGTTGTTATGAGCATTGTAGTGAAACAGAGAAACCCTCTGTACTCTTTATGTTTTTTCTGAGATTGTATGTTTTGCCAGTGAGGCACATTGTAACCAGTGAGGTTCTTGGCCAGTGAGCCATGTTTGTGATCAGTGAGATCATTTGCTAGTGAGGCATTGTAGCCAGTGAGGCATTGTAACTAGTGAGGTTTGCTAGTGAAGCTTAATGGAGATTAAAGTTCATAGTGGTTTTTACCCTTTTGAGGTTTTCCACTTAATCACCTGTGTCATGTGTTGATCCTATCTCCTGTGCTTTGTGAATGTTTTATGTCCTGATGCATTTATTATATGTTACATGATGGGTTATAACATGTTGTATTGTTTTGATATTATTGTGAGAAGATCATTTCTAAAAAATTAGTTTTGTTGACCATTGATTCACCCTAATGGTTTGTAGTATTCCAACACAATTTGTGTTGAATCAATCATTTATCAATTTGTTTTTACCTCTATCCCACAGGGATACGCACTCTTTATCAAACAACGGTGTTGGAAGGCTTGAATGCCATTCTAGGGCTTGACTGAGGCAAGGTCCTAAACACCACAACCCCCAACCCCTCTCCTTGTGACTGCATGTTACAAGTATCAAGTTTTGCGGAGTGGAGTTGCAGAGGAGTGTTACGGAAGATAAGGATTCTGGATCTGATAGAAAGAAGCAAAAAATAGCACTATCAAGGCTTGGGCACTAGTCCTTGTGCCCTCTAGATTTGTAGAGATAGAAATCATCTGAACAGGGATCATTAGTATCGGAAGGAGTCTGTAAGCCCGTGAAGAAATTGTCACCTTGGGCTTGGGCGCTAGTCCTTGTGCCCCCGACTATTCTGTATCTCAAACTTTAAAAAATGGTCAGTAACTAATCTCTATCTACTATCTTTATCTATGAGCATTTATCAGAATTCATCTGTTTGTTTACGATTTTGCATAATTAGGGTTTGAAGTATAATTGGGCATTAAATTAACACGTTAATCATCAATTTCTAAATTTCCCTATCATTACAAGTGACAACCAACCTGTAAGTGAATCCTCTTGCAAAAGTTGTGATTCAACTCAGTTAAATGTCCTTGAATGTGTGTAGTGAAAGGAGGATCTAGCTAAATCACCTATCAATCCCATCATCCCCTTTTCCTACATAACAAAGAGATGTGCAATTAAGGTTGAACTACTACTAGAAATGAAATGCATTTTAATATAACAAGGGATAGAGAGCATGTTTGATTTATGTAGTCATCTAAAGGTTTAAAGGTGTTGGTTAGCTAGAAGGGATGAAAAAGGTAGCATTATTGGGACCAAGTTTATGTTTTCTACATTTTGCTACAATGTTGTTAGGGATGAACATGTTTGTGGTTCTATCCTTCTTGCATGCTCCTATCTACTAGGGTGTGGTTCTATATGCTCAGGTGTCCTAGTGTCCTCTTGATGCACAAGTTTGGTATGGGTGCAATGGCATCTTGTATTGGTGTGGCTACATCCTCTATATTTTTCTAATGAAAATTGATTGTTATGCCTAATAGAATTTTGTATACCTACTCATGTACTAGCAATGCTTAAAAAAGGAAAACTTGGTACCTTAGGTACATTTGAAGACCTATCTCACTTAAATCCTTGAGATAATTCAACAAATAAATTATGAAAATAAGTTGTAGGTGTGAGAAATCGTAGGTGTAGGTGTAGGTTGTAGTAATGGTGGTCTATGATGTGTGTTGTAGGCGAAAGTTCTAAATATCTAAAAATAGGCCCTAGATCCATATGGAGAGTGTGTGAGTACTAGATGGGTGCTAGATGTGGCACTTTCCTTTTTAGTCCAACCTACTTTTATAATAAACTATGAACCCTACTTGATAGCTAGAGGCAAATTATGGTTTAGAGTTTATGAAAAGAAGAATTTTAGATAAGAAAAGAGAATTTTGAATTCAAAAAATGTTAGCATCCACAAATTTGTCCAAAAGATAAATATATAATACATTAACATCCTATGACAAAAAACTTAAAATGAATAGAAAACATGAATTTAAATATAAGGGAAATCATATTTAAATAAAAAAATCATTTAAAAATAATTTATGCTCCAAAAAATCAAAATTATATTTATTAAAAAGCAAATGCTAAAACAAATACAAACTAAAAAAATATTAAATATACAATTTTTTTTTACCTTACACTCCCATCTTTCAGTTCCACCATATCATTCACCAATTTGTTATCAATTAATTTTAGCTCTTGTTTCCAAAAACAATTTGATATTGTATGCCATAAGATACACTCCAAATCTTATATATATTTCTAGAGGTAGCCATATGATTACAATCGAGTGCTTTTAAATTTGTCCAAAGTAATGTACCTTTTTGCTTTCTGTTCTTTTTTTTGGGGTGGGGCGGCTTAGATGTCCATCTTTTGAAAGCCGCTTCTCCGTGATTTTAAAGCTACCCCACCATCACCAGCCACCATTCAAACCCATAACTTTGGGGACGGACTACTAATTCGTTTTCTCTGGTATCATTCAACTTTTAAAGTAGCTTTCAATTGTAAAGATTGTTTGTAATTTTATATATATTCTGAGTAAATTTATTTTGTTTCTACCTTCTCAAGAATTATTATCTTGAGTAACTTTATAAAGTTCATATAGAATACGAGGTTGGGACCTTTAAGATGTTCACAAATATTATATTTGTGAAAATCATAAAATTTAAAATATTAGAGGATAAAGAAGACAAAAGAATACATATTAGTAATTGTAGTTGTTTTTAATTTTAGTAGAGAAAAAGTATTGAATATATAATGTGTCCAGTGGTTTAATTTGTAGAATTAAACAACTAAGAATACTATTCGACAATTTAAATTATTTTCTTGATGAAGATAGGTTCATCATGTTTAGAAGATTAGAATACAGTAAGAATAAGAGTGGGGCAGCATATGATCCAGATAGTATATTGTTTGGAGAACTTTAGAACATATCAAATTATTTTATCAAGTTTTCTTAATGTACCTTTGGAATCTTTTGTAGATTTTGTAGAAAATCATCATATTTGTATCCAACAAGGTATATTTTAAATTTTATGCCTTGAAGTAATCAAAAGACGGCCACCTAACCATCTTGTATGAAGATATATGATAGAGACACGTCCTCATATTTAATATAGTTACACTTCACTATATCTCAAAATTGTCCATGACAATAGATTAAGATAGACTTGAGTGGCTATTCTTAAACATCATCAACTTCAATAGTCAAAATTGAAATAGGACAAATATTTACCACTTTTTCCCATAGATAAGATGTAAAATTGTTATTAATTGTTTGACCATTTAAACAGATGATACTTAAATAGAGATGACTTGAATCTATATATTATCATAAGTTCCAACCTTAAGGTACCAAGCCACTATAAAATACCCCACGTGTAAGCACGTAACCTAGTTTGTGGTGATCTTATAATACCATTGAAGCTGTACCGCAATATCTCACCATAAATCTGTGTGCTCTCGATCCTGAAGCACCTACTCTTGAAAGAGCTCAAGAATATACCGGCTGAGACCTTTTTAGTATTCAGTCTATAATTGCTGTGTATAGCCTAACGTTACAGCGCAATTCATTCTTATTAAATGACGTACGTGATTTTGTTTTAATAGGAAATACTTTCCTAATAAGATCAGAGCGTGATTTGTTTTATTTATCAAATGCATTCTGAATTAATCAGAACGCCATCTAATCACAAGATATGCAATTGATTCCGTGAACATTTTTAATACCCATATCAAGACTCTATTTAAAGAGCTGTTAACATTACACAGAATACATTGACTTTGTCGCTGTCATTCTTGCCAAATTATTCAGTGATGGCTGTCATATCCTTCGTATTTTAGTGCATTATAAGACGAGTGTCCACTGAATGGAGTGATGGAGATCTTTTGTGGGTAATATGGACGCAATTGCAGGTACGATTTAAACCTCTAAAGTGGGGGTAGCTCTGGCTTATTGGAGAGAAAGTGATTATGAGACAACTGTTTGAATAGACAGGATCGGCTCCTATGTGGCTGGGGCCGATCTTATCGATTCTTAGATTGCTGAGCAGCAAAAGTCATAGAGCGCACGCAACATACATTTTAAAAATTAGTCAACTACTAGGCCATTAGGAGATTGGCAGGGAACGCCTACATTTGGTGTTTTGATAAGGACTTATATTTGGAAAGCATGTTCTTTTATTGAACGAAGTGGGTTGTAAAGGGAAATATGCACTCAAAAAGGTTGCAAGTTGCATTACAATGAGACTCGCTGAAAGCAAAGATCTATCCTCATAAGATTATAAATGAACAGCACTAGCAAAAGGACAGTTACAACAACATTGACAACAACAAAGACATCATCAGTTATAACAACAAATTTGCAACATTGTCAACAAAAAAGACATCATCAATAATAATTATGATTGTATCAGCTTTTTTCCAGAAAAAGTGAACTGAATTTGCTACTAAAGTCGTTTTGTAAATCTTTGGTAGTGGGTTTGATGATTGATTTGTTCTAGCAAGTAGGCAATGCCCTTGGAATTCTTTGACATAACCTATAATTGATAGGATAATGAAGCAATCTAGAAGAAAATGTCAAAGCAAAGGGCCTTCAAATTACAATTTCCAAATGAATAATAGAACAAGAAAATACAACTAAACATTGTATTCTCCATAAATGTAAAAGATAGCATGCCTAGTTGAATCTGCAACCACATTATTCTTCAAACCTATTTCAAATAATGTCTCTTTCCAACTTAAATGATGACCAAATAAAGTAGGTAAGTTTCTAAAAATAGCTAATCATTCTTTTTTAGCAAACATGTAGCTCCAAAATAAGTGTTTCATAGTTTCATCAGTAGGACAAAAGATGCATTTAACTAGTTGAGCAAGTAGGCATCTTAGTCTCTCACCAATAGGCAGTTTGTTATGTAATATTTTCCAAGAAAGCATTTGAACATTTGAATCAGCCTTGGACTTCTAAATTCTTGGCCCAATATTTATGAATAAATTTATGCTTCCACTTAATATTTAGGCAAGGCACTAGGGATATTCTAGGAAGAAGAGGGGGTATATTTATTTTAAGGGGAAGAATGAGAAGTGTTGGGAAGAAAGGCAATGTGATTCCTTAAAAGAAATTACAAAGTATTGGGGTGCATAATTTAATAGTTAAATTGGATTGGACTAGAGATTGTACGAAATGAAAACAATTATTTGAAATTATTATTGAAGCCATTAAACAACCTTGATGACCAACCAAGAAGACCATTGCAAAGAAGAGAAGTTGCATATATTATTAAACTATCTTAACACTTAAACAAATGATTTAATCTTTCCTAGGAAACATCATGGCCAATGTTTTTACTTGAGATTGCATAAGCTTATTCCACAAGATGGAAGAAGAGATGGAAGAAGAGGCAAATCTAAAACCATGATGTAATAAAGACTCCTTCCAATTTAAAAATTGGCATACTTTTGCCATGCTTTCCAAATGGATTGAATAGGAAAAGTGGCTTTAATTTAAAAATATGGTGCAAGGAGAATCTTGTTTAACCAATTAACCTTCTGTCATTTCCTTTCAACAACAATTGTATCAAATTTATGTCTTGGTAAAATCTTCCATGGATTGTCACCTTAACAACTCTAGTGATCCATTTAGTAACGAAACATATTCCTTGGGTTTTAGGATTGTTAGAATAATCAAGCAAGATCTATTGAATCTGAAAGAAAGCATTAAACAAAAGAAACTCATATATGATCAAATAAACTCTATTCGTATCAATTGCATAATAAAAAAGTGTGTGGAATAACAAAGAAGCCATTGCTTATATAGAGCAAAGCAAAGTATGAGATAAACCAGGAGCTCACACAACACATGGAGTTTGACTAAAGTCTGCATGCATGAAGAGTGGAGTGGAACTCCATGATAACAAGATAGGTGCCAATCATGTGCTACAATCATGCACATGTTGACGAATAGTTAAGTAATCTTATCCTGCCTAGTGCATGATATTAATTAAAGTATTTAACTAATAAACTAATTACACAAGTAATTAGTTGCACCAACATAAATAAATAAATACAATAAAGAAAATAAAAAATGCACCAACACCCCCTCCCCATAAACAAAACTTATGTAGGGTTATGCAGATAAGGGTCCCGACAATGAGTAGCCATGTTAGGTACCCTATTACACATATGAAGGAAGGAGAAAACCCGTAGGAAAAAATTCCTCCTTAGGAGTAAGGTCTAGGAGGACCCCCCTGAAGAATTGTTGTTCCACACCCCCAAAAGAGTACGCAAGTGATGATACTTGCTCAATGAAAGGTTTGGTGAATATGTCTGCAACTTGCTCCTCTATAGGACAATACTAAAGATCAATGATCTTAGTCTGAATTAGCTCCCTGATGAAGTGCATATGGATCTCACTATATATCATTTTTATCAATCTTACATTCTAAGAGTTGAGCTCTAAGATCAATGACTTTAGTGATATAGTCTTGTATATTAGCAAAATTCTTAGGATCTAAACTTATGAGTTCATTATCAATTTGATAACCTTGAACTTCATCTATCTTACCATACAATGATTGTAATTTTTCCCAAGCTTCCTTTGGAGTTTTACATGCTTCTGTTGGAAACAAGGTAGATAATTGAGAGGGGGGGTGAATCAGTTATCTCAAATATCTTAACTTTCTTTTCTCTTTTAATAATTAGTGTAGCATCAAAACATATAAGCATATATGATCATAAGAACAAAAATAAAATCATCACACATAACACAAGGATTTTTATGTGGAAAACCCTGTTAAGGGAAAAACCACGAGGTGACTAACCCAAGATTGTATTCTCTATTAAAAAAATAAGAAGAATAAAATGGCACTTGCCAATTAGGGCTCACTGCCCAAGCACACTTCTCACAAGTGGCACACTGCCTACAAGAGACTCACTATCTACAGAACTTATAGAAGGTAACTAGGTGTTTAAACTGAAGAGAGGCATCTACAAATGCTAGAGGTCAGTTCCGGTTAGGCACAATATACTGATCTAATGCACTTCATTCTTCCTCTACTCTAGTATTGCTGCTCTATCACATACCGGACTTGTATTGCTACTTCCACACTTATTTTTGCTTTTCTTCGCACTTTATTTCATCATTTATGTATACTCTCACACCTTCATACTGGAATCCATCTAGTATATATATCCGCACCAAGGATTTCAACAACTTTCTAGTCAGCAACCAGAATACTCAAGATATTTACAAGATATTGATCTGTTGGCTAAATCCATACTTGATTCATGATGCGTATCAAAAACATAGGCATAGAAGTCATCAATCATGTCAGCTAACCATGTATGCTCCCTCAAATAGCTTGATCAACATCAATTACTCATCCAGATTGAAGTCTGATACTCTGTCAGCTAGTTCTTCCTCAGTCTGCTCTGCCTGTCTAGAACCCAACACTCAGATGCTCATATCTTTTCCATGTTTTATCATTAGAGGCTGAATCTCTGGAATATAGTAGTCATGGTACTCCTCTTGACTTGTCCAAGTCTGCAAATTACTGAGTTACACCATTTGAGAGATCTAGACCTGATTGTCGAACCTTGCTGCATGCTCTGTTCTTGTTCACCAGACCAAAACAATCTTCAATCTGACTTCTAGTATGGGCATATTATGTGCTACAGATGTGTGGGATAGACTTTGTTGCCATTAATGACAACAATCATGAAGCCACACAGTGTCTCTTGCCAACAATCTCCCCCTTTGGCATTAATGGCAACACTTAGTGAAAAATGACTAAGTGTCGTAGCAAACTCCCCCTTGGCTGATGCTCTGTCTTTTGTACTATTTTACCAGATCTCCCCCTTAGCTGTATTCCACATTTTTCACTAGTCCTCACTCCCCCTTTGACATCAATGGAAAAGGGCAGAATCTGCACACCAAAATTTACAAAAATTAACCTATACATAGCCACATAAGTATATATACATGTTATACTTACATATACTTAAGTATATCCGCAAAAGTGGCCTTCAACTATACAAATTATGTTGCCCAGCTCTGCTTCATCCTGTCCAAAATGGAGATGTGACCACTCAACAAAAATGCATATGCTTCTGCCCTTCTTAAGTATGCTAGATCACTAGTCCGGGCTGTGGTCTGAGCATCTGTTAAGGCCTCATGCATTGCCTCTAACTTAGGGATAATTTTTTGCAAGGTGTGACCCTTGGTCTCCTTGTTCAGCACTGCGCTGCGGTGGTTTGCGACAAGGGCTTAGCCACCTCCCGTGCTTGTTAAGTCAAGTGGTTGTATCAGGCATTAAAAGGTTGATCTTTTGGTGCAATGGTAGCTAACAATTGGTACCAGAGCTGAGGTCATAGGTTCAAACCCCGCACTTGCGCTGGGGGGGATTGTTGCAAGGTGTGACCCTTGGTCTCCTTGTTCAGCGTTGCGCTGTGGTGGTTTGCGACAAGGGCTTAACCGCCTCTCGTGCTTGTTAAGTCAAGTGGTTGTATCAAGCATTAAAAGGTTGATCTTTTGGTGCAACGGAAGCTAACATAATTATCCCTCTAAGTTCACTCATCCTGCTTATTATATTCTTCTTCTCCTTGTCCAGCCTCTTTATTTCATTTATAATGGCAATAGCTTGGCATTCTTGATTCATTATGGATGTAGTGAGGGGATCAAAATTCTGAGATAAACTTGACAGTTTACCTTCTTGTTCTTTCACCTTCTTTTCAATATCCTCTGTCACTTTAGACCAAGATAGACAAAATTTGTACGTGTCCCCACCATCTTTAAGAGCATTTTCAAGGCTCTTTATCCCAATATCCAGGGTCCTATCATTAGCTATGAGTCCTTGTACTTCAATGAATCTCTTTCCCAAAAACTCTTTCCAGACTTTTTCTTCTGCCAATTTCTCTAAAGAATCAAAATGGGTGCTAACAGAGTTTACTAGAGATTTCAAGTTACTGGATGGAGAGGCCAAAGGATCCTTTTGAAAAAATGGCATGATCTTCTCCAGCATACCGGATACAATCTCTAACAGCTCGCAGTCTTCCATGTGAGACTTCAGAGATTTTTCTTTTGCCTTGGCTTGAGCAAAAGATGTTATTTTCATTGTCTAGACTGGAGAGAGGGAATCAAAATTTAGTGGTCCTTGGAATAGTTTCGGTTCATCTATCTCCATCATCTCTTTGTTTAAGAAATTCTTCACTGCCTCTGTAGTGTCTCTTGCCGGAGACTGAGTCTTCTTTTTTTTTGGAATCTCTAAACTGTCATTAGAGATCTTCTCTATTTGTTCTTCTTCTTTTCCCTTTATCTCCTCTTCTTGACTCACCTTCTCCTCTTTTCTTCCTTCTCCTTTAGTTCCTAGATCTGGAATGTCTACAGTGGGATCCAAAGGAGAGATATTAATTTCTTCATGAACTTCCTCTTCCGGAACAGAGGAATCCAAGTCCTTAGACTTCTCTTCATCTACCTCTTTTAACCCTTCTACATTTTTGTCAGAAGATTCTTCATTTGATGCATTTAATCCTTCAACATCCATGGTAGAAGGTTCTTCATCTATTTCCTCTATAATAGGAAGATTGAATCTTTTGAAGGCATTCTGGAGGATGTCTTTTGTTTCTCTTTCTACTTGATCAGTTTCTCCAAGCATAAGTTTGTTCATTCTTGCTTTACTCTAAAACTCATTCTTACAGTCCTTAAAGATCATGTCCATTTGATTTGGAGTAATAGAAGGATAGAGCTGAATTGTAATCTGTTCTTGGATCTCTAAGTCTTTTGACTTTGCATTCTCCTTTCTGAGTTCAAGTACCTTCTCTAGACTTTTGGGAATTAATGAAATAATTTCAATGAATGCTTTATTATAAATATTCAGGTACCTGACTATAGCATCTTCCAAGATCCTCTTGTTAATATCACTATATTCATCATAAAATTTTGTTACTAGTTGCAGATTCCCATCCACAGTGACTGCCTTGATGATATCATCAATCGAAAGAGTGGGCTTTTCAACAAATTCTTCTATTTTTTCTTCTTTGTTTTCACCTGTAGAGGATTCCCTGGATGTTTTCTTCTTTTTCTTCATTTTCTTAACTTCCTCATCAGACTATGTTTCTTCATCATCTTTGTGACTTGTGTAAGACCTTGTGGCTTTTGTTTTCATTCTCTTTTCTCCTTTTCTGGATGTTTTGACTTTCGGTTTGGTGGCTCTTGAGCTCTTAGGAGTGGCAGGTGCAGATCTCTTGGAGGATCTAGTCCGAGAGAAGGCTTGTACCGAAACACTTCCTTTTTTTGCTTCTTGTTTCTCTTTCTCAATTCTTTCTATTTTCTCTCTATTTGCATCAACTGCCTCTTTTGATATACCATATCTTTTGGCAATTTCCTCTACTTCCCTTCTAACTTTCCTTTTTATCTTCAATTGTCTCAACTTAACATGTATCTTTACACATAATTCTTAAAAGGTTCCAAACCTTTCTACCTCATGGTACTTTGGCTAGCTCAACAGGTGTTGAACGTGTAGCTCCAAGATTTTCTCATCTACTTCGTAACCCATTGGCATTATGTACATTGTTCTAGGCTCAACTACCTCCATTAGGCATTGATCAGTGTCAACCATAAAGCACACTGTATACTTGTATTTTTCAATTATGGATTGAGGAATTTTTTCTCTAGCCTGCATCATGCTCTAAAAGTTCTTGAAATAACCCCAGAGAGCTGTGTTTTGGGCTTGAGCATCACCAAGTCCATACATATAGTCTCTGATCTGTATGGCAACCAATCTGTCATTTTGCCATACCCAACCACTTGATCTGGGTAGCTCATTCATATAGTCAAAGAATAGACATAGTATTAGACAGCTGTATTTGAAGGAATTCTTCTTATCCTTTTTGATCTTTTGCAAGTTTTCTAATAGTTGATTCAGGAGAAGGTCGCATAGATCATAATCTACATTTTCCCTTAACATCTGATATACTGTATATATATATTGCAGTTCCAGATACAAAGTTCTCCCTGCTAGAATGATATATCTTATATCCAGTTATCATTGAAGCAAACTTGACATCCGGATCTGTGATGTCATCAATTGTCATTGCTTTTTTGTCAAACTTAAATCTGGTAACTTCAGTAACTGTCTAGTTCTTGACAGATTTGAGTGCTGGTAACCCACCGGATGAGTGCAGTCCAGTTACTGCCCTAATGGTATCTTTTATTATCTTGAAGGGCTTCATTAACCACATGAAATTATCATGTATTCTGCTAAGAACACACCAGACCCAATCATCTTTTGCAAAACAGGGAAAGAAGATGCAATGTCCAAAGTGCTTATCCCAGAGGGCCTTGTATTGAGGTTTGAGTTCAAAAATTTCATCTGTTAACTGTTTATGATAGATGTCCATCAACTTAGATTCTCCAAATTCCTCAATATTGGCATGGATGTAAGCCCTAACATCTTCTACGTGTAGTACCCCATGCAGAATGCTAGAAAAAGTGCCTAACGGATCAACTTCTAGGGATTTATAAGGGTGTTTCTTGAATTTTGAGTGCGGCCTATCAATGATCTTAATAACCATTAGAGTAGCCATTTTGCAAAAGATTCAGAGATAGATTTTCATAATGGAAGTACCTTTTTACGCTTCAGGGTTTGAAATAAGAGCCGAAACAAATTGTTGGTTGAATTGGATTTTGCAGTTGATCTTTGAGAGAGTTTGATGGAGAGCTCTTTTTTTCTTCTTATCGAATGCAAATGCGCAAATGATGAGTGAAAGAACCCTTTTATTCTTCCGCAAACCCTAATTTCCTTTTGCAATAAATGCACAACTTAAGTTATCCGGTTGCCTTGTTCTGAGAGAGATCCTTTCGAATCACTGCAATGCACTTAGAATCATTTTCAGTGATAATTGACAATGTATCTTTTTTCCTCCAATCATACCATGAATCCGCAAATCAAGATATTTCAATTTTGAATCATACTAGATCTGTCTATGAAGATCCTGCTTTACCAGATGGCTGTCAAACCGGATCAATCTTGGATGACTAAACTCTTACAAAACTCCATGTGGATTTTTCATATTTTTACCAAGGGTTAGTTAGATATTTTTCTGAGAACCCTTTAATCTGCAACATTCCATGTGCCAAATTTAGGCACCAATTGACTGGCTGGGGGAATTTTTTTTCTTTGTGACTCCCCCTGAGCCAGAGCTCATCTGTTTAGTTTCCAAAAGGAATATCAGCACCAGATTTCGGTACGGATCCATCCCCAACATTTTTTGTACTCTTCTTCACCCAAATCTTTCTCATCTCTCTTTGAACTTCATCCGCATTCACTTTTCCTTTTCCTTTATCTTGATTTTGATTATGATGCACCGGACCCTTTTTATCCTGATTTTTATTTCTACAGAATTTGGTAATATGACTGGATCTATTGCAATTGTGACAGACAACATTTCTTTGCATATTTGACTGATATCCTCTTGATCTGCATTGATTAGCCATATGTCCCATTGTATTGCATGCAAAGCATCTACCATTGAATGAATTGTTTATTTGCATGTTTTTGCATTCATGAGATTTGTGACCATACCTTTTGTAGTTGAAACATTGTCCGGAGAAGGATGGATTAGTTTGATTCATTCTTCTTCTGCACTAAGTTGCTTTATGACCAAAGTTGTTGCAATTGAAGTAGTATCCATTGAAGGATGGATATCTTTGAGCATTTGGTTGCCTTACCAGAGGTCTTCTAGGTTTGTTTCTTTGATTTTTTGATCCAAAGTTCTTCTGACCAGATCCAGAGCTTTCACCTTTCTCATATCCTAGGCCACGCTTGTCATCTACCCTCTTCTGGCTTTCAAGAAGAACTTCAAGTTGAGCTGAGCTTATCTTGAATTTCTCTTTGTATTCATTTGTTGTTTGTAGATTTTGTTTAAGAGTATCTATCTGATTCTCAAGTTGTTCTTCATTATCTCTAGCTTCTTCAAGATCAGATTCAAAATGCCTAATTATTCTATCCATTTTGTGGCAGTCCTCTATCTTCTCCTTGAGGGATTGTTTTAGATTATCTTCAATTTTCCTTTTCTCTTCAATTTCTTAGGTGAATCTCATAACCCCTGATTCCATCTCATGCCTTACCATAATGAACTCTTTTGATATATTCTCACATAGCTTGTTTTTCTCATCCGTATCTTCATTAGTATCATTGGCTTCACTCTGACTTGCTAATTTTTGAAGTAGTTCCTTTCTCTTTTTCACAGAGATACTCAATTTTTCTTTTAGCTCATTTATGAAATCATCAGCTTGTTTGAGTCTTTCTCTCAAGTTGTTGACTTCAGAGTGGGACTGTTTAAGATCATCTAGGGCAGACTGAAGTTGTTCCTTCATACCATACATATCCATTGAGATTCCTAGATCTTCCTCAAGTTGTTAGGCTCTATTTAGAGGAACTTAGCTATGATACCAATTGTTGGAAACAAGGAAGATAACTGAGAGGGGGGTTGAATCAGTTATCTCAAATATCTTAACTTTCTTTTCTCTTTTAATGATTAGTGCAACATCAAAACATATAAGCATATATAATCATAAGAACAGAAATAAAATCATCACACATAACACAAGGATTTTTACGTGGAAAACCATGTTAAGGAAAAAACTATGGGGTGACTAACCTAAGATTGTATTCTCTGTTAAAAGAATAAGAAGAACAAAATGGCACTTGCCAATTAGGGCTCATTGCCCGAGCACACTTCTCACAAGAGGCACACTACCTATAAGAGAATCACTGTCTACAGAACTTATAGATGGTAACCAAGTGTTTGAACTGAAGAGAGGCATCTACAAATGTTGGAGGTTAGTTCTGGTTAGGCACAATATACTGATCTAATGCACTTCATTCTTCCTCTGCTCTAGTTTTGTTGCTCTATCACATACCGGACTTGTATTGCTACTTCCACACTTATCTCTACATTTCTTCACACTTTATTTCATCATTTCTGTATACTCTCACACCTTCATACTGGAATCCATCTGGTATATATATCCGCACCAAGGATTTTAACAGCTTTCTAGTCGGCAACCAGAATACTCAAGATATTTACAAGATATTGATCTGTCAACTGAACCCATACTTGATTCGTGATGTGTATCAAAAACATAGGCATAAAAGTCATCAATCATGTCGGCCAACCATGTATGATCCCTCAAATAGCTTGATCAACATCAATTACTCATCCGGATTGAAGTTTGATACTTTGTCAACCAGTTCTTCCTCAGTCTGTTCTGCCTGTCTAGAACCCAGCACTCAGATGCTCATATATTTTACATGTTTTATCACCAGAGGTGGAATCTCTGGAATATAGTAGTCATGGTACTCCTCTTGACTTGTCCAAGTCCACAACTTGCTGAGTTGCACCATCTAAGAGATCTGGACCTGATTGTCAGACCTTGTTGCATGCTCTGTTCTTGTTCACCGGACCAAAACAATCTTAAATCTGACTTCCAGTATGGGCATACTATGTGTTGCGAATGTGTGGGATAGACTTTGTTGCCATCAATGACAACAATCATGAAGCCACACAGTGTCTCTTGCCAATAGCTTCATTGTGAAATTCAGATCTAGTGACATAAAAGATCTAATACATCCTAGAACCTTTGTGGTTTCAAATATCTAATGTTGCTTATCCTTTACAGCAGTGGGTTCAGTAGTAAGAGTTGTTATATATGGCATATAGCCAAGTATCATTAATGTGTTCCATGCATTTTATTTCCATGTATTATAGTTGTATGGCGTTAAGAGAGGAAACTTTGGATTCTCCATGATGCAAAAAAGAACCAACTCACAACAGAAATGAAAAAATCAGAGACACCACCACAAGATCCCCCCTGAACTATAAAATGTGATCCCCCCAGCAAGTAATGATATGGCACTTTTTAATTGAGTGTGATTACAAGACTGGATTATAGTTTTCCCGTTTACATAGAAGCTCAAAAAAGTCCTTTAGGCTGAAAGTATAGAAAATATGTAGTTTGATAAAAAAATTCCTACACCGATGCATTGTGCTCAAAAAAATGTTAACTTTAAAAAAAATGACACCTCAATCTGAGGTCATATGTGAAAGTTATTGAGCTGCAAAGGTGCAAAAAACCAGAACTGGAAAGAGATGTCTGTGAAAAATGCTAAATTCTGGAAAACCTAGAGGAATCTAAAAAATATGATTCTACAGCGACGAAAAGCACAAAATTTTAGCCTATATCAAAAAATAATTCTTTAAAAAATACCTCCATATGACGAAATGGCGAGCTCCTGAAGTTGCCCAATAAATGCAAACTGCTCAATGGTGAAGGCAAAGAGTCAAGGTGGCGCTCTGGTGGTGAACGGGTGGCACTGACATGGCAGCATTGGTGGAGTGGTGGTGGAGATTGAGCAGCTTGCTTAGGGTGGCGATGGAGGGTGGTGCTGCTAAGAGAGAGGGCAACCGCTTGGTGGCAGCTGAGCTGTTTGGGGAGGGCCAATTCTATCTGCTACCGATGGCTTGTCCGCTGGGTCCACGAGCCTGTGAACAAGCCTGCAGGCCAAAAAACCATTTTTTTCTTTTTTTTAAAAAAAAATTTAGCCTACCTACTGTACGGTCCGTACAATTGTACCGGGCAAAAAATAATTTGCCTTTTTTTTCCCAAATTTGTCCAAACTGGACAAATTTTATATGAAAATGAGGGTTTTCATGTCTATTGAACACAACGGTGAGGTACGTTTGGCACAAAAATGCTCTAATTTTTAGGTACTCACCTGGATCTAGCTTCGAACTGCTGGATCAAACCCTCTGCCAATCTCACCTCCTTTGTCCAAAACGGGCAGATTAATAGGCATTTTTTACTATCTCGGGCACTCTGGACTCACTGATGAGGTCAGAATTTCTCCATGGAGATCCATATTGTACCTATATAAAAAATCAAATAGAAACCCCCTTCAAATCTGGTATTTTATTTCCTAAATTTTTTTCTCCAGATCATGCATGCATGCAAGATAAGAGCATACTCTTCAAAAATGAAAATAAAAATGAGATTCAATCTTTTGAAATATATAAGCTAAATAAAGACTCAAATAAGCTCTGATACCATGTTAGAATAATCAAGCAAGATCTATTGATTCTGAAAGAAATCATTAAACAGAAGAAACTCATATATGATCCAATAAACTCTATTCATATCAATTGCATAATAAAAAAGTACATTTGAAATAACAAAGAGGCCATTGCTTATGTTATGTCATAAAATGTCCCCCTAGGACTTTTACCTCCTAAGTTTAGCTCACGGGTCCCTTGTTTTGCATAGATTGTGTGTTCATTTTTACTCCCGAAAGAAAATGACCTAAAACCCATGTCACATGGGGCTTGAGGGACATTGTGTGCTTTAGAACTGACCTAAAAAGGGGACCTTGGACATGGGCACTCACGCCCTTGTCCTTCCCTATTTTAGGCAGGTCCCAGATTTGAATAACGGTTATGTGACCGTTAGTTAGGTCCCGTGCCGACATCTTAAGTTTGAATTACGAAATTTGTAGCGGGAATGTGTGTCAA
Source organism: Cunninghamia lanceolata (assembly GCA_027924645.1). NCBI lineage: Eukaryota > Viridiplantae > Streptophyta > Pinopsida > Cupressales > Cupressaceae > Cunninghamia > Cunninghamia lanceolata. The sequence continues at coordinate 1,443,699 of BSBN01000463.1, read as the reverse complement.
GTTACATATATAAGTATGCTTAGGGATTTAGTTGAAAATTAGAAGATGATTATGAACTTTTGGCATATTTATGATTTGAGAGCATTCAAGATATTCATTGTTGCAGAGCAGAGCATTGTTATTGTGTTTGTGATTGTAGATTTAGCTTCATCTTCTCATGTGTTCAAGGATCTTCATCTATGTGAGAGCTACACCTCTGAGGTGATATCTATTTGTGTTTGAATCATTTATCAATTTGTTTTTGCCTCTATCCCATAGGGATGTACGCACTCTTTATCTGACAACGGTGTTCGGAAGACTTGAATGTCCTTCCAAGGCTTGACTGAGGCAAACTCCTAAACACCACAACCCCCAACCACACTCCTTGTGATTGCAAGTTACAGGTATCATATTTCACGGAGTGGAGTTGCAGAGGAAGGTTGCAGAAGATAAGGATTCCAGATCCGACGAAAAGTAGTTTGGAGCACTTTCAGGATAAGGGCACCTTGGGCAATGTCCTCTGAGGTTGCAGACACAGGAATCTTTGTGACAGTGACAATCAACATCTAAAGAAGCCCAACATCATGAAGAATAGCCTGCCTTGGACTAGGGCATCTAGGGCAGTGTCCTTCACATCTTCCATGACAGAAACAGACGGAACAATGATTATCAGTGCCGGAAGGAGTTCTAGATTCCCTAAAGAAAACTATACCTTGGACTTGGGAGCCTAGGGCAGTGTCCCCAATTATTCCACATCATGAACTTCAAAAAATGGTTAGTAACTAATCTTTGTCTACTATTCTAGTCTGCGAGCATTTGTTGTAAAATATCAGTTTGCTTATTGTTTTGCATAATTAGGGTTTTTAGCATACTTGAGCATTAAATTAATACATTAATTGATAATTTATGAATTTCCACATCATTCCAAGTGACACCCAACCTATAGGTGAATCCTCTTGCAAAAGTTGTGATTCAACTTGGTTAAATGTCCTTGAATGTTTGTAGTGAAAGGAGGATCTAGCTATTCAACCCTGTTGTCCCTCTTTTCCTATAAAACAACTTATATAGAGTAAGGCAAAGCATGAGATAAACCAAGAATTCACACAACACGTGGAGTGGAGTGGAACTCCACAATAACAAGATAGGTGTCAATCATGTGCTACAATCATGCACGTGTTGATGAATAGCTAAGTAAGCTTATCCTATCCAGTGCATGATATTAATTAAAGTATTTAACTAATAAACTAATTAGATAAGTAATTAGTTGCACCAACATAAATAAATAAATGCAATAAAGCAAATAAATAAATGCACCAAGGATCTATTATTCCATGTCTGCCTTTAGATTTAAGCTATATGCATTAAAACCAAGAGATGACTCTACAACCAACAATACCATCCCATTTAGTCCATAGGAACTATTGAAATAATTTACACAAATCTTTAATTCCTTTCCTTGATAGCATCCAATAGTAGCTAGAAATTTTTTATTTGCCACCTAAACTTTCCATGCTAATGAAAGAAATTTGTTACCTAAACTAAATAATTTATTTTTAAGTCTATTCAAACACCAGTTCCACATATCAATAAGAGATAACCCCATACTAAATAGAATGTCAAGCTACTAGGTAATTTCACTAGGTTTTATTTGTTTCCAATCTTTGGGAATCCACTGAGGGATGGGACCATCTTACATAGTGTCTGGATCCAAACCTGTATTGATGAAATATGATGAATGGGATATGTTGGATTGGAAGGCGAGAAGCCTTATTTAGATTTTCTTGGTAGATTTTGTGTTGCTAAATGTCTATGAAGAATCCACCTCAAAATCCCTCTAAGAGAAGTTAGAAAATCTATACGAGGCTAAATCTTTGGTTAATAAGTTTTTTCTATGGAAGAAGTTGTACACTCTTAGGGTGGATGACGGTGATCTAGTGGTAGGACATATAAATGCATTCAACATGATCATGAGCTAGTCATAGTCTATTGGTGTGAAAATTGAAGAGGGGGTTTGTTGAATTTTCTAGATTAAACTATGTGAAGTTTATTTGAATATCGATGTTTTGGATCATCCTACATTATCCATCTTCAGGATATGAAAGGATTCTCATTTCCTAAAGATGGATAATGTAGGATGATCCAAAACATCGATATTCAAATAAATTTTACATAGTTTAATCTAGAAAATTCAACAAACTACTATGGACTGTGGAAATATCATATTCCAAATGGAAGAAGAAGATTACTAATGGCCCTTCTATGTTCTTTACCAATCTTGTGGGATAACTTGGTGATGGCTATTAGGAGCACTACTTTAAATCTTGTTCTTAATGAGGTAGTGGTTTCTTTACTCTTAAAAGAGATGAGGCAAAAATCTCTTGAATTTGTCAAGGAATCTTTGACTATTTGTGGACAATCAAAGGAGAAAGGAAAGAAGAAGGATAAAATCATATCTAAGTCTTGTGGGAGATCTATATCTCTTAGTAAAATATCTAATGCTAAATATCAAAACTATGGAAAGCTAGGTCATTTCAAAAATGATTGCAAGGAGGAGAAGAAAAAGGTGGATTTGATGATGATTCTAATAAATCTTATCATGAGGATGCAAGAGATGCCTTTATCATAGCCTTGGAATGCATGCATGTGAGGATATATGGATTATTATCTCCATGGATTCTTCCCACATGACTCCCCAGTGTGAGTGGTTTTTAGTTTATGACAAGTATGATGGTGAGAAGGTATGTCTCAATGACAACTCCTACCTGAGTATTGTTGGCCATAGGAGAGTCAAGATATGATTCTCTAGTGGGAGTATCAAAGGCATTTTAAAGGATCTACACATCTGTGGTTTGACACAAATTATTATCTATTAATAAAATCAATGATGTAGGATAGCGGGTTGTCTTAAGCAATGGAGGGTGTAAGATGGTTTGAGAAGCTATGGTGATCATGAAAGGGGTTCAAGTTAGTACTATCTTTCGGCTTGATGCATGCATACATTCAGTGCCATAGTTCTTCTATATATGTAGCATGACATGAGACTAGTTATGATTTGGTTACAAGTCTTTAATAAGACCTATAGACCAGTTACAATTCTATAACATGAATTGTAGAGTAGTTATGGGTTGGTTACAAGTCCACCTTAGGACCTATAGAGTAATTATAGGTTGGTTACAAGTCTATGGTAGGACCTATAGAGTAGTTACATTTTGGTTACAAGTTTGTAACATGACCTATACAGTAGTTATGATTTGGTATCAATCATTCATCCTTAGCTTTAGGACATATAAAGAAGTTACAAGTTGAACTTGTAGAGAGCTTACAAGTTGGTTACAAGTCTTTAGCTTCTAGTTTTGATGGTGATGCATTTTGGTTACCTAAGCATGCTCTTACCTTAGAGAGCAAGTTCAGAAATAAAAATAAAATGTCTACAGGCCTTGAAAAATAAAAATTTCTAGAAAGGATTACAAATTATTCTCTTAAACTTTGACTTTTCTAAACATTACATTTATGGAAAGAAAAATTGTGTTTAATTTTAAATTCTACTTCTCATAAATCTTCTAGGTTGTTGGATTTGATTCACTCTAATGTGTTTGATCTAGAAAATGTTCCTTTAATCTCTAAATCATTATATTATGTGTCATTTATTGATTATTATAGAAGGACCATGGGTTTATTTTCTCAAGAACAAGTCCAAGGTCTTTAGTAAATTTAGGGAGTTTAAGGCTCTCTTGGAAAATCAAGGTAGGAGAAGATCAAGATGTTGATGACTAATAATCGTGGTGAGTATTATTCTATAGATTTTTACATATTCTATAAGGAGAATGGCATAGAAAAGCATAAGAAAACTCCACACACCCCTCAATAGAATGAAGTTACAAAAAACATGAACAAGATGTTGATGGAGAGGGTTAGAAGTATGCTCAATGGGCAGGACAAGTGGTTGATCTAACATCAAGAAGATCTCCCAAAATGTAAGGTGGGGTTGAGGCCATGGGTCAGACATCTCAAAGAACAAGTGGCACAAAACAAAGTGTGTTCTAGATAGCTACAGGAGGAGATGATGACCCTAAGGACCAAAAGAAGAGAAAGATTGAGAAGTGGGACCAACCACCCACAAAGAAGAGAACAAAGAAGAAGAAAAATGAAAACAAGGAACAATCAGCACTCAATGCATCTCAACAATAGGCTCTCTTGACTCCAACTATAAGTGCTTCTCTCCCTCCTCCTCTACTCCACTCCTACTCCCCCTGCACTCATTACTATTGTAACCTCCTCCCATTTTGCTTCATGCCAATCACTTCCTCCCTCTTCCCCAAAAGTGATTCCCTCATCCCCATCTATTCCCCCTATGCCATAATTGTCATAAACCCAACATCATCCACCTCCTCCACTTTTGCCCCTCACATTCCCACTATAGTTACTCTTCAAATGCAAAAACAATATCCACAAATCCCTTCATAATTCCTCTATCCTCCATACTACTATCCTCATTATCCTTCTCCCATTGGACAATTCCCACCATGAGCTAGTGGTTGCCACCTCCCAACTTTCCAACCACCTATCATCCCCTTCCAACAAAATTTTGACTCATAGAAGTCATTACCACCCTTAACTTCACTCCATCTTGTGCCACACCCCAATAATCACCCCATCCCCAACTCCATAGCTGGTAGTCCCATCCACTCACACACTTCCCCAAGGGCTACCCAACCTTATCGAGTGATCACAGTCACACGAGATTCCACTTTGTATGAACAACAATGGTACAAATCAAGGTTGTGTCATAGTAGGGGGCAACCAAAATAAAGGACAAGAAAGAGGTCATCCCAGCATCTAGAAAAGTGAATACAAAGTATGATCTAGTGCAAGAATTTCTCCACTTCGCCCACTTTACTCATTTGGTAGAAAAGCTTGAAGGACAAATTCAACCTACATAGTACAAATGGAGGTGATAAACATAAGCATTAAGAATTCTAAGGTGCAAGATAGATCTAAGTTCCTCTGGGAGGGAGCCAAGGTAATTCGTTCATCTCTCATCAACCTCAAGAGGAAATTGAAGAAGAGAGAGGAGGAGTTTAAGTAGACAAGGTATGCAATAGAGACCTCAAAAGTAAAGATAGAGGCCCTTGAAGGAAAAGTATCCATTGTGTCTAATAAGGACATTGAGATTGAAGATGTACAAGATCAAGATGTAGATAAGTGTATCTCAGAGGCTAAGACAGATCTTGCTAAGGCTAGATTGGACCTTGTTGGTGCTAAAGGAGAAAGTGTTACCAAACAAGCTATAATAGATTTCATCACCAAGCAAGTGGAAGAGTTAAAGGCTCAGGTGGAACATCAACAAGTCTCAACAAATGAGCTAGGATATGTGAAGTTGAAGTTAAGCACACAAGATAATCAAATATCCATGCCACAAACCTAAAGGGAGACATAGAAGCAAACTAGCAAGGGTCTCATTCAGAAGAGAGATGACCTAGAGTAGAGACTAGAGCTAGAAAAAGAAGAGATCCAGCATCTCAATGATGAAATTAAAGAGCTCAAGCTATCCATGGGATCTCTTGAGCTCATTCATGCCCTTTGAAGATCTTATTAGAAACAAATTGAGTAGACTATGCCTACCTTCACTTTGGCACTCTATGGTGTAAAAGGAGATTATGTAATGGAACCAACTCTCGCACCAGTCCTCAATGATGCTCATGCTTCCATCAAATAGATCTACAATGTAGATCCTCTCAAGCTAACTATCACTAGAATTCATAGTCAATTTTCCATTACCCAACAAATTAATGATGTCTTGGACAAGGACGTGATGATACAAGAGTGTAATGCATAGCTCAAGGTCAAATGTAATAATGAAGATCTAGACATATGTGAATGTTGATCAAGCACAGTTTCCATTCTCTTGTGGATGTAAATGACAAAGTGTTATCTCCAAGTTATTCCCAAGAGATGATCAAGATAAAAGGCCTAGATGAATTAGAGCTAGACAAGTTGTCCCCTACATCAATAATGAAAGAGATGTTGGTCATGATCAAGCTAGTTGTTGACTTGGGGACCCTGGCCCAAACCACCATCTTGCAGCCTTAGAAAGTATCCTATGAACACATGTTGGAGCTAGAGTAGAAGCATGGTTTCTCACCAAGATCAATGTGCCCAAGTGGTGCAGGAGCACCTAGCAAAGTAGTCAAATTGAGTCAAATGTGTCATGTCATGTAGTGTCAAGGGTGTGTCAGTATTTAATAAGTCATGTTTTGTTGGAATAAGTTCTATTTGAGACCATTTATGTTGTATTGAGGTCATAAGGGTCTTAGTCTAAAATATTGTCAAAAATTGTCAAAATGTTGTTACAAAAATGTTGTCAATTTTGGTTTTCAAGGAAGATGAAGAGTCATGTAATCCAAAAGTCAGTTAAGATAGTTGAGATTGATTGTAAAGAGGCTAAATATGCCTAAAAACTCATGCAAGGTTTTGGAGGATGTTTTGGTGTGATTAGAAGACATTTTTTAAAAGAAATAATACAAAGACTACCCTATTTTTCTGAAACTGATTGTTATTTCTCTGTTACAGCGCGTGGTACGGCCATTGTACAGACTATAATGACACAAATATTATTTTTTTGGAAATAAGAATGAAGTAGCTTTCATTTTCAGGTTGTTTCATCAATTTTCAATGGGTATATCAAAAGTTACACTCATTTTTCTAAAAGTAGGTCTGAAAAATCTGAATGTGAGGGTTTCTCTAGAAAAACGTGAATATCTTGCAATTGTACAGGTGGAAATTCATAAAAACTAGTAAGAAGGAAGATTTAAATGTTCTCTATAAGTTTTTGAAGATTTGGGAGTGTTAGTTTATTGTTTACTATGTTTTTAAGGAAGTCCTAGGCTGTTCATAGGGTTTTAGCAAGCAAAATTGAGGCATAACAGTCCATTTTGGACCCATTCTTTACAAAACAACCTATGCTGATTTTTGGATATGTTATGTAACTCAATAAAGGGCACTCAAATATGTTTTTACAGTCTTAATGACTCCTCTCTATCAAAATTTATTTAGACTGGTCTATTTGAGGTCTTACTAGTTTTGAGGCAACCTATTGGTGAAAATTCATTAATGGAAAGGAGCTCTAAGTTTTGGTGACTAAATTGCATTGGTTGGGATGAGATTAAGTATTTCAAAGCCTCTTTTATGTTGGTTTAATCCATTGAAGCTATTTGAACCATTTTATGTGTTTGAAAGCCTTGAAAGCTTGAGAGAAAAAGAATGAGTTTTCAGTTTTGTGTGCATGATTTTTGCCAAGTAATGGCATGGTGAGTTGGGAACCCTCTTGTACTGCATCACCAAGGATAAAGAATGGGAAACCTTATGGATTCTCTAAGCTATCTATCAATGGGTAGGTATCCTATAGGTTTTTTGAAAACTTCAAAGTTTTGATTTTGTTGGTTGACTTTGTACCTAATGGATACGCATGTCTAGGTTTCTTTCCTTCCACAAGTGAAAGAACCCTGTATAACATAGAAATTGAGCATGAGAAACAAGATAAACAACTAACCTATTTCACTCAAAATTTAAGCTATCTCAGATTGAGAAAAAGGAATGCAAAACAAGAAATGAAGCTAAGTTATTAACCCCAAATGTAAACCTTGATGCTTGGATGTGCTCCTTGATGGTGTTGATGTGAATGGCTTCTCAAATGGGCAGCATAACCTTGCTTCTCATGGAGTCTTGGAGTGGAAATGGCAGCATTATGCTGCATGAAGAAGTTGTATGATTTATGAAGGGGTGAGCTCCAATTTATAGATTTTTGGAGACTCAATTGGATGGTCAAGGTTTGATTGAGAGATCAATGGATGAGGATGCTTGAGCTCTCAAGCAAGTGTCATGATGAGATTGGTGGATGGGAGATGTCCTTGGATTGAGGACAAATCAATGGTTGAGATTGGGCTTTGGGAATATTGGAGGGATGAGATTGTCTTGGTAGATGGGAGGTATGGGTTTGATTTTATTTGAATTTTAAATTAGGAAGCATGGCTACATGCCCAATTTAAAATTATAGGAAAAGGGGATGAGTTGGAATTGATTTGAATTTTAAATTAGGAAGCATGGCTACATGCCCAATTTAAAATTATAGGAAAAGGGGATGAGTTGGAATTGATTTGAATTTTAAATTAGGAGCATGGGTACATGCCCAATTTAAAATTGGAGGAATAGTGGATGGCGGACAAAAGGACCTTTGTACATGGGTCCTTGACCATGCCTTTTGTAAGAAGGCCATGTGGACATGTACAAGAGGCCCATGCCTTTGTACATTTGGGGGAATGGAGAGGATTTGACCAAGGTTAGATTAGGGTTTAGGTTATGCAAGTGGGGGATTAGGTTAGTTAATTAGGTTTAAGAAAACTTAATCAAAAGTGTAGAAAATAGGGAATTAATAAATATAAATATGTATTTAATTCATGGGATAGGATAAAGGGATAATTTAGATAAATTAAATTTATCTAATGTTTGGACTATAGGTAGGGATGAATAAATGATTAATAAATCATTTTGGCTATGGCTAGGTATCAATGCGATTACAGATGATTAGTGAATATTACATGAATAGTACATGAATAGTGATTTTGACAATAAAATATTGTAAAATCACATATTAAAGGGGATATGATCAATTAATTGTCTAAACATGTGTTTATTCAGTTAATTGTGGAAGAAATGTTATTTAGGGACGTTTAGAGATTATTAACTATCTAAACATGTGTTTATTCAGTTAATTATGGAAGAAATGTGATTTAGGGATGTTTAGAGATGATTAGTGATTGTTTAGAGTAGTTTGGGGATGAATTGGGGATGTTTAGGGATGACAGGAAGAGTAGACAATTTTAGGTGTCTACAAACCCCTAAGAGTTGCAAAAAAATTAATGGATCCTTCACTATAGGTAGGGATGCATCTTTCCTTCAAGTTCAATCAATGAAGATGCCTTGCGACAGCCACAGGGCTCCTCGATCTCTTCCAATTTTGTCATTTTTGAGTTTTGACACAATTCTAGCAAGTTCTAAGTCTTGACAAATGCACTTGTCCAATGCTCCATGATAGATCTAATATAATAACTCATGTTAATTTTAAAAGGAAGAAAAATAGGTTTCCTAAAGAAGCCCCAACATTGCAGTTCATGTGGTAGTGCAAGAAGAATAATAAAGTAAAAGGCACAACATAAAGGTGTTGGTGCACCCCACTTGCATTATCAGTTTTGAGTTAAGGCATTGCTTAATCAAGGACATGTGTCATACTTCTAGGAATTCTCACAAATGCAAAAGGTGAAGTCTCTCAAATTTCTTGTAGGCCTTTTGATCTACTAGCTATCAATACATCTAATAGCCCACATGCAATATGCCATTGCAACATAAAAATGCATCACTAAACTCCTTGGCTTCATAGAATTGACTCTTGCAACTCCTTTTCAACCTAAGGACTAGACATGGTGTGATCATTCTAGTATAAAAATTTAAATTTTCCAAGCAATAGGGCCTAGCATTCATGACCACCAATCAAACAATGTCTAGATAACTAGTTTCACCTACTAGCACTGTTGAAGTGTAGTACTAGCTACAAAATCTAAGGAACAAGTTATCTAGATACATTGTGGGCATTTTCAACCCCTAAAAAAAGTAATTAAGGTGCTATAATGCATAGATAAGTCTTTTCTTCTACATATTTCAAATTTAAATGCAAATAGATGGGAAACTTAGTGTTGGTTGGGTAGATTTATATAAATATCAACCTACATGCCTATTCATAGTTTAGACAATGCTTTGTATAGATAAGCTATAGAGCCTAATGTATTAGCTAACTCTTAGGGAATTACACTTACATGGATGAGCTTTTGAACCTAACATGTTAGTTGATTCTAGCCTCTCACTTGCTATACAAGGGAGCCTCATTATATGTTTCTAAAAGTGCATGTTTTGTAACAGTGACTAATCCATGGATGAATTTAATAAGAAGCAAGTTGTTCTCTAAGATTTTATGTTTTTATTTTCTCATACTCTACTATTATGTATGTATGTTTCTTTTTGTTGATTATTGGAAGGTGGGCTATTAATCTATGCTCTAGTAGTTAAGATTGTTTCCTATCCAACGTGAGCCTTTTGTTATGCTTTATTTACTTGCTACAATCTCTAACCCATTCATCCCCTGACACAACCTTAGGCTTAGCTTAGTATACCTAAGGAGGTAGCCTTTCAATCCCAAGGATTGGCTTTCAGGTCATTCCTTGTCCTACATACCTCTCCATTTTTGGCATTTCATATGGGGTGCATTTGACCTTTAAGGGAGGAGCCTCAAAAAATCTCACTTGAAAAACCAATATCTTCAAGCATACTTGATGAAACCTTGAGGATATCAATGGAAACATACCAATAATTGTGATGCAAGGAGAAATGAAATTGGAGCAATGTTGAGTGAATAAGGAAGACCAATAGCATATTTCAGTGAAAAGTTGAATGGTACAAGAAGGAGATAATTAGTATATGATAAAGAATTTATGTCATAATTCAAGCATTGAAGAAGTGGAGACATTAGTTGTTGCCAAAGCAATTTGTATTGTATATAGACCATAAAGCTATGATATGGGCTGAGTTCATACAAAGTTATACTTTTGTGTTGAAGCATAAGAGTGGGAAATTAAATAAGGTTGTCGATGCATTGAGTAGAAGACATAATTTGTTGACAAAAATTAGAGTAGAGGTAGTTGGATTTGAAGAGTTAAAGCATTTGTATGGAGTTGATCTAGAATTTGCAAAAGCATGGAGAGCATGTAAAGAACCAATTAGTATGGATAGAAGTAAACGTCTTGATTATTTGATTCAAAGTGAAATGTTGTTCAAGGGTAATTAGTTGTATATTCTAAGAATTTTAATGAGGAAATTTTTTATCAAGGAGAAGCATATTGGTAGTTTAGAAGGATATTTTGGAGTGGATAAGACATTGGCACTGGTGAATGAAAAATATTTTTGCTCAAAGATATATAAGGATGTAAGAAAATTTGTTCAAGGTTGTAGGACTTGTCAAGTTCAAAAAGGAAGTAGCCAATATGTTGGGTTATATTATCCATTTCTAGTTTCAAAGAGACCTTGGGAAGATATAAGAATGGATTTTGTATTGAGTTTTCCAAGAACACAAATAGGGTATGATTCTATATTTGTAGTTGTGGATAGTGTTGTCATGTGAAATTGCACCCTGTTTGAAGCTGGTTCAAACACTTCAATGACACAATGGGACTGATCTCAAGGTTTGGGACCTTGCGAATGAAATCAAACCTTCAAAGAAGGTTGGTTCCTCTTTTTGAGCTTAAGGCTCAGAGAAATAAACTAAATCTAGTGCTAATGCCTGCAAGGGAAAAGGGTAAGAAGGATTTCTGAAATTAAAAGAAGATGATGCACCAGATTAGGGATGTTCAGCTATAACTAAATCAACACGGGAAAAATCTCAAAACTAGGAAGAACTCACATAGACTCATACTAATTCCAATAGAAGTCAAAAAAGTAGAAACAATGGATATATGAAAGGGGTCATTTTGTCCACAATACATAGCTCACACTAATCCAAAAGTAGACACAGTGCAAGAATGATGAGAGAGGCAAAAATATTAGTTTATATTGATTGTGGAGGTCAAATAACCGTTACAATAGAGAGAATGATGTAGAATAAATAGATACAAAATAGTCAATTACACTCATAGTTGAACTATCAATTGGAGACATGAGAGGCTCAGCAAAAGAGCACAATCCATCAAATCCAATTGGTTCTTGTAATTGCACTACAGAGGCCTGGTTACAAGAATTCTCTAATCCTACAATAGCCCAAAAGAATGGCTAACATAAATACATCACATTCTAATGTATTTATAACATTTCAATTTCCTTATGCTACAGTTGACGCTGGAACTGGTAAATTGCCTAGGACAGCCCACGCTTCATTAAATTTCTGACCTTGAATATCTGCTGAAAAACCTGCAAATTGGGACAATGACCATGCCTCTAACAAGCCTGCAGCCTGCAAAAGAGATTGCTTGCATGAATGGATGGAAAGCATATTAAAGAGAAAAGGCCTGGAGTCCTATTTTTTCCCTAAAAATCTACTCTACAACTTTATTTGTACTCTAGCATTGAAGAATTTTCCTGTTCCAACCACCCTCATTCAGTCCTAGCTTGAAAAATTGAATGTCGAGTACCCTCCCTAAGAAAAGACATGATTTTAGGGAGAAGGAATCTTTTACAACACTTCAACATGTTGTACTCTTTTTTCTTTCATGGTACCTCTAAATTTCCCTATATCATCCAACCTAGCTTGGGCAAAAATCTGCCTCCTATCACTTGATGAAGGATTGACATCCTTAGAATCATCGGGCTCCATCTTCATTCCATTCTGCCTTTGGAGACCAATTTGGCTCTGTCATCGTGCCTTATCAGTGAATTTATTACTTGCCGAACCACCCTATTTTACCTTTTTATCTTCGCATTGTCGGTGAAAGTTGCCCTTTGTCGAACTTTCCTTATCGCTCTATGTTTGCCTTTATTGGTAAACTTGCACTTTTTTGAACCTTTGGCCGAGCATCATCTTTTCTTCCTTATTAGAAAAAAAACAAATTTCCCAAACTGAGTTTGCTTTTTGGTCTTACTTTCACCTTTATCGGTGAAATGTTACTTTGCCAAACCATTCTGCTCTTTCACTTAAATTGCTTTATTGGCAAAAGTTCCCCTTGACGAACCTTGGCCACCTTATCGGCAAAACTTGATTTTGTTGAACTATCTTCTTTCTCTCTTTTTACCCTTATTGGAAAAAAGCTACTTTTTTGAACTTATGCTTTGGCCTTGCTTCTTCCTTCTTCATTATCGGTGAACCTGAAAATTTTTGAACTTTTGAAAATTTTTGAACTTTTATCGATTCACCGATAAGGCATTCCCTCTACGTGCTTTAGCCATTTTTTGAGCTTCCTATTTTTCCTTGTCGGTAAAATCTTTAAATCTCAAACCAAGCTCTCTTTTGTCAGCAAAAGCTCATTTTGTCGAACCTTTTGCTTCGACGATGCATTCGCTCTATTCTTTGCCTTATCAGAAAAATCATCGATCGGCAAACTATCCATTGTTCATCACCTTTTTTTCCTTTTCCTAAACCATTTCACCTACTGCTTTATCGGTAAATTCCCAATTTTATGAACCTCCTCCTTCGCTCCTTATCAAGCCCCTTTATCGGCCTTTTGCCCTATCGATGAACTATGAAAAAGATGAACTTTTGAAAAGTTCTTTCATTCACCAATTTGCCAACTTTGCCTTAACCATTTTTTGCTTTGTCAACGAATTCTCCAACCTTTGAACTGAGCTTGCCTTAGCTGATTTATATTTTGCATCTTGCCTTATCGAGGAATTTAGGCCCTCTTGAACCGTGAGCTCTTTGTGGTGCAGAAGCACCTCGAAGACATTGAGAATCTGAGGATTCTATACATTTTCTGTTGTGTCCAAATGTTACATTGTAAGGCCTTAGTGCCATGTCGTATCTTAGTTGGCCGAGTAATGGCATATGTGTCAAGAAAAGATCTAAAGAATTGTAACCGAACAAGGAGTGTAACCGATTGGCAGGGTGGTTGAGGAATGGTTCGCCTTCCACCTTCTGTAACTGCCAAATCGAGTCTTTAAATAGTTATCTCTGTATTCGTAGAAAGGGCAGACAGAGAGAGAAGATTGTAAACTAACTCTGGGAAGGAATACAAATTCTATTTCTAGTGTAAATCTGTAGAAGACATCGTTTGGAGTCATTCCACTGGTGGGTTTCTTCGAAACCAGTGGAATGACCTCCGTATAGAGTAGTGTGTTTTACTTTTCTGTTTTGTGGGTTTTTGTAGTTCTGTGTGTTTTGTTCGGTTACATGAGTTGTGGAGAGGAACTGTGCACTTTGAGTGTAAACAACTAATGTATGTGGAAAGCATCCCCGGTGTATATTGCAAATATAGTTCATGTGTATACAAATGTATGCGAGATCAATCGGTGTGTATACGTCAGTCGTATGACAGAATAGTTTGTGTGTATCTATCCTTTTAGACATACAACCGGTTGGGTCAAAGACTGTGGACCCCACCGATTGCAGAACGAATTATAGGTATGCGTCGGTGTAAGGATTACCATTGGTGAAAAGGAGAAAGGTGGCGCCGATAGACAAAAGTCTTGCCGACGATGGAGTGGATGCTAGGTCTATCGGTCTGACTAAACATATCGGTGAAGAAGATTTGTGCTAGCCCGATGCGGAAGGTCTCACCGATCGGGGAGACCGTGGTGAGGTGTCGCCGACAAGAGATATCGGTGTGAAACACACCGTCGGGAGAAGTGTTAGAAGCTTCGCCGATAGAATGGGTCACACCGATAGCAGGAGTGCATCGGCATAAACATTATCGTCAGCGTGAGTGTGACTAGGTCTAGCCGATGGAAGGCTCATCGGCGAGAGATAAGGATCGGCGAAGGAGAATTTAGTTTGACTGATGGTGGACTGTCTTGCCGATAGGCAAGAGTTTTGTATGTTTCGGTGACACAATTCAACTGGTCTTGCCGATATACTCTCAAATGGCTATTTTATGGGCTTTTCAAGGATTCCACAACCTGTTTTATCTGTTAACTGGATTTCCCTCTGCATCACTTTGTCGACAAAAGGTTGACCCCTTCGAACTATGAGCTTGTTCCTTCCCTTTGCCTATATCAGCAATTTTCCCTTTGTGGAATTTGGCCACCTTTCTTCATAATGTTGGCGAAGTCATCGATTGGTGAGCCTTTGGTTTGTTGAACCACCACTTTGCTGACAAGGCAAATGCTTTCTCCTTAGCTGATTTTGAGCTTCCACTCCTTTGTCAGAAAATCATCAAGTCAGTGAACTATGAGAACCTGTGAACCTAGGAAGAATTCATGACTTTAGGAATTTGCCGATAAAGGCATATTGCTCCCATTATGCCTTAGCCAAATTTTGATGAAGCTTCGCCTTCCCTACCTGTTGTCGGTGAATCACCAAATCGGTGAACTTGTGAAAAGATGAACTCAGAGAAGAGTTCATAAAAGGTAAAAAATGCCAACCAAAGGGAGAAAACCCTCTTTCATGCCTTAGCCATTTTTATGATTTTCTGCAAGTTCAGAAGCCTAAACTTTTGCCAATAAAGGCCAAAAGTAGGTAAAAAACTAAGGCAAGTACCTGGATTTTTTTGGGTTTCTGAGAGGATTCTCCACATGAAATTTTAGGGATTTTTGCAAGGGAATTCATTGGATTTTAAAGGATTTTAGTTTTTTCCTCCTTCTATTTAGGCTTTCTCTGATCGGGTCTTTCCGATAGAAGGATGGATTCTCAAATATTTTGGGTTGGGCAAAATATGACAACAGATAGATTTTCTAAGATTGTTCATTTCATTCCATGTAAGAAGACTAATGGTGTGGTACATATAGTTAATTTATTTTTCAAGGAAATTGTGAGACTACATGGTTGTTAAGGAGTATAGATTCAAATAGATATATGTTAAGTTTGTTGGTTACTTTTGGAAGACTTTATGGAAGAAGATGAAAATAGATTTGAAATTTACTTTAACATAGCACCCATAGACTAATGGGTAAGAAGTCATGAAAAGGAGTTTAGGGAATTTGTTGACGTGTTTGGTTGGAGAGAAGACGGGTAATTGGGACATGGTACTAGTGTAGGCAACGTTTGCATACAATAATTCAATAAATAGGAGTACCAAAAAAAAAATATTTGCAGTTGAATATGGCATTAGTCCAATGAATGTTTTAGAGTTGAGAGATGTCTATAATGAAGAGAAGAGGAGTACAAATGTAGAAGAATATGCAGAACACACATGGAAGTAAAGAGTCACTTGGAGAAGATGAACGACAAATATAAGAAGGCATATGAGAAAAGAAGACAAAGAATTTGTGATCAGAGTTAAAGTAATGGTGTATCTTATAAAATAAAGATTTCTAGTTGAAGTTAAAGACGAAGAAATTTGGTCCCTATAGAATTGTCAAAAGGTTTGATTAAGGAAACGCATATGAAGTGGAGCTAACAGAAGGTTTGGGTATATCACCAGCATTCAATGTTATAGATTTATACTAGTATCATGAAAGAGACTTAGAAGACAATAGTTTGCAAGTACAATGGGAAGTCAAATAATGAAACAACAAAAAGAGGAGATTGGGGTGATTTTGGACAGCAGGATTGGCCAAAGCAAGAATAGACAATATGAGGAATATTTGGTGAAGTGGAAAGGAAGGCCTACAAAAGACTCATCTTAGAATTCTAATGCTAAGGTAAACCATCTTGGTTTTCTTCTAGCCACTGGAAAGTGAGGGACTCACTTTTTAAATTACCCTAGGTGTCTATTGTAGGAGCATCCCAAGATGTAAGAGCAATCATGCATCACCCAAAAATATTTTATTTTACTTTATTTGTTTGTTTGCAAGTTTTATTCTACATTCTAGTCATCAATCAATCATTGTAGATCCTACTACATTTCACTAGACTTGCACATTTTATCTTGTGGTTAGGAATATATGTTTGATGCAGAGCCAACAGAAACCCTAACATACATTTCCCATTGTATGTCTATGCTTCACCTAACATACATTCTCCGATGTATATACTTGCACCTCTCGCCTATTGGCAAGACTATACACCATCGGCTGATCAAAATGACTTTCCTCCGATATGCCGATGAACTCCCCTTTGGTGACACTTACCAGTTGTCACCCTGATGCAACCAAGCTTGTATGTGCATCGCATGACCCACAATCACCGGTGACCTAAATGTATCTACCACTCTACCCTTATGCCGAACACTTATACATACACCGGTCTCCTCCACCGTCGCTGTCGATCGCCCTTTGTACATTAACACAATGTATGTGCGCAATGTATATTCACGATATACAATCGAAAGATGCATTCATAACATACATTTAACCAACGCCTTAACCCAATGTATGTTCTCAACATACAACCGAAATATATATTACCAACATGCTTGACCAAATGTACATTTGACCATTGACCTCCTTTGTATGTAAACCCAGTGTACATTTGTGATGTACATTCACAACATGTATTTCAAATATGCATTTGATGGGTTTGACCAAATCGCTGACTCCCTTGTATGCCGATCAGAAGCTTCAACTTTCTCTCTCCTTTGTATGCTGATACACTTGTACATTCACAATGTATGTTCACTACATACAATCTTGACATACAACGCCTCAATGCTTCCCGATATGCTTGCAACATACACACTCAACAGACTGTTGCGATATACACACAGAATGTATATCTGACATGCATTTGCGATATACACACAAAATGCATATTCAGTGAAACAACGTGTAACTTCACTGATTTGAACCGTTGTAAGCCCAGCAACTCCACAAATGCACAGATCTATTCCTCTGCCAATCTAACACAGATCTTTCACCCTGCCAACCTAGCACATGACAATACTAGGATCTGTTAATGCATCTCGTACATGATCCTGCAAGCATGAAATGGACAAACAGAAAACACAAAATGAAAGCACAAATCAATATGTACAGCCATTCCACTGATTTCAAAGAAATCTAACCAGTGGAATGGATTAACGATCCATCTCATTCCCAAAACAAGCAAATCGATTTATATAGAGGAAAACCTAATGAGATCGAATAATAGAAAGTTACACAACTCAAAATAGGACCTTGTTATTTATGCTTTCAGAAATGTATACAGATGCTCTATTCTCACAATTGCACAACTCAACTTCACAACTGATTACAATTGATGATCTCTGGGGTATTTATCTACTCACCATGAGTAGTACTAAATTGACTCCAAGCAGCTAGGAGATTAATCCAAGCGGCTGGGAGATCTAACAACCTCCAACTACCTAACAACTTCCTAATCATCTAACAACCCTCGTGATTATAGATCAACAAGTGTCCTTGGGACTTACAACATAAACCTAGATACAAACTAAAATAACATGCATTGGTCAAACAGACCTTATTACATAAATGGTTTTATAGGACCTTATTGGAAACATCAAAAGGAACTGTAAACAGTTAATGCCTTATGGAGGCCACTGTGGATTGGGTGCTCCTACACCATACACCCCACCTTGAAAAGAACTCATGCCACATGAGTTAGGTCTTTATCTTGCTCCAGCTGTATACTCTACTATCTCATGTCTGCCCCATGATCTCTGGACTGCAACCTACTTCCATGGAGTCAAAAACTCATGCCTAGCATTGTAGGCTCTACTCACACCATTCTTTCTTACTATTTTCTCTGCTTGAACACCTGCATTAGAAACCTTGAGTAATGCTTCTTGTACTGCTATTATGGCAGAATAGGTTTGCCTTTCAATCCTTGTTGGTTCTAGAGGACAAACAATTGTCCCTACTATGATAGCATCCTTATCTTTCCAATCAACTTGTGGCTACTTGTAAACCTGCTCTTTGACCTTCTACTGATCCATCTGATCTCCATCAACCAAAACTAAAATTACCTTCAAACTTTGGTCCTTAGTAACCCCATTCCCTGAGGTATCCTCAATTGTCTTTGTGTCTTCTGCATTGAGCTTCGCAAACTCTTTCTTTCCTACCAAAATAACCTTGGTTGCCTTCTGTGTTGCAGCATCCTCTTGTAATGGTGTCATCACAAAAGTCCTCCCATCCTTCTTGATGGTGTAAGTGTTAGCATATCCATCATACAATGCTCTCCTATCAAATTACCATGGCCTACCTAAAAGTAAGTGACAACATTCCATGGGCAATATGTCACATAAAACCTTATCCTGATATTCTCCAATCTAAAAATCAACATATGCATGTTCATATACCAAAAGTGATTGACTATCACTGACCCAAGATGCTTTGTAAGGGGTTTGATGTGGAATCCTTTCTAGTTTCAACTTATCCACCATTTTCTGAGATACCATATTATCTGTTGAACCAGAATCTATTACTACCTTGCATAGTTTACCTTTAATTTTGCATTTGGTCCTGAAAAGAGCTCTCCTTTGTATCATCTCCTTGGATGTCTTCAAGAGTGTTCTCCTTAGCATCAATGATTCTCCATCTTCAGCTGGGGCTACACTTCCCATTGGAGAGTTAACACTTTCATCTACCTTCTCTTCTTGCACAAATTGAACCCTCTTGTCATTCTTCCTATCACCTCCTGATGATGAACCTTGCCTTTCTAGACATTTGAATGTTATGTGGCCAATTTCATTACAATGATAACATCTCCTAGTAAAAACATTAGAACCTCTACTACCTCCAAATCTACCTCTTGTACCTCTCCATCCACCTCTGAAATCAGACTGCTCCTGTCCTTTACCAGTCTCTTCTTGATTCTCATTGGTTTGTCTTGTTGTAGGGGTTGATCCTCTCCCCCTTATATTGCTGCCTCTTCCCCTCACGGACTTGTCCTATCTTCTTTTCATCTTCTCAATCCTGATTGCCATTTGATAACAATCTTCTACACTCCTAGGGTTAGCCAAAACTAACTCATCTTGTATATTCAGTCTCAAACAAGCCAAGTATCTAGCAACCTTTTCAACCTCATTCTCATGACGACCAGACCTCATACTTAATTTATAAAATTCCTCAATATATGCCTTCACATCCATTTCCTTTTGCCTTAAAAATTGAAGCTTTTTAAACATTTGAACTTCATAATCCTTGGGTAAAAATTTACCTTTGATTCTTGCTACCATCTTGTCCCATGAAGAAATATTTGACTTACCCTACTTTCTCCTCTCTGATTGTATGTAATCCCACCATACCAAAGCATGACCTCCCAATTTGGTCTTTGCAATCTTTACTTTCTACTCCTCAGGAACCTCCTCACATTCGAAATGATTATCTAATGCAGAAATCCAATCAAGTAACTCTTCATCATTTAAACTTCTAGTGTACCTTAGAACATCAATCTTTACCTTAGGTTTATCATTATGAATTGCCCTTAATAGTTTTGCAAATCTCTGATCTTTAGGATCCAGATCTTCATCTACTTCTTCAAATTCTTCACCATCCTCTTCTTTTTTTGATTTACTTTCTTCCATTTCTCTTCGTTTGTTTGTCTCCAAGGCTGCAAGCCTAGCTTGACGTGCTTCTACAATCTCTTTCATTTTCCTCATCTCTTTGGCATGTTTTTCCTTCATCTCCTACAACTCTCTGGTAGTACCATTACCTTTTGGAGGCATCTTGTCAACCTCTCGATCCTTCCACTTCTGCCTTCTTAGTGACAGAATCAACACACAATAGCCCAGACCTTTTGCTGAGCTATGATACCACTATGATGCAGAGCTAATGGAAACCCTAACATACATTTCCCATTGTATGTCTATGCTTCACCTAAAATACATTCTTCGATGTATATACTTGCACCATCGACTAATCACTTTCCTCCGATATGCCGATGAACTCCCCTTTGGTGACACTTACCAGTTGTCACCCTAATGCAACCAAGCTTGTATGTGCATCACATGACCCACGATCACCTGTGACCTAAATGTATCTACCACTCTACCCTTATGTTGAACACTTATACATACATTGAATGACTTGTGAACACTGGTCTCCTCCACCGTCACTATCGGTCGCCATTTGTACATTAACACAATGGATGTGCACGATGTATATTCATGATATACAATCAAAAGATGCATTCATAACATACAGTCGACCAACACCTTAACCCAATGTATGTTCTCAACATACAACCTGAAGATATATTACCAACATGCTTCGCCAAATGTACATTTGACCGTTGACCTCCTTTGTATGTGAACCCAATGTACATTCACAACATGCATTTCAAATATGCATTTGATGGGTTTGACCAAATCGCTGACTCCCTTATATGCCGATCGGAAGCTTCAACTTTCTCTCTCCTTTGTATGCCAATACACTTGTACATTCACAATGTATGTTCACTACATACAATCTTGACATACAACGCCACAATGCTTCCCAATATGCTTTGCGACATACACACTCAATAGATTGTTGCGACATACACACAGAATGTATATCCAACATGCATTTGCGATATACACACAAAATGCATATTCAGTGAAACAACACAGAACTTCACCGATTTGAACCGTTGTAAGCCCAGCAACTCCACAACTACACAGATCTGTTCCTCCGCCAATCTAACATAGATCTTTCACCCTGCCAACCTAGCACATGACAATGCTAGGATCTGTCAATGCATCTCGTACACGATCCTACAAGCATGAAATGGACAAATAGAAAACACAAAATGAAAGCACAAATCATTATGTACAGCCATTCCACTGATTTTGAAGAAATCTAACCGATGGAATGGATTAACAATCCATCTCGTTCCCAAAATAGCAAATCAATTTATACAGAGGAAAACCTAATGAGATCGAATTACAGAAAGTTGCACAACACAAAATAGGACCTTGTTATTTATGCTTTCAGAAATGTATACAAATGCTCTGTTCTCACAATTGCACAACTCAACTTCACAACTGATTACAGTCGATGATCTCTGGGGTATTTATCTACTCACCATGAGTAGTACTGAATTGACTCCAAGCGGCTAGGAGATTAATCCAAGTGGCTAGGAGATTAATCCAAGCGGCTGGGAGATCTAACAACCTCCAACTGCCTAACAACTTCCTAACCATCTAACAACCCTCATGATTACAGATCGACAAGTGTCCTTGGGACTTACAACATAAACCTTGATACAAACTAAAATAACATGCATTGGTCAAACAGACCTTATTACATAAATGGTCTTATAGGACCTTATTGGAAACATCAAAATGAACTGTAAATAGTTAATGCCTTATGGAGGCTACTGTGGATTGGGTGCTTCTGCACCAATGTTCTACACTAAGCCTACAACATTGCATTCAATTTTTAGGAGATTTGGATCATTACAAAGGCCTAATTCACTTCTAGGACCATTGCCAACATAGAATAATGTCCAATTTCATTGCTCAAGGCATGCAACGACTTACCAAATCTTATGGAAATAAAGGAACACATTTCTAGATACATTGGACCTAGGAGATCCTATGGTATGAATTGCATCAATTTTTAATGATCCATCATCACTAAATTCATTCTAGATGATTCTTTCACACATTTGGTTGATTACACATTTCATTTGACATTAGACTTTGCACTTACTTGCAGCCAACTGAGACCACTCCTAAACCTAGAAGTTGCTATATAAACATTGTTTGTGATCATTGGAAGGTAGTTAACAATAAAAAGGGAAGTTAGTTGGAGCTCGACATTGATATTGTATTGCAATATCTTTTGAATTCTATAATTTGTATATTTATAACCAAATGGCGAAGGCCTAGGATGTTTGAAGCCCATTGCGGTAGATTGTAATTCATTTATGATTAAGAACCGACGATAATAATATTGTTATTTTTTTGTTTTATTTGAGTTATACTGTGTGTTTTTCATTTGGCTACATGGTTGGATAATCCTTCATTACATCCTCCATCCATGATTGTATTAGGCATCCTTTGTGGGGTATATGGTAGAGGAGAACACTTGAAAAGGCTCTTAAACTTAGATAAAATAAAAAGATACATTCCCTATCTATTTTTTCTCTTCCACAATCTTCTAATTGTGACAATAACAACTTGAGCTTTGCAAGGAAGTCCTCAGTGGAGGGAAAATTATTAGGAGAGAGTGAAGTCAAATTTGCCTCTAATTATAATACATGGAACTGATTAATGGTGTCAAATAAATTTATCAAATTTATCCCATACTTGTTGTTGGGACCCAAAATAACAGCAACACAAAACTCTAAAACATTCCTAAATCACCTAGGCCAGGGACTATCATCAGGATGATAGGAAGAGGTTTATCAACAAGTTTTGGGCAATTTTGAGCAATTTTGGCCAACTAACAGGAGTGGGTAGACTCCTCTACACTTCAAGCTCAGCTTAGACTCTGGAGGGATATTCTAGAGGGGTATACCTGAATAGGTATTAAGTTCAAACCGGATGAACAAATAAAAATAAATGAATAGTCAAACCCAACTCATCATCTTGACTCCAAAAGCTATCACTAAGTCAAGAATGACTGGCTGTCACAAAACCCCTATATAGTTGATTCAACTGTGCTAATGTACATGCACAGGAAAGATGGTTTTTTCCCCTAAACCACATGTGAATGATTTGTTTGATTTTAAAGAGTGATTGGTCCCTCTCCAATATGGAGCGGTGCCTATTCCATTGGGCAAAAGAGTCATAGAATGCAAGGAGGAAAGAAAATACACATCATAGGATCAATAGAACTAGACATATATTCACACATGTATGACAATAATAGATCCTCATATAATGGACATACTTAATAATCGAAAAGAGAACTGCAATGATTTGTATGCAATAAAATAATGGCAAATACAAAGCATTGTATTAACTTAGATGTTGTTACACATCTCCAAACATTTGTTACAATCATACTAGCAAATGTCGCAAGGGAAAACATACAATTGCGATTATATTACCAAAATCACTACAAATTCCCATGGAGACATACCATTACATTCATATCTACATTACACAGCCTTCCTACACTATGTTGAATACATCCCTTCACTAACAAACTAGATAGAATGTGTTTTGGTGCTGGAGAATACTCCTTAGGCGCTCTTAGACTAGAAAATTGGCTCAGTGACCAACCTTGATAATGTCTTTCAAACATGTATATATAACGATTCAGTACATTGGACTCTCCCAGGTGTTGCACCCTATCAAGGACTGCACCCACGCTATCATAAATTTAGTTCCCAATCTGCCAAAAGATTTACACATTGGAAGAGAAAACCCATGCTTAATTAATTCTGAAAATGACAGAGGAAGATTGTTTGCACTCTTGGTGTACTTGGGACAATAAAGAGGGATGGCTCAAATCCTCTTTTTGAGATCTGCAACATCTGACATATCTTCCTTATCCTCCAAATGTACCCATGCATTGAAGAATTACACTGTTTCAACCACCTGCAAGGTACAACTCTACAAAATCATCAAATTTTGAGTATATGTCAGCCTGCACAATCCTCCTTTGCATATTGAGCATCTCCCTATCATATCGGCCTTTTTTTCTTTTCACAAACTTCTCGTTTGCCACTTCATTCTCCCCTTATTGACAAACTGTCATTTTTTTTAACTATGGGAGACATCCTCCTTTTCATCTTCATTTTTGGCCTCATTTATGCCTTATCAGCAAAGCTTCGCTTTCCCAAACTTGACCTTGTCTCTATCTTCAGCTTCCTCTTTTGTCTTATCGGCAAAATTTCAATTTGGTGAACTTGGTTGACTTTGCCTCTATTGGCAAATTTCATCTTTTTAGAACTTCACCTTCTGCTGCCTCATTTCTTTTTTATCAACAACTTTTGACTTTTCTGAACCATACCTTTTCCACCCTTTATCGATAATTTTTCATTTTTGCGAACTCTACCTTCTTTCTTCATTGGTCGGCAAAAGTTACCTTTTCAAATTGGCAGGCCTTTTCCCCTTGTCAGCAAATCTTTATTTTGTCGAACCATGACCACTTTTGTCATTTTCTGCTTATATCAATAAATTCTCATTATGTCAAACTATTTCTATCTTTCTTCCTTTTGACCCAGTCGGCTAATTCACCATATCAGCAAACTTGCAAAAATTTGAACTATTTGACCAATTCAACTTTATGCTGATCCCCTGACCAAACACTTTACATTATCCTTCTTCATTTTGCCTTAGCCACATTTTGCCTTTCTATTTACCTTATTGGCAAATATGACCTTTTGCAAACTTTGCCTTTGGGAGCCACACTGATTTCTTTTTCCTTCCTTATTGGCTACTTTGTTCTTTTTAGAACTTTTACTTTTCTCTGCCTTGGCCCCTTTATCGGCAAAGTCGGTGAAACTCAAACTTTCTCCAACTCTACCACTTTTCTTCTTTGTCGGGGAATCCTTACCTTCGGCAAACTATGAAAAGTTCAAACTTTTAGAAAGTTCGGGACTTCATCGACTCCCTGATATGGCCTTTCCTTTGCCTTAGAAAATCTGTACTTGCACTGCAACCTTCTCCTCTTTTGTCTTCTATCGGTGAATCCTTTGTCGGCTGAACCTTCCATTGGTGAACTTGGAGGTTCGTGAAACTCCAACTTCTCTGAAAAATCTTTTCTTTTGTCTTATTCATTGTGCCTTAGAAACATTTTACACTCGCCATGGCTCTATCTTCCCTCCACCCATCGGTGAATCTCTTAGTCGGTGAACTTGTTGGTCGGTGACCCAATGGGTTTGCTAACCTCAAAACCTGCCGACAAAAGACCTTGTGAAACTTTCCTTTACCTTGCCCTTTTCTTCCCTTTGTCTTAAACAAATTTTTCACCCGCCCAGTCGCTTATATCAGAGAATCGGCAAATTTTTGAACTAGTGAGGTAGTTTGACAGTTCACAAATTCATCAATTTGCCGATAAAGCACCTAAATGAGCCAACTTTTTCTAAGGAAGAAAACCAACACAAGGAGAAAGACACTACTTAGCATATTTTGGCATAAAATCCCTAAAAAACTATCTCAAATCAAATTTAAATGAGGGGTTTTGAATTTCAAAGGCAAAGATGGGGAAATTTGATGGATTTTGATGGGTTTTTTTGGGGCTAAATGAAGCATTTTAGGAACTGGTAATTTTGGGCTTCAACACTTGCTTTGGTGTAGTGCATTCCACAATATAAAACATCAAATTATCTAATGCATGCAATCCAATTAACCCCATGACTTCATCTAACTTGTTTCTATATGTATTTTTTTCAAACTCCTTAGTGAATTTTGGAGGCTTTTCACTCAACATTTTCCATAGTCCTTTAGATTGTAGTAGTTATCTCATTTTTAGTTTCCATGCATGATAATTGTGTAGAGTGCTCAATAGTCTTAGGTTTTTCCATAATAGGAATCAACATCAAGAGAGAAAAAATATAGTGGGCACATAAAATCATGAATTACACCCCCAAAAATGTATTAATGTTATAATTGCATCCTCCCAGCAAAAAATAATGGGAACTTAAGTTCAATCTTTACAATGGACAAGCCTAAATTAACTATGTATAACACATGGTGATGTTTACATTTTTTATAAAAACTTCTTACCAAATAGAAAATTGGAGGTTACAAATAGATTCCTTGCAATTTTTTGACAAATTTCAAAAAAATTATGTCAAAAATTGACTCGATGAGCAAAAGTTATGTCTATCACAAAAAAATGCAAGAAATGACATCAAAGAGAAATTTCTTATAGTTGGAGCAGAATCTAGAAAATTCACTTGGACCACTACAAATTACTTAGAAAGATTTATACCACCTATAAAATTCAAAAATCTAACATTGTGGGTGAAAGTTATGGCTCTTGGAAAAAATCCCCTCCTTTGACACAAAATGCCCTTTATGCATTATTGGGGTGGGGTAGTGGTGGCACTACTAGTGGATTAAGTAGCATTGTGGCAATTTTGGATGACTAAGTAGTGGTAGGGTGATTCACCATTAATGGAGTAATTCTAGCTAGAGCAGAGTAGTGAAGCAACCTAGTGGGTAGAGTGCGTAAAACAAAGCCCTCGTGGGTCGATCATGACTAGGGGTTGAGATCCTTAGTGAACATGCACTTAAATTTAGGCTTGGGGCCCAAAATGCCTTATGCATTGTAGCTTGAATCCCCCACCTAATATGATGTTGATGTAGAGATTTGTACAGTGAAATAAACCTTCAAAAATACAAAAAAAGGATCCATACCCAAGTGATGTAGGCTAACACATTAATTCTAATGATGGTATAATGAATACACAAGGGTTGTATAGACTATATGACCGTATAGATCATATGATTATATAGATTCTATACAATAAAAAATGATGCCCTCTAAAACTATAACTTCTCCAAACTGT
This sequence comes from Cunninghamia lanceolata, assembly GCA_027924645.1. Classification (NCBI taxonomy): domain Eukaryota; kingdom Viridiplantae; phylum Streptophyta; class Pinopsida; order Cupressales; family Cupressaceae; genus Cunninghamia; species Cunninghamia lanceolata. Next base: position 1,416,743 of record BSBN01000463.1, on the reverse strand, counting down.
ATTGAGTTTACTATCATCCATATAGATTTTGGCCTTCTAGACTCAATTGTGAGGTCATAATTGGGCTAGGATACACTAGGTGAAAAACTTTGGGAAAATATTCCATAAATGAGAAGGGGCTTGTAGATCTAGAGCTTTGATACCATGTTGAAGTCACCAAAAGGAATCACAAGAGAAATAATCTTCTATAACACCAAAATAACCTTCCGCACAAGAGAGAAGTAATGAAAAATGCTATAATTTCAATACTCATGGAATAGTATACAATTTAATGGAACGAAATGTACATAGAGGACCCTTGTATATATGAGCAAGGGTGAGACATAGGAAAACATGTGATTATGTCAAGTGTCATGATCACATGATTTGAGACACAAAAAGTAAATCCCCTAAGTAAACTAACTAGGTGTGAAAAGAACCCAAAAGGGAAACCAATTAGGGAATAGACCTATTCACACCAGCATCAACCCTTTTCCTTTTTATCCAAGTTTATCTAGAATAGAAAAACCTTTACTATACTCATTAAGTATCAGTGAAAATGGTATACTATAACCAATATCAAATTAAGACTTACATTCATTAGTAAAAACATTGACATCCTTGGAAACTCATCATGTAGGGATGAAGGTGGTTGAAAATATAATAGGATCCAGATACAAGGGGGAATCTTAAAATCTCTCATTTACTTTATATTCCCCAATATAATAAGGTATAAAATTTGGTGATCCCTAGTCATCCTCAAGCTCAACATTAGATATAGATGAAAAGGGAAATCTCTCAATGCTAATGGTCATGTGATCAATCTATTAGGAGGAACCAAAACATTGTGTTTCTTGTCTAACTAATGAAAATGTTAAGGTTTATCATCTTCATGTACCACATATCTCTTAATCTTATGGATAAAATTCAAATCTCGATGTAACTACACCCATAACATGTATCCATAAATACCATAAAAAAATATTAACACATAATATTGCATAGAATAATGTAATAGTTGTAAGAGGTCCAAGTGTAAATGGAAAAGTAATAAATACCAAGTGACTATCATCCCACATTATCAAATCCCTTAATAGTGACCTTTGACTTTTTTAATTTAATTCAATTAACATTAACTTCATCAAAAAATTCTTTACTACAAATATTTAACCTAGATCAATTATTAACTAAGGCTATTTTAATGTGGTATTCCCCAACTTTAACCATATTACATAATAGTAGGTGCTCTTGAATAAATATAAGACTAGGAAACTCACAGGATCCAAATGAAATCCTAACATTATTCTTATAAATAGGCTCAAGAATGGTAGCTAAAAGGAAGCAAGATATGCATAAACACTTCTTATACTAAACTTCTAAGGAGAGTGTTCTGCAAATTTCAATCTGTTAACAATTACAAAACGTAGAAACACATATAAACATAAAATAAACAATATAACATAATAGAGGTGTATGTGGGGAAGACCCTTTCAGCAGAAAAACCCCACACTCGAAAGTAGCCCACTATATTATTCAGTAAACAACACAGTTACAAAACACTTGCAGAGAATGCCTTCATAGGAGTATCACCAACTAAAGACCTAGAGGAATTTTGACAACATAACAATATCTACAAAACTTGTTATATAATCTCCATCTCAAGCATCCAATAAATAAGAGATATAATATATGAAACCATCAAATGGTAATTACAAAACAATGAACTAAAACCACCCAAATCTTTAGTTAGAAATTCAACACCCAAATTCCAAGATGAGTCTATAGGCTAAAAATAGCACATTCCTTCCACCTGTCATAACCTAATTATAATCCACTCACCAAATTGGGTGTTCCATTTTGGCCCCATTATCCCCAACCAAAGATGCCTAATGATGCATCATAACATGCATCATAATTTGGTCAACAAGTGTAACTCCCCCTTACAACTCTTTTACGTGTCCTATATGTTTTTACATTTCCAATGTAGGAGGCCCAACTTCTAGAGGCCATAACTTTTGATCCAGGAGGGAAATTGGGCCCATTTTTTAAAAATTGTAGAGCTTAAAGAGGTCTACTTGATAGGAACCCAAGAACTAGTGTTGAACAACCCAATTTTTTTATTTTGGCCAAAAACCAACTCTATAGCTTAGAAATTGAGCTTTTCTTTCTTTTAAACTTTAAAATGACACTATTTGTAATCCTAACATTAGGTGCAAGGTTGAGACACCTTTCCTAACATTATCCTACTTCTTTAACACCTTGAAAGAGAAAAGGGGAAACTCATCAACACTAAAATCTAACTACTAGAGTTTGAGAGGCCCATAGACTCACTGCACCACCTAAACTTGTTTATGCTCATAGGCTTTGTCAATGAATCTACAACATTCATCAAAGTATCAACCTTCACCAACATCACCCTTTCATTCTCTACCATATCATGAACAAAATGGTATGGGAAATCAATGTGCTTCTTCCTTGCATGAGAGGTTGGGTTTTTTGCCAAACATATGGCACTCTGAATGTCACAATGAATCATAATGGCTCCGGCATCTAACCCAAAATTTGAACACACTCTTAATCCATATGGCTTCCTTAAAAGCATGAGTATCTACCATATAATATACTTCTGTAGTAGATAAAGCAACCACAACATGTCGCTTATTCTTCTAATTAATTACACCACTAAATATAGGGAAAATGTATCCATTGGTGGATCTCCTACTGTCAACTTCTGTAGCCCAATATGAATCCGTAAATCTATGAATACAAACTAAATGCTAGTCCCCTATAGGATAACCATGTTAGCATAAGGAATACTTGGAAGTACCCTACAAATACCTATAGACCCTCTTCACTATATCCCAATGTACCCTCCAGGATTAGCCATAAATCGGCTAAGGACTCCCACTACTTGGGCAATGTCTTGTCTTGTATGGACCATAGCATGCATCAAACTCCCAATTACACTACCATAAGGTACTCTATTTATATCCTCTATATCACTAGGACAATTTAGACATTAATTAATAGATAAATTTGTCCCTATCATAAAAGGAACACAAAATGGCCTACAAGATGACATGTTGAACCTCTCCAACACTGATTTCACATACTTACTCTAGCCAACCAAAGTTTTATATTCACACTATCTCTTCCGATCTCCATCTCCAAGATGCATTTAGATACCCTTAAGTCTTTCATCTCAAACTACTAAACGTTGAGACTTTAATTCACAAATAAAACCCTTCCCACTACCAAAAAAAAACATATCATCAATATATAATGTAATAATGAGAATATAGTCACCATCCATCTTATAATAAATGCAATGATATAATTAGGATTTTATAAATTCTAAACTTAACACAAAAGAATTAAACTTTTGGTATGACATCCTAGCATATTGCTTAAGACCATACAAAGATTTATTCAACTTAAAAATAAATGTTCTTTACCTTTCTCAATGTAGTGCTATAGATGTGTCATATAAATCTCTTCCCCTAAATCACCATGAAGGAATGTTGTCTTCACATCCATTTTCTCAACCTTGAGATAATATGCTACAACAATAGACAATAGAAACTGAATGGATGTCAGGGGCATAAATAACCATTCATGCAGTCCTTTACTTGTCTTGAATGCTATCTTCCATCCATCTACTTCTCTAATTCTGATATGGTGATAACCGCTCTTCAAATTAATCTTAGTAAAATACTTTGCTCCACTCAAATAGTCCATTATGATCCATCGTTGGTAATGGGAATCTATACTTTATAGTGATCATATTGATTTCTCTAGAGTCCATACACATTCTTTGTTCATGATCCTTCTTTGGTGCTAGAACTGTGGGTACCGTATATGGGCTCAAACTCTCTTTGATCAAAGCTTTCTTCAACAACTCCTATACTTGTTGATTTAATTCTTTGTTTTCTGTTAGTGTCATAATATGTGCCACCTTATTTGGTAAACTTTCCCCTAAAATTAGCTCCATGTGATTATTGATGCTCCTTATTGGTGGTAATCCATCTGGCACATTATTTGATATGATGTTCTTATATTCTATCAATAATTCTAAAATTTCCTTCTATAATATCTTCTATGCATCTATGGTGGTGTCTATTTTTCTTGTGGTGCTGCATATCTTTGGAATCAATACAAAACACATATTTTCATGCCTCAAACCATCTAGGAACTTTTTCTCATCCACTAAACAAATTTTGACATTGTTGCAAACTTGCTCCTATCTTTCCTTCAGTGGAACCAATGTGTGTCTCCTACCATTCTTTATTTGAAAGAAAAAATTGCAGCAATATAAATGTTTCTACATAACGGGCCATGAGAGATAAATATACAAACAAGTGCTCAGAATCCACCATGCAAAAGAATAGACAAACATGCCATCAATATGACACAAGATATACCCTAGAAAAACCCTCAAGAGGAAAAACCTAGCCTCTAAAATCATCCACACTTAATGTATTATTTAGCAATGATGACACTACAATACACTTATAGAGTTTCCATGAGTACTTATGAAATATTAAGCTCCTCCAATATATTCTCCATGTGTCCAAACAACCACACATCCCATGCCATACTTCACATATTCACTCTTTAATAGAACTCAATACAAATGACAACCTAGCCCAATATAATAGCTAAAATGACTAACCAATCTCAACCAGAAAACATGTGTTTTCTTTTATAAAATCAAACTCACACAAAAAAGCCAAGTGGTATTGACTAAACCATGTGTCTCAAAACTATGAGAGCACAAAACCATTGACCCCAAATTTAAATATTCCCACAAATATTAAATATTTGTCTTATATCTCCCACACAAAATATCTAATCAATTATACATACAACTTTACAAATGGACCCAAATAAATATTTAATGTGGCTAAACACATCACTAAAGATGCACCACAATTAAATATTTATTTTCATAATTAAATTTCTTTCTTGTGCAAGGTGTACAACACATGTTTCCTAACATTTTCTCACTTGTTGTATACATTGCATAAGGGTAATTGATGAAATACATCATCATAGCCATCCATGAAACCACATGAATCTCCAACATGATCTTGTGCTCTATCAAGATACTTTCAATAAAACCAAAGTGATCACCATATCAAGCAATAACTCCTCTCATCCTCCAACATGCCACCTACAAGAGAAAAGGAACAAGCCAAGGTGAAGATGCACCAATCTAGAGAACACAAGCATCAAATCCAAGTAATAACAAAGACTCCAAGCTACTGCCAAGGAAAGAAAACCCACATGACTAGAAATAACATCCACATAAAATGCTAATACATCCAACCATCCATACCTTTAAAGGTATCAAACAACATCAGTGAACTCATGCCAACAACATATCCAACCCATAAATAGCAATCACAAGCTCCCTATATAAAACCTGTCAAGGAATAACATACATATCCAAGAACTCCCACTACATGGGTAATGTCAAATCTAAAAATAGATCAAGGCATACCAAGCCTATCAATGAACACTCAAACTAAGGTGTGGCTAATAATTAAACCATATTGTAATAAATAACAATCACAATGATCCACACATGCAACACAAACTGTTGCATACTCCCTCACAACATTTCACCATAACTCTCCCAAGTCCTCCACAACAAACCATGTGAACATGAACCATTAGGAAGTAGCCTTATAACAAAGAGAGAAAACCTATAAATCATCTCATAACATGTCCTACCAACACCTCAAAGTGCTAATATGTGTCAAGTATGATCTCCTTCACAAAACCCCAAGTGAAAAGCCTTAACAACACCTAATCATTCAATCCCAAGGCCAAACATATAATGTGAATCAATAGACCAACTAGGATGTAAGTCTTGATGATTCTAGTTTATGACTCAATTTTGTTAGAATTTATTGTCCATTTGTTGTAGTTATCATGGACTTTGGTACCTAGATCTTGATCTTTTTATGATATTTCCTCAAAACCATAGATATTGGGCATAGGTTATTTCCTATAATCTTTAAATGACATTGACATGCTATATGAACTATCTATGTTAATTTTACATGTGGATTAATGAATGTTACTCTAAGAAAGTTACAGATATGCAATTATTGTGCGTACTAATATTGTTATGCAGATATAATTAGTAGCCTATAAAATTGAGGAAGATTCTGTCAATTGGTCACTTGCCATCAAGTCAACAAGATGGCTGTTCAAATGTCAAATGGAGGGAAGATAACCACCTTGTAACTAGTCTTAATTGCTTGTTGAGTGAATATAGGAGTTACTATTATGCTAGATCTATGTCAAAGAGAACATGCTTGACCAGATTCCATGCATGCATAACCTCCTCTCCACTTTCTATGCTTTCCCTAAAGTGGCATCCTAATATGTTGAAGTTGACCACCTTGCTAGGTAGTTGGTTTGTAATTTTTCTTGCTATAAATAAGACTCAGATGCTCCTTCTAAGGGGTTGATTAATCTGAGGTTGTACTCGCATTATTAAGTTTTTTAGTAATACAGTTATGATGCTTGTTTGTACTCATGTTTTCCAATGAATAAAATGAAGTTATAAGTTCGCATCTTTGAGTTTACATTTGTCTTAAGGGATACTCATCCAAGGGGGCCCACTTGGTGAGCATTCCATCCTTTAGTTTAGTTGTTATTTTCTATTAAGCAGTTAGTTAAAATCTGGCATTGTATGTTCTTGCAGCCACTAGAATTCCATTCTGTGTCTGTTCCTACAGCCAAAGCAGACAAAGTAGTTTCCTATTTGTTTGCCCAGATTTTCATTTTCTATCATGCACTTCAGCTTAGTATAGTTGTTGGTTGATGTTCAACATTTATGTTATTTCTTTCCGAGAAATTTGCTTTCATCATTATGTCTTTCTTAGCCATAGAATGAATGTGGCTACTTTGGGGTTCCTAGTGCACCTATTGTGTTGACCCATTTCAAGTTCACGTCCCTGGGTTTACAAGTAAATGCACCTTCATAGTGATTCAGACAGCTATTCAGGTTAGATGTCCAATCTCTAAGTCACAGCTTTATGAGCTTAGTTGTTAAATCATTGTAGGAGGCCAACATTTTTGGTGTCGTTGCCGGGGATGGTGTCAAACTAGGAAGATCTTTGGAGTCATTTTTAGTATTATTTCTTGCAAAAGTATTTTTAAAGTGTGCTCTTAGTATACCCCTCATTTAGGAAGTAACGATCCACAATCTGCTCGCAACATTCTTTGTGTGAATTGGCTAATACTGATTGTATACTGCATGCATAGAGGCAAAAGAAGAGATGCTTTAGGGAGATTCCTTCCTAATAATCCTATTCCTAACGATAGCTTAGTTGAGTATCCAAACTACCCAGCAGAAGAAGAAGAAGAGAATCATTTTCTTGATGCATTCCCTAATTTGAATAGTTCTAAAACATCCTCTGAAGAACAAGCTGCCCAAAACTTGATTGACAATCCATTTGCTTTGATAATCAGCTAAGTAGCTATGGCTTCCCAAAATAGACCTAATCAACCAACCTTTCCATTTCCTATTACTCATCAAAATGAAGTGGATAACCTCAAGAACATCCCTGCTTCAGTTCTTCCCAAGTTCTATGGCTTACAACAAAGGACCCAAACACCTTTTTGTTTGAATTTGATGTCCTCTGCAGAAGCTATGAATACACCACTGATGCTCATAGCCTTAAGTTGTTTCCTACTACCATGAAAGATGCTACATTGAGATGGTTTATGGGTCTAGGTAGTGATATTGTCAATACTTGGGATGAGATGAAAGAGAAATTTCTTGAGAAGTATAAAGACTACTGTAGGGGTGGAGATATGAGAGGAGATGATATTTTCATAATGCAGTAGAAAGAGGGTGAAAGTTTAGAGGATTACATCTCAAGGTTCCTATTTTTTTTGCAAAAATCTCCCCATCATACACTCAATGAGGAGTCTCAGAAACTACTCTTCCTCTGAGGAATAAGTGAGCATTGCATGGATGCCTTGGATTTGATGGGAGGAGGAGATATTACCCAAGTGCCTTGGGAGGATATTAAGAAGATGTGCTGGAATTATTCCAGAGTAGCCATGAAGAAAGGAAGAGGTTACCATTTCCTTATGGGCAAAACCCCTACCAATGGAGTTTCAAGGATGGAGATAACTCACTTGCTATCTGATTTTAAGAAAGATATCATAAATAATATGGCCACCCTGCTAGACACACTTCAAGCAAAGAAGAAAAAAGATGAGACAGAGGCAATGTTGACAAAATATTGCTCTCATTGTAGACAAAAGAAGAGGGACTGCAAATGCAAGATGGTAGCTAATATTGACAGTAAGTAGATTCCACCTGAGTTCAAGACAATCCAGGTTGAAGAAGATCAAGTCTACTATGTTGCACAAAGGAGGCCATGGACTCCAAGACAAGGTATGCCACTAGATCCATTATCATTTGCTAGACCATATTTCAATACTTATGCATCTGGTAACCAATGGCAACCCATCTCCATCCAACTATGGAGGATATTCACCTCAGCCTTGGAATAACCCTCCAAACACTTGGAAAATTTACCAAAACCCTGCACCCCAGTGGAAACAACCTCAGGGGAATTGGCAGTCACCTCCAAGAAACTGGTAGCAAACATCTCAATGGAGGGGAGGACAGTAATGGCCAAACCAGACAACTAATTACATGCAGCCACCTTCTCAGTCCTAGCAACTTGCTATAATGTCTCCTCCTACTAGTTCAAATTCAAATACACCTAAACCTACTTAGTTACTAGCTCCGCCCTCACCTAACCCAAATAACAGACCACAGCAGCAGTCGGTATACTCTGTTGATCCAAATCAATTCCCTGCATATGCTGTGAGAGTAAGTGACATCCACCTGTGTTCAGGAGCTGCCAAACTCTACTGATCCAAACCAATTCCCTACATATGCTGTGAGAGTAAGTGACATCCACCTGTGTTTAGGAACTACCTTGGCAGCTCCTTCCACACCCATTATTATTGAGCTTCCTAAGGAGGAAGAGGACCCTTTAAATGCCCCCATTCAGCCAAATGCACCTGAAAATCCTGAACCAGTCCCAGTCAAGTAGACTGCACAAGAACCACCATTTCCACAAATGTTGGAAACTATGAAACAAAAGGAAGAGAAAGAGGAACCCACCTTTGACATTCTAGAGCAGTTGAAACATGTATGTGTTAAGATCCCTCTATTTCAAGCCATAAAAGATTTTCCTATATATGGCAAAGCAATTAAGGAAGCATGCCTTAAGAAACCAAGCAGAAAGAGGAAAGACCCCATTATGGTTCATGTGGTGGGACAGTTGGCTGACATCATGCTTGGGAAAGTGACTGTTCCCAAATATAATGATCTAGGGATTCCTATGGTAGGAGTTGTTATAAATGGGATCCAAATAAGGAATGCTCTTATTGATTTGGGAGCAGCAATAAATGTAATGACCAAGGATATCCTGCAGCAACTAAATGTTGCAAACATGAGACCTACTCCTACTATCCTGTAGCTTGCTGATAGTTCTACTGTTAAACCTGATGGGATAGTAGAGGACCTTGTCATATCCCTAGACTCATGGGAATATCTAGCTGATTTCATGGTACTTTCTCCGAAAGCTACATTGGGAGGGTATCCCATCATTCTAGGAAGGTCGTGGTTAGCCACAGTTGATGCTTATATTGGATGTCGGTCAGGAGACATGACCATCTCTGATGGGAGAAGCACTAAAAAGCTTGTTCTTTACCCACCTACACAACCATCCCATGAAATGGATAATCCTATTTGGCCACATGTTGGTGAAGAGGCCGAGGAATCTAATTCTGTGGTACAACTTATGATGTTAGGCAGAAGTTCTTTCATGCAACTTCAAGAGGAAGATGAGGTATTGTCTAACATAATTCAGAATCATTGTGAAGTAGAGGAAGCATCATCCTCTCATCTTGTTGATCTAGTGAAGACACTTATTCCCACTTCTCTTGCAGCAACAGGTATGTCTCATACATTGCTACTGCAAGAAATCAAGGTACCAAACATTAGTGAAGCAACTATGGTACAGTTAACAACTCAAGTGGAGATTTTAGAAGAAAGATATTTGAATATTAACAACAAATTGACTCAAGAATAGCATATGTCTTTGACAAACTTGTTAAAGAAACATAAGAATGGCTTTGCATGGGATTATCATGACATGAAAGGACTATATCCCACATTATGCACCCATATGATTTGCATAAGGGAAGATTGTACACCAATAAGACTGCCACAAAGGAGAATCAACCATGCATTAAGAGAGATTGTCAAAGAGGAATTACATAAGCTATTAGATGCAGGGTTTATCTACCCAATCTCAGATAGCCAGTGGGTGTATCCTCTAATTCTTGTGTCCAAAAAGGGAGGGAAATGGAGAGTTTGTATTGATTACAAAGAATTAAACTCTGCCACTAAAAAGGATCATTTTCCCCTTCCTTTCATAGACCAGGTATTGGACTCACTTCTAGGAAAGCAATACTTTTCTTTCTTGGATGGGTTCAGCGGTTACAATCAGATACAGATTGCACCAGAGGACCAAGAGAAAATAACCTTTACCTATCCTTGGGGGACTTATGCCTACTCAATGCTTCCATTTGGCTTATGCAATGCACCTGCAACTTTCCAAAGGGCATTCATTAGCATATTTTCTGATATCTCACATGATTGCATGGAAATCTATATGGATGATTTCACTACTTATGGTGCTACTTTTGATGAGGCATTGGAAAACTTAGGGAAGGTTTTGGAGAGATGTGAAGACCACAATCTGTCCCTGAACAATGCAAAGTGCTTCATGATGATGAGAGAAGGAGTAGTGCTTGGCCACTATGTCTCTCCAAAAGGAATTCAGGTAGACCCAGCAAAGATTGAAGTGATAATCAATCTGCCCATTCCTGCAAAGCAAAGAGATGTCAGAAGCTTCTTGGGTCATGCAAGGTACTATAGATGTTTCATCAAGGATTTCAGCAAAATAGCAGCCCCATTGTATACTCTTCTCACTAAAGATGCTAAATTTTAGTGGAATGAAGACTGTAACAAGGCATTTTCTGATTTAAAGGCAGCATTAACTCATGCTCCTATACTCAAAGGGCCCAATTGGGAGCTCCCTTTCCACATCCATACTGATGCATTAGATTATGCCATAAGAGCAGTCTTAGGGCAGAAAGAAGGAGCCATTAAACATGCTATTTATTTTGTCAGCAAAAACTTGCAGGGAGTTGAGTTCAATTATACAATGACAGAAAAGGAAATGCTGGCAGTAATCTATTCCCTCAACAAATTCAGGCACTACATAACAGGCCATCAAATCTTTGTGCACACAGATCATGCAGTCATTAGGTATCTCATGAACAAACCCTTGATATTAGGTAGATTAGCAAGATGGGTGTTGCTAATGGAAGAATTTAATATTACCATTGTGGATAAGCCAGGGAAGGCCAATGTTGTTGCAGACTTTCTTTCAAGGCTGACTACATCAGAGGACAACAAAGTCATTGCTGACTTTTTCCCTGATGAACACTTGTTTTCCATCACTATGCAAACACCCTGGTATGCTGACACAACTAATTATCCGGTCACAAGGAAAGTCCCTCCTCATTTCTCTCCAAAGGAGAGAAGGGTGCTCATTGAAAAGTCTTTTCCTTTTTCATGGATTGTTGGATGTTTGTTCTACACTGGACTAGACCATGTCATGAGGAGATGTGTGAGGGAAGATGAAACATATGATATTTTGCATGCATGCCACAATGAACCATGTGGAGGGCATTTTGTAGCTAAGAGGACAACGATGAAGATTTTAAATATAGGTTATTACTGGCCAACACTCCACAAGGATGCAAGGAGATATACAAGGAAATGTGACATGCTAGAGAATGGGATGGCCAACCAAATTTGATGAGATGACCCTTTAGCCTCAGCTAGTGATCACTCCATTTGATAAGTGGGGATTAGATTTTGTAGGACCCATTGATCCTCCATCCAATGGTAAATCTTATATCTTAGTATGCACTAATTATGTAACCAAATGGGTAGAAGTTAAGGCCATGAAGCATGCAAGAGATAACAAGGTTGTAGAATTTCTTTATGAGGAAATTTTCACACGGTATGGGGTTCCCAGAGAGATAGTGACTGATCAAGGAGCTTAATTCACTTCAACCCTAGTTGCAACACTAGTCAATGAGTACAACATAAGGCACAAGAAATCTACTCCTTATCACCCTTAGGCCAATGGCTAAGTTGAGGTGACTAACAAAGAAATGGGAGCCATTCTGACCAAAATTGTGGATGTTCATAGGAAGGATTGGGTAAACAGGCTGCCAGAAGCTGTCTAGGCCTATAGGACAACCTAGAAAACAACCATAGGCTTCACCCCTTTTGAGTTGCTGTATGGAAAGATAGCTCTGATGCCCATTGAATTCAAACATAAGACTCTTCAGACTACAATAGACTTGGGAATGGATATCTCTAAGGCACAAAAGGATAGAATCATGTAGCTCAATGCTTTAGATGAGATGAGGAAAGCAGCCTTGCATCATACAAAGGTAGTGTAGAATCAGAGAATAAAGTGGCATGACAAATTCATCAAAGACAAGAAATTCCAGCCGGGTGACTGGGCACTGCTCTATGACTCAAGGTATCAGGATAATGCAAGAAAAGTGCAGACAAGGTGGCTAGGACCATATGAGGTTGCTGAAGTTTTCCCTAATGGTGTTGTTCAACTCACCACCATGGACCCTGTCAAATTTAACCTGCTTGTCAATGGTCATCACCTCAAGTTGTATCACAAGCCAACTTTGAAGGACAAATTCCTGCAACAATTCACTTAGCATGCAACTCCTGAACTTCCTACAGCCAAAGGCAATGGATCTAGTGTCCCTCCTTCTGGCTAACCAAGGTACGACACTTGTCATAATAAAGACTTCCACTTTTGTGGGGGTCCACTTCTTCATTCATTCACCCATCCACCCATCCATGTCCATCATTCTCTCTTCTATCACAATGCCATGATCTCACTTCATTCCATCTCACTTTATTCCACTCCACTTTCATTCATTGCTCAATGAATTTCTTAAAAGGTGATGGTACTTTTTGCATCATTTTTGCAACTAATCTTCCAAAAATCAAGGTACATGAGCATCAATTTGTTATCTCTTACTTATCTTTTATTATATTCATTTAATTACTGTAAATTAATGTCAATGTTCTCCATAGCATGTAATTAATCCCTGCCCTATCAAATCAAGCATCACCATTCCACATGTGAGGACACATGCTCAAATTTAGGTTGGGGAGGGGAGTGTGAATACCATGTCCACGTGTCAGTCCATGTTGGTTTACGCCAGCATGTCAGCAAAGTTTAAAATTGAGTTGATTTGAATTCTGAGTGAGATGACAACTTGCAAGTGTGAGGTGATAGCCTTCATTGATTACTCCTTATTGTCTTTACTACTCTTGTCATAATCTTGAGTCCCCAAATAAGGAAAATTCAGTCAGATGACATTGGCGTTGGAAATTTAGCAGTGTTGCAGGAAGGCGAAGTTTAGCTTTTAGACAAAGATTGCAGGAAGAAAAACTTTATAAAGTGATTGTTTATTTTCAGATAGCTAAACAATGGGAGGTGGGTTAATTCGAAATGAACCCTCAGTTCATGAAGTATTACTATAGTATGCACCCAACAGGCCAAGTTTAGAAATTGCAGGTGGTTAGATTATTTTCTGAAACTGAATGGTTTTAATGAAGATGTTGCATTGGAATTTGCCTAGACATTATCTGAAGGTAAGGCCACGGTAAAAGGGTTAGAGGTATTGGCTACTGAAGAAAGGATTGTAGAAGTTACAGGGTTGCCTACTGACGGTGAAAATTACCCTATTTCCAGAGACATCAGGTCAGCTAGGGTTGAATTTATAGAACCTGGTAACCCTCCATTAATTCTGGACAAACAGGGAGCCAAGAGAACCTCTCTACCTGAGCCATGGAAGCAAGTAGCTGTTCATGTTGTGAGGTACAGTACTTGTGAAGGTCGTCAGTCGAATCTACATTCTGTGCATTTCAAACTTCTAAATCATATAAGGCATGGAAGAAGAATGAATGTGCCAAACGTACTATACCACCTTCTCTCAATCATGGTGGCCGAGACCCAAAAAGGTAGGGCTAATTCTATTTCCCACCATTGTTTGATCAAATTGTTAGTTGAAAAGTCTATGCATGATGTGTCTGACATGACTTGGGAAGAATTCCTAAATATTGATCAAATTAGACCAAAGCATTTGTGACCTACGGTTGTACCTCAACCTCACAGGACTAGGAGGAGAGTGAGTTTTTTTGAAGCTACTCCTTGAACCTCAACTTCTAGTGTAAACCCTCATGCAGCTGAACAAACCATAGAGATTATTTCTTCTGAGGTAGAGCATTCCAACAAAGAGAGTTCTTCTTGAGATTCTGATGATGATGTTCCTCTTAGAAACCTAATTCGAACTAGGGCACAGAAGAAAGAGGTAGAAATAAGAAAGGGTAAAGCTAAAAAGTAAACTATAGGAAAGGAAGTGTCGTGCCCTAAGAAACGGAAGGCTGACACTGTTCTTCCTGGAATTGAAGAAAAACATGAGATCCCTCCCATAAAATCAAGACCTGTTGGGCCATCTTTTGGTGTGCCTCCATAGAGAAGCCCTAGGGCTGAAGAAACATCACCAAAAGATACAGAGGCCCCAATGGGGCATGTGAATGTTGAAGAAAAGGACATATTTGAGGAAGCAACAAATGTAACATTGGCAGACCTTGTTGTCATCGCTAAACAAATTGAGAGTCATGGATATGAAGACAACCAGGTGTTCCTGCAGCAAGAGGCCCTGCAGCCAGAATTGGCTGAACATTTAGGAACCTTGTAGTTAGTGCTATATGAAGGGCAACCATCAGTGCTAGGAAAATTTTTGGTAGGAATACACAAGCCCTCTGATTTTTCAATGCATATTGTAGCTATGAATTTATGGAATGAGATGCAGAGGAGAGAAGAAGAATGGAAAAAGGAGAAACGCAGGCTGAAGGAAAAAGTTCAAAAGAAAGATGAAGAGATTGAAGATAAGAATGTAGAAATTGTGACTTTAAAGGAGAGAGTGGATAATATGGCAACATTAGTGCCTCAGGTATTAGAGTGCAGGACTCCTCCAAGGGTCTATGCTCTATATTTAAAGGAGAATTATCTTTCTTTTAAACTAGCAAGGATTGTTTCAAGTTTGAATCCTTCCATTGAGACTCCTCTTGAATTTTTCAATACTTACCGGATTGCTCCTCCTGAAATGAAGAATTTTTTGTGTCAATTCTATTTACATAATTATGCTGTGTCCCAAGTTCATGATTGGAATCCCTTGTTGTATGTTGGGGATGTTCAATTAAGGGCATTATGTCTTGGATACAAAATGAGATTAGTTGGGGACAATAGTTTAGGGCTTATAGCTAAATAGAATTCAACACTCCCCTGTCCATCAGAGCTAAATCTAGAAATCTAGGGGGCATTTTCAATGATTAGCACAGAATGCTTTATAGACCAAGCTATGGCAATAGAATCTTGTCTGAGAGAGAAGCAGTTTACAAAGAATATGAGGAGGTAGCAAACACTATAGGAGAATATGTAAAGGGATATTTGGCACAAAGGTGGAACAGTTTGACTGATGAACTAAAACAAGCGGAGCCTCACTCTCTACAAAACTATGTTGCAACATGTAAAAGAGTGGATAGAAATATACAGATTGGGAGGAAAAAGGGGCAATTCTGGCTTCCTTTAATTTTCCAACCACCTATCCTATTATGGCCTGTGCCAAATTTTAGGTACTACCAGTATGATATTTCTAAAGAGAGACAGAGATGGAGCAAATTGGATAGACAGCAAGGGTTCTATTGGGATCCTAATTCATACACTACAAAAATTGATATAGGATAGCTGGCAGTTGCTAATTTCAGGGCATTGACCAAACAAAAGAACAACCCTTCCTCTGTTGGAGGACCAGCAAAGTCTTAGGTTGGGGAGAGTGATGAGTCTAGTTTATGACTCAGTTTTGGTAGAATTTATTATCCATTTGTTGTAGTTATCATGGACTTTGGTACCTAGATCTTGATCTTTTTATGATATTTCCTCAAAACCATAGATATTGGGCATAGGTTATTTCCTATAATCTTTAAATGGCATTGACATGCTATATGAACTATCTATGTTAATTTTACATGTGGATTAATGAATGTTACTCTAAGAAAGTTACAGATATGCAATTATTGTGCGTACTAATATTGTTATGCAGATATAATTAGTAGCCTATAAAATCAAGGAAGATTCTGTCAGTTGCTCACTCGCCATCAAATTCAACAAGGTGGTCATTCAAATGTCAAATGGAGGGAAGATAACTGCCTTGTAACTAGTCTTAATTACTTGTTGAGCAATTATAGGAGTTATTGTTGTGCTAGATCTGTGTCAAAGCAAACATGCTTGACCAGATTCCACGCATGCATAACCTCCTCTCCACTTTCTATACTTTCCCTAAAGTGCCATCCTCCTAATCTGTTGGAGTTGACCGCCTTGCTAGGTAGTTGGTTTGTAATTTTTCTTGCTATAAATAAGACTCAGATACTCCTTCTAAGGGGTTGATTAGTCTGAGGTTATACTCGCATTATTAAGTTTTTCAGTAATATAGTTATGATGCTCATTTGTACTCATGTTTTCCAATGAATAAAATGAAGTTATAAGTTCACATCTTTGAGTTTACATTTGTCTTAAGGGATACTCATCCAAGGGGGCCCACTTGGTGAGCATTCCATCCTTTAGTTTAGTTGTTATTTTATGTTAAGCAATTAGTTAAAATCTGGCATTGTATGTTCCTGCAGCCACTAGAATTCCATTCTGTGTCTTTTCCTGCAGATAGAGTAGTTTCTTGTTTGTTTGCCCAGATTTTCATTTTCTATCATGTACTTTAGCTTAGTATAGTTGTTGGTTGATGTTCAACATTTATGTTATTTCTTTCCAAGCAATTTGCTTTCAGCATTATGTCTTTCTTAGCTGTAGAATGAATGTGGCTACTTTGGGGTTCCTAGTGCACATACTGTACTGACCCATTTCAAGATCACGTCCCTGGGTTGACAAGTAAATGCACCTTCATAGTGATTCAGACAGCTATTTAGGTTAGATGTCCAATCTCTGAGTCATAGCTTTATGAGCTTAGTTGTTAAATCATTGTAGGAGACCAACATTTTGGGGACGCCAACAAGTCTCTCTAACCAAAGAATATCAAACTCATAACCATTCCATAACTAGGAATAGGCCCAATAAACAACTCCTAAAATCCTCATAAATGACATCATAAATCAAACTCATATGCCTAAGGAGATAAACATGACAAAAACCTCTTAAATGAACCCTTCAAAACTAACAAACATAACTCAAGATCCATATCCATGAGAAGACAAAGCATAAAACATAATGTATTTGAAAACAGGATGGGCAATACCTCTCCAATGATTACCCACTGAGTAGACCAAGAGTGGGGAATGAGAATGCTTCTCCAAGATACACCAAGCCACAATGACTCTCTCCAAGAACAATCTCCACTAAGGTCCATCATGAAATCACACCCATATCTAGGTGAAGGCTCCTCAGACTTCCTAACAAAACCTCTAAAGAGTAACCATCTCAACAAATATCTCTCTAAATCCAAGAGAAATCCAACCTCACCCAAGTGTCCAAGTATCAATGAGCACATACAACTAATCAATCAATGCTAAACTCCAAATGTAACACCACACTATAATGAAGCTCCAAGAAAATGACTAGTGTATCAATACCAAGAGAACTAACCAAACCACTATCAAAGCTCCCATTGCACGTCTACAAAATCCAAGAACACATCATGACATCATGATCTAACATCTCTTAAAAAGAATATCACATGCCACAAATGAACATATATGCTCCTAAGAGAACTCATATCATGCTAAGACTACAAAATAGAAAGAACTAGAGTCTTCCATGGTACAATATCACATCACTACCAAATCTCCCACTAAACTGTGATACTAAGCTACACATGGCATCATGATGAACAACTCCTAACTGAAGATCATTTGTGGCCCCAACACAATCAAAGAACTCAATTGCAACATCATGAGCTCCCAAAGGGTAAAACAAAACTATGATCTCCAAAAGAAGATAACTGATATAGGCTCCAAGAAATAATTGCAAGTGATTCAAAGTACTCCTTTAAGAATGCCATGATCATTCCAAAGTACTCAACCATGAATCAAAAACTATACTCCAATCATCCAACTCATTGTCTCTCTTCTACACAACACCAATGCACCATGATGGCCAAAGGACCACCAACTTATAAACTAGTACTACAACAATCTATGGGTATAGACAGCCTAAATCTAAGTTATCCATGCAACCTATGGGTATAGACAATCCACAAAACTACACAACTCATAGATCACAAAGCAACACAACATGAATCTACCACAATGTAGACCCAAAAGCAAGAAAAATCAATACCACATTAGTAAAAAACAAATAAAAAATAATGATAGATAACCATGTATATTCTCCATGAAACAAACACTAGATCAACCCTAGACCCGATTTGCCACAAATCCACAATAGAGTAACTAATTGGGAACCCATCAAATAAACATTGCAAAAATGTTGAGTGACTAATCACATACCAACATCTCCACACCAAGAAATCTAAAAACAACCTCCTTGAACTATGCACAAAGCATACATGCAAACCTATAGCTATCTTGCATCCAAAAATACCCCCATGGGACTCACAATTTGAAAATGAGTTCCACAAGTTTTGGTTAAACATGTAAAACCTACAAAACCATCCATGTTAGGGACATGCATGCTGATATGAATCCATGTATCATCTAGAAGACCAACAAGTCTAGAAACATCAAAATGATTAAACCAAAACAATGGAATATCATAAATAAACATAACCAGAAATCTAGTTAACATGAATCTGAAACATGCAAGCACTACCATCCAATAGGATCGAGAGGTTGTCTATGAGCTCTAGGTCATCAAACAGGCCAACTCCACAACCAATACCATGTACTCACATAATAATCATGTTGTGTCAAATCTCTAAGCACAGAAGGAACCTCCATGCACTACAACAAATCCCTATGATTAGCTCCCTTTTTTGCTCTATTTTTTGCTTCCACCCACTGTTTTAATGTATTTTTCTCCAATTTTTTGAAAAATTTGGTGCTATTTATCGAGATGGTGTTATTTTTGGCTTTTTTGCACCAATCAGAACAAGAAGGCGCTAAATTAGGCACAATTTAGCGCAGAATTTAGCACTGAATTTAGCATCAAATTTAGCGCATAGTTTAGCACCTAATCAATATTCAAATGTCTGAAGGTCTTATAAAGTGAATATCACACCGTCGTGAAGCATATCAGATGACGCTAGCACCTAGCCGTTTCACTATGACAGGCTGCCACCTGTCCAATCTACTTATGAGGTGTTTACTTCAAAATCTTACCTCAGCCAGCTGTCTGCTGCCACATGTCCACAGAGCAAGCCTGAGATCCAATGGCTGCGCTCTAGTGCAAGGGAATCTTTCTAGGAGGAATATTCGCTATGAGGCAGTGAGATAATGACACGTGGCATGCACTAATTAAAAAACAAGTATAATAAAGGTGCATGGATGTTATATCACACCATCACACGATAGGTATATGGTGGGCCCTCCCCGATTGTGACACCGCAAAAAGGTGACATGCATCCAGTCCAGGCTAAGGATGATGTAAAGTACAGGGAAGGCTCATTTTCATTGGGTGATGACTTGTCAACAAAGATGACTAAGATTGTCAAATCTAGTCAATGAATCGAAGCCGTGGATTCCAGACAGGCATGAAGCGATAACAGTCCAAATTCAAACTTGCAAACAAAGGAGATTTTCAAATTACTGTGGCACGAGCACAGTTATGGTTGCAGCGACCTCCATTAATAAAGAGAGTGGTAAAGGAATTCGATGTTATAACAACATAATTCTAAGCATTTCCTATCATTTTTCAAGGAGCAATCGTGTTCAGAGCTAGAGAATCATCAAAACAAGCAAGGAGAAGCAATTTTGAGCCTCTACGACGTAAAAAACCAGTAAGTTATTGTCTCTCCCCTGCACGTAGTCTTTCTATCTGTAAGTACTTTTTGAAGCATTTAGAGCAGTTATTGATTGCATAAACCCTAGGTTGCTTGCACAAATACAAAATGAGTCAGTCAGGTCAAGCTTTAACCTCAAAATGTAGCCTGGATGAGGATATCATGATTCAATGTCCTGGATCATCTAAGAAACCTCTGACAAAATTAGGAGAGGTTGGGAAAAATGACAAAATATATGACCTCTGTGTAGATTGTCGAGATGCTAGGATCCATGTGTTTGCTTGGAGTCTGTTTGAGTATTAGCACAAGTGAATTGATTACAGAGCCCTAATCTGCCATGCCTAGACCCTTGACTTAGCTAAATTAATATGCCATGATGTCTTCGTTAACACAGACTTGATGAGAGCTATAGCAACTAGGTATGACCCTAGGACCATTTATGTCTTGTCTAGAAATGGTAATGTTATCATTAGGTTCACAAAGGCCTATATTGTTGTTAGGACTGAAAAAATCTCACAATTTTCTTAGTCCCCATCTGCTTATCCTTGATATATACCATGTTGGAGCTAAAACATTTTCCCATTTTTCATCAACCATCACTCACTTGTCATCTAAATATCATAGAAATTTTCCATACATTGATCTTGTGATTAAAATAGGTTGTTCAAATTTGTGTGACAAGATCTATATTGTAGCCCATGATAATTTCATAAAATATGACCTTTGAAATAAGCATTTCCCTTACTATAGCTGTGCAAATAGAAGTAATTAACCCCTATCGGCAAGATCACATATATGTCTTTCTGACCAAATAAGTCATAATGCCCTAACTAATATTTTCATATATATTGGGAAGACCTAAATGAAGTTACACCGATCAAAGAACCCAGAGACAACGATTGTACAAAACAATCGGGAAGACAATATAATGTATCGCCGATAAAAAGTTGTATTGGTGAGAGATATAAAATCAGAATGAAAATTTTAAACTACGCCGATCTCAGAGGTCATACCGATAGATATAAGATCAGCAAAAGATATATGTTCTCTCGCCGATAAATCAATACACTAGTTGTATCAGCATGACATATACCATCGGGATAAACTTTTTATATCTTCCCGACTTTATAAGTCACTTCGATAGGAAGAACCTAAAGGAACTCGGCAAGAGTCTCACCGATGTTCCCCACAAACAAAAGACATAAGAAAACATTATCAATGAAACTTGATATATCGAAGGGACATTCTATTCTCTCAGCGATGATGATTGTCAACCCAATGACTATAAGATAACCACTGCTCATTGGGAAAACACTCGTTGATGTCCAAAAGCAACTTTGACAGTTAGAACTACCTCAATATCGGGGTGAAATTAATAAAGTCTTCACAAAATGTTAAAAATAGAAAAAGGCAAGTAATGTGGACCTGAGCAAGATCGATGAGAGTCTCTCCGATAAAGATCAAAGAACTAAAGGAACACCTCCCATCAAAGAGACATAAAGCTAGTCCTAGCGATCGACCAAAAACATATAAACAAAAGATGGCACCAAAACAAACATACAATTCAGCATGAGATTAAAATAGTCTTTCCGATGTAATTCATTAATTAATTTGACACTTTCAGAGCCCGAGAAGCCTGCTACATTCAATTCCAATGGCCAACATTAATGGCCACCTGAGCATAATCTCATACAAATTGATCTAGTTCATAATGAATTGAAAATCAAAACAAATTTCTGAGGGTTACAGTGGAAGACCGGGGGATTCACTGAGAGACTGAGAAATTCACAATGCCGAGCACATACAAGTAAGCATTGAAAACCTTCCTGTTGCTAATTGATTATAAGGTTAAATTCAATATTCAGCATAGAGATAGAATGGAGGGTCCTTCCAAAACAAAAAGAAAGCAGCAGACTGAAACTAGCCAAACCAAGGGCAAAAAGTAGAAGGTTGAGACAGGGAAAGAGGAAAAAACACAGGAAAGAAAACTTAATCAAGACCTTATAGACCAATTACCTGGTTCAAACCCTAAGGCTAGAAGAACTGCACAATTGAGGGTAGAAGTGGAAAAATTAGAAGATAAATATAAACATTTAGGGAACATATGGACCCCGATCAGGGGATATGATTTGTTTATGTTTCACTACTGTAGAGGGAATAGATTGGAACCTGTCTGTAACCCATGGAATTTCAACCTAGGCAAGCTAGTTGTCATAGATGTTTTTGTGAACATAGATCTTGTAAAATTCCTAGCTTATCATTACAACCCTGACCTAAAAGCCATCTACAACCTACAAGGGGAGCCATTTATTCATGTATCCAAGAATGTAGTATGTGAAGTTTTTGCCCTCGATGACACCTGCAATACTCCTATAATATATGAAGATTTAGAAAAAGAGTACTTGAGAATGGATACCACTTACAAGGGTTGGAGATTGCCATTGCATAGACCCAGAGAAGAAGGGAATTTGGTGCCACTCGAGGAAGGTGATAGACCTCCTTTTCATGTAGATCTGTTTGAATCTTATATGAAATACACATATTCTTCAGTGGGACAAGTACTAGGAACAGATGTCCCTGAATTCATGTCCATAGCACCCATGGTCATCTCTGCAGATATCCAATGCCACCATGCCAGAGATTTTCATTATGCCTCCCACCTCTCTAAGGGGATTGATTCAGGACTGATGGCCATTAAAAATAGTGCTCCAACAATAAGTTTTAAGCATTACTTTGCTCTTATGCATATGGTTTTATACTATGGACAAGAATTAACAATGTGTCCACAACAACTGAAAATTGTACAATTTGATAAGAATGGTCAGTTGTTACCCATACAATTATGGGCTTCCATATGGGATAGTAGGTTTGTGAATTCTAGTTATACACATTTTGAAGAATTCTTTGTTAAAACACTATACATATGCTATGGTTATCCATGTAGCTATTCTTTGTCAGATGAGATTAAAAGGTTTTTAAGGCCTAAGGATTTCGATGGACCACCAACTGTCAATCACAACTGGGGTGATTGGTATTGTTTTCTAGATTCCACAATATTCAGGGTATATGGGTTTGAAGATACACCATTCTTATTGCCTAAAACAGTACCAGATAGAATCGCATACTTGGAAATCGTCAGGCAATTGGATTACTCAAATGTTATGAACTTAAGTGCCTATGATAAACAATCTTTTATACCAAGTACATTATGTTTTGGGGACTTTCATGTGTTGTCTAGGGAAGGATACGACCTCATTCATGACAAACTATTGAACTTTAATTTAAGAAAGGCAATGTCAAGAAAAGGGTTTGACCCTAAAGGGTTTATTGATTCTGCAAGAAGAAAACAAAATCTGAGTGGATATACTCATATTCCATTCCCACATGATGATGTTATCAAGAATTTGGAAGATGCAGAGGTCAAATTTGCCATTGATGAGTATAATCAGGAAGTGCAAAGGAGGAGGAGAGAGGCACAAGAGGTAGAGGTGTTATCCTCTAATAGTGAAGGATCCCATGATGAAAGACCCCAATCCCACTCCGATATAATTCCTCAACTCATAATTAAAGAATATGAGCCTTCAAATAGAGAATTGGAAATTGAGGAAACACCTGATACAAATGCTAGGCAGTTGACTTATAATTCTTTTGTTTTAGATGATCAGTTTATTCAGTCCCCAGAATTTAAATCTTTCTTGTATAGACATAAAGGCAAAGCAGTCAGAGAATCTATTTCAAATATCACACCAGATAATGAAAAACAATTATTGAATACTTTGAGAACAGATGTTGAAAATGAAATAAAAAATATGACTCCAGAGAAATTGAGGAAACTCCTAGAAGAAGCTGGTGTGATGATTTTTCCAGGCTTGGATTTGAAGTCTTCTTTGGTTTTTGATAGTTTTTTGCACAATAATGATGCCAAACATAAACTCAACTTAGAAGGTGTGATAGAAGTGTACACTAGATCACGATATAATCTTGATGAAGAATCACTTGTGATATGTGCCATGTACCCTCCACACCAAAAGCCTTCTATTATTGACACAGAGAAGGCATTCAGCCATGTGATGACATTGAAAGTAGGAGAAACAGATCCTATAGTCACTGCAGATATTGGTATTAATGTTGCTAAGTTAAATAAAGCACAGATTCAAATGTTGATTCAAGAAAAAGATATGTACAAACTGCACTGTGAAAGAATGTGCAAAGAAAATGATTTCCTGAAAGATTTTGTCCCAACCAGGATGCTAACCCAAGGGGAGAGTTCCCAGGCAAAAGATAAAGATGAAATTCAGATAGCTCAAGCTAGATTCAATGCACTTTCCACCATATTCAAGAGGAGACATGCGAACATGATGGTATGGATGGATAAGTTTTGGGTGACCTATTTTAAGAATCAAAATGCTCTACAAGAACACAAGAGGTTGACTGATAGACTCCAGGAAAAATTCCAAGAAATTCGTGATAGAGGCACTCCTAATGATGAAGCCATTACCAAAGCAAAAGAATTAATCAAGGCACATACAATTTTTCATGAGGAAATTCAAGAAAAATCTAATGAATTGATTAATGTCTCTCAAAGATGTGTACCTACATTGGTTAATGATGGCAAAAATCTAAGAAGTCAGCAAGACTGGATAAAGGAATGCCAAATGATCCTGCACGAAGCATTGGAAGTAGTGAAAGATGAAGACCTAGCATTGGAAGGGGCCTGTGCCTGCATGGAGAAAATGGTTGCCATGGAATTTGTTGCAAAGACCACTATGGAATGTGTAGATACTCACCTGAGCCAAAAATACTTAGATCATATTACCAAAATCCATTTATGGCTGATTAAAGCCTAATGAAAATTTGTAATTATTAGTCAAAAGTTTCAAAAGACACTTATGAAGAGGCATGCCTCTTTTGAATATGGTTATAAAAACATATAGTGGTAGGAGGTTAGAGGATTATCAACAATTAGAAGAAGAATAGAAGTCTTTATTAGCTTTTCATCAGTTCATCTGTTATCAAATTTCAGACTTATGCAAGTAATATCCATATTTTCAAGATAAATATAAATGGAGATGGTGTTTGCATAAATATTGGTTTACTTTCAAGTGTTCAACAGTTGTGTAGATATATTATACTTATATGTTATATGATTGTCTCCAAAGTGGCTGCTTATATTATTCAAATTGAGTGTGAAAATACATTTGATTTGTCATTACACATTTGTTGTACTTGTGTGGTGCTGTTGATTGGTTCCTAACTGGATTAAAATCCTTTCAAATAAATTGTCTTAATTGGTTTCTCCTCACATATGAATTAAAAATCCTTTCACAACTTCACAGTAACATAAGAGGATATCACTAGGATCATTAAAAAGAGTCTAGGTAACTAATATACTTACATGTCTGCATAAGGTGCAGACATATAAAAGTGCCCAATTGTTAGAGTTAAGCTGTGAAGTGAATCTACACATCTTATAAAACCCTATCTCCAGTATCACAATCCACTCATCAACTCTATTTACCCAATAAATTAGGCACTGGTCAATCTTAGAGCATTTGATACAAGTATAACTCACATTCTTTATATTTCAAGCATTCTTGTTAGAAAGTAGTTAACAAACCCTGCAAATATCTCATGTTTGTGTGCCATTAGTGAGTAAAATTGCCCAACTAGAATCCATCCATATTTCTAAATCTGCCTTATTGATTAGGTACACCCACCTAGGCCTAGCAGTGTCAAAAGAGTAGGGGGTTTTGTTGTATAAACCCTGTCTTGTTGACCAAAAATGTATCAAGGGATTGGCACCCTCTTGTGGTCTAAAAACCTACATTTTTGAGAACCAACATACCACACATAAATTAGCCACTCTGTAATTTTATGATCAATACAAATTGCAAAAATTTGTGTGACAAGATCCATATTATAACCTCTGTTAAATCCCATCAATCTGACCTTGACAAACATTTCCATGATCATAGTCAAGAAAACCTTAATTTCATCCTCATTAGCAAGACCTTGGGCATATCTTTCAAGATCCTAAAGTCATAATCTTATACAAAGTATTTTATCCATGGTCGTGGAGAGACAAGTAAACTCTCAGCGATAAGAGGTCTATAGACATTAAGAATAAATGATCGGCAAGATGTCACTTAACGTTTCACCGATGAATATTCATCGATAAAAACAAGATAGTCAGAACAAGACCTCCAAGTTATACCAAGCTTGTGCCTCATAAAGATGGATGTGTATTGGGGAGAGATGTGCACAATCACACCAACAGAGAAAAATAGTTTAACAATTGTGTCGGGGAAACATATATAATCAGAGCAAGCTCCCTAGGTCTCTCTGACTACATGGGTCACTTTGCTGATAAAGACCACAAAGTTTTGATAAAAGTCTTGCCGACTTGTCCCATCACATTGAATAACAAAGGATGCACATTAGAGGGACATATACAATCAAAGTGAATTCATTTGATCTTGCCGACTATGTGGGTTATGTTGATAGTGAAAACTGCAAGGATATTTCTAGAAGAGTCCTACCAATGATTAAAGTAATGGAGAAACATGTCAGGAAGACCGAAAGCATCAGAATGGTATGTGAATCTCATAGTGATGGTTTACATTACACCGATGATGGTATGAATCATTCCTCCAACTAGTACATTGGGTAAGCTTTACAATGTCTTCCCGAAAAGGTAAGAATTGAGGGTAAAAGACAAGCACATGGACTAGAAAACTAAGAAGTCCTCCTAACAGAATAAAATTGCCAAATGATACATCTTATCGAAGAGATATTCAGTTGGTCTTGGCAATCATATTAAATACACATAAATAATGATAATGCCTAAAGAAATACACAAATCAGCCTGAGATTACAAAAGTTACACCGATGCAATAAAAATACATCGCTTTGACATTTCAAAATTTGAAAACATGTTGCATTCAATTCCAATGGCGGACATTAATGGCTACATGAACAAACCTTAATGAATACTTCTAATCAAAAAACATTGAACCAAAGGGAATTTTAGGAATTGCAACAGAACACGGGAGACTGAGCAAAAGTTAAGGAGCCCATCGCGCTTGAAAACATACAAGTAAGTGCACAAAATCTCCTGTAACTTATAAATTGTAGTCCAATTCTCTTGCCTAGTAGAAAAATAGAATGGAGGGTCCTGCGAAAACAAAAAGTAAAAGAACCCAGAGTGAAACTAGTCACTCCAAAGGAAAAAAAATAGAAAACTGACACAAGGAGAGAAACTAAAACACAAGAAAGAAAATTGAATCAGGATCTCATCGATTAATTGCCTGGTTCGGGGCCAAAAGCAAGGTCTGTACAATGAAGGGAAGATGTAGAAAAATTAGAGGACAAATGCAAAAATATTGGGAATGTGTGGACCCCCATCAAGGGATATGAACTATTCATGTTCCAATATCATAGGAGAGATAGATTTCTACCAGTCAGTAACCCCTGGAGTCTCAATTTGGGAAAGTTGGTCATTCCCGATGTCTTTGTAAACATAGACTTGGTAAAACTACTGGCCAAACACTACAACCCGTACCTGAAGGCCATTTACAATCCACAAGGAGAGCCTTTCATTCACATATCTAAGAATGCATTGTGTGAAGTATTCAACCTGGATGATATGTGTATTATGCCTATAGTGCATGAGGAGTTGGAAAAGGAGTATTGGAGAATGGATACTACATACAAGGGTTGGAGATTGTAATTGCACAAGCCTAGAGAGGAAGGAAACTTGGTGCCACTGGAGGATAGTGATGGACCTCCATTTTATACTGATTTATTTAAATTTTATTTAAAGTATACATACTATTCAGTGGGACAAGTATTGGGAATAGAGGTCCCTGAATTCATGGCTATAGGACCAATGGTAATCGCTGCAGATGTACAATGTCACAATGCAAGGCCATTTGATTATGTCTCCCACATTTTTAGGGGAATTGATTCAGGATTGATGTCTATTAAAAATAATTCTCCTTCACTGCACTTCAAACATTATTCTTCTCTCATGCATATGGTATTATATTATGGACAAGAGTTGGGGATGTGGCCAGAAGAATTGAGAATCACATAATCAGACAAGGAGGGTCAACCACTACCAATACAATTGTGGACCTCAATTTGGGATAGCAGATTTGCTAAATCAAATTATGTTTATTTTGAAGAACATTTTGTCAAAACACTATATAGATTTTTTGGTCACCCTTGTGACTATTCATTGTCAGATGAAATTAAGAGATTTTTAAGGCCCAAAGACTTCAATGGGCCACCAACTGTAAACCATAACTAGGGTGATTAGTACTACTATCTTGACTCCACCATGATTAGAGTTTATGGCTTTGAGGATACACCTTTCCTGCTACCCAAGACTATGCCAGATAGAATTGCATATCTAGAAATTGTGAGGCAATTAGACTATTCTAATGTTATGAACTTGACTGCATATGATAAACAATCATTGATGCCTAGCACACTATGTTTTGGAGATTTTGCAGTAGTCTCCAGAGATGGATATGATCTTATTTTGGACAAATTGTCACACTACAACCTGAGGAGAACAACACAAAGGAAAGGATTTGATCCTGAAGGTTTCATTGATTTTGCAAGAAAGAGACAAAATTTAAGTGGATATGTTCATGTACCATTTCCCCATGATGATATCATCAAGAACAGGGAGGAAATAGTGGTTGGTTTGGCAATTGATGAATATAATCAAAAAATTGAACAAAAAATGTTGAAGACACAAGAAGTAGAGGTGATATCCTCTGACAGTGAAGGGTCTTCTAAAGAAAGTAGACCTCAAAGCCCACCAGATAAAATTTCCAAATTGAGAGTTGAAGAATATCAGCCTCAACTCAGAGAGCAAGAGGTCGAGGAACCATCTGATACAGATGCCAGGCAATTAGCCTATACATCTTTTATTTCTGATGATCAATATTCATTCTCCTAAGTTCAAGTCTTTTTTGTACAAGCACAAGGGAAAAGAAATAAGAGAATTTGTTGAAGACATCACACCAAATAATGAAAAATAATTATTGGATGCATTGAAAACAGAGGTGGAAAATGAGATGAGAGAGATGACTCCCGATAAGGGAAGACAATTATTAGTGGAGTCTGGTGTGATAATCTTTCCAGGTTTAGACATGAATTATGCTTTAATCTTTGATAGTTTTTTACATATTGATAATGACAAATACAGACTCAGTCCAAAAGGAGTGATAGAAGTTTATACTGGAAAAAACACAATGCTGATGAAAATTCTCTTAAGATTCGGGCTTTGTACCCTCCACACAAGAAGCTTGTAGTCATCGATACAGAAAAGGCATTTGGACATGTCATGACATTGAAAGCAGGTGAGACTGATCCTATAGTCACAGCTGATATTGGCATAAATGTTGCCAAATTAAACAAAGCTCAAATTCAAATGTTGATCAAGGAAAGAGATATGTACAAGCTGAGCTGTGAGAAAATGACTAAGGAAAATGATTTTCTAAAGGATGCATTTGGAGGATCTACCAGAAGATTGACTCAAGGAGAGGGTTCACAAGCAAAAAGCAAAGGCAAAGAATTATATAAGTCAATCATTTTATGATAGAGAAAGGAGGCAATATAAGGAAGTAGAAGCATATTTAGTAAAGTACTTTTCATCCATCATCTCTCATACTTTCAGAAGACTTATGCAAATTAAATATACTTTGAAGAAAATATAATGGAGCAGAATATTCTCAGATGGTGATCTATTTCAGTGTTCAATTGTTGTGTTAATTTTCATGCTTACATGTTGTTGTGTTGTCTCCAAAGTGGTTCTTTTAAATTGTTCAAATTCATATAATTTGTCAAGACACATTTTCTATTCATGTGTGGTTATCTGATTGGTTTCTGGTTGAAGTTGATTTAAGTCCATCTAAATGATTTATATCTATTGGTCTATGCCCTGAGTTAAAATCCTTTAAATTAGATCATTTGGTTGGTTTCCTTCAAAATAGAATTAAAAATCCTTTCATGAAATCACAGTAATGTCAGACACCCCTACTCCTCAGGCAGCCAACCTGAATGTACAAACAGCACATTTTGCAGAAGCAGCAACACTCAAACTGCAGAAAGAGTACAATGAATTATTGGAGAAATACACAGAAGCAATGGTCAGGCTTAATACTTATAAGAGTCAACCTCAGTTAGAAGCTGGACCATCTCAAACCCCTCCAATTATACAGACTGCAGAGTCATTACCAGTGGACACACAACCTCTGTTTCAAGAAATAAAGGAACTAAAAGAGGAAAATAAGGAGCTGAAGGAAGAAATAGAAAGTAAAGTGGAGGATGTAGCCACAAATTTGATCAAGTATAGGATCAACAGGATATTGGCCAGGTTGGAGGAGACCCATAGGTCCTACTCCCAATTAAGGATAGCACTTGAGAAACATAAATCAGATAAACAGAGGTTGTCAACCATGAAGACCAGGTGGCTACCATGAACTGGAAAAATCAAATATTTTCTCAGGTGCTCTAAATATGATCTAAATACCCCTCTTGAGATGGAGTTAGTAGCTGGTATGCTAGGGAAATTTGAGGATGTGGCTACTCATCAATTGAAATTGGATACAATATTGAAGGATAAAATGCAAGCAATTGAGAAGCAGAACACAAAGTGGTTACCCCACATTCTAGAAGCTGATGGGACAATAAAAGATATGAACAAGTGGAAGCAGGAAATCATTGATAATGGAAATCAGTTAATTCCAACTTGTTGTGATAAGGGAGACCCAGATTTGCATGTGTTAAGTTGGATGCTTGATAGGTTGCATGTTGTGGACATTACATTCGAATTATTTAATAAAAATGTCAAAAGTATCCTAGATGCAAAATATGTCAGCCACAATGGTAAGATAGCAAATATCATTTCATTCACTTGGTCAACTGAAAGTACATTCGGTGAGTGAGAGGACAAGTATGGATCTCCTTGATCACAACTCAACCACTATCTCCCAACCACAACAATGCAGATCCCCAGGCAGCTTCGCATGCTTCTCAAGGCCAACCACATCTTCTTCTCTTTCCTTTAGTGCAATTAATGTTTCTTCAATGTCATTTGGCACCTATATGTATTCATTGTATTTGAAAGACAATGTATTAAATGCTAAGGGTACACGTTCTTGTTATATAATGGAACTGTATTACTCATTTTATGGTTGTTAAGGACTTGGAAATTTTGGAGAAGTAATGAAAATACAGAGCTTTCCGAGCTGTTCTATCTCTTGTGTGTAAGTTTATGAGTTATATGTCAAATGTATGTTTACATATATGTTTTTAGTTTCATGTTGATGTTATATGAGTAATGCTTCATTTCATGTATTCAGCTATCTGTCTCCATATTGTGTGTGTTTTTCTTTTGAATCTGAATAGCTAAGGGTTATTTGAGGTTCTAGGATATGGGTTTTTCTATATTAAATGTTTAATCTTTTACTTCTGCTCAAGGAGCAGATTAAATGTTTTAGGTTAAATATTGGGAAGAACATATTGCAATAAGGATATTCATAAGCAGAGATAACTGAGTACTAAATCTTGGGTGGTGTTTGTAAGGCAAATACCAATTTATCCCCATGAAACTTGAATGTCAGCTAAGCTTATGCAAATCATTCACATATATACATCAATCAAATTTCAATAATTAACATTATTGCTCAAATTCGTAAAGGTCTTATATAAGTATTTGTGTAGTAAGATTCATGTCTTGCCTATCCATATGTGCAACATGTGCATCATGATGAAAAACATCTTCCCCATTAAAATATGTTGTAGTCATCAAATCCTCACTCATAACTTCCTCGCAATGAATCAAGGCCATTGTAGAGTTAAGCATAAGGTCTTCTTAGTACAAAATGAGGATTAGGTTGAGACCTTGACATTAAAGCAAAATATAAAGCAATGAAAAGGAAATTGCATCCAAGTAATCCTATTTTTTTTCTGCCAACAATTCATACCAAAGATTGAACAATTTAAGGATATTGCAACAGGTAATTTGTATCAACATAAATAATATTATTGAAGCATTACAAAGTTTCGGCCATAAGAATCATCCTTTTTTAAACATGGATTGCAAATAATTCTAAAAATTTAATACTTCTAAAAATTTAGAAGTCTTGGTCATTAACATTGTTGTCTGCTACAATGTCATCAAGTGTATCATTGTCAATGTTCATATGTTCTTTCAAGTATTTAATATTACCATCATCCTCATCTTGACCTGCATCATCTTCATCATCATTGAAATTTGACTGTAGACCATCTATATTGTTACCAGATGTATTTGGATCATCATTTTCTATACCATCCATATTGTTGTCTTCCATAACATCATCTAACTTTGGATTGTTGTCTTCTTGTGCCTGAACATAGCCATCTTCAACATCATCATGGATGTCAATTTCTTCGATGCTCTCTAATCCCTCTCTCTCATTTTGTTGGCCATCATTATTTTTCTTACTATCCACTAATGCATCATCAAATACATGCCTTAATCTTGGATCATACTGTATGAAAAATATCCATTTCGAGTCCAAAATATCTTCATAGAAAAATACATGCACATGAACGACATACATAAATTAGATGTATGGTATAACAATTTTATTGATTAATAAACACATGTATATATTTGCAATAAATTATGAATTAATAGATTAATTATCACTACCACTTCTTGTTTGAGTTAGAGAAATACCTGCTCACAATGAATTGGTAGAACATAAGGCTCCTTATCCTCTGGTAGGAAACATGAGGAATATATAGAAAACAATCCACTATGGGTATCATGTCTTCGTGTCCTCTCAAATGCTTCATACCATCTACACTTAAAAACACAACATTTAAAAGAGCGGTAATCCAACTCAATAATTTCTTGAATTTTGCCAACATATTGTAGATTCCCTTCAATTATATTCTTATCTTTTGAGCTTGATCAACTGGATTGCTTGAAGTCAACCATGATGCCACAATCGAAGGGTCATCTCTTTACATCTACACTTTCTACACAATAATGTCGACCATATGACCACATTGCTGGATATTTCCTCGCCTGTGAAGACCATTTATTTCAGTGAAAACAAATATAATGATGAATATTAAAATAGTTAATAGTGTCAAAACTGTAAGGAAACAACATTTTGTAAAATTCCAACTGTACCTTTCTTTCACATCCTCTAGACATGTTGATTTCATCTTCTATTATGTTTGAATCTATACCTACATCTTCTATTTGATTTTGAATTTGTTCAGTAACCCATTCTAGTGTGCAATCTTTGCCCCATTCCCCAAGCAGATCAGTGGGAAGTGGATTATTCCTTTTGTTCAATCTCTTAAACTATCTCCTTGCTTCTAACACTTCTTCTCTCTTTTTATCATACAGATCAATCCATTTGTTCATAAAGTCCATGTGGTACATAATGAAATTGTCGAGTATAGCATTTTTGTCTACACCTATTACATGTCAACATGTTTATTTCAAACTCCAAATGTCATGCTGTTAATTTGACAAATAAATTACAGAGTAAATTAATAATTGCAAGAAAAAAAACCACATTAATCATGAATTTACTTACTAATTTCTACTTGAACACCATTAGATTGTGGTTTTTCTCCATCAATAATATCTAATGCTCGTTCTTCATCCCAGAAGCGTGGCCCATCTTCAAAATTCCTACCAAGGAATTCACACAGGAAGAAAAATGCTTCATTCAATACATACCCTTTAGCCATGCAACCCTCTGGATGTGCCTTTTGTCAGACATATCTTTTTAGAGTTTTCATATACCTCTCAAAGAAAAACATCCACCTTGTTGATACGACACCCACCAATTCAATGTCATTGACTAGGTGTATAAGTAAATGGACTTGTATGTCCATGAAACTTGTAGGGAGCTCCTTCTCAAATACACATACAATTTATGCAATTTCCTTCTTCCATTTTGGCACTTCACATTCGTGGATCTCCTTGGAGGTCACCCACCTAATATAAGAATAGTAAATTAGTATGAACCTTTAGTCAAAAATTTAAATGCAATATAATATCTCTATGTCTCACACATGAACATTTCATATAACCACATACCTTGTAAATGCTGACAATCGACTTATGGCATTCCTTAAGTCAACTGTAAGACAGGAAGCCCCCCTAGTTGCCAATGGCATGATATGCTATCAAACACATTTATGAAAAGGTCATTAGTAATTTTTTCTCATACAACAAAATATCAAAATATATTTAGTACTTAATTAATGTTACCAGTAAATGTTAAATGATGATATATAATACCTTCATAAAATTATGAAAATCATGTGTTTTAAATCCTGTGATATGTCCATCAACTATAAAAGCTTGAGCCAATGACGACCCATAGCCAGTAGGTGTCCTTATTGAACGGTTGACATTTTTTAGTTGGTCTAGCTCGTTTTTTCAAAATCCATGGAGCTTCTGCATATGTTTCATTTTCCCTGTTTAGCCACAAATGTTTTCTATCAATTTTGGTACGCAAAAGAGCAATATCTCTCCTCAAAGACAAGGTGTCCTTCTCTTTGCCTGATATATGTCAAAATGTAGAATCTGGGACATTTTTTAAAATGTGCATAGGATCTAATAGGTGAGATATTAATAGATCCTTCCAGTAAGGGAGCTCATAAAATATGGATTTCCTTCTCATTCCTTCTGGCATATTAACTACAACTTGTTCTAGTTCTTCAATTGAATCACCTCGATCAAAAAAATCCTCCCAAGCTTTCAATTTAGCATCTTCATACTTCTTAAGCCAATCACTTGGACCCATAATCATGGGAGGGCCTCTATTTTCAACTTTTCCATCAAATTGATTCTTCAAGCAATTTCTAAACTTATGATCTAGTGGTAGAAAAACCATGTTGTTTGCGTAAATAAATTTATGTAGATCTTTAGAA
Source organism: Cunninghamia lanceolata (assembly GCA_027924645.1). NCBI lineage: Eukaryota > Viridiplantae > Streptophyta > Pinopsida > Cupressales > Cupressaceae > Cunninghamia > Cunninghamia lanceolata. The sequence goes on along the minus strand of BSBN01000463.1, from coordinate 1,381,604 downwards.
TATCGCCCTTGAAATTGTTCTGCACATCTTGGACATACAAATATCCCCTTTGTTTGAAGCCCTGCAATTCAATAAGTAATGTTAATAACATCAAAAAAATAGTATAAAACTAAGTATGAAAGTTGGGATGGAAATAAATTATGAGTGTAAATATGTAAATATTTTAACTTACCAGAACAAACACCAAGTCCTAGAAAATCATGAATAGTCCAACATAGCACACCATACAACATGAAGGACCTATTTGATGGGGATGTGATATGTCATACATTCTTATGTCTTTCCATAGCAATTGCATCTCATCAATAAAAGGCGCAAGATAAACATCCATGTTTTTAACTTGATGTTTTCCTAGAACAATGAGAGTCAGCATAAGGTGCTCCTTTCTAACACTCATCCATGGGGGAATATTGTATACTATCAATCCGACTGGCCAAACACTATAATTTGAGGTTAGGAAAGAGAATGGGCACCCTCCATCAATTGCAAGATCAAACCTGATACTACGGGGTTCATCCTTGAATTTGCTTGGCCATTTTTCCTCTATGTGTTTCATTGCTTTGGAGTTGGCCAGAATTCACATGAATCCATCTTTACTCCTATTCTTTGCATGTCAATCCATCAATTGTGCAAATGACTTGCAACAAAACATTCATTGAAGTCTAGGTATAATTGGCATGTGACGTAAAAACTTCTTTGGAACTGTAGGACCTTGTGCATCTGTATGATATCTCTTTTCTTTGCATACAGGGCATTCTATCATGTTTTCATAGTCATCTCTATATAAAATGCAATCATTTTTACATGAATAAATTTACTTATATTCAATCCCCAACTCAACCAACAACAGGCGCGCCTCTCTGCAAGTTGATGACAACACATTCTTTTCAGGGAATATTTTAGTTTTTAGTGCCCTATAAGATTGCCAGAGATTAAATCAATTGAATGTTTGACTTATGATGAACATGTTTGAAATGTCAATCCATACTAGGACTATTTATATACAATATATGGTTTTAAATTCCCCTTAAAGAAATATAAACGAAGTTGATGAATGTTTACGAATTATGTACACCAATTGACAATGCAAAGTAAGAAATAGATTTCAACTCACTTTAGTAGGGTAGTGAATCCTTTGTCTAACCAACCAAATAGTGACTTGATTTCTAATAATATTAATGTGCATGCCAGTTTTGAAGTTCTACTTGCACCCGATTTGAACATGGGTGTCTTCGCTGCTTGCTTGATGGAGTCTTTCAAGTTGTTATCATAAACATTACATTGGTGGTAATTACCCCTGCTATCATCGTTACTATCATCCATATGATCATTATTGTCATCATTGTTTCCATCCCCAAAGAAACTTGTAAGCATTTCATTCAATCCTTCTTCATACACTGCATTTTCACTATCATGATCATCATCATTAAGGATAGCTGGCATGTCATCATTGTATGCGGATCTTATCAGCAGTTTAAATTTCTCAGCTGGTAGTATTCTCTTCAATGTTGTTCTTTTCAGCCTAGTATGGTTTAAAGGATGGTTTGGATCATCCCGTCCAAACCTTAATAACCCAGTTGGATCTTGGGTATTAGTATGTGTTTCATCAACATCTTCTACCTATCAATAAACGCAAGCATTATTTAATGTTTGGCAACAATTGCACTAAATTCAAAATGTATCAATTTCAAAGAAATATAATCAAATATGGCTTAAAAAATAAAAATATAAATTGTATGAACATATATACATCAATTGAATAATGGAACATTATTTTATAGACTACCTTTTTTATACAATAATTTAAAGAAAACACAATTTTGACAACATAGTTTATAAAACATCAATCCACACTCATTTATTATTCTTTGGTTTTCTGCCCTTAAGAACATCCTTAGGGAGACCTTGTTCTTCCCTTTTCTTTCGCGCAGGAGTGTGTTTTAAGAAGGGGTAATCAATCAATAACTCATCCCCAATGGTAAGGTCTATAATAGCCTCAACCATTATCAATCTATCAACCTCTCTTTCCATATCTCCATCTTTATCATTTATAACCTCAACAAATTGACAATTAGGTCTTACAGTAGGGTCCCTTCCCTTACTACTATTTATAAATCCTGCAATATTTTTGTGTGTATGCACGTCCATCTATATACATAAGATGGCCTCTATTCATTTCTTTTCCACTTTCCAATTGGAGACGATGTGTATACATATTCAAATTTAGACCATATGCTAACATACTAGGCTTATATTCTGCTAGCCCTCTCCATTCACCACTGTAATATGATGGACCATAATATGGTATTAATCTCCTAGTGGTTTGTTCTAAATTATTTCTATGTTTAGATCCCACATGTACATTTTAGATGATAAAGAGACCTAGATTCACTCCATGAATATTGGAGGGCCGTATCATGTAGTTGTATCCCCAAAATTGAAACACCTCGTACACTCTACGTAGTTGTTGATCACTAGGCCAAGTGCAATATAGTCGACGATCAAATGTCTCTTTGTAAATTGATCTCAAACTCAGGGGCAAGTCATCATCTCCATCACATTCATTCTCATAGGGTATGTAGTCCACCTTCCCCTTGTCTTTAAGCAAATTATGCATCTTTAAACCGGTTCTTGTTCTGTTACTTATTTTCATCAATTCCTCATCTTCAGAGCTGGTATATTGGCACATATTTTTGTTAAATGTTTCATCTGATGACTAATCATTGCCCTCTAGGTTGGAAGTCGGTGATCTAGGAAACTTTAAACCAAGAACTTTATCCTGGAAGTATCCATTAAGAAAAAAATTAGTTATTTAAATAATATAAAACAATGTTTAAACGAAGTATACATGTTATTTATATCAAATTGAAAAATTCCTTACCATAATTCCTATTGGATTTGAATCGATTGTAGGAAGCATACTACCGACTGGAAGCTCATCATATATATAATGTCTTTGTACAATCACTCATTTGAATTGTTTCTTTCCACAACATACAAAACATCCACAAACAACAATTTTCTCAAAGTATTCATCCCATGTACTATAGTCCTAACCAACCTCTTATTTAGTGCAATTATTTGTTTTGTCTACAGGATCCATTGTCATATCCTCTTACATCCACTGTCGTCTACGTTATTTAACAGTTTTAGGTCCACGTCCACGTACATTTCTTTTTCTTTTGCTAGTTGAATGCTCAGGCTTTGCATTTGCTCCAATATCCATCTAAAATAATCAATAACATGCATTAATTTATGTCAAGATTCGATAATACATTATAAATTTCAATAATACTATGAAAAAAGATGGACATATCACAAAATGCCATCAGATCATTTTTTCCTAAGTTAAGTCAAAATTTGAGTACCTGATGTCTCACTTCATCCGTTGTGTCCTCATTTGATATGACATGATCTATTGCCATGGCCTTGTCTAGCCCCTATAATACACAACATAGTAAATAATGTTTAGTACACCAATTATATCATTTCAACGAATATGCTATCCAACACAAAACCTCACTTTAGTCATATATGTGACATATTCATATCATGTTTTGGCCATTCTAATTTTCAAACTTTTCCCTTGATCATAGAATCACAATTAATCACCATTCCTGTGCATTTTCAACCAATAAGTTTGACCTCAGAGGCCTCATGGACAAAAAAATGACTTTATCTCCTCTATGTTGTAGCATTTGTGAATTCATAAACACCTTCCTCCTTTGGTTGAGGTTGCTTTCTCTTCTTACCTCTATTGTATCTACAGATTTCATTGTCGTATCTATTTCCACCCATTTTCCTCTCTGTGATTTAGTAGTTCTATGCTGTCCACGTCCTCTCTCCATGGCCTCCTCTAGATCCTGTAATACACAACAATGATAATAGTCACATAACAGCTGTGCACCAAGAGGTTTCCAAGCTCTCTTAACATTTTTGGCTAATGACACGGGGCAGATAGGGCTAAACCCCCTTCACTTCAGGCTCTACTAGATCTAGGTGGGTATAACTTTGTAGACACATAAATTTCTCCATCACCTAGTCAACATGACCTTGTAATGTTTTGCCCTAGGTCCTAATTCTTCCCACCCATAATTCCAACTTAATCACATTCCTAATCATTTAAATAAACACACTTTATTTAATTAATTCCCTTATCACATGTCTCACATAATTCAAATTAAATATTTGAATTAATCCCTCAACTTTCGTCTCATTCAAACAAGTGTCACATGCTACATCCTCCACTTAATCCCTTCACATGTCAAACTAATTTAAATAATATTTTATTTAAATTAGATTCCTTTTATCACAACTGAACACTTGTCCACTTTCCTTTTGTCTCATGTGGGGTAATACATCTTACATTTAATACAACTCACATGTGCAAGCTAATTCAAATAAAATATTTGAATTAGATTCCTTTTATTCTCCTTTGCACACTTGTCACATGACTACAATCCCTCTTTGAGTGGGAAACCCTAATCAATCTAGACCGTCCATATCATCCAACATAACTTGCAATCCTGTCCATCCATTCAAATTTGCCTTTTCTATAAAGGTAGCCTCTCTTGAGCCATTTGTAACGAATCTTCTTCTAGTATCGACATGCTATCAAAATTTCTTCGCAATCTCTCATCCATCTATCTTGAATTCATCCAATCATTCATCTATCCATCCCTATCTCACTGTTATGCTACAGAATCAAGTAACCAACATTCATCTATTTGGGTAAAGCTAGAGTGTTTTGGGTGCAGCACTCTCCACCTTATCGATGGATTGTAAGTCAATATGAGCTTTGCATTCATTTGATTTGCATTTGTTAGCATTTCCTTCATGTCGATTTTTCATGATTTCAACCTTAATGATTGGTGTAGACTTGATTTGACCTTCACAATGGCAAAGAGTTGTGAAGTAGCTATAAGATTGTGAATTGTTACTAATGTTGATATTTGTAGTTTTGAGAAAGTAAATAAACTTTAAATAAGGTTTTGAGAGAAACTAATCACAATAATCATTTAAAAGGGTTTTAATCCTTGGTAGGGTTTTAATCCTTGGTAGGAACCAATCAAAATGAATTATTTGAAAGGATGTTTAACTTAATCCAACCAGAAACCAATCAAGATAACCACACATGAACAGAAAATGTGTCCTGACATATTATATAAATTTCCTATATGTTTGCATTTATCCTCTAACCTTTCTACATCAACCCTCAATTATGTAGACCTCCTAACTTTTGGCCCTGAGCTAGGTAATTGATCAATTAGGTCTTGGTTTAATTTTCATTCCTTTTCTTTCAATTCTCACCCTATTTCAGTTTTCTATTTCTTATTTTTGGACTGACTAGTTTCACCCTGTTGCTTCTTATTTTTTGTTTTTGCAAGACCTTTCATCTTATTTCTCTACAGAACTGAATTATAATCTAGAAATTGCAGGGATATCTCGGATGCTTACTTGTATACTGTGGGTGCACTGAACTCCTTGACCTCCGCTTCAATCTCCCATTTTTTCTCCACTGCAATTTATGAAAATTGCTTTTAGTTCAATCCCTTTTTAATCAAAATTGTTCATATAATGTTCATTTGTGCAGCCATTAATCTCCATCACTGGAAATGAATGCAATAGATTTTTTGAATTTTGAAATGTCAAATTGCATCGGTGGGACTCTCCTAGTTTCAGGCCAATCTGTGTGCTTCATTTGGTGTCATCTTTGTTTATATATTCATAACTGATCGCCAAGACTCACTGAATGTCTTTTTGATACACAGTGTCCCTTTAGTTCTCTTATTCAGTTGGGAAGACATTTAGTAATCTCACTAATATTGCATAGGTGCCTTTTGTCTTAACATTTTTAGGAGAACAATATGAAGTTTACCCGATATTAGGGTAATCTAAACTATTAGAAATCCTTTTAGTCGTCGCCGAGTGTCCTTCTGACGAATAATAGTCATTCCTATTATTATCGGGCTGACATGTGTCAACACTAAGAGAATGGGATGTTTTTCTGATATAATTAGTGTCCCCGACCTATTTCTTCCATTTCTTTATTCGTTAGGACAAATCGGTAGGACTTTGCTGAAAACTCTTTTGGCGTTCCTTATCGGAGTAACCCATACAATCAGAGAGATCTGAGGGACTTACTCCAATCATTCATGTCTCCTTAACACATGTGTTCTTTTGTTTTATCGATGAGAGTATATAAGTTTCTCCCCAAAAAAGTGTCCATCGGTGTGATGCTTGAGATCGGTGTAATTTGAAAACTTCAGTCTAACTAGCTTGCTTTTGCCGATAAGCTTTTTAATCAGCAAACGCTATGCACTGTCTTCCCGATCATGCAGAAAGTGTTATCTTGGGATCTTTGATCGCTATGACTTTATTTATCTCTTCCCAATATGCATAAAATATTCAATAAAGAACTATAACTTGTTGATCGACAGGACATGCACATGATTTTTCTAATAAGGATCAGTTGCTCTTAAAAAAAATTGTTTCAAGGGATTATGCTTAGGAAGTTGGATTTCTGGATCCCTTGGGGATGGTGGAATGAGTGGAAGCTTTAACATTAGGGTTGAGGGTTGAGGGTTGAGGGTTGAGGGATTAGGGTTTAAGGTATAGTGTTGAGGGTTGAGGGTTTAGGGTTTAGGGTTTAGGGTTTAGGGTTTAGGGATTAGGGTTTAGAGTTGAGTGATTAGGGTTTAAGGCATAGTGTTTAGGGTTGAGGGTTTAGGGATAGGGTTTAGGATTTAAGGTTCAAGTGTTGAGGGTTGAGGCTTTAGGGATAGGGTTTAAGGTCTAGCAATAAGGGATTAGGGTTTAGTGCTGAGGGATTAGGGTTTAGTGTTGAGGGATTAGGGTTTAAGGTATAGTGTTTAGGGTTCAGGGTTTAGGGATAGGGTTTAGGGTTTAAGGTTTAAGGGTTGAGGCTTCAAGCTTTAGGGATAGTGTTTAGGGTTGAGGGATTAGGGTTTAGGGTGGAGGGATTAGGGTTTAAGGTATAGTGTTTAGGGTTGAGGGTTGAAGGATGTGTTACACTACACTGAAAGGTTATAGTCCCATTAGAGAATGATGTCCTCGCATGGACCATGTCAAGTTCCCTCATCGATGTTGGTAAGGGATACATGGAAGGCAAATGGATTAGGCAGATAGTGGATTGTGATGTGGATTCTAGAGGGGAGAAAAGTGGATTATGATGTGGATTATGTAGGGAAAATAGTGGATTATGATGTGGATTATGTCAAACTTATGCCAAAGCATTGACCATAGGGATGGTATGTGGAGGGTATGTAGGATAGTGGATGAATGATGGTAGATTTATTGCAGAATGGAAGGGAACCATGACCAATGGTTGCACACATCATGATAAATGTTGAAGCTTATGATGCGGAGGTGGTGTAGGGTGCAATGGAGATGTTTGCTTAGGAGATGGATGATGAAGGGCTTTAGGAACCCACATAGACTTAGGCATTTTATTACTTTTATTTTGCTTGTGGGATGGAATGTTTTGACACTTTTGACTGGAATGGGAATTTGAGATGGGAATAGATGGTTGGGATTTTTTAGAGGTAGATGCCTCATTTAACTTGATTTCTTGTTGCTTGGGTACCCATACCATTTTGGTTTTGGACTTTTCTTGAGGAGGTATGGGCTTGGATAACTTTTTGGATTGATTTTTCTTTGACTCTTTGTTTTTATGTCTTGAGGCATGAGGACCCTTAAGATGTTTGGCTTTATCGGTAGAGGCATCTAATTATGCATTTCTAGATCCCTTGGAGATGGTGGAATGAGTGGAAGCTTTAAGTTTAGCTTTAAGATTAGGGTTGAGGGTTGAGGGTTGAGGGATTAGGGTTTAAGGTATAGTGTTGAGGGTTTAGGGTTTAGTTTAGGGTTTAGGGTTTAGAGTTGAGGGATTAGGGTTTAAGGCATAGTGTTTAGGGTTGAGGGTTTAGGATTTAAGGATCAAGTGTTGAGGGTTGAGGCTTTAGGAATAGGGTTTAAGTTTTAACAATAAGGGATTAGGGTTTAGGGTTGATGGATTAGGGTTTAGTGTTGAGGGATTAGGGTTTAAGGTATAGTGTTTAGGGTTGAGGGTTGAAGGATGCGTTACGCTACATTGAAAGGTTAAAGTCCCATTAGAGAATGATGTCCTCACATGGACCATGTCGAGTGCCCTCATCAATGTTGGTAAGGGATACATGGAAGACAAATGGATTAGGCAGATAGTGGATTATGATGTGGATTCTAGAGGGGAGAAAAGTGGATTATAATGTGGATTATGTAGGGAAAATAGGGGATTATGATGTGGATTATGTCAAACTTATGCCAAAGCATGGACCATAGGGATGGTATGTGAAGGGTATGTAGGATATTGGATGAATGATGGTAGATTTATTGCGGAATGGAAGGGAAACATGACCAATGGTTGTACACATCGTGATAAACATTGAAGCTTATGATGCGGAGGTGGTGTAGGGTGCAATGGAGATGTTTGCTTAGGAGATGGATGGTGAAGGGCTTTAGGAACCCACATAGACTTAGACATTTTATTACTTTTGTTTTGCTTGTGGGATGGAATGTTTTGACACTTTTGAGTGGAATGGGAATTTGAGATGGGAGTAGATGGTTGGGATTTTTTAGAGGTAGATGCCTCATTTAAATTGATTTTTTGTTGCTTAGGTACCCATACCATTTTGGTTTTGGACTTTGCTTGTGGAGGTATGGACTTGGATAGCTTTTTGGATTGATTTTTCTTTGACTCTTTGTTTTTATGTCCTGAGGCATGAGGACCCTTAGGATGTTTGGCTTTATTAGTAAAGGCATCTAATTTTGCATTTCTGGATCCCTTGGGGATGGTGGAATGAGTGGAAGTTTTAAGTTTAGCTTTAAAATTAGGGTTGAGGGTTGAGGATTGAGGGTTGAGGGATTAGGGTTTAAGGTATAGTGTTAAGGGTTGAGGGTTTAGGGTTTAGGGTTGAGGGTTTAGGGTTTAGGGATTAGGGTTTAGAGTTGAGGGATTAGGGTTTAAGGCATAGTGTTTAGGGTTGAGGGTTTAGGATTTAAGGATCAAGTGTTGAGTGTTGAGGCTTTAGGGATGGGGTTTAAGGTTTAGCAATAAGGGATTAGGGTTGAGGTTTGAGGGATTAGGGCTTAGGGTTGAGGGATTAGAGTTTAGGGATCTTTACTCCTAAATCTTTACTCATTTTCTTTGCATGCTAGTCCATCAATTGTGCAAGTGACTTGCAACGAAACATTCATTGAAGTCTAAGTATAATTGGCATGTTGGCATGAGGAACATTTTGGTTTGGCACAGCTAAGAGCTAAATTAGGCGCACTTCGCACCAGTTTTGGCAACCCAAAGAGATTACATTTAGGGCTAAAAGTTGGTGCTAAAGTCAACGTTAGAGACGCCAACTTTAGCGCCGACTAATGAATCCAAAAAAAATTTAAAATTCCCACCTGCATTAAAACATACCACACAAAAAAAAAACAAATTCAAGTTAATACATTTAAGCCCACAACACAGTGTACCCTGCCTCTGTTTTAGGTTTCCTGCTAAGAATTGTAAGCTGTGAAGTGATGACTTTGTTAGGTTGAAAACGGAAGTTACTAAAAAGTTTCTACAATGGATCTGTGAATTTATATTTTATTTATTTTTGGTTCTAGACATCCAGAAGATAAAAACTTGCTTTAGCTAGCTGCTAAATTTGGGGTTTCTAGCTACCTCAGCCATTCAATCAAGCTTGTTCATCTGCCTTTTGATGAGTGCCAAATTACACTCATGAAATACATCTTTTTGCCTCTCTTTTTCCCCTCTCAGTTCATCTTCCTAGTGTCTACACCCAAATAAGTTAGCAAGATCATTCTATTTTGTGATTAATTAAGATAGATTACTTAAGATTAGAATTTCTGATTAAGTGACTAATGTGTGTGGGATTGATGGAAAAATGTAGAACTTCTCTCTCTTTTTGAATCAACAGGTGTAAATGCCAGGAACAACAATTTTGTGCATCTCTGGAGATCATCTTCAATGATCTCCAGAGACAATACCAAAGAACCATGACACCTGAAGTTTTAAAGATATGGGGAATGCCTCTCCGGAGCTCTGCAAGAGTCTAGAGTATCTCTGGAGCTGCAGACAGGAACAGCTATCTCCGGTGCCTCTTAAGAGCAGGGCATGTTTCCAAGCAGAGCTGCCGACCAGACACTCTCAGCAGCGATCTTAATACCCCTCACTTCACTCAAAGCATCACCTGAGTGGTGTAGGGTCAACTATTAGTTAAACTGCTAAATTTTTATCTTTTCAAAGATTTTGCATGAGTTACGAACTGAACTAATCCAATATCCTTATTTTCAGGTCTTTGATGCCCAAGTGTATTAAGACTTAAACTTAGACTTTTGAGTGGACTTCTGTTCCACTCAAGTCTACCTTTATCGCATGGTGATTTTTCATAAGTTAGATAGTTAAGTACAATAAAGAGATGGTGTCATCTCATAGAAAGACTGGTAGATAAGTTTAGTGATATATCATCACTCATTTTTATATATACTCTTAGAAATAGTAAAAAATGAACAATGATAAAATTATTTTGACTCTCAGAGATCTCAGTTCTGTTATAGCCATATTTTCATGAATGCAGAAATGAATGAATTGGACTAAATTAGTTGTGATCATCTTTTGTGTTGATTTCCTATTATAGCCTTCAGCCTCAAGGGTGTGGAGCAAGGGCCCACTCTCACCACTCAGGCAGGAGGCTAGTACCATTGTTTTATTGTTTCAGTTTTCTCTTATAAAAGTGTTTCATGTTTTAATAGATAGATGCATGTTATTGTTTCTTTGCTTTGAGTACATTTCCTATTTTATTCTATTTTCCAACATTCATTACATTTATTCAACAAGTAGATAGATTAATCTTTCTTTTAAAAATAAGGACTAACTATAAACTGGTAACTATAGAATCCCTAGTTGCAGACAGCCGTGGACACAGCCCTAGTTCTTTGACATCTGAAAACAGATTAAATGATGAGGTACAGTGACACCTTGTCATTTTTGGCACTGTTGCCAAGGATAAGTTTGTGTTAATTAGGGACATTGAGTTAAAACAATTTTTAGAATAGACCTGTATGGTTAGAGCTAGAGATCTAAAAGGAAGATATATTAAGCAGACACCCCAACCACACACCATAGGGGAAAGCAGTGGGGTGGTACAAAATCTTGTTGAAGAAGGAAACCTAGATCTTAATTTGGAACCTGCACTTCACAACAGCAATCCCTTAGATCTTCCAGACATTCCACTTGCCAATTATATCTAGGAATTACAACAAAAAGTTGAGGCAGATCCTTTGGTAGAACCTAATTTCCTAGAACCTCAGGAAGAAGAACCAGTACTAAATATGGAAAATGATAATCATGGGGAAGGGGAAAATCAGGCTCTAAGAACCTTCTCTTATCCTATTGTTTTGGCTGCTGGAGACATTGCTCCTATGAAGAATATCTCACCAACACATCTGCCAAATTTCAAAGGACTTTCTTCTGAGGATCCAGATCAGTTCTTGTTTGAATTCATAGTAGTCTGTCAAACTTATGATTATGGATCAGATAACCAGAAACTCAAACTGTTCCCTTCAACCCTGAAAGATTTTGCGATGAGATGGTTTATGGGTTTACCCCAGGATTCTATCCATTCTTGGGATCAAATGGAAACAGAGTTTTTGGAAAAATACCAAGATTATTACAGATCCAGTAATAAAAATGAAGATTTTTTTAAAATTAGGTAGGGGGAGGAAGAATCCTTAGAAGACTATGTGGATAGGTTTAATTTTGCCTTGAGAAGGTATGGCAATCCAATGGATCACTCCTTGGCCAGAACCCTGTTTATAAAAGGATTGGATAAAGAATCAAAATAAGCACTGGACCTAATGGGAAAAGGGAACATTAACAAAATGGAAATACCTGATATAGAGGAACTCTGCAGGAACTATTCCAGAACCCAAGATGGAGTAAGGTCATCCAAAACTTTTAAAGGGAAAAATGAAATAGGATAGTTGATGGAGGAAATTGCAAATCTAAAAACAGACATTCTGGTCCAACTAAATACCACATTGGATGGGATTCAAGCAAAAACCAGAACAACTGATCAAAACAGAGCAACTAAACCACTCTCCATCTATTGTCCTAGGTGTAGAAACAAACACTTGTTAAGAGAATGCCCCTTGGACAAATCAGAGATTTGTCAGATCTGTGATAGGGAACATCCTACCAGTCAGTGTAGTCAACTTCCAGCCTTGAAAAGATTGAGTAAAAAAAATATTGTGATAGAAGAGGAGTTGAACTATGTGGGACAAAAACAAACCAAAAATTTCCCTTATAATCAGTATCCAAACCAGTCTTCTTACATGGGTCCTTCTAATTGGGGAAATAATTAGTGGAATCCAACTTGCCATGGCCCTCAAAATAATCCTCCTTGGGGATAGCAGGATTGGCCAAGTCAACATTGGCAAAACCAAAACTGGCAAAATCAGCCTTGGGGATATCAACAGTGGCCACCACAGTTTGGATCACAGAACATGCAACTTCAATGGGGTCCTCAATAGGGATATCATCAACAATACCAAGGACAACCTAGACATTTCCAACCTCAACAGCAGGCTTTACTAACTGGATCCTCCAACACATAGAGTCAAACACAAAATGAACTAGTTAGTCAACCACCTTTACCAGCTCAGCCTATACCAAACCCACGGAATAAATAGGGAGCAGCTGTCTACATGACAGAGCAAGAAAATCTGGCTAGAATTAATGCTATATATTCAAATAATTTCCAGCTGCATTCTGGGAAAGCATTCCCAAGACCTTCTCCTCCAAGTATAGTTGAAATAACCAATGATGAGGAACCTGAAAATCCATCCAATCAACCCCCAGAGGAGATTACTAACAAAAAAGTGCTAGAAAAATCATCCACAGACAACTCCGGAGTTACTCCTAAAAGGCCGGCTTTGGAGAACAGTCTTGAACATAATTCTGATAAGAGCTCCAGAGATGGAAAAGCTAGCACCATACCTAGAACGACTTAAATAGAATGCTCCCCAGAGAAAGATTCTACAAAAACAAATCCAAACCAATCAAGAATCAAAACTTTTACAAGAAATCAAGCAGCTAAACATTGAAATTCCTCTTCTCCAGGCAATCAGAGATGTACCAAAACTAAATCAGTCCATTAAACAGTATTGTATCAAAACACAGGACAAAAAGAAAAGCTTTCCCTCTACAATACAGGTGGAAGGAAAAGTAGTGGATCTATTGATGGGAGAAATTCTCCTCCCAAAATATGGAGACCCTGGAAATCCTGTCATAACTGTTTTCATCTTGGGGGTAGAAATTTCAAATGTTCTGGTTGATTTAGGAGCAGCAATTAATGTGATGACAATTCATACAATGGACAGGTTAGCTCTATCAGGTATCCAATCCACAACTACAATTCTTCAACTTGCTAATCAATCAGTAGTTGTTCCAAAAGGAGTAATCACTGATGTACCTGTTGTGATAGATTCATGGGAATTCCCAGTGGATTTCTTAATACTTGAACCTAGAAACCAGAGAAATGCTTATCTGCTGATTTTAGGAAGACCATGGCTGGCTACTACAGCAGCATCTATTGATTGTCAAACTGGAGATATGGTCATTTCTAATGGGATAGATTTAGAGAAAATATCTTTGTATCCTCTAGCTAAACCATCGGTGCATTACACAGGAAGAGTATGGGTGGATGAACCAAAGAACATGGACAACAATGCCTCATTATCTATGGTAACCATTAGGGAACATATGGGAGAATTAGAAGAAGTATACTATGATACAATGGAAGACTTCACTCACATCCTAATCAATAAAGATGTAATGGAACTCGCCCAAGATCCTCAGAGAGAACTTCTTATTTTTTCTCATTGTACCCTTGCCAACATTATTCCTTGTGGAGAAACCTTTTACAGGGACTTAGCCACCTTCCACATGTTACTCCCACATTCTTGTCCTCTCAATACCATGACACCAATGTATGGACCCACCACATCTATGGATCAAATCACAAAAGAGGTCATGATTCTGCCAGGGAAAACACTTAATATAAATACTCAGTTAACAAGTCAGGAAGAAAAACTTATCTAGCTTTTGGTCTCCCACTCAGCATCTTTTGCCTGGGAATACCAAGACATGAAAGGCATACCTCCTAAGATCTGTACCCATCATATCTACAGTGAGGATATTAAACCTGTCAAGCAACCACAAAGAAGATTGAATCCTGCTTTAAAGGACATTGTCAAAACTGAAATAGAAAAATTACTCTAGGCAGGGTTCATATATCCAATCTCAAACAGTCAATGGGTCTCACCCCTTGTCATTGTGCCTAAAAAGAATGGGAAATGGAGGGTGTGTATTGATTATAGAGAACTCAACAAGGCCACAAAAAAGGACTACTTTCCCTTACCATTTATTGACCAAGTTTTGGACAACCTTGCTAGGAGAAAGTATTTTTCTTTTCTAGATGGATTCAGTGGGTATAATCAAATTCAAGTAGCACCTGAAGACCAAGACAAAACCACCTTCACATGCTCTTGGGGAACCTTTGCTTACAAAGTTCTTCCCTTTGGGCTATGCAATGCCCCAGCTACATTTCAGAGACTGGTTCTAGCTATCTTTGTTGAACCAGCTAATGAATGGATGGAGGTCTACATGGATGACTTTACTGTGTATGGGGATAACTTTGAGGAAGCTCTCACAAACCTTGGAAAAGTACTAAAATGCTGTGATAAAAATTGACTGTCCCTTAGCCATGAGAAATGTTTTATGATGGTGGAGGAAGGAATTATTTTGGGACACCATATTTCAGAAAAAGGGATCAGAGTGGATCAGAACAAGATAGAAGTAATCACACAGTTGCCTTCACCCAAAAATCAGACTGACATCAGAAGTTTTCTGGGTCATGCAGGCTACTATAGGAGGTTCATAGAAAATTTTAGCAAAATAGCTACCCCCCTGTTTACCCTACTTAACAAGGAAATAGAATTTCTGTGGACAAAAGACTGTCAATCAGTATTTGAAACTTTGAAGGAGAAGCTTACTGTCACACCAGTCTTAAGGGGACCTAATAGGACTTTACCATTTCACATACAAACTAATTCTTCAAATGAATCCATTGGGGCAGTTTTAGGACAAAAGGAAGAAGGAGAGAGTATGCATGCCATTTATTATATCAGCAAAAATCTTACCTCTGCAGAAAAAAATTATACAACAACTGAAAAAGAATTCTTGGCAGTTATCTATGCTATAAATAAATTTAGGCATTATATCACTGGATATAAAATATTTGTGCACACTAATCATGCAGCCATCAAGTACCTAATGAATAAACCAATAGTAGGTGCAAGGATCATCAGGTGGTTATTGCTATTGCAGGAATTTGATATTACCATAGTTGATAATCCAGGGAAGTTTAATTTGGTTGCTGATTTTCTGTCAAGATTACATACAGGAGGAGAGGACCAACCAATGGAGGACAAATTCCCAGATGAACATCTTTTTGCCATGTCCACTACTGCACCTTGGTTTGCTGACATAGCTAATCTTTTAGCTACAGGCTTGTATCCATCCCATTTTACTTCAAAACAAAGAAAATGTTTAGTTAAAGAAAGTTTATCCTACAAATGGTTGAATGGTTTACTATTTAAATATGGTCCTAATTTCATTCTACGCAGGTGCTTAAAAGCTGATGAGACTTTTGATGTGTTGAGAGCATGTCATGATGAACCATCTGGTGGCCACTACTCTTTCCACAGGACAGTCCACAAGATCCTGAGAGCTGGTTACTACTGGCCTTCTCTTCATAAGGACACAAAGAAGTATGTGCAGTACTGTGACTAGTGCCAAAGGATGGGGCAACCAACCTTTACCCAGGAAATGCTGCTACATCCTCAAGTCATGATGGAACCGTTTGAGCAATGGGGTCTAGACTTTGTGGGACCAATTTCACCATCATCAGGCAAGGAGTATATTCAGTGTGCATAGACTATGTTACTAAGTGGGCTGAGGTTCAAGCATTACAATTTGCAAGAGAAGAAAAAGTTGTTGATTTCCTCTACAATAAATTTTTTTTGAGATTTGAAGCCCTAAGATCAATAGTTTCAGACAGAGGACCTCAGTTTACTTCACAGGTAATCAAGGCATTCACAGATTTATACCAAGTCAAGCACAGAAAATCTTCACCTTACCATCCTCAAGCAAATGGGCAGGTAGAAGTAACTAATAGAGAACTTGAGAATATTCTAACAAGGACAGTGGCAATAAACAGAAAAGATTGGGCTAGTAGATTACCTGAAGCAGTTTGGGCTTACAACACCACTTGGAAGTCCACAACAAAGTTTTCACCATATGAATTGGTTTATGGGAAAAAACCTATATTATCTATAGAATTTGAACTCTAGACACTTAAAACTGTATTGGATGTTGGTCTGCCATTATCTATAATTCAGCAGAACAGAATTCTTCAGCTCAACGAGTTGGATGAGATTCAGACAGAAGCCATTCAACAAATAGAACTGGTTCAATACCAGAGGAAGCAATGGCATGACCAACACATTAAGAGGAGGACATTTCAACAAGGAGATTGAGTTCTTCTTTATGATTCTAAATTCAAAGAATTCAAAGGCAAATTACAGACTCACTGGCTGGGTCCTTATCAAATAAAGGATGTGTTTGAAAATGGAGCTGTATTATTGCAACTGATTGATGGAAGCACAGACACATTTCTAGTAAATGGTCACCGAATCAAGCTCTACAAAAGACCATCTACTAAAGAAGAGTTTCTGAATAATCTATGTTTTGATACAGGGGATACCTCCTCTGTCACGATGTTGGATTGAATTATTCTAAAAAAAATTTTAAAAAAAGAGGTTGAAAACTAGCAATGGCTGCCTTCTGGAAAAAAAAAAAAAAGAGGTTGAAAACTAGCAATGGCTGCCTTCTAAAAAATATATATATATATACAGAAAGATGGAAAACTAGCAAATGGCTGTCTTTCTCGACAAGGGAGTTGAAAACCAGTAAAATGGTGCTTCCCTTCTTCAGGACAGTTGAAATAATTAAGCTCTGGATATGATCAGTTGCCAGAAGTTGGCCCAATGCATCTTCGGCGCTTCTGAACTGAGAGCACCTCTGGCGCTTTCCAATAAGGAGCATCTCCGATGCTTCTCAACCGGGAGCACCTCTGGCACTTTCCAATTAGGAGCACCTCTGGTGCTTTGTTGATAACACCGTCAGTCTCCATAATAAGGGAGGGACCCACCTCTCTAGGTGGTAAAGTAGACAAATCATATGATGAGGTCATCATGACTCATCCTCCACTTCAGCACGAAGAGTAATTAAATTAGAATAATAATCATTTGCAGGAGTGTTCACGAGCCAGCGCTGACATCACCTAAGGGCGTGGATTTTTGAACCACTCAGCGCAATGATTGCAGGTCGCATACAAGTGGGAAGTGGACGTCATCTCAAGCCGCTGCTCAATTGCCACGACATGTGTAGTTTCCATAAATGACGCAGCATTTCTCCCATGTACATCGCCTCTTCATTAAAACTGATCCAGGTAAATCTATTTTTAATTAATCATTAATTAGTAACTATCATATCTTTCTGTTTTGGGTGCTACCAAGATGACACGTCCTTCTATCATCATTTCCTTCTTCACATCCAAGCATGCCGCCATCTGTGCCTTAATGCCACCTTACCTCTGGAGTGCCTTGTCAGTATGCTACATTTATGGCTGCCTTGGTCCCTTAACCCATCTGCATAAGCCCAGCCTGAAAACAATAGCATCCCTCATTCAAACATCTGGAATAGACTGAAGCATAAGGTAAATTAAACAACTCTCCAGAGTCTACAAAGCAATTTGAACCATACTCCGGAGCCCACAGAGATAAGAGAGAAAGATAGACTGCAGATTGGGAAGGTAAAAGAATAAACATAGAAGGTGGCATCAATTCAGCAATGGGAGTCAAGAAAAAGTCTGAGCCAGAAAATACTACGGGTCTTCTAAAGGATGCAGCTGCAGCAAACATTTTAAGGGCTGCTGGATGGTTAGATTTCCTAGACAAATTCTAAGGGTTTCAGGAGGATATTGTGGACAAATTCCTTAGGAATTTAAGAGACAACTAGACAACTGTGAGAGGAAACCAAATCAATCTCTCCTCAACAATTATCAGCCACATTTCTAGACTTCCCGAACAAGGTGAGAGGTTCTACCACTTGAAAACCTTATATACTGATTTAATTAAAAAAAATTCTGTTCGTGGTGAACCTGATATTCAATTACATATGAATAAGAATGAGGTGAAAGAAATTTTGAGGTCCACACTCCCAAACCCTTGGGCAACTGTTGCTACCAGGTTAATGAAGTACTTTACCTGTGATGGCAAATTCTTCATAGTTTTAGGGCCCATAATGAAAATGCTGATTTTTCTCAGACATGGAAATAGGCACCCTGAATATAGCATAAATATCCCCAATTTCCTGTATTCTGCCATCAGGGCAACTGCAGAGAAATATCAACAGGGTAAGGGACCCATGAAACATCATGGCCTCATCTTCCTGGTGGTCAAGCACCACTTCCTATCTCAGGCTAATGGAGAAGAACTATTGCAAAACTTTCTTGAACACAACCCCCTAGTCAAAGAGCCAGAAATAGCACAACCAGAAGGGGAGAATTCTCCTTCTCACCAGGATAAAGAAACTAAGCCTTCAGCCTCCTCCACAGCTGTTCACAAAGGGAAGTCACCCTCACAAGAGGCTACATCATCTGTAGCCCCTATTCCTGACAAAAAGAGAAAAGGCAAACAAAGTATAGAACCTGCTCCTACACGACCTCTATACATGACTCAGTCAGTCAAGCGAAAGATGACTCTACCTGAGGAATCTTGGCCTAAGAAATTAACAGAGGAAAAGTCAGGACAGGGAATTGAGGAAAAGTGGTGGGCTGAAGAACCATCCCATGATTTAGATGAGATCCCTCTGGTCAGAAAGAGGAAGCAAAGTGAAAATTCTCCAGCACCATCTGTTCATGTGGAATCAAATCCAGTTTCAATACCACCATGTGCCCCAGAGACAGGAAACTTACAAACTTTTACTCTCTCCTCTGATTCTGAGGAAGGGAGACCTGCTTCAGGGGCACCAGCCCCACCTTTGCTCTGGAGAAGCAAAAGGAAGAAGTAGCTCTCACAAGCTGAGAAGGATACTGCCCTGCTCGCTGAGGCACTCTTGGAATTGAGAACATGTGAGGAGCTGGACCTTCATCAGTGCCAGCAACAGCAGAGGATCCTCAAGACAGGAACACTGAAGAAGGAGGAACAGGGCAAATGGATACATTGGGAGGAACAGAGCAGATGGCCATGGATAACCTTGATGATCAGCCAACAGCCACAAAAGCAGAGGCATAAACTCTATCTCATCCCTCTGACCAAGAGGATATAGAAATTTCAACAGAACAACAATTGATGGAAGAAATTGAAAATTTAAAAAGAATGCTCTGGGGAAAGAATTTGATTATTACTGACCTCAAGAAGGTCAGAGTAGAGGTGGAGATGGAGCTGAAACAAACTATTGCAAATATCCAAACAGACCTCCAAAACAAGGATAAAATCATCCAGGAGAAAGAGGCAAAGTTGGAAGCGCAAAAATGTGAGGCAACTAAATGGATGGAAGAAAAAGAGAAAGAAACAGCACAGAAGGTCTATGAGCTCACCATGGCCAGAGACAACAGCCTCATAATAATGGCGGCACTGATTGAAAAGGTACAAAGCTAGGATAAATAGCTAACTTGGGCCAATAACAGACTGGATGACCAAGAAGAATATATTCAAGAATTGTCTGGCCCAAGGGCAACCAATGAGCAGGAAATTCAAACAGATGCCTATGTGGGTCCAATCCCCATTGACATTCCCAAAGCCCTGTTTCATTGGGAGAAAAGGTGTAGAGAATTTGAGGCCTCCAAGCTGATGTTGCAATTACAAAGGGTAGTCACTGCCAGAGCAGAAAGAATAGTAACTTTGGAAGGCAAAATCATTCAAATGGCCTCCCTTTCCTCAGAAATTCTATCCTGCAGGCCTCCAAGTGCCAGCTATTCAATATTCTTACAGGAAAGGGTACTGCAAAGGAAACTCTCCTTAGTCCTGTCTGACATAACTGAGGATACCGAAACAGTAGAAGGATTCATGGCAGCTTACACCCGGAGCAATGATGAAGACAAAAACTTCCTATGTGAATTATACCTGCATGGGTTCTGCATTAATGATATAGCCTTCATTATTAATTATTTTGTGGGAGAATGGCATCTTAAGGCATTCATGTCCCTAATGAGAAACCAGCAAATCTGGAACGAAAGGATGGAAGATCATCTCCAAAAGGATTTAAAAATAGATTTCTTCATTAGGAAAGAATGTCCCAATCATTTTGCCCTTCGGATCCAATTCAGGTCCCTTATCTATCATCCTGAAAATGCAACCAGAATGTTGCCATTATACCTGAAAAGTTTGCAAGAATGCTCCATTGACTTTGGTCTTTTTATGGTTAATTCAGCAAATTCTGTACTTGTTGTAGCAAAGAGGAGATGGAATATTTTGACCCCAGAGCAGAAGCTTAGAGAGGTGGTCACCCCTGCAAACCTAAGATTATTCATGAGAAAGGCAAAGTTGATATCCAAACTAATGGATACACATAAACAAGAATGGATAGGTGGACAGTTCAAGCCTCCTCTAATAATTGAACCACTCCCTGTATGGACAGAATAGCTAGAAGATGAAAAGTTGCAGAATTGGTTGAAGAAAGTTGACAAGTACAGAGGAAATGGTAACACCAACAGAACCACTTGGACCACCTATCTCCAGGATTATAGACTGACTGACAGGCTGCTTCACCAAAATAAATCTAGAATGTGAAAAGCAGGAGGACCTGCCAAACCTTAGGTATGGGGGGGATGATGAGTGCCAAATTGCACTCATGAAATACATCTTTTTGCCTCTCTTTTTCCCCTCTCTTAGTTCATCTTCCTAGTGTCTGCACCCAAATAATTTAGCAAGATCGTTCTATTTTGTGATTAATTAAGATAGATTACTTAAGATTAGAATTTTTGATTAAGTGACTAATGTGCATGGGATTGATGGAAAAATGCAGAACTTCTCTCTCTTTTTGAATCAACAGGTGTAGATGCCAAGAACAGCGATTTTGTGCATCTCCAGAGATTGTCTTCAATGATCTCTGGAGACAATACCAAAGAACCATGACACCTGAAGTTTTGAAGATATGGGGAATGCCTCTCCGAAGCTCTGTGAGAGTCTGGAGTATCTCTAGAGCTGCAGACAGGAACAGCTATCTCTGGTGCCTCCTAAGAGCAGGGCATGTTTCCAAGTAGAGCTGCCGACCAGACACTCTCAGCAGCGATCTTAATACCCCTCACTTCACTCAAAGCATCACCTGAGTGGTGTAGGGTCAACTATTAGTTAAACTGCTGAAGTTTTATCTTTTCAAAGATTTTGCATGAGTTACGAACTGAACTAATCCAATATCCTTATTTTCAGGGCTTTGATGCCCAAGTGTATTAAGACTCAAACTTAGACTTCTGAGTGGACTTCTATTCCACTCAAGTCTACCTTTCTCGCATGGAGATTTTTCATAAGTTAGACAGTTAAGTACAATAAAGAGATGGTGTCATCTCATAGAAAGACTGGTAGATAAGTTCAGTGATATATCATCACTCATTTTTATATATACTCTCAAAAATAGTAAAAAATGAACAATGATAAAATTATTTTGACTCTCGGAGATCTTTGTTCTGTTATAGCCATATTTTTATGAATGCAGAAATGAATGAATTGGACTAAATTTTCTTTTGTGCCGATTTCCTGTTATAGCCTTCAGCCTCAAGGGTGTGGAGCAAGGGCCCACTCTCACCACTCAGGCAGGAGGCTAGTACCACTATTTTATTGTTTCAATTTTCTCTTATAAAAGTGTTTCTTGTTTTAATAGATAGATGCATGTTATTGTTTCTTTGCTTTGAGTACATTTCCTATTTTATTTTGTTTTCCAGCATTCATTACATTTATTCAACAAGCAGATAGATTAATCTTTCTTTTAAAAATTAGGACTAGCTATAAACTGGTAACTATAGAATCCCTAGTTGTAGACAGCCGTGGACACAGCCCTGGTTCTTTGACATCTAAAAATAGATTAAATGATGAGGTACAGCGACACCTTGTCACCTTTTAGCAAGTAAGTTCCAATTGCTGAGCAATTTACTCTTGACCTAGGTTTTTATCAATTTTGATATAATTTTGAGCTCAAAGAAAGTTTTTCTAAGATGGTGTACTCACGCTTTAGGGTAAATTTGAGTAGTAATGTTGTTAATTATCCTTTCTTATAGTATAACTTGCATTTACCATTTTTGGAAGGCCTGTCGAATAAGGTCTCTTTGTACATCATACCCAAAATATGAGCTATTAGGATTTATTTTTGGCTACATAATTGTTTTGGTCAAGCACGTTGTTAATTCATACCTAGCTACGATTGCCTCCATAGACTGGACGAAAATAATTTGCCCTAGGTCACCTCAAAATGTCAAGCAATAGAGGAAAGGGAGAAAACTCTAGCCACAATGAGGTAATTCACTGTCAATTTATAGATTTGTAAATGTTTCCATTGTTTCTTTGATTTTTAGTATTTAGTTTTCTATTTCTAAATTTAAAAGAAGAAATTTATTTTATATATATATAGGGACATGAGACTGAGAAAGATAAAGAGGCATTGGATTCCATATTGGGGGTAGAGACAGTGAACAAATTGGATGGTATGGACTTGACAATGCTTGCTAGATACATAGAAAAATGATCTAGTAAAACCCCTGAAACATTGCAACCAAATCAATAGTGTCAAAGGGAATCAATTGATTTCCCAACTAGTCCTAATCAACCAAAAGATCCAAGAGGAAATCAATATCAATAACCTCTAAGAATGTCAAATAGGGAGCAAAGGCTTCCACTGCCCTAGCCACTCCTAGGACATAGACTTCTTCGACCAGCAACCCATGTTTTGCAGCTTGCATTGGTAGCTATGATACCAAGATAGAATACGATGTGGTTTCAAGGGAAGTCTGAATGAAAAATGCTGGAAAAACATTTGTGAATAGGTTGAAGGAATCATGCCTTTAATGGTTCAAAGACCATCTACATTTGCCATTCTCAAAGATGCCCATGCACCTGCAAAAAGCAGTTATCCATGACATGGAGACTGAATTTGGCATAGGTTGGTCTGTAAAGAAAATAAAGCTATGAATGTCTCAAAACTACAAGAGATTTCAGTGCAACCAAACAAAGAAGATAAAAAAAATCCCTCCCGAGCTAAGGCTCAAAAAAAGGCCAATTGATGTAAGTCTAAAAGTATGGAAAGAGCTTGTAAAAGCATATGAGAAGTCTGATGCACAGAGGAAGTCTAGTGAGGAGAGTACGCAAGTATTTGAATTTGCTCATAAGATTATAACAAATTTATTAAACAATTTTTAAATTTTATTTGTGCATAATTAAATTGAATTAGTATATGTTTTAGGACAAGGCCTCCAAGGCTAGGCTTGACAAACTTTGTGCCACTCATCACAGTGGCCAGAAAGGTTTACAAGCCTTGATCTGTACATTTGTAAGTATATTTAATATGTTAAATGATATTTTTTTATTTCCTAGGAAAAATTAAATGATTGCATATTAATTAGTTTAACTAGTCCATGTTCCATGTTTTGACAGGAGGAGAAATATGGCCAGCAACCAACGCAATTTGAAAAGGAAATGTTACAAAGCAAAAAGTGGACCGATTTTGTAATATGGATGGAGAACAAGGTATCAATAGTTGACTTTCAATAACTTAGTTGGATATTGTTGTGTTAATATGTCAATTTGCATTTCTTGTGTTGAGTTTCAATAATCTTTGAATAGGTTATAGAGTGATACTTGAGACAAATAGTTACAGTTGTACTCTGTTTGTTGTGTTTGCTTTCTATTGGTCTTCTTATCTTTTTGACTCAAGTGGATTATTATTCATAGGTCACTTGTCATTCTTGTTGATCATGTGGATGTAGTTATCATTGAGTTTTTAGGTGGTCTCCTAAGTGAACAGACTAAAGGATTTATCTTAAGTCTTTGTTTCCTAACCTTTTATTATAAGACTTAAAGGGGGCATGCATTACAGTGACGTTGTTGGCTATATTTCAAACCTTTGAAATATAATAGTGGACATTTAAATTTTAATATGCACATTTTTTTTGTTGAGAAGGGGCCATCACTGGCAGTAGGCATTAACTCTCCTCTGCCATAACTTTGGGAAGTATTAGTCTTTAATGTGCTTGGTTTTGGGGTATGTGAGGGAGAAAAGGAAGGAGTGGGGAACCATTTTGGGGGGGAATTCTTCTTTTTTCCTTGGGGTCAAGGAAGGAAGGTTGATGGTTGGACTGTAAGTGATTTAGAGGAAGGAAGACTTTGGGTGTGCTCATCATGTTGGTTGAGTGTCTTACGGTTTGGGTTGGAGACTAAGAATCAAATCGTCAACTGGTCTTCTTGAACTAAGCTAACCTTTCTTTGAAGTAAAGCTCCTTGTCATCTATTCTTGTAAAATTACACTGACCATTTTGGTGAAACATTTCCTTTAACTTGTGTAGCTATATGTGGTCTTGTGAAAGCCTATGCTAAAGGGTTTGGATGAGGAAAATATTGTTAACTGTGAGAGTTCAGACTTAAGATCATGGGACTTACGAACTATGGAAATTTGTTGGTTATTGTGTTTTGGATTTCTATCATGAAGGAAGCTACATTAATTTGGTCACAGTTTGAGGTGGAGTTTCAAACCCTAGCTAGAATTTCTAGAATGCTATCATTGCAACATACCATGAGTCTTGAGGAAACCTGGCCTGGTTCATGGTTATCTTTTTTGACATGGTTGTAAACCCTAATGGTGTTGGTATTTCACCTATAAATGTCCACTCTCTCAATTGTGGATGCAAGGTCTTCTTGGGATTAATAATGTCACTCCTAGGTGGGGTTTTGGGATCATTTTGGATCCTTGGTTCAGGTCAACTTGCCCCCCAACAGTCCCTCCAAGGTTATGAGATTTGCATTACTAAAGCCACAATGGAATACAATGTTGAAACAACACTACATGATTGTATTTGATTACTAGTTGACTCTTGGAAAGAATGGGTTTTGTCAATTGCATACAGTTGTGTAACATTGCAATAGTTGTAGTGTACTTGTAACTAGAACAGTCTATTGTGAAGGTATTCGTTTGATGAGAATGACCTTTGAGTTCATTGTAATGACTTGCACTAACTTAGAAATGTGATTTCAAACTAGTATTTATTAAATTAGAGATTGTTTGTGAACAAATTTATCTTAGTATGGACTTCCCTATGTTTGAATGATTGAGCACTACCCACGGAATAGTAGATATTATGTACTTGTGATCACTGTGTCATTTGGATAGAGGACTCATAAATGGAATATAGGAACTTATGTTTCATTGTCCATAAAATCCTAAGGGTTGATTAAGTTATTGTGCATGGATGTAAATGAAAACTTTAAGCTCTCTAAAGGCTTGCTTATTGTTTACAAATTAACATTAATTTCTTATTTTAACTATGGAAACATCTTGTGGACACTAGTATGGTGTTGACTAAGGAATTATCTTGTAAACACTAGAAAGGTCTATGCATGTTAATCATAGACTGTAACCCTACATTTGGAAGGAAATTTTTACTGTAGATGTGATATATACTATACAGTGGTATCTAGTCTATGGCATGACATCTTTAGTAGGAGGTACCTTCAGATTTCTGTAGCATCATGTTTGGTCTAAGGTACCATAAAGTTAAGTGTGCATTGTATGGTGTTATTATATTGGAGGTTGTTGTATGCAAATCTATAGTGATATAAGGAGACTCAACTCTTATCATTTCATTGCACAAAGTGAGTGATAAAACAACTACCTAGTTTAAAATTGGCCCTTCTTTAAGCAACATATGTAACAATGAGACTTAGGATTCTTGAAAATGAGAAGCATCCTTCTCCCCATACAACCTTCTAACTAGGGCCACTATGTTTTTTATTGAACCCTTGAAGCTGATGGAAGGGTACCATTTAGTGTTCCTAGAAGTTAATTGTCTAACTCCTCCTCTTGAGCTAATTTCCTTGTATGATGAACTAGATGATTGGGATGACCATCTTGAATATGTAATTGAAGACTTTTGTGCTTGTGTAGTGTTGCAAATGTACACTCCATGGGGACAAAACTTGTAGATCTTAGTATTAATTATGATATAGGCATAATGTTTTTAATTGTTGGTCATGTAAATGTGCATTTTCAGCTACCACAAGTGTACTCTTAAGGATAGTCAAGCTAAGGAAAGCATGGGTGTAAGAGTCAAACTTGATATACATGATCTTGACTTTCTTCTTAGTATACCTAAAGTTTCTAATCTCTTTGTTAATGAGCTAGATGTCAATTTGAACCAAGGATGTGTTTCCAAGATTTGTGATGATGTTTGCATTCATGAGGATGATAAGTTACATCAGAATATAAAAAGTTACATAGCCTCTCAGATGGAGTTTATCCCATCCGTGAGGAAGTTAATTCGTTCCAGCTATTCTATTGAGAACAGATCACCATATAGGCTTACAAAGTTTGCAAAAGTAGTCATGTCACAGTTTTCCAGTCCCTCTCTGAAGATCTTGAGGGCTTCTTCAGTTTTCTTCTTCTTCTTGATTGCCTCTGCATCGAAGACTCCACAGATGAAACCTTTTTTGGGATTTGGGTTAGTGTGCTGGCCTACACTAATAACATCATCCCTGATCCCCTCATTGACTAGAAAACTTGTAAATCTTGACGCCCTAGCAAGAGACCCTGTGGCTTGGATGACAGTCATGTAGAAATGCTCTAAAAGGACACCATCATGGATATGGCTGCCCTGTGCTTCCCTTATCCCTGCAATCTCTTTAATGGCATTGCATAGCCCCTCCTCTATACTAAATAAGCAGCGGACTTGCTAGTCCACTGACTCCTCCAAGCACTCGCAGTGGACTCTGAAGTGTTTTCTACCTGCCATTGTTATGGGAGACTTCAAGTTGTCCTCCTAAAATAGGAAGTTTCTCTCGATTACCTTCCTCATGACTTACTCACATTGTCTGAAAGTTGTAGGTTTTATGATGCTTTTTGCCTGTCTGAACCATCCTCACTTCTGGAAAAGGAACGCTTGATTAACTCTTCCCTAATCGAACCAGACTGGGGACAGTCCTTCCTATCTCCTCCAGGATTTCCTATCTTAGAGAAAGCCATGCTCACCGTCGATTCTTTTGAGATCTCTTGCCTTGAGTTGTACCTATGAAATTATTAAATCCCCATGGTCCTTGATTAGCATCTTTCTCAAATCCTCGAAACACTGCCCTTCAAAAAAGCATTCCTCCCCCGTTTCCTGCTCAACCCCTTGATTCGCTAGGAGATTGGCCACATCGTTGGCCTCTCTGTATACGTGCATGGTTGACCTCCTTGCCCATGCTAGCTATCTTGAAGACACCCTAAACTTTATCATTAAGATACCTATTAAATCTGTGTGGGTTGTATGCATGTGTTTTCTTGGTGCCTATAGATCACATATGAATATAGGCTTAGGAGTATTTACAGCAACACTACTTTTTGATTTGGATCCTAAAAATGTTGCACAACTTATGTTCTTCTCTTAAACATCTATCCACAAGTGGGCAGGTGTGGTGACGTAAGGAGATTGATGAAAGATAGAGGAATTAAAAAAATTCTTGGATGCAGTTGGATTGAAGGGCATAAAATGTACATGCTTTTTGTGTAGGAGACAGATCACATCCATAGACAAAGGAGACCTATGCAAATTTGGAGAAATTGGCTTGGAAGATGAAGGTAGCAAGGTATTTTCCAAATTCAAGAATTTACTTAATGTTGTGGAAGGATGGGAAAAAGAATTATTTCTCTACCACCATGGTGAAAAGTTAGCAATTGCATTTGGTTTGTTAAACATGCCCCATGGAACAACTATTAGACCTTTATCTTAAGGTTACTCATGAACCTTAAGATAAATAATTATTGAAAAAAAAACTGTGCATTCATGAATGACATGTAAGAGAATTTAATCAACTGCTACTTAAAAACTCTTTAATATTTCTGTCTAATGCAGGTTATTAGATTAATAGTGAAAAAGAACATACATTGACCACGCAATTTGTGGCACTTGAGGTTATGTAATAGAATTTACAGTTGATAGTTAAATTGTATAACAAATTTTTTATGATCTTTAGTAACGTTTATTAGAATTGTTGCATGTTTTACATCATTGAAATGACATATTAGCTATAATTTTTTTGAAATTTTATTATGGTATGTGCACTTTGATATGATGTAATATGATTATGGTTTTGTTTCATATGTTGGAATATTAGATATATAACAGAAAAATATATTATTACATGAAATAAATAATAACTTTTCATTTTAAATGTTTTTTTTGCAGAACACAGGTCTTCCAGAAGATGAAGATGATCCTGATGATATAGATCCAAATTATATTGGTTTTGGTATAGATCACATGGCAGAGGATGATGATGATGATGCAGATATAGAAGACAACGAGGCTAATGACGATGATGATGACGATGATGATGATAATGATGATGATGGTCATGATGGTGATGATGATGATGAGGCAGTTGCTGGTAGTAGCCAGTGACATTCATGATCATATAGACTACATCATGGATCATTGCTAATATATTGTTATGATGCCTCTTTTCATGGTTACTATCATATGTATCATTTTCACGGCCTGCAATACCATATTATTGAGTTGTATCATTTTCACATGTATTAATTTGACTTATATCATTTAGACATGTACCATCTTGACTTGTATCATTTTGAATTACATAATTTATCATTTTTACTTATATCATTTGTACATGTATCATTTTGACTTATGTCGACTATTGGACATGTATCATTTTGACATATTATTGATCTATTGGCATATTTGACTTTCACTTGTTATAGTTATATATGATGATGATCTTATCAGTATTGACTTGTCAATTTATATATATTGAAAGTGGTCGATGATTTTTGGATGGATATTTATTACGTATGATGATTTTAATTTACTGCTCAGGATGGATGTTGTAAAATTTAATTAAATTATAAATATTTGACTCACTTGTTTTAATTATAGATGATGATCATGTTATAATAATTATCTTGTTATTTTATAATAATTATCTTGTTATTTTACAATAATTATCTTGTTTTTTTATATAATTATCTTGTTAAATTGGAAGCAAACCCCAAAGCAACAAAGGAGGTCATAATGGAAGCAAAACTTGGCGTCAATTAGGAAGCCAAAAAAGAAGCTATTTTCAACACCATACAAGAAGTAAAATATGAAGCACGAATGAGAGCAAAACTAGAAGCAAAAAAGGGAGCAGACATGGAAGCAAAACTGGAAGCTAAATTGGGTACCAAATCTGGCACTAAATTGGAAACAAAACTGGAAGAAAAAATGGAAGCAAACCTCGAAGCAAAAATGGAAGCAAATCTGGAAGCAAAAATGGAAGAAAAACCTAAAGCAAACTTGGAAGCAAAATTGAAAGCAAAACTAGAAGCAAACCTGGAAGCAAAACTGGAAGCAAAACTGGAAGTAAACCTAGAAGCAACACAAGAAGCCAAACCAGAAGCAAAATCAGAAGCCAAACTGGAAGCCAAATCCAGTGCTAAATTGGAAGCAAAATCGGAAGCAAAATGGGAAGAAAAATTGGAAGCAAAAATTGAAGCAAAACTGGAAGCAAACTTGGAAGCAACACAAGAAGCAAAACTAGAACCAAAATCGGAAGCCAAACTAGAAGCCAAATTGGGTGCCAAATCTGGCGCTAAATTGGAAGCAAAAACAGAAGCAAAATGGGAAGCAAAATTGGAAGCAAAAATTGAAGCAAAACCAAAAGCAAACCTGGAAGCAAAACCAAAAGAAAAACTGGAAGAAAACCTGGAAGCAACACAAGAAGCAAAACTAGAAGCAAAATCGGAAGCCAAATTGGGTTCCAAATCCAGTGCTAAATTGGAAGCAAAATCGGAAGCAACACTGGAAGCAAAAATGGAAGCAAAACAAGAAGCAAAACCTGGAAGCAAAACCAGAAGCAAAATTGGAAGCCAAATTGGGTGTCAAATCTAGCACTAAATCCGGTGCCAAATCCAGCTATTGCTTTTTGGCACTAAATCTGATGCTAAAGTCAGTGCAGAAGTAAGCATGCAAACTTGCGTCGAGTTTTGCGCTAGAATAAGTGTCCAATTCCTGAGCTCAATTGCACTAAATTCTGGCACTATTTTAGGCGCTAATTGCCTGTACTGTTGTAGTGATGACACCATGATCACCACCCAATGTACTTGCTTAAACAACCATGTCATGCCAAATCTCCAAGTATACCAAGAACCTCCATGACACCATGATCACTACCCTCATTATACCTATTTTCAACTCTCACAAAATTGAGACTCCTAGTCTCACATGTGTATCAATCATGTCCTCAAACCAAAAGACAACATGTGTACCTATCTCCATCAAAATCCACACTCTGAAAATACTTGTAAACTTGTATCAAGGAGCACCAAATCTAATAACCTAATGTTCCATCATATTGGTCTCATAAAAACATGCACTCCCACAAGTTTTTACTGAAAAATTCATCCATATGCTCACACAATCACACCTTGAATCTTAGGCACCTACAAGTACAAACCCCTCTCTGAACATCTAAGTGAAAAACCACTTGATCCACTATGTAGTACACTACAAATGCTCTCCATTAGTTTCTTTAAATCCATAATCTAATTTTGTATGCTCAAGGTATCACTTGTTAACCATTCTAGAGTAATGATAGCTTCAACACCCAAATTATAACACAAAAAGAAAGATATAATGAACAAACCCATACCACTATGTAGTTCTCAGATAGATCTCTCTGATGCCTATAAGAAGTCAAAAATTTGATCTACTGTATGTGAAGGCTATGCCTCTTATAAAAATACCGCTCTATTAGGCTTAGAAGTCAAAAACTGGTGGTTATACAATGGTTGGCAAGTTGGAAGTGGGTGGCACTAGCAGTGGCTATGATGGAATAGATGGGACTGAGCGATGGTGGCATTGGGCGACGACACAACCCATGTGTAGCCCTAAGGTATTTAGCCATTGTGGGCTAGCCATGACCAACCACTAGGTGGCTCAGTGACAACGGGCTAAGCCCCAGGCCACTAGCCCCTTAGACCTAGGTGCTAGTCACCCAGGTGACCACGGGCTTGGCCCCTTCAAAAATTTAATCTACTATCATAAAAAAAATTGTTTTAATTTTATTTATTTATTTTAAATTTTTTAATTCGTAAACTGTACTTGAGATGACGTAGGCATAATGCGATCCACAAAATATTTCATACCGATGTTGACTGCAATGTCGTATGGATTTCATATGGTCATATAGGATATTCCCTACCAAGATTATTCCTATGGCATGAAAATGGTGAAATTTTGTCTCTAAACATAGTTGAATTTTATATCAAAATATAAATTTTTAGGCCTTCTGGACTCAATGGGGAGGTCTATTTTTTCGTAGGAGGCCTCTATCCAAATCTCACTTCCAAAATTCCAACATAAAGAGCCCTAATAGAAAACCTATTTCACAAATCTCCATCAAACCCTAGATCTACAACAACCCAAGACTATAAACACATATGTGACCTTAAAAATGCCTTCATTGTCTTCTTACAAAACCATGAATTCAACTATGCACAAGAATCTACTCATATAAGGGTTACAAATACCTGGGAGGTTTACTCCCACAACCTAGCAACTAGGCCTTGATACCACTTGAAAGGAAAAATTTGCAGCAATATAAACATTTCCACATAACCCATGAGAGATAAATATACAAACAAGTATTTAAATCTACCATGCAAAATAATAGACAAACATATTGTATAACATAGAAATTGAGCATGAGAAACAAGCTAAACAACTAACCTATTTCACTCAAATTTTAAGCTACCTCAGATTGAGCAAAAGCAATGCAAAACAAGAAATGAAGCTAAGCTATTAACCCCAAATGTAAACCTTGATACTTGGATGTGCTCCTTGATCTAGTGTTGATGTGGATGTCTCGTCAAATTCGAAACATAACCTTGCTTCTTATGGAGTCTTGGAGTGGAAATGGCATCATTATGTTGCATGAATAACTTGTATGATTTGTGAACGGGTGAGCTCTAATTTATAGATTTTTGGAGACTCAATTGGATGGTTAGGATTGAATTGAGAGATCAATGGATGAGGATTCTTGAGAGCTCTCAAGCAAGGAGAGCTCACCAAGTTTCATGATAGGAATGGATGAGAGGGGATGTCCTTAGATCAAGGAGGAATGGATGGTCAAGATTGGGATTTGGGAAGATTGGAGGGATGTGATTGCATTGGTAGATGGGAGGTATGGGTTGGATTTGAATGGAATTTTTTAATTGGGAAGCATGGGTACATGCCCAACTTAAAACTGAAGGAAAAGGGGATGAGGTGGCTTTGATTTAAATTTGAAATTGGAAGCATGGGTACATGCCCAATTTAAAATTGGAGGAATAGTGGATGAAGGACAAAAGGACCTTTGTACATGGGTCCTTGATCATGCCTTTTGTAAGGCCATGTGGACATGTACAGGAGGACCATGCCTTTGTACGTTTGGGGGAATGGATAGGATTTGACCAAGGTTAGATTAGAATATAGGTTGTGCAAGTGGAGGATTAGGTTAGTTAATTAGGTTTAGGTGACCTAATCAAACGTTTAGAAAATAGGAATTAAATGAATACAAATATTTATTTAATTCATGGGATGGGATAAGGGGATATTAGATAAATTAAATTTATCTAATGTTTGGACTATGGATAAAGGGGATAAATGATTAATAAATCATTTTGGCTAGGGATAGGTACTAATGCAGGTACTGATACGGGTATGGATGAATAGTGATTTTGACAATAAAACATTATAAAATCACAATTTGAAGGAGAATTGATCAATTAACTATCTAAACATGTGTTTATTCAGTTAATGTGGTATAAATAATGATTTAGGGTTGTTTAGAGATGATTAGTGATGGTTTAGGGATGTTTAGGGATGAATAGGGATAGTTAGTGATGGATAGGGATGAATTAGGGATGTTTAGAGATGACACGAAGAGTGGACAATTTTAGGTACATGTCTAAATTTTTCCCCTCTTTGAGATGGTATTGCGAAGTAGCATCATTTCAAAGAAAGATAAAACATTGCGTTGGATAGGATATAGAAAAAGGTGATAGGATTAGGGATAAAGATGTATCAGCCACTCGAAGCGAGAGTGACAAGGAGTAATGATGGTAAAGATGATGGTAGGGATGATGCCAATTTGAGAGGACACGCAAGTTCTATATGCTCAAAATCGTGACTCCGGTTGCCTAGGGCTATCAGGTCATATTTCGGCACGCACACAGACCCTTTCCCTCCTTGCTATAGGGTGATCCGCCACATCACTCTTGCTCAAGTGGAATTAGCCAATCGAGAGGAGGCTAGACACTGTGAGGGTCTAGCTCGTTTGAGAGTTGGACTTCATGGAGAGGGGTTAACAAGTTTTGTGGCCGTTGTTGTTGTACATTTTATTATATGTTTCGCTCAATTGCTATTGTAGTTGAGATAACCCTATGACCCTAAGGGTCACTGGTTTCTCTTCTTCTATTTGTATTTCTTAAATTTCACCTCTGTGTGGGTAAACAATTGTTCTCGTTGATGTCCTCTTGTCTTTGTATGCATTGTAAGAGGTCTTGTTGTATCTAACATTGTCTGGTTTCTTCTAACAACAAGAGGATGAATGGGTCTCCTTGTGGTAAGACAAATGCTTGTTGTTGAGGTCTTGGATGGATCTCCTCGATCTTGTCACAGATAGCCTTCACCCACTCTCCTCTTACTCCTAAGCACATTCGTGAATCAGAAGAGAGGAAGTCATGTGATTACTAGCCTTAACCAGATCTAGGGTTTTGACCTAGGGTTTTGTTGACCTAGGGTTTGAGTCATGTTTTGACTTTGCTTATACCTTGTGATGAAATCAAGGGGTTTGTTTGAGATCATTTGAATAGTGTTTACCTCATGATGGAATCGAGGGTTTGCAATGTTGTCTATTCTATTGTTTCTATATGCATGCAAACTAAAATGATATGCAAAACATTCTTTTTGGTAGTTTTTTAGTATTTTGGAAATGAAAGTGCTTCTAATCTATGAAAAGGAAATATGTATGCAATATAATATGACTTTTCTAATGCAAAGTTTATCTATATTTTTTGGGTTTTTGGTGTTTTCAATGCAATCTAATCTAATGAAAAAGGAAAATGCTTCTTCTAACAATGTAGATAGAAATATGAAATCATTTAACCTAACATGCAAGATCTAATCTATCAAGGAAAAAGCAATGTGTTACTATTCCCAAGAGCAAATGTGATTATCTAATTACTATCAAAGCAATGAAAACAATGAAGGAACCTGAGAGAAATGAAGATTTGTTGACTCCCCTACCCTAAGTAATCCTTGTTTAGACAACCTCGAATCCTTTTGTGGCAGCAAGTGATCCTCTTGACAACAAAATGACCCAAAGAAGCAAAAGAAGCTTTTGATGAAGCTTGTATGAGCTCAGTGAGAGCTTGGATTGAGCACAATGGCATAGATTGAAGCAACGTGATGCTACTTGGTTGAACAATAAAAGTAAAAGGCACCTTTGTCCTGTAAGAGCATTCGAATGCTAAGTTGGAGAGCAAAATTTGGTAAGAGCTATGTGCACAATGAATTTGCCTCCTTGGAAGAGCTTTGAAGCTATGCAACAATGAAATCTTTGAAGCTTTGAAAAACTAAAGAAAGAAATGAAGAAAGAGGCTCAAGGACCTGTGAAGAAGCTTGAAAACCTTGTGAAGATGAGAAGGGTATTCTCCAACTTGCTCAACTTGGAAAATAATGAAGAGGTGAGGGGTATTTATAGGTTTAGAAGAAGGAATTGATTGGAGAGTTAACTCATTTGATTGATGAGTTAACAAGAATATATTGGGGAGTTAACAAGGTTTATTGCCTAGTGAACTCAACTAATTAGAGAGTGATGAAGCAATGATAGCTTATCACTGAAGAGGGAATGGAGGTGAGGGAATGCATGAGATTGACTAGAGAGTTAATTTGAGATAAAATAGAGTTAATTATGCATGTGTGGGTGCATGAAATAGTTAACTCTATATCAAGGATAAAAAATTATGCAAACAGAAAGAAAAATGGGCGAAAACGGAGCAAAAATGAGAGAGAAACTTGAGTTTTTCTGCGGGTCCAAAAATAGCAGGGTTGCCCCTTTTACCAGTAGGGTCGCCCGAGGAGATCCAGGCTGGACAGGGTCAGATGCAGAAAATCAGGTTGGGAGATGGCAGAAGAGAGGAAAAGGATGGGTTTTGTATCAAGAGACGGGTCAATCATGTGGAAGAATCTAAATCTCCACTTGCGTCTGCAGGATCTCTAGGGGAGATCTGGAAATAAAAGGGGGAGATTTGGATTGGTTGGTCAAAAATGAAAACTGTCAATGGGAGATGGATCGGGGGACCTCTAGAAGGCTTCTATGAGGTGCACTAGAGGAAAAACAAAGGGGAGAGGTGAAAACTCACCTAGGATCAAGGTCAAAAGATAGAAAATGTGAGTCAACAAGTGTCGCAACAAGTGTCAAAAAGCGTCGCAAATGAGGAGGAAGAGAAATCGACAAAGCAGAAATGACACGAGACAAGAAAAGAGGACACGTCATCAAGAGGCCTACTACCCAAAGGATTTATTTTCACACTTACATGTACATGACAAGGATTTGAATCATCATAGGGGTCCTCATGGAGGTAGTGCGTGATTTTTGTGCTTACGTATTTGCCCCCTCGGGGACGGTAATCTACATGAAAGGTACGTACCATTCCCGAACTAGGCCTTACTTGCTGTCAATTTTTCCCACAATTTGTACCTGCAATAACTAGTATTAGTCTGAGATTTGAATTTTTCAAAATGAATAATGAAAACTGAAATGACGAACTTACCATGGATCGTTCGAGTTCAACTAGTTGTTTGCCTTTGTCAATTAGACCTGTAGGAATAAATGCACGCAAAATGATGCATGAAAGAGATGCATGAAAGCAAAAAGAAAACATCCTAAGATAGAGAGGAGGAGAATAGATTCTCCTTTTATTGCAGATTTTGAAGAACGTATTTGATTTTTAGGGATTTTGAGGTTTTACAATTTTTTTATGTTTTTTTTCAAATTTTCTAATTTTTATGGTTTTTGTGGAGATTTTGCAAAGGTTTGATTTGACATTCCTTGAGGTCTTTGAGAGACCTACATTTAAGAGATTTCTACCCTTACCCCCTTGCATGGGGAGACTCATGTACTTGATTACATAGTTTTGCTCCTTTGACTTGTTGGAGGAGTGACTTGTGCTCAGACATTGTTTTACACTTTATTGTTACAAGACTTGATTCGATGAGATCCATAAATAGATTTAGTCGACATATTGTACTTCACTTTCCCTTTTGTGCATATGGTTGGTTAGAGATTTTATGTTGCTTAGTATAATGCATACCTAGGATGATCACATATGGATGATGCAATTTGTTTTTGTCTTTTTCGGAATATATATGAATGCAGGTGACAATATGTAGATGCAAGAACACGAGTAATGCTAAAAAAAAAAATTTACTTCTATGGAATGCCATGAGTTATGACATTGACTTTATTGCTTTGGAACTCTTTTTCTAATTTTGATATGAATGCAATGTGAAACAAACAATGTGGCTACTCTTAAATACGATTTTTGATTCAAGGGATTGCGAGTTGTCCTTATATAAGAGACCTATTCAAGGCTGTGAGATAGGATTTTAAAAACTCAAGTTGGGAGCGGGAATGAATATGGAGTGTTTCTAATTTCTAGACTTTGCTAAAGGCTAAACACTGATCCTTATCTAGATAGGACAATCTGACAAGCTTTCAACTTAGACAAGTAGCAAATTTTATTGGTGTTCACTAGACTTAGATCATAGATGGCAAGCAAAGTAGACCCAGGGTAAAGGATAATATAGGAAAAGAACAAGGGTCCCTAGGTAGAAGATGATCCTAGAGACTACTAGACTCTCAGTTTTGCTCAGCTAGTGCGTGTGTGTGCTTTGTACCTTTCTTTCTCTGTTAGAATGTCACCCTTGAGGCTTCGAGCTTAGACTGATCTCCACCCAAGAGTACGAACATTCAGCAATCTTCTCTCTTTCTCTCTCTTTTTTTGTTTCTCTCTCTTTTTTTTCAATTTTTTTGTATTTTCCTCACTTGACTTTTCTCATTTTTTTGAATTTTTGACTTTTCAAGAAACGAATGCTTTTTGGAACTTTGATATGAAATGCTTTGATCTCTCAATTCTCACTTTTGACACTCTTATTTTGATCACTCAGTTTTTTATTCACTCAAATATTAGATTGCTTCCTTCAGAGTTTTGATCTTCCTGACATTTTTGGCCAAGAAAGATAAGGGGCTAAGCGCCACCTAAAGTTTTTGTAATCTGATTGGACTTCTCTACTACTAGGGAAGAATTGGGAAGGCCTACTTGCAAGATTCCTTTGAACACTGAAGGTTTGATTACTAACTTTGTTTAGACCTAACTGTTAGAATCTAAAAAGATTATTAACCCAGAAAACTAGTGCAAAGAATAGATATCTAAACTATGAATGCAAATGATACGAAATCAAAATAGCAACATAGAGTTAGTCTCCAAGAGAGTAATGCAAATGCTAGAAGCAAAATAGCATTAAGAGGATGCAAAAGCAAGAGATACAAAATACAAGCTAGGAAGCATGCTTATATAGACCAGGGAGATAGAGGAGGTGGCAACACCGACCAATGAGGAGCAACCATCTATCGGACTAAAGATAGCAAAGTATCTTCCCAAGATAGCTAATGGATGCTCACGTGTAGGAAGGTGACACCTCGCAACCACTCACCTAATAAGACATGCTTTATTAACCTAAGCGAGATTAATAGAAGTGTAGGAAAAACCTAGGAATATAGGGAAAAATAAATAACCCAACTAGGAAATAAAAACCTACACTAACACTAACATCTTGACTTATTAAGACTGGGATCAGTGTCAAGCTAAGAGCTAGGTTTTGATTAGAATCATTGGGAATGCAAGGGGATAATGGTGATTGTGAAAAATGGGGATCTCTAGGTCTTGAAAGGATAGCGTATATCTGGGCAACATTAGACTCCTTACTAAAGGGAAAATAGTACAAGAGCAAGTCACTAACAACAATGTAATATGAACAGACTGATGCAGAAGTGCAAGAAACAAATTGTTTTTGACATTTTGATTTTTTTATAAGTTTTTTTGTATTTTTATGTTTTCAGATTTTTATGAGATGCTAAGATCTTTTTCTTCCATAATGCACAAGAGGTAGCATCATTAAGACTGGGATCAGTGTAAAGCTAAGAGCTAGGTTTTGATTAGAATCATTGGGAATGCAAGGGGATAATGGCGATTGTGAAAAATGGGGATCTCTAGGTCTTGAAAGGATAGCGTATATCTGGGCAACATTAAACTCCTTACTAAAGGGAAAATAGTACAAGAGGAAGTCACTAACAGCAATGTAATATGAACAAAATGATGTAGAAGTGCAAGAAACAAATTATTTTTGACATTTTGATTTTTTTATAAGTTCTTTTATATTTTTATGTTTTTCGATTTTTATGAGATGCTAAGATCTTTTCCTTCCATAATGCACAAGAGGTAGCATCATTTTTTACATCTTCCTTAACTATGTATGGACCTATCCAGTTTGGTCTAAACTTTACTTAGAAGTATTTTCAAGGACACTCGAAGACTTGTTGTGAAAATGTCTTTGTATTCAATGAGAAATTTTGTGTACTCGCATGTTTCATTGTTTGATGATTTGCCCCCAAGCTTTACCATTTTTTGTTCTTGTATAGTTTCATGGTTTGTTTTGAAATTTTGAAGGACAATTGGAGTTGGTGTTGACTCTCCTAGTTTCTATGTGGATTATGGTTCTTCTTCTTCAATCATGATTTCAACCATAGGGATGTTATGTCTAGTTCGATTGGAATGGCTCTTGAGTTGAATGGAGCATAAGACTTTGTTAAGTGGGGATCGAAGGGGAATTCTCCTGTTGCCCCCTTCCATATACATTTTGAGGTCTTGGCTTTGTTTGCAATTTGTTTCAATGTCTCTCCTTTTTCAAAAGTGTTGATTTTTAGGTCACTAGTGGTTTCCATGGACTTTCCTTTCTTTTTGACTTGTTCAACTCTATAAAGGCTAAAAGGATCAGAATCTCCTTTGATGACATGGGTTTTTCCCATGTACAAGAAGTGTAATTCTTGAAATAATGTGGAAGGAATGGCCCTTATCTTATGGATCCAAGGCCTTCCTAGGATCATGTTGTAAGTGGTTTCTTCATTGATGACATAAAATTTAGTTGGAAGGGTTTTGGTACCCAATGTGATTTGAAGATTGACCTTACCCATGGTTTGAATGTTTGGGTTATCATGAATTCAAGATGGAAGTTTGTTTTGTGATTTGTGTTTCATCGGAACTCATTCTTTGAAGCGAAAAGGAGACTATGTTGATTGCAGACCCATCATCAATCATTACATGTTTAATGGAACAGTCTTGGACTTGGACTATCAAATGGAGGGGGACGTCACCTTGTTTAGCTATGTCATTGTCTGAGGTAACTTTTCAAAATCAAATGTCGAAGAACACTTTTCATTTGGAGTGTTTTGAACTATATGGCCTAGATCTAGGGCTTTGAGGAGAGCATTCTTGTGTGTAGGAGAACTCTTGATAAGCTCTAGCATGTGAGAAAAATTTGAATTGTTGGTGTCATCTGGTTGTTCTAGTCCTTGTATGACACAAATTTCTTGATCTTTATCTAATTCCACAAGGCCTAAGGTGTTTTGATCAAAGGTGTTGGGACTAAGTTCATCTTGTGAGAATGTGTCCATGAATGTTTTTTGTTGATGTTTTGGGAGGTTTGATATGAAGTGATGGTACCCCTGATGACTTGATCTCATGCCCCCTTCCCTTGTGAAACGAGCAATATTTATCATGATTGTGATATCTGTTGGGAATTAAGGTGTCTCAACCTTGGTAATTCCTTGTATTTTTACATTGTATTTATTTATTTATTGCCTATTGTATAATTTGGATGCAAATCTTATGTTATCATATTGTGGGAGTTGGCACGGTGATGTGTCATCCTACATGGCATATGACTACATGTAATTTTGTCCTCACATGAGGAGATAGGCGTCCCACTTAGTGGTAGGAATATTTTGCCATGTGTCGGCATCTTAGATGTTGTATAAGGGAATATTGACCGTAACAGTCATGACAGATTCCTATGACAAAGTTATGACATGTAAGAGTTAGAAATAGGAGATTCTATGACAAGTGAAGACATGTGTCAAAGACCATCTTTGAAAAAGGCATCTTTGGGCACCCCAAGGTGGACTATGACATGTTGTAAGAGAATATGCTATTTATAGCATGTGTATGATAGATTCTCTTACAGCTGTAAGTTATGATAGCTATGACAGATTCTATGACGATTGTAAGAGTCGTAAGAGCATATATTATAGCCCATTTTGGAAATAGGTGAGCTCCTTGGGATGGTGTGACTTGACAAGTGTCCATAGGCATATGTTTTGGTCCATGAGGCCATATTGGATGCCCATCCTAATGTGGAGCCATTTTTTACCTTGTATTTGTTATATAAACAAGTGCTTTTGAGAGATGTATTACAGGTTTGACAGGTACTATTATGTTACCAGTTTGTCTCTAGATATGAGTGTCGAAGACTCCTAAGAGCTTGCATTGCAAGTGTATTCTAAACCATTTTAGTTTTGATAATACATTGTGCAAGTTTTAGAGTGTGGGGTTTTTTCACCCGATAAGGGTTTTCCCCACATATATCTTGTGTCTCTCTTCTTCTGTCTCACTTTCTTGTTTATGTGTTTGCTGCAATATCTCTGTTAGTGGGTTTAACATTGCTATAATAGTAAGGATAAAATTGAATTTGCACTCTCCTCCCCTCATTAGATTAGTGTAGGAAGCGATTTCCACACAACTAGCTTCCTTTCAATATCGAGGTTTATGACAATTGTTGTACAAATGCTAGTTGATTTTTGGGGGATAGTTGTTAACATTTTGGTTCCCCAAATTTGTATGACTATCATAGTCACAATTGTAGTTCCTTGATGGTAAGGTGTTTGTTGATCCATCTATGTCTTAATCATTTGTCAAGGATTTGTTATTTGTATCATGGTTTATCAACCTTCCATTGGAATCATACTCCCTTCTTTCACTATCAATAGCAGCTTGGTCAATTCTAAGGGCACTTTCAAGTGCTTCTTCATATGATTTGTAAGGGAGTTTTTAGACTTGTTCTTGTAGGTCATTATTGAGAGCATGTAAGAAGAGATCACAAAGTTATCTATGATCCATGTTTGGTGTGCTAGTTGAAGAATAGAGAACTTTCCTCCATTGTGTGATAAAATGTGCAACCGACTCATTGGCTTCTTGTTTGATTGTTAAAAAATCTCGTATTCCTATCTTAACCAATTTGTTTATGTCAAAGGTAGCCACAAATTAATCGATGAGTTGCCTAAAAGAGTGGATTGATGCTTCTGGAAGTCGATAGTACCAATCCAGAGCAAAACCCTCTAAAGTTTTTGGAAAAATCTTTGCTACCACCCCATCCCAAGGAAGGCATTCTTGCACTACCATGATGTAAGCCTTGGTATCCTTTAAACTTTGGAAGCTCAAGGAGAGGCCGTGGTAGTATAACCTAACAAAAGTTGTAGTCAAGAGGCTCCTTTAAATACTCGAGATATGTTCCTAAGAGCGGGTTATGTGTAGAGGGTTTTGTTCCTCCAAACATTAGCCCTTCAAGTGGAGCTTGTTGTGCTTTCTAAAAGGGTATGCTAGATTGTTGATACCCTGAAAAAGTGGATGACTAGATGGCGTCATGTTTATGTTTTGAAGATTGGGTGGGATCATTTGTGGTTGATCTTGCACCATAGGAATCCCACCTATTTGATTAAGACTTGTCATGTTGGATTGTGAGGGCAAGGGAGGCCTGAATTTTTCGTTATGGAAGTTTAGATGAGGGGGGATATGTGTTGCCGCCTAGTTTAATTCAATCTTATCAATGAAAGAATTTCCCTGTGCCCTAGGTTTTTCTTGAAATTTGCTTTGACAATCATTTCTAGCTTCAAGGGTCTTGATTTGTTTGTCCAAATTTTCTATAAGGTCTATGAATAAGGCTTCCTCCATTCTTTGAGTTTTGCAGTCTTGAGATGGATTGCTTTGTGTTGGGGTTTAACTGACCCCACTTGTTCCTTTTGATGACACTTGACATATCATGGGTCTTTTATCTTGATGTGCCATATGGAGGGGTTTTTGTGCCCCCCAAGCTTCTTGTAAGCTTTTCTTTTGATGGCTCACTCCATTGTCTATTTGGGTGGCCATTTTTGTATCACTGGTTATGGGTTGGTCATGTTGATGGATCTCAGACCGAACACCCACTTGGCATGTTTTGATTTGGTCAATGTTGTGGGGATCTTGTTGGATCCCTTTTGAGTCTTTTGAGTTTGATTAATTTGAGATTAAAGCTATTGGATCTGAACATGTGCTAATTTCATTGGAGAGGAAATTCCCTTGAACTTTGTATGATTTTGTCCAAGTTCTAGGGTGTAGGAAACACCACGAAATGAATGAAATGAAGATGGACATGAAAGATGAGCATGCAATGAAAGAAGCACATGGAAATGCAAAAGATTCCATCAAAAAAATTTATTCTTCATGTCAAGTTCACCAAAATATGTGGTGAAGTTGACGTCGTATGTGACAATGATGATGGAAATGAGATCCATGCAATGGGAATGCAAAAAGCATAACCAAGAGGCTCTGCCCTTTACATCAGGTTCACCAAAATGTGTCGTGAAGCTGATGGCATATGGTGATGAATGAATATCTAAATTTGGAATGAAAAACTACTCGTCCTAGAATGATTTGCAATTTCACGTCAGGTTCACCAAAATATGTATGCTCAAAATCGTGACTCTGGTTGCCTGGGGCTGTCAGGTCAGATTTCGGCACGCACATGGACCCTTTCCCTCCTTTCCATGGGGCGATCCGCCACATCATTCTTGCTCATGTGGAATTAGCTAGTCGAGAGGAGACGAGACATGGCAGGGGTGTGGCTCGTTTGAGAGCTGGACTTCACGGAGAGGGGTCGGCAAGTTCTATGGCCTTTGTTGTTGTGCATTTTGTTATATGTTTCACTCAATTTCTATTGTAGTTGAGATAACCCTATGACCCAAAGGGTCACTGGTTTCTCTTCTTCTATTCGGATTTCTTAAATTCCACATCTGTGTGGGTAAACATTTGTTCTTGTTGATGTCCTCTTGTCTTTGTATGCATTGTAAGAGGTCTTGTTGTATCTGTTGTTGTCTGGGTTCTTCTAACAACAAGAGGACGAATGGGTCTCCTTGTGGTAAGACAAATGTTTAATGTTGAGGTCATGGATGGAGCTCCTCGATCTCGTCATGGATAGCCTTCATCCACTCTCATCTTACTCCTAAGCACATTCGTGAATCAAAAGAGAGGAAGTCATGTGATTACTAGCCTTAACCAAATCTAGGGTTTTGTTGACCTAGGGTTTGAGTCATGTTTTGACTTTGCTTATACCTTGTGATGAAATCAAGGGGTTTATTTGAGATCATTTGAATCATGTTTACCTCGTGATGGAATCGAGGGTTTGCAATGTTGTCTATTCTATTGTTTCTATATGCATGCAAACTAAAATGATATGCAAAACGTTCTTTTTGGTATTTTTTTAATATTTTGGAAATGAAAGTGCTTCTAATCTATGAAAAGGAAATATGTATGCAATCTAATATGACTTTTCTAATGCAAAGTTTATCTATGTTTTTTGGGTTTTTGGTGTTTTCAATGCAATCTAATCTAATGAAAAAGAAAAATGCTTCTTCTAACAATGTAGATCTAGAAATATGAAAGTGTTTAATCTAACATGCAAGATCTAATATATCAAGGAAAAAGCAATGTGTTACTATTCCCAAGAGCAAATGTGATTATCTAATTACTATGAAAGTAATGAAAACAATGAAGGAACCTGAGAGAAAAGAAGATTTGTTGACTCCACTATCCTCAGTAATCCTTGTGTAGGCAACCTTGAATCCTTTTGTGGCAACAAGTGATCCTCTTGACAACAAAATGACCCAAAGAAGCAAAAGAAGCTTTTGATGAAGCTTGTATGAACTCAGTGAGAGCTTGGATTGAGCACAATGGCATATATTGAAGCAGTGTGATGCTTGAACAATAAAAGCAAAAGGCACCTTCATCCTATAAGAGCATTTGAATGCTAAGTTGGAGAGCAAAATTTGGCAAGAGCTATGTACACAATGAATTTGCCTCCTTGGAAGAGCTTTGAATCTATGCAACAATGAAAACTTTGAAGCTTTGGAAAACTAAAGAAAGAAATGAAGAAATAGGCTC
This sequence comes from Cunninghamia lanceolata, assembly GCA_027924645.1. Classification (NCBI taxonomy): domain Eukaryota; kingdom Viridiplantae; phylum Streptophyta; class Pinopsida; order Cupressales; family Cupressaceae; genus Cunninghamia; species Cunninghamia lanceolata. The sequence goes on along the minus strand of BSBN01000463.1, from coordinate 1,336,834 downwards.
AAGGGCCTATGAAAAAGCTTGAAAAAGCTTGTGAAGATGAGAAGGGTATTCTCCAACTTGCTCAACTTGGAAAATAATGAAGAGGTGAGGGGTATTTATAGGTTTAGAAGAAGGAATTGATTGGAGAGTTAACTCACTTGATTGATGAGTTAACAAGAATAGATTGGGGAGTTAATAAGGTTGATTGCCCAGTGAACTCAACTAATTAGAGAGTGATGAAGTAATGATAGCTTATCATTGAAGAGGAAATGGAGGTGAGGGAATGCATGAGATTGATTAGAGAGTTAATTTGAGATCAAATAGAGTTAATTATGCATGAGTGGGTACATGAAATAGTTAACTCTATATCAAGGATCAAAAATCATGTAAACAGAAAGAAAAATGGGCAAAAACGAAGCAAAACAAGAGAGAAACTCAAGTTTTTCTACAGGTCTCAAAATGCCAGGGTCACCCCTTTTGCCAGTAGGGTCGCCCGAGGAGATTTGGGATGGATAGGGTCAGATGTAGAAAATCAGCTTGGGAGATGGCAGAAGAGAGGAAAAGGATGGGTTCTGCATCAAGAAACAAGTCAATCATGTGGAAGAATCCAAATTTCCACTTGCGTCGGTAAGATCTCCAGGGGAGATCTAGAAATAATAGGGGGAGATTTGGATTGGTTCATCAAAAATGAAAACTATCAGTGGGAGATGGATAGGGGGACCTCTAGAAGGCTTCTATGAGGTGCACTAGAGGAAAAAGAAAGGGAAGAGGTGAAAACTCACCTACAAGACTCTCACAAGGCTTAGGATCAAAGTCAAACTAGAGGAAAAAGAAAGGGAAGAGGTGAAAACTCACCTACAAGACTCTCACAAGGCTTAGGATCAAAGTCAAAAGCCAAAAAATGCGAGTCGATAATTGTCACAACAAGTGTCAAAAAGCATTGCAAACGGGGAGGAAGAGAAATCAACAAAGCAGAAACAACATGAGACAAGAAAAGAGGACACATCATCAAGAGACCTGCTTCCCAAAGGATTTATTTTCACGCTTACATGTACATGACAAGGATTTGAATCATCATAGGGGTCCTTGTGGAGGCAGTGCGTGATTTTTGTGCTTACAGGTTCGAAGAATGCAAGTGGGCTCTCGAAAGGATGAAGATGGTTGGATTAGAAAGAAGAGAGTGGAATTTAAAAGACCACATGGATTGGGGGATAAGATATGTTGGGTTCAAGGGATGGGAGGAAGGGGGTTGGAGGAAAAGGATGGGGCTCAATAGATGATAGGATAAATGATGAGATAGAAGGATGGGATGAAAGGATTAAGGAGGAAAATGGATGGATGCAACATATACATGCCCAACATAATACAACCTTGTCTATATGTGTGAGGAAGAAAACTTAGATCATAATTCCTTAGTGCACAAAAGATTTTGAATGGCCTTAGATGCAAAGGATGACTGGTATGCAGAAACGTTGTTCCAACACACACAAGATATGAATATTAATTGGAGTAATGACAGTTCTTGACCCCATGGCTTATGCGTTATGTTCCACTAATAAATGAGAGCCATTCTTATTTAATATGGCATGAGACATTATGCACCAAGCTATACGAAACCATGGTGATAATGTGTTCCATGAATAAAAATGAACCAATTAGGTCACAAGCAACCCTAAGATGTAATAGCACCATGATATGGAAGATCATGATGCTGATGTAGCAATTAGGTTACAGGGACCCATACTAATGCAAGATAAAAGATAATGCACATACACAAGCAAGCACGCATGCACAAAAAATGATACAAAGAAAAACATGATGTTGCTCCTAGTCAAGTTGAAAATCCAAAGATTGATGAATTGATGATGATTGGATTGTGTTGTTTACAATAAGAACAACACAAGGATTGGTAACGATATATCCCGGTGATAATGATGGATGATTTGGATCAAAGGCTTTCAACAAGGCTAGGAACAAGACCATAGATGTGATTGGATGTTTTTTATTATGATACTTAGCTTGAGATGCACATTGATAAGGGCATTCTTGCAATTTGGATTTTTGGGAGATTTAGATATTTGGGAATTCTAGATTACTGGGAGCAGAAAGCATTGGTTTGTGTGTAGGTAGCCTTTAGCTAGATACCAATGACAAGGGAAAGTTGAGTCTATAGACAAGGCATGAGAGAAAGATGAGAATGAAATGATAATGGATAATGGATAGGTGATAGTGGATAGGGTGTAAAAGGAAAGGATAAAGGGATGAAGGGATTTGGATAGGTGATAGTGGATAGTGGATAGGAAAGACCAGTGATGACGAGATAATAGATAGGTGAGAGAGGATAGGGAGGATGAGTGAATTATGGGTAGAGGATAGGTGGATATAGGGAGTACAAAGGTGATCTCCAAGGACTATGTTGCATAGGGAGAAGATGTCCCACTCGAGATGTGTCATGCATGAACTAGGTGTTATGATGATAGGGATGGATGGACGTTATAGGATATGCGTGGAAGGAAGGTATGTAAAGATGTGTCCAAGGCATGTCTTACATATTTTACCCATGTCCTTAAAAGGATCACAAGTAGGGAAAGGAGGATGAAAGGATGATAGTATGGATAGGAAGATGTAGTGGATAGGAAATAATAGGATAAGTGGATAAGTAGATGGATAGGATGCTAGGATGAGGATATGCAATGGATGGGGAAATTATAGGCTAGGCAAGATTTACCCCCGATTGTAGGGTGCAAATGGATAAGGGATTACACATGATGCCCACAAGGGATTTTCATCATGGTACTTGCCCAAGGTGCCATGAGGAGTGGTTTTCACCATTGGACGAATTTATTTCTCTTGACTTTTTTATTTTTTATTTTTTCTTTTCTTTTTTTTTATTTTTGGATTTTTTGCTTTTGATATTGGGATGGGATGGATGGATTTAGATAGAGGAAAGAAGCGTGAAGGAGGATGAGGACTCAAGCATCTAGTTTAATAGCAATGTGGAAGTGTCCCATATTAGATGAGTGTCACACGTGGACCATGTCAAATGTCACTATGTGCATGGATGTTGGTAGACGGTTGCATGAGACAGATATGGAGTGGATGAATGGATGGTGATAGTGGATTATGATGTGGATTATAGATGGAATGGTGCATAGATTAATAAATATATATTATGGATGGATGGATTATGTAAAAGCATGGACCATAGGGATGTGATGGGGGAGATATGTGGGATAGGGGATATAAGACGGAGGGCTGGAGGGATGAAGGTATGTAGGAATGTCGTGGAAATCAAGACCAATGGTTACACACACCGTAATGGATTTTGAGGCTTATATTTGGGATGGGGAGTGGGGAGTAATGGTGATTTAGGATTCATGATGGAATTATGGGATTGAGATGGGGGATTTTGGGATTGTTGATTTAAGGATTTAGGGACCCAAACAGTCTTAGGAATTTTATGATTTTTCGATGAGGAATGGGATTTTTGGGATGTGGGGATGGAGTGGGATGTGGATGCTCCACTTGGATATATTGCTTTTTGTTTAGGGACCCACACCATTTTTGTTTTTCTTTTGGAGGTGTGGGCTTATGTAGCCTTTTAGATGGAGTGTTCTTAGATGTTGTGTATCGATGCTCTACAACATGATACTCTTTAGGATTTTGTAGATTTTTGGATTTATGTAGGGAGGCATCCAAAGTATTATTTTTGAATCCCATGCGGTGTTTGATAGCTTCATGTTTGGACGACGTGTTCTTTTGTTGATCTTGATTGAGGATTTTGAGGGATTGGGAGTTATGGATGGACATATTAAGGATGGGAGATAGGGAGATTTGAGGATGGGGGATATTAAGATTTGGGAGTAGTGGAGGAAATGTGGACTTAGTGAGATGTATGGTCACATTCTTTTGGTATTGATGGATGGCATAAGATGGAGGAGGTGGGATGGAGGCATATGTTTTGTGGGTGCAATGAGGTGCACCGGGTTTGGGTTTGGATGAAGTAGATTTGGGAGGTGTGTGGGTGGTACCAACATGTTTTGATTGTTTACCTTGGGGTGTATAACCAAGGCCATGTGTGTGCAGATGTATTTTGACATGGATGGGCTCTAAAATGTTGTTTTCATGAAGGCCTAGGCCATTACCATGATAGTTCATGTTTGGAGCATACATTGTGTGATAGGATGGGTGTTGTTTTAGAAACAAGATGTGAGTCCATTATTAGATGGAGGGGTATGAGTGGTGGAAGAAAGTGGGATCCCACTAGGTGTGCAAGAATGTAGTACACAGGTGCTGAAACCCAGAATGTGGGTGTTGATCCTTACTGTATAGGCGCTAAAACACAGGTGTAAGTGCAACTGTAACCTGCACGATAACACTTGACAAGAAACTCACAAGAAAGTTATATTAAGGGAGATGGGGTCCCACCAGGCATGCTAGAATGTATAACATAGAAATTGAGCATGAGAAAGAAGCTAAACAACTAACCTATTTCACTCAAAATCTAAGCTACCTTAGATTGAGAAAAAGGAATGCAAAACAAGAAATGAAGCTAAGCTGTTAACCCCAAATACAAACCTTGATACTTGGATGTGCTCCTTGATGGTGTTGATGTGGATGGCTCCTCAAATGGGCAGCATAACCTTGCTTCTCATGGAGTCTTGGAGTGGAAATGGTAGCATTATGTTGCATGAAGAAGTTGTGTGATTTGTGAAGGGGTGAGCTCCAATTTATATATTTTTGGAGACTCAATTGGATGGTTGGGATTGAATTGAGAGATCAATGGATGAGGATTCTTGAGAGCTCTCAAGTAAGCAAAGCTTTCCAAGTGTCATGATGGGGATGGATGAGAGGGGATCTCCTTGGATCAAGGTGGAATGGATGGTCAAGATTGGGCTTTGGGAAGATTGGAGGGATGAGATTGCCTTGGTAGATGGGAGGTATGGGTTAGATTTGATTGGAATTTTAAATTGGGAAGCATGGGTACATGCCCAATTTAAAATTGAAGGAAAAGGGGATTAGGTGGCTTTTATTTGAATTTTAAATTGGAAGCATGGGTACATGCCCAATTTTAAAATTGGAGGAATAGTTGATGGAGGATAAAAGGTGTTACACATATGTTACCTATGGTTGTCACTGATGTGGTTGTCATTGATGTCAACACTTAGTTTGGGATATCATTGATGCTTATGTTGATGATATACTATGATGGTGTGCTAACAGTGATGTTGTTGATGTTCATGGTTGGATGTCATGCCTTGTTTAATGTCAATTAAAGTTGTATTGAGTATGTTTGTTGTCAGCAGAGATGGTATCATGATGATATATTTAGAAGAGAATTAGAAGCATTAATATGAGGACTAGAAGTAATCATAATTTTGGGGAGATGGTGTTGATGGTTTTTAGCATGTTGTATGCTCTCTCCTAAGGAAGTATGTGTTGCTACAAAGAGGCTTTGGTCTTCAGATGTTGGTGAAGGTTTCTACTACACGAAGTTGCCTAAAATACTGATCGACAGAATGCTTCACATTCCTCCACCTTTGAATATATGGTCATGTGGTTCAAAAGTTAAGTTCGGTGTGTTGTGAAGGTGCTACATTCAAAGTTTCATATCATTTGTCATTTATCCCTCTGCAGAGAAAGTTGTAAGTGACAGAGTGCAGGACTGTATTGTCTAGTGGCTAGTTTCAGTGTCTGTTGGCTTGCGCCAACTTGTTGCTGTATAAAGTGGTGAATTGGCTAGTGGAAAATGATCCTGATGATCTTGTGATGTTTCATGTTGCTCTGCAAGGTGTTTTCTAATTTCTTTGGAATAGGTTGTGGTCCAGAATGAAGGTGTTGCTAGATTATACTTTTGCCTGGCTGACAGAGGTATGTTGAAGGTGTGTGCCACAATGTCTTTGATGTGCAGAGTTCAAAGAGTGTTTGGAGATGTTGTATGGGTCATGCCAACTCATCTGGGAGAAGCACAAGTAATGTTTAATCTTCCATGAGTACCACCAAGTTGTAATGGTTGACATGCTACAAGCTTCATGTTTTCTTACTTAAGGCTGACCTATTTCAAATGTGTGAAGCGTGCGGATGTTATTATTTGAATAATAATGTGGTGAAGGATGTTTAGAACTAGGTTAAGCATGTATTGGAATCAATAAGGCATGTTCCTCTTCCTAGTGTTGTGTGCGGTTCATTCTAGGGCTTGCCCTCTACACGTTTCATGTTGTTTGATCTTTGGCTGACTTGTAATTGTAATGCTCTTATTATCTTTGTCCAACATACAAAGCAATCAATGTAATATCATGTATATATTGTAAACCTAGTTGATCTAGGTGAGGTGTGATTGCAAGTGTGAGTGTAAGGAGTGGAATCTGGATGTGCAATGCATTATGATGTGTGACTGAAAGAGAAAGAGCAAAAGTAATAGATCATGTTCGAATTCATCTTGAAGATATTTTTGAGATAGAAGGGAAGTGAAGAGTTTGCCTAACTGCTTGCTAGAGGCAGTGAACCAAAGGCAAAATTTCTTGAAAGCTGAAAGCAGTGAGTCAGTAAGCTGCAGAGAAGACATTTGAAGAAGTTGCAGAAATGAAAAAGTAGAATTGCAATCATCAAAAGGATTGAGTTTCATTGTCAAATTCAAACAGTAGAAGGACTGTCATGCTGTAATCTTTTCTAAGTTTGTTCTCAATTCAAGGAGTAGTTGCTTCCTTGGTTTGAAGCCCTAAAACAAAGTCTGCAGGGAGTTGTAGCTTCCTTGGGAGTGACCCTAAAACCTTTCTACATGGAGTAGTAGCTTCCTTGGGTTGTAGCCCTAAAATAAAGTTATAACTATGATTCTTTTGTGAGGCTGGATTAGGATAATAGGTCCTAGTAGCTTTTCTCACTGTGGTTTTTCCCCTTTGGGGTTTTCCATGTATATTTGGTGTTATGTGGTGTTGTGCATTGTGTTGATCTTTTATGTTTCTGTTAATGCTGTAAAGATTAAGTTTCAGTTTGCTCCAGAGGGTTTGAGATTTGTTTGAATATTGATTTACCCCCTCTCAGTATCTGGGCGTGTTCAACAATTAGTATCAGAGCCAAGTGTTGGCAATATGTGTTGTCATTGATGTCAACATAGTATATGGAAATACAAAGGAAGAGTCAGCATGGTCAAAGCAAACTAGTTCGGGAGAAGAGAAGAGAAAATAGTCTAAGTATGTTGAGGTGATCATTTTTGTGTTTGAGCATGATGTAGAGGTAAATACTTATGTCCTTGCATATTTGCAGTATCCCCACATGTATATCTCATTAGTTGGGAATACCGCACTTAATGATAAGAAGTAGAAATTTGACTAAGGCACTCACAATGCATATCCTAAGGCAGAGTCACCTTGTTTTGGTTTGTATTTCTCCACAGTACAACATCTTGGCTTGCATTTATAGAATAAGCATTATGAGTCTTCAATGAGTCTAACTCCAAAGTTTTAGCTCTTAACTCCTTCCATAGTGAAAGTTAGAAATAATAGAGTACTGGACTGTGCAAACAAAGCTTGGAGTTGCAGAGATCAAATTAGAATGCTTTGCATTCCACATCATTTGATCTTTTTGGCATGTAGTTTTCAGGAGATGATCAGTAGTAGTTGAAGTTCACTCCATCCAAATTTTAGAGTGTTTGATGTTTTGCAAGTACCATTTCTTATGAACAATTGATTGTTTCTTGCTTTATCTTCACTGGCATCTGTGTGCAGACCTGACGTAAGTGACTTGGTGATTGAGTGGTGATTGTTCATGTGGATAGTAGAATTACAAGCGTGATTGAAGTGTGTGATGACCTATTTTGGTGAAGATCATGTTATGTTTCATCTCTGCAAGTGCATATGGTGATGTTTTAAAGTGTGCATAGGCTAACTTACTACAAGCTACGAGTTCCATCCTGATTGGCCGACCCAATCAATATTTTGAAGTATTGTAGAGGATATTTATAGAAGATCAAATTCATTTTTTGAAGTGTAGATGTGAATGTGAATATAGTAGAGCTGAGTTTAAGATATGAAGTGTGCAGAATCAGTTTGAAGACATGTATTGAGCAGAAAAAGAAGATTGTATTATCAGCATAAGTCAGATGTTTACTTTATAGTAGTCCATGTATTTACCACCTTTGTAAATTCTATTGTAGTGAGTAGAACACTTAAGGAGTAGTATCTTCCTTGGGTTGTAGCCCTAAATCAAAGTTGTAATTGATGTAAGAACTAAATCGGGGAGTAGTAGCTTCCTTGGGTTGTATCCCTAAAACAATGTTGTAATACTTTTACAGTGAGCATAATATATTATGAGCTATCACTCACTGTGGTTTTTCCTTGTTTTAGGGTTCTCCACATAAAAATATTGGTGTTCTTCTGTTGACTCTTGTGGTGCATAATTTACTTTCTATTCTCTAAGTAATTCAGTTTATCTACAAATATCTACTTAAGTTTTTGTGTGTGCTGATTCACCCCCCTCTTAGAACCTCATTCTATTCAACACCAATTTCCTCAAAAGGAGCTTAACCACTTGAGGAAGGTCCAGGATGGCTAAGGATGGATCTTAGAAGGCACCTAAGTTTTATGGAACAAATTACACCTTTTGGAAGCTAAGGATGGAAGGCTATCTATCCTCTCTAGGGTTTGGTGTTTGGCAATCTGTCAAGGATGGTTACACTACTCCTGTTGATACTCCTACATATCTAGCTGAGATTAAGTTGTATGATAACAATGCCAAGGCAAAGAATGCTATCATGAGTGGGCTAGCTAATTCATAACTTCTGAAGGTAATAAGTTGTAGTTCTGCCAAGGATGTCTAGGAAAAACTTTAGCGGCATTTATGAAGGCAATAATAGAGTGAAGCAAGCCAAGATGCAAATCTTCAAGAGTAAATTTGAGACCCTAAGGATGGAAGAAGATAAATACATTGCTAGTTATATGCTATGGGTGGATGAAGTAGTTAATGGCATCAGAGGTCTTGGTGGAGAAGTGAAAGAAGATGAGATTGTGAAGAAGGTTCTGAGATCTCTCCCTAAATCTTACAATCATAAGGTATTTGCTATTGAGGAATCTAAGGACTTGGATACCTATTCAGTAGATCAATTGTTTGGTACTCTAATAGCCTTTGAAATGAGAGAGTTTGACAAAGATGCTTCAAAGAAGTAAGCAACATTCAAAGTCAATAAGAAGACAGAAGATAAAACAGCTGATCAAGATGATGACCTTGATGAGGTAGAGGCAAATTTTGTGAGAAGATTGAAGAAGGGCACCGACAAATACATAAATAAGTTACCTTCCAAGTGTTTCAATTGTGGGAGAATTGGTCATTTTGCCTCTAAATGTCCTTTTAAAGAATCAAAGGATAGCAACAAAAGAGAAAAGTTTAAGAGAAGTCTTTATTCCATGGAGAACATTTGTTCCTCAGAAGATGAGGATAATGATGATTCAAATGATGAAACACTTTTCATGGCCTTGAAAGTTGGCAAAAAAGAGAGTGATATTGGAAAATGTAAGAAGTCTAGTACCTTGTAGGATGATAAAGATAATGAAAAATCAATGGTTGTGTGGACTACCTTTCATGCAAAAGAAGAAGCAAATGCTTGGGTAATTGACAATGGTTGCTCTAACCACATGACTGGTGACAAGGGGAAGTTCATCATCCTTAAGAACTAGAATGGTGGAGCTATCAAGTTTGGTGGTCATGAGTCAACACAAATTTGTGGAAAGGATGCTATGACTATTGATGGAAAGAACAAGACTGAGGATGTCCTCTATGTCAAAGGGTTGAAGCACAATCTCCTCAGTGTTAGTCAAATGTGCAGAAAAGGATACAATCTTACATTTCATGCCAAAGGTTGTGAGATTAGGAAGATAGGGTCTGGAAGATTAGTTGCAAAAGGTACTAAGACATATGGAGATATCTATCATCTAAAGGAGGTAAATGGAAGAACCTATTTATTGGCTCAATCTGGTGAGTGTTGGTTGTGGCACAAGCAGATGGGACACATCAACTTTGACAATATGGTGAAGATCAACTCTACTCATGTGGTGAGAGATATGCCTAAGATAACCAAGCCTGCAAACACATTATGCAAGGAATGTCAAATGGGAAAGTAGACAAAGACAAATTTCAAGAGCAAGGAGTATTCTTCTACAATACCATTGGAGTTTATTCACACTGAACTATGTGCACCTACAAGAACAAAGAGTCAACAAGGTGAAAGGTATTTGGTGCAGTCATGGTCAGAGGGTTCATAGAGTGAACTGTCCAAACCATGCAGCTAGAGTAAACACAACAAAAATAACACAATCATAGAATGCAATGGAAGATTCAAATGATCAATATATCATATATTTAGAATGCTTATATGTTGGCAACATGTAGACTACAATCAAAGGGCTCACAAGCTTGATTTCTAGATTACAACTAATATGCAAGATATAGCATTTAAGCACCGCTCCAAAAAGAACCTAACTATGTATCTTACGAGATCAATTAACTATCAAGAACTGACTTCCTACTACTCTAAGATATATATATCATTTTCAAGATCTAAAAATCCTCTGTGTCAGCCATGAAATGTTGCAAACTCCAATGAAGGAACGTAATGTGTAGAAACAAATAGGTCAGCCCTAAACATCTGGTAATGCTCCACAAATGGATGAAACTTGGTGCAGACCTCAAGGAAGGTCTATATGATCCATATGTGTAGTGCATGATCTGTCATTAGGCTCCCCAAGTCACGGAAGTGCTCCACAAACCTTCTCCTTCAATTGACTATCTGAATGCTCTACTTCTGAGAAAGCTGATGATCTTCTAATAGCAATAACTTTTAGCAAACAAGTCCAAATGACCTAAAATTTGGATATGATGTAGATGATGATATGTAGATACTAAGTCCTACTCCATGAGCTCTGATATGAAGATGCAGTGAAATGCGGTACAAAATTCTAAAACTTTAAATTACTAAATTGAACTGAAAATGAAAGAAAAGAAAGAATGCAAATGTTTTTGGTTGACGCAAGATTGCTCTGTAACCTGGGATGCTCCTGCATTATACACCCAGGGTTGTTGAAAAAAGTGAGTCCCTCACTTTTCTGGGGCTAGAGGAAAACCAAGATGGTTACCTCAGCCTGAGAAATCCATGTTGAATCTTCTTCTAGTCTGCCTTTCCACTTGACTAGATATTCTTTGTATTTCTTCCCTCTAGTAGTACATCCAACTCTGTTGTCCAAGATGTCTTCTATCTACTCTGGTTGTTGATGTGGTAACTGATTCTTCAAATCATCTTCAATGTTGTCACTTGATTCTCCTTCATAATACTGATATAGGTCTGCAATGTTTAATATAGGTGATATACCAAGTGTCTCTAGTAGCTCCACTTCATATGCATTGCCTGAATCAAACTTCCCGAGTATCCTACATGGTCCAAACTTCTTCATCTTTAGCTTATTTTATGTCCCTACTAGAAATCTCTCTTTTCTTAAATATACTATTACTTCATCTCCAACTAAAAATTCCTTGTGTCTTCTCTTCTCATCTACTTGCTCCTTATACTTACTATTCATCTCCTCCAAATGCTTCTTGACTTGATTATGTAATGTCTCCATATATCCTGCAAATTCTTCTGCCTCTGCACTTCTTTTATTCTCCATATTGATGTCTCTCAACTCTGCAACTCCTCTAGGTTTCATTCCAGTCACAATCCAAAATGGTGTCTTCCTTGTACTCCTATTCATTGAAATATTATATGCAAACTCTGCTTACAGTAGAATTAGATCCCAATATCCTGCCCTGTCTTCTACCAAACATCTCAACAAGTTTCCAAAACTCCTATTTACCACTTATGTTTGTCCATATGTCTGTGGATGAAATGTTAAACTAAACTTTAGGTCTGTCTTCAACTTCTTCCACAATGTCCTCCAAAAATATCCAATGAATCTTATGTCAGTGTCTAAAATTATGCTCTTAGGTAATCCATGCAATCTCACAATCTCCTTGAAAAATAGGTCAGCAACATGCACTGCATCATTTGTCTTCTTACAAGGTATGAAATGTGACATCTTTGAAAATCTATCTACCACTACAAATATAGAAACATGTCCTCTCTGTGTTCTTGACAATCCTAGTATGAAATCCATTCTTAGGTCTTCCCAATGTCTATTTGGTATTGTCAAAGATTTGTACAAACTAGTATTCTGACTACTCCCTTTTGCAACTTTACATACTCTACAACTTTACACAAACTTCCTTACATCCTTATATATCTGAGGCCAAAAGTAATGTTCACTTACCAAAGCCATTGTCTTGTCAATTCCAAAATGTCCAACCAATCCACTGCTATGCTTCTCCTTGATCAAGTTGTCTCTCATTGAACTCCTAGGTATACACAACTGATTTCCTTTGAACAACATATCTTCCTGAATGAAATAATCTAACCACTTACTTCTATCTATCACAATAGGTTCCTTACATGCTTTCCATGGTTCTGCAAAATCAAGGTCTTCTTCATACATGTGCTTCAACTCTTCAAAACCTAATACTTCAACTTTGTTTGACTTCCCACTCCTATGCTTCAATACAAATATGTAACTCTGCGTGAACTCTAACCATTTCATATGTTTTTGGTTCAACTTTCCTTGACTTTTCAAATATTGTAAAGCCTAATGATCTATATACAACACAAATTCCTTAGGCAACAAATAATGTCTCCACTTCTTCAAAGCTTGAATTATAGAATAAAACTCCGATCATAAACTGAATATCTTCTCCTTGCATCATTCAACTTCTCATTGAAATATGCTACTGGTCTACCTTCTTGACTTAACATTGCTCCTATTACATTTCCACTTGCATCACAATCCACTTGAAATACTTTGTTGAAATCTAGTATGCTAACGTTGGTTGCTGTCACTTCCTACTTCAACAATTCAAAACTTTTATTTGCACCTAATGTCCACTTCAAATCCTTGAAATCCTTTCTGTCACCTCTCATTATCTTTGTCATTGGCATGCATACTGAACTAAAATTTCTATTGAACTTCCAGTAGAAACTAGCTAATCCATGAAATGATCTAACTTCTCCAATGCTCTTAGGTGTTGGCCACTCAATAATTGCTCTAACTTTCTCAGGGTCCATCTTCAATCCTTCTGTAGAAATCACAAATCCTAAATATACCAATTCTTCCTTCATGAAACTACATTTCTTGATGTTTATCAACAGTTTCTCTTATTTCAACCTTTCCAGTACTTGTCTAAGGTGCCACAAATGTTCTTCTTTTGTCTTACTAAAAATTAGAATATCATCCAAGTATACAATAACAAACTTACCCAAGACTTTTTTCAAAACCTCATTCATCAACCTCATGAAAGTACTCGGTGCATTAGTCAATCCAAAAGGCATCACTAACCATTCATACAATCCTTTATTTGTCTTAAATACAGTCTTCCATTCATCTCCTTCTCTGATTCTGATCTGATGGTATCCACTCTTCATGTCTATCTTGGTAAAACACTTTGCTTCACTCAAATAGTCCATAATGTCATCCATCCTTGGTAATGGAAATCTTATTGATTTCTCCAGAGTCTGTACACATCCTCCATTCTCCATCTTTCTTCGGTGCTAACACTGTAGGTATTGCACAAGGACTTAAACTTTCTCTGATCAATCCTTTCCTCAACAATTCTTGTATCTATATATTCATCTCTACATTCTCTGCTGGTGTCATTTGGTGTGTTGTTTTGTTAGGCAAACTAGCTCTAGGTATAAGATCCATATGATGACTAATACTCCAGATTGGTCGCAATCCCTCATGTACATTATCTAATATGATGTCTGCATACTCTGTCAACAATTCAGTTATCTCCTCTGCCTATGATTCTTTAGTCTCTGTACTTAGGGTTCCATTCTTCTTAGGAATCAAAGCAAAAAACATATTCTCATGTCTCAAACCATCCAAAAATTTCCTTCCATCAACCAAACAGATTCTAGCATTCCCACATACTTCACTCTCAAGCTCATCTTCCAAAGGTATCAAGGTGATTTTCTTCCCATTAGATACTATAGTGTAAGTATTCTTTCTCCCATCATGTATAGCTTTTCGATCATATTGCCATGGTGTACCCAACAATATATGGCATACATCCATCGGCATAGATTACACAATACTTCATCATGATAAGATTCAATATGAAATTTCACCAAATATTGTTCACTCACCAGTACCTTGTGTTCATCCTAAATCCATGCTATCTTGTAGGGCTTAGGGTGTTTCAATCTCTCTAGGTTCAGCTTAGTCACCATCTCCTCTGAAACCAAATTATCAATACTACCACTATCAATGATAACCTTACAACATTTACCTCCTGATTTGCATCTAGTCTAGAACAAATTTTTCCTCTGTGGTGGTTCCTCATTTACCTCTACTTGAAATAGTGCTCTCCTCATGACTAATGAATCTCCTTTCTCTGGCTTTCCAACTGAATTAGGTGATCCAACAGGTTCTTCTTCTACATAAGTTGTTCTTGCACTATTCTCTATCTTCTTGCTTGTACTTCCTTGATGACATTCAAATGCTCTGTGTCCTTCACCTCCACACTTAAAATAAGTTCCTCTAAATGTTATCTTATCAAACCCTCTTTATTCTCTCTTGTACCCTTCATTCTGGTAATAATTATGATTCTCTCTATGGTAGAAAGTTTCATCATCTCTCTAGTATGAATTACTATCTCTATCTTCCTTCTTGAATGGACTATCTTGTTTGTTCTACTCCGCATATGATCTTTCTCCTCTGGAATATGTTCTACCCCTTTGAAATTTACCTCCTCTACCTCTCTGTCTTTTCTCATGCTTCTTATTCAACTTTTCTTCAACTTTCAGGGCAAATTGATATGCTTCTTCAATTGTTGTCATCCTTACCAGACTTAGTTCTTCTTGGATGTTCAATCTTAGTCCATTGATGTATCTTGCCACTTTCTCCTCACTTGCTTCACTATGTCCGGTCCTTATGATCATCTTATGAAATTCTTAAGTATACTCCTTCACAGATTTCTCCTTTCGTTTTAGGTTTTGCAATCTCTTCAACAATTCCAATTCATAGTTAGCAGGTATAAACTGATTTTTCAACTTTGTCACCATTTTATCCCATTTTGTGATCTTTTCTTTTCCTCTTCTATTTCTATCCAACTGAACTTCTTTCCACCAAATAGTAGCATGTCCTTTCAACTTAGTCTTTGCAAATCTCACCTTCTCCAGATCTTCAATTTATTCATATTCAACGTATTCTTCCAAGTCATTTATCCAATCAATCAATTCCTCCGGATTCAAATTTCCAGTGTAATTCGGTACTTCCACTCTAGGTCTCTTCCCAATCTTCAAAATAGCTTTCAACATCTTCACTTGATCTGATTCTTCTTCTTCTTCTAGGGTTTCTTCATTTTGATCAGCGGATTGAAATTCATCATCATCACTTTTAACATCATGCCTAGGGGTTAGTCCTCTTCTTCTATCTTCTTCTACAGCATCTAGTCTAACTTTCATTATTTTCATCATCTCCATCATTTTGTCCATTCTTCCACCCATAGTGCCCACAACAAGCATCCTCCTCAATGGCATCTCTTGCCAAGATCTGGTGCAATTGCTTCAATTCGACGATCTGACTACAAGGTAGCAACTGCCTCACACTCAGTGATCTATTGATAAACACAAGAAGACTGCCTCAGGTCGGCAATCGGTTCACCATAAGATCTTTCAAAAAACCTTCACTTCCCAAGGAATTCAAAACTTTCTCTGATACCACTGGGTGCAATCATGGTCAGAGGGTTCATAGAGTGAACTGTCCAAACCATGAAACCAGAGTAAAAACAACAGAAACAACACAATCATAAAATGCAATGGAAGATTAAAATGCTCAATATATCATATATTCAAAATGCTTATATGCCAGCAACATGCGGGCTACAATCAAAGGGCTCACAGGCCTGATTTCCAGATTGTAACTGATATGCAAGATATGGCATTTAAGCACCTCTCCAAAAAGAATCTAACTATCTATCTTATGAGATCAACTAACTATCAAGAACTACTATCTAGAATTGACTTCCTACTACTCTAAGATATATATATATATATATATATATATATATATATATATATATATATATATATATATATATATATATATATATCATCTCCAAGCTCTAGAAATCCTTTGCGTTTGCCAAGAAAGGTTACAAACTCCAATGAAGGAACATAATGTGTAGAAACAAATAGGTCGGCCCTAAACATTTGGTAATGCTTCGCAAATGGATGAAACTTGGTGTGAACCTCAAGGAAGGTCTATTTGATCCATATGTGCAATGTATGATGTGTCATTAGGCTCTACAACTCACAGAAGTACTCCACAAACCTTTTCCTTCAACTGACTGTCTGAATGATTTGCTTCTGAGAAAGCTGATGATCTTCTGATAGTGATAACTTTTAGCAGACAAGTCCAAATGACCTGAAATTTGGATATGATGTAGATGATGATATGTATATGCTAGCTCCTATTCCATGAGCTCTGATATGAAGATGTGATGAAATGTGGTACAAAATTTTGAAACTACAAATGACTGAACTGAACTAAAAATGAAAGAAAAGAAAGAATGCAAATGTTTTTGGTTGATGCAAGCTTGCTCTACAACCTGGGATGCTCCTGCATCAGTATTTCATGTTGCTTATTGATGATCACTCTCGAATGACTTGGGTTAATTTTTTTAAGAGCAAAACTATAAGCCTTTCATAAGTTTAAGATTTTCAAAGTAAAAGTTAAGAATGAAACGAAAGCTAAGATCAAATGCTTAAGATCTTACAGAGGAGGTGAATTTACTTCAAATGAATTTGAAAAGTTTTGTGAAGATTATGGTATTAGGAGACATTTGTCTTCTCCTAGGAGCCCTCAGCAAAATGGGGTAGTGGAGAGGAAGAATAGGACTGTGCAAGAGATGGCTAGGGCAATGTTGAAATATGCAGATATGCCTGATATGTATTGGAAAGAAGCATCTCACACTATTGTCTACTTGGTTAACAGAATACAATTGAGGGTCAATAGCTCTAAGACCCCTTGTGAGCTATGGTATGGAAGACCTCCCACTGTCAAATACTTTAGGATCTTTGGCAACAAATGCTACATCAGGAGAGATGAAGAAGACCTTGGAAAGTTTGATTCAATGTGTGATGAAGGGATCTTTCTTGGTTACTCAACCAGAAGCAAGGCCTATAGATGTTACAACAAGAGATTAGGAAAGATGATTGAAAGCACAATGTTAATATAGATGAAGATTTGTGTCAGATCTCACAAGAACCAGAGGTTTGTGGATCTGATATACCTCCTTGCTTTGAAGAAGAAGAAGAAGATGATGAGGAGAAAGAAGAGAAGGAACAAGAATCATAAAAGACCCCTAAGACTCCAACAAATTATGTTTAGAGGAACCATTCAGTAGATCCAATCATTGGGGATAAGAATGAGGGTGTGCAGACTAGGAGAAGGCTTGCAAAAGCAAGTGAGCAAGTCAATTTATGCTTATTGTCAAAGGTAGAGCCCAAAACCTTTGCTGATGCTAGCAAAGATGAAGGATGGATGAAGGCAATGGAAGAAGAATTGAATCAGATAGAAAATAACCAAACATGGGGATTGGTTCCCAGACAAGTTGATAAGAATATTATAGCAATAAAGTGTGTGTTCCAAAACAAGCTGAATGAAGATGGTGAAGTTGTAAGGAACAAAGCAAGATTGGTGTGTAAGGGTTATTCACAAGTTGAAGGTATTGATTTCGAGACTTTTGCTCCGGTAGCCAGGATGGAGGCAATCAGGATGTTTCTTCCCTTTGCTGCTCACAAGAACTTCAAGTTCTATCAAATGGATGTCAATTCAACCTTCTTGAATGGCGATTTAGAGGAAGAGGTCTACATTAAGCAACTGGATGGTTTCCAGCTATCAGAAGATCTGGACATGGTGTGCAGACTCAAGAAAGCTTTGTAAGGACTCAAGCAAGCCCCTAGAGCTTCGTATGCTTGGTTGGATAAGTACTTACTTCGGCAAGGTTTCAAGAAAGGTACTACAAATAGTAATCTTTACATTGAGGTAGAGGAAGACACGATTTTGATAGTTGTTGTTTATGTTGATGACATCATCTTTGGTGGAGATGATAATATGTGTAAGAGGTTTGAAGAAGAGATGCAGAAAGAGTTTGAAATGTCTATGAGTGGTGAGTTGTCTTTCTTCCTTGGGCTTCAAATTGCTCAACTAGATGATGGTATCTTTATTTCTCAGGCTAAGTATGTTAGAGAGATGGTGAAGAAATTTGGCATGGAGGATTCCAAACCAGTAAGTACTCCTATGGTTACTGGTTGTCACTTGAGCAAGGTTGATGAGTCACCTGAGGTTGATCAGACTCTTTATAGATCTATGATTGGAGGATTATTGTACTTGACTACTTCTAGACCTGATATTATGCATGCAGTATGTTTGGTTTCCAGATATCAAGCTAATCATAAGCAAACTCATGAGAAGGAAGTAAAAAGAATATTCAGATATTTGAAGAGAACTCTAGATTATGGCTTACGATATCCAAGAGGTAATGACTTTGATTTGAGTGCTTACACTGATGTTTATTGGGCTAGTGTCGTTGATGATAGAAGAAGTACAAGTGGTGATTCTTTATTTTTAGGAATCAGATTGGTTTCATGGCATAGTAAGAAACAAGATTCAATTTCTTTATCAACTGCAGAGGTAGAGTATATTGCTACAGCATCTTGTTGTACACAAGTGTTGTGGATGAAGCAAACATTGAAGGATATCAAGATACAACATGATGAGCCTATTCCTATTCTATGTGATAATACAAGTGCTATCAATATTTCTAAGAATCTAGTGACGCATTCTAGAACTAAGCATATATCAATCAGGTATCACTTTTTGAGAGAGAAGGTTGTAGATAAAGAAGTGAAGTTGGAATATATTTCAACAAAGGATCAGATTGCAGATATTTTCACAAGGCCCTTGCAAAGGATACTTTTGAGTATCTCTGGCAGAAGTTAGGGGTAATTGCCCCTCCTTATTCTTGCTAGATGCATAGTTGGTGCATTTGTCTAGGGGGAGTAATTCATGCTATATATTTTTCCTAGATTGATGGTGGCTACCTCTCAAGGAGAGTAGGTAGTGGTTGTTGTTGACAGGGGAGAAGGTTGAAAAGGAGAAAATGTGCACCTTAGGGGGAGAGTTTGTATCCTAAGGAGGAGATGTAGTTGCCCTTTGTCCTTGATGTCAAAGGGGGAGAATGAGCAAGTGTGTGTTGCCATCAATGCCAAAGGGGGAGATTGTTGCACATATGTTACCTAAGGTTGTCACTGATGTCAACACTCAGTTTGGGTTGTCATTGATGCTTATGTTGATGATATACTATGATGGTGTGCTAACAGTAATGTTGTTGATGTTCATGGTTGGATGTCATGCCTTGTTTAATGTTAATTAAAGTTGTATTGAGCATGTTTGTTGTCAGCAGAGATGGTATCATGATGCTATATTAAGATGAGAATTAGAAGTATTAAGATGATAATTAGAAGCATTAAGATGAGGACTAGAAGTAATACTGATGTTGGGGAGATGGTATTGATGGTCTGTAGCATGTTGTATGCTCTCTCCTAAGGAAGTATGTGTTGCTACAAGAAGGCTCTAGTCTCTGGATGTTGGTAAAGGTTTCTACTATAGGAAGTTTCCTTGAAGACTGACTGAGAGAATGCTTTGCATTCCTCCACCTTTGAAGATATGGTCATGCAATTCAGAAGTTAAGTTCAGTGTGTTAAGAAGGTTCTGCATTCAAAGTTTCATATCATTTTTCCCTCTGCAAAGAAAGTTGTAAGTGACAGAGTGCATGATTGTATTGTCTAGTGGCTAGTTTCAGTGTCTATTGGCTTGCGCCAACTTGTTGCTATATGAAGTGGTGAATTGGATAGTGGAGAATGATCCTAATGATCTTGTGATTTTTCCTTTTGCTCTGCAAGGTGTTTTTTGGTTTCTCCGAAATAGGTTGTGGTCTGGAATGAAAGTGTTGTTGGATTATGCTTTTTCTTGGTTGACTGAGGTATGTTGAAGGTGTGTCCACAAAGTCTTTGATGTGCCAAGTTCAAAGAGTGTTTGGAGATATTGTGTGGGTCATGCTGATTCATTTGGGAGAAGCGCAAGTAATTTTTAATCTTCCATGAGTATCGCTAAGTTGTAATGGTCGACATGCTACAAGCTTCATATTTTCTTGCTTAAGGCCAACCTATTTCAAATGTGTGAAGCATGTGGATGTTATTCTTTGAAGGATGATGTAGTGAAGGGTGTTTAGAACCAGGTTAAGCATGTGTTGGAATCCACAACATGTGTTCCTCTTCCTGGTGTTGTGTATGGTTCATTCTAGGGCTTTCCCTCTACACGTTTCATGTTGTTTGATCTTTGGCTGACTTGTTATTGTAATGTTCTTATTGTCTTTGGTCGACACACAAAGTAATCAATGTAATATCATGTATATATTGTAAACCTAGTTGATCTAGGTGAGGTGTGATTGCAAGTGTAAGTGTAAGGAGTCGAATGTGGATGTGTAATGCATTATGATGTGTAAATAGTAATCTTTATATTGAGGTAGAGGAAGACACGATTTTGATAGTTGTTGTATATGTTGATGACATCATCTTTGGTGGAGATGATAATATGTGTAAGAGGTTTGAAGAAGAGATGCAGAAATAGTTTGAGATGTCTATGAGTGGTGAGTTGTCTTTCTTCCTTGGGCTTCAAATTGCTCAACTAGATGATGGTATCTTTATTTCTCAGGCTAAGTATGTTAGAGAGATGGTGAAGAAATTTGGCATGGAGGATTCCAAACCAGTAAGTACTTCTATGGTTACTGGTTGTCACTTGAGCAAGGTTGATGAGTCACCTGAGGTTGATCAGACTCTGTATAGATCTATGATTAGAGGATTATTGTACTTGACTACTTCTAGACCTGATATTATACATGCAGTATGTTTGGTTGCTAGATATCAAGCTAATCATAAGCAAACTCATGAGAAGGAAGTAAAAAGAATATTCATATATTTGAAGAGAACTCTAGATTATGGCTTACGATATCCAAGAGGTAATGACTTTGATTTGAGTGCTTACACTGATGTTTATTGGCTAGTTGTGTTGATGATAGAAGAAGTACAAGTGGTGATTCTTTATTTTTAGGAAGTAGATTGGTTTCATGGCATAGTAAGAAACAAGATTCAGTATCTTTATCAACTGTAGAGGTAGAGCATATTGCTGCAACATCTTGTTGTACACAAGTGTTGTGGATGAAGCAAACATTGAAGGATATCAAGATACAACATGATGAGCCTATTCCTATTCTATGTGATAATACAAGTACTATCAATATTTCTAAGAATCTAGTGATGCATTCTAGAACTAAGCATATATCAATCAGGTATCACTTTTTGAGAGAGAAGGTTGTAGATAAAGAAGTGAAGTTGGAATATATTTCAACAAAGGATCAAATTGTAGATATTTTCACAAAGGCCCTTGCAAAGGATACTTTTGAGTATCTCTGGCAGAAGTTAGGGGTAATTGCCCCTCCTTATTCTTGCTAGATGCATAGTTGGTGCATTTGTCTAGGGGGAGTAATTCATGCTATATATTTTTCCTAGACTGATGGTGGCTACCTCTCAAGGGGAGCAGGTAGTGGTTGTTGTTGACAGGGGAGAAGGTTGAAAAGGAGAAAATGTGCACCTTAGGGGGAGATTTTGTACCCTAAGGGGGAGAAGTAGTTGCCCTTTGTCCTTGATGTCAAAGGGGGAGAATGAGCAAGTGTGTGTTGCCATCAATGCCAAAGGGGGAGATTGTTGCACATATGTTACCTAAGGTTGTCACTGATGTCAACACTCAGTTTGGGCTGTCATTGATGCTTATGTTGATGATATACTATGATGGTGTGCTAACAGTAATGTTGTTGATGTTCATGGTTGGATGTCATGCCTTGTTTAATGTTAATTAAAGTTGTATTGAGCATGTTTGTTGTCAGCAGAGATGGTATCATGATGATATATTAAGATGAGAATTAGAAGTATTAAGATGATAATTAGAAGCATTAAGATGAGGACTAGAAGTAATACTGATGTTGGGGAGATGGTGTTGATGGTCTGTAGCATGTTGTATGCTCTCTCCTAAGGAAGTATGTGTTTCTACAAGAAGGATCTAGTCTCTGGATGTTGGTAAAGGTTTCTACTATAGGAAGTTTCCATGAAGACTGATTGAGGGAATGCTTTGCATTCCTCCACCTTTGAAGATATGGTCATGCGGTTCAGAAGTTAAGTTCAGTGTGTTAAGAAGGTTCTGCATTCAAAGTTTCATATCATTTGTCCCTCCACAAAGAAAGTTGTAAGTGACAGAGTGCATGATTGTATTGTCTAGTGGCTAGTTTCAGTGTCTGTTGGCTTGCGCCAACTTGTTGCTATAAGAAGTGGTGAACTGGTTAGTGGAGAATGATCCTAATGATCTTATGATTTTCCTTTTGCTCCGTAAAGTGTTTTTTGGTTTCTCCGGAATAGGTTGTGGTCTGGAATGAAAGTGTTGTTGGATTATGCTTTTGCTTGGTTGACTGAGGTATGTTGAAGGTGTGTGCCACAAAGTCTTTGATGTGCCAAGTTTAAAGAGTGTTTGGAGATGTTGTATGGGTCATGCTAATTCATTTGGGAGAAGCGCAAGTAATTTTAATCTTCCATGAGTATCGCTAAGTTGTAATGGTCGACATGCTACAAGCTTCATATTTTCTTGCTTAAGGCCGACCTATTTCAAATGTGCGAAGCGTGTGGATGTTATTCTTTGAAGGATGATGCAGTGAATGGTGTTTAGAACCAAGTTAAGCATGTGTTGGAATCCACAACATGTGTTCCTCTTCCTGGTGTTGTGTGTGGTTCATTCTAGGGCTTTCCCTCTACACGTTTCATGTTGTTTGATCTTTGGCTGACTTGTAATTGTAATGTTCTTATTGTCTTTGGTCGACATACAAAGTAATCAATGTAATATCATGTATATATTGTAAACCTAGTTGATCTAGGTGAGGTGTGATTGCAAGTGTAAGTGTAAGGAGTTGAATGTGGATGTGCAATGCATTATGATGTGCGATTGAAAGAGAAAGAGCAGAAGCAATAGATCCTGTCCAGATTCATCTTGAAGATATTTTTGAGATAGAAGGGAAGTGAAGAGTGTGCCTAACTGATTGTTGGAGGTAGTGAGTTAAAGGTAGAACTTCTTGAAAGTTGAAAGCAGTGAGTCAGTAAGCTGCAGACAAGACATTTAAAAAAGTTACATAAGTGAAAAAGCAAAATTGCAATCATCAAAGGATTGAGTTTCATTGTTAGATTCAGATAGTAGAAGGACTGTCATGCTGTAATCTTTTCTAAGTTTGTTCTCAAATCAGGGAGTAGTTGCTTCCTTGGGTTGAAGCGCTAAAACAAAGTTTGTAGGGAGTTGTAGCTTCTTTGGGAGTGATCATAAAAACTTTTTACAGGGAGTAGTAGCTTCTTTGGGTTGTAGCCCTAAAACAATGTTGTAACTATGATTCTTTTGTGAGGCTGGATTAGGACACTAGCTCCTAGCATCTTTTCGCACCGTGGTTTTTTCCCTTTGGGGTTTTCCACATATATCTAGTGTTATGTGGTGTTGTGCATTGTGTTGATCTTTTATGTTTATGTTAATGCTGTAAAGATTAAGTTTTAGTTTGCTCTGGAGGGTTTGAGATTTGTTTGAATAATGATTCACTCCCCCTCTCAGTATATGGGTGTGTTAAACAAAAGGACCTTTGTACATGGGTCCATGACCATACCTTTTGTAAGAAGGCCATGTGGACATGTACAAGAGGCCCATGCCTTTGTACATTTGGGGGAATGGACTAGATTTGACAAAGGTTAGATTAGGATTTAGGTTGTGCAAGTGGGGGATTAGGTTAGTTAATTAGATTTAGGTGACCTAATCAAATGTGTAGAAAATAGGAATTAAATAAATACAAATATTTATTTAATTCAGGGATGGGATAAGGGGATATTAGATAAATAAAATTTATCTAATGTTTGGACTATGGAGAAAGGAGATAAATGATTAATAAATTATTTTAGCTAGGGATAGGTACTTATGCAAGTACCGATATAGGTACAGATGAATAGTGAATAGTACATGAATAGTGATTTTGATAATAAAATATTATATAATCACGATTTGAAGGGGAATTGATCAATTAACTATCTAACCATGTGTTTATTCAATTAACGTGGTAGAAATAGTGATTTAGCAACATTTAGAGATGATTAGTGATGGTTTAGGGATGTTTAGGGATAGTTAGTGATGGATAGGGATGAATTAGGGATGTTTAGAGATGACACGAAGAGTGGACAATTTTAGGTGTCTACATTTTGCCCCTCTTTGAGATGTGTTGCGAAGCAACATCATTTCAAAGAAAGATAAAACATTGCGCTCGATAGGATATAGAAGAAGGTGATAGGATTAGGTATAAAGATGCCTTAGCCACTCGAAGTGAGAGTTACAAGGAGTAATGATGGTAAAGATGATGGTAGGGATGATACCCCTTGAGAGCGTAGGTGGGTTCGAAGAACGCGAGTGCACTCTCAAAAGGATGAAGATGATTGGATTAGAAAGAAGAGAGTGGAATTTAAAAGACCACATGGATTGGGGGATAAGATATGTTGGGTGTAAGAGATGGGAGGATGGGGGTTGGAGGAAAAGGGTGAGGGTCAATAGATGATAGGATAAATGATGAGATAGAAGGATGGGATGAAAGGACTAAGGAAGAAAATGAATGGATGTAAAATATACATGCCCAACATAATACAACCTTGTCTATATGTGTGAGGAAGAAAACTTAGAGCATAATTCCTTAGTGCACAAAAGGTTTTGAATGGCCTTAGATGCAAAAGGATGACTAGTATGCAAAAACTTATTCCAACACACATAAGATATGAATATTAGTTGGAGTAATGGCAGTTCTTGACCACATAGATTATGCATTATGTTGCACTAATAAATGAGAGTCATTCTTATTTAATATGGCATGAGACATTATGCACCAAGGTAGAAGGAACCATAGTGACAATGTGTTTCATGCATAAAATCAAACCAGTTAGGTCACAAGCAACCTTATGTCATAATAGCACCATAATATGGAAGATCATGATACCAATGTGGCAGGTAGGTTAAAGGGACCCATACTAATGTAAGATAAAAGATAATGCATATACACAAGCAAGCACGCATGCACAAAAAATGATACAAAGAAAAACATGATGTTGCTCCTAGTCAAGTTGAAAAGCCAACGATTGATAGACTGATGATGATTGGATTGTGTTGTTGATGATAAGAACAACACAAGGATTGGTAATGATATATCTCGGTGATGATGATGGATGATTTGGATCAAAGGCTTGCAACAAGGCTAGGAATAAGACCATGGATGTGATTAGATGATTTTGATGATGATACTTAGCTTGAGATGCACATTGATATGGACATTCTTGCAATTTGGATTTTTGGGAGATTTGGATATTTAGGAATTTAGATTACTGGGAGTGGAAAGCATTGATTTGTGTCTAGGTAGAATTTAGCTAGATACCAATGACAAGGGAAAGCTTAGTCTAAAGACAAGGCATGAGAGAATAATGAGGATGAAATGATAATGGATAATGGATAGGTGACAGTGGATAGGGAGTAAAAGGAAAGGATAAAGGGATTTAGATAGTGGATAGTGAATAGGAAAGACTAGCAATAATGGGATAATGGATAGGTGATAGTGGATAGGGAGGATGAGTGAATTATGGGTAGAGGATATGTGGATATAGAGAGTACGAAGGTGATCTCTAAGGACTATGTCTCATAGGAAGAAGATGTCCCACTCGAGATGTGTCGTGCATGACCTAGTTGCTATGATGATGGGGATGGATGGACGCTATAGGATATGCATGGAAGGAAGGTATGTCAAGATGTGTCCAAGGCATGTCTTACACATTTTTCCCTATCCTTAAAAGGATCACAAGTAGGGAAAGGAGGATGAAAGGATGATAGCATGGATAGGAAGATGTAGTGGATAGGAAACAATAGGATAAGCGGATAAGTAGATGGATAGTATGATATGATGAGGATATGCAATGGATGAGGAAATGATAGGCTAGGAAAGATTTTCCCCCAAGTGTAGGGTGCATATGGAGAAGGGATTACACATGATGCCCACAAGGGGTTTTCATCATGGCACTTGCCCAAGGCACCATTGGATGAATTTATTTCTCTTGACTTTTTTTATTTTTTATTTTTTCTCTTTTTTTTTGGATTTTTTGTTGTTGATATTAGGATGGGATGGATGGATTTAGATAGAGGAAGGAAGTGTGAAGGAGGATGGCATCTCAAGCATCTAGTTTCATAGCAATGTGGAAGTGTCCCATATTGGATTAATGTTGTATGTGGACCATGTCAATTGTTGCTATGCGCATGGATGTTGGTAGATGGTTGCATGAGATGGAGATGGAGTGGATGAATGGATGGTGATAGTGGATTATGATGTGGATTATGGATAGGGGATATAAGATGGAGGGATTGAGGGATGAAGGTATGCAGAAATGTTGTGGGAATCAAGAACAATGGTTACACACACCGTAATGGCTTTTGAAGTTTATATTTGGGATGGGGAGTGGGGAGTAATGGTGATTTGGGATTCATGATGGAATTGTGGGATCGGGATGGGGATTTTGGGATTACCAATTTGGGGATTTAGGGACCCAAATGGTCTTAGGACTTTTATGATTTTTCCATGGGGAATGGGATTTTTGGGAGGAGGGATGGAGTGGGATGTGGATGCTCCATTTGGATTTATTGCTTTTTGTTTAGGGACCCACACCATTTTTATTTTTTCTTTTGGAGGTGTGGGCTTATGTAGCCTTTTAGATAGAGTGTTCTTGGATGTTGTGTATCGATGCTCTACAACATGATACTCTTTAGGATTTTGTAGATTTTTTGCTTTATGTAGGGAGGCATCCAAAGTATTATTTTTGAATCCCATGTGGTGTTTGCTAGCTTCATGTTTGGATGATGTGTGCTTTTGTTGATCTTGATTAAGGATTTTGGGGGAATGGGAGTTATGGATGGGGATATTAAGGATGGGGGGATATTAAGATTTGGGAATAGTGGAGGAAATGTGGACTTATGGAGATGTATGGCCATATGCTTTTGGGATTGATGGATGGCATAAGATGGAGGAGGTGGGATGGCGACATATGTTTTGTGGGTGAGATGAGGTGCACCAGGTTTGGGTTTGGATGAAGTGGATTTGGGAGGTGTGTGGGTGATACCAACATGTTTGGATTGTTTACCTTGGGGTGCATAACCAAGGACATGTGCGTGTGGATGTATTTTGACATGGATGGGCTCCAAAATGTTTTTTTCATGAAGGCCTAGGCCTTTACCATGTTAGTTCATGTTTTGGAGCATACATTGTGCGATAGGATGGGTGTTGTTTTGGAAACAAGATGCGAGTCCATTATTAGATGGAGGGGTATGAGTGGTGGAAGAAAGTGGGGTCTCACCGGGTGTGCTAGAATGTAGTACACAATCATTGAAACATAGAATGTGGGCATTGGTCCTGACCGTATAGGCATGAAAATAGGCATAAGCATGATAGTAACCTGCACGATAACACTTGACAAGAAACTCACAAGAAAGTTAGATTAAGGGAGGTGGGATCCCACTGGGTGTGCTAGAATGTATAACATAGAAATTGAGAATGAGAAACAAGCTAAACAACTAACTTATTTCACTCAAAATCTAACCTACCTCGGATTGAGCAAAAGGAATGCAAAATAAGAAATGAAGCTAAGCTATTAACCCAAAATGCAAACCTTGATACTTGGATGTTCTCCTTGATGGTGTTGATGTGGATGGCTTCTCAAATGGGTAGCATAACCTTGCTTCTCATGGAGTATTAGAGTGGAAATGGCAGCACTATGTTGCATGAAGAAGTTGTATGATTTGTGAAGGGGTGAGCTCTGATTTATAGATTTTTGGAGACTCAATTGGATGGTTGGGATTGAATTGAGAGATCAATGGATGAGGATTATTAAGAGCTCTCAAGCAAGGAGAGCTCGCCAAGTGTAATGATAGGATTGGATGAGAGGGGATGTCCTTGGATCAAGGAGAAATAGATGGTCAAGATTAGGCTTTGGGAAGATTGGAGGGATGAGATTACCTTGGTAGATGGGAGGTATGGGTTGGATTTGATTGGAATTTTAAATTGGGAAGCATGGGTACATGCCCAATTTAAAATTGAAGGAATAGAGGATGTGGTGGCTTTGATTTGAATTTTAAACTGGAAGCATGGGTACATGCCCAATTTAAAATTAGAGGAATAGTGGATGGAGGACAAAAGGACCTTTGTACGTGGGTCCTTGACCATGCCTTTTGTAAGAAGGCCATGTGGACATGTACAGGAGGCCCATGCCTTTGTACATTTGGGGGAATGGATAGGATTTTAGCAAGGTTAGATTAGGATTTAGAACTAGTACAAAAACAACAATATGTGATTAAAAAAACTACTAAAAACTACTTATAAATGACTAAACTTGGTCACGTGACCATTAGTAGTTTATTGTCAGACATTTAAAACGTGACCAAATTTATGACTAAACCAATTTTAGTCATTTATTTGGTCGTTTTGATTGATCGATTTGGTAGTATATTTAGTCATTAATTTAGTCATATTATTCATTGAGCTTGGTCACGTGACCATTAGTAGTTTATTGCCAGTCATTTATTTAATTGTTTTGATTGATCAATTTGGTAGTATATTTTTAGTCATATTTATTCACTAGTTTCTATCAATTGGTAGTATATTTATTCAGTAGTATATTTAGTCATATTTATTCGCCAATTTCTATTAGTTCGTAGTATATTTAGTCAATTGGTAGTTTATTTAATTATTTTTGAGGTTTAAACATAAAACACAGAAAAACATAATCAATTATTCATTTGCACATAATGAAATAGCTATTAAGAAGGCAAAATACTAAAATTTTATTGAGAAAAGGTGTTCTTACATCAAATACAAGACTTAAATATGTATTTGCTTTGAAAAATGTGTTACAAAGTGTGTTTCTCAGTGCTGTGACTGAGAAAACTGAGTTACAATGCTCTATTTTTTTCTTATACAACTCTAAAACATGAAAGAACTACTTGAAAAATGAAGCCTAAATATTTCATCACGGGCTTTTACATCTCAAAATCTAAATAAATGTATCAAAACTCGCTTAATATTGCTAATTACTTCATTACTTCTTCTTCTTTGTTGCATCTCTTGCCTTGGTCTGCACAAACAGTAGACTATGATTCAACAATAATCCCAACAGCCAATGTGTTACAAGTCCTCAAAACTTATATTAACAAGTTCTACAATGCATGAGGAATAAGGAAATAGGAAAAAGTTTATAAAAGTCAAATCTTAAAATTTAAAGTATTATTTTTATCATCTCAAATGTAACATTTTTTCTTTACCTTCACAATTCTCAACTTCCACATGATTTTCATTATCAACCACATAAAATTTGACATTTCCAAGCCATAATACTACTGCAAGCATTGCAAACATATTTTTTTGATCATCTTTACTGATCTGGACAACATTTAAAGCTTCCTAAACACAAATAAATAGACATCAATGAATCACATAAATAATAAATGCCCAATAGCAGATTTTGCAAAAATGAATTGAAAGAAAAACCAAAATGTATCTAAAGACTTAATGAAAAAGTAAGTAAACTCATATAAGTCAAATTAGTTATCTTCAGATGAGGTTTGCATTAATGAACAAAGATTGGGTCAAATTTGATTGAAGATCAGTAACTTACAAGAATACTCTTAAACCTCTAGGCATCATCAACTTCATCAATTGTCAGATAGTTACTCTGGTTTAGGTAGGAATACTCTTTAGCGGGCTTTAAATTTAATTGCTCTACATTAAACACAACAAAGCACTCAAATAAATTATGAATGCATTAATAATAGAGGAACAATTTAGAATAGTTTTTGTATTCTCCATATTTAAGTCCACATTATTTGGGACATTGGACAAAATCTTGACAACATACAACATGAAGATTAGTAGAGAAAAACTGGAACTCAACATAGTGAATTCTAATATTTGTGTTGTAGAAGAGACATGTCCTTGTGCTCCCATTGCATAGAACTTTCCTACTTTAAATATTGATGGAAATGGTGTTTCGACTAAAAGGGAAATCATGGGTTAATTATTCCCAAGTTATAAGCTACATGTTGCCTCCTATACATTATTTTCTGATGCATAACCCATTAAAAAGCACAAAACTTGAAAATTACCACTATCCTTCACCTTTGTTATGGCCAAGGCTGCATACTAGGCTCTGATTTCAGCATTTAGTGCTAAAACTTAAGTAAACTAAACTGAACTCTATCAAATTCAGGCCATGAAGAATATGTTTTAAAATGAACATAAATGAATTGAATACAATTCATAAATATGTTACTCAGACCCACTCCAATCACAACTGAAGAATTTAAAACCAATGCATAATGTCTGATCACATTTTTCCTTAAAGACAATATAAACTATTTGCTACATGGAAAAGTAATTACAACTGAAATATGGTCCTTCTCAAAATGATTAATTAACAACATTAAATGGTTTTACATAAGGGTTTCTGGGAAAATCTATCCCTATAAATGCCAAAAAATCAACATTTAAGCATCAATCCTAAGAGACAAACTCAACATCTAAGTTGCTGATACACACACTCTTGGCTTCAGAAGTAAATTGCCCCTTTATAATAGAAAGCAAATAAGTAACTTACTTTAACATGTTCTTTGAAAGAATATTTACCTTCTTGACTCCACGGATCTTCTTAGATTTGTTTACACGGAGTAAGTCAAATTCATAAACAGTCAAGTTTAGACAAACATTCCTACAACCCCCATCTGTAGTAATCAATTTGTGAACTATGAATTTTCATTGATTATAGGTTTAGGAAGCTAGCAATCCTAGCTCCAAACATGTGAAAGTTAAGATGAAACTTGAAGAGAAAATTCAAATCTGAAACATACTTTATCAGCAAATCAAAGCATAATGGAAGGAGGATGTTTGACATATATTATAGTTGTAAATGCCCTAGTAGAAATGTATGCAAAATTTGGAATAATAATCAAGGTATGGGAACTGTTTGACACAATGCCTCAAAGAGATGTCATCCCATGGGCATTCCACAACCTTTGCCAACATCCTCCCTGCCTGTGCCAAAATGGGAGCTTTGGAATAGGGTATGGACATCCATCAAAACATAAAGGATAGAGGAATTTTGTCAGATGTTGTAGTTGCAACTGCCTTGTTAGACATGTATGCAAAATGTGGAAGCATAGACAAGGCACGTGAACTGTTTGATAGAATGCCTCAAAGAAATATGGTCTCATGGACTGTAATGATTGCATGATATGCACAAAATGGATTTGTTGCAAAGGCTTTAGAAATTTTAAAGAAAATTCAATTAGCTGGTGTAAAGCCAAATTCCATAGCCTTTGCCAGCATCCTCCCTGCCTATGTCAAAATGGGAGCTTTGGAATAGGGTATGGACATCCATCAACACATAAAGGATAGATGATTTTTGTCAGATGTTGTAGTTGCAACTGCCCTGTTAGACATGTATGCAAAATGTGGAAGCATAGACAAGGCACGTGAACTGTTTGACATAATGCCTCAAAGAAATGTGGTCTCATGGACTGCAATGATTGCAGGATATGCACAAAATGGATTTGTTGAAAAGGCTTTAGAAAATTTAAAGCAAATGCAACTGGCTGGTGTAAAGCCAAATTCCACAACCTTTGTCAGCATCCTCCCCACCTGTGTCAAAATGGGAGCTTTGGAATAGGGTATGGACATCCATCAAGATAGAAAGGATAGAGGAATTTTGTTAGATGTTGTAGTTGCAATTGCCCTATTAGACATGTATGCAAAATGTGGAAGCATAGACAAGGCACGTGAACTGTTTGATAGAATGCCTCAAAGAAATGTGGTCTCATGGACTGTAATGATTGTAGGATATGCACAAAATGGATTTGTTGAAAAGGCTTTAGAAATTTTAGAGCAAATACAATTGGCTGGTGTAAAGCCAAATTCCACAACCTTTGCTAGCATCCTCCCTGCCTGTGTCAAAATGGGAGCTTTGGACTAGGGTATGGAAATTAATCAAAACATAAAGGATAGAGGAATTTTGTCAGATGTTGTAGTTGTAACTGCCCTGTTAGACATGTATGCAAAATGTGCTCCTTAGATCTAAAAAGCAACCAATCATATGATGCCACATCAGCGCACCAACAAAACATGACTTAATACACAAGTATTGGTCCACCCTTTTTTTGGGTCTTTTTGGACACCTCAACAAAAAACATGATGATATGGCATCATATTTGATGATGTGGACCTGAAACCTTAGTTATAAGCAAAGGCCTTGCCAAGTAAGCTACTGTAAAATTTTTGGAGCAATTCAAAATTGCCACATATGATGTTGAGAGGCATGAAGTTAGGGTTCTCAATTACTGGGTCCTCTCCCCTACAATATGGAGTCTATCCTCAAGTAATCTAAACATACCATAGGGGGAGCAAACATAAAAAAATAGTCCTGAGGTATTGTCTAGAACAACACATTTCCAACAGAGATTCAATATACAAATCTAATTAGGAAGAAACATTTAATAATAATAGAGACACAAAAGAGACTATATCATGTGACTTTCCACTCAGCCCTCAAAGTAAACTTAGGTGCCACAAAGATAGACAGATTGAAACCACCAACAAGGCTAATCAAAAATAGAAAATTCAAGTGTAGTTTACAGTGAATCATTAACCTCTGTGAGGCATAAGCTCTTTAGATCCACTGCTAGACCTGTGAGAAGTTCTATCCTTGATCTAAAAGTCCATTCCGAAGCCGGTGCATCTCATTGGGGTAGTGGATTTTGTGAGGAGCTCTTTTCAATTATGAGCCATTGAATTAGATTATAAAGACCAACATTTTGCCACTTTGGTGAGGTTGTATCGTGTTCTTTTTCTAGGATCAGTTCAACATATCAACACTTTGTAGGTATATGTGTAAGACATCCTTTGTGACCCCTATCTATGTTGGTGATATTGATTGCAGGCAACCAACAGTTGCTTTCAACCAGATGGAGTATAGAATTGTGTAGGACATAAGCAATAGGACCACTCTCCTTCATTTATTCAATCACTTCTTGTATGGTGGTTCAAAATTTTTGACAACATTAAAAATGGTGACTGGGTGTTTGTAGTTTTAGTATGGCCTCAAGATTAAGAAGACACTACCTTGTTTAACTACAATAGAACACTATGCTAGAGTGAAAATTCAGAGCAACTAGGATCTAATTTCTCCAAGCAAATCACAAATTTGTACCAAGGTGCTGGAAAGCTAAATCATCTCTAATGATTTATGTCCTTGACATAGTTTTAAAATTTAATGCTTCCATGTTTTCGAGTCTTGGATTATGTGTGGTATAAACAAATAGGTGTCCTTAAGACTTATTTTAGCAAATACATGTATAGTGCAATACCATACACCTCAAAATGGTTCCTTTCTAAGTTGTAAAAATTATTTGTGCAAGAATATAATCTCACATAAACACAACTACTCTGTGATAATATCCCACATAATGTAGCCTAGAATCACAAAAAAATAGAAAGAAGTTCAGAACACTAATAATACATAGAGTACAAAATAGATTTGGCTTCAAAATTTTCATTCATTTCTCTTAAAAATGACAATCTATTGGTTTCCTTATTTAATAACCTTTTGTGTAAACTAATCTGGCAGAAGTAAAGCAAAGACTAGGGTCAGATATACTTACCATCAATGACTCGATGATCACAGCTAAGTGTTACCGACATGAATGAACCAACATCAAATTGTTCATTAGTTGATCCTGGGATAAGTCATTTTTTAGTTGTTCAAACATATAAGGGTTCAATCAGTAGTCAATTTACCTCATCCAATAGTTAAAATTTTAAATTTGAAAATTTAACTAATCTTCATAGCAACCAATGATTTAAATTTGCATCATAGTCATCAATTTTTCTTATCTTCAATTATCCCATCTGACTTATAACAACATAGAAAATGCTAGAAATCCTTCCCCGCTCTCCCGCAGACACTTCAAGCCATGCTCGAGGTAATGCAGGACAAAAAACAAGGCCCGAGGCATCATCATCCCCCTTATGACAACTGTTATTAATAGTAAAAAAATAGCTTTGGATGTTATTAGTATGTTATTGATATTGAATCATGGATAAGTGACATAGTTCTTGGCACTCATTGCCATGCTTGTAATTATTGGCATAGATAATATTCGGTACCATCTGTGACATTGGAGTTAATCAATCAATTAGAGGCACACCAATCGGAAGACACTAGTGTATACAAGGCAATTCCCTTTAGCAATCAATTTAGACAATAGATACCATTAACATGTTTGACAGGAATATAGTAACTTGCTTACTACTTCCACACTTTACAAAGCAAGCATGGTATTCGAGTACAAATGCACTTGAAAATCTCCTCTAGAAGTCTAGGCAAGAACACATTGATGTGTCCAACAAATTTCAATCTGATGATTTCTCTTGAGAAAAACTATTAACATAGAGGGTTAAGCATGGTTGTCCCTGATACGGAATGACATAGCTTGCACGTCAAAAATAAATGTTAGCAAAACACCTGAGTAAATGTATCCTTTTTAGGGTACAAATGCCTAAATATGTTAGAATGCAGTTAGTTATAGTTTCCTAGCTTCTGAAGCATCCAGTTAACAAAGCAATCTAAAAGTTACTTGAATTATAGTTAAATATGCTCTAGTAGACATATATGCAAGATGTGGAATCATAGACAAAACACCTGAATTGTTTGATAGAATGCCTCAAAGAGATGTCATCTCATGGAATGAAATGATATGATTGTAGAATGTGCACAAAATGGATTTTGCAAGGAAGCTCTCAAAATCTCTTAATTAATGGATTTTTCAAGGTTTTTATGAGGGTTTAATTTAATAGCAAGGAAACTGCAACAATGTCAATGCACGCCTCGATGGAAATAGATCAGTGGCTTATTAGTGAATCTTTGACACTTTCTTTGGGCTTTGTAAGAATATACTTCAATGGAATCAATGACAAGACCTATGAGAGGTTTTAAGAAATGTTTTTTATAAGCTCAAACCTCATGCAATGTTTTAATCTCAACACCAATGTGAAACCTTCATTATGGGTAGGCAAAACAATGGGATTGATCACCTACGACCATTGTCAACAACATGGATAGTAACAAGAAGTTTTAATAGGGGTTTGGACAAGGATCAATAACTCTTGACAATGAAATATAAATTGAAAGATAGGCCTACCATTTATTTGTAACAAAAACTTTGTTCTTTTGCTCTGCAAATTAATTTTTTTTCTGTTACTTTCCTTTTCTATGATCAGTTGCAATTTTACTTGGTTGTTGCTTTTTGTGGCTTATAAATAGAGGAAATACTGTAAATGTGGAAGGAGGTATATTAGGCTGTAGTTTAAGGTTTATATTTATAAATAAGATTAGTTAATATGTTGAGTGTGAAATGTCAAATATCAGCTCCCAAAACCATCCAAACCAAAAATGTCATCCTTTTCTTCTAATGCATGGGCTCACTACTTTCATGACGCTAATCAAGATGCAAACTTGGTACCTAGCTTAGGAACAGACACTTCTAATGTGCTTGTAGCTTGAAATGGCCTTGAAAATACTTTCAAATGGTCTAAATGGCTCATGTGTTGCTCCTATTTGTCATTTTTTCCATTTTTCTATTTATCCTATACCTTGATAAAGTTTTCACCAAATTTAAATCATTTGGCACTTGCAAAATAGTTGATAATAGATAACCAAACAGGGCATCCAAATGAAGTTCAAATTTTAAGCAATACATACTAAATTTTTTTTAAGGCTAATAAAGCTTACATGGCCACAAGTAAGTTTGCAAGCAATTGCATGGCTTGCTTCATGAAGAAACACAGTTATGAGCTTAAAAGGAGTCAATAATGGTGTCCTCCAAAGTTACAAAATAGGATTTATAAGTCAACAAAAAAATAACATATATCCCTAGAGAACAAAATGACTTCAAATGAATTATGACAATTAAATTTAGGTTCATCCATACTATCATAGCAAAATCCTGAATACAACAAAAAATTTCATCTTTACTAAATCAACAATCTAATCAAATGTGAGAATGACTTGGTGGCCATACAACAAGGATCACGAAAAGGGATATTTCTAGCTAGGGTTGCAAGGTTTTGTGTTTTCAGAGATAAAGGTCAAAAGAAGTAGAATTTTAAGCAAAGCAAACCAAATAATAATGAAGGCTTGTCTATTCATCAAGGGACAATGGGTTAACATTGAGAGATATTTGATCAAGAAACAAAACATGACAATCCATTGTCAAATGGTCATGTGATCAATCATATCAAGAATAATGTATAGTTTGAAGACTTAGTCTCGTTGCAGTCAAAGGACAATAAGAATGTTTAGTGGTTATTAAGTCATTCAAGGTTGTGTGACTAGGTTTTGGTTGGCATGATGAGATTCAAGATGGAGAGCATGAATGGTATCAATAACAATGAGCAAGGCAGTGATTTTGCATGACCCAGTCACAATCAAGCAAAAGCAAGCAAATTTTAAGTGGTGATAGTCAAAAGAGATGAGGAGTTAAGAAAGTGTAGCAATCAATCTTGAATGTCATGTGGTGAACCCCTTTGATTACAAAACCCTACTGTCCATAGATCAAGATATATTTTCAAATAAAGATAGAGGTCAATATAGTTAAAGGAGGCAATGGCAATGTAGTTTACATGTAGTGTTGAGTGAAGATCAAGAAGGTAGTCCACTGTCATTAATGGTTGTGAGGACAATGCCTTAGGGATGTGTTTCTCTTGAGAAGATCCAAGCAAGCAATGGAGCATAGTTTTGTGATGATCAAAGGGAGACAAGGTGAATATCATCTCAGAGGTTTAACACAGATCATTGAAGGGGATTAACACAGATTTATTCAATAGACAAAAGAGACTAATTCTATATGATTTTGCTTTATAAGTCATCCCAATGCTAATAATGATCAATCTCAGCTTTGCAAAATACACATAGTTAACTAATAAGTTCTTAAAAAAATGTTAGGATGCACCCTTCCAAGGGACGGACCTCTCCAAATTTTCAAAAGAATTGTAACTAGTCTAGCCATAAAATCTTAAGATGCATAGTGTTGAGGGACTACCTTAAGATGCATAGTGTGGAGTGTAACCCAACATTCCTCCCTTGATTCAATAAACTACTTCCAGGCCATCAAACGCCTCACCATGCAATACCTCTGAACTTCTATTTTGTGGGGATTCCCTAAAAGACACAGTCGTAGGGCATTGGAACAATCTAGAGATAACTGGGAAAAAGAGAACTACTCCAGCTACCCCTGCTCCTCTTGCTACTCCCACCCCTGCCATTGCTATGGGTGCTCATGTTGGATGTGCGGTCTTGCCATCGATTTGCACCTGAAACTACCTTTGCTTTTGATGGCACGGGATCTGGATCTGCCTCTGATGCCTCTGCCTCATCCCGAGCTTGGCTATCGACCCGGAAGCTACTTTCGATTAGGAAATGGAATTGGGGGGATGCCTGCTAGGATGCTCACTCGAATATTGCTAGTAGTGGTGTTGATAGCTCCACCCGCATATAGTTGTGGAGAAGCATAAACTAGAACTAGAAGGGACAAGATCATGGGTGAAAAGCCTTAGAACAATAGGGGTTGTTTTCATCAAGATGGATTTATGGGGTTTCATGGATCAGCCCCTATGATAGATAGTTCATATGGTGATTGAACTACTACATATAATTGGAGATACCATTGGATCTGAGAGGGGTCAACTGATCCGAGATCGACTGGTTTTGACTCTTGAATCAATTGGATAAATGCTGCCCAATGGTGTATAACTACAGTATCTACCCAGATGGGAGCCTCCTGCTTTGGAAATAATGGCATCTGCTTCCATTGAAACTTTTGGTGATGTGCGAATGACTTATCTGCTCCTTGGATTGGCAAGGAGAAACCCTTCCCTATAAAGGATATAGGTGGGAAATGTTTTATGCGATATTACTTTTAATTGTAATGAAAATTTTAAATGGTAGGGAAGAGGGAAATTACCAATCCATGTGACTAATTATTTAGTCATTTATTTAGTTGTGTTGCAAAAAATTAGTAGAATTTAGTCATTTTTAGTTGTTGTGACTAAAATTTTTAGTCACCTAGTCATTTATTTGCTAAAATTCTACTAGTGTAGGTTGTGCAAGTGGGGGATTAGGTTAGTTAATTAGGTTTAGGTGACCTAATCAAATGTGTAGAAAATAGGAATTAAATAAATACAAATATTTATTTAATTCATGGGATGGGATAAGGGGATATTAGATAAATTAAATTTATCTAATGTTTGGACTATGGAGAAAGGGGATAAATGATCAATAAATCATTTTGTCTAGGGATAGGTACCAATGTAGGTACCGATACGGATATGGATGAATAGTGATTCTGACAATAAAATATTGTAAAATCACGATTTAAAGGGGAATTGATCAATTAACTATCTAAACATACGTGTGTTTATTTAGTTAATGTGGTAGAAATAGTGATTTAGGGTCGTTTAGAGATGATTAGTGATGGTTTAGGGATGTTTAGGGATGAATAGGGATAGTTAGTGATGGATAGGGATGTTTAGATATGACATGAAGAGTGGACAATTTTAGGTGTCTACACATATCATCAAGATGACACAAGATATACCCTGGGAAAACCCTCAAGAGGAAAAAACCTAGCCTCGAAAAGCATCCACTCTCAATGTATTATTTGGTAATGAAAACATTACAATACACTTTCAGAGTTTCCATGAATAATTCTAAAACATCAAGCCCTTCCAATGCATTCTCCCTATGTCCAAGAAACCACACATCTCATGCCATGTTTCGCATATGCACTCTTTGGGAGTGCTCAATACAAATGACATCCTAGCCCAAAATAATAGCCAAAATGACTAGCTAGCCTCAACTACTAAACAAGTGCTTGCTTTTATAGAATCAAGATCACACAAAACAAACAAGTGGTATTGGCTAAACCATGTGTCTCAAAACCATGAGAGCACAAAACTATTCACCCCAAAATTAAATATTTCCACAAATATTAAATACTTGTCATATGCCTCCCACACAAAATATTTAACCAATGTTACATACAACTTTACAAGTGAACTCGAATAAATATTTAATGTGGATAAACACATCACTAAAGATGCACCACAAGAAAACATTTATTTTACATAATTAAATTATTTATTTCTTGTGTAAGGTGTACAACACTCTTTTTTGCTGACATTATTGCACTATATGTATTTTCTCTCCCATAATGTAAAGCACTTCTATCAAATTGCCATAATTTACCCAGCAATAAATGATATGCATCCATTGGCATTATGTAACACAAAACTTAATCATGATATGTACTTGAAGATGAAAGAAAGTGGGAACAACAAAAACATGAAAGAACTCAAAGACAAATGAGATTTTATACCTTCAAGTGCTTCCAATCTCCCTCACTCCTTGATAAGGTTGAGGAGATGCACCCAAAGGCTCCTTGCTTTACCCAAGTTGAAGATGTGTAGATGTGGATTGCTCTTTTGATTCAACACAATATGGATGAAGGTATTTGGCTATGGACTGATAAGAGATTTTGATATAGATTGAGATGATATGATATGGCTATGAGATGAGAGATGATTTTGACATTATAAGGTTATGATGAGAGGAGATGAGAGAAATTTGGGCATGGTAAGGATACTATGAAGAAGTTGTTAAAATGGCTTGGGTTGGCCTTGTATTTATAGGCAATTTTGGAGGGATTTGAATCCAATGGCTAGGATTCAAAGTAGAGATCAATGGTTGAGATGGGAGGATAAGATCAACGGTTGAAATCTCATCAACAAAGATGGAGGGTTGGGATTAAATGTGAATTTTAAATTCACATTGGGAAAGATGAGGAATGAATTTAAAATTCATTTCCATGGGATAATGTGAGGATGATGTGGACTTTTCAATGAACTAATTTTTTTTTTTTTTTTTGTGGGGGGGGGGGGGTGGGGGGGTTGAATAAAAACTTAAGTTTTATTGAGGAGTGTGAGGACATGTGACACATGCACATTTTTGGGGCCTTACATTTGTAAGCTAATTTCATGGAAAATGTTTTAACATGAAAATAGAAAGGTGAGTTGGAAGGGTCATGTGACCTTTTGAATAAAAAATTGATTTTTATTCAAAGTGTGTGGGAGGATGGATTAAGCAAGGTTTGACCATATTAATTAAGTGTTTAACTTAATTAATATGGTTGTAGAAAATTAGTGAGGGGGTTAATTAGGGGTTAAAATTAATTAAATAATGATTTATTTAATTAATTTAGGTCTAAGAGATAGGTAGGTTAGACTAGCTAATTAAATAATTGATATTTATTCAATTAGACTAGGTTTAGGCTATAGGATAGGGTAGATTAATTAAATAAACATGATTTATCTAATTAATCATGATTAGGGAGACAAACAAATTAACTAAATAAATATTGAAAATATTTACTTAATTAATGAGGGATAGTGTTGTAAGGTTTAGTGATAAATTCGATGAATTAATTTATCACAAGTGGATGATTTGGGGTAAATGGCTAAGGGTAGGTGATTAGAGATGGCTTAAGATAGATTAATTAAATAAATTGAATTTATTTAATTAATTGGGAAAGGATAAGTTAGTGATGTGAGGATGCGAGAAAGTGGCTTGTGGGGCAAGTCATTTTTAGGTGTCTACAGTACCTATTTTGAATTTGACTAAACATTATCCTTTCACCAACACCTTATGCTCTTTTTGCAACCAAGCAATTTTGTATGGTCTAGGTTGGTCAAACCTTCCCAACTTCAGTTTATCAACCATTCCTTCTAAAACTAGATTATATGTACTAACACTATCAATGTCAAGCTTATAAAACTTACCTCCTAATTGCATATTGTCCTAAAAAAATTCTTCCTCTGTATTAGTTCTTCTTCATAATCATGTTTGAACAAGGCTTTTATGATGACTTGAGTGGCTCACCTTTATTTGGTTCATCCTCAGAGTTGTATGATCCCTTGATCTCCTTGTCGGCATGTATCATTCTCATGCTCCCTTCTAATATTTTGTGTTGTCCAGGCTTCCCTAGCTTTGATGACACTCAAATGCTCAATGTCCTTCCTCTCTGAACTTGAAATAGATTCCTTTAAAATGTCTTCCATTGCTTCCGCCATATCTTTCTTATCCTCTCTGATATCCATCAATTTGGTCATTGCAGTATGAATTTATGTCTTTTGTCTTTATGGTAAGAACTATTCCCTTCTCTATTATTGTGGTATAAACTACCACTCTTAAAATTCTCCACATATGGTATCCTATCATTGCATTGAGTCTAGGCTCTCTAGAATCTTCCTTCTCTTCCTCTTTGTCAGTTTTGTCTATCTTCAAGTCTTTTGTTCAATTTATTTTTTGTAGTCAAGGCCAATTGATGAGCTTCCTCTATTGTTTGGATTTTCAACATACTCAACTCTTCCTGAATTGATCCTCTCAAACCATTAATATACCTTGCCACTTTCTTCACTTCATCATGATGTCTTGAACATATTATTAGCCATTTGTATTCCTTATTATTATCTTTCAAAGTCATATCATCTGCCTCAAATTGTGCAACTCCTTTAATAGTTCTAAATGGTAATTCACAAAAATAAACTTGGATTTTAGCTTCTTCACCATTCAATCCCATTTTCTAATACTAGGCTTACCCTTTTTATTTCTTTCTATCTAAACTTCTTTCCACCAAATGGAAATATGACCTTTCAATTTAGTCTTGGCAATATTTACCTTATTTGAATCATCTATATATTCATACTCAAAGTGTTCTTCTAAATAAGTTATCCAATCTATCAATTCTTCTAGATTCAAACAACCAAAATAATTTGGAATATCTACTCTAGTCTTCTTCTTCACTCTCACTTTGCTCAGCAAGGATAGCTTCTTGTTCTTCATCATTCTCATTAGTTCTAAGGTTAGGGTTTATTCTGTGGTCTTCTTCAAAAGCATCCATTTGGATCTTCATTGTCTTCATCATCTCAAACATTTCTTCCATCTTTCTAATGGCATTAATAATACATTATCCTCTTCACAAAGGCATCTTGGATTTGGTGTAAACTAGCTCATGTTAGTAGTCTTTCCACAATCACTCCTACAAACTACCTCACCATCGGTGCTCTGTTTACAAGCTTCTTGTGATCTACCTCAATTTGGTGACCCATTTACAACGAATTAAAGTCTCATAGAAATCTTCTACCCAACACTCTATTGCTAAAGATTCATGACACATTGTATTTCCTTAATATGCCTTAATTTACCAATGTTATATCATGACTCATGAAACCTATTCTAGGTCAACCAACACTTAACCTATAAATCTACTTTTTTAACCTGCTCTAATACCACTTGATGCAGTCACGGCTAGAGGGTTCAATGAAGGATTATCTAACCATGTAATCAAATGAAAAACAAGAGAACTCAATTAAATAATAGGAACATCAACATAATCTTTATTAGTTCATAGTCATAGAAGAATTACAATATGTTGCAATGGACTTACAACATGTTAGGCCACATCTATTTGATTACAATTGGCATATTATGTGTGAATTAAAGAATTTGAATGAAATTGAAATATAATGCAAATATCAAAACTATCCACCAACTTCTTCACTGCTTTCCAAATGATTATATAGTAGCCCTAGCCTTAGGAATGATCCTAGTTGGTCACAAGGAGGGGCAAAGATCAATGTGTAGTGAAACGTGTAGTTGACCAAATGAGTAGATGAAATTTTTTGGAATAAATATAGTGATGATGGATCAATGGATCTTGATGTCGTTCATACCATAAGATTTCCTAGGTCTAATGAATCTAGAAACATGTCCCTTTGTTGGTGCATGCCTTTGAAAGGTGTTGCAAGATTTGAATAATGAAACTAATTGTTATCCTATTATGCCCAATAGTGAGTAGAACTTAATATGCCTTAGTGGTGTTTAGAATCTCCTAAGACTTGGATGGAACATTGTAGGCTCAATGTAAAATATGTCTTCCCAACTATGAGGTAAAATATGCAAATGCAATGAAATGTGGTAAGATCTATAGTGATTGGATGATGACTGGAACATTATTGAAAACTTGGAAACAAAACAAACAAGTAAAAGAAAATATTTTTTGGTGATGCAAGATTTCTGTTACACCCCAAGATGCTCCTACATCAAATCATGTAAGGAATACCAAGAGAAATAGCCATAAGAATCCATGGTAAGAGATGTAATAAGGGGGTTGAGTCTAAAAAATGGTGGGTAATATGAGACCAAGTAGGGTAAGGGAATGCATTAGAGGGCTAGGAATAGGTGTTGGAATAGGGGGAATATGTGATGTGACAAATATAATGGGTGTTGAGAAGGTGGAGGGTGGGGGTTAGGTGTTGGGAAAAGGAAAGGGGCTCTTATGAAAGTGTTAATGGGTGCTGGGAAGATAAAGAGTGAGGAGAAAGGTATAAGGATTAAAAAAATATGTATTAGAAAAGAAAAATCAAGTGTTGGGATAGGTAAAAAAAGGTTTTGGGGATAAGAATAAGTGGCCTTATGGATGGTTCAAAGGGTGTTTTAAAAATATAAGGTAAATATAAGTATGCTAGGACATGTAAACTTGGTGTGGGGAAGGAAGAATCAAGTGTTGTGAAGACTAAGGAAGTTTTTGAGATGAGTAGAAATAATTATGTCAAGATTGGATCAAGGGAAGAAGAGAACTAGTAGGCCAAAGGCTGCCCATTTTTCCTTTGGATTAAGGGATGAGATTTGTTTTAGGTGGCTTTTGTTTTGATTTAATTTTTGACTCAATTTGTAGAGAAAAAAAGAGAAAAAAAAAGGTTATTGTTTGTTTAGATTAGAAAATTAGAAATAGAAGTGTTGAATATTGAATTCACCGAGCAAAAGAAAAAAATTAACCTCCCTTAAATGTATTTAATTTAAAGATAGACTATTTATTTATTTTATCCTTATAATGAAATAAATTAGGTTATAAAGCAATACAAAACATAAACTATACTAATTTAATCTACAACATAAAGTATATGAGTTTGGAAATGACAAGTGTAAATAGAAATGCTAGAAGAAACAAACACAAAAACATAACATGTGCACTTGAAAAATGTAGATTCTAACTTTAGAAATAGATTTTAAGGAGGCCTAGATAATGATCTGGTAAGTTTTAGTCATGTTCTAAGAAACTGTCAAATTTGGGTGCTATAATAGAGTTAGGGGGTGCTGCAATAAAATTAGGGGGTGTTGTAGCAAAGTTTTAGGGCAATGTAGTAGGTTTTTAGGGTGTAACTACCCTACATGGGCACAAGCATCTAGGTATTCATAGTTTTTGCAATTTTTTGAACTTGCTTGCTTTAGTTCTTTGCTCTCTTCTATGATTGTAGAGTGTGTGTGTCTACTCCCTTGATAGTGTTAAATCTTGAGCTAAATGTAGGGACAAGGGCAAAATGGTATATTGTAAAGGAGATTGCCTCAATCAATCCCCTATTTGGTATGTTTCAACCTCTAGAAAGCATAATAGAGAAATTTGTAGTGTGTACATACCTATTGACAAGGTGAATATGGTGTGTGCAAGATAAAGTGATCACAAGACAAAATCCTAGTGGGAA
The DNA here is from genome assembly GCA_027924645.1 of Cunninghamia lanceolata. NCBI lineage: Eukaryota > Viridiplantae > Streptophyta > Pinopsida > Cupressales > Cupressaceae > Cunninghamia > Cunninghamia lanceolata. The sequence goes on along the minus strand of BSBN01000463.1, from coordinate 1,291,879 downwards.
AATCTAGGAACAAGTTGTGTTCAATGTGATGGAAATAAAAGGAGGTGAAAACACATCACAAACTCATTGCTTAACTTGGGGTGAGGAGAATTGGCTTCTAATGATTTTCTTTGGAGAGAATGGGGAAAATGGATTAGAAAAGTAGGAAAAAAGAGAGGGGTTCATAACAAATCCATAGCTCTAAAGACATAAGAGGTTGCATAATATTTAGATCTTCAAACTTTAATTTTTCGCTTTGCTCTTTGATGAAATCTCTATAATTCAACTGTGTGTTGGAGGAGAGAAAGTGGCAATAAGTTTTCCAAAATTTGAAGTGATTGTTAAGTGTTTGAGGGAAAGAGGGTTCAAAATATGTCCATACTAAGTTTTTAGGAAGATGACTATTGGAGACATAGTAACTATTAGGGCACAAAGGGGTAGGTAACTTTAATTTTTAAAATTTGAATACAAACACTAGTGTCATTTTGTAGTTGTGTTTAGACACTACTATTAGGTAGTGTAGATGTCCTTTAAGAGTTAAGAGTCCAAATTTATAGGGTTATTAGGTGAGATTAAATTCCTAAGGTTGAGAGTTCTTGCAACATCCTTCTGTGGCCAAGGGAAAGGGTAGAATAAAGTGAAAACATTCCTAGCAACACACTAGGGGAGTGGACACCAAAAGAGAGTAGAAACATAAGGTGGAGATTACAAAGTAAGCAATTTCCAATCTTACTCTTACCCATTTGCCTTTGTTCTTACATCCTTGACCCTAGGTGATCCTATACTCCATGTGCTTTCATGTTTACACCTTATGGAATTTACTTGTCCTTTAACACTTACACGTTTATAGCTCTCACGACACTTACCTATGCTTACATGCTTTATCTTCCTATAGCTATTGTTATTTATCTTTGCTATTGGGGCATCTTATCTTCCTTGGCTACATGTGCTTACGTGCGTATTCTTTAACATACTATTGGTTGATGGTCACACAATAATATCTTTGACAATTATGACATGATAATTGTGTTTTACATGATAACATGCTTTTACATATCTTTTTCTCCCCTCCTCTAATTCCTTTCATCCATTGTATGCAAATAATTGGAGGGGGACATATATGATCTTGAAATTCCCTAATGAATATGATTGCAATGATTGACTCATGATTATGATCATTTTCTATAATGCCTAATGAATTATCACATGGTTTCGTACCATGCCTAATGATCACATGGCTTCCTACCATGCACAATGATCACATGGCTTCTTATTGTGCTTAATAGATCACATGGTTTCCTACCATGCCTAATGGGTCATGTGGCTTCTTGCCATGTAGTAGACAATGTTGTTGAGTAATTATTGATTATGCCTATTTAAAATGCTTGTTAAATTACACCAATTGAAATCCTTTTATGTTTTACAAGTTTTGAGTTGGCATACTCATTGCAAGGAGAATTTGTAGAATCATCATCCTTATCCATGTCCTTTTTATGAGTGTCTAAATATTTACTTTTATGTTGATTTCTTGTTTACTTTACCATGCATCTTCATAGTAGTTCATAAGCAAGTCAAAGTAGGGATACAGTGTAATGGTGAAAAATTTATACCTTGCACTATTTCTCATTTGTTTAGTCTTACTTTGATTGGGTTGTCCCTAATATAACTAGTAGAGTACAAGTGGCATGATTTTGCATAAAAAGTTGGCAATTAACCTAAACCTAACTTATCGTACATTTATGCATTCCTAGAGTCTAGACTCAATCCTCATATTACTTGTTCCTTATCCTAGCTCTAATCCATAGGCTCAAAGTTGAATTCTAAACCTTTAAATTCACAATTCAGATTAGGCCTTAGTCAACTCCTTTCCCACTAATCATTATTTGTTGACTTGAGCACTAAATGTGTTATTTCGTGTGTTAGGATGTTGTATAAAAGGATAAACCATAACTTAGTTTTGTTTATCCAATGGTAAGCAGAGAACTCCATTACTCATTGCATCATCATAAGAGCATAGCATCAACATGACATCGACACCCACCTCAACTAGACACATTACATGATTGATTGACATGTCTTTGATCATTGTTCCAAAACCATTAAGTTAGAAACATAGGTTTGGCCAAAGGAGAATATCCTTATTTAGAAAACCCCTAAAGGTGTTTGTTAACATCATTTGATTTTTAGATACAAATTCTATAAAATGAGGCAAATAGATTCTAAACACCAAAAAGTACATAGATCCTTTTTGTGCACTAGGACTCAAATCTACGAATAAAATTTAACTCCACAGGTATAAAAGTGACCTAAAATGAAACATAATTATTTTAACAATCTAGTAATAATCATCTGATAAAATCTAAGACTTTGACACAATGATAAATCAATTAATGACATTTATATTAATAAAATCAACATTAAATCTAAAACTAAATACTTTTATTTTATTTTATTAATTTCTACACTTATTTATAATCATATTTTAATAACATTATCCATCTCCAATAATTTGATTATCATATTTATTTAGTTAATTTTCCCTAAGTCATATGTATGGAATGCTTATTTCTCCTCTACACTTGTGACAACTAACAAGAATTCCATGTACAACTCGGGGAGGGGGAGGCCAACATAAACATTGACACTCTAACATTGAACACAAAAAATATTATACACTTGGTGTAAAGGTCGTGAATTAGCTTAGGTCCTAATTCTTCAAACCCTTTGAGCTCCTCGGGTGACTGCTTTAAGTGGCCAAGGTCTAAATTCATCTTACTGCAGATTTAAGAAAAACCTCGCATAAACCCCACCCCGACGCAAAAACACAGCATAGAATAAACCCCACCCAGATCCGGTTGTAGCAGCACAAGACAAATTATTCCATGGGTTGGAAGGCTGCTGAAAAGCTCATTAAAACCTGGAAGATAATCAGAGGAGACAATGTGAAATTTTTTCTCCGGTTTCAATTGAAAAAATAATTGCACATTTCTTTTCTGTTTCTGTCAAATAAAATTTACGTTACGACCATTTTAAATTTTTGGATTGACAGGTCATGATAATGGCGGGGAAGGACAAGGGTCAGAGCGGCACAATTAAGAGAGTAATCAGATCCCAAAATCGAGTTATTGTCGAGGGCAAGAATTTGGTAGTCCTTGCGAACTCATCATCTGCATATATTACAGTGTTTTTACAATTGAGTTTTAGTTTTATATCGTAATGCCTTTAATTTTATCCACATCTGGGCAGTGTTTATTTATCAATCCTACTTTGGTTTCGTTGCAATTTTTTTATTTGGCTTGTTAGGAGAGGTTATGAGCTGTTTTTATTGGTGTAAGCACGGGCCAGATTATATAACAACCTTGCCATATGTGCCCTAGGGAATTCCTCCTTATTGCATTTACGCTGTTATGAATTTCTCCATTGCCATTAGACATAATCCGTTCCAAGGGTTTTTATTGCATTTTTACTTGCTTAGTAATCTCGTACGAGGCCATGGATGCTCTTTATGCAGGGTATGCTTGGACCACATTCTTAAGATTGGTTAACATGGGTCACATTTAAATGGCTACTCCTCCTCCTTGACACATGACCACTTGAGTTATGGTTGCCTTATTTGAGTGTGAAATTTGAATCTGGGTCACACTTTGAGAAGTGTTTTCCATCACCATTATACCACAATCCCTTGGAGAATTACAACTGAATGCCAAGTTGATCTAATAATGGCTTTAGTTTTTCTCACATCTGGACAATCTTTTTTAGGCCACCTTACTAGGGCTTCATTGCATGTTGCCCCCAATGTAATGATCTATATAACCATGCTCATATAGTTTTAAACAGAACATATTAAAATGAAGATAAATGGGCATTGGTTTCAATAAAAAGTGAGGAAACAATGATAGTAGTGTTGGAAAAAGGTGTATCAACCTTGCATTCCTAATGTCCATATTTAATAACTTAGTTGTATTTATTATTTTGTCTTTAATGTCGTTTGTCTTCACTTGGGAAAGTTGGTGTCCCATTTTGAGGCGACACTATTTTTGTCTTTAGTGGATTTTGTCCTCAGATAAGGAAGTTGGCGTCCCACTTTGAGTTGGCATGTTTTGCCATGTGTTAGCATCTTGGAGGTGGTGCAGGGGCACCTAACACAAGTTATTTAAGTTCATGTTTTGTTTTATGTTGTAATAAGGTCTATTGATCAATGCATTTTCATTTCAGTTTATGTCTAGGTTCATTTTGTAAGTCCCAAGTGACTTAGAGGACATTTGTCAATTGTAATCGCATAATGATAAAAATAGCAATAATGCCAAAAATAGGCAGTAGTGTTTTCCAGCCGCTTGGAATGGATTTGGTACTACTCTGGGCGAATCTATAAAACCCAGAGAAATGAATCGAATGCATACAGATTGGGGATTGAGATTGTAATCAGTCAGATGATATTGTGATTGAATGTAACTGTGCGAATGTAATCAAGCTTTGTTAAGGAGAAATCGATCTTTTCTGTGTTGCCAATTTTGTTTCCCATTCTCTGTAAATACGAATTGCATAGCCGTAGCTTTCCTTCCCTTTCTGTTTTCCAATTGTTGCAAAATGTCGATGTGAAGCATTCCACTGATAAGATTTCTGTCGAAATCAGTGGAATGGCTTCATTGTATATATATTTGTTTTCATTTCCTGTTTGTTTCATTGTTTCGGTGGCGCAGATGTTCCAGTTCGTGGGTCGCGCATAGTAGTTCGCCTAGCATTTTCATGTGCTAGGGTTCGGTGAAGGCAGACTATGCAACGGCGTTCGGAAGTACCAGCAGAAAACCCTAGCGTGGCTGATAATAGTAGTTGTTATGCCGACGAGTGTGGATCGTGGTCAAAACCTCGGCGCATCGAAGAGCAGTTGAGAGCTTCGCTGACGAAGGGGAATCACGCCAATAGTAGAAATCAATCGGCATAAGTTTCAGATGTATAATGCGAATGTACATCACAAAGGCACGCAAGAGAATGTATGTTGTGAATGCATATGAGGTATGCATGTTGGGAATGTATCTTTCGGCAGATACAAGCAGTGACCGGTCGAAACGGTGAATCGGGGTATAGTAGCCGGCTATAGCAAGTCATGTTATGCATATACCACAGTTTGGTAGTTTATTGTTAAGTTTTGCCCGCTTCCATTGTGCGCTCTACATCATTTTGGTATCAGAGCCAGTGAAAGGTCTGCAAAAGTGTTGGCATTGTCTGTGAATGTTTATGTCAGACAGAGAAAGTGAAGGAGGGGCTAGCGAGATGCCTCCAAAGGGAATGACCACCGAAGTGGTCAAGAAATTTAAGGAAATGGAGGAGCTGATCAAGACTGGGGTCAAGGAAGCACTCCAGGCTGAGTTGAAGACCTTGGGAAAAGGCAGGAAACCAGACGAGGAGTCTGATGGAGAAGATGAAGATGGGGAAGAGGAAACAACCCTAGGACAGATAGATATATCTGCTGATCAGAAACAATTTTTGGAGGCCATAAAATCACTTGGTAAGGAGTTGTCTGAATCAAGAATGGAGATTCCGATGTTCAGCAGAAAGATGGACGCAGAAGAAGTCATCGAATGGGTTGAGGCTTTGAATAATTATTTCGAGTACAAAGAGGTACCGGAGAATAGAAGAGTCAAGTTTACAAAGACAAAATTGAAGGGTGCTGCACTCATGTGGTGGAACTACACCCAGGGAGAAAGGGTGAAGAGTGGCAAGAGCATGATCTCATCCTGGAGTCGGATGGTAGAGAGGATCAAGGCTTAGTTCCTACCAGCGGATTATGAGGTGCAGATATACAGGAAAATGCAGAACTTCAGGCAGAAGGATATGGATGTATCCACCTATACAGAGGAATTTCATAAATTGTCTCTAAGGTGTGGACATGCTGAGGATGAGAAAGGTAGAGTTGCCAGGTATATTAATGGCCTGAAGTATAGTATACAAGATGAGATTACCATCTTGACACCAGAAACAGTGGACAAATGTTTCCAAGTGGTGCTGAGAGTAGAAGAGAAGCAGAAAAGAAAAGGAGAACAGCAGAACAGAGGCAGAGGTGGAAAGAATTTCAGGGGCAGAAATAGCTTTGGTGGCAGAAATCAGTTCCAGAAGAATCAAGGGGAGTCCAGTCAGCAAGAACACAGTGGAGAATCTGCTTCCAGAGAGGGTTTCAGAGGAAGGAGACCCAATGGGAGAGGCAGATTTGGTGGACCAGGCAGAGGTCCTAACGTCTTCACAGGAAGATGTTATAATTGTAACCAAATTGGGCACACAGCAGGTAAGTGTCTGGAGAAAGCCTCAAGCTCTCATGGAGGAGAGAGAAGGAGCCAGCTGATTCAAGAAGAAGATTGTCAGAGTGTGAACTCACCTATGGGAAGCGCAGCTCCAGCACAAGATGGAGAAAGTCTCATGATGAGAAGAACGATGCTGAAGGTACCACAAAACAAAGAACCACCGCAGAGGAAAACATTATTCAAAACTTTGTGTAAAGTTTCCGGCAAAAGGTGTAAGGTAATTATTGATTCTGGCTCCACTGAAAATTTAGTTTCAGTAGAAATGGTAGAGAAATTGAATTTGAAAAGATTACCACATGTGAGTCCATACAAAGTGTCATGGTTGAACAAAGGGCAGCAAGTCTTGGTTGATGAACAAGCTTGGGTAGAATTTCAGATAGGGGAATATGGAGATAAACTTTTGTGTGATATAATTCCCATGGATGCATGCCATTTACTGTTAGGTAGACCTTGGCAGTATGATGTACAAGCCCAGCATGATGGTAAGTCGAATTCTTTTGTGATCACTAAGAATGGTAGACAGTATAAGATGGATCCTTTACCAGAAGAGGGTGTAGACAAGAATGTAGGCTCAAGTATCATGTTAATTAGTGGGAAAGAGTTTCTCCATACTCTGAAAGAAGAGGGAACCCAGGGGTATGCTTTGATTTTGAAACCTAAAGACAATTCTGATTTGTTTGAAAACAACAAGGAAAAAGTCCCTAAGGAAGTGCAGGAATTGTTAGACAAATATAAGGGTATCATGGTGGAGGATATGCCCAATGTACTACCCCCTGTGAGAGACATAAGTCATCAGATTGACTTCATCCCAGGATCCACATTGCCAAATAAACCAGCTTATAAAATGACACCTAATCAGAATGAGGAGATTGCTAAACAAGTACAAGAACTATTGGATAAGGGTTTGGTGAGGAAAAGTCTTAGTCCATGTGCTATACCCACAGTTTTAGCTCCCAAGAAGGATGGCAAATGGAGGTTATGTACTGATTCGAGAGCCATAAATAAGATCACCATCAGATATAGGTTTCCTATGCCCAGAATAGAGGACCTGATGGATTGTTTGGGTGGAGCTCGGTATTTTTCTAAAATTGATCTCAAGAGTGGATACCATCAGATCAGGATTAGAGAAGGGGATGAATGGAAGACAACCTTTAAGACTAATGAAGGTCTTTATGAGTGGCTGGTGATGCCATTTGGACTGTCCAATGCTCCAAGCACTTTCATGCGTCTAATGAATGAGGTATTGAAAGATTTTATTGGTAAATTTGTTGTCTATCTTGACGATATTCTGGTTTTTAGCAGAACAAAGGAAGAACATTTGCAGCATTTGGAATAGGTGTTGAAGAAGCTGCATGAGGAGAAACTGATGATCAATATGGAGAAGAGTATCTTCATGAAGGAAGAACTCACATACCTTGGATTTGTGATATCCCGGGGCAGTTTGAAAATGGATCCAGAGAAGGTAAATGCTATTCTGTCTTGGCCAGCACTTAAAACAGTAAGTGATGTAAGAAGTTTTTATGGGTTGGCAACTTTTTATAGGAAATTCATAAGAGGATTCTGTCATATTTGTGCACCCATTCTGGATACCATAAAAAGAGGACAAAAATGTAAGTTTGTTTGGAATAGAGCAGCAGATGAATCTTTTGAGATTCTCAAACAGAAAATAGCAGAGAAACCCATTTTGGTTTTGCCTGATTTTGATAAGTTGTTTACTGTGGAATGTGATGCCAGTAACCTTGCCATTGGTGCTGTCTTGAGTCAGGAAGGCAGACTTGTTGCTTTCTTCAGTGAAAAGCTGAATGATGCTAAACGAAAGTATTCCACATATGATCTAGAATTGTATGCAATGGTTCAAGCATTGAAAAAATGGAGACATTATCTCTTGCCCAAGGAATTCATTATTTATACTGACAATCATGCTTTGAGTTTTCTGAATTCGTAGGAGAAGCTAAATCACAGGCATATGAAGTGGGTCGAACAACTCCAGGCATATACTTTTTCCATCAAACATAAGAAGGGACAAGCCAACAAGGTGGCAGATGCTCAGAGTAGAAGAGTGTGTACTATACAGGAAATCCAGTTGCAAAGTGTGGGAGTGGATTCTCTCAAGGATATGTACCAGGATGATGAGGACTTCAAGGAAATATATGCAGTTTGTTCACAAATTTCAGATTCCTATCATTCTGATTTTTTGGAATATTTGTTACAGCAAGGGCTACTGTTCAAAGGCAGCCAACTGTGTGTGCCTAGGTGTTCCATGAGGGAGAACATCATAAAAGAGAAACATTGTGGTAGTCTTGGAGGTCATTTTGGACTGGACAAGACGTTGGAACAAGTGAGAAGGCTTTACTTTTGGCCTAAAATGCAAACAGATGTCAGGGAATTTGTGGAAACTTGTAGCATTTGCTAGAGAGCCAAAGGGACTTCATCAAATGCAGGTCTCTACCAACCACTTCCAATTCCTCAAAGGCCATGGGAGTGCATCAGTATGGATTTTGTTTTGGGTCTTCCCCAGACTCAAAGAGGATTTGACAGTGTGTTTGTGGTTGTTGACAGGTTTAGTAAAATGGCTCATTTTGTGCCATGTAAATGTACTAATGATGCTTCACACATTGCTGGTCTTTTCTTCAAGGAGATAGTAAGAATTCATGGTTTACCATTGAACATAGTTACTGACAGAGACCCCAAGTTTGTGGGACATTTTTAGCGCACATTGTGGAAGAAATTGGGCACTCAATTATTTTTCATGTCAGCCTATCACCCTCAGATGGATGGACAAACTGAGGTGGTGAATAGATTACTGGGTAATCTTTTGAGGTGTTTGACTAAACAGCATGGAGAAGCATGGGATATGATCATCCCACAAGCAGAATTTGCATATAATGACTGTTAATAGGAGCACAGGAAAGAGCCCTTTTGAAGTTGTATATGGGATTCATCTCAGGGGAATTTTGGAGCTCAGGGATCTCCAGAACATGGAGAAAAGGAGTGCACAAGGAGAAGATTTTGCAGTCAGCATGAAGGATATCCATGATGCTGTAAGGGACACTATCCAGAAGAACACAGGGAAATACAAAGAGAGAGCTGATCAGAAGAAAAGGGATGCCCAATACAAAGTTGGGGATTTGGTGATGGCTTATCTGAAGAAGGAAAGACTTCCGAAGGGGCAGCCAACGAAGCTTCTTATGAAGAAGATAGGTCCATGCAAGATTGTACACAAATTTGGGCTTAATGCATACGAAATTGAACTTCCTCCAGGTTTAGCAATATCACCCATTTTCAATGTGGCAGATTTGTTTCCATTCAATCGAGCCAATGCAGTAGAGACAGGAGCAGAAGATGCAGAATGGATTTCTGATCTTCCACCGAGTCAGCTAGTTCAGTTGGATTGTATTTTGGACACAAAAGTTCAGAAGAAGACTAGACATAAAATCTACAAGCAGTATCTAGTCAAATGGCGTGGTTTGCCTGATGAGGATGCCACTTGGATGAGCGAGGAAGACATCATCAAGCATGGGGTTAATATTTCAGACTTGGTTCCTCAAGGGACTTGAGTTCTTTTAAACCTCGGGAGTATGGTGCAGGGGCACCTAACACAAGTCATTTAAGTTCATGTTTTGTTTTATGTTGTATTAAGGTCTATTGATCAATGCATTTTCATTTTAGTTTATGTCTAGGTTCATTTTGCAAGTCCCAAGTGACTTAGGGGACATTTGTCAATTGTAATCGCATAACGCTAAAAATAGCAATAATGCCAAAAATAGGTAGTAGTGTTTCCCAGCCGCTTGGAATGGATTTGGTACTACTCTGGGCGAATCTATAAAACCCAGAGAAATGAATCGAATGCATACAGATTAGGGATTGAGATTGTGATCAGTCAGATGATATTGTGATTGAATGTAACTATGCGAATGTAATCAAGCTTTGTTAAGGAGAAATCGATCTTTTCTGTGTTGCCAATTTTGTTTCCCATTCTCTGTAAATACGAATTGCATAGCCGTAGCTTTCCTTCCCTTTCTATTTTTCCATTGTTGCAAAATGTCGATGTGAAGCATTCCACTGATAAGATTTCTGTCGAAATCAGTGGAATGGCTTCATTGTATATATATTTGTTTTCATTTCCTGTTTGTTTCATTGTTTCGGCGGCGCAGATGTTCCAGTTCGCGGGTTGCGCACAGTAGTTCGCCTAGCATTTTCATGTGCTAGGGTTCAGTGAAGGTAGACTGTGCAACGACGTTCGGAGTACCAGCAGAAAACCCTAGTGTGGCCGATAATAGTAGTTGTTATGCCGACGAGTGTGGATCGTGGTCAAAACCTCGGCGCATCGAAGAGCAGTTGAGAGCTTCGCCGACGAAGGGGAATCACGCCAACAGTAGAAATCAATCGGCATAAGTTTCAGATGTATAATGCAAATGTACATGACAAAGGCACGCAGGAGAATGTATGTTGCGAATGCATATGAGGTATGTGTTGATGTTTGTTTTTAGACAAGTCAACAATAGAGTAAAACACTAGAGTATCCCACTCTCTCTTGAATAAAGCTCTTCAAAGGCTGAACTATGTGATCCAGTGAAGTAACTCCAAGGTTCCTTATTATGATTCATGATGGGTTAACTCAGTGATTACATGTGATCTTGCTGATAATCACAAAGGGACTTGTTGATGTTTGTTTTTAGACAAGTCAACAATTAGAGTGAAATACAAAGTATCTAACTCCCTCTTGAGCAAAGCCTCTCGAATGTTGTACTATGTGATCAAACAAGATGACTCCAAGGTTCCTTTCTGATGATTTTGTAAGAGATAGCTCAGTGACTAAGTATGATTTTGCTGTTTAAACACAAAGGGACTTACATAGACTCTTCTCCTTTCATTCGACTTATTCCTCCTTTGATGTGGATGATGTATATACAAGGTTTCTATGATAAAGAAAATGAAAAGGGTTAAGGGTTCAGAAAGCTAATCTAAGGTCAATGAAGTAATGATGAGGTATTGAATAGACAAACTCCTTGATTAAACCTAACTTCACTCCGCCAAGGATACCTACAACTACATGAAGTTGGTGCAATCTCCTAAGGTTATGCGAATGGTTTTCAAATCATGAAGGTTCATATGAGCACCCAATGAACGACGCAGCTCAAACAAGCATCCACAATCGAACTTAAACAAATAAGACTCAGACTAGCTTTACACAACAATTCACCAGCGATGAATGTTAAAAGCATGAGCTAGGAGTTGATCAAATATTCAGTACAACATGCATTACAACAATGAACTTCTAATCTACTTTTAATCTACTTGAAACATCTCTCCATTCCATTGAAGTACAAGAAACCATGTTATTTTGCAAGACAACACTTAAACACCAAGCAAACTCCAATGTTCTTTGCATTAATCTTGAAAATATTTACAACAATCTCCAACCCTCTCGGAGAATTTTGAGAGTCTCTCCTATTCTACTCTAATTTCTCCTACCACTTAGCTACTGAATTACAAATGAGGCAACAAGGCCTTTATATAGAAGTCCCAATTACAATGAATGGCTAAGATTAATTCAATAGCCAAGGGTCTAGATCGTGCCACCTCACAGGTAGTTACAACAAACTTGCTATTTTTAGCAAAAAAGAGAGGCAATGACGGCATGCTTTCCAATGTGATAAGGTAAGGCGAAAGCATTTAAAATATCTTCCACATAGGAATCCCTTTGGCTTTTTTCATTAAATGATACATTGAATGCATTAAATAATGCGGCTAATCAAAATTGAATGATGTGTACTCGCCACATAGATGCCAACTCAGCATAGTTTGAAAATTGTATCATCTTTGAACTTGTATGTTTATGAGTACATCTTGTGGATCTTGCCTTGTTTTTTTTTCTTGTAGACTGGATGTATGTTACTTGTTACTCATTTGACTAACACTGTGATGTTCCTTCTTCTTGTAGGATTCATGATGATCTTCTCTGGATGCAACTTCTTGAAGGGTAATGTAAATGATGATGCTGCCTCCTTCATCATGTAAGAGTAGATGAGGAAGCTTCATAGATGACATGAAGTAGAATATATAATGATGCTTCATTCATGAAGAGTAGGAGATTTCTTGGACTTGAAAATTGTAGAGTCTTGAAACTTGGATGGATGAAGTGCATTGCTTGATGATGCCATTGATGAAGTATACTTGAACTTGATGTGATCTAACATGATATCATTGATGTAGAGACTTGAGGTATGATCCTTTGGAGTGGTGTTCCCTCTGCAAGGTGAAAGTGATTCAAACACTTGCTCTTGATGATCATGATGTAGTTGATGAAATGCTTCCTTGAAGATGATCTTGAAGCTCGAAGGAACCTGAAGTAGATTGGATGTCTTAGAAAGTCTTGATGAAGATGATGTCCTTTGGATGGATGTCTTCTAGACAATCTTAACTTGATGCCACTTGATGAAGAATTCCAACACAAGGATGATGAAAGGTTCCTTTGAAGCAGCTACATGATGCTTGAAGTGATCACTTTGAGCAGCTTATGATGCCTTCTTCTTGAAGACTGCTTCCTGACTTTCCTTCCTACATGAAAGTGTTTCCAGCCTTTAGCTCCTGCAACACAAAGAAAGAAATAATATCAACCTTCTCGATAAACATGATAATATTTGATTTATAACATATAAGAATGCATTTCCAAGCCAAGCGCACTAGATGACAAGTTCTTGATCTTCATTGAAACTCTTAAAATTTGCATTCTAACACTTAGAACCTACGTTTCCATCTTGATGCATTGCTTCAAGATTTCAAATCCTCTGGAAAGGTGTTGAGCACATTAGATCAAGGTCATTGGATCTTCTCTTGAAATTTACCTTGATACTGAAATTTAGCCTCATTATGGAAGTGGCGTATTGCTTAAGGTATCTGAAATCTTCTTCTAACCTTCACCTTAGCGGATCACTTTCACCTTGGTCGCATTGGTTGCTGATTTTGAGATTTCTTCTACTAGGCGCTTTGGTTGAGGGTTTTGAAATCCTCTGGAACTTTAGCATTTTTGCCTTGGTTAAGGGGTTGAAGATCTTCTTGATGTTGGCGCGGTGGTTCAAGTGTTGGAAATCCTCTTGAATTTTGCTTTAAAACTTGACTTTACTTCCCTCCATAAGGTGACGCACTAGATAGAGGTTTTGGTTTCTTCTAGAATTAGCACACTAGATGGGTCGCATTGGATAAGGATTTCAAAATCCTCTTGATTTTTACCTTGTAATAAACCCCTCCTCCAAGCGTATTAGACCTTGATTTTAAACTCTTCTTGAAGTAGTCGCATTGGTTCACACCTTTTGAATCCTTCTAGTTTAGCGCACTAGGTAAGGGATTTGAAATCCTCTACCTTATCCCTCCACAAGGGCGCATTGGATGGGGTATAAAGAATCCTCTAGAAACATGCCTTCAACACTCAACTTTTACTCTCCTCTACAAGGTGGCGTAAGAGAACAAGATTTTAATTTCCTCTAGAAATTCGCTCTAAGACTTGACCTTGGATTCTTCTTGAAGAGGTCGCATTGGTTTGAGATGTTAGGATTTTCTAAGATTTGTGCATTGGTTAAGGATTTGAAATCCTCTGGAAACATCAAAACTTACACCTTGACACCCAGCATTTTTCTTTCTCCTTAGCGCATTGGATGGAGGTATTGATTTCCTCTGAAATTTTCGCATTAGATAGGCATATCACAATCCTCTTGAAACTTGCGCAATGAATAGCACCTTAAAAATCCTCTTCAAGTTGGCGGATTAGATGGGGAAGTCAGAATCATCATCTATGCTACCTTTGGCGCATTGCTTCAAGGTGTCGATTTCCTCTTCTTTTGGCGCATTGCTTCAAGGTGTCGATTTCCTCTTCTTTTGGCGCATTGGTTCACACTTGCAAGATCTTCTAGAAATCGGCGCATTACTTCAAGGGGGTGAACTCTTCTTGCAATTTGCGCATTGGTTGGAGGGTTCGGAATCCTCTTCTATCCTCTATCCTTGGGCGCATTTGTTCAAGCGCGAGGGATCCTCAACTTGAAATCCTCTTGAACGCGGCGTGATTTATGAAGATTTTGCGCCACTTGGATATCTCATCGCATTGGATCAGCTTTTTGAATCCTCTGGAGTAGTTGGGCGTTTTCAGGGTTCGTGAGGTAAAGGTATATTGAAAAATGTATTTAAGTATAAGTTGAGAGATTGAATTTCGTATACTTTAAGTATATTTTAAGTATAAGTTGAGAGATTGAATTTCGTATACTTTAAATATTTTTCAATATACCTTTCAGGATGTTTGAGATAGGTCTCGAATCCACTGGATTTAACATGCAAAATCTAGAATTTGGAGGATTCACCAGATTTCAGACTTAGCCATTTTTTCAGGATTTTCAGGATTTTAGGCTCCAGACTTAGTCTTTCAGGATCTCAAACATACATCAAGAAGGGTCTCATTATTCATTACTTGGATAGAATTCAATCAAGAGTCTTCATCACTGCAAGTTCATCCTCCAAATAAGACCTCCAGTTATAAAGCAAAATCTTCTAGGAGAGAGACTTATTGGATTGGCAGAGGAAATGAACCTAAGGCATCATCTAAGATCTCATGCAAAACATCGGAGCTCAAAAAAAAAGGGGGGTCCCCATTTGCAATGGGGCGATGTGTGATTTGGTCACAACAGGACTTACGCAGACTTCTCCTTTCATTTAGCTTATTTCTCCTTTCAGTTTGGATGATGTATAAACAAGGTTGCAATGATAAAGAAATGGAAAAAAGATAAAGGTTTAGGAATCTAATCTAAGGTCAATGAAGCAATGACGATGCATGAATAGACAAACTCCAGAATTAACCTAACTCCACTTCGCCAAGGATGCCTACAACTACATGAAGTTGGTGCAATCTCCTAAGGTTACGCGAATGGTTTTCAAATCATGAAGGCTTATATGAACACCCATTAAACGGCGCAGCTCAAACAAGCATTCACAATCGAACTTATGCAAATGAGGCTCAGACTAGCTTTACACAACACTTCATCAGCGATGAATGTCAAAAGCATGAGCTAGGAGTTGATCGAATATTCAACACAAACATACATTACATTAATGAGCTTCTAATCTACTTCTAATCTAATTTGAAACATCTCTCCATTCAATTCAAGATACAAGAAATCATGCCATTCCACAAGACAAGACTTAAACACCAAGTGATGAACTCCAATGTTTTTTGCATTAATCCTGAGAAATATTTACAACAACTTCAAGCACTCTCTCAGAGAATTTCGAGAGTCTCCTATTCTACTCCTACAAAACTATTCTCTAATCTAATTTCTAATCTATATCCTACAAATGAGGCAACAAGGCCTTTAGATAGTGCTCCAAATTACAATGAATGGCTTGGATCAATTTGATAGCCAAGGGTCTAGATCGTGCCACCTCAATAGGTAGTTACAACAACTTTCTATTTTTAGTACAAAAAAGGAGGCAATGAAGGCACGTTTTCCAATGTGATAAGGTAAGGTGAAATCATTTAAAACATCCTCCACATAGGAATCCCTTTGGCTTCTTTTATTAAATGATACATTTAATGCATTTAAAATGATGTGGCTGATATGATTGGATGACAATAGGTATTCGCCACATAGGTGCCACTTCAGCAAGTTTGATGAATTCCCAACTTGTATCATCTTGTATTCGATGTGATTGCTTTGAACTTGTATGCTTGAGATGTCTGGAAATGTATCTTGTTGATCTTGCCTTGATCTTGAATTGTAAACTGGATGTATGATACTTGTTGCTTCACTTGACTAACTTTGTAATGTTTCTTCTTCTTGTAGGATGTATGATGATCTTCTTCGATGATGCTCTTGATGTAGAGTAATAGAGATATGATGTTGATTCCTTCATGTAAGAGTAGATGATGAAGCTTGCTTCATGAATCGGAGTAGAAGACTCTTCTCAAAGACTTGAAGGTTGAATGGAACTTGAAGTTGAATAAATTAAGTGTCTTCAACATGATGCTATTGATGAAGTATACTCCCATAGATGAATGCTTTTTGATGATGATGCATTCTTGAACTTGAAGGTGATATAATGCTTCCTTGAAGGTGACCTTGAAGTAGAGTGGATGAAAGCCTTGGAATAATGACAACACCTTCCTTATGATGGAGCAGCTGACTTCCCAAGGAGACTTGAAAGCACCAGAGGTATTTGAAACTTTGGAGAAGTCTCTGGAATGCTTAACTATGATGAAGATGATCCTCTTAGATGAATGTCTTCTAGATGATCTTAACATGATTTCCTGAAGGAGCTACATGATGCCTTGAAGGTTGAAAGATCTTGAAGTAGAGTGTGGATGAAATGCTCCAACTTGATGATAACATCTTCCTTAACTCCTGCAACACAAAGGAAGACATAATATCAAACCTTAATCTTACAACACAAAATAATCATTATAAATCAATTTCTAACCTTTCCAACCTTAAGTGTATTGGATAAGCATTTTAATTTCTTCTACAAATCAGCCTTTTGGCGCAATGGATGAGGTGTTTAGAATCCTCTAGAAATTGGCTTAGACTTATAACAGACCTTCCCTCCAAGCACCTTAGATCAACAATTTGAATCCTCTAGATTTATCTCCATAATGGCGCATTGGATCAAGGTTCGGAGATCCCCTTGTATTAAGCGCATTAGATAGACATATTAAAATCTTCTTTAAAAAACCTTATCCTCTCCTTGCATTTGGCGCGCCGGTCAAGGTCTTAGAAATCTTCCTCACTAGGTTTTAGCGCATTAGTTGCCCATGTTAAAATCCTCTAGCATTTGTGCTTTGGTTAAGGATTTCGAAATCCTCTAAAAACTTAGCATTTTTAAATCATCTTCTTCTTAGTGGCGCGTTGGATAGGGGTCTTGATTTCCTCTTGAAACTTAGCATTTTTTACCTTGGGCGCTTTGGATAGGGTATTCGAAATCCTCTTGATGTTGGCGCGGCGGTTAAGGGGTTGAAGATCCTCTTGATGTTGGCGTGGCAGTTAAGGTAAGTGAATTCCTCTTGATGTTTTCTTTAAAACTTGACTTTACTTCCCTCCATAAGGTGGCGCACTAGATAGAGGTTTTGGTTTCTTCTAGAACTAGCACACTAGATGGGTCGCATTGGATAAGGATTTCAAAATCCTCTTGATTTCTACCTAAATTTGTAATAAACCCCTCCTCCAAGTGCATTAGACCTTGATTTTGGATCCTCCTTGAAGTGGTCGCATTAGTTGGCGTGTTTGGAATCCTCTACTTTATCCCTCCACAAGGGCACATTGGATGAGGAATCCGAAATCCTCTTGAAACGTGCTTTCAAAACTTGACTTTACTCCCCTCCATAAGGTGGCGCAATGGTTCAAGGATTTGATTTCCTCTTGAATGAGGCGCATTGGATCAAGGGTTTGATTTCCTCTAAAATTTCACTCATTTTGGCGCATTGGTTCACACTTCCAAGATCCTCTACAACCTAGCGCATTGGTTAGCAAGTTTGGAATCCCCTTGCTGTGGCGCATTAGTTCACACTTTTGATGTCTTCTTGCTGTGGCGCAATGGTTGACACTTGCAAGATCTTCTACAAATTGGCGCATTGGATCAAGGGTTGAAGATCCTCTGGAGTACTTAGCCAATTTTTCAGGGTTCTTGAGGGTAAAGGTATATTGAAAAATATATTTAAGTATATTATACTTTAAATATTTTTCAATATACCTTTCAGGATGTTTGAGATAGGTCTCGAATTCACCGGATTTAACATGCAAAATCTAGAATTTGGAGGATTCACCAGATTTCAGACTTAGTCAAATTTTTAGGATTTTTAGGATTTCAGGCTACCAGACTTAGTCATTTCAGGATCTCAAACATACATCAGGGTTGGTCTCAAGATTCATTATTTGGATGGGATTTGATCAAGACTCTTCATTACTGCAAGTTTATGTACTAGATGAGGCCTCCAGTTATAAAGCAAAATCTTCTAGGAGAAAGACTTCTTACTGGATTGGCAGAGGAAACGAACCTAAGGCATCATCAAAACCTCATGCAAGGCATCAGAGCTCAAAAAAAAAAAGGGGTCCCCATTTACAATGGGGCGATGTGTGATTTGGTCACAACAGTATGCATGTTGGGAATGTATCTTTTGGCAGATACAAGCAGTGATCGGTCGTAACGGTGAATCGGGGTATAGTAGCTGGCTATAGCAAGTCATGTTATGCATATACCATAGTTTGGTAGTTTATTGTTAAGTTTTGCCCGCTTCCATTGTGCGCTCTGCATTAGAAGGTGTGCAAGAGCATCTGGGCTTATCATTACGGGAGTTACTTATGACAAATTCTTATGACGTGTAAGAGCATGTAAGATAGAGGTTACATTGGAATCTTGACAAGCATTATGACAAGTTTGGACATTGTCATGGAGCATCTTTGAATGGGTTGTAATTGTATGAAGAGAAATTGGGGCGCCCAAGTTTGTGTGGTCAAATATTTTTGTTTATGACATTACATTATGTAATGAATATGTTGAACATAGTTCGGAAGATCAAGACCAAGAGGGGCATTAGGATTTGTGCCTTGACCATTTGGGCACCATACCTCTCTTGGCCTTGCTAATGGTTTTCCAAAACCATGTGATGGTTTCGAGTTTGTACTTCTCTCTAAATTGGTGCTTGGAGTTAGAGGATGCAAAGGCGGTTTTGCAGGTTATGTGAGTAACGTTATGCTGTTAGAAATCAAATGGATAAGTTGATGTATTATAATTTCTATTTTTATTAACACAAACTTGGGTCTTTTTGAGTGTGGAGTTTTTTTCTATAAGGGTTTCTCCACGTATATCTCATGTTATGGTTTGCATTTTTTTTAATGGTTGATTTCCATTTCCATATGATTTATCACTGTTAATGTATTTGGATGCATTAAAGTTCAACATATCTTACTGTTTAGTTACACTTTGTTTTCAACATTTGGTATCAAAGCCACGATTGGCTTGATTAGAGAGAGGGACACCTCTTTCAGAGTGTTTGATTAAGTTTTTAGTTGTAGTGGGAGTGTGTTGTGTTTTCTTTTAGTTTTAAGTTCAGGGTGATAAAGATCATGGCTAGCTCATCTCAATTGGAGATAGAAAACTTCAATGGCACAGGCTTTGAGCTTTGGAAGCTAAAGATGGAGAATCTTTTGGAAGAAAGAGATCAATGAATTGCCATGAAAAGTAAAAAGAAGTTAGATAGTTTATTGGATGAAGAATGGGTAAAAGATGACAAAAATGCACGAGGCACCATAGGGTTGTGTTTATCTGACTTTGTTCTATTGAATGTTTATAATAAAGCTACAACGTATAAGTTGTGGAATAGAATAGGAGAACTTTATCAAACAAAGTGTCTCATAAATAAGTTCTTGAAAAGAAAATTGTATTCTCTTAAAATGAAGGACGGGGATTCGATTGCAAAACATTTGAATGCATTTAATCTAATGTTGAGTCAATTATAGTTGGTAGATGTGAAGATAGAAGAAGAGGATAAAGTGTATTTTGTTATGTTTATTGCTAGAATCTTGGGATAATCCGATTCTTGCACTCAGTGGTTCTTTGATATATCCAAAGTTGGATGCTTTTGTTGCCTTGTTGCTTACAAAGGAGATGAGGAGAAAAACTTCACAAGATGGGTCTATGGATGCATTTCATGTGCGGGGAAGATCTAAAGAGAGGGCCAAGGACAAGTAGAAAGATGGTAATAACAAGTCTAAGGACATATCTAAGTCCAAGGGAAGATCCAAGACACCTGGTAAGAGTAGGTTGAGGTGTTAGAAATGTGGCAAACAGGCGCATCTCAAAAAGGAATGTCAGAATAACAAAAAAAAGATGAAGATTCCTTTATTGATAAATCCTTTGATGATGAAGCTATTGATGCTTTTATTATTTCTGCTAACATGACTTTTGATGACTCTTGGTTGATAGTGTTTAGTAGGAAAAAGGGGGAAAGGGTTGATTTGATGATATGCCTAGATCCTCCTTTCACTACACACATTCAAGGACATTTAACCGAGTTGAATCACAACTTTTGCAAGAGGATTCACCTACAGGTTGGTTGTCACTTGTAATGATAGGGAAATTTAGAATTTGCTGATTAATGGATTAATTTAATGCTCGATTATGCTTAAAACCCTAATTATGCAAAATCATAAACAAATGGACTAATCTCGACAAATGCTCGCACATAGAGATGTAATATTCAGAGTAGATACATACCAGGTTTCGAGATTTCGGATGCGGAAAAGTCGGGGGCTAAAGAGCAGGGGCCCAAGCCCACGGTAGGAACTTCTGCAGGGATTTCCAGAAGTTGTCTACTACTGATTATCACCTCTCGGAGGTTTTCTGTCCTACAAAACCGGAGGGCTTTGGGGCGGGCGCCCAAGCCCTTGCAGTGCTTTTCTGCTCTAATCTGGAACTTGCACATTCTGTCATAGCTTTCTGCAACTCCACTCTGCAAGATACGACACCTGTCACCTGCAATCACAAGGAATGGGGTTGGGGGTTGTGGCGTTTAGGAGCTTGCCTCAGTCAAGCCCTGGAATGGCATTCAAGCCTTCCAACACTGTTGTTTGATAAAGAGTGCGTATCCCTGCAAGATAGAGGCAAAAACAGATTGATAAATGATAAATGATTGATTCAACACAAATAGATATCACCTCGGAGGTGTAGCTCGCATGTAGATGAAAATCCTTCAACACATGAGAAGATGAAGCCAAATCTGCATAACAAACACAACAACAATATTTTGCTCTGCAACAATGAATGCCGTGAATGCTCTAAAATCATAAGTTTGCTAAAAGTTCATAATCATCTTCTAGTTTACAAATGAAACCCTAAACATGCTTATATATGCATTCTCGCTACAAATTTCGTAATTCAAACTTAAGATGTCGGCAACGGAACCTTTTAACGGTCACATAACCGACATTTAAAATTTAGGTCCCGACCAAATAGGGCAAGACTAGGGCACGAGCGCCCAAGCCCTAGGCCCCATTTTCAAGGTAGGATCAAGCTCAATAAGGTCCTCTTAGCCCCATTTGACATGGGTTTTCAGGGATTTTGCATCGGGAGTTAAAATGAACATACATGATGAAAAACAAGGGATCCACGAGCTAAACTTAGGAGGTAAAAGTCCTTGGGGGACATTTTACGACATAACAGATAGATTTAAATCCATCCTACCGCATGACTCCCCACAAGGAGCGGTTCTTAGTTTATACAGCTTATGATAGTGGGGAAATTTTTCTTAGGACAACAGTACACAAAAGATTGTGGGTTGAGGGGAGTGAAATTAAATATTCAATGATGGGAGGGTAAAAACTCTCATGGATATATTGCATATCCTTGATTTAGTTAGAAACTTGATTTCTGTATCTAAAATGAATGATTCAAGGGTGCATGCTACTTTTGAGAAGAGTGGTTGTAGGTTGAATAGAAAGAATTTGGTGTTGGCTAGGGGCCCTCGATGTGGTACCCTGCTTAGGATGGAAATATCTATTTTCTATAACTTTGTGAATGTAATCGATAACTCTGTTTCTTGTGAACTATGGCACCATAGGATGTGTCACATTAGTGAGAAAAGTCTTAAAAACCTCATTAATAAAAAGATGGTTAATGGTTTGTTTGGTTACTCTGCTAACTTTGATTTTTATGAACACTGTGTGTATGACAAACAACATAGAATTTCATTTAAATTTGGTAGTACTAGAACTAAACAAATTTTACAGGTTATTCATAGTGATGTATTTGGTCATGTGGATATTCCTTCCATTGAAAAATTTCACTACTAGGTTTCATTTATCGATGACTTTTATAGATTTACATGGGTTTACTTTTTGAAGCATAAGTCTATTGTATTTTCTACATTTAAAGAGTTTAACGCACTTGTTGAGAAACAAAGGGATAGGAAAGTAAAGGTTCTGAGAATAGATAATGGTGGTGAGTTTTGCTCTAGAGATTTTGATGATTATTGCAAGCATGCAGGAATTGTTAGATGGAAAACAACTCCATATATTCCACAACAAAATGAGCTGACATAATAGATGAATAGGACTTTGATGGATAGAACTAGAAGCATGTTAAGCAGTGTTAAGCTTGAATAACATTTTTTGGGCTGAAGTTGTACACATTGCTTGTTACCTGATTAAGAGGTCTCCCACTTCTGCTCTAGTTGACAGAACACCCTACGAAGTATGGACAAGTAAAAGGCCATCGATTTCTCATTTCAAAGTTTTTGGCAGTGAGGCATATGTTCATGTTCCAAAGGAGAATCATTCTAAGCTTGATTTTAGGGCTAACAAGTGTGTTTTTGTGGGTTATGGCAAGAAGATTAAGTGTTACAAGCTTTGGGATCATGTAGCATTAAAAATATTATATTCTAAGGTTATTTTTAGAGAGCTTAGGGAATTTAAAATTGACGAACAACCTCATGTGAATCCTAACAAAACAATGCATTTTGATATTAAGAAAGAACCATAGGAAAATGCAAGCACAAAACAACAAGAAGATGGATAGAATGAGGAAGGAGAAGGTTCAGATTCAAGTTCCATGAAGAACAATAGGAGCCTCTTGTTACACCTCTTAGAAGGTTCACTAGACAACATAATCTTGTTGAAAGGTATAGTTGTTTTGATTACAGTTGTATATTTGCTTTATCGTGTATTGACAACGAACTTAGGTCTATGAAGGAAGTTTTGTCTTTAGATGAGTATGGGTCCTAAGAGGCCATGAAAGATGAAATAAAGGCTTTGGACAAATGCGACACATGGGATCTAGTTGAGCTACCCGAGGGGAGGAAAGCCATTAGTAGTAAATGGGTATTTAAAAAGGAATTCGATGCAGATGGTAAATTGGAGCGGTAGAAGGCTTGTTTAGTGGCAAAGAGTTACTCCCAAGTTGAGGGAGTGAATTTTGGGTGAGATATTTTATCCTGTGGATAAATTAACCTCTATTAGATTCCTTTTATCTATTGCTGTTGCTTTTGATTTAGAGGTAGAGCAAATGGATGTAAAAACAACTTTTCCATATGGGGATCTTGATGAGGAAATATTTATGAAACGTGACAATTTTGTGGTGAAGGGATAGGAGGACTTGTTTTGTAGGTTGAAGCGATCTTTGTATGCTTTGAAGCAATCACTGAGAATGTGATATCAGAAATTTGATGCTTTTGCATCAAATCATGATTTTATTAGAAGTGAAGTTGATCATTGTGTTTATTTTAAATTAATTGGTGATTGGCTGCTACTTATTGTCCTATATGTTGATGATATGTTATTTATTGGAAATGATAAGGGGATGATTAGGGAACTAAGGGTTGGTTATTTGTTACATTTGATATGGATATTTAGGGGCTACAAAGTATGTTTTGGGTATGGAAGTATGCAAAGATCAGGTTAATAGAAAATTGGTTAAATCAAAAGAAGTGCATTGACACTATTTTGCAGCATTTTTCCATGCGGGTTTGCAAACTAGTTAGTATTACCTTTCTGGTTGGCAGTAGGCTATCTTTGGAACAATGTCCTAAACAGATGATTATCTTGAAGAGACGCATAAAATTCTGTATGCCAGTATTGTAGGAAGCCTCATGTATGCCATGGTTTTTACAAGACTTGATATTGCCCAAGCAGTGGGAGTTCTGAGTAGATTGTAGGTCTACGAGTGGCTATGTCTTTACTTTGTTTGGAGGAGTAGTTAGTTGGATGAGCAAACAACAACCTACAGTCATGTTGTCCACTACAAAAGTAGAGTACATGGTTGCAACACATGCTTGTAAGGATGCAGTGTGGTTACAAAGTTATGTTTAGGTATTGGGTTTTCCTATAAACAGGCTAGAATTGGATGCGACAATCAATGTGTCATTTGTTTGGTTAAAAATCCAATGTATCATGCTTGCACGAAGCACATTGATGTTCAATATCATTTTGTATGGGAAATGCTTGAGGGTGGTAGAGTTATGTTACAGAAAGTGGACATCTTGGAGAATGTTGCAGATTCTCTCACTAAGCCAGTGAGCATGAAGAAGTTCAGTTGCTGTAGAGAGGCCATGGGCCTCGTATCCTCAAGAGTTTGATTTGATATTGCTATTAGATTTTAGTGTTGAAGGTTCCCTTTTGCTCTTGCAAGGTGTTTGACAAGTGGGAGAATGTTGGGAAAATATGTCTCAATCTTGCATTCCTAACATTTATATTTAATAACTTGATTATATTTACTATTTTGTCTTTAGTGTTGTTTGTCCTCACTTGGGAAAGTTGGTGTCTCATTTTGAGGTGGCACTGTTTTCATTTTTAGTGAATTTTGTCCTCACACGAGGAAGTTGGTGGCCCACTTTGAGTTGGCATGTTTTGCCATGTGTCAGCATCTTGGAAGGTGTGTAAGAGCATCTTGACAATTGACTTATCATTATGGCAGTTAACTTATGACAGATTCTTATGACACGTAAGAGGGAGATTATATTGGAATCTTGACCAACATTATAATAGGTTTGGATACTTGTCGTGGAGCATCTTTGAATGGGTTGTATGAAGACAAATTGGAGCACCCAAGTTTGGGTGGTCAAATATTCTTGTTTATGACATATGATATTATGTAAGGAATATAATAAAAATAGCTTGGAAGACCAAGACCAAGGGGGTGTTGGGATTTGGGGTGTCGGGATTTATGCCTTGCTAATGGTTTTCCAAAACCATGTGATGGTTTCTAGTTCGTACTTCTCTATAAATTGGTGCTTGGAGTTAGAGGATGCATAGGTTGTTTTGCAAGTTATGTGAGTATTGTTATTTAGCCGGAAACTAGAGGGATAAGCTAATGTATTGTAACTTCTATTTTCATTAATACAAGCTTGTGTCTCCTTGGGTGTCGAATTTTTTTCCGCAAGGGTTTCTCCACGTATATCTTGTGTTATGGTTTGCATTTTCTTTCATGGTTGATTTCCATTTCCATATGATCTATTATTGTTAATGTATTTGGATGCATTAAAGTTACACTCTGTTTTCAGCAAGTAGGATGGATGACCACATAGGTTGATTTCATTTGGCTTGCATAGACCTACTTGACTGTAAGAAAATTTTTATTTGATCTTTTTTTCTATGGTGCTCCCAGGTTCAGGATATGGTGGTTTGTTGGTATGAGCTCTCTGGAATATTGTCCTTTCCTGGTAAATAAATATGTCAGCTTCAAAGAAGATATTTACATCAAATGGAAAAAGCAGCATTCCTAGAAACCCCATTTAGCCCATAAACTAGGAGGTTCAACTGCACACTCCAACCCTGAGACCAGATGCGTGACCTGCTTTTAGAGAGTAATAATCAAAGCCAACAATGAGCAAGCAGCTCAGCCTGGTGTAAGGATAGTATACATTGAGATCCTACCAGATGGGTCAGCCAAGTGGAAATGCCATATAAAATAGATGAACCAAAATTGGAAAAACCCATAATGGCAAGATCGACTAGATGAAAAGTCAGGCAGCAGTGCTTGCAGCATCCAAGATCTTTTTGACTCTCCAAGAAGAGCTCCTTATACCCTGCTGACGAAGAGTTGGAACAATGAGAATTTGTACACTTCTTGGCTGTTACGTGACCACCATGATTAACTTTAATGAAACAAGCCATCCCAGAGAAGTAATCTTTTGTAATGAACCAAACCCTGAAAACTATAGTAAATGGAAACACTGCAGCAAAAGTTTAAAGTCATGAAACAGAAATTACATTTTTTTTCTTTACAAAAAGAAAGAATATGAGATCTGAAATTGCTGGGTATACACACTAAATCTGAAGAAAATCAAACAGAATTTTCTTATAATACAAATACAATTTCTAGGTAGTATGTAAGATGACATGAGACTTTTCTGGTAGGGCATGGGTGCCATGATCTGCCATCCACAGGCTCTTGCTCAATGTTTCCCCATACCAAAAAAAAACTCTCACTTGAGGCCTAAAGGACTTCTATAACTCCTGCAAGCTGAAAGGCCTTAGTATAACTGACCTAAATTACCTGTCACGGCCTGTAGATCTGACATTCCTAATTATTATTGTGTAACTGATGGGTAGCCAATTCTATAATTGTTGACACAAAACTGACATAGTAACTGATGACTGCATCAGGAAATAACTGATATATTCTTGTATACCTGATTTATATATGCATAAGCAATATTTTTGTGGATAACTAGTATATTTCTGCATAACTGATTTGTTCTAGTGCAATGAATACCAATGCTTCACACAAGGATCCATTCTTCAGGCTTTGTAATAACTTTACATGCTTTAGGCTGAAAATAGAACTTCCCTCAACACATACATGATCTGTAATTGGCTTGGAGACTCCATTGTACGATCACTCAACACAGATCTAATACTTGCCTATATGTTGGTCCAAGGCAAATTGCCTTTAAAATCAACTTACATAAGACTGAAAATTGATGTGTGTTTTACACTTATGGGTTGCCATTAACTTCATTTATAATATTTGGAATGTGCAAGTGCTGAAACACATGCGTACAATGCTGGAAAAATCATTCTTTGTACATGCGTGATTCCCTCGTTCTTAAATTAGTGTTAAAAAGTTGGATTCACCTTTATTTATGCTGTAATTTAAGAACTATGCTTAAAATCAGCTTATTATAGAGCTTGATTGTTTGCTCAAATGCTGATAATGTAGTCAGTATGAAAGAAATGAATAGTTGAGCAAGTAAAGAACATAAAACAGCATCATACAACAAGAGGGACACATGATATACTTTCGGAAAACCCAATGAAAGTGAAAAATACAGCAATGTGGGCTATGCGTCCTTCACAAATCACCAAAAATGCAAGGTTAGAAGCTCAATCTCAACTAGGGAGTCTCAAAAGGCCATTGTGGCTGATGCTGGATGTCTATAGCCAACTATCAGCTCACTATGCGATCAATTCACTATGCTCACTGCAAGCTATCATTTTCGCTTGAATCCTTGATGATCCCAAAGCATGCCAGTTACATGTATTTATTTCACAAACATGTCTGTCAGTATCTACACAAATTTCCAGTATCTACACAAATTTCCAGGTACATGGAAAGTCAGTAGACAGGGAACTGGAGTGATTTGTCTTCTCTGTGTTGATTCTCCTTCCTTGTCATGTTACACTGACGGATTCAGCCACATCTGAGTACCTGATTGACAGATTTGGCCATGGACGCATGTCACTCTGTCACTGAGCATTACTGACAGGTTTGAGTACGGTCAGATGTGTGAGTGATGGATTTGGCCATGGCTGAATGTGTCAGTTTATTTCTATTGACCCGTGAAGGTCTGACAAACATCCTGTGGGGCCCAATTGCCTTTCCTCATCACTCTGCATTGGTTTCTGTTCCTCTGTCATCAATTTGCAATATTTATCCCTCATTGATTTTTGACATCAAGGTATCGTATTTTGATACCCTGTGTTGGTTTGATTTTGACATACAAGGTGTCATTTTATGTGTTTTCCAAGGCTGTTACAACACAAAGTGAAGTTTCTATAGATTACAAGTTACAAAATCTGTGTTTTGGTCCTTCAGGTCAATACAGCAGAGGAACATAAAATTATAAAGAGTAAAAGTGAGAGCACCTTATACCATATACAAACAGACTTGATGATAGAGCAGTTTCAACCTCCTGGAAAAGATAAGAAGTTCCAGCTAAGTGATAAAAAATAAATTGTAGGTAAGTTAAAGTCTTTATGTCACTTTTGCCGTGTCTACTTTTCTCAGAGAATTTAGTTGTTAGTAATGTGACAGTTTCTCTTATAATGATAAATTTTAATGTTTGGAAACCTTGCAAACTCTATGTTCCTGCAAAGGTAGAGGCACATTTTATCCTGGTCTATGTTTGAATTTCAGTCAAAGAAAAGACTTACGCATGATAGCATCAGCTCTATAACTGATTTCAATGAATCTTTCTTGCCTAATTATTGGCCTTGCTGCAAGAACCTTGCAGCAAGAACATTTGAGAAGCTAAGGAAATTGTGCACATTGACAGGAAACAGGTACCAAATATGGTCACTTTTCCCAACCGTCAATAAATGTGATTCTCAGAACAAGAAACTAAACAAAAGGGTCAAGAAATGGAAGCATCAGCCAAGGCCCAAAGGATGTGTTTCGTGCTACATGGTAGTGAGTTGTGTGTTTGGATGGGTCATCCATCACCAGTTGCTGATACGTTATGTCATTTAAGTATTACATTGGCTACTGTGTCTATTCTATTCGAGGAAAATTGATAAAGTTTGGAATAATGATACTGCTCTCTCTGTTGGACTGTATCATTTGAATATAATTCTAGAATATTCTAATCACTGATGTGGGCACTGTAGTTGTCTTAATACTCATAATAGAACTGGACAAGCGTTGGAAGCCAAATGGATAAGGAGATGTCATCAGGTCCATGTTTGATCTCCATTTCAGAAATTTGAAACTTGGATACAAATATTAAAGGTCATGTCTCATCGTGGCTAGCTAAATCTTGGATATCACTACTTGCTATTTCCTTGAATTGATTTTTGATGCCTCTAAGTTGAATCTAGGAGTAGTGGGTGTAGGGGGAATAATTTGGTATGTAAAAGAGTTGTCAAAACATAAAATGCAACATATAATTGAAATAGTACACTCACAAGTCCATAATCAAAGAAACAAACTCTAGAAGCATTTAGGAGAAATAACCGATATGTGGTTGTACCAAAAGACACAAAAGAAAAAAATCACTCTATTTCAAATATAAACCAGAAATGGAATGTGAATGATTTTTTATCGAAAAGGTAGGATTATTTGGGGACCAGGATGGTACCTGGTGGATAGAAGCACATAGCGAGCTGAATGTGCTATGGCAGAAGCATAAGAATGAATGACAAAGACCGAGAACTATATTAAAGTGCAGACGACTAGGTAAAGAAGAATAATAATACAAGTTAGACACTTAAATGAGAACTATAGTCAAGATTTTATTATGCAATGGTTCTCTATAGGATATGTGAGGTTGGATGTCTTGCATGCCTAGGCTATCTTCTTGTTTATCACCAAGCTAGCTGAATGACTAACTTACTAATTAATTGCATGTATTACAAAGACTGGTAGTTTAAAATAATATACATGAGGATGAAGGAGCATTAGGTAGTTGCGAGGCTGCCTGCAACTTTGATGACATTCCTTGATGAGATTCCTCTGTGTCATCGTTACCCA
This sequence comes from Cunninghamia lanceolata, assembly GCA_027924645.1. Classification (NCBI taxonomy): domain Eukaryota; kingdom Viridiplantae; phylum Streptophyta; class Pinopsida; order Cupressales; family Cupressaceae; genus Cunninghamia; species Cunninghamia lanceolata. The sequence continues at coordinate 1,262,387 of BSBN01000463.1, read as the reverse complement.
GGAATGGTGCTGCAATTGTCTGTACATAATAGATATGCTGAGACACATGCTATTGAATGTGTGCTGCAAGATTGGAGAAGAGTTAGACTATTGCTTCCTGCCACGTTTGATGTGGCTGATGACAATCGTGCTTATGGAGCTGCAAAAGCCACATGTAAATGTTAATGGAGTTATGTGTTCTTGAGTGTCACAGATCTTCCTGGATCAATCTCCCCTCCTTGAGAAGCAATGATTCCCATTGCATGCAACTGTTGATGAGATGTGGAAAGTCTTGAGCAACTTGCACTTCTATGTACCATTGTCCTTTGGAAGGAATTTGACCTGCTTTCACAATCTAGAAGAGAGGGATCTATTGTTGTCACATTTGTTTGACATAGGCATCAATTATTTGATCAGTTTCCATTTATGTGGCACAATCAAGATTGTTTTCGACTGGTTGTAGAGTCTTTGCAGTGTTGGGTGACTCCAATACAAGAGGATGGCACATAGGATACAAGATTGGATGTATCTAATGATGTCTGATCAAAGGTGTGGCCACTACAAATACTTTTGCAGTACTGTGAGGGTCTTCTCAACTCTAAAGTGTCCAACAACCTTGTTGAAATGAGCCTCCCATATGAGTTTTTGTTGCTCTTCTTGGTGTAGTACATACAAGTGCCCAAGGTGATAAATGAGCCCATCCTACAGTTAGAAATCTGGAATTGGCTTACCACTTTGTAAGGCTTGATAGGTCTTAGAGAATTTTGTGCTTGTTGCATACAATTTTGCCCAAGTGTTAGTTGTGTGTCCACATGCGTTGAGCACATTGAGGAGAGCTTGAACCAGAGGTCAACTCAAACAATTTGCTACTAGATTGGAACTTCCCTTCTTGTTCTTGAGGTGGAACTGCAGGAGATATGATGCCCACTTTTGATGGTATTCCCTTTGAAGCTTGTTTTGTGTTTGTAGAAACTAAAGTGTCTTGTGATTTGTGTGGATCATTGTTTCTTTTCCTAGTATGTAACGTTTCCATTGCTTGCATGGTCGGACAATGGCATAAAGCTCTTTGTCATATGTGGGATATTGTCAGATTGTTGCAAGGAAGGTCTTGTTGTGGAAAGTGATTGGATGACCATGTTGAGTGACGGCTTCTTTGAGTGCATATTTAGAGGCATTAGTCTCTATCACAAATGGTTGCTAAAGGTCTAGTAATATAAGCATTGATGTAGACAAAGTCCACAATTCATTAATTGAATGCTTTCTATTGTGTGGCTGATTAGGTAAAAACACTTTTGTGCCACCTTTGGTGATCTGATTTAGTGGCCAAGTGACTTGAGAAAAACCAAGACGAAACCTCTTGTAGAATTTTGCCAATCCCAAGAAGTCGCAGAGCATTGAGTTTCTTTGGTGTAGGTTATTCTTGGATGATGTTGATTTTGGGTGGGTCCTGTTGATGATTGTTTTTCAACAAGTCAACAATTAGAGTAAAATACTGAGTATCTAACTCCCTCTTGAGCAAAGCCTCTCGGATGCTAAACTAGGTGATCAAACGAGATGACTCCAAGGTTCCTTCTGATGTTTTCCGTAAGAGACAGCTCAGCGATTTAAGTATGATTTTGCTGTTTAAACACAAAGGGATTTACATAGACTCTTCTCCTTTCATTCGACTTATTCCTCCTTTGATGTGGATGATGTATATACAAGGTTTCTATGATAAAGAAAATGAAAAAGGGGTTAAGGGTTTAGAAGGCTAATCTAAGGACAATGAGATAATGAAACATGTAAAGATAGACAAACTCCTCATGAAACCAGACTTCGCTTCGCCATGAGAACCAACAACTACACGAAGCCAGTGCAATCTTCTAAGGAAACTCAAGGATTTTCATGTTGTAAATCTCCATCCAAACACCCACAGCTGGCGCAATTTGAACAAGCATTCACAACCGAACTAAAGAAAATGAAGGTTCAGTCTAACTTTGCAAAGTGGGTTGCCTTCGACAATACACGAAAAGTATGAACTAGAAGAATTCATCAAATATCTTTACGCATATTCATTACATCAATGCACTTCTAATCTATTTCTAAGCTATTTGAAACATCTCTTAATTCCATCAAGATTCAGGAAACCATGTTACTCCACAAGATAATACTTAACACCAAACAAGTAGCTCCAATGTCTTTGCATTAACTTTGAGGAATATTTACAACAATTTCAAGTCCTCTCAGAGAATTTTGAGAGTCTCTTCTATTCTTCTCTTAAAATCTACTCTCTACTACTACTAATGATCTACTACTCTACAAATGAGGCAACAAAGCCTTTATATAGTGCCCAGAATACATTGAATGGCTAATATCAATTTGATAGCCAAGGGCTCAGATCATGCCACCTCACAGGTAGTTACAACAATTTGCTATTTTTAGCATATAAGAGAGAGGCAATGAAGGCACGTTTTCCAATGTGATAAGATAAGGCGAAAGCATTTAAAATATCTTCCACATAGGAATCCCTTTGACTTCTTTTATTAAATGATACATTGAATGCATTAAATAATGTGGCTAATCAAAATTGAATGATGTGTACTCGCCACATAGATGCCAATTGAGCATACTTTGAAAATTGTATCATCTTTATGTGATGTATTCAATGTAATTGCTTGAACTTGTATGTTTAGGAATACATCTTGTAGATCTTTGCCTTATTCATTCTTCTTGTAACTGGATGTATGATACTTGTTGCTTCACTTGTCTAACTTCATGATTTTTTCTTCTTCTTGTAGGTAAGTTGATGATCTTCCTTGATGCTTCTTCATGTGGAGTAGATGATGATGATAATGATGTGGCTTTCTTCATGTAGAGTAGAAGACTCTCTTGGACTTGAAATTGTAAAGTCTTGAAGTTTAGATGGATGAATGCCTCCGCTTGATGTAGATGTAGATCTCTTGGAATGATGCTTCCTGGAAGATGATCTTGGATGATTCCTTAGAGCAGCCACATGAGGTTTCCTTGCTCTTTTCTCATTCCTTGCTTGTCAAAGGTTCTTATCACTTGATCTTTAGATGATTCCTCCTTTTTGCTGCAACACAAGTAAAGAAACAGCATCAATCCCCTTCCGATAACACATAATACATAAGAATCATTACAAGCATTTCTAATCTAAGCACATGAGTTAAGGACTTTGATGTCTAACTTGAATGATATGAAAACTTTACTAAGATGGCGTGCTCGTTGAGATAAGTGAATTCCTCCTAGATTCCTCCTTGATAAGCCTCTAAAGTTTGCCTTCAACACTTGACTTTACTTCCCTTCATAAGGTAGCGCTTTAGACAAAGGTTTTAGTTTCTCCTAGAATTGATGCACTAGATAAGTCGCATTGGATAAGGATTTCGAAATCCTCTTGATTGTCTTCTTGTCTGGCGCACCGGTTGAGGGGTTTGGAATCCTCTAGAAATCACTTCAAACTTGAGTTAAATCATCCTCCAAGCGCATTAGATAAGATTTTGAAATCTCCTTGAAAGTGTATCAAAGCCTTCCCACATGTGGCGCAGTGGATGAGAAGTTTGATTTCTTCTGGAATTTTGCCTATTCTTCTCACTTACTTTCCATCAAGCGCATTAGATTTTGATGTTGATCCTCCTTGAATTGGTCGCATTGGTTTGAGATGTTAGGATTTTCTAAGATTTGTGCATTGGTTAAGGATTTGAAATCCTCTGGAAACATCAAAACTTACACCTTGACACCCAGCATTTTTCTTTCTCCTTAGCGCATTGGATAGGGTGTAAGAGATCTTCTTCTTTGAAATACCTTGATCTTTCTTCATAACCCTCTAGGCGCATTGGATCAAGGATTGAAATCCTCAAGCATTTCACTTTAAGACACCCTCAAAATCCTCATGTATGGCGCTTTGGATCAAGTTTTTGATCCCTCCTAGCATTTCGCATTGGATGAAGGATCGAAATCCTCTCAACACTTCGCATTAGATCAAGTTTTAAGACTCCTCTCAACATCGCTTTAGTTTGAACTAGTTTTCACTTGCTTAAGGGAGTGGCGCATTGGTTTAAAGATTGAAATCCTCTTGTTCCTAGCGCATTAGATAGGTAGTTTGAAGTCTTCTCATGTGTGGCGCACTAGATAGGTAGTTTGAGTTCTTCTCATGTTGAGCACTTTGATAACGGGTCTTGGAAGTGGCGCACCACTTCATCATGTTAAAATCTTCAAACCTTGGTATATTAGATGGCCTTTACCTTGAAGTGAATCATGCATGGTGTTGGCGCATTGGATGACCTTGGAGAATCCGCTAGAAACAAATCTCACTCTTCTTTATGTTGCGCATTGGATGACCTTGGAGTGGGTGCTTTGGATAACCTTGTTGGAAGCTTCAAAACTTAGAGGCATTCATGAAGTTGGCGCATTAGATAAAGCTTCAAAATCCTCAAAACTTAGAGCCTTGAAGACTTGACATTGGATGTCCACTTTCCTCCTTGTAGGTGGCGCATCAGTTGGGCTTTCCAAATCCTCTAATCTCTTTTCAAAATTTTAGATTTCGGAGTCAATTCTTCTTCCTAGCGCATTGGTTGAGCTTTTCAAATCCTCTGACACTTATCATCTTTAATTCGCTCCAAGATTCGCTCTAAGAGGTGTCTTTTCATTTTCGCATTAGTTGAGTGTTTTAAATCCTCATCTTTTCCTTCAAAATGATACTTTTGGTTTGGGCGCATTAGATGAGTGATTGAAATCCTCTGGCATTCGCATCAAAAGGCATAAAAAAAATCTTCTAAAATCACGTCAAACTTGAGATCTTTCAACATTTTCGCATTACTTCAAAGTTTTAGATGGGCGCATTAGATCATTGATTGAAATCCTCATGCTCAAGCGCCTTTTTCCTCGTGATTTTGTGCCAAGATTTTGCGCCACTTGGACATCCCGTCGCACTAGATCAGCTTTTTGAATCCTCTGGAAGCGTCAGGCATTTTTCAGGATCGCGAGGGTAAAGGTATATTAAAAAATATATTTAAGTATACTTATACTTTAAATATTTTTCAATATACCTTTCAGGATGTTTGAGATAGGTCCCGAATCCACCGGATTTAAGATGCAAAATATAGAATTTGGAGGATTCACCAGATTTCAGACTTAGCCATTTTTCAGGATTTTCAGGATTCCAGGCTCCAGGCTTAGTCTTTTCAGGGTCTCAAACATTCTTCAGGATTAATCTCATGATTCATTCTCTAGATGGGATTTGATCACAATTCTTCATTACTGCAAGTTGCTCTGCCTCTTAATCATGAACCAATGATCGTAGAAAGGGGAATCCTTACCGGATCGGCAGAGGAAGATGAATCAGGTCATCATCGGAACTAAATGCAAAGTATCAGAGCTCAAAAAAAAGGGGTCCCCATTTGCAATGGGGCGATGTGTGATTTGGTCACAACAGGTCCATGTGTACTCCTTGTGTGCCCACATTGTATCTTTTGTACTATATCTCTTGCATGGCAAATAAACACTTCAACAAATTGACATATAGTTTTTGCTACTGCAAAGTGTGAAATACTTGTTGGATGTGGTGCAAATGTTCATTTCATGTTTTATTGAAGATTAAGATGTCATCAAGGTAGGCAACAACAAACGAGCTGGTGAAAGGTCAGAGAATGTCTCTCAGTCCACATGGATGTCATTGGTGCATTGGTCAAGCCAAAGGGCATAACAAATCATTTGAATAGACCTTCCTTGAATTTGAAGGCTGTCTTCTAGGTGTCCATATGCTCTACAGGAATTTGATGATACCTAGACTTAAGATTGATTTGGTGAAGAACTTGGTGTTGTGGAGTTGGTCCAAGAGGTCCTTTATTTGTGGAAGATGGTAGTGGTTCTTCATCGCGATCTTGTTAAGTGCCTTATAGTCGATGCATACACACTATGTACCATCCTTCTTTGGTGCAAACACAATTGGGTTGTTGCAAGGCGAAGAGTTGAGCCTAATGTATTACTTGTCCCTGAGTTCTTGGTTTTGTTGCTTGATCTCTTCATGCCCATTAATTTATCTATAATACAATGATGCATCACGTAGGGTAGCCCTAGTATCAAGTTAGTGGTATGCTTTACCACACAATGCTGAGGCACTTTGTTTGGCGACTAAGAGAGATCCTTGTATTCATGCCTTTCACTTGTTGTAACTATTCTGAGGGAATTGCAGTACGTACGAGTTTGAGCAACAAGGATGATCTTATTCTTAGGTTTGACCATGAGAAGGATAAACTTTCTGCTAGAGTTGACTAGCTTCTTGCATTGTTTGGTGTTGATGAGAGACAACTTAGGGACTATTGGTATGCGGTATCTATGCTCACCAACATCTATGATAACATTCCTAGGGTTTGCCTCTTAGGTTGCATGTCGATGAAGGATATATCATTGCCCAAGTAAAACATCACATACCTCAAATGTTGTGACATTGCAATGGACTGAATCTTGAGAAGGCTTGATTTTGTGGTCCAAGTGATATTATTTAGTGGCACATTTCTCTAAACCTAAAGTGAACCATCCTATGGTGTATGGCCGAGGGTGAGGTGTTAGTGGCAAGTTCAATCTACTAATTGCTTCAAGAGAAGTCAGGTTCTTCTAACTTCCATTGTTGACTATGAAGTGTATTGGTTGTCCATTGACCCACATTTGAGAATGGAACAACCTCTTTGCTTCCTTTGAATCAATGTTGGAGGAAGAGGCATTGTTTGGGGCATAGAAGCAAATAGCTTTCTTAGGAATATCTTGGCTAACCAAACGATAAATATATTTTCAATTTCTCGGGATGTTATTGGGGAACAATCAGGAACCCAAAAAATGTGGAAAAAAGTTGAAATAACTAATATTTTTTTGCATTTAAAGCCATCCTAATTGCATATAGAGTGAGAGTGAAAGTAAATGAGAGTGTACACTGTGAATATTGAAAAATGAATTTTCCTCATTAATTTTGAGAGCATCTATTATGGTGCACATTTCATGGTGCATTACTACATAGTTTGACTTTAAAGTTTGAACCCTCAAAATCAATTACACACTATACACTACAAATATCAAGATACAAATTAACACAAAGTGGGCGTAGCTAATGAATCTAGCTGCTATGAAGTACGATCAACCATAGGGCATCAGTTCCTAATGTTTTTGCAATGGGTTATACATAATGAAGTGGTGCTAGATCATCAAACTTTTTTATATGAACAAGGTAAATAGATTATATTGTCTTATACTAGTTGGCTAAGTTGTCAGTTTGGGTACAAGATCAGATTTGGAGTTTGGGAATTCTGACACAATTTTTTTCCTTGGGTACAGTATGGCTAGGTATGACCATACTATATGTATACATATTTTGGTTGGTAAAATATAGACATAGGGGTCTACTCCCATTCTATTAGATCAAAAAAGATTACATTCCTGGTCCACCACTCTTTTTAGTGGGGAATAGTGATATCATATTACAAAATCTCTTCTTAAAAAAACCCATCTCTGATGGCATAACATATTTTTTGCCACATTTATATGCCAAAGTATTCTTGTTAATCCACTCCACTAGAACTAGAGCTTGATCCCAAAGTGGGCAGAGAATCGAAACCTTTGCAGATAGGAGAGTGCTTGATGAATTGGCTGTCCCCTCATCCATGCACCCTTTTGTGTGGAGGATAGCTACTCCATGACAAAGGTTTGTACGTGCTTCTTGACCAAAAGTATTTTCTACCAAAGTGAGATTTGGTTTAAGATTCTATGTCGTATCAATATTAGGGGTTTGTGAAGTGCTTGAATGGATGTATATGTGCTCACAACAAATTGAAGGATCTAAGAATTGATTGCTCCCTTGATAAATGTATCAACCACACATGTCCATACCAGATTTGTGTGCTTTAGTTGTGAAATCAACTCAGGCATCCATGAGGCTTTGCACTGATACTCAGTTTGATCATGATGTTGTCTAAGCCATGCAGAGGTCTAGTTGAAAATTTCGTCAAGGTGCTTGACCCAAAATTCTTCTTACAAGTTGTCAACCAATTCCTTATTGCACATTGATAGATCTTTGCTCCCATAAGGATCTCTTCGGTAATGAAGCTTTCCACCTTACACATAAACCTTTTATGGATCTTGTCCCTTGTATGCCACAGCATGTCTTTATACAACGCACAAATTAGCAGAGGGTCCTGACAACAAAACCAAAATGTTAACCATTTGTCAATGCGTGCATCAGACCATGGCTAACACCTTAGGGTGGGTATTGGCCTACATGGTATCCTCTCACTCTAAGCACTTTTGTAAAGTTCACAACCCTTGTAATCTGAGCACTGCTAGATCATGCCAATGCAAAACTAGACCAATAATGTTATTTGTGCAGTACACAATTTGGGAGAACTTCCATGTATAAATTCATTCATTCATCTTTGTTACAATCATTACAATCATGAGGTTTTATAGGCACTTAACCCTAGCATGATTAACTCTAGTCTATATGTGCAAGTTTTGATAACTTATGGTCTTATATTAGATAAGTGCGTGTGCATTCCAGTTAACTGGACAACAACCATACACACACTTCTAGTTAACTGTGCTAAAGCCTAAGTAACTTATACAATGGCGTGGTGTGGGTGATGGGCTTTTATGGTGCCAACAAGATGAAAAGAATCTAGATATTTGGATCCCAAGGCCTTACTTCATAGCCTGTCCTGTTTTGTGAGGAGTGTCTAGAAAAGATTTGTACCTTGGAAATGGTTTAGTTGCTTGCAAAAGTTTAGTCACACACCTCGTAGGGCTTTCTTTAGGAAAAGCTTCTATCATGCAACTAATGAAAGTCTTCTAACTTCTTCAAACCTTTGCCAAAATAACATCCTCTGAGTGAAATCCAAAACCTTTATTACCATTGAAGGAGCTTTAAGGATTGACCAAAGACATACTTTGGAAAAGGAACTGCTTGCAAATCTGATTTAATAAGCTGGAGCTTACCCCACCAAGAGAGTCATTTGCCTTGTTACCCTCCAAGCAACTTTAGAATTTATCCAAAATTTGCTGCTACCCAGGAGGGATGGACTCAAATATACTTGCTAGGGAGTGAATCATTTTTGAAAACAAAGATATTTGAAATGTAGAGCTGAATTGGGGTTACAAAATGCGTATGGGTCCAGTTTCCTGTCTGGAAGTGTTTTATCTTCTTCTCTATTTCAGATTAAACCGGGTAAAAAGTATGTTCTTGCTGAAATGGAAGAAGACAGTCATGGTCCTAGACTTTTATTCCATACTGATTGTGATCCCCAGCAAACAAGCCAGATCTTTGTCTTCTGATAAGAATTTAGCTATGAGGTTATCATGGAAGAAATAGGTGTTGATTGGAAAAGTGCATAGAAGGGTGTATATGGTCAGAACATTTTTTTTAACCTCTGGACAGAATAACACGGTTTCTGATGTGAAGGCACAGCCTTTGCCTCCTCTTTTGACCTTGGTCACAGGCATTCCAGGTTTCAAGATTTGACTAATGTTCCTAGTGTCAACATACCTCCTCTTGTTGAAGAAGCTGGGTTGGTTGCTGAACACTTTCACAAGCATGAACCAATCTCAGAATCATCTGATCATAATGTACAGAAATAAAGTTGATAGGATTTAAGACCTTTTTACCTATAGTTATTTTGATCAGTGAATGAAAATCCTCTTTCGAATCATTCATTATTTATGTGTTTGGAGTCAGATAGTTTGATCTACTTTGACATTTTGGCAACTTCTAGATGTTAATAACACATTTTTTCTGAGTACATTGCTTTGAAGATATGAAATTCCTTGACATTTTGGGTTCAATGATGGGAACTATTGTCAAAAGAAAAGATTGTATTCTCCTAAAGAAGTAAGGTTACAATATAAATAAAAGTTCCAGGCTCATGATCTAATAAAGCATTGGAAATTACAAAGAACCCTCGGATTTTAAATAGAGATGAGGATTTAATGTTGAGCAAATCATAAAATCCCATAATACATTTGATTGAAAGTAGGTAATAAAATTTAATGTAAAATAGGCCTTTTAGAGAGAACATGAAGGATTAGAAGGAATACGAATGTAAAAAGGTAATAACTAATAGGAAAGAAAACTAAACCTTCTTGATATTTAAACCATAAAGTTTCAATTTATATTATCCTAAGTCTTCTTAAGCCTTCGTGATGCCCAATTTGACAAACATCTTGATAATCATTTTTTTTGTCTAGTTAATAGTTAATGGGCAATTATGATACCAAAGCAATATGATTCTCATTTGAGAAATCCTCATTCTCCATCAGATGAACTTAGGGAAGATGCTTTTTAACCTGCTAGCCATAACACTTGACATAAGTTTGTTGCAAATAATGCAGAGAGATATCAGATAAAAACAGAATCAATGTGCCTCACATCTTGTTTCTTGAGAAAACGACAAGTTTTATTTAATTCCTTGATAATAGTCTAGGCTTGCTGGTTTCCTCCACAGCCACCATCAAATCTTTTTTAATGACGTGCCTCAATTGTTGAAAGAATCTTGTTGCTAAACCATGCGGACCTAGCATGTTATCCATTTGCATCAAGGACAAGAATTCGTTGACATTTGTTGAGACAGATTTGAGCAAAGAGTTGTTTTCTTCTTCAAAAAGAATTCTACGGATATTTCTGGAAAACTCTTCTTGAAATTTCCTCAAGGTATCAGTATCTTCAGAGAGGAGTCTTCAAAGAATTCACAACTTCATTCCTGATTTCATTAGGGAATTTCAAGGTCCTGCCATCAATATTGGTGATGGAATGAATCATGTTGCTATGTCTATGGGTCAGGATGCTTTTGTGAAAGACTGTTGGAATTCATTTTGTATCTTTTGTATTTCTTCATACAAATTCATCTTGTTCTTAAAGGTATTCCAAAAACATCCCTATTTCAGTTCTTTCTTTCCACTTCCTTTTGAGCTAAGGTGTGTTGATGTTTGTTTTTAGACAAGTCAACAATAGAGTAAAATACAGAGTATCTAACTCTCTCTTGAGCAAAGCCTCTCGAATGCTGAACAAAGTGATCAAACAAGATGACTCCAAGGTTCCTTTTTTATGATTTTGTAAGGGATAGCTCAGTGACTTAAGATGATTTTGTTGGTAAACACAAAGGGACTTACGCAGATTCTTCTTCTTTCATTTGTTTAGCTTATCTCTCCTTCAATGTGGATGATTTATGTATAAGGTTTCAATGATAAAGAAATAGAAAAAGATAAAGGTTTAGGAATCTAACCTAAGGGCAATGAAGCAATGATGACGATTGAATAGACAAACTCCTTGATTAACCTAACTTCACTTCGCCAAGGGTGCCTACAACTACATGAAGCTGGTGCAATCTCCTAAGGTTACACGAATGGTTTTCAAATCATGAAGACTTATACAAGCACCCATCAAATGGCGCAGCTCAAACAAGCATCCATAATCGAACTTAAGCAAATAAGCTCAGACTAGCTTTACACAACACTTCATCAGCGATGAATGTTAAAAGCATGAGCTAGGAGTTGATCAAATATCCAATACAACAAACATTACAACAATGAACTTCTAATCTACTTCTAATCTACTTGAAACATCATCTCCATTCCATTGAAGTACAAGAAACCAAGTTATTTCACAAGATAACACTTGAACACCAAATAAACTTCCATTGTCTTTTGCATTAACCTTGAGAAATATTTACAACAATTTCAAGTCCTCTCAGAGAATTTTGAGAGTCTCTTCTATTCTACTCCTAAAATCTAATCTCTAGTCTACTACTAATGATCTCCCGAATTACAAATGAGGCAACAAGGCCTTTATATAGAAGTCCAAATTACAATGAATGGCTAAGATCACTTTGATAGCCAAGGGCTTAGATCATGCCACCTCAGAAGTAGTTACAACTTGCTATTTTTAGCAAAAAGAAGGGAGGCAATGAAGGCACGTTTTCCAATGTGATAAGGTAAGGGGAAAGCATTTAAAATATCCCTCCACATAGGAATCCCTTTGACTTCTTTTATTAAATGATACATTTAATGCATTTAAAATGAGGTAGCTGATATAATTAAATGATAATAGGTACACGCCACATCAGCAAACTCAAATTGTATCAACTTGTAGTGATGTATTCAATGTAATTGCTTGAACTTGTATGTTTAGGAATACATCTTGTAGATCTCGCCTTGTACATCTTGCAACTGGATGTATGATACTTGTAGCTCATTTGATTGACTTTGTAATGTTTCTTCTTTTTGTAGGCAGGTGATGCGAATCTTCTTTGATGATGCTCCTTCTTGAAGAGTGAGTAATAGAGTAGATGATGATGATATATACTTCCTTCATGTAAGAGTAGATGATGAAGCTTGCTTCATGAATCAGAGTAGGAGTCTCTCTTGGACTTGAAGGTTGAATAGAACTTGAAGTATGATAGATTAAGTGTCTTTGACATGATGTAGAAGTTGATGAAGTGATCTTGAACGATGATCTTCGAAGTGACCCTTCGGAGTGTAGTAGATGACCTCTCAAGGAGACTTGAAGGCATTGGAAGAACTTGAAACTTGATCCATCTTAACTTGAAGCTTGGATGAATCTTTGAAGATTGAGAGATCTTAACTTGAAGCTTGGATAAATGAATGCTTCAAATCATGTTGCTCTTGATGAAGTACACCTGAACTTGATATGATCCAACATGATGTTATTGATGTAGAAGAGTGGTGTTCCCTTTGCAACTTGAAGGTGACTCAAGTACTTGCTTTTGATGATTCCTTGACTTCATCAACACTCCTCTCAATGATGCAACTTGATGATCTTCAAAGGCGGCTAGCATGATGCTCCTTACTCCTTGCTTGAAGGTGATTCCTTGGATAACTCCTTAGCATATTGATGATCCTACAAGTCAAGGTAAACGATATATCAATGACCTCATAAGATAAAACAACTTTAAACATGTAATAATGCCACTTCAAACTTAGGTGCAAATATAGGCAAAAATAGGAACAAAGGGCGCCTAACTCAATTTAGTCCCACATTCATCACTCAAAATGATTTTAATCAATTGCAAAGAAAAAAAAAGGTCAATCTCCCTTAAAATTCATTCAAAAGGTGTCTTCAATATAATCTCTCCCTTAGGCGCCAATCTAGGTGGTAGGAATAAGCATGAGCACCCAACACAAATGGCTCACAGTAGTAAATGCTTTGGAAAGACTCCCTCACCTAGGCGCCTTAATCAAATAGTGGTTTTATATCAATTCTTCTAAGGCGCTCATAAAGATTGGCATGGAGGATGTAAGGCGCCTAGCCTAAGGTAGTTGTTTTTTCAAGATTTGGATCAGTACACCATGGTTTTGGCTCCCTCATTCCTAGGCGCCACCTTAGATTGTTTACAACGAAACCTTCAATCCTTATTCCTCCTAGGCGCAACTTGGAGTGTTTAAACATTTCCTTCTATACTAGGGCGCCACAAAGGATAATTTGATGCATGAAGGGCGCCTATCACCCTAAGGCGGAGTTTTGACAACTTTTCAATCAAGGTGCTCAAAGTGGTTTGCTCGTGTTCATCTCATGTCAAGGCGCAATTCCGAAGTTGGTTGGAATGATGGGAGGCGCCCTGAGTTGCAGGCGCCATCTGGAGTCATTGCGAGTAGAGAAATGCGCCTAGAAAAGGAAGTCCAAGGAGTAAGGTATATTGAAAAATATATTTAACTTATACTTTAAATATTTTTCAATATACCTTTCAGGATGTTTGAGATAGGTCTCAGATCCACCGGATTTAACATGCAGATTATAGAATTTGGAGGATCCACCAGATTTCAGACTTAGTCAATTTTTCAGTGTTTCAGGATATCAGGCTATCAGACTTAGTCATTTTCAAGATCTTCTCAAACATACATCAGGGATTTCATACTCTTTCTTCCTAAGGCACTCAAATTCATTGATGGGGTCCAGATAACCATTCTTCCTTAGGCGCCCATTTGACTTAACATATTTTCAAGATCCCAAGCCTTCTTTTACAAGGCGCCCACTTGAGATTGGGAGAATGAGTAAGGGCGCCTTTGCAACAACCTTCAAGTTTCCACTTCCAAAAGACTCCTATCACTGGGTGCCATTTTTAGGTTGATTTGATTTACTTACACCTTGGGCGCTTAAAATGATAATTTTTAACTTCTAAGGCGCCTGAAATGGTTCACTTGCACAAGAAAAGCGCCTTGTTCATTCACTTCAAAATGCTCACTTGTTGGTGTCCATTCATGACCCTTTCCTAAGGTGCCACATAAGGATTGTTCTGAGTAGGAAAATGGCGCCTAGGATCAAATAGGTGTGAGATGGCGCCTTTCTATCTTTCATATTGCTCACTCAACGACTTCAATCTAATGCCAAGGGTCTAATGGTTGACTCCATCACCTTCAAATCACTTGATGAATTACTCCTTGAGGTTAGGTGCTCATTGGGTTAAGAATACTTACTCCAAGTTTTAGGCGCTCATTGGGTTAAGAATACTTACTCCAAGTTTTAGGCGTCATTTTGAGTGTTGAAGGGCGCCTAGACTCAAGTGAGGCGATTTGCAAATCTAAACATCTCCCACCTCCAGAGGGTTCTCCATAATAGGCGCTATTGGATGATGATATTGGTATGAATTAGCGCCTAAGTGAAATGAGAGCCTCTTTCACTTTCAACCTCTACAACTTGCACTTGTAAAGTACTTTACACCAAGGCGCCAAAGCAAGGTACTTTGAAAGTGAAGGGCGCCTAAACTTTCTTAACATATTAGATGAATTCTGGAAGTCAAAATAGGTTACCTCTTTGAAGGCGCCATCAATCCATAGTTTAAATCTTATTTCTCATCAAGGCGCCTAAAGACAATAACAACAAGGCATAGGCGCTAAAACTCATCTACTTTAACCTAAGGCGCAATTCTTGAGATCCTCTGAACATGCAATGGGCGCCTAGACCTAAATGCCTCTTCCTTGTCAAATTTGCAGTGTTTCAAGCTTCCCGACATCAATTTCAATCAAGGCGCTTTGATTTGAAGGCTTCCTTGCCCAAGGCACAATCTTGAGGTTGTCTAGATGATGGAAGGCACCCTGAATTCTAGGCGGAGTTTTGAGGTGACCCTGGAGCAATTTCGCGCCCAGAACTAACAGTGCCCAAGGTAAGGTATATTGAAAAATATATTTAAGTATAATGAATTTCTTATACTTTAAATATTTTTCAATATACCTTTCAGGATGTTTGAGATAGGTCTCAGATCCATTGGATTTAAGATGCAGATTCTAGATTTTTGAGGATCCACCAGATTTCAGACTTAGCCAATTTTCAGGATCTTCAGGATCAGGATACCAGACTTAGTCATTTTCAGGGTCTCAAACATCAGGATCAGGTCATCAAGGGGCTCTAAGACTCAAACACCACTGACTTCATCATGCAAAGGACATCATCTTGGACTTAGCAAAGCAGTGGAATTCAAAAAAAAGGGGTCCCCATTTGCAATGGGGCGATGTGTGATTTGGTCACAACAAGGTGTACATTTTTTAGATCCTTCCATCTTGCAATTACCCACCAGCCGCCTCACCTTAGATTCTGAAGACACATACATGTGGGACTTACATCATCTGGAGTTTGACTATGGAAGGCTAGAGGGAATTTATCTTAGATGAGGAGATTGATCAACTAGTGCTTGCATCTTGCTCCCTTCAGTGCCTTGCTCTCTATGACTAGGTTTAATTCAAACCAGGATGAGTTCAAAGGAACCTGTTCAGGCATTATGTCCTTACACACACTGAGTCACATCATGTTGTACACTCACCTGTTCAACATCATAGCTTTGCACCAGAGGATTAATGCCTTTTGATGCAACTCCACATTCTGCGCTCAAGTCAGTTAGACCAACAAACTTTGGTGCACACAATTTACACCTTCTATGTAGTCAACTTGCCACATTGGATCTTTGTAATATGTTGTCCATGTCAGATTGCATTTCCAAGACTTGTGCCATGTTAGTAAACTTGTCCACCCAGCCTTTATGTGGGAGACCAAGCATTGCACCTACAAGTAGGTGGACCCATCAGTGGTTACATAAACCTCAGCCATTTTGTAACTGTTCTAATGTAACCATCATTCATGGGATGTAACATATACATTTGTAACATACACAAAGTAGGACAAAACAAACAGATTCTATAGAACATAGAATTGTTCAAGTTGTAGGTTCATTTGGGATTTTAACACCTATCTTCGCAATTGAATCAAATAACTTGCACCAGAGTTGTTTTCCAGAGGACATCTTCTCAATAGCTTGCTTTTTAGGATCTCAAGCAGTGCCTTTGTGCTGCGCCAGTCCTGGTCATGCAGACATCTGCTCAATAGCTTGCTTTTTAGGAGCTCAAGAAGCCTCTTTGAAAACGAGATCGATGCATTAGATTATGCACTTGGTGCAGCTCTCACCTAGTATAGACATCCGGTTGCATATCACTCATGTTTACTGCCTATTGAGTCTAATTAGAACATACAGAGTAAACAAGATATATGACTGAAACATCATAACAATACGTTCATTGCAAATGCACAGTAAAACTCATATATGTATTATCTCAGAACTTGCACATACAATGACATCAAACTGAATTGTCCCAATTACAATTATATGACGAGTATATAAAGGAGACCGACAGTTGCCTGGATGGCCAACCGTCGCCACCGACTACAATTGTCTGGAGGTAACAACCTCACCGATCACAACCAAAACATAACTAAATACAATTAGCATAATATCACGCTTACATCATCCCCCCCAAAAAATTTAGTCATTTGCTAGACGATAGAAAACCATGAAGTATCAAGTGACATTAAGTAAGCTTTGCCAAACTGATGACAATGCTGAAGATCCTGGAGGAAAACCTGGAAGTACGAGTTGAGTAAAGGTAGAGCCAACACATTCGGAACACCTACCAGTAGACGGAGAATGATGACAAACCAACCAAAGGACCCAATTTGATAGCACACTAATGTTGTACCCCATTACTGCAAGCATCTTAGAAGCATTCTGATCATGAAAAGATTGTGTAGTGTCCCCATAGGCCATGAATAGACATTCACCAACCAACAAGAATGATTCTCTGTTTCTGCCTAGAAGAGTTGAATCATTTGAATCCTCAACTTCAATAATGAATTCGGTGGAGTTTGGGGGCAGCGCCCCCAACGGGGTCGAGGGGTAGCGCACATCATTTTTTTGAATGCTTGAAGTTGATTTTCGTACCCTCAATCCTATAGACGATGAGTAAACCTGCCCAAAATGTGGTCGATTGAAAATGAGTGGAGATCACTATGCTTAGTTGTACGACAACCTAGGGTGAATGATTGCAAAGTGAAGGTTGATTAAAACCTCTGAGTCTCCCAAGTGTCCTGTCGATTTGCATTTATACCATTCTTGTCGACTGAAACCCTTGTGTTTGTCGATTAAGAGAGGGGGTTGATTGAGGGTTGACTGAGGGTCGATTGCTAATGCATCCTTCCCTGTCAATTGAATGTTTGAATCATACGCTGGTTGAAATTGCGTTGTACGGCTTGCCATTTTCTTGTCCACCTCTTTTTTTTTTTTCCTGTTGATTGCTCCTTGTTTATTGCAAAGATGAAGTGTGTTTGTGTCGATTAGGTATCATCAACATCCTTAATGTTCATCGCTGATTGGGTTATGGCCGTACGGTTCATAATTGTACGGCTATAGTCGTACTCTTTTACTTTTCTTCTTTCTTTCTTTTTCTTTTTTTTCAATTTTCTAATTTTTTCCATTTTTTTTCAATTTCTACTGTTTTTTTTCAACTTTTATATTTTTTTCCGTTTTTCCAATTTTCCATCCAAAGCAAACTGAATTGAGTTTTTCTATTTCTCTCTGGCAGGGTCCACCTGTTATCTGCGGCTTCGACTGTAGAAATTTCTTGTCCCATAATATTTTCCCTTCTCCACAATGTCCCTATACGATTTTTTTCCCTCTTTTGAAATTTTGCTGTGATGTTGATTTGACTGTACAAGTTGTTGTACTTTCCAAATTAAATATTTTAATTTTATTACTCGGAGATGTACCTTTATTAATTTTGCAATTGTCGGTAAAGTCGGGTGCCTCTATTGGAACCGGAACTGCTGTCTTTTACGAACCGTGTACTACATTCCAGACACATAAACTGTCTGACTTTTTACAATCATCTTTTCTCTGTTGCTTTTTACTGATCGCCATAACTTCAAACAAATTCCAGTTTGATGGAAATACTGCATAATCATTTTTCATTCGGTATGGTCTCTTTCTCCTTGGTCTTGCTCCTTGTACCAATGGTATTCTATGAACACCTAACTCTGGAGGTATTCTTTTCAGGTCCTTATAGGTCCAAGTAAACAGATCTTTGTACTCCATGAAAATCTTGAATGCAGCTACCTTAGGTACTGGATCCCAATCATCTTCAACCAAAATCACCTGAGGGTCACTTTCCTCTCCCTAGTTTACCTTCTTTGTGGAGGGTTCTTCATACATTATGACCTTGTCTGGTTCAAAACTGTGTGCCGGTGTACTATCTATTGTAACATCTCCCTCCTTGTATTCTTCATATGTTGTTGGAAAGGTATGAGTTGTTCTTGGTTGAGTATCCTCTTTATCCCGGGTGGGACTTGTGTCGAGTGCTCCACTTGTCGACCGAGAGTTCCCAGGTGTTACACTTGTCGATTGAGGGTTCTCGAGTGCTTCCCCATCGATTGAGGGTTCCCGAGTCTCACTCATCGACGGATAACTCTCTTCAATTTCTCCTATTTGAATCATATTACACTCTGGCTGAAAAACTTCATATTCTTCCATCTACCAATGGAAAAGTCCACTGAATGAACTTGTCTCGTCTTTAGAACATTCTTGTAATTTCAACATCCCTTCATCATTGGGCTCCATAGGCCCTCTTTGATCTCTGACAGATGTCTCCTCCATCTGAGTCAGAGTCGGATGCCATTTCTTCACTAACAGTCTGTGTTCTCAGGTCAATTACAAACTTTTTACCCTTGTTCTCTATCGACAATGTATTCCTTTTCTAGTTGTGGTCGGCCTTGGCGGCTATTAGCCACCCTCAGCCCAATAGTGCATCATATGTTGCATTATGTGCTGTAATGACTACAAAAGTCAACAAAAATTATTGAGTGCCTATCTTTACCTTTTGAGCCATTAGCACTCCCAGCGCTTTGATCTCGTGCTGGTTGGCTCCCACTAACTGGAAGTTTTGTGGCCACAAGGTGGGTTTCCTAAGACTTTCCAGGTTTTCTCAGGTAACACATTCACTTCGGAGCCCTTGTCGACTATGGTGTTTGTCAAGTTCTTTCTGAGAATTTCCATATGTACCACGACTGGTTTCTTTCCTACACTGATTGCTAACAGCCTTGGGTCAACCACTTGCTCACCGCGTGGTGGTGGTTCTACTATGACATCCTCGTCAACAATTTTCTCGGTTGATTTTTCTTCCACCACATTAGATATTGCCATCCTCAATTGCGGCATACTCTGTAGGAGATTGACCATCCATATTGGGATCGTGGTTTGCAGCACTTCACTTGCAATATTTCTATCAGACTTTGACTGAGTGGCTGTGCTTGCCTTTTGACTTGAGTATCTCCGTTCTGTCTCCATCGCGTATTCAACTTCTTTTTTTGCATCATGGAGTCTCTCCTTCTCAGTTCGGTGATCCGGATAGCTTGCCTTCTTTGCTTGTGCTTGGGTAACGATGAAGACTTCATCATCTTCTTCTTCTATGCCGATCAAATTGATGGTACCCTTTTGCTTCGGGTAGTCATTATCTTCGTGGTCGCCCGACCCACACCATTTGCATAATGCATTCACTTTGTTCTGGCATTCCCTTGCAAAGTGCCCCCTTTCACTACATTGATGACATTGAATCATTGGTTGTCCTTTTGCGTCATATTGTATGCGGCTTCTCCCTCCATTGTTGTTAAATATGTTATTCCCTCCTCTTCGGTTGTTCCAATACCCGCTTGGAGATGCATTCTGATTGTTTTGTTTTGGCGGTGTAGTGGGTGGGGTAGATTGTTCGCCTTGTGTGAAGAGCACTTGGGTGCTCCTCGTCTTCAAGTTATATGGGCACTCTTTAATGGAATGCCCCATTACCTGACATATATCATAGAACATCTTTTTGGTGCAGTTTGCCTTGACATGACCCTCGTTATTGCATTCTGTGCACCAGAGTTCTTTGCTTTCCTTACCAATTTCTTTTTCTGCTTTGAACTCCATCATTCTTATCATGTCTTTTCGGAGTGCTTGTACAGTTTTAGATTCGTCGTTGCTATTGTTCAAGCTTTCATCATCGTCATCCCTCTTCTTCCCTCGGGTCAACATCTTATCTTCACTTTCGATGTCCATCGCCCTGTTATAAGCCTCAGCGTACAACAACGGTACGGTCTTCATTTTTTTTTTTTAGCAAGGGAATCAAACCCTCAATAAACCAACATTTCTTCAACCCTTTTTGATGCAGAGCCCGCAACGAAGCGGTGAAAACAGATTAAAAACCCGGAACTATTGTTGTGGTTGAACCTTTGAACCACTTGAAACCTCCATCTTCATTTAACCCATGAACCCGTCGAACCAAATGAACCGTTTGAATCTCCAACTATCGGCTCAATGTACTTCCATCGCGCAGTCTTAACACGGTCGACAACTATCGGTTGAACTGCTGAACCGTTGAATCATTGAACCGGTTCAACCATCGGTTCAATTATCGACAACCCTTATTACTATCGGCGATGAACCCGTTGTATCCGACCGATTCAATCGTCGGTTCAACTATCTGCAATACATGCTCTTCGGTCAACTCTAAATTTCTCCCGCCAATATCCACTTACTTCGATGAACCAACGAACCTATTGAACCTTTGAACCTTGAATTGGTTCAACCGTTGGTTCAACCAAACATTTTCCAACCCGATACTCTCAACTTCGAATATGCCTTGCTTAACCTTCTATTCACCAGTCACCAAATGAATCTTCATATACTTTGACTGCTACAGCCGGTCGACACTTTGATCTGTAGAAGGTGAACTTCCGTCACACTCTCACCGAAATGTATATTCGCATACAATTGCGATATACCCAGGAAATATACCTCCAATGAAATAACACCAAAATCTAACACTGAGGACGTCCTCTGCAACCAAACTCGCAGTCTATAGTCTGTTGAGTCCTAGCACATAGAGATGCTAGGCTCTCTACTGCGAAAACTTTTCCAGAGATTGGATCCTCTGTTCCATTCCGCCAGAAACATAAACAAAAAGAAAACAAAGTAGAAAACTATGTACAGAATCCATTCCACTGATTTCACAAAAATCCACCAGTGGAATGGTCTCAATTAGGCATCTTCGACAACAGAAAATTAGATTATATACAGAACACTTCGACACAGAAAATATACGCAGAGCAATTCGATACACAGGAAATTTACATAGAACACAGAACTGTAAAAACAAACTGACAGAATTTTCTATTCCTTCCTCCAATTTCGTCCCCCTCTTCTTCTTTTCAGAAAAAATGTTTATATCTCTCTCCATTCAGTTCTAATCGGAACACAAGAAGTTGGAGTTGTTACAACTTCCAATCGGAATACCAAAAATCTAACTGATTATACGACACATGTTTGCATGCGACATGACATGAACACATTAACAAGACACCTAAACATAACACACTTGATTTAAACATCCACATACCCCAATTACCCAAGATGTTCAAATTGGCTTATCAGGATGCCAAATTTGTAAAACTGGTTCACATGATGGGGCTTTATTACAAACATGAAATCACAACACAAGTCCCACAGGACAACACAAACAAACATAGAAATGCATAAAATATGATAACACATTAATACCTTAGTCTTCTCCCTCAAATGTATATTTGGCTTGTTGAAGGAGTGCTCCTGCACCACTTTTGCAGGTTCCTTCTCCAGTTTTACTAGAAGCTCTTTCAGCCTACGATTATAGGCTCGTACATTTTCATGTTTTCCTTGTTTTGTATTGTAAATTTCGGCAATGATTTCATTATCGTCCCTTAGAGTTTGAATTCTTCTTGAATGCTTTCTTTAATGCATCCCAACTATTTTCGAACTTGCCTCGAGTTCAGTGTACCAGTCGATGGCTATACCCCTAAGAGTTGCTGGAAACGATCTCAGCCAATAGGACCCATCGTCTTGTCTGTTGGCTACCCATATAGTTTCACAAGTTTTACAGTGTCTGATTGGATCCTCGGATCCATTTCCAAGAAACTTCGGTAGCTTCTGCCTCTCCATACTTGGACTGCCCGGCGGAGTCACCATCTTTCCTTGGCGCAACTTCAGTGTTTGGTTTCTGGTCGGAAAGTTTTGACCCGTATGCTTCGATGTTGTCCACGCACTCTCGGCCACGCAAGTGTCCTTCATTCCTTCTTCAGCAAACCTCACACTCTTGTTGCCCAAAGGGTTTTTTTTGTGCTCCTCTAGTCTCGGAGTTGTAGGCTCACGCTCACCGATGCTCAACTTTTCAACCTGTCGAGTAATATCTTCATTTGTCTCTAAGAGTGAGTCTTGCCATGGTTGGTCTTCCCACTCGTCGATTGATGAGAATCGTATGGTTGAATTTTCAGCCTGGTCGACAAGATCCTCTTTTGTCTCGTCAGGGAGTGGTAATTGCTTTGCTAATTCCTCCCACTTTTTATTTGTATGTTGCCGTGGTTTAGTGCTTTGTCATACGTCAGGAATTTTCTTTTCCTTCCGACTACGACTCTGACTGACACTTCTATTCCTTTCTAGCGGTGGGCTTCTACTCTTTGGTAATAACCCTTCTGTTTCCTCAGTGATTCTTTTCAATCGCCTCCTTTCCCTCTGTTCTTGTATTCTCCATGATCTTCGTGTTTCATACTCAGGTGTTTCCTGACTGCTTCCTAGTCTTCTGTATTTATTCAATATAAGGGCATGAATTGTATGGCGTGCGATGTTGATTAGTGTCGCACTCCTTGTCTTCCCGTTTCACATGTTCCTTGTACCTTTGTAGTATCTGTTGACGATGTTGTTCCCTTACTCTTTCTTCGCGTAGGTCTTGCAAAATTAGATAGTTCCTTGCCAAGAGCCTGGGCATATGCGTGAGGAGATTGTCGACTTCCTTGTTCACTTAAGGATTTTCTGAGATTATTTCTTTTGGTATTTCTCTACGATGGGCTTCGTTTCTTAGGTATTGTCTCACTGATACGCTCCACAGATATACCAGGTCTTGTGTCAAGTCGTCCTCTCAATCATTTTCTTCTCGGTCATTGTCTTCTCTATCACTTTCTTCTTCCCGCTGCTCTTCTATCTCTTCAGTGGGTCGTGGTTCTTCACTTGGCTGAATCGGCAGACCCATTATGATGCCATTGTCATTGTCCACTCCACTCGTCACCGACTATTCAACTTGTCACCGACTATTCAACTTGTCACCGAATATTCAACTCATCATCGACTACACAATTTGTCACCCTTCAACCCGACTCCGAATAGGCAACGGTGCCAAAATGTTTACTGCCTATTGACTCTAATTAGAACATACAGAGTAAATAGGATATATGACTGAAAGTAAAATAACATCATAACAATACGTTCATTGCAAATGCATAGTAAAACTCATATATGTATTATCTCAGAACTTGCACATACAATGACATCAAACTGAACTGTCCCAATTACAATGATATGACGAGTATATAAAGGAGGTTGACGATATCTTGGATGGCCAACCGTCGCCACTGACTACAACTGTCGGGAGGTAACAACCTCACCGATCACAACCAAAACATAACTAAATACAATTAGCATAATATCACGCTTACAAGTCACACATTCAACGTGACAATTCAATTTTACTCGAACTATAAGAAAGAATTGTATATCATCAGTAAATCTGTCAAGCAATGGCAAAACTGCATTCTAGGGAAGGCGGCCATCACTCATTCAGATCATAAGCTACTTCAGTTTTTGCATACACAAAGCAAGCTGAAGTATGCATGCCACATGAAGTGGATCACATACTTGCAGTGGTTCCATCTGGTCATTGAAAACAAGAAGGGAAAAGACAACAGAGCTGCAGATTACCTCAACCAACCACCTTTGTAGATGCTCATCACAGTGCTCAACATGAGAAGCCACAGCTTCTCATATTAGGTTTCTCTCTACTTAGCTGATAATGACTTTGCCCAAGTCTATACTGATCTCCCACAGGGTAAACATGTTGCTGATCACTATTCGTCTAATCAGCTTTTCTACATGCTTGGGAATCTTGTATTCTTGTAGGTACACCTCTCCAACGATTCATTGGGCAGGTGCACCATTCAAAGACAATTGGACACTCTAGGGTAGGCAAAATATTGTTGCACTTCAACAACATTTTTTTTGGCCTCATGCTCAATGACATAGAGAGCCATATCAAGTCCTGCATCCTATGTTGCATTGCCAAGGGAACCGATAAGAAATTTAGAGTGGATTTGTTGGTTCCAACTAGACCATATGATTTTCCTATTTGGTCTGTCAATGACAAAGCACCAAAAAGACAATATGTTTGTCATTGTAGATCATTCCTTGGAAATAGTCATCATGATTGCATGCAAGAAAAGCACTAGTGTGCTAGATTGAATGCATCTCTTCTTCAACCATGTTGGATACATTTTAGACTTCCAATATCGGTTGTGTTTGACTGCGACCCAAGGTTTGTAAGCCATTTCTGGCAAGCCTTGTGGGACATGTTAGATACACAACTAGATTGGTCTACAACATTTCATCCTTAAATAGATGGGCAAACTCTAGTGGTTATTCAAGCCATTGCCCATTTGCTGTGAATGTACACACCACCCTCACACCTGGGATGATAAGCATTCCTGCAGCTGAGCATTGCATAGGTCTACGGATTATATTCCATTTTAGACATGTTTTGGGTTCTCCTTAGTTGTCCCCCTTGACATATCCTAGTCACTCGGAGAAGGGAGTTGAGAAGTCAAAGAAGTTTTTGCAACACATCCAACATGTTCTTCAATAGTTTGAGCATATTCTCTCATGCCCGCAATAGAAGTACAAAGAGAGCCACAATGCTCAATGCATCCCCCATGACTTCAAGGTAGGTGAGAAAGTCTAGTTGCAACTTTAGAAGGAATGCTTCAAGGGTCCAAATTGGAAGATCAAGCCTTTGTGCTATGGTCCTTATTCCATATTGTGCTCAATTGGAGAGAACACCTTTGTTCTTGATCTACCACCATACTTGGGTCTACATCCTTTTGTGACCAAATCACACATCGCCCCATTGTAGATGGGGACCCCCCTCTTCCAGTGCTTTGCTGGGTCTTGTATGATGTCTTAGGTTGAGTGCATGATGGAGTTAGTGGTTTATTTGAAGTTCTCAGTCTAGTCCTAATCCAAGTGTCATGTGCTTTCATTCTGAGGACTTGATCTTGGTGTTTGAGATCCTGAAAATGACTAAGTCTGGTATCTTGATCCTGAAGATCCTGAAAATTGGCTAAGTCTGAAATCTAGTGGATCCTCCAAATTCTAGATTCTATATGTTAGATCCAGTGGATCTGAGACCCATCTCAAACAACCTGAAAGGTATATTGAAAAATATTTAAAGTATAAGTTGAGTCAACTTATACTTAAATATATATTTTAATATACCTTATACTTTGGTACTTCCATTTCTAGACACAAATCTATTCAGGGAGGCTAGGCGCCTTTTCTCATTTGCAGAGACTTAAACCAGCGCCTTAGCTTGAGACTCATAAGTGCACCTAGAGGAAGATCAACTTTCAAACACTCCAAGATATGGCGCCTTGATTGGAATTGGCATAAAAGACCTCAAGAAGTGCGAATTCGACAAAGGAATGATCCAGATGTGTTAGGCGCTTTTTTCATGTTCAAATCATCATCAGATAGCGCCTTAAGTTGAGGTGAATGATCTTAGGTGCCCATTCCTTATTGTTCTTGCCATTTTTAGTGCCTTAATGTGAGGGAGATATTCCAACCTAGAATAGCGCCTAAGGGAGATAAGGGTTGAAGTGTGGTGTTGAAAAATTCTCACATAGGCGCCTTGCAAAAGGAAGTTTCAGTGATGAGTTCAAATCATTAGAATGACTAGCATAAAGTCCCTAAGACTCTAGGCGCCTTCTATCCCTTTGTGCACTCAAATGAACGCCTAGGAAGTGGATAACTTTGATTAAGTGAAGATTGGCGCCTTTTCTTGTCCAAACCACCCATTTTTGGCGCCTTGAAGAAGTAGGCTTGCCAAAGACATCTTGCAATTCTCTAAGATTAAAATTTGTTCAGAGGAGTCTAGGTGCCTTTCACTATCACCTTTGGGCGCTTAAAGGAGGGAAACATTCTAAGACCTTTACTATTGTTTAAAGCCTAAAAATGACAAGGGTAAAGCGTTATGTGTTAGGTGCACTTGTTCTTTTTTTCATCTCACATGGGCGCCTTGTAAAAGAAGGTTTGGGATCATGAAAATTCACTAACTTGTGCCAGGCGCCTTGAGAGGAAAGGTTACCTTAGGGTATATTTGATCTTCTGAACTACAACATCACAAACAAAGCCCAATTTGAGCAAGACGCATATATGCCTCCTATTACCCATTATTGGCGCCCTGAAGTGGATTTTCACCCATTATTAGCACCTTAAAGAAGCATCATAAATCTACAACCTAGAATAGCGCCTAAGGGGGTATAGGATCTTTGAAGATATTTACAAGTGCTTAAGGTCATCAAAAGTCTAGAATGAGCCAAAATATCTACCTCCAATGAGCGTTTGAAATGAAGTTAACTTTGAAATCATTGAGATTTAGAAAGAATCACCTAAGGGGGTAAGGCGCACTTTTGCACCTATTTCAACCTAGAATAGCGCCTAGAGGTGAGAATGAAGGCTTTGTGAAGTCTAAGCATGAATAGAGAACATTTGAAGTTTCAAGAAGCAAGCTAGAACAAAGGCGCTAATTCACACCTTGAGTATCAACCAAGTGCGCTTTAGAGCATCATCAATTCCTCTTGTGTTTTAGGCGCCATTTCTAGTAGTTTTGGTCATAAAGTGGGCATCTTGTGAGAGGAGGGTTTGAAGACATGAGATTGGATAGCATTTAAGTGTTAAAGTTATCAAAAACCCAAGGAAATAGGCCAAATAAGTTTAGGCACCGTTTTTGCCACTTCATACCACAAAGTGCGCCTAGATTGAAAGTTTATTTCCAAGACATCTCCAAATGGGCGCTTGAGTCATGGAAGCCTTCTAAGGCATGTTTGATTGTTTGAGATCATCAAGATAGCAAGATTTAAGACCAAAGTGGCTAGGACGCCAATTTTACTCAGAACAATCCTTATGAGCGCCTAGGGGAGAAATTATCATATTTTAGCGCCTGAGCTTAGCATGTGTGATTCCTTGAACCAAAATGAGCGCCTAGTGTTAGGGGGACTCTAAGTGACTAAAATCTTGAATGAAGCACTTAGGCGCATTCTTTATGTTCAATCCACCAACAAATTGCGCCTTGGGTGAAGTGAAGATTGGTGCCTTTTGAAAAGAGCGAATTTTTGAAATTTTAAAACAATTACATTAAATGTATTACAGGCTGACCTCACCCTTAGCCACCTGCATTTAATATAGTAAATATACTATATATCAAGGAGCGCTCCCTCTTCATTTCAACATAATTTCCATTATAGGTCAAAAGAAGGCAGCGAATTTCTCCTATAGGGCAGCGAATTTCCTAAAGAGGGAGCGAAATTTTAAGGAGAAAGCAGATTTTCAAGGCAGACCTGCCTTTTGGAGGACTGATTCTAACATTTTACTTCTGATTTCTGCCATTTTAAAACTGATTTTTATCATTAAATCCAGAAATCTGCAATTCTAGATTAGGAAATTGATATAAGGTCTGTGTCAATCATTTTTTTTTTCATTTCATAAGATTGCCTTCTATTTATTTAATTTTACAGATTTATTATGATTTTATCATCTATAAATCAGGATTATGAGGGTGGAATGTATCATTTCAATTCGCTTATTCGAGTCTTGTCTGTAGATAAATGGGCATGATGGCAAAAGAGAGGCAAGTGATGATCAAGATGGATGCCAAGTCCACTATACCTGACTCCAAGCTTGAAACTCAGTGGAAGAACGTGGGAGACACCAACATGGGACACGTCAACTTGGATGAGGTGAAAGACCTCTTGCTTGCCATCACAAGAAATGAAGACATCAAGGCCATTGCGAAAAGTGAAATTGTACAAGCAGCATGCTTCCCACCCACCTTGCCTAGTGCTGAGTTAGTGTTGGAATGTGTTCAGCGTTATGACAAACAGAAGAGACAGATTATAGCCAAAGATGGGACTGTTCTCGCTCATCTGCAAAGAGAAGCCATCTAGGAGATCTGCAATATCCCAAGCCAGAAGGGAGTCTTCATATGTCCTACAACTGCTCAATGTACTTTTGAAGGCGATCCTAAGCACTATATGCAAGAAGTGAGAAAGAAGTGGATGACTGATCCATCAATCAAGATATTTCGAAAATCTAAAGTATCACAAGGCAGACTTCAAACAAGAGATAAGTTACTTCATCATATTCCTAAATCGAGTAACAGGTAGGCCTCAATCATCTATTTTTGAAGGATGGATGTATACTTATTTTGATCATGTGTTTACAAAGAATAAGATGGTTGACTGGGCTGGCCTTATAAGCCATTGCCTTGATGAGCAGTTTGAAAGGTTTGATGAAACAAAATCATTCTTCATGACTTCTTATCTTGTATATATCTTAGCAAGAAATGTGGTTTATAAAGGATTAACAGCTAAAGGAGAAGTAGGTACGAAGGCTAGACAGATTCTTTCACATCAGTGTTATCCTCAGCTTCACCTGAAGAACATCAATCATTACAAGAGGTTCAATGATGCCTTTGCCATGTTCATAGTGAGAAAGTTGCAAGGTGAGCTGCATAGAAGACTAACAGGTGTTGCTAGAAACTTCATTGAGCAATATGGAAGGTATTACATCCAGTATGACAAGTTCACCTATATTAGAATTCAGGGTTTCACCTCCTTTCCATACAGACTGCCAAGATATCCTACCAACAGAATGGTGTTGCTGGAAGTTTCAAGACAATTGTTAGAGTTTCATAAAATGCAAAGGGCAAGAAAGAAAGCTGGAGTTCAGTTTCCTCTCCAGCTTGGCAGATATTACTTTTGTCCATCACTTCAAGCAGCTGAGCATTCAGAGGTTGAGTTTCAGGCATATCATCTACATCCTCATGATTCAAGGAGGGAGAATTTCGATCCGCATGGAGCCATTAAGCAGTCATATTCCTCTTACAAACATGTTGAGCAGCTAGAAGATCATTGGGCTAATGCTATTGATGATGATGATGTCAGAATGCAAAAGTGTTCAAGATTAAAATGGGATTTAGTGAGAGCTACTAAGATACTAAGGATTCCTGATCAGTTAGATAATGAAAGAACTCTTTTAGGTAGTGAGTACAATAAGATCCGGAACCTGCCTTGTGATATTAACTGGGCTGATAGAGAAAGGGTTGATGATGAAGGGTTGATAAAGCCTATCATTGCTATTACTGAAGAACAAGTAAAAGAGCAAGTACAAGCATTGCTTGATGAAGGTAAGAAACTCACTTATACTAAGATGGGAGAAGTGGAACATCAGGAACAACATAGTGCACCTGGTAGAAGTTCACAGAGTAAGGACAATGAAAGAGATTCAGGTCAAGCAAGGAAAAGAAAACAACTTGAATCCGCACAAGGAGAATCAAACGAGAAAAAGAAAAGGATAAGTATTGAAACTGCTTCTTCCAGACAGCCAGGTGATACTCCACTGAATCAATACATAGTGGTGCATGTTGAGGATGCAGTTCCAGAGACTCCAGTTGAAGAAGTGCCTTCGAGTCCACATGATACTGAGATCATTGATGAAGCTAACACCAAAGATAAGGATGAAGCTGAAGAAGAGTCATTGCCTGCACAAGGAAAGCAATTACAACAGTTACAAGATCTTTCATCATTGTCGGAGTGGCTGCAAGAAAGAATTAGAGAGAATTACGAAGTTGAGAAATGTCCTCTTCCAGTTGATGAGTTACTTCTGGACATGTCTAATGAAAAACCAAAGAAGAAAGCCACTATCCTTTCAAAGATCACTAAAGATGAAACAAGTGTAAGGAAGGTTCATGTAGCAGTTCCAAGGCTTGAGAAGAATGTAGAAGATATAACACCTGATGATTATGACATCAATACAATCAATTTGGGTTCATTGACTGGGATGCAAGTAGAAGAACTTCAAGATTCAATTGATAATGCTCGAGCTATCATAAGGCAAGAAATAGAAGGTAGAATTAAAGCTGAGCAAAGGTGTCAAGTCTTAGAGCAGTATATTCAGCACTTGGGTTCATCCTATTCGTCAACAGGACAAGGTTTCTACCCCTCCATCTCTTCTCCCTCCAAAAACAGTTGTACATCTTGAGGAGGTGAAGTCTTCATCTCACAGGATGAGAGATTGGATGAAAAGATTAAAGGAAGCTACATATAAACACCTGGAAGATATCAAGCAAGTGTATGATAAGATTGCTGATCTCAAAGAAAGGGTACTTGCATTGATGACAATTTGTACAGAGTTTAAAGTTATCAAGGAACAATACATGCCACATTTGAAGGGCTTGATTGAGACTTCAGTTGATGAGTTGAC
Source organism: Cunninghamia lanceolata (assembly GCA_027924645.1). Taxonomy (NCBI): domain Eukaryota; kingdom Viridiplantae; phylum Streptophyta; class Pinopsida; order Cupressales; family Cupressaceae; genus Cunninghamia; species Cunninghamia lanceolata. Next base: position 1,231,677 of record BSBN01000463.1, on the reverse strand, counting down.
ATATGCTGAAGTGATTGAAGAAGGTAGGACATATGACTTCTCTTCTTGGTATTATGGCTTTCGCATTAAAGGACAGTTGCTAGATAAAATAGAAACAGATATGTCAAGAGTAAGAAGTGTACTTCAAAGAATTCAAGATGGAGTACATGCCTCCTTGATGAAAATATGTAATCCGTTTGGGGAAATGACTCTTGATAACATGAAAGAACAAGTTCAAGCTTTTTACTTCCAAGAGGATGATGTTTCTGATGAGAAGCTTGATAGTATATTTTCACTTGCTGTCCACCTTGGCGCCAACAAAGTGAGGATGACTGATTGGGAGAAGACACTTGGCCTCTATTCAGATGATGTACTTGAAGCTGAAGGAACCACTCAAAACGCGCCAAGTGTACCTTTGGATGATGTCAAGCAGATAGTATCTAGATTCATTGAATGTCAAGCTTCTAGTGATGGATATTCACATGGAGACTTCTCATAGGTTGATGATGTGTTATCCTTATCTTCTTGGGAAGCGTGCCTTCATTGCCTCTTTCATTTACTAAAGATAGCCTCTTTCATTTAATAAAGATATGAGTTTGTTATAACTACTTGTGATGTGGCATGATCTGGTCCATTGGCTTGGCCGATCGATCTTGACCTTTCATTCATTTTGAGGTCTATAAAAGGGCTCCTTTTGCTCTCATTTGTACGATTGAAGACTCTAAAAATTGTTGCAAGAGCTCTCTGGAATAATATAAGACTCATTGTTTTGGTGATTCTATATATACGTTTCTAAGTGTTGCATGGTTTGGATTTCTTCAAGCGAGTAGTAAGATTAGATTAAGTTTTCTTTAAGTACATGTTAGTTGGTGGAAGGCTTCATTATTATTTGTGGTGAAATCTATAAGTTTACATCATTTGTAATTTGCGGCTTGCAAATTGCAGTTGGTCTGAACAAAACTGAGCTTAACTTTGATCCCTATGTTTGTTGAATCTTTCATGAGCATAAGTGATTTAAATATCTTGTATAACCTTAGAAGATTGCATCGATCTTGTGTAGTTGTTTGATCTGGCGAAGCAAAATTTGATTTGATTTCACTTGAATAGTAATCATCCTTTACATCTAGGATTAGATTAGTGTTACTGAACCTTTCATCTTTTGTCTTTTTTTTTTAATTTTTATCAATTTGGTTAGAATTAGGATAAAGTACTTCATCGCTAAATCATACGCCATAAGCTGTAGTACCTAGATATTCCAGTGTCTGCTTCTTTCATTGAATCAACAACTTGTCAAACAATTGTGTAAGTCCCTTTGTTTTTACCAGCATAATCATACGAAATCACTAAGCTATCTCTTACAAAATCATAAGAAAGGAACCTTGGAGTCATCTTGTTTGATCACTTTGTTCAGCATTCGAGAGGCTTTGCTCAAGAGAGGGTTAGATACTCTGTATTTCACTCTATTGTTGACTTGTCGAAAAACAATCATCAACACATCCATTACTCAATGTGGAACTATTTAAGCCATATTTTTCAGTACTTCTCCAACTTGTAGTCACTCAGCATCTTTTGGAGTTGGATCTTGAACATCGCCATCTAATGGAGGAGGATCAAATCATTGAGACTACCACAGCATGTACTTTCCATGGCATGCATCATTTTTTGAGTGGTCAAGGCAGGACAGTACATTGATTAGGCTAAGTGGTACAACCTCCAACAGCTCAAAACACAATTTCCATTGCTAGCAGCCAATGCAATGTATACTTTCAGTTCTAAAGAAACATTGAATGATCCCCTCCAAGTTGCACCATGCTGTGGTCATGCTTGCAATGTTGGACATGGCACACAGCTCCTTGTAATGTTGCATTGCATCAGCATGCATAGATGTGCCATCACTTGACATGCTTCAGCTTTGCAGCTCCGCACTAAAGGATTGGTGCCATTTAGTGCAACTCTACATTTCACACATAACTTGATAGGTCCAACAGAAGCTGGCACACACCACCGGCACCTTCTGTGTGGTTTGCATGCCATGTTGGTCCTTTGTGTCATGTCATGCCATGTGATGCTACGCTTCCATGACCCGTGTCATGTCAGCACATTTATTCATGCAACCTCTATGTAGAAGACCAAACATCACACCTATAGGAAGATGACCCATCAATCAATAACACTTCTAGATTTCCAAAGTTTAGGATGTTGTCCTCCCGAGTCTTCCTCAGATCCAGATCATCTCTCCAACACTTGTTCTCTTATTTAGCAATGTAAAAGAAACCTTTGTTAGGCTCAGCATCTCAAAAGTTCCACTAGGAAACAAAATCTTCAAATTCTATATCAGATTCTGAGAGTTATTTAGTGCTTCCTTTCTTCTGACATCGATGGAGTATCATTACAATCTCTCCCCAGGATCCATTTCTCTTAGGGAAAGCTTCTTCTCAAGACAGACATCTACTTAAGTTATGCTATTTTCCAAGTCAGATTTAACGAGACAGACATTTACTGTCATAAAAGAAAAGGACTCAACCAAACTGAAAAATCTTACAGCACATTTCTCTTACCTTCAAGCTCACAATCTACCATCAGTAAGTTCCAGAAGAAAGCTAGTCCTGCAGATTAATCAGAAGAGTTGAACTGTATAAAAGAGGCTTTCTTCCCAATTTTTTTAATTATCTTTCCCAGGGTCCCTATATTGCATTATAAATCCTGGAATTTATCATACATAACTTTCTAGTCACTGGTGGAATTCCCAAACTCTAATTCCAAATAACAGTTTAAGGTCTTAGGGCAATATTATTTGCTCATGAATATGCCTACTTTGTTAAGGGGAAATCAGAGTCAGCAGTTTACAGGAAAAAAATGTCTATAGTGGTTCAGAATTTGCTTCAGACACTACAAGAAAGGCATCGACAGAACAGGCATCTTGACCAAACTTGGGCAACACAAGCTAGTAAAAATGCTTATTAAAAAGTAAACTACGATCTATAACATGGAAAATTTCTAAAGTTTGCTTAGACATCTAGGGTGCTTCAACCAGAAGTTCTTGAAATTTGTTCATCACTATGTTCCATGGCATTTCAGGGATGGGGATGGTAGGGGATGCGTTTCAGGGATGTAGTCCGGGGACCATTTTTTGGGGACGACAGTATATATATATATATATATATATATATATATATATAGATTAAACCAAAAAAAAAGGAGTACATCAGCTCAAAACCAGAGTGTGCAGACTACAAATTAATTGTCTAGCATCTTGAGATGTATCGAAAAATGCAGGCCCTCCAAAACTTTGAAGGTTCCCTCCACTTGCGGAGGGGACAAAATATTTGCATGATGGCCAATATGGAAGTTAAACACTTCCATATTGTTGCAGTTTAGATGTAATGTCCCCTTCTAGCAAGCCAAAATTTTCACAACCTTGCAAACAATTTCAACTTGTAAAAGAGAACATTAGTATTCAATCCTTTTTATCTAATCATATTAACCACAAGATATATTAAATTAAGCCTTATGATCATAATCTATATGCATTCTATCTTTTACAATAACTATTATATATGTTTCATGATTAGCACGGGAGAGATATACTTGGGCCTACACGTTAATCAAACCATTCACCCAACAAGGGAAGGTTATTAGGGTGTCATATGGCCATGGATCCAATATTCCTTTCCTTTGACTCATAGTGGCAATCTTCACCAGCTTGAGCCAAAGGCCTATCCACTTGTCTCAGAGTGGCAATCTTCACCAACTTGAGACATGGGCCTTTTCCACTTATCTCCAAGTGGCAATCTTCACCACTTGGGGCAATCTTCATCCCTTGAGATAAGGGCCTTTTCCACTTATCTCCGAGTGGCAATCTTCACCACTTGGGGCAATCTTCACCCCCTTGAGATAAGGACCTTTTTTACATAACTCGGAGGGTGATATCTCACCTGCTTGAGACAAGCAATCTTCACTCATCTCAGAGGGGTGATGTTCTCACCAACTCGAGTATTATCCATCTTTTAAGCCAATTGCCTACCCTAACCCTTAGTCTCACTTATGGCGTGATGGAAGATTAACTAAGAGGCCTACTTCTCATCTCGGGTCTTTCATGATTATCCTTTAAGAAACTTGTCCTTACTATTGATAATGTAATTAACAATATCTATTTCACTTCCTTATAAGAATAATGTTCGTTATATGAGCAATGTCTATAATTTGAATTATCATGTTAAATTTCCATTCATTCCATGCATATATATGATATTCTTTTAATCCTCAAATTTGATTCTTTCCTCATTTATTCTATGACATATCTATGTTTCCTTATGCTAATATCTTGTATTATAAAGGCCATCATCCATAAATATTATCATCACAAGTATTGATAGAAACATTCTTAACATGATTGGGAATACATTTGTTCATTATTATTTGATCTTAGATGTATATATATATGTAAGACATTCCATTTGAATTGCAATATATCACATGGTTTTGTATCAACTATAAGATGACATTATGTATGCGTGTATATATATATATATATATATATATATATATATATATATATATATATATATATAGGTATTTATATTTATACATTAAACATAATAAACAATGCTTACCTGCTGCTGATATTACCTTGGTTGCAGTCCCTTCAATTCCAACTCAGATTTCTTCTTTTATTCCAAACATATATTCGTCTTACTTCTTGAATACCTCTGCTTGCTGCTGTCTTATTACTTATTTCTGCCTGCTGTTTATTGTTGCAGACCCTTAAATCAGAACCATTGTTTTTATTCCCTATTTGATGCATTTTTTCCTATATCTTCTGCTTGCTGCTGTCTTATTACTTATTTCTGCCTGCTGTTTATTGTTGCAGACCCTTAAATCAGAACCATTGTTTTTATTCCCTATTTGATGCATTTTTTCCTATATCTCCTCCCAATACCCAGTGATCCCTTTATACTTTATTTTTCCCAACGGTTGCAACCTTCCTTTAATCGTTGTTCTTTAAAGTAATTACTTATTATCATAATTGCCGACCTTGGTCTTTATTTTGATCGCTGCATTTATTTTAACTAATCGTTGCCTTTTTTGTATGGAGCGCTGCCTATTAGTCAAAGTCTTTTTTTCTTTTTTCTGCCATAATACTATGACTAATATGTGATCGCAGCCCTTTGTATAGTCTTTGTCTCCTATGAATCACTCATTTATAATATATATATATATATATATATATATCTTACATTAATATTTATATTAATATCTATAATTATTATAATAATATTTAATTTATTAATATTTATATTTATCTCATCATTATTTATATTTTGTATTTATATATTATATATTATATCAAATAAATATATTATATATTAAAATATAATATTATTCATTAAATATTGTATTTTAATAATATACATAATTATTTATATCATTCAATTTGATTATTCATGAAAACTTCACCGTTTTTATGATGATGTTTAAATCTTTAATTTAAACAATGCCTTAATATGGGGACATGACATTAGACCGTCTCTGAACAACCTGACTGCTTCGATGGTGTCTTTGTTCTTCCTTGTAGTTTTGGCGTCGAAGACTCCTCCAAGCATTCCCTCCTTTGGTTTCTTATTGAAAGCCGAAATAGCACTGTAAGCACGTTTACACGTCTCCTTTTTGATGAAGGCATGGGCAAGGAGCTTTCCCCACTACTTTCGCCCCATAATTAGAACCACGTTCATCAGGAAATCCTCATACAACCTCTTGTCATGGATATGATTGCCGTTGAACAGCTGCATCCCAGTTGTTTGCTGAACAGCCTTGACAACTCCTTCCTTTTCTGCATTGAACAGTTTGCTGATTTGCACCACCGGGTCCTCAGGGTTGCACTTGCATTCGCATTTCACACTCATTTGCTTGCCATCTGTGAAATGTGCGAACACTGATCTAGTATGCATAGGGCGAGACAAATATAAATGTGGACTCAACAAGGAACCTGTGAAATGGGCAGCATGAGGACGATTGTCCGATCCCTCCGCCATACATAAAAGGATCTCTAAATCTCTATTTTGGGATTGTCTTATGTTGCGGGGTTGAGTCTATTCGCCTCCAAAATGTGTTTCAAATCCTCCTAGTCTATATCCTTGTTGGCTACCTTGATTAATTTGTTCTGATCAATTCCATGGTTTGCCAAGTAGTCTGCGGCCTTATTTGTTTATCTGAAATTATGTGCCAAAGTAAAATCCTCCAAATTGTCCAGCCATCTCCAGATCAAATCGATCCATTTCTGCAACCTATAGTTCTTAATATTTTTCTTTTTGACAACGTTTATATAGATCATCAAATCACCCTCTATATCCACCACCTTAATGTCCTTTTGTACATAGACTCTTAGTCCTTCATAAAGAGCTTCCATCTCAGCTTCATTGTTTGTGCCATGTTTGAGCTTTCTTGGATAAAGCCCAAACAAAGGATTCTCCCCAACCAACTTTACCATTTCAACCCATTGTTCCAATGATATATCCCCACAAACTTTAACCCCATGTCCACACCCAATAAATGGTGCCCAACCCTACTATAGCTCCCATAAAAATCAGTTTTGCAAACATGACACAACTAGTGGTTGCTGCCCTCTGTATTTTTACCCTTATTATTGCTTAAATTGGTGACAAATTGTAATGAGGGGTTTTTGGAGTTGAAAGGGCCTTTTGCAAACTGCTGAAGAGAGGATGAAGGGCATGCAAAATGGTCTTGTGGTGTTGCAATAGTACTTGTGTTTGGATGTTCAGAAGAATGAAAACCTTCAACACTCCCTTCAACTTCCTTTTTGTTTACTTCTTCACTACCCATCTCATTGTCATCACTATTGCTAGTGCTCATTTTAAATGTCAAAGATGAAGGATGAAAGAGATGTTTTAGAGGCTACTAGTGCTGTAGAACTGTGGTTTTGAACTTTTTGTGTTAGAGCAAACTAAAAAAAATAATTACAAACTCACTCCCTAAGTGTAATGTAAAAAAAATAAAATAAAAGATAAATAAAAATGGATGGCATACCTTAATGGTTGAAGCCTGAAAATTACAAAATGTAGCAGTAGATTGTGGTGGCAGCTGGCAGGTATGCAAAAACAGTCACTGAACAACTGTTGCAACTTGCACTTTTAAATGAAATGTGAAATGAATCATGGGGCAGCATTGTTTTATGATATTAGGTTTGAATAAGGGGTGTGGGAGGGTTTGTGGGACCCCCATGTCCCTTTTAAAACAGGTTTTTTTAATATGATGAAGGATTTAAAATATATATTAATTTTGTTCGCCATCTGGCACGTGTTAGATGTCCCTGGCTGTCCTGGGGACGGCTAGACGTCTTGCAGTCATTTCCTATTCAGACACCACTTCTAAAACATTTTAGAGGTTTTAGGATTTTTGGGGACCTCCCGTGCTGTCCTGCCATTTCCGAAATGTCATGGGGAACAGGGACGGTGGTTTTAGAGATGGGGATGTGTCCTCATGGAACACAGGTTCAACATGCTTGAAATGGAATGAAACAATTCCCTTAGATAAGTCACAAATGGAAATTATCTTTTATTTAAGATCGCCCAGTTTTTACTTCTTCTAGGTATGAATGACTCCCATGAGTTGTGGGTGTATGCCACATATAATACCTATCAATCAAATAAAAAAGGTGTAAACTATCACACATATTGTTTCTGTCAGACACTTGGCAATAATATTATGCTGCAAGACATTACCTTCTAGTAAACCTTGAACATGAGTTTCTGTCTACTTGGACAATTTATCCCCTAACTTGCAGAATTTGAATGATAGTCAATGGTCCTTAGATGTGATTTTGTGTCCTTGGGATGTCATGAGCTGTACTTATGAGATGTGATGATGACGTAAGTTCTGCTAATGAGGATCTTTTTAAAAAAGAATGAAATACCATGAAGAATAATAGGAAATATATAAACTTGGATCCATTTCCTTGTATGTTTCTTTTGCTTGACATTTTCTTGAGATGAAATCAATAGTCCCATTGTATTTAATTATGAGTGTTTCAGTCTTCAAAGCTGAATTCATGATTAGAGAAGATTATTTGAAACATAACCGTGGCTTGTTGGCTTTCCTTTATATTGTTTTCGTTTTCGTTTTCATCTGAGAGAGATGGGTTATTTTTATGAAGTTCTTGAATATATGATGTATCTTAGTTTTTAACTATTTCTTGTGGAAGAGGATTTTCTTGCAGAGCCTTTATTTGGTCTTGGTCGTTCTCCAAAGCCTTTCTTTCTTACTAGTACTATCAGTCATCCTTTTTAAAAAAATTAAAATGAAATCATTTTTGTTTTATCCTTGTTTCAATCATTCAGTGTAAATATTGCCATATGGAGGAAATAACTTATTTATGTGTTCGGGATGGAGTACTATTAATGCAGGTTAAGAAACATGTTAAGCGAGGAGAGGGACGTGAAGGTGGAATCTTCACAGTAGAGGCACCACTTCATGTTTCAAATGTCCAAGTACTTGATCCTGTTACAGGGTAAGAAAATAGTTTATAAACTTCCAAAAGATGTTTGAGATCATGTAATTAGGGATCTTCAGAAATGAGAATTATTTTGATATTTCAATTTGTATGTATTCTTAACTTGCTTTTATAGTATCTCTGTACTTGTAAGCTTGTTGGAAACAGATATTTTGAAAACCTCCTTATATTAATGAATTTATGTCCATGCTAATAAATTAACACCTGGGTTGTACGCAGTAACCCATGTAAGATTGGGTTCAGGTTTTTAGAAGATGGTACTAAAGTAAGGGTATCTCGGGGACTAGGAGCTTCTGGGTCCATCATTCCTCGTCCTGAGATCTTGAAAACAAGGAGCACACCAAGGATAGATTTGGGTATGTGTATGTGTAGTGTAATACTCATCATAGAATGCATATGGACTTGCATCGCTTTAATTTATTTTTTGGTTAAGTTCTCTGTTCACTGTTGTGTCTGCAAGGATTATAGTTTAGAAGAATTTGCAATGGCTCATACTTTAAGACTATTTTGGATAGGATTACCGGGCTTACTATGGTCATATATTTTACATTGGAAATAGATTAAGTTGATGTGGGCATGATGTGATTGTTGTAATATTTGCACTAAAGAGCATATGAACCTTGACATGTGAAACTGTGTCCCAAGTTGTTTCACCTAGTCAAACTGTAACTACTTGGCTATGGGTATGTTTTTCTTATCTTGAGATTGTGCATGACAAACTTTCTATAAGTACACTCAGTTAATTAAAGCCCTTTTGGACGTTATGTTAGAGGTGACCGTTCTCAGCTCATCTGGCTACCATGTTTTTTTTCTTCATTAGTTATGTGAAAACCCCTAGGAATGCTTAATATGTTTTTTGATTTTTGAGTTGAGATGCCTTATATCAATCGTTAAGCTTTGCAGGATGTAATGTCCCCTTTCTAGTGGAAACACTTAAATCTGAATCTGCATTCAAAGTGATTCTCAAGGAGACATTAGAAACATTATATATTGATAATTTTTGATGATAAGATCAAATAAGATCAATGATAATATAATTATATCATTCCTTGTTGATGGATTATTCATTTCACAATTGTTACTTATTATTGATAACTATTCTATAATACATTGCATAATTCAATCATTCATATTTATATTTACTTTTCCTTATGGAACTAGGCTTTACATGTATAGGGCGCACTGAAACCATCTCTTAACCCAGCCTACGGGAAACTATGTCCCAGCCTACGGGCCTTAATACGGATGGAATTACTGCGCCTCTCCCCACAATACCTAACATTCCTTTAAGGATGAAGTAATAGAGAAATATAGAAGTAATAATCTAAGTTCATCTTCCCATATCATCTTCCTTCTATTCCTTAACCATGGATGGGGAAATTATATGTCTAGGGCGCGTTGAACCCTCTCCAATGCGATTGGGAATGGAATTACTCCGCCTCTCCCTAGCATCCTTGTCTAGGGCGCGTTAAACCCTCTCCAATCCATCGTGATGGAATTACCCTGCCTTTCCCTAACAAGACCGCCTCTCCTATAGTTATAGGAAATGGAAGTGATGGGATGGTTATGTTTTTCTTTTCATAATGTATATATATGTTCATATATGTCTCAATCATGTTTCTTTATTTAAGAATGTACTTTCAATCAACTATTTGTTCACATAGTATAGTTCTATTTTGATATAGGGATCGCATACATATATATATATATATTTATTCTTTAATATATAATAATTTTACTATTTTGATATAGGGATTGCATACATATATATTTATTCTTTAATATATAATAATCTTACTATTTGTTTTAACCAATTATAGATTAAATATAAATACTTGCCTGCTGTAGCTTTACCTGGCATTCTACTATGCTGCCGTAATATAATTTTTATTGTTTTGTTGTTGCCGTTTATATATTTTATAATATATATTTCACTCCCTTATACTACTGATGTACATATCTAAATATATATAATAATCAATGCAGATCTAAATATATGTATTTATCCGATACTCTTTTTATATTTTCTTGCGATGATCTTTTCCTTCTATCTCACAACCTTTATTTATTTCCCTTTCAAGGGATATGTTCGAAGAGGCACATCTCTTATTACCCTCTTATCATTTTTATTACTTTATGTTAATTCCCTTTTGTGGTAAAACTAGTTCTAACCATACGTAACTCCCTTATCATAAGAGGATAGGTTAAAAGATGTTTATTTATATTATTATTTATTTATATTATTTGTATTTATATTATATCATTATAATAAATGATATATTATTTATATTATATCATAATAAATGATATATGGTTTATATTGTATTATTTATATTTATATTACAATATAAGATAATAATAATAATATTTGTATTTATATTATTAGATAAATGTCAAAGATGAATACTTTGGGTTAATTGTTTTTTTTACTCATTTCACCCCGCCGTAGGTTACCCATTTCACCGGGCGGTAGGTTACCCATAGATGAAAATAACTTTGTGAAATATATTACTTATAAGAACTAAATAGAGATGTTTAATATATATTTATTTATAAATTATATTTTAATTATTTTATTTTACTATTTCTTTTAGTATAATTTATTGTTATTCAGAGTTGTTTTATTTTTATTTATCTTTATCTCATTTACTCATTATTTATTACATATTTGTAAGTAAATTTTAATTTTTTTAATGCTACATCATAGATATTTTTTTTTTTTTAAATATTTTAACAATGTATTAAACACCATCATTCCAGCAATTCATGAAATTCATACCTACGATTTTCATTGATTCTTGTTCTTTTTTTTTTAATTTATTTTTTTATATTTTTATATTTTATTTTTTTATTTAACTATTATTCACAGGGTGGCAGGATCACTGCTCTGATGGATTGGAGAGGGTTTAACGCGCCCTAGACAAGGATGCTAGGGAGAGGCGGAGTAATTCCATTCCCAATCGCATTGGAGAGGGTTCAACGCGCCCTAGACATATAATTTCCCCATCCATGGTTAAGGAATAGAAGGAAGATGATATGGGAAGATGAACTTAGATTATTACTTCTATATTTCTCTATTACTTCATCCTTAAAGTAAATACAAATATTATTATTATTATCTTATATTGTAATATAAATATAAATAATACAATATAAACCATATATCATTTATTATGATATAATATAAATAATATATCATTTATTATAATGATATAATATAAATACAAATAATATAAATAAATAATAATATAAATAAACATCTTTTAACCTATCCTCTTATGATAAGGGAGTTACGTATGGTTAGAACTAGTTTTACCACAAAAGGGAATTAATATAAAGTAATAAAAATGATAAGAGGGTAATAAGAGATGTGCCTCTTCGAACATATCCCTTGAAAGGGAAATAAATAAAGGTTGTGAGATAGAAGGAAAAGATCATCGCAAGAAAATATAAAAAGAGTATCGGATAAATACATATATTTAGATCTGCATTGATTATTATATATATTTAGATATGTACATCAGTAGTATAAGGGAGTGAAATATATATTATAAAATATATAAACGGCAACAACAAAACAATAAAAATTATATTACGGCAGCATAGTAGAATGCCAGGTAAAGCTACAGCAGGCAAGTAAGTATTTATATTTAATCTATAATTGGTTAAAACAAATAGTAAGATTATTATATATTAAAGAATAAATATATATGTATGCAATCCCTATATCAAAATAGTAAAATTATTATATATTAAAGAATAAATATATATATGTATGCGATCCCTATATCAAAATAGAACTATACTATGTGAACAAATAGTTGATTGAAAGTACATTCTTAAATAAAGAAACATGATTGAGACATATATGAACATATATATACATTATGAAAAGAAAAACATAACCATCCCATCACTTCCATTTCCTATAACTATAGGAGAGGCGGTCTTGTTAGGGAAAGGCGGGGTAATTCCATCATGATGGATTGGAGAGGGTTTAACGCGCCCTAGACAAGGATGCTAGGGAGAGGCGGAGTAATTCCATTCCCAATCGCATTGGAGAGGGTTCAACGCACCCTAGACATATAATTTCCCCATCCATAGTTAAGGAATAGAAGGAAGATGATATGGGAAGATGAACTTAAATTATTACTTCTATATTTCTCTATTACTTCATCCTTAAAGGAATGTTAGGTATTGTGGGGAGAGGCGGAGTAATTCCATTCCCAATCGCATTGGAGAGGGTTCAACGCACCCTAGACATATAATTTCCCCATCCATAGTTAAGGAATAGAAGGAAGATGATATGGGAAGATGAACTTAAATTATTACTTCTATATTTCTCTATTACTTCATCCTTAAAGGAATGTTAGGTATTGTGGGGAGAGGCGGAGTAATTCCATCTGTATTAAGGCCCGTAGGCTAGGACATAGTTTCCCGTAGGCTGGGTTAAGAGATGGTTTCAGTGCGCCCTATACATGTAAAGCCTAGTTCCATAAGGAAAAATAAATATAAATATGAATGAATTATGGAATGTATTATAGAATAGTTATCAATAATAAGTAACAATTGTGAAATGAATAATCCATCAACAAGGAATGATATAATTATATTATCATTGATCTTATTTGATCTTATCATAAAAAATTATCAATATATAATGTTTCTAATGTCTCCTTGAGAATCACTTTGAATGCAGATTCAGATTTAAGTGTTTCCACTAGAAAGGGGACATTACACAGGATCTGATTTGTCTGATTGATAGTTCTTTCTCATGGGGAGAATTCTGAAAATCCTTCCCCTGCTTCGTCTTATTCCTTGTGAAATTTATCTCCATCCCTCCAAAATGTTGTTCTTGTGCCTTCCATCTCACCAAAAATTAGTCACATTTCATGGGCATTTTGCTCATCTTTTTGTAGGTTTGTTTTCTCATCTTTCTCTTTGTGAGTCACTCTGCTTGTAAAACAAAATTGCAAGGTTAAACAATAAAATTTTTTCTACATTTTCAGGTGAAATATTCGTTATTTTGTAGGCATATTTTCTCTGTTGTTTACAGGTTGAAACACTGAAAATCCTGGGTCCAAGACATAGGCAATGCAAGACAAATTTCTTGGGGGAATTTTGTGATAGCCTGCAAATAAAAGATTAAAACTACTGCTTGTTAATTCCGATTTTTTCCTTGGACAAAAAAGGGTTTAACTGTCATTTATACTCCTCTTGCCAAAAAATGGGTGTTGCATAGTAGCAGAGCCTACCATCTTTAAAAATCACAAGCATGAGCAATTACTCATTAAAAGGTGTACTCAAGGGCAAGGCGTCAATATAGTTCTCCCAAGTTGTAGAGTTGGATGCAAATTATTTTATCAAATCATGTGGATTATAAGTCCTAGTCTTAAAGCTCAAGGTCTTAATGTCAAAGTTTAATTGTTCAAAATGTATTATGCTCACATGTATATTTAAAATATATACAACACATGCTATGCAAAATTTGATCCTATTTAAGTGGTTTATTTGGGGGGATGTACAATGTAGAGTGAATTTAATCAAGCCACCAAGGGGGCATAAGGTGAAATATTTACAATGGCTCAAATTAATTAAATGTTAAATTAGGATATAAAAGTGAACAATGAGTTGTTAGTTGGAAGTCATGACAGCTGAATTAGTATTTAGTTGCAAGTAGTTGTCACCATAGTTCAAAAACTTGCACTTGGCAGGCCTAAAATTTGTCTTGGACTTAGGACTTGGCAAATTTTTGGAACTTTAAAAAATACATAAACTTGTAAAATAATCTTAAAAAACACGCATAAAACTGAATTTAGAGAATTCATAAATAGTTTTTCCTTCATTTATAGATAGAAAATTAGTTCAATACACATCGTAGTGTCATATGCCATATGATATATCAATATGAATAAAAATTACAAATCTGTATTCATATACCATTTCTTCTTCAATTAAAGCTTCTAAGTGACTGTACGGGTGCCCTCGAATTGGATGGTAATGATTCCCATTGAAGAATAATATCATCTTCACCCTCGGCCTTAGCCATATCATGTGCATCCAATGAAGCCCTATTGATGCCTCACCTTTTGCTTCCTCATTTGCCACTACATTTGCTGCTCATTCTATTGACACTCTCTCCAATTTAATGATCTCATATGCAAAAACACAGGTTCCACATTCTCAACAATCCAATCTGAATATGGATCAATGTCATTGGGTCAATTGTCACATGCGGTCCCTGCCTTTCCATGTTTTTGGCATGTAGATGAAGGATGTATTGCAAAAGACAAGATCATTTAGGCACTTTTGAGTCAACTTGTTGTGCTTCTTTGTGTGAATGGCTTCAAATGTGCTCCAATTTTGTTCACACCTAGAAGCGCTACAAGGCCAGGACAAAATGTAGATGGTGATGGATTGGAGATTAGGTGTTTTTGCATCAAAATCTTTCCACCACAATTCTGCAAGGACAACATTTACAACTTTGTAAGTAACTTAGTAAACTTAAACTAAAATTAAACATTAAATTCAAGTCTTAGTTAACACAGATGTTTTATTTTACTTGGCTACATAGTTCTTCTTCTTTGAATGCATAGAGCTAAAGAAACCAACCTCCCCTCCACACCATTATAAGTTTGCAACTTGTTTGAAATGATATCTCTAAGATCTTCATCAAGGACCATCCTTTCAATACATATGTTGATGCCATCCATATCCTTCTCATTTGCCATGAAAGAACTAGAGTAGAAAAATTGTGTTCAAGTAGTAAGTAGCAACATGAATGTGTTGGTAGATTTGTCCGTTCCAGCTCCGATCAATAATGTGCCAATTGGCTCATTTTTTTTGTTTGACCTAGATGAACCATCCTTTCCATACATATGTTGACGCCATCCATATCCTCCTCATTTGCCATGAAAGAACTAGAGAAGAAAAACTGTGTTCAAGTAGTAAGTAGCAACATGAATGTGTTGGTAGATTTGTCTGTTCCACCTCCTATCAATAAAGTGTCAAATTGGCTCATTTTTTTGTTTGACCCATACAAATGCTAGATGGCCTTCTTGACCTTGCCCATGGCCTTGTATATATAACTCGTGGGGGTTTTCTCTCTATCCACCAACCATAGCACCCTAACCAACAGTTTTGACACCTACAACAAGAGTATAGAAAATTAGACAAAATAAAAAAATTAATAAAAGACATAAATTCAACAAATTAGAAAATCAGAAAATTAATGGAAAATCAGAAATTTCTTAATTTAAAGTTGCTTCGATGATCTCATCCATGTGTTGGGCAAAAAAATCATCAAAAATAATCTTCAGGACTATCTCCCCTTTCGCTTTCCTCAAGTAAGGACTGCCCAACCACTTAGCACTCACAAACATATGCATAAGAGATGGTAGTGAAGTTGCAATACTCTGGAATATGATGAAATTGGTGGCAAACCATGTGGCTCCTTACCACACAAGCTCATTTTCATTGGTGTGTTGTCATAAGATTAAAGACCCACAGGTGATTGTAGATGTATTTTGTAATATGGACCTTGTCTCTTCCACCATTGTTTTGACCTATCCAAGTTTGCATATATTTTCAAAGAGAAAATCAACACAATGTTCGACATAAGGGCTCTAAAAAATTGTAGGGTGCTTTGTTTGAAGAAGTCTCTTAGCTATCACATATGCAACTACATTGTTTGTCAGAATCTTAACAAATTCTTCACGCCCACTTCCATCACCACCTCATCTAACATGTTGCATATTGTCTTGGCATTTTTCACTTCACTAGAGGTGTCAATTGATTATAGGAACACTAGTTGCCCATTTGAAGCCACAAGGAAGTTGATTAGTGTCAATCCACCCGTTAGATAAAATTGTGCAACTCTTTTTTTGTGAATCTGCTTTTGTTCTTCAACTATTGCCTTTATTTTTTTAACACCATCTTCCAACAATGGGCACACTTAAATCATAAGAGGGCTTAGTGCCTTGAACTTGAAGGCTTGAACCCCTTTACTGCTATGGTCAATACATTGACCATTGACTTCCAATAAGGTCTCCTTGCAACATTGAATGGTATGTTGTTGTAGTATCAAAATTGGCACATGCCAACTTGGCTTAATTATGCTTCTCCTAATTCTACATAGTACATTCTAGTGAATGTTGTGCATCAAGAGAGTTTGAGGATTGAAGAAACCCTATGCCTTCAATTTTTAGGGCCGACTATATGTATTACTATTTGCAATATAAGAGCCCTGTATTCGTGGGCCAATGCAAGAGAACTCATCACAACTGCCATTGCCTCAATTGTCCTCTTTTTTCCATTTTCTTCTCTTCATAAGAGGCAATGAGAGCCTTAACCTCTTTGGTGACCTTAGGGTACACTGCATTACATAGGTGTGCATCTCGAACAATGATTCGTGCAAGCTGAAATTTGAGGAGATCGATGCTTCTTCTCATATGCAGCCCATAGTAGTTACACACCAATCTAGTGTGCATTGATTCCAAGTGGGGTCCTGTTGTGACCTAATCACACATCGCCCCATTGCAAATGGGGACCTGTTGTGACCAAATCACACATCGCCCCATTGCAAATGGGGACCCCCTTTTTTTGAGCTCTGATGCTTTGCATTAGGTTTTGGATGATGTCTTAGGTTGATTGCATGATGAAGTCAGTGGTTTGTTTGAATTCTCAGTCTAGTTCTAACCCAAGTGTCATGTGCTTTCATTTTGATGACCTGATCCTGATGTTTGAGACCCTGAAAATGACTAAGTTTGGTATCTTGATCCTGAAAATCCTGAAAAATTGGCTAAGTCTGAAATATGGTGGATCCTCCAAATTCTATAATCTGCATGTTAAAACCGGTGGATCCGAGACCTATCTCAAACATCCTGAAAGGTATATTGAAAAATATTTAAAGTATAAGAAATTCATATACCTTTACCTAGGGGACTTTCAAATCTAGGCGCATTTCTCCACTTACAGTGACTTCAGATGGCGCCTACAACTCAGGGCGCTTCTCATCATCCCAACCAACCTCAAAATTGCGCCTGGACATGAGATAAACATAGGAGCAAACAAAAGATGGCGCCTTGACTGAAAAGTTGTCAAGAGACCTCAAGGAGTGAAAATTTGACAAGTTAAACACATTGTGAGCTTAGGCGCCTTTTCAGGTTCAAGTGATCATCAAGATTGTGCCTAGAGGGGAGGATGAAATCTCTTTGAAGTCCAAACATAAAGCTAGGCGCCTTAGAAACTTCAAAAGTTGATCTAACATGCTGAATTGAGCTTTATAAGCTAGGCGCCTTTTGAATGCAAAATAATCTTGTATTGGCACCTTGGAGACTGAGTGGTGTTAAGACTAAGATCTAGCGCCCAATTGAGTGATCTCTTACAAAGACAAGATAAGTAATTGGCACTAGAGGGTTTAAGCGCACTCCTCCACCTCAAAAGCCTTCTCCAAGCGCCTTGATATGAATAAGGCGAAGTGAATGAATCTAGGCGCTCTTTCAACCTCAAAACAACCACAAAGTGCGCCTATCAATGAAACATGTTTAAATCATCATCACAGAGCGGCCTTAGGCGCCATTTCTTGTAGTTTTAATCATCTTGAGCATTTAGAAAGTGGATTGTTATGGGAAATGAAGTGAACATCTTCTAAGTTACATCAAGGCGCATTTTCTTGTTTCATCTAGTTTTGGCGCCTAGGAATGTAAAGGTGCTTAAAGTGATAAAATGCCAATCCTAGACCCCATTGAGTTTAGGCGCCCTTTTCTCTACTCCCAAGCTATTTGATCACCTAAACATCAAGTTCAAGACCAAACATAAACTTAGGTGCCCACTGTTGCTTGTGGAATACCATTTTGGCGCCTTGACTATAAGAGCACAAGTTGTTCATGAAGGGTCTTTGCCTAATCTAAATGAGCATGTTTTGATCATCAGTATGCGTTCAAAGGCATCAAATTACATTAAGTCTAGTTGAGGCACATTTTTCAACCCATTTTTGCCTTAGATAAGCGCCTAAAGTTGAAGAGAACATTTATCATATCCAGGCGCCAGTTGACATTTACATGACCTTTAAATAGTGCTTAGCAATTTTAGAGTCCCAAATATACCAAATAGCACCTAGTAATGATAGAGAATTGCCTAAAAGTCAAGGCACATTTCATGTACTCACTAATCATTTGGGGCGCCTAGAAGACATGAGGATGAAAAATGAAGTATTGGAAATTTTGAGAATTGGCGCCTTAATAAGGAGGACTCTACATGAGTTGAAATCATCTAAAATGCCAAGCAACGAGCATGAAGTATGCTAGGCGCCTTTACCTGTCTCTCCATACCTCCATGAGCGCCTTGGGAAAAGATACACGAAAAACCTCCTGAAGTTGGCGCCTAGGTGAGGGAAGTCCTTCTACAACCTTCACAACTGTTTAAGCATGAAGATAACAAGTATAAAGCATAATTGACCTTAGGCGCCATTTTGCACCCAAGCTCTTAACAAGGGAACTAGGCGCTATTTCACAGTTAGAACATCATAAATGGGCGCCTTGTGAAGAGAGTTTGAGGATATGAGATTGGATATCATTTAAGTGTTAAAGTCATAAAAAATCCAAGCAAATAGGGTTCAAGTTGATTAAGGTGCCCCTTTCATCTTGATGCCAACTCAATTAGCGCCTTGGAGAAAATCACTTAAGTCCCTATTTAAAAGTGAGTGCTATAAGGGAGATTGACTTCTTTAAACTATTACAATTGTTAGAAATCATTTAAAGTGATGAATGTAGGACTAACTTGTGTTAGGCGCACTTTGCACCTCCAGAACATTATATATGCGCCTAGATTGAAGTAAGGTTATTCATATCTTTAAAGTTATTTCTTTGTGTTATGAAGTGGTTGATATATTGTCTTGTCTTGTAGGAGCATCAACAAATCTAAGGAGTTGTTCAAGGAGTCACCTTCAAGGAAGAGTCATCATGTTAGCTACCTTTGGAGATCACTTCAAGATCATCATCAAGTTGCATCATTGAAAGGAGTGTTGGTGAAGCCAAGGAATCATCTGAAGGACAAGCACCTGAGTCACCTTCAAATTGTAGAGGAAACATCAATGACATCATGTTAGATCACATCAAGTTCAAGTATACTTCATCAATGGCATCATGTTTGAAGACATTCATCCATCCAAGCTTCAAGTCAAGTTCTCCCAATCTTCAAAGGTTCATTAAGCTTCAAAGTCTCCTTGAGAGGTCATCTACTCCACATCCAAAGAAGGTGTTATCACCTACACTCCAAAGGGCCACCTCAAAGATCATCGTGCAAGATCACTTCATCAACTTCTACATCGAAGACATTAATACTATCAACTTCAAGTTCCTTCAAATCTTCAAGTATTAAAAGAGTCTTCTATGCCATGTCATCAATGAAGCTTCATTACCTATTCTATATCATGAAGGAGCATCATCATCTCCTACTACTTGTTGTGACCAAATCACACATCACCCCACCGGACTGGGGACCCCCTCTTTTGAGCTCAGATGCTTTGCGCAGGAAGTTGTTATGTGTCATTTTGGCTAAGGTATTCCGGGGCAGTGAAGACGTTAGGAAGGAGATGATCGTTTGGATGGTTTTGAATGCTTTATCTCTCCTTGTTTAAACTAGGCATCACGTCAATCAGTGTTTCAGAGGCAATTGCAGTATAGGAAGATGAGCGCCTTTGAGAAGAGTTTCCAGAGGGCACCTAGTGTAGTCTGGCGCCTAGTGGTGCAGGTAAGTCCAATGGAGCGCCTTAGAGGGAAAGATTCAGTGAATGTTAGCGCCTTTGAGTAGGTCCTCTAGTGGGTGCCTTGAAGTGTTGTTTGCGCCTAAGATAAGTGATCCTGTGATTAAAGCCACCTCAAGAGATCATCTTAATGTACAAGGAGTTCCTAGAAGAGTCAAGTCATGGTTGTTGAGACAAAATGATGCTCCAAGCGCCTTAAACTAGTTCTGGCACCTTGGTGAGGTGAGAGTGTGTGAGCGCCTTGGACATGTTAGAATATCTGGGAGTCAGAATGCGCCCTAGGAGAAATATGCGCCTTAAGGTGAAAACATCAACATTTCTGGCGCCTAGAGTGATTGGAGACCTCCTTTTGCGCCTTTGGTGGTAGAGATCTCCTTTTTGCGCCTTAGAGCAAGATCTGAGCGCCTTGGGATAGGATTTTTGCACCTTGTCTTGGAAAGTGAAAATGTGTCTTAAGACTGTGAAAGTTGTGAGCTCCTTAAAGGGCGCCTATAGAAGGTTTGTGCGCCTTGAAGGCCATGAAATTGAGTTTAGTGCCCTATTATGGAGATATGCCTTCAAAGAGGAACTGGCGTCTTTGAGTTAGAATGAGCACCTTTGGAAGTCAAATGCGCCCTGTGGTAAAGTGAGTAAGGTTGAACGCCCTAAGGAAGGAGATTGGTGATTAAAGCTTCTATTTTTAAGTGCCTTAGGTGGCAGAGAGCATGAATAGCACCTAAGGGGATTTGAAGTCCATTTTTTGCGCCCTGAGTCTCTTTGATACTTTGAAGGAGGATAATGAAGTATAAGTTTAATGAGTCTAGAAGAGTCTAGCGGCTTGGATGAGGATATGAGCGCCTTGAGTGATGAATAAGCGCCTTGGACAAGTCAATGCGCCTTTGGACCATGAGTGGGCACCCTAGGAGGGTTTTGAGGAGTATATGTCCCTTAGAAGAAGGATTATTACAAGTGACAAGTGCCTTGAAGCGCCTAAAGGTGAGGTGAGGTTATAAAACCATGAATTTGGAGAGTCCAGAGTGAGTTTGGCGCCTTGGACAGAGAGCAGTGATCTCAAATGCGCCTTCAAATGTTGTCATGGAGAGATGAGCGCCTAGGAGAAGAATTGGCACCTTGAATGGAATGAGCGCCTTTGGACCCTTCTGGCGCCTTGAATGAAGAGCCTGTATCTTGCGCCCTAGGAAGTCTTGAAGTTGTGTAAGCTCCTCAAAGTAAGTTTGAATATCTTAGGAGTGAGAGTGTTTTGAGCGCCTTGGGGAGTTTGAAACTATCTGATGAGCGCCCTCACAGAGAGAAAGATGAAGGAAGTAAAGAGGTTTTGAGCGCCTGTCTTAAGGTTGAGGTTTTAGCGCCTTGGAGGGAAAGAACCAGTGAGTTGGCGCCTTAAAAGAAGTTTCAAACACCTTGAGTGCCCTAAATCAAGTAGACTTTGGTTTCCATTATCCTTAGCGCCTTCATGGAGAGTAGTTTTGATGAAAAGTGTTTTGAGCGCTCTAGACATGTAATGAGCGCCTAGGTGATGGAGTTTCTTCAAATCAGATATGCGCCTTAACTGATGAAGACTGGAGACCTTGAAGTAGATGGAGAATCCACCATCAAAGTGCGCCTAGGTAGGATGGAGAGCGCCTAGGAGGTCTTGAGGAGAGTTTAAGCGCCCTGGTGAGGAGAGTTTGAGTGATTACCAAATGGAGTTTACAGAAGTTTGAAAGAGTTCTAGCGCCTAGATGATAGATGCGCCTTGTGGTGTATTGGCGCCCTGAAGGAAGAGTTAAGTTAGCACCTTGATGGAGTACAAAGGGGGGAGTTTGAAATCATCATGAATGAGCGCCTAGATGATGTTTTGGCATCTTCATGCCACCTCAATGAGTTCCTTAGCGAGTTACAAAGACCTAAGCTAGCACCCGGAGACGGAAGTATTCCTAGACCTTGATGATGAATGAAATGCGCCTTGTTGAGGATAGTCAGAAGATCATAAGATGTGCTTTGAGTTGCTAGGAGAGTTTTAGCGCCTTTGTGAGGTTATGAGCGCTTAGAAGGGTGATGAGTGCCTTGGTCTGTAAGTAGAAGATTTTAAGGAGAAGATAAGTGCCTAGATGAATAGAAATGCGCCTTGAGGCTATGCTTAGCATTTTAGAGAAAGGATATGCCCCTCAGGAAGTTGGATACTCATGAGAGTGCGCCTAGACTGAGGAGTGAGCGCCTTCACAGGGAGTAGAGATGAATGAGCGACTGGAGTGTTGAGTTGGCGCCTAGAAACAAGATATGATCACCTTAAGTGAGGAATGGGCGCCTTAAACAAGTCAATGCGCCTTGAAGGAAGACATGAGCGCCCTGAGTAGGATATGAGTGCCTCCAATGAGTGAGTTTTGGCGCCTTGGTATAGGATAGCGCCTTCATCAAAGTAATCTTCAGTTGTTGATCAAGAAGGTCTCCTGCATATTTGGCGCCCTCATGCATTTAAACTTCCACAATTAGCGCCCTCCATATGGGAGCCTACTCACTTTGGCGCTTAGACATTTTTTTAAAATTTTAAAAAATTTGCAAATAATTAATGCCTAGTAGGCCGACCTCACCCAGCCGCCAATATTAAATAAAGACAAATATCCCTATATAAACATGAGCGCTCTCTTGTATTTTCATCATTCCTTTTGCAAATCACAACTAAGGAGCAGCAAATTTACCTTTGGAGCAGCGAATTTTTATAAAGGAGGCAGCGAATTCTTCATAAGGAGCAGCTTTTCTTAGTGAAGTGAAGTTTTTTGAAGAAAAGGCAGAATTCCTAGGCAGATCTGAGTTGTAGAAGGCCAATTTGCTTCTAAATTCTGCCATTTTATACTAATTTTTTTGCATTAAATTCTAGAAATTTGTATTTGCTAAGGCAGAAATTGGGTATAAGGTACGTTTTGGTTACTTCTCCTTTGTAAAATTACCTTCTATTCGTTTGAATTTTGCAGATTTATATTCAGAAATCAGATAATGCTTAAATGAAAAATGACTTAGAAAACCTCTTTGTACTTAAAAAATTGAATTAGGATATGATAACTTGATAATAGCGATATAGAAGACTCATAGAATCTATTGTTTCAATCTACTTATTCGAGTCTAGTCTTGCAGATAGATGGGAATGACGGCCAAAGAAAGACAAGTACTTATCAAGATGGATGCCAAGTCCAGCATACCGGAGTCCAAGCTTGAAACGCAGTGGAAGGAGGTCGGCGACACCAACATGGGACACGTCAACTTGGAGGAAGTGAAAGACTTCTTGCTTGCGATCACCAGGAATGAAGACATCAAAGCCATCGCGAAGAGCGGGATTGTACAAGCGGCTTGCTTTCCACCTGCCTTGCCAAGCGCGGAGCTAGTGTTAGAGTGTGTTCAGCACTACGACAAAGAGAAAAGACAAATCAGAGCAAAGGATGGAACTGTTCTCGCCTACTTGCAGAGGGAAGCTATCCAAGAGATCTTCAACATCCCGAAGGCGAAAGGCGTCTTTATATGTCCTACAACAGCTCAGATGACGTTCGAAGGCAACTCAAAGGTCTACATGCAAGAAATCAGGAAGAAGTGGATGAATGATTCGTCGATGAAGATATACAACTCAGAAGACCCCAAGTATCACAAAGCTGACTTCAAGCAGGAAATAAGTTACTTGATCATGTTCCTGAATCGAGTAACAGGTAGGCCACAATCATCTACTTTCGAAGGATGGATGTATACCTATTTTGATCATATGTTTATAAAGAACAAGATGATTGACTGGGCTGGCCTTATAAGCCACTGTCTAGATGAACAGCTTGAAAATTTTGATGAAACGAATTCTTTCTTCATGACTTCATACCTTGTGTATATCTTGGCAAGAAATGTAGTCTACAAAGGACTAACAGCTAAAGGGCAAGTAGGTACAAAGCCGGGACAGATTCTCTCTCATCAGTGTTACCCTCAGCTCCAACTGAAAAACATCAATCACTACAAGAGATTCAATGATGCCTTCGCCATGTTTATAGTGAGGAGGTTAAGAGGTGAATTGCATCGGAGATTAACAGGTGCTGCCAGGAACTTCATCAAACAGTATGGAAGGTATTACATCCAGTATGATAAGTTCACTTATATCAGGATTCAAGGGTTCACATCATTCCCATATAGACTGCCTAGATATCTTTCAAACAGGATGGTGTTGCTAGAGGTTTCCAGACAACTGTTAGAGTTTCATAAGATGCAGAAAGCAAGGAAGAAGGCAGGAGTTCAGTTCCCTCTTCAGCGAGGAAGATACTACTCTTGTCCATCATTACAGGCAGCTGAGCATTCAGAAGTTGAGCTTCAGGCTTATCATCTGCATCCACATGATTCGAGGAGGGAAAACTTTGATCCACATGGAGCCATCAAACAATCCTACTCTTCTTACAAGCATAAAGAACAACTGGAGGATCATTGGGCTGATGCTATAGATGATGATGACATTAGGATGCAAAAGTGTTCAAGATTGAAATGGGACCTGATAAGAGCTACAAAGGTACTAAGAATTCCTGATCAGTTAGAAGGTGATAGAGCTCTTCTTGGTGATGAATATGATAAAATCCGCAATTTGCCTTATGAAGTCATCTGGGCAGATAGAGAAAAGGTTGATGATGAAGGATTGATAAGGCCTGTTATTGCTATCATTGAAGAACAAATAGACAAACAAGTACAAGCTTTGCTTGATGAAGGTAAGAAACTTACCTATACTAAGATGGGAGAAATAGATCAGTAAGAACAACATAAAGCACCTAGTAAGGATTCACGAAGCAAAGGAAGTGAGAAAGATTCAGGACAGGGAAAGAAAAGAAAACAGCTTGATATTGTTCAAGGAGAATCCAGTAGAAAGAAGAAAAGGATAAGCATTGAGACTGCTTCTTCTAGACAGCCAGGTGATATCCCACCGAATCAAGACTTAGTGATTCCTGCTGAGAATGTAGTTCCAGAAGCTCCAATGGAAGAAGTACCTTCTAGCCCACATGATACTGAGATCATCGATGAAGCAGATACTGAAGATAAGGATGAGGCTGAAGAGGAATCATTGCCTGCACAAGGAAGACAAGTACAACATCAGCAAGATCTTTCATCACTGCCAGAGTGGTTACAAGAAAGAATCAGAGAGAATTGTGAACTTGAGAGCTGTCCTCCCCTTCCAGTTGATGAGTTACTCTTGGACATGTCGAAGGAGAAACCAAAGAAGAAGGCAAATATCCTTTCCAAGATCACTAAAGATGAAACAGGAGTAAGGAAAGTACATGTAGCAGTTCCTAGGCTTGAAAAGAATATAGAAGATGTAACACCTGATGATTATGACATCAATACAATCAATCTGGGTCCTTTGACTGGAATGCAAGTTGAAGAAGAGCTTCAGGATTCGATTGATAATGCTCGAGCTATCATAAGACAAGAAACAGAAGGCAAAATTAAGGCTGAGCAAAGATGTGCCTTAGAGCAGTACATTCAACATTTGGTGCATCCTATTCATCAGTAGGAAAGGGTTGCTACACCTCCATCTCTCCTTCCTCCTGAAACAGTTGAACACCTAGAAGAATTGAAGTCTTCATCTCACAAAATGAAGGATTGGATGAAAAGATCAAAGGAGACTATATTCAGACATCTGAGAGATATTATGCAAGTAAATGATAAGATTACTAGCCTTAAAGAGAGGGTACTTGCACTAATGACAGCTTGTGTTGAATTTAAAGACTTCAAGAATCAATATCTACCACACTTGAAGGGCTTGATGGAAGCATCAGTGGATGAGTTGTTACATGCAGAAGTCATTGAAGAAGATAGAACATATAACTTTTCCTCCTGGTATTTTAGCCTTCGCATCAAAGGACAGTTGCTGGATAAAATAGAGATAGATATGTCAAGAATTAGAAGTGTGCTTCAAAGGATTCAGGATGCAATACATGCTTCTTTGATGAAGATCTGTAATCCTTTTGGGGAGATGACCCTTGAGAATCTGAAAGAACAAGTTCAAGTTTTCTATTTTCAGGAAAATGATGTTACAGATGAGAGACTTGATAGTATATTTTCACTTGCTGTCCACCTTGGCGACAACAAAGCAAGAATAACTGATTGGGAAAGGACACTTGGCCCTTATTCAATTGATGTACTTGAAGCCGAAGGAACCATTCAGAATGCGCCAAGTGTACCTGTGGAGGAAGTCAAGCAAATAGTGTCCAAGTTCATTGAATGCCAAGCTTCTAGTGATGGATATTCGCATGGGGATTCTTCATAAGATAATGATACACCATTCTTATCTTCTTGCGAGGCGTGCCTTTGTTCTTTTCTTCATAACCTCCTTCATTTAATAAAGATAACCTCTTGTTAGTCTCCTTCATTTAATAAAGTTGATCTCTTTCATTTAATAAAGAGGAGTTTGTTACAACTACTTGTGATGTGGCTTGATCTGGTCCGCTGACTTGGCCGATCGATCTTGACCCTTTTTTTTTTTTGAGGTCTATAAAAGGGCTCTTGTTGCTCTCATTTGTACGGTTGAAATTTCTGAAATTGTTGCAAGAGCTCTCTGAGATAATAAAAGATTCATTGCCTTGGTGATTCTATTTGTGTTTCTGAGTGTTGCGTGGTTTCGATTTTCAAGCGAACATTAAGTTATAAGTTTTCTAAAAGTTTATGTTAGTTAATGGAAGGTTTCTTTATTGCTTTGTGGTGGAATCTGTAAGTTCATACCATTTGTAGTTTGCGGCTCGCAGATTGCAGTGCATGGTTAGCCTGGACAAAATTGGACATCAATTTGATCTTTATGTTTGTTGGAATTTTCATGAGCATAAATGATTTAAACATCTTGTACACCTTAGAAGATTGCACCTATCTTGTGTAGTTGTCCATCTTGGCGAAGCAGGATCTGGTTTGATTTCACCTTGAGCAGTAATCATCCTTGCATTTAGGATTAGATTAGTGTTTCTAAACCTTGCTCCTTTTGTCCTTTTTTACCATTCAGTTAGAATTAGAACCAAGAGCATCAATTGCTAAATCATACGCCATTAGCTGTAGTACTTAGGCTCTCCAGTATCCACTTCCATTGAAACAACAAGTTACTTGAACAATTGCGTAAGTCCCTTTGTGTGTTAACAGCAAAATCATACTTAGTCGCTGAGCTGTCTCTTACCAAAATCATCAGAAGGAACCTTGGAGTCATCTTGTTTGATCACTTAGTTCAGCATTCGAGAGGCTTTGCTCAAGAGGGAGTCAGATACTCTGTATTTTACTCTAATTGTTGAATTGTCGAAAAACAATCATCAACACTACTCTTCATGAAGATGCATCGAAGAAGATCATCAACTTACCTACAAGAAGAAGGAACATCATAGTGTTAAACAAATGAGCTACAAACATCCTATACATCCAGTTTACAAAGCATGAATAAGGCAAGATCAACAAGATACATCTCAAGTGTTCATCATCAAAGCAATCACATCGAAGATATCATACAGATGATAAAATTTGGGAATATGCCCAAAAGCATATTTAATAAACAGTTGAAATCCACAAGATATGCTGAGGTGGCACCTATGTGGCGAGTACATATCATCATCCAATCATAATCAGCCACAACATTTCAAATGCATTCAATGTATCATTTAATAAAAGAAGCCAAAGGGACGCCTATGTGGAAGATGCTTTAAATGATTTCATCTTATCCTTATCACATTGGAAAATGTGCCTTCATTGCCTCTCTCTTTTGTACTAAAAATAGCAAGTTGTTGTAACTACCTGCTAAGTTGGCATGATCTAAGCCCTTGGCTACATGAAATGATCTAAGCCATTCATTGTATTCTTGACACAATATAAAGGCCTTGTTGCCTCATTTGTAAGATATAGTTTTGTAGGAGTAGAATAGAAGAGACTCTCGAAATTCTTTGAGAGGACTTGAAGTTGTTGTACATATTTTTCAAGATTAATGCAAAGGACATTGGAGTTCGCTTGGTGTTTAAGTGTTATCTTGTGAAATAACATGGTTTCTGGTATCTTGAATTGAATGAAGAGATGTTTCAAAATAGATTAGAAGCTCATTGATGTAATGCATGTATGTGTTGGATATTTGATCAACTCCTAGCTCATGCTTTTAACATTCATCGCTGGTGAAGTGTTGTGTAAAGCTAGTCTGAGCCTTATTATTTGCATAAGTTCGATTGTGAATGCTTGTTTGAGCTGCGCCGTTTAATGGGTGCTTGTATAAGTCTTCATGATTTGAAAACCATTCGCGTACCTTAGGAGATTGCACCAACTCCATTTAGTTGTAGGCATCCTTGGCGAAGTGGAGTTAGGTTTATCTAGGAGTTTGTCTATTCAAACATCGTCATTACTTCATTGACCTTAGATTAGTTTCTAAACCTTTACCCTTTTTTCCTTTTTTATCATTGATGCATTGTACATACATCATCCACACTGAAGGAGGAATAAGCTGAATGAAAGAAGAAGAGTCTAATGTAAGTCCCTTTGTGATTATCAACAAGATCACATGTAATCACTGAGTTAACCCATCATGAATCACAAATAAGGAACCTTGGAGTTACTTCACTGGATCACATAGTTCAGCCTTTGAAGAGCTTTATTCAAGAGGGAGTGGGAAACTTAGTGTTTTTACTCTATTGTTGACTTGTCGAAAAACAATCATCAACAGGACCCCCCCTTTTTTTTTTGAGTTTTGATGCTTTGCATGAAGTTTTGATGATGTCTTAGAGCTATTTCATGATGAAGTCAGTGGTGATTGAGTCCTGTAGTCCCTTGATGACCTGATCCTGATGTTTGAGATCCTGAAAATGACTAAGTCTGGTATCCTAATCCTGAAGATCTTGAAAATTGGCTAAGTCTGAAATCTGGTGGATCCTCCAAATTCTAGATTTTGCATGTTAAATCCGGTGGATTCGAGACCTATCTCAAACATCCTGAAAGGTATATTGAAAAATATTTAAAGTATAAGAAATTCAATCTTATACTTAAATATATTTTTTAATATACCTTTACCTAACGGACTTCCATTTCTAGGCGCATTTTTCCACTTACAATGACTCCAAATGGCGCCTACAACTTAGGGCGCCTCCCATCATTCCAACCAACTTCAAAATTGCGCCTTGACATGAGATAAACATAGGAGCAAACAAAGATGGCGCCTTGATTGGAATTGATATAAAAGGGCTTAGACATTAAAAAATTCGACAAAGAAACGATTCAGGAGTCTAGGCGCCTTTTTCATGTTCAAATGATCCTCAGATAGCGCCTTGAGGTGAATGAGTTTAGGCGCCCATTCCTTGTTGCTCTTGTCATTTTGGGCGCCTTGTGAGAAGAGAGTTTGAGGACATGAGATTGGATATCATTTAAGTGTTAAAGTCATAAAAAATCCAAGGAAATAGGCCAAGTATGCTAGGCACCTTGGCTTGTCACTCCATACCTCAATTAGCGCCTAGATTGAAATTGCATTCCAAGACATCTCTGAGTGGGTGCTTGAAAGATAGAGGTCATTCTAAGACATGTCTCATCATTTAGAATTGCCAAATTACAAGTCTAGGCGCCAATTTGCCCTTAAGACAACCTTAGTAAGCGCCTAAGGGGTATAGGGTCTTTGAAGCCTTCAATAAGTGTTTGAAGTCATTAGAAGTGCATTAAGATTTTAGGCGCCATCCTTTGTAATTTAGTCATTTCTAGCGCCTAAGGAAAACCGCTCAAAACCACGTCCAGAAGTGAGTGCCCTGAGGAGAGAAATCATTTTAAGCCATTACAATTGTTTGAAATCATTTAAAGTCATGAATGTGGGACTAACTTGTGTTAGGCGCCTTTTGTTCTTCTTTCCAGCTGTATATGCGCCTAAGTTTGAAGTGGGATTATTGCATGTTTAAAGTGATTTTTGTGTTACAAAGTGATTAATATTGTTTTCTCTTGTCTTATAGGAACATCGACCAAGCTAAGGAGTTGTTCAAGGAATCACCTTCAAGCGAGGAGTAAGGAGTTATCTTCAAAGAAGAGTCATCATGTAGCCGCTTTTTAAAGATCCTCAAGTTCCACAAGTTTTATCTCCTACATTATGTTCGAGGATACTTCACCCATTAAGCTTCAAGACTCATTAAGCTTCAAAGTCTCCTTAAGAGGTCATCCAAAGAAGGTGTTATCATCAATATCTACACTCCAAAGGGCCAGTTCAAAGATCATCGTGTTGGAACACTTCATCATCAATGGCATTTAGAGAGGACATTCATCCTTCATACTTCAAGTTCCTCTTGAAATTTCAAGTCTAAGAGAGATCTCCTACTCCAATTCATGAATGAAGCATCATCATCTACAAGTTGAGAAAGAAACATCATCATCATCTACTCTTCATGAAGATGCATCAAGGAAGATCATCAACTTACCTACAAGAAGAAGCATTACAGAGTTAGTCAAATGAGCTACAAGTATCATACATATTCAATCTACAATGAACAAGGCAAGATCATTGAAGATACATTCCCAAGCATACAAGTTCAAGCAATCACATTGAAGACATCACATATAGATGATACAATTTCGGAATATGCCTAAAAGCATATTGAATTAACAGTTGAAATCCACAAGATTGCTGAGATGGCATCTATGTGGCGAGTACATATCATCCATCAATCACAATCAGCCACATCATTTCAACTACATTCAATGTATCATTTAATAAAAGAAGCCAAAGGGATGCCTATGTGGAAGATGTTTTAAATGATTCCATCTTATTCTTATCTTCTTGGAAAGCGTGCCTTCATTGCCTCCCATATGTACTAAAAATAGCAAGTTGTTGTACCTACCTGTTGACGTGGCATGATCTAAGCCCTTGGCTACATGAAATGATCCTAGCCATTCGTTGTATTCTGGACCACTATATAAAGGCCTTGTTGCCTCATTTGTAAAGTAGTGAGTGATAGGAGAAATTAAGAGTAGAGTAGAAGAGACTCTCAAAACTCTTTGAGAGGATTTGATATTGTTGTACATATTTCTCAAGATTAATGCAAAGACATTGGAATCCATTTGGTGTTAGTGTTGTCTTGTGGAGTAACATGGTTTCTTGTACTTTGATGAAGTGGAGAGATGTTTCAAGTAGATTAAAAGTAGATTAGCAGCTCTTTGTTGTAATGTATGTTGTACTGAATATTTGATCAACTCCTAGCTCATGCTTTTAACATTCATCGCCGGTGAAGTGTTGTGTAAAGCTAATTTGAGCTTTATTTGCTTAAGTTCGATTGTGGATGCTTGTTTGAGCTGCGCCATCTAATGGGTGCTTGTATAAGCTTTCATGATTTGAAAACCATTTGCATACCTTAGGAGATTGCACCAACTCCATGTAGTTGTAGGCATCCTTGGCGAAGTGGAGTCAGGTTAATTCAGGAGTTTGTCTATTCATGCATCATCATTGCCTCATTGACCTTAGATTAGCCTTTTTAAACCCTATCATTTTTCCTTTTTTATCATTGAAACCTTGTATATAAATCATCCACACTGAAGGAGGAATAAGCTAAGTGAAGTATGAAGAAGTCTAATGTAAGTCCCTTTGTGATTATCAGCAAGATCACATGTAATCACTGAGTTATCCATCACAAATTATAAGAAAAGGAACCTTGGAGTTGTCTCGATTGATCACTTTGTTTAGCATTTGAGAGGCTTTATTCAAGAGAGAGTGGGATACTCTAGTGTTTTACTCTATTGTTGACTTGTCGAAAAACAATCATCAATAGGTCCCTAGCCTTGTCACCACTTCTGTTGCTTGTGGATGCTATTTTCCTATCCAAAAAAATGAAATGAAACCTTAGTAGAAAAGAAAAACAAAAAATTCAAACAAAGAACAACATAAACCCCAATAGCTAGAATAAAATAAGTGAAAATCTCAAATAAAAAACTTAAACCCTAACAACTAGAAGAAAGAATTTTTTTTTTTTTTGTTACATACCTTTTAAAATGCAATCGAGAAATTTACTAATGCAATCCACAGTCACTTGGGATCGCACAATATCACTTGCAAACAAATGCATTTTGCTCATGTGGGGAGATGGAAGGTTGACTTGTCGCTCTCCAATCTCCCCTAGCTAGGATTTTAAATGAGGGTTGTGTCAAGTACACCCCCATTCCAATGCCTCACACGTGGGAGCACTCCCTAGGAGAGTGTATAAAGAAGAGTGTACCAGTACACTCCTCTTCTCTAGGTCTCACACATGTGTGAGCACATGGGAATCATGTGACCTTGTTAGGGTTTGTGAGTTGGGGTAAGTGGTTGAGTAGGAGGCCATGTCTCACCCTCTCATTAGGTGAGGGTGAGTGACATGGCACTCCTTATTTATAATCTCTCTCTCTTGGGCTTGAGGGGGGCTTCATGGCTTATTTTTCCTTGTGTCTTGCTTGGGAAGGGGGATGCTTGCATGATGGAGGGTTTGAAAAAGAGGAATGGAGAGGTTGGAGTGGAGGAGATTATGGAGGCAAGCTTGTGGGAGAAGGTTGTATCCTTATTTTTGTTTGAGTGTTTGGAGTTGGAAGGGATTTTGAGTGTAAATGTCATGTGTGTATTCATCATTCTTGTGTGTTTTGCCCACATTATTTTTGGGCATTACAATTACATAATTGCACATCTTGATCAATGATTTGTGCAAGGTGAAATTTGAGGAGATTGATGCCTCTTCTCATATGCAACTCACAATAGTTACACACCGCCGTTCCTATCTATGTCTGATGTCCCTAGGGCAACCAGTAACTTGATCTGCTGTTATTAACTAGTATCTAATGAACCTTCAAGCACACGGAATGTAACAATGGTACCGATCTCAATATGTTGTTCATTGCACCCAATTATTCCAGCAGGGAACCTAGATTTGATATACAGATAAATTCAGAACTCTCAATAGTCAATTCATCAGTTCAGGAACATAAATGATCAATGTATAAAACACTCAGTCAGGCAGAGGGGAATCACAAAATATAGCAGATAAAACAGATGTTATTTCTTTAGTTGCAATGCTATTATATCAATTGATTTCATTTACCAGTTCAGGTCACAATTCAGATCCATAGATGATAACCGGAAATAGTGTTTGCTTGCTCAATACCAACAATATATGTATATAAGGCGCTGTGCCAATTCCACATTTGCCATAACAGTTTACAATCAGAATTCCTATTCGTTTTACTGACTTACAGATGATTCCTTGCCAGGGGATGGAATGCTCAGTTATCAGTATTTCTGCTGACTCCAGAATGAAGCTCGAATTCTACTCAAAATCTGAGTTTTGACCTGTATGCACTTGCTTCTCCAGTTTGCTCAGTATGCTGGAATCATTTCTTAGTGCTTATATAATGTCCTTATAGTGCACTCTGCGTTGGGAGGGTGTTTGAGACACCTCTAATCGCTCCCAGCTATGACTTATGGATGGCGCTCTAGAGATGCCCTATGGTCCTTCTGTTGTGCGTAGGAACAAGGGATGGATTCCATGGTTGTTAGCAGATCCTCTAGCCCAGTGCACTGTTTGTATTAATCTGCCCCAACTGATGCCGCCTGGCAAAGCTTTGTCATCTCTCACAAGATATTGCAGACCAGAGACACGACCAGTTACAACCCCTTGACTATGATTTCCTGAAATTGAAGATGTATCTGCTTGCAAATAATTTAATGAACTTTGTTTAGCACCAAATACGAATTCTGGGTGAATTCACCTTATTGAACCAGCAGTGAAGGTTTTCGTTCTCGCTCAGTAGCATAAATGGATAATTACTCAAATGTATATAAAAATTGGGTGATCATTGATACCTAGAAATGACAAGGAGTACACCCTTTATACCAATTGCCAAATACAGTAAGATAAGTCGGCCAAGGATTTGAATTCCTTATGCCAAAAATATTCAAAATGGGGTTGGCCCCAAACAAAGGACTTATTAAAATATTATTATAATTTTAATATTATATTATTGTTTATATTCAATTAATATATATAAATATATTAAGGCCGCCCTAGATAATGGTGTTTCTTGGATGATTGTTCAAAGAAGAGGGGTCTTCCCAAATTTGTGTCAGAATCTCATACCTGGGTCAAGGGTGCACAGATGGCCCAATCGGGGTCCAGTGTTGGTAGGATGGCCCATTGTGTTTTGGGAGTTTTTGTTCTTTGTGGTAGTTTGGCTGCAACTTTGTAAGGTTTTAAGTCTTGTCAAAACTTGAGGATGGTTGTTACTATTGGAACTTTTGCTTTGTATAGGGTTTATGGTCCCTTTAAAACCAACTTATCTTGATCAAAATTGTACATTGTATATAGTATATTAAAATTTATTAATTTTATTATAGTATTTAATATTTATAAATTTAAAATCTTGTAAGTATATCCATATATAATAGTTGTTACGTCGGAAATTGTCCTTCTGTATGGAATGGTACAATTTCTCATGGTTTAGCTGCTCTCATTTGGTGTCCTCTTAACCTATTTATTTCCAACCTTCCTAAACCCTGATTGACCTATGTCTAACTGAAGAAATGTCGTATTCTGAGATAATTGATGACTGAACCTGAAAAGAAAGTTTGGATTTGGGACTTCCTGGACCCCCTTAATGCAAACTTGATTGGCAAATCAAGGCTTGGGCGCTCGCGCCCTAGCCCTACCCCATTTTCCGGGGTTTTGAATTTTAGTGGGGTGTCGGCTCCCACTGTGCACCTCGGGATTCCGTTTTTAAAATTTTGTTTTCGCGCGATGTCAACATGTTATTTCGAAATTTGAAATTCCTAAGGTTAGATATTTAAAGACATTTGAAAAGCATTTTATCACACACAATCTATATGCAAGCTTTCTATGCCAAAACTTTGCCAAATTTGCCATTGAAGAACAACACTTTGTTGAAGCTCTTGGATTTATTTGAAGTTGCTATCATGGAGATATTCGATGGAGATTAGGAATCAAGATCTTGAGACTATCTTGCTCTTCCTAGGGTTTGTACAACCTTTTGTATGATCGGGAGAAGGGTTGAAGCCTCCAACATCGAGCTTGGAAATCCTCCGCGGATACCGCTGCCTCGCCTTCTTGTTCTACAAGTCTTCATTGCTCTCATCTCCTTGAGGTGATGTTATTGTTGTTTCATTGAGTGAAGCAAGGTGTTGCTCTTTCCTTGATGCTTGAGTCATCTAGGGTTTTACATTTTCTGCATACACATTTGTTAGATGAGCACACACATCTGCAATTCTTTATCATTGGCTATTGTTGAGGTAGAAATACCGAAAACGACGCTTGACTGAGGCAAGCTCCTATATAGCCACAACCATCTTTCTCCTCCTTTTGCATGTGTAGGTTACATTTGGCGAGATCCGATGGAAAGGAGTGACAGGAAGACAGATATTGTAGGTACAGTCGTCACAGAACTTTAATTTTCGGGATTGCGTAACTTCTAGGGCAAAGGGACTCGTGCCCAAGCCCTCCTGAGCATTTTCTTCGAGATCAGGAGACCTCTGGAGATTGTTTGATACCTGGTGCAGAAGATTCCGACAGTCAGAAACCTCCGGGCAAAGGGACTAGCGCCCTAGTCTAACAGGACTCCGTTTTCCAGGTGCACATTCTCTGTACCTCTTACTCTGCATTTCTGTGATTTGTTTGCTTGTATCTATGTCTGAAAACTGTCTGTTACAGTATAGTTGCTGAATTAGGGTTTTATGCTTAGTGAACACAATAAGCTTGTAAAAACCTGATTTAGAGACTTAGTCAATTACAATTAGCAAAAAAAGGGAACCTAGGAAATCAGTAGCTTACTTCAAGCCTATTCCTTACTTCCCTAATGTTTAGCAAGAGAAAGTGTGGGACTTGATTCGGTTGGTTGAACTATCATTATCCCACATTTTCCACTAAACAATAGTATATTGTATTATTAATATACTTATTTTTTAATTTATAAAGTACAAACTTTTTTTTTTTTGATCATTCAAGTGAGGGATTTGGGCCCTCTCCCTTATATTTTTATCAAAATTTAGAATATTAAATAGTATAACCCATATAGTGGGGAACTGAATAAACTATAACCAAACCCAAAAACTAACATTAGACATAAACAAACAACCCTGTATCTTTTCTTGCTAATCACTCCTATCCAGTACCGACCCATCATGAATAATTACAACAGTTATTCTCCATACATGACAAAAAAATACACTATAGAACATTCACTAAAATATCACGATGACACCCACCCAGGACTTACTGTATAGTATATGAGACCACTTACATTCGTACCAAAGGAACCATCTTTTATCTTCACCAGTGCAACTCTCTTAGTCATAAATTTAATAGAAGCCTTTGCCTTGGCCACATTAACTCTCTTCTGCTGAGAAGACTTATTAGGTTTGAGGAGCTCGAGCACATCGAAACTAGGCATATACACCTTTTCCCCCATTTCAGAGTTGAGAAAGTATCGTATATTCGCCACCTCCCTAACCAGCTTGTCTAGTCTCTTCAATGCTCCTTACCGCACTAACAAAGGCTAGCCCGCATAAATCATAGCCCAAGACCAAAAGAGAAACAAGCTTTCCCATGGACATTTTCTCCACTTGTTCCAAACCAACAATGAACCTTTCCCAAGAAATATTTGCCCAGAGCCTTCAAGAGCTCTTTGTTCCTAGTTAATTGAAGCAAATTCTCAACAAACACGGAAGAGATTTCCGTATTTACCCAATGCTTGGCTTCACCTTCAATAAAATCCCTTCCTAAAATCTCAACAATAGCCTCCATTATTGCATCCTCTTGGAAAAAGAACACTTTCTTCATCCTCATCAACGTGATTTCACTGTGGAAAGCCATATATCTCATTGTTGATTGCAAATGTAACGCGGGCTCCATGACAACACAAACTCCACATTACAAGTGGCCTTGAAAATGTGATTTTGGAGAGTTTCAATCTCTCCATATATTGAATGCCCACTCGAGCACGCATTAATACCCGTTCTTCCCATTAACAAACAATGAATAAACTTTCGAATGAGATAGCCGTCACCACAAGTAGGAATGTGAATTAGATTGGGGGGAAATCATTATTGATGATGGAAGACAACTCTGGCCATCATGAAATATCATTGACCACTGTTAGAAACTTAAATCCTTCGTTAGGTCAACACCTTTGTTTGAAATTAGTTCGCCAAAACATTGTCTTCCTAAAGCAATGTTGAATAGAGTAGTTAGGGATTGTTTCTGATATTTCCAATGCACCTTTTAGGATATTCTTGATTTTCTAGTTATTAGAGTGCCTATTTCTCAGACACAATGTGATTACCATTGAGTAACCTTCAATGATTACATTGTGAAGACAATAGGCTTTGCCCATTTGGAAGACCTAATAAAAGAGCTTTTGCTTCTGCTTCATTGTTTGTCCCCAGACCGAGTTTTTTTGCAACTTCTTTTAACATTTTTCCTGAATGATCCCTTATAACACACCTAGCCCCAGATGTCCCTGAGTTACCAGGGGATGTGCCATCGAAATTCAGTTTCCACATTCCAGGCTTAGGTGGAGATCACTTGACTTGCTTTTGTTTAATCAAAGAATTTGATGATTTAGAAATCCCATGAACGAGGATTATATACAACAAACTTATGAATATACTTACATTAAAATTAAAAATATTTACTATAACAATATCTAATTTGTTATAATTATAGAAGGTAAAATCGAACTAATAATGCAAACTTGCAAACTAATAGCTAACCTTCTACTTTCGATTAGAGCATAAACGAAAGGTAAACTAGATAAGCAATGTAATATTAAAACAAAGCATTATACCTTCCACTTGATGTTGCAATGTGCTCCAAAATGATGGTGATGCATTGAATGTTTGAGTTGTTCAAATGATCTCCCTCAATGTAGCAACATATACTTGTAAATTTGTGTTATTATGAGAATGCTTGAGGATGGCCTAGATTTATAGATTTGAGATGGTGGGATGGAGGGCTAGTATTTGATCTTGGATTGGACAGTGGAGATTGATTAGCTTGCATGGGGGAATGAGAAGATTACAAGTGTCAATTTTGGAGAGGTGCAAATGGATAAGACATGGATTGAGAGAAATGAAGGGTGGAGATTAAAACTTTTCACACGTGTGAGAAGACTCATGGGGATTTGTGATGGGACATCTCACACAATGAAGGGTGTAGATTACGTTGGGGTAATGGATGGTGGGGATTCAAACTTAATCTCATTTTTGATTAAGAGATGGACGGCTAGGATTATGTTAGACAATTAAATGGCTAGGATTTAGAATTGATTTGTTTTAGGATTTGATGAAATGGATTCAAAATTATTATTAAAATGGACGTTAGTTAGAAAGTGAATTTTTGATTAGAAGAAATAGTGATGTGGATTTTTGGATAAGGTGGCATTAGTTTAGTTAATTAAATAAAATGATTCATTTAATTAACAAATGTTAGGACATTAGCCTAGTCAATTAAAAATAATTTATTTGATTGACTAACATTAAGATAGACTAATTAAATAAAATCTATTTAATTAGCTGATGAGAAAGGTAATCCTAATTAATTAAATAATATATTTAATCAATTAGTGCAGGATTGGATGGGGGGCTAATGATAGGAATTATGTTAAGATGAAGTTGTAAATTTTAGGTGTTTATAATAATAATAATTAATAAATAATAAATTTTAATTTTAATTTTTAAATTTAAAAACAATATACAAATTTAAAAGTTTGACATTTGCTGTTCAATATTTGTTTTTTGAACTTCTTGTAGATAGGGGATTGGTACAATGGCGGCCAGTACGAGCTCCATTGGTCAACCCACCTTCAAAACCTACCCAAGTTCACCTTTTGTGGAGGCATGTACAAGTGATACAACAGATTCGAGGTGGTAGGACTTTGTTTGGATATGCAGTGTCTGTGATTAGTAGTATACTAGCTTGTGCAATTGGGTGAAAGCCCATTTCTGTGCCATTTCCAACATGGGATTCAAAGGATAGTAAAGGTGTGCCACCTCATCAAAAAGTAGAATATATTAGAGAGCAGGAGGAAGTAGAGGCAAGAGTTGCCCGTAGCGCACAACATCCTTTGAGGAGAGGAAGGGGATCATGGATGCCCCTTGCTTCTCCATCTCATAGTGTCTTCCTTGATGTTGTATCAGAAAGCCACCCATTTTTGGGTAGGAATGAAGAAGAGCCCACTAATGTGAAGAGCACGAGGGGGCTATTAGAGAGGGCATTAGAATGATGCTAGAGAGATTGTAGATCAAATTGTTGCAAAATGCCTCTATGCAAATAGTTTGCCCTTCAATGTTGCTTGATCACCATATTGGCAAGGTATGTTGAGAAAAGTAAACGAGTGTAATGTTCTACACCAAATTTTTTCCAATTTTTCAACATTATCAAATAGTGTTAGCAAATCGAATGCAACCATGTAACTCCACACCTTCCGATCACCCAGTTCCCGATATGGGCAAGGTGAGAGCATACAAGTGCTTCAGACTTAGCAATTAAAATACATAATAACAAATAACAACTTCCACTTGTTCAATGGGCATCCACTTATTCAGTGGGAAATCACCACTTATTCAGTGGGAGTACTGAAAGGAAAAGCATAGGCACATCCACTTATTTAGCGGGAAGCCTTTACAATGAAACCACTTATTTAGTGGGGTGAGTAACATAAACAAGAAAATATCAATCCCACCGGCGGTATTACCATCCAAGGGTTACAGTCCTCCAATAATGAAATATAAATGTTTATCACAAATGATTGTAAGATGCAATACATCAAATAATTTTGATTTGCAAATTAAATATACTGTTGCGACTGTTCACAGAAAGATAACCCTGTTATCACTGCTGTAGCATTGAAATCATGGAGAAATGGCATTAAAAATCATTCAAACAACATATGAAGTCATACCCACAAAGTTCTAGTGTCGTAGATGATGAAGAAAGCTCAAACTATCACTGTAAACCCTTCTGATAACATTGTAACAACAGAATCATAGGTCTGATATAAATTGCAGCAGGCTATGAGTCTGAAAATGAAACACTGCAAACCCTAACCAGCAGAGAATAGTCCACAAATCTGATTTATTCAACCCAAAACAACATTGATTTCAGACTTGTGACTGAAATATTCTGTTTATCAGGTCTGAACAGCAAAAGAAACACTCCAAAACTTCACACTGATAGTTGTTATGAAATACCCAAATGATGCAAATTGTCCCAACATTGATCTTCTACTGAAAACACTGACATGCAACCATTAGAATTGACATGCAATCACCAAGAATAACATGCAATGATTGATACTACACATGCAACCATTGAGCGTTGACATGCAACCATTAGAACTGACATGCAAGTGTTGATCACTAACATGCAATATGAAAATTGAATCTCCAAATTACTAGAAAAAACTAGAAGAACTTCACACAAATAACAATGGCACAAATCGTTCGGCACATTGGTAGTTTCTGACATGAAACCACACCCAATCTACAAGAAGGTTTTTGTCCTCAAGAGAATCTACAAGAGGGTTTCGTCCTCAAGAGATAATGGAAGAACACGCAGGTTCAATCCAACAGTGTAACAATATCATATCAATAGCATAACCCTCACAATGAGCTCTCATCCTTCATTTATAGGCACTTTGGAGTTTGCAAAGCAAATTAATTTCTTTTTGAAAAATATAAACTTTTTCCCTCACATCCATATTTTATCTATTTCCAAGATTGAACGCTCACTTTATGTGCCTAGGCAAACAATACGTCTCAACCCCTTTCCAATGAGCTATTATACTTAAGTTATCTTTTAATAATCCCAACTTTAGATAACTTAAGCAAATATATTAATTAAATGGCTTAATAACTCACCCAATTTACGGAAAATCCCAAACTTGAACTGCAAAATAAATCATACCATTGCCCTCCATGATGTTTGGGATGAAGAATGGTGCCCTATGGGTGACTTTCTAAAAATAGACGGCTTCTCCAAGAAGTTTGGAGAGCAATCCGGGAAGCCGAAAAAACATCTGAAAGCATCACTGTAATTCTAAACACCAACTGAGCTCAATGCCATAGAAA
This sequence comes from Cunninghamia lanceolata, assembly GCA_027924645.1. NCBI lineage: Eukaryota > Viridiplantae > Streptophyta > Pinopsida > Cupressales > Cupressaceae > Cunninghamia > Cunninghamia lanceolata. Next base: position 1,190,346 of record BSBN01000463.1, on the reverse strand, counting down.
ATGATCCACTTCAAGAAGGGAATGCCACTTTATAATTAATATTACACTAAGTTGCTAATAATTATTCCCAACCTTAGGCAACCTTAGTGAAATATTAATTAGATTGCCAGATAATAGTCCCAAGCTATGGAAAACATAGAAATGCATTGATCGAACAACTCTGACCATACCAACATGTATAAGAAGACTTGAGACAAATAAAATAGAGGCTGTCATGTGACTGTCTAAAAATAGCAAGTGGGGCATACAGTCTGAAAATGCTTTCGAAAGCGTCCCCACAAAACCCCTGACAACTCTAAGCTCAATGCACACCTGAGATAGCCAACGACTGACTACCAAATCACCAAAAACAGTGCTAGATTGACACTTACTATAAATAGCAGTGTTCTCCGAGGACCAAAGAGAACAAACCCAGAAAAACTTAGAAAGATTGTCACCATGCAAGCACTTACTATAAATAGTAAGTACAAACAAGTTGTTTGAAATCCCTCCGGAAAGTGTCATACAGCTCCACTTGATCACCTCAGCACATTGGTGACATCGAAATACTCCTCTGATCAAGTTGTCATAAACCCAGAAAGTCAGCTCCAACTGCATTGCAAGAGAACCCAAAAATGGGGAGATTACAACGAGGCTCCACAAGGGTACACGAGCCTAGGTTATGAGAGGGTGCGTAGCACGTTACTGGGAGATGAGGTAGAAAAATATAGATATTTCATTGGCTCCCATTAGGAATTCATGGAAACAAATAGGGGTGTCCATTGTTTTCGGTGGATACGAGAAATCAACCGTTAATCAATGTGGTTGCAATGCCCCCTAAAGGGGCAATATTTTTGAAAGTTGTGGATTGTGAGGGGTAGGTGAAGGATGCACAATTTATTGCTGGGATCCTTATACAGTGCATTCAGGAAGTTGGTCCTCAAAATGTTGTCCAAGTCATAACGAACAATGCAAAGAATTGTAGAGCCGCTGGTATGTTGGTTGAGACACGGTTATCACATATATTTTGGACACCATGTGCTGTCCACTTGCTTAACCTCATGCTACAAAAATTGGGCAGGAAAATAAATTGGATCAAGCAAGTCTATGCTGAGGCGGAAGAGATCCAAATGTTCATCACAAACCATCACGTCTTAGACCATTTTTAAATCATTCTCGCAATTGGAGCTATTGAAAGCAATTGAAACACTACAAATTTTTTAATTTTACATTTCATTTTAGTATTTACTAATTTATTTTTTAAAACTGAAGTATGTTTTCTTCTTTGTTTTTAATTTTTAATTTTTGAATAAGTTGCTGAGACTTGATTCACATCCAACACAATCATCTTGAGACGACTTGTGAAGGCACGGGAGCCACTTTCTAGCATGGTCATCAGTCAAAGTTGGTCCCTATGGAGGCAATCCAATAGTGACAGGGCAACAAATGTAAAGTGGATGATCCTAGATGACACTTGGTGGGACCACGTGGAATATCTTAGTTTCATCGTGCCCATCATGAGTATGATCCCTTTTATTGACATGGATAAGCCATGTTTGGGAGAGGTATATGATGTCATCAACTCAATGATTGAGAAGATGAAGTCCTTCATAAATGAAAAACAACAAGATCCTGAAGAAACTTTCTTCAAAGAGGTGCAAACAAATTTGTGTTGAGTGGTGGAACAAAATGACCACCCCACTACATCTTATTGCCTTTGCATTGACTCCCAAAATTTTCAGCGATGAGATTCTTGCTATGCCGTCAAGGGTGCCATCATACAGAGATCCAAAAGTCAGCGAAGGGTATAGGAAAGCACTTACTAAACTTTTCCTTGATCCTAAAATGGAGGATTTAGTTATAAATGAGTTTGTTGTGTTTGTAGCCTCCAATGGTCAAAGTGTTTTTGCTCTCCATGACAAGTATAGGAAGGATGCTCATGCTTGGTGGTACCTCAGTGGCCATAGATCAGACTTTCGCAATCAAAATTTTATTGCAAGTAAGTTTCTTAATTTTTATTACACTCCATATTTGAATTGTTTTTCATTTTTAAAATAATAAAATTATTAGTTTCAAATTTGAAGTTTGATTTACAATTTTATAATTGTAACTCACTTTGCCTTAGTAGGTTGCTAGTTCCTCTTCACTTGAGTGGAATTGGAGTACATACTCCTTCATCCACTCAGTGAAACACATCCGATTGGTAGCAGGGTAGAGAAGCTGGTTTATGAGCATTCCGACTTGCATCTTCTTACTCATAGATAGAATGGGTATAAGGAAGGGGGCACAAAGTTGTGGGATGTAGATCTAGAGTGAATTGACTTGGATTTTTTAGCTGCCATACAATCTTCACATTTTGTGGAGTTGGATAGCCAGCATACTTTTAGTGCGAGTGTCGGTGGGGCTGCATGTGGTTCTTCTCATCTACCCAGATCATCTAATGTCAATGATGATGTTGATGTTGGTCTTCATGATGACCCATATGATGCTGATTACTAATTGTATTATTTTAATATTGAACCAATGAACAATGAATATCTATCATGACATTCAAGTTTTGACAAATTGATATCAAATTTGGAATTAGTATATTGTCTTTCAAATTTGTAATATTTATGGTAGTTTTGTTTAGCATGTGCATGATACGTCGTATTCTGAATTTAATTCTTGTTTTTAGGCTGCAAATATGTATATATTTATTATTTTTTATAATTTTTTGTATGGACATACCCAAATGTACCCAGCCCCAAAAAATTTCCTCTATATGGGTGACCATACCCACGTACCTGTACCCATACCTGATTCCGATTCGGCAACTTAGCATTTTGCTTGTGGAATGCCATTTCCTGTTTTGAGGGTTATCCAGAAATTTTCTTTTCTTACTTTTTGGCATGCATGACCAAACCCAACCCCCGACCCCTCTTCCCCCATCCAGCCACCCCTTACCCCTGCCAAAAAGAAAAAATTCCATCCTTTGAGGGTGCCACCCCTCTAATTTATGGAGGGAAACCATCGAATCCAGTTTCCTGTGAGTTAGCCTTGTCTTTTGTCATCTATTTATTGAGAAGTCAAATCTTCATTGGCATTTCGAAGTGACGAATTTTGTGCTAATATCAGTCAATATTTAGCTCAGGGTTTTTGAGTGGCTTTGAGGACAGATTTGTAGACAGCTCCATGATGCATTTCATGTTGATTCTTGGTCAGTTTTTCATTCAAGTGTTTTTAAGAGCCAATATATTTGAAGGAGCCACCAGTTGTAAGCTACGGGAACTTGAAATAAATCTGTATCTGAAAAATTATGGGAACTACTAGTGTTACCTGCTGAGTTGCCTTTAAGAACAATTGCAAGAGTAATTCTTTGCCTAATCTTCCAAAGGTAGTTTAGGGATTTAGGGAATGTCTTTCATTTCTGGATTAATTAAAGCCAAAAGGGACATTCCTTTGAGATCATCCTTTAAGGTTTGTAAATGAACTAAAAAAAGCACACCATCCTTTAGATTTAAAAGAAAAAAAACTCAAAGTAATTGAATTTGTTTGAAATTTGGATTATAAAAATATAAGCTATCTTAATCACAATCAATCAGTTCCTTTTCCATTGGGCATATATTCAATCTCAATTTTACAAGAATACTTAGGTGTAAAAAAGACAAGAAGGAAGTGCTTTGCAAACACCAAAGGGACTAATCGGACTAATCACATTTCACTAGTCAACAACAAATAAAAGGAATTCCAATGAGGCATGTATAAAATATCATTCACCAATCAATATGAAAGCATAGAGCAAAAAAGCAGATAAACCAAATTTCTTAAGACAATCTAAATTAACTAAGGTAAAGTTAATTAAAAAATATTATTTGGAGCATTCAAATATATTACTCAGATGTGAGTTTTAAGTTTTTAACAGAATCCCTATCAATGCTTTAAATACCAAAATCTCAAATTAAAAAGAGGTTTTTGTGAGTCTTGACTTCGAACTAACTGAAGTGGAATGGACTTGGTCTTTGGAAACTCTTGGCTGTTGTTTTGTGCTCAAAACTAGAAATCATGAGGAAATATGGGCAAGAAGACATACACAAATGGCTATAGGAAAAATGACTTAAAATTAAAGGAATCTGTTAAAGAATGTCAACAGCCAAAAGGATTATTTGCTTTTGGTTGTGGTGCTCTTTATAGACATATTCTTGCTTTCTTCGTGCTATTGGTGATGACTATATAAAGGTGTGCGTTGACCTTCTAAATTTGAGTTGCTTTCTTCCATAAACAGAATATTCTTTCACAAAAGACCAATAATGACAGAATATCTCATTAAAACTCAAAATATCTCATTAAAACTCAAAATATCTCATCAAAACTCAAAAACTCTTACCACGTCACACTAATGAGTAGGTGTGAAGTATTTGATAATGTTGGGCCTTGGCCCTACCTTGCTGATTTGGTATTCACACCTCTCATTGATGCCAAGGCCATTTTTTTTTCTTCAAACAAGGTGTTTTTCTTGGCTGCATGCCTCTCCAAGAATCTTTCTAATCTAGTGTTCATTACAGTCCTGGCAGATACTAATTCCTTCAACAATTGCTTTCTGTTCCTTTATTTTCTTAATTCCTCATTCCTCTAAATCTTTGATTTCTTTTATCATTTACTTGCTTCCTATTCCTTCGCTTGTTTCCCAAGGATTTGGCAATCGACGAAGTGACAAAATATGCAATCATGTCTTTTAACTGCTTAAGGCCTTGGCTTTATATGTTTGACAAGATATAATTTGTTTCTTTATATAAACAAGAACACCTGAGGACACAAAATATTATTTTTGTGAGAAATGGACATGGAAGATATGGAAGCTGAAGGGAAGGATCATTTGTAAAAGAAAATAGTATTATAGATATAGTTGTCATTTTCTAAAAACTTTAAATAGTCAACAAAGAAAGCAAATCATTTCCTGGAGTAATGTGTATATATATATGGAGCTAAATATATACATGCCACAGTTGATGCAATGGCTAACGAGGTCCATTAGCAGTACAAATCATCTTAGAATAGCCCACGGAGACTGTCTAGGTTTGGACTCCAAATCATCTTTCTTTTATTTCCAGAATTTGGGAGGGTGATTGAAGCTTCTTAAGTCAACACAAAAATTGCTGAAGGAAAAAAGGCAAGTTTCATTTACTAGATGACAAGCTTCAGAGCATGATATCAAGCTATGCTTTTGAAAGATATGCTTGCTGAAGAAGTTCATAATTATGAACACATTCTAAACCTGTAGTTAGTATTCTGTTTATTGTATCTAATATGCAATCCACATAATTTCTGGTTTTCCACTTCTGCATGCTATGGAAGTGGCATTTATTGAGTACTTATTAAGCAATTTTTGGGTTCATTACTCTATATGTAGCGCAGCTTGACATTGAGCTTCTTGTTTTATGATCTTTTTGGAGTCATATATCCCATGATATGCTGGGAAGCCTATTAATTTAAAAGGACATTTTCAATGTAGGATTATGATCTTGATTACTTTTCTTAAAACCTCAAGTTGAAGTCCAATTCTCACTAATATTACCTCCTTATTATTGCAGTGGGTCCAAAAGATACTCCTGCAGAAGATGTTCTTGAAAGGACATATGATGCAGAAGGTGGAAGAGGGCTTCCAGAGCTCTAAATAGTTACTGAGCCTATGTACATGTTGACATAAATGCGATGGGTTGTATGCATTGATAAATGGTCGTTATCAAGTGTACTTATGATTGTTTGCTTTGGAACAATCGTTGGAAGCTACACATGTGAAAGCGTTCCTTGTACATTTTTTGGTTTAGCTCTCTTGTGAAATAGTTATGATTCTTGAACATTTCTAAATGCTTCACAATCAACAATGCAATAACATCAAGTTAAAGAAAGTAATCCTATAAAGGAAATGGAATGGGAATGCATTCTTCTTTCGTTTTTACTTCAGAAGTACTGTTGACGTTTAATATTTGCAAGTTAATGCCAGTGTTACTAATGTAAGACATTCTTACAGGCATTCATCATTTTTTTGATCATCTAACTTATATTGGAGTCATGTACTTGGATATGTTTTCTTCATTCAAATTATCTATCTTCAAAATTAATAAGCATTTCTTTTCTGGTGATATACAACAGGAGAATTTCAATGTTGGAAGTAATTAACATACCCATGGTAACATGTCAAGTTTAGCTTGCTTATAATATTGTCCCAAGTTCCAACTAAAGTAATAAGTAGCTTACTCTAGAGGTGATGCAGGAGCATCCTTGGGTTGGTGCAGCAACTGAAAATGTTTTTGTAGCTCCTTGCATGCAGGCTTAGCTCATGCGTGCCTAGTATTGTGGTGGTTTTTTGCACATATACTTAACTTGTGCATGTGTTGTGTTGTGGTAGCTTGTTCACATGCAGGTTTAACTTGCACTTACATGTTGTTCTGTTTTGTCTAGGCAATTTTGAGTGTACCGTATGTCCTATGTTTGGTAGTGCAACTTTGTACGAGTCTTGTGCAGACCTTGCTGGTCTGGCACATTTCTGTTGAAGTGCACTTTAGCCCACATGCAAGTCTTTCTTACACAGAACTTGGCAGTTGTCTCGTAGTGCTCCAACATTCTTAATGCAGCCCACACAACCTTCATGTGTGCTAGTTCTCACCCCATGGAGCGTAATACATGCAAACGCCTGGGAAAAGTTAGCAGATGTCAGAATGCTAGTGGTTGGTCATTCACCAGAACACTTATGTCAGATGGCAACGATTATATTTTTTGATGACTTGTCAAAACTGGAAGGTTAGAAGAATGTCAGATTTAAATTTATTAAGGAATGGTCCAATTGTTCTACTTGTAGATTTCACACTTTTGCTTATTGATTGGATTTCTTCTTGGATGCTCATTTATGGCAATGACTTGCATTAGTCCTCCATGTTATCGGAGATCATATTTGTGTGATGGTGCTATTTATTGGGATGTTTTGGTCATTTGTAGGGGCTCAGACTGGTAGGAAAAAGAGGTTCAAGTGTTGGGGTTTGATTCCAAGAGACATGGGTTGGATTTTGGGTAGAGTTTGGACCAATTCGACTGTAAGTGAAGGGAGCCTCTATGTATATTTCTCCAAGGGATGTGTAGTATAGAATCAAGTTTTACATATTGGTTGCCTGTTTAGTTCTTACATTCTCTATAATTTAAGCTTCGTCTTCTTGTTCAATATTATTCTTCCTAATTTTAGCTTCTATTTGTGTGCTCTACGTTCATTTGCTGGTTGTTCATTCAACTCGTTGGTGGTTGCTATACTAGGTGGTATTAGAGCAAGTTTTGGAGTTCTAGAGGTGAGCTCGCAAGGGTTTTCACTAACCTAAGAATTTGTGTGAAAGTGTTGTATCATAGGTGAACTAGAGAATATGGCTTATAGAGTTGGAAGAGGTGTGAGAAACAATCAAGCAGCCTAGGTCGTAGATCTAGCTGATATGTTGAAAGCTATTCAAGCTCGACTTGAAGTCATCGAAGCCACACAAAGAAGAGGTCCGGTGGTGATGGAATATATCCACGATGATAAGAGGGAAGGTTGTGATGTGTGAGATGGTGTCATGGGTTTGGATGATGTTGAGGATGGCATCACTACAAAGCAAGGATTTGCAATCACCTTGATGAAGGCCAAAAGCAAGTCAAGGTTTGATCTCCCAAGGCACTTGGGAAGCTTGAATTTACAAGAATTGGTTGACTAGATCACCGACTTTGAGTTTAAATCTATTGAGGACTAAAAAAGAGTCAAGTATGATGCCATGAAGTTGAAAGGGAATGCTACCTTGTGGTAGGACTTGGTCTAGAAGAGTCGTGTATAGAGGGGGAAGTAGAAGAACTTGTAGTGGGATCACATGGTGACTAAACTCAAGAGGAAGTTTATGCCTACCATGTGTTGGATTTGTACAAGAATCTCCAAAACCTATGCCAAAGGAAGATGCCACTAAGGTGTCCAATTATGCGGATGGTTTGCACATCTCAATCTAGGACGGGATGTGCTTGCTCATGATTCATGGCCTACTAGCTAGCACTTAGAGTTGAGATGTTGTCTTGTAGATGATAGGACACACACAATAGTAGTGGTGAGGGCAAGAATGGAAAGAGCAAACAAGGCGACGAAAGGCAACCCTATATGTGTGAAGGCATAGAAATGGGTGGTGTTGTGCAAAGCACAAAGTGTCAACAGATCTTTGATTGAAGTGGGGATAAAGGAAGATAAAGCTGAGGCAAAGGCTTCAATGAGACTTGCTTTAGGTGTGGGCAAGCAGGTCAACAAACATGAGTGAGAACAAGGTTATGCATTGAAGCATATGCATGTTGTGCACTCTAAAGAAACAAGCTCGTTAGGTAGTGGAGTCAAAAGTGCAAACCTAGAGGTTGGCGAGAACTTGATGATGCATAAGATTTTGTCGAAACTTGTATTCAAAGATACAAATCCATGGTTAAGGAAGAGCCTCTTTGAAAGCAAGTGCAAGTTAGGTTGGAAGTGTTGCAAGTTGATCATTGATGGAGGCATTATTGACAACTTAGTATCCATGGAGATGGTGCAAACGCTGGGGTTGAAGACAATAACACACTCCATGCCATACACTCTCTTGGTTGCAAAAGGTATAACAACTCACATTGATAAAACGAATGTCAAGTTGCCTTCCACATTGGAGGATACATAGATGAGGTATGGTGTGACGTGATTCCAACAGACGCATGACATGTTATTGGGAAGGTTGTGGCAGTATGATAGATACATAATACATGATTTTCAAGAACACCTTCACCATTAGGAAGGATGTTAAGAAGTTCAAATTACTTTCCATGAAGGATGATGAAGAGTTTGCGTAGAAGGGCAAGGTGATGTCAACAAAAGAGTTTCTCAAGGAGGTGGGAGCGTCGCAGGGTTTCTATGCACTAATAGTCAAACCTACATAGAAGGATTAGATATAGTTGCATAGCTCTAAGGAGCTTAAAGTCATTGCATTGCTCAAAGAGTGCAAATGTGACTAGCACAGGATTGCCATATGGATTATCGCCAATCCACATCTCACTCTGCATGGATATGATACGAGGTTCTAGTTTGCCTAACAAGTCATGCACAAAATGAGTCTTGACATGAGTGTAGAGTTGAACAGGTAGGTTAAAGAACTGCTAGAACGAAGTTTGATAAGGGAAAGTTAGTCCTTGCATAGTACTCGTAGTAATTGCACTAGATAACGATGGAGAATAAGGATGTGTACATACTCCTATGCAATCAATAGGATGATACAAGTTTCCATTCACACATGGGTGCCCTAATAGATTGCCTAAGTGACATGCATTACTTTTCCAAGATAGACCTCAAGAGTCAATATCATTATATTAGAATTCAAGATGAATGGAAGACCACATTTAGAATGAAGGCATGCTTGTACAAATGGACGGTGATACCATTTGAGTCGACAAATGCCCCAAGCATGTTCATGAGGCTGATGAACGAGGTTTTGAAGCTATTTCTTAATAGGTTTGTGGTCATTTATCTTGATGTCATTTTATTGTATAGCAAGAAAGGGAGGAGCATCTTGCGCACCACAATAGGCATTAGTGTAGTTGAGGGGAGAAGGCTTGCATATTAACTCGAAGAAGTGCAGCTTCAAGGAGCTTACATGCTTGGGATTCATCATATTTGATGTTTCACTGTGTATGGATCCAAAGAAGGTTCATGCAATCATAGAGTGGTTAGAATCGAGAAGTACGATGAAGACCACAAGTTTCCATGGGTTGGGGAACTTCTATCAGAAGTTCATTAGGAACATTAGTGGCATTTGTGCCCTTGTGATGCACTACATGTGGAAGGGCAGGTTTGAGTAGATGAAAACTACTACCAAGAGTTTCATGCTTTTGAAGAAGGTGATGGGAGAGCACATGCTAGCACTCCTAAATATTGAAAAAGTGTTCCAAGTTGATAGCAATGCCAACATAATGACTGTTGATGCTATATTGAGTCAAGAGGGTAGACCAGTGCAAGCTTTGCACAAGTGGAGGCAGTACTTGTTGCCAAAGGATTTTTTGTTGTACACAGACCACTAGGTGTTGAAGTTCATCAATAGTCAGACAATGTTCAATCAAAGACACATGAGGTGGGTAGAGTATCTCTAGGGTTACTCTTTTGTATTGAAGCATCACGTAGATAAAACCAACAAGATTGCATATATCTTGAGCGAGGCAAGCATTATTGTTTGAAATGATGATTAAACTAGTGGGTATGGAGGCAATGAAGGATTTGTATGCCACCGATCCGGGTTTTGCATATGCATGGCACACATGTATGGAGCCTTGGGTTGGAGATCAAGGTCCATATAAAGAATACTTCATGTAAGAGGGATACTTGTTCAAGTGGTAATAGTTGTGAATCCTATGAAGTTCAATTAGGGAGAACCTCATTAGAGAGTTTCACAAAGGTGGTCTCGAAGGACATTTTGATGTAGATAAGACACACGTCCTGTTGGAGGAGAGGTATCACTGTCTAAAGTTTGTACAAATATGTATGCACATTTGTGGAGGGATGCAGGATTTGCCAAACAACAAAGGGAATGGTGCAGAACACTGGGCTATACAAGCCATTGCACATGCTAGATAGACCTTGGGGGGAACTTTCCATGTATTTTATTCTTAGATTGTTGTGTACACATAGATGTAATGACTCTATCTTTGTAGTGATAAAACATATTTTATAAAATGACACATTTCATTCCTTATCAGAAGTTGAATGATGCATCCATGATAGCAGATTTGTTCTTCAAGGAGACAATGTGGTTGCTTGAGTTGTTGTAGAGCATTATGACATATTGCAACATGAAGTTCCTTAGCCATTTTTGGCACACCCCATGGAGAAAATTGGGCACACAACTCAATTATAGTTTTGCATATGATTTGCAGACAAATAGACAAACATAGCTTGTCAATTAGAGTTTCAACAATCTACTCAGGTGTCTAGTAAGAAAGAAGCCTATGTAGTGGGACCCTATGTTTGTGTGAGCAGAGTTTGTGTACAACTCCTTAGTGAACACAATCATTAGGGAAGACCATTTCAAGTGGTGTATGGGACATCCTTGCGAGGTGTCACAAATATGTTGGGAGTAGATGGTAGGCAAGAGCACAAAGGTTGAAGACTTCTCACAACACATGAAGGATGTTCATGTGTAAGTAAAGAAGCAGTTGGAGAAGAGCAAGGCAAAGTACAAGTTCCATGTCGATAAGTGTTAAAGAGAGAAAACTTACTTTGAGGGCGAGTTAATCATGGTGCATTTTAGGAAGGAGTAGTTCCCAAGAGGAATGTACAAGAAGCTAAAGCCCAAGAAGTTCATTCCATGCCACATTGTGCACCGCACATATTTTTTGAGAATGCTATAAAATTGAGTTGTTGAAAGGGTTGGATATCTCTTTGATATTCAATGTATTTGATTTGTATTCCTACCATGTGTTGGAAAAGTAGTGAGAGGGAATTGCATAGATCTTAGACATGTGCATAGAAAAGAAGACCCATTGGAGTGAGTATAAAGAATATCTTATTTGTTGGAAGGGTAAGGGACATAAAGAAGACTAGTGGGTTTTGGAAGCTAAAGTAAGCTAACTTGGGTGTTTGAACTAGTTTTCTATAGTCCTAAATTGTGAGCTCCTCGCTCACAATATCTTTATCAAGGGTGTTTAATGCAGGAGCGTCCTTGGGTTGGCACAATTTTGCATCAACCAAAAATACGCATATGTAGCTTCCCATGAACGAACATGTGTGTACCTTGTGTTGTACTTTGTTTGTGCACATGTTTAACTTACACACGTGTTGTTCCATCTTGTTTGGGAAATTTTGTCATGTATGTCCTATGTTTGGTGGTGTAGCTTTGTGTAAGTCTTGCACAAACCTTGAGAGTTTGGCACATTTCTATTGAAGTGTACCTTATCCCATGTGGAGGTCTTTCTTGCGTAGAACCTGACAGTTGTCTCTTAGTGCTCCATCATTCCTAATGAAGTCCACACAACCCCCACACATGTCAGTTCTCACCTTTTGCAACATAATACATGCAAGTGCCTTAGAAAAGTCAGTAGATGTTAGCATGCTAGAGTGGTTGGTCATTCATTACAACACTTATGTCAGATAATGATTATATTTTTGATGGCTTGTCAGTTTTGGAAGGTTAGAAGAATGTCAGATTCAAATTTATTATGGAATGACCCAATTGTTCTACCTACATATTGCACACTTTTGCTTGCTAATGAAATTTCTTCTTGGATGTTCATTTATGGCAATGACTTGCATATGTCCTCCATGTTAGTTCATATCAAATTTGTGTGTTGGTGCTATTTATTAGGATGTTTTGGTCATTTGCAAGGGTTCAAATTGGTTGAAAAAAGAGACCCAATCCTTAAAAGAGAATACGGTTCAACTTTGGGGTTTGATTTTGGGAGACATTGGTTGGGTTTTGGGTAGAGGTTGGATAGAGTTGATTGTAAGTGTAGAGAGTATTTGTGTATATTTGTCCAAGGGATTGAGTAGCATAGTGTTGTTGGGTTTCAAATATTGATGGCTTGTTTGTAGTTCTTTAATTGCGGAATTGGAAATCTATACTAAATTGGAAGTTGCCAACTCAATAGAAATGAAATGCACATATGTAGAATCAAAATGTATACATGTAATTAGAATGCATGTACATAATTAAATTGTTGTAAAGGAAATTAACTACGAACAAGAATTATATGGACACATATAGAAATAAACCTAAACTAATAGATGGGAGTCTTTATTGCAAGTCTTCACAAGTGGATCTTGCCTTGGTTGGCATGAAGATCAAATCTCTTCATTGAGCTAAAACAAAATTACACGAAAGAGACTTGTACTTAATTAAATTGTAGTAATAAATAAGTTACTATGGAACAAATTGCAGCTCTACACTTGATTACAAACTCAAATGATAGACTATTGGTTCTATATATTATTGATTATTGATTCAAGTCTACATCTCTCTTATATAGAAGAGGGAATAATTTATTTAGCTACCTAATATTTAATCGTTGCAACAATAAATCTCCAACAATAATAAGAAAACAAAAAAGTTACAATATTTTTTAATTAAAACAAATGCAACAATGAACCTTCAAAGGGAGAATATAAAGTTGCCGCTAAGATAATTATTCAATTCTCAACAAAAGTGGAGGGAGCGAATCAAGGAGTATTCAACTACCAACTATTATTCACTTTCCTCCTTATTTGTATCCATCTTTTATAGAGAGTGTTGTAGCCATCATTTGGCTAAATAATAATGGAGAATATTACATGTCATGGTCTAATCAAGTAAATGAAATAAATCAATAAATTTTGGAAGCATATTTAGTTGGCAATGATTGTCTTTCTGTCTTTATGCAACAACAAATCTTTGTCTCATAGGAATTAATTCCTCTTCCACTTTTGGCAACGCCTTAACTTAATGTACTACAATGTTGCAAAATAGTTTGTAGCAAGCTACAACTATTGCTATAGGTAGCTATAGTAGTGGCTATAGGTTCTCACAACTAGTTGCTACAGGTACTCACAACTAGTTGTTGCAAGTGCTCATAGCTAGTTGCTATAGGTGCTCACAGTTTTTCTACAATAGCTACTACAGGGGAGCTACAACCAATATAGGAAAACTATAGAATTGCTGTGAGTGAGATATCTTGCAAGAAGTGCTACAACCATAATTCATTATATTCTTCTTTCACGATTAGTAAGAATAAATTAATAAAATAAAAAATCATACTATTTTAACTAGAAATCATAGTCTTTAAACCATAACAATAAATATAGAGGTGAATAGAGATAGTGTTCTCGATGTCCAACCCACTGGTTTGAATGGCGTGGTTGCGATCAAGGCTCACACATTGAATGGAGGTCCCTTGGCCAATGGTATGAATGACACTGGGCAGATTGCTCAAGATCTTTGCACTATTTTCCTTGGTTTTAATGCAGGTTTAGGCACTTGCTCTTTGGTCCCTGTGGAGGGTTTGTTTGTGCAAGTTAAATGCTCTTCTCAGGAAAATAACAACATTCCACCTCACACAGATTTTAATGGGTCGACCGCTTCTAGGTGGAGAGCTCCTGGATGCCCTCAGAAGACATTCTCTAAGACTATGAATAGTTCGGGAGCTTAGGCCCACCCATCATAGAAAGGGGTCTTTCGGCCATTTCCTTGTGCCTGATCGTCCTCGGTGGTAATATGTAGCTCTAAGGTATTAGAAAATGAGGAGTTTTAATGCAATCGAGAAGTAATATGCAGATTCAACAGATTTTGGCCCTCTCTTCCTGATCTTCACAAATGAGTCATGGAATCATGGAAGCCATTTGTTGATGGAAAGATTGAGCTCTTCCCTAGTGCATGAGGATTCTTGTGATTTTCACTTCTTTAGAGCAACAAGACTTAGTGCTTGATGGTAGGGTTTGGATGTGGGGTGAGCATTCACTATTCATCAAATCCTAGACTATTTTCTTCAATCCTCTCATTGAGCCTCTTAATATCAGACCAATATGGTTTCAACTCCTGAATCTCCCTCTCTAGTTTTGGGATGATTCATGCTATGAGGGCATTGGTAATGCTATCGGTCACTTCTTGAAGGTAGATTCTACTACCTCATTTATGGGACACTCTATAGTTGCTCACATCTTAGTGGATATTGACATCTCCAAACCCTTGCATGGAGATGTTGTTTTGTTCATAGGGGAAGGCCTTGGAAGCAATTGTTGGACTATGATGGTCTCCCCTTCGGATGCAGAGGTTGTTTTGCTATTGGTCATTTGGCCTCCGATTGTCCTCTCTCACACTGTAAGGGCACTATAACTTGGTGGAAGGATGCTCTCCTTGATCACTTGACTATCAATGCTTCCTAGGAGGATGGTTCCTCCCAGGGAGATGAATCCTCTCAAGAGGATGAGCACCCTCAGGAGTATATTCCCCCTGTGGTACCTGAGGGGGTGATGGCAGTTGAGGTTGCAACGAACCCCACAACTTCTCTGGATTCTTATGATCAACTCTCAGCTCCATTGTTGACTCCTACTTCAGGTCGAATAGCTATTTCATCAGTTCTAGTTATATCTTCGGATATACCTACTTCTAGTTTGACTTCTCTGCATGAGAAATCTATGAATGCAGCGTCTGTTGAGGATCCCCTCCTCTCGTCTCGCTCTGAGGATTTAGACTCAAAGGTTTCCTGGACAGTGGTTCAACATAGAAAGAAAGAATTCCTCAAAACTGTTGTTGCTTTACACCCTAGGCTCAAGGGAGTTAGATTTGCTAGCTCAGAATCTGGTGTAGTTTAGATCCCTTGTTTGGTTGTCTTACAGTAGGGTTGCTGTGTTTGTGTGTTGTTTTTATGCTGTTGCTGACTTGTTTGTGGCCAGTTTTGTTTTTCCCTAGAGGCTTGTTGTAAATGGTTCAACACTCTGGTTTGTTGCTTATCTTAATAAAAAAAATATTCACTTATACACTGTTATGGGTGATTATATGTCGAAAAAGCTACAACCAATACACAAGTGTTATGAAAATGAGAAGTTTCTAGGGAAAATATAGAGTTAGATAAGCACAATTATTGGACTCCTCAAGTGACTGAACATACTTGTGAGTTTGTCTTACTCTTTGGAAACATAGTTGAAATAAGTTCTTGCTAAGTTATTGGCAAGTTTTCACAAAATGCTAAGTCTACAATAACTCATTTAGATTTCTTGATTTTGAGTTGCATAACAATGACTCATTGACACCAAGATAAACATAGTGATTATAAGAAAAAGGCAAATCTATCTTTTTATAGTGATGGCATGCATTCTATTACTGTGATGCTTGCATATTTATTACACCTTTAAGTGCATTTCAATGCCTACTATGTGGATTTGTCATGTAATAATTTTTTTCCTTTATGAAGATTTATATATTATTTATTTTTTAAATTTGTAGAGTGATTTGTACTCTTTATCTTAGCTTTATTGAGATGTCATCAATGACTCTATTTGCGAGCAACAACTTTGTTGGTTGGTAGCCAATTTTGAGTTGGCTTTAAATTAAAATGAAATATCTACTAAAAGTCAAAGATTTGAACGGTCGGCTTTTCTAAATCATATATAGTGCACATCGATTAGTGACTTTTCTTAAGAGTAAGTACCGAAATTATCACTATAAGGTTAACATGATAGGCTACATTAAATAAATCAAGTGTTATGATTAATAAGTTGCTTCAAAGATCTACATGCTTATTTGGTCTACAACTTGATAGGAACATAACAGACTAAATGTGAAGCTAAGTTTCTACTATATTTTGCATTTTGCTAAATTTGAGAACATGGTCATCAAAGACCATAGTATATAACACTAGAGCTTTACTTGAATCTATAAACCTATAATATAAGAGACTCATGTATATAACTCCAAGGAAGTTAGTCATTGATAATAAGCCTTTTTATGTTAGACATCATTGACCAAATCATTATGGTATTCATTAAATTTGACTTGCCATCAAACATTTGCTAGGTTTCTACCATTGAACAAAATAGTCCAAGCTATAAGGTTGTTAAGTTATTAAACATGGTATATTCACACACACACAAAGCCTATTTATGCTAGACATCATTGATTGAATCATTATGGTATCCATTCAATTTGACTTATCATCAAACATTTGCTAGGTTTCCACCATTGATCAAAATAATCTAGGCTATAAGGTTGTTAAGTTATTAAACATGGTATACTCTCTCTCTCTCTCTCTCTCTCTCTCTCTCTCACTCACACACACATGCATACACACACACACATGCTCACACATTCTTAATTTGTAGGCAATTTTTAAAGTAACGAGTAATTTCAAGCTATGTAACTTCACCCTACCAATTAGATTTTAATGTCTAGGATAAATACAAATCTAAGAGATTTTGCATATACTATAGAGACATATCATCATCAAATAATAAGGTTTCTCCATAGGTTATCCCCACTAAGCATTTGGTGGCTCCATTTGGGAATGGGAAGAAGTATCATGTTTATTATAAAAGCACTAGTGATGTAGGAGTATCATTGGAAAAAAACTTGATTGTGTATGCTCAAGCTCATTTTATTGTGATCTTAGTCAAGATCATTTTATTGAGGTCTCACTAAAGATAGCAACATCATAGGCACACACACACACATGCACATAGGCATGCACATGTGCACACACACACACACATGCACATGTGCATGCACACACACATGTGCATGCACACACACACGTGCATGCACACACACACATTCTCTCAATTTGTAGGCAATTTGTAAAGTAATGGGTAATTTTAGGCTATGTAACTTCACCCTCCCAATGAAATTTTAGTGTTTAGGATAAATACAAATCTAACAAAGTTTGCATATACTGTAGAGACATCTCATCATCACAGAATGAGGTTTCTCCATATGTTATTCACACTAAGCATTTGGTGGTTCTGTTTGGGAATGGGAAGAATTATCATGTTTATTATAAGAGCACTAGTGATGTAGGAGCATCATTGGAAAAACAACTTGATTGTGTACATGCTCAATCTCATTTTATTGTGATCTTGAAAGATCATTTTATTTAGCTCTCACTCAAGATAGCCACACACACACACACACACACCCGCACATGGGTGCGCGCCCACACACACACACACACGTGCATACACACACATATTCTCTTAATTTTAGACAATTATATGGTAATGGGTAATTTTGGGGTATGTAACTGCGCCCTCCCAATGAGATTTTAGTGTTTATGATAAATACCAATCCACACACACAAACACACCCATGCACACACACTCTTAATTGTAGGCAATTTCTAAAGTAAAAGTAATGGGTAATTTTAGGCTATGGATCTGTTAGTGAACAGATTTGTCACTTCTTATTTTATTAGACTCACCCTGTTGGCAGTAACAACCTTACTAACAGTTGGACAATTTGTTTTTATAAATTGCCCTCTGAAGGTTTTAGAAGGTACAACTCCCTTCTTATGATAATTTGGAAAATTTTGTATTGCGCTTTTAACCTGAAAGTGGGAAATGCAGTTACATATAAATATGAAATTTAACTAAACCACAACACCTACTGCATTGCAGGCATGAATTTTTATTCTAATAATAATTTAACTGATCTTCCTCTAGAAATAAGAATGAAAGAAAATCAATGATCAATCCATAGTAATATTAATACCACCCTTGCATCAAACCCTAACATAAGAAAGGAGATACTCCAATGACAATGAATTAATAAGGAAGCAGGTTACTAACATTTCATACAGTAAGATGAAAATATTAGAACTCAAGACACCACATATTCAACATATGGGGAATAAATGATAAACACTCAGAGAAATCATAGACACACTGCCAATCTTCCTCTTGTATTCATGAATTCAAATAGAAACATATACTGCATCCAATAGTTTCCTTACTTCCCCCAAATCAAAATTTTCTGTGATCTAATCTTGAAAAGTAAATTTCACCAAAATATCCTTCCTACTCTTTTGCATCTACATTATATAGTGAAAAGAGAGGAACTAACTTTTTCCCCCTGTAACCATTTATGCAACCAAAAATATATAATAAAACAAAGTCCATGAGAAATATTAAACGAGAAATAATCTCGAATAATAAAGAGTCTTGACTTAACAAATTATAAAAACTCATAGAATAGTTATGAAACTACTTCACTGTCTTCATCCTCCATTGCATTAGATCCTTCTAGTTCATTCACAGTCTTCTTTTTTGCTTCACCCTCTGCTTTCTGGGATGCATTTAACTTGGTCTGAAGGACTTTGAATTTCCCTAGGATTAAGAGAATGTTTTTAGTATTAGGGATGTTTGTAATTGCTAGTCTTGTTCTCCACTTTTGCAATATACTGCTAATCTCCCCGTATTTTCTTTCCATCTCAACAACATCCTTTTTGAAATTAGATAAGTAAGAAGACACATTACTCAGCTATTCTATAGCATTTCCTTTGGCATCTTCTTTCACTTTCAACTCTTCAGTCAACAAACCCTTAAAGGCTTGTTTAATAGCATCTATTTCTAACATATTGGACTCAGTCTCCTAAAAAAGATCAACTCATAAGGACCCACAAGCACTCCAGAGATCAAATAAGTAGGATCTATTATTCTTGGCTAGGTTCTTCAAGTCATTTGTGCATTGTTTCTCCATGTACAATTTCCAATTCACAGCAACTAACCATTTTGCTAACTCATTATCCTCAAGTTTCTCAATGACTTTTTCTACAACGAGAATACTAGAATCCAACTTAGCCATAGAAACAAAGTTATTCTTGGCTTCATTCATCATAGCCTCATCTTTCTTGATTGTCTTCAAATCATTTAGAATTTCTATCTGCTTATCAGAGATCTTACCATTGTTATGTATGAAAAATGGGGATGATCAAGTTATGTGTTAATTAGATTCAATCAAACCCTTCTTTCACACATACATTCAAGGACATAGATTGAGCTAAGTCACAATTGTGATAGAGGACTCAACTACAGGTCTGATGTCACTATGAGATACTTGGAAAGATAGAATAGATTGATATTTTGTCAAAACCCTAATCTGATTAGGTTGAAAACCCTAATTATGCAAAATCGTAAACAAACATACAAATCTAGACAAATGATCACACATGAAGGCACTAAATACATATTAGAAACATACCAGGATTTTAATTTCAGAAAGCAGAAACTTTGAGGACAAAAGAGGGATCACCCTTGTCCAATGTGGCACTTTTTTTGGAGGCTGGGAACCAAATATGCTATAGATTGTAACCTACTTAGAGATTTTTGATAGTGATAAAATGGAGGATGAAAGAGGGATCACCCTTGTCTAATTAGGGATATTTTCTATTGCTTTCTTTAGATTTGGAATCCTTATGCTCTGCACTGATCTCCTGCAACTCCTCTCTGCAAGATCCAACACCTGTCACCTGCAATCACAAGAGAGGGGTTGGGGGTTGTGGTGTTTAGGAACTTGCCTCGGTCAAGCCCCGGAATGACATTCAAGCCTTCCAACATCATTGTTAGATAGAGATTGTGTGTCCTTGGTGGATAGAGGCAAAAACAAATGATATGATAAATTGATTGAAACACAAAGTAGATGTCACCTCAGAGGTGAAGCTCTTACGGGGAGATGAAGATCTTTCACGCCATGAGGAGATGCATTGATGAAGACAAAATTGTAACAAACAAGTACAAACACAACACAATACTGCTCTGCAACACAATGAAAGCCTTGAGTATCCTTAGCACAAGATCACAAGTTTGCATTATCCATGTCTAGTTAAAATGAAGTCCTAAACATGATTATATATGCATTCCCGCTATAATTTTGTAATTCAAACTTGAGATGCCGACAAGAGAAACCTTTTTAATGGTCACAAGCTGACATCCAAATTTGGGACTCTAACGAAATAGGGCAGGACAAGGGCACTGGTGCCCAAGTCCAGGGACCTATTTTGGGTCTAGATTAAGCTCAAGAGTGTCCCCTAATCCCATTTGTCATGGGTTTTGAGGGATTTTTCTTCAAGATTCATTTCTAACATGCATGATTAAATCTAAGGGACCCAGAAGCTAAACTTGGGAGGTAAAAATCCTAGGGGGGCATTTTGCGACATAACATTTAGCCCCCACTTTAATGTATGTATGATCTTACAACCCATACATGCATTAAAGTACAGTCGAAAACCAGTGTTATATACTATTGTGATACATTGTTTCTCAACCAGTGTGTATCATTTTTCATAATCTATAAGCATATGCTAAATGTAGTATATTTCCCTTTCTCATATTTCATCATCATGTTGTGTAAGGTACCAATAGCTTGATTAGTTGTAGAAGTATACAACAAAAGTGGTCATCCATGGGTTATTGGCATGAGAATAGAGGGACTAAAAAAGTATTATTTGAGAGCATGGAATCGTGTTTGCATTCTTGGTTCCACTCAAATATGATGTATTCTCATATTAGACGCATGAAGGGAAGTTTATGATCAACCAATTGAAATATAAAGTGATGAATGGCTTGTAAGTGACCTTGAAGACTTCTTAGTTGGAAAATATTTTTGGGTGGTGGCATATTTACAATTGCATCTATTTTTCTAGTATACACCTCAATGCCTTGGTGGGAGATAATAAAACCCAACAATTTTCCTATATTTGAACCAAAAATGCATTTGTTAGGATTGACTCTCGTGTCGTATTATCTTAGTTCAAAAATTTTACACTTTTTTGGTTGAACCTCCTAGGTGTGATACTTTGCAAGTACATCAGCTATATAATCTTCAAGGATTGAATGCATGAGATCACAAAAGATAGGGGTAATGGCTTGTTGGTATGTGGAACCTACATTTTTAAGACCAAAAGGCATGATCCAATAGTGGAATGTGCCTCATGTTGTGGTTGTTATGTCGTAAAATGTTCCCCTAGGACTTTTACTTCCTAAGTTTAGCTCATAGGTCCCTTAGATTTAATCATGCATGTTAAAAATGAATCCCAGAGAAAAATCTCCTAAAACCCATATCAAATGGGACTTAGGGGACACTCTTGAGCTTAATCAAGTGCTAATATAGGACCCTGAACATGGACGCATGCGCCTTAGTCTAGACCTATTTTATTGGGACCCAAATTTTAAATGTTTGTAAAGTGACTGTTAAAAGGTTTCCCTTTGTCGGCCTATTCAATTTGAATTATGAATGTTTAGTGAGAATGCATATATAAACATGTTTAGGACTTCATTTTACACCTAGATGGATAATTCAAACTTGTGATCTTGTGCTAAGGATATTCAAGGCTTTCATTGTGTTGCAGAGTAGTATTGTATTATGTTTGTACTTGTTTGTTGTAGATTTGTCTTCATCAATCCATCTCCTCATGGCGTAAAAGATCTTCATCTCCTTGCGAGAGCTTCACCTCTGAGGTGACATCTACTTTGTGTTTCAGTCAATTTATCATCACATTTTCTTTTGCCTCTGTCCACCAAGGACACACACTCTATCTAACAATGGTGTTGGAAGGCTTGAATGTCATTCTAGGGCTTGATTGAGGCAAGCTCCTAAACACCACAACCCCCAACCCCTCTCTTGTGATTGCAGATTACATGTTTCAGATCTTACAGAGAGGAGCTGCAGGAAGTCAGAGCAGAGCATAAAGATTCCAGATCTAAAGAAAATGATAGAAAACATCCCTAATTAGACACAGGCACCCACTCTTTTGTCCTCCAGTTTGGTAGTGTTGGGAATCTCTGAGCAAGTTACAGTCTAAAGCATATTTTCATCCAAAGCCCTCAGAAAAAGTGCCACATTGGAAAAGGGTGCCTGCTCTTTTGTCCTTGAAGTTTCCACTTTCTAGAATCTAAAATATGGTATGTATCTAATCTGCATTTAGTGCCTTCCTATGCGACCATTTGTCAGGTTTCATTCGTTTGTTTACGATTTTGCATAATTAGGGTTTTAGGCCTAATAAGATTAGGTTTTAACAAATATCAATATATTCTATCTTTCCAATCATCTCATAGTGACATCAAACCTATAGTTGAGTCCTCTATCATAGTTATGACTTAGCTCAACCTATGTCCTTGAATGTATGTGTGAAAGAAGGGTTTGATTGAATCTAATTAACTATACACTACACAACTTTCCTTCAAACCCATTTTCATACATAACATTTTGGTGAACTTTTGTTTTTCTAAAAATTGCATCTTATCAAGTGTTGTAAATCAGATTTGCATTCATACATATCATATTCACTATTCTACATTAAAAAATCTTACAAAATTTGAAAAGTTTGAAAAAAATCAAGCATCCTAGGCTTACATTAAGGCATAGTTTGCACTATTTTCATTGCATATCATTTAAATCATTTAAATCTTTGATATTTACATCAGATTTGAGATAAATTACAGCAATACATCATTTCATAATCATTTACTTTGCATTGACATACTTTATTTGCTAGGGTTTGCTTGAAAATTTGTATTTTCCTCATAACCTAGTAATTCCAAAAGCTAGGGTTTGTAGCTAAAATCTTGTTTCAGATTTTACTACTTATTTTTAACACTCATTCAAATCTGATTTTGGACAGT
Source organism: Cunninghamia lanceolata (assembly GCA_027924645.1). NCBI lineage: Eukaryota > Viridiplantae > Streptophyta > Pinopsida > Cupressales > Cupressaceae > Cunninghamia > Cunninghamia lanceolata. The sequence continues at coordinate 1,167,251 of BSBN01000463.1, read as the reverse complement.
AGTGTTTCATAATTATGTGTGTTTGCATCTACATTTCAAATTTTGCATTTACACATTGTGTATTTCAACAAAAAGAGGCATATTCATTCATCTTTCCTTAAAATTTGACTTGCATTGAGAATTGTAGGATTTTTGCACCATTTTAAAATCTGATCTAAGTTATTTTACATATTATATCTGATTAGATTCCATCTATTCATCATTTTGCATACTTTCATGCCTTAATTTCACTATTAAGGTTTCAAAAATCATTGCATTTTTACTACATTTTGGCTAATCTTTCATCTAGGATTGCAAGATTGGTGTGTTGTGAAGAATTTTGTTACATTATTGGATTGATTAAAAGATTTTAATTTTCTGCCTCTCATCATTCTCCTAATTTCATTACATATTTTTTGCATTTGTATTCGAAAAAGTGAAAAAATTAAGCATTTTAGGTGCATAGACAAGCATAGATTGGTGTTGTTTCATTGCATTCATCTTAGGTATCTTGAATTTTAGATCTTGCACTCATATTCAAGCATATATTCATTGGTCATTTGAAAACTTTTCATAATTTCATATCATTGTGTGAAAATTGGCATAATCTTAAATACACAACGTATATTCCAACACTAGTTGTTCACACACTTCATTCACATCTTTTGATCAAAACTGTTAAAATCATCAATTGGGCCTTGTTGTGTTGTACTCTTTCTTCCTATCTAGTTTGTTTATTGTGGACTCTATGTGTATTTTTAACCATTTCCCTCAAACAAGTGTTTTAGGTGTGAAATAGTCCCACATCTATGGTTTTTCATCATAAAAACAATGCTACGGTCCCTCCTCACCCTGATAGGAAAAGGAAGACTCCTGAACCTGAAATAACATTTGCACCAAAAAGTAGAACACGTGAAGATATTGAAGGTCCACTCTACATCACTGTTAATATAATGGGGACTCTGGTAAGAGGAGCCCTTGTTGATCCAAATTGCATGACTAACATTGTTACAGAAGAGTTCCTTTATTCACATAAATTAATAAAAGAAACTTATGAACCTATAGACATGATGATAAAAACACATAATGGAACTTTCATCCTGACCATAGGGAATATCTCTCTACTAATTCAAGTACTTGATAAAGCCCTGGAACAAACATTTGATATTATCCCGATATCTGACCTCTTCTGTGTAAAACTAGGCCATCCATGGCTCAAGGCTATAAAATTTGTCCCTTCAAATCTTCACCAATGCCTAAAATTCCCTCACCATAGTCTATGGCAGCCTACGGTGGCTCAAAAAAACATTATCCTTGACTACTTCTGGCCAGAACCTATAGAAGAAGCTGAGCCTAGAATAGACCAAACCTTCTTGGGATATCGGTGTTAAAAAGCACAACTACTATATATATTGGTTGGTCCTCCTATTTAACAAACAATACCTAAAGAGAAACCAACATTACAAGAACACCCTAGATCGAAAGAAAAAGGGATATATGTTGAGGTTCCTCCTAAATCATCCCTATAAGGATCAGGAGAAAATCGTAGAAAACAATACCATGCATCACCACGAGTTAATCACACATCTGCTTCTTCCTCTAAGATATAAAAACCTATGGAAAAACATGAGATTCCTTTTGAAGATATCAGTAATAAAACAAGAAGTAGACATTTGTGCATTTAGTGCCTTCTTGTGCGAGCATTTCTTGGGTTTAGTCCGTTTGTTTACGATTTTGCATAATTAGGGTTTTAGGCCTAATTGGATTAGGGTTTTAACAAAATATCAATCTATTCTATCTTTCCAATCATCTCATAGTGACATTAGACCTGTAGTTGAGTCCTCTATCATAGTTGTGACTTAGCTCAATCTATGTCCTTAAATGTATGTGTGAAAGAAGGGTTTGATTGAATCTAATTAACTATACACTAGAACAACTTTCCTTCAAACCCATTTTCATACATAATAGCAGTGAAAGTAGTTCTATGTCAATCCTAGGGGTTTATGAGCATTTTGTCATATCCTAAAAATTTATCTGTGAAGGAGAGTAGTTCATGTCTTGCAGTGAAATCCACAATCATATAGATTTTTGGAAAGGGAAATCATCCTTTCGAGAGGCTTTGTTTAAGTCCCTAAAGCCTGTACAAATTTTGATATGACCATCTAGTTTTTCCATGGGGATTATTCTCAAACCTGAATGCACCCTTGAGAGGATTCCTAAATGGCTCTCTTTCTTGTTAACAAGCATGGAAACACTTCAAGGTCTATGGGTTACCTTATAGGTGAAGTGAATCTTCAGAGTGGGTTAGTTCCCTTGATGTGATCACCTAAAATAACTATACTACTTTGTTTTACTAAGAAAAGGGGTAAGAGAGACACAAAATGAAGGCTAAAGACCTATGGAGATGATGTACCTTACTTATGAACCCCTCTCAAAAGGTGTGGTACAACTAGATGGGACAACCATTTAGACATTAGGGGTCATCAAAGGATTGAGCTTGACCTTGCATACTTATCCTAACTTCTCTATTCTTCAATATGTGTATGTGATAGACCTACCTACATTCTTTGCCTTATGCCTATCTAGGGATTTCACTGCAAAAATAGGTGATTATTTGTCTTCTGATTGGTCTCACATGTTGTTTAGAACAAGATATGGTACTAAGGTAATCATCAAATCAGAACCAATAGCCAAAGATGATATAGAGCCATACATCCCTAGCATTGTGAATACTAATCTAAATTCTATTGACCAATAGGAACAACCTGTTGTTCCATAAAGTAAAACACAAATTGAGGACATACCAGACATATTACTTGACGAATGGGCAACTGAAAATCATGATATAAATTCACAACAATAGTTGGAAGAGGTAGGATTTGGTGTGTATATGATGCATGAAGTGGGATCTACTATGCCTAACCTTGTTAAGAGTGATGAACAACAAAATGAACAATCGGATAATGAGGTTTGGTAGCTGCATTTTGATAGGTCAAGAAGCAAAATCAATGCTAGTGGAGGTGCTATGCTTTCATCCCCTCAAGGTGAAAAATATTACTCATCTTTTGGATTTGGTTTTATTTTCACTAATAACACATTTGAGTATGAATCTCTCATTCATGGGCTTGAATGGGCAAGGAAAAGAAAAATCAATTATTTACGAGTTTTTGGTTATAGTGAACTTATTGTAAATTAGGTGAGGGGATTGTATGTGACAAAAAATGATGTCTTGAAGTCTTACAAGCATAGAGTTTGGGATTTAGTTGAATAATTTGATGTTTTTAACTTGTTTTCCATACCCAAAAACAAGAACAAACATACTGATAGGTTGGATGCAATAGGAGCACAATATGACATCCCAAGATAAATTGGCAATGAGAAGGTTCAACATCAGTATGTGACAGTGGTGGTAAGACCCTCTATTCCTGATAATAATATTAATTGGAAGGTGTTTGATTTTGATTAGAAGATTGTCATTTTTTTGCAAGAAGACTGTTGAGTTCTCAGCTAGAAATCAAGAAAAGTTGCAACAATAGTATGAAAATCAAGTCATATAACTGAAAACAAACAAGTTGCCAAGGGGATTAGTCACATTGGAGTCCATTTTCAACTCGGATGACCAAGAAAAGAAAAGAGTAGCATGAAAGTCAAACAAGAACATTATGAGGAGTTTGAATTCATCAAAGGTAAGCTTCTCAAGATGGGTAATGTATGTACAACAGAGGAAAAACATGCTTTTGTTCTTTTATGCTAAGAATATAATGATGTTTTTGCTTGGGAAATTCTGATTTGAAAGGTTTTGAGCCCAAACTTGTCCAACACACTGTTGAACTAGATCCTAATGCAAAACTAGTCAGACAAAAACAAAAGCCTCTAAAACCCAAACTTGAGCCATTGATGAAAAATGAATTAAACAAGCTAATTGAGGACAACATCATTTTCCCCATCAAGCATACCACTTGGGTCTCCAATCTAGTTCTTGTTAGGAAGAAGAATGGAGAAATAAGGTTATGTGTTGACTTTAGGGACTTGAATAGAGGCTCATTGAAAGATTACTATCTAATGCCCTCTATGGAACAAATCTTGCAAGCCGTATTAGGTTCCAGGAGATTTTCCTTGTTTGATGGTTATTTAGGCTATACTCAAATTTTAGTCAAGGAAGAAGACTAATTTAAGATATCTTTAACTACTAAGTGAGGAACAATGGCATATAGGAAAATGCCCGTTGGTTTGTCCAATGTTGGGGAAACATTTCAAAGGGCCATGGATATGGCTTTTCAGGGGTTGATGAACAAGATTGTTCTTGTTTACCTTGATGATATAACTATTTTTTCTAAGGATGCTAAACAACATTTCACTCATCTAAGGCAAGTCTTTGACAGGTGTAGGGAGTATGGCATATCCCTCATTCCAAATAAATGTATCTTTATTCTCCATGAAGGTAAGCTTCTTGGCCATGTGGTGTCCAAACATGGGACTACAATTGGTCATGAAAGGGTGAGTGTTATTTTGGCTTTGCCTTTACTATCTCATAAAAAAGGTTTACAAAGTTTTCTAGGGAGGATAAATTTTGTTAGGAGGTTTATACCAGATATTGTTGATCTTTCAAAGCCACCAACATCTATGTTAAGGAAAGGTATGTCCTTCATCTTGACAAAGGAAAGGGAAAATGAGTTTTGAAAGGATAAAGGAAGCCTTGGCAGTAGCACCTTCTGTCATAAATCCTAATTTTTCTAAGGATTTTATCTTGTATGCCTATGGAAATATTGACACCATATAAGCTACATTAGTGCAGAAAAATGAAGGTTTGGAGCAACCAATGGCCTTTTTTCAGTCAAGGCTTGGAAGGATATGAGAAAAGGTACACTTTTGTTGAAAAACATGTTCTTGTTGTTATTATGAGCCTTAAAAAGTTTAGACATTTGATTTTAAACAACAAGGTTTATTTGATGGTTGCTCACCCAAGTGTTAAATAGTTTTTGTTTAGAAAAGACTTTAGTGAAAAAAGGGTTGGGTGGATAACAAAAGTCATGGAGTATGATGTTGAAATCAAAGTCACAAAGATGGTAAGATGCAAGGGTTTGTGTGAACAACTAGCAAGTAGTTTGGAAAATGATAAAGAAGAAGTTAAGGAGGTTGTCCTAGTTCTCCAAAGTGACTCTCAAACAACTGCACATACTCCTCCTTCAAGATGGGTGCAAGATATGACTCACTTCCTTCAAACAGGTGAGTGTCCACAAGGAATGGAAAAGGTTAAAAGAAGGTATTATAGGCTGCAATAAATTCCATTTGTACTCTTGAATGGTATACTTTTCAAGAAGGATTTCAATGGTGTGTTACTTAGATGCATTGATGCTAACCAAGTTGACCAATGGGTCAGTTGGTGGACATTTTGCACCAAGAACAACAACATTGAAGCTAATGAGGGCAGTTTATTATTGGCCTAATTTATTCAAGGAAGCACATGCATGGGTAAGGAAATGCAAGAGATGTGCCTTCTTCTCAGGTAAAGAAAGGTTAGCAACTCTTCCTCGCAACCAATCCAAGTTGAACAATCTTTCAAGAAGTGGGGTATTGACTTCATTGTACCCATTAATCCTCCTTCTAGTGCAGGTCACAAGTTGGTACTCATAGCCACTTATTATTTTACAAGGTGGATTGACATTATTGCATTAAAGGATGCTAGTGAGAGTGTTGTCCTAAACTTCTATGAAGATTTAGTGACAAGATTTGGTGTCCCTGATTCTATGATTTCAGACAATGCTTTAGATTTTGTGGGAAAAAGGATAAGTGAGTGGGCTATGAAGAATGACATCTTTTTGAACACATCTTCAAACTATTATCCTCAAGGAAACGTGCTAGCTGAATCCATGAACAAGAACTTGACCAAGATCATCAAGAGGACCATTGAAGATAACCAAAGAGCATGGCATAAAAAACTAAAATCGGCTCTATGGGCTGATAGAATTACCCCTAAAAGGTCAGTTGGCAATTCACCTTATATGTTGGTCTATGGTAAAGAGGCAAGGCTACCTATATCAGTTGAACTTCTAGCTCTTGAGTTGGTTAATCAGTTGGAAATGTTAGTAGAAGAGGACCCAATGGTAATCAAGTTTGCTCAACTTATGGAACTAGAAGAAACAAGACAACAAGCTATGAAAACAATGGAGTTACAACAAACACAGATGAAGAGGTCCTTTGACAAGAGAGAAACACCTAAAGTCTTCAAGGAAGGTGATGTAGTCCTCAAATGGGATGAGTTGAAAAGTAGGCCAGGTAAACACACTAAATTTGATGCTATGTGGGGTGGTCCTTTTGTGATCACAAGTTGAAAATAGCTAAACGCTTTCTAACTGTCAAATATGGATGGAGAAGAACTACCAATCCCAGTCAATGGGATTCACATCAAACATTGTTTTTGAGGTAATGATCAAACTTTGTACATAGTAGGATAGGTTTTTGGGATTTGAATAAGTGTTGTAGCACATTGTTTTAGTCTTGTTTTTTCCCTCCAAGTGCTGATGCACAGTTAGATTGTTGTTTGTTATGTTGTTTTAGTAGTTTTCAGTTTGTTTCTTATTGTTTTGTAGGTGTTAGCAACAGTGTTTTAAGGTCTATTATGAGTCTGTTTCAGATTTCCTTGACTCTATAGCCCAATGGAATGTGAAAGGCAGCTGGTTCTCCCAGTTTTAGTAGGCAAAAATCCGGTAGAAGTCACCAAAAATGTTGCTTATTTTTGCTCCTTGGTTTGAAAATGGAAACCAAGTTGTGTTTTTGGTAATCCATATCATTATTTATCATCCTTTCTTTCAACAAAACTCATGTTGGGTCACAGAAGTATAAGGACAATGTCCTAGTTGTCTTTTAGGGGTTTTGAGGCTTGAAAGGTTTTAGGGGGTTTTGTAGATTTTAGGTCTTTTAAATGTTGTTCTAACATTTTTTAAAGGTCTTAAGGAGGCTTTACAAATGTTTTTTATCTTCAAACTTACCAAAATGGATGCTTTCCACGTCCCAAAAGACCCCTTCTACATTGCTTGGCATGCAAAAGGAATCTCAAAGGTGAATTAAAGCTTTTCCATGTTGCATGGTCAAAGAAAATGAAGTTTCCCCACATTCTAAACCTTATTTTCCTCAAAAATTTACATGCATGTTGTGGAGGGAAGAGTTTTGAACTTAAAGATAGGTTTGAGACTGCTCATCTATGGTTTAAACATAGGTTAGGTCAGCGTAGAGGCTAGGTTTCATCTTAGGGTTAGATTTTCCTTAAGATGGAGTCATCTTCTTCATGGTTTACATTTCTTTTAGGGTTTCCTAACTAGTTTTGCAAGTATGTTTAGACTCATGGAAGAATGTATACCAGGTTTACAAAAGTTTGAAGATCACTGATGACTATGTTAGTTGAAGGTTTCATGGAGCAGACCTATATGAAGACTCAAAGTTAGAGTGAGAAAGAAGCAATAAATAGAGAAAGATAGTGATAAAACCCTGTGAAGGCTAGATATACACATCAATGCAAAAGATTTTGTCAATGCATACATGTTTATAATAGAGTTTTGATGCAGGAAAACAAAAATAGGGTAACCCTAACAGGGTCAAAATAGGTTGTTTAATCTCCCAAGTCAATTTGAAAGAATTTTGTAATATTTTTAGACTCCTCTGAAGGTTTTGGAGCAATAAACAAGTCAGTAGAGAGTTTTAAACCATATCAAAAGACTTTTGTAGGAGTAGAAAGAAATCTCAAGACATATTTCTATCATGAGGAACTCTGTCTATGCAGTAAGGTTCTTTGGGGCATAACTGGTGACTTTATAGGTTTTAGAGACCTTTTCATAGTCAAACTTCTTCAGGGATTACACAATATTATGTAGGGACAAAGGGCTACTATAGCATGCAGAGATGGATGTTTGAAGTGAATACAGTGTATGAAACCCTAAAGACCTTGCTAATTCCTTAAGATCTAAAGCTCACCAGAGGTAAGTATAGGTCTATTCATAGTCTTAAGGGACTTTCATAGATAAGATCTATAGGAGGCAACTATTGCATGCAGTTGCATACAAGTAAATATTTATATAGTGACAAATGCTTAGTCAGATAGGATGTCTTGATAGTGGGTAGTGTTGACACTCATTTTGACCAGGGGTTGATTTGTCATGATCAGGAGGTTTCTTCATTTGAAGCCTTTATCTTCTTGCCCATTTTTCTAAGTGTTGGACCTCCTCAGCATTTTTCAACTGCAGCATCATATTTTCCTGAGGAGGAGGTCATCATCATCATCTTGTCTTCGATGATGATCTGCATCATCATGTTCCTCGTCGACTTGTTTTTCAACGTCATCATCATATTTCAACTGTCGGGTGATGTTTGGTTTTTATCATGATGATGCTGCCGAGCTACAGTGCGCCCTGATCTGCTTGCGAGGGTGATGTTTCAAAGTCTCCGGTGATCTTCCATTTATCGCCTTGCGCGAGCATGATGATGATGTTGCTTATTCTTTGAATTGCTCGACCTAACTTGTTTTTTTCCTAAGGATCGTGTTCATCATCATCATATTTCCAGTTATCATCCTGCTGCTTGTGGAGGTCATCATATTTTCTGCCTTCATGATATTTCACCGGGGTGATATTTTTATCATCGGGTGATCTTGGTTAACATCATCCTGATGATGTTGTTGAAGAGTTGTAATTGCGACCCGATATTCACTAGGGTCATCATATTTTGGAACGTAAGGATGATCTTAGTCAATATCATCCTGATGATGTTGTATCACTTCCTATTCTTTGTTTCTCATCCTGATGATGCTGACGTCATCCGTATATCAGGGTGATATTTTTCTTTCTGCCTATCTGCATCATGATATTCGCGAAGGAGGGGGTGATATTTTCATATCACCCGGATATATGTTTGTTCGAACATCATGATGATGTTGATATCAAGGAGATATCTGCCTGCTGGTTTCGCGTGTTATCTATTGAGGGTGATCTTTTCAAGCAGCATCATCATATTCAGTTATCGCCCCGATCTTATAGAGGAGCTACAGTGCAACCTGATATTTGAACATCAGGAGGATATTTCCAAATATCCGGTTGTCTTCCGAATATCATGATGATGTTGATATGATGATGACGTCATCAAGGTCCCGCGGGGGTCATATTTCTAACACTGATCATCTTGAAGAGACTTCCTGATATTTGCAAACATGATGATGACGTCATCCGGATATGAGGAGGTGTGCAGTAGGCAGATATGATGATGACGTCAGCAGGATATGATGATGACGTCATCAGGATGTTCATCGGCCAGATTTTTGTTATAAGCTCAGCAGGAGGATGTTCCTCCGAAGGATCAGGTTGTGCCGATTATCATGAAGGGTATATTTCAAATATCATGATGACGTCAGGGTGATATTTCGAACAACAGGATATCATGCTGCTGGAAGATGATGATGATGAAGTCTATACTAGTGTCGTCAGGAGCAAAAGTACCGACATGATATATGCTCATGACCTAGTATATAAGGTGTTAATGAGGTCATCGCGGGGTGCATGTGGGATATTGAGATCCTGCATATTCGAAATATCATGATGATGAATCTCGGCGGGAAATGCTTGCGATAGTCTGTTTGATGATTTTCCCAAGGCCGCGGGTTGGTGCGCCATTAATGGCGATTGTTGCAGAGGTATGGGCGATGGCGTGGGTCGATCTTGTACCCGACTGGAGGTGTCAATCAGCGGGCAGGAGCGCAGGGCTCGAGAAATCTTCCTGTCTCCTCCCCTACCTGCTGCATTCAAGTTTGGGCGCCAATCTGGTTGTGTTTGAGCGCCATTTTCATGATACTGTGTATCTGGTGAAATTTTGGTCAACATTGTAATTAATTGCTGAGCACCTACCTGGCTGTTATAAGCGGGTGGTGTTGCTCATTTCAAAGGTTGTTGAAAGTTGATGATTTTGGCTCTGTAATGCATAACAAGCTGATCTGGTTGCTCTGTACAGCTTACCTGTGAGTTTATGTATCTCTTGTTGTTTGTTTTTGGCATGAACCCACTGATTTCATGATTAAACTTATATGAGAAATGCTGTTTGGCATGTGTTGTGTTAATTCTGTCTCCAGTATTGCATGTATCCTTCTTCTGGATCTGGATGTTTGCTTATGTTTAGATTCTAGAGCATAGAATTCCTGTGTTGAATGTCTGATCTTTTAACTTCTATTCAAGGGGTAGATTAAACTGTTTTCAGGTTGAACATTGGGAGGGATATACTGCAGTAGGGATACCATAAGTAGAGATAACCTAACACTTTGTATTGGGAGATGCCTGTAAGGCAGGTATCACATAGATCCCCTTGAAATCCAGTTTTAGTTGTTTATGCTGATCATTCACAGGTGTATGTCTATTGACTCCAGGCCCTGGATAGGCACCAATCAGGCTTTGTTTTGTGTTATAACCATATCCAGCTTTGCATCCACACTTAAACTCCAAAGCAAAATCTAAAACCAACATTAGGACATTAGAGTTAGTTTTAGGAACCTCAGTCCTCTGTCTACAACTGCAAATAGGCCCAAAGCTAGCCCCTTTGCCCTTATCTTTCAGTTTTGGTCTACTTACAGGAGGACTATCTGCTTTCTGTCAACATCCCAGCCTTGCATGCATATCCTCATGGATGTTGAGTAGGGAATACCCCCCTAGGTCTTGCAGAGCCTGAAGAAGAAGAGGAGATAAAATATAGAGTCTATCTCCTACACTGTTGACCCCCTGGCCCAGAGATCCTGTTGATCACTGATGGCTACCTTGTAGGGACTCTGGGAATAAGCATCCAGTCTGGGAAAAAGTCAACAGAAATTGGCGACTCTACTGGGGAATGAGAAGTAAAAGTGCTATCTAATCATCTCCAGTGATATATATGTGACCCATCTGAGTCAGCAACAGAAGAAAACACGCTGGGGAATCTTGTGAAAGAACCCTGGTTTTCAGAAGAAAATAGTTCCTAGCAATAGGTGGCGACTCCGAAGTAATCTCCCAACCAGTCAAAGTAAATTTATATGCAGGGGAGAAGATCCCAACAAAATCCTCTATTTGAAGAGTTACCATTAACAAAAAGAATGATGTATAGAAGAAAGGGAACTGTCTCAGCTAGTCATGAGAGCTCCCCCAGAAAAAGTGATGATGTACAAGATAACCCTAGGCCATCAGGACAGCATGCTCCTTATTTTTCAAGTGCAGAAGCTGATATCCAAGGTGCATATGAGAGGCAACAGGGTGGTAGTATGAGAATGAGGTCAGAGGTGTTCCAAGAACGCCCTTTTCTAGACCCAAGTGAGAGGTTTGAAGAGGCAGAGTCCCTAAGGGATGATGAAGATGATGACCCAAATGGTATGAGACCATCTACCTCCAGACCTAAGGATGAACAATTGGCAGAAGAAATCAAAAGCCTAAGAGCAGAACTAGAATACTTACAAGCCATGAAAATCAGAGATGATATACAGCAGAAAGTGCAAGCCTTGAGAACTGCCCAAAATAATTCAGTTCCTACCTTAGAGAATGCAAATATGCAAAGACATCAGCAAAGATATGAAGTGCATCATCAGCATCATGATGACAGACAAAATATGAATGATGCTAGGATACCACTGAACAATGCAGGAAACCAAAATGCAAATAGAAATGTTAATGTTAATCAGCCAAACAGACAGCCCATGCAGTTGGACAGATTCAGACAGCTGGTGTTTGATGGTATTCCTGGGTATCCTAACCCCATTGATAAGCATCTGAGGCTGCAAGTGCCTAAGTTTTCAGGAAATAATACAGTGTCAGGAGAAGATCATCTAAAGGCCTTTCAAAATGTCATGGATAATTTTGAGGTTGAGCATGAGGATGTTTTCATGAAGTCATTCATGCAATCCTTAATAGATGAGGCAAGAGAATGGTACAGGAATCTCCCTGACCGGAGTATTTCATCATGGGATGATTTTAAGAGGATGTTCAAGGAGCAATATGGTGATAAAACTGACCCTAGCTTCTTTGTAAATGAGTTCACCAGCATCACCAAAGGGTCAAATGAACAGGTTGCAGACTTTAATGCAAGATTTACTAAAGTGTTGAACAAATTGCCACATCATATGAGGCCAAATGAACCAATGTGCATAATTTTGTACATCAATGCCTTTGATGCAAAGACTGCATATGGACTGAGAGATAAAGGTCCTGCCACTCTCAGGGATGCTTTCAGGATTGCAGTAAATATTGAAAACAATAGGAAAGCATCAGGCAAGACAAATAGAAGGGATGATGTAAAAATTCTGCAAAATCCAAATAAGCCTCAGAACACTCAAGGTAGTACATCTGCTCCTGAAGATAAGATAGACAAACTGGCAAATGTTGTTAAGGACCTGAGCTATAGATTAGCTAGAAGTGAAAAAGGGATGGGTCCTGATAGGCAAGTCTATCAAAGACAGGAAAAGAGGCCATCATTACATGATATGCCTTATAACACCAATTGGCATGATGGTAAGCCTGTATATCCACGTAACAACACAAGTCAGAGGGCTCAACATGCCAAGGAAACTCCTGATCCCCTGAAGAAAACTATAAATATTGCTGATGATGCTCCGTGGTGTATAATCTGTCAGATGCCACATTCACAGTCACAGTGCATGATTGCCCAATCTTTGTATGATAATGCTACATCTTGTAATGAGTGCAATGAGCCGCATCATGTGCAGGATGATGATGTTAACATGATGTCTATAGGCAACGGATATACTCTTTATGGTGCTGATGAGAAGACAGATGATCAGGTTCAGGCCTGCCAACAGTCCCCATATGATGAAGATCATGAGGATAATTATGTGTATGCTCAGAACTCACACAATTTTCTGAGTAGCTTACACCGACCTTCTGATGAGGAAATCAGAGCCTTCACAGCTGCAGCAGTTGCTCAGGTCAAGAGCAACTACAATCTCAGAGGTAAAAATCAGGTTGGCAGCCCACATCAGCCAGAAGATATTTCTGCAGGTCAGCAGATGCATGGTCATAAAGGAACTGAACCACAAAAAAGGCAGTGGGTAAATAACAAGCAGAACTTTAGATACAGAACAGGTCATGATTTCCAAGGACCAGAAAACAAAACCCCTCAGGCTGAAGATCAAAGTAGAGGTTCCCAAGACAGGAATGATGATCAGGGAACTATGAAAATGAAAGCTAAGTCAGCTCAGGATAAAAGCAAGATTGTGGAGCAAGCTACAACTGCTGTACAAAACTGTGCTCCATTTGATATAGCCCAGATCCTCACTCAGGTAAAGGTCTCTGTTCCTCTTATGGAACTCATGAAAGTGGAAGAGATCAAGAATAGGACAATATCCCTAATCTCAGGGGTACCTTTTCAAGCTAAGCAAAATGATCAGACCCAGGGTGAGAAACAGGTCATGTGTAATGAAGAAGATGAGACTCCTGAAGTATATTTAGGAATGACCATGACAAAGTGTCCTTCACAGGTGGAACCATTTTATGTTTCCCTGGTTATAAATGGTAAAATAATTAGAAATTGTATGCTTGACTCTGGAGCATCTACAAATGTCATGCCTTTGGCTATCATGCAACAAACTGGATTAAAGATTGACAAGGCATGTGGGAAATGTTATGCTATGGATGCCAGAGAGGTACCAGTTATTGGAATCATGAAGGATGTAGATTTCAAGCTGGCAGCATTTCCTGAAAAAAGATACAAAATGAATATAACAGTGGTTGACATCAAGCCACAGTATGGTATGCTGCTGTCAAGGAGATGGGCAGCACTAATAGGTGGAAGTATGCAGCTGGACCTGTCATATGCCATGATTCCAATGAATGGCAGGGATGTCAAGTTAATCAGAGAGCAGAGATCATCAGAGACAGTGGAAGACCAAGAAGCAAATGAACAGGTATGCTTTGTGGACACTGACTGTGATAACTTCAGGGTTGTCTCAGATGATACAGAAGATGAAAAGAAAAATGTCTGCACTAAAGAGCTGGATCAGCAAGGGTTATGGACCATGTTTTTTGATGGAGCTTGTGCAAAAGAAGGCTCTGGAGCTGGAGTTGTTTTCCTGTCTCCAACTGGTAAGCTCCTCAAATCCTCTTTCTTGCTGAGGTTTGATTGCACAAACAATATTGCAGAATATGAGGCTTTACTTTTAGGCCTGAATATTGCTCTCAAACATGGAATTAAAATGTTAAGAGTATTTGGAGACTCTGAGCTGATTGTATCCCAAATCAGAAATAAGTATGCTGCAAAGAATAAAAGACTGAAGCAATACAAGCATGCTGTTTGGGATACTATTGAACTTTTTGATGCATTTTCAATTGGCTGGGTAGAAAGGTCAAAAAATGTTATGGCTGATTTCTTAGCCAATGTTGCAATAAGGCCAGATGACATCACTCTGTCAGGTGTCACAGATGTAGAAGTTAAAATTAGGCCTGCCATACCAGAAAACGTATGCAGTTGGCAAGTTTTTAATGATGATAGGGATTTGCTGAAATTTTTGCACTGCATAGATGAGTATGAGAATCAACAGATTGATTTCCAAGCTTTTGTAGAGACTGTAAATGGAAAAGAGACCCTTGTGGGAAAGGAGATCATCCAGTTGAAAACTAACAAGATCCCTAGAGGGTTAGTGGCTTTGGAAAGAGCCTTTGACAGTAGAGACAAAATGGTCACAAGGACATCCCCCACAAATAAGGAGGATTTAGAAGAAATAAATTTGGGGACATCTCAGGCCCCTCAGAAGGTATATATTGGCAAACAGCTCAAACCACACATAAGAAGTATGCTGATTGCATTGCTAAAAAGGTATAAACATGTTTTTGCTTGGTCATATGAGGACCTAAAAGCTTATAGAGAAGACTTATTCCAGCATGAGATCCCACTGAAGCCTGAAGCTAAGCCATTTAGACAGAGGCAAAGGCCTATAAATCCTACCTTAGCTCCCAAAATGCAGGAAGAACTCAAAAGGCTCAGGGATGCTGGAATAATTGTGCCCATCAGACATTCAACTTGGGTGTCTAACCTCGTCCCAGTCAGGAAAAAGAATGGTGATATTAGGCTGTGTGTTGATTTCAGGAACTTGAATGTATCCTCTTTGAAGGATAACTATCCATTGCCTAATATGGAGGCTATGTTGCAGAGAGTGACTGGTTGTGAACTCCTATCCATGATGGATGGATTTTCAGGATATAATCAGGTAAAGGTAAAGGAATCAGAACAATATAAGACTGCCTTTACTACTCCATGGGGAACGTATGTGTATGTTAGAATGCCATTTGGACTAACAAATGCAGGTGCTACATTTCAAAGAGCAATGGATGTTGCTTTTGCAGGGCTAATTGATTCAATCCTGGCAGTATATCAGGATGACTTGACTGCCTACTCAAAGAAGGAAGAGCAGCACTGTTTGCATCTGGAGCAGATTTTTATAAGAGCACTAGAATATGGTATTTCTTTAAACCCAAAGAAGTGTGCCTTTGGAGTAGTTGAAGGAAAACTTCTGGGACACATTGTTTCCAAAGATGGAGTCAGGATAGATCCAGAGAGAGTGGCAGCTATTGACAGGATCCAAATGCCAAAAACTGTGAAAGGAGTTCAGTCCTTCTTTGGACAGGTAAACTTTGTCAGAAGATTTGTTCCCAACTTTGCAGAGATCACAAGGAACATTTCCAAGATGATGAAGAAGGATGCAACTGTCAACTGGGAAAGGGAAGCAACAGAATCATTTCAGAATATCAAAGAGGCAATAAAGATGGCCCCTGTTCTTAAATCTCCTGATTTTTCTAGGCCATTCCAGGTGTTCTCATTTGCTTCCTTTCATACTGTAGCTGCATGTTTGTTACAGAAAAATGAAGATGGTTTTGAACAGCCCATCGCCTTCTTCAGTATGTCCCTGCAGGCCTCTGAATTGAAGTATGATATTATGGAAAAGCAGGCATATGCACTTGTTAGAGCCATTAAAAGTTTCAGACCATACTTGGTAGGGTCACATATAATTGCATATGTACCTCATGCTGCAGTCAAAGACATATTCACTCAGCAGGAGGTGACTGGAAGAAGGTGCAGATGGATAAACAAACTGCAGGAATTCAACATAGACATACAGGTTACTAAGTTGATAAGAGGACAAGGACTAGCCAAGATGATGGCACAGTCAAACTTGGAAGCATGCCAAGTTAATGCAGTCCAAGATGAGAATGTAAGTGCATCAGGATCTGAATGGTACAAGGATATTGTCTATTATTTGCAAAATCTGAATTGTTCCTCCCATTTCAGTGACAATCAAAAGAGGACTCTGAAGCTACATGCAATCAGGTATGTTGTTGTTCAAGGTGAGCTGTACTGGAAAAATCCTGATGGTGTGCTGCTGAGATGTGTGGATAAGAATATGGCTAACAATATTTTGATTGACATGCATAAAGGATTGTGTGGTGGCCATTATACTGCCCAAACAACAGCTCATAAAATTCTCAGGGCAGGATATTGGTGGCCCACTCTCTTTTCAGATGCACAGAGGTTAGTAAGAAAATGTGACCCTTGCCAGAGATTCTCAGGAAAGCTGAAATATCATGGTGCTTTACCCCTCAGAACTGCACCTGTGGATGCTCCATTCCAGCAATGGGGAATTGATTTTATAGGGGAAATTGCAGACAAATCAAGTGGGGGACATAGTTGGATTTTGGTGGCAACTGACTACTTTACCAAATGGATTGAGGCCATTCCAACTAAAAGAGCTACAAGTAAGGTGGTGATAGATTTCATACTAGAGAACATCATCATCAGGTTTGGAGTACCATCTAAAATAATCACTGATAATGCTATGTGCTTCAGATCAGGTGAGTTTGTTGATTTTTGCAACAGGTATGGGATAAGCCTGTCATATACATCACCATATCACCCACAAGGAAATGGTCAAGCAGAATCAAGCAATAGGAGCATCATGAAAATTGTCAAGAGGATACTGGACAAGAACAAGAGAGCTTGGGACTCAAAGTTAAATTTAGCAGTATGGGCTGACAGAGTGACTGTGAAAAGGGCTATTGGGAAGTCACCTTTTGAGCTAGTATATGGTGCATCAGCTAGACTGCCCATAAACAATCTCCTACCAGTTTACAGACTCATTCAAGAGTATGATGATGAGATTGAAGATCCCATGACAGAAAGAGTGAATCAGCTGGTTGCATTGGATGAAGACAGAAGGAGAGCCCACCAGATCAATCTCAAAAGACAACAAGGGGTGAAATATTAGTTTGACAGGAGAGCTACAAAAAGGAAGTTTCAAGTAAATGATCTGGTGCTCATTTGGAATGCTAAAGATCAGGAAAAGGGTAAACATGGCAAATTTCAGCCCTTATGGATGGGCCCATATCAGGTTTGCAATACTCATGGGGAGGATTCTTATTTCCTCCAGGCCCTAGATGGTGAAATTCTAGAATTGCCTGTGCATGGCCAATTCCTTAAGTTCTATTTTGCATAATGACTGGTTGCTGTGCACATTTGTAAAATATGTATGTAGTGTAAATGCCTTGTACAGCTCGCGTTTTTTGGCTTTTTGTCAGGTCTGCCCGGAGATCTGGTTCTCGCTGCAGGTTTTCACCTGCATGTCCCCATTCGGAGCCACTGTTGACACTCATTTTGACCAGGGGTTGATTTGTCATGATCAGGAGGTTTCTTCATTTGAAGCCTTTATCTTCTTGCCCATTTTTCTAAGTGTTGGACCTCCTCAGCATTTTTCAACTGCAGCATCATATTTTCCTGAGGAGGAGGTCATCATCATCATCTTGTCTTCGATGATGATCTGCATCATCATGTTCCTCGTCGACTTGTTTTTCAACGTCATCATCATATTTCAACTGTCGGGTGATGTTTGGTTTTTATCATGATGATGCTGCCGAGCTATAGTGCGCCCTGATCTGCTTGCGAGGGTGATGTTTCAAAGTCTCCGGTGATCTTCCATTTATCGCCTTGCGCGAGCATGATGATGATGTTGCTTATTCTTTGAATTGCTCGACCTAACTTGTTTTTTCCCTAAGGATCGTGTTCATCATCATCATATTTCCAGTTATCATCCTGCTGCTTGTGGAGGTCATCATATTTTCTGCCTTCATGATATTTCGCCGGGGTGATATTTTTATCATCGGGTGATCTTGGTTAACATCATCCTGATGATGTTGTTGAAGAGTTGTAATTGCGACCCGATATTCACTAGGGTCATCATATTTTGGAACGTCAGGATGATCTTAGTCAATATCATCCTGATGATGTTGTATCACTTCCTATTCTTTGTTTCTCATCCTGATGATGCTGACGTCATCCGTATATCAGGGTGATATTTTTCTTTCTGCCTATCTGCATCATGATATTCGCGAAGGAGGGGGTGATATTTTCATATCACCCGGATATATGTTTGTTCGAACATCATGATGATGTTGATATCAAGGAGATATCCGCCTGCTGGTTTCGCGTGTTATCTATTGAGGGTGATCTTTTCAAGCAGCATCATCATATTCAGTTATCGCCCCGATCTTATAGAGGAGCTACAGTGCAACCTGATATTTGAACATCAGGAGGATATTTCCAAATATCCGGTTGTCTTCCGAATATCATGATGATGTTGATATGATGATGACGTCATCAAGGTCCCGCGGGGGTCATATTTCTAACACTGATCATCTTGAAGAGACTTCCTGATATTTGCAAACATGATGATGACGTCATCCGGATATGAGGAGGTGTGCAGTAGGCAGATATGATGATGACGTCAGCAGGATATGATGATGACGTCATCAGGATGTTCATCGGCCAGATTTTTGTTATAAGCTCAGCAGGAGGATGTTCCTCCGAAGGATCAGGTTGTGCCGATTATCATGAAGGGTATATTTCAAATATCATGATGACGTCAGGGTGATATTTCGAACAACAGGATATCATGCTGCTGGAAGATGATGATGATGAAGTCTATACTAGTGTCGTCAGGAGCAAAAGTACCGACATGATATATGCTCATGACCTAGTATATAAGGTGTTAATGAGGTCATCGCGGGGTGCATGTGGGATATTGAGATCCTGCATATTCAAAATATCATGATGATGAATCTCGGCGGGAAATGCTTGCGATAGTCTGTTTGATGATTTTCCCAAGGCCGCGGGTTGGTGCGCCATTAATGGCGATTGTTGCAGAGGTATGGGCGATGGCGTGGGTCGATCTTGTACCCGACTGGAGGTGTCAATCAGCGGGCAGGAGCGCAGGGCTCAAGAAATCTTCCTGTCTCCTCCCCTACCTGCTGCATTCAAGTTTGGGCGCCAATCTGGTTGTGTTTGAGCGCCATTTTCATGATACTGTGTATCTGGCGAAATTTTGGTCAACATTGTAATTAATTGCTGAGCACCTACCTGGCTGTTATAAGCGGGTGGTGTTGCTCATTTCAAAGGTTGTTGAAAGTTGATGATTTTGGCTCTGTAATTCATAACAAGCTGATCTGGTTGCTCTGTACAGCTTACCTGTGAGTTTATGTATCTCTTGTTGTTTGTTTTTGGCATGAACCCACTGATTTCATGATTAAACTTATATGAGAAATGCTGTTTGGCATGTGTTGTGTTAATTCTGTCTCCAGTATTGCATGTATCCTTCTTCTGGATCTGGATGTTTGCTTATGTTTAGATTCTAGAGCATAGAATTCCTGTGTTGAATGTCTGATCTTTTAACTTCTATTCAAGGGGTAGATTAAACTGTTTTCAGGTTGAACATTGGGAGGGATATACTGCAGTAGGGATACCATAAGTAGAGATAACCTAACACTTTATATTGGGAGATGCCTGTAAGGCAGGTATCACATAGATCCCCTTGAAATCCAGTTTTAGTTGTTTATGCTGATCATTCACAGGTGTATGTCTATTGACTCCAGGCCCTGGATAGGCACTAATCAGGCTTTGTTTTGTGTTATAACCATATCCAGCTTTGCATCCACACTTAAACTCCAAAGCAAAATCTAAAACCAACATTAGGACATTAGAGTTAGTTTTAGGAACCTCAGTCCTCTGTCTACAACTGCAAATAGGCCCAAAGCCAGCCCCTTTGCCCTTATCTTTCAGTTTTGGTCTACTTACAGGAGGACTATCTGCTTTCTGTCAACATCCCAGCCTTGCATGCATATCCTCATGGATGTTGAGTAGGGAATACCCCCCTAGGTCTTGCAGAGCCTGAAGAAGAAGAGGAGATAAAATACAGAGTCTATCTCCTACACTGTTGACCCCCTGGCCCAGAGATCCTGTTGATCACTGATGGCTACCTTGTAGGGACTCTGGGAATAAGCATCCAGTCTGGGAAAAAGTCAACAGGTAGTATTTGAGTGAAGATATAGAGATGTCATAGGTCAAACCATAACAATGATAACAATACCTCTTTATAGTGGCAGGACCTAAAAAAATAAAGGAAGCTTCATGGAAAAGATGTCAAGAGCCATAGTGCTATGAAACCCTCAAATGGTGTTAGACAGTTGAAGGTTTGTCAAGTCGACATAGATTGATGAGGTTCGTTGATAGAGACTCCTTAAAAAACTAGTAGCATTAGGCTTGAGGAAACTATCATGACATCTACAAGATTTTTCATAAAGACCAAATATTGTGTAAAGGAAAATAGAGGCACAAAAGGGTGAATAACAGAATAGGCAAATGGTTAAACACAGCCTAGGATGTGGCAGGTTTGTGAAATGGTCTTAGACCTTATATGCCCTTCTAAGTCTATGTGATCGTGGGGAGACCTCTTCATAGTACTACTAATAGTCAAAACAATGAGATAAGTCTTTCACAAGGCATGAACCCAAACTCAATTAAGAATTGAAGCCTAATAGAGGTATGTTTCAAGCCTAGAGGTCTAAGTTTGCAGTGATAGAACAATGAGTAGTCCTGCAGAGAGTGGGTCAGTGAAAAGAACAAAAACAATACTGTCTCATGCAGTCAGGCAAAGATCATTTTGATAGTCTATGAGGACAGCTTTTCATACCATGCAGATCCTATGGAGTAGTCTAAAATAGCATTAAGTATAACAATGACACAAGACAAATGAAACAGTGACAAAAAAAACTTGAAAATTGATAATGACCTAAAGAGTAGTGTTGAAGATCCATTTAAGCATAGTGAGCAAAGATATCACAAAGGGTATGATACATATTGAAAGCCTTGATAAGTGTACAAAGACCATACAAAGATCTTGCGGGTGAGAAGTTTTGAAGACTTGTAAAGGAGTTGGTCTATTGATTTATAAGGTTTTGTGTTGATTCAAAGAAGATCAAGGATCAATAGGTGCAATACAACAACCTAGATCCAATACACAAATAAAATGATGCAATACAACAGTGTACTATGACCATGGACATGGGTGTTTAGGGGGCAGTGGTAATAATGTATAAGTTGGACCAAGATACATGTTGAACATAAAGATGTAGATGAGGGCAAAGTTTTGTTCTATCCTAGAAGAGTGCCTTACGAGATAACAATCAGTCACAGAAGTCTGAGAGACCTCATAGAGATCTCCATTAGGGCTCTAATCATATTATATAGTGACCAAACATGACAGAGATTGTGTTGACTATGGGGATAAAAGTATGCTAGGATTCAATACCCTATCCAAGAGTCTTATGAGAATCTTTGTTGTCCTGAGTAAGTTGAATAGTTATAAAATCTCTGCAAAGATCCAAGAAATTTGTAAGGTACAAGAAATGGTTTGAGAATGCATTATATGTATTGTACCAAGCTTTGTAAGTTGTCTATGTCCTGGGAATATCAACATTATTATTCTAGGGCACATTTAACCTTCTATGAAGTAATAAACCCTATAGGCCTATGAATGACACTAAAGGTTTTGTCAAGATACTAATGGACCTATTCAAAGATAGTCATCAGGGGTGCACATATGAATGCACAAAGTTATGAAGAGTTTGTCTCAATCATTCAAAATGGTGGACTAGAACAATGAATCAACCTTAAACATTGAAAAAGCACTATTAAAACATTGACAAGATGGAAATGTCAGGAGTAGGGCTAAAATGGTCATCAACATGCATTTAACCATGTAAGAGGAGTGGCAAACCATGAGAAACATTCAAAAAGGCATTAGGTTGAAATACACATTGTGTATTTAAACCAAAGGGTAGAAGTGGAAAATGAGGAACTTCCAGTCACAATATGAGGGCTACAAACTCAGTTTAAAGACACATACCAATAGTTTTAAGTCTGAAGAAGACCCTACAGGGGTCATAAATGAAGTATGGAGTGTTTTCAAGCCATGAATGAGAAGTCATAATCAGTTGGAAGACTCCAAAGGAAACAAAACTCTTTCTAGACACCCTCAAGGAGTCACAATGGCATCAAAATAGCAAGGGCACATATCCAATTCATCAACAAGGTGGAAATGAAGAATTCACATGAGGAGGTTGAGGTAGTTTTGAGGAGTTTTATGAGCAACTAGGTGACTAAGATAGGAGGTGGAACAAATCTAGGAGTAGTTTCAACACCTCCCAAGCATATAGGAGCTTCTTGGGTAGATGAGGCAAGATCAAATCTCAAGGAAAGAATCAAAACTAGGACTCTTCTTGGGTGTCCAAAGTATGTTGACCAATTTTTGAGCATTTATTTTTTGTCTAACGCATCTCCTATATGCTCTCCTATGCTTAGGATGAGATATAGGGGCCCTAGGATAGAGTTTTGAGTTAGTTCTTTTTCAATTTTGCTAGTTCTAGAGGCAGAAAAGCATTGTAACTTAGTTTTTCTCAGATTTCAATACTGAAAAAAAAACTTTTGTAACCCATTTTGGAGCAATACAAGTTTGGCTTAGACCTATTATTGATGTAAGAACACCTTCTTTTCAATAAAATTATCAAATTTTTTTCGTGTGATGTTGTTTTATGGTGTATTTGAGCAAATGATTAATGCACTGTTGTGTTTGTCATTAAACCTTCAAAACATGTCGATATCAAACACCCATAGGAAAAAAAAAACTACTTTCATGCAGGTTGTAAGCTGTGAAAAACATGTTTATAGCTATTAGGTTGTGAAAATCATCACATTTCCTTCCAAACAACAAACTACAAATGTTCTACTTGTAAAATACTTATGCATAAAGTGTAAAACCATAAGTTGTGCAAATATTTGTTGAAGAACTTATGTGTCAAAATATCAAAAATAGGTCCTTTCAGTTTGGTGCATCACCTCCATAGGTCTTTAGCCTTCATTTCATGTCTCTCTTACCCCTTTTCTTAGTAAAGCAATAGTAGTATATTTTAGTTTATGTGATCACATCAAGGGAACTGGTCCACTTTGGAGATTCACTTCATCTATAAGGTAACCCACAAACCTTGAAGTGTTTCCATGCTTGTTAACTAGAAAGAGAGCCATTCGAGAATCCTCTCAAGGGTACATTTAGGTTTGACAATAGGGACAATATTAGAGATCCAAGGTGAATTTTCATTAGAACAAATAAAACCTCCTTTAAGTAGTTTTTAATCTCTTATTTAACCTTAAGAGCTATTTTGGGGTGCATTTTGTGAATCTTATGTTTTATTGGTTTGGCATCTAATGTAAGGATAATGTTATCATCCATCATATTAAAATAAATTATGGGCATATCCCCATGACTCCATGAAAATACATCTAGAAAATCATGAAGGACTTGCTTATGTTGGTTTGTTCAATTAGCGAGGCACTTCCCTATTTTTAGGATTTTCTTAGGGTTATTTTGGATCCATAGGGATATCAATGGTGTGACCCATCACCAATATGTTACAATCTTTTTCCTATAACACATAATTTGAGATAAAACATATTTTTGTAGACACCTGAATTTGTCCTAACAAAACCAAATAAAAGATCACATTATTTAGTTAATTTATCCCTACCTAATGTATCCCACACACTAATTAAATAAACTTATTAGCTATTTTCCCCCTCACACATAATTAATTCTTTTCCACCTCACATGGCCACCTCACATAACAAATGGCTATTTTCTCTCCAACATGTTTCCACCTTTTTTCTAAATCAAAAGACACATGGCTATTTTTTCTCCAACATGTTTCCACCTTTTTCTAAATTAAAAAGAGACATGTTTCATAGTCATGACAAATAGCTATTTTCTCTCCTTTATCTCCACCTTTTCCTAAATCAAAGGGGACACATGTTGCATGACTACAACAAACTCTCCTTAATCCTAGGAAACTCCTCTCATGCATCCTCCACCATTGATCTTATCATGCATCCTCCACTGTGGATCTTCTTCCCTAAAAATCTATAAATAAGAGCTTCATGCTCTCACAAATCATCCACTTTCATGCTATCCATAAGTTGTCATTTTATCATCCACTTTTATGATATCCATGCGCTGTCATTTTTTCATCTGTATTCACACTAATTATATGCTTTCGAAATAGTGACTATTCATGCAAAGAGCATCCACACCTCTTCATCATTTCGAAGAAAATCCACTTTCAACAAATTGGATTTTTTGGTAATGAAGTTTATTGTTTATTTTCTAGTTTGATTTCTATTTTTAATTGCTCTATCTCAAGGTTTTCATACAAATTTTTAGAATTAGTATATGATTTTGTTGAATATTTGTTGCTAATGGTTTTCTGAGTTTGCATGATCACAATTTTCATAATTTCTTAAACATAGATCACATTATATCTAGGGCACACTTTTTTTTTAGTTTTTTGTTGCATATTTTGTTTATTATTAATTTTTAAACAAGAAAAACTATTAATTTAGCCACATGTTTCCCATAATGCATAAACTCTTTTCACATAAGCAAATTATTATTATTTTGTTGAAAGGAGGACATCAATACAAAGAGTAATCTTATTTTTTAGAAATTTTTATTTCTTGTTATTTTTATGTATGTCAAATAAATGTATTTATTTTTGTAATAAACTTATTTTGATTAAAAAATAGAAAATAAATATATTAAATTTATATTTTCAAAAAACTTGCTCTAACGGATACATTGTGAAAACTTTTGTGTCATGAGGACTTTGTTTAATTATGAAAAAGGTGATCCAAATCAATTATTTGTACATCTAATGAAATACTTTTGTGTGGCTTGGAAGGAAAAGGGTACAACATAGAATATTCAAGGGACACACATAGACATGTCAAGAGTGTCATCTACAATGAACTTAATCTATTTTTCCTTATGTCAAAATATTGGGACATACTATTTTCCATAGATTATTAAATCAACATGTAGCCCACAAGTGAGACACACCTTTATGCTTACACCCAATAGTTACTTAGGATATCAAAATGGTTGTGATTTTAAACACTTGGAAAAAAGGTGTAAGAAATATTAGCATTCATTAACATCAAGCACCAATCCCACTCTTCCTATCTGACAACAATCTAAAGAATGGTGGCAAGGCATTAGCCCTACTACAAGGCACAAGCCCATGGTGGCTCACAAGCCACATTAGGTCTATGACCAATGTCAGATATTTCCCATGGCCACAACCCACGGGGGAAGCTACAACCCATGGTGGACGTTGATACTCCTAAAAATGCTTGGCCTTTTAACATTTTTTGAAAAAAATAAAAATAAAAATAAAACCCTTCCTTTTTACAATCTAGGTTGAAATGTGCAATCCCCATTGTTGGGAAAGGAATTTTATATTTTAAGTAAGGGTTTATATAGATACACACATGTTCTAGGTATGTGTGTATATACCTATAAAATAAAAATTAAATATATAAAAAAATGAATTTAAAAAGGAAAAAATTAACAATACAACTTTGAGCAAATCCTTGCTCATCTTGTGAGAATTGGTTTGGAGAATCCTCATGCCTCCTCTCATCCTTTGAAACCTACAAAATCAGGTCATCCACTTGAGATATTCTTTTTGGGATTAATAAGGAGTAGGCAAACCCCCTAGATCCAATAGTGAGCATAGGTATAATCAAACGGATGAGATTTGATACTCACCAGTTTTAGAAACCCTAACCCTTTAAATTAAGACCTTATTTGGCCAATTAAGTCTTGAGGGGGGAAATTTGACTAGGTTACAAGACTTAAGTTGTGACTTAAAGTCACTTTAGAAAAATAAATTATAAAGTGACCTATTAAATCACTTTATAATTAAGCTTTATGTGCAACCTTAGACCTTTTTTGATTATCTCCTTGGTCCTAACCAATTAAATTAGGGTTCCATAGGATAGTGCCACATGGGTGTATTTCCATCAAGGCATGACTTCCCTGGCTAGCCATGTAGTCACTTTGGGATGTGTGTCATTTGTCTCACCTTCACCCTTGCTCCTTTTTTATCATGTATCCTCCACCTGACTTGCGGCATAGCTACATGTGTTACATCTCATTCATGTGTTCTTCATTATCATTAGGTGAATCTCATATTGCCTAATGGTATGGGATGTCACTTGCATCAAGTGGTGACACCATCACATGTGGTAGTCCAATTATCAACATTTTATTATAAAAAAATGTTAATTGAGTTTTATAGTGATTTTTACATGTTTTTTTGTGCAATTTAGGACTTAAGTTCTAGCATGATCCCGCTTACTCTGAGGGTGGAGTTTGGGTACATTAGGGTAGAAATACCTCAAATGGATCCATATACAATTCATGTAAGGGTCATTACAAAATTTTGGTGCCTCATGCAAAATAAGATTTTAGATTGAGGAAAACTCTTTAGGTCAAATTGTCAATGTGTTTTACATCATTAGAAACTATTCACATACAATACACTTTTTATCTTCTATAGTTAATAGCTCACTTCTAACCATTAAAACAACTCCTTGCACTCATAAAATATGTCTTAGAATCATTTCTACAACTAAAAAATCATCATATGCATATCATAAACTTTAATGCCTCTAGGTAAGATGCAAAGGTAAACTAATTGAACATTCTCTAAACTTCCAAAATTCTACTCACTTTCCAACTATGGATAAAGTTCAAGAATCAAGAAAAAAATTGGAAGATCTCTTCCATAAATCATTCCATTTCTAGAGAAGTGTCTACTTCTAGGAGTAAACTAAAACAAAAAAAAATGGTTCTTCATTAGATATTCCTCTTTAAGTTTTTTCAACAAATTATGAATGTGATGACATGGAGGTCACCTTAGTCTCATGCTTAATGATACCAGTTTTACTATGCTGTCAAGGAGGATAAATTGCATCACTTTCCTTCACATAATAGTGTGCACCAAATTCATTTTCTCCATTATTACACTGGACTAGATTCAATTAAATATATTGAATGTAGCCCATGCAAAGAAATTTGTCAACATTATAGCTTTTTAGTTTACTCTTATGTTCATTTAGAGAGACTTTGGGAACCAACTCTTCACCAAATGCAATGAGATCAAAATTATATCAAGGGCATGGTTATCCATTTCCTTTTCCAACTTTTTTGTGCTAAATAAAAACTATTGATTCAAGATGTTACTTCTTGGTATATAACTCCTTGATTTTCCCAATCCTAGTGGGTATGGATTACCTTTGTTTAGTGCATTAGGTTGGATCCCAACCTTCTAATTTCTTCTCTTGCTACAACAAACCACATATTGTTTACTTTCTTGTTATAGCTACATAATATTCCATCAATCATTTCATGTTGTGATGCAAATATAGTAGTGCTCAAAGAGTGAGTGAGTCTTAATGGACTACATTTTCTTATTTCTCAGACAAATAAGCTTTTCAAAACTCTTGACTCTCTAATAAAGCCACCAATCTATCATCCCAAATAAAAGAAACACTCATTTTTGAGTGGGTATGTACAACAACTATAGTCCCTACAATTTATTGTTGCCATAAGACTAGAATTTGACTTCCACATGACATCACCAATGCGAGACAACACATTATAGGGACTTTGATGGAATCATTACACTCAAAATATTATTCAATTGTAAAAATCAACACCCAATTTTGAGTTAGGATGAAGTTATGGTCGACGTAAATTTTAGCTCTTTGAGAAGTAATTGTCACGAGGCTACAAAGTATTCCTAACATGGTTGTTTGCAAGAAATGGGAGGGAAACCAGTCTGGAGATCTAGTCCTTAGTCAAGTTTCTAAAGTCAAGTTTATACCACAATCATACAGTGAAAAATCATCGATAAACATTAAGGAAATAAGTTATGCGGTACAATATAAGTCAAGTAAAGAATTCATAAGGACACATACACATATTAGAACCCTTAAATCTCCTTTATATGTATTCATCATCAATTGGTACATATACATTCATTCCAACAGGTCTGAGTCTCTGCCTTATACCTATCTATTTCACTCTCATACTCTCTTACACACTCTTACATTACATTACTTACATGTATATCCTATATATCCACATAGAGGTGTGTCTTTTCCCAAAATACCTCTTTGTGTGTCAACTCTATTCTCTGCATGCCCCTTGCGGTAACCTATGGTAGGTTCTATTGGGTGCTTTATACTCTACCAAAAAATGGTCATCAAATGACCTCAAACAAGATCATTTTTCCAAAATGACCCAAGGTGGTGCCACACATGATGTTTCTATTGAGTGAGACCTCAATAAAATGATCCTGAGTGAGATCTCAATAAAATGAGTTTGAACATACACAATCAAGTTGTTTTTCCAATGTTGATCCTACATCACTAGTGCTCTTATCATAAACATAATACTTTTTCTCATTCCCAAACAGAGCCACCAAATGCTTAGTGGGGATAACCTATCCAGAAACACCATTCTTTGATGATGAGATGTCTCCACAATATATGCAAACTCTCTTAGATTTGTATTTATCCTAAACACTAAAATCTCATTAGGAGGGCAAAGTTACTGTTCCCCAAAATTGAAATTTTTGGTTCGCCTATGTTTCCCCTGTGTCTTTGAATCATATTTCTAAGTCTTGTTCCATTTTCTTCTTTTATCAACAAGTTCTCTCTTTTCTGAACTTTGGAACCTTATCACTATGATGTCTTGTTGGCAAACTTGAGTTTTTTAAAACTTGGCTAATCCATTTGTTTTGTTGGGAAATGTCTCAATTGGAATGAAGAAGCACATAAGGGTTCGCTCTGATTGAGACATTTCCCAACAAAGTAAATGGTTTAATTGTTATTTTTTGTTTGATATTGAATCGAATGTGGTAATTTTCTTGTTCATGCTGTGTTTGTCTTGTCGAATTAATTTCCGTCTTAATTTTTTTTCAAGTTTGTTCCCTCCTTTCTCCCCTTCCTTGGACTCGCTAGAGTGTTCCTCTTGTGGGCTGATTTTGGGGTTGGGTGGTATGTTGAAATAAGGGCAGACGACTGAGAGCAGGGAGGTGAATCAGTTGTCACAAACTTTAACACTTGCAGTAACCTACCTTCCTTAATGATATAACCATGAAAGCATAAATCAACAACACATGAGCAGAAACATAATCAACACACATAACACCAGCATTTTTACGTGGAAACCCAGTTAAGGGAAAAACCACGGTGGGGGTTAACCCATAAGAAATTATACTCTGTTAAAAGTATTACAAATGGGGAAGGCACATGCCTTCAGGGCACACTGCCCATAGCTCACTACTCCAAGAGGCTCACTGCCTATAGAAATGATTACAAGAAGATTACATAATGTTTGAATTGATGAATAGCATCTACTAATGCAAAAAATTTAGTTCTGAGTAAGCACATAATACTGATCTTACACAGTTCATCCTTACTCTGCCCTGTTTCACTCTTTAGCCATAATATGAGCTTAGATCTTCACCTTCACACTTCTTTCTGCCCTATTTGCACTTACTCCATCATCACATCACCATTGTAGACCAAAACACTTGAATCCATTGGCTATATATATATCCGCATCAAGAAATTCAATCAATTGTAGTCAGCTTCAAGAAAAGTTAGAACACTTATTAAGAACTATGCTCTGTCGGCTGAATCCATGCACAATCAACAACGCGGACTAAAAACTTGTGTTCTCAAATCATCAATCATGTCAGCCAATACCACTGATTATCAAAAATTGCTTAACCAACATATTTTCTTCATCCTAACCAAGATCAAATGCTAGGTTGGCCTATTCTTTTTCTGATTGTACTGACTAACTGGAACCTGATACTTAGATGCTTATAACTTTTGAATCCTTCATCACCAGAGGCTATATTTCTAGATTTAGATAGTCCTGACAATCCTTATCACTCCCTTAGATCTGCAACATACTGTGATTTACCACCAGAGAGATCCAGACCAAGATACTGGACCTTGTCACATGCTTTGTTTCTAACTATCTGGACTTAGACAAATCCTCACTCTAACTTCTGGTATGAACAAATCATGTAATGCAGATATGTAAGATAGACTTAGTTGCCATCAATGACAACACTAGTAGTGTCTCTTGCCAACATGGTATTGGTACGAAGAGAAGATATTTAATGTAGAAGGCTTATAGATATGAATTTGGACTTAGAGGAAGTTAATAATGAGCATTAAGGGCTGAAGATGTTGAAGTTGCACTCGAAGATGCTAGTTTCTCGGTCATGGATGTGGTTAGAGGAGTCAGTGCAGTCACCAAGAAAGAAGCAGAGGGAGTGGAGGTGATGGGAAAAGAACAAGGTGAGTCCCCCTTTGTGCCCAGAAAAATTTCGTTATTCCCCAATCTGGAACTAGTTAGTGCTATTAAGAAAGAAGAAACTCGGTTGAGAAATGTGACTG
This sequence comes from Cunninghamia lanceolata, assembly GCA_027924645.1. Lineage (NCBI taxonomy): Eukaryota > Viridiplantae > Streptophyta > Pinopsida > Cupressales > Cupressaceae > Cunninghamia > Cunninghamia lanceolata. The sequence goes on along the minus strand of BSBN01000463.1, from coordinate 1,136,573 downwards.
TGTTTTTTACATGGATTAACATTGAGAAGCTTTCATCAAGGAATTTTTTTGATAACTGGTTGATTTCAGTTTGGAGAAAAAAATTAGGGATTCACTTTTCCTTCTATAGAATGGTCCAACCTGGGTTATTCGTAATCTTTTTTAAATCTCATAGTAATCAAAAAGTGAGTGGTAGATAAAAGTTTCTAGAATATTGGCGCAGCCTTGTTTAAAGCTTTTCTATGGTCTCCAAATAACCCTCAAAATGAAATCCAATTCTGTTCAGTACCAAGGTGGATCTTGATCAAAGATGTCCCAATCCAATTTTGGAACTTCCTGCCTCAAATTATTAAACCGTTTGGAAAAATTCTCAAGGTGGACAAAACTAGGGCCACCCTGCCCATCTAGATGCTTGGCTCCTAGTATCTTTTGACACCAGGATTCAAATCCCTGATGACTTAGAAATTAACTGTGAGAACAAAATTTTTCACTGTGACCTAATAAATTTGGGAAGCCTGAATTCATATTTTCCATGCAAAAGAGATGGATATGTGAGGAAGAATTGCCCCATCTTAAACAAAAGAATGAATAGAGATAATATGGAATTTGATATGAATGAAAAAGGAAATAAACCTTAAAAAAAATAATCGAGGTCCTTCCGGGGATGTCTCCGAGAAAATAATCTTTGAATCCTCCCATGATGGGGCTGCAGGTCCACTAGGGGATAATCCTATGTCAAACCCTAGGCAAAGTGAGAATATTGCTAATGATGCTTCTCTTTCGAAGGAGGATCTAGACTCTGTTGAACCTTTTAGTGACCATCAAGAAGTAAGTGACTTAAAAAGTAGTCAAGATGATAGTTTGAGCCTATACTCCTTGGATACAAGAGAAGAAAAAATGGAAATTGAGCAAGACCCCATATTAGCTTCCCAAATAGAAGAAACCCCAATGCAGGTCAATTCAGATTTAAAGATAGGGGAGAATGAGGCTCCCCCATCCTATGAACCTCATAAAGTAGAAGGAACCCTAAATATTGAGAACAATACAGAGGATGGGTTTATTACTGTAAAAAAGAAAAAAAATGCACAATAACTAGCTTTGGACACAATAATAGAAGTTGCTGATTAAAAAGAAAAATTAGAAAAACTTAAAGAAGAATTCATAAAGAAAAAAAGAAGCAAATATTCAAGGGGTAGACTTGTCCTGAGTCAAACAAAGCATCAGGAGAAATAGGTCTGGCCCTGAAGATAGAGATAGAATTGGCAAGGAACTTGATAGTGACAAAACTGATGATGAGGAAAGAAAAATAAAAGACATGAGCAGATCTAACAACTCAGTTAAGCCAGGTAAGAAAGGGAAAGATGGCCCTATTCCAAAGTTCTTTGCATAGATCAGTTTCTCAAAAGCCTCACCTCATCCCCCTCTTCCTCCTTGTAATGAGATTCATGCATTGTTACTCTTGGAATGTCAAAGGTTTGGAGTCTCCTGATAGAAAGTATGTGGTCAGAGATTTTTGCAATAAGAATAAAGAAATGGATGTTTTGTTTATTCAAGAAGTTAAAGCAGTAGGCTTCATGTTAGAAAACACTTTAAGATTTATATGGAAAGATGCTTTGGCCTTCTCCTCTAAGCATGATAAGGGCAGAGGTGGAAATGCCATACTACTTAATAGAAAATATGAGAAGTACATGAAAGAATATGGTCTTTCCCCTTGTAACAGATGCATTTGGATTACTATGGAATTAGATGGGGTTGAGATGGGGCTTTGCTCTATATATGCACCCAATGAATATTCTATAAGAGCAAAATTATGGAATTGGATAGCCTCAGAATTGCCTAAAGTCCCATTGATTTTAGGTGGAGACTTCAATATGATTGAACACTCACAAGAGAAAAAAGGTGGTAAAACTATGTAGTGGAAAGGTAATGAAATTTTTTTTGGTTAAGGCTCAAGAAATCCCTCAACCTGATTGATCCTTTAGAAGGTCAAAAAGATAGCAATAGAGGAATCTGGTACTCTTAGTCCAACTGTCAGAAGAAGGGCAATATAATTTATTGTAGACTAGACCAATTCTACATGGAAAAAGACTCCTTAGTTGTGAGGGAGAAAGAAGCTAACAAAATTCAAGTTATCCCCAACCCTCTCTCTGACCATCACCCAATCAAAATAGTTGTTACAATGAAAACTCAAAAACAAATAGTAAGGAAGCAGTGTGGATCTTCATTTAAACTTAAATGTGAACTTCTGAAAGATCAAGACTGTGATGGAGGCATCAGAGCTCTAAGAAGCATCTACAAAGTGAAATTTAAGGATCAAGGTAGAAAAAAGTATTGGAATAAACTGATCGAGGCATGCAAATCGATTTTCCAAATTGTAGGGAAAATGTATGCTTTAGACAATAAAAGAGAGGAACTTTCTCTACAAAATGAATTCCTTAGGCTAGAACAAGATATTCAAGAGAATCCGAATGAGGAGAATTTGATTTTGGAAATGGGAAAAGTGAAACATAGTCTGAGGAAAGTTTAGATAAAGAAAGCCCAGGGAGCCAAAGTTAGAGCCAAACTTAATTGCTTGAAAGATGGGGACAAGGGATCCAAATATTTTTTTAACCTCCTTAAATACAAAAACATTAAAGAAAATTTCCAAACAATAGTTGTAAATGGTATATCTTTAAATAGTCAAGAGGAGATCTTGGAGGCATTTAAAAAATTCTATGAAAATTTGTTTAAAGAAGAAGACAAAAGACAAGGATGTGCAGAAGCTCAGGACCTGTGTGCTAGGATTTGTAAGAAAAAAATAACATAAAAAATGAGTAAGAAGCTAAACAATAGGATAACCAAAGAGGAAATAAAATATGCTATTAACTCAATGAGTAATGGCAAGTCTTTAGGGGCAGATGGTCTTCCTATAGAATTCTACAAAATAAACCTGGACTGGATCATAGATGACTTGTTTGAAGTATATAATGAAGCCATTGAAAAAGGGACTTTGGGGAAAGAAATAAACAAAGGTATCATTAAATTACTACCAAAGGATGGGGATAAGACATATTTGAGAAATTGGAGACCAATTACACTTCTAAATGCATCTTATAAGATTATTGCCAAAGTATTAGCCTCTCGGTTGAGGGATATATTACCAATTATAACTAGTCCAACCTAGACTGGTTTCATTGAAGGAAGATATATATTAGAAAATCTTATCACAAGATGGGAATCTCTTCCTTGGGATAAGGAAACCAATCAAAATGCAGGAATTCTACTACTAGATTTCAAAAAGGCATATGATAGGGTCAAGTGGTCCTTTATTTTCAAAATGCTAAGGGCTATTGGATTCCCAGAATAGTTTTGTAAAATGGTGGAGATGTTGTTTGTAGATGCCTTGGCTCAAGTTGAAGTTAATGGAGTTCTTTCTACGCCATTTTTGATGAGTAGGTCCATTAGGCAAGGATTTCCTCTTGCCTCGACCTTGTTCATTATTGCATCTGAGGCAATCCACTATATATTAAGAACTAGTTTAATTGATGGAAAGGTGGAGGGCATTTCACTACCCAATGGAGAAAGGCTGTTGAATGTTCAATTTGCAGATGACACTGCTCTCTTTCCCAAAATCTCCAAAGTTGAAATTGATAACCTAGAGAGAAGATTGGATACCTTTTTTTTAGCCTCTGGCTCAAAGATGTCTTCCTCCAAGTCGATCCTTCTAACTTGGCTTAACTCAAAACCTGATTGGTTGGATGATGACAAATGGCAGTTGGGGGGTGGGCATGAAACAAGTCTACTTTTTGGGGATCTCATTTGACATCTGCCCTTCTCTTAAACAAATGTGGAATGACTCTTTGCTAAAATAGAGAAGAAGTTAAAGAATTGGAGTAGAATGTAACTTTCCCTTGCAGGCAGGACCCAAGTTTGCCAAAAAATTCTTTCTACATACTCTATCTTCTATTCATCCATGTGGCTTTTTTTAAAATATTAGTTTAATGTTATTCATAAGTTAATCAGGGAATTCTTGTGGTTAGATGGGAAATGAAAGGAAAAAATGCACTTAGTTAAGTGGGAGTGGTGCTGTATGTCTAGGGCTCAAAGATTTGAGACTCCAAGGCATAGCACTAGCTGCAAAATGGATTATCAACTCCCTCTTTGGGAGTGAACCTTAGAAGATCCTGGTAAGAAATAATATTGAAAAGGATGTCCCCAGAAAAAAAGGGTGGGATAAAATCTTTTTCTTTGATGCTTTGTTTGCAGATTTTAAGTCTAAACTGGGGGGATCTGCTGTATTCTATAGCATTTGGCAAGCCTGGGAACATGCTAAACCCTTCATCCAAGATAAGGAGGCTATCAATCTAGAAAGCTGTACTATATGGGATCAAAGATCAATCTAGTGGAATGTTAAACATAATGGTAAACTTCTTGCCTTAACTCAAGGGTGTCCAGCCAAAAAATGTAGTAAAAAAGGTCTAAACAATTTGAGTGACTTATTTGAAGATTGACTACCTAAAAGCTGGGAAACAATAAAGAATTAATTCCAATTGGAAAGAATTCACTCTAGAATTTTCTCAATGCTAAACAGGGATTTGTTTAATAGGCCTAGCTCGAAAGTATCCATCATTCATAAACAAGATACTGTTAATTTGAATTGGGAGGATGGAACTTTGTTGTACAATATGAAACCTCTGTTGATGTATAAAAAGTTTACTAAAAATATAGATATCCCTCTCCATATCAGATCCACATGGGGAAGCACTCTGGATAGTAAACTCCTAACTAGAACCTTTAAAAGTATCTGGTCCAAATTTCTAGAACCTAAAAAGGGCTATTTTATATGGTTGTTGATCTTAAACAAGGTGAATCTTGGTCTTGAAACTGTTATATGTTCCTTTTGTAATAAGCCTGAGTCAGTGTCTCATATATTTCTGGACTATCTGCATGCTAAAATGGTCTGGTCTTTTTTCATGGGAAATATAAACCTTTGGTCTACATCCATTTTTGATATTAGATTAGAAATTATCTATGGTTTCATTAATGGATTGAATGCTAAAGCTAATACCTTTTGGCTTATTTTGTCAACTGAAGTTCTTTGGTTTTTATGGAAGCAAAGGAATGATGAAAGATTTTTGGGCAAGAAGAGGGAACCCACTGAGATTCTTGTGAATCTCATTGCATCTAATTTTTTTGAGTAGGTATCAGTTACAATGAAAATTTCTTTAGGCAGGTTCAAACAATAGATGGAGACAAGGGCTACCTTCTATAAAGAAGATATTAAAGAATCTGACTTTTGTGCCTATAGCTCAAGAAAATTGGATCACAGGTTCTTTAATTCATACACAAACTTTCAAGAGGTATACAACAAGCTGAAAAAGGAGTTAAAGAAAAATGAAATAGGAAAGATTTGGGAAAACTCCAGCCAAAACTTTAATGTGCCGATTGACTAGCTAAAGGCTTCTCCAAAACTTGGGGCTATACTAGGAATGGATGCTTATGAATGCGGTGACAATAGGTGCCATATCTGGGATTGAGAAACTCCTTGGCATGTAGATCCTGGGGTGGAACTGAGGAAAGTTAGTTATGAGGTATCTAAGTATGGAATAGAGCTGGATGATAGCCAGGGATTTTATTATCAATACTAGGAAGTGCAGAATGATGTAGGCCTAAACAATGATTTTAAGAATGTATGGCATGAAACAGAGTATGAAGCAATGTGGCAAGTTCCTGAGGACAATGAGAATGCAGGGCATGAAATAGAGGATGAAGCAATGTGGCAAGAACTTGAGGATAATGAAGATCGAATGACTGATGTATACCAAGATCCAAATGAGATGAGTGATAGTGATAGTGATGGACAAGAATCAAAGAATGCTTAAAGAAGTGTTACAGAAAATATAGAATATGGGAAACAGATGGAACTAACATGTGCCAAATGCAAATATAGAGTCATAGTGTTTTTTGTATTGTTGAATCTTAATTCTGAATTGATTTCAGTAAGGAACAATAGTCATTTTTTGGATTGAAGAGACAACTTTATGTATTTTGAAGTGGTCTTCTTGACCACTTATATGTAACTCTTATATTTTTGGAATGTACTATTAGTGCTAGATTCTCAATCCAAAAAAAAATGTCTCAATCGGAAAAACTTGTCAGAAAGATATCAAGTTTGTGAATTTATCAAAAAACTTGGAAGTTCTCAAACTCTTATTTCTTCTGACAAGTCTTCATGGTCTCACTTTGTCATAGTCAACTTTTCTTTATTTTCATGAACTTTCAATTTAGGTTTGTAAGTTATGTATTTATCTGATTCGCTGATTTCCAAATAAGTCACCATGGCACATCTTCTTATTGGCTATCTTTTTCTTTTATGAAGTGAAGTTTTCATTCTTAAGTTATTTTTTTCTTCAGTTCTCTGATAAGCCGATAGTCATTGTTCTGCCAAGTGTTCCACTAATAAAGAAGGAATGTTTTAGGCTTATAGCCTAACTCAATAAAGTTTGCGGATATCATATTTTGCTGACTATAGTGACACCTTTCAACTTGGTTCGTGAAATGATGAAGATGCCAATAAAGTAATGGATTCTTATAATTGGCTACATAGGTGGTTTGTAAAAGTTATTTTTCACCGATTGGATGAAGGCAGTACTTAAGAATCAAGTTTGTGAAATAGAGATTTTGTTGATAATAAGTTTTGAAAAAGAAAAAGTCACCGGTAAAGGATAAAATGTGATTTTTGATAAAGTGGTTTGATAAGCCAAGGGGAAAATTTATTGCAGTGGATATTAAATGTATTAACCCTATTATTGTCATCTTATAAAGTAAAAGTCTTCTTCATAAGTGTCATTAGCAATTTTTATTTGAGAAAGTGCTCCCGGGAGTTAACTGCAACTAGCTTAACTGTCCTCTTCCCATAAAGCATCTCCATCAAGGTAAGATCCTAGTACCTTTTTTTCAAATTAAAGAGATTATTGCTAGCTAGCCAAGTGTGGGGGGTGTGTTTTTGGGTTTTCCCCATTGTTCATGACTTGTAAAGCCCTAATTTTCTTTGTCGTCAACCATAGATTCCCCTTCCTTAACCTGAGTCTACCATGCCTAACCCTATTTAAGAATCCTACTCACTGGTTACTTGGGTCAATCAAGATGAAATACAAGTATAAAGGATTGGATATTTCTTTCATTATCATCAATGAATTATCAGGAGTCAGAGATAAATCAATCTTCATGACTTTTGGCTTAGGATGAATGCTAACCCTAGGTCTCCCATTTCTCAGAAAACTTTTGATAGTGGGTTGCCACACACCGGGGGTTTCCCTCTGGCGATAAAATGCATAGACTTGATAATGTCTTGCATTCAAAATTATAATGCAGAGGCAAGAGAAATCAAAACCATGAGTGGTCAAGTAATTCTACAATTAAATGCCGACTCCATTGTTGATAGATTGGGCTTATCGATTCATGAAGAGTATGCTAATGTAACGCAGGAGAAAGCCACAAATTTCTTTTTGGATGGGAAGAAGAAATGTAGGGATATAATAGCCACCACTTGGTTGAAAAAGGACAAAAGGAGAGGTTCCCAATTACCCAAGAATTTGGTTAGGGGTCATTTCAAAGATGATATCTTAGACATTATTACTCTGCTGCATAGAGTGATGGGCAGTAAAGAATGTGATGAATTTGAAAATTGGATGTGCCAATATATTCTTGTGATTTGTATTGGAAAACAATACGTTGATTGGTCCCAACTAATAAATGATCACTTGCATGATCAATTAGTAAGTTTTCATAATAATGGGAGATTTTATATGTGGTCATACTTGGTTTATTTATTGGCTACCATACAGCTGAGTTCGCTAAGGTTACATGTAATAGGTCCATTGACTCCAGATGTAAAGGTATATGATTATTTCCCTCAACTGCAAGAGGAGAATGGAAATAAGGTGTATAGGAGAGTGAATGATGCTTTCTTAATTCTTATATGGTTAGAAGTATTTGGGAGAATGCTAAGGTCAGAATCTCAACTGAAGATGCCAATTGGATAATGAGATTTGGTAGTTATTTCATTCAATATGATAAATTTACCTATATCTGGATAGGATGTTTTGAATTTCCCCCACTCAAATTGCCAAGATATGCTTCAAATTATATAATATTTTTGGAAGTGTGTAGACAATCTTATTTGGCAGGAAAAAGGTATTATGATGCTAAGAAGAAAGGATACCCATTTCCGTTGAAGTTGACTCACTATACTTTTTCAAAACTTGAGGATGCCAAAAATGTGGATAGATTGTTAGCTCAGTTTCACTTTCAATCTTATGGCTCCATAAGTTACTTTGATAGTAAAGACTTTGTTAAGAAAAAAAAATATTCTCCCATGTTAAGAAAACACATACCTCAATTAGAGGATTTCTAGGCTGATTTTGTTGATGAACAGGAAGTCAGAAGAAGAGATTGGTCAAGGATGACCCTTGACCAAATGAGGATTTATAGGCTTGGTTGGAAAATTCCTGATATAGTTGATGACTATTTTGATGTGATTGACCTTGCCTTTGCTGTTGAGAGTGTTAAGCTTTTACCTGATATTGATTGGGATATAGATGAAATCACTGATCTTAAGACTAGAACTTATTCTATACTGTGTAGAAGTCAAAGATGGATACATTCTAAGTTGACTGGTGATGGTGCAGGTTCTGTTTCCCACAAGGATCCAATTATGGAAATGCCACAAGTTTCTGTAAGTACTTCTGATCATGGCAACCCTTCTTTTGTTCAAGATACCATGTTACAGTCTCCGATTGTAGGACAAAGTGGGGCATATGGACCCAAAATGAAGGCAAGTTCCAAAGATTCAGATGGAGAAAACATTCAAATGCCCAAGAAGAAACAAAAGGTCAAGAAATGCCTTAATCCATAGGCAGATAAGATATCAGGGGCACCACAATAGGAACTGCAGAGTGGGGAAGATGAGGAAGCCACATCAAATGCAAAGCAAAGTGGAACCCCTCATATTTCTCAGAATGGATCATTTCAAACTCCCCTTCCTCCTCAATAGAAACCAATAGTGAATGGAACTCCTAATATAGATAAGGTTTCTCAAAAGGATATAGGTAGTTGCTCTATGACAACCACCCCAGCTTGGTTGAGAACAAAAGTTGGAAACAAAAGGAGGTACTCTCAAATTATTGACACAGAGTGTGATGCATTAGCTACGTTTCTGAAGCTAGAATCTACCCCAAAGAAGGCTAAAAGAATGTCCAGATTAATGGTGAACCTAGTTTCCAAACACCAATATGTGGAGATAGCAGAGCCCATGGTAAAAAAGGAGATGAAAGACATAGCTGTTGATGACATCCATGTGAGTACTGTAGACTTGGGACCACCTTTTGTGCAAGGTGATATTCATAATGCTAAATTATCTGTGGACATTTTAGCAAACATGTTAGAAGAAAAGAAGGAAAATGAAATATTGGAGGATCAGGTGAACATTTTAACTTCATACATTAAATCTATTATTGATACTACCTCCTAGCCATTGGATGCCACTACTAGCATCCCTAAGGGTTTATCTACTGAGATGCTTAATCAAATTAACTAGTATAAATATCTTGGGAATCCAGTTGAAGAATGGGTTGAAATATTAATAGTTGATGGCCTCCTCTTTATTCATGATGTTTTTACTCTTTATGGTTGTTATGTCGTAAAATGTTCCCTAGGACTTTTACCTCCTAAGTTTAGCTCCCAGGTCCCTTAGATTTAATCATGCATGTTAGAAATGAATCCCAAAGCAAAATCCCTTTAAACCCATGACAAATCGGACTTATGGGACACTCTTGAGCTTAATCTAGAGCCAAAATAGGTCCTTGGACTTGGGTGCCCGTTCCCTTGTCCTTCCCTATTTTGTCAGGGTCCCAAATTTGGATGTCGTCTTGTGACCGTTAAAAAGGTTTCCCTTGTCTACATCTCAAGTTTGCATTACAAAATTATAGCAGGAATGCATATATAATCATGTTTAGGACTTCATTTTAACTAGAGATGGAAAATACGAACTTGTGATCTTGTGCTAAGGATACTTAAGGATTTCATTGTGTTGGAGAGAAGTATTATGTTGTGTTTGTACTTGTTTGTTGCAGATTTGTCTTCATCAATCCATCTCCTCATGGCATGAAAGATCTTCATCTCCCCATGAGACCTTCACCTCCGGGGTGACATCTACTTTGTGTTTCAATCAATTTATCATATCATTTACTTTTGCCTCTATCCACCAAGGACACACACTCTCTACTAACAATGCTGTTAGAAGGCTTGAATTCCATTCTAGGGCTTGACCGAGGCAAGCTCCTAAACACCACAACCCCCAACCCCTCTCTTGTGATTGTAGGTGATAGGTGTTAGATCTTGTGGAGAGGAGCTGCAAGAGATCAGTGCAAAGAATAAAGATTCCAGATCTGAAGAAAGCAACAGAAAATATCCCTAATTGGACAAGGGCAATCCCTCTTTCATTCTCTAATTTATCACTGTCAGAAATCTCTGAGCAGGTTACAGTCTATAGCATATTTGGTTCCTAACCTCTAGAAAAAGTGCCACATTGGACAAGGGCGATCCCTCTTTTGTCCCTGAAGTTTCTACTTTTTGAAATTAAAATCCTGGTATGTTTCTAATCTGTATTTAATGCCTTCTTGTGCGAGCAATTGTCAGGATTCATCCGTTTGTTTACTATTTTGCATAATTAGGGTTTTAGGACTAATCGGATTAGGGTTTTGACAAAATATCAATCTATTCTATCTTTCCAAGTATCTCATAGTGACATCAAACTTGTAGCTAAGTCCTCTATCACAATTGTGACTTAGCTCGATCTATGTCCTTGAATGTATGCATGAAAGAAGGGTTTGATTGAATCTAATTAACACATAACTTGATCATCCCTATTTTTCATACATAACATTTTAGTGAACCTATGTTTTTCTAAACATTACATCTTTTTGAGTGTTGTATATCAGATTTGCATTCATACATATCATATTCATCATTCTACATTCAAAAATCTTGCAAAAAATTGAAAAATTTGAAAAAATCAAGCATCCTAGGCTTGCATTTAGGCATAGTTTGCACTATCTTCATTGAATTTCATCTAAATCATCTAAATATCTGATATTTACATCAGATCTGAGATAAATTACAACAATTCATCATTCTATAATCATTTACACACTTTATTTGCTAGGGTTTTCTTGAAATTTTTCATTTTTCATATAACCTAGGTATTCCAAAAGCTAGGGTTTGTAGCTAAAATCATGTTTCAAATTTTACCACTCATTTTAAACACTAATTAAAATTTTATTTTGTACTGTAGTGTTTCATCATAGTGTGTTTTTTCATCTACATTCAAATTTTGCATTTACACATTGTGTATTTCAACAATAATTAGCATATTCATTAATTTTTCTGTAAAATTTCACTTCCATTTTGCATTGTAGAATTTTGGAATTATTTTTAAATTTGACCTGAGTTATATTTCACATTAAATCAGATTATATCTCATCCATATATCATTGTGCATAATCTCATTACATATTTTGTGCATTTGCATTGAAAAAAGCGAAAAAATTGAGCATTTTAGGTGCATAAACAAGCATAGATTGGTGTTGTTTCATTACATTCATCTTAGATATCTTGTATTACTCAAATTCAAGCATATATTCATTTTTCATTTAAATATTTTGCATAATTTCATTTCATTGTGTGAAAATTGGTATATTTTTAATTACATAGTGTGTATTTCAACACTACTTGTTTGCACACCTTTTCACATCTTTTGAACAAAACCTTTAAAATTAGAAATTGGGCCTTGTTGTGTTGTACTCTTTCCTCCTATCCACTATGTTTGTTGTGGACTCTGTGTGTCTTTTTCTATCTATTTCCCTCAAACAAGTGCGTTAGTGCGAAATAGCCTATCCATCATGGATGCTTCTTGTCATTCATCTTTGGAAGTATTGTTTGCATACATCATAGACATTGACAATTTTTCCAAATTTACTAATGAATATTGTGAAGTCTTAAAACAAATTGCATATATTTATGATGTTGATATTTCTATGTGTACCACATATGAAATCCTTTGTTATATATCCGATTTTGATAGTTTCACAAATATCATGGGAACATAACCACTGATATTAGATGATCTCACTAAATTCATAGATAATAATAAATATGTTGCATCATTTAGTAGTAATGACTTCAATATGTTAGATGAAGCCCTAGATGACTTTATATCTATTGGACATTCCACTACGCCTCTTATTTCTAACACATGTGATGGTAACTTGGTTTTACCTTATGATCTCTCTCCCAAAGTTTTTCCCACTTATAAGGACACTTTGGTGTAAGAAGTCATTGACACATCTCTTAACATCACACCGCCATCTTTTCATTCCAATTCTCTCTTTGGCCAAGACAAAGCATTAGTGAATGAAGAACCACCACCATCTCTTTATTCCAATGCTCTCTTTGGCCAAGATGAAGCATTAGTGAATGAAGAACCCCCTCCAACAAAGAACATTCCATGGATAGATAATGGGCATTCATATAACAATATTAAAAATTCTCTCCCTACCATAGTGCATGAAGCCGCTATGGATCATCCTATCAATCTTCCTCCTTTAGTTGAATATTCAAGTACTTTGGACATCACTAAGGAAGTGAATATCCTTGATCTCCTTCCTTTGGTTGAATGTTCAAGTCCCTTGGATATCACTAAGGATGTGGAAACCATGAATACTTCTCCTTTGGTCGCATGTTCAAACCCCTTGGACATCACTAAAGAGATACTCACCAACAATTCTCCTAACAACACTTTACCTTCCCTTTGTTCCTATGCTCTCCCTTCAAAATATGAAGCACTATAGTGGATGATGAAAGGTCTCTCACATTAAATCCCTTACAGATAGATGTTGAGATCAAGCAAAATAATTTACCTATTCCACCCACTAAGGGGATAGTGAATAACTGTACTCATGTTAATACAACATCAACAAGTTCAAGACTAAATACAATATATTCTGAGATGATAGACATGAATTGTCTGCCAAGATTTATCTCATTGAACTAGGTAAGTATTTCTCCCTCATTAAGCCACACTCACTGTAGCACCTATTCTAGTTTCTCTCAAGGGTGGCCTCCTCCTAGATACATATGTTGTTAGCATTGTGTTGTGTTCCCCCATGATGTGTTGTGTTATGTGTTGTTTAAGCCTCCTAGGATGACCCTTGATACTCTTGTAAGGTCAAGGATACTAGGAGACCGCCTTTGTTGTGACCATTCCTCTATTTGTTTCATAATTCTTTTATTGTTCCTCTCCTCTATTTTATTATTGTGTATCGTGCCTTAGGGGCATAGCATTGTGGAGGGTGTTTTGGGGGCATCCTCCTACATGGTGTTCCTAAGGCACTTGTTCTCCTCTCTCATTTTTATTGTTTACCTTCTTCTAGTGATTCTACCTAGTCAGTGGATGACGAAAACAAACAAATAATAAAAAGCAAAAATGGACCTAGTCCATACATGACAACGGGGTTCATTTATATATATCCAATGCTTGACTAGTAGAACCACTCCGTGTGATGTATCATCTTATGGCATTTCTTGGGACTAACATTTTACAATCCACTTAATCTACTCTTGCACACTTTGATTGGTATCTCACCTTGTCACTACACTCAGTTCCGAGGTATCTGCAGTATAGCCCAATGGTTATACTCAGCTTTGAACCTGTAGTATAGCCTTGGTCCTTGATATAATTGTTTTCATGCATAGCTTTAACTAATTGAATTGTTTATTATCTTAGAGTAAGATTTCTAACCTCTCTTGATGTTTATCTTAGCTTAACATATCAATGTGTTTGTGGGAACATTCGGCGATTGTGAGCCCATGTCACCTTGGGGGCATGGGCTTTGTGAGAGCTCTTGTTCCCTTGCGTGTTTTCTCTCTACCTTAACATGCTTGATATTGGTACATGACATCAACCACCTTAAGGTGGGGGCATATATAATGATATCTATTTGATGAATTTGGTACTAATGAAGCATGTTTGTAAGCCCTCTCCGTGAGGCAGGATGTTGTATCTTTGGCATGAGTACACATCTTTATTTATATTGCAATCAAAAATCCCTCTCCGTGAGGCGGGATAGCATATATTTTTATCAAAGAAGCTCTTTGCGGAGGATGGATAACATATCTCTTGAACTAGTGCATATCCTTTTATTCAAAAGCCATTCTGTGGAAGGTGGGATGGTGTATCTCTTGAGCTAGTGCACATCCTTTTATTACAAAAAGTCCTCCACGGAGGCAGGGTTGGATCTTGAGACTATCCTCCCTTAAGCGTGTTTTTGGCGGTTGTTGTGGCATAAGCCCAATCATCAGGTGTGTCTGCAATGTGTTTGAGATGGTGGTGTTGGTGTTCCCAACTGATGGTCTGAGTTTCCCTAAAAGGTTGCCATCTTTTATGCTCAGGACTCTCAGGTCAGTGGCCAATCAACATGAGACAATTGCTTGTTCTCCTCTACACTTCAGGCTTTGCTAAACCTAGGGGGTATTCCCTTACTTCAATATCAATATGAAAAATCCTTATTTCAATTGAATATTGACACTTAAAGTAGATATGTTCTCTTGGATACAGACCAAAACTGTATAATTATTTTAAAGTTGGCTATCTTTGGAAATTACTTCGTTAAATGGCTCAGAGAACATAGAACTAAACCCTACTCCTAAAAACTGATAAGTTGATTGTTCTTTTTTTATATACGGTTGTTTGATTATGAGTAATTTGTGAAAATAAGCCCAACTCTGATCGGTGCCAATCCTAGGGTTTGGAATCAATTCCTTACATACAGAATACTTCTCATTAACAAAACAAACATTCAGCTCAAGAGGATTTATTATGTTGCTGCCTTACAGGTGACAATCCAAGAATGGGTATTTCCAACAAATCTTCTTACAAATATCCCTATTTCAAAACACATCTCCCCATATTTGACTTAGAGCATTTTAATCTATTCCTTAAACAGAATCAATAAACTAGACATGCAATATAGCAAATGTATATTCAAGAACTCAGAAACTCTTAATATCCTTATTCAAGAGAGAAATGCAAACAACATAGGAGACAATAGATGGAAACACATGCTCAAAGGCATTTTTCATATATTGCAATCTAAAACTGATAAAAATGCTTATAGAGAAAACACATTCAACATGCAAGAAATTGAAACTTACAACTCAAAATATGGGCAATTTCTCAGAATTGCTTTGTATTTCACTTATCAAAGTTTCCCAAATCTTCCAATCTCTTTATAAAGTGGAACAACATGTTCTTTTATAGACACAAGAACATGTTTCCCTAAAACTCGTTACCAACTATTGGTTAAAAAATCTTGCATTACAAGCCACCGCCATAGGCATGGGGAAACTAATCCAAATTAAAAATAAAAGAGAAAAAGACAAAATACAGTTCATCTTGGAGATGCCAAAAATTGTTGGAGATGCTTTACCTCAATGATGAAAATGACCTATCATATGATTGGATCTTCATTCACCCTAGCCAAAATTATCCATACTTTTGCACCCAAGCTGCACATGATTTCTCTGAAGGTCATTGGAAAGGAATTAATTTTGCTATTTTTTCATTATGCCCTGCGTACCTAGCATCCAATATGATAGTTGAATCTTTACAAAATGTTTCAAAACTCAATTCCAAGGCATACAACTTGTCAAGTGTAGAACTCAAAATCTTCATATTTGAATCACCATCTACACAACTGGAGGATATAAGCTGGCCAACTATATATTCAAAATCATCCTTCCATTTATCCAAACCTTTTATTTGTCCATCATCATCTAATATGTTTGGCATGACCCTTTTATCCATCCCCTCAATTAATTATCTTTTCTCATTCAAAACTTTATCTAACTTCAATTGAAAAGCCACCACTTCTAATAAAAGAAACATGTCAAGGGTTAATTTTATCTCTGTTGGAGCATCGGGAGCAAACCTTGAACACCTGTGAATTTCTCTTATTTCTCCAGTTCTAGGTAGCCATACCCTAATCATGTCCTTCAATCTCTCCTTATCCTTTTCATGTTTGTCCTGGGCTATGCTAAAACTTGAATAGGACTTCCAGGTATCATCAACCCTGGCTGTAACCCTGGATAACCTATGGTTAATCAAATTTGTAACCATTTCCTTGATAATAGTCTTCTTCTCATCCTTTACATTTTTTATTTCTTCCTTCAACTCTCTAACCTTTGAGAGCAATGCTTCTCTATCTGTTGGAAAAGTTTTTGTAGTATCCATAGGAACTGAACCACTTTGAGTTGATGTACCTAGAGACAACAATATCTGCCCCTTATATTTATTTAATTTTGACATTGCCTGTCCATATTTCAACAGAAGATCATCATAATCCTTCTCCAATTTATTTGTGATAGCCTCAACAAACTGAGCTATGTGAACACTCAAGTTTACAGCTTGCAAAGCTGGAGTATCTAATACTCTCT
The DNA here is from genome assembly GCA_027924645.1 of Cunninghamia lanceolata. NCBI lineage: Eukaryota > Viridiplantae > Streptophyta > Pinopsida > Cupressales > Cupressaceae > Cunninghamia > Cunninghamia lanceolata. The sequence continues at coordinate 1,120,064 of BSBN01000463.1, read as the reverse complement.
TTATTATTACTTCCCTTGTCAATTCACCTAAGCCCATCCTTGGCTTATTATTATTTGGAGCCAATTGCCAAGGTCTCAAATTTGGGGTTGAACCCTACGCTAGAGAGTACTTTATCTATCTGATCATCTAAAATGTCTGTGCCCATCCTTGTAATAGTATCAAATACAATTGCATCTACCAAATTCCAATGAGGGAGTAGCAACAAACCACTCTTTGCCACCAAGGCTCTCCCTTCATTAGGGGTAATTTTGCTGATATCTCTGCTCACTTCATTGAGCACTCTTTGTGTTATTTCTTCATATTTCTCAGGATCAGCTCCTATCTTTGCTTCTTCCACCTTTCTCTAAAATTCTTCATTTCTTACTCTTAGCACATACCCCTTAAATTTAGGGGTAGTGATGAAGGCATCATCCTCCAAAAATTGTCCATAGGTAAGCACTCTGATGTCCTCTATGCTAATTTGGTCACTAGAAAGTGACATCCCCAACCTATTATCTGGAAAGGAAGAAGACTGTATTCTCTCAGGTGAGAAACCTCTTGTTCTTGTCCAACTCCACCTTCATAAGTCTCCTACTCCATGTCCACAACCTAAACTTTTTCTTCTTGCTCCAAATCAATAATATTCACTTTTTTCGCCAGAGGTGACTCAAGATACTCATTTCCTCTCCTGTATGGCTTGATTGGAGTCCTTGGGTCTCTGACATATGTTGGTCTCTCTTCACCTGCAGGGGCACTTTCAGTCAACATTTCTGCATTGGCCAAATTTTTTTAAATTCTTATTATTTGGTCTTTCTCTTCTGTAAAAGCCCCAGGATATGCAAGATTCAGATTTGTTCTCATCCTTTCTCCTTCCATCACTACCTGCTACCTCTTCCTCAGAAAATGAATTTCATCCATGGTGGAGCAATTTCTTACTATATCCTCATCAAACATAACCTGATGGAGGAACTATGGCCTCTTGATGCTGAGCCTTACCCTATTGATAAAACCTTCTGGATCAAATGTCCTTGGGTCTTCTAACCCCATCTTGTAAACTTTCAAAACTGAATCAATCTAATCCAGAGCATCTTTATTTGTAGCCCCGAAATCACAAAATTTGGTGGTAGTAGGGAAAAATGACCCTTTCTTTTGCAACCTTAAATGCTCCTTATTTGATTCATTCAACTTCTTGATAAACTATGTATGCAATCATCTTGGGCACATAATTTGGTAGTATATATGGGGCAAATTTTCTCCCATAAACTCTAATGCAAGTAGTATGGGTGTGGAGAAATGAATCTCCCCAATTATGTTGAATTCCCAACTCAAGGGATCCATCCAATGGTCTCAGAAAATCTAGCACATCCCTTGGAATTCTTTCACCTTCAGGCTCCAAAAAGTTCAGCAGCCTTCTCACAAAATGCTCTTCAAAAATCACATAGTCTGAGCTCTCACAGTGCATATCCATCAAATGGGTCCATAATTGGATAGGGAGAAGAGTAGCATCCTTATCTTGTTCTCTCACACATAGAGCTTGATGCCACAACCCTATTCCAACATACAAAAGTATGTGGCACAAAACAAAATACCACCTGAACTCCACCTTTGCATCTACAACATAAAGGTTATTATTAATCTTCACCAATTGATCATGCCTCTTGTCTCCTACATAGGTTGCATAATCAAACCCCACAGTTGTTGAAATGTCTTGTATATCTGCAGCCAACATCATCATAGGAACTGGGATTTTGTCTAATGCATCTCTCTGTAGTACTTGGCACAGAGTATGATAAGTTTTTCCAAAATAATACATGAACTAGGAGATTTCAAAAGGATCCTCTTCACTTGATGAAATCTTTATCAACTTTCAATCAATCCCCCTTCCTCTGTGCTTGGATAATTTAAAGTTTATGTATCCATTATGAGTCCTCTTGTATTCATCCTTTAAAGTAGCAATATCAATCCTCTTATTGGTAGCGGGGTTCAGACCAAACACCTTTGTGATGAATGCCTTTGTTGTCCTAATCATTACTTCATTATTCCCTGCCCTAATAGACCTAGAGGCATGATCGTATCTTTGTGCAACAATCCTTATGAGATTAGGGTTTATGAATACATTGGGGCACATTAATTTTGCTACATCCAAACCCCAGGCATGGCAGATAGGGGCTTTGTAATCCTTCCTATCATACTAGTGTTTGAACAAACTCCATCCTATCATAGGCAATATAGCATCTTGGCATCCATAACATAAATCCAAAAGTCTAGCATTTGGCCCACCTGGACCATGTGCATTCACTGGCCTTCTTGAAGACCCGGGTAATTGAAACATTAAATATTCATCCAAACTCCTCTTGGAAGTTGAAGGCTGGCTTGTTTGACTCATTTTTAGAAAATATTTATGAAACTAGGGTTTTTTCTTCTAAAAATATTCAAATTCCTTCAACAAGGCAACAATTCAACTTCAAATAGACACAACAGGCAAGAATAACTTACTGGTTTTGGTTGTAGAAATGTGATATCACACTATCTTCTTGTCCAGTTGCTTGTTGTGCGCAAAAATCCTTTTTGTTCTTGCAAAAATTCTAAGAAAACCCTCAACTTTGGCTTTAACTGATCTTGCAAACTAGGGCTTTCTACATAAATGCGTGTCTTTTCAACCATTACTGCTAATTCGTGATGCTGTGGTTCCTTCCAATGTCTACACAGAAAGTTCAAATTCCAACCGTTGATGCAAGCTCCATACTGTGAGATTGACGACCTTGAAATAACCGCTAGATTTGGAAATCTAAGCCTTTTGTGTGAAAATTCTTCAACCAATCATATTATTCCATCTCAAATGTGCCCTTTTTGTTGACTCTTCAACTTTATGTGTTATGTGGCCACATGGCATCATATCACAGTCGCGCAATAGAAAGTGGGCCATCTCGATCTAGCTCTGCGGGTGCGCGCTAAAGCTTCCATGTGGATTTCAATTACACAAGCCTTTTTCTATTCCCTGGGAAACAACTGCATGTCACCATCTCGCAGTAGCATGAAGAATATTTCCTACTGACAAGATTCTTTTGCGAGGATGCGCTACCATCTGATCTTTAGTACTTGTGGCCCCACTACTTCATTCAATCCTTTGACACCTGGCACCATCATCTTTGTTCAAAAACACTGTCAATCTTGTAGCTATAAGCTATGATACCTTCAACACCTATCTTCATCTAGTCACAGCCCCGCGGTGTAGACATGATGTCAGCCTCAGTAGTGTGTGGGCTTGCAATATCCTGCCAAGTGGTATCTTTGAACCCCTACAAGGATATAATAGTTGAAACCTTATGACGCACATGGCTTGATGGGTTACAAAGGGTAAATCTAGACTTGGGGCCAATCAACGGATGATATAAAAGACATAAATTTATAACTAAACTGATCGGGAACCTAGGCTAAGTGGTCAACAATGAAATAGAACATAAAGTAAAATCACAACCACAAGACTTGGGTTTTAAGTAAAATAAGGAAAGAGTTTATGAAATTGACTCAAAACCCTAAAACCTAGGTAGGTACCACCATTGGATCTAGTTGGGGATGTGGAATTTGTAGAATTGCAGTGAGGACTAGAAAACTCTAGGAGCAGACCAGAATAGAAACACACACAGAATAAAAGGACAACTATACAAAAGATTCACTATATACAATATATTTACAATGTGCATAGAAAAAGAACCTAGTTATGAAAAGTAGGGTTTTAGGAACTGTCCATGCACAGGAAATTCCTAAAACTCACCATCAAGAGTTTGGAGAAAATATGAATCTTCTACATGAGTATTGCTTATCAAGTATGGGACAATCCACAAAGGCTCAAATTTTCTATGATTTCCTTTATCCTGACATCTGGCATTCCATACAAGAACCATATCATTAACCTAGAACTTCCTTTCTGATGCCCTTTTGTCAAATAAATATTTCACTTTCTGCTATCTTTTTATATTGGTTCTTTGTGCTTCTCTCCTTGTCTCATCCAATGCAATCAATTGATTGATGTTGTCTACCATTGGATCTTCCATATCATCATCATTTTCCTATATAAACTGGTATACTGGCAAAAGATTATTTATTGACAATTTTGCTTCCAATCCATACACCAACTCAAAAGGAGACTTACTAGTAGCCTTTTTAATAGTCACTCTATTAGCCCATAATGCCAACTTCAACTTGGAGTCCCATGCCCTCTTGTTTTTTCCATTTATCCTCTTGATTATTTTCATCAAACTCTTGTTTCTGGACTTAAATTGCTTTGAGGATGATATGGTGATGCATAGGATAGATTAATACCATAATCATTACATAAATCAACAAACTCTCCTGACCTGAAACACATTGCATTATCTATCACCAACTTAGCTGGTACTCCAAATCTAATGATTATGTGCTCCAAGACAAAATCTTGTACAACTTTGCTTGTGGATTTCTTGGTTGAAATGGCTTCAATCCATTTAGTGAAATAATCAGTTGCAACAAGTATCCAACTATGTCCACCGCTTGAATTTTCTATTATTTCTCCAATAAAATCAATTCCCCACTATTGAAATGGAGCATCTACTAACACAATTTTAAGTGGTAATGCACCAACATACTTTAACTTCGTAAATAATCTCTAATAGGAATCACAAGTCCTCACCACTTTGTATACATCAGAAAAGAGTGTTGACCACCAATAACCTAACCTAAGGATCTTGTGTGTGTTGGGAATTAAGGTGTCTCAACCTTTGCAAATTCCTAATGTTGTATTTATTTATCCGATGTTGAGTTGGCATAGTTAGCACCTTGTGTATATGCAGCATGATAAATTTTGGTGACTTTGGCAGCCATGGTTTCCCCCTTGAATAATTAATGGGGGTTTGGGGGCAGCGCCCCCAAGACAGTGCTTGGATGGGAGATAGACAACTTTGGTACAAGTACTATTATGCTACCGGAATATCTCTAGATTCGACATTCAAAGACTCCTGAAAGAGCATTGGCTCTGAAACTGTATTGTAATCTATTATTGTTTATTGTAATACATTTGAGCTATGTTTTGGAGTGTGGGGTTTTTCACCCGTAAGGGTTTTCCCCACGTATATCTTGTCTCTCTCTCTCTCTCTCTTCTATCTACTTTATGTGTGTATGTGTATTGCTGCTATATCTCTGTTAGATGTTCTATGTTGCTGTAGTTGTAAGAATTAAATTGAATTTGCATACATCTCTCCTCATTAGATTAGTGTAGGAAGTGATTTCCGCACACCGAGCTTCCTTTCAGTTGGTATCAGAGCTTGATCACCTTTGGTCCTAGTTGTTGGGTTAGGGTTTTTTGAGCTAATCTTAGGTTGAGTGGGAGTCTGTGCAGAGTATTTTGTTTTCTATTGCAGCAAGGAGATGGCAACCACATCAGGAAGGTTTGAAGTGGAGAAGTTCAATGGCAGTAATTTCGAGCTGTGGAAGCTCAAGATGGAAGACATGCTTGTTGACCGAGACCTTTGGGAAAGTGTTAATGGAACTAAACCAGCTGCAATGACACAAGATGAGTGGGATCTCAAGGATCATAAGGCTAAGGGTCTCATAAGACTTAGTCTTGCCGATTCTGTGTTGTTAAATGTCCATGAGGAGACTACTGCAAAACTACTTTGGAAGAAGTTGGGAGATGTGTATCAAGCAAAATCCCTGGTTAATAAACTTTTTCTAAGAAAGAAGTTGTATTCTCTTCGAATGGAGGACGGAGGATCTGTTGCTGAACATATGAATGCTTTCAACATGCTGGTTGCACAATTGACATCTATTGGTGTAAAGATGGAGGAGGAGGATCGGTGTATGACCCTGCTTTGTTCTTTGCCGGACTCATGGGATCATCTTGTCATGGCAATCGGAAGCACCACATCCACATTCAAAATGGAAGAGGTGGTTTCTTCGTTGTTATCTAAAGAGATGTAGAGAAAGTCTTCTGAGGCAGCCAAAGAAGCCCTTGCAGTTCGTGGAAGACCCAAGGAGAAAGGGAAGAAGAAGGACAAGAAAGATGAGAAGGGTAGATCCAAATCCCATGGGAGATCTAAATCTCCTGGAAAGTCCAAGGCTCTTTGTTGGAATTGTGGCAAGACTAGGCATTTCTGAAAGGAATGCAAAGAGGAGAAGAAGAAAAAGAAGAAAGCTCCTGATTCAGATTCTGACAAATCACAAGATGACAGTGATGCATTCATCGCAGCCCTGGCAACCCATGCATCTGATGATGTGTGGCTAATCGACTCTGGTGCATCATTCCACATGACCTCTCATCAAGACTGGTTCACTAGGTATGAAGAGTTCGATGGTGGAAAGGTGTATCTGGGTGACGACTCTCATCTGAAGATCGTTGGTCGTGGAAGAGTCTCTATCCTATTCCCTGATGGTTGAGTGAAGGGGATCATTGGGGTTATGCATATCCTAGGCTTAGCATGGAACCTGCTTTTTGTAAGTATGTTGAATGATGTAGGTGTGCAGGTTGTCTTTTCGAAAGACGGATGCAAGATGACTAGAGGATCTATGGTGCTTGCTAAGGGTACTCAGAGAGTTACTCTATTTCAGCTAGAAGCATGCATTGCACAATGCAATAGTTCTTCTGACTCAAGGAAGAGGGCAGCAGTCACTTCATCCCCACCATCTGAACAAGCAGTGAAGAAATATGTAGTTTCTAATCTTGTTGGTTGTAATCGTGCATTGGAAGTTAAACTTCTTGCAGAAAAGACAATGTTATGTCATAAGAGATTTGGCCACATTGGTGAGAAGGGTCTGCGTACCCTAAAAAATAAGAACCTCATTGAGGGGTTAGATGATTGTAATCTTGAGTTCAACTTTTGCAAACATTGCATTTATGGAAAACAAAACCGTGTTCAGTTTTACTCAAGTTCTCATAAGTCTTCTGGTGTGTTGGACCTCATTCATTCTGATGTGTTTGGTCCTGTTAATGTTCCTTCATTATCAAAATTTGTATACTTTGTATCTTTTATAGATGATTACAGTAGAAGGACATGGATTTATTTTCTCAGAAGCAAATCTGAAGTCTATAGCAAGTTTAAGGAGTTTAAAGCCTTTGCTGAAAATCAGATTGGTAAAAAGATTAAATGTTTGAGAACTAACAACAGTGGTGAGTTCTGTTCTACAGAATTTGATAAGTATTGCAAGGAACTTGGGATTAAAAGACATAAGACAACTCCATACACACTACAACAAAATGGAGTTGCAGAGAGGATGAACAGGACACTGATGGAGAAGGCTAGGAGTATGCTTAGTGGAGCTGGTCTAGAACAAAAGTTTTGGGCTAAAGCTGTTGCCACTGCTTGCTATTTGGTAAATAGATCTCCTACATCAGCTCTTGTTGGAAAGACACCCATGGAGGTGTGGTCTAGTAGAAAGCCTTCAGTAAGGCATCTTCATGTTTTTGGTTGTGAGGCATACACATATGTGCCTAAGGAGAAGCGGTCAAAGTTGGAGAACAAAGCTGTTAAGTGTATCTTCATCGGCTATTATGTTGGTGTGAAAGGATACAAGCTTTGGGATCCCGTGGCTGAAAAAGTGTTGTATAGCAGAAGTGTCATCTTTAGAGAGCTTACACCTTCCACTGTTTTACAGCCAGAAGAAAAAGAAAAGAAAGAGGATGTTGTTCAGTTTCCTCTCACCCCTGAGAAGACTGAACAAAAAGACAATGTTGGATCTGATGATGAGGAGAGCTCTAGTAGCTCTAAAAGCTCAGAAGAAGAAGCTGAACCTCAACCTCAGCTCTTGAGGAGGTCTACATGGATAAGAAAGCAACCTGAAAGGTTTGGTTTTACATTGCTTGATTCTAGTTGTGCTTATGCTTTGCTCACTAACAGTGATGAACCTAGAACTATATAAGAGGCTTTGGATATGAAGGATGCAGGTTCCTGGAAGGAGGCCATGGAGGAAGAAATGGCTTCTTTGGAAAAGAATCAAACTTGGGACTAGGTGCCTTTGCCTCCTAGACGGAAACCTGTTGGATGCATATGGGTGTTCAAGAAGACATTTGGTGCAGATGGCAGTATTGAGAAGTATAAGGCCAGATTGGTTGCGAAGGGGTTTTCACAAGTGGAGGGTATAGATTATGGTGAGATCTTCTCTCCCATTGCAAAGCTAACATCCATTCGATTCCTGTTGTCACTCACAGCAACTTATGACTTGGAGGTAGAACAGATGGATGTGAAGACAACTTTCCTTCATGGTGACTTGGAGGAAGAGATCTACATGTCACAGCCAGAGCATTACATGGTAAAAGGTAAAGAAAATTTGGTTTGCAAACTTAAGAAGTCTTTGTATGGTTTGAAGCAATCCCCTAGAAGATGATACTTGAAGTTTGATGCCTTTGTGTTGTCAATTAGATTTGTGAGATCAAAATCGGATCACTGTGTTTATTATAAGTTTGATGGTGATTGTATTCTCATTGTTGCACTGTATGTTGATGATATGTTACTCATTGGGAAGGGTAAGAATATGATTTCTGATTATAAATCTCAGTTGTCAGCACAATTTGAAATGAAAGATTTAGGGGCAGCCAGGTACATTCTAGGAATGGAAATCAGAAGAGATAGAACCAATAGAAAACTTTGGTTAAGCCAGAGTAAGTATGTGAAGACCGTGTTGGACAGGTTCAACATGGTAGATTGTAGACCGTTGTGTGTTCCTGTTTCTTTGGGGACAAAGTTGTCTATTGAGGATTGTCCAAAATCTCCTAGTGAGGTGGAGGACATGAGCAGAGTACCTTATGCTAGTGCTGTTGGCAGTTTGATGTATGCTATGGTCTGCACGAGACCAGACATTGCCCAAGCAGTGGGAGTCCTTAGTCGATTTATGGCTAATCCTAGATGGGTTCATTGGGATGTAGTTAAGCGAGTGTTCAGATATTTGAGGGGTACTTCCGAGTATTCCATTTGCTATCATTGTAATGTTACAGGACCTCTGCATTCCGTTGACATTCGTGGATTTGTGGATTCAGATTGGGTAGGTGGCATTGACAGTAGGAGATCCACCAGTGCTTATGTGTTTACATTGTTTGGTGGTGCTATTAGTTGGATGAGTAAGTGACAACCTGTTGTTGCTTTGTCCATGATAGAAGATGAGTATATGGCAGCAACTCATGCTTGTAAGGAAGCCATTTGGCTTAAGAGATTGTGTTCAGATATTGGTGTTGATGTAGGTCAGATCATGATTAGTTGTGATAGTCAGAGTGCAATTTACCTTGCGAAGAATCCAACTTTCCATGCTAGAACAAAGCACATTGATGTTTAGTTTCACTTTGTGCAAGACATGGTTGAGGATGGAAAGGTAAATTTGGAGAAGGTAGATACTTTGAAGAATGTTGTAGATGCATTGACGAAACCAGTGGGCACAGAGAAGTTTAGATGCTGTTCGGAGTCTATGGGCCTCTTGGCCCCTAGCAGGTAAATCTTGTCATTGTTTTTGGCCCTTGCAAGGTGTTCGACAAGTGGGAGAATGTTGGGAATTAAGGTATCTCAACCTTTGCAAATTCCTAATGTTGTATTTATTTATCCCATGTTGAGTTGGCATAGTCAACACCTTGTGTATATGCAGTAGGATAAATTTTGGTGACTTTGGCAGCCATGGTTTCCCCCTTGAATAATTAATGGGGGTTTGGGGGCAGCACCCCCAAGATAGGGTCAAGGGGCGTAGCCCCTTGCGGGGTCTAGGGCCAGTGCCCCTAGTGCGCTCCCTGTCATAGTACAGGGCAAGGTCGAGGGGCAACGCCCTCGTGGGGGCTTGGGGGCAATGCCCCCAAAATCTTAACTAATTTTTAACTAATGACAAGTGTCGGTGAGCATCTTTGCATGAGAGAAAGGCATCTTTGGGCTGTCAAGGGAGGTTATGACATGTAAGAGGAATATGATATTTTTAGTCAATGTATGACAGATTCTTTGATAGCTGTAAGGTGTGTAAGAGCATCTGTCGTAACCTATCTTGGGACCAAGCGCCCACTTTGGGATGGGATGTTGGACAAGTGTCCTTAGGCATGGGTTTTGGGGCATGAGTCCAAGATGGATGCCCATCTCTATAAGGTTCCATATTTGCCTTGTAAACTCTATATAAACAGGTGCTTGGATGGGAGATAGACAACTTTGGTACAAGTACTGTTATGCTACCGAAATATCTCCAGATTTGACATTTGAAGACTCCTGAAAGAGCATTGGCTCTGAAACTGTATTGTAATCTATTATTGTTTACTGTAATACATTTGAGCTATGTTTTGGAGTGTGGGGTTTTTCACTCGTAAGGGTTTTCCCCACGTATATCTTGTCTCTCTCTCTCTCTCTCTCTTCTATCTACTTTCTGTGTGTATGTGTATTTTTGCTATATCTCTATTAGATGTTCTATGTTGCTGTAGTTGTAAGAATTAAATTGAATTTGCATACATCTCTCCTCATTAGATTAGTGTAGGAAGCAATTTCTGCACACCGAGCTTCCTTTCAGTGTGTAGTGGTTTTAGCTATGTAATGTCATCCACATACCCCCTTATGCATATCAGTCAATATCTTTGTAGCCTGATCTTAATCTACACATCTAAGTAGCACACCATCAGGGTTTTTCCAATATAACTCACCTTGAGCAATTGCATACTTAATGGCTTGCAGCTTCAATTTCCTCTTCTAATTATCATTGAAATGAGTAGGGCAACTCATGTTTTGCAAGTACTAAACAATGCCTCTGTACCACTCAGATTGCTGTACACTGCATGTTTTATCTTGTATCTGATCTTCAACTACAGTCACTTCATATGCTTCTAGATTGGTCTCTGCCATTAGCTTTGTCAAACCTTGTCCTCTTACTAGCTTGGTGATCTGGATGTCAATATTAAACTCCTATATCTTGTTGATCCGTCTACACCGTCTCCTTGTTAGATTCAAGACAAACAACTAAGAGGGGGGTGAATCAGTTGTCCAAAACTTTCTTCCAATTAAGCACTTAAATCCACTTTGTAATTCAACAACATAATAATAAATCAATCATGGAAATACAATGCATTAAATCAAGAGCAGAAACACATTAACACATGAGACACCAAGATTTTGACGTGGAAAACCCAGTTAAGGGAAAAACCACGGGGTGACTAGCCCAAGAATGTATTCTTTGTTAGAAGAATAGAAAGAACCAAATGGCACATGCCAATTAGGGCTCACTGCCTGAGCACATTGCTCACAAGAGGCTCACTGCCTACAGGAGACACACTGTGTACAAAATAATAAGTATTACATACTTGAACTGAAGAATAGCATCATCACCATGCTTGAGTCAGTTCCATTTAAGCTCAGTACTTCTGCTCTGCCTTTCACTCTGCTCCTCTCTACCACACTCTCATCCTCATAAGATACCTTTGAAATGACTTTACAATCCCTTATTTATACAAGACATCGACTTAGGAATAATCAACTAAGTCGGCAAACATTACAGAACAAATACATAAATACATCATGACTAATTACAAAAGACTTCACACGAATCAACACATTGTCAACCACACAGATCTGAGACTTCAATCTTCTTCTAGGAACACGCCAATCTTCACATAACATCTTCAAGATCATCCGTAGGATGTGTAACTCATCCAGTCGGCCAGACTTAGGAAGAACACCATCATCCAAAAGTTATTCTTCAATTGCGAACTCAAACTCCAATGCGGACCACAAACATGAACTGGACATGATCCAAAGACCTCCACAAGCTTGTTTGAATCACCAAGAACATCCACACTATATCTGCTTACTGAATTCATTCTCTCCTTCATCTGGAACCTCAAGAATACAGTCTGTCATCACTGTCATAATGGAATAGATGCTTGCGGACCTCCAGACCATGAACCAATTGAGTTGTCACTTTATATGGACTTCCTAAGCACTCCAACAAATCCGCAGAATAGGATATTGCATTTCTAGATCTCACCGGACCCTTCTATATCACTCTGTCACCTCTGAACACCTGCCAGAACTGGTTTTACTTAAGTGCCCATAACTTCTTCAAATCTTCATGCAAACCTCTGAAATCTTTTCTAGATCATCTCAAGGCACATATCTACAAACTCTTTGAAGCGTATCCTCTGATCTTCATCTTAGCAGGGATCTTTACCTTACCATCTTCACTGTTCTTCTCTGTTCCTAATTAGGACTAATTTTCTCAATATCCTCAACAAACAGTTCATCCAATCCTTATCATTAATGCAACAGGAGTATGTTGACATCAATGACAACACTGGTTAGTCCCATACTTGTAACAATCTCCCCCTTTGTCATTGATGGCAACATATGATGTGAAAAACTATTTTGACCATCAAGACAAGAACTTTTTCTCATTGACACAACTCCCCCTATCAAAAACAACCATTCACATGTCTTCTCTTCCTTTATTGCTCCCCCTTTGACTAGCAACCACTTGTTTTTCACATGTCTTCTCTCCCCCTTTGACATCAATGGCAAAGGGCACATACTTGCAACTCCAACACTTTAGAATCATACCAGTTGCTCCCCCTGAGTGGTAGCTTCCCAAACATCAATCTGGATCACAAGATATGACTATGAGATCCACTGGACTGATGCACATCAGTGCATCTTAATTCAGAATTGGAGGGGCAATAAACCCTAACTTCTCCCTGAGATACTCAAAAGAATCCTTAGGAAGAGGTTTAGTAAAAATATCTGCAATCTGATCCTTGGAAGGTACAAACTCCAATCTGACTTCATTCTTGTTCACTTTCTCTCTTAATAAGTGAAACTTGATGGATATATGTTTGGTCTTTGAATGCAACACCAGATTCTTTGAAATATTTATTGCACTTGAATTATCACAGAAAATTGTGATAGGCTCCTCATACTCCACTTTGATGTCTCTTAGCATTTGCTTCATCCACAAAACTTGAGTGCAACTACTTGCTGCTGCAATATATTCTGCTTCTATAGTGGACAGAGATATTGCCTCTTGTTTCTTGCTTAGCGAAGAAACCAATCTCTTTCCTAAAAAGAATGCTCCACCACTGGTACTCTTCTGGTCATCCACATCTTCTGTCCAATCTGCATCTGTATATGTATGAAGAGAGAAATTATGATCTCTAGGATACCACAAGCCATACTCAACTGTCCCTTTTAGATACCTAAAAATCCTCTTGATTGCCATGACATCAAATTCTCTAGGATCAGCTTGGAATCTAGCAACAAGACCAACAACATTCATAATATTAGGTGTAGTTTGAGTGAGATACAACAATCCTCCAATCATTGATCTGTACTTTTTTTGAACAGCCTTGGGAGAGTCATCATCTTTTCTCAACTTATATCCAGTTGCCATGGGAGTACTCATTGGCTTTGAGTCTTCCATCCCAAATTTCTTCAACAATTCTTTCACATATTTGGTCTGAGAAATGATGATTCCTTTCTTTGTTTGAATGATTTGTAGACCCAAGAATAAATTCATTTCCCCAAGCATGGACATCTCAAATTCACTTTTCATTTGATTTGCAAAAAATTTGCACATACTATCTCTTCCTCCAAAAATGATATCATCAACAAATACTTCAACAATCAAGATATTTTCATGATCAATTTTGAAGTACAAATTACTGTCAGTAGTACCTTTGTTGAAACCAATCTTCAAAAGATGCTTATCCAATCTTTCATACCAGGCTCTAGGGGCTTGCTTGAGTCCATACAGTGATTTCTTTAACTTTCAGACCATATCACCATGATGAGACAATTGAAATCCATCTGGTTACTCAATGTATACTTCTTCCAAGTCACCATTTAGGAAGGCGGACTTGACATCCATTTGATATACTTTGAAATCCTTGAAGGAAACAAAAGCAAGAAATAATTTGATTGCTTCAATTCTTGCCACTAGAGCAAAAGTTTCTTCAAAATCAACTCCTTCTATTTGAGAGTAACCCTTGCAGACCAATCTGGCTTTGTTTCTGACTACTTCAACATCCTCATTTAGTTTGTTCCGGAAGACCCATTTGGTTCCAATCACATTCTTGTTTTTAGGTCTGGGAACAAGATCCCAAGTGTGATTTTTCTCAATTTGCATCAGCTCTTCCTCCATTGCTTTAGTCCAGTTTTCATAATTGCAAGCTTCATTCACTGTCTTAGGTTCAATCTTTGAAATCAAACAATATTCTTCTGAATCTTGAGCAATCCTTCTTCTTGTTTGTACACCTTTGCTTTTATCACCTATGATTTGATCTTTAGAGTGGTTCAGTCTTACATACTTGGGAACTTTGGGAGTTTCTTGCACTTTTGATTCTTGAACAGGCTCATTTAAACTTATCTCTTCTTCTTGATTTACCGGATCAGTCTGAATCTAAATTTCAGAAGGGGCTTGGGCTCCTTGAATCAGAACACCATTCTGATCATCTTCATCATATTCATAAAACCCTGAGGGTTTTTCAATTCCTTCATCAACATTCACATTTGTACTTTCTATAATCTTTCTCAATCTCTTGTTATAACACTGGTATGCTTTGCTTTGAGTAGAATAACCCAAGAATATTCCTTCATCACTTCTAGCATCAAATGTTCCTAGATCTTCATCTCTTTTAATGTAACATTTGCTACCAAAGACTCTGAAATACCTCATAGTAGGAGTGATGCCAAACCAAAGTTCATAAGGAGTCTTACCGGTATTGCTTCTAATTTGTACTCAATTGAGAGTATAGACTGTAGTGCTGACAACTTCTCTCCAATAGATCTGAGGAACATTTGCTTCCATCATCATGGTCCTAGATTCTTCTTGGATGGTCTGGTTCTTTCTCTCCACTACTCCATTCTATTGTGGAGTCCTAGGAGTAGACAACTATCTCTTCATTCCATGTTTCTCACAGAATTCTATGAACTCACTGGATGTGAATTCTCCACGTCTATCAGACCTCAGACATTTTAATTTTAATCCGGTTTCATTCTCCACCATAGCCTTGAATATTTTGAATTTCTCAAGAGCCTCTGATTTCTCTTTCAGAAAAGTAACCCACATCATCTGGGAATGCTCATCAATTAATAACATGAAGTATCTATCACCTTGCACACTGCTAATTCTTGCTAGACCACATAAATCAATATGAACTAAATCCAATAATCCGGTAGAAGATTATTCCTTTCTTTTGAATGAGACTCTGCTTTGTTTACCCAACTGACATTCTTTGCAAAAACTATTTGTAGGTTTCACCAATTTTGGAAGATCTCTTACAGCTTGAGTGTTGCTTATCTTGATGATATTATCAAAATTCACATGACACATTCTCCTATGCCATAACCAACTTTGATCAATTTGAACAAATAAGCAATTGTTACCAGTACCAACCAAGTTGAAGATGTTACCTTTTGTTTGAGTACCAGATGCAATCTCTATTTTGGAACTTTCAAAAATCTTACATTTTCCATTCTTGAATCAGAGATCATAGCCTTTGTCCACCAACTGTCCAACACTGAGAAGATTGTGCTTCAGACCTTCAACATATAGTACATTACTAGTTTTGTTCTTTCCATCAAAAGAAATAGTTCCTCTACCTCTGATTCTACAAGCAAAATTATCACCAAATTTTACCACTCCTCCTTCATACCTTTCCAAATCTATAAACTTCTTTTTGTCACCTGTCATATGGTGAGAGCATCCACTGTCAATGAACCAATCATCCTTTTCTTCAATTTGGGCAGCCAGAGCTCTTTCCACAATTTTATAATTGACAGATACAAAGGGCATTGGATCTTCTTCCTTGATGGCAATGAACACCCAGTCACTTCTGGATTTGTTTCCTATCTCTGATTCATCATCTGTTACTCCTTCATTATCATCATCTTCATGAACACAGTAACAATTATTTTGGAACCTTGATCTGTTAGGATTTGGCCTTGTAAATCTTTCTAGACACCTTGAGGCAAAATGACCAATCTTATTGTAGTTAAAACACTTAAAAGGCAATTTTCCTTCATACTTATCGGATCCTCTTGGTAGTCTTTTTGCAATAAGGGCTTCAAGTTGAGTAGCTTCTACTTCTGCTTCTTCCAGGTCTTTTCTTGCTTTTCCATACCATGATAGTTTCCTTGAAGAATTTTCTCCCGAATCAAACCTTTGTTTACCTTTTACAGAGGCACTGGCTTTGAATTTAGATCCAGTCTTGGGGAGGGCATCTCCAAACTCGGTCAATTCAAATGCAGCTAATTTACCAACTAATTGATCTCTTGTGACACCTGAATGGGCTCTGAATTCTTCAATGGCAGCAACCTTGTATTTATAAGAAGCAGGAAGGGATCTGATGATGCAGAGGCATCCACACTATAACCTTAACATACAGCATGGATGTCTGCAACCCATCATCATCATCATATTTCCCTTTACACTGTCAGCATCATCATATTTCTCTCGCCAACCGATATCCTCCTGCAGACAAGCCTTCGCCCTTTCGCATGTCAGCAGCATCATCATATCCGACTATCGGCAGCATCATCACATTCGGCAAGCGCGAACATCCTCCTGACGTTCACTGTTCACCTGACCGACAACCTCTACCTTCACTATCTTCAGCATCATGATGTTCAACATCATGTTAATCAGCAGGATATGGAACATCCGATTCCTCCCATATATCCTGATGATGACCCTCAACTCCACGCACCGTCCCTTCGATGCTTACGTCACCCCGATATCCTGATGACGATTATCCTGATGACGATGACGTCACATACAGCTCCTCAATATCCTGCTGCTCCGTAATATCCTGATGACGTATATCCTGATGATGATGACGTCATATGCAACTCCTCAATAGCCTGCTGTTGGCCAAACTTAACTTTTTCGGCCCGCGATCAACCTGATCTTCTACCTTATGCCGATACGCTCCTCCTCGGCAATCCCTGATGATGATCACCCCAACGCACATTCACTTCATGCACTTGACTGCATCATGCTCATCTCCACTTACTCGGATGACGCCCGAAGTGACTGCAGGATATACGCAGAAATATCCTGATGATGCCGTTTTGACGAACTTCCAATCTTAGCGAATTTCGATCCGCCGAACCTCCTGGGATGACCTGATCTGCTTCCAGGGTGATCTTCCAAACTCTAACTATCAGCTCGACCTAGCACATACCCATGCTAGGGTTCTTAACATCTCTCGATGGCGATCCTGCACACCTGCATGCGAACAAGCAAACTAACTCCTAACCTACTGTACATAACCATTCCACCGATTCGACGAATCAACCGGTGGAATGGATCAGCGAATCCATGAAACCACCAAAACAACAAATCGATTAGACAATGGAATTCAACAGAGGATGAACACAAACAGGATCACTTTATTTGATTTCAAAAGATGCAAATACAATGATCAGTCTCTCTCTCTGTCTCACTCTCTGCAACCTAGCTCGATCATCTAAAACCAACCGATCCTCATGCATATATAGGATCTCTGGTGAGTACTACTGACCCGACTCCAAGCGGCTGGGAAATCTCTCCAGGCGGTTGGGAGATCCAACCGGACCTACAGCATACAGCTGTCCTAACAACTATCTAAAAATAGTAAAGCATGGTCAACATGACCTTATTACATGCATTGGTCTTATCAGACCTTCTTGGAAACATTAACAAGACTCAAAACTAACTAACTGCCTCATGAAGGCCAGCTGTCAGGTAGGTGCTCCTGCACCATCTGAGAACTTTGCCAACAATCTCATCTTCATCCAAGACTCCACGAGCACATCTAATGCCATAAACAAGCTCATTTACTCTTGGCATAAAAGTAGTGATATTTTCATCTTCTCTCATCTTTAGATTTTTGAATTTTCCTTTTAGACTCTGTAGCCTTGCACATTTAACATACTTGTCTCCTTCATGCAGAAGTTCCAGTTTTTCCCAAATCTCAAAAGCAGTTTGTAGGTCAACAACATTTGTCAGCTCTGAATCAAACAAGGCACTTAGAAGAACCTCTTTAGTCCACAGATTGTCTTCAGCATCTCTGATTTCATCAACGGATCTCAGACCATTTTGTGGAGGAGTATACTTCTTTGAAGCCATGGTCTAATACTGCATTCCCATACATTGTAAGTGACATCGCATGTGACTTTTCCAAAGAGTAAAATTGGTTCCA
The DNA here is from genome assembly GCA_027924645.1 of Cunninghamia lanceolata. Lineage (NCBI taxonomy): Eukaryota > Viridiplantae > Streptophyta > Pinopsida > Cupressales > Cupressaceae > Cunninghamia > Cunninghamia lanceolata. The sequence continues at coordinate 1,101,936 of BSBN01000463.1, read as the reverse complement.
TCAAACTTTGGTCTATCCTTGTTGTAGGACGACATCCTGGATCTCCTTAAGAGGTTATGCTCTTTTAGGGGAACTTAGCTCTGATACCAATTGTTAGATTCAGGATAGACAACTTAGAGGGGGGTGAATTAGTTGTCCAAAACTTTCTTCCAATTAAGCACTTAAATCCACTTTGTAATTCAACAACATAATAATAAATCAATCATGGAAATACAATGCATTAAATCAAGAGCAGGAACACATTAACACATGAGACACCAAGATTTTGATGTGGAAAACCTGGTTAAGGGAAAAACCATGGGGTGACTAACCCAAGAATGTATTCTCTGTTAGAAGCATAGAAAGAACCAAATGGTACATGCCAATTAGGGCTCATTGCCTGAGCACATTGCTCACAAGAGGCTCACTGCCTATAGGAGACACATTGTCTACAGAATAATAAGTATTACATACTTGAACTGAAGAATAGCATCTTCACCATGCTTGAGTCAGTTCCATTTAAGCTCAGTACTTCTGCTCTACCTTTTGCTCTGCTCCTCTCTACCATACTCTCATCCTCATAAGATACCTTTGAAATGACTTTACAATCCCTTATTTATACAAGACATTGACTTAGGAATAATCAACTAAGTCGGCAAACATTACAGAGAAAATACATAAATACATCATGGCTAATTATAAAAGACTTCACGCGGATCAACACACTGTCGACCACACTAATCTGAGACTTCATTGTTCTTCTAGGAACACGCAAATCTTCACATCTTCAAGACCATCCGCAGGATGTGTAACTCATCCGGTCGGCCAGACTTAGGCAGAACACCATCATCCGGAAGTTATTCTTCAATTGTGAACTCAAACTCCAATGCGGCCACCAACATGAACTAGACATGATCCAAAGACCTCCACAAGCTTGTCTGAATCACCAAGAACATCCACACTATATCTGCTTACTGAATTCATTCTCTGCTTCATCTGAAACCTCAAGAACACAGTCTGTCATCACTATCATAATGGAATAGATGATTGCGTACCTCCAAACCACGAACCAATTGAGTTGTCACTTTACATGGACTTCCTAAGCACTCCACCAAATCCATAGAACAAGATATTTCATTTCTGGATCTCACCGGACCTATCTGTATCACTCTGTCACCTCTGAACACCTGCCAGAACCAGTTTTACTTAAGTGGCCATAACTTCTTTAGATCTTCATGCGGACCTTTGAAATCTTTTCTGGATCATCTCAAGACACATATCTACAAACCCTTTGAAGCACATCCTCTGATCTTCATCTTAGCAGGGATCTTTACCTTACTATCTTCACTGTTCTTCTCTGTTCCTAATTAGGACTAATTTTCTTAATATCCTCAGCAAACAGTTCATCCAATCCTTATCATTAATGCAACAGGAGTATGTTGACATCAATGACAACACCAGTTAGTCCCATACTTGCAACACTCCTTGTTACCTCTTGTTGTGTGAATATATCCTTTACTACAGAGTGAGGGACATATGCTACAATTTGAGCTTCGACCAAATAGGGTTTGAAATTCTTTACCGCTCTAACCAAATAATAAGCTTGCTTTTCCATTATGTCATATTTTAGTTCTGCAACCTACAAAGACTTGCTAAAGAAAGCAATAGGCTATTCATATCCATCATCATTCTTTTGTAACAAGCATGTAGCAATTGTATGAAAAGGAGCAAAAGAAAATAACTGAAATGGTTTAGAGAAATCAAGAGACTTCAAAAGAGGGTCAGTTTTGATAGCTTATTTTATATTTTGAAATGATTGAATTACCTCATTTCCTCATGTTACAGACTCACCTTTTTCATCATCTTGGATATTGTTTTGGTAATTTTTGCAAAATTGGTAAGAAATCTTCTGACAAAGTTAATCTGCCCAAAAAATGACTGAATACCTTTCACATTCTTGGGCATCTAGATTCTATCAATGGAAGCAACCCTTTATGGATCAATTCTAACTCCATCTTTGGACACTATATGCCCTAAGAGTTTTCCCTCAATTACCCCGAAAGCACATTTCTTAAGGTTTAGTGAAATGCCATATTCCAATGCCCTAACATAAATCTTTTCCAAGTGCATACAATGCTGGTCCTCCTTCTTAGCGTAAGCAATCAAATCATCCTGGTAGACCACCAATATTGAAGCAATTAGTCCTGCAAATGCAACATCCATGGCTCTCTAGAAAGTTGCCCCTGCATTTGTTAGTCAAAATGGCATCCTCACATACACATCCATTCCCCATGGGGTTGTGAAGGTAGTCTTGTACTTCTCTGATTCCTTCACCTTCACCTAATTATAGCCAACAAACCCATCTATCATGGATAAGAGTTCACATCTTGCTACCTTCTGGAGCATAGCCTCCATATTGGGCAGTGGATAATTGTCCTTCGAAGATGATATACTCAATTTTCTAAAATCCACACACAGTTTGATATCTCCATTTTTCTTTCTAACTGGTACCAAGTTTGACACCCAAGTAGAGTTCCTTATAGGTTTTATGATTCCACCATCCCTAAGCTTCATAAGTTCTTGCATCTTTGGAGCCAGAGTAGGATTGATGGGTCTTTGCTTCTGTCTAAATAGCTTAGCCCTATGTTTCAAAGGAATCTCATGTTGAAAAAGTCTTCTCTATAGGCCTTTAGATCCTCATATGACCATGCAAAGACATGCTTGTACCTGCTTAATAAGGAAATCAACATTGCCCTTATGTGTGGCTTAATTTGCTTCCCAGTATAGACTTTCTTTAGAGCATTATTTGTACCCAAGTTTATTTCCTCTAAATCCTGCTTATTTGTGGAAGAAGTCTTAGCAACAAACTGATCTCTGTTATCAAATGATCTTTCCAAAGCTACCATCCCTTTTGGAATCTTATTAGTCTTAAGTTGTATTATCTCTTTTCCAAATAGGGGTCCTTTCCATTTGTAACTTCCACAAAGTTTTGAAAGTCTATCTCTTGATTTTCATATTCATCAATGCAATGTAAAAACTTTATTAGGTCTTTATCATCTTCAAAAACTTGCCAAATGCATATGTTATCTGGGACTGTAGGTCTAACTTTGACCTCAACATGTGCACTATCAGACAATGTGATGTCATTTGGTCAGATTGCAACATTAGCTAGAAAGCCTGCTAAGACATTCCTAGACTTCTCTACCCAATTTATAGAAAATGCATCAAATAATTCCACAATATCCCATAATGCTGTTGATATGTCCTGGACAACTAAGAGGGGGGGTGAATCAACTATCTTAAAAACTTAAACACTTCTGCAATTGAACATCAATCACTTATTCACAATTATTATGATTTAACAATAAATGCATGAAATCATAAACTTAACCATAGATAGAACATCAAACACATGAGACACCAGATTTTACGTGGAAAACCCCAAGGTGGGGAAAAAGCACAAAGAGGATTAGCTCTCAATATATATTGCAATCTTGAAATAATGAAGTTCAGGCTTGGTCACTCCATGGGCCTAAACATACTGGCTCACTACCATGAAGAACAATTAGGTCTAGCAGGCTCACTACCTCAACCCTAAACCTAGCAAGATTACAATAAGGGCTGTTAAACCCTACTGGTGGCTCACTGCTAGGCTCACTACCACAATCAACACCTTTTATGTCTATGATTGAAGTACAACAATTCTTCTTCTCTTCTCTACCTCTTCTCTGATCTGCCTCTTCTTTGCTCTGCCTTTTGGACCTTTCTTATTATCTTTCTGTTTTCACTCAAGGACATCTTTTCCACAACTCAACTACAAGTATTTATACACTACATCAACCTTGGAATGATCATCAAGGTCGGCATTACAATCATCAACCATTGGAACAATCTCCAAGGTCGTCATTACAAATATTTACAAAATAGGTCCTGACCTATTACAATATTATGCAAAGGAAATGAAGTAAGGATGTATTTGGATCACACCGTACCTTAGCTAGGCCTCAAACATGATCTTCCACACTTCAACATGCTTCCATGATCTTCAAAGGATCTCTGCAATTACTAGAATTAACCTAGTCGGCTAAGACTGGTTACACACTTGCTTATCGGGGAACAATCTTCAAACACGATCTCAATTCCTTAACGCGGACGAAAGTCAAGATTGGAACATGATCAAGAGACATCCACAAGCAGATTATAATCATCAGGAGCAACTGCACAAACCTTAACCACTTTAACTGTAGGATCTTCACACTGGAACACATGAACTTCACTATCCTCAACTATCATAAGAGAAGGATAGCTTGTGGACCACTAGAACATGAACCAATTCAATTGTAGGCACTTATCATCATCCCAAACTTCCCTCTAGAACCACAGAGAAAAATACTTTATTGCGGAGGAGTGCAGAGCAGAATACTTTTTCCTTGTCGCAACTAAACTTACAGAAAAAATAGGTCTCACGTAGATCTTCATGTAGAGGGCTCAAAACTGGAATGTAGCATCATCAGACATACCTCTAACTCACTTCCAATCCATAGACTTTGATCTTCAAGAAGCAATAAATGTGGAGCAGTTTACTAGACTGTTCTTTAGCATACAACTCACTGCCTGTACTACACTTCACTGTAACTCACTTGATTCTTCTAGAGAGGCCAATTTTCTCAATATCCTCAACACACAAGGCTTCTAAACAAGTAGTAGAATAGAACACAGTTGACACCAATGACAACAAAGATATGTTGACATTAATGAAAACACCGATTAGGCACATACTTGCAACAATCTCCCCCTTTGTCATTGATGGCAACGTATGATGTGAAAAAATGCAACAACCATCAAGACAAGATTCTCTCCCTTTCTCTTTACACACCTGCACTCTTTCTTTCTACAAGATTCTCCCCCTTTCTCTTTACACACTTGCACTCTTTCTTTCTACAGGATTCTCCCACTTTCTCTTTACACATCTGCACTCTTTGTCTATCTAAGTTTTTCACATGACTTCTCTCCCCCTTTGACATCAATGACAAAGGGCACATACTTGCAATCTGCTACTTCTAAACTTCTCATTTGACTACTCCCCCTTACTTGATGCTTTCTTTGACTGCAGCTTTGGTCTTTCTCATGAACTTCTTCCTTTATTTAGTTATTCAAATCTTGCTTCTATTGCACTATTTCCTTTGTCAGTAACACTGCAACACTTATTGCTCTTTATTTGAAACTTATATTGGCATTATCTATCTACTTCCCCTGGGAGATAATATCATAATCTTCTTTGTCTTCAGAAACCATCTTTGATTTCTGCTTTCAATGCTACACCTTTTTCTTTTTACTGGTCTGAATACTTCCTCTTAGTGGTACAACTTAGACTGGACCTTCATGTGCATATCTTATCTTCTTAGAGCCTTGGACTTGATGACATCCAACCAAGATGTTCCATCTTATGATGACTTATGAGAACAATACATTTCCATAGATCAACACATGTCTATAGTTTTTATCCTACAACCTTCTCTGAACATCAATTATAGCTATCAGTTCCCCATTAGTAGCTATACCAATTCTTCTTTGCCTTGCCAAAATTCATGGCCTATCAGTCCTGTCCCTTAAGTGCATATGTGATCAATTCATCTCACATCATAACTCCCAATGTAGACCATATGAGACTCTAGAATTCATATCCAACATTCATCATTGACATCTTAACATACCTTCAATAGTGGAGAAATGCAGACCCTTGTACTCTAGTGCTGCACACTGTCCTTGACTTATTTTTATTCATCAGGACTTGGATAATTCACAATGTGACTTCCTAAGAAATGTGTTCACCAAGTGTTTATGAACGTCATACCTGAACCACATATAATTATTTTCAATTGCAGAAGCATACTGATCCAATCTTTGTTACTTACTTTGCATACTGCTCATACTTAGTCTTTTAGGCTTCCAAACCAAAATTCTTTCAAGCGATCTGACATATCATATCTTTGTGCCGGATCTCAGTACTGACTATCTAGCTAGGGGATTTAGAATTTTCAATATAGCTCCCCCTGAGTCATAGTCCACAATTTACTTCCTGGAGGAAGTATTTGTTCCAGAGTTTGATGTAGACTCATCTCTTGCTTCATTTACTTCCTTCCTGACCCAAACCTTGTTCATCTCTTTTTCCACTAGTTTCCCTAGTTCTGATTGATTATCCTTCTTCATATTCTTGCTTCTGCAGGATCTTGCGAAATGTCCAGGCTTGTTGCAATTGAAGCACATAATATTTTTCTGACCATTGTTTCTTCCATTCATCCTTGACCTGCATAGGTTGGTGTTGATGATGATGTTAGTCATAAAAAAACATAGAATAAAAGTTACACAACAACCTTTACTCATCTTGAAAGATACGATGAACTCAAAGAATTCATGATCCCAAGTCTCCGTTAATTAGTTCATAATTTGCTAACGTTACTCAGTGGTTGATGTGTGTTTCTGTTAATCATTCAGGGGCCTTATGTTCTTCAGTAAATTCTATAAAGTTCATCAGTATTCCTTCAAATATCCTGCTCTTTATATCTGCTCTACATAAATCTTCAACAATTCTATCTCTACACTATGAATTCACTCAAATAATGTGTCTACAGGTTGATATTTGCATGATTTCCACCATTATTTGCAATTCTTTGCATGATATTTTCAACACTACATGCATTTAGCTCAAATATGCTAATGATTTTTAGTTATCTATGGGATGTCAACATATTTCTCTGTTCTGCTTATTGCTTATCATGATTTGCAGTTATGGAATTGACTCAGTGAAATTAAAATGAGAAAAGGGGTTAGAGAATGAGATTCCCAAAATTACTTGACTGAGATCACTGATCCACATACATGTTCTCATATAGCAATGAAGAGAAGAAAACTAGAATCATACTTCACCAGGACATTCCACAAATCCGCATGATCCAGTGCAAATCTTCAAAGGAAAAGTTGAGAACAACATGTAATAAAATGAAAGCGCTTCTATTTGAACACAACATTCACCATTACATTTCCAGAAATCAACTTGAAGATTACGTAAAGTTTACAATCAGGATGTAATCTGAAGCTTCATCTCCATTCAGTATGCTTTAGAACAAGTACATTTACAATGATCTGAAGAAAGAACCTTGACATTTCAACAATTCAGTCCTCATTAGTCTCGGTAATCTGATCTCTTCTTAATTCTACAATAATTGGCCTTATTTTGCCAGATATTCTCTTTCTTTAATTTGGACAAGTTCTGGCCCTTTTATAGAACAAAGGCTAGAAAATAGTTACATTGATCCAATGATCTGGATCCTCCCATAGCATTCAACTGTCCAAATGAACAACACGTGCCTGCCAGTTGGCAATTACACAGCTGGCACAGAATATTCCAGCATCTTCAGCCTGGTCCATCCTCCAGCTGGCAAACAACACATTTGACAATATCCTCCTCAGCTCAGGTTCATGTTGCCTCTGCGTTTGTAACTCTACAATTTTCAGCCAAACTCCAAACAGCTTCAACCTCCTACAACAAACAGACAAGAATTAAGCATCATCATTTAATAACTAGCAGGAAAATAAACATTTATATTAAATCGGGCTTTGAATGTGCAAACCTATATATCGGGTTATGAATATTAAGCATCTGTGAAAATTCGTGTATTTAAATGTCCATAGGTGGTCAAGAGGGTCTAGGTGACTATCATTGACTGGAAAACATGCTGTCAGGCCCTAAAATGGCTTCAATATCTGATCAGGTCCAGGGTCATTTAAGTGATTTTTTGATAAAAATATAAAAAATGTAATTTTTTGTGTTTTCTACATCTTAGTAAATTGCATTTTCGGAGGCCTTAGGAGTAGAATTAGGGCTCAATATTTCGTTGGTAACTTGGCGTTAAGCCCAAGTAATTGAGCAACTCAAACTAGATAATTAGTTTATCTTTCCAATGAGTCCAAAAAGTTTAAATTCTAACAAAATAGCTAGGAGTTATGACCCTGCCAAGGAGAAGATCAAAAAATTCCTAATTTTTTGAGTTTCTTTGAATTTTTTGCAAATAGTTTCACCTTGTAGTAGCTCCTTTTGTATTCCAAGGGTGATGTGACCCTTCATATGATATGCACGCCTATATATTTCAAATGGAAGCGAATAAAAATTAGTTTTCCGGAGGCAATTCACAACTCTCAACGAGTTTGCCTATTTGCAGAAACTCAATTCTTCTTTGTTTATTTTATTGCATTACAATACCACAGTCTCAGCACTAGGTATTGTCCAGATCAATATCTTACATTTTTAGTTTTGTAGCTCTCTATGTATATCGCATGCATAAGATCATGCATATGCAATACATGTGCTTTTGTTCACTAAATTCCATTGAATAACACTATTGGGTCCGGGTATGCACATTAGGGATATTAGCTAATATGACTCTCTTCATAGATTAGGATATGATGATGATGTCATCATCATGGATGGGCTTCGTTAAAATGTGAAAGGCTGACGTCATGGTCATACTGAAGGAAATTGGGATGTTAAGAAATATGACCTTGATATTGAGGAATATCACCCTCCGAATAAGATGACGTCGTGGTCATGTCGAGCTTTTTATATTGGGTTAGAATGACGTCACTGTCATGTTAGGAAAGATCAGTCATATTAGAAAAGATGACGGATGTTAGAAATTAGATGACCTTCAGAGTTCAAGCTGATTGATGATGTCATCGTCATATCAGGTCCTTTGTGGAATGGGATAAGCTGATGTCATCATCATGTTAACGAAGATGAGTCATATTAATGAATGTGACCCCCTTTCGAAAGATTAGGATGATGTCATCGTCATGTTATTTAAAAGGGTGATCATTGGATACGTACCTCTGCGAGGTAAAAAGGATGATGACGTCACCGTCAGGGTGATTTCCTAATTTCTTTGTTCATCAGGATTGGATGATGTCATCAACATATTGGCACTGGGGTGATATTTGAAATATTGGGTGATATTCACAAGATTGAGTGATATTTGCAAGATCGGGTGATATTTGAAATATGACCCCCGCAAAATATATGAAGTTGTTTGACGGGAAAATATAGTTATTACCTAAAATTAATGTTCAGAGTTCATGGACCAAATGATTATCGGGTGATAAATTGGCATCAGGGTGATCTAACTTAAGGTGATTGATGTTAAGGAATATGACCCCCCAGGAATATCAGGTTTGACCAGGACTTTGACTTGTCATAACTTTTGTTCCCTAAGGAATATCAGGGTGATCCAAAAGGCAAACCTGCATGGAATTTTATGCTCTTTCTAACAATGAGGTTAATGATATGAAATATTGACTTTGACAAATTGACCTCATTATGATGACCTATATCCACCTCTTGCAGGGTTATCTATATGACTTACTTTTAGTAGACAGCCGAAAAGCAGAAAAACACAAAAACAAGCCAAGAAAAAAGTTGGGTCCCTGTTTTGTCAAGTCAAAATGGGGCATGTTATGTAACCACACAACAATTGGCCTTATGCCCGAAATCATTGCATGTATAACAGTAGCCACTGAAGGATTCAATTGTCTTATTTGTGCCATAGCCTTTTCTCACTTGACTTCTACACTCATTGTCCCTATGTCTAATTTTATGGCATGCATAGCACCTAATAGAATTTTGACTTACTTTACTTCTACATTCAACAACTTTATGACCAATTTTATTACATCTGAAACACTGATTAGAGAATGGTGGAACATTTTGATTCATCTTGATTCTACACCGAGTAGCTTTGTGACCAAACCTATTACAAGAGTTATAATAACCTTTAAAGGATGGGTACCTTTGAGCATTTGGTTACCTAACTGATGGTCTTTTAGGTCTATTTCTTTGATCCTGAATTTGTTTGCTTTTGTCCTTTTCCTCAACATTCTCTTCTTGACTTGCTCTGGAACCTTTATCTTTTTCAAGTCTCGTGCTTCCTTTGTCTTCAACATTTTTCTGACTTGCCATTAGTCTATCATATCTGGAAGCACTCGCACTGAATTGATCCCATTGAGCCCATGCATGTTTTAGATCAGCTTTCAGATCCGCAACTTCCTCTTCAAGCTTTATGCAATCTTTAGTTTTGTTTTTCAGATATTCCTCAATTTTTGTCTTTTCTTCATTGTCCTCTTTTAGTTTTTGCTGAAGTTGCCTGATTTTCTTTCTCAATTCTTTGATGTAATCATTTACTTCCGTTATATTTCCCTTTAGATCCATATTTTCTTCTTCTGACTTCTCAATATTTTCAAGTGCAGTTTTGGAACTTTTATTGTCAATACTGGCAATCAAGCAAAGATTCATTTGATTCACAACAACTTTGTGTCCTTCCACATCACACTTTGTTTTGTCACTGATGGTCTGGGATCCTTCTTGTGCTTTATTTTGTAGATCCTCATTGATTGAGTAAGAGTACTTTTGAATTTTCTCATTTACTTTGACATTTGTACTTTCAACGATCTTTCCCAATCTATTGTTGTAATAGAGATAAGCTTTGATCCAAGATGAATAACCAAGAAAAATGCCTTCCTCATACTTAGCATTGTCCTTTTCAATTTTAATGAGGCATTTACTTCCAAAGATTTTGAAATATCTCACAGTGGGTATTGATCCATACCACAACTCAAAGGGAGTCTTTACTTCTTTGGTTTTTACCTGGACTTTGTTTAATGTATAGACAGTGGTTTGAATTGCCTCCTTCCAAAATGTATCTGGCAGATTTGCTTCTTCCATCATTAATTTTGTAGTTTCCTGAATAGTTCTACTTGCTTCTTCCATTATCTTATTTTTTGCAGAGACCTATTTTTCTATCCAATAGGTTTCACAAAACATATTGAAATTGTTGGAGGTGAGCTCTTCTTCTTTGCCAATTTTTAGACTTTTGATTTTCATGCTTAGCTCATTTTCAACCATTTCTTTAAAAACTGAGTGCATCTAGAATCTTTGATTTATCCTTTAAAAAACTAACCCAAGTCATTCTAGAAGAATCATCAATAAAAAACATAAAGTACCTATCATCATGGAGGCTTGGTATTCTTGTAGGACCACAAAAGCTTGTATGAATCAATTCCAATCATCCAATGGAAGATCTTTCTTTATCCTGCAATATTTTTCTTGACGGTCTTTGACATTTCCTGCAAGTGATATTGTTCGATTAATCAATTTCTGGTAGGTCCTTCACAACTTGTATTGAGCTTATTATTAAGTCATCAAGATTTGTATGACAAAGTCTTCTGTGCCAGACCCAGCTTTCATTGGTCTGAGATGTGAACCCAAGAAGGTTACTTCTTTTGAGATGATAGAGATTCTCATCTGTTCTTTTCCCAATTGCTATTGTAACTCCAGACTTTTCTTTGATTTCAAGGGAATGATTCTCAAACACAAACTTAAAACCCTTTTTGCATAACTGTCCAACGCTTAAGAGATTTTGTTTCAATTTTTTTACATAAAGAACATCTTCATAAATTTGTCTGTTGCTGAAATTTATTGACCCTATTCCGTAGATTTCAGCAATGCAGTCATCTCCAAATGTAACTAGCCCTTCATCGCACACTTCCAGACTTACAAACTTACTCTTGTCACTAGTCATATGGTTTGAGAAGCTACTATCAATAACCCAACAATCTTCACTTTGAGACATGACTTCATCACTAGTGCAAGCTTAAGAACATCTTTGATGAATCACTTCCTTGGACAATTTTTCATTACTTATTGATGAGCATTCAGGTGTAATGATAAGTACCTATTTTCCTTTTGACTCCATTTAGGATCTCCTTCAAGTTGTTAGACTCTTTCCAAAGGAACTTGGCTCTGATACCAATTGTTGATAGCTTCTTTTATATTTTGAAATGATTGAATTGCCTCATTTCCTCATGTTACAGACTCACCCTTTTTCATCACCTTGGATATTGTTTTGGTAATTTTTGCAAAATTGGTAACAAATCTTCTGACAAAGTTAATCTACCTAAAAAATGATTGAATACCTTTCACATTCTTGGGTATCTAGATTCTATCAATGGTAGCAACCCTTTCTGGATCAATTCCGACTCCATCTTTGGACACTATATGCCCTAAGAGTTTTCCCTCAGTTACCCCAAAAGAACATTTCTTAGGGTTCAGTGAAATGACATATTCCAATGCCCTGACATAAATCTTTTCCAAGTGCATACAATGCTGGTCCTCCTTCTTAGAGTAAGCAATCAAATCATCCAAGTAGACCATCAATATTGAATCAATTAGTCCTACAAATGCAACATCCACGACTCTTTGAAAAGTTACCCCTACATTTATCAGTCCAAATGGCATCCTCACATACACATACGTTCCCCATGGGGTTGTGAAGGTAGTCTTGTACTTCTCTGATTCCTTCACCTTCACCTAATTGTAGCTAGAGAACCCATCCATCATGGATAAGAGTTCACATCTTGCTACCTTTTGGAGCATAGCCTCCATATTAGGCAGTGGATAATTGTTCTTCAAAGATGATATAGTCAAGTTTCTAAAATCCACACACAGTTTGATATCTCCATTTTTCTTTTTGACTGGGACCAAGTTTGACACCCAAGTAGAGTGCCTTATAGGTTTTATGATTCCACCATCCCTGAGCTTCATAAGTTCTTCTTGCATTTTTGGAGCCAGAGTAGGATTGATGGGTCTTTTCTTCTATCTAAATGGCTTAGCCCTAGGATTCAAAGGAATCTCATGTTGAAAAAGGTCTTCTCTATAGGCCTTTAGATCCTCATATGACCATGCAAATACATGCTTGTACTTCCTTAATAAGGCAACCAACATTGCCCTTATGTGTGGCTTAAGTTGCTTCCCAATATAGACTTTCTTTAGAGCATTATTTGTACCCAAGTTTATTTCCTCTAAATCCTGATTGTTTGTGGAAGAAGTCTTAGCAACAAACTGATCTCTGTTATCAAATGCTCTTTCCAAATCTACCATCCCTTTTGGAATCTTATTAATCTTAAGCTATATTATCTCTATTCCAAATAGGTTTTCCTTTCCATCTGCAACTTCCACAAAGTTTTGAAAGTCTATCTCTTGATTTTCATATTCATCAATGCAATGTAAAAACTTTATGAGGTCTTTATCATCTTCAAAGACTTGCCAACTGCATATGTTATCTGGGACTATAGGTCTAACTTTGACCTCAACATGTGCACTGTCAGACAATGTGATGTCATCTGGTCAGATTGCAACATTAGCTAGAAAGTCTGCCAAGACATTCCTAGACCTCTCTACCCAATTTATAGAAAATGCATCAAATAATTCCATGGTATCCCATAATGCTGTTGATATGTCCTGAACAACTAAGAGGGGGGATGAAGCAGTTGTCTTAAAAACTTAAACACTTCTGCAGTTGAACATCAATCACTTATCCAAAATTATTATGATTTAACAATAAATGCATGAAATCATAAACATAACCACAGATACAACATCAAACACATGAGACACCAAATTTTACGTGGGCTGTTAAACCCTACTGGCGGCTTATTGCCAGGCACACTGCCATGATCAACACCTTTTATGTCTATGACTGAAGTACAACAATTCATCTACTCTTCTCTGCCTCTTCTCTGCTCTACCTTTTGGACCTTTCTTATTATCTTTCCATTTTCATTCAAGGACATCATTTCCATGACTCAACTACAAGTATTTATACACTTCATCAACCTTGGAATGATCATCAAGGTCAGCATTACAATCATCAACCATTGGATGTATGTGGATCATGCCATGCCTTAGATGGGCCCCAAACATAATCTTCCGTGCTTCAACATGCTTACATGATCTTCAAAGGATCTCCGCAGTTACTAGAATTAACCTAGTCAGCTAAGACTGGTTACACACTGCCTTATCTGGGAACAATCTTCAAACATGATCTCAATTCCTTAACGCAGACCAAAGTCTAGATAGGAACATGATCAGGAGACATCCACAAGCACATTATAATAATCAGGAGCAAGCGCACAAACATTAACCACTTTAACTGTAGGATCTTCACACCAGAACACATGAACTTCACTATCTTCAACTGTCATAAGAGAAGGATAGCTTGCGGATCACCAGAACATGAACCACTTCAATTGTAGGTACTTATCATCATCCCAAACTTTCCTCTAGAACCGCAGAGAAAAATACTTTATTGTGGAGGAGTGCGGAGCAGAATACTTTTTCCTTGTCCCCACTAAACTTACAAAAAAAGTAGGTTTCACTCTGGTGAACACAACTCACTCAGATCTTCATGTGGAGGGCTCAAAAATGGAATGTAGCATCCTCAGACATACCTCTAACTTACTTCCAATCCATAGACCTTGATCTTCAAGCAACAATAAATGTGGAGTAGTTTACCAGATTGTTCTTCAACATACAACTCACTGTCTGTACTACACTTCATTGTAACTCACTTGATTGTTCTGGAGAGGCCAATTTTCTCAATATCCTCAACACACAAGGCTTCAAAATTTTGATAACTGAGAGGGGGGGTGAATCAGTTATCTTAATTATTTCAGCTTTCTGAACTTTCTTAATAATTGATGCTGCATCAATTCAAATAAGCAAACATAACCATGAAATGGAAATACACATGACACAATAGTTTTGATGTGGAAACCCTGTTAAGGAGAAAACCATGGGGTGATTAACCCAAGATTGTATTCTCTATTAGAAGAATAGAAATACAAAATGGAACTTGCTAATTAGGGCTCACTGCCCGAGCACACTGCTCACAAGAGACTCATTGTCTACAAGTTGTAACAAGAAATAATAAGATACTTGAACTGATGTGAAGTATCCACACATGCTGGAGTTCAATTCCAGTTAGACTCAGTAAACTGATCTGTTGCACTTCATCCTTCCTCTTCTTTTGTTCTGCTATCCTTTCACATACCAGACCTTCCTTACTGCTTTCACTCTGCTCTTCTCCTTTCTTTCACTCACCACACTATCCAACTACATTCTCCTTATCAAAATCCATCTAGTATATATATCCACACAAAGGATTTCATCCTCTTTCTAGTCGGCATCCAGAATAGTCAATATTTCCTAAACTTTAGTTTGTCGGCTGAATCCTTGCTTCCCAAGTGATGCGGATCAAAAAGAAACTTATATAAGTTGTCTAATAAGTCAACCAATCATGAATAATATACCTTAGGAATCTTTATTATCATCAACATCTCATCCGGAATAACTTCTGATGCTGTGACTGTTAGTTCTTCCTCTGTCTATTCTACCAAATTGGACCCCAGTACTTAGAAGCTTATATCTCTTCACTCTTTCAACACCAGAGGCTCAAACCCTAGAATCTATCAGTCAAGATACTCCTCTTGACTTACCCAATTCTGCACTTTCCAAGGATACTTCCTCTAACAGATCCGGACCTGATTGTCAGACCTTCTGCATGCTTTGTTCTTGCTTACCAGACCTATAAGCTCTTCAATCTGACTTCCGGTAGAGACACACCATATCTTGTGGATGTGTGGGATGATCTTTGTTGCCATCAATGACAACAATCATGAAGCTCCAATGTGTCTCTTGCCAACAATCTCCCCCTTTGGCATTGATGGCAACACTTAGTGAAAAATGACTAAGTGTTATACTATACTCCCCCTTTGTTGAAGCTTTCTTCTAATTTACACTTTACTGGAGCTCCCCCTTAGCTGGATTCCACATTTTTCACTGTTCCTCACTCCCCCTTTGACATCAATGGCAAAGGGTAGGGTCCGCATACCAAAATTGCCCAAAAATTCAACTATACTTAGCCGCATAAGTATATAGACACGTTTTACTTACATATACTGTAATATGTCTGCAAATGTTGTCTTCAGCTGTACAACTTGTGTCACCCAACTCTGCTCCATCCTGTCCAAAATTGAGATATGACCACTCAGTAGGAATACAAAAGCTTCTGCCCTCTTGAGATCTGTCGGATCACTAGTCTGGATTGTCGTCTAGGCATCTATTAGGGCCTCATGCATGGCCTCTAATTTGGGAATAATCACCCCTCTAAGCTCACTCATCCTGTTTAATATGTTTTTCCTCTCCTTTTCAAGTTTCTTAATCTCATTCATGACTACAATAATTTGACATTCCTGATTTACTATGGATAGAGTGAGAGGATCAAAATTCTATGAGAGGTTTAATAGTTTATCCTCTTGTTCCTTTACTTTCTTCTCAATATCCTTGGTCACTTTAGGCTAGGATAAACAAAATTTGTAGAAATCTCTACCATCCTTGAGAGAATTTTAAGCTCTTTATTCCAATATCCAAAACTCTCCTATCATTTGCTATTATGCCTTGTAACTCCGAGAATCTCTTATCCAAAAACTCTTTCTGAACCTTTACCTTAGCTGACTTTTCTAATGACTCAAAGTGAGTGTTAACAGAATTAACAAGAGTTTTGAGATTACCGAATGTGGAGGCTGAAGAGTCCTTTTGGAAGGAAGGCATAATCTTCTCTAAGACACCAGATGCAGCTTCTATGAGCTCATAGTCTACCAGGTGAGACTTCAAAATTTTTTCTTTTGCCTTTGCTTGGGTGAAGGATGCTAGCTTCATGGTTTGCATCAGAGAGAGGGAATCAAAATTGAATGGACCTTGAAGCAACTCTGGTTAATCAAATTCCATCATCTCTTTGGTCAAGAAGTCCTTGACTGCTTCTGTTATGTCTCTTGCTGGAGACAGAACTTTCTCCCCTTCTGCAACCTTAGTACTATCATCTGTGGTCTTTTCTGTTTGACCTTCTTCCTTTCCCTTCACTTTTTCTCCCTTCTCCTCTGTTCTTACTTCTCCTTTAGATCCGGAGACTGCAAGAGAATCTAGGTTTACTTCTCCTTGGACTTCCTCTTCCGGAGTAGATGAATCTAAGTCCTTACCTTTTTCACCTGTCTCCTTAACCTCTTCTACTACTATCTCAGTGGTTTCTTCCTTGTCGCCCATGGTAGATGGCTTATCACTTATGTCCTCTACAATTGGAATGTTGAATTTTTTGTATGCATTCCAGAGGATCCCTTTTGTCTCTTTGGCTATTTTGTCAGTTTCGCTGAGCATAAGCTAATTCATTCTAGCTTTGCTCCGGAACTCATCCTTGTAATCTTTGAAGATCATATTCATTTTCTTCAGAGTGATTGAAGGAAAGAGCTGAATGGCTATCTATTCCCGGATCTCAAGATCCTTTGCCCTAGCATTATTCTTTCTTATCTCTAATTCCTTCTCTAGGCTTTTGGGAATGAGAGATATGATTTCAATAAAAGCTTTATTATATACATTCAAATACTTAACTGTGGCTTCCTCCAGAATCTTTTTATCTGCTTCATTGTATGCATCATAGAATTCTGTTATTGGTTGCAGGTTCCCATACATAGTGACTGCTTTAACTACGTCATCTAAGGATAGAGTGGGCCTTTCAATGAATTCTTCTACCATCTCTTCCTTGTCTTCACCAGTAGAGTGTTCACCAGAAGATTTCTTCTTCTTCTTCAGTTTCTTTACCTCCTCATCTAATTCAGTTTCTTCATCATCCTTTTGGCTAACATAGGACCTTGTTGCCTTTTTCTTTGTTCTCTTCTCTTCTTTTCTAGATGTCTAGACTTCTAGTTTTGATGCCTTTGAGCTTTTATCAGAGGTAGGTGCAGCCCTTTTAGAGGATCTGGTCCGGGAGGGAGCTTTTACCAGATCACTTTCCTTTTCTGCTTCTTTCTTCTCTTTCTCTGCCCTTTCCATCTTTTCTCTATTTACATCAAGTGCTTCCTTGGATATTCCAAATCTCTTAGCAACTTCTTCAACTTCCCTTCTCACTTTCCTTTTTGACTCCGGTTGTCTAAGTTCCACATGAATCTTTACACTCAATTCTTCAAAGGTTCCAAACCTTTCTGCCTTGGGATCCTTGGGTTGACTAAGCATATGTTGAACATGTAGCTCAACAATTTTCTCATCCACTTCATACCCCATTGGCATGATCCACACTGTTCTTGGCTCCACTGCCTCCATTAGGCACTGATCAGTTTCTACCATAAAGCATATTGAATCTTTATATTTTTCAACTAAAGATTTGGGGATTCTCTCTCTTGCTTGCATCATGCTCTAAAAATTCTTGAAATAGCCCCAGAGAGCTATATTCTGTGCCTTGGCATCACCAAGCCCATGTATATAATCTTTGATTTGAATAGCTATTGGTCTATCATTCTGCCATACCCAGCCACTGGATCCAGGAAGCTCATTCATGTAATAAAAGAATAGGCTGAGTATCAAGCCACCATACTTGAAGGAGTTCTTCTTGTCCTTCTTTATCTTTTGCAGATTTTCCAAAAGTTGGGTTAGAAGAAGTTCACATAGATCATAGTCAGCATTTTCTTTTAGCATCTGATAGGCTGTATAAACTGCAGTTCCCGGTACTGAATTTTCCCTACTGGAGTGATAAATCTTGTAACCAATTATCATGGATGCAAATTTGACATCCGGATTAGTGATATCTTCAATTGTCATAGCTCTCTTGTCAAATTTTGATCCGGTTGCATCACTTACTATCTAATTCTTGATAGATTTGAGAACAAGTATCCCACCGGATGAGTGCAGACCACTTACTGCTCTAATTGCATCTTTGGTGATTTTAAATGGTCTATTCAACCATAATAAATTGTCATGCACTCTGCTCAACACATACTGGACCCATTCATCTTCTTCAAAATAGGGGAAATGAATGCACTGTGCAAAATGCTTCTCTCGGATGGCTTTATACTGAGGTTTGATCTCAAAAGAATCATCTATTAACTGCTGGTGATAGATATCCATTAACTTTGATTCCCCAAATTCTTCGATGCTTGCATGAATGTAAAACCTAACATCTTCTACATGCAGAACCCCATGCAGAATGCTTGAAAAGGCGCTTAGGGGATCAACTTCTAGAGATTTATATGGATGCTTCTTAAATTTAGGGTGAGGTCTATCAGAGATCTTCACAACATTCAGAGTAGCCATTTCCAAAAAGATTTTACAAAGAGATATTCAGTAATGAAAAATACCTTTTTCATTTCTAGGGTTTGCTGAAAGAGCCAGATTTGATTAGTTGGATGAAATGATTTCAATGGCTGATCTTTGAGAGTTGAGACGATTTGATGCAGAGCTCCTTTTTCTTTTCTTCTTGATTGCAAATGTGCAAATGACGAGCGAATGATCTCTTTTATTTCTGGGAAAGCCCTAATTCTCACCCTGTAATAAATGTGCAACCTAATTCATTCCGGTTTGCCTTGTTTATCTTATTTAGAGACATAACCTTTCTGGATCATTGAGACATACTTTAGAGTTATTCTTGGAGAATAGTGATAATCTATCTTCCTTTCACTAATCATTTGATCTATCCGCAGATCAAGATTCCATAGTTTGAATCATGTCAGGTTTAACTGTGAGAAACCTACTTCTCAGATGACTGAGGAACTGGATTAGTCCTCTACCTGTTTAAAACTTCTTGCGGATCTTTCATATCTTAATCACAATTTAATTGGATGTTTCTCTGAGGGCCCTTTGATCTGCAATTTTCCTTGTGCCAATTTCAGCACCAATTGACTGGCTAGGGGATAATGTTTTTCCTTGAGACTCCCCCTGAGCCAGAGCTCACTTTTTAGTTTCCAGAAGGAATATCAACACCAGAGTCTGGTGCAGATCCATCCCCTACATTCTCTATACTTTTCTTCACCCAAATCTTGTTCATTTCACTTTGAACTTCATCCACATTCACTTTTTGTTTTCCCTTGTCTTGATTCTGATTATGATGTGCTAGACCTCTTTTGTCCTAATTCTTGCTTCTACAGAATTTGGCAATATGACCAGATCTATTGCAAATTTGGCAAACAAAATTTCTTTGCATATTTGATTGATATCTCTTGATCTGCATTGACTAGCCATGTGACCCATTCTATTGCATGCAAAGCATCTACCATTGAATGAATTGTTCATTTGCATATTTCTGCATTCATGAGATTTGTGGCCATACCTTTTACAGTTGAAACACTGTCTGGAGAAGGATGTATTAGTCTGATTCATTCTCTTTCTGCACTGATTAGCTCTATGACCAAAGTTATTGCAGTATCCATTGAAGGATGGATATCTTTGAGCATTAGGCTGCCTTACCAGAGGTCTTCTAGGCCTATTCCTTGGATTTTTTGATCCAAAAATCTTCTGACCAGATCTGGAGCTTCCTCCTTTCTCATATCCCCAACCACACTTGTCATCTACCCTCTTTTGACTTTCAAGAAGAACTTCAAGTTGAGCAAAACTTATCTTGAATTTCTCTTTATATTCATTTGCTATTTGAAGATCCCTTTTAAGAGAGACAATTTGATCCTCAAGTTTTTCTTCATTATCTTTAGCATCTTCAAGATCAGATTCAAGATGTCTGATAATTCTATCCATCTTGTGGCAATCTTCTGATTTTTCCTTGAGAGATTGTCTTAGATCATCTTCAGTTTTTCTTTTCTCTTCAATCTCTTGGGTAAACTTTATAACTCCTGATTCCATTTCATGTCTTACCATAATGATTTCTTTTGATAACTTTTCACTTATCTTGGTTTTCTCCTTTAGATCTCCATTTGTATCATTGGCTTCACCTTGTCTTGCCAATTGTTGAAGTAGCTCCTTTCTCTTTTTCATAGAGAGACTTAGTTTCTCTTTTAATTCATTTATGCAATCATCAGCCTGTTTGAGTCTTTCCTTCAATTCATTGATTTCAAAATTTGACTGCTCAAGATCATCTAGGGCAGACTTAAGTTGCTCCTTCATACCATATGCATCCATTTGAATTCCCAGGTCTTCCTCAAGCTATTAGGCTCTGTTGAGAGGAACTTGGCTCTGATACCAATTGTTGATAATTGAGAGGGGGGGTTAATCAATTATCTTAATTATTTCAGCTTTCTAAACTTTCTTAATAATTAATGTTGCATCAATTCAAATAAGCAAACATAACCATGAAATGGAAATACACATGACACAATATTTTTGACGTGGAAACCCTATTAAGGGAGAAAACCACAGGGTGATTAACCCAAGATTGTATTCTCTGTTAGAAGAATAGAAATACAAAATGGCACTTGCTAATTAGGGCTCACTGCTCGAGCACACTGCTCACAAGAGACTCACTGTCTATAAGTTGTAACAAGAAATAATAAGATACTTGAACTGATGTGAAGCATCCACACATGCTGGAGTTTAGTTCCAGTTAGGCTCAGTAAACTGATCTGCTGCACTTCATCCTTCCTCTTCTTTTGTTCTACTGTCCTTTCACATACCAAACCTTCCTTACTACTTTCACTATGCTCTTCTCCTTTCTTTCACTCACCACACTATCCAACTACATTCTCCTTATCAAAATCCATCTAGTATATTTATCCGTACAAAGGATTTCATCCTCTTTCTAGCCGGCATCCGTAATAGTCAATATTTCCTAAACTTTAGTTTGTCGGCTAAATCCTTGCTTCCCAAGTGATGCAGATCAAAAAGAAACTTATATAAGTTGTCTAATAAGTCGGCCAATCATGAATAATACCTTAGGAATCTTTATTATCATCAACATCTCATCCAGAATAACTTCTGATGCTCTGACTGTTAGTTCTTCCTCTGTCTGTTCTACCAAACTGGACCCCAGTACTTAGAAGCTTATATCTCTTCACTCTTTCAACATCGGAGACTCAAACCCTATAATCTATCAGTCAAGATACTCCTCTTGACTTACCCAAGTCTACACTTTCCAAGGATACTTCCTCTAACAGATCTGGACTTGACTATCGGACCTTCTGCATGATCTATTCTTGCTTACCGGACCTGTAAGCTCTTCAATCTGACTTCCGGTAGAGACACACCATATCCTGCAGATGTGTGGGATGATCTTTGTTGCCATCAATGACAACAATCATGAAGCTCCAATGTGTCTCTTGCCAACACTAAACAAGTAGTAGAATAGAACATAGTTGACACCAATGACAACAAAGATATGTTGACATCAATGACAACACCAATTAGGCACATACTTGCAACAAATTTGTGCTTATATTGTTTCAACCTTTTGTTTTTAGAAGCATACTTTCCTCTTACTTGAGAGACAATTAATTCTGAATCTCCTAACATATTGAGTAACTTAATTCCATGGTTAATTGCAACATTTAGTCCTAGCAAAAGAGCCTCATATTCTGTAATATTATTTGTACACCCAAATTTTAGAAGGAAAAAAAAATTGAATATCTTACTAGTAGGGGACACAAACACTACCCCTGCACTAGATCCCTCCTTTGAAAATACACCATTAAAGTACATAGACCAGAGCCCATCTTGGTCCTTCAATTTCTCTAATTCATCATCAATAGGTTCCTTCCTTTTTATATTCTGGTCACAAGGTACTACTCGAAAGTTATCACAATCACTGTCAACAAAACAAACCTAGTCAACTGGCTCAAACTCTTCAATTGTATCAGGTGCCCTTTCTTCTCTGTTTAGTTTAACATCCCTACCATTCATGGGAATCATAGCATATGACAAGTCCAATTGCATACTTCCTCCAATCAATGCTGCCCACCTCCTGAACAACAACATTCCATATTGTGGCTTGATGTCAACCACAGTCACATTCATAGTATAAGTTTTTTTAGGATAAGCAGCAAACATGAAATCCACATTTTTCATGATTCCAATAACTGGCACCTCCCTAGCATCCATAAGAAAACATTTACCACACACCTTATCTATTTTCAGTCTAAGTTGTTCCATAATAGCCAAAGGCATGATGTTTGTAGATGCACTTGAGTCAAGCATACAATTCCTTATTACTTTTCCATTGATGATAAGAGACACATAGAATGGATCTACCCATGATGGATACTTTGTCAAGGTTGTTCTTAAATACACTTCATGAATCTCTTCTTCATCAGCATCCTTTTCTTGACCTTTACCATGATCCTTGGCAGCTTGGTCTACCTGATTAGTTATCCCAGAGATTAGAGACAACACCTTATTCTTGTATTCTTCAATTTTCAACATCTCAAGTAGCGGGTCAGAAACCTTCATCTATGACAAAGCTTGAGTAATATCAAATGGGACATAATTTTTTACAACAACTAAGCTTTGACCCATGTTCCTATTCCTTTCATGAGTATATCTAGCTTTAACACCTATGACATTTTGACTATTACTTACCCCATTGGAACTTTTACTTCTGTCCTCATTCTTAGTTGCCTTACTTTCTATACCTCTGGTATTATGATTTGATTTTTCTTTAGAATCCCTCTTATTCTCATTACTCTGTTTCCTTTGGGGCTCATGCCCTTTTGGATTATTCTGAGTCTGCTTCATAAATATACTGCCTGGTTGACTAGAATCACCGTTTTGAGCCCTGCTCCTAAGATTGTAATTAATCTTAACCCGAGCCACAACAACAACTGCAAGGGCTCTGATCTCTTCATCATAGGGTCTCCTCAAATTTATATTTGGAATGCGTGAATCCTGGGCATAGACATGCTAGTCTTCATCCTCTTCATCTGAAAAAATCTGCTGACAAACTTGCTCCATATGATGTCTCTTTTCAACCACATCTATATCTGCATCAACCTCATCAGAAGAAGAATAATCCCCACTAGTAAAAAGCATGTTAACATTATCATCTTCAGTATAGTGGGATTCATCACATTCATTACAAGCATTGGCATCATTATGGAGGGACTGTGCAATCATACACTGCAATGATGAGTGAGGCATTTGACAAATCATACACCAAGGAGTATCCTCAACAACATTGACACATTTCCTTAATGGGTCAGGAGTTTCCTTACCATGCTGAGATTTTTGATTGTTATTATTATTCAAAATGTGCTTACCATTGTGCCAGTTTGTATTATATAGCATATCATGCAATTGTGGTATCTTTTCTTGTCTCTGATTATTCAGCTTTTCAGGCCCCAATTCTTTTTTTGCTCTAGCAAGTTTATGACTTAGGTCCTTAAAAGCACTTCTCAGCTTGTCCAATTTATCCTCAGATGTGGAAGCATTATTCTGAGCTCTATTGTTTTGATTTTATAATATTTTTATATCATCTCTCCTATTCCTTTGCTAGATGCTTTCCTATTATTCTTAATATTTGTTGCAATCCTGAAAGCATCTTTCAGACTGGATGGACCCTTATCTCTCAATTCATATGCCATTTTTTCATCAAAGGCATTTGTGTACAAAACCATGCACATGGGTTCATTTGGTCTCATATGAGGTGGAAGTCTATTCAATACCCTGGTAAACTTTGCATTAAAATAAGGAACAAGCTCATTTGATCGTTTGGTTATACTAGTGAACTCATTTATAATGAAACTAGGATCAATCTTGTCTCCATAATGTTCTCTAAAAATCTGAATGAAATCATCCCATGATGAAATACTTTGATTAGGAAGATTCTGATACCATTCCCTAGCCTCTTCTACCAGAGATTGCATGAACAATTTCCTGAAAACATCTTCCTGTTCAACCTCAAAATTGTCCATTAAATTTAGAAAAGCTTTCAAATGATCTTTACCAGATATTGCATTATTACCTAAAAACTTGGGTAAATCAGCCCTGATGTCATTATCAATAGGGTTAGGATACCAGTAAAATCTAGCTGTCTATACCTTTCCAATTGCATAGGCCTCCTACCAAATTCATTCTGATTTTGATTTGCATTTATATTCTGATTCACATTACCATGAACATGTGCATTTGGATTCCTTAAATGGTTCTGATGTGCTCTATTATTATTGATAGACTGCCCATGATTATTACACAGTACATTCTAGTTATTTTACTGGTTTGGGACATTATTAACTTGTTGATTACTCACTGTATTTGCATTATTTGTTGTAGAGATAGTTGGAATTACATCCTGGTAAGCAGTCCTTAGAGCCTCAACCCTAAGTCTCATCTCATCCTTTATTCTTGTAGCTTCCAAGAATTCAATCTCTGCCCTGAGGTTCTTGACTTCCTCTAGTAACTCATCCTCTTTTGGCATTGACGAGGATGGTCCAACCACATTGGGGTTATTTGTATCCCTCGGTGCTTCTATACTTTCAAGCCTATACAGTGGATCCTTAATAGGACATTCTTGAAAGATGTCAGATCCAAACCTTAGCCTATCACCTTGTTGCTTCTCATAAATTTCATGACTACTAGCTTCTGTAGCTAAAAAATGTTATTGTGTGGAGGACCTAACTTCAGTTTGGGTGCTGTCATTATTTTGAGGATTTGGAGAACCTTCTCGGTTGGACTAATTATTTCCCTTCTTTCTATACATCTTTTCTAGTTGTGCATGAAACAAAAGGTTTTGCAAGGATCTTCTTCTATGCATACAAATATTAATGTCACTGACTAGGAGATAAATTCAGAGTCGTCACCCACAAATGGTATTTTAGGTTGTATTCTAGGTACTTTGTGTTATCAACTCCCCAGTAGAGTCACCAATCTGTTGATGTTCCCAACCGATGGTCTGAGCTTCCCTAAAAAGTTTCCATCTTTTATGCTTAGGACTCTCAGGTTAGTGGCCAATGAACATGAGACAATTGATTGTTCTCCTCTGCACTTCAGGATCTACTAAACCTAGGGGGGTATTCCCTTACTTCAATATGAATATGAAAAATCCTTAATTCAACTGGATATTGACACTTAAAGCAGATATGTTCTCTTGGATATAGACCAAAACTATATAATTGTTTCAAAGTTGGCTAGCTTTGGAAATTACTTTGTTAAATGGCTTAGAGAACATAGAACTAAACCCTACTCCTAAAAACTGATAATTTTTTTGTTCTTTTTTTATATGATTGTTTGATTATGGGTGATTTGTGAAAATAATCCCAACTCTGATCGGTGCTAATCCTAGGGTTTGGAGTCAATTCCTTGCATACATAATACTTCTCATAAATAAAATAAACATTTAGCTCCAGAGGATTTATTATGTTCCTGCCTTACAGGCGACAATCCAAGAATGGGTATTTCCAACAAATCTTCTTACAAATATCCCTATTGCAAAACACATCTCCCCATATCTGACTTAGGGCATTTTAATCTATTCCTTGAACAAAAGCAATAAACTAGACATGCAATATAGCAAATGTATATTCAAGAACTCAGAAACTCTTAATATCCTTATTCAAGAGAGAAATGCAAACAACATAGGATACAATTGATGGAAACACATGCTCCAAGGCATTTTTCATATATTACAATATGAAACTGATAAAAATGCTTATAGAGAAAACACATTCAATATGCAAGAAATTGAAACTTACAACTCAGAATATGGACAATTTCTCAGAATTGCTTTGTATTTCACTTATCAAAGTTTTCCAAATCTTCCAATCTCTTTACAAAGTGGAACATCATGTTCTTTTATAGACACAAGAACATGTTGCCCTAAAACTTGTTACCAATAGTTGGTTACAAAATCTTGCATTACAAGCCATTGCCATAGGCACGGGGAAACTAATCCAAATTAAAAATAAAAGAGAAAAAGATAAAATATAGTTCATCTTGGAGATGCCAAAAACCATTGGAAATGGTTTATCCCAATGATGAAAATGACCTATCATATGATTGGATCTTCATTCAGCCTTGACACAATTATCCATACTTTTCCACCCAAGCTGCACATGATTTCTTTGAAGGCCACTGGAAAGGAATTAATTTTGCTATTTTCTCATTATGCCCCACGTACCTAGTATCCAATATGATCTTTGACTTTTTACAAAATGTTTCAAAACTCAATTCCAAGGCATACAACTTATCAAGTGTAGAACTCAAAATCATCATATTTGAATCACCATCTACACAACTGGAGGATATAAGCTGTCTGGCTATATTTTCAAAATCATCCTTCTAATTATTCAAACCTTTTATTTGTCCATCATCATCTAATATGTTTGGCATGACCCTTTTATCCATCCCCTCAATTAATTGTTTTTTCTCCTTCAAAACTTTATCTAACTTCAATTGAAAAGCCACCACTTCTTATAATAAAAGAAACATGTCAAGGGTTAATTCTATCTTTGTTGGAGCATTAGGGGAAAACCTTGAACACCTGTGGATTTCCCTTATTTATCTAGTTCTAGGTAGCCATACCCTAATCATGTCCTTCAAGCTCTCCTTATCCTTCTCATGTTTGTCTTGGGTTGTCCTCAAACTTGAATAGGACTTCCATGTATCATCAACCCTGGCTGTAAACCTAGATAACTTATGGTTAATCAAATTTGTAACCATTTTCTTGACAATAGTCTTCTTCTCATCCTTTACATTTTTTATTTCTTCCTTCAAGTCTCTAACCTTTGAGAGCAATGTCTCTCTATCTATTGGAAAATCTTCTACAGTATCCATAGGAACTGAACCACTCTGAGTTGATGTACCTAGAGACAACAACATTTGGCCCTTATATTTATTTAATTCTGACATTGCCTGTCCATATTTCAATAGAAGATCATCATAATCCTTCTACAATTTATTTGTGACAGCCTCAACAAACTGAGCTGTGTGAACACTTAAGCTTGCAGCTTGAGGAGCTGGAGTATCTGATACTCTCTTTATTATTACTTCCCCTGTCAATACACCTAAGCTCACCCTTGGCTTATTAAGGGGCCAATTCCCATATTGCCAAGGTCTCAAATTTGGGGTTGAACCCTGCGCCAGAGAGTGCTTTATCTATGTGATCATCTGAAATGTCTATGCCCATCCTTGTAATAGTATCAAATGCAATTGCATCTGCCAAAGTCCAATGAGGGAGTAGCAACAAACCACTCTTTTCCACCAAGGCTCTCCCTTCATCAGGGGTAATTTTGCTGATATCTTGGCTCACTTCATTGGGCACTCTTTGTTTTATTTCTTCATATCACTAGTAGAAATATGGCAAATAAATGACCAGGTGACTAAAACTTTTAGTCATGTGACCAAACTTTTAATCACGTGACTAAAACTTTTTGCAACACAACTATAAATGACTAAATAAATGACTAATTTGGTCATCAGTTAAAATGACTAAATAAATGACCAAATAAATGACTAAATAAATGACTAATTTGGTCATTGGGCAAAAAAACACAACTACAAATAAAATTGACTAAATAAAGGACTAAATAAATTCCTCTATTCTTTTTTCTTTCACTTTAGTTCTGGAGGGAAATAATGGAGGGATTGTGTGTTTATGAATTTTGAACAAAAGGTGAAACCTGTGAAGAAGCAAAGATTGTGCGTTTAGCAGGAGAAGATTTTTCATGGCCGCCGAGAATAGGGTATGCAGAGTAGTTGAATAGGAGAAGATTACTCATGGCTGCCAAGAATAGGGTATGAGTAGTCGAATAAGAGAAGATTGTTCATGGCCGCCAAGAATAGGGTATGAGTAGTCGAACATGAGAAGATTGTACATGGCTGCAGTACTTTGAGTTTGGAAATAGTTTTGAGATCATCATGTGAATGAAGAAAGGAGGGAATTTTGGAATTTCTAGCTATAGATGGCAGCTATCAAAGGAGTAGATAGATGGTAGATAACAAATGGTTTTATGAAGCAGAGGTAGGGTTTTCCATGTACCTCTATTCTTCTCTTAGCCTGCTCTAAAGTTTTGTATCTTTGAAAGATTGGTGCTCTGTCATTAGTGACTGTTCTATCTCTTTCAATTATTGTATGAAGAGGTCTCATGGTTCTTTATTGATAAAGTTCTACTTTTTCCATTCATGATTTATACTTAGAATACCTTGGCATGAAGGAATTTGATGGTCTTCAACTTGTGACTTAGACACTACCCCTGTGTGTGTGATTCAACCTTTGAAAGATGATTGTATTTTCAAAATGATTGTCACAAAACAGAGAATGAAAGCTTGTTGTTGAGAATGCAAGACTATTCCATATTTGTTTCATTCCTTAAATATGCTCTTCACTATCTTTACTGTCTCTTACTGTTATCTTGACAGTAACCTTTGTCATGAAAACCTTGTTCATTACTTCATACATGAACTAATCTTTGTTGTCCTATCATGAACTTGCCTACAAATTCCTTAATACAAAGATATCATTGATGATGACTGTCCTTTGTATGCAAAAATCTATCACAGTCACATTCCCTTTGTCCATTTGCTGCTACTATCATATAGCTTATTATCTTGATTTTGATAAACTTGAAGATTCTATTCATAGACTTTTGACTGTAAAAAATCCTCTCTGTTACTTTTGTTATTAATATATGACATAGTTTTCACATAATTCACATTTGGATGCAAAACGACTATCAATATTCCACTATATTTTCTCTACTATTGTAGCCTACTTTGGTGACTGTGATTAGGGCATCTCTTTGAATGGATAGTGATATCCTCTTTTCTTCTGTGGTCTTGTGCATTACTTTTTTTTTGATGACTAATTTCACTGTCAGTTTGATGACATGACTGTCATCACTTTCAAAGGCACTTGTGTCACTATTTTAGCATCTATATAATGACTATCTTTGCCTGATAAAATCTTCAAGGATCAGTTAACTAATTAGGTAAGGGTTTGTATTTTGACAAAAGTGTTTGGCTTCATGGATTTTGTATTTTCATCTTTTCAATGCTGCTATAAACTATCATATCTGCCCCCTCCTTTGCAATCAAAGGCATGACTGTATTCTCTATGCTATTTTTCCTATTGTCATGATGGTCATTTGAAATGGTTGACATCTTGAGTCCTTTATTTGGTGACTTTGCATATGATTTTGGCAAGTGATTTTCTGCTATGAATACTTCATCACAATAGTTATTTAATTGGGGTTTTAAAGTGTAATCTTGATAAATTATTTAGTATTTCTTCTAAATACTATTTATCTATTGGTTTACATAGCTTGTCTATATTTCTAAGTCAGACAACTTGTAAAATGTATAATTGTCAGCATGGGAATGAAATTGAATTGCCGTTGATGCTTGTTATTCTCATGGACACGTATTGAAGCACTTACTCTATCTGATGCATGTACCTAAAAAAATGTTTTAGGTGCATATAAGTGTAGCAGCTACTTGCATGGGTGATAAATCTTGTTTGGAGAGGACTTAGATACTTTTGAAAAGGCGAGCAAGGAATTTGGAGTTTGTTGTCATGAATTTGAAGTTGGCGAAGCCCTCTGCAGCAAAGTCAAATTTGGGGATGCACTCTGTAACAAATTCAAAGGTAATTCAAAACCCTTATTGCCAAAAGTGAACTAATATTTTCATGATATTTGGGGAAGCTGCTTGTGGGTGTCCCCTAGGAGATATTTTTATGATTGAAGCTTGAAAACTCAAAATAAAATGTTATCTTCAGTATTTTTGAAGTTGATCCTTAACTGATCCTTGAACTCAAATAAAACCACACCTCTACTTTGCATGATCTCCCTGCATGATGACTAGCCCAAATTGAAGGAAAGGTTATCCTAGCTTGACCATATGCATGATTGAAGGTTACCTTTTAAGATTTTATATTTAAAGGCCTTCTAGGTGTAGGATAACTTATTATACTAAATTAATACTAGAATGCACAATATTATAGATGGATCAGCGTTGAAGGTTGACTACAAATCAATATCATGCATATGATGAGAGAGTAGCCAAAGAGAGGGAAATGGAAAAATATCCATGTCCATGTAATGACTGTCTTGGTGGAAGGGTGAGAAAAAGAAATGTGATTTATCGACATATGATAAGATATGGGCATAGTGGTATAAGCCCTTGGGCTTACAATTATTATGAAGATATGATAGAATTGCAGACTGTGAGAGATGAAGAGGCAACAAACATAGATGAAGTGGCATCAAACATAGATGAAGAGGCAGAAATGTTAGACGAAGGGTTTGAAGTTGAAAGAATGCTGAATGAGGGTCTAAACGATGATTGGGCCAAGTCAATGGAGGATGCTTTAAAGCTTGTGTATGCTAATTGCAAGTTAAGTCATTTGACAACAATCCTTCAAATTCTTAACTTGCAAGTGGTCCATGGTTGGACAAATGAGAGTGTAGATTAGTTATTGGCATTATTAAGTTCGTTGTTACCAGTTGACTCCACATTGCCAACAAAATGAAGTCAATGTAAAAAGAAGATTAGTAAGCTCGGCTTGGGGTATGAAAACATCCACACATGTGTTAATGGTTGTGTATTATTTCACAAAAATCTTGCAAGTGAGAGTGAATGTCTGAAATGTCATGAAGCAAGGTATAGACAAGGGTTGAAATCAGCTGTGGTTCCTAGAAAGGTTCTTCGCCAGTTTCTGATAATCCCATGATTACTCCGAATGTATAGGTGTAGAGACATTGCTAAACTTATGTAGCGGCATGCCCAAAATAAGAGCATTGATGGAAAACAACGACATGTGGCTGATTCTAAGATGTGGATGGAATTTGATAACAGATGGCCTGATTTTTCTCAAGATCCTCATAGTATAAGGTTGGGTTTGGCTCTAGATGGGGTGAACCCATTCTCAGATCAAAGTACTAAATGGTCAACTTGGCCAGTGTTTTTAATAAATTATAACTTGCCTCCATGGTTAGAAACTAAACCATTTTTCTTAATGCTATCATTGATTATACCAGGAAAGAAAAGTGTGACTTCAGATACAATAGATGCCTATCTAGAGCCATTATATGATGAGCTAATGTAATTGTGGAAAGGAATTGAAGCAATTCAATCTTTAAGTGATAGTCATTCAATCAAATTCACTTTAAGAGCTTCCTTATTGGTTATGATTCATGATCTTCCTGCATATGGTACATTGTCTGGTCTCACTGTTCATGGATACCATAGCTGTCCTTCTTGCAACTTTAAGGATTTTGCGAGGCACTCAAGAAGTTTGCATAAGTGTATTTATTGTGGACATCGTGCTTACCTTAAAGTGGGTCATCCATATCATCGACAAAAAACACATTTCAATGGTCAAGAAGAGAATCATGAAGCACCTTTGCTAATAACGAGTGATTACATTATTGAAAATGGACAAAAAAGAATGTTATTTATTGAAAATGGTGAGATTGTTGGTAGTAGATATGATCCATGTAATGAAAGTGGTGTAAAATGGTTATGCAAATTCTATAAGTTGCCATACTTTGAGGATATAGCCATTAGGCATACTGTTGACTTTATGCATACTAAGAAAACTATAGCCTATGCTATTCTAGAAACTCTTTTTGGTGCTTTTGATACCATTTCATCACATGAAGACTTTTGAGAACTAAAGATTCATCGAAATCTTTGGGTTGAAAAATATGATGATGCAAAATATAGAAAACCCAATGCTCCTTATGTCTGGACAAAGGAACAAAGTGCACAATTCTTACAATTGATGTCTCAGACTCGCTTTCCCATTGGATATGTAAGTAGTACTATCAAAACCCAAACTGACATTAATAGCTTAAGAGGCCTATGGACCCATGACTACCATGTTATAATTGAAAATATTCTACCTATTGTGGTAAATATATCAGGTTTGGCAAAGGGGCCAAGATTGGCAATTATAAGGTTGGGCCTAATATTAAAGAGAATAAGTTCACATGTATTAGATCCTTCGAACTTTGATAGTTTGAGGGAGGAGGTTGTTGAAGTCCTTTGTCTATTGGAATGGGAATTTCCAGTAACAATCTTTAACATTTCTATGCATCTTTTGATACATCTAGAATATGAACTAGAGCATTGTGGTCCAGTAAGAATGAGATGGATGTATCCTATAGAACAATATATGAAGGTTTTGAAAAAAATTGTTCATACTAGGGCAAAACTAGAAGGCAGCATGTCTGAGGGATATTCAATGCAAGAGGCCATTGGATTTTACATAGAATATATGAAGGATTTTAAAAATGTCAATCGACATGTATGGGATGATGATGAAGATGAGAGAGTTGCAGGTGAAGTATTAGAAGGCAATGGATGTTGCTTCAAGCTATCACATCAAGAAAGAAGTGCGATACATGCCTTTATTCTTCAAAACACATCTTCGTTCGATAAGTGGTACAGGTTAAAAAAATTTACACAATTATTTATTTACACATTTATATTATTAATCTTACTCAATTGCATTTACACATTTATATTATTAATATTACTATTTGCACATTAATATTCTATGTAGAAAATATGAAGAAGATAATCAAAGTTGGATGCAACATCGACCTCAAAAGCATAGACATCATGATTTGGTTAGAGGTGATTCTTTTCCAAAATTTGAAGAATGGATTACTAATGCAGTTAGTGATGCAAAAGAAGAAGGTCAAGATATAACAACATAGGAAAGTGAGCTTTCACAACCTCCACATTTATGGGCTATGTGTTTTAGTGGAATGTGGGCCTATGGTAGCCATTTAAGAGTGGAGGAAAAAGACAAAGGAAAGACAAATTGTGATTGTGTTGTAAGTGCTGAATTTCTTCACGAAACTGAGAATAAATTCTATGCTGGATTCATCCAAGAAATTATTCAAGTGGATTTTGGTGAAAACAATCCTATATTATTAAAATATAAGTGGATCCGACCATCCACAGTACATGTTGATGAGTATGGATTTGTACGTGCAAATACAGGACAATTTTTATCAGAGAGGGATGAGCCCTATGTTTTCCCTTTTCAAATTAATTAATCATTTCTAATTGATGGTGTAATAAGCCCAGGATAATCATATGTCATTCAAACAGAGTCTCATTCAAAATGAAAATTCATGGAAGCTGTTGATATAATGCCTGATGGGCAATATGTTAATTTACAAGAAACATTCGAAGTAGTGGATGAAGATGATGATGGAGTGTTTGGAGAAGATATTTTGATTACCAATGAAGAGATTGGGAGAGAGAATGTATTGCATGACATAGATGAGGATGAGGAAGAAAATCAAGCAGATGTAGACATGAGCAATCAGGATTCTGATCTTGCTGGTAATGTAGATGATTAGTGAAGGCATCAAGAAAATAGTGAGCTTGTAAAATGTAGTAGAGAAGCAGCAAGATAAGAAAGGGCATTAGTGTATAGGAATTTCTTCCACTTTGGTTTTTTCAGGGTAATCTCTTGTGTTGAGCTCTACTTTTTGTTGTTTTTCTAGTTCTTGTCTTGTTATAGGTCATGCATATAACTAGGTATATTTGTTCCAAAAATAAATTACTCATTTTTAAAGCACATATTGACTATTTTTGTTTACTTACATTTGTGTGTTCAGAATTTCTGCAGAATTATATAAGTAGAAATAATGATGATTCACACTATCAGAAGGGCAATTAGTTTCTTCTCAAATAAAAGGATAAACAAATAGAGTTTCCTTTGGCTTTCAATCTGTGTGCCACATTTACTTACTGAATTTTTACTCCTCCATATAATACATCTTATATGCTATCATCCTATGTCATGTCACTTGTCATAGACTGTCTCTAATTTCTAAGAATGCATCTTATATGCTTTGTGAATGTATTTCATATGGGGACTATCCTTATATACTGTATCATTCAAATGGAAATGAAATCCTTATATACTATGATTGCATTTGTTTATATGCTCTAGTTGACTGAAAATAATGGCTTTGTTTATATTTCACTCTTGTTCTCTTGATTCAAGTTGCTGATTTATATATTATTGTTTATTTGGACTTCAGGAAATGAGGAAAAAGACTATGAGGCACAATTTAGATGATAGTGATCATGTTGCTGAAGTTCCATTGACAGATTATGAACACTTTTGTAAAGAACATGTGGCAAAGAATAGTGAATATTTATCACATCTTGGTTTGACAAACAAGCAAGTTGTAAATCCACTAAGTAGTATATTATTTGTTTAATTATGTTTATGAAATTTTATAGGCAAGAGGTTTATATATATAAGACATAATATGATATTTTTTTTATTTTATAGGAAAGAAAAAGAGTGCAAAGAAAATGCAGAGAGAAAACAAAAGGAAAGTAAAGATACAGTGCTGCCAACTTGTAGAAGCCAACGCATTTGGGATTCAAGTACGAATGCAGTTGGTGAAAAGAATAGTTGTGATGATGTGCAACCTGATATAACACATAGTGATGTGTAGCTTGATATAGCACATGGTGATGTGCAGCTTGATATAGTACATGGTGATGTGCAACATTTTGATTATCTCTTAGCACATAGTCTAAGAGAGATTATTGAAAATAATGAGAGAAAAGGAACAGTAAGTGAGCTGCAGATGATTTATTCAAGATTAAAGGATGTGTTTGAAGTGAAATCTACAGAGACTGGTACTGATCTACCTACTCATGACACACCTGATGTGGACAAGGATGATGAAGTTTTGGTTAATGAAAGTCATGAAGAGAGATCACTTGCATCTGACGTGCCTGCTACAACTTTTGATGGAACTAGTGGATTAGCAAAAAATATTGCTAGTGGTTTAATAGAAGATGTGCCTACTTTTTTCAAAAGAAAAAGATTAAGTCAAGATTTATATAGATCTACAGAGAGGAATGCAAAACAAAGAAGATTAGAAGGCAAGAAGCCATTCTTGGTTGAGGTATCGAGAGATGGTGAGCCCATTAGGAAAAATGCTATAAGGTGGGCCTCTGAGTTGGGTGTGAGATGTAGGGCCCATTTGGACATTTGCAAATCAAATTTTGTAGAGAAAGATCCACGAAGTGTGGAAAATGTTATACAAAAAATGGAAAATGCTTTTGAGACTATTGGTGGACAAATCTCTAGAAGATATTACAAGCAAAAGATGAGAATTTTGATGAACAATTATAGATACAATTGTAGAAAAACAATCTTGGAGAGAAAAGAGAGGTTAGAATCCCCTCTATCTCCCAAACAGTGGGAGGCATTGAAAGAAAATATGTGTTCTAAAGAATATTTAACAAAGAGTTATAAAGGAAAGAGGGCAAGGGATAATGTGGCAGCTGGATATACATTTGGCCGAGGTGGGTTGCAGGCCAAAATGGACAAACTTGGAGTAAGGGTATGGCTTTTTCGTTCAATTTACGTTGGTTATTTATTTCAATTTTTTATTGAACTGACTATATGTTGATATTGACATTGTATTTTAGGTCGAAAACAGTAATAGAGAAGCAGGTGTGGAAGATATGCTCAATTATAAGGCATTACTAGATCCTAGTAAATCTAATGGTAGTATGAAGTGGAAATCTAGTTCATCAACAGAGATTTCAAAGCCATCTATTAGATGCCCAGTAAGAGCCTCTGTAGATCATGTCAACTCAAATGAAGGGCACCAACATATAATGAGTTGCTTACATAGTCTCACTAAGAAATTGTCGCAGTTGGCTTCCTCTATTAAGCCTATAGTTTCTACATGGCATGAGCATAATATTATGGATGCAAATGAGGTAAGAGGCTCTATTACACTATCCTTTCATTTTTTGTGCTTTTTATTAGGTAAACTTGTACCATGTTTTTGTTATACTTCCTTGTGATTGCATTTTTTGGATACTTCAATAGTTATCATAGCTCTTGGATACTGTAAACAAAGAATGAACCTAATCTCAACGTGCAATACTGCAATTCAAGCCATTATAACCTTAGCATTGATGCTTTACATAAATGTGTTATCACAAATTGTCTCACTGTTCTACTTACAAAACCAAAAGAAACATGCGATACTTCAATTTACCAGGTTCTACTTCAAACCATTTTGCTTGAGTATTCACTTCATTATTGTTGTCCTTGTCATGTTTATGACATGCTCCTATATTGCATTATGACATTTAACTCTATCATTCTAGACAGTCACTTTGAGTATGTCTTAGTAAAGCTCTTAATAATTGATCCTAAAGTCAAGGCTGTCATATCTGCTTTGTTGCTATCATTCCAAGGGTTCTTGGTCACTATCTAATGGTTTTGAGAGTGTCTTTATCTCTTCTCTTTGTTTGGTGAAACCCTACTAGCTATTGCATCTCTTTATCTTCTCCTATACCTTCCATGCTATGGACTGTCCTAAGACAGAGATATGGACTACCATCTTACAATTTTTACTGTCTTCCTTATCATATGAAGGACTAGGACTGTACCTTCATGTTGAAAATCTTATGCTCATGAATATAAGAATCCTCCTATAAACTAGAATCTATTGCTTACAATAAAGGAAGAATCTCACAACATACCTTGACTTAGTCATTTAAGAGTGGAAGAAAAATGTTATTTTGAACCAAAAATTATAGTTTTTGCATTGTTTACTTGACTTATATTAATTTTTGCATGATGATTAAACCACATGAAGAGAAATTATATGAGAGCAGAATGAAAAGAAAAAGGCCTTGTCAATAGAGCTCTCTACAAAGTTGCACAACTTGAGTACAATGATGATAGTGATTATATTGAACGTCTTGATGAGAATCTGCATGATATTCAAAGTAGTAGTAGTGGTGCTGGAATTGAGGTGAGTGCT
This sequence comes from Cunninghamia lanceolata, assembly GCA_027924645.1. Classification (NCBI taxonomy): domain Eukaryota; kingdom Viridiplantae; phylum Streptophyta; class Pinopsida; order Cupressales; family Cupressaceae; genus Cunninghamia; species Cunninghamia lanceolata. The sequence goes on along the minus strand of BSBN01000463.1, from coordinate 1,064,547 downwards.
ATTTATTGTTTTTATGTTTTTCATTGTAGTCATTGTTGTTTTAATACACACATGCAAGTAAGTACTATTCAAGTAAGTTGTTTTAATTCTATTTGAAGGAAAACCCATCAGTATGATTTACTTTAAAGGATTTAACTCTAGAGAGAGACCAATAAATGTAAGTCACTTAAAGGGAATTACATCAACTTCTAATAGAAACCAATTAAAAGCATCCACACAATGACAACAAATGTGCCTTGATAAATCTATTGATTTGAATAACTGGAAATAGCCAATATGGAGACAATCAAACAACTTATGAACTTGAATATTAATAGAAAATCAGAACACCATACATATCCACAAAGTTAACCATCCTTTCCCATTATAATATTAAATTATCATAGAAGTGTAATGTCTTGAATCTGAAATATGATTGGATAGATAATATTGGAATATATAAATTGTCTTGCATAAAGATGATGATTGTCTAGGCCTTGGTTTCCCTTATAAATATGGGAAGCAACAAGCTTTAGGCCTCTTGTAACTAAACATGTTTAATAAAGAGAAATTAATGACATAAGCAAGTTAACCAAGATCTGAATCTGTTAATCATCATAGAGCATCTGTGACCTTAGGCCTGGTAAGGTACTCATCTCCATGTTGCAGTATCTGTTAACTGTGCTGTGCCCCTGTCTATTATCATAAAAAAGTGTCAAAATTTTGTCCTTGTTCTCCATGTTGACACTAGAAAAACTGCTCGTTGCTCCTTATGCTCCTGAACCTGTTGCTACACATCAACCTTTCAAGTATGTCTGCTCCCACATATTGGATGTAAGGTCACTGGGCCATTTGAATTCCTGAATTCAGAGAAGATGGGTCTGATGGTCCTTCCATCTTTTATCTGACATAGCCTTAAAATCAATTACAAATTTTCCATATCCTGCATCTAGGGCTATGATCCTATCCAAAATCATGTTAAAACTCAAAGTATCTATATCCTGCTCCTTTTTCAAGAATTCCATAACCACAGACACTATTGTTCTAAATTCTGCCTTCCAAGTATCAAGGCTTTTAACTTGTTTGTTTTCCTCTGTCAGAATAGGGGGGATAAATTGATGCTTGAAAGTAGAAAAAGATTCAATTCTGGCCTACATCCTTTTGTCTTTACTACTGGCATATTGATGCTCTTCAATGATCATAGTCCCTGTCTTCTCTATGGGCTTCAACTCAGCAGGAGCATCAAGATATCTTTGAAGTATCCTGCAAAGCAGGCCTAAATTGTGCAAGGAAGGCTACCATTTCTTGTATAGTGGCTCCAAAATAGAAAAGTTTGCTTGCAATTATTTAATGTCCTGAGATAACATGGAGTAGAAATCATGCACATCCCCAAGTTTATCCACAACCAGCTTTATCCTGTATTCTAGAATTTTCTCAAAGACTTCAAGGACCTTGATCCTTGTCTCATTTTTTGTTTCCTCATTTTGCTTCTTGAGGTCCTCAACTTCTTTTTCAAATTTTGTTCTCAAAGCATTAAACTCTTGCATTTTCACTATGACATCACTAGTTGTTGGTGGCACAAAAGGTTGATATGGAACTATTGGCAGACTTTGGGAAGAACCCACATCTTGCAGTTGCTTTTTCAATTACCTATTTTCAATGAACAACCTATTCACTTCATCATTCATGTCTTGTTGTGTTTTCTCATAATTCTGTAATTTTTTTCCAACTTTTTTACAACTACATGGGTGAACATGGCAGAATGGACTGTAAGAGCAGAGGCCTCAGTTCCTGAAGTATCTCGTATGGTTTTCACCATACTAGATCCCATCATTTCTTGAACAACATCTAGCAACCTTGGTTTACTAGTGTTCTTCCGTTTTGTCCATATGGAAAGAGTCTCTGTCTTTGGGTTGAAACCACATCCACTCATTCCCTCCTCATAATCAAATTTAGACACAAGATTAGGGTCATCTTGACTCCTAACTTGGTCAAGAAAGAATACCTTTTGCAATTCAAGACCTGGGATGATCAGCATGATACTCTTCAAGACCATTTGTCTTGCTTACTCAGGAGTCACATTGATTTCATCAACTTTTAGTTCTTGGATTGTTCGGGTGGTTATTTGATCATACTGAGACTCATCAACACCCATCTTATTGATTTCCACCTTTTCATCAAATTCCTTCATCTTCATTTTTAACTAGAAATCTCGAAACTCTAGAGTCTTGATGAAATCATCATCTTGAATAAATCTCAATGATGCCACCACCCTTTCATCTTCCTGTAGCTTTGGATCAATTTGGGCTTGTTCTTCCATCCTAGCCTTAGGCTTGTGTGCATCAGTTTCTTGACCAACCAATGGTTGATCAACTTCCTCTCCATCATGCAAATGTGTCAAAATATTGGCAACTTCATCAGTATCCCCCACACCCTCAGACATCTCATATGGGACCAGACGAGACATGCCTCCAGCTCTCTGCCTTTTATGTGGTGGTGATTCAGGGATCTATGGATCTTGAACTGATATGACATTAGGGGTAGGCTCATGAATCTCAATTCCTGCAGTCCTCTTCACTAGAAGTTTGGTAGCCTTGGTAGGCTGTACTTCAGATTTAGCATAAATACTTTCAAAATTTTTAATCATTGTATTAATCCTCCTTAGAGGATCTTTCTCTTCAGCAAAAAATCCTTCAAAAATTGGATTCTTTTCCTTTTTATCATCTTCAATTTTCCTGAGGATCTCCCATTTCCTCTTCCTATCATACACTTTATTAAAAGTAACTAGGTTCCTTATGACATCCTCATCATAAAATGTTTTATGGGAGATGCCCATCTTAGTCAAGATCACTTGTCTCACCAAGTTCATATGACCTTCAGGGTCACAAACTCTTTCAACACCAGATTCCAAAGAGTACTTGGCCTTCAAATAGGCCTGCAGCTCCACAAGAGTGTCTGAACCAATTGACCAATCTCCAAAGACAGTGATATCAGGCAAAAAGGTGCCTTTCTTCACCTTTTTCATCACTTCCTTTTCTCTCCACATCATTTGCCACATGAATTCCAAGAATGCAATTCTGTTAGAAACAAACTTTGGCAATTTGTGAGGTGGTTGGGGGAAATCATATACCCAGATTATTGTGTGCTCTGCTAGGAAGAACCAATCAGCATAATTGAAAGTATGACCTTGCTCTGGTTTATGTGCAAGAGGTCTCAAAATTACCCTCATTTCTGGTGACAATCTAGGGATCCCAATACCAAAAGAATTCATTATTCTCACAGAAAATTCATTATGAAATACATTATAGCTACCAGTCTAGCAATGAGAATCCCACATGTAACACCAACATTGAGTAGGCATTCTTTGCCTTGTCCTGTCAATCATGCTGATGTGCATTTTAATTGACCATTTACTCCTATTTTGATATAGGATCATATGGAAAACCATGTTAGCTACCATTGCACCAAAAGATCAACCTTTTAATGCTTGATACAACCACTTGACTTAACAAGCACGGGAGGCGATTAAGCACTTGTTGCAAACCACTGCAACGCAGTGCTGAACAAGGAGACCAAGGGTCACACCTTGCAACAATCCCCCCCAGCGCAAGCGCGGGGTTTGAACCCGTGACCTCAGCTCTGATACCAATTGTTAGCTACCGTTGCACCAAAATATTGACCTTTTAATGCCTGATACAACCACTTGACTTAACAAGCACGGGAGGCGGTTAAGCCCTTGTCGCAAACCACCATAGTGTAGTGCTGAACAAGGAGACCAAGGGTCACATCTTGCAACAAACCAAAGAATAAAACTTGAAGTTCATGGGTTTCTTATCTTCCTTTACACTGATGAAATCATACTCAATGTTCACCTCTAAATTTTGTATCTTCATAGCCATCATCATCAAACTAACTGGCATCCTTTGATCAGCATCATTCCCAGTATTTGTCACAATGCATAATAGGTCCATTTGAAATAAATTGCAAAATCTTCCACAGGGAATGGTTTAACTACATTGGAAGGAATATCAACCATCCTATTGTTTGCACCTCTTCTCATAAATATTGGTAGCTCATCACTTCTGAGTGTTCTTCTAAAAATTTTGTACTCTTGTTCAATGTTTTGTAGGTCAATTTTGGTGAGAGCTTGTTTGCTCAACATAAAACAGTCAATTATAGCACTTCTATCATTCTCAATAGAGAAGATCCATTTGGTAACCTTACGGTTTTAGTAGTCGGGTGATAGTGCAGTGCCAGAGTATGAATCAGTTCCACATCCACGAATACATTTGAAACAATTAGCTTGGCCAAATCCAGCTTCCATGGATTGCCCACTGGTCCCTGACCATCCTTCTTCTGACAGAAGTACCAAAATAGTTTCCAGCCAGAAATGGGAATTAAGGCATCCCTACAACCCTCAGCAACATCCCTAAATACTTTCTTTCGACCCTTGTCAATTGAATTAGGTAAAACATCTAGCAAAGATTGCTGTAGTGATCTTTTCTTAGGGGCAGGATCAGGCTTACTGGTCTTACTTGTGGATTCAAATTTCTTGGGTGCCATTATACAAACTAGGGTTTCAAAATTCAAGAAAATGCATAGAGAATTGAAACAGAGCAAAGATTCTTCAAACTTTCTTATAGATAATGTAGAGATGGACTTACTTGAACAATTCAAAGCTTGATAAGAACAGATCGAACTGAACGCCTTCTCTGATCCAATCTACAATCTCTGAACTGAGCAAATGTCGAGAGATTTCTAGATTTTATCGAGCCACAATGTTTAAAATTCAACCATTATTTTTGGTTTGTGCCACGAAATTATAAAATCTCCGCATTCAATTCATTTCAAATATAAGCCCTTGATCAAATTTGATCCAATGATCAGATGAAATGACAAGATCTTTCAAATTTATCGATAATTGCACACCCGCACTAAGTATGTTTACTCATTTATTATCATTACCGCACTACCGTGAAGCTTGTTTAAACTAGTCATGGGATGGTGATAAGCTTCAATGCCTTCATTTATTATCATTATTGCACTACCGCAAAGCTTGTTTAAACCAGTCACGGGATGGTGATAAGCTTCAATGCCTTCATTTACTATCATTACCGCACTACTGCGAAGCTTGTTTAAACTAGTCACGGGATGGCGATAAGCTTCAATGTCTTCATTTATTATCATTATCGTACTACCGTGGAGCTTGTTTAAACTAGTCATAGGATGGCGATAAGGTTTAATGCCTTTTGTTCACTTTTCTTGATTACCGCCAACCCTCAGCCCTTATGCTCAAACAAAGTGGGATCATGGGGCTTATAGCCCCCTTTATTCCATTTTCTTCCATTATCATCAACCCGCAAGTGCCTGTTCTCATTACCGCGGTAAGATTATGTTGCCAACTTTTATTGTTTATCGCCTTGCTACAAACATTCTTTGAAAGCCATCGCAGGAGCTCGGTAACTTGGACACTTACTACCACCAAGCTACAACCAAGTGGTGAGACGTCCGAGGGACCACAGTATACATGGTTGACTGAGCCCTTCCTACCGCCATGCTGCAAACAACTTGTATGTTTTCAGGGAGATTGTGGTATACATGATTCTTGTTGCTCTAGTTCCCATACTACCGCCAAGACAATGAGGATGACCTGCGAGATTACGGTAACATGGTTGATCAAGCCCTTCCTACCACCATGCTGCAAACAACTTGTATGTTTCCAATGGGAGTGCGGTATACATGATTCTTGTTGCTCTAGTTCTTGTACTACCACCAAGACAATGAAGATGACCTGCGAGATTACGGTAAACTACCAAAACACAGAAATGATTAAGAATAACTACATACTCCTCAAAATGACCATGTTATGTGACCCTAGGAAATAAATGGCATAAAATTTTGGCATGAATGTTTATTAAGAAATGGTCATATACAAGTGAAAATATCAAGTAGGATGGAAATGTGCAAAATTTTTGAGAGGTCCTAACATGTGAGACATTAGAATAGTTTATTTGGAATAATGGCAGGAATTAACAAAATTTTAGGGTTTTAAAATTTTGTTCCAACATAAGTAATCGTTGTTTTATTATGTAAATAAGGGTAATCCTTACCTATATAATAATTATTATGTATTTCAATATAATGTGCATTTTTTGTTTTGTTTTTATAGATATGTATTGATAAACTCCAAGAAGGGGATAAAGTTAGGGTGTTGGATCTGTGTGATGGTGTTGTTGTGGGCATTAGGTGGATTCACTCACTATCTATTGTACATGGAGTCAACTTGAAAGGAATAGGAGATGCAAATGTAAATATTTTAAAGGTCACAAGTAACATACAACTTGCTTATGAAGATAAAATAGATGGAGCTGTCCATCTAAAAGAGAAAGAAGGAACCTTCACATGGTGGCCACTAAAATATTTGTAAAAAATGGCATAGTTGATGTTTATCATGTACTTGTTATTAGACATCTTGGCCCACTACTTTATGTAGTATTTTGAATGTGTTGTTTAGGCATCTTAATTTTCATGGTGTATTTGAAAGAGTTGGAAACTCTTAGACAACTATGACATTTTTGATTATATTTATATATATATACTCTTAGACAGTTTTCATATCTTATAACTTGATATATATATATATATATATATATATATATATATATATATATATATATATATATTTGCATTATATTTTTTTATTGTAGATTACCTTTCTTTATCATGATGTTGAATCAATCTTTTAATTCTATCATGTTGTAGCTTGTTCATATATGTAATTTAAAAAAAAAAGAGCATTGAAAACATTACCTGCCTCTAGAATCATCATAGAAACTTCTTCAAAATGACACATCTATCCTGGAATCACTAGGGTTTGTACCTCAATGATTCCACACCGTTTCAGGCCCAAATAATCCCAACTGTGCCCAATTCCATAGGAAATTCGATTCCGAATCTGATTCTAGGATGAATAGTACCTGGAAATGCCTTGTTTTTCTGCCAATTAGGTAACTTAACAAATAATAAATGTTATATCCCAAAACTTGCACTGGAACTCTGGTAAAAGCTTACCATACTATAGCATCATCAAGTCAACCTTGGATATGGAAATTATTCAAAATAGAAAATAGTTTGTAAATGTTGAATGGTCAGACAGTATGAGAAATTACAGGCACCAAGAGTTACCTTTTGAAACATCAGGATATAGGGCGAATAAGATTGATATATATGGTGTAAAAGCTAAGGGATTGCCTTTTGGTTTCAAGATCTAGGTGACTTTGATCTTGATTTAAAATGTTCCTTACGAGTGGTCCATTGTGGTAACCTACATAGTGGTATGTATTCTTAGAAGCTTTATGGTGCCAAATTATTTGATGGAGTATATGTGGCGTTAAAAAATTTGAAATGCTCTTTTATAGTAAAGGAGAATGGGTGGTATTTGTGATCTACTATGCTAGAATACAATAATCTACACCTCAAATTTAGATTACTCAAACCATGTCACATTGATCATATTGTTAAAATAATATAATATATTCCATAGCTTAAGATGTTTTTTTGGTTTCAGGGATCTTATCAACATCATAAGGAGTTGAAGGGTACACAGGGAATCAAGATAACCGCTCAGGTATCAAATTTCAGGCTAATAATTTTATGTATGTGAGCATAAATTTATCAAATATATGTGGACAATGAAATTTAGCTACAATTTCTTGATTTCAAGGTCTTGAGCATGCCATAGTAGGAACTTAGTTATATGTTGTTGGACTTGATGATGATTTATAGGATATTAAGGAAGCAGCAATGCAAGATATCAATAATGTAATGTCTTGGACTAATAAGAGTGGGTCGAAGGAGTTTATGTTCAAGTTTCAACTCTTGGATCTTTGGAGGCTTTACTTGAGTTCTTGAAGACCCCAGCTATAAGCATCCCAATTAGTACAATTGGTATTGGGCCTGTGCATAAAAAAGATGTCATGCGTGAGAGTGTAATGCTTGAGAAAAAGAAGAAAGAGTATGCTACAATTTTGACATTTGATGTCAAAATTACTCCTAAAGCTCGAGAGCTTGTAGATGAAGTTGGTGTCAAGATATTTGTAACAGACATTATTTATCATCTATTTGACCATTTTAAAGCATATATGGACAATCTTAAGGAAGAAAGGAAAAAGGAGGTTGCAGAAGATGCTATTTTCCCCTGTATACTAAGCATTTTCCCAAATTGTATTTTTAACAAGAAGGATCCTATAATTGTTGGTGTTGATATTCTTGAAGGCATTGCAAGGGTTAGTATCTAAACCTAGTCTTTTCGGTGTTATGACTTATGCATGTAAAAGATTGTTGTATCATTTTTGGTTTGTATAAAGCTATATGTCATGATTGCATCTATAGATTGGCACGCCATTATGTGTTCCCACATAATATTTCATAGATATTGACAAAATAGCCTTAATCGAGATCAATCATAAATCTGTTGAAATGGCTAAGAAGGGTGAAAAAGTCGCCATGAAGGTAATTTGAGAAGCTTTCTTTGTTGTTAATAGTTTTATATGATTTTGGATGCTATTTTTTGAAATGTTTTTGTTAATGAATTATCATACAAACTTTACAGATTGTTGGGAGCAACACTGATGAAGCACAAAAAATGTTTGGTAGGCATTTTGAAATGGAGGATGAATTTGTGAGTCATCTCACTAGAAGATCCATAGATATATTGAAAGAAAACTACAAGGTAAGGCTATTTGATATCCACATTACGTAATTTTACAGTGTATTTACTATTATACATTTTATACTAATTAAACATTTGTGCTTTTCATTTTTGGCTGATAAAACAACTTTTTAATGTCCAAAATGGCATATTCTTCTCATTTTTTCAGGATGATTTATCTAATGATGATTGGAAACTTGTGGTGAAATTGAAAAAGCTATTAAAAATTCCTTGAGCTACTACTAATGATGCATTGTGCAATGGAACTTTGGATTGGAGCAAAACCTTCTGATGAAAGTGGGAAAATACACCCTGCAACATTACAAACAACACAATCAAGATAACAAATGGTGAACTTTGTTGATACCAGAATAGTAGCTTCTGCATCATAAGCTTCTTCTATAAGTTTTGCTATGTGGTGTACATGCTGCACCTCTAGCTACAATAAGATAGTAGTGAACTTCAGATCCTATCTATGCAGGAGGTCATTCGAATGTCTGTTGTTTAGCTTGTTTTCTAAAATTTAATAGTCTAAACGGGCAAGTGCGGTATTGCCATGTGAGAAAGGGAAGAGATTGATTCTAAGAGTAGAGATTTTGTGTAATGATCTATTTTATGATTTCTTGAGGTAATGAAAAAAATATCATGAAAATGTTGTTTTAAATAAATTCATATTTTATTGCAATTGTACGAAACCAAAAACATTTCCATGTTGCCATCTTCAGCATGTTGTTGACTGGATGGATTTCATTGTTTCAAGTTCCGCTTTTGATTCAGCTGTCTGGGACCATGTTATGGAAGGTTACAGGGAATGGTGTGTTTTCTTATTGCTGCAGGGTCACTGCTACAGGGGCCTCTACGTAGCAATCTTAGGTTGTTTTTCAAATATTGTTCACAGTGGTTCAAGGTTGTTTGAATACACAGGTAATAGCTCAATGGCTTGTGTGAAGGAGAATATGGAATGCACCATTCCAAGGCTGCAGTCAAAGCACATGAACTAGTTAACAAAATGCCAAAAGAAATGATGTCTCATGGAATGCTCAGTGGCAACATCTCTTTTCTAAGTGTCAAAATATGTGAAGGGCTTCATCGGTCTGACCTGCCTCTCCATTGTTTTTCTATTGTATCTAATGTGGCTACTGAACTAGTTTTTTTTTAGCCAGTCCTTGTAGTTTGCTGTACATGACAAAGCTGAACTAGTTTTTTCTAGTACTTATGGCAGCCTTGTGCTTCTTTTTTATTATTTGTAATTCTTTTCCTGCATTGTTCCAATAAAAAAAATATTTATTGCCACTTTGCTTTGTCTTGTTTCATTTTCTTATTGGTTGATTCTTAAATATAAAGTGTTGGCTCAAATATATCAATCTTTACTTGGCAGCATCATAAAATATATAGTTTTCCAAATTTATTTCCTTAATGTTTTAAATTCAAATTTAATAATATGTTTTTTCTGCATTATAAAATTTATGGTATTTAATAAATTATTCATATCATGACTAAATTTACTACCACTTAATGGAAACCAGTAAATAAAAATGACTACCATGACTAAATAAATGACCAGTTAACAACAATCAATGACTAAATGACTACACTGACTAAATAAATGACTAAATATACATACTACCAAATTGATGACTAAATATACTACCAAATTGTTGACTAAATATACTACCAAATTAATGACTAAAATCTATTTAGTCATAAATTTGGTCGTGAGATAAATGATAGGCAATAAACTGTTTAGTGTAAAATTTGGATTGTTTAATGTTTTAGTGTTTAGATGTTTGAATCCTCCTTTCGCCCTTTACATTCAAGGATCTAGGGTCGAGTGGCAATTCACTATCATACCCTAGATCGCTGTGAGATGTAGGGAAACTTGGATTAGGGAATTTAATTATCAATTTCTCTTCTCTTATGCTCAATTGACCATTAAAACCCTAATTATGCAAATACAACAATAAACTGATGAATAACAAAAAAAGCTCTTGCAGACGGAAGTAAAATATCAAATCACAGAGTACCTATTTTTAAGGTTCCAAGGCAGAACAGTTGGGGACACTGGAGCAAGCGCCCAAGTCCAAGGTGCCAGTTTCTTTACGGGATCCTCACCTCCTTTCGACACTGATCAGCACTGTAACTCCTATTTCAGGAAATTTAGTTGTGGAGGACACTAGAATGAGTGCCCAAGTCCTACAAATGCTCTGGTGTCCTACTTCTCTTCAGATCTTGAATCCTTGATGTCTGCTAATCCTTCCTGCAACTTTACTTTTCCTAAATGTGACTCCTGTAACCTGCAATCACAAGACTTTGGGAGGGGGTTGTGGTGTTTAGAGGCTTGCCTCAGTCAAGCCCTAGAGGACACTTAATTCTTTGAACACCATTGTTAGATAGATGTCAAGCCCTAGAGGACACTTAAGTCACTGAATTGGCACTTTTAGGGTTTTTCTAAGAACATTTTGCTAACGCTGACATCTTTGCAGGTATTCTCTGGAGCTGTTTTACAGGATAGGTTCGGGTTTAGTTTCATATAGTTGCATTTTTAATAGCTTACACTTCACTTTCTAAAGGGATAGTAAAACAAATAATCATGCAAAATCTCACATAGCTTGTAATTAGGAAAGAGGTAACTGGATCATTGCTATCTTGCATTGCAACATTGCTATCTTTTCAAAGTTATTGCTATCTGATATAAAACTGAACTCATCATTACTTTTTGGGTTAAAACTGAACCACTGCTATCTTGATTGACCATCATTTCAAAGTTAACAACTCGTGCTATCGTGGTATAAAACTAAACCATTGCTATCTTGATTGACCAACATTTCAAAGTTAACTATTCGTGCTACGTGGATTAAAACTGAACTCACCATTGCTTTCTGGGTTAAAAAAAAAACTGAACCATTGCTATCTTGCTAAATCACTTCAAAGTTCTGTGCTTGCCCAAGTAGATAGCTCACCTAGTTTTTTGCACTTTAAATAGGGGAAAAGAACAACTGTATTCTGCGTTTGGGGAATGATACCAGGCCTATGCTTTCCCCTACATTAGGTGACCAAAATGCCAGAAGTATCATTTTCACATGTGTTTTTCCTTTAGAGGGGCCTGCTCTTGGATACCGCTTATCTAAGTAGGAACGACCCTAAGTGGTAATAGGCTAGACGCCAAGCCCTTCCAAGCCACTATAAATAAATTGTGTTTGGAGCGAAAGTTTTAAACAATGAGTGCAGTTGTGTTACATTGACAGCCAACCTCCCCCAAAACCCTCCAAGGCGCAACCCTTGTAGGCTGGGAGACTCCATAACGGAGAGTAGTGCTGCCGCATGTGTAACCACTCGAATGGTTGCCCTCATTAAATACCTTCTGTTCTAGTGGCCAAAAACCCTTGTAATCCATTTCAAGCCTAAGATTTTGTACTTGTTTTTTTTTCTTTTAGTCCAAAAAGAGCCAGAAAAATCACCAAAAAAAGTTAAAAAATCATAAAAATTCTTTGTGTTTGCTGTGTTTTCTTGCCATTAATTCAGAAAATCAAATCAAGAAGACCTTTTTTTTTGCAACCAAAGTACCAAAAACATTGAAAAAATTCCAAAAATTGTAAAAACACTGAAGAAAGCTAGAGCGGCGCATCCATCCTCTATTCCTGCGCATTTGTGCCGACCTGCGGTGAATTTGTTTAGACTTCCTGTGCTTTTGTTGTCTGTTGCTGCGCATACATCTTTCACCAGTACGTCGCATATATCTCAACTTGCTGCTTATTTGTCAATTTTTGATGCGCATCTGTTTAGGTGCATACACGACAGTGAGCACTTGCACAATTTTCAAGGGAAAAATTTTACCAGTTCTAAGTACTCATTTTAGCTTAGCTCTAAGATCAGAGATCAGGTTCTACCTTGTAGTCAATTTTCATTCATTTCATCCAAAAAGTCTCTCTTTCATCAATCGTCCCATCCACTTTCTATCAGGACTTTCTAGTCCTGAAATCAGAGTATCCCATATCAGATCAGCGTAGGTCCCTTTTTTGTATCATTGTGAATTCAAGTAAACCTAGTAGGTCATAGAACTTTGCTAGTGGTTTGTTGCACGACTAGTCCCTACATAGTAAGACAGGTATCGAGTACCCTTACTAGTGGCTACCGTCTTGTATCCGCCACCTTACTTGAAATCATTGAGTGAGAAAGTCCTTTATCCAAGTCTTGTCCTAAGTATCCTATTCACAATAGTCTCCGTCGGCACCTTGCCAAAATTTCTAGTCCTAGTCCACTTCATCCCACGTCACCTTGCATGGTTCTTACTAGATCTCAATACAAAAACCAACTTGAAATGGCCGGCTCATCCAACCACATCATCACACCTCATGATAGTGACGAAGAAATCTCTCATGAAGATTATCAAGGAAGCATCCAAGATCAGAAATTCCAACGCTTAGTAGAGAAGGTGCTCCATGTAGACCCTCATAAGTATTTCTATCATCTTGCTAGTCTTGGAATTAAACTCCCCACGGATTTTGATATAAGCTCAATTCTGGAAAACATGGAAAATGATCCCGAAAAGGGAAAGAATACCATAGACCCAAATGCAAATTGTAAAGGAAAGCAAACCATGGACCAAAATACTCCTATGGAAGAAATGAGGAAACAACTCAAGAGTCTAACGCAACAAATGTCAAATCTCAAGATGGGTATAAACACTAAAAACTACTCCTTGGAAGATATTGCACTGTACCCCTTTGACAAAAGTTTGATCATGAAACCATTTCCCTATCGATTCGAAGTTCCTAAGTTTGACAAGTACAAAGGGAAAGGGGACCCTAGAGACCATATTAGAGAATTTAACGCAGCATGTTTGGAAGTAGCTCATAATGAGACTTACTTAATGAGACTATTCCCTAGGTCTCTAGGCAACCAAGCTATGGAGTGGTTCTGACGGCTTCCACCGGGCATCAAAAATTTTGATGAACTAGTCAACAAATTTATCACGCACTTCTCTTACAATATCGAACACGAAGTATCTATGCTAGATCTATACAACACCAAACAAAAGAGTGGTGAGTCATTCGCCACCTTCCTACAATGATGGAGACAACTAGCAAGTAAGTGTTCTTACGATATACCTGAGAAGCAGCTACTGGAGATGTTTGTCCATAACTTCAATACCAATCTTAGCTATCAAATACAAATACAATGCCCTACATCATTCTCAAAAGTCATTGAAATGGGATTGTTCATCGAAAAAGCTATGATTGCCAAAGGGGAAATCAAGTTATAAAAGGACACACCTACCTCCAACTACATGACGGACAAATCAAAGTTTTAGACCAAGAATAAGAATATTGTCAACGATGGGGTAGTGGATGCCAAGGTGGTAGCTCCCAAGCAACAACCCATACTCACTCTCAAAGGAGAAGCAAACAATGTTATGCCCAACAAACCATTCTCTCAGGAACCAAGACCATGGTTCAGTTCAAATCCAAGGCACAAGTTCACACCGCTGGGTGAATCCCAAGAATCTGCATTGAGGAAGTTATTGGCTAACAATGAAATTTCTCTACTACCAACAAGTGATTATGAGCCTATAGTCAAACCTCCCTATTGGAAGGACACGGACTATTGTGAATATCATAGAGGAAGGGGGCATACAACCAACAATTGTATCCATCTCAAAAATGTTATCCAAGATGTGCTTGATTAAAATCAAGGAGGAACCCAACATCATACCTCCAATGAGACACATGTGGCTTACAGGGATCCACTTCTAAATCACAACAGGCCGTACAACAACAATAACAACAACGACCATAACAACAATAGCCATAACAACAACGACAATGCCGACAATAATCGCAATAGGCCAAATCAAAATAGTGGGAATAGTAATGCCAACTATGCAAGTGTGCCATTTGACTATACCATAAATTGCATTTCCGAGCATGTCCCGCAAATCAATGTCATCACGCCCAACCAACAATCAGGACCTAACAAAACTGGTTTTAGTATCATTATCCGCAGTGGTAAAGTCATGCTCAATACCACCCCTCCAAGGTTATCACTTTTTCAATCCAAATTCAATCAGTATAATGTCATAGACCAATTACAAAAAACTCCAACCCACATTTCTATCTTGGAGTTGTTGCATCTATCTCCTTCCCATAAGGAGATCCTCAAGAAAGCCTTAGTGGAAACCACTGTCCCCACTAACTTGCCCCAAGAGAAGTTTTAGACCATGGTAGGTAATCTAACTTCCTCAAGCTCCATTTCATTTACCAAGCAAGATGACCTCTTCGTATCTCAACCCCATAACACCCCTCTACATATTGTAGCCTTCATCCACAAGCATCGCGTCAAGAGGGTTCTCATTGATGGGGGAGCCAGTTCAAATATTTGCATGTTAAAGCTGGTCCTTACATTGGGGTTCTCCAAAAAGGTAGTTGATCCGAGGAAGAAAATTACTATCAAAGTGTATGATGAGGAAGAGAGAACTACAAAGGGAACAATAGTCCTACCCATACAAGTGGGACCAGTAATAAAAGATGTTGTATGTCAAGTCTTAGATAGGGAGCTTGCTTATAATATTCTTCTAGGGAGACCATGGATTCACGCCATGAAAGCTGTACCCTTGACCTATCACCAATGCATAAAATTCTCGCACAACGGCAAGCAAGTCACCATCTAAGGTGACCCTGACCCCTTTCAGCATTGCAACTCCTTCCTTGCCAAACCTGATTACATCATACCAAACAATAGAGCATCTATATCCCCTATCCCATAGCATGATCATACCACCGAAGCCTCCTCATCAAGGCCCAAAGAGCAGAAAATTACCATAAAAGAAAGCGGAGTGGGAGAATACTCCATAGAGCACAACCTCAATCTAGCCAAGATGCCTTTGTCTCCTTGATCTTTTAGCTGACCCAAACATTTTCCAAAGCCATCTGCTCCTCCTATAGCTCCTGCAACTCCCTTTGTAAAATGGGGGACCTTATCTGATGAAATAGAGGAAGGAGATATCCTACAGTGGCTTTATACTGAAGAAGAGAACACATCACAAGAACCGCCTAGGCTCCCAACAGAACTCTATGGGTGATGTGAAACTATCCTACACAGAATGGGTTATAAAGGACAAGGCCCCATCGGCCTCAGAAAAGAAGGCATCATAGAACTTATTCAACCTTCTTCATCCTCATTGGCTAGAAATACAAATGGTCTAGGATACAAAGGCAAGGGCAAAGCTAAAGAAAATGCTTATCTTGTGGAAATGACCCATACACTTCAAGAGGATAGTGACATAGATTCTAATGAATATGAGTGGGATGAGCTAACAGAGCATTCCTATGATGACAAAGAGGTCGATACCATCCAAACTTTTAGCCCCTACTGTGAGGACAAATGCCACCGAACAGACCACTAGAGTCTGATTTGCCCATCTCTAAGATTATGGCTTTCAAGGAAGGTTCAAATTCCATCGCAATAAACAACTTGGAGGAAAGTACCATCCCGAACACCACCCCTACCTATACTCCTAGCATATCCATTCACACTATCAATGAATCAGGTCTATCCTCTGACTCCCTCCCCCTTGTACGTCCTGAGCTTGTTGACTGGGATCTGCGAGGAACTCCCCAACTAGATATGTTCCAAAACGATGATGCTTACATTGACTATATGGAACTTAGGGACCACCTACCCAAAGGAGATCATAAAGCTGGTTTTGCTATTGAACTTAATACCGTGGCTTACTTCAAAGAGGGTGCCAAGCCTTCCAGTTGCAAAAATATCAAGGTAAAAACTGGATCTGACGGTGAAAACTATTTTGCGGCAGTGTTAGGTCCCAAAACAGTAAAAAGAGATACATCTGAAGGTGAAAACTCAACTATGGCACCTGATGATGGAAGGCTTGACACTCTCCCCACAGACATGCACCAGGAGAAGTCCCAAATTGTTGTGGAACCGATAGAGCCTGTTAATATTGGTATAGAGGAATAGCCTAAGATCATTCACTTCACTAAGTCTCTCACTCCACCAGAAAAGACCAAGTTTGTACCATTCTTCAAGAAAAAGAGAGGCAGCTTCACTTGGTTATATGCAGACATGCTAGGTTTGGACCCAAACTTGATTCTACATCATCTTCCATTAGATCTAGGAGTAAAACCAGTGAAGCAGAAACTTAGAAAGATGCATCCACACATAGCGCTATTGGTCAAAGAAGAACTCAAGAAGTTACTAGATGTAGGGTTCATCAGAGCCATAGACTACCTGGAATGGATATCCAACATTGTACCAATGTCCAAACCTGATGGCCGAGTTAGACTATGTAATGATTTTAGAGATCTAAACAAAGCCTGCTGCAAGGATGATTTTTCGTTGCTAAATATAGCTATCATAGTCAACTTAACAGCAGGGCATACCATGTTATCTCTCATGGATGGATTCTTGGGATATAATCAAATCCGAATAGCACTAGAAGACCAACACAAGACAACTTTTACTTGTCCATGGGGCACTTTTTGCTGGAATGTCATGCCATTCGGGCTAAAAAATGCAGGAGCCACATATCAACATGCTATGACGACTATATTCCATGATATGATGCATGTAATGATGGAGGACTATGTAGATATCCTAGCAAAGTCGCTCACAAGAGAATCACACCTGGATGTGTTAGAGAAAGTCTTTCAGAGATTAGACCAATTCAAAGTCAAGTTGAACCCAAAGAAATTTGTGTTCGGAGTCACTTCAGGCAAGCTACTAGGTTTCATCATGTCGGCAAATGGAATAGAGGTGGACCCCGCCAAAGTCAAGGCTATTATGGACATGCCACCACCTAAGACTCTTACTCAATTAAGATCACTACAGGGTGAGCTACAAGCAATCAATAGATTCATATCCCAGCTAGCAGACAAGTGCCAACCATTCAGTCATCTCCTGCACAAGAACATTCCATTCAGATGGGATGAAAGGTGCGAAGAAGCATTCAATAAGCTGAAACAATATCTTATGAATCCACCCATTCTCATGCCTCCTATCCAAGGGAAACCACTGATACTCTACATATCTGCTACACCTACAGCTCTTGGGGCTCTTCTGGCACAACAAGATTATGAGAATAAAGAAAGAATCATCTACTACATCAGCCGAACATTAGTGGGCTATGAATTGCAATACTCACAGATAGAAAGATCATGTCTGGCGGTAGTTTTTTGCTTCACAAAAACTCTGACATTATATGCTTGCACATCTAGTTAAACTCATTGCAAAAATAGATCCACTGAAGTACCTACTAAGCAAAGCAGCTCTCACGGGTCACCTAGCTAAATGGGTAATGCTCTTGAGTGAATATGACATTGAGTATGTAGACAGAAAAGCTATCAAGGGACATATCATTGCCGATCAACTAGTGGATGCACCATTACAGGACACCACACCGATACAATTTGAGTTTCTGGATGAATCCTTATTTAACACATCAACATATTCTTGGAAAATCTACTTCGATGGGTTCTACACAAATCATGGATCAGGGGCAGGAATCTTGTTTGTGACTCCTCATGGCAACACAATTCCAAAGTCTTACCATTTGTTACTCCCATGCACCAATAACATAGTAGAATATGAAGCCTTAGTAATTGGTCTCAAGATGGCAACTGAGTGGAAAATCCAAGAGCTACATGTCTACAGTGATTCTCAACTTATAATCAATCAAGTCAATGATGATTACCAAACCAAAGATGAAAAGCTTGTCCCATACAAGCAGATGGTCGATGACTTCAAAGAACACTTTGTAATCATCTCTTTCGAACAAATACCTAGGATCAAGAACAAAGCAGCAGATGCCATGGCAACCATTGCCTCTCTCCTCGAGATACCTGAAAATGAGTCACGGTATGAGTTCTTAGTGGAAACTATCCAACAACCAGCTTATGATCTTCCTGAGACCCATTCCATATGCCTTCTAGTTGGATCTGATTCACCTTGGTATGGTAAGATTTACACTTACCTCAAGGACAACATCCTCCCACCTGACCTATCTTCTAACCAACGATGAACTTTTATATGCCAAACCTCTCACTACACCATCATTGCCGATACCCTATAACGACGTGGCCTAGATGGTACTTTACTCTGTTGTTTAGAACGAGAAGAATCCATAACCGATTTGTAAGATGTACACGAAGGGATCTACAGAACACACTCTAGTGGTCCTTCCTTAGCTAAGAAACTCATGCGTTTGGGTTATTACTAGCTGAACATGGAAATGGATTCATATCAGTTTGTCAAGAAGTGCAAGCAGTGCCAAATACATGGGAACCTAATACATGCACCAACTCAAGAGTTGAGACCTTTAACGACACCTTGGCCCTTTTGCCAATGGGGACTTGACCTTGTGGGAAAGATCCATCCACCCTCATCCAACGGCCACAAATTCATCATAACTGCCATTGAGTATTTTACAAAGTGGATTGAAGCCGTTCCCCTCACCACTGTCATAGGTAAGCAAATCTCCTCATTCATCTTGAATTACCTCATCTGCAGATACAGAATTCCTTCATCCATTATCACGGATAACAGAAGACCATTCAAAAACTAGGATGTCCAAGAACTTTGTGAACGATTCAAGATCCAACACCGTTTCTCCACTCCATACTACCCCCAAGGTAATGGTCAAGTTGAAGAATCCAACAAGACCATCTTGAAAATCCTCAAGAAAATAGTCAACGATGCTGGCCGTGATTGGCTTATCCAACTCAATCCCACTCTGTGGGCCTACAGAACCAGTATACACACTCCCATAGGTGCTACACCCTACGCCCTTGTCTATGGCTCAGAAGCTATCCTCCCCATTGAGGTCAAATTACCATCTCTCAGGGTGTCATTAAAAGGCCTCATATCAGATGAAGAATACAGAGTCTCCAGGTTGCAAGAACTAGAGTTGCTAGAAGAGAGGCGACAGAAAGCCTTTGATCATCTTAAAGCATATCAACAAATGATGTCAAGAAGCTATAATGACAGAGTTCACCCAAGAATCTTTAAAGTTGGAGACCTTGTTCTTAAGGAGAATCCTCGCAACCAACAAAACAGAGAAAAGAAAGACAAGTTTGAACCCAACTGGCTTGGGCCTTATGTGATTGTAGCTGCTTACGGATCGGGGGCATATCAGTTGGCAACGTCAGAGGGTGAGCTGTTCAATGACCTGATCAACAGCATGCATCTTCGCAAGTTCTATACCTAGGAGAACCCCAATGTAAGGGGGGCATAAAATACAAAAAAATCAAAAAATTAGAAAAATACAAAAAAATAAAAAAATCAGAAAAATACAAAAAAGTCAAAAAATCAGAAAAATACAAAAAAAATTGTCCTTTGGTGAAAACCTGGCAAACAGGCGCCTTGGATAGGTATCATGATGAAAACCTGGCAAACAGGCATCATGTATACTTTCTAGCTTCTTCATGCAAATAAAAGCAAGTGGTGAAAACCTGGTAAATAGGCATTACTTATGATGAACCGCCTTCTCCATCTTTGGGAAACCAATTGCCTTGTGTCCATTCTTCTTTCACTCGTGTCCCATTTGACTCATATCTATCCCATAATAAAATCCTAACAGTTACCTATCATGGCTTGATACTCTATCTCTTTGTTGGCCTTGTCAACCAAGGTTTTGTCCCATATCGTACCCATCGTGTCAACCTAGCATATTGTCTCTCGTCAGTTTTCCATGGTCCAAATCCATGAACTACGTTGCCTCTACATTGTCACATAGGCAAGGCCATTTTTCAAATGCGCCCCTGAGGCTCCCACTGTCCCATCCATTCCACATCTAGTTCTTCTATCTTTCTGAGTCTATCTCCACTTTCTCTCACCTAGTTCCATGGTCTGTTAGGGTTTACCCCAAACTACGTTGCCTCTGCGTCATCACGTAGGCAAGGCCATTTAGCAATGAGCCCCTGAGGCACTAGGTTAGTCCCTTAAGGTCCATCTCACCAATAAGGATTGTGAAATCTTCTCACCAAGCAAGCAAGTGCAAGCAGAACCTGATCCCAAAGTAGAAATTTTGACACGAGGCACTTAACCTATCCAAAGCAAAGTAGAAAAATACCTAAGGCCTTCTAAATGATTTTACTCAAATTATGGCAAGAAAAAAACACATCTAAATGCAAGAATGATTTGTGTTAGTTAGGTTAAAATTACAGAGTCTTGATTTCTACTATCATGCCTTTCTATGCTACTCAAGGATGCCAAAAGCTAGAGATGCTATGATGAGGGCATGATTATTTTCTTTGTTTGTTGTTTGTGGATTAAACTTTAGTAATGTGAAGCCTGGTCTAAGGACATGATCAGTAAAAGATCATCGAGAATATCCAAGCTCTAACATGAACGGGGGCAATCCTTGTTTGTTGATATGCAAGAAATACTCAGGTCATCTCGGTTCAATTATACCTCGAGGCTTGTATTAACTCGCTAAATCAAAATCCATGTAAGAAACGCTCAGGTCATCTTGGTTCAATTATACCTCGATGCTTGTATTAACTTACAACATTTCAGAAAAATACCAAAAAAATCGCCCAATGATGAAATAAAGCACTCCAAAATACTTGCACCGTCAAGATGTCAAAAGTAAACCATCCATTATACATCCATTTACACATCCATACATCCATATCCCATGCATTAAAAGATCCAAACAATGCAGAGTGACAATACAAAATAAAAGCTTGTCAGTCTTCCCATCAAGTCATTCTTTCTCAATCAATCTCCTATCTATCATCCTGTCATTTCTGTGTCGATAGAGTACATTTGGACATCACAAAAACATAGCATATAGCTGCATACCATATCACATGAGATAGTCATTTACGTGATTAAATTAGTTGCATACCTAGTCATTACATTAGGTCATCCATATACAATCATTATATAGTGTCAAAATAGAAAACAACCAAAAACATAGATAAGCGCATCACATATAGATACCATTTGCATTCTCACACATTAGAAGCATGTCAAGTAAAAAGAATCTAAGTTTGCATTAGGTCATATAGCATCACATAACATCATATCAAAAGCTGCATCTAGATAACATCTCATAGCATCAAGTAAAGGCATCTAAGCTTGCATCAGATAAACACGTACATCGCATCATACAATAGAAATGCATCATAAACTCATACATATAAAGAGAATCACATAGCTGCATCATCATATAAAATGTATCCAAATGTACAATATCAAAAAAAAAAAATCTCTCTGAATCAGTGTCATACAAAAATGCATCCCAACAGATGATGATACATGTCTCAAAGTAAACAAAAGTGATACAAGTCTGTTAGGCTATCTAAGCCATCAAAAGGTACATAGATCAAGTCTCTGCTACCCCTGCTGTTGTGGGCCACCACTGCCAACAGTGTCTCCTCCTCTGCTACCCCCTAACTGCTATGGGCCCATCATAGAAGCTCCTGACCTCGATGGACCTGCTCTCTGGGAAGCCACAGACTGGCTCCTATAGCTAGAAGCCCTTTGACTCACCAGTACGGCACCATGATACAACCCCCGATAGTACTGAGCTTGAGCCTACACTCTAGCAAGCTCACCCTGCACCTGTGCTAGTTGTGTCTGTGTCTGTGCTAACTGTGCATATGCCTGCTACACCTGCCCAACCAAGAAACTGGTCGCTGCGTCTGTCCCCAAGGCTGCTAATGCGGTATCCCGCTCTACATGGATAATGCGTATCCATGCGTCTTCCATGTCTCTCTCTCTAGTCAACCCCACAATCACCTCTGCATATGTCTCTCGTCGGGTGTCAGCTCTCCCAAGCTTTGCCCACAACTGCCTAATCTCTCCCCTCAGTGTAGCTATAGTCCTCTCCTACACATCTGACTTTGTTGGACCCTGAGCTGCCTCTGCCTATCTCTGCCCCTGTGGTTGAGGTCCCTGCTGCTATGCCACCTGTTGAGGTGGCAGCATCTGTACCTGCTGTGCAACCTGTGATGGCACTGCTTGCTCAGCATGGGTCGGTCCCTCCCCACCTCTCCTCCTCTCTCTAGGTCAACCTTCATCATCTCCATCATCTCCGTCATCTCCCCCATCTCGGCCACCTCCTCGTCCTCCTCTACCCCTCCCCCTCCTCCTCTGACCAACCTGGCCCTCCTCATCTGAGTCTACCTCGTCTATCCGCAGTATCAGCACCCTAGGCCCTAAGTATCTTAGAAATGGGTGTGCAGTAAACCAGTCCTCATAATCCCATGTCACCCCTGCATTTGCAATCATCCTCCTCATATCCCAGGCAACGTATGGCGTCTTCCAAAACTCAGCCAGTGCCTCCTCATAAGATGCCATCGGCCCCATCTGTACCTCTCTACATGTGTCCTGGCAAACCAAGCCTACCCCTGTGGCATGCCTTGTCTCCTCCTGAACTGCCTCTGTACTTGGCTGACTATCTGCCTCTCCAGGATAAAGTGTGTTCATCCTATCAGCCATCGCGTCTGGTAGTAGTAAGGTAGCTCATCTGCCTCGTCATTCCATGGCTCACAGTCTAGATATGGTCGCCACTCGACCACATCTACTCCATCTAATGCGTGTCGCCAGTACTCCAGCTTCTGCAGCCTATGCTGGGAAATCACTCCCGCGTAGCCATAGCTATATGGCTCTCCTCTCTGTCTCTCGAACACACAGATCAGTCTAGTGATCACTATGTGCTCCCATAGCCAAAACTATAGAAGTGACACACCTGCAGATAGGCTCGTACTCTTGTGATATACCACCTGGTGCATATCGTGGTATAAATGAGCAAGTACACAAACCCCCCATGCATACTGAGTATCCTCTGTAATCATCCTCTCCATGATCCTACCCCATCCAATGGGGAACCCATGCGACCTCCTGTTGGGGCATACCACACCTCTGATCAGTCCTGCTACAATACCAAGGAAGTAGTCATAACACTCGTAGATATCCTGCCATGGGATAACCTGCCCTGCCAGCTCAGGGTCATCAAAAACTTGCCTACACTCAGCGAGTCTCGCGCCTCTCTATGAATCGTACTCCACCAAGTCACCCTAAATAGGCAAGTGAAGAATCCTGTAAACATCCTCCAAGGTGATGGTCATCTCGCCAGTAGGGAGGTGGAAGGTCCCATCCTCACTGTGGAATCTCTCCACTGCAGCAGTCAGCAATTCGTGATTCGCTCAAACCTCGGGCATGAAGCAAACATAGTCGAGCCCCATAGCGCCGAGTGCCTCTCTATCTATCTCCGTCAGCATGTATCTCTGCAGCATAGGCATAGGGAACTGCTCCCTAGACTGAAGCGTATCTCGTATATCCTCCTGCAAGCATGCAAAGCAAGGCGTCAATCCAAAACTGCAAGTCCCATACTCAACATATCTATAGAAACAAATTAACTAACTTAGCGTTTCAAATTGATCAAAACAACACACTACATCTCTTGACTAGATTCCTGCAATCTCAGAGATAGCTTATCAATTGACGTGTCACGCAGGACACCAATCGAGTCAATTTGCTAAGTCTTTTGCTTATCTATATCATATGCCCCACAATAGGTGGTAAATGTACCGTTTCATAGTAAATGCACCGTTTCTTGACCTATGCGCCACTTCTAGTAAATATGCTGCAGAAACGCATGTATGTGCCGACCTATGCTACACATGCGTCACTCCGGTGTATGCGCCATTACATCTCATGCATGTGCAGCAATATTATGTATGCACCGACTTAGTTTACATATGCGCCGATTCTACAGATGCGTTGGTTTATTGCATGTATGCACCGCAAAACAACAAATGCGCCGCTTCGCGCAACATATGCGCTGCACTGGCTTTTGGCGCATCTGTTTTCCCTATTTTTCTCCTAGCATTTATAACCCTCAAACGTGACCCTAGGGAAAGTTTTTTGAGCTACATACCGGGGGTCCTGCCTCTGCTAGCTGGTCGAATTGACGAACGCGCTCGAATCGATGCTCCTCGCGTGGAATGTCCATCCTTGTGCTGACTGCTCTATGCTCTGATTGCTCTAAGCTCTCCAATGTGAATCAAACCAAGACAAGTGTACAAATGAATTGTCTTGTGGACCCAGCTCTTATTTTATAGCAGGCAAAACCCTAATCTGGCTAGGTGGTGACTACGACTACTTCCCATGCCCGTTTCTTCCAGGTTTTCTTCTCGTTTCTTAGAAACGCATCTTGTTCTCTTCAATCCTAACCAAGTTAACCCTTCGTCTTCGTGAGATTGTTCGTCTCACGCCTTCTGCCTTTTCCCGTCTAATCTCCCAAGGGGGCATCCTATCATTATAACCTATACCAGGGGCAAACTGGGGCATGTATCACCACCAGACTTTTTATTCTTTGAAGCAACATAGTAAACTGCATTGCATCCTAAAAATGACATGATTTAGTCTAAATAAATATTCTTAATATTTATTCCCTTCCAATTCTTCTATCAATAAATAAATAAACAAATTTATTTATTTTGATTCACATTCCTCTTAATTAATTAAATATCAAAATATTTAATTAATTCTTCTAAAGTTGAAATTAAAGAAAATCAATTTATTTGATTAAATTCCCTAAATTCTTCTAAAGTCTCACATAATTAAATAATCCTACATTATTTAATTAATCCTAAATCCCTCTATCCTAAAATCCACCTCACCATGTTACACATATAATTAAATATTTTAAATATTTAATTAGCTAATATTCCCTCACCCACATGTCCTATTTCTTCTCTAATCAATTTTAGTTAACTCATCAATCAAAACTGTTAACTAATCAATCAATTAGATCAGCTCCTCAATCTATTCGGGTAACTGATCAATCAATTCTGTCAATTCCTCAATCCATTCTATTAACTCTTCAATCAATTTTGTTAACTACCTTGTTACATGATGGAAGTGGGACACTTGCCTTCTTTTTATTCATTGCACATTCCTCAACTGTTCTCAACCACTGATCTGTTCATTTCATCTCAACCGTTGATCTTCATTCTCCCAAGTCTCTAAAAGAAACCTCACTCTTCCATTATTGGTATCCAGGCTATTTGTATTGTTACTCTGTAGGAATTTACCAGGGCACCTTTGGCACCCCCATTTCTATTCATTAGCTTGAGATCACACATTTGCTTTGGAGCTCATCTTCATTGCACGTTTATCACCATAGCCATTTACTATCGACATCCTTGAACACAGCAAAGGAGTGCACTCTCTGAGGGCCCTACTTCATACAAGCAAGGATGGTTTTAATAGGCAAACAATAGAAGTCTCGGTCTAAGGAAGGTTTACATTGTTTTATTCATTGCTTCATTTCATTTGATCTTCTTATTCTCACTATTCTATTGAGTTATGGGTATTTGATGTTGTTTATTGCATATTCATTGTTTAACCAAATTTCCCTTAACAATAATGTCACCTTGTAGTGAAGATATCATGGGAGGAAGATGCTCTTCATTCCATGATGAATGGATGCTCAAATTTGCAAACACAAACACATAAACCACACAAGTCTGCTCTTGCAACACAATGAAAGCCTTGAATCACCTTGAGAATGCCTAAAGTTCACAATGATCATCTAGTAATGCTCTAGTTTACAAATGAATGCCTAAACATTGTTTTATATGCAACTACCAACACTCCCGCCAAGATTTTTGTAATTCAAACTTACCGTGTCGACAAAGGACCCAAATAACGGTCATAAACTGACACCTAGAAATTGGGGCTGCCCCAAAATAGGGAAGGACTAGGGCGTGGGTGTCCAAGTCCTCCCCCTATTTTGGGTAGGGTACAGATCAAGGGGTCCTCCTAGGTCCTATTTGTCATGTTACCTAGGGCTCATTCCATTGGGATGCCAACTTATGAACTAAGATGTCCTAAATGCATGCAAAAGACCCAGGAGCTAAACCTTATGAGGGAAAAGCCCCCAAGGGGACATTTTTTGACGTTACATTTCGCCCCCACTTTAATGTATGTATAAACGCGAGGCCAATACATGTATTAAAGTAAGGTCACAAACATAGCAAACATATCAAGCACAGAGAAGACATGCCAATCACATAGAAAATAGTAACAGGCACGCAAAACATAGAGAAGATAGTTATAGTCACGTAGAATACAGAGAAGACAGTCAATGCATAGAAGACACATTAATGCATGTAAGACATGCATGATTTCTTTTTTCTTTCTCTCATATATATGAAATGTAGATGCAAGTACTAGAAAGTAAACAAACCTCCCATAATACATGATGCACTCATCGTGTAGGTCTTTGTATATATGGGGCAACACACATGCAAGACACATAAAACCTCCTAAAATGCAGGAAGCATAACCCCAAGGCACTGATCTTTATTCTATATATGGGGAAACAAACACACCAAAAGAAACAAGCACGCCAAAACACACACATTTGAAGACACGGAGAAAACATGGTAGACAAGCGATGGTGTGTACCTATTTCTAGGTCCAACACCATCTCAGGCACATTACAGGCACACACCGACGATTGGGATTCACCACAACAATCACCGAAGACATGCTTAAGGGTTGAGTTAGTCATAGAATCGCTCCCCACCTCCGCAGAGAACTTTTGAAAATGCAACCCCACCCGTGTCATGGAGATGCCTTATAGTGAAAAGGAAGTATTGCATACAACCCCACCCGCATCATAGAGATGCCTTATGGTGAAAAGGAGGTATAAGCAATAGATTTCAAGATAGATTAGTTGATTACAAACAAACTTAGGATGCAGGAAGTACTCATTGCACTAGTCTGCACCTGAGGACAAGCACATTGCTAACATCTACAACAGACAACTTACCTTATATATGCCCCCACCTTAAGGTGGTTGATATCAGGTATCGATATCAAGCAGGTTAAGGTAGGAAGAAAACACACAAGGGAACACTAACTTTTGCAAAGCCCATGCCCCCTGGAGGTGATATATACTTTACGATCACCAAATGTTCCCACAAACACATCCCTGTAAGAAACATGTTAGTGTCTACAAGATCATGATAAACAAAAATATCAATGCATATGATTAACCACACAAAGAGCCAAGGTTATACAATGATTTCAAAGTTCGAGGATAACCATGGGGATATATCACAAAGCTCTCCAAATCGAGTACTGCTAAGGCCAAATTCAAGGAAAAACAAAGGTGCATAGAGCATCAGTATTGTTAAGGTTTGTAAATGCGATAGAAACATCAAATTCACTACACAGAAATAATGAGTGCTTACACTAGCCAAGCATCGGATAAGATATACAACCCCATCATCGTATTAGGAACTAAGTCCATTTTTTGATTTCTTGCGAAAGGGATGCTAGGTCCGCATCAGTATAAATGTTTTTCATCATCCACCCAATAGATGAAAACACTACAGGAAGGGAAACAATAAATAAGAGAGGAGAAACAAGTGTCTTAGGTATAGTCATGTAGGAGGGTGCCCCCCAGTGTCACCAACCGCAACACTATGTCCATAAGACACAACATGGAACAATTTAATCAGAGAGAGAGGCAATATAGAAGAATGATGATACAAATAGAAGAAGGTCACAATAGAGGCGGTCCCTTGGTATCCCAGACCTTACAAGAGAATCAGGGGTCATTCCAGGAGGCCTAAACAACACATAACACATTACGGGCGAAGCACATCACGAGAGAGATAAAGGGTTAGAGATACTTACCTATAGGGTCTTCATGCTAAGTCTTGTCATCAAGAAAATCATTGTTGTCTTCCCAAACATAAGGTATAATTGCCAAGTCATTGTCATTATTCTTTTACAATTCATTCTTAAATGCTTCTTGGTTTGTCTCACTATTAGGTGGAATGTGTTCTTGTTGAAGTTCATTAGTACACATATGCTCTATCCTCTTAGGTGGTGGGAGAAGCAAATTATTTTGAGTGATCTCAACATCCATCCTTGATGGATTTAATGTGAGAGACTTCTCCTGATCCACTAGGACTACATCCTTAGTGATGTCCAAATGACTTGAATATTCAAACAAAGGAGGGACATTAAAGGTCTTCTCTTCCTTAGTGAAATCCAAGGTGTATGAACAATCAACTAAAGGAACAAGGTTGCTAGGATGATCCATAGATGTTTCATGCATTATGATAGAGTTTTTTTTTGTTGTTAGATGAAAGCTCATTGTCTACCCATGGAATGTTCTTTGTTGAAGGGATTTCTTAATTCACTAATGCTTCCTCTTGGCCAGGGAGAGCATTGGAATGGCAAAGTGGTGATGGCTCTTCATTTGCTAATACTTCATCTTGGCCAGAGTGAGCATTAGAATGAAGACTTGGAGGTATGATGTTAAGAGATGTGTCAATGAAATCATCCTCTTGCATCCAAGTATCCTCATGTGGAGGAACAACCTTGGGAGAGGGATCATCACATGTTTTAGCAATAGGTGTCGTAGTGGAATTTTCCATAAAGTCATCTAAGGCTTCATCTAACATTTTGAGGTCATCACTAGTATATATACTATTGATCATGATTTTAGTGAGATCATCCAATGTCCAAGGGTATATTCCCATGAAGTTGGTGAAGGTATAAAAATCAGATATATAACAAAAGATTTTGTATGTAGAGCACATAGAGAGATCAACATCATGAATGTGTGCTATTTGTTCCAAAACTTGAGGATGTTTATCAGTGAATTTAGAGAAATGATCAATGTCTACGATGTATGAAAACAACTCTTCTAAATAAGTAGCCATGATATATGTTTCAAAATCAATGCAATATCAGATTTTAAAAGCTTTCCAAAAGTATGCAAAAGACAAGTGCAACGATATATGCAAAAAAGACCTAAATTCTTGATTTTTTGTACTTTTTTCAATGCAAATGAATGAAACAAAAGGTGTTGTAAGGGTTTTGATGAAGGGAAGAAAATAATATGTCTAATATCAGTCCAAAAAAGAAATAAGATCCTTCCCAACACACTCTTTATGCAAATCCAAGATAATGCCAAGTCAAACTATAGTGAAAATATGTCGAAATAGACACTTTTTCACCAAAATTCAAATGCAAGAGAGCATAACAAAGGGTATTGTGAGGAAAATGATGATGGAAAGAAAATAATATCAGTAATAACATCCACTTAATGTCAAAATACCCAACACAACACACTTTTAGTGCCACTTAAGGTAAAACCCTAGTGAAAATATAGCAAAAATAGGATATTTTTCATGGTTTTTCAATTCCAAGACCTAGAAAAAGGGGTGTTGTAATGAATTTTAGAATGCGAATCAAGTAATACTGATGATATCAGTAAACTCATAAAATTTGTCACAACATGCTTGGAGTGCAAACTAGGTCAAACCCTAGGGCAAAAATGGCCAAAATATGTAGTTTTTCACTGAATTTTCAATACAAGAGCCCGTTAAAAGGGTGCTGTGAATATTTTTAGGAGAAGAAGAAAATGATTACCCTGATAAAATCCAATTAATGAAAAAATACTCTTCACAACACGCATATGGTGCAAGTTTATAGAGTCGATAAGGCCAATTTTAGTGAAAATCATTGTTTTTGAAGCCCTAGGTTTGAGATGTTGACACAAAATGCTATGTGAATGTTTTGAAGTCTGATTTATGATGAAAATGAAATTTTCTCATATCTGAAAATGATTTCCAAGATTTAATGTGCAAAATGCCAATGCAAATCTAATGAAAATTCATGAAAATTGCTAGTTTTTTGTTGAAATTTTCTATGTAAAAATGCAAATATTTGAAATCTAAATGCAAATTTACACTAAAATGCAAGAATAAATCCAAATTATAATTTTAATGAGGCTCTAAAATCAGTAGAAAAATATGAAAGAAGATTTTTCCTACTAACCCTAGATTTTGGAATTACTAGGTTATGTGAAAATTGCCAAAATTTCTACAAAAGCCTAGCAAATTAATGACGAAAATGCAATGCAAATTTATGAATTTTTATGTTTTTATATATTTTATATCATATCTGATGCAAAAATTATGAATTAAGAAAATTTAGAAAGAATTGATGCAATTTAGTAATCCAAACAATGCAATTTGTTTGAATTTTTCTCAATGCAATAAAATGAATGACTATATGAATGAATGAAATCAATCCAAATATGAAGACACACACTCAAAAGGTTGCAATTTAAGTCCAAAAACATGGGTTCACCAAAATGTTTAGTGTAAAATTTGGATTGTTTAATGTTTTAGTGTTTAGATGTTTGAATCCTCCTTTCACCCTTTACATTCAAGGATCTAGGGTCGAGTGGCAATTCACTATCATACCCTAGATCACTGTGAGATGTAGGGAAACTTGGATTAGGGAATTTAATTATCAATTTCTCTTCTCTTATGCTCAATTGACCATTAAAACCCTAATTATGCAAATACGGCAATAAACTGATGAATAACAGAAAAAGCTCTTGCAGATGGAAGTAAAATATCAAATCATAGATTACCTATTTTTGGGGTTCCGAGGTGGAACAGTTGGGGACACTGGAGCAGGCACCCAAGTCCAAGGTGCCAGTTTCTTTACGGGATCCTGACCTCCTTCTAACACTGATCAACACTGTAACTCCTATTTCTGAAAATTCAATTGCGGAGGATACTAGAGTGAGCGCCCAAGTCCTAGAAATACTCTAGTGTCCCACTTCTCTTTAGATCTCAAATCCTTGATGTCTGGTGATCCTTCCTACAACTTTACTTTTCCCAAATGTGACACCTGTAACCTACAATCACAAGACTTTGGGAGGGGGTTGTGGTGTTTAGAGGCTTACCTCAGTTAAGCCTCAGAGGACACTTAAGTTTTTGAACACCGTTGTTAGATAGAGAGTGCATGCCCTTGTGAGGCAGAGGCAAAAACCAAAGGAAATGATCATGAAAACACAATATAATGTCACCTTGTAGTGAAGATATCATGGGAGGAAGATGCTCTTCATTCCATGATAAATGGATGCTCAAATCTACAAACACAAACACATAGCCCACACAAGTCTGCTCTTGCAACATAATGAAAGCCTTGAATCACCTTGAGAATGCCTAAAGTTTACAATGATCATCTAGTAATGCTCTAGTTTACAAATGAATGCCTAAACATTCTTTTATATGCAACTACAAACACCCCTGCCAAGATTTTCACAATTCAAACTTATCGTGTCGGTAAAGGACCCAAATAACGGTCATAAACTGACACCTAAAAATTGGGGCTGCCCCAAAATAGGGCAGGACTAGGGCGTGGGCGCCCAAGTCCTCCCCCCTTATTTTGGGTAGGGTATAGCTCAAGGGGTCCTCCTAGGTCCCATTTGTCATGTTACCTAGGGTTTATTCCATTGGGATGCCAAATTATGAACTAAGATGTCCTAAATGCATGTAAAAGACCTGGGAGCTAAACCTTATGAGGGAAAAGCCCCCAAGGGGACATTTTTCGATGTTACATAAACTACTAATGGTCATGTGACTAAATGTACTACCAAATTGATGACTAAATATACCACCAAATTTATGACTAAATATACTACCAAATTTTACTACCAAATTAATGACTAAAATTTTTTTGGTCATAAATTTGGTCGTGAGATAAATGACTGACAATAAACTACCAATGGTCACGTGACCAAACTACTGATCACATGACTAATTTTTGGTAGTTTTTTTAGTCATTTTTTCTCATTTTTCTACTAGTGTATTTCTCAGGATCAGCTCCTATCTTTGCTTCTTTCACCTTTCTCTAAAATTATTCATTTCTTACTCTTAGCACATACCCCTTAAATTCAGGGGTAGTGACAAAGGCATCATCCTCTAAAAATTGTGCACAGGCAAGCACTCTGATGTCCTCTATGCCAATTTGGTCAATAGAAAGTGACATCCCCAACCTATTATCTGGAAAGGAAGAAGCTGTATTTTCTCAGGTGAGAAACCTCTTGTTCTTGTCCAACTCCACTTTCATAAGTCTCCTCCTCCAAGTCCACAACCTAAACTTCTTCTTGCTCCAAATCAATAATTTTCACTTTTTTGGCTGGAGGTGACTCAGGAGACTCATTTCCTCTCCTGTATGGCTTTATTGGAGTCCTTGGGTCTCTGACATATGTTGGTCTCTCTTCACCTATAGGGGCACTTTCAATCAAAGTTTCTACATTGGCCAAAATTTTTTGAATTCTTATTATTTGGTCTTTCTCTTCTGCAAAAGCCCTAGGATATGTAGGATTCAGATTTATTCTCATCCTTTCTCCTTCCATCACTGCCTAACACCTCTTCCTTAGAAAATGAATTTCATCCATGGTGGAGCAATTTATTACTATATCCTCTTCAAATAGAACCTGATGGAGGAACCATGGCCTCTTGATGTTGAGCCTTACCCTATTGATAAAACCTTCTGGATCAAATGTCCTTGGGCCTTCTAACCCCATCTTGTAAAATTTCAAAACTGAATCAATCTGATCTAGAGCATCTTTATTTGTAGCCCACAAATCACAAAATTTGGTGGCAGTAGGGAAAAATGACCCTTTCTTTTGTAGCCTTAAATGCTCCTTATATGATTCATTCAACTTCCTGATAAGGTCTAATTATGCAATCACCTTGGGCACATATTTTGGCAGTATATATGGGGCAACTTTGCTCCCATAAACTCTAATGCAAGTAGTATCGGTGTGGAGAAACCAATATCCCCAATTATGTTCAATTCCCAGCTTAGGGGCTCTATCCAATGGTCTCAGAAAATCCAACACATCCCTTGGAATTCTTTCACCTTTAGGTTCCAAAAAGTTCAACAGCCTTCTCACAAAATGCTCTTCAAAAATCACATAGTCTAAGTTCTCACAGTGCATATCCATCAAATGGGTCCATAATCAGATAAGGAGAAGAGTACCATCCTTATCTTGTTCTCTCACACATAGAGCTTGATGCCACAACCCTATTCTAGCATACAAAAGCATGTGGCACAAAATAGCATACCACCTAAACTCCACCTTTGCATCTACAACATAAAGATTATTCTTAATCTTCACCAATTGATCATGCATCTTGTCTCCTACATAGGTTGCATAATCAAACCTCACAGTTGTTGAAATGTCTTATATATATGTACCCAACATCATCATAGCAACTGGGATTTTTTCTAATGCATCTCTCCCTAGTACTTGGCACAGAGTATGATAAGTTTTTCCAAAATAATACATGAACTAGGAGATTTCAAAAGGATCCTCTTCACTTGTTGAAATCTTTATCAACTTTCCATGAATCCCCCTTTCTCTGTGCTTAGGCAATTTAAAGTTTTTGTATGCATTCCGGGTCCTCTTGTATTCATCCTTTAAAGCATCAATATCAATCATCTTATTGGCAATAGGGTTTAGACCAAACACCTTTGTGATGAATGCCTTTGTCATCCTGATCATTACTTCATTATTCCCTGCCCTAACAGACCTAGAGGTAGGATCATATCTTTGTGCAACAACCCTTATGAGATTAGGGTTTATGAATACATTGGGGCACACTAATTTTTCCACATCTAAACCCTAGGCATGGTAGACAGGGGCTTTGTAATCCTTCCTATCATACCAGTGTTTGAACAAACTCCATCCTATCATAGGCAATATAGCATTCCGACATCTAGAACATAAATCCAAAAGTCTATCATTTGGCACACCTGGACCATGTGCATTCATTGGCCTTCTTGAAGACCCAGGCAACTAAATCATTAAATCTTCATCCAAACTCCTCTTGAAAGAGAAAGGCTAGATTGTTTCACTCATTTTTGGAACAATATTTCACAAAACTAGGGTTTTTTCTTCTTCTAAAAATGTTCAAAATTCCTTCAACCAGGCAACAATTCAACTTCAAATAGACACAACAGGCAAGAACATCTTATTGGTTTTGGTTGTAGAAATGCGAAATTGCACTATCTTCTCATCCAGTTGCTCGCTGCGCGCAGGAATCCTTTTTGTTCTTGCAAAAATGCCAAGAAAACCCTCAACTTTGGCTTTAATTGATCTTGCAAACTAGGGCTTTCTACATAAATTTGTGTCTTTTTGACCATTACTACTAATTCATGATGTAGGGGTGCCTTCCAATGTCTACACAGAAAGTTCAAATTCCATCCATTGATGTAAGCTCCATACTGTGAGATCGATGACCCTAAAATAACTGCCAAATTTGAAAATCTAAGCGTTTTGCATGAAAAGTCTTCAACCAATCACATTATTCCATCTCAAACGCACCCATTTTGCTGACTATTCAACTTTATGTCTTATGTGGTCAAGTGGCATCATATCGCAGTCACGCAGAAGAAAGTGAGCCATCTCCATTTGGCTTCGTGGGTGCATGCTAAAGCTTCCACATAGATTCCAATTATACAATCCTTTTTATATGCCTTGGGAAACATCTACGTGTCACCATCTTGTAGTAACGTGGAGAATCTTTCGTGTTGACAAGATTCTTCTGCGAGGATGCGCTACCATTTGATCTTTAGTACTTGCAACCCCACTACTTCATTCAATCTTTTGACACATAGCACCATCATCTTCATTCAAAAGCACTATTGATCTTGTGGCTATAAGCTGTGATACCTTCAACACCTGTCTTCATCTCATAGCCTCATGGTGCATACATGATGTCAGCCTCAGCAGTGTGTGGGCTTGCGATATCCTACCAAGTGGCACCTTTGGACCCCTACAAGGATATAATACTTGAAACCTTATGACACACATGGATTAATGGGTTACAAAGGGTAACTCTAGGCTCGGGGCCAGTCAACGGATGATATAAAAGACATAAAGTTATAACTTAACTGATCGGGAACCTAGGCTAAGCGGTCAATAATGAAATATAACATAAAGTAAAATCACAACCACAAGACTTAGGGTTTTAAGGAAAATAAGGAAAGTGTTTATGAAATTGACTCAAAACCCTAAAAACTAGGTAGGTACCACCATGTGGGACTTAGCAATAAGCTCCTTCCATCAACTGTGTTTTCTGTGTTTAAGACGTATAGTATGTCTATGGCATGTTATACGTAACTCATGTATTCCATGCATCTTCCATATGTTTTCCCCCATGTGTGGTTTCAAGGGTGTAGCGATGAGCTCCTCCTATACTTAGTTTTGTATGGCATGTTTTCCCTTGTGTGTGGTTTCAAGGGTTTAGCAATGAGCTCCTCCCACACACAGGTTTTGTATGGCATTTTTCACCCATGTGTGTTTTCAAGGGTGTAGTGATGAGCTCCTCCCACACTAGGGTTTTGTATGGCGTGTTTTCCCCCTTGGTGTAGTATCAAGGGTGTAGCGATGAGCTCCTCCTACACTTTGGGGTTTTGTGTTGCAATTTTATTTCCATGAATATATATATGAAAATGAAAATGTTATATCAATGTAAACTATGAAAATGTTTCTTCTCTTGGTGCAACTTGAATTCGTTATCATGTATAAGGATGGTGGCATATGAAAAATCCTTTTGAATACTACTTCTAATGGATGCTTCCCACTTTCTAGACAACAACATACCACACTTAGTAGGGTAGTCAACAATAGTAATGTCCATTAGGAAAAAATTCTTGGTTATGTGACAAGATAAACCTCTACATCCTTGACAATACCTTTAACATTCACATCCTAGGACTCCATGGAAAAATATTTACCATAAGAATTGGACACTTGAGAATCTAATCTATTCATAACTTCAAGGGGTATTATATTACTAGAGACCCTAGAATCTAACATACAATTATGTACTATCCACCCATCAAAAAAGAGGTATAAAAGGGGTCAACACTTAAATGGTCATCTACTAAGGAATCCCCTAGGTAGACCTCTAGCATATCTTGCGTATTTGTCTCATCAATAATATTTGTGGGAACACAAAAAGACTAATTAAAATTCTCTATAGTAGTAACATAGGCTAGAACCCTCTCTCTATGTTTAGGATTACTAAGGAGTTCACTTATAGGAACAAAAATCCTAATTTGAATTGTGATGATCCATATCTATAGGCTTATAATTAGGCAAAGGGGATGACTATGGTACAATAACATCATATGCACTGGTATGGTACTTGGGTCACCTACCTTTGGAACTTTTGAACTTACCATTTGTACTATAATCCTATTGGCCTTGGGCACATACATCTTATGTGTTACCGCATCTCTAACATGAACCTTCCTTTTTTTGATTTCCTCCCTTGCGACATTGCCATTTGTAACATCTACATTTGACTTCTTCTTGAACTTTTCTACTTGTGTGATATGTGTGTTAGGCTTGACTATACTAGACACTATCTTTAGGTTGCACCTACTAGCTTCTCAACTGGTAATCACCCTAAAATTGCATAACTATAGCATCTATGAGGGCCTTAATAAATTCACAAGATGTCCTATTTCTTATGTACAACTACCACATGAGTTCCTTAAGATGTTAAAAATTATGTGCAGATAACTCGTAGTGGTTTAGACTACTACCATAGTCATATTGGAAGACTTATTCAATATCTTCTTGAATCACATATTCGCTTTCATCATCTCCATGCTCGTATTCAAATGTATCTAGTTCATCAATCTTAGTATCATCATAATAGTAAAGGCTATTGTAGACATCTAAAACTATTTCATCACCATTTTAGTCATCACTAGGTCATCACCCCATCATTCCTCCATAATTAATTGAATAAATCCCATTTATTTGATTAATTATTCTAATTTCCCATCCAATATTAATTAATTTTTTTTATTATTTAATAAATAAATTCACTGTTCATCCACTATTCATTCACTATTCCTCTGAGCATTAATTAAATAAATCAAGTCTATTTATTTAATTAATCAATCCTTCATCTATAGTCCAACTTTAGATAAATAAATTCATATATTTATTTTTCTAATTTCCTCATTCCCATCTCCTAAATTAAATAAAGTCAAATTTTTATTTAATTCCCTACTTTATTCACTTTTCATTAGTTGTAAAAATCAAATCATTAACCTTCCATAATCATTTACACATTTGAAAACATGATTAATCAAGGCAAATCTTGCATAAGTTTCCAAAGTGTACATAGGTCAAAGTTATGGCCTTGATTTGTACATGTGATTGCTACCTAGGAATGGGAAAGGATTTGCACATCCATCCAAAAATCTACTTTTTGGATCTCTAACATTCACTTTCTCCAAGAAGATCCTCCACCCTTGATCTCCCTTGAATCTTGGAACCTCCTTTGACCACCTCTCAAAATGTTACATTTGGAGGCTCCTCATCATTCCAATCTTCTAAAAAATCCTAAACCATTGATCTTGTCAATCAATCCTAGCCCTCCATCCACTCATCCAAAAATATATAAATAACACCCTCCACAATCCATTTCCAAGAACAAGCTTGAATGTAATGTTATGTTGTTGAATTGAACACTAACATATCCTCTCTCAATCATAGCCAATCTTAGAGCACAACTACCATGGCTTAGTGTAACAAGGAGGCTTGTGGGTGAGAACCCTTGTGTTTGATTTCATCCCTTTATGCTAGTTTCATTATCCTTAAAATTGATGTTTTTTGTTTGTGAATTAAATAGGTTATGTATATAGTAGCTTATTTATGTATGCTTTATTACACTTCCACACATTTTTGGCATGCTTGGTGGGACCTACATCCCTCTTACTAATATTTTTGTGGAGTTTGTGTATCTCTTTGTCTTGTAGGTTGCGGTTCAGGGGTGTGTGGCTCTAGTTTTGGTGTGTCTAGTACAGATTGGCACATTTGTTTCTAACTTGGTGAATATGTGTCAATGTCATGCTAATGGATTTTGACTTGCATTTTGGTCTCTTTTTTAGGTTTTGGGGTTAACAATATTTTTGTTTTACATGAATTCTATGTATTTATCAATTTTATACTTGTCTAACCCTATGTTTTTGTAGGATTAACCAACCCTTTTTTGTAGGTTTTATCAAATTTGCCAGCTGTAATCATGTTTTTGTGTGTTTGAACATAGTTTTGGTGTGCTTGTAATCCAATGGTGCATCCATATGTGAATTGGTTTGTCCATTCCTGACACCTAAACCATCATTTTTAATGCACTTATCTCTTAGTTTTTTAAATTTTTATTAGTTTTTTAGGGTGTTGTGCTATTGAAATTTCTAACTATTTCTTCTTGTCTATGCAAGTGATCAAGTATTATCAAAAATTTCCTAATCCTAGTCATTTAACTATGTAGGTTTCATAAACTAATGTAGGCATTCAGAATCAAAACATCCATTTCTAGATCAACACCCCTATAGTAAGTTAAGGTAAGTAATCCTTTTTTCAGCATTTATGTTTTAGATCAATTAGTGCATCTATTTTTGGAAAAACTTAATCATTTTTTATGAAATTTGTGATTTGGAATAATAATAAATTTGTTGTGTTGTCACAAACTCTCTATTTTTCTAACCTCTTATGATTGTCCAAGGCATACAATCAAACTACTAACATGATTATTGTAGCTTTGTTTATCCAAGTTATGTTTTGTTTTATCACTAATTTGGGCACATATTAACATGTTTAAGGGAATGAACACATGTTTTGTGTTTGTGAGCTTGAAATTGAGTGTATTCACTCTCCTTGCACCCTTGTATTATCTTAGAGATCAAAAGATCAAGTTTGTTCTCTTTTATTTGTTTTCATTTTCTAGAGATTAATGTATGTATGCTCTCCCCTTGCACTGCAAGGAAATCTTGGGGATCAAAATCACTTAAG
This sequence comes from Cunninghamia lanceolata, assembly GCA_027924645.1. Lineage (NCBI taxonomy): Eukaryota > Viridiplantae > Streptophyta > Pinopsida > Cupressales > Cupressaceae > Cunninghamia > Cunninghamia lanceolata. Next base: position 1,025,173 of record BSBN01000463.1, on the reverse strand, counting down.
TTTCTTTCCCTAAAGAGGAATTGCCTAAGAATTTCATGGACTTAGGGATGACCTAAACCACATGTTTTGGTGGGCTATCAAAAGGTGGAGATCGAAAGATGTACCTCAATAGAGTCCATCATGTTTAGTATAGCTTTGTTTCCCCTTTTTGTAAGGAGACAAGGTGAAGTGGAAAAGGGACTTGTCCCATGACCACATGCTTGTATATAAGACTCTTATTCATGAATTTTGGCCTCTAGCACCTTTTGTTATATTAAGGACATTACTTAGAAGCTCATAAAGCCTAGTTAAGACCATGAATTGCATGTGTATGTGGTGCATCAGTTAGAAATTAGTATCGATAATATACTCACCTTGTGCCCCTAGAGATAGGTTTGTATGCTATTTATGCTCTCCCATCACACCATAGAGTGATCTTGGGTGATAAAAATGGTCAATGCCTCATCATGGGCTTCATGCTCCGTGATTAGACAAGGCATTTATGGTGGGCCTACATGTATATACACATCTACTTGAAAAGAATAGGCTTGTTAATTTTCTTGACATGTTTTCATGTGAAAAACCTATAAATGTCTTAAATCCAAAATTTCCAAACACCAAACATTTGTAAAACCTTTGAACATTGAGTGAAAATCTAACTTTATAGACACTAAAAGCCTTTTTCCAAAGGTTGAATATTTGAATCTAAATCATAAAACTCAAGATCTTTAAAATTAACCCTATCACTTCATACATTTTTTTCTAATTCTAACCATCCCTCAAACATTCAAAATTTCACATCAAATACCTTGTAAGTCTTTAAAATCATCCACTTCCAAAACCAATAAAAAATAGTGTACGCATTCTTGTTTCAATACCTTCATCTTAAAATTTCACATCCATCAAACTTTTAGTGCCTCTTTCCTAGGTTTCTAGTCATTTCCCCAAACACCTTTTGGAACCTAAATTCATAAATGAGTGTCTCTATCCTACTTCAACACACATCTTATTTTTAACACTTCCTTCTCGAACCTCACCAAAACCAAAATCCACAAATCCAACTTCATCCATCCAAATCAATCCTCAAATTACCTCACAACTATTGATTTTGAACTTTAAATAGTGCTAAATATCTCATTAAACCTCATCATCATGGTCATCTAATCATAACCATCCAAATCATCATCTACATCATCAAATTTTTAATCAACCTCATCCATTTCAAATTCAACTCAACTCAAAGATCAAGACCTTAATCAAACCTATCAATGTATCATACCTAATCCAATAAATGTTCTTAGGAACTTAGCCTATCCTAAGTATAGTTATCCAAATCAAATTAATCCTTTTCTTAATAACTTTTCCCATCTTAAGCATATGAAGTAATTCGTCATCCAAATCCATAATCACTTGCTTAATAACTTTTTCTATCTTAAGTATAGATATTAATCCCTCATCCAATTCATAATCAAATATAAATTAATCCTTTTCTTAGGAACTTTTCCTATCTTAAGTATAGGAATTAATTCCTCATTCAAATCCATTATCCATAATCCAATCCAATTAATTCTTTCTTGAGAACTTTTCCTATCTCAAGTATAACAATTAATCCCTCCATCAAACAATAAAATCAAATCTAAGGTCTTGACATTTGATCACCCCTCATCAAAACCAAAAAATTTAATCCCAATCAACCATATAAAACCCCATTAAACTATCCTAAGAACTTTAGTCAAGGTTAATAGAAATCCATCAAGCCACCATCAACCCAAATCTTACAAAACCCATTGATTCATCTCATCCTTCTAATTATTCACTTTCTTATTTCCTCTAGGTCTCCCATAAATGAAACTCACTTCATCCCATATCAAAATCCATAATCATCATTGTAATTTCATTCCCCATCACAAGATCTCAAGATCGAAAGAATATGGATTCACGAAGTAAGAATCCATTTGGCTCAAGCTTTGATCACAACTCGCAAATGGGCCTTTCTTCACCTCATGATTATCGTGACAACTCTAGTGAATCTAGAAGTCTGGTAAGCCAACCCAAATTTGGTGAGCCATTAAATCCCACTATCCAACATCAATACTCACCTTGCTTCCTAAAATTCCTAAATAAAAAAAGACTTGACTAATTCATGGATCAACATAAAGATGACATTCTTGAGGACCTCATTGACACAAGGGCTAAACCCCCTCACCATTTCAACATGGACAAACTCAAGAACCTCATTTATCACAATTCACCTCAACCACCATCTTTGACAACCCATGGATCCAACCTCTTGAACCATCCAATCAAGCTTACACCAACTATCATGCAGACCAACAAGATAGTTGTAGCATGCCTACTCATCCCAACTACACTTCATCATCTCATCCCCAAAAACAAAAAAAACATCAACCTAAATCATCACCACACTCTCCATGATCCATCCTTCTCTCAAGGACATCCAACCAATACATCCCTATACTTTCCAACATGCATCCATCCTCATTTCTAACTATGACTAGTCTTGTACAATCTCTTCCACCTCTATCAATTCCACAAAAAATAGTTCCTACCCAATCCATGCTACCACCATTTATTTCTCAGCAACCCACATCACAATATCAACCCACAATAAATTATCCAACAATGTTATAACCTCAACATCAATCACATTAGCATCCTAACACATCATCATACCAAACTTGTCCCACATCATTCCATCCCTCAACCTTGTATCAAACCATGGTGTTGCCACTTCTTCCACAACAAATTTTTCCTCAATAAAACTTGTCATCATTCAATTTCCTTCATTCCAACATCCTACAAATGCCATCTCTTAGCTCTATCAAGTATCAATGCCCAAATCCACTTTTTCAGACTCCCTTCAACCAAGAGTGGCAAGAAATGAAAATGCCCTCAAAGGATTACAAAGTCAGACACAATAAAAATAATATAAATTTTAAGACCTTTGTCCCTATCCTTTTGATTGTGCATTAACAATGGTACCCTTCCCTCATCACTTTAAAATACCTAAGTTTGACAAATACAAGGAAAAAGAAGACCCCTAACACATAAAAGAAATTTTGATGTCATGCCAATAAGTCTCTTATAGCGGCATGTACTTGTTGTTCCTTTTTCCTTGAAGCTTAGGTGGGCAAGCCCTTGAGTAGTTCATGCATGTACCTCAATGCTCCTTCTCTTCATTTTCTAACTTATCTCAGAAGTTTATTTTATACTTCTCTTATAATGCGAAGCATGAACCCATCATGTTAGACTTATGAAATCCAAAACAACATAGTGGTGAGAGCTTTGCCACCCATCTACAATGGTGGAGGGGACTTGCAAGTCATTTCCCTTGGCCTATCCTTGAAAAATAACTCATCACCATCTTCATGAAAAATATTAATCAAGAGATGGTATTTCACATCGAAGTAGATTGTGTCTGCACATTTGATGAGACCATTGAAAAAGTCAGTTCTAAAGGTTTGGTCAAAGTCTACAATAAAGACAAGAATGACAAAAAATCAAATGACAAACCTAAATTTTAGGCTAAAAATTCTATTAGTGATGGTGTCACTAACTCAAAGCATGTGCAAACCATGAAGACATTTCAATAAAATCAAGCAATTCAAAATATCCAAAAACCTAACAACATCACCATCCTAGAAAATTCCAAAATGCAAATACACCTCATTAGGGGGAACCCATGGAGGTCATATTCCATAAAATAGTCCAAGTGAACATAGTAACATTCCCTATGACTAGACCATTTGATGACATGAAGCCAAAACCTACATGGTACAAAGAATATGAATACTATGAATACCATAAAATCGAAGGCCATTCAATTGGTAAATGTATGAAACTCAAGAACTACATCCAAGATCTTGTTTACCATAGTGAGATCAAAGTAGAAGGAAACTCATCCTCCTCACAAAACAAATAATTGTGCATATATCAAAATTCTCTTCCAAAGCATGACCAATCCAATCCATCCAAACTATCCACCTCTAACCAAGGTCAATCTCAATATAATTACACCAATAATCTGCACTACAATAAAATCCATCATACCTATGAGATAGTCATGGGGCATATTGACTCTAATTGCACACAAGTTGCAACCATAAAAATCAAATACAAATCCATTGACTATGCCTTCACCATGAGGTGTGGTATGTTCAGTATCCAAGGGGATCTCATCCTCCTCCTCCTTATAGTCTACATGTTATAAGTCTCTTCGAGGACCTTGGGAAGAATCCAACATAGATAGTCAAAATGATATGCCTCCCATTGATCCATCCCATAATAAAGCCCTCCACATCAAGGTTTTGATCACCAATAATAAGGTAAAATGAGTCCTCTTGGATAATGGATCTATCTTAGAATTATGTACCCTAAGATTCATAAAATAATTAGGAGTTCTACGACTAACTTGGAACCACAAGTCATCACTATTAAGGCCTATGAAAATGTAGAGCATGAATCTAAAGGTACCATTTGCCTCCCCATCTAGATGGGGCCCATCTTATAGACAATGATGTGTCATGTTGTTTACCTTTATCTTCAATACAACCTCTTCCTCAGCTACCCATGGTTCCACACCATGCAAGTCATCCCCTCCACATATCATCAATGCTTGAAGTTCCACCACAAGAATGTTGAAGTCACTATTCATGTTGGTTCACAACCCTTTGAGTATAACAAATCCATGGATGCTTCTTATTCCAAAGATAATCATTTCCCTAGCACAAAAATCACTAGTCACAATAATTTCAAGGCCTCCTCTTCATATATCAAACTTGATTCCCTCTCTTCCACTTCATCACCTTCCCAAAATCCTAAATCCATAAAGATCAAGATCATCAACAAGGGATGTTATGAATTTCATTTAGGTCAATTGCCTCTTTCTCCATGATTCTATGGTTATCCTCAATAGTAGCCTCATCCAAAGACACCAAAAACCAAAATGTTTTGGCCCACCACCTTCACGTCTACAAGAACATTGGACATAGAGTAGATTGAAGGTTCTATAAACTCCTGGTTTTACAAAGATGAATTAGATGATGAAGAATCCACACTTGTCTACTTGATATTAAATTACCCTATATTTATATATGTGAAAAACATGAGCTACAAGGGTAAAGGCCTTGGCCTTTGTAAGGAATCATCAAGTCAATTTAGGTAGACCACTGTATTGATCATTATGGACTAGGATACATGCCTCTTGGTCTAGAAACTAATGAACATTATGCTACTTCTATAAGTACAAAAGAACACTCTAATGTCATTGAAAGCACCATGGGTGGAACCATATTAGCCTCTTTCAAAGGCCTTGATGTCTCTTTCCTCTTTCTATAAATTATTGTCCTTACTATTGACCTATCACTCTAATTTTTTGATCTCATCAATTGGGATGAATAAAATCTTGTGGCTCTTGACACCTTTCAAATGTTGAGGCTATTATAGAATTATTGGAGATATATAATGATATTCCTTCAAATGATCACAAACCAGGTTTCAACATTGACTATGATGTTGTTTCCTACTTTGGGGAGAATGAGAGTTCCTTAGTCATAAAAATCAAAAAAGAAAAAATAAAAAATTCAACATCCTCTAGTGAAAACCTCTCTGAGGCTCTATTAGACACAAAAGAGAAAAATAAAGATATGTCTATTGATGAAAGCCTCCCTGAGATGTTAATAGATGAGAAACTCAACCTTCCACCAACACTTCCACATTAGCATGAGCACTCTCAAATTCTAGTTGAGGAAACACAAGAGATAAACTTGAAAATAAAAGAGAATCTAAAGATCACATTTTGGTTGCATCCCTCTCATCTATAGAAAAAAAACACATCAACTATCCTACAAAAGAAATCAAATATTTCTGCTTGGTCCTACACTAACATGCCAGGGTTGGATCCCTCTCTTATGGTTCACCATCTCATGGTCTATCCTGATGCAAAATTGGTAAAGAAAAATCTATGAAAATACATCCATAAATTACCCTTCTTGTGAAAGAGGAATTGCTAAAACTCCTTGAGGTGGGATTCATACATCCTATTGACTACCCTAAGTGGATCCCCAAGATTATGCTAGTTAGCAAGAAACCAGTAGCATCTAAGTTTACACTGATTTCAAAGACATAAATAATCTTGTCTCAATGACAAATTTCCACTTCCTAACATCAATATCATTGTCAATCTCACTGTAGGTCATGAGATGCTCTCTCTCATGGATAGATTATCTAGGTATAATCAGATTTGGAACACCCCTAGAGATCAACACAAAACAACATTCACAACACCTTGGGGAGATTTCTACTATTAAGTAATGCCATTCAAGTTGAAAAATGTAGGGGCTATATATTAGAGGATAATGATAATTGTCTTCCATGACATGCTTTATGATATCATGGAAGACTACATAGATGATCTCCTTAGAAAATCTAAAACAAGAGAGAGCCACCAGATTTCCTTGAGAACATCTTTGAATTCTTAAGAGAATATAAGGTGTGCCTTAACCCCAAGAAATGTGTCCTTGGCATCACATCAGGAAAAATTATTAGGCTTCATTGTCTCTCGTCAAGGCATCAAAGTGGACCCCACCAAATTTACAGCTATCACAATGATGCCACCTCCCAAGAATCTTAAATAGTTTCATAATATTTAGGTAAGTTTTAGACTATTAGAATGTTCATCACACAACTAGAAAACAAATGTCAACCATTCTCCCACCTTCCACAAAGAATAGTAACTTTTAATGGGATGAATCTTGCCAACAGGCCTTTGAAAAAATCAAAGAATATCTTACATCACCATTAGTTCTCATGGCTCCCATTCTAGGCAAGACCCTATTATTATACATTTTAGCTACATCCATCACACTAGGGGCACTTTTGACACAACGCGATGAGATAGGTAATGAAAGGAAAATATATTATATTAGTTGTACATTGGTTGGTTATGATCTCAATTACACACCAATAGAACATGCATGCCTAGTTGTCATTTTTATCTCCCAAAATCTCTGACACTACATGCCAAGTCATAAAACAAGGCTCATATCAAAGATTGATCCATTTAAATACCTCTTATCTAGGGTTTCCCTCACAAGACAAATGGCTAAGTGGGCTATGTTGCCGAGTGAACCTGATATTGAATATGTAGATAGAAAAGTAATCAAAGGTTAGGTTATCATAGATTAGTTGGCCATAAGCACCTTTAACAGATAATCATCTGCTAGTCATCGACATTCATGATGAATCCATTTTTACAATAGAAAAACCTACATCCTAGAAACCATATTTTGATGTCATGTACACAAGTCATGCATTAGGTGTTGGCATCCTATTTGTCACTCCATAAGGAAATTTCATACATAAGGATTTTAGATTAGGTTTTCCTTGTATGAACAACATAGTAGAATACAAGTCCTTAATTATAGATCTTAAAACAATAATACAATTGAACATCCAATAGCTTCAGGTTTATGGGGATTCTCATCTTGTAATTAAATAGGTAAATAATGAGTATCAATAAAAGGACGATAAGCTCATCCCCTACAAATAGATGGTTAAAAGTTTCAAGCAATATTTCACACACATATAGTTTGAACATGTTCCCTACCATAAAAATAAAGTAGTAGATGCCATGCAAACCATTGGGTGTTTTCTAGATATGCCACAATATAGTCAACATTATGAATTCTCAGTCAAACAACTTATCATACCCATGTATGATGCCCCAGAATCTGAGATTATTTGTGATATTATTGGTCATGAACCCCCATGGTATCACAACATCTACACTTATCTCCATGATCAAACCCTTCCACCTAACCTATTACAAAACCAATATAAAACCTTCCACTAATGCACCCCTCACTTCACCGTTCTTAGTTACACTCTCTATCAAAGAGTCTATGATGGTTCTTTATTGTAGTGTCTAAACATGGAAGTGTTATGTCATAAATTATGCTCCTTGGTTGTGCAAACACTGTTGCAAGTATGAGGTTAACCAGTGTTGTCATTGATGTCAACATACTCATATTGCATTGATAAGAAGGATTGGATGAGCTGTGTGCTGAGGTTATTGAGGAAATCAGTCTCCATCAGGAACAGTGAAGAACAGTGATGAGAAGAAGGCAAAAGTACTCAATAGGTTGAGGATCAGAGGATGCGGTTTAAAGGGTTTGTAGATATGAGTCTTGAGATGTTCCAGTTAAGATTTCAGAGGTCCACATAAAGATATGAAGAAGTTATGGCTGCTTGTGTAGAACCGATTCTGGCAGGTGTTTAGTGGTGACAAAGTGTCACAGATTGGTCTGGTAAGTTCCAGAATTACATTCTATCATTCTACAGATTGGAGGGAGTGTTGAAGAAGTCAGTGTGAAGTGACAACTTGATTTGTGCATTGTTTGGATGACAGACTATGTTCTTGAAGTTTTGGATGAAGAAGAGAAGAATTCCAGTAAGCTGATAAAGTGCAGATGTTCTTGATGACTCAAGAAAGGTTTCGGTGATCCTTGGATTGTGTATAATTCTTATTGGCGGTCCACATTGAAGGTGGAGTTTGGATTTGATGTAAAGACCACCAGTTGTTGGTGTTCTTCTTGAGATAGGCTGACCAGATGTATTACATGTCTTGCGAATGATCTTGTAGGTGTTTGCCGACTTAGATGATTGTTCCTAAGTTGATGCCTTGTATAAATAAGGGTTTGTGAATTCATTTTGAAGTGTGTCTTGCGGTGATGAGAGTGATATAGCGAAGAGAAGTGCGAAAGGCAGAGCAGGAGTTTTTGGGATTAAATGGAACTGATCTAGGCATGGTAAAGATGTCAATCTCCAGTTCAAGTTTGTAATACTTGTTATCTTGTAGACAGTGTGTCTCTTGTAGGTAGTGTGCCTCCTTGTGAGCAGTGTGCTCAGGCAGTGAGCCCTAATTGGCATGTGCCATCTATTTTTCTTATTCTTCTAACAGAGAATAATCCTTGGGTTAATCACCCCGTGGTTTTTCCCTTAACCAGGTTTTCCACGTGAAAATCTTGGTGTCTCATGTGTTGATGTGTATCTGCTCTGGTGTTTATGCCTTATGCTTTCATGAATGATTAATTGCTATGCTATTGATTAACAAAGTGGATTTAAGTGTTTGAATTGAAAGCAAATTAAGGATAACTGATTCACCCCCCTCTCAGTTATCAACAATTGGTATCAGAGCTAGGTTCCTCTAAAAGGAGCTTAATTGCTTGAGGAGATCCAGGATGTCATCATACAAGAAGGATAGTCTGAAGTTTGATGGAACCAACTTCACTCTTTGGAAAGGCCGCGTGAAATGTCACTTGGAGTGTATGGGAAAGGCGTACTTGTCCATGGTCACAAAAGCATATACACCTCCACAGGGTGGTCTGACAACTCTAAATGAAATCACAGATGTTGAAAACAATCTACGGACTAAAGAGGCTCTTCTAAGTGCATTAACTAACTCAGAGCTCTCAAATGTTATTGACCTACCAACAGCCTATGAGATATGGATTAAACTAGAACTTCTGCATGAAGGAGATGAGTATGTTAAGAGTGCAAGGTTGTAGAGTCTCAAAGGGAAATTTGAAAGATTGAAGATGAGAGATGATGAAAATATCACTACCTTTATGCCAAGAGTGAATGAGTTGGTGTGTGGAATTAGGACTATTGGTGGAGTTTTGGATGAAAATGAGATTGTTTGCAAAATTCTCAGATCCCTTCCTGTTGCCTATAAAATCAAGGTTGCTGCCATTGATCAATTCAGAGCCCATACAACTGTCACAAGAGACCAATTGGCTGGCAAACTAGTTACATTTGAAATGACTGAGTTTGGAGATGATCCCCCCAAGACTGAATCTACATTCAAAGCTAGTGCCTATGTGAAAGGAAAACAAAGATTTGATCCAGGAGAAAACTCTTCAAGGAAGCTGTCATGGTATGATCAAGCAAGAAAAGACATGGAAGAGGAAGAAGCAGAAACAACTCAACTTGAAGCCCTCATTGCAAAAAGACTGCCAAGGGGATCCGGTAAGTATGAAGGAAAATTACCCTTTAAGTGCTTCAACTACAATAAGATTGGTCACTTTGCCTCAAGATGTCCGGAAAGATCCACAAGATCAAATTCTAACAGACAAAGGTTCCAAAAGAATTGTTATTATGTTCATGAAGAAGCTGATAATGAAGGAGTAACAGATGATGAATCAGAGATAGGAGACAAATCCAAAAATGAATGGGTGTTCATTGCCATCAAGGAAGAAGATCGAATATCCCCTGAATCTATCAATCATAAGGTTATAGAAAGAGCTTTGGCTGCCCAAGTTGAAGAAAATGATGATTGGGTTATTGACAGTGGATGCTCTCACCATATGACAGGTGACAAGAACAAGTTCTTAGATTTGGAAAGGTATGAAGGAGGAATGGTAAAGTTTGGTGACAATTCTGTTAGTAGAATCAGAGGTAGGGGAACTATCTCTTTTGATGGAAAGAACAAAACCGGTAATGTACTATATGTTGAAGGATTGAAGCACAATCTTCTCAATGTTGGTCAGTTGGTGGACAAAGGCTATGATATCTGGTTCAAGAATGGAAGATGCAGGATCTTTGAAAGCTTTGAAACTGAGATTGCATCCGGTACTCAAACAAAAGGTAATATCTTCCATCTAGTTGGTACTAATAAAAGTTGTCTATTTGTTCAAGTTGATCAGAGTTGGTTATGGCATAGAAGGATGTGTCATGTAAATTTTGATAACATCATCAAGATAAGTAATACTCAGGTTGTAAGAGATCTTCCAAAGTTGATAAAACCTACAAATAGTTTGTGCAAAGAATGTCAGCTAGGTAAATAGAGTAGGTCTCATTCAAAAGCAAGGATCAGTCCTCTACCGGATTATTGGAATTAGTTCATACTGATCTATGTGTTCCGACAAGAATCAAGAGTATGCAAGGTGATAGATATTTCATGTTATTGATTGATGACCATTCCCGGATGATGTGGGTTACCTTTCTGAAAGAGAAATTAGAAGCTTTTGAGAAGTTCAAAATCTTCAAGGCTATGGTAGAGAATCAAACCGGATTGAAACTGAAATGTCTAAGGTCTGATAGAGGTGGTGAATTCACATCTGGTGAATTCATAGACTTTTGTGAGAAGCATGGTATAAAGAGACAGTTGTTTGCTCCTAGGACTCTACAACAGAATGGAGTAGTTGAGAGAAAGAACCGGACCATCCAAGAAGCATCTAGGAAAATGATGATGGAAGCAAATGTTCCCCAGATGTTTTGGAAAGAAGCTCTCAGCACTACAGTCTACACTCTCAATCGAGTTCAAATCAGAAGCAATACCGGTAAGACTCCTTATGAACTTTGGTTTGGCATCACTCCTACTGTGAGATATTTTAGAGTATTTGGTAGCAAGTGTTACATTAAAAGAGATGAAGATCTAGGAAAGTTTGATGCTAGAAGTGATGAAGGAATTTTCTTGGGTTACTCCACTCAAAGCAAAGCATACCGGTGTTACAATAAGAGACTAAGAAAGATGATAGAAAGTACAAATGTGAAGGTTGATGAAGGTATTGAGAAGCCCTCAAGATTTTATGAGTATGATGAAGATGATCAGAATGATGTTTTGGTTCAAGGTGCTCCATCCTCTCATGAAAGTTAGATTCAGACTGATCTGGTAAATCAGGAAGAAGAGACAGGTCTAAATGAGCATGATCAAGAATCAGAAGTGCAAGAAACTCCCAAAGTTCCAAGGTATGTAAGACTGAACCACTCTGAAGATCAGATCATAGGTGACAAAAGCAAAGGTGTGCAAACTAGAAGGAATGTTGCTCAAAATTCAGATGAATGTTGTTTGATTTCAAAGATTGAACCTAAGACAATAAATGAAGCATGCAATGATGAAAATTGGACAAAAGCAATGGAAGAAGAATTAATGCAAATTGAGAAAAATCACACTTGGGATCTTGTTTCTAGACCTAGAAACAAGAATGTGATTGGAACCAAATGGGTCTTCTGGAACAAACTAAATGAAGTTGGTGAAGTAATCAGAAATAAGGCCAGATTAGTCTGCAAAGGCTACTCTCAAATAGAAGGGATTGATTTTGAGGAAACCTTTGCTCCAGTGGCAAGAATTGAAGCAGTTAGACTATTTCTTACATTTACTGCCTTCAAAGATTTCAAAGTGTATCAGATGGATGTCAAATCTGCTTTCCTGAATGGTGACCTAGAAGAAGAGGTGTACATTGAACAACTGGATGGATTTCAGTTATCTAAGCATGGTGATATGGTCTGCAAATTAAAGAAGGCACTGCATGGTCTAAAGAAAGCCCTAAGAGCATGGTATGAGAGGCTGGACAAACATCTTTTGAAGATTGGTTTCAACAAAGGTACTGCTGATAGTAACCTATATTTCAAAATTGATCATGAAAACATCTTGATTGTTGAAGTAATTGTTGATGATATCATCTTTGGAGGAAGAGACAGTATGTGTAAAACATTTGCAAACCAAATGTAAAGTGAGTTTGAAATGTCAATGCTCGGTGAAATGTATTTCTTCTTGGGTCTACAAATTACTCAGACAGAGAAAGGAATCTTTATCTCTCAAACCAAATATGTGAAAGAACTATTGAAGAAATTTGGAATGGAAGATTCAAAGCCAATGAACACTCCTATGGCTACCAGATGTAAGTTGAGCAAAGATGATGACTCTCCTAAGATAGATCAGACAAAGTACAGATCAATGATTAGAGGATTACTGTATCTCACTCAGACTAGACCAGATATAATGCAGGCTGTTGGTCTTGTGGTGAGATTCCAGGTTGATCCCAGAGAATCTCATGTCATGGCAATCAAAAGAATTTTTAGGTACTTGAAAGGAACAGTTGAGTATGGCTTATGGTATCCCAGAGATCATGACTTTTCTCTTCATGCATATACAGATGTAGATTGGGCAAGAGATGTGGATGATAGGAAGAGTACAAGTGGAGGAGCATTCTTTTTGGTAAAAAGGTTGGTTTCTTGGCCAAGCAAGAAACAATAAGCAATATCCCTGTCTACAACAGAAGCATAATACATTGCAGTAGTAGGTAGTTGCACTCAACTTTTGTGGATGAAGCAAATGCTAAGAGATATTTAAGTAGAATATGAGGAACCTATCACAATTTTCTGTGATAATTCAAGTGCAATAAATATTTCCAAGAATTCGGTATTGCATTCTAAGACCAAGCATATATCTATCAAATTTCACTTTTTGAGAGAACAAGTGAACAAGGGTGAAGTCAGATTGGAGTATGTGCCCTCCAAGGATTAGCTTGCAGATATTTTTACTAAACCTCTTCCCAAGGACTCTTTTGAGTATCTCAGGGAGAAGTTAGGGGTCATGGCCCCTTCGGTGATGAACTAGGATGCACTGATGTGCATCAATCCGGTGGATATCACAGTCATATCTTGTGATCCAGATTGATGATGGGGAGCTGCTACTAAGGGGGAGCAGCTGGTATGATTCTGATGTGTTAGAATTGCAAGTATGAGCCCTTTTCCATTGATGTCAAAGGGGGAGAGAAGACATGTGAAAAATAAGTGGTTGATGATCAAAGGGGGAGTAGTAAAGAAAGAGAAGACATGTGAAGAGTTGTTGCTGATAGGGGGAGCTGTGACAGAAAGGAGAAGTTCTTGTCTTGATGGTTTTTCACATCATATGTTGCCATCAATGACAAAGGGGGAGATTGTTGCAAGTATGAGGTTAACTAGTGTTGTCATTGATGTCAACATACTCATATTGCATTGATAAGAAGGATTGGATGAGCTGTGTGCTGAGGTTATTGAGGAAATTAGTCTCCATCAGGAACAGTGAAGAACAGTGATGAGAAGAAGGCAAAAGTACTCAATAGGTTGAGGATAAGAGGATGCGGTTTAAAGGGTTTGTAGATATGAGTCTTGAGATGTTCTAGTTAAGATTTTAGAGGTCCGCATAAAGATCTGAAGAAGTTATGGCTGCTTGTGTAGAACCAGTTCCGGCAGGTGTTCAGTGGTGACAGAGTGTCACAGATTGGTCCGATAAGTTTCAGAATTACATTCTATCATTCTGCGGATTGGAGGGAGTGTTGAAGAAGTCAGTGTGAAGTGACAACTTGATTTGTGCATTGTTTGGAGGTTCAGAAGAACCTTTTACATTATGACAGTGGCGACAGACTGTGTTCTTGAAGTTCTGGATGAAGAAGAGAAGAATTCCAGTAAGCTGATAAAGTGCGGATGTTCTTGATGACTCAGGAAAGGTTTCGGTGATCCTTGGATCATGTAAAATTCTTATTGGTAGTTTGCATTGAAATTAGAGTTTGGATTTGATGTAAAGACCACCGGTTGTTGGTGTTCTTCCTGAGATAGGCCGACTGGATGTATTACAAGTCTTGCGAATGATCTTGTAGGTGTTTGCCGACTTAGATGATTGTTCCTAAGTCAATGCCTTGTATAAATAAGGGTTTGTGAATTCATTTTGAAGTGTGTCTTGTGATGATGAGAGTGATATAGTGAAGAGAAGTGCGAAAGGTAGAGCAGGAGTTTTTGGGCTTAAATGGAACTGATCTAGGCATGGTAAAGATGTCAATCTCCAATTCAAGTTTGTAATAGTTGTTATCTTGTAGACAGTGTGTCTCTTGTAGGCAGTGTGCCTCCTTGTGAGTAGTGTGCTCGGGCAGTGAGCCCTAATTGGCATGTGCCATCTATTTTTCTCATTCTTCTAACAGAGAATAATCCTTGGGTTAATCACCCTGTGGTTTTTCCCTTAACCAGGTTTTCCACGTGAAAATCTTGGTGTCTCATGTGTTGATGTGTATCTGCTCTAGTGTTTATGCCTTATGCTTTCATGAATGATTAATTGCTATGCTATTGATTAACAAAGTGGATTTAAGTGTTTGAATTGAAAGCAAATTAAGGATAACTGATTCACCCCCCACCTCTCAGTTATCAACAAACACAATTTCACTATGTTTAGCACTTCCCTTTAGTGTTCCCAAGCCTAGTCCATTTTTAGGTCTACCCTAAAGTCCTGATTGGGCCTCGATTTAATTGAAATGTCACAATTCTGGTTAAAGTTTAGTCATGATCTGAAAACTAATTTGAAATTTGGAGTTATCTCTACCTCAAATATGGGTTTGTAACTTAATTTTCCCAAAGGGCCTAGGGTGCGTAATACCATGGTCCCTCCTATGTTTTTAGGGAGGCAAATTAAGTCCACAAGTGAGCCTTTGTGTTGGTTAAGTTGACCCTAAACTCAAATTTAGTTTTTGGCATGTGTTGTCAGCTCTTTATTTTGAATATTCATTTCTAGGGCCTTGTATATAAACATGTGACCTCTTCATTTGAAACTAGATTTGAATTTGAAATACAATCTCTCTATGCAATATTATGCTCTTGAATTATTACAAGTTTCCATTGATCAAGTTGAAAGGACTTTGCTTTCTTGGAAGGATTTTTGAAGGCTAGGAAGTGAGATCTTGAGTCTTCTCACCGTTCCTAGGTTGAAGCACTGTGCATGATTGGGATAAGGGTTGGAACCACCGACTAGAGCTTAGCTTGAGTACCCTTCTAGGGTATGGTTGCATCACCTTCTTATTCAACAAACCTTTAGTGAATCCTCATCCTTGAGGTGAAGTTGTATGTTTCCTTGAGTTAAGAATCTCTTTTATCATCCTATCCTATTTTATTGAGTCATCTAGGGTTAGGGTTTTGATATATTTGACTAGATCTTGCATGTTACTGCTCACACTTAGGGTTTATGAGTACACACAACATTTTTTTCTAATCTTGGCTATTCATGAGGTAGGAATACCAAAATGAGGGCTTGACTAAAGCAAGATCCTATATAGCTAAACACAAATTTCCCTTGTTTTGTGTGTGTAGATTGATTTTGCAGGTTTTGGAAGACACCAACTGGAGAGAAGACTGATTTTATAGTTACAGGTCGAGTGAAGTTTAGACTTTCTGCAAAACCCTAATTAGGGTCTAGGACATCAATGCCTTGGTACCTCTAAATTTTTAGGCCCATGTGAAGGTGAAGGAAAAAACAAAGAAAAATAACAATACCTAATGTATAAAATAAGTGATTATACCTTATAGATCTCCCTCACTCCTTGATAAGGTTGAGGAACTTGCACCCTTAACTCCTAGCTTTATCCAAATAATACTCAATTGTATGTGGAATGCTCACAACACAACACAAACTAGAAATGATTGAAGGCTATTTTGGCATGATAACTTTGATTGAAAATGAGATATGAAAATTACTTGGATGAGGTCTTATTTATAGGCAAATTTGGAGGGATTTTGATCTAACAGTGGAGATTCAAAGTTGAGATCAATGGATGAGATTGGATGAGAGATGGAGGGTTGAGATTTGATCAACAAATTTGGAGGGTAGAGAATAAAAATGAATTTTAAATTCATTTTAGGGAGGACTTTGCATTTAATGTGATTTAGATGTGTGAGGAAATAAAAAATTATTTCCTTGGAAGGATTTGGAATTAAAAATTCTAATTTATGTGAGAATGTGAAGGTCATGTGACACATGCACATTTTTGGGGCCTTACATTTGTAAGCTACTTTTGTGGAAGATGTTTTAACATGAAAATAGAAAGAGTGAGTTGGAGGGTTATGTGATTTTTGGAATTTTTTATTTGTGGGTGTGGGAGAAGGTGTTAATGATGCTTTGACCAAGTTAATTAGGGCAATTAACTTAATTAATATGGCTGGAACAAATTAGTGGATGGGCTAATCAAGGTTTAGGATTAATTAAATAATGATTTATTTAATTAATCCAGCTATAGGGGCTAGGTAGGCTAGGGTAGCTAATTAAATATTTGTTATTTAATCAACTAGCCTCGGTGTAGGTTGATTAGTAGGGTAGATTAATTAGATAAGTATGATTTACTTAATTAATCAGGCTTAGGAAAGTGGACAAATTAATCAAATAAATATTTGCATATTTATTTAATTAATTGGGATGATGTTAGTAAGGCATAATGCTTAATTAATTTAATTAATTCAATTTCAAGGGTAAATTGATGAAAAATGGATGGATAATCAGGGATGAGGTAGGATAATTAATTAGATAAAAATTTATTTAATTAATTAGATGGGAAATTAGTGATGTGGATGATGTCAAAATGTGGTTGAAGGGTTAAGGCATTTTTATGTGTCTACATTTGCCCCTCTTTGATGTGGCATTGTGACCTAGTAGGGAAATTGTGTCAAGTCAAAGAATTTTTTCCCCAGCTGTCGAGAAGGAGTGAAATGGATGAGGGATGCCCCCTCGAGAGGTCAACTAAAAAATTAATTTTTTTAGGTGAACTCTCAAAGGGAGGGAATAATGGTAGAAAATAGATGAAGGACAAAAAATCAGGTGGGTAGGAAGAAAAATAGAGGGAAAAGGTTAAAATTTGTGACCTATGGAGAGAAAAAGGTGAATGGGGGATGACATGGCAGCGATATATAGCAAGTGTGGGCCCAAAGTACCACATTTGCATACTCTAAGCTTATTGGACAAGAGAAGAGGAGAAGGAGACATGGCGAAACCCATGTTCCCATGATTTTGATACTGATCTGAGAGGGTGCGTGACTATGGTTGATCGATAGAGGCAGACCCACAGGTATGTCAGCCAAACCTAACTTCATGATTTCGGGTTAGTTTATGGGCTCAAGAAATGGGTAGTTAGGTAGATTAGTGCCATCATGCATCTACGTAGTGCTATTAGGAATCAGTTTAGCGCAATCCTCTAGATTAGTGTCATAGGTAGAAATGGGAGTTTCAGATGGTTTAGCGCCATCCATTCAGGTTTTAGTGATAACATCTAGTTTAGATTGAAAATATGGTTTAGCGATATCCATTAGTGCTTTAGTGCTATCATCTTGTGTAGCACTATATGGGCAGGGTTTAGCGTGATCCTCTAGATTAGTGTGGTGTAATTTGTGAAAGGAAGCTCAGTGTGCGGAAATCGCTTCCTACACTAATCTACTGAGGAGAGATGTATGCAAATTCAATTTAATTCTTACAACTATAGCAACATAGAACATCTAACAAAGATATTGCAGCAATACACATACACACAGAAAGTAGACAGAAAAGAGAGAGACAAGATATATGTGGGGAAAACCCTTACGGGTGAAAAACCCCACACTCCAAAACACAACTCAAATGTATTACAATAAACAATAACAGATTACAATATAGTTTCAGAGCCAATACTCTTTCAGGAGTCTTCGAATGTCGAATCTAGAGATATTCCTACAGCATAACAGTACTCATACCAAAGTTATCTATCTCCCGTCCAAGCACCTGTTTATATAGAGTTTACAAGGCAAATATGGAACCTTCTAGAGATGGGCGTCCATCTTGGACTCATGCCCCAAAACCCACACCTAAGGACACTTGTCCAACATCCCATCCCAAAGTGGGCGCCTGGTCCCAAGATAGGTTACGATAGATGCTCTTACGCACCTTATAGCTGTAATAGAATCTGCCATACACTGACTAAAAATATCATATTCCTCTTACATGTCATAACCTCCCTTGACCACCTAAATATGCCTTTCTCTCGTGCAAAGATATGCCCCTTGACCCTGTCTTGGGGGCGTTGCCCCCAAACCCCCGTTAATTATTCAAGGGGGAAATCATGGCTGCCAAAGTCACCAAAATTTACCCTGCTGCATATACACAAGGTGTTGACTATGCCAACTCAACATGGGATAAATAAATACAACATTAGGAATTTGCAAAGGTTGAGACACCTTAATTCCCAACAATTTGGGGGTTTTTAGGTCAGATGGTGGTTTAGTGCCACCCAATCATGAATTAACGCTAACCTCCAGTTTAGTACAAAAAGGTCCGGGATTAGTGCAATTTTTTGGAGTAGAGCTATGTGATCGAGGATTAGCGCCATCGTCTAGATTGGTGCTATGTGGTTAGGGATTAACACCATCACGTCTAGATTGGCACTATAGGGCTCTAAATTAGTGCCATAGCACTATTTTGGGAAAAAAGATATGATTTTGGTGATTTTTTAGATGTAGATTCCAGGAAGGATCTTATAGTCATGAGAGCATTAGGTTCCATCAGTGATGGCATTAAGATCACAGTTTGATCATGTGGATATAGCTCAACTAGGGAGGATAGGGCTACAAATGATTTTTTAGATGCCCCAGATACAGGAACATAGGGCCATGATGTCGGCCCTAGTGGAGAGATGGAAGACCGAGACATTCTCCTTTTTTACTTCCTACGGGTGAGATTACGATCACCCTAGAGGATGTATGGAGGATCCTTAGGATCCCCATATGAGGAGAGAGGGTGATCTATGATGTACCCTTAGGAGTAGCGGCCTTGGATAGAGCATTTACACCAGTCCATCCAGTATATGCTAGGGACCAATGGGAGATGAGGTATACATGGACTCAAATAGCTAGGGTTGATCCATTTACGCTGTATGTCTACTAATTGGTTGGAGGCCTATTGATTCTTGATCGGTGATTGGAGAAATTTTTAGTTAGTAGTGTCTAGATAGGAGCTTAGTGGCGGGGGTGACACTACTGCATGTGTGGGTATGGGAGCATATCAAGATCACGAGGTCTAATTTTGCTTATCATAGGGCACAATTTGAGGCCTATATATTTTTGCATAGACCACCTGTCATGCATACGCATATGGGACAGTTGAGGTACTAGCGGTGACAGATTGATGACATGGATATGATCATCTGGAAACTGTATATTGGTGTAGAGATGTGGTTAGATGACCACATACATATGCCCTTCACATTCCAACCTTGATACATGATGGGGTGAGGAGATCACACAATTGAGAGGTATATTCCATTGCGGGTGATGTAATAGTTTGGGATGGTATGAGACCTTCCCCAAGTCATGGTGATATATGCACGAGGGCCTACAGATATACCAGCATGGCCTACACAGT
The DNA here is from genome assembly GCA_027924645.1 of Cunninghamia lanceolata. Classification (NCBI taxonomy): domain Eukaryota; kingdom Viridiplantae; phylum Streptophyta; class Pinopsida; order Cupressales; family Cupressaceae; genus Cunninghamia; species Cunninghamia lanceolata. The sequence goes on along the minus strand of BSBN01000463.1, from coordinate 1,005,213 downwards.
TGTCATCGTAGGTGGCTTTATTGGATTGGGTGGGACTATAGTCAGTGTAGTGGGACTGGTGGAGCATGATTACAGATGCAGGGATGACCTTGACCTATGACTTGAGATGGTGGTAGGCGAGACCTATTCACTTGACAGACCCAGAGGTGGATCCTAAGGAGGAGAAGGAGGGAGAGAAGGGGGACGAGGTTGAGGTGGAGTATGTCTATGAGGACGTACCCATTGATGATGGAGATGGGGTTGATGTATTGGCTGCGGCAGCTGCAGGATAGGTAGTGGGAGGTTAGGGACAAGTGGGGTAGGTACCAATTGCACAGGTACCTACAAGATAGGTACATGTACCTCAACATTAGGTGTATGCATAGGCAGACTACGTTCCTTAGCCTCACGCACAGGTACCCACAAGATAGATTCTGATGAGTGCCAATTAGCACCCATAAAATACATCTTTTTACTTCTCTTTTTCCCCTTTCTGATCCCAGCTTCTTGATGTCTGCACCCAAATAGGCTAGCAAGGTTGTTCTAAATAATGATTAATTGAAGATAAATTACTTAGGATCATGATTTCTAATTTAATGACTAATGTGCATGGAATTGATAGAAATATGCAGAAAAACGTCTCTTTTTGAATCAACAGGTGTAGATGCTTAGGATGGCAATTTTGTACATCTCCAAAGGTAGTCCTAAATATCTCTGGAGACTATACTAGAATCTCACGATAGCAGAAGTTTTGAAGTAAGAGGAAGAGCATCTTCGGAGCTAAGCAAGAAGGCTGCAATTATATCTCTAGAGCAACAGACATATCTCTGGACCTACAGACAGAGACTCTCCGGAGTAATAGACATACATCTCTAGTGCCTCCTCACAATAGGGTAGATTTCCAGTAGCTATCGATCAGGCACTTTCAACGGTGATCATTATACCCCCCTTTTATTACTCAAATCATCACCTGAGTAATTAAGGGCCATCTTTAGTTAACTAATGAGAGTTTTTGTTTCTTTTAAGTTTTTGCATGAGTTACCGATGAGACTAATTTAATATCCATATTTTAAGGACCTCGCTACCCAAATGTATTAAAACTCAGGCTTAGAATTTAGAGTGGACTTCTGTTTCACTCATTCTATTCTTATTGCATGAGTATTTTTCATAATTAGACAGCTAGTATAACAAAGAGATAGATGTCATCTCATAGAAGAACTAATAGATAAGATGAGTGATATGTCATCACTCATTTTATATATATTTACTGAAGTAGTAGAAGCGATGGATGATTATTATTATTCTTGTGTAATTTTCAATTAAGATATCAATTTTTTAGAGTGAATAGAATTGGACCGAATCTAGTTGTGATCTTATTCTCTAGTATTGATTCTTTATTGTAGCCTTTGGCCCTAAGGGTGTGGAGCAAGGGTCCACTCTCACCACCAAGGCAGAAGGCTAGTACCACTGTTTTGTTGTTTCAAAATTTGCTTTATAGATACTTACTGATTTGGATAGACAGATGCATGTTGCAGTTGTAGATTTGTTTTGAGTAATTTACTATTTAATTCTGTTTCCAGCATTATTTCAATTCATTTCATAAGTAGATGGATCAATCTCTTTAAATTAGTGAAAGCCATTAGAATTAGTTAGAGGAAACTGGTAACTGTAGAATCCCTAGTTGCAGACAGCCGAGGACATAGCCTTGGATTTTGACATCTAAAATATGATTAAATGATGAGGTACAACGACACCTTGTCATTTTTGGCACCGTTGCCAGGGATGATTGTGTTAATTAGGGAAACTTAGCTAAATAGTTTAGGTTAGGTCTGTATGGTTAGAGCAAGAGACTCTAAAGGAAGATACATAAAGCAGACCCCCCATCAACAAGCTATAGGAGAAAGTAGTAGGGTGGCACAAGATCTTGTTGAAGAAAGAAACCTGGAACCTACCTTGAAAGTGGCACCTCAATACAATAATCTCTTAGATCTTACAAACCTTCCACTCATTGATTATATCCAAGAATTACAACAAACGTTTCAGGCAGATCCTTTGATAGAACCTGATACCCTAGAACCTCAATGAGAAGAACCAGTACTAAACATTGATGATAATAATGATCATCATGAAGAAGAAGAAAATCAGGCTCTAAGAACCTTCTCATATCCCATTGTTCTGGCTGCTGGAGACAATGCTCCTATGAAAAATATCTCACCAGCACATTTGCCAAATTTTAGAGGTCTTTCTTCTGAGGATCCAGATCAATTTTTGTTTGAATTCAAGGTAGTATGCCAAACTGGTGCAGGAGCACCCCTACAAGACAGGATATAGGTTCATTGTCCGCATGACAGGACATTAGTCTATTTTTAGCATGTTTGACTTCATGATGTAATAAGGTCCATTGGACCAATGCATATGTATTAGATCAGCCTAGGAAAGTGTGCAGGCAGTTAGAGTTCGTGATCAGGTAGTCTGAGTTGTCCTCTCCCAGCCACTTGGAAGCTCCCAGCCGCTGGGAACCGAGTTGGTAGTACTCGTAGGATATTGCTATAAATAACTCAGATTAGTTAGGGTTTGATATGATAGAGAAGAGAGTAGTAGTTATGTTATGTTGTACTGGTGATTGAGTGAAATCCAGCAATCAGTCCAGACATTGTGAAACATTGTTGTAGAAACAGGACATTTGTGTTTCATCTAATTAAGATCTCATCAATTGCATTATCTGGTTTATCAGCTGTTTATGTTTTGATTTCTGTTCTGATTACAGGTTGATGGATTCTTTCAACCCTTCCACCGGTTGATTCTGTGAATCGGTGGAATGGTCATGCATGTTAGTTTAGGTTGTATTTTAGTTTTCTGTTTATGCATTTCATTGTGTGGGAGATCGATTGGTAGCATGCTGTGAATCAACCTAGCATCCTCATGTGCTAGGATTTAGGAAGATAAACTATTAAGTTTTGGTCTGAAGGTGATCCGGCCCGATCATCATATTTTCTTTGTGAAATTGTGCAGTTCTGTGAGTTTGCATGCAGTTGACAGATATACAGGGATCTGCATGTGCTTTTCCAGACGGAGTGAATCGCATCGTCATCTACGAGTATATCGCTATCCGGATCAGGTTATGAAGCTGACGAAGACTGTATGCTTCAAGTGCATCAGGATGATATAGGTTGGATATATACTTAGTGTGTATATCATCATCAGGATCATCTTTCGTGTGTATCCATCGTCCGCATGTCGCTATTGCATGCAGGAGTGAAAGTTCACTTTTTCGCTAAGGACCGGAAAGGTCATCATCAGGATATTGAAACGATCACCGAATATTCATTATCATGTTGCAGAGGATATAAGTGTCTTATATCCTGTTGACATCATCATCAGGTGCAAGTGACGTCAACGTCATCAGGATATTGCGAATATCACCCTATGCAAGTTTATCCTGCTGTCGCTAAGTGTTTTGGCATCGGCGTAAGTCATCGGCATAAAGTTTGGTTAACATCATCAGGATGTTTCAATATGACCGGATAAGTCATATCCTGATGCTGTTGTTTGAATAGTCAGATATTGGGGTGACGTAAGCATCGAGGGAGAGGTGCTTGAAGTTGTCGTCATCAGGATATATGGAGGGAACCGGATATTTTATATCCTGGTGATGAAGATGATGGCGAACATCATGATGATGAAGATAGAGTTTGGCGGTATGATGAACAGTGAACATCAGGAGGATGTTTGCGCTTGCTGGATAGGATGATGCTGCTGACAAGCAAAAGGCGAAAGGCGATAAGGAAGTGAACAGTAGTTAGCAAGAGGATATTTCATGCCTCTTCGAAATATGATGATGCTGTCTGTGTTAGCAAGAAATATGATGATGCTGTTAAGCCGATAGGTATTACTACATGTCCAGGATTTTAACATGCTGGTTGTGTTAATGACTCCTCCTTCCCACTTGTAAGCTTCTGTTGCTTTTTCCTCTGCATCATAGTGGTATCAGAGCAAAGGAAGGATCTTCTGGAAAAGATCAGGATATAGCAGGATGTCAGGTGACGAAGGAACATCTAAGATTCTGGCAAGGATGACCAACGTTGAGTTGGCAGTTCTGGTGAAGAAATAGATTGCAGAGAGCAAGGCCATGAAGGCTCAGAATCAGGAATTGAAGGATGAGTTAGAGAAGTTGAGGAGCAGAGTAGGTTCTGGTAGAGAAGAAGATAGGGAAGAAGAAGAGATCCCTAGTTGGAACGAGGAGGTCATTCCTGCAGACCAGAGACCACTGTTGAACGCCCTCAAGGCCATGGAGAGGAGAACCATGGATGTGAAACTAGATTTGCCAGTGTTTACAAGAAAGATGGAACCTAATTCAGTGATGGAGTGGATAGACTGCTTGAACAATTTCTTCGAAACAGAGGAGATACCAGAACAACAGAGGGTGAAAATAGACCAGTCCAAAATGAAAGAAGTTGCCTTGACATGGTGGAATTTCATCCAAGATGATAGAGTACAGGAAGGAAAGTGTAGAGTCGCTACATGGAAGAAGATGATGGCATTAGTAAAGGAAGCTTATGTCCCATTGGATTACGGTATCCAATTACACAAGAGGAAGCAAAACCTGAAGTAGAAGGAGCTAGATGTCAGCTCATATACAGAAGAATTCATGAAACTTTGTATGAAAACAAAGGTAAAGGAAAGTGAAGAAGAGAAGGTAGCTAGATACCTTAATGGATTGAGGTTCAACATTCAGGAAGATTTAAGTCTGCATAATCTAGATACAGTTCAGAAATGCTTTCAGTTGGCATTGAAAGTGGAAGAGAAGTTAAAGAGAAAACAAGAACAACACAATAGAGGAAGAGGAAGACAACAAAAGGGTGGAAGAGGTCCTTTTAGAGGTAGAGGACATGGACATGGATATCAAGGAGAATCCAGTCATGACAATAGTAAGGGAAACAATAGTCAGAACCAGGGGGAAAATTATAGTCAGCAAGGAAACTTCAGAGGTAGAAGACCTTTCAGAGGAAGATCCCAGGGCAGAGGATCCATCAGATGTTATAACTGTAACAAAGAAGGCCATATAGCCAGCAGATGTCCAGAAAAGGCCACAAGCTCAACAGGAGAAAGGAGAACAAATCTGATCCAAGAACCTGATAATCAAAGTATGACAGGTTCTAATGATTTTCAGAGTGTGAATGCTCCTGATAATTATGGATACCCAGAAAGTGGAGAGTCTCTAATGATGAGAAGAACAATGACTACCATGAAGGTATCTGACAAAGAATCCCCTCAAAGAAAGTCTCTTTTCAGGACTATTTGTAAAGCAGGAGGTAAGGCATGTAAAGTTTTGATTGATTCTGGTTCTACTAAAAATTTTGTGTCTGAAGAAATGGTGACAAAGCTTAAGCTTAGGAGATTGCCTCACCCCTCCCCATATAAAGTCTCATGGCTTACCCAAGGTCAGCAGACAACTGTAGAAGAGCAGGCTTGGGTAGAATTTCAGATTGGAGCATATAAGGATAAGTTGTTGTTTGACATTACCACGATGGATGCTTGCAATCTTTTATTTGGTAGACCATGGCAGTATGATTTGAAGGCACAACATGATGGTGTTAGAAACATCTATACAATCACTAAAGATGGTAAGGTTATAAAGTTACTACCATTGACGGAGAAGGAGGAAAACTCTAAAGGAAAAGAGGTGAAGGTAATGCTGATGGAAGGTAAACAGTTCATGAAAGAAGTAGCAGCAGAAGGTGCAGTTGCATATGCCCTAATCCCATGTATGAGGGTGAATAAAGAACAGCAGCAAGAAGTCAAGGGAGAGAAGAAGCAAAGGTTCATAGACCCAGCTATCCAAGAGCTATTGGATAAGTACAAAGGTATCATCTCAGAAGGAATGCCAAGATCCCTTCCACCTGTCAGGGATATTAGTCACTGCATAGACTTAATTCCAGGGTCAACACTTCCAAACAAAGCAGCCTATAAGCTAACTCCAGAACAGAATGCAGAAGTAGCCAGACAAATTGAAGAATTATTGGATTCAGGTCTGATTGGGAAAAGTTTAAGTCCATGTGTAGTACCAGCTGTACTAGCACCAAAGAAGGAAGGTACTTGGAGGCTTTGCACAGATTCCAGAGCTATTAACAAGATCACAATCAGGTATAGGTTTCCAATCCCTAGGATAGAGGATTTACTTGATTGTTTGGGAGGTGCTAAGTATTTTACAAAAATAGATCTAAAGAGTGGATATCATCAGATCAGGATTAGGCCAGGAGATGAATGGAAAACAGCATTCAAAACTAATGAAGGGTTATATGAGTGGAAGGTTATGCCTTTTGGTTTATCTAATGCACCTAGTACTTTTATGAGGTTGATGAATGAGGTTTTGAAAGAGTTCATTGGTAAGTTTGTCATAGTATATCTAGATGACATTCTGATTTTCAGCAACACAAAAGAAGAACATCTCAGACACATAGATTTGGTTCTGAAGAGGTTACATGAAGAGCAGCTGATGATAAATTTAGACAAGTGTTTGTTCATACAAAAGGAGATCACATATTTGGGTTTTGTCATTTCACAAGGAAAGTTACAAATGGATAAGGAGAAGGTAAGTGCCATATTGTCTTGGCCAACCCCAAAGACTATGAATGATGTCAGAAGTTTCCATGGGTTAGCAACCTTCTACAGGAAGTTTATAAGAGGGTTTAGTCATATTTGTGCACCCATGCTTGATACCATCAAAGGAGGACAGAAGTGTAGATTTGTTTGGACTCAAAGAGCAGATGATTCTTTTGAAACATTGAAGAAGAAGGTGGCACAGCAGCCAGTCCTTGCACTTCCAGACTTTAACAAAATCTTTCAGGTGGAATGTGATGCCAGTCACATGGCCATTGGAGCAGTACTCAGCCAAGAAGGTAGACCTATTGCATTTTTCAGTGAGAAGCTCAATGATGCTAAAAAGAGGTATTCCTCATATGATTTGGAAATGTATGCTTTAGTCCAGTCACTCAAGAAATGGAGGCATTACTTGATGCCAAAGGAATTCATAGTATTCACAGATAACCAGGCTCTGAGTTTCATAAACAGCCAGGAAAAGATGAACCACAGACACATGAAATGGGTCGAAACCTTACAAGCGTTTACTTTTACATTGAAGCATAAGAAAGGAGTCAAGAATAAAGTTGCAGATGCTTTGAGCAGGAGAGTTCTAACAGTCAACCAGATTCAGTTAGAAAGTGTTGGCATTGATTCACTAAAGACCATGTATGAGACTGATGAAGATTTTGGGGAGATATATCATGTATGCACTTCTTTTGGAGAGAAATATCATGCTGAATTCTCTGAATTTTTGATTCAGGATGGATTGTTGTTCAAAGGTGGACAGTTATGTATTCCAAGGTGTTCTATGAGGTTAAACATCATTAAGGAGAAACATTGTGGAGCTATGGCAGGTCATTTTAGTCTAGATAAGACTCTTGATCTTGTCCGAAGACATTACTTTTGGCCTAAGTTACAATCAGATGTCAGAAAGTTTGTAGAGACATGTGTGATATGTCAGAAAGCTAAAGGCAGGTCGACTAATGCAGGTTTATATCAGCCCTTACCCATTCCTTCCAGACCATGGGAAAGCATAAGTATGGATTTTGTCTTGGGTTTACCAAGGACAAGGAAAGGGTTTGACAGTGTTTTTGTTGTAGTGGATAGATTCAGCAAAATGGCACATTTCTTGCCATGCAAAACCACTGCTGATGCTTCATACATTGCAGATTTGTTTTTCAGGGAGATTGTCAGAATCCATGGATTGCCATTGAGCATAGTGTCAGATAGGGATGTGAAGTTTATTGGTCACTTCTGGAGAACTCTTTGGAAGAAACTTGGAACAAATTTGTCTTTTTCCTCTGCATATCATCCGCAAATGGATGGACAGACTGAAGTAGTGAACCGTTCCTTCAGAAATTTGCTTAGATGTTTGACAAAACAACATGGAGAAAAGTGGGATAATATTCTATCTCAAGCTGAATTTTCCTATAATGATACTGTCAATAGGAGCACAGGGAAATCACCTTTTCAGATAGTTTATGGTATGCATCCAAGAGGAATTTTGGAATTGAGAGATCTACCTACAGTAGACCCTGTTAGTGCAGAAGGAGAAGCTTTTGTAGAAGCCATCAAAGAGGTTCATGATCAAGTCAAGACCCAACTACAGCAAACCACCTTGAATTATAAGGAACATGCTGATAAAAAGAAGAAGGATGTACAGTTTGATGTTGGAGATTTGGTATGGGTTCATTTGAAGAAGGACAGACTTCCTAAGGGAAAAGATACTAAACTTATGCAGAGAAAAGTTGGACCATGTCAGATCTTGCACAAGCATGGACATAATGCTTATGAGATCCAACTCCCTCCTGATCTTGGTTTGTCCCCTATATTCAATGTATGTGATTTAACTCCATACAAGTCTTATCCAGATGCAGATCAGGGACTCCTATAGGATACAGTCCATGATAACATTCCCAAGCATGATCCTCCACAGTTGCAGAAGGTTTTGGACACCAGAGTGGTCAAACAGACCCGGAACAAACAGTACTTGGAGTATCTAGTCTCTTGGAAGGGAAAACCTAATTCTGAAGCAGTATGGATGACTGAAGAGCAGATCCAGAAACATGGTGCAGATCTTCATACTCTCATCTCAAGTGGACTTGAGATTTCTTCTTCTGGGGAGTATGGTGTAGGAGCACCCCTACAAGATAGGATATAGGTTCATTGTCCGCATGACAGGACATTAGTCTATTTTTAGCATGTTTGACTTCATGATGTAATAAGGTCCATTGGACCAATGCATATGTATTAGATCAGCCTAGGAAAGTGTGCAGGCAGTTAGAGTTCGTGATCAGGTAGTCTGAGCTGTCCTCTCCCAGCCGCTTGGAAGCTCCCAGCCGCTGGGAACCGAGTTGGTAGTACTCGTAGGATATTTCTATAAATAACTCAGATCAGTTAGGGTTTGATATGATAGAGAAGAGAGTAGTAGTTATGTTATGTTGTACTGGTGATTGAGTGAAATCCAACAATCAGTCCAGACATTGTGAAACATTGTTGTAGAAACAGGACATTTGTGTTTCATCTAATTAAGATCTCATCAATTGCATTATCTGGTTTATCAGCTGTTTATGTTTTGATTTCTGTTCTGATTATAGGTTGATGGATTCTTTCAACCCTTCCACCGGTTGATTCTGTGAATCGGTGGAATGGTCATGCATGTTAGTTTAGGTTGTATTTTAGTTTTCTGTTTATGCATTTCATTGTGTGGGAGATCGATTAGTAGCATGCTGTGAATCAACCTAGCATCCTCATGTGCTAGGATTTAGGAAGATAAACTGTTAAGTTTTGGTCTGAAGGTGATCCAGCCTGATCATCATATTTTCTTTGTGAAATTGTGCGGTTCTGTGAGTTTGCATGCAGTTGACGGATATACAGGGATCTGCATGTGCTTTTCCAGACGGAGTGAATCGCATCGTCATCTACGAGTATATCGCTATCCGGATCGAGTTATGAAGCTGACGAAGACTGTATGCTTCAAGTGCATCAGGATGATATAGGCTGGATATATACTTAGTGTGTATATCATCGTCAGGATCATCTTTCGTGTGTATCCATCGTCCGCATGCCGCTATCGCATGCAGGAGTGAAAGTTCACTTTTTCGCTAAGGACCGGAAAGGTCATCATCAGGATATTAAAACGATCACCGGATATTCATTATCATGTTGCGGAGGATATAAGTGTCTTATATCCTGTTGACATCATCATCAGGTGCAAGTGATGTCATTGTCATCAGGATATTGCGAATATCACCCTATGCAAGTTTATCCTACTGTCGCTAAGTGTTTTGGCATCGGCGTAAGTCATCGGCATAAAGTTTGGTTAACATCATCAGGATGTTTCAATATGACCGGATAAGTCATATCCTGATGCTGTTGTTTGAATAGTCGGATATCGGGGTGACGTAAGCATCGAGGGAGAGGTGCTTGAAGTTGTCGTCATCAGGATATATGGAGGGAACCGAATATTTTATATCCTGGTGATGAAGATGATGGCGAACATCATGATGATGAAGATAGAGTTTGGCGGTATGATGAACAGTGAACATCAGGAGGATGTTTGCGCTTGCTAGATATGATGATGCTGCTGACAAGCAAAAGGTGAAAGGTGATAAGGAAGTGAACAGTAGTTAGCAGGAGGATATTTCATGCCTCTTCGAAATATGATGATGCTGTCTGTGTTAGCAAGAAATATGATGATGCTGTTAAGCCGATAGGTATTACTGCATGTCCAGGATTTTAACATGCTGGTTGTGTTAATGACTCCTCCTTCCCACTTGTAAGCTTCTGTTACTTTTTCCTCTGCATCACAAACTTATGATTATGGATCTGATAACCAAAAACTCAAACTATTTCCTTCAACCTTGAAACATTCTATGATGAGATGGTTTATGGGTTTACCCCATAACTCTATTCATTCTTGGGATTAGATGGAAATAGAGTTTTTTAGGAAAATACCAAGATTACTATAAAGCCAGTAATAAAAATGAGGAATTGTTTAAAATTAAGCAAGGAGAGGAAGAGACCTTAGTGGACTATGTGGACAGGTTTAACTTCACGTTGATAAGATATGGCAACCCAGTAGATCATTCTTTGGCCAGAACCCTGTCTATAAAAGGATTGGATAAGGAATCAAAACAGGCACTGGATCTAATGGGAAAATAGAATATCAACAAAATGGATATACCTACTATAGAAGAAATCTGCAGGAACTATTCTAGAACCCAAGATGGAGTGAGGTCATGTTGTGTGGTTACACAACACGCCCCATTTTGACTTGACAAAACAGGGACCCAACTTTTGTTCTGGCTTGTGTTGTCTGCTTTCTGGCGGTTTGGTAAAAATAAGTCAGGTGCATCATCATCATGAAGGTCAGGATGAGGTTGGTCATCATCATGAGGTTAGTTCGTCAAAGTTCATATTTTGTTTTTATGACTTCATGGTTAGAAAGAGCTTGAAATTCCATGCAGGTTTGCCTTTTACATCACTTGAAAATTCGTCCATATGAGGGAGTTGTGAGCAGTCAAAGTTTTGGTCGAACCTGATAAATGCTGTATGATGAACGTCATCATCATGATATTTGAAAAGCCCCCCGATAATATCCTGAGGTCGAAATATCCGGACGTCAAGTTTAAGTCGTAGTAATCTTTTCCCGTCGAGTGGTCTTTTGTGTCGCCAAAGGTCATCATCATGATCTTACTCTATCACCTGATAAAAATCATGCAGTCCCGAAACATCCGGACGTCAATCTTAAGTGCTAGTGTGTTTTACCCGTCGAGTAACCTTGGAAACATTGCGAGCATCATGATATTCCAACATCACCCGATATTATAATATCATGCTGATATTATAATATCACCTTACTTAGAGAAATCTGCCATCTGCATAATTTGTGCGCGCACGACAGTCTTGGTGATCAACATCATCATGATATTTCAGGACCCGACATTTTGTAATATCCTCCTGATCTCCTTTTGCGTGATCGTGATGATCACCTTATCTTTCGAAACGGAGGATGATTTTCCTTTTCCAAGCCTTGTTGAACAAGATCATCATGATCTTGTTCGTCTCTCCCGACAGTTCGTAATATCATCCTGCCGACAAGTATAACCTTTTGCAAATATGATGATGACGATGACGTCACCATCACCTTTCTCCTTCGGCAGGATTTTTTTCCAAGGCATGATTCTGGTTCCCGAATATGATGATGACGATGACATCATGTTCGAAGATTAACGAAGGCCGCGGATATCCTGATGACGTCATCAGGACTTTCAGCAGGATCATATTTTAGATCACCCAGTGCGGATATGATGATGATGATGATCATCATCCTGATCTTTTGAGAGGATCACCTTCTTCGCGAAAGGGTCATATTGCATTCATCCACCCGATCATCTTCCTTAGAGGTGACCCGATATTCCAGTTATCTCCTGATCTTAATGAAACATGACGGTGACGTCATCCCTTTGCATTTTATTGAAGCCTGATGATGACGATGACGTCATCATGATATTCCTCAGCGACAGGATCATTTTCCAAGTCCTCCTGTTTGTCTTCATCATGATGATGACGACGATGTCTTTCTTTCCCAGTATGCAGAAGTGAACATCCTGATGTGCTTTTCATCAGAGCATTCGGAAAGGAGGAGCATCATATTTCGTGATATCCTGCGGCTAGATACAAGACATAGAGTTGGTCATCATCGTGATTTTCGGCGTAGGTATAACTGTTGCCATCGGCCAAGTCTAATATTGTCAACCTGATCATATGTGGTCGCACTGATGCGAACATGATGATGATGACCCGAAACATTCAAATGGAGCATGCAAAGCCAGATATGAGGTAATTTGTTAAGGGCGGTTATTTCCTTGTATACTTTGACATACCTGATCATATTTGAACCCGATACACATGGAAATGGGCGGGAAAATTTGAAACGATAGAAATTTAAAAGCCCGACTGTCTGATTTTGGTCAACGAGGGTTGACCTGGTTGTTTATGCTGTTTATGCATTTAGTGCATATTTTCCACAGGTAAAGCCTGATTGCCTGTAGCTGCACATTGGGAGGTATGTTTAATAAAATGTTTACTTCCTGTTGTTTATCCATATGATGATGAACTTAATGTTTGTCTGTTTATTTGCAGGAAGTCATGATGCTGCTGAAGCTGAACATTGAAGTCATGATGCTGCTGAAGCTGAGCATTACAAAGTTACGCATGGAGGCAACATGAGCCAGAAATGAGGAGGATATTGTCAAGTATGCTATTCGCCAGCTGGAGACCGAATCAAGTTGAAGATGCTGGAATATTCTGTGCCAGCTGTGCATTTGCCAACTGACGAAGCATGTGCTTTTCATCTGGACCGTTGTTTGTTATGAGAGGATCCTAAGCCTTGGATCATTGTAACCGTTTCTGGCATTTGCTCTGTATAAAGGCCGGAGCCTAAAACGTTAAAGGAGAGGAATACATTAGAATACACAGACGCATCTGGTGCAAAAAGTCAATTACTGTAGAATCAATTAAGAGATCGGATTACTGAGACTAATGAGGATAGAATTGTTGAAATGTCAAGGTTCTTTCTTCAGATCACTGTAAATGTACCTGTTCTTGAGCATACTGAATGAATATGAAGTTCCAGATTACATCCTAATTGTAAATTTTGCGTAATCTTTCTGTTGATTTCTGGATATGTACTGGTGAATGCTGTGTTCAACTGGAAGCGCTTTCATTTCATTACATGTTGTTGTCAACTTTTCCTTTGAAGATTTGCACTAGATCATGCAGATTTGTGGAATGTCCTGGTGAAGTATGATTTCTAGTTTTCCTTCTTTTCATTGCAAGTATGGGAGCTTGTATGTGAATCAGTGATCTAAGTCCAGTAGTTTTGGGAATCTCATTCTTTAACCCTTTTCCTTTTTTTTCAATTTCATTAATCCATCACCATAACTGCAAATCATGATAAATAACAAGCAGAAACAGTGAAATATGCTGAAATCCCGTAGGTAACTGAAAATCCTTAGCATATTTGAGTTAAATGCATGTAGTATTGAAAATATCATGCAAAGAATCATAAATAATGGTAGCAATCATGCAAATATCAGCCTGTAGGTACATTATTTGACTAAATTTACAGTGCAGAGGTAGAATTGTTGGAGACTTATGCAGAGCAAACATCCAGAGCAGGACATTTGAAGATGATGATGATGAACAGTGCAGAAACACGTAAGGCCCCTGAATGGAAAACAGCAACACACATCAACCACTGAGTAACGTCAGTAGATTAAGACCTAATCAACGAAGACTTGGGATCATGAATTCTTTGAATTCATCGTATCTTTCAAGATGAGTAAAGGTTGTTGTGTAACTTTTATTCTATGTTTGTGAATGACTAACATCATGACCAACAGGTCATCCAAAACTTTCAAAGGGAAGAATGAAATAAGACATTTAATGGAAGAGATTGCAAATCTGAAAATAGATATTCTAGTCCAATTAAATACCACATTGGATGGGATTCAAGTGAAAACTAGAACAACTGATCAAAATAAAGCAACTAAACCACTCTCCATCTATTGTCCTAGGTGTAGAAACAAGCATTTGTTGAGGGAATGCCCTTTGGATAAATCAAAGATTTGTCAGATCTATGATAGGAAACATCCTACTAGTCAATGTAGTTAACTTCCAGCCTTGAAAAGATTGAGTAAGAAGAATGTTGTAATGGAAGAAGAATTGAACTATGTGGGACAAAAACAAACTGGGAATTTCCCTTATAATCAGTATCCAAACCAGCCTTCTTACAGGGGTCCTTCTAATTGGGGAAATAATTAATGGAATCCAACTTGGCATGGGCCTTAGAATAATCCTCCTTGGGGACAGCAGGATTGGCCAAATCAATATTGGCAAAACTAAAATTGGCAAAACCAAAATTTGCAAAATCAGCACTGGGGAAATCAACAATGGCCACCACAGTTTGGATCTCAAAACATGCAACCTCAATGGGGTCCTTAATAGGGATATAATCAACAATACTAGGGACAACCTAGACGTTTCCAACCTCAACAACAAGCTTTACTAACCGGACCCTTCAACACACAAGGACAATCACAAAATGAGCCGGTTAGTCAACCACCCTTACCAACTCAGCCTATACCAAACCCATGAAATAAACATGGAGTAGCTGTTTACATGACGGAGCAAGAAAACATGGCTGGTATTAATGCTATATATTCAAATAATCTCCAGCTTGCATTCTAGGAAAGCATTCCCAAGACTGTCTCCAACTATAGTTGAAGCAACCAATGATGAAGAACCTAAAAATTCATCCACTCAACTCCCAGAGAAGATTACTATCAAAAAAGTGCTAAAAGAATCATCCCTGGAAAGCTTCAGAGATGGGAAAATTAGCACCATACCCAGAATGACTCAAACAACATGTTCTCCAGAAAAAGATCTTACAAAAACAAGTACAACCCAACCTAGAATTAGAACTTTTACAAGAAATCAAGCAATTGAACATTGAAATTCCTCTCCTCCAAGCAATCAGAGATGTACCAAAACTAAATCAATTCATTAAACAACATTGTGTCAAAACACAGGGTGGGAGGAAAAACTTTCCTTCTACAATACAGGTGGAAGGGAAAGTAGTAGATCTATTGATGGGAGAAATGCTTCTTCCAAAATATGGGGACCTTGGAAATCCTGTCATAACCATTTTCATCTCAGGGGTAGAAATTTCAAACATTTTGGTTGATTTGGGAGTAGCAATTAATGTGATGATGGTTCATACAATGGACAAATTAGCTCTATCAGGTACCCAATCCACAACTACAATTCTTCAACTTGCTGACCAATCAGTAGCTATTCCAAAAGGAGTAATTACTGATGTACCAATTGTGATAGATTCATGAGAATTTTCAGTGGACTTCTTGATATTAGAACCTAGAAACCAAAGAAATGCTTATCCTCTGATTTTAGGAAGACCATGGCTAGCTACAACAGCAGCATCTATTGATTGTCAAATCAAGGATATGGTCATTTCTAACGGGATAGATTTGAAGAAAATATCTTTGTATCCTCCAGCTAAACCATCAATACACTATATGAGAAGAGTATGGGTGGATGAACCAGAGAACAATGACAACAGTGCCTCAGTAGCCATGGCAACCATCATGGAACATCTGGGAGAATTGGAAGAAGAAATCTACTATGATACAATAGAAGACATTACCCACATCCTAATCAATGAGGATGTGATGAAGCTTGCCCAAGATTCTAAGAGAGAACTTCTTACTTCTTCTCATTATACCCTTACAAATATCATTCCTTGTGGAGAAACCTTTTACAGAGACTTAGCCACATTCCACATGTTGCTTCCATATTCTTGTCCCCTCAATACTATGACTCTAGTGTACGGATTAACTACATCTATGGATTAAATCACAAAATAGGTCATGATTTTACCAGGGAAAACACTTAATATCAATATTTAGTTAATAGCAAATCAGGAAGAAAAACTTATCCAACTTCTGATTTCCCATTCCACAGCTTTTTCTTGGGAATACCAAGATATGAAGGGCATACCTCCTGAGATCTATACCCATCATATATACACTGAGGATATTAAACTTGTCAGACAACCCCAGAGAAGATTGAATCCCGCTTTAAAGGACATTGTCAAAACTAAAATAGAAAAATTACTACAAGCAGGGTTTATATATCCAATCTCGAATAGTCAATGGGTCTCACCCCTTGTCATAGTGCCTAAAAAGAATGGGAAATAGAGGGTGTGTATTGACTATAGAGAGCTAAACAAGGATACAAAAAGGACTACTTTCCCTTATCATTCATTGACCAAGTATTGGACAACCTTGCTGGGAGAAAGTATTTTTCTTTTTTAGATGGGTTCAGTGGGTATAACCAAATTCAAGTAGCACCTGAAGACCAGGACAAAACCACTTTCACTTGCTCTTGGGGAACTTTTTCTTATAAAGTTCTCCCTTTTGGACTATGTAATACCCCAGCTACATTTTAAAGACTTGTTTTAGTTATTTTTGTTGAACTAGCTAATGAATGCATGGAGGTCTATATGGATGACTTTATTGTGTATGGGGATAATTGGGAAGAAGCTCTCACAAATCTTGAGAAAGTACTAAAATGCTGTGAGAAAAATCAATTATCTCTTAGCCATGAAAAGTGCTTCATGATGGTAGAAGAAGGAATTGTATTGGGACACCACATTTCAGCAAATGGAATCAAAGTGGATCAAAACAAGATAGAAGTGATCACACAGTTGCCTTCACCCAAAAATCAGATAGATGTTAGGAGTTTTCTGGGTCATGTAGGCTACTATAGGAGATTCATAGAAAATTTCAGTAGAATAGCTACCCCCCTATTTACCCTGCTTAACAAAGATACATAATTCCTATGGATAGAAGACTGTAAATCAGCATTTGAAACCTTGAAAGAGAAGCTTACTATGACACCAGTTTTGAGAGGACCTAATTAGACTTTACCATTTCACATATAAACTGATGCTTCAAATGAATCCATTGGGGTAGTTTTAGGACAAAAGGAGGAATGATAAAGTATGCATGCCATTTATTACATCAGCAAAAACCTTACATCTGCAGAAAGAAATTACACCACAACTGAAAAAGAATTCTTGGTGGTCATTTATGCTATAAACAAATTTAGGCATTATATCATTGGATATAAAATATTTGTGCACACTAATCATGCAACCATCAAGTACCTAATGAATAAGCCAGTGGTGGGTGCAAGGATCATTAGGTGGTTATTGTTATTGCATGAACTTGATATTACCATCATTGATAATCCAGGCAAGTTTAATTTGGTTGCTAATTTTCTGTCAAGATTGCATACAGGAGGAGAAAACCAACCAGTGGAGGATAGGTTCCCAGATGAACATCTTTTTGCTATCTCCTCTACTATACCTTGGTTCACTGACATAGCTAATTTTTTAGTTACAGGCTTGTATCCATCCCATTTTACTTCAAAACAGAAAAAATGTTTAGTTAAGGAAAGCTTATCTTACAAATGGTTAAATGGATTGTTGTTTAAATGTGGTCCTGATTTCATTTTGTGCAGATGTTTGAAAACTGATGAAATTTTTGATGTATTAAGAGCATGCCATGATGAACCATCTGGTGGGCATTACTCTTCCCACATAATTATCCACAAAATCCTGGGAACTGGTTACTACTGGCCCTCTCTTCATAAGGTTACTAAGAAGTATGTACAACAGTGTGACCAGTGCCAAAGAATGGGACAACCAACCTTCACCCAAGAGATGCTACTGCATCCTCAAGTCATGATGGAACCATTTGAGCAGTGGGGTTTAGACTTTGTGGGACCAATTTCTCCACCATCAGCAGGCAAGGAGTATATTCTAGTATGCACAGACTATGTTACTAAATGGGCTGAAGTTCAAGCATTACAATTTGCACGAGAAGAAAAAGTTGCTGATTTCCTTTATAATAAGATTTTTTTGAGGTTTGGAGCCCCAAGATCCATTGTTTCAGACATAGGACCTCAGTTTACTTCACAGGTAATCAGAGCATTCACAGATTTATATCAAGTCAAGCACAAGAAATCTTCACCTTACCATCCTCAAGCCAATGGGCAGGTAGAGGTAACTAATAGGGAACTGAAAGAATTTTGACAAGGACCGTAGCAATGAACATAAAAGATTGGGCTAACAGATTACCTGAAGCAGTTTGGGCTTACAATACCACTTGGAAATCTACAACAAAATTTTCACCATATGAATTAGTTTATGGGAAGAAGCCTATTCTATCTATAGAATTTGAACTTCAGACACTTAAAAACTGCATTAGATATTGGTCTACCATTGTCCATAGCCCAACAGAATAGAATTCTTCAGCTCGATGAATTGGATGAAATCCAAATAGAGGCCATTCAACAAACAGAACTGGTTCAGTATCAAAGGAAGCAATGGCATGACCAACACATTAAGAGGAGGACATTTCAACAAGGCGATTGAGTTCTTCTTTATGATTCTTAATTCAAGGAGTTCAAAGGGAAATTACAAACTCATTGGATGGGTCCTTATTAGATAAAAGAAGTTTTTGAAAATGGAACCGTACTATTGGAACCTATTGATGGAAGCACAAACATATTTTAAGTGAATGGCCACCGAATCAGACTCTATAAAAGGCCATCCACTAAAGAAGAGTTCCTCAATGATTTATGCTTTGATACAGGGGAAACCTCCTTTGTCATAGTTTTGGACTGAAAAAAAGGTTGAAAACGAGCAAATGGCGGCCTTCTGAATTTTTTTTTTAAAAAGGAGAAGGTTGAAAACTAGCAAATGGTGACCTTCTACAAAAAAAAAAGAAAAAAAAAAGGAAAGATGGAAAACCTGAAATGGCTGTCTTTCTTGACCAAGGGAATTGAAAACTAGCAAATAGCAGTTCCCTTCTTCATGCCAGTTAAGAATAAGCAAGCTACGAAGGTGATGAGGTGTCAGGTGCTACTCAAACACACCTCTGGTGCTTCACAAATAGGTGCATCTCTAGAACTTCACAGTTAGGAGCACTTTTGACGCTTTGTAGCTAGGTGCACTTCTGACACTCCACCAATAAAAGATAATTTATGACCATAATCAGTGGAGGGGACCCACCTCTCCAGGCAATAAAGTAGAAATGTCAATTGATGAGGTCATCATGACTCATCCTCTAATTTATGACAGATACTTGTAAAGGACTATGCTGACGTCACCTAGGATGCGTGGATTCTCAAACTACTTAGCCGAAGCAGGAGTGAGAATGATTACAGGTTGCGTGACAATGGAGGTGATTGACGTCATCTCGTGCCACATAATGCTGCTCAGGTGCCACGTCGCTTCCAGTCTCATCAACTCCATAGTATCTCAGCCAAGTACATCACACCTCATCATTAAAAATGGTTCAGGTAACTTTATCTTCATTAATCATTAAATAGCAACTATCTTGTCTTTCTATTTTTGGGTGCTGTCATTATGACACATCCCCCTACCATCGCTTTTCTTCCCAAATTCATGCATGCCGCCACCTTTGGTGTACTGTCACCATGCCTACGGAGTGTCCCATCACTTTGCTTCATTTATGATCACATAAATACTCTAACTGACTCAAGTTCTTTCTCCATCAACCTAAGTCATTAAGCGAATTAACAAAATAATCCTCATTCAAACTATAACATTCCCTGAAGAACAGTGTCAGCTGAAACAGTTCTTTGGAGCATACGGAGTGAGAAAGCATTGTAAGCATAGAGAATAGATAAGGAATTTAAGTATGGGGGTTAAGAAGAAATCAGAACCAGAAAATGCTACAGGCCTTTTGCAGGATGAAGCTGCAGTAGACATTCTGAGGAACGCAGGATGGTTAGAATTTCTAGAAAAATTTGAGGGATTTCGAGAAGATATTGTTGATGAATTCCTAAGGAACCTAAGGGATAATCAAACAACTTTAAGGGGAGTTCAAATCAACCTCTCAACTACTATTATCAGTCATATTTCTAAGCTGCCAGAACAAGGTGAGAGGTTTTATCATCTGAAAACCTTATATGCTGATTTAATTAGGAATTTCTCTGTTGAAGGTGAAACTACATTATAGTTGCATTTAAATAAAAATGAAGTTAAAGGAATTCTTAGGTCCTCACTACCAAACCCTTGGTAATCTATAGCAACATGGCTGATGAAATATCTCACATGTGATGGACAATTTTCCTTAGTTTTAGGACCAATAATGAAAATGTTGATTTTTCTAAGGCATGGTAATGGACACCCTAAATTCAGCATCAACATTCCTAATTTCTTGTACTCTGCCATTAGGGCAACTACCGAAAGATATCAACAAAACAAGGGTCCTATGAAACATCATGGCCTTATTTTTCTGATAGTGAAACACCACTTTCTATCTCAAACTAATGGGGAAGAATTATGGCAAACATTTCTTGAACAAAACCCCCAGAGAAGGGCACCAAAGAAGGCACAATCAAAGGATGAGGGTGTTGGTAAGAGACACATTGTAGCTTCATGATTGTTGTCATTGATGGCAATAAAGTTCATCCCACACATCCGCAGGACATGGTGTGCCTATACCAGAAGTTAGATTGAAGAGTATTGTGGTCCGGTAAGAAAGAACAGAGTATGTGGCAAGGTCCGACAGTTAGGTCCAGATCTCTCAGAGGAAGTATCTTTTGAAAGTACGGACTTGGGGAAGTCAAGAGGAGTACCTTGATTGATAGATTCCAGGAATTGAGCCTCCGATGATGCAAGAGTAAAGAGATATAAGCTATGGAAGACCCTGGTATGCAACAAATAGAAGAAGAAACAAGAACTTTCTCTCATCCCTTTGATCAAGAGGATATTGAGATTTCAAAAGAGCAGCAACTGTTGGAAGAAATTGATAATCTACAATGATTACTTTGGGGGAATAATTAGATCATCACTGACCTCAAGAAGAATAGAATGGAAATTGAGCTGGAGCAGAAGCAAATATTTGAAAAACTACAAATAGAGCTCCAAAATAAAGACCAAGTAATTCAAGAAAGGGAAGTAGAATTGGAAGCCCAGAAGACAGAGACAACTAAAATCATAAAGGAAAAAGAGATAGAGGCAGTACACAGTATCTCTGATCTTACCAAAGCTAGAGACAATAGTCTCATAGTAATTGCAACATTAATTGAAAAAGTACAGAGTCAAGATAAACAATTGACTTGGGCCAACAACAAAATAGATGATCAGGAAGAGTATATTCAAGAGTTGGTTGGTCCAAGGGGAACTAGTGAACATGAAGTACAAATAGATCCATATGTGGGTTCAATTCCCATTGATATTCCTAAGGCCCTATTTTATTGGGAAAGGAGGTGTAGAGAATATGAGGCTTCTAAGCCTATGTCGCAACTACAGAGGGCAGTTACTACCATGACACAAAGAGTGGAAACCTTGGAGAATAGAGTCATTCAGATGGCCTCCATTTCATATGAGATTTTATCTTGCAGACCTCCAAGTGCCAATTATGCCATGTTTTTACAAGAAAGGGTCCTACAAAGAAGGTTGTCTTTAGTTTTGTCTGATCTGCCTGAAAACATAGAAACAACAGAGGGGTTCATGAAAGCCTATACAAGGAGCTCTAATGAAGACAAATTTTCTGTGTGACTTATATCTACATGGATTCTATGTTGATGATGTGACCTTCCTTCTCAATTATTTTGTAAGAGACTGCCAACTCAGAGCATTCATGTCAATGATGAGGAATCATCATATTTGGAATGAGCAAATGGAGGCTCACCTCAAAAAGGATACATACACAAATCTTTTCATCAGAAAAGAGTGTCCCAACCCTCAAGCTTTCAAGACCTAGTTCAAGGCATATGTCTATCACCCTGATAGTAAGAACACAATTTTGCCATTATACCTGAAAAATTTACAAGAGTGTTCTATTGATTTTGGTCTTTTTATGAATAGTTCAGCTAATCTAGTGCTTGCAATAACAAAGAAAAGGTGGAATATGCTGACCTCTGAGCAGAAAATGAGAGAGGTGGTCACACCTGCAAACTTAAGGTTATTCATGAGGAAGGCAAGATTAATATCCAAAATGATGGATAAGCATAAACATGAGTGGATAGGTGGGCGTTTCAGACCACCACTCATAATTGAATCACTCCCTGTCTAGGCCAAACAGATGGAAGATGAGAAATTACAAGACTGGTTAAAGCAGGTTGATCAATACAGGGGAAATGGTAGTACCAACCACACCACTTGGTCTACCTATGCACAAGACTACAGCTTGACTGACAGGCTACTCCACCAGAATAAATCCAGATTGTGAGAAGCAGGAGGACCTGCTAAACCTTAGGTATGGGGGGATGATGAGTGCTAATTAGCACCCATAAAATACATCTTTTTACCTCTCTTTTTCCCCTTTTTGATCCCAACTTCTTGATGTCTGCACCTGAATAGACTAGCAAGGTTGTTCTAAATAATGATTAACTGAAGATAAATTACTTAGGATCATGATTTCTAATTTAAGGACTAATGTGCATGGAATTGATGGAAATATGTAGAAAAACTTCTCTTTTTGAAT
This sequence comes from Cunninghamia lanceolata, assembly GCA_027924645.1. NCBI lineage: Eukaryota > Viridiplantae > Streptophyta > Pinopsida > Cupressales > Cupressaceae > Cunninghamia > Cunninghamia lanceolata. The sequence continues at coordinate 982,540 of BSBN01000463.1, read as the reverse complement.
CAACAGGTGTAGATGCTCAGGATGGCAATTTTGTACATCTCTGGAGGTAGTCCTAAACATCTCCGGAGACTATACCAGAATCTCGCGACAACAAAATTTTTTAAGTAAGAGGAAGAGCATCTTCGGAGCTGAGCAAGAAGGCCGCAATTATATCTCCAGAGCAATCGACATATCTCTGGAGCTGCAGACAGAGACTCTCCAAAGCAACAGACATACATCCCCAGTGCCTACTCACAATAGGGCAGATTTCCAATAGTTGTCGGTCAGGCACTTTCAGCGGCGATCATTATACCCCCTTTTATTACTCAAATCATCACCTAAGTAATTAAGGGCCTTCTTTAGTTAACTGCTGAGAGTTTTTGTCTCTTTTAAGTTTTTGCATGAGTTACTGATGAGATTGATTTAATATCCATATTTTTAGGGCCTCGTTGCCCAAATGTATTAAAACTTAGACTTAGAATTTAGAGTGGACTTTTGTTTCACTCATTCTATTCTTATTGCATGATTATTTTTCATAATTAGATAGCTAGTATAATAAAGAGATGGATGTCATCTCATAGAAGAACTGATAGATAAGATGAGTGATATGTCATCACTCATTTTATATATATTTACTGAAGCAACAGAAGAGATGGATGATTATTATTATTCTTGCATAATTTTCAATTAAGATATCAAATTTTCAAAGCGAATGGAATTGGACCAAATCTAGTTGTGATCTTATTCTCTAGTATTAATTCTTTATTGTAGCCTTCAGCCCTAAGGGTGTGGAGCAAGGGCCCACTCTCACCACCAAGGCAGAAGGCTAGTACCACTATTTTGTTGTTTCAAATTTTGCTTTATAGATATTGATTTGGATAGATAGATACATATTGCAGTTGTAGATTTTCTTTGAGTAATTTACTGTTTAATTCTGTTTCCAACATTCTTTGAATTCATTTCATAAGCAGATAGATCAATCTCTTTAAATTAGTGAAAGCCATTAGAATTAGTTAGAGGAAATTGGTAACTATAGAATCCCTAGTTGCAGACAGCCAAGGACATAGCCCTGGATTTTGACATCTGAAATATGATTAAATGATGAGGTACAATGACACCTTGTTAGATTCCCCAAGTTTAGGTTCTTAGGGGACATGGTCAGATGGGATAGGTGCTAGCTTCTTAAGCACCAGTACAAGTACCAATTAAAGAACCATTATAGGTGGGTACCTCAGGAGCTGGGACATCAAGTGTAGAACCATCAGGGGTATGTCCATTAGGAGAAGGACTTGATCCTACTGTACGTGCTAGCTGACAATGGGTTAGACACTAGTGAGATGAGGAGGAGGATGCAATGACACTACATGCACAGGTAGCTAGCCTAGAGGAGGAGGTGGCGAGGTAGTAGTAGGATCTGGTGTAGGTTACTGTAGAGCGAGATAGTGCTCTCACATAGCTACAGACCCTACAGGGTGTACATGCCCTTTTGGATAGACTTAGTGGTAGTGATAGAGATCCATAGATCTAGATTCTATAGGCGTAGATAGGATATCTCTAGAGTCAGATGCAGGGGTAGCTAGCACAAGTGACGATAGAGAGAGATGTAGAGAGAGTGTAGCACTAGGGGACAGAGGTCCTATTGTAGAGGGTCGAGAGTAGGGCACAACAGGCTGAGGCACTGGTGGCTCAGCTACATCAGCAGGTGCAATAGATGCAAGGGGTTATAGACAATAGCAGCATGGTGAGGATGTGGGGGAGCTATACTACAACATAGAAATAGGTACAACATATGCATCAACAGTTAGCCAACTAGAGAGCTAGGGCTAAGTACAATTATGGGGCATACTGCACTATGGTTCCTAAGGGGCAGAGAGTGCTGAGCTATAGTCAATGTAGCCAATCTCAGATATCAAGTTCCCAGAGATCTAAACAGTATCAACAGTCTATATAGTAGCCACTACCTTCGCAACAACCACCTTCTCAGTAGCAGCAACCTATGGGGCCACCACCACCATGACCACATAGATCTCCTCCTGGTTCTCCTACTGACTCTACCAGGAGATCATCAACCCATGGATCTTGATTGTATTTATATGCCTTCAGGCTTTGTATTTTGATATACTTCAACCTTTGAGGCATTTTTGTATCATGACATTTGTAAGGAAATGAGGGCATCTCAGAACGTATTTCTAAGAAAAGTGGTGTCTTCGACAAATTTAAATTCTTTCCAAATGCTTCAAAAACACACACAACTATGCCTTTAAAGCGGAAACAGACATAGAACATTTCCTACATTGACCCTTAGAGGAAAGCACAAGCAAACAATATCTAGTTTCAACAGCAGAGACATTAAACATGAAAGACAGAACAAGAACATAGATTTACGTGGGGAAAACCCTTATGGGAAAAAAACCCCACACTCCAAAAGCCCAGATCACCATTGTATTATTCAACGACAGAAAAAATAGTTACAATACAAAACTGGCAATAAGCCTTTCATGAAGATTTACATCTTGTTCCTTCTAAAGAATAACTGACAGTATAACCTTCTCAGCCAGAACACTTTCATTTGAAACCTATTTTCATTCTCTTCTCAGTCCCTTCACATGCTGTTCACATGCTGGATACAGCATACAGCAAAAGACTTCACAGAAGGAGAAAGACCAGAGCTCCATCAGATTGAACTCACCGTCTCATAGATTCTCTCACACCTCTGACTCGATTACACAATTACTTTTTAGCAATCTAATCGACACAAGCACTTCACAGTTCATTCCAACTGGCATCACTCTTTTTCAACCGTTACAAAACTACCTAAACCATTTGCATATTCGTGAGGACCTTTAGTCCCACATACATCCGTCGACTGACACATCAACTGCATATATGCATGAACACATGGTAAGTTAACCATCGGCACTTTTTCTGCCGATGACCCTAGCCTGTCAACCACTAACGAACCGTCGGAGTGACTTCTTCCTTCTTCACCGATAAGGTTCCTCTTGCCGATGCCAACCCCTTGCCAACTTCCATCGGGGTGACAGTTGACATTGGAGCGACATCCCTAGGCTTGCCCGATAGAGATCCTCACGCCGACGCCCGACTCCAAGGTAAGTCCCATCGGAGTAACCAACACCATCGGAAAAACTTCTCTTCGCTAGACCGACAGTTGTTCTCACACCGACGCCCAAGCCAAAGACATCCATTGGAGTGACCACAAGTAGTCGAAGTAACATTTCAAAGCTGGGCCGACAGTGATCCTTACACCGATCAACCGGGACTCCACCATCGGTGAGACCATTCCCATCGGGAAGACTTCACAAGGCTCGACCGATAGATGTCCTCTCACCGACGTCCAACTCCATCGGAGTAACACATAGCTGTTGGAGTGACACCCACATCCTTCACCGATAGTGATTCTCATGCCGATGGACTTCACCAACCTTTACCACTCCATTGGGGTAACACCAAGCGATCGGAGACACGACCATAGGCTCCGCTGATGACCACCCTCATGCCGATGGACATCACACATCGGTAAGACCTTGGAGATCGGCATAAGACACCAAACTCTTGCTGATAGTAAACCTCATGCCGATAGCTAGCCCTCCATCGGTATAACATGAAGTATTGGGGATACATCTTCCAGCTATGCCTATATCAATACTCACTCTGATGTTCTTCCATCGGAGTGACCCACACCGGCGACCAATGACTCCGTGACGCCAATGAACCGAACCATTGAACCAATCGGTTGAACCAAACCATTGAACCGATGAATAGTTCAACGAACCATTGAACCAATCGGTTGAACCAAACCATTGAACCGATGAACAGTTCAACGAAACAGTTCAATTAACCATTGAACCAACAAAGCAACATTGAACCTGTAATCTGAGTCACTAGTACTCAACAACATTTATTTGTGAGCAATATACATATGATTTTGGCAGTGATTTATGATGATATTTATGATATTATGGATGTCTTTATGATTACAGTTATTGATGTGTTGATGTATGATTATGATGATGAGTATGATGTTGTTTATGATGTTTATGATGATGTAGTTATGATGTATATGGTTTTGTTTCTATATGACTATGGATGGATTAGGGATGTATAATTATTATGATGCATTTGGTTTTATGGATGCATTGCTATGGATTATATGTTTGTTTTTTATGGATGTATGTGACAATTTATACATTTTTGATGTGATGGTTTTGGATAGAAGTATACTTAGATGTATGGATGCAGTTGTATTGTTTATGCAAATGGATAAATATATGCTTAGATTAATAAACATATATTATGTAAATGGATAAATGAAATATAAATGGTTGATGGTTAACAAAATGTAATGGTTAATGGAAATGCAATGGTTAATGAAAATTCAATGGTTAATGAAAATGTAATGGTTAATGATATGATATGATATGATGGAATGATATGATGGTATGGATATTTTTCATGATACATTGTGATGTTTAGAACCATGGGAGATGGGGTTGGGAGGCTTGGGGGATGATTAGGATTTTTTTAGGGATGGTTGAGATTGGTTTAGGGATGGTTGTGGTTTAGTACCAAGTCACTCGACGCCACATTGTTAGAGGGGTTTTGTTGGGATGGGTGGAGTGATAGCTTGGGTAGGGGTTTGATAGGGTGATTGTGAGGTGGGATTGGATTGGTTAGGTCTTGTTTATCATTAAATGCAAAGTCTGGATGGTGGTTTTGATGGTTGGGGAATGATGGGTAGATTAAGGATGATGGGTTGGGATGGGGTATTGTGTTGATATTTTAAGAACATTCTTAGATTTATTATAGAAAAAGGCGATATCTTCACCAAGGTATGAAGGACCAAGGTGATGATATATATCCTTCTTTGCATGGACTAGACCTGTAAACAATAGGTAATCCCATGCATGCCCAAGGTAGTACAATCCTACCTAGATGAGAGAAGGTGATTCATAGCATATGTCCTTAATACATAAAAGGTACAATCATCCTTAGATGCAAAAGGTAAACAATATGCTAGAACCGACCCTACATCTTCAAGATATGAATACTATACTTGGAGTAATGAGACCAACCCACAAGCACAACATACAAAGCTATGACCATGCCCCATTCTAGGTGTTTTCTGCCACATACCATGATATAGTGAGATCAAGGTAGTTTTGGAATGATCCCTAAAATGAGACCAAAGATAAAAATTAATAATCAAAGAGACCAACGAACCATACAAACAACCATTCTATCTCTTGCCAAGATAATTTTTGATTTAATAGGATGATGGATTCTACCTATTGTAGGTATGATATATCCATTAAGGCCAGACTCGGTTGGATGATGTTGGATAAAATTCAAAGGATGGTCAAACAAGATAGTAGGCCATATGTCCTGATTATAATTGGTTTATTGATTGATGATTTTTGCGTAAGATATGATGTTTTTAAGAGTATGCTTAGCTAGTGTATTGCTCTTGGATTTAGTAAGCTTAGGAAATAGGGAGCATCCAAATAGGTTGGATGGGTGCATCTTTTGTACCTACGTAATGGATACTTCCTTCATACTCCAGACTGCCTACATACACTATATCCATGGGATTAAGGCACATCAATGGTAATGAATATGTAGGGATGGTTCGAGATGGGTTGGATGATGGGTTTGATGAGTTAGATAGTGATAATGTGTTTAGATGATTAGGATGATTGTGTTGATGACTAGAATTGTTTTTGGGATTTTATAATTTTCTATTTTTTTAGGTTTTTGGATTTTCTAGCATTTTTGGATTTTGCTGATTTTATGATGTTTTTGGATTTTTCAAATTTTATGCTATACAGGGAGGGTATACAAGGATCCTCTTTTTCAGGAATCTGCCTCAGGTGGGGTGACGAAGGGATGGGGTGGTTAATGCTGAATGTTTGTTCTTCCAAGCCATGGGATGGAGAGGATATTGAGTGATGTGATTGATACAAGGACTTCTTTAGATGGTAGGACCGACCACTACACATGGTGCTTAAGATAGATTTTCACCATGGTACTTATCCAAGGCATCACCAAAGTGATTTTCACCATTGGACAACTTTATTACACTTGAATTTTTTTTATTTTTTTGATTTTTAATTTTTTTTTGTATTTTTGACTTGAGATACTTGATAGGTTAGGCATAGAATTTCTTCAGGTGCATGATGTTCATCAGCTCATCTAGAGGCTACCCCTTAGGTGTTGCAAGCTTATAATCTCCTGATCCATAGCTAGCTGTGATGACATAGGGTCCCAACCAATTAGACTTGAACTTTCCTTTCTTGTGATGCTCTTGTAGGTTCTTTTGATTTTCCATAAGGACAAGCTCGCCTATCTCAAACTTGTGGTTCTTGATATTTTTGTTGTAGCTTCTGCATAGGTGATTTTGATAGGTCTAGAGATGATTTAGAGCATTTAGACACTTTTCATCTAGAAGTTCTAGCTCATTCAGGTGTGCAACTCAATACTCCTCCTCACTAATGATATTTTGCAATGAAATTCTAAGAGAGGGGAGCTCGACCTCGATAGGCAAGATGGCTTCAGAACCAAATACTAAAGAGTATGGAGTGGCTCCTGTGGGGGTATGAATGCTTGTGTGATAAGCCCATAGGGGGGGATTAAGTTGGAGGTACCAGTCACAACCAGCTTCATTAACCATCTTCTTTAGAATGCATAATATAGTTTTGTTGGAAGCTTCGGCTTGACCGTTATCTTAGGGGTAATATGGTGTGGAAAAGTGATGTTGGATGAGGAATTTTTTGTGAAGAGTGCAAACTTATTGGTTCTTAAATAGTTTCTCATTGTTAGTGATGATGGAAAGGGGACCATAATGACATATTATGTAGTGGAGGATGAATTTAGTGATTTAGATGCTAGTGGTGTAAGTAAGTGGAATGACTTCTACCCACTTGGTGAAATATTTAGTAGCGGTGATGATGAATTTATGACCATTAGATGAAGGTGGATGAATTTTGCCTACAAGATCAAGTCCCCATTGTGAGAAAGGCCAAGGAGTTGTGATCAGCTGTAATTCTTATGATGGTGCATGGATAAGATCACCATGCTACTAATATGGTAGACATTTATTTACAAACTGATGAGCATCTTGTTCCATAGTTGGCCAGTAATATCCCATCCTTAGAATCTTCTTTTCTTGAGTAGGTCCACTAGAGTGTGCCCCACAAATACCTTTGTGTACCTCTTGTAAGGCCACCTTAGCTTCCCTAGAATCAAGGCATTGTAAAAGAGTACCATCAAGACTTTTTTGGTAGAGGGTATCACCTATGATGGTGAAACATGAGGCTTGGTGGATGAAGGTTTTTCATTGTGTAGATGTTAAGTTGGGTGGGATGATGTTGTCATGGAGGTACATATAGGTCTCTTGGTACTAGGGACATAGGGGACCAATAATGCTATATACTAGCTTGGATTGGGGGACATCATAAGCTAGTATTGGGAGCTCTTCAATCAAAAATTCACATTTCTTACTATCCTTTTTCATGTCAACCAGGGATCCTATAGTAGCCATTATATTAGTTTCTTTGTTATTCAACCTTGGTATTTTCTCAAAATGGATGTCATGAAAGTAATCTTTGAAATCGTCAACCATTCCTTTATAAGGCAGGAGCTTGCCATCCTTTGTCTTGTATTCATTATTGACTTGTCTGATAACTAGCTGGGAGTCTCCATAAACCATGAGTTTTCCAATCTTCCATTGGATGGCCATGCAGAGTCCTATGATAAGGGCCTCATATTATACTACATTGTTTGTGCATGAAAATGTTATCTTGTAGGATTTTAGAATAGTGTTTCCTTGAGCGGTAACAAACAGAATGCCTACCCCCAAGCCACAATGTGTGTAAGATCCATAAAAGTACATTTTCCATGTGTCTGTTGTAGGTACCACTGTGAGTATGGACTCATCTAGGAATTTTGAAAGAAATGGTTGTTCTTTTGGGATAGGTGCATCAGCTAATTGATCAACAATTACTTGTTCTTTGATATCTTTTCGCTCTGTGTACTCAATGTCAAACTCACTTAGGATCATGACCCACTTAGCCATTTGTCTCGTGAGAGATGCTCTAGTTAATAGATATTTTAGCGGGTTAATTTTGGCAATGAGCTTTGTCTTGTGATTGAGCATATATTGTCTTAACTTTTGTGAGGTGAAGATGACTGCGAGGCATGCTCGTCAATAGAACTATATTTCAGCTCATAGTTCACCAAAGTGTGGCTAATATAATATATGGCTCTCTTTTCCTTGTTCACCATGTTATGCTAGAAATGCCCCTATTGCTATTTTTGTCATTGAGATGTATAGAAGTAGGGGATCCCCTTGTTTTGGTGGAATGAGGATCAGTGACATAGTGAGATATTCCTTTAGCTTTTCAAAGGCTTTCTAACACTTTTCATCCCATATGAATGTTGTATCTTTTCAGAGAAGATGCTGAAATGGCTGACACTTATCTGTGAGTTGTGCTACGAAGTAATGGATGGATTGAAGCTTCCCTTGAAGGCTACAGAGTTGTTTAAGTATTTTCGGTGGAGGAATGTACACTATAGCATTAACCTTAGCAGAATTGACTTCAATTACTCTTCTTGATACAATGTAACCTAGGAGTTTTCCGGAGGTGACCCCGAGGACACATTTCTTAGGATTTAGTCGCACCTTGTATTGCTCTAATTTGTCAAAGATCTTTGCCAACACATTCAAATGATCTTATCTAGTCTTGGACTTTCACAACAAATCAGCTACATAATATTCCATTATGCTAGAAAAAAGGTCATGGAAGATGACTGTATGGCTCTCTGATAGGTGGCTCCTATGTCTTTCAACCCAAAGGGTGTCACAACCCAACAATAGGTTCCCCATGGACATATGAAGGCTATTTTATGTTGATCCTCTTCCACTATCCTGATTTGGTTGTACCCAAAAAATCCATCCATAAGGGATAACATCTCGTGACTGGTAGCAAGATCCACAATGATATCTATGTTGGATAGTGGAAAGTCATCTTTTGGGTATGCCTTGTTAAGATCCCTGAAGTCTATGCAACAGTGGATGACCTGAGTGACTTTTTCTATGTGTACAATGTTTGATATCCATTCAGGATAGTCAATAGGATGAATGAATCCCACATCTAGAAGTTTTTTGAGTTCTTTTTTGATGAGGAGTGCTACTTGAGGATTCATCTTACTAAGCTTCTGCTTTACTAGTTTTGCATCAAGATGAATGAAAAGATGATGAACTACTAACTTAGGGTCCAATCCTGGCATATCAGCATATGTCCATGCAAAGTTATGACTCCTTTGGTTGAAGAAGGCCAAGAAAGCCTCTTGTTCTATTGCTGTGAGGGATTTTTCATAGAATGTGATCTTGGGTGTTTCTTTTGTTCCAAGGTTCATTTCCTGTGATGCTTCCACTAGGATCGGTGACCTTTCTTGATAGATCTCGAGTACTTCAAGGAGATCCATTCTCTCATCCCTAGCACCTTGGAGAGGTTTTCACTAAGGGATATGTCCTTTATTTTGATTTTTTATCATCTGAAAGTGCCACAAGGTGGTTTTCACTAGGGGGAGTTATTTTTATTTTCATACTTTTGTGACTAAGAGATTGGATTGTCTCCCCAAAGTATGCACATGTGTTTAATTCCATGATATAGCTAGTTTTGTGATCTCCCAGGGGAAAGTGATCTCTAACCCCCATCATTTTGGCTATCACTTCATCATTTTGTACGTCAAGGACAGGGGGTCCTTGTTGGGTCCAATCTATAAGTTGGGGATAGACAAGCAGGAGGTCATTGGATGTTGATGGCATGGTTGTTAGGGTGTAGATGGTGCATATGGATGATTCAAAAAGTTTAGCAAAATCAGCGAAAGAGTCTTGATGGTCCTCTTCGTTGACATTATCTATTACAGGGAATGACCTAGCATCCTCACACAAGATACACTCAAGTTTGGTGGGGGTAGACTCTTGTTTTCTGTATCCTAGCCCACGGTGATAAGGATTCATTATTGCTTGAATATGTTTGATAATTCCTTTCTCATGAAGGCCCATGCCACCTTGTACTTTGTAACCCATGTATTTGACAATCTTGATACCCTTTTCGTAGATCTTGATAGGGAGGATAGGAGCTTATTTTTGTTCATCTTCATCTTTGTATAACTAGGAAGATATATCTTCGAGGACATCTTGTTCCATGAAGTGTTTACGTTTGAAGATGGGAGATGGCTTGCATTTGATGACTACCATGGAGACTTTGTTTGGAGTACCAAATTTCTTGGGGGATGGTGGGAGTAAGCCTACACAAAATGTTCCATGTAGATCATACTGTCCACATCCCATGTCACTTAATTTGATGTTAACCTTGGGAGGGGTGGATGTTTGTGATGTGGATGCTATGTTGGCGGGATCGATGTATGTGGTGGATGGTGTAGGGTTGATGTTAGTGGTGGATGTTTGATGGCATTATTATAAGGGTAAAATGTTTGATCATGTCCTTCCAAAAAGCTACAATATTGGAAAGGATGGGGATCGGCATAGATAGTTACTTCTGTGCTGTTATATGGGAATTTTAGGCATTGGTGAAAAGTGGATGGAACGGCTTGCATGGCATGGATCCATGGTCGGTCGAGGAGAATGTTGTATGGGAGGTCAAGTTCAAGAACTTGACATTTGGTTTTTAAAATCTTTTGTCCCACTTGGATGGGAACCTTAATGGTGCCCTTAGATAATATTTTGGTATCATCATATTCTTTGATGGTTATACACTTACTAGAGTCCACAACCACATCGGAGTATCCCAAGTGTTTTAATAGTTTTAGAGTGCATGAAAGATTTAGGCCAGAGCCAACATCTATTAAGACTCATTTGATATTATGTTTGTGGATTAGGACTTTGATGTGAAGGGCTTCCTTATGTGAGGCATTGGACATGGGAAGGTCTTTCATGGAGAAAGTGAGATGATGAGGTGAGGCGATGTGTCCCACCGTGGCTTGGAATTGATCAATAGTCAAGTTGGTAGGGACTTGGGTTTCCATCAAGGCCTTGTCTCGAGGACATCCTTGTGGAGGTGGGATGTATGAAGCAACTCAAGGATGGAGATTTGAGTGGGGGTCTTTCCGAGGTGATCAAGGGGGTTATACTTGTGAGTGTATGGAGGATTAGTGGGTGTGGATGTAGAAGGTTGATCATTGTTGGGAGCTACATGGATGGAAATGCAACTGTGACGAGTGGTAACATCACAATTGGGTGTCTTGGCTCTAATGGTGATGGTATTTATATGGTTTGAATAATCTTCTATCAGGCCCACAATGGAGTCATAAGAAGAGGAAGGTGGCATAATGTTGTAGGTTTGATTGGAGGTTGAGGCTTTTCCCTTGTTATGATCTGGAAGTGGATCCTTGTATGATTCTAAGTTGGCATTAGGTGATTTCTTTGGAGGTTTGTTAATAGTTATATCACCTCTATCTACAAGATCTTGGATGTAATGTTTCAACCTCATACAATTAGATGTTTTATGCCCTTTCACACGATGGTATTCACAATAGGCATTTTCATCAAACCAAGAAGGTTTAAATTAGTTATTGTCATAGGGGTGAATGTGTGGTAATGTGATTAGATCTGCCTTGATGAGGTTTCTTAAAACATCCTTGATGGGTTGACATAATGGTGTGAATATCCTCTTAGGTGTGTTGTTTTGTTTGGGTGGTCCCTTGCGAATATTTGTTGGATTTAGGATAGACAACTGAGAGGGGGGGATGAATCAGTTGTCCAAAAATTTCTTCCAATTAAACACTTAAATCCACTTTGTAATTTAGTAGCATAATAATGAATCAATCATGGAAATATAATACATTAAATCAAGAGCATAAACACATTAACACATAAGACACCAAGATTTTGACGTGGAAAACCCGGTTAAGGGAAAAACCACGGGGCGATTAACCCAAGATTGTATTCTCTATTAGAAGAATAGAAAGAACAAAATGACACATGCCAATTAGGGCTCACACCCTAAGCACACTGCTCACAAGAGGCCCACTGCCTACAAGAGACACATTTTCTACATAATAATAAGTATCACATACTTGAACTGGAGAATAGCATCTTCACCATGCTTGAGTCAGTTCCATTTAAGCTTAGTACTTCTGCTCTGCCTTTCGCTCTTCTCCTCTCTACCACACTTTCATCCTCACAAGATACATTTGAAATGACTTTACAATCCCTTATTTATACAAGACATCGACTTAGGGATAATCATCCAAGTCAGCATACATTATAGAGCAAATACATAAATACAACATGACTAATTACAAAAAGACTTCACATGGATCAACACACTGTCGGCCACATAGATCTGAGACTTCAATCTTCATTTACGAACCTGCCAATCCTCACATAACATCTTCAAGATCAATCCACATGATGTGTAACTCATCTGGTCAGCCAAACTTAGGAAGAACACCATCATCTGGAAGTAATTCTTCAATTGCAAGCTCAAAATCCAATGTGGACCACCAACACAAATTGGACATGATCCAAAGACCTCCATAAGCTTTCCTAAATCACTAAGAACATCCACACTACATCTGCTTACTGAAATCCTTATCTCCTTCATTTGGAACCTGAAGAACACAGTCTGTCATCACTGTCACAATGGAATAGATGCTTGTGGACCTCCAGACCATGAACCAATTGAGTTGTCACTTCACATGGACTTCCTAAACACTCCACCAAATCTGTAGAATAGGATATTGCATTTCTGGATCTCACCGGACCTATTTGTGTCACTTTGTCACCTCTGAACACCTGCTGGAACTAGTTTTACTTGAGCGGCCACAACTTCTTCAGATCTTCATGCGGACCTCTGAAATCTTTACTGGATCACCTTAAGACACATATCTACAAACCCTTTGATGTGCATCCTCTGATCTTCATCTTAGCTAGGATCTTTAGCTCACTGTCTTCACTGTTCTTCTTTGTTCTTGATTAGGACTAATTTTCTCAATATCCTCAGCATACAGCTCATTCCTTATCATCAATGCAATAGGAGTATTTTGACATCAATGACAACACCGGTTAGTCCCATACTTGTAAAAATCTCCCCCTTTGTCATTGATGGCAACATATGATGTGAAAAATGGTTTTGACCATCAAGAAAAGAACTTTTTCTCACAGACACAACTCCCCCTATCAACAACAACCATTCACATGTCTTTTCTTCCTTTACTACTCCCCCTTTGATCAGCAACCACTTGTTTTTCACATGTCTTCTCTCCCCCTTTGACATCAATGGCAAAGGGCACATACATTCAACTCCAACACTTCAGAATCATACAAGCTGCTCCCCCTGAGTAGCAGCTCCCCATCATCAATCCGGACCACAAGATATGACTATGAGATCCACCGAATTGATACACATCAGTGCACCTTAGTTCATCACCGGAGGGGTGATAACCCCTAACTTCTCCCTAAGATACTCAAAAGAGTCCTTAGGTAGAGTTTTAGTAAAGATATCTACAATCTGATCGTTGGAAGGCACAAACTCCAATTTGACTTCATTCTTGTTCACTTGCTCTCTCAAAAAGTGAAACTTGATGGATATATGTTTAGTCTTTGAATGCAACACCGGATTCTTAGATATATTTATTGCACTTGAATTATCACAAAAGATTGTGATAGGCTCCTCATACTCCACTCTTATGTCTCTTAGCATTTGTTTCATCCACAAAAATTGAGTGCAACTACTTGCTGCTGTAATATATTCTGCTTCTGGAGTGGACAGAGATATTGTCTCTTGTTTCTTGCTTAGCCAAGAAACCAATCTCTTCCCTAAAAAGAATGCTCCACCACTGGTACTCTTTCGGTCATCCACATCTCCTACCCAATCCGCATCTGTATATGCAGGAAGAGAAAAATCATGATATTTGGGATACCACAATCCATACTCAACTGTTCCTTTTAGATATCTAAAAATCCTCTTGATTGCCATGACATGAGATTCTCTAGGATCAGCTTGGAATCTAGCAACAAGACCAACATCATTCATAATGTCAGGTCTAGTTTGAGTGAGATACAATAATCCACCAATCATTGAGCTATACTTTTTCTGATCAGTCTTAGGAGAGTCATCATCTTTGTTCAATTTACATCCGGTTGCCATGGGAGTACTCATTGGTTTTGAGTCTTCCATCCCAAATTTCTTCAACAATTCTTTCACATATTTGGTCTGAGAAATGAAGATTCCTTTCTTTGTTTGAGTGATATGTGGACCCAAGAAGAAATTCATTTCCTCAAGCATGGACATCTCAAATTCACTTTTCATTTTAGTTGCAAAAGTTTTACACATACTATCTCTTCCTCCAAAAATGATATCATCAACAAACACTTCAACAATCAAGATGTTTTCATGATCAATTTTGAAATACAAATTACTATCAGCAGTACCTTTGTTGAAACTAATCTTCAAAAGATGCTTATCTAATCTTCCATACTAGGCTCTTGGGGCTTTCTTGAGTCCATATAATGCTTTCTTCAACTTGTAGACCATGTCACCATGATCAGACAATTGAAATCCATCCGGTTGCTCAATGTATACTTCTTCTTCCAAGTCACCATTCAGGAAGGCAAACTTGACATCCATCTGATATACTATGAAATCCTTGAAGGCAGAAAAAGCAAAAAATAATCTGACTACTTCAATTCTTGCCACTGGAGCAAACGTTTCTTCAAAATCAACTCCTTCTATTTGAGAGTAACCCTTGCAGACCACCAACGTCATTCAGTTTGTTCCGGAAGACCCATTTGGTTCCAATCACATTCTTGCTTTTAGGTCTGGAAACAAGATCCCAAGTGTCATTTTTCTCAATTTGCATCATCTCTTCCTCCATTGCTTTAGTCCAATTTTCATCATTGCAAGCTTCATTCACTGTCTTAGGTTCAATCTTTGAAATCAGACAATACTCTTCTGAATCTTGAGCAATCCTTCTTCTTGTTTGTACACCTTTGATTTTATCACCTATAATCTAATCTTCAGAGTGATTCAGTCTTACATACTTGGGAACTTTGGGAGTTACTTGCACTTCTAATTCTTGAACAGGTACATTCAAACTTATCTCTTCTTCTTGATTTACCAGATCAGTTTGAATCTAAACTTCAGAGGGAGCTTGGACTTCTTGAACAAAAACACCATTTTGATCATCTTCATCATATTCATAAAACCTTGAGGGTTTTTCAATACCTTCATCAACCTTCACATTTGTACTTTCCACAATCTTCCTTAATCTCTTGTTATAACACTGGTATGCTTTGCTTTGAGTAGAATAACCCAAGAATATTCCTTCATCACTTCTAGCATCAAATTTTCCTAGATCTTCATCTCTTTTAATGTAACATTTGCTACCAAAGACTTTGAAATACCTCACAGTAGGAGTGATGCCAAACTAAAGTTCATAAGGAGTCTTACCAGTATTGCTTCTGATTTGTACTCGATTGAGAGTATAGACTGCAGTGTTGACAGCTTCTCTCCAATAGATCTGAGGAACATTTGCTTCCATCATCATGGTCCTAGATGCTTCCTAGATGGTCTGGTTCTTTCTCTCCACTACTTCATTTTGTTGTGGAGTCCTAGGAGCAGACAACTCTCTTTATTCCATGTTTCTCACATAATTCTATGAACTCACTGGATGTGAATTCTCCACCTCTATCAAACCTTAGACATTTTAATTTTAATTCAGTTTCATTCTCTACCATGGCCTTGAATATTATGAATTTCTCAAGAGTTTTTGATTTCTCTTTCAGAAAAGTAACCCACATCATCCGGGAATGGTCATCAATTAATAACATGAAGTATCTATCACGTTGCACACTCCTGATTCTTGTCGGACCACATAGATCAGTATGAACTAAGTCCAATAATCCGGTAGAAGATTGTTCCTTGCTTTTGAGTGAGACTCTGCTTTGTTTCCCCAATTGACATTCTTTGCACACACTATTTGTAGGTTTCACCAATTTTGGAAGATCTCCTACAGCCTGAGTGTTGCTTATCTTGATGATATTATCAAAATTCGCATGACACATCCTCCTATGCCATAACCAACTCTGATCAATTTGCACAAATAGACAACTTTTACCAGTACCAACTAAATGGAAGATATTACCTTTTGTTTGAGTACCGGATGCAATCTCTGTTCCTAAACTTTCAAAGATCTTACATTTTCCATTCTTGAATCAGAGATCATAGCCTTTGTCCACCAACTGTCCAACACTGAGAAGATTGTGCTTCAGACCTTCAACATATAGTACATTAATGGTTTTGTTCTTTCCATTAAAAGAAATGGTTCTTCTTCCTCTGATTCTGCCAGCAGAATTATCACCAAACTTTACCACTCCTCCTTCATACCTTTCCAAATCTATGAACTTATTTTTGTCACCTGTCATATGGTGAGAGCATCCACTGTCAATGACCCAATCATCCTTTTCTTCAACTTGGGCAGCCAGAGCTCTTTCCACAATTTTATGATTGACATATACAGAGGACATTGGATCTTCTTCCTTGATGGCAATGAACACCCAGTCACTTCTAGATTTGTTTCATGTCTCTGATTCATCATCTGTTACTCTTGCATTTTCATCATCTTCATGAACATAGTAACAATTCTTTTGGAACCTTGATCTGTTAGGATTTGGCCTTGAAAATCTTTTTGGACACCTTGAGGCAAAATGACCAATCTTATTGCAGTTAAAACACTTAAAAGGCAATTTCCCTTCATACTTACCAGATCCTCTTGGCAATCTTTTTGCGATAAGGGCTTCAAGTTGAGTGGTTTCTGCTTCTTCTTCTTCTAGGTCTTTTCTTTCCTTTTCATACCATGATAGTTTCCTTGAAGAGTTCTCTCCTGGATCAGATCTTTGTTTACCTTTTATAGAGGCACTAGCTTTGAATGCAGATTCAGTCTTGGGGGGGCATCTCCAAACTCGGTCAATTCAAATGCAGCCAATTTACCAACCAATTGATCTCTTGTGACACCTAAATGGGCTCTGAATTCTTCAATGGCAGCCACCTTGTATTTATAAGAAGCAGGAAGGGATTTGAGAACTTTGCCAACAATCTCATCTTCATCCAAGACTCCACCAGCACATCTAATGCCACACACAAGCTCATTTACTCTTGGCATAAAAGTAGTGATATTTTCATCTTCTCTCATCTTCAGATTTTTGAATTTTCCTTTCAGACTCTGTAGTCTTGCACATTTAACATACTTGTCTCCTTCATGCAGAAGTTCCAATTTTTCCCAAATCTCAAAAGTAGTTTGTAGGTCAACAACATTTTTCAGCTCTGAATCAGACAAGGCACTTAGAAGAGCTTCTTTAGTCCACAGATTGTTTTCAACATCTATGATTTCATTTACAGTTTTCGGGCCATTATGTGGAGGAGTATACTTCATTGAAGCCATGGTCCAGTACTGCATTCCCATACATTGTAAGTGACATTGCATACGACTTTTCCAAAGAGTAAAATTGGTTCCATCAAACTTCAGACTATCCTTCTTGTAGGATGACATCCTGGATCTCCTCAAGCGGTTAAGCTCTTTTAGAGGAACTTAGCTCTGATACCAATTGTTGGATTTAGGATAGACAACTGAGAGGGGGGGTGAATTAATTGTCCAAAACTTTCTTCCAATTAAACACTTAAATCCACTTTGTAATTCAGCAGCATAATAATGAATCAATCATGGAAATATAATACATTAAATCAAGAGCATAAACACATTAACACATAAGACACCAAGATTTTGACGTGGAAAACTTGGTTAAGGGAAAAACCATGGGGTGATTAACCCAAGATTGTATTCTCTATTAGAAGAATGGAAAGAACAAAATTGCACATGCCAATTAGGGCTCACTACCCAAGCACACTGCTCACAAGAGGCCAACTGCCTACAAGAGACACACTGTCTACAAAATAATAAGTATCACATACTTGAACTGGAGAATAGCATCTTCACCATGCTTGAGTCAGTTCCATTTAAGCTTAGTAATTTTGCTCTGCCTTTCGCTCTACTCCTCTTTACCACACTTTCATCCTCACAAGATACATTTGAAATGAATTTACAATCCCTTATTTATACAAGACATCGACTTAGGGATAATCATCTAAGTCAGCATACATTACAGAGCAAATACATAAATACAACATGACTAATTACAAAAAGAATTCACGTGGATCAACACACTGTTGGCCACATAGATCTGAGACTTCAATCTTCAAACCCGCCAATTCTCACATAACATCTTCAAGATCATCCACAGGATGTGTAACTCATCCAGTCGGCTAAACTTAGGAAGAACACCATCATCTGGAAGTAATTCTTCAATTGCAAGCTCAAACTCCAATGCAGACCACCAACATGAATTGGACATGATCCAAAGACCTCCACAAGCTTTCCTGAATCACCAAGAACATCCACACTACATCTGCTTACTGAAATCCTTATCTCCTTCATTCAGAACCTCAAGAACACAGTCTGTCATCACTGTCACAATGGAATAGATGCTTGCAGACCTCCAAACCATGAACTAGTTGAGTTGTCACTTCACATGGACTTCCTAAACACTCCACCAAATTTGCAAAATAGGATATTGCATTTCTGGGTCTCACCGAACCTATCTGTGTCACTCTGTCACCTCTGAACACCTGTCGGAACCAGTTTTACTTGGGCGGCCACAACTTCTTCAGATCTTCATGCGGACCTTTGAAATCTTTACTAGATCACCTTAAGACGCATATCTACAAACCCTTTGATGTGTATCCTCTGATCTTCATCTTAGCTAGGATCTTTACTTCACTGTCTTCATTGTTCTTCTCTGTTCCTGATTAGGACTAATTTTCTCAATATCCTCAGCACATAGCTCATTCCTTATCATCAATACAACAGGAGTATGTTGATATCAATGACAACACCAGTTAGTCCCATACTTGCAACAATATTTACATTGGTTCTTGTGGATGGATTTGATGGTACGGTGGTTTGTATGTTTTGGACACTCTTAACATTAGTGACACCATCATTAAGAGTGTTTTTGTTTTTGCCCCAAAAATAGGGTTTTTCATGGGATGGATTGTTGTTGTTGGGGGTGTTGGTGTTGTTACCATTGATTTTGTTATTGTTGTTATTTTTCTTGTTGTCATTGTTGTAGATTTTTATATCCCCTTTGGCAATGAGGGCTCTTTTGATGGTGGTTCCCTTGTCTATGACTTCCTCAAAGGTTGATGTGCATTGTATTTGTAAATGGAAATACATCATTTTCTTTGTTTAAAGTAGTCACAAAGATAGTGACTAATTGTTTTTCAAGAATAGGCCAGGGGAGTTTGCTTGCTAAGCTTCTCCACCTTTCTAAAAAGGCAATGAAGGATTCCCCATTCTTTTGTTTTGTATTGCAAAGGTTCGTCATAGATATTTCATGTTCAAAGTTATAGGAGAAATGATTTACAAATTTCTCCACAAGATCGTGGAATGTCTTGATATTAGGGGGAAGGTGAGTGAACCATTTAGTGGCTTGACCACCTAGGCTTCGAGGAAAGAGTCTCATCAAATGTGTGTCATCGTATGAGACTTCTAGGTAAGCAATATAAAACTCCCTAAGGTGTTCCGTAGGGTCTCCTTTCCCTTTGTATTTGTCAAATTTTGGCATTTTAATTTTTTTAGAAAAGGGTGGTATGGGGATAGTTTTATCAAATGGATATGGGCAAATACCTATGAAGGAATATTGTTTACTCTTGTGCCCATGTTGCATATCGTCAACCTTTTGGATCAAAGTTTGCACAATGCTAGATACATCTTGGGTTGGTGGTGGTTGTGGTACATGTGTTTGATGTTAGATCAATTATTGGATAAAATTAGGGATTTGTTGATGTTGGTTTTGATTTTGGTTTTGGTTTTGTTGGGCGAGGTGCTGTTGATGAGTGAGGAGTTATAAAATGTGTGGTGGGATTTGTTGTTGTTAAGATTTTGAAGGGAAGATGACACAATAGGTGGTTGTGAGATAGGTGGTGGTTGAGAGATGAGATTTTGGAGATATGTGAAGTTAGATGAGGGATTATTGCATGGATTTGTATTGGATGTGTTATAGGGTGGTTGGGAGAATAATTGTGTTATGAAATATTTGGTGTTGGCATCAATTTGGGGTACACTCATGGAAGCATTTGTGTACTTGGCATTGTTAGGGATGTTGAGGGTAATTTGGGGAGTGGATGTGGTTACATTTGATGTTGTTGTAGATGAGGAAGTGGTGTTTGTGATAGTGTTTGAGGTTTGGGATGTGTTAGGGTTAGTGTTAGATGAGTATGGTTATGAAGAGGTGGGTATGGCGGCACCATTTTGAATGAGTAATTCAAGATATCTATTTGGATCCAACTTTAGGACTATCAAGTATGTCCATGGAATTGGCATCTTGCATGAAGTCTAAGACATATTGATCCACATTATTAATGTTGGTTGGGGGACCTTGTGATTGGATTCCAAATGGTTTTATCATAGCATTAGATTCAAGGGATGATTGTTCATGGATTATAGGGACATTATTTTGGTCGGTGTTAGGCATCCCAAAATTAATCCTAAAGGATTTCATTTCCTTGTTTTTATTAGCTTGGGACCTTGTCAAGGGCATGTAATGGACTTAGTATGGGTTGATTTGGTGTTGGAAATGTGGATAATGATTATGACCTTAGAGGATGGATTTCAAGATATTCTAGACCCAAGGATGAGTGATAGTGAATAAGGTATGGATGATGTGATGATAAATAGGGGTTTACCTTAGAGAATGAATCTCAAAGTATTGGACCCAAAGGTGAAGTGGGTGAATGATGGGATATGAGGAAGATTTTTTGATGAGAAACCTTAGAGGTTGGACTTTAAAGGATTTTTGGATCAAAGGTAAATGGATGGATGGATGATTAAAGGTAGATAGGTTTAGGGATGATGATAAGATTTAAGGATGATGCATGATTAGAAAAATTGGGGACTTAGGACAAATCTAAGGGCAATGGTTTTAGGGATGGATGATTAAAGTATACTTGGGACAATTGAAAATTGACAAAGGATACATTAGATAAAAGGATGTTGGATAAATTTGATGATATTCTAAAAGGATGATCAAATCAAGAGAGAGCTCAAATAAGTCTAGATCTTTGGATTTTCAAAAGGACGTTCCCTTCTTACTTAAGGTAGACTAATGACCTTAAGGAAAAGGAAAGAGGGATTATTTCACTTGAAGGTAGACTAATGATCCCCAAGAAAAATGGGATACCTTAGAGTCTATCAACTTAGGAGTTGTCTAGGCTCCTATATCAATTTATCTAAGGGTTGATAAAAGGGCTAATTTACAAGAGAACTTAAGCTAGACAAAGTCTTAATCACCCCATAAATTAAAGGATAATGAGATCTAGACTTAGTTTTGCACAAATTTAATTTGAGGGATACCTTGGATGTTGGTTTGATTTTGGATTTTGGATATTGATGATTGATGATTGATGTTGATGATAGGTTTGGATAGATTTGATTTTGGATGTTGATGTTGGATTTTGGATGGGGTTGATAAGGTTTGGGTAATGTTGGTGGATGAGGGGGAGGATAATTTGAACTAGGACTAGAGTTAGACTGAGGTTAAGGTTGGATGGGGGATAATGAATTTGGATTAGGATTTATGAAAACCCTTATGGAAATGGATCAAGACTTGAGGATATGGTAATTGATTAATGGATGGAATAATGGTTAAGGGTCCAATATTAAAGTAATTTTTTGCTAAGGACTAAATGGAATGATGTGAATAGATTTGGACAAAGGTTGTGGATGAAATGTGATCAAGGGATGGACTAAAAAATGGAGGATTTGATTTTCGATGATTTTGACAAGGTGCCTAGATGCTAAGGTTAAATGAAGCTCAAGGATTTGGGAACAGTTCAAAGGAAACGTTTTGGATATTGCCTGTAAGTAGAACTAATTTAGAGTAGAATGGCACTAACATAGTGAGGAATGGTACTGAAATAGATGAAAATGGTGCTGATTGGCTGACTGGTGGAACTACGAGAATAGTGCTAAAGGATGAATTTATAGAACTAAACAGAGTGTATAGTGCTAAATGATCAATAATGTTAGAAATTTGGCTAGGGTTTTGATCAATTTGGATTTTTTGGATTTTGGCTCAAATTTTTGGATTTTAAAAGGCTCAATGATATGATTTCAAAAGGTTCAAGTGTTTGATATCAAAGGTTCAAATGGTTTTGGATAAAGTTGATAAGGTTCCTTGGCAACCACATAAAATGAAACAAGAGAACACAATGGATTTTGACTCAAGGTGGACTTTGGATAAATTGTCTTGTATGGGTTTCAACAAGAAGACACACCAAGCACATGAATAGCCCTAACATTAGTCAAGTGGGAGTATCATACCTTGTAGATCTCACAAAGTGGTTGTTGGTCAATCTCAACTCAAAGTGAACCGAGATTCCCACCCCCACTAATACCTTTGGTGCTATAGCTTGGAAAGATAGGGAAAACAAGTTCATGGACCACTTTACCCCCTTACCAAGGAGACTTTCATCTTGCCCAAGGTAATGCCTATCTCAAGTATAATAGTACGGTGAGCATCTTCCCCTCCTTTGTAGTGATGCACTACAAGGTATGAAGGACAAAAGGTCTTAAGCTAGGATAGTACAAATTCTAACGGAGTCCTCTTCATACACAAGGTATATGAGCCCTAAGACCATGAATAGGATTCCACAATGATGTGCAACAAATATCACCAAACCAAGTCTGAGGATCTTAGGGCTCAATTTGGACCAATCAGATTCACCATTGAGGTACATGTTTTGCTCTCCCCCCTTTATATACCCCGCCAGTACACGTGGTTGAGTTCCTCCCTTGGGGTGATGAAATCCCCAAGAAAGCCTCCAAATAAGAAATTTTCCCTTGCTTTTGATCACCCAAGATCGCACTAGGCATGAGGGGAGAGCATACGTAATAAAGACAACCCCTTCGGGAAAACACTTAAAAGCAAGTAAAATGTTTGAATGTAGACTTTTGATCCTCAAGGTCACCCTAAGGTGTGAGGGGAGAGCATACGTCTACAAGAAAACCAAACACTACATACAAATGTTAATTCCCAACTATACTAATTTAATGCCACTAAACTAGTATAACAAACAAGGTCTTGGACTATTGAAAACTTGTAACAAATATGTCAGTAGTTTACAAATAATCTTGGACAAACATTTTGATACCTGCAAACAACTTGTTAATCCCTTGCACAGATCTCAAGATTTTGTTAGCAAAATAGCGCTAAGATAGAACAAAATAGCACTAAAATAGAGATTAATGGCACTAAAACAAATTAAATGGCACTAAGAAATAGTGAAATGGCACTAAGATAGCATAAAATGGTGCTAAAACAATTTGTTTCAATATTTAAACACTGATAGACATCAGAGATACAAATAAAAATAGAGCTAAACAGTAATGAAATGGCACTAAAGTAACACATCTAGAACTAAACCAATGGAAAATGGCGCTAATCTAGAAGTTACCTTGTTTACCTGTCTATCTGGGAATCTGATGGCGCTATTTTTGGGAGAATATAGTGCTGAATCGGGGAAAATCTCAAACCAGCACAAAATAGCTTGAAACTTGCACCAAACACTATTATGAGATGTTAAAAAGCTGCAAAATCAGCCTAATGTAAAAACACACCAACTTGTGAACAAAAAACCTGATTAGCTTGCATGAAAGAGTAAAAAATAAAACTTAGTCAAGATTTATTAGAAAAATTTCAGCATTAGGACCCCTTAGACCTGTTAAACTCTGTTAAAAAATAGAGACAAAAAAGCTACTACTAGTGATGAAACACAAGAATTTGCAATAAAAAATTTTCAAGCTAAAGAAAGTTGCACAGTCACCCAAAAGTAGCGCTACAACAATCTAGAATAGCGCTAATAGAAGTAGATATAGCATAATCCATGAGGATATATCACTACTATATGAAGATATCATGCTAAACAGATCTGCTCATCAAAACCTTCACAAAAACACTTAAAAAAGAAGTTAGTTTGGACCATGGGGTCCCACCGGGAGTGCCAAATGAAGGTGAAGGAAAGAAACAAGGGAAAATAACAAAACCAAATGTATAAAACAAGTGATTATACCTTATAGATCTCCCTCACTCCGTGATAAGGTTGAGGAGCTTGCATCCTTAACTCCTAGCTTTACCCAAATGATACTCATTGGTATGTGGAATGCTCACAACACAACACAAAATAGAGATGATTGAAGGTTATTTTGGCATGATAATTTTGCTTGAAAATGAGATGTGAAAATGGCTTAGATGAGGTCTTGTTTATAGGCAAATTTGGAGGGATTTTGATCAAACGGTGGAGATTCAAAGTTGAGATCAATGGATGAGATTGGATGAGAGATGGAGGGTTGAGATTTGATCAAAAATTTTGGAGAGTGGAGAATAAAAATGAATTTTAAATTCATTTTAAGGAGGACTTTGTATTTAATGTGATTTAGATGTGCGAGGAAATAAAAAATTATTTCCTTGGGAGGATGTGGAATTAGAATTCTAATTTTATGTGGGAATGTGAAGGTCATGTGACACATGCACATTTTTGGGGCCTTACATTTGTAAGCTATTTTGTGGAATATGTTTTAACATGAAAATAGAAAGAGTGAGTTGGAAGGGTTATGTGATTTTTGGAATTTTTTATTTGTTGGTGTGGGAGAAGGTGTTAATGATGCTTTGACCAAGTTAATCAGGGTGATTAACTTAATTAATATGGATGGAACAAATTAGTGGATGGGCTAATTAGGGTTTATGATTAATTAAATAATGATTTATTTAATTAATCTAGGTCTAGGGGCTAGGTAGGCTAGGGTAGCTAATTAAATATTGGTTATTTAATCAACTAGGCTAGGTGTAGGCTGATTAGTAGGGTAGATTAATTAGATAAGTGTGATTTACTTAATTAATCAGGCTTAGGAAAGTGGACAAATTAATCAAATAAATATTTGCATATTTATTTAATTAATTGGGATGATGTTAGTAAGGTATAATGTTTAATTAATTTAATTAATTCAATTTCAAGGGTAAATTGATGAAAAATGGATGGATAATCAGGGATGAGGTAGACTAATTAATTAAATAAAAATTTATGTAATTAATTGGATGGGAAATTAGTGATGCAGATGATGTCAAAAGGTGGTCAAAGGGTTAAGACATTTTTAGGTGTCTACACCATGTTCTCATTCTCCTCTATCTCCTGATCTCTGATATCTTTTCAGAACTCCTGTTTTTGTTTTTGACAGTCATTTATTAGTTATTCTTCCTCAATTAGGGTTTTATGTTTTGCCCTAGTTTGGTTGGCTGAATTTAGTTGACACTCTTTTATACAACAAAGGGACAAAACCCCTATGGTTTGACTCTCCTTCAAAGATATAAGCCAAACTCTGTTTATGTTCCAATGTTGATAGAAGAGGGTTTGAACTAGTTTAACCTTTTAGGTTAAGTCTCCCTTTCCATCAATTTTTTTGGTGAACCTGATACATCTTACACTCTTACATCCTTCTTCATTTAAAAAAAAGTTTTTTTCTATCCTATATCTAATTATGATTGACTATATTCATCATTTACATACTTGCATACCTTGTATTTGACATTTTATCCATTATTAGGGTTACAAAAAACTTTGCATTCCTTGAAAATCTATCTAGTCTTGAACCTAGGGTTTGTAGATTAGTGTGTTGTTTCAGACCTTAAATGGTTAATTAAATTGATTTCATTTTCTGTACCTTATCATTCCTTGTGTTTAGAGAATTCTTGCATCTTGGCATTGGAAATTAGAAAATGAAGCATTTGATTTAGGTTTAGAAAAATGTATATTTGTCACATTGTCTATATTTCACAATTGAGATCATTTTAGCATGATATAAATTTCTGATTTTATGCATTAGATCAGATTATTATTAATTTTAGTAAGCATTTCTCAATTATACATCTTGCATTCATGCATATACATGGATTAGGGTTATCAAAAATATCATTTGTTGACAATTCTAGCTTGAAAATTGTAAAATCTTGATTATGTTTTAGCTATTAATTGGATAACATAATTAAGGCATTGCTATTCATAACTTATTTATTTAATTTTTTAAATTAAACAAACTTCATTTTATTCTTCTCCTTTATATTATTTCGTAAGGCTTGAAATAGTAGAGTATGTGACAATGTCAGACCTCTTTCTTAAACACTTTAATGCATTTGATGAGCCATTTAGTAGTGATGATTTTGACATGTTAGATGAAGCCTTAGATGACTTCATCTCTACAAAACCATCCTATATGACTCCTAAACCATCTTTATTACAAAGATTCATAAATATAATTTATGTTTTCAGTTCCCAAAAAGAACCTAAGAAACCCAAAATTGTTGTGCATCTTCATCATGATGCTTCTCAATCACAATCTAAACCAATTCTCACAATAGGAGGTACTCTAAAAACTCCTAGACCTCATAGTTATATATTAAACTATGCAAAACAAATCACTCAAAACAATCAACATAATCAAAATGTGTTGCAACAACCTATTCATCATGAGGTTGCTCACATGTATAACACTAGAAACAATAAACAAAAGAAACAAATAACATTTGTTCTAGCTTCTCTACCACCTTCTCAACCTATTCTTCCTCAAGTACCTCATCTTCCTCAACATACTAATAGAGATTATGATGAAGATCTCTCTATGGGAATTGATACAAACATCACCTACATACCACATAATGCTCCAAGAAGCTTTAAAAAAGGTGATTGTTCCATCTTCTATTACACCAAATGATGTAGCAGCCCTATTAGATTGTATGGATGCAACAAAAATGGACATCATTTTTCAACAACATGGATTACCTCCCATAGAAGTTCAAACCAATATGAGCCTCTTATGATATTCGCCATCATTAATAAAATGAGGGTTAGACATACCATGATTGATTGTGGATCAGGTCTTAATGTTTGTGGCATAGACTTGTTACATAAAATCAATGCTGATTCATCTCTCATTAAACTAGATAAACTCAACAATATTCATGACCTTGATAACATTGGTAGACAATAATTGGGTACTATCACCTTATCTATTAAGGCTGGTCCTGTGACTTTATCTACTCTTATCCATGTCATGCCTGGTTCTCTTTCATACAATCTTCTTCTTGGTAGACCCTCGATTCATGCCATGGGGTAGTATCATCTACCCTTCATCAATCAATCAAGTTTGTTTATGACAATAAGCTCCAAACAATTGAAGCTGATCCAATTCTGGAAAGTCGTCTACAAATTTAAGCTAAAAATCAACAATATTTCAAATCTCTTACTCTAAGTTTTTCTCTTTCTAAAGTTAAATCATCTCCCCCAATGACGGTTATTATAGAAGAATCTAATTCACCTTTGAATACATTTTTTGGTGATGATTGGGGTTTATTAGACTTTACACCTACCTTTGTGAGTGAATACAAAGGTTCACCTTCAAAGCTAAAAAATTCTAAGGTTGCTTCAATTTCTTCTCCTAATTCTACTCATAAGAAACCTAATATTTCTTTAAAAAGCAATGATGATAACACTTACTCTTATACTATAGAATATAGGACTTATGAGGCACCTCCTTCCTCTTCAAAAATGACATCTATATATGGTTGTGATTTTCAAATTATTTCTCAATGTGGATACCACAACAATGGTTGTGATATAAAGGAACAAGATATTAAAGTCCCCTTAAAGTCTAATCCACATTACTCTTCATTTGGTCTTGGATACCATCCTTTACAACCCACTAAAGCTGCTCATCATCTTAATCTAAATTCAAATACAATTATATCATCTACATATCATATTCCAACCCTTAATTGGGTGTATCTAGAATTAATTGACACAAGCTGTGACTCTAGCATTATTCCCTTGGATAGTTTTCCAATGGATGAAGCTTTGGTTGAATTTGTAAGAGCTTAATATAATTTGCCTCGTTACCATCATGTTCATGGTTTTCCCTATTGTTTAAATATGGATGCATACTTTGGGAAAGATGCTTGTTTATCTGATAATACTTTGGCATCTCAAGAATCAAATATAGAATCCCTTCATCCACTTGATGTCCTAGAACGTAGTACTCTCCTTAATGGAAAGACTGTCAATGTCTCAATGGACAAGGATGATCTTGAAAAAGTTATCCCTATTGGAAACTACTTAAATCCTGAATAAAATCAAGAACTTACTTCTCTTTTACATGATTATCCTAACCTCTTTGCTTGGACATACTCTGACATGCTTGGTATTGAGCCTAAGGTAGTTACACATAATATCATCTTTCATCCTGATGCTAAACTTGTAAAGAAAAAGATTTGAAAGATGAATCCTAAGGTGGTGTTGGGACCTAAAATTTTATACCATTTTTCACAAAAAATTTAGGCCTCATGATAAAAAGCACTGTATTTATCACTCCATCAGATTCCATCTCAACCTTCAATAGCAAATTCTAGTCAATATGCTCCCTCCTGTCCCCTTGATAACATCTCAATACCAATGAGAACACACAATAGGTTTCACAACCTCCCATTAATCCTCATCCTTCTATGCAAACAAGTGACTTACTACAAAAGTTAGGCCATACTGAGGTAATGTCTCATCTCCTTTTGCACTTCTAAGGCCACTAAAGGTAAAATAACCATTCCTTTAGGTCAGTAATCTATTGTATACACCTTGCATCATGTTTCTCTAAATCCCTGAACCCCACGTCCTCCAAAGTTCCCAAACATAATATCCCAAACACAATATCCTTCAAGACTAAAGTGAAGAAGAGTTTATGGGATGATATTATGAACTATGTCAGAGAACAGTTCCTTGTACTAGCGAACAAAAAGTGTTTTATGCCTTATTCTGGATTTGGTTGATGAGGTGCCTAAAAAGTATTGAAGGCTCTACTTTTGAAGGAATAGTTACAAAAGGACCCTGGAACTAGAAATCTAGATGCACTATGGTGAGCTTTAAAGCTTTTTGACAAACTCCCTATAGAGATGAGAAACTTATGCAAGATGATACCACATGTGTGCAGCTTATGTGACCTATTCACCCCTGATAATATGTAATTCATTACTCCTTCATTAAAGGAAGCATCCTTCTATCATCCTCGGGTTCACTCTGTCTAGCAAGTTCTATTAGGCATTTTGTTTGTAGAGCTAGCAAAAGTCACCAAGGATCCAATTTTTATTCTTCTGAGAAAATGAAGAAAAGCCAATAGCACAGAAAAGAATCTTGCTTTCTTCTGGGAAGTGATGGTTGTAGGAACATTTCTGCAATCATCTCATGACCAAAAACAATAAGCTATTGATATTTTTCTTAGGAGTGATGAATATGATGTGAGTTGTGAATGACCTGAAACCTTCTCGACACAGACCCATTGTTCTTGGTGATACTGATAAAGAAAATCCTCTACAAAGAGTAGCTATGAAGTAGAGAAATCTGAGGATCATGATGTTTCATTATTTCTAAGTGGACAAGATAGGGAGAAATGAAAGAAGAGGCTCAACGCAAAAGAAAGTATTAGAGGATGAAAATTCATAGTTTTGACATACAATGTTTTTGACAGTCATTTGGGCCACATCGGGAAAACACCAAGCCTACCCAAAACATGCACTAAAATGGGACTTCCACAAAGAGAAGCTACTCTCAGAGATCATTGCATATAATGTCGATATCATTTATCTCCAAGAAGTACGGACATGTCACTTTGATGACTTCTTCAATCCGTCACAAAAACATGAATACAATGATTGTTATTCTCCAAATTTAGTGTTTCAACTATAAGGTTGTGACACATTTTTCTGAAGTGAAAGATTTTATTATGTGGATAGCTTCCATGTCCAGTATGGGAGAATGAAATTCTATGATTTGGTGGGCACAAAATTATATTCAAAGTGAAGGCAATCGCTTTGTTGCCCCCAACGAGGAATACAAGAAGCAGGTGACATGGCATTAGAGCCCTGATGGAAAGAGTTGGCTGTGGAAGTCTATGAGGGACACATTTTTGAATGGGGCATACTTTGTTCCATCTGGCAGAGGAAAAGCACTTCCCCTCTACCAGATAGGCCAGCAATTTAAAGTTGCTAATGGAAGATTGGTATCCATTTTGACTGAAAGTGCAGGAGTCCTAGCCTGCAATTTCTCTAGGCCTTTGCTTGTAATACTTGTTACATCCTAACTTAGAGCCCTGTTCTCATAGAGATTGTCAGATTCTTTGATTCGATTCATTTCATCCTTCCCTTAGTTTTGAAGATTCAATTCACTCATTCTTCCCATGTTTTGGAAGATTAAATTCAATCGTTATCAATATTTTACTGCTTGGCAAATGAAATTTATGTGGTTGCTACTTTTGACTCCAAAATTCTCATGCACAGTCCATAAGAATTAATAGAGCACAAATTTTAACACATCTCAACAAATAACAAGTACTCTTTAAGCAATTCATTCACTATTTACTCTGAGTCACCTAACTAATATTAACAATTTCTCTCAGCTGAATGGATCATACTCTTTCAGTATTTGAAATAGTTCTAGCATTTTCACATTCTGATCAGTGAGACTCAACCACATTAAGTTTGTTGGCAGAACTAGTAGGCACAAAAAATTCTCAACCAAAAGTGTTTTCCTCTCAAATATGGGCACGTCTTTCAAAGATGATTTGGTCTGCCATGAATGTTTATCATCTTACAAGAATTCTTTCATGTGCTAGTGAGATGGTGTGTATCACACAAGGCTTCAACTTATGATCATTAATTTTAGAAACTGATACAATCCAATATAAAACGTATCCCTCACTACTTAGTATAACTTAATTAGTGCCAAAAAAGAGATTTTCTTAAGTGAAGAATATTTTTGTTCCTCCAAATTAAGCCTCAAGGAGAAAACAAGACTCAAACAGTCATATGCAAACATCCGAAGGGCATGGTAGAGTATGTTTGAGAAGAATTCTACAGATGTGATCATCAAGGAAATGAAAGAAATACATGTGCATGAATGCAAAATCAGTCGTATGTCTAAGGGTTTTAACATCCACAGTTGTGAAATTCTTCTATGATGTTGTATCTACAGTTGGCAAGAATTTTTTCAAGTATTTGTATGAAACTACATTGCCTTCTTTTTGCTCTTAGTTCAAGAGGAGGATCTGGATGCCTTGGTTTCTATTTTGAGTGATGATGATCTCACAAATATGATGGAGGAGTATGATAAGTTAGAGGCTACAGATGGTTTTACTAGGCTTAGAGTATTTCTGCTTTCGGCCTCTGAGCAATTTGATGTTGTTTCTGTTTGCATTGAAGCTAATGTTGATCAGAGGTTTGTGGATGCTTTGAATGGATTGCTTGAGTCCACTAGTGGCTCTGACCTTTGGAAGTAACATACTAAATTTCTTAGAAGAAATGAATCTTGTAGCTCCTTCAATTGTGCTAGCCTTGAAAATGGATTGAACCCTAGGAGGATCCTGCATAATTCCCTTTTGCAACAAGACATGATTCATGTTGCTTCTCTGCCTCTTTCTCCTTTGAGGCAGCCATTATCTCCCTTTGAAGAGTCTAGCGATCATTACCGCCAGGAGCACCAACAATCCTGGACATTGGGAAGCTATCCTCGTAAGCAAGATTCTGTGCTGTCTATGTCAACAACAGGGTGTCATTTTCAAGAAGCAGCTATGCCATCTGAGGCAGTATTAGGTTATCATAAATACAAGCATTCTATGAAGGTGTTTCCTTCAAATGAGTGTTACTACACAGGCTCACCAGAATTTGGGAATCCTAGGGATATCAATAGAATGGAAGTTGCCAATCATTGGCCTAAAGATAATCACAAGCATCCTATTCCTGTTGTTGATATTGTGTCTCATCAAGTTAATGTTCATCAGCATCAACTCTCTCAGCAGCATCCCTCTCAGCACCAGCAATAGAACATACAAATAGAAATGATTGTAAATTGCTATCGGTGAAAGAAAGAGTAAATTAAATCTACTAAGGATGAATGAATATGATAAAGAATGATACGATGTTGAAATGTTTTCACCAAAATATGAATGGCGATACAAGGTCAAGAATCATTTTACTTGAGGATATGATCAAATTACCAAATGAAGATTTTATAATCAAATTTATTTTCGCTTGGAGATAAAATATTTTCTAGAATAAATTAACCAAGTGGGTAATCCTTTTTTTTAGTGCATATAAAGGCTGATAAAATATTTTGCCAAGGAAGAGTAATTGTTTTAGCTCAAATGATTTAACTTTGCCAAATAAAAGTGAAAAAGTGTGTGGTGAATCTAAGTGAGAAATTAAGTAAAGATTAATAAAGTATGAGAGTAAATATTTTGTTATTGAAAACTATGAAGATTAATTTAAATATTTAATTTGGCAAAGGCAAGTATTTTATTTTACGGGGAAATCAATTAAATAAAGAGTTGTACTAAAGAACATACCGAGTAGCAAGGAGAATATTTTGCGATGGCAAAAGATCAATATTAAAAACAATTAATTAAACCTAAGGTCATACCAAAGAATTTGCCAAATTATTACAGCCCTAAAAAGGATATCGAAGAGATTTATTATTAATTATTTGGGTATACAAAGTGAAAATTAATTAAGATAAAATGAAATATTATCACGGTGATAAAACCCTAAATACATGGAAGTAAGCAAATACACAACGGAAATAAGGAAATGATACCACATGCCACAGGTCCTAAGGTTCACCTCAATGCAAATTATAGGTTTTATATATTGTTTATCTGATGAATAATTTGTTTTCTTTGTAGGATTAGGGTTGTGTTGAATGCAATGAAGTGGTTCTCAACTGGCGGTTAAATGAAGCGGCTCGGGAAGATTAATTTTCAGCCTGAGATGATCATTAGATGTTTCAAAACCAATTTATTTAATTTATGTAATAAAATATGTCGTTCCTTATGGTTAGTTCAACCAGTTATTAACTGTCACAAAATGAATGTAACGGGTCTGAGGCTTGTTGCATCTCTTTAAATAGAGATCCCAAGACCTGAAAGAAGGAGGTTAGAATTAGGTTAGAATTAGATTAGACACAAAGACAATTGAAACATTTTAGAATTAGATTAGGTTAGATTTGATTCAATCTAATGCAAATTTGATCCTTCTATGCAATTTCATTCTGAAAAAGGCTATGGTGCATGATACATTCTAAGGCAGCAGTTGAGGATTCAAATTCGAAATACATTGTGATGGTATCATCTGTTTGTTGTTTTTAATTCCATCAATTTAATTATCTCCATGTCATTCATTTTTTGATTATTTAATTTGAATGTGTTAAGGATATGTTCAAATTGTCTGATTACATTTGCTAATTCAGTATAGTTGATTTGATTGGTTTCTCAGAAAGAATTAAATCCTTTCTCATCAATTATAGTAATCTTAGAATGTTGAATGGATTACTAAGTACGATTAATTGATTAGGATTATTAATTTGTCTCCAGAGTTGATCTAATTTATTATTTTGCAAAGTTAAATGGGTTCTTTCCGAAAAGATTAAAATCCTTTTAATATTTTGCATTTAATACAATTATGTCCTTTGGATTATTAAGAATGAATTAATAATTTCTTCCTTGCACATTTGTACAAGTTGCAAATAGTTATATGTGTTAATCAGATCGAGTTATTACCTGATACAAGTTATTTGTTTTTGACATCCTAACTCTGTTGCCCAAATGGACAAAGCACCAGTCTAACTATTGATTCATTTTATGTTTAAAATCTTTACATTTCATGTTAGTTATTATTTATTTCTATTAGAATTTAGATTAAATCATTTGCTTTCTTTAGATAGTTTACAATATCTCATCTGATTTACAAGTATGCCATTGTAATTAGATAAACTAGCAGCAAACCAACATTGATTAAATCACACAACCTGCTTTGATAATCAAAGGTTCACCCGCCTAGGTTGTAGCAGGACCTAAAGCGTAGGGAGAAGTTGATCATTAAGGTCAAACTCCAGTTGTTGGCTCAAAAATGTTGTGGATTTGACCATAGGGCTTGGCATCCCCTTAGAATCCACAACCTGCATTTTTGAGACCCAACAGGTGGCATTGTTAGTCAAAGCTAAAATAGAGAAGCTTCTACAAGCTGACTTTATCCAGCCTATTGACTACTCACCTTGGATCTCAAATATTTTGGTTGTCGCTAAACTGACAACCGTATTCAAATTTTCAATGAATTTATAGACTTAAATAAAGCATATTTAAAAGATGCTTTTCCCCTTCCTAATATTTATATGATTGTCAATTCCACTGTAGGCCATGCCTTACTTTCATTCATGGATGGTTTCTCCCGTTATAATCAAATATTCATAAATCCTTAAGATCAATATAAAACAACTTTTATAATTCCTTGGGGTACATTTTGTTGGGTTGTCATGCCATCCAGATTAAAGAATGCTGGTGTGACTTATCAATGTGCTTTGAAACTCATCTTCCATGATTTCATGCATAATATTTTAGAGGATTATGTCAATGACATTTTGGCCAAGTTTATTTTATGCCAAGATCACATCAAAATTATCTGTCAAATCTTTGAGCGTATGCGTAAATACAACATGCAACTGAATCCCTGTAAATTCATCTTTGGTATTGATAGTGGTAAGATATTGGGATTTATTGTTTTGCATCGTGGTATTAAGATGAATATGAAAAATATTGATGCCATTGTCAACATGCCACCTCCTAAAAACATTTCATAACTCTGTAATTTACAAGGAAAAATACAATCCATCCATCAATTTGTCTCACAACTCATGGATACGACTCACCCTTTCACACAACTACTTAAGAAAGAATCTAACTTTAATTGGGATAAGGATTGCTAGAAATATTTTGATGATCTAAAAAGCTACTTAGCTAATCCTCCTATATTACAACCTACCATATCTAGATGACCCTTTATTATCTACATATCTGCATCTCCTAATGCTCTCACAGCATTGTTAGCACAAAATGATGATGGCAAAGAACACACTATATATTATATCAGTCAAACCTTTCTTGATTATGAATGTGATATTGTAGGATAGAAAAGTAGTGCCTCACTTTTATTTTTGCAACACAAAAATTGAGACATTATCTCCTAAATGTTGAAATTAATGTAATTGTAAAATTTGATCCTTTGAAACATCTCTTTGCTAAAACAAATCTTTCAGGATGTTTAGAAAAGTGGGTTATGTTAACAAAATTTAATCTTAAGTTTGTCTCCCAAAAGGAAATTAAGGGTCAAGCATTGACTGACCACTTAGCTGAAGCTCCTTCACCATTCTATATTCCAAATCAAGAATCATTCCTTGACGATCAAATCCTTTCCCTAGATGTTGATGACAAGTGGAAGTTATTCTTCAATGGTTCTATATGTTGAACTGGCTCTGGTGCTGGTGTTATACTAGTACTCCATTAGGAAATCTGATCCCTCTATCTAATCGTCTCAACTTTCTATGCACCAACAACATTGTAGAGTATGAAGCCCTTATTGCTAGCTTGCGTGTTGTCTTGTCTCTTAACATTAAACACATTTGCATATGTGGTGGTTCTCAATTGATCATAAGATAAGTCACTAGATCTTATCAAGCAAAGCAAGATAAGTTATCTCAGTATTGAGACTTGGCCTTATCATTACTGAAGAATTTCTCATCCTTTACAATTGATACAATTCCACAAAAAGTCAATTGACATGCAGATGCAATGACAAGCACTACTTCCCTTTATCCCTTAATGATTCTTCAGTGGAATATCAATTTAACATTCAAAATCTCAAATCACCTTCAATATCTGAAATATCTTCCGATATTGTATTTTGTGATAACATAGATTTAGATGAATGGTACTCCAATATGCTCTAATATTTTCATGATGGTAACTTTCCTAATCTATCATTCAAAAGTACTTGAGTTCACATACACAAAATTATGACATGCGATATCATCTTATCAAATATACTATATCGATGAAGCTATGAAGGTCTTCTCATTCATTGCCTTAAAAAATATAAGATCTCGACTACCTTGGAAGAGGCACATTTAGGTGCTTGTGGAGGACATTTCAATGGGAAATATCTAGTTCAAAAATTACTTCGTATGGGTTACTATTGGCAAAACATGGAATGAGATTCCTTTGCCTTTGTTAAAAAGTACCTGTAATGTCAACAACATAACAATCTCATTCAAGCTTCTATCCAGGAACTTCATGCTCAAGTTTCACCTTGGTAATTTTCCATGTGGGGCTTGGATCTTATTGGATAAATTTCTCCTCCTTCTTCTCAAGGACATACTTTCATTCTCATAGCCACTGACTACTTCATGAAATGGGTCAAAGCGGTTCCTCTCCGATCCATGATTGTTGAAGTAATCCTTTGTTTCATCCAAGACAACCTAATTTATCGATTTGGAATTCCTTCCACTTTGGTTTCTAACAATGGAACATCATTTAAGAACAAAGACGTGAATAAATTCCTTAAAAATATCATATTCAATATTGCTTCTCTATGCCATATTATCCATAATCAAATGGCCAAACAAAATCCTCTAACAAAATAATTAGACAAATTCTCTGAAAAACTATTAACACACATCAAAAAGATTGGCATACTTAACAATCTTACACATTATGGGCTTACTGAACAAGTGTTCATATGGATACAAGTACTACCCTGTACAACCTTGTATATGGTGTTGACGCAATCATGGCTTTGGATTCAAAAATTCGTTCATTGCGAGT
Organism: Cunninghamia lanceolata; assembly: GCA_027924645.1. Classification (NCBI taxonomy): domain Eukaryota; kingdom Viridiplantae; phylum Streptophyta; class Pinopsida; order Cupressales; family Cupressaceae; genus Cunninghamia; species Cunninghamia lanceolata. The sequence goes on along the minus strand of BSBN01000463.1, from coordinate 945,667 downwards.
TTCTCTTAATGGAATTCTCGATGAAATTACTTAAAGAGAACTAATACATCAACAACTTGAAATGCTCAATGAACAATGCATACATGCTCTCAAACATCTCCAAGCTCGTCAAAAGACCATTAGATGCTATACAATGAACATGTTATTCATCATTCATTCAAGATTGGAGATCTTGTACTCTATGAAAATCAATGCAATGTCAATGCACCTCCTAGTTGAAAAGGGAAATGCAACTTGAATTGGCTAGGACCTTACATCATCACTGAAGTCTTTGGATCAAGAGCATATAGATTGTCTGATATGCACAATATGCCTCTCAAAGAGCCTATTAATGCTTTGTATTTGTGTTGATATTATGCTTAAATCTTTACTTTCATTCTTATGCTAGCATTACCTTCTAAAGAAAATGACTGCTAGATAGTAAATTAAATTTCCTATTTGATGTTGTTTGTTTCAATCCTGAAAAAACATGCAGTTTGTCTTAATTCATTAAGGTATTCTCTTAGTTTACAAAATTACTTGGTTGTTAGCATATAGTGTGTTAGGTGTGTACCATGTTTGATAATAATTGTTGTATCTAATTTAACAATGTTACAATGTTGTTTTAATTGGATCAAAACTGAATTTCAACATGTGTATATCCCTTAATAAAGGTATAATCAAACATATGTGTGTTTATTAGTGCCTTCAATCATAAATACATGTATAAATTAAATCATTGTAGCATTTGTTAAACAATGACATATAGTTGTTTACACAAATCATAATAGCATTTAATTAGACATACATTTCAATATTAATTAGATATTTGTTGCATTTACATGATAATTAAATCACATATAGCATCTAATTCTAAATCAAATCAAAACACAATAGACATCAATCAAAATCTTATATATTTACATATCATTAGAGTTTGAGTACATGATAATCCAAAAATCCACCACTGCATCAAATTGTGGTGTATCATAATACAATAAAAAAATCTCATCAAGGTGCTGGACTGTGGCATCCAGACCCCTCAAGACCTGGTGGTGTTTGAGTGATAGAAGGTTATCTATGTGAGGCTATTGATCATAACTCCTAGAGGTACTCTGTGATCATACGCCCTTGAGCTCGCCTCTAAGCTCTCCAACCTCCCATGTGGAATATTTATAAAGATGCCGAAGATGATCTCTCTCAGCTCACAACCAATCCATCCCCACCTGTAAATAGCACATAAAAGCATGATCTGTCCTAGATGTCATTGCTACTCTATGTTGATCTACCTATATCTGAACTGCATCACGTGCCTCTTTGGCATCCGCTACTCTCTGGATCTCCTAGTATCTCTTAACCTTGAATTGATCTCACTCCACCTATCTCTCATTATAGATTTCTCTCAGTCATGCGACATGATCGAATAGCTTTGCATGTCAACCTGCCATGTGTGGTGGCCTATAACAAGCCTACACTAGCTACTTGATCGACTTAGTGGGTACCATCTCTACTATGACTCGAATCACAAGGTCACTCCATGCCCTAGTATCAACTACAAAACATAAAACAAAATCATATCAATATCTCAACAAAAATCGTGACATACATTCAATATCTTAACAAACCTAACTACAATAATAAAATACTCACCAGGATCACCATCCTGCCAATTTGAATCGACTAGAATGGTAGCTGCATCGATGACTATGGTTGTCTCTGCTATTGGGGGCATCGTAGTGGCACCACTGTTTGACTCCTCATGCTTGAATTGATGCTGCACTCCGTTGGTAGTGTGTAGTGGTTGTAGGCTATGAGGTCAGACCCCAGGTATCTCCTTGGTGACACCTACACCCTCTACTCCCTGGTGCCATCTACCTCTCGATGCTGCCACTAGTGTTGGTGGATCATCATCATCATCATCATCATCACCATATCTATCATGCTCTCCACTATTGTCTCTCTCCCACTCCTTGCTCTACCCAGGATCTAGGATCGCTAGTGGGATGACCTATAGGAAATACTGGAGCAGGATGTGCTCTCTCCCACAAAGCTATATATGATGGGCTAACACCCACATTGTCAGCCTCAGAGATGAGATCATCATCCTTTGTAACATCATTAGGATTTCTCGACACCACATCTATGATGGTAAGCAATGCCCGATCACAAAGCTGCACCCCACAATGTGTGGACCACACGTAGAATGACCACATGACAAGAAACCCTTACACTTGACTGAATTGCCTCATCACTCTATCATAATAGAATACAACTACGATGCGATCTCTATGACTGGCTAAACATTGATCTCTCTACATCATTGGTAGCTGCCAAGTCTTTCCCATCCATGGCCTACAACCCCTATACAGTCTCCACAAGATGACCTCTAGCTGCAGCCTATCAAATACAACCCTCCAATATAAAAAATCACCCCATATCCATGGTCTCCTCAGCTCATAGGTGTGTGATGCAGAGGCATCCACACTATAACCTTCGCATATAGCATGAATGTCTGCAGACCAACCTCATCATCATCATCTTCGCCATCATCATCATATTCCGCTTTATACTGTCAGCATCATCATGTTTCCTAAAACCAACAGCATCATCATATTTCGGACACTCGCAATTGTCCTCCTGCCGACTACTATTCACCTCCTCCGCTTTCCTCCTAACATCATCATCATGATGTTCAGCGGGCGAACACATCCTCCGGTTGCACTGTTCATCGGGCGCCGAACTCCATCGTCATCATCATAACATGCAACAACTCCTTCGTCAGCAGGATATCCCACATCCGGTTGTTCAAATATCCTGATGACGTCCACTTCAGCAGCTTACCTTCGATGCTCCGCTACCCGACGACACAAGCAACAGCATCATGATCTACTTTATCCGGTTCTCTTCGAAACCTCCTGATGACGCTAATACAACCTTCTACCGCAGGTTTCCGCCGATACCTTAACACTTAACAACGGCAGGATAAACTCGCGCAGGGGGGATATCTCAATATCCTGATGACGATGACGTCATATCCTGATGACGATGACGTCACCCAATATCCTGATGACCTCTTCAACACTTAGCCAAAAACACGAACTTTCTCTTCCGCATCTACTCGCGATATGCGGATGTTTGGCACTTCCGATATGATGATCCTGATGCCGATACACTCCTCGGCTCCTCCTGCTGATGATCACCCCGACGAACCCGCACTTCATGCGCTCAACTGCATCATGTTCATCTTCACTTATCCGGATGACGATGCCTAACCCGACTGCAGGATATTCACCCAGATATCCTGATGATGCCGTCTTCACGAACTTCTTCACTTAGCGAAATCTCACTTCGCCGATCCTCCAGGGACGACCCGATCCAGTCTTAGGGTGATCTCTCTCAACTTGAACTTCTCAACTTGACCTAGCACATGAGGATGCTAGGGTCTTCAACATCTCTTGACCGCGATCCTGCACACCTGCATGCAAACAAACAAACTACCTACTAACCTACTGTACATTGCCATTCCACCGATCAGATGAGTCAACCGGTGGAATGGATCAGTATATCCATGAAAACCTCTCAAACCAGCAATCGATTACAGGAAGGAGATCAAACAGAAAATGAAACAGGATCTTTATTGACTCAAAGATGCAATACAATATGATGTTCCTCACACAGAACACTCAACTCCTCTGCTTGATGCAACACTACACTGCCGATCGATAATCTCCAATCAACCGATCTCATGCTTATAAAGATTTGCCTACGAGTACTACTGACCCGACTCCAAGCGGCTGGGAACTCTCCAAGCGGCTGGGAGATCCCATCGAACATACATCATGACAGCTGTTATAACTAACTAGCTAAAAATAGCAAAAGCCTGGTCAGCATGATCTTATCATGATCAGCATGACCTTATTACATGCATTTGGTCTTACTAGACCTTCTTGGAAACATAAACAAGACCTAAACTACTAACTGCCTCATGAAGGCCAGCTGTCAGGTAGGTGCTCCTGCACCATACTCCCCAACAGAAAAGAACTCATGTCCCATGAGTTTAGTATGTGGAAGTCCTCCACCTCTACACTTTGCCTTGTCAATAGTCTGACCTGCTCCAACTTTGTCTGCTGCTGTCTCTTGGCTGCTCCAAGACTTCTGAACTGTAACTTGCTTGCTGGCAAGTAAATCCTCATGCCTGTTGATGTAGACCTTTCTCTCACATACCTTGTGTTTGTCAGGTTGCCTGACCAGAACCTCTGTCTTAACTACCTCTTGAACTGCTGAAATGTTCAACTCTATCTTCCTGTCAACCTTGATAGGACAAGCAATAGTCCCAACTATGACAACATCCTTGTCATTCCTTTCAACTGATGGTTGGTTGCACCCCTGTTTCTGAACCTGCGGCTGACCTCTGTCAGTCACAACTGAAACTTTCTTCAGCTTGTTGTCTGTAACAACTCCTTTCTCTGCAGTGTCCTGAACTGCCTTCATGCCTGCTCCTCTAGGCATCTGCACAAACTCCTTCTTTCCCATTAAAATGATTTGGGCTGCCTTCTGTGCTGCAGCTTTTGCCTGCAATGGCATCAACTTAATGATCTTCCCATCTTTCTGGATGGTGTAGGTATTAGCATACCCATCATACAGTACCCTTCTGTCAAATTGCCATGGTCTACCCAGCAGTAGGTGACAACATTCCATAGGCAATATGTCACACAAAATTCTATCCTGATATGGTCCAATCTGGAAATCCACATATGCCTACTCAGAGACAAAAAGTGATTGCCTATCACTCACCCAAGATGCCTTGTAAGGGTGGGGATGTGGAATTCTTTCCAACTTCAGTTTATCCACCATTTCCTGGGATACCATGTTATCTGTTGAACCAGTATCAATGACAACTTTACATACCTTACCTTTGGTCTTGCATGTGGTCTTGAAAAGAGCTTTTCTTTGCATCAGATCCTTTGATGCCTGTAAACTAATTCTCCTTAGCATCAATGATTCTCCACTCTCTGGATATCCAAAATTCTCAGGACCTTTGTTTGAACTCTGTGCACTTTCTTCTTCCTTCTCTTCTTGTACCAATTGTACTCTCTTATCACTTGTTCTATCATTTCTGGATGATGAACCTTTGTTTTCTGGACATTTGAAAGATGGATGACCAAACTCTCCACAGGTGTAACACTTTCCTGAAAATGTAGTAGAACCTCTACCACCTCCAAATCTTCCTCTATTGCCTTTCCATCCACCTCTGAAATCAGACTGTCCTTGTCCTTTACCAGTGTCTTCTTGACTCTCATTGATTTGCTTTTGTGCAGGGGCTGTTCCTCTTCCCCTATTGTTTCCTCTTCCTCTCATGGACTTATCATGTCCTCTATTCATCTTTTCTTCAATCCTGATTGCCATTTGGTAACAATCTTCCACATTCTTAGGGTTAGCTAACACTAACTCATCCTGTATGTTAAACCTCAAACCAGCCAAGTACCTAGCCACCTTTTCTACCTCATTCTCATGATGACTAGATCTCATACTCAACAGATAAAATTCCTCAGTATATGCTTTCACATCCCTGTCTTTCTGCTTTAGAAATTGCAGCTTCTTAAACATCTGGATTTCATAATCCCTTGGCAAGAATTTCCCTTTGATCCTTGCTACCATCTTATCCCATGAAGTGATCTTAGACTTCCCTTGTTTCCTTCTCTCAGATTGTACATAATCCCACCATACCAAAGCATGACCTCCTAACTTGGTCTTTGCAATCTTTACCTTCTGATCCTCAGCAACATCTTCACATTCAAAGTGATTATCCAGTGCAGCAATCCAATCCAACAATTCATCTTCATTCAAGCTTCCAGTATACTTGGTAACATCAACCTTTACCTTAGGTTTTTCACTCTGCACTGCCTTTAACAGTTTTGCCAATCTCTGGTCTTCAGCATCCAGATCTTCAGCTACCTCTTCATACTCTTCAACAGTATCTGCATCTTCTTCAGACTCACTGTCTTCTACCTCCCTCTTTTTGTTCTTTTCCAGGGCTGTCAGCCTGGCTTGAAGTGCTTCAGCAAGCTCCTTCATCTTCCTCATCTCTCTAGCATGTTTCTCCTTCATCTCCTGCAATTCCCTTGCAGTACCACTACCCTTAGGAGGCATTTTGTCAACCTCTCAATCAACACACAACACAATCAACTCTATCTCTACCTCTGCCCTTTCAGTGACAGAATCAACACACAACAGCCCAGACCTTTTGCTGAGCTCTGATACCACTATGATGCAGAGGCATCCACACTATAACCTTCGCATATAGCATGAATGTCTGCAGACCAACCTCATCATCATCATCTTCGCCATCATCATCATATTCCGCTTTATACTGTCAGCATCATCATGTTTCCTAAAACCAACAGCATCATCATATTTCGGACACTCGCAATTGTCCTCCTGCCGACTACTATTCACCTCCTCCGCTTTCCTCCTAACATCATCATCATGATGTTCAGCGGGCGAACACATCCTCCGGTTGCACTGTTCATCGGGCGCCGGACTCCATCGTCATCATCATAACATGCAACAACTCCTTCGTCAGCAGGATATCCCACATCCGGTTGTTCAAATATCCTGATGACGTCCACTTCAGCAGCTTACCTTCGATGCTCCGCTACCCGACGACACAAGCAACAGCATCATGATCTACTTTATCCGGTTCTCTTCGAAACCTCCTGATGACGCTAATACAACCTTCTACCGCAGGTTTCCGCCGATACCTTAACACTTAACAACGGCAGGATAAACTCGCGCAGGGGGGATATCTCAATATCCTGATGACGATGACGTCACCCAATATCCTGATGACCTCTTCAACACTTAGCCAAAAACACGAACTTTCTCTTCCGCATCTACTCGCGATATGCGGATGTTTGGCACTTCCGATATGATGATCCTGATGCCGATACACTCCTCGGCTCCTCCTGCTGATGATCACCCCGACGAACCCGCACTTCATGCGCTCAACTGCATCATGTTCATCTTCACTTATCCGGATGACGATGCCTAACCCGACTGCAGGATATTCACCCAGATATCCTGATGATGCCGTCTTCACGAACTTCTTCACTTAGCGAAATCTCACTTCGCCGATCCTCCAGGGACGACCCGATCCAGTCTTAGGGTGATCTCTCTCAACTTGAACTTCTCAACTTGACCTAGCACATGAGGATGCTAGGGTCTTCAACATCTCTTGACCGCGATCCTGCACACCTGCATGCAAACAAACAAACTACCTACTAACCTACTGTACATTGCCATTCCACCGATCAGATGAGTCAACCGGTGGAATGGATCAGTATATCCATGAAAACCTCTCAAACCAGCAATCGATTACAGGAAGGAGATCAAACAGAAAACGAAACAGGATCTTTATTGACTCAAAGATGCAATACAATATGATGTTCCTCACACAGAACACTCAACTCCTCTGCTTGATGCAACACTACACTGCCGATCGATAATCTCCAATCAACCGATCTCATGCTTATAAAGATTTGCCTACGAGTACTACTGACCCGACTCCAAGCGGCTGGGAACTCTCCAAGCGGCTGGGAGATCCCACCGAACATACATCATGACAGCTGTTATAACTAACTAGCTAAAAATAGCAAAAGCCTGGTCAGCATGATCTTATCATGATCAGCATGACCTTATTACATGCATTTGGTCTTACTAGACCTTCTTGGAAACATAAACAAGACCTAAACTACTAACTGCCTCATGAAGGCCAGCTGTCAGGTAGGTGCTCCTGCACCAGTGTGCAATCGTGGACACATCCTGATAGGCTCTATCAGATACCCCACTAGCCACATGCACATAATGTGCTCGAATGCCCACACTTGTAGGAGCATTCATAACATCAAGCTATTTGCCTCATAGTGCACATAGCGACCCATATCATAATAGAAGTGAGCTAACATACTCTGTCCTTAGGAGTACATCATCCTCTACTCCTCCATTGCTATAATTGTATGGACAAGGCCTTTGTGAAGGTGATTGCCTCCCCCATTTGGTGTGACAAATAATATGATGGTAGTGATCATTATGCGACATATTATCAGTGTAACAAAAAAACCCTACTCCAACCATCGAATATTAATGTGTCATCGATTACTCAATGGAAATGTGCAACCAAGATAGTACATCTGGCTCGCCTGAGTGTAGTCCTTGGACCTCTTCTTGATGACCCTAACTGCCTCACTTCGCATGGGTAATCATAGAATCTGATACACATCCTCTAGTGTAACTATAATCTCCCCCATCGGAAGATGAAAGTGGAAGTATCTAAGTTCCACCACTCCATAAGCACCATCAACATCGTACAATGGTATATCATCATGGGCATCATATACACCCACCACAATCTGACATCTCAAAGATGTCCTGTCTTTACATCAGTAAGTGTACCTGCGTGACTACACATCAATCAGAAGATGAAAGTGGAAGTATCTAAGTTCCACCACTCCATAAGCACCATCAACATCGTACAATGGTATATCATCATGGGCATCATATACACCCACCACAATCTGACATCTCAAAGATGTCCTGTCTTTGCATCAGTAAGTGTACCTGCGTGACTACACATCAATGTGTATAAATGACTGTCGACATGCTCTCACATTCCTAGAGGTTCTTGAAACATCATCAACAAGGTATACATCAGAATTCAATCGTAAAAGTTACAAAAATTAGTCAAATAAATCAACATTAGTCTTGATCCTAGAATTAGGGCATCGAGAAGGGACTAGGATGCTCAAAGAGGACATGGGCTCTTAGAAAGGTCAAGGGAACCCTAGAAGGTCAATGGCACCCTAGGATGACAACATCTATCTCCTAGGCCTATTTTGACACAAAAAACAACAAAAATGCTATTAAAATAATAGCATAAATGAAAATTACAAGTTGGACAGAAGCCTACCTCATGCTCATCTAGCCCCTATGCTACTTGACTCTGTAGTGCATCCAACCTCCATGGTTGATACGACCTTTGACTTGGAATGATCACTCTCCTACTTGCTCCAACTCCTTCAAAGACCAAAAATGAAAAATGAATGGTAAAAAGTGAGAACTCCTTTTACTATTTATAGTAAAAAGGTAAGAACTCTTGATTACTATCTAGGGTCGAAATACAAATTTCTCAACCTCTCTTCATTCAAACATCTACAACTTGGGCTAGCAAATTCAGATTGGAGTGTCGTTTGTTGCGTTGGAATCTTGGTTCCACCATTTCTAAAACCATATGTTTTGTATTTTAGTGTTATTAATTGAAATAACCCTACCAAATCTTTTTCATCAATGCTACTCTAAGAAAGTTGAAGTGGAAAGATCACCGCCCTATTTCTACATCCTAAAGAAGCAAGAAAAAATACGGGGCATATATCTACCCGAAATTTGGTCACATCTCATCACCTTTCCCGTTTAAAGTTTTGGACTAACACATACATCTATTGGTTGTAGGCTAACGTAATCTTGTTGCAGGTTTTGATTTCCTAACTCTGTGGTTTTGTAGGATCACAGACTAGGGGCTTCACCCTCTTGCTCAACGACGATCTGCGTCCTCTACAATATCCTTTTTGGTATCCTTTTGATAATGTTTACTTTCCTATACTTTATCTTGCATATGCACGTAGTGTCATATGACCGCTAAAGTGGGGACTAAATTTTATGTCGTAGATTGTGCTTCTTGGTTGTGCAAGCATAATTTCACTATGTTTAGCACCTCCCTTTAGTGATCCTAAGCTTAGTCTATTTTTAGGTCTACCCTAAAGTCTTGATTGGGCCTTGATTTCATTGAAATGTCACAATTCTTGTTAAAGTTTGGTCGTGACCCAAAAACTAATTTGAAATTTGGAGTTAGCTCCACCTCAAATACAAGATTTTAACTTAATTTGCCCAAGGACCTAGGGTACCTAGCACCCTAGTTCCCCCTGGGTTTTTATGGAGGCAAATTAAGTCTGTAGATCAGCCTTTATGTTGGTTAAGCTAACCCTAAACTCAAATTTGGTTTTTGGCGTGTGTTGTTGGCTCTTTAATTCAAATTATTCATTTCTAGGGCCTTGTATATAAACAAGTGACCTCTTCATTTGAAACTAGATTTGATTTTAGATTTGAAATATAATCTCTCTATGAAATATTACTCTCTTGAATTCTTACAGGTTGCCATTGATCAAGTTGAAAGGACTTTGCTCTCTTGGAAGGATTTGTGAAGGCTAGGAAGTGAGATCTTGAGTCTATCTCATCATTCCTAGGTTGAAGAACTTTACATGATTGGGAGAAGGGTTTGAACCACCAACTAGAGCTTGTCTTGAATATACTCCTAGAGTATGGTTGTATCACCCTCTTATTCAGAAAACCTTCAGTGAATTATCATCCTTAAGGTGAAGTTGTATGTTTCCTTGAGTGAAGCATCTCTTTTATCATCCTATCCTATTTTCTTGAGTCATCTAGGGTTAGGGTTTTGATATATTTGATTAGATCTTACATGTTATTGATCACACTTAGGGTTTCTAAGCAAACACAACATCTTGTTCTAATCTTAGCTATCCATGAGGTAGGAATACCAAAACGGGGGCTTGATTGAGGCAAAATCCTATATAGCCACAACACTTTTTCCCTTGTTCTATGTGTGCAGGTTAATTTTGTATGTTTCAAAAGACACCATCTAGATAGAAGACTGATTTTATAGTTACATGTCAGGTGAAGTTTGGACTTTCTGTAAAACCCTAATTAGGGTCTAGGGCACCCAGCACACTAGTACCTCTAAGTTTTTAGACCCAAGTTCTCATTCTCCTCTGTCTCTTGATTCCTGCTATCTTTTTAGAATTCCTATTTCTATTTCTAACAATCATTTGGTTATTCTTCCTCAATTAGGGTTTTATGTTTTTCCCTAGTTTGGTTTGTTGAATTTGGTTGACACTCCTTTATACAACAAAGGGACAAAACCCCTATAGTTTGGCTCTCCTTCAAAGGTAGAAGCCAAACTTAGTTTATGTTCCAATGTTGATAGAAGAGGGTTTGACCTAGTTTAACCTTTTATGCCAAGTCCCCCTTTTCCATCAAATAGGAATAGGCTAATATTGCACTTAAAGAAATACTTAATGGTATCTGTGGTGCCCATACTAGTAGCATGGTCCTAGTGAAGAAGTTTCTTAGAATAGGTTACTACTAGCCTACAATTGAATGTGATGCATATTAGTATGTTAAATGGTGCCTATCCTAGCAACAACATGGAGACTTCATTCACACATAATCACATGCATTGCAACCTATCATAATTCCTTGGCCCTTTTCTTAGTGGGGTCTAAATCTCATCAAAAGATTCATCCATCCTCATCCAACAACCATAAGTTCATCATCATCACCACTAAGTAATTCACTATGTGGGTCAAAGACACCCCCCTCACCTTCAATACAAGTAACCAAATATCCAAGTTCATCCTCCATAATATCATCTGCAACTAGGGCCTCCAATCTGCCATGCCATCAACAATGGTAAATCCTTAAAAAATCATTAAGTTCACACTCTCTATAAGTGCTTCCATATCAAACACCATTGGTCCACTCCATATTATCACTAAAGTAACTATTAAGTAGAGATAATGAACAAAAACCTACTCAAAATCTTGAAGAAGACCGTCAATGACAATAGCCATGATTAGCATCTCCATTTCAATCCCACTCTTTGGGCCTACTGCACCAAAATCCACACACCTACTATTGCCACACCATATTCCCTAGTCTTTGGAATTTGAGCTATCTTGTCTATAGAGATCAAACTCCCATCATTGTGCATCTCCTTGAGTGACCTCATTGATGATGAGTATCAGGTTGCATGCCTCCATGAGTTAGAACTACTTGATGAGTGACACCTCAATACCCTAAATCACCTACAAGATTATCAAAGTTGTCTTCATAGAAGCTACAATTAATACAATTAGGTCTCGTGAATTTGAGATTTGCAACCTTGTGCTAAAAGAAAATGAGAACCTTCAAGATTGAGAAAATAAAGGAAAATTTGAGCCTAATTACCTGGGTCCTTATATCATCATCGCCAAGTATGGTTTAGGTGCTTATCAACTACATACTCTAGGTGGTCAGAATATTGATGAACCTCTCAACATCATCCATCTCAAATGACTCTATTCCTAGTTCATGGATATCCCAATAAAAAAAATCCAAAAAATTGTCAAAAATACAAAAAATAAGAAAAAGTAAAGAGAAATAATCCATCCTATGGTGAAAACCACTCTTTGTGGCACCTTGGACAAGGACCATGGTAAAAAATTTCTTGTAAGCACCATATGTATAAGTCAAATTCTATTATCCTCTAGGTCCTCTTCATACCATCGCCTAAATTATCCTACCACCTAATAAATCTATCATCTATTTCATCCATACTTTCAACCTTGTCCTATGCTAGGGAAATATATTGTGTCTTGCTTTAGAAAAAGCTTATGGAATTATTCTTATAGCTTATTCAACATCCTGGATGGGCCTCCTTCCTAGTTTTGAACTTCATGCACTTGTAAGTCCAATGGTATCATATTTGCAAGTTCTGCATTTGAAACAACAAACTTACACACCCCAAGAAAAATCTAATTGTAACCTTGATAACATGCATTATTTGAATCATTCTCAATGTTTCACTCTTTTCCTTCATGGGATATGTTTCCAACATTAGGCATCATCCATCTCATCCTTTTCCTTTATGGGATATATCATTCCATATATCAGACATCATCATCATTATCATCATTATTTTGACACTTTGGCAAATGGTAGCACTCTTGTATGTTGATTAATTGTTTCTTTTTTATCTTTGTCTATTTTTGACCTGCATTATATGTACTCAGCTGCAATCCTTTATATCATGTTGTGTCTTGAATGGTGTATATCAGGGCACAAATCTAATAATTTTGTGTGTCATGTTTTTTGGTTATCCCAACATAGTATCCACCAAGGTTGTCAAATGCCTTGTGATGTGTTAGGGCATCCTTCTGTCTATTGTTTGTCTCATCATAGTACACACCAAGCTCGTCGACCACCTTGTAATGTGTTGAGACTTGCTTTTGTGTGCTATTTGCAAGTCAGTCCTATGCATGAGATACACTGTCACCTTGGTCTTTATACCATGTTGCATAACATCTTGTGCTATATCAAAATAAGTGCTCACTACATTTCAACATAATACTTACATTCAAGATCAAACCAATCGTTAGTTTATCCCTTATGTATTATAAATTTTGTCCATTTACCTCAATTAATCATGGTTTAAGATGTGCAAATGATTAGACGGTTAATTATTTTATTATTAAGCCATGTGATTAAAATCCTTGCATCATCATTTTCCTCTATCTAATATCATTTTCTATCTATCATTCATCATCTTCCTCTAACATAGTCATACCATGAACAAAAATATTAAGCATTTATTACATTATCCATTTTCATATTTATCATGTATAAGAATAGAATCATCAATATCATATAATCTAGAACCATCATAATAATGTGAATTCATATCACATCATAATAATGTCCATGCATATCAAAATCATGTCCATCACATCATCATATCATAGACCATGCATCACATATCCATAAATCATCTAATCTATCCATCCATATACAACATTGTACATGTGTGTTTTATACATGCATTAAATAAATTTTCATTATATGTCAAATCAAAGTCAAATAAATGTATCCATAATCATCTATAAGAATTACATAAACATCGACATAAGGATCATGCATAATATAAATCCATCACATGAGCATCCATAAATAAAACTATATAATCATCACATAGCATAAATAAAATCACATCATATCCATATATCAACACCACATACATCATAAAAATCAAAATCACATACATCATATCCATCTATCAACACCACATACATCACATGCATCATAAAAATCAACACATAAAACATGGTATAATTGTCTCATAATATATCTCATAAAAAATGGGGTAAATTGAGATCGACATAGCATATATCAAATGTCATACATTTACATCTCAAAATGATACATCATATAAATGTACATAATCATAAATCCATCTAGGCCTAGCTTGCACTATCTATGTGTGAGCCTGATGGTACCATTTCTCCATTTCTGAGCCTTTTTTGCTCCCTTTTCTTTTGTCAATCCTCATTTTTCCCTCTATCATATTTTTCAATATATTTTTTCTTTTGAGACCTCACTCATGCCCCTCCTCCATCTAATTTTCTCACCCTTCTCAATTTCTCCTCTCCACCACTACTATCCTTCCTTGAGCCACCTTTCCTCTATATTATCTTTATAGATTTTCCATTAGACAAAGTGGCCCATCTGAGACCCTTCATCACTAGTTCCTATTAAAGGTGATTTTATTAGGGTTTACATTGCTTTCCCCATCCCCCCATCCCCTCAAATAACCTTGCTATCACAACAAGTGGTAATCTTAAATCTATCTCATCACGTTCTTATTTTGAGAACTTGCTTGTGCTCTTTTCACTTGACTAACATCTCAAGGGGGAATAATCTCTCCATTATAATTAATAATATTTTTCAACTAACTAGGGCATCTTATCACCACTTCCTCATTAGAAAGTGTTAGATTTTATTTTTCTTTGAAACAATATTATTTTAACACCATTTCAAAGAGAAGCAAAATGTAGACACCTAGAATAATTTCATCACCATCTCAATCATCATCAGCTCATTAATAAATCATTCCTCCATAATTAGTTGAATAAATCCCATTTATTTGATTAATTATTCTAATTTCCCCTTCAATATTAATTAAATATTTTTTATTATTTAATTAATAAATTCACTATTCTTGCAAGCATTAGTTAACTAAGTTAGGGCTATTTACTTAATTAATCAATCCTTCATCTATAGTCCAACCCTAAGTTCCTCATTCCCATCTCCAAAAATTAAATAAATTCAAATTTGTATTTAATTTCCTATTTTATCCACTTTTAATTAGTTGTCAAAATCAAATGATTAACCTTCCATAATCATTTGCACATTTGAAAACATGATTAACCAAGGTAAATCTTGCACAAGTTCCTAAAGTGTACATGGGTCAAATGTATGGCCTTGATTTGTACATGATTGGTAGCTAGGCATGGGAAAGGATTTTCAAATCCATCCAAAAATCTACCTTTTGGATCTCTATCATTCACTTTCTCCTAGAAGATCCTCCACCCTTGATCTCCCTTGAATCTTGGAACCTCCTTTGACTACCTCTCAAAATGTGACACTTGGAGGCTTTTCATCACTCCAATCCTCTCAACAATCCTCAACCATTGATATTGTTAATCAATCCTAGCCCTCCATCCACTCATCCAAAAATCTATAAATAGTACCCTCCACAATCCATTTTCAAGAGAAATGTTGAATGTAATGTTATGTTTCTGAATTGAGCACTAACATATCCTCTCTTAATCATAGCCAATCTTAGAGCACAACCACCATGGCTTGGTGTAACAAGGAGGCTTGTGGGTGAGAACCCTTGTGTTTGATTTCATCCTTTTATGCTATATTCATTATGCTTAAACTTGATGTTGTTTATGTTTGTGAATTAAATAGGCTATGTAGATAATAGCTTATTTATGTATGTTTGGTTACACTTGTACACATTTCTAGCATGCTCGATGGGACCCACATTTCTCTTACTAATATTTTGTGGAGTTTGTGTAGCTCTTTGTCTTGTAGGTTGTGGGTAGGGTGTGCAACTCTAGTTTTGGCTGTCTAGTGTAGATTGGCACATTTGTTTCTACTTTGGCACATAGTATCCATGTCATGCTAACAAATTTTGATTTAAATTTTAGTTTTTTTTTGTAGGTTTTGGGGGTAACAACCTTTCTATTTTGTAGACATTCTATGTAATTATTAGTTTTATACTTGTCTAACCCTATGTTTTTGTAGGATTAACCAACCTTTTTGTATGTTTTATCAAATTTTTTATCCCTAATCACGTTTCAGAGTATTCAAACCTAGTTTTGGTGTGCCTGTAATCTAGTGGTGCATCCATCTATAAATTGGCATGTTTGTACTTGACACCTAAACCATCATTTCCATCATTTTTAATGCACTTATCTCTTAGTTTTTTAGGGGTCATTGTTCGGAATTAGGATCTTAGAATACTAATCATTATTAAAAAATATAAAATAAATAGAATGCAAATTATACAAGCATGAATTTAACACATTACACAAGATATACATGGGGAAAACCCTTTTGGATAAAAAAACTCCATAAAGCATCATTTTATTACTACACTTACAAAAAATAGAGTATTAAAAAATTGACTAAACTTGGGGTTATACTCCTCTACTTACTTCCATAAGTCCAATAATACCTCTTGTGCATAGTGATATAATTCACTATAAATATCTAAATTCACACTCCTCTCAAATGAGAGAGAACCTCCTTAAATATAGGAGAAGGGGTGGAAAAATACCTGAAGTGGTATTAGTCACACCCATTCAAAGAAATCATTTGTAAATAATTAATAATATAATTGTTATTAGATTATTAATTATTAAATGGGATATGCTTTATAACATAATGTTTTATAACCTTATATTAGAACAATATATACATGTTATACAGGTATGGGTCCTAATAACATTGTGTTCTAACCTCCCCCTTAATGTTTTTTATTAGAGGTAAAATAGTTTTTGAAGGGGCCCTAAAATCCTTTACAAAAAGCTACCTAACAACAAACTGCCCCTTAATGTTAATAAGGGGCACCACATGTCAATTTCTATAAAATATAAAATGAAGTACCCTAGTAACATAGGTCTTCTTTGATAGTGATAACATGGACATAAATATATGCCAAAATGAAGAGCATGTATTCCAGACTACATGAAAGTCATCTTGTCACAATTTAAAATCCTAGTGCTTTAAAAAATGATGCTTAAATGAGGTCTCATAATATTTCTATTAGAGTCCGGAACTCCTCAAACTAGCCCCCCTAGGTACATAGTTCCCATAGGTCTTATATAATACAATAATTTTACAAGTGGAAGATTTATAGAGGAGAATTCTCAATATGCCCATAGGGCTTACATATGATTCCTAGAGGTCTTATTTTATTCTTGTTAGGTCTTACATCCAAGGATTTAACCATTTTAAGGTGTTAAAATGCCTATGGTGTTAAATTTTATGCCTTGAGTCTTACATCTAGAGGTGTTATTGTCATGCACACTCCCCCTCAATGGAAACTCCTTATGGCCAAGTATTGATTTGAACTTGGAGAATTTGAAACTACACAGAGGTTTGATGCTATAATGCATATCTGATTTCTTCTATGATTATTGAGAGCCTAGCCTAGTTCTTCTTAATCATAGTATATCTTCCATCTAATAATTAGTCTCATATAATTGGAGAACAATATTAGGATAGAAATATTTTCCCTTGAATGAAGTGCCCATGAACTTCAAATGTGCTTTATTGCTAAAATAGGAGTCTTTGGTAAGAGTAAATAGCTTTGGTAATATATAATAAAGTGGGACTTGTAATAGTAGTCAGATGAAAAACTCTTCCAGTAATGTTCCTACGTCACATTGATTCTTTTGTATCTACTATGTAGTAATATTTTGATTAAAGGGCTATAGAAGATAGTTGTTTAAATATTTCTCCATCCATGTGATAGTAGTTGCACCATATTTTGAACACATAGTTTGAGGTATATGTCCTATCAATAGGGTCACCAACATAGTCAGTAACACAATAAGAAATAAATTTTATTTTTGATTCAGAAATAATAAAAACCCATAATTAATTTAACAAGAAGCAAGTCAACATGTATTATGCTATGATAATACTCAAAAAAGATCTAATGATCTTATCAAGGAAATCATATGGGATTTTCATAAGCACAAGAATTTATGATCTACCATATTTTTGCAGAAAAATATAGTCATCTTACTAAACATATAGTAATGATCCATAAAAAAATTAATGGGTGAGCTATCCTTTCTAGGATTTCTCCCTAAATAGTTTATTAGGGCAACAACCACCCATTACAAGTAGGTGCTTTTATACCCAATAAATGTATAGTTTTTAGAGAAATACTAACCTCCTTAGATAGTTGTCTTGGATGTCTTTACCATTATGGACATACCTTTTTAGCTTGTAGTATTGCCCCTTAATGGACCTCTCTTCTCCATGACATATAGGATAAAATTGCTTCTTTATTATAAAAAATAACTAATATCAAAAGTTATTAATCCCCTAGCCATGCAAACTCATTAAAGGTTTTTATCAAATTATTACATATATAGGATACTTATTTGAAATTGGAGCCTTTACATATAGAAATATATCTTATATGAATGAAAAAGTAAACTATATGACATCTCTTGTTTTTAGAGGTGATGATTCTCTTTAACATTAAAATTATCCTCTATGGTTATAACAAAAATAATAATAAAGTTATATTTGTAGGTGTCGCTTGCATCTTTGAAAAAGAATCAACATTATTAAGGATTTATCTACTATTGTTGTATATAGTAGTTGATGCAGAGGGTACTCCCCTCTCTCAAACAAACATTCATAAACACACAAAACTAAAACTCAACAAACACTCAATTACAAGATTGTAACACAAGAGAATACTGAATTGTTATTATTCTTTCAATTAAAAATACAATCTGCAAACATATCTACACATTTGGTCTCTCAAATAATCTTCCCTTCCTCTATCTTTAGGTCAATCTCTTATTCTTCCTATGATCAACCTCTTCTTTATCTTCCCTATGCTCTTCTTCCATGAGCACTCTTCCTACCTTCTCCCCTACCAAATATGCAATAGACAAATTATTTTAAATGCCTCTATTCTTACGTCTTTGTCTTCCCTGATTTTGGCACTTTATCTGCAAAATAAAAGGTAATATTTACAGCCTCCAAAGAGGCATCTCTTCCCCTTCCAACTAGCACCTCCTATTTTAAAATGACAAACATTTGTTTCTTTCTGGGCATCAGCTTCATGTTGCCTCCCTTTTGGTGTTCAACATCTCCAAATTTTATATTCCTCTGTGTTGAGTTGAACCTTCTAAGCGACCTTCTCTTCTTGCCTTTTCTATTTTGGCTTCCTCTACACAAGCCATTGAACTCCTTCCCACTCTAATTTCTTTCCCCTTTGGCAATGACCTCCCATCCCTATGCTGGCCATAGTTATTAAAGACTGAAATCTGTTCATAGTCTTCCTCTAGAGGTGAAGAGATGCGGTTCCCAGGATATTTTAAGCTTTAAACAAATTTAAAACATACAACTCTAAACTCGTATGGTCTTGGTCAAGTCAAGTCACCTAAATAAGACAAGAAAGCATAATTTATTATAAATCATCATGTGGAATAGTGTATGACTCCATCTATGCATGGAAAAGACTTGTGACAAAATTTCCACTTCTCCAAGCTGTCTACGGCCTCATCCTCCTATGTTCACTTGAATGGAAATATCTTTAAAATATTTTTTGTTGTATATACATCTACAGATATTGGTTCTCAACCTCCTACTTTTGAAGAGGCTTCTTGATGAAAGAACTCTAAAAGGAACATCGATCCTAAGCCTCTGTAATCACTCCAATGCTCGTCAAAGCTCCATGGGATGATAAGGAGTAGCTATCTAATCTTTTGAATACCAAGGAGGGTTATACCATCCTCGTATACTACCTTGTTTACTTGAAAATATATGTCTAGGAGGAAAGACTTCAAAATGTTCACAATCATCATGGAAGGCTTTCATTTTTGAGGCAAACCAAATTGATCCTTTGAAAGAATGTTATGCTTCTATGAAGAAACTTAATTCATATTTGAGGGAGTATCAACCTCCTTAAACTCTTCTTTGTGGGAACTCTCCTCAAACATTGGAGAAAACTCATTTATGCAATTGCGACAGGATGATCATGAAGTTGAAAGTTGACTTCGGCCATAAATTTTCACTAGGAGCTTGGAATCACCTGAAAACTTGCAAGGATGAAGATTCCAACAATCCCAACCTCTCCACAAATCCATTCTATCTCAAACATCATGGATTTAAAAATTTTAAAACTTTTCCAAATTGCCAATAGAAGTCACAAAATGATTATATCTTGGAAACTAGGAAAGATCTGATCACGAAACCTTCACCACTAATTCTAGAATTCATTCAAAAATCTTCCTATAAGACGGTTTGACATAAAACCTCACCAATCTCACTAAATACTTATTTTTGCAAGTCACTTGTTATGTGCTAAAGTCCAAATACGACAAAAACTTAATTATGCCAAATCTGATCACACCACATGCCCCCAACGTTGTGAGATGCTATTACAAGCCAATAAAGCCAAAACTAAAAGAAATAGACTAAAATTATTTTTGGGTGTAATGATTACATGTGCACTTGGGTGATCATGCATCAGACACGCCAAGTAGAAAGTTTGTGAGCATAGGCTTACATATGTGGAGTTGAGTAGTCAAACTACCCTTCCAGGTTGCAACCAACATGCAACGAACTCCATCACTGAATCATGTGGACAAATTTATTTCTTCTTCCTCTTTTTCTAGCACCTTACTAGAACAAGCGTCATCTTCCTTCTACAACTCTTCTTACCACTCTTCTCTCCTCTTTTGGATTGCATCCACCATGTCTCCTCCTCCACTAAATACTCTCTACTCTCCTCTCCTCCTTCGTGGGATCCAACCCACCACAAACCAACCACCTCCACCAAGTTCCACCTACACCATCCTCTACAACCTCTATACACAACCGTGCAACATCTACACACAACTCTGCAACTGCAACTGTATCCTCTACAACAACATCCTCTTCTACTCTCACTATTGAAGATAAATAAAAAATGGAATCAAAATGTTCATAAATTACCTCATTCTTCTTCATTGCTCCAACTTCTTCTTCTTCATCCTTCATTGTTGCAACATATTTCTCTCCTTCATTCTCTGTGATCTTCTCAAACCATTCATCCTTTATCACTAAAATTTGTGCCAACAAATCTTCTTCACCTTTACCATTCACTGCAACCTCTTCATTGCTCACTTCATTCTTTTCTTCCTCAATCATTGCTACATTCAATTCCACTTCTTCATGATGCAGAGGCATCCACACTAAAACCTTGACATACAGCATGTATGTCCGCAACCCTTCATCATCATCATCATATTTCCCTTAACACTGTCAGCATCATCATATTTTCTCTGCCGACCGATATCCTCCTGCAGACAAACCTTCGCCCCTTCGCCTGTCAGCAGCATCATCATATCCGGCCATCGGCAGCATCATCATATTCGGCAAGCGCAAACATCCTCCTGATGTTCACTGTTCATCTTACCGCCAACCTCTTTCTTCATCATCATGATGTTCAACATCATGTTCATCAGCAGGATATAGAACATCCAGTTCCTCCCATATATCCTGATGATGACAACCTTATGCACCTTTCCTTCGATGCTTACGTCACCCCGATATCCTGATGGCGATTATCCTGATGACGATGACGTCACATGCAGCTCCTTCAATATCCTACTGCCCTGATATCCTGATGATGATTATCCTGATGACGATGATGTCACATGCAGTTCCTTCAATATCCTGCTGTCGGCCAAACTTAACATTATCGGCCCGCGATGGTTTTATCAACCCGATCTTCTACCTTATGCCGATACGCTCCTCCTCGGCAACACCTGATGATGATCACCCTGAAACACATTCACCTTATGCAAACGATTGCATCATGCTCATCTCCACTTACTCGGATGACACCCGATGTTACTACAGGATATACACAGAAATATCCTGATGATGCCGTTTTGACGAACTTCCAACCTTAGCGAATTTCAATCCGCCGAACCTCCTGAGGTGACCTGATCCGCTTCCTGGACAACTTTCCAGACTCTAACTACCAGCACGACCTAGCACATACCCATGCTAGGGTCCTCAACACCTTTCGACTGCGATCCTATAAACATACATGCAAACAAACAAAAAATGCAAACTAAACCCTAAACTACTGTACATAGCCATTCCACCGATTCGACGAATCAACCGGTGGAATGGATCAGCAAATCCATGAAACCACCAAAACAGTAAATCAATTTCACAATGGAGATCAAACAGAAAATAAACACAAACAAGATCTCTTTATTGATTTCAAAAGATGCAATACAATGCTCAGTCTTTCCCTCTGCCTCACTCTCTCCAACCTAGCTTCTCAACATCTATGTCTAAAACCAACTGATCCTCATGCATAAATAGGATCTCTTGCGAGTACTACTAACCCGACTCCAAGCGGCTGGGAGGATCCAACCGAACACATAGCATAACAGCTGTCCTAACAAACTATCTAAAAATAGTAAAGTATGGTCAACATGACCTTATTACATGCATTGGTCTTATCAGACCTTCTTGGAAACATTAACAAGACCTAAAACAAACTAACTGCCTCATGGAGGCCAGCTGTTAGGTAGGTGCTCCTGCACCACTTCACTACTCACCTCATGCTCAACAACCTCTCCACGCTGCCTCGCTTCAATCCTATCCATGCTTGCATTTATATCCACAATCATCAAGGAGATCTTCCTCTTTTGGTACTGCCTCCATCCATCCCATATCACAGGCTTCTTTCTCACAAATATCCTCATCTCACTTGTTGTAATCTATCACACATCACACTCTCAATCTGAAAATACTATTTCTTCTGCGGCTCCTTAGCTCTTGATTACTTAGGGCTTCTATCTACCTGTAACAATCCTCACATGAGCTCTTTTCTACTGCCTTCTATCCTCTACCTACAGGTCTGGCATAGGTTGCCTCATGTTCAGTGTTTTGCCTATACACTAAGAATCTCCAGCTCTGATACCATATGATGCAGATGGTACTCCCCTCTAAGAATCTCTAGCTCTGATACCATATGATGCAGATGGTACTCCCCTCTATCAAATGAACATTCACAAACACACAAAACCAAAACTCATTAAACACTTATTTACAAGATTGTAACACAAGAGAATACTGAATTGTTATTATTCTTTCAATTCAAAATACAATTTGCAAACATATCTACACATTTGGCCTCTTAGGAAATCTTCCCTTCCTCTATCTTCAGGTCAATCTCTTTTTCTTCTTGTGATCAACCTCTTCTTTATCTTCCCTATGCTCTTCTTCCTTGAGCACTCTTCCTACCTTCTCCCCTGCCAAATCTGCAATAGAGAAATTATTTTAAATCTCTCTATTCCTACGCCCTTGTCTTCCTTGATTTTGGCACTTCATCTACAAAATTAAAGGTAATAATTACATCCTCCAGAGAGGCATCTCTCCCCCTTCCAACTAGTGCTTCCTATTTTCAAATGACAACCATTTGTTTCTGTCTAGACAGAAGCTTCATGTTGCCTCCCTTTTGGTGTTCAACATCTCCAAATTTCATATTCCTCTATGTTGAGTCAAATAGTTTCTAATCGACCTTCTCTTCTTGCCTTTTCTATTTTGGCTTCCTCTACATAGGCCTCCGAACTCCTTCCCACTCTAATTTCTTTCCCCTTTGGCAATGACCCCCCATCCCTATGCTGGTCTTAGTTATTAAAGACTAGAATCTGTTCATAGTCTTCCTCTGGAGGTGAAGAGACACAGCTCCTAGGATATTTTAAGTTTTAAATAAATTTAAAACATACAACTCTAAACTCCTGTAGCCTTGGTCAAGTCAAGTCACCCAAATAAGATAAGAAAGCATACATTAGTAGAAATCATCATGTGGAACAAAGTATAACTCCATCTATGTGTGGAAAAGACTTGTGACAAAATTTCCACTTCTCCAAGCTGTTTGCAGCCTCATCTCCTATGTTCAATTGAATGGAAATATCTTTAAAAGATTTGTTGTTGTATATACATCTACATATATTGGTTCTCAACCTCCTACTTTTGAAGAGGCTTGCTGATGAAAGAACTCCAAAAGGAACATTGATCCTAAGACTCTGTAATCGATTCAATGCTCATCGAAACTCCAAGGGATAATAGGGAGTAGATAGCACATCTTTTAAATACCAAGGAGGGTTATACCATCCTTGTATACTACCTTTTTTATTTAAAAATATATGTCCAGGAGGAAAGACTTCAAAACATTCACAATCATCATGCAAGGCTTTCATTTTTTAGGCAAACCAGATTGATCCTTCAAAAAATGTTATACTTCTATGAATAAATTTGATTCATAGTTGAGGGAGTATCAATCTCCTTAACCTCTTCTTTGTGGGAACTCTATTCAAACACTAGAGAAAACTCACTTATGCAATTGCGACAGGATGGTCATGAAGCTGAAAGTTGACTTTAGCCATAACATTTCACCATTAGCTTGGAATCACCTAAAAAGTTGCAAAGATGAAGATGTTGACAATACCAACCTCTCCACCAATCCATTCTATCTCAAACCTCATGGATTTCAAAATTTTGAAACTTCTCCAAATTGCCAACATAAGTCATGAAACGATTATATCTTAGAAACCAAGAAATATCTAATCACAAAACCTTTACCACTAATTCTAGAATTCATTCAAAAATCTTCATGTAAGAGGGTTTGACATCAAACCTCACCAATCTTGTTGAATAATTGTTTTCGCAATAGTCACTTGTTATGCACTGAAGTCCAAATATGGCGAAAACTCAATTCTGCCAAATCTGATGACACCATGTGTCCCCAACGCTATGAGATGCCAATACAATCCCAAGCAAATCAAAATTGAAAGAAACACACTAAAATTATTTTTGGGTGATGCCGATTACACGTGTGCCTGAGTGTTCCTACATCAGTAGTATATATCTCTAATGTTAGTAGTTTCAATATATATAAATGTTTAAACATAGAGCATGATGGAGTCTGGCTCATATAGATTTATTAGTGAAGTTAGTCCTTCAACTTTCATAGCTCTAGTGATGGAAGGGTTTTGATTTATCACCTATTTGATGTATGTGCTAGGACTTTCCACTATCATCATACCATATTTGAGCGGTATCATTAAGTTGCCTGTGAATATCATATTGTCCAGGTCATAAAACGAATTGTAATGTATATTAAGGAAGGAAATATATAAACTTGTTTTAGGTTTCTTTTCTTGAGAGAAGAGGCTATGACATTTAAATTTTGTATAATATGGTATACATATGCATAGTTTGATATTAAAAAATTCCTGAAAGTGAGTTAGTTGGAGGTGTCAAAAAGCATTTGATTTCAACTTTGAGCTAAATAAGCATGTAAAATGATTGTGGGGAACAATGAAGAGTACTCATAAGAGTGTTTCCCAAGTTTAAATTACCCTTGTATTCATTATAACTAATGAATACAAAGCAAGATTGATTAAAGGATATATTGAAAAGGCAACCCATGAACTTGAGAATGATAAAGCTAACCCTATGCCACATAAATTATCAACCAACAAATTTAAAACAATAAAATTTAATATAATATGACATGACCCAAAGATGTCATGTCTACACCAAGGGTGAGGATATGAACTGCATATCATATTATCAATCAAACTCTTCCATATAAACAAGAGAAATATGTAAAAAAACCTTGAACACTACCCACTCTCCTCCCACCCTTATCCAAAGGATGATTCGTGCAAATTCATTTCATAGTAAAATAGATAGATCTCTATTTTTCACAACTTATACCACAACCCTCCATATTGTAATTTGATTTTGAAGTTGAAGAGCATAGAGGATTATACTACGTTTATGACTTAGAAAAAGCATTGTGGTAAAATGTTATGTAAAAATATTGGAATTTATTGTTGAAAAGGATTTGAATAAAGACAAGAATAATGGGAAAGCAATTTATGATAACAATTTGAAACTAAGTTAAAATAACACTCTTTGCTTTTTTGAACAAAATGGAGTAATTTTAAAAATTACAAGATTTAGAAAAAATAGGAAGTTACTTACCAAATATATTTACACTCCCATAACAACATCCTCCCATACTTATTGGCCCCATGGTCCTGTTGTCAAGATGAAATGCACCCTTTGGAGAGTGTTATGGCAACTCTCCTTCCAGCTGACAAAATTGAAACACTCCTAGGCTATGGGTGACCTAATAGTTAGAGTGAATCTCCAGAGAGTGTTTGTTCCCCTAGTGTAACACCTGAAACTAACTCTACTCTACTACTGCATCTAGGAAAAGGGATAGAAACTAAGCACAAAACTAAACATAAAGCTTGAAAATGAGTTGATACACTAGAATGTTTAATGAACTATCCTAAGCATACACAAGAGGATTAAAGAGACCAACACACTATACACAACTCATAATTTGACATACTTTTGCATAAGTATTTCATAGAGGGGATTAAAATTTATGACAATATTTTAAAAGAGTATAAAATGGATTCATAGAAGCTCAAATGGTAAAACTTCACAACTGAATCTTGCATGAAATTGATGAAAACATAGACTATGACCTGCAAATGAATGTATTATTGTATAAAGATAAGGAAATATGACTGCAAATCAATGATAAATAGTTTTATCACAAGATAAGATCAAATATTTCATGAATTTACATAATATAACATTGGTGAGAAGGTAAAATGACTCTTTATTGATCCAAAAAGTATTATACATCTTGTATAAGATCTTATAAAATACTTTTCTCTCAAAACTCAGAGATACCACTTCAGAAAATGAGAACTCTATCTATTAAAAAAATCAGAGAATAATGAATCCTATAAAGTGTTATAAGGCATCCCCTTTCATATCCAACATCTTGGAGAGAATATAGGGACATGCTCTTTAATAAATAAATACAATCCTTGCCTTAAACAAATGGGTTAAACCTCCTTTTGGGCATTGGGGAATTGGTTTTCTTGTTTTACTAATTGGAAAGCTCCATCAAGGCATAGAAGGAAGATGCCTTGACCTTTTTCAACTTGTTTAACTAAAGATGCTCCTCAAAAAATCTCACATCAGACTCCACACTCCTAGATGCTTGCATGATGGTCAAAACTATCTCTAATGTTTCTATAACTACTCATACTAGCCTTAACTACTCCCAACTACCTTTTTCATAATCATACCTGGACATGTTTCTCATGAGTTTAAAATTGACTAGGACTCCTTGAGGGCATGAGAAAAAGATTGGATCCTTTTAGGACTTCAAATTGCTTAATAAATAACCATTCCATGCTTCTTCAATCCACTTGCTTTGTATTAAAGACTCCTGTAGATGTTTTGATATGTATTTTAGGTCTAAATAATGATGAAGGGGGTAAATCATAAAACACACAACAACAGAAATTGTACACAAAAAATAGAACTTTATTTTATTGATTTGGACAACTTATTACATTATAGAAACTCAAATATAATCAGAGGAATCAACCCTCCACAGGCTACAACACATTATAGCTTCCTCTCACAAGACTCTAGAATCATCTACCTTTTGTAACCCCAAATCAGCTAGGGTTTCTATTTTCCCGCCTATTCTTGACTCCACACTTGCCCCCTTAACTCTACTACTGCCTAGGGTTCCCAAAAAATGGTTATTAATAGCCTTTTTGGTGGCCAACAACCTAATTTTGAAATTTGCATCTCCCTCCAAAAATAGGTCAACTTCCGGGAGCCATAACTTTTGATCTAGGCGTCCGATTGACGAACCGTTTTATGCGTTGGAAAGCTCACGGAGTGCTCTATGCACTAAGAACATGCTCTACTAGTTGCAGCCATTTTTGGGCCCATATGGGGCCATTTAGTGCCTCAAACCTGAGTTTGAATAATTTTGCGGCATTTTTCAGGAAACAAAAACTTTAATATCTTTAAGCTCGCAAATGAGCTTTGCGTGAATCCTTTGCCAAAGGTATTATTTTTCAGTTACGAAGCTTCCTGTAAATTTTCACTTCAATCCATGCCCAAATGCAAACTTTCTAAAAATAGCAGGTTGCTATTTTTAGCGGTTTGGAAAAACTGAAAGTTCTACGTCATTACTCAAGCGATTATGGAACCAGAACCACAAATTTTGAAAAGAAATGGAAAGAACATCAACAATTTTGAAACACATCTTTTTTTGGGTGATGCAAGATTGCCCTTACACCACTGGATGCTCCTGCATCAAATAATCCCTTATAAGTGATTAGTCACATCTTTAGGATAATAAGAAAGTTTCCTTTTCCTACCGATCTCCTTGGTTGAAATACACAATGTGTATTTCAACCTGGGACTGTTACACCTTTGGTTTTCATGAACTCCATGATCTCTGGGT
Source organism: Cunninghamia lanceolata (assembly GCA_027924645.1). Lineage (NCBI taxonomy): Eukaryota > Viridiplantae > Streptophyta > Pinopsida > Cupressales > Cupressaceae > Cunninghamia > Cunninghamia lanceolata. The sequence goes on along the minus strand of BSBN01000463.1, from coordinate 917,391 downwards.
ACAAGATTCTTTCTCTTGATGGAGTCTTTATTCCCTCTTTGATGGTAATAGTAACACTATCCCATAACAAGTGCCTTGACATGTTTGTGCTGGTCTAGATAGGCTTTACACACTTTGACAAAGGTCATTGAATATCTAACAATCCTTCCTAATTTTGTAAACCCATAATGGATTAGAAACCCCCTTCAAATAGTCATACAAATCTTACAAAGATTTTAACAGAATTTATAAGACTATGGAATTATATAGAAGTTCTTGAGGATTTGGTAGAGTTTCACCATACTGTATAGACCCATAACTCTTGACATTCTTCTAGAATTTATGTAGACCTTAAGGTGATGATTCAAGACTGAATATGTTCTGGAAAATATTATTGTGCAAGCCTTTAAACTCATTGACATGACTCATACAAATCACTTAAACAAATGCAAATAGGAACACCTAAGACACTAATGTAAAATCATAAAACTTCTCTTCACAACATTTGTGAACTAAGATAGGTAGATGAGTGTTGTTCCTCTTTATATGGATGTGAACATCCAATTTACATCCTGCATTTTGAAGTGACTCCTCTTAGTAGGTGGAAAAGACATCTTATCCTTCATTATCTCTCTAGGGTCTCTTGATCTTTCCATATTTATGCAATGTTAGAAGACAAACCATAGAATCCTTGGAGTTTTTTTTATATATTTTGACTAAATTTGTATAGTTTTTTGGATTACAGAGACCCTAACAAGTTTGGTAGTCCTCTTTGTTGATACAACTATTAGTCTTATTAACAAAAATAAAAGTTTACACAACAAACCTTTATCATCTTAAAAGATATGATTAATTTAGGATGAATTTATGATCTCAAGTCTCTGATAGTCAGGATATGACCTTCTGACAGTCACTTAGTGGTTTGATGTGATAATGTTGTTAATCATTTTGGGGCCTTACGTACTTGTCTTTAGAATTTTTTTCTGTATTTGTGAATACTTGCTCTATTCCACCTATTCTGCATGAATTCTCACTCAATTATGTTAAATCCTACCATCTCTAGTTAAGATATGTAGATATTTATATGAATATGTCCTAACTTTGCACAATTCTTTCACAATTCATCAATATTTGAGATTATTCTTAAAGTTTGTTCTTAAACTATCTCAAGTTTGTCTATTCTTCACTTCTACACTTAAGTTCTTTCAAATATTCTACCTATAAGCATATATTTCAATGTTTTGCACCATTATCTATTAATCTTTGCATGATAGTTATAGATTGACATGCTTTTAACTCAAATATCCTAAGGATGTTCAATATTCAACATATTTCTTTGTCTCTGCTTGTTATTTGTCCCCATTTGTAGTTATTATGTGGTTATTTATGAAAATGAGGTAAAATAAGATTGAATTGCATCTAAATTCTAACTTTAACTAATTTCAATCACTGATCCACATGTATATTTGACACTTTTATGAAAAGGAGATGAAAACCAAACCATGCTTTGTCAGGATAGTCCATGACTACACATGATAGGTGTGAATCTTCAAAGGAAAATAATGAAGACAACATGCACTTTGTGAATGCACCTCTGTTGAGTGCAACAATCCATAGTTACGCATCTAGAAATCATTCACAGATTACACAAGATATATGGTAAGTTGTAATCAAAAGTTCTCCATCTTCATTAAGTATGCAAAAAAGAGTACACATACAAGTGATCTAAGAAAGAATAATGAGGAAACACAAAGTTACAGAATGTACACTTAGTGTCTGCAAATTTACCAATTCGATCTCTCTAAAAAAAGGCGATCAATATCCTTTTATAGAATAAGGATATGATGCGGTTACATTGAACCAACGGTTAGGATCTCATCAAGATAATCTGATAGTTAGGAAAAGTGGCATGTGATTGCACATTTGGCAATCTTTGGTTAAGGACAGCTAGCAAAATGGCATATTTTCCAAATCTTTGACTTGGTATTCATGACCTCTTTACTCTGCATTTTCATCAGATTCCTCCTCTGTGGTTCCTTCATCAGTTATCCTACATCCAATACCTTGGATGAGCTCATGTGCTATGAGGGCTTTATCTAGCTCTGTTATGTTTTGCACCTTAACCTTCTCAGCTGCATGCTCCTGAGCTTTCAATTGCTCCTTCAAGCATATCCACCTATTTTTTCTACTATCCAGCTTCTCATTATATGCATCAATGTTGGACTTCATAAGCATAGCCTCATTAATAGTGTCCTCTAAAATTTTTTGGACAAAATCCTCTATGGCTGAGCTGAAGTTTTCTCTAAATGCCTTAAATGCAAATTCATCATCCTGATTTTCAATCTTACCTTCAACTTCGCCTTCCAAAATCTCCAAATGGCTAGTTCCTCTGCTAGAAGCTTATGTGCATTTATGCTTATATCCACTAATTTGGTGTTCCATCTTTTCAAAATGGCGACCTCAAATTTTAGGTCCTCAAACCAAATATCCATTTGTGGGAGCATTTGAGGTGTCAAAATTTTCTTTGTCATGAGGGTATTAATATCTTCTTTCCTCATATCTTTCAATGTAGTCAAGTCCTGACTACTCTTAATCAATCTTTGGCCAACCTTCTTCAATTTATCTACTTTACTTTTCATATTGCTCAGCATATCCCAATTGGACAATGAGGTCTTTATTACTTCTTCTCCCTCCTTCAAAAACTTAGTGAACCAATTGTTCATCATATGTTCTTGATGCTTCAATGCATCCAGTCTTGTTATTTCATCCTGGGATACTAGTGCCAGAGGTGTAGTGGATGTGACAGGGATATTTGTAGGTGCCACCAATCCTTTTATAAAGGCCTAGAGTTGAGCAAATTTCTCTTTATACATCTTCTTCTTAGATTCAACCTTCATTATCCTAGCCTCTATTCACTACAACAAAAGAGGCACTTAGCACCTAAAATAGCACCAGATTTTAGTGCATTTGAGTCCATGAATTGGACACTTCTGCCAGCGCAAAACTCAGCGCCCAATTGCATCTCACTATTGTGCCTAGTTTAGCGTTGGGTTTAGCGCCAATTGTAACGTTGGATTTAGCATTGTATTTAGCACCAGGTTTAGCACTGATATTTGGTGCCAAGATTAACGCCGGAGTTAGCACCGAATTTTGTTGCTTCCAGTTTGGATTTCAATTTTGCTTCTGATTTTGCTTCTTTTGTTGCTTCCAATTTTGCTTCCATTTTTGCTTCCAGGTTGGCTTCTGCTTTTGCTTCCAGTTTTGCTTCCAGTTTTGCTTCCAATTTCGCTTCTAGGTTTGCTTCCAATTTTGCTTCCAGTTTCACTTCTAGTTTTGTTTCTGGTTTCACTTCTGATTTTGCTTCCCATTTTGCTTTTGGTTTTGCTTCCGGTTTCGCTTCCAGTTTTGCTTCCAGGTTGCTTCCAATTTTGCTTCCTATTTTGCTTCCAGTATTGTTTCCAATATTGTTTCCAGTTTTGCTTCTAGTTTCGCTTCTAGTTTTGCTTCTAGTTTTACTTCTGGTTTTGCTTCCAATTTTGCTTCTAGTTTTACTTCCAGTTTTACTTCCAATTTGGCTTCCAGGTTTGCTTCCAGTTTTGCTTCTAGTTTTGCTTCCTATTTTGCTTCCCATTTTGCTTCCAATTTCACTTCCAATTTTGCTTCTGGTTTTGCTTCTAGTTTTACTTAAAGTTTGGCTTCCAATTTTGCATCCAATTTTGCTTCCAATTTTGCTTCCACTGTTGCTTACAATTTTGCTTCCAATTTTGCTTCCATTTTTGTGTCTTTTGTTGCTTCTAAAAATAGTTATTATTTTTCTTACATTTATTAATTTAATATGTTTTATTTCAATTTAATTAGTTAAATATATCATGCCTCTTAAATAACTCATATGATTATAAAGTAAGTAATTTAATTATTTAACTCATGATTAAATAACAAGATAATTACTATAAAATGATCGTCATCTATAATTAAAACAATTGAGTCAAATATCTATAATTTAATTGAATTTTACAACATCCATCCTAAGCAGTAAATTAAAATCATCATACGTAATAAATATCCATCCAAAAGTCATTGACCACTTTCAATATATAAAAATTGACAAGTCAATACTGATAAGATTATCATCATATATAACTAAAACAAGTGAAAGTCAAATATGCCAGTAGATCAATAACATGTCAAAATGATACATGTCCAACAGTCGATATAAGTCAAAATGATACATGTACAAATGATATAAGTAAAAATGATAAATTATGTAACTCAAAATGATACAAGTCAAGATGATACATGTCTAAATGATATAAGTCAAATTGATACATGTGAAAATGATACAACTCAATAATATGGTCCTGCAGGCCGTGAAAATGATACATATGATAGTAACCATGAAAAGAGGCATCATAATGATATATCAGCAATGATCCATGATGCAATCTATATGATCATGAATATCACTGACTACTACCAGCAACTGCCTCATCATCATCATCACCATCATGATCATCATCGTCGTCATCATCATCATCATTGGCCTTGTTGTCTTTTGTATCTACATCATCATCATCCTTTTCCATGTGATTTGTACTAGAACCAATATAATCTGGATCTATATCATCAGGATCATCTTCATCTTCTGAAAGACCCGTGTTCTGCAAAAAAAACATTTAAAATGAAAAGTTATTATTTATTTCATGTAATAATTTATTTTTCTGTTATATATCTAATATTCCAACATATGAAACGAAACCATAATCATATTACATATATCATATCAAAGTGCACATACCATAATAAAATTTCAAAAAAGTTACAGCTAATATGTCATTCAAATGATGTAAAACATGTAACAATTGTAATAAACGTTACTAAAGATCATAAAAAAATTTGTTATACAATTTAACTATCAACTATAAATTCTATTACATAACCTGTGTCACAAATTGCATGGTCAATGTATGTTCTTTTTCACTATTAATCTAATAACCTGCATTAGATGGAAACATTAAAGAGTTTTTAAGTAGCAGTTTATTAAATTCTCTTACATGTCATTAATGAATGCATAGTTTTTTTTCAATAATTATTTATCTAAAGGTTCATGAGTAACCTTAAGATAAAGGTCTAATAGTTGTTCCATGGGACATGTTTAACAAACCAAATGCAATTGCCAACTTTTCACCATGGTGGCAGAGAAATAATTCTTTTTCCCATCCTTCCACAGCATTAAGTAAATTCTTGAATTTGGAAAATACTTGCCACCTTCATCTTCCAAGCCAATTTCTCCAACTTTGCATAGGTCTCCTTTGTCTATGGATGTGATCTATCTCCTACACAAAAAAGCATGTACCATTTTATGCCCTTCAATCCAACTGCATCTGGGCATTTTTTTAATTCCTCTATTTTTCATTAATCTCCTTACCTCACCACACTTGCCCACTTGTGGATAGATGTTTGAGAGAAGAACATAAGTTGTGCAACATTTTTAGGATCCAAATAAAAAAGTAGTGTTGCTGTAAATACTCCTAAGCCTATATTCATATGTGATCTACAGGTACCAAGAAAACACATGCATACAACCAGCATAGATTTAACAGGTATCTCAATGATAAAGTTTAGGGTGTCTTCAAGATAGCCAACAATGGCAAGGAGGTCAACCATGCACGTAAATAGAGAGGCCCTAGTTAGCAGGTTGTATGGGGAGAAGGATGCTTCTCATTTTCAAGAATCCTAAGTCTCATTGCTACGTATGTTGCTTAAAGAAGGGCCAATTTTAAACTAGGTAGTTGTTTTGTCACTCACTTTGTGCAATGAAATGACAAGAGTCGAGTCTCCTTATATCACTGTAGATTTGCATATAGCATCCTCCAATACAATAACACCATACAATGCACACTTAACTTTACGATACCTTAGCCCAAACATGATGGTACAAAAATTTGAAGGTACCTCCTACTAAAGATGTCATGCCATAGACTAGATACCAATGTACAGTATATATCACATCTACAGTAACAATTTCCTTCCAAATGTAGGGTTACAGTCTATGATTAACATGCATAGACCTTTCTAGTGTTTACAAGATAATTCCTTAGTCAAAACCATACTAGTGTCCACAAGATGTTTCCACAGTTAAAATAAGAAATTAATGCTACTTTGCAAACAATAAGCAAGCCTTCGGAGAGCTTAAAGTTTCCATTTACATCCATGCACAATAACTTAATCAACCCTTAGGATTTTATAGACAATGAAACAAAAGGTCCTATATTCCATTTATGAGTCCTCTATCCAAATGACGCAGTGATCACAAGTACATAATATCTACTATTCCATGGGTAGTGCTCAGACATTCAAACACAAGGAAGTCCATACTAAGATAAATTTGTTTACAAACAGTCTCCAATTTAATAAAATACTAAATTGAAATCACATTTCTAATTTAGTGCAAGTCATTACAATGAACTCAAAGGTCATTGTCATCAAACGAATGCCTTCACAATAGACTGTTCTAGTTACAAGTACAGTACAACTATTGCAATGTTACACAACTGTATGCAATTGACAAAACCCATTCTTCCCAAGAGTCAACTGGTAATCAAATACAATCATGTAGTGTTGTTTCAACATTGTATTCCATTGTGGCTTCAATAATGCAAACCTCATAACCTTGGAGGGAGTGTTGTGGGCCAAATTGACCTGAACCAAGTATCCAAAACCATCCCAAAAGCCCACCTAGGAGTGGTATTATTAATCCCAAGAAGACCTCACATCCACAATTGAGAGAGTGGACATTTATAGGTGAAATAACAACACCATTAGGGTTTACAACCATGTCAAAAAAGATAACCATGATCTAGTCCAGGTTTCCTCAAGACTCATGGCATGTTGCAATGATAGCATTCTAGCAATTCTAGCCAGGGTTTGAAACTCCACCTCAAACTGTGACCAAATTAATGTAGCTTCCTTCATGATAGAAATCCAAAACACAATAGCCAACAGTTTTCCATAGTTCGTAAGTCCCATGATCTTAAGTCTGAACTCTCACAGTTAACAATATTTTCCTCATCCAAACCCTTTAGCATAGGCTTTCACAAGACCACATACAGTTACACAAGTTAAAGGAAATGTTTCACCAAAATGGTCAATGTAATTTTACAAGAATGGATGACAAGGAGCTTTACTTCAAAGAAAGGTTAGCTTAGTTGAAGAAGACTAGTTGGTAATTTGAATCTTAGTCTCCAACCCAAACAACAAGACATTCAGCCAACATGATGAGCACACCCAAAGTCTCCCTTCCTCTAAATCACTTATAGTCCAACCATCAACCTTCCTTCCTTGACCCCAAGGCAAAAAGAAGAATTCCCCTCCAAAATGGTCCCCCACTCCTTCCTTTTCTCCCTCACATACCCCAAAACCAAGCACATTAAAGACTAGTACTTCCCAAAGATGTTATGGCAGAGGAGAGTTAATGCCTACTGCCAATGATGGCTCCTTGTCAACAAAAAAAAATGTGCATATTAAAATTTAAATGTCCACTATTATATTTCAAAGGTTTGAAATATAACCAACAACATAACGGTAATGCATGCCCCCCTTTAAGTCTTATAATAAAAAGGTTAGGAAACAAAGACTTGAGATAAACCCTTTGGTCTGTTCACTTAGGAGACCACCTGAAAACTCAATGATAACTACATCCACATGATCAACAATAATGAAAAGTGACCTATGAATAAAAATCCACTTGAGTCAAAAAGATAAGAAGACCAATAGAAACCAAACACAACAAACAGATTACAACTGTAACTGTTTGTCTCAAGTATCACTCTATAACATCTTCAAAGATTATTGAAACTCAACACAACAAATGTAAATTGACATATTAACACAACAATATCCAACTAAGCTACATCATCAGATCTTGGCATGGAGACATCATTGGTAAGTTAGTAGTACCCTTGGCGGATGATACAAATAATGCTGTTGAATTTCAATCTTTGGTTTTGGGACTTCTCTTTAGTAAGGAGCTCCAAATTGAAAACCTAGACATAGAATGGGATTCCTCTTTAGTGGTAAATGCTGTAAGATCTGAATCAATGTTAAATTGGAAATTAATGGCTCACTTGGAGTGAGCTCTGGATATCCTGAAGTTCTTTAAGGCATTTACAACTTCAAATGTTTATCTCAATTTTTTTTGAAAGAGAATTTTTAGTTTAATTTGATAGGGATGGTGTTTTCCTTTTTAAGGCCATTAATAAGATTTGATCAATTCAGGATTGTTCTTGGGTGAAAAAATATTTTATTGGGAAATAGAGCCACCTTAGTACTTGGTGTACTAAGTGGTTAGTACTTCATTTGCCATGGGGTTTATTTCTTATGTGGGAATGTAGTTCCTTCTCTTGTATGACTGACAAACCCCACTTACAGATGGGATGCTCACTCAAGCCTACCATAATTTTGTAGAATTGGGCATTAATGGCGATGCTTTCAGTTTTCTATATATTGAGGATTGGCTAAGGTGGTACCATTCATTGCCAATATGGAGACGCCCATCTAGATAACCTGCACTAAAAGACAATTAGCATTTCTTGGGCAAATTTTAGACAGTCGGCTGAAGGGCTTGTGTAAAGTGAAAACAAAGTGGTTTATTGATGCGGTGAAGATGGTTTTGGGTCTACATTTTCTTTCCTCTGTGGACAGATATCGCGTCAACATGGACATCTCCTCCTGGTTCCTCACTTCATTGTTGGACCTAGGCATGCCGAAGGTAGACGCTTTGGTTTGCCTCCGTGAAACCTTCAAGGAGTCTATTTTGGGAGATGATGTTGAGAAGACAGTTTTTATAGACCTGGCGAATGGCATTCCAAGGGTAGGAGATATTCAAACATTGCTCGACCCAGAGGCAGAGGTGGTGCGTTTGCCTTTCTTTATTGATCTGGATGGGCAAAGGCTTATTACTCATCGGCTCTAGGCGATGTGAGGGAGGGACTTCATAGTTTGTTCTATAGGCATGATTTGAGAAGACACTCTGCTATGGATCTAGCTCTTTGCAGTCTTCATGGAGTCAGATGAATTCTACCAACAAGAGTAGTTTTGTTTATGAATTTTAATCCGTAGTCGTCAATGGTTATGCGAAGGAAAAAAAACAAAGTTTTTTGCTGCTATTTGGAATGGGCAGAAATGGATAGTATATAGTCTATAGTGCTTATACTTGGCTTTTCACAGTTAAGCCAATATTTTGTAAATAGCATATACTTTGTAATTATGCTACTCTCTGTAATTACAATTTTTTAGATAAATATATTTTGGGCTCCCACAACCTTTTACCAATTTAAAAAAATGATATCCAACTAAGTTATTGAAAATCAACTATTGATACCTCATTCTCCATCTAGATTACAAAATAGGTCCACTTTCTACTTTGTAACATTTCCTTTTCAAATTGTGTTGGTTGCTGGCCATATTTCTCCTCCTGTCAAAACATGGCACATGGACTAGTTAAACTAATTAATATGCAATCATTTATTTTTTCCTAGGAAATAAAAAAATATCATTTAACATATTAAATATACTTACAAATGTACAGATCAAGGCCTATAAACCTTTCTAGCCACTATGATGAGTGGCACAAAGTTTGTGAAGCCTAGCCATGGAGGCCTTGTCCTGAAACATATACTAATTCAATTTAGGTAAAGCACAAATAAAATTTAAAAATCGTTTAATAAATTTGATATAATCTTATGAGCAAATTCAAATACTTGCGTACTCTCCTCACAGGACTTCCTTCGTGCATTGGACTTCTCATATTCTTTTAAAAGCTCTTTCCAAACTTTGAGACTTACATCAATTGGCCTTTATTTGAGCCTTTGTGATGTAGAGCATCAAGGACTCAGAAAGACACTTCAAGACTTCAATGAAAGGTCTCTCAAGGTTTACTATTTTTTTCTAGAGGCTCAAGCTTCTCATGATGAGGGGCTTTAACAAAACACTTATACATGCTCATGACATAAAAGAGAGTGGGCTTCAAACCTCATGTCTCAGGACTCCTAACTCAGTCTAAGATTCCATCCAACCCACTATGTAGGGTCTGCAGGACAACAGTCTCTACTATATCTTCTAAAGACTGTCACAATACTACTACTCCATTAGAGAGACAGTCACAGTATCGTCCTTGGAATGATTTCCATTGGGACAAACTCAATCTCATACCATATTCTAGATCAATAAAATGTGAAACCCACCTAATGCCTTCCTTGACAAATCAATAACATGTCAAACATACCTAGTGTCTTCCTTGGAATAACTGTCTTGAGAGAGGACTGATAGAGTTTAATGCAGGCAGAAAGAATAGGTTTCATGTAGGAGTCTGTCTTACCTTCTGTCACAGGATCATTGCTAGATCCAGAGCATCTTGCATCATTGACAGTGACTGATATGTCACAAAATCTCCACTTCCACAGTTGGTGGTCATCACCTAGTTGTTGTTGTCCTTCTCTAAATCCCTAATCATGGTTCTGCAGGGTCATCTACAAGGCAAACTCAATCCAAACCATTATCCTTCCTCCAAAACCTTCACAATCCCTTGCATTAACTACTATACAACCCATTCCACTAATCAGAAATAGAAAAGATCAGTGGAATGAGGAGAAATCCATCGGGTTGTTCAGGAAAAGCCCTAACTTAGGGTTTAAGATAGTTTGTGGGAAACCAATGTTTCTCCCACCTAGTTTTGTGTCAAGACTTCAAACAAGATTCAAAGCAAAGCTATTTCAATCCACTAACAATCTAATACATTCATGAGCTATGACTATTCCGTACAAGGTCGGGTATGGGCTGGAAATAATAGAAAAAACACAGAAATGCAGGAAAAATAGTTATTTCTTTGTTCTTATTCCACTTCCACCAAATGTCTCTGCACAATGAATCCTTTTTGGCTAAAAATAAGCCTCCTACATTTGAATCAAGAAGTATGGGAGTGGTTGGGGTTGATGAAAACTGCCCCAACCATCAAACTTCTTTCTTGTTTCTAATTGCAGCAACTAGTAACTGTCCTGTCTTAGAGTATATCGACTGTTTTATGATTAAATGATGCTCCCTAACATTTGGTTAACCTTGGAAAAGGTTCTAACATACCTTTGACATGCTAACAACTAAGAGGATTGCCTCCTACACACATTAGGAGGGCTACAAACTTATATGACAGCCTTTACAATATGATTGTCCTCCTTAGGACTTACAACATGAGAATAGGTTTTAGATATTTGGACATAGTCCTATTACAAGCATGGCATTCAAGCCTTATTACAACATGGAGATGGTCTCAAGGACCTTATTAAACCAAAACAAACTACTTGAAGATCAAGTAAAACCTAGATATCTTGGTGCTCCTGCACCATACTCCCCAGCATGATGAAAACTCTTGTCCCAAGATTTATGGGTTCTTCTCCAAACGTTCTTCAATCTTGTTGGAATGTTCCTCTGACTGGTGACAAGAAACATGAACTCTCCAAGGGTTATCCTTCTCCTTCTCCAACCTGCATGGCTCCTACAAACAGTGTTAGCATCATAAAACATGTTTTGGTGTCCTTGTCTAGGACCCTGCTTCTGCTCTTCCCATCTTGAGGTTCTGATTTATTCCTCCCTGTACTATCTATTGTTTGCCTTCCTTCTTCTACCTCCTTATAGGGCAGCCAATGTCCCCAATCTTGACATAACTCAAGTCCCAAACTTGTTGTTCTTTAGGACTGTCTTCCACCTTCCTCTACTATAACTATTCCGGCTATTTCCTATCATCCTTAACCTGCACATTCAACTACAATTTCTCTCCAAAAAAGATAGTAACATGTTCCTTCTTGTTTTCACAAGGTAAAGGTACTAGTTTAAACTTTTTCCCATCTTTATGCACCAAATAGTTATTAGTATAACCATCATGAATTGTCCTCCTCATGTGTTGCCATGGTCTACCCAAAATTACATGCCCACATGTCATTGAAATGACTTCACATAAAATAGAATCATGATATGGACCAATGGAAAAATCAACATATGCCCTCTGATTAACCATTACTTGCTATTCTTGACTTACCCAAGTGGCATTGTAAGGACTAGGATGATCAAATGTCTTCAATCCTAACTTGTGCACCATTTCCCAAGAGACTAAATTATCATGTGAACCTGAATCTATAATCAACTTGCATATTTTTCCATGGCTTAACAATTAGTTTTAAAAATGGATACCTGTGGTGTTTGCTGCATTTTGCCTTTTTCCACCATGAGCATTTCTCCAACCATTACTGGAGAGGCTAATGACATTTCCTAGTCTTCTTGCTTCTCCTCTTCTTGTGCCAAATGAACTCTTCTATCCTTGCTCTTATCAGCATCATCCTTCTTAGGACATTTAAAAGATGTGTGTCCCACTTCATTGCAATGATAACATCTGCCTGTGAATACTCCTCTACTTGATCCAAATCTACCTCCACCTCTCTAATCTGCAAAAAACTCTTTGCCTTTCTCATTGTTGTTCTATACTTCATTAGTAGGTCTACCCCTACCTCTATATCCTCTACCACTACCTCCTTGTCTTTCTTGCTTCCTCTTCACCCTCTCTTTAGCCCTTATGGCTAACTCAAAACATTCTCCAAGTGATTTTGGTACTATCAAACCAATCTCATCTTGCAAATTATACCTAAGCCCATTAAGGTATCTTGCCACTTTCTCTTCTTCATCTTCCAATCCTCCTCTAATACTAAGCTTATGAATTGCTCAGTATAGGACATAACATCCATGTCCTTTTGTTTCAAATTATGCCTCATCTTCTTTGTTTGAATGGAGTAATTGGATGTGTTGGTTATTTTCTCCGAATCGGCAGAGGGTTTGCCAGTTCCTATGCACGGGCAGATTTGGCCAACAGACTATGGGAGGTTGCATGAGCTGTCTCCCATTCACTTCTGGTTTTTACGCACCAAGGGGGGTATCCCTATAACTAAAGGTGTAACATTGATTAGCGCAATGACATGAAGATTTAGCTTGACAGAAATAGGCAGAATACTTTCATTTTGGAACCAAGATTTGTGTGATAAATCACAAGGTTGGCAATGTTCTTAGACATATTTGTCTGGTCAAGTATGAGAGTACGCAGGGGTTCCTAATCCTACTCCTACAACTAACAGGTTGAAATTACGGAATGGTTTGAATTTGGTGGTTTGGAGTTATGGGATTTTCTTAGACCCTTTGAACAGACAGATTCCCAGACCAGTGCCTTATCTGGGCAGCAGAGTCACACCTATGAATGCACATGTCTCCCTATGACAACATGACTTCATATCTAGAGGATTTACATAAAATATTACTGCCTAACAGCAATATATCCAAGAAAAAGTGTTACCTATGATCATACTTTACAAATCCTATGATGCAATCCATTTTCCTTTGTATCTGATCAAAAGCCTATTTAACCACTCCTTGAGCAGATGCAAGAAATCAAACACACAGTATACAGGAAGTATATACTGAAAAACTTGGAAGCCCTTGACAACCTTGTTTGAAAGGAAAACAAGTAACATATAGGAGACAATCATAAACAACACACACACTAGGTGTTTTTCATTTAACTTCAATCTGCATAGAAAATCATCATATAGGAATTTATCATCTACAAACAAGGACTAATACACCAGACTAAGGACCGAATCTGTAACAAAAATGCCTTTCAAAATGTGAACATCTTATGTTCAGAGTTAGAGCAGAAAGCCCCAAAAAAAACCTCCAACCCCCACAAGTAATATAGTTTGGCCTTTTATACCAAAACTGTAAACTCGACAAAAATTAATTACAAGGCCAATCAAAATTATGCCACATACAATACATTTGAAAATGGCACTCAAAATAGTAAATGCAGCAAGAGACAAAACATGGAGAAGCAAGAGAAGGATGGGGAGTAGTTGAGCTCGAGCCCTGTACCGCCACTGGAAAACCTTCGTCATAAACCAAGTACCTGGCCGTTCAACCATCGGCCCATGCCTGTCCGCAATCCTGTCATTAATGGCTCAACCACTAGCAGCTCTTTCTAAAAATAGTAACAACGCACCCATGGGAAATTCTAGCTTAGAAAACGACTGCAGACGCAAGGAAAAAATCCATTGCCAAAGGTTGAAAACCCAACCATCGATCTGAAAACCCATCGCCAAAATCAATGGTCCCAAAATAAGTATGAAGAGCCACCAGCCAACAAAATCGTGCCACGTGGGCACCCCATGATTTTATCGCTAGCCCTTCGCACCTTTTCCATTTTGCCTTTTCGCCCTTGTATATGCAAAAACATATGCATATACAATCGCCACTGTTCGCCTTTCAAAAACCCTTTTGTATATGCCAAATGCATATACAAATGTTCAGCATACAAGGCAGACCTGAAATTTTTACAAAGTAGATTGGAAACTTATTCAGGTCCGGCTTGTATCTCTCTTTGCTTGCACCTCAACTTGTATATCAGCATATACAAGCGCTTTATACATACAAGGCGGATCTCAAAAATTATGAAACACATTACATTCGCCTTGAAATCCAGCCTGTACCTCACCTTTTGCATATCCCGCTTGTATGTCAATCCTTGTATATGCAAACATCTTTGCACCTTCCCTTTGTATGCCGAATATACAAACTCGTTTGTATATACACGGGCCCTACCACATGTATCTTCCCCGCTGCACTATAGCAAATGCATCTGCGCCCACTCTTGTATATTTTACTTGCATTCATGAATATACAAACCTCTAATATACAACTGCAGTATCTTCAACAGAATATTCTGGGAATGTATCTTCCGCTCGCCACTGTAGCAATTTTATATTTGCACCTCCTTGTATATTTTTTTTTGTATATGATGCTTTGTATATGACCTGATATACAAAGTGGGAATATTCCCCAAAATTTGTGAAAGATTCCCCCTTTGTATATGCACCTTTTAGAGCCCGATATACAATCAGAAATGCATCTAACTGATTTTTTCATTTTTTACAACTACAGAGGTCAAAAAAGAGAGAACTTTTTGGATTTTTTGGGAAAGAACCTGCATATTTGAATGCTTGAAACCTGAATACTTATGCAGGCACCACCAGTGGCTCGAGCCTAAAACCCTAAACGTAAATGATTACCAACAGGATGGAAGAAACTGATCCTTCATCATATCCTTCATCCTACCCCAAGAAGTGATTCTTGTTCCACCTCTGGCCACTCTTTCTGTTTGCACACTACTCCACCATGTAAGTGTTGTTCCTCTCAGTTTTGTTTTTGCAAATTTAATCTTCTTCTCATCACTCATCTCCTCATACTCAAAGAAATTTTCCAGGGCATCTATCCACCCTAATACCTCTTCACTATCCATCTTCCCCTGATAGATAGGTAACTCTATGTTTGCCTTTGTTCCACTACCTTGGATTGCCTTCAGCAATCTCACAAATTTCTTTTCTTCAAGATCCAATTCATCCTCAGGAGGATTCTCATCTGCCTCCTCATCTCCTTCTGGATAATCTTGTTCATCCCTTCTAGGATTCTTCTCCAATGCTTCCAACCTTACCAAGATTGATGCATTCTCTCTTCTCACTTACCTTAACTCTCTTTCCCTTGCAACATCCTGTTCTCTTCTATCCCTCAACTCTTTTTCTCTAGCCTCTAAGGCTTCCCTCAGTTCATTGTTCTCCCTAGCCATCTGATTCTTAGGAGGCATCCTTACACTTTCACAAACCCTTACTGTTTCACAAGATCCTACTACTCCCTCAAGGATCTACTAGTGGCTCTGATACCACAAATGATGCAGAGCATCAAGGACTGAGAAAGACACTTCAAGACTTCAATGAAAGGTCTCTCAAGGTTCACTATTTTTTTCTAGAGGCTCAAGCTTCTCATGATGAGGAGCTTTAACACAACACTTATACATGCTCATGACATAAAAGAGAGTGGGCTTCAAACCTCATGTCTTAGGACTCCTAACTCAGTCTAAGATTCCATCCAACCCACTATGCAGGGTCTGCAGGACAACAGTCTCTACTATGTCTTCTAAAGACTGTCACAATACTACTACTCCATTAGAGAGACAGTCACAGTATCCTCCTTGGAATGATTTCCATTGGGACAAAATCAATCTCATACCATATTCCAAATCAATAACATGCTAAACCCACCTAATGCCTTCCTTGACAAATTAATAACATGTCAAACATACCTAGTGTCTTCCTTGGAATAACTGTCTTGAGAGAGGACTGACAGAGTTTAATGCAGGCAGAAAGAATAGGTTTCATGTAGGAGTTTGTCTTACCTTCTATCACAGGATCATTGCTAGATCCAGAGCATCTTACATCATTGACAGTGACTGATATATCACAAAATCTCCACTTCCACAGTCGGTGGTCATCACCTAGTTGCTGTTGTCCTTCTCTAAATCCCTAATCATGGTTCTGCAAGGTCATCTACAAGGCAAACTCAGTCCAAACCATTATCCTACCTCCAAAACCTTCACAATCCCTTGTATTAACTACTATACAACCCATTCCACTGATCAGAAATAGAAAAGATCAGTGGAATGAGGAGAAATCCATCAGGTTGTTCAGGAAAAGCCCTAACTTAGGGTTTAAGACAGTTTGTGGGAAAGCAATGATTTCTCCCACCTAGTTTTGTGTCAAGACTTCAAACAAGATTCAAAGCAAAGCTATTTCAATCCACTAACAATCCAATACATTCATGAGCTATGACTATTCCATACAGGGTTGGGTATGGGCTGGAAACAACAGAAAAAACACAGAAATGCAGGAAAAACAGTTATTTCTTCATTATTATTCCACTTCCACCAAATCTCTTTGCATAATGAATCCTTTTTGGATTAAAATAATCCTCCTACATTTGAATCAAGAAGTATTGGAGTGGTTGGGGTCGATGAAAACTGCCCCAACCATCGAACTTCTTTCTTGTTTCTAACTGCAGCAACTAGTAACTATCCTATCTTGGACTGTATTGACTGTTTTATGTTTAAATGATGCTCCCTAACATTTGGTTAACCTTGGACAAGGTTCTAACATATTTTTGACATGCTAACAACCAAGAGGATTACCTCCTACACACATTAGGAGGGCTACAAACTTATATGACTACCTTTACAATATGGTTGTCCTCCTTAGGACTTACAACATGAGAGTAGGTTTTAGATATTTGGACATAGTCCTATTACAAGCATGGCATTCAAGCCTTATTACAACATGGAGATGGTCTCAAGGACCTTATTAAACCAAAACAAACTACTTGAAGATCAAGTAAAACATAGATATCTTGGTGCTCCTGCACCACTTTGCTTGGGAGGGATTTTTTTATCTTTTTTGTTTGGTTGCACCAAAATCTCTTGCAATTTTGAGACATTCATAACTTTATTTTCTTTATAGACCAACCTGTGCCAAATTCAGTCTCCATGTCTTGGATAACTACTTTTTGCAGGTGCATGGGTATCTTTGAGAATGGCAAATGTAGATGGTCTTTGAACCGTTGAAGACATGATTCCTTCAACCTATTCACAAACTTTTTTCCAGCATCTATCATTTGGACTTCCCCTGAAACCACATCGTATTCTATCTTGGTATCATAGCTACCAATGCAAGATGCAAAACATGGAGTGGTGGTTGAAGAAGTTTGTGTCTCAGGAGTGGCTGGGACATTAGAAGCCTCTACTCCCTATTCCACATTCTTAGAGGTTATTGTTATTGATTTCCTCCTGGATCTTTTTCTCAATCCATGAGTGGTTGGGGAATCAATTGATTCCTTTTGACACTATTGATTTGGTTGCAATGTTTTAGGGACTTTACTAGATCATTTTTCTATGTATTTGGCAAGCATTGTCAAGTCAACACCATCCAATTTATTCACTGCCTCTAACCCCAATATGGAAGCCAATGCCGCATTATCTATGTCAGTATCATGTCCCTATATATATATATATAATATAAAATTGTTCTTTTAAATTTAGAAATAGAAAACTAAATACTAAAAATCAAAGAAACAATGGAAACATTTACAAATCTATAAATTGACAGTGAATTACCTGATTGTGGCTAGAGTTTGCTCCCTTCTCTCTATTGCTTGACATTTTGAGGTGACCTAGGGCAAATTTTTTTGTCTAGTCTATGGAGGCAATCGTAGCCAGGTATGAATTAACATCGTGCTCGACCAATCATAGCCAAAAACAAATATGTAGCCAAAAATAAATCTTAATAGCTTGTATTTGGGGTATGATGTACAAAGAGACCTTATTCGATAGGCCTTCCAAAAATGGTAAATGCAAGTTATATTGCAAGAAAGGATAATTAACAACATTACCACTCAAATTTACCCTAAAGTGTGAGTACAACATCTTAGAAAAACTTTCTTTGAGCTCAAAATTATATCAAAATGGATAAAAAACTAGGTCAAGAGTTAACTTGCTAAAAGGCAAACGAACAAGCGTGATTGAATGGCCGAGGTAGCTAGAAACCCCAAATTTAGCAGCTAGCTCAAGCAATTTTTTATCTTCTAGATGTCTAGAACCAAAAATAAATAAAATACAAATTCACGGATCCATTGTAGAAACTTTTTAGTAACTTCTGTTTTCGACATAATAAAGTCATCACTTCGCAAGAAATCTAAAACACAGGCAGAGTACACTGTGTTGTGGGCTTAAATGTATTAACTTATTTGTGTTCTTTTTTGCATGGTATGTTTTAACGCTGGCGCAGATTTTAAATTTTTTTTGGATTCATTAGTCAGCGCTAAAGGCAACGTTTCTAACTCTGACTTTTGCACCAACTTGTAGCCCTAAATGTAATCCCTTTGGGACATCAAAACTGGCACCCAGTGCACCTAATTTAGCGCCATCATCATCCATCTCCCAAGTAAACATCTCCATTACATCCTACACCACCTCCATATCACAATCTTCAACTTTTATGGGGATGTGCGCAACCATTGGTTATGGTTCCCTTCCATTCTGTAATAAATCTACCATCATTCATCCACTATCCTACATACCCTCCACATACCATCCCTATGGTCCATGCTTTGGCATAAGTCTAACATAATCCACATCATAATCCACTATTTTCCCTACATAATCCATGTCATAATCCTCTTTTCTCCCCTCTAGAATCCATGTCATAATCCACTATCTGCCTAATCCATTTGCCTTCCATGTATCCCTTACCAACATCAATGAGGGCACTCGACATGGTCCATGCACAAGGACATCATTTTCTAATGGGACCATAACCTTTTAGTGCATCGTAACGCAACCTTCAAGACTCAACCCTAAACACTATACCTTAAACCCTAATACCTCCACCCTAAACCCTAACCCCTCAACTGTAAATGCTATCCCTAAAGCCTAAAGTCTCAACCCTTAAACCTTAAACCCTAAACCATATCCCTAAACCCTCAACCCTAAATACTATACCTTAAACTCTAATCCATCAACACTAAACCCTAAACCCTCAACCCTAAACACTATATCTTAAACTCTAATCCCTCAACACTAAACCCTAATCCCTCAACCCTCAACCATCAACCCTAATCTTCAAGCTAAACTTAAAGCTTCCACTCATTCCATCATCCCCAAGGGATCTAGAAATGCAAAATTAGATGCCTCTACTGATAAAGCCAAAAAATCTACTATCATTCATCCACTATCCTACATACCCTCCACATACCATCCCTATGGTCCATGCTTTGGAATAAGTCTCACATAATCCACATCATAATCCACTATTTTCCCTACATAATCCATGTCATAATCCACTTTTCTCCCCTCTAGAATCCACGTCATAATCCACTATTTGCCTAATCCATTTTCCTTCCATGTTTCCCTTACCAACATTGATGAGGGCACTTGACATGGTCCATGCATGAGGACATCGTTCTCTAATGGGACCATAACCTTTCAGTGCAGCGTAACGAAACCTTCAATCCTCAACCCTAAACACTATACCTTAAAACCTAATCCCTCCACCCTAAACCCTAATCCCTCAACTATAAACACTATCCCTAAAGCTTGAAGCCTAAACCCTTAAACCTTAAACCCTAAACCATATCCCTAAACCCTCAACCCTAAACACTATACCTTAAACTCTAATCCATCAACACTAAACCCTAAACCCTAAACACTATATCTTAAACTGTAATCCCTCAACACTAAACCCTAATCCCTCAACCCTCAACCCTAATCTTAAATCCAAACTTAAAGCTTCCACTCATTCCACCATCCCCAAGGGATCCAGAAATGCAAAATTAGATGCCTCTACTGATAAAGCCAAACATCCTAAGGGTCATCATGCCTTAGGACATAAAATCAAAGAGTCAAAGACAAATCAATCCAAAAAGTTATCCAAGCCCATACCTCCACAAGTAAAGTCCAAAACCAAACCTAAGCAACAAGAAATCAAGTTAAATGAGGCACCTACCTCTAAAAATTCCCAACCATCTACTCCTATCTCAAATTCCCGTTCCGGTCAAAAGTGTCAAAACATTCCATCCCACAAGCAAAACAAAAATAATAAAATGCCTAAGTCTATGTGGGTTCCTAAAGCCCTTCGTCATCCATCTCCTAAGCAAACATCTCCATTACACCCTACACCACCTCTGCATCACAAGATTCAACTTTTATGGGATGTATGCAACCATTGGTTATGATTCCCTTCCATTCCATAATAAATCTACCATCATTCATCCACTATC
The DNA here is from genome assembly GCA_027924645.1 of Cunninghamia lanceolata. NCBI lineage: Eukaryota > Viridiplantae > Streptophyta > Pinopsida > Cupressales > Cupressaceae > Cunninghamia > Cunninghamia lanceolata. The sequence goes on along the minus strand of BSBN01000463.1, from coordinate 896,673 downwards.
CTACATACCCTCCACATACCATCCCTATGGTCCATGCTTTGGCATAAGTCTGACATAATCCACATCATAATCCACTATTTTTCCTACATAATCCACGTCATAATCCACTTTTCTCCCCTCTATAATTCATGTCATAATCCACTATCTACCTAATCCATTTGCCTTCCATGTATCCCTTACCAACATCGATGAGGGCACTTGACATGGTCCATGTGTGAGGACATCGTTCTCTAATGGGACCATAACCTTTCAGTGCAGTGTAACGCAACCTTCAACCCTCAACCCTAAACACTATACCTTAAACCCTAATCCCTCCACCCCAATCCCTCAACCGTAAATGCCATCCCTAAAGCCTGAAGCCTCAACCCTTAAACCTTAAACCGTCAACCCTATCCCTAAACCCTCAACCCTAAACACTATACCTTAAACTCAAATCCCTCAACACTAAACCCTAAACCCTTAACCCTAAACACTATATCTTAAACTCTAATCCCTCAACACTAAACCCTAATCCCTCAACCCTAAACCCTAATCTCTTATTGTTAAACCTTAAACCCTATCCCTAAAGCCTCAACCCTCAACACTTGAACCTTAAATCCTAAACCCTATCCCTAAACCCTCGACCCTAAATAGTACTATGCCTTAAACCCTAATCTCTCAACTCTAAACCGTAAACCCTAAACCCTAAACCCTCAACCCTCAACCCTCAACACTATACCTTAAACCCTAATCCCTCAACCCTCAACCCTCAACCCTAATCTTAAAGCTAAACTTAAAGCTTCCACTCATTCAACCATCCTCAAGGGATCCAAAAATGCAAAATTAGATGCCTCTACTGATAAAGCCAAAAAATATATCATCATTCATCCACTATCCTACATACCCTCCACATACCATCCCTATGGTCCATGCTTTGGCATAAGTCACACATAATCCACATCATAATCCACTATTTTCCCTACATAATCTACGTTATAATCCACTTTTCTCCCCTCTAGAATCCCTATCATAATCCACTATTTGCCTAATCCATTTTCCTTCCATGTATCCCTTACCAACATCGATGAGGGCACTTGACATGGTCCATGCATGAGGACATCATTCTCTAATGGGACTATAACCTTCAACCCTCAACCCTAAACACTATACCTTAAACCCTAATCCCTCCACCCTAAACCCTAATCCCTCAACCGTAAACGCTATCCCTAAATCCTGAAGCCTCAAACCTTAAACCTTAAACCCTAAACCATATCCCTAAACCCTCAACCCTAAACACTATACCTTAAACTCTAATCCATCAACACTAAACCCTAAACCCTCAATTCTAAACACTATATCTTAAACTCTAATCCCTCAACACTAAACCCTAATCCCTCAACCCTCAACCCTCAACCCTAATCTTAAGGCTAAACTTAAAGCTTCCACTCATTCCACCATCCCCAAGGGATCTAGAAATGCAATATTAGATGCCTCTACTGATAAAGCAAAATTCCAAAATGTTATCCAAGCCCATACCTCAACAAGCAAAGTCCAAAACCAAAATGGTATGGGTACCTAAGTAACAAGAAATCAAGTTAAATGAGGCATCTACCTCTAAAAAATCCCAACCATCTACTCCCATCTCAAATTCCCATTCTGGTCAAAAGTGTCAAAACATTGCATCCCACAAGCAAAAAAAAAGTAATAAAATGCCTAAGTCTATGTGGGTTCCTAAAGCCCTTCATCATCCATCTCCTAAGCAAACATCTCCATTGCACCCTACACCACCTCCACATCACAAGCTTCAACTTTTATGTGGATGTGTGCAACCATTGGTTATGGTTCCCTTCCATTCCGCAATAAATCTACCATCATTCATCCACTATCCTACATACCCTCCACATACCATCCCTATGGTCCATGCTTTGGCATAAGTCCAACATAATCCACATCATAATCCACTGTTTTCCCTACATAATCCATGTCATAATCCACTTTTCTCCCCTCTAGAATCCATGTCATAATCCACTATCTGCCTAATTCATTTTCCTTCCATGTATCCCTTACCAACATTGATGAGGGCACTTGACATGGTCCATGCGCAAGGACATCGTTCTCTAATGGGACCATAACTTTCAGTGCAGTGTAACACAACCTTCAACCCTCAGCCCTAAACACTCTACCTTAAACCCTAATCCCTCAACTATAAACACTATCCCTAAAGCCTGAAGCCTCAACCCTTAAACCTTAAACCATCAACCCTATCCCTAAACCCTCAACCCTAAACACTATACCTTAAACTGTAATCCCTCAACACTATACCCTAAACCCTCAACCCTAAACATTATATCTTAAACTCTAATCCCTCAACACTAAACCCTAATAAAGCCAAAAAAATCTACCATCATTTATCCACTATCCTACATACCCTCCACATACCATCCCTATGGTCCATGCTTTGGCATAAGTCTAACATAATCCACATCATAATCCATTATTTTCCCTACATAATTTTACAAACTACTGAAAGGAAGCTAGGTGTGCGGAAAATGCTTCCTACAGTAATCTATTGAGGAGAGGGTTATGTAAATTCAAATTTATCCTAACTATTACAGATATGTTAAACCATTAACATGAGATATTGCAGCAAAACACAAGAGCTAGAAAGTAGACAGAAGAAGAGAGACAAAGATTTACGGTGGGAAAACCCTTATCGGGTGAAAAAACCCCACACTCAGAAACTTGCACAATGTATTAACAAATCTGAAAGAATGTTTACAATACACTTGCAATGCAAGCTTCAATGGTCTTCGACACTCATGTCTAGAGTCAATCTGGCAGCATAACAGTACCTGTAAACCTATGATACAAACTCCATCTCCAAGCACCTGTATAAATAGGAAATACAAGGCAATATTGGACCTTTCTTGGAATGGGCGTCCAACATAGCATCTTGGACCAAAACCCATGCCCAAGGACACTTGGTCAACATTGTAGAATGTGCCTGACACTTGTCCACATCTCCCATCCCAAAGAGGTCGCCTATTTCCAAAATGGGCTATGACAGATGCTCTTACAACACTTACGTCCGTCATAAAATCTGTCATAGCGGTTACAACTTATAGCTATAAGAGAATCTATCATACACATGCTATAAATAGCATATTCTCTTACAAAATGTCATATTCCACCTTGGGGCACCCAAATATGTCTTATTCAAAGATTCTTCATGACACATGTCATCACCTGTCTTATAACCTTCTATTTCTGACTCTTACATGTCATAGATTCATCAAAGGAATCCGTCATAACCATTTCGGTCAAACATTCCTTACCCAACATAGAAGATGCCGACACATGGTAAAACATTCCTACCACTAAGTTGGATGCCTATCTCCTCATGTGAGGACAAAAATACAAGTTGTCATAATCCATGTAGGATTTACACATCACCGTGCCACATCCCATAATATGACAATATGGATTTTCCAAATATTTACAACATAGGCAATTAAATAATAAATAAAAACATTACAAATGTAGAGAATTACCAAGGTTGAGACACCTTAATTCCCAACATTCTCCCACTTGTCAAACACCTTGTAAGGGCCAATAGAAAAATAGGATTTAACTGTTATAGGCCGAGAGGCCTATAGACTCCGAACACCATCTGAACTTCTCTGTGCCCACTGGTTTCGTCAATGCATCTACAACATTCTTCAAAGTATCTGCTTTCTCCAAATTTACCTTTCCATCCTCAACCATGTCTCGCACAAAGTGAAACTGAACATCAATGTGCTTTGTTCTAGCATGGAAAGTTGGATTCTTTGAAAGGTAAATTGCACTCTGACTGTCACAACTGATTGTGATCTGACCTGCATCAACACCAATATCAGAACACAATCTCTTAAGCCAAATGGATTCCTTACAAGCATGAGTTGCTGCCATATACTCAGCTTCTATCATGGACAAAGCAACAATAGGTTGTCGCTTACTCATCCAACTAATAGCACCACCAAACAGTGTAAACACATAAGCACTGGTGGATCTCCTGCTGTCAATGTCACCTGCCCAATCTGAATCCACAAATCCATGAATATCAACAGAATGCGAAGGTCCTGAAACATTACCATGTTAGAAAATGGAATAATCGAAAGTACCCCTCAAATATATGGACACTCGCTTAACTACATCCCAATGAACCTGTCTAGGATTAGCCATAAATTGACTAAGGACTCCCACTGCTTGGGCAATGTCTGGTCTTGTGCAACCCATAGCATACATCAAACTACCAATAGCACTAGCATAAGGTACTCTACTCATGTCCTCCACCTCACTAGGAGATTTTGGACAATCCTCAACAGACAACTTTGTCCCCAAAGAAATAGGAACACACAATGGTCTACAATCTACCATGTTGAATCTCTCGAACACGGTCTTCACATACTTACTCTGGCTTAACCAAAGTTTTATGTTGGTTCTGTCTCTTCTGATTTCCATTCCTAGAATGTACTTGGCTGCCCCTAAATCTTTCATTTCAAATTGAGTTGACAACGAAGATTTAAAATTAGAAATCATATTCTTACCCTTCTCAATGAGCAACATATCATCAACATACAGTGCAACAATGAGAATACGATCACCATCAAAATTATAATAAACACAGTGATCCAATTTTGATCTTACAAATCTAATTGACAACACAAAGGCATCAAACTTCAAGTACCATCTCCTAGGAGATTGCTTCAAACCATACAAAGATTTCTTAAGTTTGCAAACCAAATTTTCTTTACCGTTTACCATGTAATGCTCTGGTTGTGACATGTAGATTTCTTCATCCAAGTCACCGTGAAGGAAAGATGTCTTCACATCCATCTGTTCTACCTCCAAGTCATAAGCTATTGTGAGAGACAACAGGAATCAAATGGATGTTATCTTTGCAACGGGAGAGAAGATCTCACCATAATCTATACCCTCCACTTGTGAATACCCCTTCGCAACCAATCTAGCCTTATACTTCTCAATACTACCATCTGCACAAATTTTCTTCTTGAACACCCATTTGCATCCAACGGGTTTCCGTCTAGGAGGCAAAGGCACCAAGTCCCAAGTTTGATTATTTTCCAAAGAAGCCATTTCTTCCTCCATGGCCTCCTTCCAGGAACCTGCATCCTTCATATCCAAAGCCTCTGATATAGTTCTAGGTTCATCATTGTTAGTAAGCAAAGCATAAGCACAACTAGAATCAAGTAATGTAAAACCAAACCTTTCATATTGCTTTATTATCTATGTAGACCTCCTCAAGAGCTGAGGTTGAGGTTTAGCTTCTTCATCTGAGCTTTCAGAGCTACTAGAGCTCTTCTCATCATCAGGTCTAACATTGTCTTTCTATTCAGTCTTCTCAAGGGTAAGAGGAAACTGAACAACATCCTCTTTCTTTTCTCTTTCTTCTGGTTGTAAAATAGTGGAAGAAGGTGTAAGCTCTCTGAAGATGACACTTCTTCTATACAACACTTTTTTAGCCACAAGGTCCCAAAGCTTGTATCCTTTCACACCAACACCATAGCCGATGAAGATACACTTAATAGCTTTGTTCTCCAACTTTGACCACTTCTCCCTAGGCACATGTGCATATGTCTCACAACCAAAAACATGAAGATCCCTTATTGAAGGCTTTCTACCAGACCACACCTCCATGGGTGTCTTTCCAACAAGAGCTGATGTAGGAGATCTATTTACCAGATAGCAAGCAATGGCAACAGCTTCAGCCCAAAATGTTTGTTCTAGACTAGCTCCACTAAGCATACCCCTAGCCTTCTCCATCAATGTCCTATTCATCCTCTCTACAACTCCATTTTGCTGCAGGGTGTATGGAGTTGTCTTGTGCCTTTCAATCCCAAGTTCCTTGCAATACTTATCAAATTTTGTAGAATAGAACTCACCACCATTGTCAATTCTCAAACATTTAATCTTTTTACCAGTTTGATTTTCAGCAAGGGCTTTAAACTCCTTAAACTTGCTATAGACTTCAAATTTGATTCTGAGAAAATAAATCCATGTCCTTCTATTGTAATCATCTATAAAAGATACAAAGTATATAGATTTTGATAATGAAGGAACATAAATAGGACCAAACACATCAGAATGAATAAGGTCCAACACACCAGAAGACTTATGAGAACTCGAGTAAAACTGAACATGGTTTTGTTTTCCATAAATGCAATGTTCGCAGAAGTTAAACTCAAGATTACAATCATCTAACCCCTCAATGAGGTTCTTATTTTTTAGGGTACATAGACCCTTCTCACCAATGTGGCCAAATCTCTTATGCCATAACATTGTCTTTTCTGCAAGAAGTTTAACTTCCAATGCACAATTACAACCTACAAGACTAGAAAGAACATAATTCTTCACTGCTCATTCAGATGGTGGGGATGAAGTGACTACTGTCCTCTTCCTTGAGTTAGAAGAACTATTGCATTGTGAAATGCATGCCTCCAGCTGAAATAGAGTACCTCTCCTAGTACCCTTAGCAAGCACCATAGCTCCTCTAGTCATCTTGCATCCTTCTTTCGAAAAGACAACCTGCATACCTGCATCATTCAACATACTTATAGAAAGCAGGTTCTGTACTAAGCCTGGGATGTGCAAAACCCCAGAGATCCCCTTCAGTCAACCATCAGGGAATCAGATAGAGACTCTTCCACGACCAACGATCTTCAGATGAGAGTCGTCACCTAGATACACCTTTCCACCATCGAACTCCTCATACTTAGTGAACCAGTCTCGATGTGAGGTCATGTGGAATGATGCACCAAAGTTGATTAGGCACATTTCATCAGATGCATGGGTTGCCAAGGCTGCGATAAAAGCATCATCGTCATCTTGTGATTTGTCAGAATCTAAATCAGGAGATTTCTTCTTTTTCTTCTTCTCCTCTTTGCATTCCTTTTAGAAATGCCCGGTCTTGCCATAGTTCCAACAAAGAGCCTTGCACTTTCTAGGAGATTTGGATCTCCCATGGGATTTGGATCTACCCTTATCAGCTTTCTTGTCCTTCTTCTTCCCTTTCTCCTTGGGTCTTCCATGAACTGCAAGGGCCTCTTTGGCTGCATCAGAAGACTTTCTCCGCATCTCTTCAGATAATAGTGAAGAAACCACCTCTTCTATTTTGAATGTGGATGTGGTGCTTCCAATTGCCATGACAAGATGATCCCATGAGTCCGACAGAAAACAAAGTAGGGTCATACACCCATCCTCCTCCATCTTTACACCAATAGATGTCAATTGTACAACCAGCATGTTAAAGGCATTCATATGCTCAACAATAGATCCTCCATCCTCCATTCGAAGAGAATACAACTTCTTTCTTTGGAAAAGTTTATTGACTAGGGATTTGGCTTGATACACATCCCCCAACTTCTTCCAAAGGAGTTTTGCAGTAGTCTCCTCATGGACATTTAACAACACAGAATCGGCAAGACTAAGTCTTATGAGACCCTTAGCCTTCCGATCCTTGAGATCCCACTCATCTTGTGACATTGTAGCTGGTTTAGTTCCATTCACACTTTCCCAAAGGTCTTGGTCAACTAACATGTCTTCCATTTTGAGCTTCCACAGCTTGAAATTACTGTCATTGAACTTCTCTACTTCAAACCTTCCTGATGTGCCTACCATCTCCTTGCTGCAATAAGATATAGAATGCTCTACACAGACTCCCACTCAACCTAAGATTAGCTCAAAAAACCCCTACCCAACAACTAGGACCAAAGGTGACCAAGCTTTGATACCAACTGAAAGGAAGCTAGGTGTACGGAAAATTCTTCCTACACTAATCTATTGAGGAGAAGGCTATGCAAATTCAAATTTATCCTAACTATTACAGCAATGTTAAACCATTAACATGAGATATTGCAGTAAAACACAAGAGCCAGAAAGTAGACAGAAGAAGAGAGACAAAGATTTACGGTGGGGAAAACCCTTATCGGGTGAAAAAACCCCACTCAGAAACCTACACAATGTATTAACAAATCTGAAAGAATGTTTACAATACACTTGCAATGCAATCTTCAATGGTCTTTGACACTCATGTCTGGAGTCAATCCGGCAACATAATAGTACCTGTAAACCTGTGATACAAACTCCATCTCCAAGCACCTGTATAAATAGGAAATACAAGGCAATATTGGACCTTTCTTGGAATGGGTGTCCCACATGGCATCTTGGACCAAAACCCATGCCCAAGGACACTTGGTCAACATTGTAGAATGTGCCTGACACTTATCCACAGCTTCCATCCCAAAGAGGTCACCTGTTTCCAAAATGGGCTATGACAGATGCTCTTACAACACTTACGACCGTCATAGAATCTGTCATAGTGGTTACAACTTACAGCTGAAAGAGAATTTGTCATACACATGCTATAAATAGCATATTCTCTTACAAAATGTCATATTCCACCTTGGGGCACCCAAATATGCTTTATTTAAAGATGCTTCATGACACATGTCATCACCTGTCTTATAACCTTCTATTTCTGACTCTTACATGTCATAGATTTGTCATAGGAATTCGTCATAACCGTTTTGGTCAAACATTTCTTACACAACATAGAAGATGCTGACACATGGAAGAACATTCCTACCACTAAGTGGGATGCCTATCTCTTCATGTGAGGACAAAAATACAAACTGTCATAATCCATGTAGGATTGACACATCATCGTGCCACATCCCACAATATGGCAATATGGATTTTCCAAATATTTACAACATAGGCAATTAAATAATAAATACAAACATTACAAATGTAGAGAATTACCAAGGTTGAGACACCTTAATTCCCAACAACTACCAATTGGACCCATAGGTTCAATGGGCAGGCTGAAAACTTTATGAAGAAATTATAGAATTTGTTAGATATTTTTTATTATCTATTAAATTATAAGTTATTTAATCCACTAACTTCTTATTGAAATTTTGTCACATTAACTATTGTCTTCTTTCACTTATATTATTAAATTTTATTTAATTATATTATACCTCCCATTATACGGTGTACATTATTTAAGCACATTACTCACATTATACCTCCCTACCGTTGAACACTGTTGAGAAGGCTGCGGTACCACGGTGAAAAGAACTACTATACCGCAATATTGAAGCATGTAAATATTATGTTGGCGGTACCACAATGAACTGTTAGAAGACAAAAGATGCCTTATCGTGATACCGTAAGGAATGGGAAGGTAGCTTATTCTAGTGAGATAACCATGGAGATAGTATTTGCGGTTACACCGCTATACCTCGATGGATAGCAACACTGTCAGTGGTAGTGAGGTGACACTGGAATACCGCGAGGGTTTAAATAAATGCCCGAGGTAAAGAGGTACAATTAATAAAGGCACCAAAAGCTAACTCGTGATACTATGGGTATCAATTTTTAACTATGTAGTAGCATGATAACATAAAAGGTGAGTATTTTGACACGGCGCAGTGGATTAGTGCGTTTGACTTCGGATCAAAAGGTCGTGGGTTCGACTCCCACTGTGGTCGATATGCAGACACCAAGATGTTTCCAAAACTTAAATGCATTTCTATCATTCCATTCATAATAGCAAACGCATAAGTAATTCCATTTTGAGTGATGCCATTGTTTTCAAGTCCTTTGTCACCCAATATTGGTTGATAATTTCCCTTTTCAAATATAAATTCTGCTTTAATCACAAAAAACTATATATAGTATTTTGACACGCTGTGGTACCATGTGGGTAAAAGGAACAAGTTGAGGTGGCACGATATTTAAAGCTATCAATCTATTTAATGCATACCAGTCACATCACATCAAAATTCAAAGATTTGAAATCTGCATAGAGATTGAAATCATGCAAATTGAATGAGCAAAGAATCAATTGTGCGTTGGCCTATGAAATCCATCATTCAGACTTGCATAGAAAGAGTCATGTTGGAGCTCAAGCTCTCAACTACGGGGAGATTCGCATAAGCAATAATTCCAGGTAAGGTTTCTTTGTTTCCTCCTATAAATTTATAAAGGAAATGGCACCTAAGAAGGAAACTAGCACTAAAAAAGAGGAAACCAAAAGTAATAAAACACCATTATAGCAACCTTTACTTTCTCTCTTACCTAGGTCAGTTGACAAGGGTCCAAAGAAGATATTCAAAGATTCAGCTCAGGGATGTAGGGACCCTAAAATACAACAGTCAAGATGGGGCTTGTACTGGTATTTCTATAAAAATAGAGTAGAAAAGAGTCCCATTTCAAACCCTTGGAATCTAGACTTAGCTAAATTGATTGTCTCAGATGTTTTTGTTGATGTTGATCTAGTTAAAGCCCTTGCTTCAAAATATGAAATGTTCATGTGTGAGATGCATAGAGATATTATAGTACATTTTAATTTTTGACTAAAGGTTCATACTAATTTACTATTCTTATATTAGGTGGGTGACCTCCAAGGAGATCCACGAATGTGAAGTGACAAAATGGAAGAAGGAAATTGCAGAAATTGTATGTGTATTTGAGAAGGATCTCCCTACAAGTTTCATGGACCTACAAGTCCATTTACTTATACACCTAGTCGATGACATTGAATTGGCATGTGTCGTATCAATGAGGTGGATGTTTTTATTTGAGAGGTATATGAAAACTCTAAAAAGATATGTCCGACAAAAGGCACATCCAGAGGGTTGCATGGCTGAAGGGTATGTATTGAATGAAGCATTTTTCTTCTTATGTGAATTCCTTGGTAAGGATTTTGAAGATGGGCCACGCTTCTAGGATGAAGAATGAGCATCAGATATTATTGATGGAGAAAAACCACAATCTAATGGTGTTCAAGTAGAAATTAGTAAGTAAATTCATGATCAGTGTGGTTGTTTTTCTTGCAATCATTAATTGACTCTGTAATTTATTTGTCAAATTAACAGCATGACATTTGGAGTTTGAAATAAACATGTTGACATGTAATAGGTGTAGACGAAAGTGCTATACTCAACAAGTTCATTTTGTACCACATGGACTTTATGAACAAATGGATCGATCTATATGATAAAAAGAGAGAAGTGTTAGAAGCAAGGAGACAGTTTAAGAGATCAAACCTAAGGAATACTCCACTTCCCACTGATCTGCTTGGGGAATGGGGCAAAGTTTGCACACTAGAATGGGTTACTGAACAAATTCAAAATCAAATAGAAGATGCAGGTATAGATTCAAACATAACAGAAGATGAAATCAACATGTCTAGAAGATGTGAAAGAAAGGTACAGTTGGAATTTTACAAAATGTTGTTTCCTTACAGTTTTGACACTATTAATTATTTTAATATTCGTCATTATATTTTGTTTTCACTGAAATAATTGGTCTTTCACAGGTGAGGAAATATCCAGCAATGTGGTCTTATGGTCGACATTATCATGTAGAAAGTGTAGATGTAAAGAGATGATCCTTTGATTGTGGCATCATGGTTGACTTCAAGCAATCTAGTCAATCAAGCTCAAAAGATAAGAATATAATTGAAGGGAATCTACAATATGTTGGGAAAATACAAGAAATTATTGAGTCAGATTTCTTCTCTTTTAAATGTTGTGTTTTTAAGTGTAGATGGTATGAAGCATTTGAGAGGACATGAAGACATGAAACCCATAGTGGATTGTTTTCTATAGATTCCTCATGTTTCCTACTGGAGGATAAGGAGCCTTATGTTCTACCAATTCGTTGTGAGAAGGTATTTCTTTAACTCAAACAAGAAGCGGTAGTGATCATTAATCTATTAATTCATAGTTTATTGCGATATATACATGTGTTTATTAATCAATAAAATTGTTATACCATATGTCTAATTATGTATGTCATTCATGTGTAGGTATTTTTCTATGAAGATATTTTGGACCCAAAATAGATATTTGTCATACATTATGATCCAAGATTAAGGCATGTATTTGATGATGCATTAGTGGATACTGAGCAAAACAATGATGGCTAACAAAATGAGAGAGAGGGATTAGAGAACATTTAAGAAATTGACATCCATGATGATGTTGAAGACGGTTATGTTCAGGCACAAGAAGACAACAATCTAGAGTTAGATGATGTTATGGAAGACAACAATATGGATGGTATAGAAAATGATGATCCAAATACATCTAGTAACAATATAGATGGTCTATAGTCAAATTTCAATGATGATGAAGATGATGTAGGTCAAGATGAGGATGATGATAATATTAAATACTTGAAAGAACATATGAACATTGACAATGATACACTTGATGACATTGTAGCAGACAATAATGTTAATGACCAAGACTTCTAAATTTTTAGAATTATTTGCAATCCATGTTTAAAAAAGGATGATTCTTATGGCCTAAACTTTGTAATGCTTCAGTAATATTATTTGTGTCGATACAAATTACCTGTTGCAATATCCTTAAATTGTTTAATCTTTGGTAGGAATTGTTGGTAGAAAAAATTAGGATTACTTGGATGCAATTTCCTTTTCATTGCTTTCTATTTTTCTTTAATTTCAAGGTCTCAACCTAATCCTCATTTTGCACTAAGAAGAAACCTTAGGCTTAACTCTACAATGGTCTCGATTCGTTGCGAGGAAGTTATGATTGAGGATTTGATAACTACAACATATTTTAATTCTGTCAAACAGTTCACGTTTTTTGTCTATGATTCCATATTTTGTGCATATCCTACAATCATTGCAGTCCATGAGACCACATTTCTTTGAAGCATTCTGTCAAACAGTTCACGTGCCTTGTCTATGGTTCCATATTTTGCATACATGTCTAATATGGCAGTTGCAACTACAACATCTGACAAAATTCCTCTATCCTTTATGTTTTGATGGATGTCCATACCCTATTCCAAAGCTCCCATTTTGACACAGGCAAGGAGGATGCTGGAAAAGGTTGTGGAATTTGGCTTTACACCAACCATTTGTATTTACTTTAAAATTTCTAAAGCCTTTTCAACAAATCCATTTTGTGCAAATGCTGTAGTCATTGCAGTCCATGAGACCACATTTCTTTGAGACATTCTGTCAAATAGCTCATGTGCCTTGTCTATGCTTCCACCTTTTGCATACATGTCTAACAGGATAGTTGCAACTATGACATCTGACAAAATTCCTCTATTCTTTATTTTTTGATGGATGTCCATACCCTATTCCAAAGCTCCCATTTTGACATAGGCATGGAGGATGCTAGCAAAGGTTGTGGAATTTGGCTTTACACCAGCCAATTGCATTTGCTTTAAAATTTCTAAAGCCTTTTCAAGAAATCCATTTTGTGCATATCTTGCAGTCATTGCAGTCCATGAGACCACATTTCTTTGAGGCATTCTATCAAATAGTTCACATGCCTTGTCTATGCTTCCACATTTTGCATACATGTCTAACATGGCAGTTGCAACTACAACATCTGACAAAGGAGGACTTAAGCATTTAGAAACCTAAACTATGATGTATCTATGATCTTATCAAGCATGATCTTATGATAGTGTTTGGACTAAACCTGTATAGTTTTAGGGCATTCACACATCTCAGTTACAGTGTGGTGTGTGAGGAATTATTACTAAATGGTTTCTACCATGCACATAAACTATACACATATCTGAAGACTGTAATATGACATTATTGTGATGGAATCCTAGGTTAAAATGAAAGCTAGGCCTCAGACCATTTTAAATTGATTCCTTGCAAAAAAATCTGATATGAGACCCATTGTGTCCTCGGATACCATTCCATCAGCATGTGGACCTAGTGCAAGGTGTGCAACAAGTCTAAGAAGCAACAACATCCTTTTTTCTGTCATACTGAGAACCACAAAATAATGGATTTAAATCATGGAACATATATAATTGATACCTTTAATGCATCTTCCATGCAAGTGAGTTTAAAACTGAAGATTTGAGTGTAGGAAAGGGCTTATGAAAAAATGTTCATTAGTAGAGAAAGAAAACAAATAGTTTTGAAATGGAAAAACAAAAATCACAAAATCTAAAGGTTTCCATATTTCGCTAAGCCCTTCTTTATCCACACATCTACTTAGAGTGCAACTTTGATCTTCCTTCAAATCACCCTGACTAAACATGAATTAAGAGTAGGTCATTGATGCAAACTAAACATGAAACAATCAACTATGCAAGATTATTTTATGCTTATACAAAATGAGTTATGCAATTTATATGGTAGTTATTCTAGTTCATGATGGGAGACATATGTCTAAGGTTGTATGTATTAGAACAGTAAAATAAAATAAGCATCAGCAAGTCATATGGTAGTTGGCTTAGATGACATTTGTGAATTACTTATAAAGCAGAATGCATACTGTTCCTTGTAACTATATATTGTTTACCATCTTTAGTCTTGAGGCAATAAGGCAACCTTTTACTTCAATTCTAGTTGTCTAGATATTTGGACAAGATTTAAACTATTTTCAAAAGACTATTTTGAAAAAGTTAAGTGCGTAAAGAATTTGTCAAATACATAGCAAACTGGTTTAGTTTGCAAGAAAGAAAATTATCAAGATGTTAGATACATTAAACCCTTCCAAATAATTCTATTAATGTCAACAAATGACCAAAAATAGAATTCAAAACATACAACAATGAGAAAAGAAGGGGGTTGCAAATAAACAACCTCTAATGCAGTCAGATTTGGAGGTGATAATAGTGTTAATTTGGTTATATAAACTATACTTATCTATATTTTTGCAAGGACGTTGTTATTGGTATGCAATTAATTTTTTACTTTTGGAACATGGAACAAAATGTACAGGAATAGATGTAGTCATGGGTATTAGAAGGGGAAATACAATTGTAATTAACAAGTCATGGCAGATTTTATCATGATTCTAGTAGCTATTAAATCAAAACTTAGTGTCTTTGGAAGAGTCATTGTGTGAGTATATATATAATTGTACATTTCATTGCAAAAGTTCTTTTCATTAATTGTGTAGAAAATAATTAATTCTCAAATGACAATAGACAACATTATTTTAACTCTATGCATTAGTGGTTCCTTTGATCAGAGATGGATGACCTAGAGAAGAAAGTATTGATTGAAGTGTTTAGATCGAAGAGTTGTTTTAGGATATTGTTATAATTCTTTGCCAAAGTGTTATCCTATTGTATTCAATTGTGCATTTGCCATTCAAATTTAACATTAGAATCTAGAGTTGCTTGAAGTAATATCCCTTCTTGTGAATCAGAACCAATGTCAACACTCATGCTTGAGGAGAAAAGTATCTATGAAATCACTAATCAATATCATATGCATAGAACATCGATACCAATTGTGTTCATTTTCTAGTTTTTGTACTGTATCTTCTCATGTATGATACCCACTTTGAAATTAAAGATGTCGATAACAAAAGTTTTTATTCCTTTATTTTTAAATAAACTTTTCACATGAAATTTGCATCTTTGTATACTATAACTCATATTAAGAGTCTTCAAATTTTGGTACAAATTTGTGTAAGTTGTTCAAACCTTGACTTGTCTTAGGAGCATATGCAAAATACATGTAATTTAGCTCATAAGCTCAACCTGAAGATCGTGAATTAGTATAGTGCCTTACAATCACTCTTTTATGATAGGCTAATGCATGTTAGCATGAGTGCTTAAATGGTTCATTTGCTGCAGCATATCTTTTGGAGGAGATCATAACAACAAATTTACAGATTATGCTACACAAGGTGGATGGAATAGCGAGGACTTCTAATTATAGAGAGATGTAATTGATTAAATTGCACATCAATTAAATTTCATTGAAATCATAACTACGCACAAATTAGTTTCTTTATACTAGTTCATATCAAGTTCATATCATACTCATATAATTTCTATAATCATCCATCATAACTAGGCACAAATTAGTTTCTCTCTATTGCTATCTATATATCTCTCTCTATAATCTTCCAATCTCTCTCTTTCTCTCCATATATATATATATAGACATCATAACATGACACACATCCCTTCCTCCATTACATCCTCCCTAACCCCTTTCCCAACATTGATAGCCCACTACCCATGCCACCTCATTTTCATCACACATTTGACCATAACATTGCCACAACAATCATCACTCATCCTCACACCATCCTCCACCATGTGACATTTATCTAACACAGGTAGGCATTAAAGTCAGCGTTAGAGTTGACACTAAAGTTGAGGCTAAAGTTAGCGGTAATGTAGGTGCTAAAGGCGGTGCTAATGTAGGCACTAAAAGGTGGCACTAATGAAGGCGCTAAAGTTGACAGTAAATTTGGTACTAAATTAGGTGCTAAAGTCGAGGCTAACGTCGGTGCTAATGTAGGCACTAATAGCGGTGCTAATGTAGGCGCTAAAGTTAGCAATAAATTAGGCACTACGTTGCACCTAAATTAGCTCCTACAGGTTCTGATCAGCACAAAAAATGCCAAAAATAGCGTTGACTTATTCAAAAAATTGGAGAAAAATACATTAAAACAGTGGGTGGAAGCAAAAAATGGAGCAAAAAAGGGAGCTAATCATAGGGATTTGTTGTAGTGATTCAATCTGTATGATCTCTTAACTCTTGGATTTCTTACTCCTTTGTAGTGTGCCCTAGGTCTATTATTGTTATTTGAAACTCACTAGCACTTATTTCTCCTTTTGTTTTTTCAACCATAGACACAACTAATTGAGTTATCTCCTTTCCTGTGTTGGGGTCATGCCTTATTACTAAGGTGGCCCTTGCTCTTCATTTGGGCTTGGTTCCTATGAGAGAAAATAATGAAGAAATATCAAAATTGGATTAATCAAAAGCTAAAGGCTGACTTATCTCTTGTGCCAACCAAAGTGGTGCACTAGATATGGGCCCTTGCTAGCCTATCTGCTCAATGTGAGCATCATGTATTTCTATCTCTTTATCCTTTTCAACCTATAAATTCACATTTTGTTGTTGATCCCCATCAGTGGGAACCTCCTTGTGTACTTGCTTCTGATTATGATCTTGTGAACATCTCTGCTGATCTTGGGATATCCGCTTGGTAGGCTCTTGACTATCGGGCACATTCATCTGAACATCCTTATCCAGTTTGCTTGTATCCACATGGACATCTTGATGTGTACTTATATCCTAATATTGGGCATGTTATGTAATTTGGGGTTGAGGATTACCTGTATTAAGCCCTTGATGGCTAGGATCTTACATATCCTGATGTGTAATTTGACCACCGCCAATATCTATTCTTTTCATTTCTTCTTCATTACCTTTGTCTTTCAGACCTTCATGTCTAGATGTTGGCACTCTTTTATCTTTTGGATCCTGTGATCTAGATGTGACCATTGGACCTACTTGTCTAGATGTTAACAATGGTTGTTCTTTATCACCTACCTCAACATGTCCTTCCATTTTTTGGACATTTTGCTTAGGCCGCTCTGTATGGATATCCATGTTTGCAACTATATCATTTCCAGTCTACACATCATCCATGGCTTTATCCCTATCTTCATCTTCACCCCCATCATATGATAGATCAATAATTGTTGGACTAGTGACCGTTCCCACTAACACATCCAAACCAATGGTCTACGCCACTATCTTAGGATCTTTAGATTCATCCTCATCTCTAGTACTCTTTGGTGCTAGTGGCGTACCATGAGGTGTTAGTACTGTGTGTCTTAGCAAGTCCTCAGGTGGATTGGCTGTCAAATCCTTTGTCACCTCATCATCAGTCAAATCAATTGTTTTATCTAGTGACAAAGGTTGATCATCCATCTTCTTCTTTCCCTCTTCCCTTGCTTCCTAAGATAACTCTGATTTAAACTTAACAATGGTAGGGATGGGGACATCATGCTGGAACCCTATTTATACTATCTCCATGTCCCTATTCTTTAGCACCATGGTTGCTGCAACTCTATTTGCTGTAGGTTGTTGAGTAGCAAACATCTTAGCCATTTTGGTGAGTTCTTCACTTTCCTTGAGTAGGACTTCAGGTTGCCCACTAGTGGCTCCCCTCATGATAGGTACTTTTCCTCTCTTTTGTTTGGGGATATTTTTTCCTTTCAATATATCCTGACCTCTCCTTATCAAAGGCACCTCATCATCCTCTTCCTCTATATTCTCATAAGTATCCTTAGGTTTTTCTACCTGTCTTGTGGCTATGGTAATTGCTGGGAAATAATTTTCTTTCTAAGGTGAGGGTCTTGTGGCTATAGTGATGCCATTATCAGTAAATTCTCCAGCTCCCTTTGACGAATCTAGCTTGGCTCACTTGGCCTCCATGATCTACCTCTTGTGAATCAAGAAGTCATCAAACTCTGTATTTGGTAGCTCTTGTCTTTTCCTCTTCTTGTCTATAGTCAATTCTACTCCTTTGGCTTTCAGAGCAGCCAACTTCTGATCTACCCACTTCCTTGTCAACTCCATAGTTCTATTGTGATGAGGTCAATACATGTGACCTTAGGCTAACTCCAATCAAGAGGGGTGATGGTTTCCTTATAGATATACTTCTCCTCATATTCTTTGGCTATTAACATTCCATCATCAGAATGTAATTGTGGAGGAACATCAAAGCAATCTAATGTATAGATCTGATTCAAAGTTAACCTTTGGTAACTCCTCCTAACCTCCACATCATTTGGACAACCTACCCAGTAATCCTCTAAGTGCACTTGATGCATTAATTTCTTGCTCACAACTATTTCCATTCTACGATAAGGATCATAGTCTCTTGCCAAAGGAAATGGCTGCAAATTCAACATGTACAACTTTGCCTCTAAACTTTTGGCTACATCAATAGATGGACATGCATACCAGCCAATGATTAGAGGAAACCTGACATTACCTTTCTTATTTCTCTTCACATATGATTCATATGAAGGTTTTATTTGCCTAGTTATCTCTAGCAGAATTATCTTATCTGTTGGGTATCTTGGCAACATGAGAGGTTGCCCACTGAATCCTTCCATCCTGAGGTAGGTGAAGGTTGGGAACTGGATAAACCGAGTTCCATTTCTTGCAATTACTTCTTGAGCTTCAGTGCTCAATCTCTTTACTCTATCATTATCCATTAGTTTGACCAAATGCATAACAAAACAATCATTTACTCTTTTGTAGACTAGAGAATCCTATATAGTCTTGTCTCCTAGATTTCTTCCTATCCTGCCTACTTTTTGTAGACTAGAGAATGTAGACTGTACAACACATGATGACATGTAGAAAAGAGATAATTTACCTCCAAATCTCTTCATAACCTCATCCAAGCTATCACTAATGAGTGATGCCCATTATAGCTATGTGTCAGAGGTCTTTACCAACCTGATCATCCCATACATCCATGGCTCAAAATTCCCTACATCAAGTTTTCCTGTCATCTAACTCAACATCACCATCATATACTGCACCTTTGGGGAAAAGTTGAACTTATAGAGATTCTGTGGCATCTTGGCCACTGCCTTAACCTTACTATCTGTTGCCCTCCAAGATGTGAACATGATCTTTTTACAGTTAGTGGTTTTTCTTTTATATTGATTTTCAAAGGCCTCAAGCTCTATCTTGAATAAATTGGGACCTGTAGGCAATTGGAATGCCTTTGTAATACCTCAGATGGAGAAGTCTGCATATACCCTACCATCCTTTTCTACCTTTCTATTCTCTTTGTTATAATTCTCTGCACATGCAACCACCAACTTCATATCCTCTATAGCATAAGGAAAACCAACAGCATGCCACTTCCCAGAATTATATATCTTTTGAAAAATTGGATGTCCACTTCCTTGTATTGACTTGGTGGACCACTTGTTCACATTTGTGTTCCTTGAGTGGGTATCTCCAATCCTTTTGAATCAAAAGCCAGAGGCTCTAGGATTTGGGAACATGGGAGTCTTGAACTCCACCTCGTTTCTATTCTTTTGATCCTACATCGTGCCCTACAATTGTAGATATGCATGTCTTAAAATATATTTTACATTTCAAGTTTAACAATTAATTTTCTCAATATCCTAAAATTTTATAGTTTACCGAGCATACTATGTGCATATGCAGTTAAGATTTTACCCTAAGTGCAAATTTACCTTTTATTGCAATGTAATAATGATAAAAATAGGGTTTTACCATTACATACTTGTTTTCTGCACTCAAAACATGATTAAAAGATGTGCTCTTTCACTATGCAATCACCTTCTACTGTTTGTCATTCCTCGTCTGCACCATTTTGTTCAGGGTTATGGCTACTGTAAAAACTCTGTAAAATACCCTAAGCTATGAAATTTTTAATCTCCAAATGCTTTGTAAGGTTGAAATGATAAAAAAATCCAAATGTTATGCATTAAATCATGAATTAGGGAATAAATTAATGCTAAATTACATTTGTCCATGGATATTCACCTATCATTCAAGAGATTGCTACAAGTGGCAACTTCTAATTTGAATTTTGAAAGCCCAATGACTCCCTTTTGTGGCATTTATTGCAAGGTCTGGATATGAACATATGTCTGGATTTTAAAGCAATGTGTTCACTTTTTGAAATGTCCATATGCATGTACATATGACATCATCAAGTCCTTTTGGTCAACGTTGACCAAGGGTGGATATCAGGATATTAAGATCCAAAGGCACTTTCCTTTGATCTTCGAATGTCAGGACATTAAAAATGTCCAGGTTGAAAAGTCAAACTCATGCCATGTGGCATAGTCTGATTGGTCCATGGGAAGGTGTAGATTCTATTCGTAGGAGATAGGGATATGGATTTTAAGAAATATCTAGACATTAAGATTTGCAAAATATCCCTAAGTCTAAATGTCCTGATGACGTTAGCCTTTTAGAGTGACTTTTTAAGTATGTTGGGGAGTGATGTCATCAGGATGTTCGGGGAGGTCTAGACATTAGTGAATGTCTGGATATTAAGATTTGTGAAATGTCATGTGCCCTCAATATTTAGATGATGTCATCATTTTATAATATTCCTTTTAAGATTAAATCATATGACGGCATCCAGATGTTGAGGGAGATCTGAGTGTTAAGTCTCTAAGTGAAATGTCTAGAGTTTAATGTCCATTTGAAAAGTCAAATGGGACACGTCATCATGATGTCAACAGATCAGGATATTAAAACTGATACGAGATATTAAAGAATGTTTGGACATTAGTGAATGTCTGGATGTTAAGATTGAATATCCATACTTGCAAATATCCATACTATGCGATGATGTTTTCGTTGCACAATGAGTTAAATTTGACATGTGCACATTTGTGAATGTTGGGATATTGCCTTTTTACTTAGCAATTTATTGTGTTCAGCACATTAGTGAATGTCTGGACATTAAGACAATGTGAACATCCATATGACCAGTTGACCAAACCTTGACCGGGCATAACTTCTTTGTTTTAGGGAATTTCTAGGTGCTCCAAAAGGCAAACCTGCTTAGAATTTGATTCTCTTTCATTTGGCAGGCTTTATGAGGGGAAATTCATACTTTGAAAATTTGGATCCATAACTCAAGATTCGGATATGCCTAAGGCATGACCTAGACATATATTTGATAGTGCTTTTTATCATACCACCCAAAGAAAAGGAAAACAAAACAAGCAAAGAAAAGCAGAAAAAAAGTTGGGTCCCTGTTTTGCTAGGGCAAAATGGGGCGTGTTGTGTAACCACACAACACTCTTCTTACTTACAAGCCCCTAAAATGATAACACATTACCATGAGAGTTTTCAGGCCTGTGGTCTCTTTTTCCATACCTCGTGACATTTCAAAGCCTTAGACATATTTCACACAACTAAGCAGGTTCACTAGTCACTTGACAGAGTTTATTGTGTTATCACAAAATTCGTCAGGAGTTCACATTGATTTAGGTTTTCACCCTGATGAATATCACTGAATAAGTTTTGCAACATTTTGATAATCTCTCCATAGCTCTTCATGATTATATAAACTCTCAAATACCATGTAGAATCCCTAAGAAAGCTTGATTGTTCATTACAATTTTTTGATACACCTTTAAATGTTGTTGTACATGATCTCAACGTTGTCTTGAACCTGCAATACTTCTAAAAAATCTTATATAATGATTCCTCTCTATATTCTATCTCTTCAATGTGTAAAAGACCTTCCATGGACGTCGTAAAACTTACTCATGACAAATTTAAAATTTTGCAAACACATGCAGACCTAGGGTTTCTTTATAAGGTTTCTTATGGCTCTGTAGAAGACTTCAATGTAAACTACTAACCCAAAACAATGTTTGCCCATGTCTTGTGCTCTTTCTCACTCTATGTAGGCTTATAAGTGTTGAAAACTATATGCAGACGCCTATTACCCTATCATAGATCTCTCAATGATGATGGATAGTTTTCAAGAGTGTGTAGGATCCTTTGATAGCTATAACTTCTTATATTACTTTGACACTTCCTGTAGCATCACATCATTCATGTAACCTCTAGCAATGTATGAACATCTTCATAGGACTTATATTACACTTGGTCACTTGGTGACACTGTCCCAAACTTGTACACTATCTTCATAGCTTTCCAATGGTCATGTAAGAGTTTTGCAATATGTGTTATGCCGGCATGCATCCTAAAACATCATGCCATCAAACTTTTATACGCCAGGAATACATAGTATGATCAAAATTAAATACGCAGTGTATATTTTGATAAATCGGTAGAGTAAAATAAAACTTCCTCTACTGCTTGTTGACTACATAAACTCTTGAAAGGCTACAATACACAATGTATATCTTAGTTAAGCAATGGATCTAAAATGGGGAATCCTCCATTATTCATGCTCCTTGTTTTCACTTGACGAGCTTTCAAATCTCGAAAACACTTGGTACACTTAAACCACAAGCTAGAAAACTTGTATGTTAATTAAAAACTCTAAAAACGAAAAAAACTTAGAAGGAATCCTAAACCCTAAAACTCCTCTAAAAGACTACCATTTTTTGAAAAGATGACTCCATCTAAGAAGGTGTACATGGCTTTTTTTGGAGATTTTGAGGTTTATATTGACTTTTGACTCTAATATATAATTAGGATAGTCAAATTATACATTTTTACCACCATTTTTCATTAAACACCCTTTTCAAGACTTTTAAAAGCATTAAAGACATGACCAAAGCTCTAGGAAAATTTACAAAATGACCCTCAAATATGTTTTAAGGACTCCTTGTGACTATTTGAGTTTGGAAAACTCAAATAATTCAACAGGTCCATGAACACATCATTAAACATCATGATAGAAAGAATTAACTCTTAAAAAGGAGAGATGGAAATGAGAAAAAAATTAATATTTTATTAATCTTACTTTTTATTAATTTTATTTATTTTTATTAAACTTATTTTTTATTGGAAAATAATCTTAACTTTTTTTAAGACTTATTTTTTATTAAAAAATTGTACTTTTTATTAATCCTTTCTTAATATCCTTTTAAAAGGGATATGACTCTTCACGAGTCTCCTTATATAAATGATATCACTTTGTCTTTTTAAAAGAAAATGAAACCTTATTTAATATGTTTCAACTTTAGTATCTTAGGAGTAAAGAGTCTTTTAAGAAATTAGAACTAATATAATATGGTGTGACCATAATAGGGAAGAATCTTTAAGAAATTAGGATCGAATTTTCATAGAGAATGATGCGACTCTTAAAAAATGTGACTCTCCATGTGATTCTAATGTCTTTCTATGTGGCTCTCCTTTTATAAATGTTATGACTCTTTAAAAAGATAATGATTGTCTTTAAAAGATAATGACTCTTTTTATGACTTCACTTAAGGATGCATTTTTCTCTTAATGTGACTTCACTAAGGATGTGACCTTTTTAATTAAATTTTTGTTGAGATTTTAACATTGCTTGAAGGGTCACGACTATTAAAGGCATAATATTCAAATGAAATTTAAGGCATTGAAACTTAATGTTTCTCCTTTATGAAACTTAAGACTTTTAAATTAAGGATTTGTAGGGCTTAAAATATTTGAATTCTATGACCCCTCTAAAAGATACGACCTTAGGCTTTTCTAAAGAATTTAATCTATTAAATAGAGCAATTCGATGGCAAAAAACATATAGTTTTTTTTTAAAGTACATGATTAGTAAGATTCATGATAATTTAAATCATTTTATATGTAATGAGCCAAAAAATATTATAGGACTAATAAAAAAGACAATATATCAAAACACATAGTCAAGGATAAGGAGAAAAATGAATGACAACTCACCTTGCAACTTAACACCACACAAAAAGAAGCCATTAGGGGAATTTCATGAGTGTTAGAAAAGAATTAGTATGAAAATTCTCTTAGATATCACCTATAAAAATGATTAGCATTTCCTAACCTATTTTTAATGAATTGATTTTGAAACAATAGAAAAGGCACACCAGATGTCTTGCACAAATGGCCTTGCACATGTGTTGATTGAACATAAAGAGGTTTCCCATCAATTTCTACATGTCTTCTAGTATAACCTATAAAAATGATTAGTATAACCTAACCTACTTTAATACCATGTTAGGAATTAGGATCTTAAGATACTAATCATTATAAACAAAAAATAAAATAAAAAGAATGATAATTATACAAGCACAAGTTCAAAACATTACACAAAATATACATAGGGAAGACCCTTTCAGGTAAAAAATTTCATAAAACATCATTTTATTAAAAATAGTCTATTAAAAAATATATTGAACCTGGGGTTATACTCCTCTACATACTTCCACATGGCCAAATACCTCCTATGCATATAGTGATATAATTCACTATAAATCTCCAAATTCACTCTCCTTTTAAATGAGAGAGAAACTCATTAAATACAGGAGAAGGGGTGTCAAAATACCTAAAGAGATATTGTCACGCCCATTCAAAGCAACCATTTGTAAATAATTAATAATTTAATAGTGTATACACCTAAAATTGGCTCAGGTTGAATTAAGTAAATATTTTGATATTTATCTTAATTCTTATTTCCTTCTGTCAATTAGAATCCCTAATTTCTTCTAGTGTCCTAAGTCCTAAAATCCACCTCATCAATCCACCTAATCTCTTCCACCTCACCATGTTGCACATATAATTAAATATTCTTAATATTTAATTACCTAATATCCTCCATTTTCCAAAATAAATCTTTAAATTAGTTATCCTTCACAAATTGAATATTCTATTCAATGTTCCCCACTAGCCTTCACCCATTGAATATTTTATTCAATGTTCCCCACTAGCCTTCACCCATTGAATATTTTAATTCAATGTTCTCCACTATCCTCCACTATTGAATTCTTAATTCAATTGTCATAACCCACTGTCCTCCACTATTGAATTCTTAATTCAATTGTCATAATCCACTAGGAATAAAAGATTCACTTTTATTCCTAGCCATTGATCTCATATGTTGATCCTCACCCTCCATTCTATTTTCAGAAAATCTATAAATAGAACCCTCTTCTAAGCCATTAAGGAGGAACTTCATTTGCACAATCACTATACCCAAAATTCTCTCATCTTCCCTTCTCAGTTCCATTCTTAAGGATCCTCCATTATTGTGTGTTGAAGCTCACATTCAACACAAACAGGTATCAAAAGGCCATTCTTCCTTTGTCATCTTCAAACAAGCAAGCAAGCAAGAAAGCTTCTAAGGGCTTCTCAAATCAAGATCAAAGCAAGATAGGAAACAATGGAAAATAACAGGTAAAAAGGGTTGTAAGTATGTTCTTACTCATCTTGGTTTGATTCCTCTTTGCCTTCACATTCTATTGGTGTTTGGGTTTTATATGCTTTCATTAGTTTGAACTAACCTATTTATCCCCCTCACAAATAGTTATTAGATTGTTAATTATTAAATGGTACATGCTTTATAACAGAAGGATTTATAACCTTATATTAGAACAATATATAAATGTTCTAAGGGTATGAACCCTACAAAATTATGTTCTAACAGTCATGCTATCAAAATTTCTAACTATTGTCTATTGTCTATGCAAGTGGTCAAGTATTATCAAAATTTTCTTAATCCTAGTCATTCGACTATGTAGGTTTCATGAATTAGTGTAGGCATGTAGAATCAACACATCCATTTCTAACTTAGTGCCCGTAAAGTAAGTGAAGGTAAATAATAAACTATCATGTTTTGACACACTTAAGTCCTGTTTTAGCATTTATATTTCAGATCAACATTTCTATTTTCAATTTAACATATCTATTTTGGAAAAAAACTTAATCATTTGTAATCTATGCTTTGGACAAAAAATCAATTTGTTGTGTTGTCACTAACTCTCTATATTTTTGTAGCCTCTTATGCTTGTCCAAGGTATACAATCAAATTGCTAATGTGTTTCTTGTAGCTTTGTTTGTCCAAGTTATCTTTTCTTTTATCACTAATCTAGGCACATATGAACATGTTTAAGGGAATGAAAACTTGTTTGTTGTGCTTGTGAGCTTGAACTTGAGTATATGCTCTCTTTGTGCACCCTTGGATGATCTTGGAGATCAAAAACTCAAGTTTGTTCTCTTTTACTTGTTTTCAATCCTGAGAGCTTAATGTGTGTATGCTATCCTCTTGTGCAACAAGGCAATCTTGGGTATCAAAAGTACTTAAATTTTGTTTCCTATAGAGGGATTACTTAAAGATTTCATCACCTTATGGGATGACCTAAACCACATGTTCTAGTGGGTTATAAATAGGGGGGAGATAAAAATGTACCTCAATAGAGTCCATAATTGTGTTTAGCACAACTTTGTTGCTCCATTTCATAAGGAGACAAGGTCAAGTGGAAAATTTAATTGTCCCATGACCACATGATTGTAGATGGGACTCTTGTTCATGAATTTTGACCTCTAGCACCTTTTGGTATATGTTGGAAAGAAATAAAAGGACAGTCTAGAGATCTAAGCTTGAGTAAGTCTCTAAAGTTAGTTTATACCCTAGATGTGACAGTGATAGAATAACAAAGAATAGTAATAAGAAACAACATTATGCGATAGATCTAATCATATCTAATAAGTTATACACATTGATAAACACATAATCCTTATATCTCCTTATATATTCATATTCATTATTAGATACAAAAGGAAGGTCTAAGTCTCTTCTCTGTATACTATACTTCTTATATCTTCTTTCATTCCATTTACTCTATTACATATATTTATACAATATATTGTAATAGGGATGTTTCCCTTACAAAACACCCTTAATACTATTAACCCTGTTGACCTTATCTTCTGCACTTCATTTGTGGTAACCTGTGGTAGGTTCTACTAGTTATCCTATATCCTGCCAACATCATTCCCCTTTTTTGAAAATATGTCTTGCCCTCAAGACATGTGACACTAGTTACCAGGGAGGATGTTCTTGTAGATTAGCTTCAGTTGTGTCAAAGTAGTGCCCCACTACTTTTTGGCATGTTGTAATACTTGTATGTGGCCCTGGATTTGTATGTGGGTTGTTTCTGCCTCCACAAAACTAGCAGGGATCTGTATCTTTTACATGATGTGCTTAGCTTCTCCTAGTAACCCTATCAAGTGAGATAATATTAAGATGACCAGTTCTCTCAAATGCTTGATCTGTATCTTGATTTGTTCTCTCTAATCCAGTAGTTGTTGCAACTGTGTGGGTGTTTTCAATTGATGCGCTAACTGAACCATCCATGTCCTTAAGTGGATCATATGTTGTGGTTGTTTGTACCACTTCTGCCTCTAGATGATCCATCTGATCCTTGATGTTCTTTGTTATTGTAGGCCACTATAGATAGGACTAGTAATGGACATTTTCTTCTGTTATTGCTTGTTGCAAGTTCTTAATCTAACTTTCTAGTTGTGTATGTGCTATTGCACATTTCTTTGTTGCATCATTCATTCTTTTCTTAATCATTTCTTCACTGACCCAGTACTCTATTTTGGCCTCTTGGTGTTGCATCTCAACTTGTATAACATCTACTAATTGCTTTAGCTATTGAGGCAAAGGTAGTGTTGTGTCTCTTTGTAGTTGTGGCAGTTGGTTTTGTAGTGCATTAATAGCTTCCTATAATTGTTATGTATTGTCCACATGTTGTAATATCTCCTCTCTGGAAGTAGCATGGAAGATATCTCCCAACTAAAGCTTCTAGATTAGAGATATCCCTGACAAGTTAACTTGTGAGCCTAGTAGTGGGAGTTGTAGCATCTAAGGTGATACAATTGGTTGTATATGCTTCTACTACACCAAGAAGTGTTTGATAGATTGGATTGGGGATGCAGAGGAAGATGCCATAAGAGTGTCTTTTTATTTTTGCTTTGCTTCCTATTCACTTTGTTGGGTGCTATCCTATGGAGAATTTATTTCTTGTTCTTGTTCATTTCTCTCCTCCTCTCTCAGTGTATCATAGGCCTTATTTGTTATATCCTATGTTTCCTTTCCTCTTCATCTATGATTCTCATCAAGGTGTCAACCCTTTGTTTTGATCTGATCTCTCTAGCCTACATTTGCATCAATTTCTCTTTCTAAGCTATGGAGATGGTTGGGTCCACCTTGTCTATTTCCTTCTTCCTTATTCCCTCTTCTATTTCTAATGATTTCTCCCTTCTTTTACTCAATGCATTAATTATCTCTTGTGGGAAATCTTCTATGATTTCCTCAAGTGTTTTGTCACTTCTCCACATGTATCTTATTACTACCTTTTGTATGATACTCTTTTTCTCTTGAAAAACTTGGTTGTACATTTCTATTGTTGTTTTTAGCATGCCATGGTGTTGGATAGCATTAATTAATGTATCTAAGTTCATTATAGGCTTATCTTGTTTCAAATTCTTTGTTTGCTCCTCCTCCTCTATATTCACCGTTGAGGTTCTTATTTTCTTCTTTTGCAGTGGTTTTTTCACCTCTTCCTCTACTTCCTCTTTTGCTTCTATTTCTCCCGATGCTTGAATGATATTTATTTTTACTCCCTACTTCCTCCTTGTTGTTTTCTTTTTATTTTCTATGCTCATTTGTACTAGGCTCCTCAAGATCTCTTGTACATTTGGGTCTTTCCCTTTTTGTTACGGAATTGATACAATTTGAGATGAGGATGCTGGCTCTCTTGTAGTTTGGGAACTAGGAGTGGTGAAGTGTAGTCTTTTAGATCTTTGTGTTTGTGGTGTTGCTATTGTGCTG
The DNA here is from genome assembly GCA_027924645.1 of Cunninghamia lanceolata. Taxonomy (NCBI): domain Eukaryota; kingdom Viridiplantae; phylum Streptophyta; class Pinopsida; order Cupressales; family Cupressaceae; genus Cunninghamia; species Cunninghamia lanceolata. Next base: position 867,574 of record BSBN01000463.1, on the reverse strand, counting down.
ACTTGCAATGCTCCTTCACTGGACTTTGGTGTTGAGGAGCTTGGTTGTGGAGCTTCCTTAGATGGAATGCCCCATTTTTCATGTAGTTTCCCCTTGTTATTTTCTACTTGTTCCTCCACATCCTTTTTTTGTTGTCCATCTATAACTTCCTTATACGCTCCAAACCTTTCTACATTTGGATCCTTTAGTTTTCTAAGTAGATTCTTACCATATGCATCTACTTCTTATTTTGTGATCTCATAGGGAAGCCTAGGTATCCCTGAGGTCCACAATTCTACTACTTCCATGTATGTGTAGTCTGTATCTACCAATAATGTGATGTGGTTCATGTATTGCTTGAAAAAATTCATAGGGTATCCTCTCCCTAGCATGCATTTGCTATTGTAAGGCCTTGGAAAACCCCAATATGTGGTATTATATGATGGTTTATCCACAAAGATTTTTGTATGTTGTGTGATTTGTGTGGGAACAAAAGTATCTATTTTCCATACTTTTCTAGTAAAATTAGGGAGTGCACTCATAAAGTAGAAAAACAAGCATATGATTAGTGTTCCATACCAAAAATTGTAGTGCGAGTTCTTAATTTTCTATAGGTTCTCCATTAATTGTTCTCGCAAAAACTTGTAAAAATAAAAAAATTTCCTTCAACCACCATATGGTATGCGGTGTGGATGGTTGTGCCTATTGTAGAACTCTCTTGGTTTGCATAGTAAATATTATAGGCTATGCCCATAGTCACGTATCTCACCACAGGATTGATTATCTCCTTTACATTGAGGCTTCGACCATCTAGTGTTGCACCAATTAGTTCAGTCACTTTTTCATTCTTGATTGATTTCTTTGATGGTAGTTCTCCTACCACACTTAGCCATGTGACCACCTAGATGGCTTGTTTGGTGGTGTGGTATGCTTTATCCAAGTAGATAAACTCATCATGGATTATGCTTAGTACTATTCTTACCCATTTATGCTCCAGGGAGAAATCCAAATAATCTTTTCATATGCCAAGCTTCTTTTTCTCTATCTCATTATTTTGTTGTAGGTAGCTAGTGTGATCTGGCTGGAGGAGTGTTCTATGAAGATCCTCAAAATTTTTATGGTTGATCTTCAATGATATGGGTTTGTTTATGTATTTATGAATATCCTTTGTATAAACTACATCATGTGGGATCTCAGAGAAATGCCCTTCCTTGTTTACTTCCATAGCCTTATAGGGATATTGTTATCACCTGGAATTGCACCCTGCTTGAAACCTATTTAAGCATTCCAATGACACAATAGGATTGATCTCAAGGTGTGGGACCTTGTAGATGAGATTAGACCTCTAGAGAAGGTTGGTTTCTCTTTCTGAGCTTAAGGCTCAAAGAAAATAGATAAATCTAATGCTACTAATCACAGGGAAAAGGAGAGAGAGAAAATGAAATTAATAGGGGGGTGATGCACCAGATTTAGGGTGTTTAGCTAAAACTAACCTAGCATAGTAATGATATCAAATGTTGAAGGGGACTCACACAGACTCATGCAGGTTCAAACAGAGATTAAGGCAGAAAGATAAAACTGTGAAGGAGACTGCTTTATCCACAATACACAACTTGCATCTATCAAATAAACACAATGTAAGAACAATGAGAGAGGCAAAAGTATCAGTTTATATTGATCATAGAGGCTAAATAGCCATTACAAAAGAAAAATTCATTGTAGAGGAAATAGTCACGAAATAACAATTTACATTCATAGGTGAACAACAAATGGAGACATCAAAGGCTCATAATCAAGCACAATGCATAAAATCCAATTGGTTCTTATAAAACATACAAGGTCTATAACTACAACTAATTCCTCTACCTGTGTAATGTCCTAGAGAGTAGCTAACCAACATAAATACAACTCAAACCTATACATATATAGCATTTCAAATCACACTGTAGCAGTCAAAGATGTGGGGAAGAGTGGTCAACAAGGAAAGCTAGTCACCCATACTACAATAAATTCATCTTTGTGTCTTTGGGGTGTGCCCACATGGTTCTACCCTAGAAATCCATTGAAGAAGAACATCTACCCATGCCTTGGGTACAAGAATTCAATGCAAAAGGAGCTACAATGGCATAGGGGTGTGATAAATTCATTTCTAAAAGTAATTGGGCTTTGAAGAAGCATTAATGGTGGCTAGGAAGGTCACTAAGAAGTTCCATCATGTTCTGAACAGTGGAAAGAGTAGGGAGGGTAAAATAGTCGGGCCCCAACCAATCAAGCTTCCACGGATCGAGCCTCCACCAAGTAATTGGTGTCTAAAAGGGTGAAGAAGGAAACCCTAATCTCCAAAGTCCAAAAGGAATAAAGGGAACCATATAGGGACTTCACCATGCATCATGAATTTTGAAAAGAGAACTGTTTGATTCTTGATCCTAAAATACTTAGAAGAAATTGAAGGTCACCGAGATCAAGCATCAGACCTTACTTCTAACAGTTGTAACCCACAAGCAAACAAGAAACTCTTCAGAGTCTGCAGACTTCAGCAATTGGGCCTTCCGCCTATCACTTTCTAAAACCTAAGAGAAGAAGACTGCAACCCTGGCCTCTAATGTCTAAAACACTTGCACAAATTTGGAGCTTTGTTGGACTTCGGCGATCAGACTTCTCGCTAACTAGCTACTTAGAAGAAGAAAGAAGGCCACTGCTCTGACTCCCAGTGCCCGAAAGGCTTAGGCAATTTATAAATTACAAGGTGGAGATTTTGGAGTCAACGGGAATGGCATGATGAAAGAGAGAACCCTGAACCTTGAAGCTCTGAAAAGGGTATAAAACACAAAAATAAAACCAAGAAACCTTGGAATGAGCCTTTTTTGGGTTTCTTCCTTGCATTGTTAGAGATTTTGTTAATCGATGAAACCTATGGTTGGTGAACTTGGTGGTTTGCGAACCACCAAATTTACCAATAACTAAACTTTTTCTTCCTTTGACTTTCCTTCTTTTCTCCCTTTGATCTTTCCTTTGCCTTGATTTCCTCTGCTTTAGTTGGTGATTCCCTCCATTGATGAACTAGTTGGTCGATGAACCGATAGGTTCGCGAACCACACATTTCATCAATAAATGCTCGCTTTGCCTTAGAAGAAATTTCTTTATCTCCATTCTTACCTTTGAAGAAAACCTTCTTTGTCACCCCCTAGGTGACCTGACTGGTGAAAAGGTTGACCCTATTGTGTTTCTAGCCGCAGAAAGACTCGAGTTTCTAACTCAAAAAAGCTTTGTTTTCACCCGTTTTTCTTCCTGTTTGCATGGATTTTTGAGCCTAATGTGGAGTTAACAATTTCATGCACCCAAACATGTATAATTATCTCCATTTCATCTTAAATTCACAACTCATGCATTCTCATTAATTCCCATGCACTCCTTCTTCACTTCTTCTTGAGTGATAAGCTTTTACTGGGTAGATCACTCCAATTTTAGCCCAGATCACTCTTGAATCCTTTGTGTTAACTCTCTAATCAAATTGAGTTAACTCTCCTTATTCTTCACCTCTCATCCCTTCTTCTAACCTATAAATACCCCCTCCCTCAAGCACAAAGGGAGGCAATTTCATTTGTGCACACAACTCTTGCAAGTTATTGCTGTCCACATTCAGCATTCTCATGCTCATACATGACATAGGAGCCTTTGTTTTTGTTGCTCCATCTAGCTTTCACACAAAGCTCATTATGCATCCATACATTGTTCATATCAAGCCATCATGCTCATCAATAGCTCTCATTGAGCTCTCTTTGCAAATATTCTAAAACTTCTTTTGCTTCCATTGTCATCTTGTCACTAATAGGATTCCTCGCTACTACAAGAGGATACAAGGTTGCAATCACAAGGATTTTTGAGGGTAGTAGAGGCTCACACATCTCCAAGTTCCTTTATGCTTTCTTTCAATTTGTAGTAATTAGATAACTAAAATTGCTCTTGGGATCAGTAATCTTGTTGCATTTTCCTTGATAGGATAAATAGATCTTGCATTCTTAGAGTAATTTGCTTTCAAAGTTCATAGTTTAATTCATTCAAAAGCAATTTCCCTTTTCTTAGATTAATTCATTCCAAATATTCAGAAAACCCCAAAAACATAGCTTAAATTGCATTAGGTAAACTCATTATAGTTTGCATTCATTCTTTGACTCCTAGATTAGAAAAAAGCATCTTCAATTCTAAAAACATTAAAAAAGCAAAAAAAGAAGTTTTACATTTCATATAGTATTGCATTCATAAAAAATCCAAAAGAACAAAACCATTAAGCACTTAGAAACTTAGCAAACCCTTGATTCCATCATAAGGTCAACCATAGTCGAACATTGGTCAAAACCCTTGATTCTGCTACAGGTCATTCAAAGTCAATGCATAATCAAACCTTAGGTCAATCAAACCCTAAGTCAAACCCTAGGTCAAGTTAAGGTTAGCTTAGAAACACCTATCTCCTATATTGGCTCATGAATGTGCCCAAGATTGAGAGGTGAGTAGGTGAGGGCGATCCTCGATGAGATAGAGGAAATCCATCTGAGACCACAATGGGACCCACTTGTCTTACAACAACAAGAACATAGGTAGTTCTTAGTACAACAAGCATTCATTAAATGATTTGAAAGACAACAAGTAATCAACAAGAACAATAACTTACCCACACAAAGGTGGAATATCAAAAACCTTAACAGGAGAACAGTGACTAGTGACCCTTTGGGTCATACAGTTATCTCTACAACTATGATCATTGAACAACACATCTACATAGGTACACAACAACAAAGGCCCTAGGACATGCCGACCCATTTCTGTGAAGTCCAACTCTCCAATGAGCCAGACCACCCTCGTGTCTTGCTTCCTCTCAACTGGATACTTCCATGAGAGTGAGAGTGACGTGGTGGTTCACCCCATGGCAAGGAGGGAAGAGTCCATGTGCACGCCAAAATTTGACTCGACAGCCCCAGGCAACTAACGTCATGATTTTGAGCATACATATTTTGGTGTACCCAACATGAAGAACAAAAACTTTTGTTTATGTTGTTCACATTCCAAAAGCTTAGATCCTATCAAAACAGTAAAAGTCTTCAAACATTTTCACTTTATTCTTCATAGCCACTTCCACCGCTTCCACTTTCATTGCTGACTCCATTTATTTTGTGGTGTCTATGGCACCCCTGAATATGATAGAGCCTAATCTAAGCCTAGGGAGTATCCCTTCCAATGAACCAGAAACTCCCTCCTTCGATAGTTATGTGCCACCTCACCCGGATGCACCTGTCACAAATTGTTCAAGAGGAACATCATGGCAAGAAGCATTAAAAATTTCCCTGCAAGAGGAACAAAGAGACAATGTTGTGCAAGAAGAAGCACACCATCATGGCAACACTCAAAGAGACAACCCAAGAAATGAGGAAATGCCTAGAGCTGCCATGCCTATAGATCTAATTGCAACTCTAGTGCAAAGGATTAGAACCGTAGAAGCAAAACAACTTGCTCCTGAAAGGAGACAAAAGTCTTATGACAACATCCAAATTGAACAAGACCAGGGGGCATCTCAGAATCCACCCTACCTTAGTTATTATTCAAGGAATGCAAGTAATGACATATGCCTGAATGGGAACCTCCCTATTCAAAACACTCAAGTGATGTTAGGAAACCCAATAAATCAAATGGTAGGTTACCAAAACCCTCCAATGGGGTTGTTGCATTCTATTCCCCAATCACAAAGCACCTTCTTTGGGACATATCTGGAGTACTTGAAAGAACCTCTCAATCTAAACATAAGGAACGTACAGTTACCTCGGCCATTACTTGATCTCTCAAAATTCAAGGGAGAGGGAGATCTGAACTCGCATATTAAAGCCTAAACTACTGCAATAAGAGAGCACCTCCAATGGGATGGAGCAAGATCTTCGCAAAAACCCTCAAAGAAATAGCTCTGGATTGGTACTATCATCTACCAGAAGCTTCAATCCACTCATTCAAACAACTGATTGGAGAGTTTATCATGGCATTTGACATGAACAAACTCGTCAAAACGGGAATCAGAGAGTTCCTAACCATGAAACAAGAGCCGAATGAATTTGTAGCCCACTTCGTCACCAAATGGAGACCAGTCCTCTATTCCTAAACTAGTGTGAGCCAAATATGGACCATCATGAGTTATGTGACCTTTTCTTACATGCCTTAAACAAGGATATGAGAGAAGATGTTCAGAAATTACCATACAAATCCTATGAAGAAGCGTTGGAAAGTGCTTTGAGGATCGATCAAACTACCATCGATAGTGGTAGAAAGGTCTACAGGTCAAATGGAAAACTAATAAGGTAGGACACAAGGAACAATGGCTCTATCATTAAGATTCTAAAAAATAATAGAAATACAACCACAGATGGGGTGACAGATCAACCCCTGGTTAGGAAGGTAAGAGATGATTACAATGGGAGAGACTATTACCCTCCTAATGTCAATGCAATTTATCGACCTAGAAACAATGGATACTACCCTAGGGACAATTACCAGAATTGGAACCACAATGGGAATGGTAATGATGGAAGGTATGAACGACCCCCATATGAGTACAACTACTTTTGTTCTTTTCATAGAACAAGGGGGCATAGTACGGAATCCTGCATGGAGTATAATTGATTCATAGCAAGGTTATTGGAAGACACACAATGATTGTTCATAGAGATGTTCTTGAACCCACAAGAGGTCACTATGGATAACAAGGGCACAAGACAAACCCAAGCCCCAATTGCTCCACATAATGCTAACATGAGAATCTATTAGGACCCATTTCCTACACATAAGGATACATAAGCAACAAATCAAAATGAGGTAGCCCAAGGTAGAAACACCAATATCCCACCACAATTAAGATAGAAAGGAGAAGCTAGGATGATGGGATTGGTCAAAATACTACATAATGAAGAAGAAGAGGAAGATCTTGAAAATGAACAAAAGGAAGTATATGAAGGCACCATCTTGGTAGTGGAACCAACACCAGCTCTGATCGTACGTTACGAACTTATCGAAGACTTATGCACACATATCATTCATTGACTTGCTCAGAAATTCCCCTTCACACTATTCAACACTATTGGAATCAATAGAGTTGAAGTATCTCAATCGAATTACACCACCACCTAGTGAGCAGATCAACCATGTGGACTACAACATAAACCCACCAAATTTGAAACTCAAAGACCCAGGCTTCTTCTTTGACTTAAAGCAAATGCCTTCCAAGGAAGAGCTAACCAAGAAAGGAAATCCTATGTTGTACTTGCAAGTGTGGATATATGACACCTGCATCAAACAAACATTGATCAATGATGGGGCAGTAGTGAACATAGTTCCATTCTCTCTTTTACAAAGAAAGGGTTATGAGAACACTAATATCACCACTTCATGAGACACTCTGAGTGGGTATGATAATTTAAAGGATGCAACAATAGGAAAGATCATGCTTCCTATAACCCTAGGACCAAAAGCTTTCCCAACCATGTTTTATGTCATTGACAAGGACACAGGATACAATCTGCTCCTTGGAAGACCATGGATACATAGGATGAAAGTTGTGCCATCTACGTTATTTCAAGAAGCTCGATTCCTACATTTGGGGAAGGTATATATTGCGAAAGGAGATCCAAAACCTTTTAGCATGCTGAAATCAAACACATCAAACAAGTGTATAGGCATCCCCATAGATTATGAACAAACTATCTATTCAGGGGTGTACCTAGCTGAACAATCCATTTGACATTGCAAGTCTACATTAAATTATCAACCAAGGTCTGTAAACTTATGATGGGTCTGAACTATATATGCACCATGAGAGACTCCTAATCTATCATCATTGTGTGAAAGAATAACTAAAATTCAATAAATTTAAACAAAACACAGTTAATCCAGAAAATAAACCTTTATGCACAATAGTTGTTGTGGGTGCCTTCAGCAGTGGCTGTAGGTGACTGCTAAACTATTAACTAAAAGTAATAAACTGAATTCTCTCCTTCTATATTATCTTATATACATTTTTATTGATTACATACTCAAATATATAGGCTAACAAACATCTAATAGGTGTCCCATCATTCCTTCAAACAAGGAAAATGATTATTCTTCAAATGACACAAATACAATGACTAGACAATAGAGTCCTAGTACAACTTTTCATCTGGCTGATTGGAAAAGAGTTTGTTTGAACTCTTTTATGATCAAACTGATTTGTTAGATATTTTTTGATGTGTATAAATACATGGCAATCAATATCCAACTTTATTTCAAGTTAAAACTCAGAGGATAACAAATGGTGGAGGTTGGACTAAATCTCTACCTTCTTAGTCACCACTTTTTACTCAGTCAACTTCTATCATTTTGTACTCCTTTATTATTGTGTATCTCTTCAAACTCTTTCTAGGTTTCATGCTCCTAATTTTCATATTTCCAAATCATTTTGAAAATCTAAATTTCATTAAGAAATAAGGGATATATGCCTATTTTACTGAAAATGCCTTTTTTGACTTTTTCTGCATGTCACTTTTCCAGCAACAGCTACATGTTGACAACTGTCAACTTGTTTCTCTTCTTTTCAGCTGCATGAAGGACCCATTCCTTCCACAAATGATATTTTGATACTTCTAAAAATACATGACATTTAATAATTATCATTCATCATAATATATCATCATAATTTAGCATCAACTAACTAAAACATACAAAAGTTTATAAATCATCATTAATCATAGTTAATGCTTCAGTCAATCAAGGTAAAGTTCATAAATATCTTAGGAATGATATTACAACATCATGAACATGGATTAAATCATAAGGAATGGTGAAATAAATAGGACAAATAATAAGCTCATCATTCCCCCCAACTGAAGTTTTGCTTGTCCTCAAGCAGGAGATGGACATTGGTTAGACATGAAAACTACCAACATGAAGTCCAATGAGTTTATCTTGCCTTCTTTTTCATCAAGATAGAAATACTGCTATATGGATGTCTCTCCATATTCTCTTAAAATCTTCTCTCTTTAATTCATTCTTGAGATAACATGAATAACATCTGCTACAGCTACCCCTAAATACTTTTGTCTTTTGTCACTTTGAGGCAATAATGGCAAAGGGAAATTAATAGAACAATATGTCAATTGAAGCATAGTCATGAATGTAGGAGGTAGGTACATGATAATATACAAGCAAGGTCATCCTCCTATGGTCTAGGACAACAATACAAGGCATGCACATTTTCAAAAATGTAGAGTCTAACTAATGTGTCATAGACTTGGTGAAATTACACAATTCAGGGGTGTACCTAGCTGAACATTCCACTTGACATTGAAAGCCTACATTAAATTATCAACCAAGGTCTATAAACTTATGATGGGTTTGCACTGCATATGCACCATGAGAGACTCCTAATCTATCATCATTGTGTGAAAGAATAACTAAAATTCAACAAATTTAAACAAAACATAGTTAATGCTAAAAAGAAACCTTTTCGCACAGTAGTTGTTGCGGGTACCTTTAGCAGTGGTTGTAGGTGACTGCTAAACTATTAACTAAAAGTAATAAACTAAATTATCTCCTTCTATATTATCTTCTATATATTTTTCTTGATAACATACTCAAATATATAGGCTAACAAGCATCTAATAGGTGTCCCATCATTCCTTCAAACAAGGAAAATGATTATTCTTCAAATGACACAAATACAATGACTGGACAATAGAGTCCTATTACAACTTTTCATCTAGTTGATTGGAAAAGAGTTTATTTGAACTCTTTTATAATCAAACTGATTTATTGGAGATTTTTTGATGTGTATAAATACATGGCAATCCATATCCAACTTTATTTCAATTTAAAACTCAGAGTATAACAAATGGTGGAAGTTGGACTAAATCTCTACCTTCTCAATCGCTATTTTTTACTCAGTCAACTTTTGTCATTTCATGCTCCTTTATTATTACGTGTCTCTTCAAATGCTTTCTGGGTTTTGTGCCCCTACATTTTCAATTTCCAAATCATTTTGAAAATCAGAATTTCATTAAGAAACAAGGGAGATGTGCCTATTTTACTGAAACTGCCTTTTTGACTTTTTCTGCACGCCACTTTTCTAGCAACAGCTACATGTTGACAACTATCAACTTGTTTCTCTTCTTTTCAGCTACATGAATGACTCATTCCTTCCACAAATGATATTTTAATCCTTCTACAAATACTTGACATTTAATAATTATCATTCATCATAATATATCATCATAATTTGGCATTAACTAACTAAAACATACAAACATTTATAAATCATCATTAATCATAATTAATGCTTCAGGGAATCAAGGTAAAGTTCATAATATCTTAGGAATAATATTACAACAGCATGAACATGGATTAATTATAAGGAATGGTGAAATAAATAGGACAAATAATAAGCTCATCATTCCCCCCAACTGAAGTTCTGCTTGTCCTCAAGTAGGAGATGGACATTGGTTAGACATGAGAACTACCAGCATGAAGTCTAATGAGTTTATCTTGCCTTCTTTTTCATCAAGATAGAAATACTACTATATGCATGTCTCTCCATATTCTCTTAACATCTTCTCTCTTTAATTCATTCTTGAGATAACATGAATAACATCTGCTACAGCTGCCCCTAAATACTTTGTCTTTTGTCACTTTGAGACAATAATGGAAAAGGGAAATCAATAGAACAATATGTCAATTGAAGCAAACATAGTCATGAATGTAGGAGGTAGGTATGATAATATACATGCAAGGTCATCCTCCTATGGTCTAGGACAACAATACAAGGCATGCACGTTTCCCCCAGCTGAAAAGGTCATTTGTCCTCAAATGCCAATGTATGGATGCGGGTAGCAGAATAAATCAGTTATGAAGCATGTAATTAGAACAATGATAATTGATGAACATATTGTAATGCATAGGTAGTTAATTAACTAAAAATGATAAATATTACTAATGAATAAGAACCATAAATGTAAGTACTTGCTATGATGTAGTGAAAAGCTATAAACTTAGTGAATAGCTGAAAATACAGGTTCTTGAGTAGTTGAATGTACAGGTCCCTCTAAGAGTGGCTACATATTTATCATTGGTAGTTGTTGTAGGTCTTCTGGGTGCTCACTGCAGAAAATGTCTATCCATCCAATAACTTCTAATGTAACTTTTAGATGTAGTCCATTACCATTGAATAAAATATGATTAGATCAATTGAACAACACCAATTGAATAGACATTCTTGATCCCATGAAGACCCAACCACCTAATGGAAACTTTTTTTGATAGACATGAATCACAACCTTGAATTTTTTTTTTTTTGGAATATGACCAAACAACCAACTATGAATACCTTTGAAATAGTCGTCTAAACAAGAAGAAATGGAGAAACAAACTACACCAGACAACACCCAACTAACTATGCTTCAATATTTGGAGAAGAAGACATCTAAGACATTCTGTAACAACGCTTAATGAATGAAAAACCTATCCTAACCTACACTAACCAACAAATAAAACTTTGATCAAACAAAACCATTGACTGGTTCTGTGAAATAGCTACCTTTCCTTAGCAACTTACAATGCTTCACATACTTGTGAGCAACCAAAAAGAGGTGTAGCATAAGTAGAAACTTAATAAACAGCTGCAATAATTTTTGACATACATAAACAAACTCACTTACTACTTCATTTTGACAATACATACTTTTGTTTTGAAGGAAATAAGTAAGCTGAGACCATTCTTCTTTAACTGCAACTATGTATTTAGCTTCATCTTCAATTGCAACTTCATGCTTGAATGCAAGGATGACTTGTGATACTTTTGTGGCCTCTATTTCAGCTAGATGTCTGATAGGATATCCACATGAAAGAATAAATTTTGAACCCTCCTTGTTGGTTTCATGATGATGGGTTGCTTCTTTTGATAGAAGCATAGAAATTTTCACAGGATGCTCATGCTACTCATGTTTTTGCTCTACAAAAGATATTGGTGTTGCATCTAAAGTTGAGCAAAAACACCTCTAAGTAATCCCAAAATTGGTCTTCTTCAATCTCTTCTTTACTTTTCTGCATGAAAATACTACTTTTGACTTCATAGCAGCTCTCTTCTTCAAGTAGGAGTTTTGATTTGATATCACGTTCATCTTGACCAGTAACCTTGTGTATAATAACTTCTTCATTTTGCAAAACAAGGTTGTCCTCTTTAGCATCAATTCTTGAACAAAATTCTTCTATGATGCTAGATAATATGCCTTCATTGATTTCCAATTTACTCTTTTCAAGCGTATCAATCTGATTCATTTTTCTGATGCTAAATCTGATTGTGGTAATGTTCAAAATGCCTAATAATCCTAAATGCTTTGAATAGAAATTATGATTCTACAAAAATAAGGAAGAACTTTTAAGAAACCTATAGATTCTCATGGCTTGACACCATCCCCATCAACGATGCCAAAAATGTAGAGTCTAGCTAATGTGTCATAGACTTGGTGAAATTACACAATTTAGGGGTGTACCTAGCTAAACAGTCCACTTGACATTGCAAGCCTATATTAAATTATCAACCAAGGTCTGTAAAATTATGATGAGTCTACACTATATATGCACCATGAGAGACTCCTAATCTATCATCATTATGTGAAAGAATAACTAAAATTCAATAAATTTAAACAAAACATAGTTAATACTAAAAAGAAACCTTTCTACACAGTAGTTGTTGCGGGTGCCTTCAGCAGTGGTTGTAGGTGACTGCTAAACTATTAACTAAAAGTAATAAACTGAATTCTCTCCTTCTATATTATCTTCTATATATTTTACTTGATTACATACTCAAATATATCAGATAACAAACATCTAATAGGTGTTCCATCATTCCTTCAAACAAGGAAAATGATTATACTTCAAATGACACAAATACAATGACAGGACAATAGAGTCCTATTACAACTTTTCATCTGGCTGATTGGAAAAGAGTTTGTTTGAACTCGTTTATGATCAAACTAATTTTTTGGAGATTTTTGATGTGTATAAATACATGGTAATCAATATCCAACTTTATTTCAAGTTAAAACTCAGAGTATAACAAATGGTGGAGGTTGGACTAAATCTCTGCCTTCTCAGCCACCACTTTTTACTCAATCAACTTCTGTCATTTCATGCTCCTTTATTATTGTGTATCTCTTCAAATGCTTTCTGGGTTTTGTGCTCCTACTTTTCATATTTCCAAATCATTTTGAAAATATGAATTTCATTAAGAAACGAGGGATATATGCCTATTTTAATGAAACTACCTTTTTGACTTTTTCTGACGCCACTTTTCCAACAACAGCTACATGTTGACAACTATCAACTTGTTTCTCTTCTTTTCAGCTGCATGAATGACTCATTCCTTCCACAAATGATATTTTAATCCTTCTACAAATACTTGACATTTAATAATTATCATTCATCATAATATATCATCATAATTTAGCATCAACTAACTAAAACATACAAACGTTTATAAATCATCTTTAATCATAGTTAATGCTTCAGTCAATCAAGGTAAAGTTCATAAATATCTTAGGAATGATATTACAACATCATGAACATGGATTAAATCATAAGGAATGGTGAAATAAATAGGACAAATAATAAGCTCATTAGATACATAGGATGGAAGTCGTGCCATCTACGTTATTTCAAGATGCTTGATTCCTACATTTGGGGAAGGTATACATTGTGAAAGGGGATCCAAAACCTTTTAGCATGCTAAAATCAAACACATCAAAAAAGTGTATAGGCATCCCCATAGATTATTAACTTCCTATGAACAAACTATCTATTCCTAGTCCTATGCCTCAATCAATATGCATCAAAAGAATGAAAACTCCAGAAAAGACCATAAACACTGTAGAGATAAAAACTTTAGAAAATGAGTTACCACTGAAGCAAAAAGAAATTATCCCCACATAAAAGATAGTGAAGATCATGGAATGGATAGATCATGATGGACCTCTCCAAATCCATCTGGAAGTACTCATGATTGATATACAACCAGCATACAAAATCTTCCCTCACATAGGGGAGAAGCCTCATAGAACTAAAGGGCCAATATTCGAAACAACTACATTAGATTTGAGATATGCAGACCCTTACGCTTTCTTAGATCCTGAAGAAGACATGACAGGAAGTTACACCCCTCTATCACCCTTAAGTGAATCATGTGTCCCTGAGACACTGGAAGAAAGTGAGCCATATGAACCTCTCACACCAACAGAAGATTCTTATAGACCATTAACCCCAATGGAGGATGTACATTCTATTGACAATGAATCAACCCACACAATAGGAATGCTCCCAAGAATGTTCATGGTATCTCAACCATAGGCGCAACCCACTACTTCGGCCTCAGTGCAATCAAATGAACTTGGTGAGTGGGAAGCACCCTTATTACAAATTGAAATGCTCGAAAGACTCCCAGACAAAGATGAAGAAAGTGAGGGTACATTTCATAAAGAATGGAAAATGCGAGTGTCAGTCGGAACTGATGACCTTGTCATCTTTGAGTTGCTAGGAAGTTACATTGGATATTCTATGGATTTGAGACCTGAACCTAATGGGAGGACAAGTATAAGCTTTGTCCCTCCTAATGAGCAAAGGGAACCTCAAACTCCCTTGGAATTATTCCAATTCTTACAAAACATTCAAGGTAGACAAGACGTGAGAATTTACATGCAAGAGCAATTCGACATGCTAATGAAGTTACTAAGATGCGATGGAGTCTTGTATTGGACCCCTTCCCATCAACAAGCTTTCTAAGACTTACTTCATCTCACATTACCAAGGGAAACCACCAAGTTTGAAACAATAGAATCAAACGACAAACCTTACATAATAGGAGAACTTGTCCTAAGAAGAGGTAGCACAAAGAACAAAAAGAGAAGATGAAAAAGAACATTCATGGAGGACTGGAATGGTCCTTACATGGTAAAAGAAGATGTTAGAAATGGTGCCTATCTCTTGTGCACAATGGAGGGAGAGGAATTTGGCGAAACGGTCAATGCCTTTCACCTCAAGAAATACTATGTCTAAAAATCATAAAAATCAAATATTCCAAAAATACAAAAAATCATAAAAATCAAAATGTCAAAAAGAATTTATTTCTTGCATTTCAGTATCATTCGTTCATCTTGCATTACAGTGAATGACTTGCTCTTATATTATTTTCATTTTAGTAAGGAGTCTAAGGTTGCCTATGTATATGTGATCCTTTCAGGACCTAGAGATTCCCCATTTTCACAATCACCATTTCCCATTTTCATTCCCAGTGATTCTAATCAAAGCCTAGTTCTTAGATTTACACTGATCCCAGTCTTAATGAGCCATGATGTTAGGTCTAAACAAAGTCAACATTCAAACCTACAGTGTTCAAAGGAAGCTTGCAAGTAGACCTTCCCAATTCTTCCCTTGTAGAAAAGAAGTCCAACTGGATTACAAAAACTTTAGATGGTGCTCAACCCCTTATCTTTCCTGGTCAAAAATGTCAGGAGGATCAAAACTCTGAAGGAAGAAATCTAAAATATGAGTGAATAAACAACTAAGTGATCAAAATAAGACTATTGAGAAAAGTGAGAATTTGCATATCAAAAGTTCCAAAAACATTCATTTCTTGAAAAGTCAAAAATCCAAAAAAATGAGAAAATCAAGTGAGGAATTCTAGAATATACCAAAAAAAAAGAGAAAAAGCAAAAAGAGAGTTACAAAAAAAAAAAGAGAAGAGTTAAAGAGAGAAGATTGTTGAATGTCTGTACTCTTGGGTGGAGATCAATCTAATCTCAAAGCTTCAAGGGTGACATTCTAATAGAGAAAATAAAAGAGAAAGGTACAAGTCACACACATGCACTAGTTGAGCAAAGCCAAGAGTCTAGTAGTCTTTAGGATCATTTTCTATCTAGGAAGCCTTGTTCTTTCCCACTCATCCTTTACCCTAGGTCTATCTTTCTTGCCATCTATGATCTAAGTCTAGAGAACATCAATAAAATTTGTTACTTGTCTAAGTTGAAAACTCGTTAGATTGTCTTATCTAGATAAGGATCAGTATTTAGCCTCTAGCAAAGCCCAAATTTAGAAGCACACCATTTCGCCCACACTCCCCACTTGAGTTCTAAAACCCTATTTCACAGCCTTAATTAGGTCTCTTATATTAGGACAACTTGCAATCCCTTGAATTGAAAATAATTTTAAAGAGCAGTCATATTGTTTGTTCCACATTGCATTCATATCAAAATCAGAAAAAGAGTCTCAAAACAATAAAGTCAATGTCATAACTTGTGACATTCTGTAGAAGTAAAAGTTTCATTTCAAGCATCCCTTGTGTTCTTGCATCTGTATATCATAAACTGCATTTCATATGTATGCCAAAAATCACAAAAACATGTCATCATTATCATACTTGCATTGTTAGAGTTGAAGGATAAAACATAATAAAAAAGTTCTTAAACTTCTAAAATGCACAAGATATGAGTACCCATACGATAGCTCAAAACCATAAAAAGACAAACTTTCATTGATACATCTGAAGTTTACATGTATAAGAGTACAAGAGCTAGGACAAAATGCTCTCGAGGAAAGTAAAGGCTCCCCATGCAAAGGGGCATGATTTCAGAGAAAAACAAAGTGAACTCAGGGGCGGTTCCCTCCAACAGAACCCTCATGACTCTTGCTCCTCTGTCTATGTGTGCCACTGGTCACTCCATGAGATCTATGGGAGTGAGGTACCCTGTTGTGAGTGTGTGATTGTGAAAGCCCCATAGCACTAGCATCTCACCGTCCAAACCCAAGGCAAACCATCTCACGAAGCACCTGGTTCTCACCCTTAAGGATGAGATTCTCAGCCTTCAAATCCGCACTCGCCTGACATCGATGATAGGTGAGAGAAAAATGTCATTGTGTCACCCAGTAGTAGGGGGCACACTAGGATTGGCCAAAAGCATCTCTTAAGTCATCCTAGTGAAGGGGACAACCAAGCTAATATTAACCTCATAAAAAAATCCCTCCACTCCTCAACTGTACTTGCAAAGTGAACCAAAAAGTGAAAAATGTGTTAGCTCTTCACGAAAAGGAAAGCAAATAAAGGACAAAGTACAAAAAAATAAAGTAAATGTGGACTTACGTGGGTCACTAGGCTGCCAAGTAGGGTTGAGTTGTTGCATCATTTCATCAGAATGAGGAGGTCTAGGAACTGTAGACAGATCCTCAGGAGCATCACCAACGTCATTAGCATTGTTATAACCATCATCTGGTTCATCCTCTGTCGGCCCCTCGTCTGATGAATCATCCCCATCAGGAAGATAGTCTTCGTCAGTAGAGGTTGAATCCTCGACCATAATCAGTGCTCGAGAAGGAGTCCCTCTCCCTCCCCTCTATCCTCCTCTCGAAGTCCTAGAAGCTCTGGTAATGAAGACTGTGGGAGTCAAGGGGGTCCAAGTAACCGTCCTCTGACTAACCTTGTCCATCTTCTAGATAGATCTATAACAGGTAGGCACTAGGGGAAACTCCTTAGGAAAATCCTCACCAAACTACTGCAAGACACGCTCAACACGATGAGCCTCAACTAGACCATTACGGTCTGAAAGCTCTGATACCCCAAGGCAATACTCCCTGATCTCTTCGTCATGTGACCATGACCCCTCCATGTCCAAGTAAGGATCAAAAATCATGTCCTCATCCATGAGAGTAGCCACAACGCATAAAGAAGTATCAAAGTGGCCCACCTGGCTTCTCTCAATAGTTGTCTATCAAGAATCAGAACAAAGTTTTTGATAAGGCCTGATGTACTCAAAGATCCAAGTCATAATCAAGAAGCAATGACTGAAAGCAAGAGTCTGTCATTGTGCGATGTGGTAATCCTGATATACCATGTCCAAAATGTCTAGCCCCCAAGCGTAGACTCTAGCCTGCTCAAGACCCTGTATAATTGGTGCCCAAAACCATCTCAAGTGAGCCAAGGCTGTAGACACCTAAAAGTGTCCATCCATCGCAAAACCCTAATTTCTTCTACATTCTCCTAATTTTCCCTAATTTTCCCCTATGGTTCAATAATTAATTTGGATTAATTAATTATTTAATCATTCATGTCCTAATGTTCCCTTTGTTTGATTTAAATAAATACAACATTTGTTTAAATCCCCCATCACATTATCCCTTTCCTCAAATAAATTAAATAAATGAACACCATTTATTTAATTTAAAAATCATAAAACACCTCATCATATTTGTGAATTTTAAATTCACTTTTGTCCTCTTGTGGAGGAAAACCCTAACTCATCCTAGCCCTTCATTTTGGCTCCAAGTCAACAATGAATCTTGGCCCTCCATTAAAATCTCACTTCTATAAAACACCTCATTCAGCCCCATTTTGACCCCTTAAGACCTCATAGACTCTCATTTTCTCCCTTAAGCTCTCTTATGCCCACTTTCATCTCAAATCAGCTATAACTCTCCAAAATCTTGCTTAACACACACAAGAGCTTCTCACGATGGTTGCATCTACTTGCAAATCTGAGAACACAATGCAAGATGAGGAGGACAATGGAGATTAGACAATAGATACCTTAGATTTTTAGTTGTTTTCATGTTTATTTGACTATTTTCTAAGTTAGATTGCACTCCATTAGGAGCTAGGGTTAGCTGTAGTTTGTTTTCTGCAGATTAGTTAGCTTTTCCCTGTCTTCATTTTGGTGAACCTGACATGAAAAGATTAGTTTTTGTCAACTTTTAAAAGGAAAAAATCACAGGTGACCTCCTGAACTCAAACAGACCTCAGCGTTGAGTCCGAGAGGCCCTTTCTGCGAAAAATGACATAAAATTTGTTATATATTGGTCATTGAAATTTTTTTGAAATTTTTTAAGTTGCAGATCCATACTGTACGGATCTGTAACATACGGATCCATTGTACGATCTGCGGTAGTCTATCTCTCTATTGATGATTCATTGTTTGAGGATTTACATTGAAAGAGGGGTTTCTTTTGTTTATGTTTGCAGGCTTAATTTCTTTTGTGTGTAGGTTTAATATGTCATCTGATTGCTAGTTTTATGCCTTTGTTGCTACTTTGACATTTTGACTATGGTTTCTGCGAAAGCCCTAACACCATTAAACAAACCCAAACCACCCGTTTCTCACACCTCTATCGTCGACCTCCATTTATCCGTCATTAATCATTCACAAACCCTAACGCCTATGACCACGAAAACCCTCTTCCGACCGCCTTGGAAAAACCTACATCACAACCCATTGCACCCCTTTTTAAAGCCTGTTGCCACTAGTCAAAACCCTAATCTCCAGTTTAACCATTGATCTCCCTATTGCCGTTGTCACCATGTTGACCTAGCCATCCTCTGCTCCTGCTAACCTTGATAGTTCTAACCTTGATTCACTTCCTCTGCTTAGCCTGCTTCATATTTCCTCAACACCTGTTCATTGCCTGCCGTAGGCACTTGATCACTTCCGATTATGAGTTCCGCCCATAATCAAAGATCCACATCTCTTTTTTGGTATTGATAGTTTACCTAACCACCACCTTTTGTAGCCTGGTCGCTACCTTCCCTGCTTTGTATAGACTTGGCACCACCTTTAAAACCTTGCCGCTTCTCATAAACCATTGTTCCCCCAGTCTCAGCTGACATTGATCAATAAACCCACGCCAAACGAAGCCTGTCGGCAGCCACCACTCTGCTTGTGGTCATGGTCGCTACCACGGTAACAATTATCACCCCCCCAGTTTGGCTCTATCGCTCCCTGTTGTGTGGTTACACAACACACCCCATTTTGACTTGACAAAATAGGGACCCAACTTTTTGCTTGGCTTTGCTTATGTTTTCTGCTTGCTGGCGGTTTGGTAAAAGTAAGTCCATGCAGATGATCCTGCATAAAGGGGATTGGGTAAGTCATTGTGATGAGGTAAATTTTTTTAAGTTAACATTTCATGTCAATAACCTCATGGGTGGATAAAGTACAAAATTTCATGCAGGTTTGCCTTTTGGATCACCCTGATATTCCCTAGAGAACAAAAGTTATGGTGAGTCAAAGTCCTCGTCAAACCTGATATTCTGAGGGGAGGACCATATTTCTTAATATCAGTCATCTTATAAAAGATCACCCTGATCTAATATTATCACCTGATAAAATCATTTGCTTCGAACATCCGGACGTCAACTTTATGTGATAGTGACACTTACCCGTAGAACAACATCATATATTTTGCGAAAGTCATATTCCTAAAACATCACCCTGATATTTGAATATCCCCCCGATATTTGAATATCAGCCTGTCGCAAAATATCACCCTGAGCCAATATCTTGCTGACGTCATCCAAACCTGGTAAATGAAGAAATAAACATATCGATGACGTCACCATCCTTTTTACCTCACGGAGGTATATTTCAAAACATGACCCTCCATACATAACATGACGATGAAGTCATAGTGCGACAACGATGAACTAAGGCAATATCCTGATGACATCATCCTGATATTTCGACAGGAGGTCATTTTAGTCTAGAGGGGGTGATATTATAAACATCACCAGACATTTTGAACATCCCCTAATTTTTTGAACATCACCTGATATTCTTAACTCAACCCGATGTTTCGACATCGGTCTTTTCACCTAAAATGGATGATCATATTATACCAAGGGGGTGATATTCTTCATATCACCCGATATTCATAATATAACCCCATCTTCAGAGATCACCCCGCACCTTGCCACCATAACATTAAATGCACGCAGATGTGGTAGGTGGTTCCCGCCAATTACGAACCCGATAAATACACCTGGCGGGATACTGCAGTTTCATATAGGAAAATCATTAATTTGCCCTAATTTGCCTAAAAGAAGAGGTTAAAAGTGATTTATAGATTCATTTTACACTTACCTTGCGATAAAACAAGTTCTTACAGAGTTCTGAGCTTACAAGTCCTCATAAGGCTACCTGTGGACGCTTAGAGCTTGCACCAGAACGGGATACATGAACATTGTGCGTATTTGGTTTCCTTTCACACAGTTATCAGCATAACTAAAAGGGATAAACACATCAGGTAAGTAATTGAAACCCTCTGGTTGTCATATTCCACATATCCAGGTATCATGGTGTCTTCTAGTCTAAAGTTCTAGGTTATTCATATCGAGATAAATGAAATGTTAAAAGAGGATGTATGCATGATGAATTATGAATATGTAGTGTATGTGCATGCTTATAAGTATCAATTGTAAGACCAAGTTGTGTTAATTACAGGCATCCATGGCAGATAAATGGCTGGCTAAGTCAGAGGTAGAATTTCTGAAGCCCATGTTTGCTCAACCTGAGGGTGTTCGATTCAAATATGGTGCCATCACCGATACACACCAAGGGAATACAGATCTGGCTGCCTGGTCAGTCAAAATGAGTGATGAGAAGAATAGCAGCACCTTGTTGGATGCAGTCTTCATATCAGGAATGTGGAGTGCAACTGGTTTCCCATATTCTATGGAAACTCCTGAGTTGGTCATTGAATGTGCAAGAAACTATAACCCAAAGACAAGGAAAGTAGAGAAGCATGGCAGAGTATATGCTGATCTGTCAATCAAGGGTATTGCTGCTACATTTGGTTTGCCATTGGGCAAGAAGGTTGCCAACATAGATTTGAAGAAATTAGAAGTAGAGTATGAGAATAACAAGAAGTTTGCCAAGAAGAAGATGTATCAATGGAGGGTGAAGAATAGTCCCTATCCTACAACAGCTAAACTTCCGGTTCATTTATATAAGTATGACTTTGACGATGAGTACCAATACATGATAGCCTTGCTTAGCAGAGTGATAGGCCAGCCTAATGCTAGAAGTTTTAGGGATTGGATGTATGCAATCATCCTAATGTGCCTTTACACGGATAACAAGCCAATGTGGGCTAAAATGATAAGTGATGCTCTAGATGAGCAGCTGATGAATCTGGGAGGTCTAGATTGTTCCTTCTACATGACATCATACATAGTTTATTCATGTGCCTACAAGGGTACTTTTGATGCATTGACTATAGTTGGGAGAATTGGTGGCACAATCAATGATGCACACATATGGGATCATCATCCCCAACTGCTGAAAGTAAATTACCTCCAAGATTATAAATTAGTAAATGATGCATTCTCTATGCATCTAGTAAGAACCATGGAAGAACACTGAACTAAAAGACTAAGCATGGAGGCTTAGGAAATCATATATAGGCATGGAGCTTGGTTTGTTCAATTTGCAACCTTTTCTTACATTAGAGTTGAAGGTTTTGAGGAGGAGCCTCTCATGCTCCCAAGATACCCTACAGATGTAGTTGTCTTAATGGAATTTCTAAGACAAATCTCCACAATACTAAATGCCTACAAAGCCAACAACAAACTTCCACCAGTATTGTTTCCAGTTGCAATGGGCTGGTATATGTGCCCAGATTCTGAGAGTATAAAGAAGGCCATAGCTGGTCTAAATATGATGAATTTCCAGCCATTTCCATTAGAAAGATCATATGATCCATATGGGAGGATGCAGAAGATCATGGGGAAGACTATCCATAGAAGACATCTTGAAGACTTCTGGGCCGATTGTGAAGATGAAGCTGAAGCCAGAAGAAGAAGATACCAAAGGCTTACACTCAACTAGATCAAGACCTTTGATTGCATTCCTGTCTTGGCACAATTGAAGAAAGATGATGGAAAAGTAATGGCTGATGAATATGAAGAGAAAAAGATATATAATGATACCATCTCTGCTCCGGATCTCACTATATAGGAGGATATCTCCTTAGATCCATTCACAGGCAGGATATTACAGCTAACCCAAACTTGGGTAGATGAGCAGATAAATGCACTGAAGAAGAGAGGTGTTGTCATCACAGTGGACAATAAGAAGAAAAGACAGGAGGTTCCTGAAGATAGATATGATGATTTCTGTAATGAGAAGAGGAAGTCCAAAGGAGAGAGAGCACCACCTCCTGAGAAAAGCAAGAGACCCCCAAGAGGTAAGAAGGTGGATGTCGAACCAAAAGGGGTGATAGTTGAGAGAGCCATAATAACAGCTGAAGATGCATCAGCATCAGAACTAGCGTCAGCCTCCTCAGCACCGCCTCCTAAAGACAAGCAAAAGGCTAAAAAGATTCAGAGGCTGGCTGCTGAAACTATGGAAACATATGAGGAGGGTCAAGCCTCACATAAGCAGATAGAAGAGGATATTCCTCTTGATAAGGAGCTGGAAGAGGAAGAAGAAAATGTTGAAACCCTCACCTGAAAAAGAAAAGCACCTCAGGTGATAGCAACTACACCTAAGAAACCAAGGACTGCAATGAGAGGTGAAATAAGACAAACCCCTATAATGCTAAAAGGGGCAGGTGGAGAAGTATTTAGTAGGGAACTGCAACATAACATTCCACTTCCCACCATTGTAAAGTTTAAAACTGAACAAGCAGAAGAACAATTGAAAGTAGCCTCTAAGGAAGTGCACAGTGGTCTAGTCTCATTAGATGAGACAATTGACATATCTGATGATGAGGTGGTGAAGGATGTAGCTTCACAAAGAATAGAAACTCTTGCTGCTGGCACCCGGATTGATCCACAGGGGCCCCCATCAGTCTAAACAGTGTTAGAGGAGATGAAACAAATAGAATCAGAAAAGGGGAAGATCCCATAAAAGGTGGCCCAAGAAATGGGGCTTGATACATTGATTGATCAGGTAACCAGTCCTGCAATGATTGATCTAACATATAGAAAGGATGCAAGTCCTAAAAATCAAGCAGGTGTTCCTGATAAGGAAGAAAATGTTGAGGAAGTGAAGGTGGTAGAAATAGAAAGCCACACTTTGGATATGGGTAAGCAACAACAAAAGGAAGTACTTGTTGAACTCGAGATAGTTGAAGTCCAAGACAAGGGAGGAGAAGAAAAGGATACATAAAAGTACAAGAGGTAATTACTACAGCTGCAGAACAGATTGCATCTTCAGATCAGGTCAGTGCACCAAAGGTGGACACAATGACCTCCACAGAAGCTAATGTGCCTCATGACGAGGAAATTACCAAAGTGGATGAGATACCCAGGGAAGAAGTAAAAGACCAAGACCATGATAAACATGTAGATGATCAGCAGGATCACCTTCCAGAAAAAGAAATTCCTCAACAGGAGGATATAACCAAAGATCACCTTCATGAGGAGCATCATGAAGAAGAGATAAGGAGATCACCCTCCCCATTGAACATGATGGTGGATACCAGAGATTAGGGTGATCATCATGATGATGATTGAGACCAACAGTCGAAGGATCAAATTCCTCAGTGGCTGGAGAAAGAAATTGGTGCAGAATCAAGTATAGAAGCATAGGAATTTGATATATCTACCTTGTTTTATGAAACATTAATAAAGCCTAAGAGGAAGGCTAGAATAACCTCTGTAATAAGAAGAGATCCTGTCACGGGTAGAAGGACCGCCCAGGTGGCCGTTCCTACAGCAGATAAAGAAAGAGGCAAGATCACTCTGGATGAATTCTAGATTAATATAGTAGATTTGGTATTTGCCAATGAGGATCAAGAAGGCCAAGAAGGTAAGGATATAATTGATTCATTGACCCAGAGGGTGAAAAGAGAGAAAGAGAAAAGTAAACAACACAAAGAGCACATTGCACATTGCTCAGTTACACACTTACATAAAAGGGTTAATTAACCCTGAGGATACATCAGGGGAACATGCAGTCCCATTGACTACTATTTCTCAAGATGAAGTGAATAAATTGGATCTCATGAAACATGAGTCATCCATAATGAGAAAGTGGATGTTATCCACATTTGATGAAGCAGAAGAAGTGGTAAAGGCCTCTTTAAAGAGGTGGAATTCTTTAGGCACCTCCTGGAAAAAGGTAGATAAATTATAGATGGAGATTGGGAGGAGGTCATTTCAGATTGAGAAAGTCCTGAGCACTTTAGGTGAAATAAAGAGGATTGATCCTCTGATTTTGGTAAAGAATCAGGTATTAAATAATAATACAGCCTTATTAATTGATATATTGTATAAGGACATCAGGTTTGAATGTGATGTGCTTAAAATATGCAATAGTAAACTTAGAGATATTAGCATGAAGCTGCATGATATGATGTCATTTGAGGCTGAAATTTTGGAAACATTAGAAGGAAAAGCAGAGGGCAAGATAGAAAATCAAGATGAGGAGTTTGCCATTAAGGCTCTACATAGCAATTTTCAGCAGGTAGCTGATGATCCTCTAAACCACCTGACAGAAGAAACTATGGACAAGATCATGAAGATCAGAGTTAGGATGGAGAATTATAATGAAACATCTGGTTGCCGGAGAAGTAAGTTAGAGAATCTCCGAGGCAAATCTCAAATGCATAGGCACGCCATCATCAAAGCAAGAACTCAAGATGGTGGGGAGATAGAGAAGATAATACAGTCATATGAAAATATCCGGACATCCATGCAGGTCCATGTACAAGGAGAAGCTCATCAGGATGATGAAGATTTTGAAAGCGATGATCTTGATGCTCCTGATGACGGAGATGAAGAACCTGATGAAGATGCATCATAAAAGGTATATATGCATCAGGTACTTAAGAAATATGAGTTACCTAGATGGTTGCCAGCTGGCAACCTGTGCCACATGAAAAGAGTTGAATTGGTCAATGAAATGTAAACCGTAGATCTTATTAGATAAATCTTGATCGTAGATCAATTGTAACTGCTCCCTCACCTTGTTCTATAAAAGGTGCAGGGATGCCTCATTTTAAAACATTCGAAACTTAATTGAAATCTATTTTCTGAAATATTCAGGGCTCATTACAGAGTTGTTGTAGACATATATGTTCTTGCATACTTAATGAA
This sequence comes from Cunninghamia lanceolata, assembly GCA_027924645.1. Classification (NCBI taxonomy): domain Eukaryota; kingdom Viridiplantae; phylum Streptophyta; class Pinopsida; order Cupressales; family Cupressaceae; genus Cunninghamia; species Cunninghamia lanceolata. The sequence continues at coordinate 841,677 of BSBN01000463.1, read as the reverse complement.
TGAGAAGACTATTTTGATTACAATCCATCATAAATCTTGAGTAATCAGTGTGTGAATTATTGATATATGCTTTGATTTGCTACGTCCCTTGGAGTGCATATTAGCTTGCATGTATTGTCTTCATACCTTTCCTTTGAAGTTAGCATCGACTGTATCTAGCTGTGGAATGTCCTGGTGAACATATGGTTTGATTTCTTCTCTTCATGACTGTATCTGATTGTATATGTGGCTCAATGGTTGAAGGTTCAACTTTAATTTGAAGTATTTCGTTCAATTTCTTTCAATTTCAGAGCATTTGATCATCACAATTGCAAATAATTGACAATCTTAAGCAAATAATACAAATATGCAGACATCCCGTAGATAACTGAACATATTCAGCATATTTGAGTTTAAAGCATGTCAAAATGACAAATATCATGCAAAGATTTAAAGATAGACACAATATTTGAAGTATATCCTGTGTAGAATAACTCTCTGTGTAGTATCATTATAGGAAACATTATCTTACTGATGAGATCTACGTAAGGCCCCAAAATGGAAACAACAACACACATCAACCTCTGAGTAACATCAGAAGATTAAGAACTAATCAACGAAGACTTGAGATCATGAATTCTCTAAATTCATCATATCTTTCAAGATGAGTACAGGTTAATGTGTACTTTTATTCTATGTTTGTTTATGACTAACATCATGATCAACATAAATTGGCGTTAGAAGGAGGGCTATAGGACGAGGATCATCATCAGTTATTCAGGTGATGATAAAGATTGTTAGGTAACACTCAGACACCGCTAAATTTCTAGAGCTAGACATAAATATTTGTTGTTCTTAGTTGATATACAATAATCCTGTGTAAAGTTTTTGAAATCAGTCATAAATATTGCAATATTTACAGTAGATCAGTATGTATTTGCAAAGATCAGCCTTATTTCAGGTAAATTTGTCCAAGCTTTGAGGTATCTTGCTTTAGAAACCCGATATCAACCTGCAAAGTGTGGCCAAACCAAAAATCACCTCATATTTGCAGTATAGCTGCAAATATTCCATAAATACTAGGTCAATTTCCAATCCTGACCATAAATATAGTCACTGCTAGTATATTCCAACTGATATTTACAAAGTTCTAGCCAATTTTCCTCAAAATTGAGAAATTTTGGCTCATAGGATAAATACCAGGTCATGATCCACCGGACCTTTCGATGAATTACCTATTAGAGGGTTCAGACCTAGAACTGTGGACATCCATCACACTCCAGGATCTAGTGCATCAGGAGCATCACCAGAGCCTCCTCCTATAACTCCTATTGGTTTGCAAGTACCTTCAGGGTTATTTGTGACACCTCCTATCCAACCTCAGCCAACTATACCACAGGCTCAGCCTCCTCTGGTTGCAATGTCATTCTTTGCAGCAGAGTCACCTTTAATCTTCACTACATATCATGAGTTGCCAAAGAATTCAGACAAACTCTGTTGAAAATATCATCCGTATCAGGATGCGGACGATCATATTAGAACTTTTAAAGAAGCCTGCTATAGGGCCAGAATAGAGCATCAGGACGCTCTATGCAGACTATTTCCTTTTTCCTTAGGGGAAGAGGCTTATAATTGGTATATTAGTCTTGGTCAGGGTTCTGTCAGATCATGGGACGTCCTAGAGAAAACTTTCACTGATAGGTTCAAAGTACCAATAGATCCTTCAATAAAATATCACCTATTTGCCACAATCAAATGGTTTGAGGGAGAACCTATAGCCAATTTTAATGCTAGATTTCAGAAAATGTTATCCAAGTTAGTCACTCCTTATGTTGTAGCAGCTGTTGCTACTAGGAGTATCCATTATTTAGCTTTAGATCCTCTAACTTCCATGTTCATTAGGAGAGCACATCCTGAAATCACAACTTTGATAGGAGCTTTCCAAGAAGCTATCAAAGTGAATCAGCAGTTAGTCCCTGCTCCTACTCTGAATATTGCATTCCCTACACTGCCTGGCATGTATCCAACATATCCTACACAATATCCTCCCCAGCCACACTACAATGGAGCTATGGTACCTCCATCAGTCATGCCAACACCATTGCAGATATCTCCATTGAGTATCATGCCTCCTCCTCCTAATGGAAATGGTCAAATGCCACAGTATCCAAGCCAGACACAAGTGCCTCAGGGTGTGGATCAGAATAATAACACTGGATCCTCTTTCTTCAAGCCTCAAATTAAAAATGTGGTAGCCAAGGTTCAGGAAGAAAAGGAAGAGATTAAAGAAATATCAGCTTAGCTAAGGAAGCTTACAACTAAGATCACTCATTTGAGAAGTCACAACTTCTATTCTCAACCTAACCAGAACAGAAGCTATAACAATGACAGACCTAGTTATCCTGATAGGGGGCACAACAACAATAATTTTAACAATAATGGTGGTAACAACAATCCTCCTAGATAGCCTAGAACATGGAATTCCAGGCCAAATAATGGTTCCTTACCATCACCCCTAGATAATCAGCCACCTGGTGAAACTAAACAGACTACTAGGGTCAATCTTGCTGAGGCAGCCCTCACTAATTGGTGTAGGATACACAATACAAATGCTCATGCAGAATTAGACTGTCCACAATTTAGAATTGCTGCTAGCATTTTCCAGATAGAAGTGTTTAATACTTTTGGAAATCCACCTTAGGTGGAGGGAAATGAAATTGTCCCTTGTGGATATGACTCAGCATTTGTATTAGAAAGTTATACTGATCAGCATCATCAGCAGACTATGTCATCTCAACAACATTACCCTCAGACATGTGAAGAATCAGCCATGACTTTTGAGTCAAATTATGTTTTCCCCTTTGAGGATGAGAACGAGCCATCCAATGAGCCTAAAGAAGTGCATGCTTACCAGCAGCAATATCAGGGTAAGCACAATTATAATCTGAGAAATAACTCCATCAGACCTACTGGTCCATTAACCAGTTCCTTGCCTCTAAATAATTTTAACACACCTCCTGATCCCAAGGCAAGTAACAATCGAGGATTTCCAAAGGTAAATGCACAGTATCTGTCACCACAAAACACAGTATCAAAAGCTGTTGGCCTACCTCATGAGTCTGACAAACAAGTCACATATCTGGTAGATGAGATGAAGAAGGTAAAGATCAGCCTATCTCTATCAGAGTTGTTGAAAACTCCTATGATTAAGAAGGCATTCATGAAATCACTAGATGATCCTGCTCCTAGAGAGGATAGTCATCCCCCAGGTCAGCCTAGCAATAGGGATCATGCTGCTAAAGATAACACTGTCAAACATAAAGTGCCAGCTACGGTCCAAGCTACAGAAACATCCCACATGACCTTGTACAGGGACAAAAGCGAGTCTCCACCTTTCCTCCTTACCATAAGGATGTTTAGCAAGAATTTACACAACTGTTTGGTAGATTCAGGTGCATCTACAAATGTCATGCCTCTGTCTATATGCAACACTTTAGGACTGCATCTTGCTCAATCCCTAAAGAAGGTGACACAGCTAGATAAAATAGAAGTAAGTGTGGTAGGGGAGCTAACTCACATTCACATGCAATTGGCATCAGACCCTAGGATTTAGTACTACATCGATATCCAGGTAGTAGACATACCTGATACATATGGAATGTTACTTAGCAGAGACTGGTCTAAAACACTCAATGGATATATGTCTACTAACTTTAGTCACATGTGGCTACCTTGGAAAGGGATACCTAACCAGATAAGAATAGATGCTGAGCCTAGAATGAAACACATGATCACCGAGTACAACAAAACAAATGAGATCATGTATGTGAATGTAGAACCTGGAGTTTATGCCATTAGACCGCAGACTATCAAGATAGAAGAGATCCTGGTGTTCGATTTTCATCATCATGATGATGATCATCAGGAGGACATAACGACTGTAGAACCTGATAGTAATTTTGAGAATGAGAATGAAATAGATCGCTTCAGAAATTTTGAGATGCATCTGTCAAAATAGCTAGAACGCTGTCGATTATTAAATATACCTGTTCATGACATTTTGATTGATGGCTAGTGCAGGTTACATGACAAGGCACATTCAGAGAAAACTTGTGAAACATGCTTAGATATGATGGAGCTGGAGTAGACATGCAGTGAGGCATCATCATCATCCGAGGTAAGTTATGCATTTGATGATGATGATGATACTAATTTTTATGTGTCTTCTGCAGGAACCATGGAAAAGGTAACAGATCATGACAAAGATCATATTTTGAGAATAGAAGAAATTCTAGTGTATGACCAGATAGATGTGAAGAAGAAAGAAACAATCATCCCAGGGAGTGATTGTTTGATGGAGTCTGATTATGAACTGTCTGATGAAGATGGAGGCAGTAATTTGACCAAATTTGAGGAGTTTTTATTAGGAGAAATTAAAAAGATGAAAGAACAACAGAAAATGCCACAGGATGCACTGATTGAGGGATGGTGTAGGTTGCATGAGGCACCTCACTCAGAGACTGCTTGTTCGCTGTGCTTACATGTTTTAAAGAGACATACAATACCTGATCCGGAGGATTATCCTCCTGATATTGAAACAAAAGAAGAAGAGTCAGCTTCACAGAAGAAAGAAAAGATGAGGTCTAAGAATGCTGAAATTCCTAAGTTAAAATGGATATCAGGTGGTGCAGGAGCTGCAAAAAAGAAGGGAGGTTCAACTAAGCCTCATGCTGAGGATAAACCCTGGATCCTTAGATTTGATGGATCCAAGTCCAAACAAGGAGCTGGAATAGGGATTGATCGCATTGATCCATTAGGAAAGTCCTACTTAGCTGCTTACAGATTACAGTTCCCCTGCACTAACAATGTGATGGAGTATGAAGCTCTGATTCATGGGATACTATTTGCTCTCAAGAAAAAGGTAAAAATTATGCATGTCTTTAGAGACTCAGAATTAGTTGTTAGACAGGTAAGAGGAATTTACTCTTGCAACTATAAGAAATTGTCAAATTATAGGCACAGAGTGTGGGATTTGATTGAAGACTTTGATGCATTTAATATCACTCACGTACCTAGAGAATAGAACCATAGGGTAGATGCCTTAGCACAGGCTACCAGTACATTAGAGCCCTTGTCTATATCGGGCCTAAAGAGATTTTTAGTAGAACTGGTATCAATGCCTTCAGTACTTGATAATAATACTAATCTCCAGGTTTTTGATGATGATCAGCATATCCTGGATTTCATCTCTAGCAGAGACATATTTGATGCTTAGATCATAGATGAGAATAATATAGAAGAACATGTCTAGGAAGAGGAAGAAATATTAGAGTTGCCCAGCAACAAGATTCCCAAAGGTATGATAGAGCTAGAGAGAGCATTTGACCTGGATAGCATGTTAAAACAAAAAGATCTTCCAAAAGCTGATGGAGGACAATATTCACAAGTGAATATTGGACAAAATGATAACAAGAGAAATGTCTTGATTGGTAAAGTTTGCACACCAAAAGAGGTAGAAGGAATAACTCAGGCTCTTAAAGACTACATCCATGTCATTGCATGGACTTATGATGAGGTGAAAACATATGACACATCAGTCAAAACTCACACTATACCTCTCAAACCAGATGCTAAACCTTTCAGACAAAAGCAAAGACCAGTCAATGCTTTGTTTGAACCAATAATTTTTTAAGAAGTCAAGAAGCTATTAAATGCCAAGATCATATTCCCTGTGAGGCACTCCACTTGGGTGGCTAATCTAGTTTCAGTAAGAAAGAAGAATGGAGACATCAGACTATGTGTAGACTTCAGAAATCTAAATAGAGCATCAAAGAAGGATAATTATCCTTTACCCTCATTAGATGAAGTTCTGTAGATTGTAAATGGTGCTAAAATGATGTCCTTTCTAGATGGTTTTTCTGGTTATAATCAGGTAATGGTTGATAAAATTGACAGGATGAAGACTGCCTTCACCACAAAGTGGGGGATATTTGCTTATAGACGTATGCCATTTGGACTGATAAATGCTGGAGCAACATTCCAGCATGCAATGGATGTAGCCTTCAGAGGCTTAATAGGAAAATGTATAGTCATATACATGGATGACTTAACAGTATTCTCTAAAGATAGAGGAAACCATGTAGCTGATCTCAGAAATGTACTAAAAAAATGTGAAGAATATGGGATATCCCTTAACCCCAAGAAATGCATATTTGGGGTGACAACAGGAAAGTTGTTGGCCTACCTAATAACTAAAAATGGGATTCTCATTGATCCTGACAGGGTGGAGTCCATTATGAAATTATAGCTTCCTAGAAGTAAGAAAGAGCTCAAATCTTACTTTGGTAAGATAAATTTTGTCAGGAAGTTCATCACTGGCTTTGTAGAAATAGTCAAGCCTTTAAATGTTATGCTGAAGAAGGATGCAAAGATTGAGTGGACACCAGAGACAAGAGCTACTTTTGAAGACATAAAGAAAGCTATATCTAAAACTCCTATCCTCATCAGTCTAGATTATACCAGAGAATTCTATATCTATTCCTTTACCTCAGAACATACCTCTGTAGCAGTGCTCACTCAAAGGAATGAAGAAAAGGAAGAGAAACCTATAGAATTCATGAGTTGTCCTTTCAAAGATGCTGAACTAAGATATGTAGATGTTGAAAGGCAGGCACTTGCATTGGTCAGAGCAATGAAGAAATTTAGGCATTATATCTTGAGAAGCAAGGTGATTGTTCTGGTACCAGATGCAGCAGTGGAGATGCTGTTAATGCAAAGTGAGCTTGGTGAAAAAAGGGCTAAGTGGATCACAGTATTACAGGAATATGACATGGAAATCACACCCATGAAATTGGTAAGAGGACAGGCCTTAAGCCAAATGATATCAGAGATTGATCCAAACATCACAAGTCAGCAGTATGTTATCAATGAAAAGGACAGTAGAGAATGGTACTCAGATATCAGGCACATCCTGATCACTGGAAGGTGTCCTCCTAGACTGCAAGCTTCACAAAGAAGAGCCTTGAAGATAAAATCCCAAAAGTACATGATGAAAGCAGGAGTACTTTTTAAGAAAAATTATGAAGGAATATACTTGAGATGTTTAGAAAAACCAGAAGCAGATAAAGTTTTATCAAAGATACATGACAAGTTTGGTACAACACATGGCTCCTCCTTGGCCACTACACATGCTATGATCAGAGCAGGATATTATTGGCCTACAATTTTCAAGGATACTACTGAGCACATTAAATGTTGTCATGTATGTCAGGTAGTTGCCAACAAAGAGAGATATGCTGCACAACCTTTGCAACTAGTGATGGAGGCATGCCCATTTGCACAATGGGGCATGGATTTTATAGGACCTATTAATCCTCCATCATCTTCAGGCCACAGGTATGTGTTAACAATTATTGATTATTGTACCAAGTGGACTGAAGCCACTAGCAACAAGACATGTAGCGCAGAAGATGCCATTAGATTTCTGGAAAGTAACATAATCACCAGGTATGGGGTTCCCTATGCTATGGTAAGTGATAACAGCTCTGCTTTTACTTCAACCAAATTGTCAGGTTGGGCCTTTGATTATGAGATCATATTGAAGTTCTCATCTAATTATTATCCCTAAGGGAATGGATTGGCAGAATCCACCAATAAAAATTTGTTGAATATCATAAAGAAGTTAGTAGACAAAAACCCTAGGGAATGGAATACACTTTTAAAATATGCCTTATGGGTGGATAGAACTAGAAACAAGGCTGCATTAGGAAACTCACCTTATCATTTAGTCTATGGGGTAGATCCAATCCTCCCTATTAACCTAATATTCCTACCTTGCAGTTTGCCCAAGAGTACCTAGGCATAGACAATAACCAAGAAGTTAGGTTGCTTCAGCTGATGCACCTAGAAGAGAAAAGAAGTCAGGCAATTGATCAATTTGCTAAACATCAGACTGTTGTCAAATGCTAGTTTGACAGAAGAGCCAAAGTTAAAGCATTCAAGATATCTAATTTAGTCCTGATGTGGGATAAAGCCCATGAGAGGAAATGAGACCATGGTAAGTTTGATAAATTATGGATAGGTCCCTTCCAAATTTTTGAGATCTTAGGGGATAGTACTTTCAGGCTTAAGAACTTGACAGGTGAAGATGTTCCATTGCCAGTTAATGGATAGCTCCTCAAACATTATTTCCAAGCCTAAGTAGCTTCATGTCAGTCATGTGTATCATAATGTATATTTGTATAGTTGTTTGTACAGTGTTTTGTTTTGTTTTTGCTTTGCTTGCTGGTTGAGTTTTTGTTTTGGTTAGTCAGGATGATGCAACTCATCACCCTAGAAAATAACAAAATTGTTAAGATTCAAGTGATGAGAACACATTTATATATAGGTTGTGACTCATTTTGAGAAAGTCGTCATGATCAAGTCTGTGATATCTTTTCATTAGGGTACCTTTTTTTAGCCAAAGTGATTTCCTCACAATGACTCACCTAACAGCCTTGGGTTTGTTGAACACACAAGTATAGGTGTTAAGTCAAAAATCTAAAGGGACTCCCTTGCTACCAATGCAATCTCCAACCTAAAAAAACAAGTGACTATACCTTGCATTTTGAGCTTACATGATGATATCAGATATATGAAGTATAAATTTTAAAAAATCAAAAAAATATATAATAATAAAATGAGGCCATCTAAGTAACCTTACCGGGGCTATAGACGCCTATTGGCAGTGGGGCTCTACATAGGGGGATTGTATAGATAACCTTGCTGGGGCTATGAACGCCTACTGGCAGCAAGGCTCTATCCAAGTTGGCTATGAGGGATGATCTCCAACTATGTAGCTTAACATCAGTTACTCATGTTTTCAACTTTCTTTCAAGATGAGGATAATTAATCATTTGCACACTACTAATCCTTTGTTAGCATTGTCACCATGAGGACATTTTGTCATTCAGAAAGATTATGATGCTTATGCTTAGAAAGAATTAGAATGCTATGTTAGAATGTGTTCACATCACTTGAATAATTGGAATTTTGATGTTTTCTTTGGTGGCAAGTTGTTGTGTGGTTATACAACACGCCCCATTTTGACTTGACAAAACAAGGACCCAACTTTTTGCTTGGCTTTGCTTGTGTTTTCTGCTTGCTGGCGGTCTGGTAAAAGTAAGTCCATGCAGATGATCCTGCATAAAGGGGACTGGGTAAGTCATCGTGATGAGGTTAGTTTTTTTTAAGTTAACATTTCATATCAATAACCTCATGGGTGGATAGAGTACAAAATTTCATGCAGGTTTGCCTTTTTTTTATAAGATGACTGATATTAAGAAATATGATCCTCCCCTTGGAATATTAGGTTTGACCAGGACTTTGACTCACCCCGATCTAATATTATCACCCGATAAAATCGTTTGCTCCGAACATCCGGATGTCAATTTTATGTGATAGTGACACTTACTTGTAGAACAACATCATATATTTTGCGAAAGTCATATTCCTAAAACATCACCCCAATATTTGAATATCCACCTGTCACAAAATATCACCTTGAGCCAATATCCTGCTGACGTCATCCAAACCCGGTAAATGAAGAAATAAACATACCGATGACATCACCATCCTTTTTACCTCACGGAGGTATATTTCAAAACATGACCCTCCATACATAACATGATGATGACGTCATAGTGCGACAACAATGAACTAAGGCATTATCCTGATGACGTCATCCTGATATTTTGACAGGAGGTCATTTTAGTCTAGAGGGGGTGATATTATAAACATCACCAGACATTCCGAACATCCCCTAATTTTTTGAACATCACCTGATATTCTTAACCCAACCTGATGTTTCGACATCAGTCTTTTCACCTAAAACAGATGATCATATTATACCAAGGGGGTGATATTCTTCATATCACCCGATATTCAGAATATCACCCGATCTTCAGAGATCACCCCGCGCTTTGCCGCCATAACATTAAATGCACGTAGATGTGGTAGGTGGTTCCCGCTGATTATGAACCTGATACATACACTTGGCGGGATCCTGCAGTTTCATACAGAAAAATCATTAATTTGCCCTAATTTGCCTGAAAGAAGAGGTTAAAAGTGATTTATAGATTCATTTTACACTTACCTTGCGATAAAACAAGTTCTTACAGAGTTTTGAGCTTACAAGTCCTCATAAGGCTACCTGTGGACACTTAGATCTTGCACAAGAATAGTATATGCAAACATTGTGGGTATTTCATTTCCTTTCACACAGTTATCAGCATAACTAAAAGGGATAAACACATCATGTAAGTAATTGAAACCCTCTGGTTGTCATATTCTGCATATCCAGGTATCATGGTGTCTTCTAGTCTAAAGTTCTAGGTTATGCATATCAAGATAAATGAAGTATTAAAAGAAGATGTATGCATGATGAATTATGAATATGTAGTGTATGTGCATGCTTATAAGTATCAATTGTAAGACCAAGTTGTGTTAATTACAGGCATCCATGGCAGATAAACAGCTGGCTAAGTCAAAGGCAGAATTTTTGAAGCCCATGTTTGCTCAACCTAAGGGTGTTCAGTTCAAATATGGAACCATCAACGATACACACCAAGGGAATACAGATCTGGCTGCCTGGTCAGTCAAAATGAGTGATGAGAAGAATAGCAGCACCTTGCTGGATGCAGTCTTCATATCAGGAATGTGGAGTGCAGCTGGTTTCCCATATTCTATGGAAACTCCTGAGCTGGTCATTGAATGTGCAAGAAACTATAACCCACAGACAAGGAAAGTAGAGAAGCATGGCAGAGTATATGTTGATCTGTCAATCAAGGGTATTGCTGCTACATTTGGTTTGCCATTGGGCAAGAAGGTTGCCAACATAGATTTGAAGAAATCGGAAGTAGAGTATGAGAATAACAAGAAGTCTGCCAGGAAGAAGATGTATCAATGGAGGGCGAAGAATAGTCCCTATCCTGTAGCAGCTAAACTTCCTGTTCATTTATATAAGTATGACTTTGACGATGAGTACCAATACATGATAGCCCTACTCAGCAGAGTGACAGGCCAAGCTAATGCTGGAAGTTTTAGGGACTGGATGTATGTAGTCATCCTGATGTGCCTTTACATGGATAACAAGCCAATGTGGGCTAAAATGATAAGTGATGCTCTAGATGAGCAGTTGATGAATCTGGGAGGTCTAGATTGTTCCTTCTACATGACATCATACATAGTTTATTCATGTGCCTAAAAGGGTACTTTTGATGCATTGACTACAGTTGGGAGAATTGGTGGCACAACCAATGATGCACACATATGGGATCATCATCCCCAGCTGTTGAGAGTAAATTACCTCCAAGATTACAAATTAGTAAATGATGCATTCTCTATGCATCTAGTAAGAACCATGGAAGAAGACTGAACTAAAAGACTGAGCATGGAGCTTGGTTTGTTCAATTTGCAACCTTTTCTTACATTAGAGTTGAAGGTTTTGAGGAGGAGCCTCTCATGCTCCCAAGATACCCTACAGATGCAGTTGTCTTAATGGAATTTCTAAGACAAATCTCCACAATACTGAATGCCTACAAAGCCAACAACAAACTTCCACCAATATTGTTTCCAGTTGCAATGGGCTGGTATATGTGCCCAGATTCTGAGAGTATAAAGAAGGCCATAGCTGGTCTAAATATGATGAATTTCCAGCCATTTCCATTAAAAAGATCATATGATCCATATGGGAGGATGTAGAAGATCATTGGGAAGCCTATCCATAGAAGACATCTTGAAGACTTCTGGGCCGATTGTGAAGATGAAACTAAAGCTAGAAGAAGAAGATACCAAAGGCTTACACTCAGCCATATCAAGACCTTTGATTGCATTCCTATCCTGGCACAATTGAAGAAATATGATGGAAAAGTAATGGCTGATGAATATGAAGAGAAAAAGATATATAATGATACCATCTCTACTCTAGATCTCACTATACAGGAGGATATCTCCTTAGATCCATTCACAGGTAGGATATTACAGCTAACCCAAGCTTGGGTATATGAACAGATAAATGCACTGAAGAAAAGAGGTGTTGTCATCATGGTGGACAATAAGAAGAAAAGACAGGAGGTTCTTGAAGATGAATATGATGATTTCTGTAATGAGAAGAGGAAGTCCAAAGGAGAGAGATCACCACCTCCTGAGAAAAGCAAGAGACCCCCAAGAGGTAAGAAGGTGGATGTCGAACCAAAAGGGGTGATAGTTGAGAAGAGCCATAATAACAGCTGAAGATGCATCAGCATCAGAACTAGCGTCAACCTCCTCAGTACTGCCTCCTAAAGACAAGCAAAAGGCTAAAAAGATTAAGAGGCCGGCTGCTGAAACTATGGAAACATATGAGGAGGGTCAATCCTCACATAAGCAGATAGAAGAGGATATTCCTCTTGATAAGGAGCTGGAAGAGGAAGAAGAAAATGTTGAAATCCTCACCAGAAAAAGAAAAGCACCTCAGGTGATAGCAACTACACCTAAGAAACCAAGGACTGCAATGAAAGGTGAAATAAGACAAACCCCTATAATGCTAAAAGGGGTAGGTGGAGAAGTATTCAGTAGGGAACTGCAACATAATGTTCCACTTCCCACCATTATAAAGGTTAAAACTGAACAAGTAGAAGAACAATTGAAAGAAGCCTTTAAGGAAGTACACAGTGGCCTAGTCTCATTAGATGAGACAATTGACCTATCTGATGATGAGGTGGTGAAGGATGTACCTTCACAAAGAATGAAAACACTTGCTGCTGGCACTTGGATTGATCCACAGGGGCCCCCATCAATCCAAACAGTGTTTGAGGAGATGAAACAAATAGAATCAGAAAAGGAGAAGACCCTAGAAAAGGTGGCCCAAGAAATGGTGCTTGATACATTGATTGATCAGGTAACCAGTCCTGCAGTGGTTGATCTAACATATAGAAAGGATGCAAGTCCTAAAAATCAAGCAGGTGTTCCTGATAAGGAAGAAAATGTTGAGGAAGTGAAGGTAGCAAAAATAGAAAGCCACACTTTGGATATGGGTAAGCAACAACAAAAGGAAGTACTTGTTGAACCTGAGATAGTTGAAGTCCAAGACAAGGGAGGAGAAGAAAAGGATACATCAGTTGATCCTGCCCTAAAAGTACAAGAGGTAATTACTACAGCTGCAGAACAAATTGCATCTTCAGATTAGGTCAGTGCACCAAAGGTGCACACAATGACCTCCACAGAAGCTAATGTGCCTCATGACAAGGAAATCACCAAAGTGGATGAGATACCCAGGGAGGAAGTAAAAGACCAAGACCATGATAAACATGCAGATGATCAGCAGGATCACCCTCCAGAAAAAGAAATTCCTCAACAGGAGGATATACCCAAAGATCACCTTCATGAGGAGCATCATGAAGAAGAGATAAGGAGATCACCCTCCCCATCGAACATGATGGTGGATACTTGAGATCAAGGTGATCATGATGATGATGATGGAGACCAACAGTCGAAGGATCAAATTCCTCAGTGGCTGGAGAAAGAAATTGGTGCAGAATTAGGTATAGAAGCACATGAATTTGATATATCTACCTTGTTTTCTGAAACATTAATAAAGCCTAAGAGGAAGGCTAGAATAACCTCTGCAATAAGAGGAGATCCTTTCATGGGTAGAAGGACCGCCCAGGTGGCCGTTCCTACAGCAGATAAAGAAAAAGGCAAGATCACTCTAGATGAATTCCAGATTAATACAGTGGATTTGGGATTTGCCAATGAGGATCAAGAAGGCCAAGAAGGTAAGGATATAATTGATTCATTGACCTAGAGGGTGAAAAGAGAGAAAGAGAAAAATAAACAGCACAAAGAGCACATTGCTCAGTTACACACTTACATAAAATGGTTAATTAACCCTGAGGATACATCAGGTGATCATGTAGTCCCATTGACTGCTATTTCTCAAGATGAAGTGAATAAATTGGATCTCATGAAACATGAGTCATCCATAATGAGAAAGTGGATGTTATCCACATTTGATGAAGCAAAAGAAGTGGTAAAGGCCTCTTTAAAGAGGTGGTATTCTTTAGGCACCTCCAGGAAAAAGGTAGATAAATTATAGATGGAGATTGGGAGGAGGTCATTTCAGATGGAGAAAGTCCTGAGCACTTTAGGTGAGATAAAGAGGGTTGATCCTCTGATTTTGGTAAAGAATTGAGTATTAAATAATAATATAGCCTTATTAATTGATATATGGTATAAGGACATCAGGTTTTAATGTGATGTGATTAAAAGATGCAATAGTAAACTTAGAGATATTAGCATGAATATGCATGATATGATGTCATTTGAGGCTAAAATTTTGGAAACATTAGAAGAAAAAGCAAAGGGCAAGATAGAAAATCAAGATGAGGAGTTTGCCATTAAGGCTCTACATAGCAATTTTCAGCAGGTCGCTGATGATCCTCTAAACCACTTGATAGAAGAAACTATGGACAAGATCATGAGGATCAGAGTTAGGATGGAGAATTATAACAAAACATCTAGCTGCTAGAGAAGTAAGTTAGGTAATCTCCAAGGCAAATATCAAATGCATAGGCATGCCATCATCAAAGCAAGAAATCAAGATGGCGGGGAGATAGAGAAGATAATACAGTCATATGAAAATATCCGGACATCCATGCAGGTCCATGTACAAGGAGAAGCTCATCAGGATGATGAAGATTTTGAAAGCGATGATCCTGATGCTCCTGATGATGGAGATGAAGAACTTGATGAAGATGCATCATAAAAGGAATATATGCATCAGGTACTTAAGAAATATGAGTTACCTAGATGGTTGCCAGCTGGCAACCTGTGCCACGTGAAAAGAGTTGAACTGGTCAATGAAACGTAAACCATAGATCTTATTAGATAAATCTGGACCATAGATCAATTGTAACTGCTCCCTCACCTTGTTCTATAAAAGGTGCAGGGATGCCTCATTTTAAAACATTCGAAACTTAATTGAAATCTGTTTGCTGAAATATTTAGGGCTCATTTCAAATTTGTTGTATACATATATGTTCTTGCATATTTAATGAATGAGAAGACTGTTTTGATTACAATCCATCATAAATCTTGAGTAATCAGTGTGTGAATTCTTGATATATGCTTTGATTTGATGCGTCCCTTGGAGTGCATATCAAATTGCATGTATTGTCTTCATACCTTTCCTTTGAAGTTAGCATCGATTGTATCTAGCTGTGGAATGTCTTGGTGAACATATGGTTTGATTTCTTCTCTTCATGACTATATCTGATTGTATATGTGGCTCAATGGCTGAAGGTTCAACTTTAATTTGAAGTATTTCGTTCAATTTCTTTCAATTTTAGAGCATTTGATCATCACGATTGCAAATAATTGACAATCTTAAGCAAATAATACAAATATGTAGACATCCTGTAGATAACTGAACATATTCAGCATATTTGAGTTTAAAGCATGTCAAAATGACAAATATCATGCAAAGATTTAAAGATAGACACAATATTTGAAGTATATCCTGTGTAGAATAACTCTCTGTGCAGTATCATTACAAGAAACATTATCTTACTGATGATATCTACATAAGGCCCCAAAATGGAAATAGCAACACACGTCAACCTCTGAGTAACGTTAGAAGATTAAGAACTAATCAATGAAGACTTGAGATCGTGAATTCTCTAAATTCATCATATCTTTCAAGATGAGTATAGGTTAATGTGTACTTTTATTCTATGTTATTTTATGACTAACATCATGATCAACACTACCCTCGACGGCTTGCCTTCTGACTTGGTGGCCACGTTAGCCTTAAACATTTAAGCTTTGACCTAAAACATTTAGGTTTACATGAAGGTTTTCAACAGTTAGATTTGGTGTTAAATCTTCAGCTTTGGTAACAATTGCAATTTTAATAGATTTGTATTAGTATTTTCTAGCCCTAGCCATTAGCATTTGATTGCAATTAGACCCCAGATTGATAGTTGTTGGCGGTGGTCACATTGGTGACCGAAGGATGGGACCAAGGGTTGTCACCCCTTCCCTTTATTTGCCTTTTTTTTAATTTTTCATGTCTTTGGCCCCTGGTTACATGGGTGACCAGGGGCTAGTTAGGCTCTAACTACCATAACAGCTAATTACCAGCACTAAACACACCATGTGACCGGGTGTCTCCTAACCACTAATGGTTCGTATTAACTGCCAAGACCTTTTTTGCCCCCCACATGCTTAAACAAGCTATTTTTTTTCAAATTTTCATAACTTTTGCAAAATAGGTCAAAATCGCGCGGAATGAGTTGCGTTGTGGAGAAGACTCAATAAACGTTGTGATGGTAAGGTTAATTTCAGGTAACAACACTATTTTATCAATCTTTTTTGTGGTCAAAGTCAACCCTAGTTCTAAACTTCAAAGACTCATAACCCATGCAAAATTGGTCAGTTTTTGACGAAATTTTTTTCAAATCACTCAGAATTTCCTAAATTTTCTGATGCTGCAGTTTATTTTGCTATAACTAATCATTTTTCTAAGATATTTTATAGATTCTCTTTTTTGGCCTTTTGACTTAATGGCTTGCATAGGGGAGTACTTGACTTGTTACTTCATGTTTTTTGCAATGTCATGGAGTTTTTTGTGCTACTAATGTCTGATTTACAGTGTGTGGCATTTGTGGACTAAAGACTTTCATTTAAAACTACTAACACATTTTATGTAGGGATTCAATTTCTTTCATATGCATGTGTGTTGGTTATCATAGGCACATTTGGTTTTGGTGCACTAAAATGAACTTAATCTCGCTGTTTTCACACTTGGTTTGGGGTTTAAAATGAATCATTGCTTGCTTTGTTTGGTGACTTTGTTTGGGTTCTTGAAGTGTGTATGCTCTTCCCTCTCACTTCAAGTGATCTTGGGAACCAAAAATACTTCTTGAACACTTGCATTTGTCACATCACACATCTATTTTCTAGAGATCAATGAACCCCCATGCGAGTGTGAGCAAGTTGCATGTGTATGCTCTCCCCTTGTGACTTAGTGCGAGCTTGGGGATCAAAAACATGTTAACTTGTCTTACTTTTGTCAGCCTTAGAGTGGGCCTACTCTTTAGACACATCCACAAGGAGAACTCATTTGTGACCCCAAGCGGTACTTTCGTCCAGTCTGATATATAAATTGAGGATAAGGCGAAAGCCAAGTCTAACCAATATGAGCACTCACCATACAGTACTAGCTCAAAAGGAGGCATACCTTAGTGTATATTAAGCTACTAGTAGGGTTAGTTAGAGCCTTAAGTGGCTTGCTGGATGCTTGTGGGGTTCCGGTCCCCCAGATATTCACTAGAACCCTTTTGTTTAGTGGCCAAAAACCCTCTATTTGTTGACACAGAAGGGGAACCTTTGAAGCTGCCGTGATTCTTGTGGTTCTTAGTAGAGATAGCATGGACAATCCTAAGGTTTGTGAACCTTGGGAAACTTGAACTTGGTATGCGTGAGAAATGAGTGCCGTGGAGGGGAGCCGGTGCTACCAAGATCCTGGAGCTATCTGCTTTGAATAAGTGCAGCTAGGGGATACAACAAATATAGTCCTTGCCTAGCCCTAGGGTTGTCCTTATTTTCTAAGTGCTTTTGAAACTCATCAAAAATGCCAAGTGTCTTCTATGATTGATGTGTGTGCTTGCCTAATCATCAACCTCAACATTATTTCCACACATTCATCCCAAGTCATCCCATCCTAATCGCATCCCACCCATATCCTTATCATTCAACCTTCGCATCCTAGTCACCCCCATAAGCCAATCAATTTCATCCTAATCATTCCACTTCAACATATTCATTATCCCTAATCACTCTTCTTAACCACATCATCCTTGTACTATCCTAATCACAACCCTATTACATTATCATTAGTCCACATCATCCTCTTTCTTATCCAACCAACACCATTCCAAGTCAAACCAACATCTAGCCATCCAATCTCATCATTCCACATCATATCCTAATCCCATTATCTTGACACATCATCCCATCATATCCAAACAACATTGATCCTAATCATTCCTAATCCTATTCTTGTCATATCTTCTTTATGCCACCTATTCATAATTATACCCTAATCATTCCTAATCATCACATCCATTTCACATCATATCATATTCATCATTCCACCTCTTCCCAATTATAGCCTAATCATCATGATCGTGTCCAATTCATCATGCATAACCATTACATGTCATCATCCTAATCCAATCCTAATCATTCAACCACATTCTACACTATCCAATCATCATCATTCTTACTCACTGCACATCACCCCAATCATATTCCTCCTTCCTAATCATTTCACATCATTCAACCATATCCTAATCATATTCCATTCATCATTCCAAATCATTCTACCTCATCCCAATTATATCCTAAGCATCATAATCATATCTAATTCGTCATGCATAAACATCCACATCTTAATCATCCTAGTTGCACTTCATCCTAATCCATCCAAGTCATCATCCCTAATCATTACACATTGTCATCTAATCTCATCATTGCACAACACCATCTTCATCCTAAACATTCCCTAATCCATCCTAGTCATCATATCCTCATAATTACACTTCATCTTAACCTTATCCCATTCATCATATCCTAATCATCCTAGTCATCACCCTAATCAATCTAAATCACCCAATATTGTCATTCCACATCATTTGACCTCATATTAATCATCATCCTAATTATACCTTAATCATATCCTAACCATTTCCAACTCATCCTAATCATCTCATTCATCTAATCCACATCATCCTAATCCATCCAAGTCATCTTTCTTAATCATTTCACATTATCCCAATCATGGCCTATTCATCATACCTAATCATTACACCATATCCTAATCATATTCTATTCATCATTCCAAATCATTCCACCTCATCCTAATAAAATCCTCTTCATCATTTTTTATCAGTCCACTTCCTCCTATTCATGTCCTAATCATCATACTTGTCATTGCATAAAGCCATCCTCATCCAATTAACATCATCCTAATCATCCCTAGTCATTCCATATCATACCATAATCATGCCCAAGTCATCATAATTCAAACCTTAATCATCCCTTGTCACCTTCTTCCCAATCAAATCCCAATCAAATCCAAATCATTACATTTTGTCCTCGCCACTCAATTCCAATCAACTTCATATTATTATTCCACATCATATCACTATCACATATCCTAAACACACCCAAGTCACCATCTTCATCCTAAACGTTCCCTAATCCATCCAAATCATCCAATCTCATCACTACACATGATCATCGAATGCATCCTAATCATACCCTCGCCCTTCATTCATCATCCAATCAATGTCATCACAATCATCCAAGTCCACTAATCTTATCACTACACATCATCATTCCAATCCAATCGATTTCATCCTAATCATTCCCCATCATAACACATCACAACCATAGGGAAAACTTTGAGTATCTACTCTCCCTTTTAAATCTGATTGCAACTGTGTCAAAACATTATAGACTTATTAGTTCTATTCACCCACCATTCAATTTCATCCACTACATATTCCATTTCATTCATTTCGGATCAAATTTCATCACAACATTTCATTAACATTCCAATTTCATTTATCCCTTGACATCTATAGAGGACTCTAAACATTAGTCTTCCTAAGGTTGAAACATAGGGAGAAACTGTCAAAGCTTGACTGTATCACAAGTACAAATCTGTGGACCAAGAGACCTTGACATCTTTTTCACATCAATCACAACTTGGGCTTAATACTCCATGGCTAGTTTAAGTCCATCCTTACAAGTGAATTCTAAAACTCATGGGTTCACTTTAATCAATCATTCCTTCCACACCTCAGGGTCTCGATATATCCAATTTGTGCTTTGAAAGGTCATTAGTAGACGAGAGTACCCTCTTAGAGCTAGACTTTTTGAAGACTAATATCCATTAGCCTCTATCATAGTTTGGGCCTCATCACCTCACATTAAATCCCAAAAATTCACAAGTCTCAGTTGGTAAAGACACGGTTACAAAAAGAAGACAAAGGGAGTTGATCCTCCTAGTTATCTCTAGTCATCCTCGTCATTCCACACCATCCTCGTCATCCAATCAACATCATTCTAATCATATCCTAATCAATTTTCATTCTACTCATACCTTCATCATTCAAACTTCACACCCTAATCACCCTTTCTAAACACATCATTCAACCTTCACATCCTAATCACCCTTTCTACTCACATCGTTCAATCAAATTCACCCTAATCATTTCCATCACCCCTAACCATACCCTAATCATCCTCAATCAGCCATCTAATCATCCAATCAATCCCACACTCTATCACATTCATCCTTGTCACTCCACATCATCATTCATCCTAGTCAAGCACAACATGGTCCTAATCCCACAAGAAGACATACAATGATATGAAGACATGTGTCATTCCATGACAATCCTAGAAAACAAGGTTCTAGCACCCCAAGCCTATTTGCAAGCCCATCCAAGTCCACCTTGGCAGAAAGACAAAAGGCCTTCAAATTCCAATTCTACCTTTGACAAGGGAAACATAAGTCTACCTCATCCATCCTATTAGTACATTCTATCACCACACTCCTAATCCTAATCATGAGTCCACATCATCTACTATCATTGTCCATCCACTATATTGTCCTTCCATCACCGATCTATCTACAAAGGATGTGATCCAAGGGTTACTAGCAAGGGATCAACTATCGCCATGTCATCCAACACATATGCTTGAGCCTACCAAAGAGCCTTCAAATGCCATGTCCATTCCTTCAACCCCATCATGTGGTCCATAAACCATTAAGCCCATTCATGAGTTATCCACTTCCACTCCATTTCAATTCCAAGTCAAGAGATATGTCAAGGGTCTAATCCTAATCATTTGGAAACATCTAGCCCTCATTCGAATCAAGATCAAACCCCTTCCATTCCACCCATCCATAACACACTTAATCCTTTCAATGATCAAGCTCCCATTTATAATTAGGATCCCCTCTATGATCAAGAAGACCATGATGATCCTCTTAGCTTACTTTATGCATTCCATGGTCAAGAGCTTATCACTCCATCCATCAGTCCTCCATCTAGCCTTCATGATCCAACCACTGCCACTTGTCATGATTAGACATGTGCCTCCCAAGAACACATAAACATAGAAGATAAAACAAATAAATTGGATCCTAATGACCACGATCACAATCCTAATGATCCATCCACATCCACCTTCAATCCCATTTCAAATCCACCATCACCTCTGCTTAGTCTATCCACCTTCATTCATGAGTGTTCTTCCTTAGGAATACAACAACCTTTATCGTCTTCACCTTCTCCATCAAATAAAGAACTCAAGTCTAGTGTCCAAACTACACGAAGTCCCATTGTCCATCACATGCTCCAAAACATGAACTACCATGGCAAAGGCTTAGACCTTCGTGAACTAGGTATTATGGAGCTGATGCATGTCAAAGTCCCCCCACGCTCATATGGCCTTGGATACACACCTCAAGGTCAAAAATCTAATGATGTTGGTACATTCTCCATGCCTCCTAAGTCCACCACTTTCCATTATACATCCCATCATATTCCCAAAACATATGTTGCCATTCCACCCCCATCATCTTACAAATGCTAAAAGAATGTGACCATTCACCTTCTGCCATCCACTTTACCTCCAGTGCTTCCAACACCTAACATCCCTATCATCCAACCCACTTATCCATTTATCCAAAAACACATTCCTAATCACGACCAACAAAAGCACATATTGTCTAAACATAAATCTTCCACTCATTCCACCCACCACCTGGGATTCAAAAATAAACATTTGGATGCCTCTACCTATGAAGCCAAAAATCCTAAGGGTCATAATGCCTTAGGACATTAATTCAAAAAATCAAAGTACGGTACATTAAAAAAATCCATACAAACTCACACCTCAAAAATCAAAATGGTTTGGGTCCTTAGACAAAAAAGAAAGACAAATGAGGCATCCACCTCTCAAAAATCCCAACCATTCTCTTCCATACATTCCATTCCAAAATATCAAATTCCTCCATCCCACATGAAAAACAAAAATCATAAAAATACTAAGTCTATGTGGGTCCCTAAAATCCTATGTCATCCATCCACTAACCAAACATCACCATTGCTTCCTACACCACCATCCACTCACAAGCTTACATGTTTAACATAGTGTGTGCAACCATTGGTCATGATTCCTTTCCATACCTCCATCAACCCATCATTCAACTATTATCCAACACATTTCACTTATCATATCCTTATAGTCCATGTTTTTACATAAGCCCTACATAATCCACATCATAATCCACTTTCATCCCCTACATAATCCACATCATAATCCCTCCATAACTCACTATCTGCCTAATCCATCTCACTTTCATGCACTCTTCCTTACCAACATCGATGAGCACCTTGACATGGTCCATGCGACGACTTCACTCTTCAATGGGACTATCACCTTTCATGGCACTAGACACTTGAGTCCCTCTCGTCCATATTCCACCTATTCCATTCAAAAAAGTAAAAAATTTCAAACGTAAAAAAGTCAAAAAAGTCAAAAAATTAAAAAAGTAAAGAGAAATCCCTTCATCCAACGGTGAAAACCTGGCAAACAGTTGCATTGGATAAGTACCAAGATTAAAACCTAGCAAACAGGCATCATGTGTAGCTCGATCTTCTATGCCACTTACACTTGGGGGCACATTGTTTCATCCAACATATCACTTCCATCCTATCATTTCTTACCATCCTTATCCAATCACATAAATACACCTATCACATTGCATCCATTCATACTCCCTTCCTCTTTTGATCTTGATAAAGATTGGGGGCACAATTGTTAAAACATGTTTCGGTTATCTCTGGATATACCTTATGCGTTCCAAACAATTCATCTCATCATCCAAGTCCTAAGTTTTGTCACGACAAATCCCAACTCGAATGGGGCATGTTATTCCTATGCGACATAGTTCTGGAGATCACATCCTTGCCCTCTTATGCATACATCCTTCCATCCATCCATTATCGCCTATCACTTTATCCTACCATCCAATTCCTTGCACCTAGACTTGGTTTCCCCTTGTCATTGGTATCTAGCACAAAGGCTACTCAAATTGTCATCAAATGCCATTCTCCAACATCTCCAAAAATACAAAAAAAAATTGAAATATTCCAAAAATACAAAAAAATTACAATATTCCCAAAAATCCAAAAAAAAATCAAAACATCCAACAATACAAAAACATTGAAATATTCCCCAAAATACAAAAAAAACACAACATTCAAAAATTAAAAAAAATCAAAATATCCTCAAAATCCAAAAAAATTAGAATATCCTCAAAATCCCAAAAAAATCAAAATATCCTCAAAATCCAAAAAAATCAAAATATCTCAAAATCCTAAAAAAATCAAATATCCTACAAAAATCCAAGCAATAAAATCAACTCATCATACCAATCCATTCATTCGAACCAAATCAATTCTTCAAACAATTCTTCAAATCATTCAATTCTTCAACCAAATCACTCAATCAACTTTCTCAATCACTCCTTCAAATCAATCAAATCGATCACATCATCATCTCATTCAAATCAGTTCTTCCAATCATCCACAGTTCGCATGGTCGAACTACGTTGCCTATGAGCTTTCACGTAGGTAGGACCATCTCTGACATGCCCCTGAGGCATTAGGTTAGTCCCTTAGGGCCTGTCCTATCAACCATCATAATAAGTTGTCCTTTCATGAAATGGACACTTTGATCAGACAATCAATCTTTCACAGCAACATGCACTTCAAAACCAATCCCAAACAATAACAAGACAACCTATCCAATCAGTCAAACCAATCAATTGTCTCATGATAATCATATATGTCACTATCCATATCACTTATCACCTATCTCATACAAAATGGGGCATCATCAAAACTAGGATTATGTTCCTTATATGACATGCATCATTTATCAAACATCATCAATCAAACCTTGGTGTTGCTTGTATGACCAACAACACTAGTGTCAATTAATCAATCACTTGCCTTAGACAGGTAGGGGCATTGTCAAAACTAGACCAAGCGTCTTATACGACATGTTTCTTTCCTGAAACTAGGCTCCTTCTCCATTCTCAATCAATCAATCACTTGCCTTAGATAGGTAGGGGCATTGTCGAAACTAGATCAGGTATCTTATATGGCATGCTTCTATCCTGAAACTAGGCCTTCTTCATCCTATGGAGTGAAAAGACTCTACATTTTGTTTCAACTGCAGTGCTCCGTGGGTTACAATTTTGTCTCTGAGAATGTTTCTAATTGTGGCTGCGCGGGTTTCTTACAACTTTGATGTGGGAGTTGCCAAGTGTCGAGCCCCAGTTCAAAGCCGCATTTTGTTTCTAGTTACAACTTTGGAGCGGAGCATGCCATGTAGTGGTTATATTTCAAATAGTGAATAAAGTTTCAACCCTGCGGAAGGTGCCACATGTCAACAGCACAGGCACTCCCTTTAAGTTTCAGTATGAGCGTAGAAGGAGCCGTGTGTCTTTTATGGTAGCTACGGAACCCGCCAAGTGTCATCTTCCGATGTTTGTTTCTATATCTTTTGATGCTAAGTAAAGGATGTATGGTGGGCCACAGTTTTAAGTATCAGTGATGCGGAGAGCGCCATGTGGTAGATGCAGCGCCAAAGTTAAAAGCTTTTTGATCCCTTCTCTGGTGATACTAAGTGTTTCTTAAATGATGTGGAACCCGACATGTGTCAACTTCCACTTAAGTTTCAAAGAGTTTCTAACAATGTTTCAAGTGCTGTGGAAAGTGCCACGTATCAACTGTTTTGTGCACGGAGTTTGCCACCTGTCCTTGTTTCCTCCTTTTGAAAGTTACCGAGCATTAAGTTGTGGGCCCCATTTGTAATGTGTCTTATGTTTCTAAATGCTGCGGGTCATGACAGTTGTCACCTGCGAAGTTCTCCCGAGCATAAGGACATAGTTTTGTGAACTGTTGCAGATAAAGACACATATATGTTTCTAGTTGTTGTGGAGCCGCCAAGTGTTAGTTTCCTATTTCTTCTAGAGATACGAAGGAGCTTCAAAGTGTAGCCACTCACGCTGCCATCTATCATGGAGTTTTTAGTCTCAAGTATGCGGAAGCCACCATGTGTTTGTCCCTTATGGAAGGAGGTGTTCCATATATGTTTTGTTATAGCCAATGGGTTTAAAGGAAGGAGTAATGGTTGCAGATTCTAAAGATCTTAATTGTTAGAGACTTCCAGTTATCTTGAGTTTGGTTGGGCCATTGGGATTCGATTGTTGTAGACAATCTAGAGTCAGTCTTGGGCTATAAATATGTAACATTTGTGATGAATCGACAGTTAGAGTTCTATTTTTGATAGAGAAATTCATATCAGTTTGCAGAGATCTAGAGATATTTTTCTGTTAGAGATTTAAGAGAGAAGTTGGAGACTTTTGTTGTGACCAGTGAATATCATTTGCCTTTATTTGTTATTTTTGATTTAGAAAGTGAATGTAACTGTGCATGTATCTATGCCTCTTATGTTGCTAGAAAGTTAATGAGAAAGACTGAGTTATGTGCCTTGGTTGATATTTCCTGTGTCATTGCAAATTATCTGGTTGTGAGCCTTTGATTTTATTCATTTCATCTGTTTATATTAATCATGTAACATCTGCTCTTTAATATAACTGAATCTTGAGGATAGCTTCACTGTACTTAATTGGAGAGAAACACTTTTATTCAGGCACATTGCCATAGATAGATTTTCTTTCATTGTATCTTTAATTCTGTTAGTTTCTACCCTTTTCCCCAAAACACTTTTAAGATAGAGAAGAGCCAGCTTCTTTAAAATCTAGAGGTTGTTTCAGGTAGCAAGTCCCACATTCCTGAAACTTCCCATGTTGGTGTTGGAACCTACGCAATTTTATACATCAACAATTTTTGGTATGCACGGTGGGACCATTCTTGAAGTTTCTGTGAAGATTGTATGAGCTAGAAAGCTACAGGGAGTCAGAGCTATGGACCTGTAAAAAGAGCTCAATCTACTGCTAATCTAGGGATTCTTTTGCCACCACTAATAGCTAATCCAAGGAGAAGAGTGAATCAGTTTGCAGCAGCACCAAGAGCAAATATGGGAGCACCTGTAGCCCCAAGAAATTATGCAAATTGAAACACTGGCAGTCCTCTAATTCTCCCAATACCACCAGCAACTTGGGATGCTATTCCAGCTAATGCTCTTCCCAAGTTCAGTGGGGAAGATTTCAAGACACCTAAAGAGCATCTGCAAGATGTATATGATGTCTGTGCAATACATGTTATCACTCAACAAAATGTGGCCATAAGACTGTTAGCAGCTTCTTTCAAAGGGAAGGCTCTGGACTAGTATAGATCTTTAACCCCAAACACAATATCTACATGGGATCAACTTGGTGACACTTTCTTTGCAAGATTTAAAGAAAAGGGTGATAAATCTTCCTTGCTGCAACAATTGATCACTATCAAAAGGGCACCACAAGAAGCAATGACTGATTTCAACTCAAGATTTCAAAAGACTTGGGAGAGAATTCCTGCTATAGCAAGACCATTACCAGGTATGGCTATTGTGTTTTACCTTAAAGCTTTAAACTCAGATATATCAGTGATGATTTAGTCTCTTGGAGGTCAGACACTACTAGAAGCTTATGAGTTGGCAGTCAAAGCTGAAAATAACTTAATAGATGCTGGAAAGTTGCCCCTAAGGCCTCCTATGCCCATGTTCCCAGAAATTACCTTACCTTTGCCTCAAGAAGTTCCTAATCCTACAACCCCACCTGTGTCTATGTATTCATTTCCTCAACAACCTGCTAAGGTAACCGCCCTTGTTCAATCATCTGAAATGGATGATGTCAAGAACATTTTAAGGACATTCTCAAATGAGATAATTAATCTAAAGAGACAACAAAATCCTTATCCAAAACCCCCTTATCAAGGTTACCAAGGAAATAGACCTCCCTTTCAGCCAAATCATTATCAAGGTCCTCAAAGGCAAGCTAATCCTTAGCCATCAAACCAGTTAGTTATAGTCCCTACTCCCTTACAAACTGTTCCTCCTAATCCCAATAGGGAAATCATTTCAGGGAAAAATAATTTTGTAGATGGCACAAATGCTTGGTGCTTTCCTTGCAATAATGCCCATATGCCCAGAGACTGCCCCAGAGGAAATTTACAGCAAAAGATAGTAGAACAGAGAGGATTAGAAGGATAATTTGCAAGTTCTAACACTCCACCATATCAGTCTCCTAGTGTACAAAATGTAGTCCTGGTGGCCCAGATGCAAGGAATGTCCTTACAACAGGAAGAAGAAATAGCCCCTGAGCATGCTTTATTTTCATGGATTGAAGATGAAGATTCAGTGTTCTTGAATGAAGCATCTACTTCCAAGAAGCCATTGGTGCAATCAGATTACTATACCAGAGCAAAGAGGAGAATGATGGAGTAGCCTGAAGTCACTAATAATGAGATCATGGGAACTCCTCCATTTCAAAGTCACTAGAACACAGTCTCTAGACAAGAAATGCCCCAACCTATGCAGAATCAAGTAGCCTCAGGACAAGTTCTAAAAAAGTCAAGGTACCTATTGATGATGATGTTAGTCATAAACAAACATAGAATAAAAGTACACATTAACCCTTATTCATCTTGAAAGATACATTGAATTCAGAGAATTCATGATCTCAAGTCTTTGTTGATTAGGACTTAATCTTCTGACGTTACTCAGAGGTTGATGTGTGTTGCTATTTCCATTTTGGGGCCTTACATAGATCTCATCAGTAAGATAATTGTTTCCTGTAATGATGTTGTACAAAGAGTTATTTCTACACAAGATATACTTCAAATATTGTGTCTATCTTTAAATCTTTGCATGATATTTGTCATTTTGACATGCTTTAACCTCAAATATGCTAAATATGTTTAGTTATCTACGGGATGTCTGCATATTTGTATTATTTGCTTAAGATTATCAATTATTTGCAATTGTGATGATGAAATGCTCTAAAATTGAAAGAAATATTTCAAATTAATGTTGAACCTTTAGCTATTGAGCCACATACACAATCAGATACAGTCATGAAGAGAAGAAATCAAACCATATGTTCACTAGGACATTCCACAGCTAGATACATTCGATGCTAACTTCAAAGGGAAAAGTATGAAAACAACACATGTAAGTAGATATGCACTCCAAGGGACGCAACAAATCACAGCATGTATCAAGAATTCACACACTGATTACTCAAGATTTATGACGGATTGTAATCAAAACAGTCTTCTTCTTCATTAAGTATGCAAGAAAATATATGTAAACAACAACTTTGAAATGAGCCCTGAATACTTCAGCAAATAGATTTCAATTAAATTTTGAATGTTTAAAATGAGCCATCCTTGCACCTTTTATAGAACAAGGTGAGGGAGCAGTTACAACTGATCTATGATCTAGATTTATCTATTACAATCTACGGTTCACATATCTCTTTGACTTAGTCAATTCTTTCCACGTGGCACAGGTTACCAGCTAGCAACCATCTATATGGCTTACTTTCTTTTGCACCTGATGCATATATTCCTTTTATGATGCATCTTCATCAGGCTCTTCATCATCATCATGATGTGCACTAGTATCATCACTTTCAAAATCTTCATCCTGATGAGCTTCTCCTTGTACATGGACCTGCATAGATGTCTAAATATTTTCATACAATTGTACTATTCTCTCTATCTCCCCACCATCCTGAGTTTTCACTTTGATGGTGGCGTGCCTATGCATTTGATACTTACCCCAGAGATTCTCTAATTTACTTTTCCTACTGCTGGATGTCTCGTTATAATTCTCTGTCTTGACCCTGATCCTCATGATCTTGTCCATGATTTCTTCTGTTAGATGGTTTAAGGGATCATTAGCTACTTGTTGGAAGTTATTATGTAGAGCTTTGAATGCAAACTCCTCATCTTGATCTTCCCTTCCACCTTCCCTTCCAGCACTTCCAAAATTTCTGCCTCAAAAGACATCATATCATGTAGTTTCTTGTTGATATCTCTCAGCTTACTATTGCATCTTTTAAGTACATCACACTCAAATATGATATTTTTGTACCATATATCTATCAACAATGCATTATTGTTATTTAGCACTTGGTTGCTTATGAGAACCTGAGGATCAATTCTCTTTATTTCCTCCAAGATGGTCAAAATTTTCTCCAACTGAAAAGACCTCTTCCCGGTCTCCATCTACAATTTATCGACTTTTCTCCTGGAGACACTCAAAGAATTCCATCTTTTTAAAGAGGCTTTCACCACTTCTTCTACATCATCAAATGTGGATAACATCCACTTTCCCATTATGGATGACTCATGCTTCATGAGATCTAGTTTATTTACTTCCTCTTGGGAAATAGCAGTCAATGGGACTGCATGATCAGTTGAAGTATCCTAAGGGTTAATTAACCCTTTCATATATGTATGTAACTGAGCAATGTGCTCTTTGTGTTGCTTATTTTTATCCTTTTCTCTTTTGACTCTATGAATTAATGAATCAATTATGTATTTTCCCTCCTGAGCCTCCTGGTCTTCATTAGCAAACCCTAAATCTACTGTGCTGATTTGGAATTCATCCAGAGTGATTTTACCTTTCTCCTTATCCACAGTAGGGAGTGCTACCTGTGTTATCCTCCTACCTATTGTAGGATCTCTTCTAATGGCCAAAGTCAACCTGGCCTTCCTTTTTGGTTTTATTAATGTTTCTAAAAATAATGTAGATATATCAAACTCTCAAATTTCCATACCTGTTTCAGTGCCAATTTCTCTCTCCAACCACTTTGGAATTTGATCCTTTGTACCCTGGTTTCCTACATCATCATGATGATCATCACCTTGATCTCCTACAAGTGTATCTATTTTTTATGGAGAGGGTGATTTCTCCTTTTCTTCCTCATGATGCTCTTCATGAGAGTGATATTTTGGTACATCTTCCTGACGAGGAATTTCTTCTTCTAGAGGGTGATCTTGTTGATCATCATGAATATCATGACCCTGATCTTTTGCTTCCTCCATTCTAACCTCATCCACCTTATTAATCTCTTCATCTTGAGATATGTCTGCATTAGTGGATATTATTTCGTCTACCTTAGGTGCTTCTGCCTGATCTTGCATCATATCCTTCTCTGTACCTGAAGTACATACCTCCTCTTGAGCTTTCAGATCATCCTGACCTGATCTCATTTGATCTCTTGAGGTCTCTTGGGTTCGGAGGACATCCTCATTTGATATGACCCTTTCATCTTCACCCTTTTCTTGGACTTCTACTATTTTGGGTTCATCAGCTATATCTTGTTGTGATTGACCCAAATCTGGAGTGTGCATTTTTACTCCGATCAACTCTACTTCTTCAGTTTTACCCACCTTATTAGGTGCATTAGTCTGATGCTGAGGACTTGCATCTTTTTCATGTGAAAGGTCCACCACTTCAGGGCTGGTGACCTACTCAACCAACTTATCTAGCCCTATCTCCTGTGTAATTTTCTTGGGGCTTCTTTCTTTTTCTTGTTCAACTCGTTTTTCTCTAGTTCCTTCTACTGATGGGGTCCCAAAGGGAGTGATGTGAGCATTTGTAGCAAGTGTTTCCATCTTTTGAGTAGTTACATCCTTAACCACCTCATCATCAGACAAATCCACAGTTTCCTCCAACGAGACAAGACCACCTGGAAATGCCCTAGAAGTTTCCTTGAATTGCTCTTCAGCTTGTTCAGTTTTAAATTTCACAATGGTAGGAAGCGATACATTGTGTTGTAACTCCCTTCTAAAAAATTTGCTACCTGCCCCTCTTAGCATAATGGGGCTTTGCTGTATTTCACCTCTCATGGATGTTCTTGTTTTCTTTGGTGTGGGTACCATCAACTGAGGTGCCTTTCTTTTCCTTTTGAATAATATGGGTCTTCTTCTTCCTCAGGCTCCTCTTCCAAAGGGATATCCTTTTCCATTTGTTTCTGTGAAGCCTGACCTTCCTCATAGGTCTCAATAACCATTACATCATCTTTTTGGATTTTCTTAGACTTTTCTTTATCCAACGGAGGAGGCACAGATGATGCTGAAGCCTGGCCTGAAGCTGATGCTTCTCCTGATGCTGCCGCTTCCTTAGCTGTGGCTATTATTCTCTCAATAATGACCCCTTTGGGTTCTTCTTCAGTTTTCTTGCCTTTAGGAGGTCTTTTGCTCTATTTTTACTGAGGTGGCAACCTGTCTCCCTTGGATTTCCTCTTCTCATTCAAGAAATCATCATACTCATCAGCAGAGAGCTCTTGTCCCTTCTTTTTGTTATCTACTGTGAGGGCCATACCTTTTTTCTTCAGTAAATCTATCTGCTCATCCACCTAAGCTTGGGTTAGTTGCAATATCCTGCCCGTGAATGGATCCAAGGAGATGTCCTCCTGCATGGTAGGATCCGAGGCTGATATGGTATCGTTGTATATCTTCTTCTCTTCATATTCATCAGCCATTATCACTCCATCATCTTTCTTCAGTTGTGCTGGGATGGAAATACAACCAAAGGTTCTGATTTGGTTAAGTGTTAACCTCTGATATCTTCTTCGGGCTTCAGCCTCATCTTCACAATCTGCCCAAAAATCCTCAAGATTCCTTTGGTGAATGGGCTATCCCATGATCTTCTGCATCCTTCCATAAGGATCATATGATCTTATCAATGGAAATGGCTGTAATTTCATCATTGTTAAGCCAGCTATGGCTTTCTTTATATTTTCACTGTCTGGGCACATATACCAGCCCATTGTTACTGGAAACAATACTGGGAAAAGCTTGTTATTATCTTTATAAGCATCTAGTATTGTTTCAACCTGCCTCATGAACTCCATTAACACTATAGCATCAGTTGGATATCTTGGGAGCATGAGACGGTGCCCTGTAAATCCTTCAATCCTAATGTATGAAAAAGTGGCAAACTGAATGAACTAGGCCCCATGCCAGTATATTACCTCCTGAGCTTCTAGGCTCAGTCTCTTAGTTCTATCTTCCTCCATGGTCCTTACTAGATGCATAGAGAATGCATCATTCACCAATTTATAATCCTAGAGGTAATTCACTCTTTGTAGCTGGGGATGATGGTCCCAGATGTGTGCATCATTAGTGGTGCCACCAATCCTCCCCACTGTAGTCAATCCATTAAATGTACCCTTATAGACACATGCATAAACAATGTATGAGGTCATATGGAAAGCACATTCTGTACCTCCTAGGTTTTTCAGTTGTTCATCCAAAGCATCACCTATCATTTTGGCCCATAATGGCCTATTATTAGTGTATGTGCACATCAGGATGACTCCATACATCCAATCCCTGAAACTTCCAGCTGTTGGCTGGCCCGTTGCTTGGCTGAGCAGGGTGATCATGAACTGATACTCGTCATCAAAGTCAAATTTATATAAATGAACAGGCAACTTGGCCGCGGCTGTATAAGGACTATTTTTGTCTCTCCATCTGTACATTCTCTTCGTAGCAGCCTTCTTATTAACTTCATATTTGGCTTCCAGCTTCTTCAGGTCAACGCTGACAACATTCTTACCTAGTGGCAAATTGAACATGGCAGAAAGGCCCTTGATAGATAAGTCTGCATATACTCTCCCATGTTTCACTACCCTCCTTATTTGGGGATTATAATTTTTGGCACACTCAATAACCAGCTTAGGAGCCTCCATGGAATATGGAAAACTAGCTGCATTCCACATCCCGGACACAAAAATGGATTCAAGCAGAGCGTCCTCATTATTAATGGTGATCTTGTCTGCCCATGCATTCAAGTCTGTATTACCTTGGTGAGTGTTTGCTATAATTCCATATTTGAATTGCACACCCTTGGCCTGTGCAAACATTGGCTTAACAAATTCTACCTCAGACTTCATCAATCTTTTGTCCGCCATGATTTCCTGCAAAGACAAGAGCTGGTCTCAAGATTGACACTTCATCTCATACATGCATATATTTTGTATCCTTATGGCATCATGTGTATATTTATTAAACAGTTATTTCACCATGTTATACAGAAATCCTATCTCCAAATCAATGAACATCATGTTACCTGGATATGGATAGAGTAACAACAAGAGGGTTTCAATTACTTACCTGGTGTGCTTATCCTTGTGAATTACAGTGATGATTATATGAGGATAATCTTGATACTGATGATAATCACACCCTTCGTTCTGATTCAAGCTGTACACATCTGCAGGTGGTTTGTAAGAAGGCTTGGGAGTTCAGCTCTATATAAAAACTGATCTTATCACAAGTTAAGTGCATAATGACATTGTGAATTCATCTTAAACCCATTTATTAGGTCATTTAGGGCACAATCTAATTAAATCAATCTTAATCATTAAGATCCCGTATGGAAACCTCCAGAGGTTGCCAGGTGTGACCATCGCGTTAACCATCAACGGGAAACACCTACCGCATTAATGAGCATTCAATGTCATGCAGCAAGAAGAGGAGGATGATCTTTTGTAATATCGGGTGATGTTTTGAATATCAGGGGATGTTCAAAATATCACTGTCTCGTAATATGACCATTAGCATCTTAGCGGTAACACATATGTCGGTACATCGGGTTATTTTTGGATCATCGGGTCATGTTATAAAATATCAGGGGATGTTCAAAATATCGGGTGATATTTTGAAAAGGATGATGACCCTATGCATTGCTTAAGTGACCCTTCTCAGAATATCATGATGATGTCACCATGATATTGGTTCAGTCTATTGTTGAAGCACTATGACGTCATCGTCATGTTTTATGAAAGGGTGATTTTAGGAAATATACCTCCGCGAGGTAAAAATAATGATGATGTCATCATCATGTCGATTATCTTCATTATCAGGTTGGATGATGTCATCAGGATAATGGCTCTAGGGTGATGTTTGGCGAAAGGATGATATTTGAAAGATAAGGTTATATTCAAAATATCGGGTGATGTTCTGAAATATCATCCTCATAGAAAACATGTTGTTTGATGGGTAAGTATCACCACCACCTAAAAATGATGTCCGCAGGTCGTGAACAGATAATTTATCGGGTGATAAATCGGATCAGGGTGATCTTTTGTAAGATAACTGATGTTGAGAAATATGATGATGACTTACCCCCCCTTTTATGAATATCAGGTTTGACCAAAATTTTGACCGTTCATAACTTTCACATCCTAAGGAATATCAGGGTGATGTAAAAGGCAAACCTTCATGAAATTTAATGCTCTTTCTAAATATGAGGTTAATGAAATGAAATATGAACTTTGACAAACTAACCTCATGATGATGACTTCCCTACCCATTGTGCAGGATCATCAATTTTGACTTACTTTTACCAAACTGCCAGCAAGAAGAACACACAAGCAAAGTCAAAAAAGTTGGGTCCCTGTTTTGCCAAGTCAAAATGGGGCATGTTGTGTAACCACACAACAACTTGCCACCAAAGAAAACACAAAAATTCCAATGATTCAAGTGATGTGATCACATCTATATATAGCATTCTAACTCTTTTTAGGCACAAGCATCATAATCTTTCTAAATGATAAAATGTCCTCATGGTAACAATGCTAACTAAGGATCAGTAGTGTGCAAATGATTAATTATCCTCATCTTGAAAGAAAGTTGAAAACATGAGTAACTAGTGTTAAGCTACATAGTTTGAGATCATCCCTCATAGACAACCTAGATAGAGCCTTGCTGCCAGCAGGCGTCCATAGCCCCAGCAAGGTTATCTATACAATCTCCCCAAGTAGAGCACCACTGCCAGCAGGCGTCTATAGCCTCGGTAAGGTTACTTAGATGGCCTAATTTTATTATTATCTTTTTATTATTATTTTTTTAACATTTATACTTTATATATATGATATCATCATGTAAGCTCAAAATGCAAGGTATAGTCACTTGCTGTTTTAGGTTGGAGATTGCATTGGTAGCAAGGGAGTCCCTTTAGATTTTTCACTTAACACCTATACTTGTATTTTCAACAAACCCAAGGCTGTTAGGTGAGTCATTGTGAAGAAATCACTTTGGTTAAGAAAAGGTACCCTGATGACAGGATATCATAGACCTGATCATGATGACTTTCTCAAAATGAGTCACAACCTATATATAAATGTGTTCTCATCACTTGAATCTTAACAATTTTGTTATTTTCTGCGGTGATGAGTTGCATCATCTTGACTAACCAAAACCAAACTCAACAAGCAAACAAAGCAAAAATAAAATAAAACACTATACAAACAACTATACAAATATACATTATGATACACATGGTTGTCATGAAGCTACTTAGGCTTGGAAATAATGTTTAAGGAACTATCCATTAACTGGTAATGAAACATCCTCACCTGTCAAGTTCTTAAGCCTGAAAGTACTGTCTCCTAAGATCTCAGAAATTTGGAAGGGACCTATCCATAATTTGTCAAACTTACCATGGTCTCCTTTCCTCTCATGGGCTTTATCCCACATCAGGACTAAATTAGATATCCTGAATGCTTTAACTTTGGCTCTTCTATCAAACCAGCATTTGACAACAGCTTGATGTTTGGCAAATTGATCAATTGCCTGACTTCTTTTCTCTTCCAGGTGCATCAGCTGAAGCAACCTAACCTCTTGGTTATTGTCTATGCCTAGGTACTCTTGGGCAAACTGCAAGGTAGGAATCTTCAGGTTAACAGGGAGGATTGGATCCACCCCATATACTAAATGATAAGGCAAGTTTCCTAATGCAACCTTGTTTCTGGTTCTGTCTACTCATAAGGCATATTTCAAAAGTGTATTCCATTCCCTAGGGTTCTTGTCTACTAACTTCTTTATGATGTTCAGCAAATTTTTGTTAGTGAATTCTGCCAATCCATTCCCTTGGGGATAATAATTAGATGAGAACTTCAGTATGATCCCATAATCAAAGGCCCAACTTGACAATTTGGTTGAAGTAAAAGCAGAACTGTTATCACTTACCAGAGCATAGGGAACCCCATACCTAGTAACTATGTTACTTTCCAAAAATCTGATGACATCTTCTACGTTGCAAGTCTTGCTGCTAGTGGCTTCAGTCCACCTGGTACAATAATCAGTAATTGTTAGAACATACCTGTGGCCTGATGATGATGGAGGATTAATAGGTCCTATGAAATCCATCCCCCATTGTGTGAATGGGCGCGCTTCCATCACTGGTTGCAGAGGTTGCATAGCATATCTCTCTCTGTTGGCAGCAACCTAACATACATGACAGCATTTAATGTGTTTAGCTATATCCTTGAAGATTGTGGGCCAATAATATCCTGCTCTAAGGATTGCATGTGTAGTAGCCAAGGATGAGCCATGTGCTATACCAAACTTGTCATGTAGCTCTGATAAAACTTTATTTACTTCAGGCCTCTCTAGGCATCTTAGGTATATTCCTTCATAATTTTTCTTGAAAAGTACTCCTGCTTTCATCATGTACTTCTAGGATTTTATCTTCAAGGCTCTTCTCTGTGAAGCCTGCAGTCTTGGAGGATATCTTCCAGTGATCAAGATGTGCCTGATATCTAAATACCACTCTCCACTGTCCTTAGCATTGATAACATACTGCTGACTTGTGATGTTTGGATCAATTTCTGATATCATTTGGCTTAAAGCCTATCCTCTTACCAGCTGCATGGGTGTAATCTCCATATCATATTCTTGTAAAACTGTAATCCATTTAGCCCTTTTTTCACCAGGCTCACTTTGCATTAACATCTTCACTGTTGCATCTGGCACCACAACAATCACCTTGCTTCTCAAGATATAATGCCTAAATTTCTTTACTGCTCTGACCAAAGCAAGTGTCTGCCTTCAAACATCTACATATCTTAATTCAGCATCTTTGAAAGGGTAGCTCATGAAGGCAATTGGTTTCTCTTCTTTTTCTTCATTT
The DNA here is from genome assembly GCA_027924645.1 of Cunninghamia lanceolata. Classification (NCBI taxonomy): domain Eukaryota; kingdom Viridiplantae; phylum Streptophyta; class Pinopsida; order Cupressales; family Cupressaceae; genus Cunninghamia; species Cunninghamia lanceolata. The sequence continues at coordinate 804,651 of BSBN01000463.1, read as the reverse complement.
CTCTGAGTTAGCACTACTGCAGAGGTATGTTTTGAAGCAAATGAATAAATATAGAAGTCCTTGGTGTAGTCCGGACTAATAAGGACAGGAGCATCAGAAATAGCTTTCTTTATGTCTTCAAAGGTTGCCTTGGCTTCTGATGTCCACTCAATCTTTGCATCCTTCTTCAGCATAGCATTTAAAGGCCTGACTATTTCTGCAAAGCCAGTGATGAACTTCCTGACGAAATTTATCTTACCAAAGTAAAATTTGAGCTCTTTCTTGCTTCCTGGAAGCTGTAATTTCATAATGGACTCCACCCTGTCAGGATCTATGAGAATCCCATTTTCAGTTATTAGGTGGCCCAGCAACTTTCCTGTTGTCACCCTGAATATGCATTTCTTGGTGTTCAAGGATATCCCATACTATTCACATTTTTTTAGTACATTTCTAAGATTTGCTACATGGTTGCCTGTTTCTTTAGAGAATACTGTTAAGTCATCCATGTATATGACTATACATTTCCCTATTAAGCCTCTGAAGGCTATGTCCATTGCTCGCTGGAATGTTGCTCCAACATTTATCAGCCCAAATGGCATACGTCTATAAGCAAATATCTCCCACTTTGTGGTGAAGGCAGTTTTTAGTCTGTCAATCTTGTCAACCATGACCTGATTGTAGCTCGAGAAGCCGTCCAGAAAGGACATCGTTTTTGCACCATTAACAATCTGCAGAACTTCATCTAAGGAAGGCAAAGGATAATTATCCTTCTCTGATGCTCTATTCAGGTTTCTGAAGTCTACACACAGTCTGATGTCTCCATTATTCTTTCTTATTGGCACTAGATTAGCCACCCAAGTGGAGTGCCTCATAGGAAATATGATCCTGGCGTTTAACAACTTCTTGACCTCTTCAAAAATTATTGGTTCAAGCAAAGCATTGACTGGCCTTTGCTCCTGTCTAAAAGGTTTAGCATCTGGCTTGAGAGGTATGGTGTGAGTTATGACTGATGTGTCATATGTCTTCAACTCATCATAAGTCCATGCAATTACATGGATGTAATCCTTAAGGGCCTGAGCTATTCCTTCTAACTCTTCTGGTGTGCAAACCTTACCAATCAAGACATTTCTCTTGTTATTATTTTGTCCAATATTCACTTGTGACTACTGTCCTCCATCAGCTTTTGGAAGATCTTTATGTTTTAGTATATTATCCAGGTCAAAAGCTCTTTCTAATTCAATCATACTTTTGGGAATCCTGTTGCTAGGTAACTCTAATTTTTCTTCTTCTTCCCAAACATGATCTTCCACATTGTTCCCATCTATGATCTGAGCATCAAATATGTCTCTGTTAGAGATGAAATCAAGGATATGCTGATCATCATCAAAAACCTGGAGGTTAGTAACATTATCAGGTATTGATGGCACTGATATCAGTTCTACTGAAAACCTCCTTAAGCCTGATATGGACAAAGGCTCTAATGTACTAGCATCCTGGGCTAGAGCATCTGCCCTTTGGTTTTGCTCTCTAGGTACGTGGGTGATATTAAATGCATCAAAGTCTTCAATCAAATCCCACACTCTGTGTCTATAATTTGACAATTTCTTATAGTTGCAAGAGTAAATTCCTCTTACCTGTTTGACAACTAATTCTAAATCTCCAAAGACATGCAGAATTCTTATTTTCTTCTTAAGACCAAATAGTATCCCATGAATCAGAGCTTCATACTCTGTCACATTGTTAGTGCAGGGGAACTGTAATCTGTAAGTAGCTAAGTAGGACTTTCCTGATGGATCAATGAGATCAATCCCTACTCCAACTCCTTGTTTGGACTTGGATCCATCAAATCTTAGGATCTAGGATTTATCTTTAGTAGGAGGTTTAGGTAAGCCTTCTTCTTTGTAGCTCTGGCAGCTGCACCACCGGATATACATTTTAACTTAGGAATTTCAGCATTCCTAGACTTCATCTTTTCTTTCTTCTGGGAAGCTGATTCTTCTTCCTTCTTTTCATCATTAGGAGGATGATCTTCTGAATTACGCACTATGTGCCTCTTTAACATATGTAAACATAGTGAACAAGTAGTCTTTGAGTGAAGTGCCTCATGCAACCTACACCATCCCTCAGTTAGTGCATCCTGTGGATGCTTCCCTTGTTCTATCATCCTTTTAATTTCTCCTGATAAAAACTCTTCAAATTTGGTCAGGTTACTGCCTCTGTCTTCATCAGACAGTTCATAATTTGACTCCACTAGACAATCACTCCCTAGGACGATTCTCTCTCTCTTCTCAACATTTATCTGGTCATATACCATAATTTCCTCTGTTCTCAGAATATGATCTTCATCATGATTTATTACCCCACTTGTGCTTCCTGTAGAAAACAAACAAAAATCAGTATCATCATCATCACTAGATGTAGAACTTACCTTAGATGATGATGATGATGCTTCACTGTATGTCTACTCTAGCTCCATCATATCTAAGCATGTTTCACAAGTTTTCTCTGAATGTGCCTCATCGTGTAATCTGCACCAACCATCAATCAAAATGTTATTAACAGGTATATTTAATAATTGACAGCGTTCTAATTGTTTGGACAGATGCATCTCAAATTTTTTGAAGCGGTCTACTTTTGTTTTATCTCCATGATCACTATCAGGTTCTATGGTCGGTATGTCTTCCTGAGGATCATCATCATGATGATGAAGGTCAAGCATCAGGATCTCTTCTATCCTGATAGTCTGCGGTCTAATGGCATAAACTCCAGGCTCTACATTCACATACATGATCTCGTTTGTTTTGTTGTACTCAGTGATCATGTGCTTCATTCTAGGCTCAACATCTATTCTTATCTGGTTAGGTATACCTTTCCAAGGTAACCACATATGACTGAAGTCAGTAGACATATATCCGTTGAGGGTTTTAGACCAGTCTCTACTGAGCAACATCCCATATGTATCAGGTATATCTACTACCTGGATATCGATGTAATATTGGATCTTGGGATCAGATGCTAGTTGCATGTGGATATGGGTTAACTCTCCTCCTATGCTTACTTCTGTTTTATCTAGTTGTGTCACCTTCTTTAAGGATTTAGCAGGATGTAGCCCTAAAGCATTGCATATTGACAAGGGCATGACATTTGTAGATGCACCTGAGTCTACCAAACAGTTGTGTAAGTTCCTGCTAAACATCCTTATAGTAAGGAGGAAAGGTGGTGACTCACTCTTGTCCTTGTACAAGGTCATGTGGGAAGTTTCTGCAGCTTGGACAGTAGCTGGCACTTTAGTCTTAACATTGTTATCTCTGACAGCATGATCTCTATTGCTAGGCTGACCTAGGGGATGACTATCCTCTCTAGGAGTAGGATCATCTAGTGATTTCATAAATGCCTTCTTAATTGCAAGAGTTTTCAACAACTCTGATAAAGACAGGCTGATCTTTATCTTCTTCATCTCATCTGCCAGATATGTGACTAGTTTGTCCGATTCATGAGGTAGGCCAACAACCTTTGATACTGTATTCTGTGGTGATAGATACTATGCATTTACTTTTGGAAATCCTAGATTGTTACTTGCCTTGGGATCAGGAGGGGTGTTAAAATTATTTAGAGGCAAGGAACTGGTTAATGGACTAGTAGGTCTGTTGGAGTTACTTCTCAGATTATAATTGTGCTTACCCTAATATTACTACTGGTAAGCATGCACCTCTTCAGACTCATTAGATGGCTCATTTTCATCTTCAAAAGGGAAGACATAATTTGACTCAAAAGCCATGGCAGATTCTTCACTTGCCAAGTTGTAATTCTGGTGGGATGACACAATCTGCTAATGATGCTGATCAGTATAACTCTCCAATACAAATGCAGAGTCATATCCACAAGGGACAATTTCATTTCCTTCCACCTGAGGTGGATTTCCAGAAGTATTAGACACTTCTGTCTGGAAAATGCTAGCAGCAATTCTAAATTGTGGATAGTCTAATTCTGCATGAGTATTTGTATTGTGTATTCTACACCAATTGGTGAGGGCTGCCTCAGCAAGATTGACTTTAGTAGTCTGTTTAGCTTCAGTAGGTGGCTGATTATCTAAAGGTGATGGTAAGGAACCATTATTTGGTCTGGTATTCCATACTCTAGGCTGTCTAGGAGGATTGTTATTATTTCCACCATTACTATTGAAATTATTGTTGTTGTACCCCCTATCAGGATAACCAGGTTTGTCATTGTTATAGCCTCTGTTTTGGTTAGGCTGAGAATAGAAGTTCTGGTTTCTCAAATGAGTGACCTCTGTAGTTAGTTTTCTCAGCTGAGTAGAGATTTCTTTAATTTCTTCTTTCTCCTCTTGAGCTTTAACCACTACATTTTTAGTTTGAGGCTTGAAGAAAGAGGATCCAGCGTTATTGTTTTGATCCACACCCTGAGGTGTCGGTGCTTGTGCAGAATACTATGGCATTTGACCATTTCCATTAGGAGGAGGAGGCATGATACTCAATGGAGATACCTCCAAATGTGTTGGCATTACTGTCGGAGGTACCATAGCTCCATTGTACTGTGGCTGGGGAGGATATTGTGTAGGATATGTTGGATACATGCCTAGCAATGTAGGGAAATCTATGTTTGGTGTTGGAGCAGGTACCAGGTGCTGATTAACTTTGATAGCTTCTTAAAAAGCTCCTGTCAAAGTTGTGATTTCAAGATGTGTTCTCCTGATGAACATGGAAGTCAGAGGATCTAGGGTTGAATAATAGATACTCCTAGCAGTAGCATCTGCTACAGTATATGGAGCAACTAACTTTTCTGGAACCTAGCATTGAAATTGGCAATAGGTTCTCCCTCAAACCGCTTGATAGTGGCGAATAGGTGATAGTTCATTGAGGGATCTATTGGTATCTTGAACCTATCAGTAAAAGATTTCTCTAGGACAGCCCATGAACTGACAGAACTCTGACCAAGACTAATAAACCAATTATAAGCCTCTTCTCCTAAGGAAAAAGGAAATAATCTGCATACAACATCCTAATGCTCTATTCTGGCCCTACAACAGGCTTCCTTGAAAGTTTTGATATGATCATCAACATCTTGATAAGGATGATATTTTGGACAGAGTTTATCCAAATTCTTTAGCAACTCGTGATATGCAGTGAAGGTCAATGGTGACTCTGCTGCAAAGAATGACATTACAACTAGAGGAGGTTGAGCTTGTGGTACAGTTGGTTGAGGTTGGACCTAAGGTTGAGGTTGGATAGGAGGTGTCACAGACAACCCTGAGGGTATTTGCAAACCAATAGGAGTTACAAGAGGAGGCTCTAGTGATGCTTCTGACGCACTAGATCCTGGAGTGTGATGGATGTCCACAATTCTAGGTCTAAACCCCCTAACAGGTAATTTGTCGAAAGGTCTGGTGGATCGTGACTTGGTATTTATCCTGTGAGCCAGGATTTCTCAATTTTGAGGCAAAATGGCTGGAACTTTGTAAATATCAGTTGGAATATACTAGCAGTGACTATATTTATGGTCAGGATTGGAAATTGACCTAGTATTTATGGAATATTTGTAGCTATACTGCAAATATGAGGTGATTTTTGGTTTGGCAACACTTTGCAGGTTGATATCAGGTTTCTAAAGTAGAGTACCTCAAAGCTTGGACAAATTTACTTGAAATATGGCCGATCTTTGCAAATACATGTTGATCTACTGTAAAGATTGCAATATTTATGATTGATTTCAAAAACTTAACACAGGATTAGCGTATATCAACTCAAAACAACAAATATTTACGTCTAGCTCTGGAAATTTAGTGGTGTCTGAGTGTTACCTTACAATCTTTATCATCACCTAAAGAGCTAATGATGATCCTCCTCCTGATGGCCCTCCTTCTAGCACCAATTATGTTGATGATGATGTTAGTCATAAACAAACATAGAATAAAAGTACACATTAACCCTTATTCATCTTGAAAGATACAATGAATTCAGAGAATTCATGATCTCAAGTCTCCGTTGATTAGGTCTTAATCTTCTGACATTACTTAGAGGTTGATGTGTGTTGTTGTTTCCATTTTGGGGCCTTATGTAGATCTCATCAGTAAGATAATTGTTTCCTGTAATGATGCTGCACAAAGAGTTATTTCTACACAGGATATACTTCAAATATTGTGTCTATCTTTAAATATTTGCATGATATTTGTCATTTTGACATGCTTTAACCTCAAATATGCTAAATATGTTCAGTTATCTACGGGATGTCTACATATTTGTATTATTTGCTTAAGATTATCAATTATTTGCAATTGTGATGATGAAATGCTTTGAAATTGAAAGAAATTGAAAGAAATATTTCAAATTAGTGTTGAACCTTTAGCTATTGAGCCACATACACAATCAGATACAGTCATGCAGGGAAGAAATCAAACCATATGTTCACCAGGACATTCCACAGCTAGATACATTCGATGCTAACTTCAAAGGGAAAAGTATGAAAATAACACATGTAAGTAGATATGCACTCCAAGGGATGCAGCAAATCACAGCATGTATCAAGAATTCACACATTGATTACTCAAGATTTATGATGGATTGTAATCAAAATAGTCTTCTTCTTCATTAAGTATGCAAGAAAATATATGTATACAACAACTTTGAAATGAGCCCTAAATACTTCAGCAAACAGATTTTAATTAAGTTTTGAATGTTTAAAATGAGGCATCCTTGCACCTTTTATAGAACAAGGTGAGGGAGCAGTTACAATTGATCTATGATCCAGATTTATCTATTACAATCTACGGTTCACATATCTCTTTGACTTAGTCAATTCTTTCCATCTGACACAGGTTGCTAGCTGGCAACCATCTAGACGGCTTACTTTCTTTTGCACCTAATGCATATATTCCTTTTATGATGCATCTTCATCATCATCATGATGTGCACTAGTATCATCACTTTCAAAATCTTCATCATCCTGATGAGCTTCTCCTTGTACATGGACCTACATAGATGTCCAGATATTTTCATATAACTATACTATTCTCTCTATCTCCCCACCATCCTGAGTTTTTGCTTTGATGGTGGCGTGCCTATGCATTTGATACTTGTGCCAGAGATTCTCTAATTTACTTTTCCTACTGCTGGATGTCTCATTATAATTCTCCGTCTTGACCCTAATCCTCATGATCTTGTCCATGATTTCTTCTGTTAGATGGTTTAAGGGATCATCAGCTACTTGTTGGAAGTTATTATGTAGAGCTTTGATTGCAAACTCCTCATCTTGATTTTCTATCTTCCCTTCCACCTTCCCTTCCAGCACTTCCAAAATTTCCACCTCAAAAGACATCATATCATGTAGTTTCATGTTGATATCTCTCAGCTTATTGTTGCATCTTTTAAGTACATCACACTCAAATCTGATGTCTTTGTACCATATATCTATCGACAGTGCATTATTGTTATTTAGCACTTGGTTGCTTATGAGAACCTAAGGATCAATTCTCTTTATTTCCTCCAAGATGGTCAAAATTTTCTCCAGCTGAAAAGACCTCTTCCCGGTCTGCATCTGCAATTTATCAACTTTTCTCCTGGAGACACTCAAAGAATTCCATCTTTTTAAAGAGGATTTCACCACTTCTTCTACATCATCAAATGTGGATAACATCCACTTTCTCATTATGGATGACTCATGCTTCATGAGATCCAATTTATTTACTTCCTCTTGGGAAATAGCAGTCAATGGGACTGCATGATCAGTTGAAGTATCCTCAAGGTTAATTAACCCTTTCATATATGTATGTAACTGAGCAATGTGCTCTTTGTGTTGCTTATTTTTATCCTTTTCTCTTTTGACTCTATGAATTAATGAATCAATTATGTCTTTTCCCTCCTGAGCCTCTTGGTCTTCATTAGCAAACCCTAAATCTACTGTGCTAATCTAGAATTTATCCAAAGTGATTTTACCTTTCTCCTTATCCACAGTAGGGAGTGCTACCTGCGCTGTCCTCCTACCTGTTGTAGGATCTCTTCTAATGGCCGAAGTCAACCTAGCCTTCCTTTTTGGTTTTATTAATGTTTCTGAAAATAATGTAGATATATCAAACTCTTGAATTTCCATACCTGTTTCAGTGCCAATTTCTCTCTCCAACCACTTTGGAATTTGATCCTTTGTACCCTGGTTTCCTGCATCATCATGATGATCATCACCTTGATCTCCTGCAAGTGTATCTATTTTTGACAGAGAGGGTGATTTCTCCTTTTCTTCCTCATGATGCTCTTCATGAGAGTGATCTTTTGGTACATCTTCCTAACGAGGAATTTCTTCTTCTAGAGGGTGATCCTGTTGATCATCATGAATATCATGATCCTGATCTTTTGCTTCCTCCATTCTAACCTCATCCACCTTATTAATCTCTTCATCTTGAGATATGTCTGCATCAGTGGATATTATTTCATCTACCTTAGGTGCTTCTGCCTGATCTTGCATCATATCCTTCTCTGCACCTGAAGTACATACCTCCTCTTGAGCTTTCAGATCATCCTGACCTAATCTCATTTGATCTCTTGAGGTCTCTTGGGTTCAGAGGACATCCTCATTTGATATGACCCTTTCATCTTCACCCTTTTCTTGGACTTCTACTATTTTGGGTTCATTAGCTATATCTTGTTGTGATTGACCCAAATCTGGAGTGTGCATTTTTACTCCGATCAACTCTACTTCTTCAGTTTTACCCACCTCATCAGGTGCATTAGTCTGATGCTAAGGACTTGCATCTTTTTCATGTGAAAGGTCCACCACTTTAGGGCTGGTGACCTACTCAACCAACTTATCTAGCCCTATCTGCTGTGTAATTTTCTTAGGGCTTCTTTCTTTTTCTTGTTCAACTCGTTTTTCTCCAGTTCCTTCTACTGATGGGGTCCCAAAGGGAGTGATGTGAGTGTTTGTAGCAAGTGTTTCCATCTTTTGAGCAGTTACATCCTTAACCACCTCATCATCAGACAAATCCACAGTTTCCTCCAACGAGACAAGACCACCTAGAAATGCCCTAGAAGTTTCCTTGAATTGCTCTTCAGCTTGTTCAGTTTTAAATTTCACAATTGTAGGAAGCGGTACATTGTGTTGTAACTCCCTTCTAAAAACTTCACTACCTGCCCCTCTTAGCATAATGGGGCTTTGTTGTATTTCACCTCTCATGGATGTTCTTATTTTCTTCGGTGTGGGTGCCATCAAAGGAGGTGCCTTTCTTTTCCTTTTGAATAATATGGGGCCTTCTTCTTCCTCAGGCTCCTCTTCCAGAGGGATATCCTTTTCCATTTGTTTCTGTGAAGCCTGACCTTCCTCATAGGTCTCAGTAACCATTACATCATCTTTTTGGATTTTCTTAGACTTTTGTTTGTCCAACGAAGGAGGCACAGATGATGCTGAAGCCTAGCCTAAAGCTGATGCTTCTCCTGATGCTGCCGCTTCCTTAGCTATGGCTATTATTCTCTCAATAATGACCCCTTTGGGTTCTTCTTCAGTTTTCATGCCTTTAGGAGGTCTTTTGCTCTATTTTTGCTGAGGTGGCAACCTGTCTCCCTTGGATTTCCTCTTCTCATTCAAGAAATCATCATACTCATCAGTAGAGAGCTCTTGTCCCTTCTTTTTGTTATCTACTATGAGGGCCATACCTTTTTTCTTCAGTAAATCTATCTGCTCATCCACCCAAGCTTGGGTTAGCTGCAATATCCTGCCCGTGAATGGATCCAAGGAGATGTCCTCCTGCATGGTAAGATCTGAGGCTGATATGGTATCATTGTATATCTTCTTCTCTTCATATTCATCAGCCATTATCACTCCATCATTTTTCTTCAGTTGTGCTAGGATGGAAATGCAACGAAAGGTTCTGATTTGGTTAAGTGTTAACCTCTGATATCTTCTTCTTCGGGCTTCAGCCTCATCTTCACAATCTGCCCAAAAATCCTCAAGATTCCTTTGGTGAATGGGCTGTCCCATGATCTTCTGCATCCTTCCATAAGGATCATATGATCTTATCAATGGAAATGGCTGTAATTTCATCATTGTTAAGCCAGCTATGGCTTTCTTTATATTTTCACTGTCTGGGCACATATACCAGCCCATTGTTACTGGAAACAATACTGGGGGAGCTTGTTATTAGCTTTATAAGCATCCAGTATTGTTTTAACCTACCTCATGAACTCTATTAACACTACAGCATCAGTTGGATATCTTGGGAGCATGAGAGGGTGCCCTATAAATCTTTCAATCCTAATGTATGAAAAAGTTACAAACTGAATGAACCAGGCCCCATGCCGGTATATTGCCTCCTGAGATTCTATGCTCAGTCTCTTAGTTCTATCTTCCTCCATGGTCCTTACTAGATGCATAGAGAATGCATCATTCACCAATTTATAATCGTAGAGGTAATTCACTCTTTGAAGCTAGGGATGATGGTTCGAGATGTGTGCATCATTAGTGGTGCCACCAATCCTCCCCATTGTAGTCAATCCATTAAATGTACCCTTATAGGCACATGCATAAACAATGTATGAGGTCATATGGAAAGCACATTTTGTACCTCCTAGGTTTTTCAGTTGCTCATCCAGAGCATCACCTATCATTTTGGCCCATAATGGCTTGTTATTAGTGTATGTGCACATCAAGATGACTCCATACATCCAATCCCTGAAACTTCCAGCTATTGGTTGGCCCGTTGCCCAGCTGAGCAGGGCGATCATGAACTGATACTCATCATCAAAGTCAAATTTATATAAATGAACAGGCAACTTGGCCGCGGCTGTATAAGGACTATTTTTGGCTCTCCATCCGTACATTCTCTTCGTAGCAGCCTTCTTATTGACTTCGTATTCGACTTCCAGCTTCTTCAGGTCAACGCTGACAACATTCTTACCTAGTGGCAAATTAAACATGGCAGAAAGGCCCTTGATAGATAAGTCTGCATCTACTCTCCCATGTTTCTCTACCTTCCTTGTTTGGGGATTAAAATTTCTGGCACACTCAATAACCAGCTCAGGAGCCTCCATGGAATATGGAAAACCAGCTGCATTCCACATCCCGGACACAAAAATGGATTCAAGTAGAGCGTCCTCATTATTAATGGTGATCTTGTTTTCCCATGCATTCAAGTCTGTATTACCCTAGTGAGTGTCCCCTATAATTCCATACTTGAATGGCACACCCTCGTGCTGTGCTAACATTGGCTTAACAAATTCTGCCTCGGACTTCATCAATCTTTTGTCTGCCATGATTTCCTGCAATGACAAGAACTGGTCTCAAGATCGACACTTCATCTCATACATGCATATATTTTGCATCTTTATGGCATCATGTGTATATTTATTAAACAGTTATTTCACCATGATATATAGAAATCCTAGCTCCAAATCAGTGAACATCATGTTACCTGGATATGCATAGAGTAACAGCAAGAGGGTTTCAATTACTTACCTGGTGTGCTTATCCCTGTGAATTACAGTGATGATTATGAGGATAATCTTGATACCGATGATAATCACGCCCTTCATTCTTATTTAAGCTGTACACGTCTGCAGGTGGTTCGTAAGAAGGCTTGGGAGTTCAGCTCTATAGAAAAACTGATCTTATCGCAAGTTAAGTGCATAATGACGTTGTGAATTCATCTTAAACCCATTTATTTGGTCATTTAGGGCACAATCTAATTAAATCAATCTTAATCATTAAGTTCCCACACGAAAACCTCCAGAGGTTGCCAAGTGTGACCATCACGTTAACCATCAGTGGGAAACACCTATCGCATTAATGAGCATTCAATGTCGCGCGGCAAGAAGAGGAGGATGATCTTTTGTAATATCAGGTGATGTTTTGAATATCAGGGGATGTTCAAAATATCACCGTCTTGTAATATGACCATCTGCATCTTAGCGGTAACACATATGTCGGTACATCGGGTTATTTTTGGATCATCGGGTCATGTTATAAAATATCAGGGGATGTTCAAAATATTGGGTGATATTTTGAAAAGGATGATGACCTTACGCATTGCTTAAGTGACCCTTCTCGGAATATCATGATGACATCACCATGATATTGGTTCAGTCTATCGTTGAAGCACTATGACGTCATCGTCATGTTTTATGAAAGGGTGATTTTAGGAAATATACCTCTGTGAGGTAAAAATGATGATGATGTCATCATCATGTCGATTATCTTCATTATCGGGTTGGATGATGTCATCAGGATAATGGCTCTAGGGTGATGTTTGGCGAAAGGATGATATTTGAAAGATAAGGTTATATTCAAAATATTGGGTGATGTTCCAAAATATCATCCTCAGGGAAAACATGTTGTTGTTTAACGGGTAAGTATCACCATCACCTAAAAATGATGTCCGCAAGTCACGAACAGATAATTTATCGGGTGATAAATCGGATCAGGGTGATCTTTTGTAAGATAACTGATGTTGAGAAATATGATGATTACTTACCCCCCTTTTATGAATATCAGGTTTGACCAAAATTTTGACCGTTCATAACTTTCACATCCTAAGGAATATCAAGGTGATGTAAAAGGCAAACCTTCATGAAATTTAATGCTCTTTCTAAATACGAGGTTAGTGAAATGAAATATGAACTTTGATAAACTAACCTCATGATGATGACTTCCCTAGCCATTGTGTAGGATCATCAATATTGACTTACTTTTACCAGACCGCCAGCAAGAAGAACACACAAGCAAAGCCAAAAAAGTTGGGTCCTTGTTTTTCCAAGTCAAAATGGGGCGTGTTGTGTAACCACACAACAGTACCCTTATTATCTAAAGACCCGAGCATTAGGACCTGTGAACGTGGTGGATCAACTAAAAAGAACTCCAGCACATGTATCAATTTGGGACATGTTAGCTATTCCTGAGCAGAAGACACTATTGCAGGAGGCTCTGCAAGGCCAAGAAGTCCCTAAACATACTGGTGCTAAAGGAGGATCTGTTGATAAGGAAAAGTTGTAGCTCAAAGATACTATACCTTTGTAGACAACAGCCATGTTGAATAATGCACCTGAGGTAGGTAAATCTAAAACAGATCCCTTTTATTTGACTCTAATAGTTGGGAAGAAACTATTGCATAATGCAATGATAGACTCTAGGGCTAGTACTACAGTAATGCCAAAGCAAATAGCAGATGCTTTGAAGATAAAATATGAGCCACTTACAAGAGGAGTCATGCAGTTGGATGGAAAATTTGTGCAAACAATAGGGAAAATTAAACAACTCCCATTGCAATTATATACTTGCCCCAATATAATTGTAAATCAGGATGTGGTAGTCATAGATATTCCCCCTGTATTTAGTCTATGCTTATCCAGAGATTTCACAGCCAAGATAGGAGGTTACATGTCACTAGATTGGTCACACCTCATTCTGAAAACCAAATATGGGACAAAAATGAAAATACTGTCTGAACCATTATCAAAAGACCATATCACAAATGAACCAACCCTAAAATTAGAAGCAGCCCATGATATGCTGAATAAAGAAGAGAGAATCTTTGTTGAAGAGTTAGGTGACTGGACTGAACATGATCAACAGGAAGAAGAGAATAATCAGTTGTTGACTATGATGCAAAGTGATCCCTATGGAAATTATGACTCTACTGGTTTAGGCACTTGTGTCATATTTGAAGAAGACCAAGAGATTCCTAATGTTTTAAGGGAAAAGACACCACAGACTCAAGAATCTAAAAAAGACTCAGAAAACTGGACTCTAAATTTTGATGGGGCTAGAAGTAAAAATGGAGCTAGAGCAGAAATTTGCCTCACTGCCCCAAATGGTGAGAAAATTTTAAGAGCCTTTCGCTTTTATTTGTCTGTACTAATAATGATGTTGAGTATGAATCCTTGGTGCATGGACTTGTGTTGGCGAATAAAAAAGGGGTAAAGAATCTGATAGTAAGAGGAGATTCAGAACTAGTGGTGAAACAAATCAGAGAAAAGGCAATAGCCAAAAATGTAAGAATGAGATCCTATATGCACAGAATTTGGGACCTGATAGATAGTTTTAAAGCTTTAAATATTGAAGTAGTTCCTAGAGCCCAAAATTATGAGGCAGATAGAATGGCATAGATTGGTTCATAGTTCAATCCAGCAACTGATCTACTAGTCAACAATGAGTCAGTCAAAGTTATAGTGAGACCAACTATCCCAGACAATGACCAAAATTGGCAAGTTTTTGAAAATGATTTCCAAGTACTCTCATTTTTGCAACAATCAAGAGAATTTGCTAATCAATTGCACCCTAAAATTGAAGAAGCATATGGCAACCAAATTATTCAACTAAAGTCAAATAAGCTCCCTAAAGGACTGATTACCTGAGAAAACTTGTTTGACCCAGAAGATGTAAGCCTAGAGAAGAAGAGGTTTCAAGCAAATAAAGAAGATTATTCTTAAGTTCAAGTTAGTGAAGGAAGAAAATTGAAGATTGGCAATTCTACAACCCAGCAAGAAAGGGAAAGATTGATTGATTTGTGTAAAAGCTATGATAGGGTGATTGCCTAGACCTATGAAGACCTCCATGGCTATAATAGAGATATCATCCAGCACACCATAGAGCTTACTGAAGGATCTAAACTAGTTAGACAGAAGCAAAGGCCAGTGAATCCTAGAATTGAACCTTTAATGGTGGATGAGTTGCAAAAGCTCTTAGAATCAAAGATTATTTTTCCAATTAAGCACTCAACTTGGGTATCAAACCTAGTGCTAGTAAGAAAAAAGAATGGTGACATAAGACTCTGTGTAGATTTCAGAGACCTAAATAGGGCATCTTTGAAAGATCATTATCCCCTGCCCTCTATGGAACAAATTTTATAGACTGTGGCTAGATTAGAGATATTTTCCTTGCTGGATGGCTTCTCTGGGTACAATCAAATTTGGCTGGCCTATGAAGACCAACATAAGACTGCATTTACTACAAAATGGGGAACATTTGCATATGCTAAGATGCCTTTTGGCCTTTCAAATGCTGGGGCTACTTTTCAGCAAGCAATGGATGTAGCATTTGGGGAGCTTATAAACAAAATCATCTTGATTTATCTAGATGACCTCACTATTTTCTCTAAAAATGTTGTAGATCATTTTGACCATTTAGAGGCTATTTTTAAGAAATGCCAAGAGTTTGGAATATCCCTGAATCCCAAGAAGTGTATCTTTGTAGTACCTCAGGGTAAACTATTAGGGCATATAGTGTTAAAGGAAGGAGTCTCTATTGATCCAGAGAGAGTCACTACCATAATGAACTTATCTCTGCTAGTTAATAAGAAAGCAGTTCAATCCTTTTTGGGGAAGATCAACTTTGTTAGCCGGTTCATATCTGACTTTGCAGGTCTAATTAGACCAATGACATTGTTGCTAAAGGACTTGGTTTTCAAATGGACTGTAGAGGGGAGACAGGATTTTGAAGAGATCAAAAGAGCCATTTCAATAGCCCCAGTACTCAGAAACCCAAACTTTTCTAAGTTTTTCATAATGTATGTGTATGGAGGAGAATTCAGTGTTGCTATTGTTTTAACTCAGAAAGATGGACAACAAGAAGGAGAGCACCCAATAGCCTTTTTCTCTAGAACTCTCAGAGAATATGAGGCTAGATACAATTTTGTGGAGAAGCAAGCATATGCCATGGTAAAAGCCCTAAAAAAATTTAGACATATGGTAACAGGGAATAAGATTCTGATATTAGTGGCTCATCCTAGTGTAAGAGAATATATTATGGAGGGTGAGATCACTGAGAAAAGAGCCAATTGGATAACAAAGATCCTTGAATATGATGTGGAGGTCAGGCCCAATAAAGGATTGTGCCAATATATGGCTCAAGACATTGAGAGAATGATGACACAAGAAACAGAAGGTGAAAGTGTATTGAAAATCCAAGAGGTTGATCAAAATTCTTGGGTCACAAATAGAATACATTTTATGAAGCATGAGAGTTTCCCAAATCAGCTCTCCCATGACAAGAGAAGATACTATAGGCAGCAAGGGCCCCATTTTGTATTAATTGACCATATTCTTTTTAGAAGAAATGTTGATGGTATACTTTTGAGATGTATAGAGAAAGATGAAGCCCAAAGAATACTACACGAGTTGCACCATGGAGCCTCAGGAGGACACTTTTCAGAAAGGACCACTGCAATAAAAATAACTCAAGTAGGATATTTCTGGCCCACTCTATTTATAGATTGTTATCAACTGGTTAAAGAGTGTCAGTCTTGTCAGTTTTATACAGGGAAAAGAAGAAATGCAGCAATGCCTCTAAGCCCCATAATTGTAGATGAACCCTTTGCCCAATGGGGTCTAGATTTTATTGGTATGATTAATCCAGTGTCAATTATGGGACACAAATGGATCCTAACTGCCACAGATTACTTCACCAGATGGAGTGAAGTAGTGCCACTCGAAGCAATAGAAAAGGTAATATTAGACTTTCTAGAAGGCATCACTGCTCAGTTTGGTCCTCCTTGTACCATTATATCAGATAATGCTAAAGAATTTTTGGGAACAAAGATATCTAAGTTTGTATTAAGGAATGGGATTTACTTGAAGACTTCTTCAAATTATTACCCTCAAGGTAATGGCCTGGCAGAATCTACTAACAAGAACCTGATCAGACTCATTAAAAGGATAGGGACAAATTATCACAGAGAGTGGCACAAACTACTTAACACAACACTGTGGGCTGACAGGATCACACCAAAGTAAGTGATAAAGATGTCTCCATATGAATTAGTTTATGGTAATCCAGTAGTAATGCCACGAGATCCTTGCTTTGCAATTATTGAAATAGATAGAGATTGAAGAAAATGGTCCCATCCAAGTTAGACTTGCTGAACTGTTGGAAGTACAAGAGAAAAGAGAAAAGGCACATGAGTCACTGATGAAACATCATAAAATAGTGAAGGATTGTTTTGATAAGAAGACTTCAAACCACTTTTTTGAAGTTGGCTCAATAGTGTTGAATGGGATGAGAGACCTGCCAAGCCAGGTCAACACAACAAATTTGAATCACTGTGGACTGGTCCTTACAAGATTAATTCCTATAAGCAACAAAATTATTTTGAGCTGGAGACTATGGATGGTGAACCTAAAGAGATTCCTGTTAATGGGATCTATTTGAAACATTTCAATTAAGCAGGGGCTCATAATGTATCATAGTTAGATTCCTTTTCTTGTTTTCCTATTTTCCTGTTTTCTTTTCCCGCTTTCCTTTTCAATAAGTGTTCTGTGAACACATGTCAGTAGCGCAAGCCCCTTTCTCTTTTTGAAAATCTCACATTTATTAAGGTTGTCTTCAATCCCCAAAATCCCTGAAAGTACACTGTAGTTAGGGTAAAATTACAAATCAGGGCAAATGAATAAACAACAATGATAAAAACCCTAGCAATGCACAATGAAGCACAAGACAACATGAAAATTAAAATAACAAATATGAATGCAAACTAATCTCCACGCTATGCTCGATTTATCTCCATTGCTCTTCTCCACCTCGCATGAGCATGCAACATTTTGAAGGATTATTGTTGGAAGAATGTTGAGTGCTCACTTCTGCAGCATAACATTAAGATGAAGATGATATGAGGATGATAGCTGAAGGATGCAAAGGCTCTAATGATATTTCGATAGCATGTGGATATTTGAGGATCAATGCATTTTAGAAAATTTGGCAGAATAAGGGTACTTGAAGCTCAATGCATGCTAATGGCTTGTGAGGGAGTTGATTTATAGGAAAGGCTTGGTTCCAATGGATGACTGAGATTAAAAAGCTAATTGATTGATGTGGATGGCTAGGATTGATTAGGTATTCCCACTCTTCAAGGGAGTTGTAGTCATTTGACAAGTGTCAAGGAGGATAGGGCTCATGTGTGCTTGTGTACATAAAAAGTACTAAATATAAAAGATATTAAATAAAAGGCTATAGTACCACTTATCTTTTTTAAATGAAAGAGGCACACATGTCAGCTTAATGATAAGATAAATTAATTAAATAAATAAAATTTATTTAATTAATTGGCTAAGTAGGATAAGGATGGGATTGAATGGGATTTCAATTAAATAAATAAAATTTATTTAATTAATTGGCTAATGGATAAATGGGATTAAGAGTGGGATTTAGGACAAAATGCTACATGATGTCTAGGATAATATTTTTATCAAGGTGTTACTAGACATAGACAAATTTGGGACAAATTTAGGTGTCTACATTTTGCCCCTCTTTGAGATGATGTTCGAGATGATAAGCTTTATGTCGAGTAACATCATTTCAAAGAAGTTAAAGTATGGATAGAGGAAAAGGATGATGATGATGATGATGATGATGATGAAAAGATAGGATGATGATGAAATGTGATGATGATGCCCCCTCGAGAGGATAGGCGGGTTGGACAAACACGGGTAGGCTCTCGAAAAGAAATGGTTTGGCTAAGAAAGATAGCTAAGGGAATGGATAGAAGAAATGGTGATGTGTTATGCTGCAATGAAAGTGAGCAACCATGATGTTTGATATAGCACTAGACATTATGCACCAAGGTATAAGGACCAGGGTGATGATGTGTCTCGTGCCCCAGCATAATACAACCTTGTCTAACATATGAGGAAGTAAACTTAGAGCATTGAAGTCCTAATGCACAAAAGGTATGATATGACCTTAGATGCAAAGGATAGTGCAAAAAGCTATTCCAACATACACAAGATATGAATATTAGCTGGAATGATACTGATTTGATGCAAATGCAAGATAAAAAGATAACACACACAAGCAAGAAAGCAAGCATGCACAAATGATTCAAAAACAAACAAGGTATTGCCCCTGTCAAACTGTAAACCAATGATTAATTGTTGATTGATTGTTTTGTTGAGAGTGTTGTCATTGCGGGGAAAGCTATATCCCTAGATCAACACAAGGGTGTTTGCTAAGTTGGTTGGCTGGTTGGTTGATTGATTTGGCTTATAACAAGGCTAGGATCAAGACCATGGATTGTGTTTGGATAACTTGGCTAGATTGATTAGCTTGATTGGTATGGATTAAGGATGGGCTTGCATTTGGATCATTGTTTAGAATGATTTTGAGGATGATGAAATGATGGATAAAGATTGATGAAGGATTGATGAAAATGTTGATGATGGGATGATATGTGGTGGATTGAGCTACTTTTGATTTGCTGAAGTGATTGGATTTATTTTGATAGTTGGCTTGATGTTTTTTGGTTTTGATGGTTGGCTTGATGTGCTTTGGTTGTGATGTTTGCTATTGCTGGGTTGATTGTTTGGATGATTGGATTGGGTTGATTGTTTGGATGATTGGATTGTTTTGAATGATGATAGTGATGGTGTGATTATTAGAGTGTCCACTCAATCTAATCATAAGCAAGGGTTCTCAGTGTGCTTAAAGGATGTAAAACAAACAAGGTATTGCCCTTGTCAAGTCATAAACCAATAATTGATTGTTTGATTGATGATGAGAGTGTTGTCATTGCGGGGAAAGCTATATCCCTAGATCAACACAAGGATGTGGGAAAGCTATATCCCATTGATGATGATTGATGATGATTATGACAAGATTAGGATCAAAACCTATTGATTTGATTGGATAATGTTCCTTGATTGATTGGCTTGCTTGACATGGATTAGTATGGCTTGGATTTAAGATCATTGCCTAGATTGATTTCATTGATATGATTGGAAATCGATTGATTGAAATGGATGAATGAATGTTATTGATAGGAAGAATTGATGATGATGATTTGATTTTGATTGAATGTTGATAGAGTGGATTGTTTGGATGACGTGATTGGATCAGTGTTATTTCTTTGATTTTTCGTTGGATATTTGATTTTTTTGTGTTTTTGGGAATATTTTGATTTTTTTGTGTTTTTGAAATATTTTGATTTTTTTTAAATTTTTTTTTTTTGAGATGTCAATGGATTTACAATGTGGGTAGCCTTTGTGCTTGATACCAATGACAAGGGAAAACCAAGTCTAGGTGCAAGGGATGGATAAAATAATGGATGCTAGTAAATGGGATGGAAGGCTCATGATATATGGATGGATAAAGGGATAGGCCATATAAGGATGGATGCATGCCCCATGATAAACGGATAGGTAGGCTATAGTGGAAAGCTCATGATAAACAGATGGGGATAAGCTATAAGATGGAAAGCTCATGATAAGGATACGCCATAGTGTATGGGTCATAAGGGAGCTAGGATGTGATCTCCAAAGGCTATGTTGCATAGGAAGAACTTGCCCCATTCTAGGTGGTAATGCTTAGGATTTTTACATGACAAAGTTCATGACCAAGGGATGATATGATGGATTGGATTTGGATGGGATGGCTTATGATAGGTGGATAATGATAGGATTGTTTGGAAAGAAGGTATGTCAAAAAATATCCCAACATGTTTCAACATTTTACCCCTATGTCTTCATCAAAATCAAAAGGCGGAAGGATGGGTAAATGGGTTCAATAGGATAGGCATGTTTATGTAATGGATAAGGATGATAGGATGGTATGGTAATGGTAGGATAGGATAGAATGGAAAAATGATATAATGGGATGGATAGTTTGGAAATGGATAGGTTGGATGAGACAATGTGCCCCCAAGTGTAAGTGACATAGAAGATCAACCTACACATGATGCCTGTTTGCCAAGTTTTCATCATGGTACTTATCCAAGGCGCCTATTTACTAGGTTTTCACCATTGGACGAAGGGATTTCTCTTTACTTTTTTTCTTTTTTTTTGCTTTTAGATGGGTTGACAATTACACATGGCGCCTGTTTGCTAGGTTTTCACCATGGTAATGGATAGGAGGGACTCAAGTGGCTAGTGCTATGAAGGTTGATAGTGTCCCTTTAAAGATTGATAATGTCTTCGCATGGACCATGTCATTATGCTCATAGATGTTGATAAGGGATTGCATGGATGGGAGATGGATTAGATGGATAATAGATTACGATGTGGATTATGGAAGGTTCATGTAAGGATGGATGGATAAAAGGCTTATGCAAAAGCATGGACCATAGGAAGGTGATGGGGAAGATTTTTAGGATAATGGATGAAGGATGGGGAGATGGAGGCATGTGGGAATGTTTTGGAATGGAAGGGAACCATGACCAATGGTTGCACACACCGTGATAAACATTGAAGCTTTTGATTGGATGGTGGTGTAGGAAGCAATGGAGATGTTTGTTTAGGGGATGGTTGACGAAGTGATTTAGGAACCCACATAGATTTAGTATTTTTAGTGCTTTTGCTTTGCTTGTGGGATTTTTGAAGGGAATGGAAGTTTTGGATGGAAGTAGGCTCTTGGATGGATATAGGTGGTTGGGATTCTAGAGATGTGAATAAGGATGCCTCATTAGACTTGCTAGCTATTTGTTTAGGAACCCAAACCATTTTGCTTTTGGGCTTTGCATTTGGAGGTAAGGGTTTAGATGGCTGTTTAGATTGCTTTGCTTTGATTATTGGCATTGATTTTTCATGTTTGTGCCCTAAGGCATGAGA
This sequence comes from Cunninghamia lanceolata, assembly GCA_027924645.1. Classification (NCBI taxonomy): domain Eukaryota; kingdom Viridiplantae; phylum Streptophyta; class Pinopsida; order Cupressales; family Cupressaceae; genus Cunninghamia; species Cunninghamia lanceolata. The sequence continues at coordinate 783,148 of BSBN01000463.1, read as the reverse complement.
GTCGTTAGGATTTTTAGTTGGATTTTTAGCTTTATAGGTAAAGGCATAAAATTTTTTGCTTCTGAATCCCATGGGATGGGTGGAGTGGATGGAATGATTGGAATCTTTATGCTTAAATGATGTGTGCTTTTGTTGGCCAGGATTAGGGATGTAAGGATACTTATGAATGATAGGTATGTTAGGTGTTGGAAGCAATGGTGGCAAGGTGGATAGAGGGATATTTGGTGTTGGTAAAAGTGGAGGCAAAGTGGATGGTGGAAGATGTACGGTCACATGCTTTTGACATTTATAGGATGATGGAAGTGGAATGGCTACATATGTTGTGGGTAGATGGTGGGGGGTGCGATGGAAAGTAGTAGGTTTAGGATGCATGAAGGGATTACCAACATCTTGGCCTTGTTCACCTTGGGGTGTGTATCCATGACCATATGAGCATGGAGGGATCTTGACATGGTTTGGCTCCAAAATACCTTTTTCATAAAGGCCTAGACCTTTACCTTGGTAGTTCATGTTTTGGAGTATGCGATTGACTATACTAGACTTGAGTTTGTTATTGGATGGAGAAGGTGAGGTAGAGGATAGAGGTTGTTTTTGTCCTAAGGAAGAACACTCATGTATAAGGGTGGATAGACCAATAAGACATGATGGTGGACTTGAAGTGGAATCGATGGTGCGTGTAGAAGGAGGATCATTAGGATCTTGATTAGCATTATGTTCACTAAGATCCAAGTTATTTGTTTGATCTTTTATGCTTACTTGGGGGACAAGTGTCTCATCATGACAAGTGGATGTTTTCTCATTATGCATAGGGCTAGATGGTGGATGACTAGGAGCAATGTGGATATCTTGCTCATGGATGTATATAAGATTATGGATAGGATCAAGGTGCTCATGGATAGCTTCTTCATAGGTATCATCTTGATCATAAAGAAGGTAAATGTTATGGATAGGTTGCATGAAAGTGTTTTGATCTTGAGTTGGACTAGGGCTTAATGTTTCCACATACTTAGGATAAAACCTTTGAAATACCTCTTGGCTTTGGATGAAAGTGGAAGGTTCTTGAGTGGACTTGATAGGCTCTTGATAGTTATCAACATGAAGGCATGATGGCTCTTGACTTAGGCTTGTGGTTGGAGACTCTTGAATAGACTTGTTGGCTTGTAGGTCACATGATGGGCTTAAAGGGCTAGGTATGTTAATGGAAGGCTCTTGAAGAGGCTCAAGGATATGTGAACCACATGATGAGATTATAGGATTGGACATGACCTTTGGAAGTTTATTGGTAGGCTCATGAATTGGTGTTTGACATGGGGGTAGTTTATTCCTATCTAGTAGCCAATGGATCACATCCTTTGCAAGTGTATGGGTGGATGGGAAATATAATGGATGGATGATAATGGTAGATGGTGTTGGATTAGGATTAGGACAAGGATTAGGTTGAGAGCTAATTGAATTGGATGGATTAGGATTTGGACTAGATGGGGGTGACACATGGGATTGGGATGATGTGGCACGATTTCTCATTATAGGTGGGTACACCTTGTAAACAATTGAGACAAATATTGGGCATTGATTTGTATTATGGCCTTTGGTCCTATGGTATGCACAATAATCATGTTCATCATATGGACTTTCTTCACATGGTTTGACTTTAGGAAGTTCAATGAGTTTTGCTTCAAGCATCCTTTGTAAAACTCTCTCAGCCGCATCCTTTGGTGAAGGATTAGAATGACATGGTGATGAAGGTGATGGAGGGCTTGGTGGTTTAGAAGGTAGAGGGATTAATGGACTAGGAGTAGGATCACATGGTGGTGTTGGGATAGGATTAGTTGACTCATGTGTTGGTGGGTGATTAGATGATGAAGGCCACTCTAGATCGGTATCTCCCTTGTCAAAGGTTATTAGATCTTGCATAGGATAACTTGGGCTTGTTTGATTTATGTACAAGGGATTACTTGGACTTGGATGTGCTTCTTGTTGTAAAGGTGGACTTGGGCTCACTTGTGCTTGTTGTGGAGGCCATTGATAGTCTTGGTGGTTAGGTGTAATGGTAGGATACGTAGACAAAATATCTTGAGGTGGACCCAAAGATGCAAGCATTTGATCTTGTTGGCAAGGTTGACTTGTGCTCATTTGATTTATATACAAAAGGCCATTTGGACTTGGATGTTGTTCTTGTGATATCACTTGATAGCCTTATGGATGGGCTTGGTAGTGCATTGAAATGGTGGCATGAGGGATTGGATAAGCTTGAGGTGGATGTTCATAAGTTGATGTGGCATTGACTTGGTGGATAGGTGGATTAAGTTGATAGGAAGTGGATGGATATGACATGTGGCTATGAGGTGGATTATGTTGATAGTGAATGGCTAAGGATTGATGTACTTGTTGAGCTTGACTAGGGGCTAAAAGGTGTTGGACTTGGGTTATGAAGTATTGCAGTTGAGGTGATTGGCTTGCATGGGGTTGAGCTCTTTGGATGAAGAATTGTAATATTTCAATGGCGTCTTGGTTTAGGGGTTGTGATGCTTGATAAATATTTTGGAGGAATCTTTGGAATTTGATTTCTAGGTCTTCTAGTGTAGACATGTTATCACCAAAGTGTTTGCCTTAAGTCCTTTTAGCAAGCACTTGTTTAGGGATTTTAATGATGATGTGGATGAAATTGAGTTGGATATGATGTGTGTTGACTAGAATGAATGCTTAGATTGATTTGTTTATGTGCTTGGTGTTTAGAGCTTGATTTGGCAATGTTCAAACAAATGATTATGCATATACACACATGAATCACTCACACAAGACACAAGCAAGTTTTAGTTTGGAAGAATGTGATGATGGTTAAGCAAGCACATGAAGACAATTCAACAAGTCCTAGTCAAGGCAAGGTCACTATCACAAGGAGGTTCTAGTGAAATCTGAGGGACCGGCACCCCACGAGCATCCAGCAAGCCACTTAAGACTTTAACTAACCCTACTAGGAGTTTTAATATACACAAAGGTACACCTCCTTTCGAGTTAGCACTGTATGGTGAGCGCTAATACCGGTTAGACTTGGCTTTCGCCTTATCCTCTAATTTTTATAGCGGACCGAATGAAAGTACCACTTGAGGTCGTTCCCTTGGGGTGGATACCAGGGCAGGCCTCTCTAAGGCTAAACAAAAGCAACACAAGTAAATGTTTTTGATCTCCAAGTTCATGTTGGGACGCGAGGAGAGAGCATACACATTTACTTGGTCACACTCGCATGGGGTTCATTAACCTTAGAAGTTCAATGTGTGGAAGACAATGCAAGCACTTGTTTGTTTGAAATCCCAAATCCAAATGTGATGAAAGACAATGGTTTATTTTAGCCCAATGTTGTGATGTGAATTTGCAAACAATTGTTCATTTTATGCCCAAAATCCAAATATGTTTGCAAACAATGATTAGAAGATGAGAAATGAAATGATTGCACCTGGTTGATTCGCTATCCAAATTGCTATAGATGTTGATTTCAATGCTGCCCCACCTCCTTATGATCACCTACAACATAAAAAAAATGATATTATAATGCATGCATAAAAAATAGGCTCATCAGGCAAGAAAAATTGTAATTTTAGATGCATAGCTGAATTAGATTTGATTATTTTGATATATTTTTGGTTCAAAAATTTAAAAATCAAATAAGAGACCCCCATTAATTTTTAGAGAGCTTTCCAAAAATGTAAAGAAATTAGAAAAATTCCCTGATTTGCGCCCAAAAATGCAGATTTATGAAAATAGTACAGTCGGCAAAGATCTGATTTGTTCACACTATAAACAACCTTCAAATTAAATTTGTAAAACACAGACCCCCATTAAAATTTTGAGAGGTTTCCAGAAATGTAAACATTTCTGAAAAATTCACTGATTTGCACCCAGAATTGCAATTTTATGAAAAAACATAAAAAAGTGATAAATCCCGCAAAAATCGCGATAAACCCAAAATTTTTCTGCTATAGCTTCCTTATATCATGGACAAATTTCTGCTAAAATATTGTAGAAAAATTCATAGCCGTTTGGAAAATATGATGAAATCTTTGAAACCTAGGGTTTTGTCGAAAAAACAGCAGATCTGCAACAAAAAGTTAATTAAACCTGCAAAACTTGACAATGGGGGTTAGACAAATGCAAATTTTTACTACAAAAACCTGCAAAAAAAAAAAATCAAGCGAAGTGAGTCCCACCGGGCGTGCCAAATGTAGTTAGGGTAAAATTACAAATCAGGGCAAATGAATAAATAGCAATGATAAAAACCCTAGCAATGCACAATGAAGCACAAGACAACATGAAAATCAAAATAACAAATATGAATGCAAATTGATCTCCACACTATGCTCGATTTATCTCCATTGCTCTTCTCCACCTCGCATGAGCATGCAAGATTTTGAAGGATTATTGTTGGAAGAATGTTGAGTGCTCACTTCTGCAGCATAACATTAAGATGAAGATGATATGAGGATAATAGCTGAAGGATGCAAAGGCTCTAATGATATTTCGATAGCATGTGGATACTTGAGGATCAATGCATTTTAGAAAATTTGGCAGAATAAGGGTACTTGAAGCTCAATGCATGCTAATGGCTTGTGAGGGAGTTGATTTATAGGAAAGACTTGGTTCCAATGGACGGCTAAAATTAAAAAGCTAATTGATTGATGTGGACGGCTAGGATTGATTAGGTATTCCCACTCTTCAAGGGAGTTGTAGTCATTTGACAAGTGTCAAGGAGGATAGGGCTCATGTGTGCTTGTGTACATAAAAAGTACTACATATAAAAGATATTAAATAAAAGGCTATAGTACCACTTATCTTTTTTAAATGAAAGAGGCACACATGTCGGCTTAATGATAAGATAAATTAATTAAATAAATAAAATTTATTTAATTAATTGGAAAGTCGGCTTATGATGAGAACTTAATTCAAATAAAATATTTGAATTATTTGGGATATGTGAGTTGGATATTAATTAAATAAATAAAATTTATTTAATTAATTGGATAGTGGGATTAGGATATGATGTGGAAATTAATTAAATAAATAAAATTTATTTAATTAATTGGCTAATGGATAAATGGGATTAAGAGTGGGATTTAGGACAAAATGCTACATGATGTCTAGGATAATATTTTTATCAAGGTGTTGCTAGACATAGACAAATTTGGGACAAATTTAGGTGTCTACAGGGTAAAATTATTTTGAATCAATAGTGTTGAATGGGATGAGAGACCTACCAAGCCAGGTCAACACAACAAATTTGAATCACTGTGGACTGGTCCTTACAAGATTCGTTCCTATAAGCAACAAAATTATTTTGAGCTGGAGACTATGGATGGTGAACCTGAAGAGATTCCTGTTAATGGGATCTATTTGAAACATTTCAATTAAGCAGGGGCTCGTAATGTATCATAGTTAGATTCCTTTTCTTGTTTTCCTATTTTCCTGCTTTCTTTTCCCGCTTTCCTTTTCAATAAGTGTTCTGTGAACACATGTCAGTAGCGCAAGCCCCTTTCTCTTTTTGAAAATCTCACATTTATTAAGGTTGTCTTCAATCCCCAAAATCCTTGAAAGTACACACTTTTGCAGCCACTCTCGTAACGCTTCTGACACTCCTTTCCATGTAGATTTTGAAAGATGCACTAATGGTTTCTTGGTGATTAATGCCATTTATAAGACAGGATGTGTCATTAAAGCCCCATTAAATTAGAGCTAAATCCTAAGTTTGGCTCTCATTTGCTTTCGTATCTCTGTTGTGAATCACTATTGCCTCTAATTTCCCATCCCTAGCAAGCGCTTTCAGTTGTGTGTCATTCCTGTGAAGCAATTTCATCCTTTCTTGTGTCAAAGCTTTACACATTCTCCCCACAAATACAGATATGGCCAAAGCACAGTCTTCTCAAGAGGGACTCGGGTTCTATGAGTCAATTAACAGGCTTTTGAGTAGCAAATCATATGCCTCAGCACCTGCACAACCCAAAAGAACCTATCCAAGAATGAGGGTCCCTAAGGTAGGGTATTCTGTCGACCCAGCGAAGGTAAAGGATTTCACAGATGTCATTTTTGACCCAACCCTGGAAAAATCTACTAGGACTCTCCGTGAAGGGGCGCACCAGAGATGTATTCAAAAAGCAAAGAATGGATAGTCAAAAACTTTTGGAATGAGGATTTGGATCTCACAGTTGGCACAGTTCCTAGTTTTGAGTGTGCACCTATGTCCTGACCTAATTAAATTATGCGTAGAGCTATTTCATGCACCCTCAAATACCATACAACAGGGTCCTTTTATAGTGCAAGTCACACCCAAAGCCATAAGAGACATGTTGGCCCTGCAACACAATCGAATGGCCACATTTCCCACTATTGCTAAAATGCAAAAGACATGGGCAAATGTCAACAACCAGATTAAGTTCCTCAACTCAGAAATGCAGTTAGGGGATGAGAACACCCAGATGCCCATACTACTGACAGGAAGGACACATTTTAGCCAAAGTAGGCAAGAAGCACTGTCAATGATATCTTTCATTTTTGGGATGAAGGAAGACAATACAGTCTACGACTGGCAAATTGCTATCATTTTTAGATTAACGACTGTAGACAAGTCATAGGAATACCGGCTGGATTTCTTAGAACAAATTGCTTACTCCATGGTCGATCAGCTCGTCAATTTCAAAGCCAAGGGAGTTTTTAGGTATTCTGCTTATCTGTTCCATTTAATGTTATATCAGAACCACAGTCTTTTTGCACAAAATATGCAATTGAACAAGTATGACCCAGATTTTGGTCATAATAGAACTATTCCTATGTCTGCATGGACACATGTGTTATCTGAGGCATCAGACCCTTATGAATTTTGGGAACTCTTTGTTGCCCCTGCCTTTTGCCATTTGAGCCCTGAGCCTATAGAACATAGGTTGACGCAGAGCATTAGGGGTTTCATGACCAATTGCCCAATCACATGTGATTATTTCTTTGGGGTACAAAATACTTTCATTAGAGTCCATGGCTTCAATGAGGAGCCTATGCTGCTACCTAAAATTTTGACCCCTAGGGTAGCATTTCTAGAAGTAACCCGGCAATTGTCTGTGGTTGACAATGAGTTTGGCACCAAGAAAAAGAAGAAAAAAATGTATGACATCCCATGGGTCAAAAGAAACATGGCCTTAGAAGTTAGACGCTGAACACCTGTTGCTAAGAAAGCTAGTTATCCTTGGATTATTCATCATTGAAGATAAGTGGAGGTACAACCTAGACTTGTATGTAGAACTAGCTGATTTGCCTTTTGAAGGGCCCAGGCCATGGGAGATTTTTTATACTAAACAAAAAGCCTATAACCCTAAGATCAGAATGGGCATTAGCTTAAAGAAAACTTTGAAAGCCCAAGAATGGAAGCCAGAGAAAATTGAGGCCTATTGGAAATATAGGCAGGAAATTTCAGAGTTGACACATTCTTTTGGGAAAATTGACACAGATGAGAAATGGGAGTTAATCTGGGATGAGTGGCATCCATCTCTAGTCTCTAGCCCTGATACAAGTAGAATTTAGAAGAAGGGTAAAGAGTTAGAAGAGGAAGTTGAGTCAACCCATACAATGGAAGAAATAGGATGGGCCTCATCTGCTATTCTTATATCTTCCTGGCCCCAATCTCTCAGTACTTCAGAGAAACAAAAGGGTGTGGTGTCATCACCAACCAGATAGACTCCATCAGTTTCAGCTACTGGGGCTTCTAGTTTTGTACCCTTGCCACCCTCAGTAGTGGTAAATGTAGAAGAGAAGGAATCAGAAGAGGAAACAGGAGAAAGACCAAGGAAACATAGGAAGCTGCACCTGTAGGAAGAGTCAGAAGAAGAAATAGAACCACTACTATAGCAAATAGCAGCCACATCCACTGCTCCGCAGGTAAGTGTTTCTTCTCCTTTTTCCCCTCTGTCTCTTTCTTCTACCTTAGGGGTGGCAATCCCAACTGGCCAAACATTAGTACCCCCTCCCACTTCTACTGTGCCTACATCACTACTTGCCCCATTTGCCAATCCTCAGGCCATGTCTTCATAGGCCTTCTCATTGCCACTTTTTTCCCCCTCTGTTCCAAAAAGAGCCCCTCCCCAAATTTCCCCTAGCCAACAATTATTGGCTATTCCTTATGGCCTACCTCAAGGTCATCCCTTTGCTAGGGTATACATTGCTTCACCTCCCACTTTCCAAGCTCAAGCAGATACAACAAAAAGGGCTAGAGAAGCCAGAATGGACAAGAAGAGAAAGAAAGAAAACAAAAGCCTTGTTGTGCCACATATGAGGTCACTTTTTGACCCTATTCAACAGCAGTTGATAGTCACACATTTGTCCCCAAATGTGGTAAAGCCCAATGAGTAGATGCAGCCTCAGGACTTTTCAATGAATGTTGTAGCCATGGACATGTCTCTTTTCAGACCACAAGAAAGGGTCGAGCTACTCAATGAAACTACATCTGTTGTTGCAACTGACTACTTGAAAGTGTCTAGGAAGTTGTAGAAAGTTGAAAATGATTTAGCCCAGAAGAAGACAAATAGTAGAAACCTTGCTGGAGAGTTACAATCTAAGAAGGATGAAATAGAGAATCTAAATAAATAGTTGCAAAATATTGTTTCCTGTCATATACATCAGGCAACACAGGCCCAAAATGCTTCTCTTAAATTTGAGTTAGCACAGGAAAAAGCTACAGTAAATGTTATGAGGCAAGAGAAGGCCACCTTGGAGAAGAAATATCAAGAAAAGCTGCAACAAGCCACACAATTTTAGAAAAAGTTGTTGAGTGAGAAGAATGCTGTTGCTGCAATACAGGCACAACTCCTAGCTGAGCAACAAACCACAAAATAGCTAACACTTGAGTTAGCTAACAGGCCATAGAATGCTGGGGTTCTGAATCTGGTCAAAGAGTTATATGTTTCAGTTTGGAAAAGAATCTCTGAGGAGATTATCCAGCTAAGGCCATCATTAACATTTCTGTTAAATGCACAACAATTGTGTGAGAAAGTGGAAACTTCGGTTCAGGCCACTCTGTCTACTATTTCTTTGAGAGTTTTTGACTCTCAATTGTTGCCAAAGAAACTTTATGACACAACAGATGAAATTCTGTCAGCAGCAGGGATCAGTGATAGAATGATAGCTACTAAGAAGGTAAACAAAGTTCTAAGTTGCAACTCAGTAGCCACAAATTGCCAGGAACTCCTAGATACTGTCAAGGAAGGAGTCAAAGATATGAAGAAACACATAGAGGATTTGGTGCAGTTGGGTCTTCCCTCACCATTTCTAGACAATAATACTATACTGATGATTGATGATATGAAGGCCATGCTTTTAACAAGGCAAAATGATCAAATAGTTTGCCAGGGGTTAAGTGATTCTTCATCAGTACAAGAGGTGGAAGCTGTCTTGATACCAATGGCCCAGTTGGAGTTTTAATTAAAGGCCACGTTTCAAATTTTGCAAACATTTTCTCACAAGGATATAATAAATCTTGATTTTGCCTTTCAAGATTTACAAAGTAAACATGGACTCTCTGATTCGGAATGGTCTGTTTACCAGACAACTTTGCAGAATTTGTGACCCTATGTTGTATTTTAAAATACATATATTTTTGCCAAGTTTTGGGCTCTTTTTGAGCAGGATCAAAAGTCCTAGGGCTCACCAAGAACTGTAGAGTGTAAAGACTCTACATTTTGTTTCACCTGCAGTGCTCCGCAGGTTACAATTTTGTCTCTGAGAATGTTTCTAAGTGTGGCTGCATGGGTTTCTTACAACTTTGATGTGGGAGTTACCAAGTGTCGAGCCCCAGTTCAAAGCCGCATTTTATTTCTAGTTACAACTTTGGAGCGGAGCGTGCCACGTAGCGATTATATTTCAAACAGTGAATAACGTTTCAACCCTGCGGAAGGTGCCACGTGTCAACAACGAAGGCACTCCCTTTAAGTTTCAGTATGAGTGTGGAAGGATCCGTGTGTCTTTTATGGTAGCTGTGGAACCTGCCAAGTGTCAGCTTCTGCATGTTTGTGTCTATAGCTTTTGATGCTAAGTAAAGGATGTATGGTGGACCAAAGTTTTAAGTATCAGTGATGAGGAGAGTGCCACATGGTAGATGCGGCACCAAAGTTAAAATCTTTTCGATCCCTTCTCTGGTGATACTAAGTGTTTCTTAAATGATGTGGAACTTGACATGTGTCAACTTCTGCTTAAGTTTCAAAGAGTTTCTAACAATGTTTCAAATGCTGCGGAAAGTGCCACGTATCAACTGTTGTGTGCGCGGAGTTTGCCACCTGTCCCTGTTTCCTCCTTTTGAAAGTTACCGAGCATTAAGTTGTGGGCCCCATTTGTAATGTGTCTTATGTTTCTAAATGCTGCAGGTCGCAACAGTTGTCACCTGTGGAGTTCTCCCGAGCATAAGGACATAGTTTTGTGAACTGTTGCAGATAAAGACACGTATATTTTTCTAGTTTATGTGGAGCCGCCAAGTGTCAGTTTCCTGTTTCTTCCAGAGATACAGAGTTTCAAAGTGTAGCCGCGCACGCTGCCATCTGTCACGGAGTTTTTAGTATCAAGTATGCGGAAGCCGCCAAGTGTCTGTCCCTTATGGAAGAGGTGTGCCACATATGTTTTGTTATAGCCAATGGGTTTAAAGGAAGGAGTAACGGTTGCAGATTCTAAAGATCTTAATTGTCAGAGACTTCTAGTTATCTTGAGTTTGGTTGGGCCATTGGGATTCAATTGTTGCAGACAATCTAGAGTCAGTCTTGGGCTATAAATATGTAACATTTGTGATGAATCGACAGTTAGAGTTCTATTTTCGATAGAGAAATTCATATCAGTTTGCAAAGATCTAGAGATATTTTTCTATTAGAGATTTAAGAGAGAAGTTGGAGACTTTTGTTGTGACCAGTGAATATCATTTGCCTTTATTTTGTTATTTTTTATTTAGAAAGTGAATGTAACTGTGCATGTATCTGTGCCTCTTATGTTGCTAGAAAATTAATGAGAAAGACTGAGTTCTGTGCCTTGGTTGATATTTCCTATGTCATTGCAAATTGTCTGGTTGTGAGCCTTTGATTTTATTTGTTTCATCTGTTTATATTAATCATGCAACATCTGCTCTTTAATATAACTAAATCTTGAGGATAGCTTCACTGTGCTTAATTGGAGAGAAACACTTTTATTTAGGTGCATTGCCATAGATAGATTTTCTTTCATTATATCTGTAATTCTGTTAGTTTCTACCCTTTTCCCCAAAACACTTTTAAGATAGAGAAGAGCCAACTTCTTTAAAATCTGGAGGTTGTTTCAGGTAGCAAGTCCCACATTCCTGAAACTTCCCATGTCGGTGTTGGAACCTGCGTAATTTTATACATCAACACATCCAATTCATCATCAATCAAGCCCTGGTGTTGCTCGTATGACCAATAACACTAGTGTCATTCAATCAATCACTTGCCTTAGACAGGTAGGGGCATTGTTGAAACCAGACCAGGTGTCTCATACGACATGTTTCTATTATGAAACTAGGCCTTCTTCATCCAATCCATGATCAATCAAGCCCTGATGTTGCTCATATGACCAACAACACTAGTGTCGATCAATCACATCACTTGCCTTATATAGGATGTTGCATTGTCGAAACCAGACCAGACGTCTTATATGACATGTTTCATTTCCTGAAACTAGGCTCCTTCTCAATCCAATCATCACAATCAATCAAGTACATATCACTTGGCAAATGGTCCAAATGGCTATTGGTCTAGTTTGTCTTATTTTTCATTCAGATTGTTTTGCAGTCTCATTCTTATGCTTCTTAAGGCAGTCCCTAAGTGATGAAGAGAAGTGAGGATAGGGAGAGACCTTTTTCTTTGATTGTTGTTTGTGGTTTGTCTTGGCAAAATGACTAGAGCAACTTGGTGTCTTGCGTGTGATCAGGATTCCATTGGGTGTGACTCAAAGACATCCTATGCACTAGAAAGACTAACTGCTTCCTTGCATAAGGACTTACACACCTCACAGTTATCTCATTGCATGTTCTGATAAGGTATCATAGTTACTAGTCTGAGTCAGGCATTCCTTGTCTGTCATGTGCATGTTTGACAAGGGACTACACTTTCCACTTTGGCCTCTATCATACCATGGTGATTGTTGTCCTTTGACATAATAAGTTCTATGATGATGAGCAGAAAAAATTGCAAGTGAGAAGCTCAAAAATGTATGAAAGCAAGATATCATTCCTATTCTTCTGGCCAATCTTTCATTCCTCCACCATCTCTCTCTCGTATCATTCATTTCTTCTATCCATTCTCATATCTTTCTTCCTTAACCAATCCCTTTCATTTTGAGAGCCTACCCATGTTTGTCCAACCCACCTATCCTCTCGAGGGGGCATCATCATCTTATCTTTCCATCATCATTTGTTTCCTCTATCCATTTCCTTGGCTTCTTTAAAATGATGTTACTCAACATAAACCTCATCATCTTGAACATCATCTCAAACAGGGGCAAAATGTAGACACCTAAAAGTGTCCATCCATCGCAAAACCCTAATTTCTCCTACACTCTCCTAATTTTACCTAATTTTCCCTTATGGTTCAATAATTAATTTGTATTAATTAATTATTTAATCATTCATGTCCTATTGTTCCCTTTGTTTGATTTAAACAAATACAACATTTGTTTAAATCCCCCATCACATTATCCCTTTCCTCAAATAAATAAAATAAATGAACACCATTTATTTAATTTAAAAATAATAAAACACCTCATCATATTTGTGAATTTTAAATTTACTTTTGTCCTCTTGTGGAGGAAAACCCTAACTTATCCTAGCCCTTCATTTTGGCTCCAAGTCAACAATGAATCTTAGCCCTCCATTAAAATCCCCCTTCTATAAAACACCTCATTCAGCCCCATTTTGACCCCTTAAGACCTCTTAGACTCTCATTTTCTCCCTTAAGCTCTCTTATGCCCACTTTCATCTCAAATCAGTTGTAACTCTCCAAAATCTTGCTTAACACACACAAGAGCTTCTCATGATGGTTGCATCTACTTGCAAATCTGAGAACACAATGCAAGATGAGGAGGACAATGGAGATTAGACAATAGATAGCTTAGATTTTTAGTTGTTTTCATGTTTATTTGACTATTTTCTAAGTTAGATTGCACTCCATTGGGAGCTAGGGTTAGCTGTAGTTTGTTTTCTGCAAATTAGTTAGCTTTTCCCTCTCTTTAGAGGCCTTATCTCTAGACAACCTCGATGCAATCAAACCAATCAGAAAATTCCTCAAATGAGGAATGTGAAGTCATAGCATAGAGGTAAGTTGAACACCTATCCAATCCTCAGGGTGACTCACCCCCATAAACCATGCCCAAGAAGCCTTGTCCTCGAAGGACTCACTAGCAGGCAGGACAAGAGGATGCCCTCTCACAGGAATTCCAAGAATATGATAAACATTAAAAAGAGAGATAGTCCACTCTCCTAAAACCTAAGGGAACCTGAAAGTGTTCCTGTTTGCATCCCAATATGTTAGGATATCACAACAAATGCATGCCACAGGATGAACAATTGGCATGTGGAAAACTCTAGCCAAGACTGCTCTCCTCAAGACGACAAGCTCATCATCACTCAACGAGGCATACATCTCTGAGAGCCACACTTGCTCTCAGCAAGCATTCCATCGAATGTGCATATCTTGCAAATCAGAAAAGAACTTTAGATTAGATCTTGTCAACTCACAAAAATCCTAAAAACTATAAAACTTGTAGAAAATCATACAAAAAAAGCATATAAACCATCAAAATTGCAATAAACAGACAAATATAGTAGTCAAATTAGATTGAAACAGAGTGAAGTGAACATTAGAAAGCATCAAATTTTGGACATAATTGATTTTTTAGGTTCTCCCCTTTCATCAGACCAGATCTCCCCTTGCACGACCCACATGTCAGTAGGATCTCCCCCTAGGCGGCCCTGTTGTCATCAGAATCTCCCCCCGGGTGACCCTATTGCTCAATAGATCTCCCCCTAGGCGACCCTATTGCTCAGCAGATCTCCCCCTGGGTGACCCTATGTGGAGATCCCCTAAGCGAAAAACACTCTAAAAACCATGTTTCTCAGCCATTTTCAGTAAATGAAAGACCAATCCTACTCTAAACGACAAAACAAAGACAATGCAATAGAGAAAATCACCAAAAATAGATAATTTCAAGATATTTTTCACAAAATTCAACCTAGAGTCTAGAATAGGGTTTTTCACTATTTGTGTACTTGATTCTTAGCGGAGAAGAAGAGGTAACCATCATCGTGATCTCCTTGGCGATATCTATCCAACGACTACTTACACGATCAATTTCATCGCTGATTCACTCAAATCTCACTAATTTGCTTACTTTTCCCTCTCCCTTAGCTTAGTTTATTTTATGCATTCTTAGATTAGTTTTTGCTTTTATGCACCTCTTGTTCATCATTATGTGTGCATGCATTCTTACAAGTCTCACCAACAAAGGCAAACAACTAGTCGCACTCTTACGATCTATGGTAAGTTCATCATTTTAGTTTTTATTATTTGTTTTGATATATTCAGATGTTGAACTAATACTAGTTATTGTAGGTACAATTGTGGTAAAATCGACAATAGGTAAGGCCTAGTTCAAGAATGGTACCTACCCTTCATGTATACTACCGTCCCCAAGGGGGCAAATATGTAAGCACAAAAATCACGCATTGCCTCCACGAGGACCCCTATGATGAGTTATAATCCTTGTCACATACATGTAAGCATGAAATACCATCCTCTTAGTAGCAATTCTCTTGGTGACATATCTTTTCATTCATCTTGTGTTGTTTCCCCTTTATCATTCTCTCTCTCTCTCTCTCTCTCTCTCTCTCTCTCTCTCTCTCTCTATTGTCAACGCTTTTTGACACTTTTTGACACTTGTCGATTTACATTTTCTGAGCTTGCGACCCTATTCCTAAGCCTTGTATGCATCTTGTAGGTGAGTTTTCACCTTTCCCCAGTGTTTTTCATCTTCTCCATCCCCAAGAGCCTTCTAGAGGACCCCCTAGCCATCTCCCACTTCCAGTTTTTAGTTTCACTCAACCAATCCAAATCTCCCCCTATTATTTCCAGATCTCCCACTTGGAGATCCTGCTTTGCAAGTGGAGATTTAGATTCTTGTACATGACTAACCTATTTTCAGAGGTAGATCCCCTTCTTTTCTCCTTCTCTTCCATCTCCCATCATGCACTTCAACCCAGGTGCCCTCCTTTGAGGGTTGCCCATGGGTTGCCCCCCGGGTGACCTGACTGGTGAAAGGGGTGACCTCTGGGCGACCTTGTCATGTTTCCAACTGTTGAGAGACTTGAGTTTCTAACTCAAAAAAGCTCCGTTTCACCTATTTCTTCCTGTTTAAATGGTTTTTGAGCCTAATATGGAGTTATATATTTCATGTACCCAAACATGCATAATTAGCTCCATTTCATCTTAAATTAACAACTCATGCATTCTCATGCATTCCTTCTTCTTCATTTCTTCTTGAGTGATAAGCTTTTACTGGGTAGATCTCTCCAATTTTATCCTAGATCACTCTTGAATCCTCTGTGTTAACTCTCTAATCAAATTGAGTTAACTTTCCTTCTTCTTCACCTCTCATCCCTTCTTCTAACCTATAAATACCCCCTCCCTCAAGCACAAAGGGAGGCAATTTCATTTGTGCACACAACTCTTGCAAGTTATTTCTCTCCACATTCAACATTCTCATGCTCATACAGGACATAGGAGCCTTTTGTTTTGTTCATTGCTTCATCTAGCTTTCACACAAATCTCATTATGTGTCCATATGCTTCTCATATCAAGCCATCATGCTCATCAATATTTCTGAGGGTAGTGGAGGCTCACGTGTCTCTAGGCTCCTTTATGCTTTCTTTCAATTTGTAGTAATTAGACAACTAGAATTGCTCTTAGGATTAGTAATCTTGTTGCTTTTTCCTTGATAGGATAAATAGATCTTGCATTCTTAGAGTAATTTGCTTTCAAATTTCATAGTTTAATTCATTCAAAAGCAATTTCCCTTTTCTTAGATTAATTCATTCCAAATATTCAGAAAACCCCAAAAAACATAGCTTAAATTGCATTAGGTAAACTCATTATAGTTTGCATTCATTCTTTGATTCCTAGATTAGAAAAAAAAAATATCTTCAATTCTAAAAATATTAAAAAAGCACAAAAAGAAGTTTTGCATTTCATATAGTATTGCATTCATAAAAACCCCAAAAGAACAAAAACATTAGGCACTTAGAAACTTAGCAAACCCTTGATTCCATCACAAGGTCAACCATAGTCGAACATTGGTAAAAACCCTTGATTCCGCCACAAGGTCATTCAAAATGCATAATCAAACCTTAGGTCAATCAAACCCTAAGTCAAACCCTAGGTTAAATTAAGGTTAGCTCACAAACACCTATCTCCTATCTTGGCTCATGAACGTGCCCAAGTGTTGATAACTGAGAGTGGGGGTGAATCAGTTATCTTAATTATTTCAACTTTTTAAACTTTCTTAATAATTAATGCAACATCAATTCAAATAAGAAAACATAACCATGAAATAGAAATACACATGACACAATATTTTTGACATGGAAACCCAGTTAGGCGAGAAAACCATGGGGTGATTAACCCAATATTGTATTCTTTGTTAGAAGAATAGAAATACAAAATGGCACTTGCCAATTAGGGCTCACTACCCAAGCACACTGCTCACAAGAAACTTACTGTCTACAAGTTGTAAGAAGAATAATAAGATACTTGAACTGATGAGAAGCATCCACACATGTTGGAGTTCAATTCCGGTTAGGCTCAGTGAACTGATCTGCTGCACTTCATCCTTCCTCTTCTTTTGTTCTGCTATCCTTTCACATACCGGACCTTCCTTACTACTTTCTTTCTACTCTTCTACTTTTCTTCGCACTTAACACAACACACACACACCTTTTCATTGAAATCCATCTGGTATATATATATCCGCACAAGGGATTTCATCCTCTTTCTAGTCTGCATCCGGAATAGTCAATATTTCCTAAACTCTAGTATGTCAGCTGAATCCTTGCTTACCAAGTGATGCTAATCTAAAAGAAACTTATAGAAGTCATCTAGCAAGTTAGCCAATCATGAATGATACCTTAAGAATCTTTATCACCATTAGCATCTCATCCAGAATAACTTCTGATGCTCTGCCTATCAGTTCTTCCTTTGTCTGTTCTACCAAACCAGACCCCAATACTTGAATGCTTATATCTCTTTACTCTTGCATCACCGGAGGCTCAATTCCTGGAATCTATCAGTCAAGGTACTCCTCTTGACTTCCCCAAGTCCATACTTTCAAAAGATACTTCCTCTGAGAGATCTAGACCTGACTGTCAGACCTTGCCATATACTTTATTCTTTCTTACCGGATGACAATACTCTTCAATCTGACTTCCGGTATAGGCACACCATGTCCTGCAGATGTGTGGGATGAACTTTGTTGCCATCAATGACAACAATCATGAAGCTACAATGTGTCTCTTGCCAACAATCTCCCCCTTTGGCATTGATGGCAACACTTAGTGAAAAATGACTAAGTGTTATACTATACTCCCCCTTGGTTGATGCTCTCTTCTAATGTACACTTTATCGGAGCTCCCCCTTAGCTGGATTCCACATTTTTCACTGTTCCTCACTCCCCCTTTGACATCAATGGTAAAGGGTAGGGTCCGCACACCAAAATTGCCCAAAAATTCAACTATACTTAGCCGCATAAGTATATAAACAGGTTTTACTTACATATATTGTAATATGTCTACAAAAGTTGTCTTCAACTGTACAACTTCTGTCACCCAACTTTGCTGTATCCTATCCAAAATTAAGATATGACCACTCAACAGGAATGCAAAATCTTCTGCCCTCTTGAGATTTGTCGGATCACTGGTCCAGGCTGTGGTCTGGGCATCTATTAGGACCTCATGCATGGCCTCTAATTTGGGGATACTCATCCCTCTAAGCTCACCCATCTAACTTATTATGTTCTTCCTCTCCTTTTCAAGTTTATTGATCTCATTCATGACTACAATAGTTTGACATTCTTGGTTTACTGTGGATACAGTGAGAGGATCAAAATTCTAAGAGAGGCTTGACAGTTTATCCTCTTGTTCCTTTACTTTCTTCTCAATATCCTTGGTCACTTTGGACCAGGATACACAAAATTTATAGATATCTCCACCATCTTTAAGAGCATTTTCTAAGCTCTTTATCCCAATATCCATATATCTCCTATCATTGGTTATAAGTCCTTGTAACTCCGAGAATCTTTTATCTAAAAACTCTTTCCGGACTTTCTCTTCTACTGCTTTCTCTAAAGAATCAAAATGAGTACTAACAGAATTTACAAGAGACTTTAGATTACCAGATGTGGATGCTGTAGGATCCTTTTGGAAGGATGGCATGATTTTTTCTAGTACACCGGATGTAGTTTCTATGAGTTCACAGTCTTCCATGTGAGACTTCAGCATTTTTTCTTTTGCCTTTGCTTGAGTGAAGGAAGCTAGCTTCATGATTTGCACTGGAGAGAGGGAATCAAAATTGAATGGACCTTGAAGTAACTCTGGTTCATCAAATTCCATCATCTCTTTGGTCAAGAAATCCTTACCACTATCATCTATAGCTTTTTTTGTCCTTGACTCTTCTTTTCTTTCCTTTCCTTATTCTTCTTGATTGGATTTTTCTTTTATACTTTCTTCTCCTTTAGATCTGGAGACTACCGGAGAGTCCGGATTTACTTTTCCTTGGACTTCCTCTTCCGGAGCAGAGGAATCTAAGTCCTTGCTTTTTTCTTCACATGTCTCCTTTACCTCTTCTACTGCTGTCTCAGTAGTTTCTTCCTTGTCGTTCATGGCAGAGGGCTCATCACTTATGTCCTCTATGATAGGAATGTTGAACCTTTTGTAGGCATTTTAGAGGATTTCTTCAGTTTCTTTAGCTATTTTGTCAGTTTCTCCAAGCATAAGCTGATTCATTCTAGCTTTGCTCCGGAACTCATCCTTGCAATCTTTGAAAATCATATTCATTTGTTTCTGCGTGATTGAGGGATAGAGTTGAATAGCTATTTGTTCCCTGATCTCAAGGTCCTTAGCCTTGGCATTGTTCTTTCTGATTTATAGTTCTTTCTCTAGGCTCTTTGGAATTAAAGATATAATCTCAATGAATGCTTTATTATAAATGTTAAGGTACTTGACTGTGGCTTCTTGCAGGATCTTCTAATCAGCCTCACTATAGTAGTCATAAAATTTAGTCATTGGTTTCAAATTCCCATCCACAGTGACTGATTTGACTACATTATCAATGGACAGAGTGGGCCTTTCAACAAACTCTTCTACCATCTTTTCCTTGTCTTCACCGGTAGAGGGTTCACCAGATACTTTCTTCTTTTTCCTCATTTTCCTTACCACCTCATTTGATTCTGTCTCTTCTTCATCCTTCTGACTGATATAAGACCTTGTGGCCTTTGTCTTAGTTCTTTTCTCTTCTTTACCGGATGATTTTGCTTCTGGTTTTGATGCCTTTGAGGTCTTAGCAGTTGTAGGTGCAGACCTCTTAGAGGATCTAGTCCGAGAGGGGGCTTCTACTGGATCACTTTCCTTTTCTGCTTCTTCCTTCTCTTTCTCTGCCCTTTCCATCTTTTCTCTATGTGCATCAAGTGCCTCTTTTGAGATTCCATGCCTCTTGGCAAATTCTTCTACCTCTTTTCTCACTTTTCTCTTCATCTTCCGTTGTCTGAGATCCACATGGATTTTTATACTTAATTCTTCAAAGATTTCAAACCTTTCTACCTTAGGATCCTTGGGCTGACTTAGCATGTGTTGAACATGCATCTCTACAATTTTCTCATCAACTTCATACCCCATTGGCATGATCCACACTATTCTTGGTTCCATAGCCTCCATTAGGCACTGATCAGTTTCTACCATAAAGCACACTGTATCTTTGTACTTCTCAACCAGAGATTGGGGGATTCTTTCTCTAGCTTGCATCATACTTTGAAAGTTCTTGAAATATCCCCACAAAGCTGTATTTCTTGCCTTAGCATCCCCAAGCCCATGCAGGTAGTCTCTGATTTGGATTGCAACAGTTCTATCATTCTGCCAAACCCAACCACTGGATCCGGGAAGCTCATTCATGAAGTAGAAGAATAAACATAATATCATCCCACCATACTTATATGAGTTTTTCTTGTCCTTTTTGATCTTTTGTAGGTTCTCCAACAGTTGGCTTAGAAGAAGTTCACAAATATCATAGTCAACATTTTCTCTTAGCATCTGATAAGCTATATAAACTGCAGTTCCCGGTACTGAATTTTCCCTACTGGAGTGATAAATCTTGTAACCAATTATCATGGATGCAAATTTGATATCCAGATCAGTGATATCTTCAATTGTCATAGTTCTCTTGTCAAATTTTGATCTGGTTGCTTCACTCACTGTCTGATTCTTGACAGATTTAAGAACAGGTATCCCACCGGATGAGTGCAGATCAGTTACTGCCCTAATTGCATCCTTGGTGATCTTAAATGGTCTATTCAACCATAGGAAGTTATCATGCACTCTGCTCAACACATACCAGACCCATTCATCTTCTTCAAAACAGGGGAAATGAATGCACTGTGTAAAATGCTTATCCCAGATGGCCTTGAACTAAGGTTTGAGTGCAAAAGAATGATTTATTAACTGATTGTGATAGATATCAACTAGCTTAGATTCCCTAAATTCTTCAATATTCGCATGAATATAAGCCCTAACATCTTCTACATGCAGAATTCCATGCGGAATGCTTGAAAAGGCGCCTAGGGGATCAACTTCTAGAGATTTATATGGATGCTTCTTAAATTTAGGGCATGGCCTATCAGAAATCTTCACCACATTTGGAGTAGCCATTTTAAAAAGATTTACAGAGAGATATTCAGCAACGGAAAATACCTTGTACGCTTTTAGGGTTCGCTCAGGGAACCGGATTAATTTGATGGATGAATCGACTTCAATGGTTGATCTTTGAAAGTTTGAGACAATTTGTTGCAGAGCTCCTTTTCTTTTCTTGTTGAGTGCAAATGTGCAAATGACGAACGACTGAACTCTTTTATTTCTGGGAAAGCCCTAATTTCATACTGCAATAAATGCATGACCTAATTCATTCTGGTTGCCTTGTTCATCTTATTCTGAGACAGATCTTTTCTGGATCACTGAGATACACTTAGAGTCATTCTTAGAGAATAGTGATAATCTATATTCCTTTCCTTAATCATTTGATCTATCTACAGATCTATCTACAGATCAAGATTCCATAGTTTGAATCATGTCAGACTTAACTGTGAAAAACCTACTTCTCACCGGATGATTGATGAATCAGATTAGTCTTCAACTTGTTCAAAATTTCTTGCAGATCTTTCATCTTTTAACCAAAGCTTATTTAGATGTCCCTTTGTGAACCCTTTAATCCACAACTCTCCTTGTGCCAGTTCCGGCACCAATTAACTGGCTAGGGGAAAAAAATTTTCTTTGTGTCTCCCCCTAAGCTAGAGCTCACCTTTTAATTTTCAGAAGGAATATCAGCACCAGATTCTGGTGCAGATCCATCCCCTACATTTTCTATACTTCTCTTCACCCAAATCTTGTTCATCTCACTTTTAACTTCATCCGCATTCACTTTTCCTTTTCCCTTGTCTTGATTCTGATTATGATGTATCGGACCTCTTTTGTCCTGATTCTTGCTTCTACAAAATTTTGCAATATGACCAGATCTATTGCAATTGTGGCAAACAACATTTCTTTGCATATTTGATTGATGTCCTCTTGATCTACATTGATTAGCCATATGACCCATTCTATTGCATGCAAAGCATCTACCATTGAATGAATTGTTCATTTGCATATTTTTGCATTCATGAGATTTGTGACCATACCTTTTGCAGTTAAAACAATGTCTGGAGAAGGATGTGTTAGTTTGATTCATTCTTCTTCTACATTGATTAGCTTTGTGACCAAAGTTATTGCAGTTGTCGTAGTATCCATTGAAGGATGGATATCTTTGAGCATTAGGTTGCCTCACCGGAGGTCTTCTAGGCCTGTTTCTTGGATTTTCTGATTCAAACTTCTAACCGGATCCAGAGCTCTCACCTTTCTCATATCCCAAGCCACACTTGTCATCTACTCTCTTTTGGCTTTCAAGAAGAACTTCAAGTTGACCAGAACTTATCTTGAATTTCTCTTTGTATTCATTTGTTGTTTGAAGATCCCTTTTAAGAGAGACAATTTGATCTTATAGTTTTTCTTCATTATCTTTAGCATCTTCAAGATCGGATTCAAGATGTCTGATTATTCTATCCATCTTGTGGCAGTCTTCTGATTTCTCCTTGAGAGATTGTTTTAGATCATCTTCAGTTTTTCTTTTCTCTTCAATTTCTTGGGTAAATTTCATGACTCCTAATTCCATTTCATGTCTTACCATGATGATCTCTTTTGATAATTTTTCACATAACTTGGTTTTCTCCTTAAGATCTCCATTTGTATCATTTGCTTAACCTTGACTTGCCAATTGCTGAAGTAGTTCCTTTCTCTTTTTCATAGAGAGACTTAGTTTCCCTTTTAGTTCATTTATGAAATCATCAGCCTATTTGAGTCTTTCCTTCAATTCATTAACTTCAGAATTAGATTGCTCAAGATCATCTAGGGCGTACTGAAGTTGCTCCCTCATACCATACACATCCATCTTAATTCCCAGATCTTCCTCAGGCTGTTAGGCTCTGTTTGGAGGAAATTGGCTCTGATACCAATTGTTGATAACTGAGAGGGGGGTGAATCAGTTATCTTAATTATTTCAGCTTTCTGAACTTTCTTAATAATTAATGCATTATCAATTCAAATAACCAAACATAACCATGAAATGGAAATACACATGACACAATATTTTTGACGTGGAAACCCGGTTAGGGGAGAAAACCATGGGGTGATTAACCCAAGATTGTATTCTCTGTTAGAAGAATAGAAATACAAAATGGCACTTGCCAATTAGGGCTCACTGCCCGAGTACACTGCTCACAAGAGACTCACTATCTACAAGTTGTAAGAAGAATAATAAGATACTTGAACTAATGAGAAGCATCCACACATGCTAGAGTTCAGTTTCAGTTAGGCTCAATAAACTGATTTGCTGCACTTCATCCTTCCTCTTCTTTTGTTTTGCTGTCCTTTCACATACTGGACCTTACTTACTGCTTTCTTTTTGCTCTTCTGATTTTCTTCACCCTTAACACAACACACACACACACCTTTTCATCAAAATCCATCTGGTATATATATATCTACACAAGGGATTTCATCCTCTTTCTAGTCGGCATCCAGAATAGTCAATATTTCCCAAACTCTAGTCTGTCGGTTGAATCCTTGCTTACCAAGTGATGTAGATCTAAAAGAAACTTATAAAATTCATCTAACAAGTTAGCCAATCATGAATGATACCTTAAGAATCTTTATCACCATCAGCATCTCATCTGGAATAACTTCTGATGCTCTGCCTGTCAGTTCTTCCTTTGTCTGTTCTACCAAACCGGACCCCAATACTTGAATGCTTATATCTCTTTACTCTTGCATCACTGGAGGCTCAATTCCTGGAATCTATTAGTCAAGGTACTCCTCTTGACTTCCCCAAGTCTACACTTTCAAAAGATACTTCCTCTAAGAGATCCAGACCTGACTATCGGACCTTGCCACATACTCTGTTCTTGCTTACCGGACCACAACACTCTTCAATCTGACTTCCGGTATAGGCACACCATGTCCTGCGGATGTGTGGGATGAACTTTGTTGCCATTAATGGCAACAATCATGAAGCTACAATGTGTCTCTTGCCAACACCAAGATTGAGAGGTGAGTGGGTGAGGGTGATCCTCGATGAGATAGAGGAAATCCATTCGAGACCACAACAGGATGCACTTGTCTTACAACAACAACAAGAACATAGGTAGTTCTTAGTACAACAAGAATTCATTTAATGATTTGAAATACAACAAGCAATCAATGAGAACAATAGCTTACCCACACAAAGGTGGAATATTAGAAACCCTAATAGGAGAATAGTGACCAGTGACCCTTTGGGTCATATGATTATCTCTACAACCACGATCATTGAAAAACACATCTACATAAGTGTACAACAACAAAGGCCCTAAGAGGTGTCAACCCCTCTCCGTGAAGTCCAACTCTCCAACAAGCTAGACCACCCCCATGTTGGTTACTTCCACGAGAGCAAGAGTGACATGGCGGTTTGCCCCATGGGAAGGAGGGAAGGGTCTGTGTGTGTGCCAAAATTTGACTCGACAACCCCAGGCAACTGACGTCATGATTTTGAGCATATAGAACCTGCCAATCGGTGAACCTACCAATCATCAAACTTTTTAGTTCGCCAACTCTCAAGTTTGCTAATAAGGCAAAAAGACTAAGGCAAAATACTTAGAAATTTTTGTGATTTTTAAAGGGGGACTTTCTTCCACTTAGGCTTTCTCAGATCAGATATTTTTGATGGAAGAAGTACAAAATTTAGGGGGATCTTTGGGCTATTTGGCCTAAAGGAAAAATAGGACAAAATATACTTTTTATACTTGGGCCTTAGATTCTCTAAAATTCAACTAACACAGGGGTTACCATTGTTATCATTCACAAATTCCAGCTAGGGTTTCTTGAATTCAATATGTATTTAGCTTGTGGTATTTTCTTTTACAATGCAAAGTTGTATATACTCTATTAGCTGATCTTATATAGGTTTGCATAGTACCATTACACATTTAATACTTTTTCCTATTTCTATCTTCCCAAGGTTTTGTAGCCGTTAACATTTCCCACAGCTTCCTAATGATATTTTGTTTATTTTACGTTACACTATAGTACATATGATACACTTTTATGAATTTCATGCGTCTTGTCCCTTATTCTAGTAGCTTATGATTTTGTTTCAATCATGCACCATTGACATATCATGTTAGTGTAATTCCATCCATTGTTCTTAGTCTCACTACCCTTGATTCTACAATTTCATGTATGTAGTAGGGTCCAAGCCAACATACCTTAAGCTTCCCTTGTTTATTAAATTTTCTATCATAGAGGACTAAATCCCCTTATTTGAATGTTTTCAAGTGTTGGTTCCTATCATGCTAGGCTTTCTACCACTTCCTTTCTAGATTTTATTGTATGCCATGATGAATTTGTTCTCATCTAGTTGTTCTAGATTATCAATTCTCTAGGTTATTGATCATCCTCATTCAACCATAGGGTTAGTGCGGTGTGCAAATTAGGGATTATGAAGTTCATAGGCATTGCTGCATCCATCCCATATACCAATTTGAATAGTGTGAACTTAGTGATTCTTTTATATGAAGTGCGGTAGGCCTAGAGTATTGCATGTACTTTTATATACCAATCCTCTCTATTTCTGTTAGACATATTAGTTAGTGTTGTGCCAATAATTTTATTAAGGGATTCAATATCCCCACTTTATTGTGGATGATATGGTAAGCTCTTGTTATGAGTAATCATAAAACTCTGTAATAGCTCCATAATCACCTTATTTACAAAGTTCTTGCCCTGGTCACTAGTTATGCTTAACGAACATCCATAAAACTCTGTAATAGCTTCTCAATCACCTTATTTACAAAGTGTTTGACCTGGTCACTAGTTATTCTTAACAGACATTCAAATTTAGTGATTATATTTTCATATAGGAATCTAGTGGAAGTTTTCATGGTATAATCTTTCATGGGTTCTACCTCTGCCCACTTAGTCAGGTATTCTACCCCTGTGGTTATGAATCTAGATTTAAAGTGCCTGGTGGGGGGGATATTTTGGGACTATGAACTCTATCACCCATTCTTCAAATGGTATCTATGCTAGTACTAGTTTTAGTGGCATCTCATCCCTAGCAGCTGGTCTCCCTGTGTGTTGACAAATGTCACAATGCTTAACATAATGTTTAGCATCTCTATGCAATGTGGGCCACCATAACCTAGCTATTTTCACTTTCTTTGCAGTTGTATCTTTGGAATTGTGGCCTCCTAATATTCCCCCTTGAGCTTCTCTAAGTATTGCTTCTATTTCATGGTCATAAACAACTATCCTTATGATATCATCATTTCCTATCACATGTAACTCTCTTTCTATTAGTGTTTATGGAAAATCTTTCTGCATTAGGTTTTTCTTATCTTGCAGTAATATATCTTGCAGAAATTCATCTATCGATAGTAAGCTTACTATTTTGTGCAGTTCTTCTGGTACCACATTTGTCCTAGAAATAGGTTTGCGCCAGGAAGGTCTTCTTCCTAGCTATCTAGTTCTTTGCCTATTTCTACTCTAGACGGGTAATCTAAGCCTTGGTTGTTCTTACTTAGTTTCACCATTATTTTAAAGTCAAACTCTTGGAATAGGAGTAACCATCAACAAATTCTCCCTTGAGTAACTGGTCTATTCAATAGATATTTCAAAGGTTCATGGTCTCTATAGAAAGTAAATGGTGTTGACAGTAGGTAATGCCTGAATTTCTGTAATGCATAAACCATTTCTAGGCTTCTCTTTTTGTAGTTGTATAGTTTCATTCTACCTTGGATAGTTTTGGATGGCCAAGGCTACGGGGTGGTCTTTATTACCTTTAGGCTATGCTAGAACTACCCCTATAGCAATTCCTGATGCATCAACATGTACATGAAATGGTATGTTCCAATCCGAAAATATTAGTATGGGTGCCTCTGTAATCTTTTGTTTCAATGTATCAAAAGAAGTCTGGCATTGTTCAGTCCATTCAATGTTTGTGTTATATGTGTTCCTTAGTAGTTCTTCTAAGGGTAGCCCATGTATCCCAAGAAAGTTTTGAGCTTTGGAGCTATTTTTGGTAGTGGGAGTGTCATTATCAATGTCACTTTCAAGGGGTCTACCATTAGCCCCTCTTTACATATGATGTGTTTAAGTAAGGTACCAAAAGGTGCCCAAACATGTATTTCTCTAAGTTTAAAGATATTTGAAGGCTCTTACATCTATTAAGAATCATTCTTAATGTCTACACATGGTCTTTAACTAGCCCATAGATTTTTCGGTCATCCAAGTATACCTCTAAGAAATCATGCATGAAGTCTTTAAATGTGTTTACCATTATCCTACTAAATACTATTGGTGTATTCTTTAATCCAAAGGGCATGACTATGTACATGAATGGCCCAAATTCTAATGTGAAAGTGGTCTTAGGCCGGTCTTCTCTTATTTTGACCTGATGGTACCCAGAGAACTCATTAGTAAATGAATATATTTCCCTTCTTGCAACTGATTCCAATATTTCTTCAATAAAAAGAGTAGGGAATGGGTCATCTATGCATGCTTTGTTTAGTTCTCTAAAATCCACACATATCCTCACTTCCCCTATTTTCTTATGTTACACTACCATTAGACTTATCCCCTCCGCACCCTCCACAAGTTTTACTATTCCTACTATAATCATTTTATCTAGTTTGACCTTGACCTTTTTCTTCATATTTTGGTTTAGCCTATAAGGTCTCTTCATTTGCAACTTATCTCTTTCTTTCAGTTGTATTTTCATCATTCCTACTTCCTCTTTTATCCCTTTTAGGTCAGTAAATGTTCTTGGGAATAGATCTTTAGATTTTGACAAAAATTCAGCAACTTGTGCCACCACTCATTCATCCTAGTAGTTTCCTATTTAGGCCAATCTGGGGTCACCCTCTATTGCAATCTTTTCTTCTCTGAATTTGATAGGATGGTTATAGTAATTCTCTTTTGGCTTAGTTGTTGTTTGGATTTCCATTTCTCCTTGTTGAACTTCTATGTCCAAATTATGTTTATCCTCATCATCCTCATGCTAGGTTTTAAAGCATATTATATCAGTGTACTTAGTTTCTTTTTCCATCCACTCTACGAGTTTCCAGAACCCATCTATCTTAGGTGGTGGAAGATTGTGTTGTGGTATTTCTTTAGGTGAGCTTCTTCAGTTGGTTTAAATATTATTTCTTTTATCTTGATGAGTGTAGTGTGAATATGTTTTTTTTGGATTATAGAATGAAAATGTATGTAGGAAGTCTTTATGTAGTTCATCCCATTCTTTTGTTTTTCTCTACGTTCTTGGTTTATGTACCAATTTTGTGCAACTGATGTTAAAATCTAGTAAAACATTTGGATATACATCCCTATGTCATATTCATTTATGTCATTCCAAACCATTATGCACATGTCCAGATGCTCCTGTGGTGGAATTTGGCCTTGGTATTTCAATATGATCTTATATTCCTCTTCTTTTGGTGGATATCTAGCTTTTATTAGAATTTTAAATATTGGCTAGTCCTAGAATGTGTTTTTATGTGTATGCCACCAACTTGCGGTATTGCATACTAGTGTATGTTGTAGTGCTTCTAACCTTATTTGTTCTTTATCAAAAGTACTTTCCATTTCTATTAAGTAGGTATGTAGATCTCCTATGCCTAATAATTTGAAAAGTTTTATGTGAAAAATGCACCTTGTGATGTGGTTTACTTGATGTAGTTTTGAGGTTGTGTCTTCTAGTTGGTCTTCTGAGTGACTGCATGTATTTTGCAGTGCTATATCATTAAGTGTGGTGTTATGCAATAGGGATTCCTATGTGATTTTGACCATAAACACCCTATAGAATCTTGCAACTCTTTGGGTTGTTAGTTCTAGTTCATCTTGTAACCATGTCTCTATTACATCCTCACTATCTATAGTTATCACTTTCTACTTCTATTTCCCCCTCTGAATTTGGTTCCTATAGTAGTTCATGTTTAGGGAGTTTGGATATTGAATAGAAGATTTTTGAATCCTCATCATTGGTCTTTTTGGCTAATATCCTCTACATAAGATTCTTCAATGTCCCTTCCTAGTGGAATATGTACTACTTTATTATCATCAGTGAAGGATATTTCATCCTTTCTAGAATCTACAATGCCATTGGGATTCACGAATCATTGGAGACCTAATAGCGCATTGAATGAGTCGAATGGTTCTTTCATTGCTAGTATTTCAAAATCTATTATTTATTTAACTCCCATTATGTTAATTTCTACTTTTCTCCAAGTTCCTAGTGTAGCCATAGATGACCCATCTGCCAAGCTTATGTTATATGGGGTTTCATCTAGTCTTGGTCTTCCTAGCTATTCCCAAATCCTTTTTGGTAGTATGTTGACATCTGTACTCAGGTCTACCATAACCTACTTTATCTTTTTATGGTTTATGTGAGAATTTATCATTAGTGGTCTAGTTTTCCATTGGCAGTCTGACTCTGCCATTTTTCTTATTTGCAATTTTTGATTTTGGTCCTTATTCCAATATTTGTAAAATTGTTTCAATTTGTCTACCAAATTGTGTTGTTGTGTTAACTGTGTCATTTGTTTTAATGCCACCACTTCTTCCTCATAAAAGAAATGTTTTTGTTGTTGTTGTTTGTGGTGTTCTTTAGCTATGATTTGTTTTGATTGTTCTATAATTTTATCATGCTTTATTTTGTTAGGGAAGAAGTTGTCCCCTTCTTCTTCTTCACTATTAGTGTTTTCCATCCTTGTGGTGTTGGTCCCTTTTCTTGTTACTATTGTAGCTTTAGTTTTTTCTTTATTTTCTTTTGGTTGGTTTGTTTAAATTTTAATTTGTTATGGTAGTGGTCATCATCTGATGTTTCATTATGTAAAGTGTCTAACTCATACTTGTTTTCCTTTTGGTATCTCTTGGCTGCCTATGGTGTATCTTTTGGTATTTTCCTTATTATGCAAGCCCCTTTTTGTGAATTGAACCCTTGTAGTTCATCACTTTTAAACTGGGAAGGTTCATTTTTGAAATACTGTTGTGCTTTATCGTAAGTAAATAAATCATGTTCTAAGTTACCAAAAAATGTACATTATTTCATCCTGTCCCCCAACATTCATTTGCAATGTGTCCTTGCTTACCACATTTATATCAAGTTGCATCATCTCTCCTTCTACCTCTACCACAAACTCTACCACCTCTATACCCATTATATTGGCCCCTTTCATCATTATTATGTTTATTCATGTATGACATTTGATTGGGGTTAGTATTTTGTAATGTATTGACATTTCTTTGGTTTAGCCAATTAGGAGCTTTATATCCATGGTTTTGGGTGTAGAGTGATTTCTTAGCCAATCCCTTGGCATAAGCCTTTTCTTGGTTAACCATTATGTTTTTATGGTGGATATTGCACTAGGTTTCATGGTCATCATCGTCTTCTCTTAATTTAAACAATTATGATTGACAATCCTCTATTTTGTGGTCATCCCATTCACCGATGATGCCACAATATATTGTGTTGTTTCTTTTAGGCATTGTTCTTAGGTCTACCTTTAATGTGGAATCTTTTTTCTCACCTTTCATCATGCATTCATTTCACAAGTGTCCCTCTCTTGTACAATATGAGCACCATATACTGGGCCTTTGTTTCTTTGTTTATATGGCCTTTCTTGTAAGGATCTCCTATTTTAGTTTTAGTTGTTCTAATTCTAATCTAAGTTTTTCCATTTCCATATTTTCTTTAGTTTTATTATTCCTCCACCAAGTCTGTGCTTCTATGCGGCATGCCAGGGTTACTGATTCTAAATAAGAATTAAAAAAATTTCCATCCATGGATGTTCTAATGCTAGGAACTAATCCTAAAACAAACCATTCAATTCTTTGTTTTTCCATCAATGGTTCTTATAATTTCTGGGAAATTTCCTTAAATCTTTTATTAAAATATTTGATAGATTCACCCTCCTTTTTGTCTGGGTCCCTCATTTTGCTTATCCCTTTAGTAGGTATCTCTAGGGATTTAAAGTTATCTAAAGATTCTTTCTTTATTTTGTCCCATGTTTTGTCATGATTAGGGAAATTATTTCTATACCAAGTCAAAGCCTCATTTTTGTTGGGAATTAAGGTGTCTCAACCTTGGTAATTCCTTGCATTTGTTATTTGAAATGTATTTATTTTATTTGCCTATGTTGTAATTTTGTTGTACATCCTATTTTGTCATTTAGTGTGAAGTGGCACAGTGAGTTGTCACTCCACTTGTAAGATGACTAGGATGGTCAACTTACTCCATGTGGAGATAGGCCTCCCCTTTGTGTGGTATAGGTTTTCTTCCATGTGTTGGCATCTTGACTAGTGTGTAAGTGAATCTTGATCAAAACAGTTATGATGATTCCTATGACAAAATCTATGTCGCGTAAGAGTCAAAAATTGAATGTTCTATGACAGGTGAAGACATGTGTCACTAGGCATCTTGGAAGAAGGCATCTTTGGGTGCCCCATGGAGGGTTATGACATGTTGTAAGAGAATATGCTATTTTTATCTTGTGTATGATAGATTCTCTTACAGCTATAAGATATGACAGTTATGACAGATTCTATGATAGTCGTAAGAGTATCTATCATAGCCCAACTTGGGAATAGGTGACTTCTTTGGGATGGGGTAATATGACAAGTGTCATGAACACCCTACAGTGTTGGACAAGTGTCCCTAGGCATGGATTTTGGGCCATGAGGCCACGCTGGATGCCCATCTCAAGATAGGATCATTTTTACCTTGTAACTTCTTTATAAACAGGTGCTTTGAGAGGAGATGTAGTATGTGATTGATAGGTACTATTATGTTGTCAGATTGTCTCTAGATATGAGTGTCAAAGATTCCTGAGAGCTTGCATTACAAGTGTATTGTAAACCATTACAGTTTTGATAATACATTGTGTAGGTTTTGGAGCGTGGGGTTTTTCACCTGATAAGGGTTTTCCCCACATTATATCTTGTCTCTCTCTTCTTTTGTCTTACATTCTTGTGTTGTGTATTGCTGCAATATCTCCATTGTTGTGTTAAACATTCTGTAATTGTAAAGGTTAAAAATAATTTGCACTCATCTCTCCTCATTAGATTAGTGTAGGAAGTGATTTCCGCACACCCAGCTTCCTTTCAGTTGGTATCAGAGCTTTATCACCTTTGGTCCTAGTTGTTGGGTAGGGGTTTTTTGAGCTAATCTTAGGTTGAGTGGGAGCTTTATGCATAGTATTCTGTAATCTTGTTGTAGGAAGGAGATGGTAGGCACATCCAGAAGATTAGAGGTGGAGAAATTCAATGGCACAAATTTTGAGTTATGGAAACTTAAGATGGAAGACATGCTTGTTGATTGAGACCTATGGGAAACCGTATCTAGTGTAAAACCAACCACAATGGCACAAGCTAATTAGGATCTCAAAGATCAGAAAGCTAAGGGTCTCATAAGACTCAGTCTAGCTGATTCTGTCTTGTTAAATGTCCATGAGGAGAAGACCATGAAAGACCTTTGGAAGAAGCTAGGAGATGTTTATCAGGCCAAATCCCTAGTGAACAAGCTTTTTTTGAGAAAGAAGTTGTATTCTCTGAGGATGGAGGATGGAGAGTCTGTTGTAGATCATTTGAATGCTTTCAACATGTTATTTGCATAATTGGCATATGTTGGTGTGAAGATGGAGGAGGTAGATCGTTGTATGACCTTGCTTTGTTCTATGCCAGACTCGTGGGATCATCTTGTTATGGCTATTGGGAGCACCACATCCACTTTCAAAATGGATGAAGTGGTATCTTTGT
Organism: Cunninghamia lanceolata; assembly: GCA_027924645.1. Taxonomy (NCBI): domain Eukaryota; kingdom Viridiplantae; phylum Streptophyta; class Pinopsida; order Cupressales; family Cupressaceae; genus Cunninghamia; species Cunninghamia lanceolata. The sequence goes on along the minus strand of BSBN01000463.1, from coordinate 750,444 downwards.
TGTTATCTAAAGAGATGCAGAGAAAGTCTTTTGAGGCAGCCAAAGAGGCTCTTGCGGTTCATGGAAGACCCAAGGAGAAAGGGAAAAAGAAGGACAAGAAAGCTGAGAAGGGTAGATCTAAATCCCATGGGAGATCCAAATATCCTGGAAAGTCCAAGGCTCTTTGTTGGAATTATGGCAAAACTGGGCATTTTCGAAAGGAATGCAAAGAGGAAAAGAAAAAGAAGAAGAATGCCCTAGATTCATATTCTGACAAGTCACAAGATGATGGTGATGCCTTCATCACAGCCCTAGCCACCCATGCATCTAATGATGTGTGGTTGATAGATTCTAGTGCATCATTCCACATGACCTCACATCGAAGCTGGCTCATGAAGTATGAAGAGTTTGATGGTGGAAGAGTGTACCTCGGTGACAATTCTTATCTGAAGATTGTTGGTTGTGGAAGAGTCTCAATCCGCTTCCCTGATGGATGAGTGAAGGGCATCACTTGGGTTATGCATAGCCCAGGCTTGGCACAGAACCTGCTTTCTATAAGTATGTTGAATGATGCAAGTGTGCAGGTTGTCTTTTTGAAGGATGGATGCAAGATGACTAGAGGATCTATGGTGCTTGCGAAGGGTACTTAGAGAGGTACTCTATTTCAGTTGGAGGCATGCACTTCATAATGCAATATTTCTTCTGACTCGAAGAAAAGAGTTGCAGTCACTTCATCCCCACCATCTAAACAAGTAGTGAAGAAATTTGTTGTAACAAATTTTGATGGTAGTGCATCTTGTGTACCCAAGGGTGCTCATGCTTTGGAAATTAAGCTTCCTACTAAAAAGACAATGTTATGGCTTATGAGATTTGGCCACATTGGTGAGAAGGGTCTTAGAACCTTGAAAAATAAAATCCTTGTTGAGGGGTTAAATGATTGTAATCTCAAGTTCAACTTTTGCGAACATTGTAAATATGGAAAGAAAAATTGTGTTTAGTTTTACTCTAGTTCTCACAAGTCTTCTGGTGTGTTGGACCTTATTCATTCTGATGTGTTTGGTCCTGTTAGTGTTCTTTCGATTTCCAAATCTGTATATTTTGTATCTTTTATAGATGACTACAGTAGAAGGACATGGATTTATTTTCTCAGAAGCAAGACTAAAGTCTTTAGTCGGTTCAAAGAGTTTAAAGCTTTTGTTGAGAATCAGACTAGTAAAAAGATTAAGTGTTTGAGAATTGATAATGGTGGTGACTTTTGTTTGGTAGAGTTTGATAAGTTCTGTAAAAAGCAAGGGATTGAAAGACATAAGACAACTCCATACACCCCGCAACAAAATGGAGTTGCAGAGAGGATGAACAAGACACTGATGGAGAGGGCTAAGAGTATGCTTAGTGGAGCAAGCATCGAACAAAAGTTTTGGGCTGAAGCTGTAGCCACTGCTTGCTACCTGGTAAATAGGTCTCCTACATCAGCTCTTGTTGGTAAGACACCTATGGAGGTCTAGTCTGGTAAGAAGCCTTCAGTTATACATCTTCATGTTTTTTGGTTGTGAGGCATATGCACATGTGCCTCGGGAGAAATGGTCTAAATTAGAGAACAAGCTTGTTAAGTGTACTTTCATTAGCTATGGTGTCAGTGTGAAAGGATACAAGCTTTGGGATCCTGTGGCTAAAAAAGTGTTGTATAGCATAAGTGTTATTTTTAGAGAGCTAACACCTTCTCCCATTGTTCTACAACAAGAAGAAATAGAAAAGAAAGAGGATGTGGTTTAGCTTCCTTCTACCCCTAAGAAGACTGAACTGACGAACCCTGTGAGACCTGATGATGAGGAGAGCTCTAGTAGCTCTGAAAGTTTAGAAGAAAAAGCAAAACCTCAACCTCAACCTTTGAGGAGGTCTACACAAACAAGGAACTAATTATTGATCATGTTGTTAGTCATAAACAAACATAGAATAAAAGTTACACATCAACCTTTACTCATCTTGAAAGATATGATGAATTCAAAGAATTCATGATCCCAAGTCTCCGTGGATTAGTTCTTAATCAACTGACGTTACTCAGTGGTTGATGTGCATTGTTGTTTCCCATTCAGGGCCTTATGTTTGATCATCAGTAGGGTTTTGTTTCTGTAAAGATGCTACACATGAGGTTATCTACACAGGATATTTCCACAAATAGTGTATCTATACTCAAATCTTCGCATGATATTTGTCAATTCTACATGCTTTAACTTCAAATATGCTATAAATCTTTAAGTATCTACGAGATGTCTACATATTTAACGTAATTTACTTCTGATTTTCAATTATTTGTAATTGTGATGGTGAATTGTTCTGGAATTAAAAGAAATGTAAATGAATACTTCAAATTATGATGAATCTTCAGCTATTGAGTCACATACACACTTGATACAATCATGAGAAAGAAGAAATCAAACCATATTTTCACCAGGATGTTCCACAGCTAGATACAGAAGATGCAAACTTCAAAGGATGATGAATGAAGAGAATATATGCAAACTGATGAGCACTCCAAGGGACACAGAAAATCAAAGCATATATCAAGAATTCAGACACAGATTACTCAGAATTTACGATGATTTGTAATCAAATTGGTCTTCTCTTTTATTAAGTATGCAAAAATATGTATGCTTACAATAACTTTGAAATAGGCCCTAAATATTTCAGCAAACAAATTTCAATTAAGCTTCAAATGTTTAAAACAAGGCATCCCTACTCCTTTTATAGAACAAGGTGAGGGAGTAGTTACACATGATCTACGATCAAGATTTATCCATTAAGATCTATGATGCAAATCCCTTTTTGACTTGGTCAATAGTATCTCGTGGCACAGTTTGCCAGCTGGAAACCATCTAGGTAACTTATTTTCTCCTAAGTACCTGATGTATATATTTCCATTTGTTGCGCATCTTCATCTACTCATCAGGTTCTTCTTCATCTTCATGATCCTCATGATCATCACTTTCTGTGTCTTCATCATCCTGATGAATGTCTCCCTGTATATGGACCTACATGGTTGTCCTGATATTTTCATATATCTTGACTATTCTTTCAATTTTTCTGCCATCCTGAGTTTTGGCTTTGCTGATGGCATGCTTATGTGCTTCAAACTTATCCCCGAGGGTTTCCAATTTATTTTTCCTGCTGCTCAATGTTTCATTGTAGTTCTCCACCTTGACCTTGATCCTCATGATCTTGTTCATTGCTTCTTCTGTCAAATGGTTAAGAGGGTCATCAGCCATCGGCTTGAAATTATTATGTAGAGCTTTCATGGCAAAATCTGGGTCTTGATTCTCAATTTTACCTTCTACTTTCCCCTCTAAGGCCTCTAGGACTTCTGTCTCATAAGACATCATGTCATGCAGCTTCACACTGATATCTCTCAATTTACTACTGTACCTCTTTAATACATCACATTCAAATCGATTGTCTTTATACCAGATATCTACCAACATGGCTGTGTTATTATTCAGCACCTAGTTCCTTATTAAGACCTGAGGATTAATCCTCTTTATTTTGCTCAAAGCACTCAAGGCTTTCTCCAATTGGAATGACCTTCTTCCGGTCTCCATCTGCAATTTATCAACTTTTCTCCTTGAGATACCCAAAGAATTCCACCTCTACAAAGAGGCCTTCACTACTTCCTCAGCTCCTGTGAGTGTGGATGACATCCACTTTCTCATAATTACTGACTCATGCTTCATGAGGTCCAATTTATTGACCTCTTCCTGGGAAATTGCAGTCAATGGGACTACCTGATCTGATATTATATTATCAGGGTTAATTAACCCTTTTATGTATGCATGCAACTGAGCAATGTGCTCTTTATGCTGCTTATTCTTCTCCTTTTCTTTCTTCACCCTTTGGGTCAAAGAATCTATTATGTCCTTCCCTTCCTGACCCTCTTGGTCTTCATTGGCAAATCCTAAATCAACCATGGTAATCTGGAATTCTTCCAGGGTGATCTTGCCTTTTTCTTTTTCAACTGTAGGAAGTGCTACCTGGGAAGTCCTTCTGCCCGTAGCAGGATCTCTTCTAATGGCTAAGGTTAATCTAGCCTTCCTCTTTGGCTTCATGATGGTTTCTAAAAATAATGTCAAAACATCAAACTCTTGAATCTCAAAACCAGTTTCCATACCTATTTCTTGTTCTAGCCATTAAGGTATTTGATCTCCGGATCCTTGATTGCTGTCATCATCATCATGTCCACCTTGATCTCCTATATTGGTCTCTATTCTTGATGGAGAGGGTGACTTCCTTATTTCTTCCTCATGATGATCTTCATGAGGGTGATCTTGTTCTACTTCCTCCTCCTGAGGAATCTCTTCTTGCGGTGCATCCACATGATGATCCTGTAGCTGATCATGTACTTCATCTTCTTTTGTTTCATCCACCTTGGTAATTTCCTCATCCTAAGGCACATTTGCATCTGCAGATACCATTGTATCTAACTTAGGTGCATCTACTTGATCTTGGATCACTTTATGATCCGCACCTACTGTATCTACCTCCTGAGTCTTCAGGTCATCATGACTTGATGTTTCTTTATAACCTGAGGTTTCTTGAGTCCTGAAGGCATCTTCACTTGATGTGGCCTTATCATTCCTGCCCTTTTCTTGGACTTCTACAATCTTGGGCTCATCAGATATATCTTGTTGTTGTTGGCCCATACCTGGAGCATTGCTCTCCACCTTAGCCTGCTTGGCTACTTTGATATTATCTGTTTTCTTAGGTGCACCTGCTTGATGTTCAGGACTTACATCTTCTCTGTAGGTTAGGTCTATCACCGCAGGGCTGGTCACCTGATCAACTAATTTATCAAGCCCTATCTGTTGGGCTACCCTTTCTGGGCTATTTTCGTTCTCTTGCTCTGCCTGCTTCAACTCTTCTAATATCACCCTCTATGAGGATGGTGTTCCTTGTGGAGGCATGCGAGTATTTGAAGCAAGGGTCTCTATTTGCTAAGAGGCTACATTTTCTACCACTTCATCATCTAATAAGTCTACAGTCTCCTCTAGTGAGACAAGACTGCTTCGACCTGCTATAGTGGTTTCTTTGGCTTGCTCTTCAGCCTTCTCAGTCTTAAACTGAATTATGGTAGGAAGTGGTACATCATGTGTTCTTGGGTTTTTAGGGGTTGACGTTACCAGGGATACTTCCTTCTTCTTCCTGGTGATCACCAAAGGGTCATCTTCTACAAGTTCCTCTTCAATAAGAATATCTTTCTCTCCATACTGCTATGAAGTTTGGCCTTGGTCTGGTATTTCTGTAGTATCCATAGCCGACCTCAGGATCTTTTTGGTCTTTTGTTTATCTTCTGGAGGTGGAGCTGACAAGGCTGATGCCTGTCCAGATGCAGATGCATCCTCAACTGGTATATCTATTCTCTCAACTATTACTCCCTTAGGTGTATCTTTAGTTTTCTTCTTTTTACTAGGAGGTCCTTTTCCTTGTTTCTGGGGTGGCAACCTTTCTCCATTAGATTTTCTCTTCTCTCCAAGAAAGTCATCATATTCCTCATCAGGAATCTCTTGCCTTTTCTTCTTGTTATCTACTGTGATGGCCATCCCCTTTTTCTTTAGTATACTAATTTGTTTATCCACCCATGTTTGGGTCAACTACAACACCCCACTTGTAAACCTATCCAATGCAATGTCTTCAAGCTGCGTTAGGTCAGGGGCTGAAATGGTGTCAATATACACCTTCTTTTCTTCATACTCATTTGACAATAACCTGCCATCATCCTTCTTCAATTGTGCAAGTATTGGAATACAATCAAATGTCCTAATCTGGTTGAGTGTGAGTCTGATATTTTCTTCTCCTTACCTCAGCTTCATCCTCACAGTTAGTCCAAAAATCCTCTAAGTGCTTCTGATGGATGGGCTTCCCTATGATCTTTTGCATTCTTCCATAGGGGTCATAAGATCTGGCCAGTGGGAATGGCTGTAGGTTCATCATGTTTAGACCCCCTATGGCCTTCTTTATGTTTTCTGAATAAGGGCATATGTACCACCCTATAGTCACTAGAAACCAAACTGGGGGAATCTTGTTATTTGCCTTGTATGCATCCAATATTGTTGATGTCTGTCTTAGAAACTCCATCAGGATTACCCCATCAGTAGGGTACCTAGGTAACATTAAGGCCTGCCCCTCAAAAGCTTCTACTCTTATGTATGAAAATGTGGCAAACTGGATAAACCAGGAACCATGTCTGTATATTACTTACTGAGCCTCCATACTCAGTCTTTTGGTTCTATTCTCTTCCATTGTCCTGACCAGATGCATGGAGAATGCATCATTCACTAATTTATAATCATGGAGGTAATGTGCTCTCTGCAATTAAGGATAATGATCCCATATATGGGCATCATTCAAACTGCCACCAATCTTTCCCACAGTAGTGACTGCATCAAATGTACCTTAGTAAGCACATGAATACACAATATATGAAGTCATATAAAATGAATAGTCTAGGCCTCCTAGGTTCATCAGCTGTTCGTCATCTTATCCCAGAATGGCTTGTTATCTATGTAAATGCACATCATGATGATCTTGTACATCCAGTCCTTGAAGCTTCCAGCATTAGGCTAGCCTGTCACCCTGTTGAGCAAGGCAATCATATATTGATACTCATCATCAAAATCAAACTTATACATGTGCACTAGTAATTTGACAGAGGCAGTGTAAGGACTATTCTTTGCTCTCCATTGGTACACCCTCTTTCTTGCAGTCTTCTTGTTATTGGTATATTCAACCTCCAGTTTCTTCAGATCCATAGTAACGACCTTTTTCCCAACTGGAAGGTTGAAAGTAGATGTAATTCCTCTGATAGACAGGTCTGCATATACCCTTCCGTGTTTTTCTACTTGCCTTCTCTTAGGGTTGTAGTTCCTGGCAGACTCAACTACCAACTCCAGAGTTTCCATGGTGTAAGGAAATCCAGCTGCATACCACATTCCTGATACAAAAGTAGCATCCAGTAGGGTACTTTCTCTATCTTCGCCCATCTTGGCTGACCATGTTGCCAAATTTGTATTTCCTTGGTGTGTGTCTTCAATGACACCATATTTGAATTGTACTCCCTCCGAGTTGGGCAAACATAGGTTTAAGGAATTCTGCATCAGACTTGTTCTTCCTGACGTCTGCCATAGTTGCCTGCAATAAACATGACTGGTCTTACAACAATATCCACATGCACGCATATACAGCATTATACATTTACGGCATCATGCATATCACACTTATTAATCTTCATTTCATCATGATATGCCTAATTACAGAGCAAAACCAATGGAAAAGCATCTACTACCTGGATATTACAGAAAATGACAACAGGAGGGTTTCTAATTACTTACCTGATCACGTTTATCTCTTGGATTAAGCAAATGACTACTGAAAAGAGGTTCAGATGCCAGTGATAATCATGTGCTTCATTCTGTTGTAGGCTATTTGCATCCGCAGGTAGCTCGTACGAGGGTTTGAATTTTCTGCGCTCTGTAAAATCTCATTTCTTCGCAAGGTAAATGTCAAATGACCCTTTAAATTCACTTTTAATCTCATCCTTAGGGTAAATTAGGGCAAATCCAGGTTAGATTGATTAAAACCATTGATCTTCTACCATGGATCTATGGATGTTGCCAGGTGTTTGCATCGTGTTCGCGATCAGCTGGAATCCACCTACTGCATTTATGTGCATTTAATGTCATGGGGCAAGATGAGGGGGTGATCTTCACAAGATCGGGTGATATTTAGAATATCAGGTGATATTTGGAATATGACCCCCTCCATGTAATATGACCTTCCACTTTGAGCGGGAAAACTGATGTTGAGGAGATCGGGTGATGTTTAGAATATCGAGTGATATTCAAATATCGGGTGATATTTGCAATATCGGGTGATATTTGGAATATCGGGTCATGTTTTAAAGATCCGGTGATATTTGAAATATGACCCCTCAAGAGTAAAGCGACCCCCCTTTCAAAAGATCAGGATGATGTCACTGTCATATTATGTAAAAGGGTGATCTTTGGAAATATAACTCCGCGAGGTAGAAAGGATGATGATGTCACCGTCAGGGAGATTTTCTTTGTTTATCAGGATTGGGTGACATCATCAGCATATTGGCTCTAGGGTGATATTTTGCGACAGGGTGATATTCGAAAGATAGGGTGATATTCAAAAAATCAGGGGATATTCAGAATATGACCTCCGTAAAATATATGAAGTTGTTTGACGGGTAAATACCACTATCATGTAAAATTAACATCCAGAGCATAAGACCAAATGGTTTATCAGGTGATAAAATTGGATCGGGGTGATCTTTCATAAGATGACTGATATTAAGAAATATGACCCCCTCGGAATATCAGGTTTGACCAGAACTTTGACTTGCAATAACTTTCATTCCTTAAGGAATATCAGGGTGATCCAAAAGGCAAACTTGCATGAAATTTTGTACTCTTTCCAACCATGAGGTTATTGACATGAAATATTAACTTTGACTAACTAACCTCATCATGATGACTTACCCAGCTCCCTTATGCAGGATCGCTTGCATGACTTACTTTTACCAGACCGTCGAAAAGCAGGAAAACAGAAGCCAAGCCAAGCAAAAAGTTGGGTCCCTGTTTTGTCAAGTCAAAATGGGGCGTGTTGTGTAACCACACAACAACTTGCCACCAAAGAAAACAACAAAATTCTAATGATTCAAGTGAGGTGATCTCATTCATATATAGTATTCTAACTCTTTCTAAATATAAGCATCATAATCTTTCTGTATAACAATGCTAACAAAGGATCAGGTGTGTGCAAATGATTAATTATCCTCATCTTGAAAACCAGTTGAAAACATGAGTAACTAATGTTAAGCTACATAGTTTGGGAGCATCCCTCATAGCCAACTAGATAGAGCCTTGCTACCAGCAGGTGTCCATAGCCCCAGCAAGGTTATCTATACAATCTCCCTAAGTAGAGCCCCACTTCCAGCAAGCGTCTATAGCCCCGGTAGAGTTACTTAGATGGCCTAATTTTATTATATTTTTGGATTTTCAATATTTATATACTTTATATATCTGATGTCATCAAGTAAGCTCAGTGTGCAAGGTATGGTCACTTGCTGATTTAGGTTGGAGATTGTATTGGTAGCAAGGGAGTCCCTTTAGCTTTTTCACTTAACACCTATACTTGTGTGTTCAACAAACCCAAGGCTATTAGGTGAGTCATTGTGAAAGAATCACTTTGGTCAAGAAAAGGCACCCTGATGAAAAGACATCACAGACCTAATCACAAGTACTTCTCAGAATGAGTCATAACCTATACATAAATTTGCTCTTATCACTTGAATCCTAACAATTTTAGTTATTTTCTATAGTGATGAGCTGCATCATCTTGACTAACCAAAATAGAAACTCAACGAGCAAACCAGAACAAAATTGTGCAAACAACTATACAAATATACACTATGATACACATGACTGTCATGAAGCTAACTTAGGCTTAGAAATAATGTTTAAGGAACTGTCCATTAACTGGTAATGGAACATCCTCACCTGTCTAGTTTTTAAGCATGTAAGTGTTGTCTCCTAATATCTCAGAAATTTGGAAGGGACCTATCCAGAGTTTGTCAAACTTACCATGGTCTCCTTTCCTCTCATGTGCTTTTTCCCACATTAGGACTAAATCTGAGATCCTGAAGGCTTTAACCCTGGCTCTTTCATCAAACCAATATTTGACAACAGCCTGATGTTTGGCAAACTGATCAATTGCCTGACTTCTTTTCTCTTCCAGGTGCATCAATTGAAGCAACCTGACTTCTTGCTTATTGTCTATGCCTAGGTACTCTTGGGCAAACTGCAGTGTAGGAATTTTCAAGTTAATAGGGAGGATGGGATCCACCCCATATACTAAGTGATAAGGTGAATTTCCTAATGCAGCCTGGTTCCTGGTTCTGTCTACCCATAAGGCATACTTCAGAAGGGTATTCCACTCCTTAGGGTTCTTTTCTATTAACTTTTTTATGATATTCAGCAATTTTTTGTTGGTAGATTCTGCTAATCCGTTTCCTTGTGGATAATAGTTGGAGGAGAACTTCAGTATAATCCCATAATCAAAAGCCCAGCTTGACAATTTGGTTGAAGCAAAAGTAGAGCCGTTATCATTTACCAGAGCATATGGAACTCCATACTTGGTGACAATATTACTTTCCAGAAATCTGATGACATCTTCAGCATTGCAGGTCTTGGTGCTGATAGCTTCAGTCCACCTACTATAGTAGTCAGTAATCGTTAAGACATACCTATGGTCTGACGATGATGGAGGATTAATTGGTCCTATGAAGTCCATGCCCCATTGTGCAAATGGGCACATCTCCATCACTGGATGCAAAGGTTGAGCAATATATCTCTCTCTGTTAGCAGCAACCTGACATACATGACAACATTTAATATATTCAGCAGTATCCTTGAAAATGGCAGGCCAGTAGTAACCTACTTTGAGGATAGCATGAGCAGTGGCCAAGGGTGACCCATGTGATGTTCTAAACTTGTCATGTAGCTCTGATAACACTCTATTTGCTTCTGGCCTCTCTAGGCATCTTAGATATATTCCTTCATAATTTTTCTTGAAAAGAATGCCCCCTTTCATCATATACTTCTGTGACCTTATTTTAAGGGTTCTCCTTTGTGAAGCCTGCAGTCTTGGAGGACATCTTCTAGTAATCAGGATGTGCCTGATGTCTGAGTACCATTCTCCATTGTCCTTTGCATTAATAACATACTGTTGACTCATGATATTGGGGTTAATCTCTGATATCATTTGGCTCAAAGCCTGTCCTCTCACTAGCTTCATGGGTGTAATATCCATGTCGTATTCTTGTAGGACAGTGATCCACTTAGCCCTTTTTTCACCTGGCTTGCTCTGCATTAAGAGCATCTTCACTGTTGCATCAGGCACCATAGCAATAACTTCACTTCTCAGTATATAGTGCATGAACTTCTTTACTGCTCTGACCAAAGCAAGTGCCTGCCTTTCAACATCCATGTATCTTAGTTCAGCATCTTTGAAAGGGAAGCTCATGAAGGCTATGGGCTTCTCTTCCTTTTCTTCATCTCTCTGTGTCAGCACTGCTGTAGAGGTATGCTCTGAAGCAAATGAATAAATATAGAAGTCCCTAGTGTAGTCTGGACTGATCAGAACTGGGGCATCAGATATAGCTTTTTTTATGTCTTCAAAAGCTGCTATAGCTTCTCGTGTCCACTCAATCTTTGCGTCCTTCTTGAGCATGGCATTTAAAGGTCTAACTATTTCTGCAAAGCCAGTGATAAACTTCCTAACAAAATTAATCTTACCAAAGTAGGATTTGAGCTCCTTTTTGCTTCCAGGAAGCTATATTTTCATGATGGATTCCACCCTGTCAGGATCAATGATAATCTCATTTTCAGTTATCAGGTGGCCTAGTAATTTTCCTGTTGTTAACCCAAATATGCATTGCTTGGGGTTCAGGGATATCCCATACTATTCACACTTTTTAAGCACTTTCTAAGATCTTCTACATGGTTTCCTCTATCTTTAGAGAACACTGTTAAGTCATCCATGTATATGACTATGCATTTTCCTAGTAAGCCTCTGAAGGCTATGTCCATTTCTCACTGGAATGTTTCTCCAGTATTTATTAACCCAAACAGCATCTGCCTGTAGGTGAATATCTTCCACTTTGTGGTGAAGGCAGTTTTCAATCTGTCAATTTTATCCACCATTACCTGGTTGTAGCCTGAGAAACCATCCAAAAATGACTTCATTTTGGCACCGTTCACAATTTGCAGGACCTCATCAAGGGAAGGTAAAGGATAGTTATCCTTCTTAGATTCTCTGTTCAAGTTCCTGAAGTCTACACATAATCTGATGTCTCCATTTTTCTTTCTCACTGGGACCAGATTTGCTACCCAAGTGGAGTGCCTCACAAGAAATATGATCTTGGCATTTAACAGTTTCTTAACCTCCCAAAAAATAATGGGTTCTAGCAAAGCATTGACAGGCCTTTGCTTCTGTTTGAAAGGCTTGGCATCTAGCTTGAGGGGTATGGTGTGTGTGATGACTGATGTGTCATACGTTTTTAGCTCATCATAAGTCCAAGCAATGACATGGATGTAATCCTTGAGAGCCTAGGTGATTCCTTCTAACTCTTCTTCTATGCAAACTTTTCCTATTAGGACATTTCCCTTTTTATCATTCTGCCCAATGTTAACTTGGGAATATTGTCCTCCATCAGCTTTTGGAAGGTCCTTCTATTTCAGCATGTTGTCCAGATCAAATGCTCTCTCTAGCTCAATCATTCCCTTAGGAATATTATTGCTGGGCAACTCTAAGATTTCTTCCTCTTCCCATACATGATCTTCTGTATTATTCTCATCTATGATCTAAGCATCAAATATATCTCTATTGGAGATGAAATATAGGATGTGCTGATCATCATCAAATACCTAGAGGTTGGTTACATTGTCAGGCACATAAGGTACTAATACCAGCTCTACTAAAAATCTTTTTAGTCCTAAAATAGACAGTGGCTCCAATGTACTAGCAGCCTAGGCTAAAGCATCTGCCCTATGGTTCTGTTCTCTGGGTATGTGGGTGATATTGAATGCATCAAAAGATTCTATCAGGTCCCACACCCTGTGTCTATAATTAGACAATTTTTAATAGTTGCAGGAGTAGATTCCTCTCACCTGTCTCACTACCAATTCTGAGTCCCCATAGACATGCAAAATTTTTACTTTCTTCTTAAGGGCAAATAATATCCCATGAATTAGAGCTTCATACTCTGTTACATTGTTGGTGCATGAGAACTGTAGTTTGTATGTTGCCAAGTAGGATTTTCCTGATGGATCAATGAGATCTATCCCTACTCCAGCTCCTTGTTTGGACTTGGATCCATCAAATCTAAGAATCCATGGCTTATCTTCAACCAAAGCCTTACCTGAGCCTTCCTTCTTCTTTACAGCTCTTGCAGCTGCACCACTTGATATCCACTTTAGTTTTGGTACCTCAGCTTTCTCAGACTTCATCTTTCCTTTCTCTTGTGAAGCTGATGTCTTTTCTTTCTTTCTGTCATCAGGAGTTAAATCCTCTGGACTAGGTGACGTTTGTCTCTTCAGGAGATGCAAACACAAAGAACAGGTAGTCTCTGAGTGAGGTGCTTCATGTAACCTGCACCAGCCTTCAATCAAGGCATCCTGCGGAGACCTGTACTGTTGTGTCATCTTGATGATCTCTTCTTTCAGAAACTCTTCAAATTTAGACAGATTGCTACCTTTGTCCTCATTAGATAATTCATAATCTGATTCAACTAAACAATCACTCCCTTTAGTGATTTTCTCTTTTCTTGTAACATTAATCTAGTTACATACTAGCATCTCTTCTATCATTTGAACATGATTTTCCTCCAGCAATATGGATTCTCCTGTTCCTGCAGGAAATAAACAACAAACAGCGTCACTATCATTATCACTGTTTGATGAACTTACCTCCGATGATGATGATGATTCTGATGCATCACTGCAGGCTTGTTCTAGCTCCAGCATGTCTATGCATGCTTCGCAAGTTTTCTCAGAATGTGGTTCATTATGCAACCTGCACCAACCATCCATTAGAATATTATTAATAGGTATCTCTAACAACTAACATCGTTTTACCTCTTTGGACAAGTGCCTTTCAAAATTCCTGAAGTGATCTATCTCATTTTCATTCTCAGGGTTACTATCAAATTCTACAACTATTTTGTCACCCTGAGGATCATGATGATGATGATGAACATCATACATTAGGATTTCTTCTATCCTGATAGTCCGCGGCCTGATGGAGTAAACTCCAAGTTCCACATCCACATACATGATCTCATTAGTTTTGTTATATTCAGTGATCATGTGCTTCATTCTAGGCTTAGCATCAATTCTTATTTAGTTTGGTATCCCCTTCCAGGGTAACCACATGTGGCTGAAATCTATGGACATATATCCGTTGAGGGTTTTAGACCAGTCCCTACTGAGTAGCATCCCATAAGTATCAGGTATGTCAACTACCTGAATGTCAATATAATATTGGATTCTAGGATTAGAAGCAAGTTGCATGCAGATATGAGTTATCTCCCCTACCACGCTTACTTCTATTTTGTCCAGCTGTGTCACCTTCTTTAAGGATTTAGCAGGATGCAGCCCTAAAGCATTGCATATAGATAGGGGCATCACATTGGTAGATGCTCCTGAGTCTACCAAAAAATTGTGCAGGTTTTTGCTGAACATCCTTATGGTCAGGAGGAATGGATGTGACTCACTTTTATCTCTATACAAGGTCATGTGGGAGGTCTCTGCAGCTTGAACAGTAGTTGGCACCTTGTGTTTAACATTAGGATCTCTAGCAGCATGATCTTTTCTACTAGACTGACCTGAGGGGTGACTATCCTCTTTGGGAGCAGGATCATCTAGTGATTTCAAAAATGCCTTCTTGATGGCAGGAGTTTTGAGCAACTCTGACAAGGATAAATTGATTTTAATCTTTTTCATCTCATCAACGAGATAAGTAACTAACTTGTCAGATTCATGAGGCAGATTGGCAGTATTTGGCACATTATTTTGTGGTGTTAAATACTGAGCATTCACCTTGGGAAAACTAGGGTTATTACTTGCCTTGGGGTCTGGAGGTGTATTGAAATTGTTCAAAGGCAAGGAAGAGGTCAATGGACAAGTAGGTCTATTGGCATTATTTCTCAAGTTATAGTTATGCTTACCTGGATATTATTGTTGGTAGGCATGCACCTCCTCATGTTCATTTGAAGGCTCATTCTCATCTTCAAAAGGGAAAACATAATTTGACTCGAATGCCATGGCTGATTCCTCACATGCCAGGTTGTAATCTTGGTGAGCAGGCACTGTTTTCTGATAAGGATGATGAGTGTAACTCTCAAGCACTAAAGCAGAATCATACCCGCAAGGAACAAGTTCATTTCCTTCTACCTAAGGTTGATTTCCTGAAGTATTGGACACTTTAGTCTAGAAAATACTAGCAACAATTCTGAATTGAGGATAGTCTAACTCTGCATGTGCATTGGTGTTGTGAATTCTGCACCGGTTAGTGAGGGCTGCCTCTGCAAGGTTGACTCTAGTAGTCTGTTTGGGTTCACCAGGGGGCAAATTGTCTAGGGGTGATGGCAAGGAACCATTGTTTGGCCTACTGTTCCACACTCTAGGTTGTCTGGGAGGATTGTTATTGCCATTATTATTATAGTTATTGTTGTTATACCCCCTATCAAGATAATTTGGTTGGTCATTGTTATAGCCTCTGTTCTAGTTAGGCTGAGAGTAGAAGTTTTGACTCCTTAGGTTAGTAATCTTAGTTGTAAGTTTTCTTAACTAGATGATATTTCCTTGATCTCTTCTTTCTCTTCCTGAACCTTAGCCACTACATTTTCTGTCAAGGGTTTGAAAAAGGAAGATCCATTGTTCTGATTATTGGCAAACTGGTCTACAACCTAAGGTGCTTGTATTTGTCCTTGATACTGCATCATCTGGCCATTTCCATTTAGAGGTGGCATAATACTCAATGGAGGTATTTGTAAAGGTGCAGGCATGACAGCTAGAGGCATCATAGCTCCATTATGATGTGGTTGGATAGGATATCCTAGATAACTAGGAAGTGTGGGAAATGCTATGTTTGGTGTAGGAGCAGGAACTAACTGCTGATTGACTTTAATAGCTTCTTGGAAAGCTCTGGTTAAAGTTATGATTTTAGGATGTGCTATCCTGATGAACATGGAAGTTAAAGGATCCAGGGCTGAATAATAAATGTTCCTACCAGCTGCATCTGCTACAACATATGGGGCGACTAACTTAGATAGCATTTTCTAGAACCTAGCGTTGAAATTGGCAATAGGTTCTCCTTCAAACCGTTTAATTGTGTCAAATAGGTGATAGTTCATTGAAGGATCTATTGGTATTTTGAACCTATCAGTGAAAGCTTTCTCTAGGACAGCCCATGATCTGACTGAACCCTGACCAAGGCTAATATACCAATTATGGGCTTCTTCCCCTAAAGAAAAAGGAAATAATCTGCATACAACATCCTGATGCTCTATTCTGGCTCTACAGTAGGCTTCTTTGAAAGTTCTGATATGGTCATCCGCATCTTGATATGGATGATACTTTGGACAAAGTTTGTCCAGATTCTTTGGCAAAGAATGATATGCCAAGAAAGTTAACGGTGATTCCATTGCAAAGAAAGACATTGTAACCAGAGGAGGTTGAGCCTGAGGTATGACTGGCTGAGGTTGAACCGGAGGTGTAACAGGTGATCTTGTAGGTAATTGTAAACTAATAGGAGTCACAGGAGGATGCTCTGGTGATGCTCCTAAAGCACTAGAACAAGGAGTATGATGAATATCTACAGTCCTAGGTCTAAATCTTCTGACAGGTAATTCTTCAAATATTCCACTGGACCTAGACCTGGTATTTGGCCTGTGAGCTAGGATTTCTCAATTTTAAGGAAGATAGCTGGTTGACTGTAAAGATCAGTTGGAATTTACTAGCAAAGACTGTATTTATAGTTAGAAAGTGAGACTGACTGGATATTTATTGAATATTTGCACGAACACTACAAATATGGGGTGATATTTATGTCTGGTGACTCTTGCAACCGGATATCGAGTTCCTAAGGCTTATTACCTCAAAGCTTTGATAGATTTACCTGAAAGAGGACTAATCTTTGCAAATTCATGATGATTTACTATAAAGCTTGCAATATTTATGGTTAATCTTGAAAACTTCACAAATGACTAGCATGTAAAAGCTTAAAACAACAAATCCTTACGTATTGATCAAAATTGGGAGGTACTTCAGTGTTACCTCACTATCTGCATCATCAAAATTTTGATAAAACTTACTGATGATGATCTTCTAGCTTTAGCCCTCCTTCTAGCGCCAATTTATGTTGATCATGGTGTTAGTCATAAACAAACATAGAATAAAAGTTACACATCAACCTTTACTCATCTTTAAATATATGATGAATTCAAAGAATTCATTATCCCAAGTCTCTGTGATTAGTTCTTAATCAACTAACGTTACTCAGTGGTTGATGTGTGTTGCTATTTTCCATTCAGGGGCCTTACGTTTGCTCATCAGTAGGATCCTGTTTCTGTAAAGATGCTACATAGGAGGTTATCTACACAGGATATTTCCACAAATAGTGTATCTATACTCAAATCTTTGCATGATATTTGTCAATTCTACATGCTTTAACTTCAAATATGCTATAAATCTTTAAGTATCTATGAGATGTCTGCATATTTCATGTAATTTGCTTCTGATTTTAAATTATTTGCAATTGTGATGGTGAATTGTTCTGAAATTAAAATAAATGTAAATGAATACTTCAAATTAATATGAATCTTTAGCAATTGAGTCACATACACACTTGATACAGTCATTAGAAACAAGAAATCAAACCATATTTTCACCAGGATGTTCCACAGCTAGATATAGATGATGCAAACTTCAAAGGATTATGAATGAAGACAATATATGTAGACTAATGAGCACTCCAAGGGACGCAGCAAATCAAAGCATATATCAAGAATTTAGACACAGATTACTTAGAATTTATGATGATTTGTAATCAAATTGTTCTTCTCTTTCATTAAGTATGCGAAAATATGTATGCTTACAATAACTTTGAAATAGGCCCTAAATATTTCAGCAAACAAATTTCAATTAAGCTTCAAATGTTTAAAACAAGGCATCCCTACACCTTTTATAGAACAAGGTGAGGGAGTGGTTACACATGATCTACGATCAATATTTATCCATTAAGATCTACGGTGCATATCCCTTTTTGACTTGGTCAACAGTATCTCGTGGCACAGGTTGCCAACTGGCAACCATCTAGGTAACTTATTTTCTCCTAAGTATCTGATGCATATATTTCCATTTGTTGCACATCTTCATCTACTCATCAGGTTCTTCTTCTTCATCTTCATGATCCTCATGATCATTGCTTTCTATGTCTTCATCATCCTGATGAATGTCTCCCTGTATATGGACCTGCATGGTTGTCCTGATATTTTCATATATCTCGACTATTCTTTCAATTTCTCTGCCATCCTAAATTTTGGCTTTGCTGATGGCATGCTTATGTGCTTGGAACTTATCCCTGAGGGTTTCCAATTTATTTTTCTTGCTACTCAATGTTTCATTGTAGTTCTCCACCTTGACCTTGATCCTCATGATCTTGTTCATTGCTTCTTCTATCAAGTGGTTAAGAGGGTCATCAGCCATTGGTTGGAAATTATTATGCAGAGCTTTCATGGCAAAATCTGCATCTTGATTCTCAATTTTACCTTCTACTTTCCCCTCTAAGGCCTCTAGGACTTCTGCCTCATAAGACTTCATGTCATGCAACTTCACACTGATATCTCTCAATTTACTATTGCACCTCTTTAATACATCACATTCAAATCGGATGTCTTTATACCAGATATCTACCAGCATGGTTGTGTTATTATTCAACACCTGCTTGCTTATTAGGACTTGAGGATTAATCCTCTTTATTTCGCTCAAAGCACTCAAGGATTTTTCCAATTGGAATGACCTTCTTCCGGTCTCCGTCTACAATTTATCAACTTTTCTCCTTGAGATACCCAAAGAATTCCACCTCTGCAAAGAGGCCTTCACTACTTCCTCAACTCCTGTGAGTGCGGATGACATCCACTTTCTCATAATTACTGACTCACACTTCATGAGGTCCAATTTATTGACCTCTTCCTGGGAAATTGCAGTCAATGGGACTACCTGATCTAATACTGTATTATCAGGGTTAATTAGCCCTTTTATGTATGCATGCAGCTGAGCAATGTGCTCTTTATGCTACTTATTCTTCTCCTTTTCTTTCTTCACCCTTTGAGTCAAATAATCTATTATGTCCTTCCCTTCCTGACCCTCTTGGTCTTCATTGGAAAATCCTAAATCAACTATGGTAATCTAGAATTCTTCTAGGGTGATCTTGCCTTTTTCTTTTTCAACTGTAGGAAGTGCTACCTGGACGGTCCTTCTGCCCATAGCAGGATCTCTTCTGATGGCTAAGGTTAATCTAGCCTTCCTCTTTGGCTTCATGATGGTTTCTGAAAATAATGTCGAAACATCAAACTCTTGAATCTCAAAACCAGTTTCCATACCTATTTCTTGTTCTAGCCATTGAGGTATTTGATCTCTGGATCCTTGATTGCCGTCATCATCATCATGTCCACCTTGATCTCCTGTATCGGTCTCTATTCTTGATGGAGAGGATGACTTCCTTATTTCTTCCTCATGATGATCTTCATGAGGGTGATCTTGTTCTACTTCCTCCTCTTGAGGAAGCTCTTCTTGTGGTGGAGGATCTTGTGGTGCATCCACATGATGATCTTGTAGCTGATCCTGTACTTCATCTTCTTTTGTTTCATCCACCTTGGTAATTTCCTCATCCTGAGGCACATTTGCATCTACGGATACCATTGTATCTAACTTAGGTGCATCTACTTGATCTTGGATCACTTTATGATCCGCACCTGTTGTATCTACCTCCTGAGTCTTCAGGTCATCATGACTTGATGTTTCTTTATTACCTGAGGTTTCTTGAGTCCTAAAGGCATCTTCACTTGATGTGACCTTGTCATTCCTTCCCTTTTCTTGGACTTCTACAATCTTGGGCTCATCAGATATATCTTGTTGTTGTTGGCCCATACCTGGAGCATTGCTCTCCACCTTAGCCTACTTGGCTACTTTGATATTATATGTTTTCTCAGGTGCACCTGCTTGATGTTCAAGACTTACATCTTCTTTGTAGGTTAGGTCTATCACCGTAGGGCTGGTCACCTGATCAACTAATTTATCAAGCCCTATCTGTTGGGCTGCCCTTTCTGGGCTATTTTCTTTCTCTTGCTTCGCCTGCTTCAACTCTTCTAATATCACCCTCTGTGAGGATGGTGTTCCTTGTGGAGTCATGCGAGTATTTGAAGCGAGGGTCTCCATTTGCTGAGAGGCTACATTTTTTACCACTTCATCATCTAATAAGTCTACAATCTCCTCTAGTGAGACAGGACCGCTTCGACCTGCAACAGTGGTTTCTTTGGCTTTCTCTTCAGCCTTCTCAGTCTTAAACTAAATTATGGTAGGAAGTGGCACATCATGTTGCAATTCTTTTCTAAACAATTCACTACTTGCTCCCCTTAACATCACAGGGTCATTTCTTATTTCACCGCTCTTATGTGTTCTTTGTTTTTTAGGGGTTGACGTTACAAGGGATACTGCCTATCTCTTCCTGGTGACCACCAAAGGGTCATCTTCTGTAGGCTTCTCTTCAATAAGAATAACTTTCTCTCCATAGTGCTGTGAAGTTTGGCCTTGGTTTGGTATTTCTGTAGTATCCACAGCTGACCTCAGAATCTTTTTGGTCTTTTGTTTATCCTTTGGAGGTGGAGCCGACAAGGCTAATGCTTGCCTGGATGCAGATGCATCCTCAACTAGTATATCTATTCTCTCAACTATTACTCCCTTAGGTGTATCTTCAGTTTTCTTCTTTTTACTGGGAGGTCCTTTTCCTTGTTTCTGGGGTGGCAACCTTTCTCCATTAGATTTTCTCTTCTCTCCAAGAAAGTCATCATATTCCTCATTATGAATCTCTTGCCTTTTCTTCTTGTTATCTAATGTGATGGCCATTCCCTTTTTCTTCAGTATACTGATTTGTTTATCCACTCATGCTTAGGTGAACTGTAGCACCCCACCTATAAACCTATCCAATGCAATGTCTTCAAGCTGCGTTAGGTTAGGGGCTGAAATGGTGTCATTATACACCTTCTTTTCTTCATACTCATTTGACAATAACCTGCCATCATCCTTCTTTAATTGTGCAGGTATTGGAATACAATCAAATGTCCTAATCTGGTTGAGTGTGAGTCTCTGATATTTTCTTCTCCTTACCTCAGCTTCATCCTCACAATCAGTCCAAAAATCCTCTAAGTGCTTCTGATGGATGGGCTTCCCTGTGATCTTTTGCATTCTTCCATAGGGGTCATAAGATCTAGCCAGTGGGAATGGTTGTAGGTTCATCATGTTCAGACCCGCTATGGCCTTCTTTATGTTTTCTGAATCAGGGAATATGTACCACCCTATAGTCACTAGAAACAAAACTGGGGGAATCTTGTTATTTGCCTTGTATGTATCCAGTATTGTTGATGTCTGTCTTAGAAACTCCATCAGGATTACCCCATCAGTAGGGTACTTGGGTAACATTAAGGGCTGCCCCTCAAAAGCTTCTACTCTTATGTATGAAAATGTGGCAAACTAGATAAACCAGGCACCATGTCTGTATATTACTTCCTTAGCCTCCATCCTCAGTCTTTTGGTTCTATCCTCTTCCATTGGCCTGACCAGATGCATGGAGAATGCATCATTCACTAATTTATAATCATGAAGGTAATGTGCTCTCTGCAATTGAGGATAATGCTCCCATATATGGGCATCATTCAAACTGCCACCAATCTTTCCCACAGTAGTGAGTGAATCAAATGTACCTTAGTAAGCACATGAATACACAATATATGAAGTCATATAAAACAAACAGTCTAGGCCTCCTAGGTTCATCAGTTGTTCATCTAGGGCATCACTGATGATCTTAGCCCATAATGGCTTGTTATCTGTGTAAATGTACATCATGATGATCCTGTACATCCAGTCCTTGAAGCTTCCAGCATTAGGCTGGCCTGTCACCCTGTTGAGCAAGGCAATCATATATTGATACTCATCATCAAAATCAAACTTATACATGTGCACTGGTAATTTGGCAGAGGCAGTGTAAGGACTGTTCTTTGCTCTCCATTGGTACACCCTCTTTCTTGCAGTCTTCTTGTTATTGGTATATTCAACCTCTAATTTCTTCAGATCCATACTAACGACCTTTTTCCCAACTGGAAGGTTGAAATTAGATGTAATTCCTTTGATAGACAGGTCTGCATATACCCTTCCGTGTTTTTCTACCCGCCTTGTCTTAGGGTTGTAGTTCCTGGCACACTCAACTACCAACTCCAGAGTTTCCATGGTGTAAGGAAATCTAGCTGCATACCACATTCCTGATACAAAAACAACATCCAGTAGGGTACTTTCTCTATCTTCGCCCATCTTGGCTGACCATGCTGCCAAATTTGTATTTCCTTGGTGTGTGTCTTTAATGACACCATATTTGAATTGTACTCCCTCAGGTTGGACAAACACATGTTTAAGGAATTTTGCATCAGACTTGTTCTTCCTGACGTCCGCCATAGGTGCCTGCAATAAACACAACTAGTCTTACAACAATATCCACATGCACGCATTTACAACATTATACGTTTACGGCATCATTCATATCACACTTATTAATCTTCATTTCATCATGATATGCCTAATTATAGAGCAAAACCAATGGAAAAGCATCTACTACCTGGATATTACAGAAAATGACAATAGGAGGGTTTCTAATTACTTACCTGATCATGTTTATCTCCTAGATTAAGCAAATGACTACCGAAAAGAGGTTCAGATACCGGTGATAATCACGTGCTTCGTTCTGCTATAGGCTGTTTGCGTCCGCAGGTAGCTCGTACGAGGGTTTGAATGTTCTGCGCTCTGT
Source organism: Cunninghamia lanceolata (assembly GCA_027924645.1). Taxonomy (NCBI): domain Eukaryota; kingdom Viridiplantae; phylum Streptophyta; class Pinopsida; order Cupressales; family Cupressaceae; genus Cunninghamia; species Cunninghamia lanceolata. The sequence continues at coordinate 727,761 of BSBN01000463.1, read as the reverse complement.
AAAATCTCATTTCTTCGCAAGGTAAATGTCAAATGACCCTTTAAATTCACTTTTAATCTCATCCTTAGGGTAAATTAGGGCAAATCCCGGTCAGATTGATTAAAACCATTGATCTTCTACCATGGATCTACGGGTGTTGCCAGGTGTTTACATCATGTTCGTGATCGGCTGGAATCCACCTACTACATTTATGTGCATTTAATGTCATGGGGCAAGATGAGGGGGTGATCTTTGGAAGATCAGGTGATATTTAGAATATCAGGTGATATTGGGAATATGACCCCCTCTGTGTAATATGACCTTCCACTTTGAGTGAGAAAATTGATGTTGAGGAGATTGGGCAATGTTTAGAATATCGGGTGATATTTGAAATATCGGGTCATGTTTTAAAGATCGGGTGATATTTGATATATGACCCCTTAAGAGTAAAGTGACCCCCCTTTCGAAAGATCAGGATGACGTCACTGTCATATTGTGTAAAAGGGTGATCTTTGGAAATATAACTCTGCGAGGTAGAAAGGATGATGATGTCACCATCAGGGAGATTTTCTTTGTTTATCGGGATTGGGTGATGTCATCAACATATTGGCTCTAGGGTGATATTTTACAACAGGGTGATATTTGAAAGATAGGGTGATATTCGGAACATCAGGGGATATTCAGAATATGACCTCTGCAAAATATATGAAGCTATTTGACGGGTAAATACCACTATCACGTAAAATTGACGTCTGAAGCATCGGACCAAATGGTTTATCGGGTGATAAAATTGGATCGGGGTGATCTTTTATAAGATGACTGATATTAAGAAATATGACCCCCCCCAGAATATCAGGTATGACTAGAACTTTGACTTGCAATAACTTTCGTTCCTTAAGGAATATCAGGGTGATCCAAAAGGCAAACCTGCATGAAATTTTGTACTCTTTCCAACCATGAGGTTATTGACATGAAATATTAACTTTGACTAACTGACCTCATCATGATGACTTACCCAGCTCCCTTATGCAGGATCACCTGCATGACTTACTTTTACCAGACCGTCGAAAAGCAGGAAAACAGAAGCCAAGCCAAGCAAAAAGTTGGGTCCCTATTTTGTCAAGTCAAAATGGGGCGTGTTGTGTAACCACGCAACACTAACCTGATAGGTTTGGTTATTCATTGCTTGATTCTGGTTGTGCTTTTGCCTTGCTTACTAACATTGATGAGCTTAGAACTATGACAAAGGCTATGGGCATGAAAGATACAGGTTCGTGGAAGGAGGCCATGGAAGATGAGATGGCTTCTTTGGAAAAGAATAAAACATGGGACTTGGTGCCTTTGCTTGAAGGACGAAAACCTGTTGGATGCAAATGGGTGTTTAAGAAGAAATTTGGTGCAGTTGGCAGTGTTGAGAAGTACAAGGCTAGACTGGTTGTGAAGGGGTATTCACAAGTGGAGGGAATTGATTATGGTTAAAGTTTCTCTCCCGTTGCAAAGCTGACATCTATTCAGTTCCTTTTATCTCTTGCAGCAACTTATGACTTAGAGGTGGAGCAGATGGATGTGAAGACAACATTCCTTCATGGTGACTTGGAGGAAGAGATTTACATGTCACAGCCAGGGCATTACATAGAGAAAGGTAAAGAAAATTTGGTTTGCAAGTTGAAAAAGTCTTTGTATGGTTTGAAGCAGGCTCTTAGGATGTGGTACTTGAAGTTTGATGCCTTTGTGTTGTCGGTTGGATTTCTGAGATCGAAATCAAATCATTATGTGTATTATAAATTTGACAATGATCTTATTCTCATTATTGCATTGTATGTTGATGATATGTTGTTAATTGGGAATGGTAAGAATATGATTTTTGATTTGAAGTCTCAGTTGTCAGCATAGTTTGAGATGAAGAATCTAGGGGTAGCTAGGTACATTCTGGGAATGGAAATCATAAGAGACAGAGCTAACAAAAAACTTTGGTTAAGCTAGAGTAAGTATCTGAAGACCGTGTTGGATAGGTTCAGCATGGTAGATTGTAGACCATTGTGTGTTCCTGTTTCTTTGGGGACAAAGTTGTCTGCTAATGATTGTCCAAAATCTCCTAGTGAGGTGGAGGACATGAGCAGAGTACCTTATGCTAGTCTTGTTGATAGTTTGATGTATGCTATGATCTGCACAAGACTAGACATTACCCAAGTAGTGGGAGTCCTTAGTTGATTTATGGCTAATCCTGGATGGGTACATAGGGATGTAGTTAAGAGAGTGTTCAGATATTTGAGGGGTACTTCTGAGTATTCCATATGCTATCATGGTAATCCTACAAAACCTCTGCATTCAGTTTGTATTCATGGATTTGTGGATTCTGATTGGGTGGGTGACATTGACAGAAGGAGATCCACCAATGCCTATGTGTTCACTATGTTCGGTGGTGCAATTAGTTGGATGAGTAAGTGACAACCTGTGGTTACTTTGTCCATGACAAAAGTTGAGTATATGGCAGCAACTCATACTTGTAAGGAATCCATTTGGCTTAAGAGACTGTGTTCAAATATTGGTGTTGATGCAGGATAGATTACGATTTTTTGTGATAGTCAGAGTGCGATTTGCCTAGCAAAGAATCCAACTTTCCATGCTAGAACAAAACTTATTGATGTATAGTTTCACTTTGTGTGAGACATGGTATAAGATGGGAAGGTGAATTTGGAGAAGGTAGACACTTTGAAGAATGTTGCGGATGCATTGACAAAACTAGTGGGCACAGAGAAGTTCAAATGGTGTTAAATCCTATAGCAGTTAAATCCTATAGATAGTGTTATTTCCATTGGATCTTACAAGGTGTTCGACAAGTGGGAGAATGTTGGGAATTAAGGTGTCTCAACCTTGGTAATTCCTTGCATTTATTATTTGAAATGTATTTATTTTATTTGCCTATGTTGTAATTTTGTTGCACATCCTATTTTGTCATTTAGTGTGAAGTGGCATGGTGAGTTGTCACTCCACTTGTAAGATGACTAGGATGGTCAACTCACTCCATGTGGAGATAGGCATCCCCTTTGTGTGGTAAGGGTTTTCTACCATGTGTCGGCATCTTGACTAGTGTGTAAGTGAATCTTGACCGAAACAGTTATGACAGATTCCTATGACAGAATCTATGACGCATAAGAGTCAAAAATGGAATGTTCTATGATAGGTGAAGACATGTCTCACTAGGCATCTTGGAAGAAGGCATCTTTGGGTGCCCCAAGGAGGGTTATGACATGTTGTAAGAGAATATGCTATTTTTAGCCTGTGTATGATAGATTCTCTTACAGCTATAAGATATGACAGTTATGACGGATTCTATGATAGTTGTAAGAGTCATAAGAGTATCTGTCATAGCCCAACTTGGGAATAGGTGACTTGTTTGGGATGGGGTAATATGAAAAGTGTCATGAACACCCTACAGTGTTGGACAAGTGTCCTTAGGCATGGAGTTTGGGCCATGAGGCCATGTTGGATGCCCATCTCAAGATAGGCTCATTTTTGCCTTGTAACTTCTTTATAAACAGTTGCTTTGAGAGGAGATGTAGTATGTGATTGACAGGTACTGTTATGCTACTAGATTGTCTCTAGATATGAGTGTCGAAGACTCCTGAGATCTTGCATTGCAAGTGTAATGTAAACCATTACAATTTTGATAATACATTGTGCAGGTTTTGGAGTGTGGGGTTTTTCACCCGATAAGGGTTTTCCCCACGTTATATCTTGTCTCTCTTCTTCTGTCTTACATTCTTGTGTTGTGTATTGCTGCAATATCTCCATTGTTGTGTTAAACATTCTATAATTGTAAAGGTTAAAAAGAATTTGTACTCATCTCTCCTCATTAGATTAGTGTAGGAAGCAATTTCTGCACACCCAACTTCCTTTCAATTTCTTAGGGTTCCTACAAAGTCAAAAGCTTGGTCTGATCCTAAGTCACATTCTTTCTTTTCCATGTTGAATACACACTCTCTTGCTTCAGAGATGTCCTTACCAAACATTGGCAACTTGATGGGTGAGTCCATTTTTTGTTTTTGTGTTTTTCCCAGTTTGCGGTGTGTTTGTTTTATGTTTGCTTGTAGTTTCTTATTGTCCTTTGTGGTAAGTGTTTTCCTTCCCTTCATTTATCTCTTTGTAGCTTGATATCAAAGTAATCTTTGCCCACTATTTCCTCACAAACCTTTCTAATTCATTCTTCTCTCTCCTTTTGTTTGTCTAATTATTTGTTGTTATCTTCCACAAAATTCCCCTAGCTTTATATGGCACATGGGGTAACTCCTGGTCAGGGGGTTTGTACCTCTTCAAATTTTTGTTTCATTGTAGGGGATAACTTCTTATTTGTTAGTGACATTTTATTACTCATTGGTGTCAGCTCCCTTAATTGTCTTATACTCATGGAAGCAATGTTGTCAGATACCACGCATGCTTCCTTCTCTCTTATTCTCATCACACGATGATTCACCAAATGGTATAGGTACTCCTCTTCAAATTTTAAAGGATGCATATTTATTATGGGGTTCAATACTGATTGCCATTGTTCATCAATCTTGATTTGAACATTAGTGAAGTTAGGTTGAATATATGGTGATTTACTTAATTGTGATAGGGTCAGGTTTTTATTGTATTCTTCTTCCCATGTCCTCCTAGAATCTCCATAAGTGGTAATGCTTCCCTCTAACTTTTGAGGATCTCTGTAGCCTTATCAATATGCTATGTTATTTGTCCTAGAGTGTTGTATGTCTCAATTTCTATTATATATGTTTTAGCCCCTATGGCACACTTATTTCCTTCCTCCAAATTTAGTGAATTCTTATTTAGTTGTTTGGTTGCACCCACAATGGCACGCTCAGTAGCACCCTCATTGGCACACTCTATTATGCTTCTTTTTATTCCAAAATCTTCATGGTGTGTTCTCTTCCTAACTCTTCTGCCTTTTCCATCCATCTATGGTATCTTTCCTATATTTCCTAAGTTTGTTTCTACTTTCTTTCTTCCCTGTTCATTTGTATTCTAGTTTGTATAGTTTCACTAATTTCCCTTAATTTCTTGCTATCCCTTTTTGCCATGGGTGTTTTAGATATCATGTTTCATTAATCCTTAGGTATCCCATGGTTGGCTTAATTTGAATGGTTACATCTTTTTAGAGATCTCTTCATATCCCTCCCCCTTTCCATTTGTCATCCCTTAGGTGCTTGCCCCCCTCTCACAAGGGTAGGACGTAAGATAATTATCCACAGATCATAAAAAATTTATATCTTCTTTTCTTTTTACCTTTCTAATTATTCTTATCAATTGTTCCACATTTTCCTTTCACTTGTTCATCTTATTAATTCTCCATTATTCTATCTAGGGTCCCAATAACAAAACCACATGTTGGAAAGAAATAAAAGGACACAATCCGAAGATCTCAGCCTGAGTAAGTGTCTAAAGTCAATTTATACCCCGGACATGACAGTGATAGAATGATAGAGAACAGTAAGAAGAAACAACATTATGTGGTATATCTAATCATATCTAATAAGTTATACACATCGATAGACACACAATCCTTTAGTTATAATCCTTATATCTCCTTATAAATTCATATTCATTATTAGATACAAAAGGTAGGTCTTTAAGTCTCTTCTTTGTATACTATACTTCTTATATCCACTTTCATTCTATTTACTCTATTACATATCTTTATACAATATACTATAATAGGGATGTGTCCCTTACAAAACACCCTTAATACTATTAGCCCAGTCAGTCTTATCCTCTGCACTTTATTTATAGTGACCTACAGTAGGTTCTACTAGTTGTCATGTATCCTGCCAATAGCATATCAAGGACATTCCTTAGAATCTCATAAAGCCTAGTTAAGACCATTGGTTCCATGGCTATGTGGTGCATCGGTTAGTAGTTAGCATTGAGAAGCTACTCACCCTATGCCCCAAGATCTAGGTTTGTGTGTTGTGTATGCTCTTCCCTCACACCATAGAGTGATTCATCAATGGTGGGCCTACATGTATATACACATATTCTTGAATAACGTAGGCTTGTCAATTTTCTTGACATGTTTTCATGTGAAAAACCTATAAATGTCTTAAATCCAAAATTTACAAACACCAAACATTTTCAAAACCTTTGAACATTGAGTGAAATCCAACTTTATAAACATCTAAACCCTTTTGTCAAAGGTTGAACACCTTAATCTAAATTTGAAAAATTAAAATCTTTCACATTCACCCTATCACTTTATCCATTTTCCTAAGTCTTAACATCTCTCAAACATTTAAATTTCACATCAAAAACCTTCTTTGGCTTTCAAATTATTCACTTCCAAAATCAACAAAAATTAGTGTTTTCATACTTGTTTCAACGTCATCATCATAAACTATCACAAGCGTCAAACTTTTAGTGCCTTTGTCCTAGGTTTCTAGTCATTTCCCCAAATATGTTTTGGCACCTACATTCATCATCATAAACTATCACAGCCGTCAAACTTTTAGTGCCTTTGTCCTATTTCAGCACGTGCATCCTAGTTTTAGCACATCCTTCTGGAACCTCACCACAACCAAAATCCACCAATCCAACTTCATCGATTCAAATCAATCCTCAAATCACCTTACTACTATTGCTTTTGAACCTTGAATAGTGCCAAACATCTCATTACACCTCATTATCCTAGACATCTAATCATAACCATCCAAATCATTATCTACATCATCAAATTTTAATTCAACCTCATCCAAATGTTACAAATCTAAATCAAATTAAAGAAGAATACCTTAATCAAAACTATCATCCCTAATCAAATCAAATTTCTTAGGAACTTATCCTATCCTAAGTATAGTTATCCAAACCAAATTAATCCTTTGCTTGAGAACTTTGCCTATCATAAGTATAGGACTTAATTCCTCATCCAAAGCCATAATCCCTTGCTTAAGAACTTTTTCTATCTTAAGTATAGTGACTAATCCCTCGTCCAATCCATAATCCAATCCCTTGCTTAATAAATTTTCCTATATTAAGTATATGAATTAATTCCTCATACAAAGCCATAATTTATGTTATGTAGCTAGGGATATGATATTATAATGTATTTAGGTGGATGGAGATGCTGACATGTGGCACACATCCCTTAAGTTAGTTATATTAGGTCTTATGGATAACTTGTATAATTAATTGTATCAGGAGTTGAGTAGGCCCTTATAAGGATTACCCTTCCATTATGTTATTAGGGGGTGGTATATATATAGGAGGTGAATATCATTGTAAGATATGTGTAGAGTATGATATCGTATTGGAGATCTCTTGGATATATAGCGTGGAGTGGCTTCTTCCATAAGGAGTGTTGTATTACCCTACCTCAAGGGTTTATTCTATTTCTGCATATATTGGATATTAGGGCATATTGGCCTACAAAAATCTCTTGTGTTGTGTGCGATCCATCTTCTACATTATATTATTTCCATTATTATATGTTTGGATCATTACAAGTGGTATCAAAGCACGATCTTGGCACCGTGAAGGCAAAAACTAGATTTTTTTTGGATTTGGAGGTCATTTTGGAAATCGCATAACTCTCAGCTTTTGGCGAATTTTTTTCTGATTTTTAAAGGGTTTTTGAAGAACATATTAAAGCTACTATAGTCCAAAATTCATAGCATTTAGAGCAGAATTAAGCGAGTTATAGAAGAATTAGGGTTTCTACCATTATTTTTTAGTAGCACATATCTCTCTTATTTTGGTGAATCTGTGCAAGAATTTTTGTGGGTTTTTCAAGATCATATTGAAGCTACTATAGTTCAGATTTGAGCGCAATTGGAGCAGAATCAAGGGATTTTGCAGAAATAGTGTTTTCACTATTTTTGCTCCTAGGGTTGAAATTCAACGAATTTTTTCCTACTTTCTGGAGGGTTGATCAGCGACATAGTGATACACCTACAGTCCTGATTTGGAGGAATTTGGAGTTGTTTTCAGTAAGTTATGTCAATTTTATTATTTTTTCATAAATTCACTTTCCAGGCCACAAATTAGGAAATTTTTCTGAGATTTTTATATTTCTGGAAATCTCACCCAATTTTATCAAGGGTCTATTAATTGTGTTTTTAATTTTGAGGCACACAACATTACATAACAATTCAATCAAAGTTGGGTAGACTAGAAAATTTTAGAAACCCTAGTTTCAATGGGGTTTCCTTATTTTGATGGAAGTGGAGATGCATTAGAATGGTGGAACCAATGTAAAAGAGTTCATGGTCAAGGAATACTATGGAAAATAGTTTTTAGTATACATTTAAGGGGTGAAGCTTACAAATGGTATTTACCATTGCATAAAATTTTTCTTCTTTAGATGAACTAGAACAAGCTTTCTTTGATAGATGGGCTCAAGAAGAAGATGAAGGAGAAAAAGGAGAGAAGGAAGGAGAAGAAGAAGTAGAAGGAGGAGAAGTAAAAGAGGATGATGAAGAGAAGATGAAGGATACAAGTACATGCACTTTAGCTCCAAGGAAGGAAGATTCAATCCTTCAATTTCAAGGATGTATTCAAAAGGAAAAGGTTATTGTTTTTATAAACCCTAGCAGCAAGTACAACATCAACATGGAACTAGCCAAGAAGCTACAGTTACAAGAAAAGAACATCAAGAACAATCAAATATTGGGTAAGGATATCAAATTTTTGAAGATTTGAATCTCTCTATGGGTATATATGTCATGCATTCAAATTTTCATTTGTTAGATATGGATGGGTTGGATATTATTCTTGGTTATCCTTGGTTAGAATCATTGGGAACAATAAACATCAATGTGCAAAAGAAGTTCATGAAGATTTGGTATAAGAGGAAAAAAGTTACATTACAGGATATTACACATAATGAAGTGCAAAATAATGTCAAGAAAGAGAAAGTTCAAGAATCTACTAAAGATTGCATCAATGAATTAGAGGACTTGCAAGAGGAGCAAGATGTAGAGAAAAAAGAGGAGACACGTAGTTCTCTTCATGAGCCAACAAAACAAGTGGAAAAGAATGATGAAGATTTGGAGAAGGTTCCAATGATAGCAAAGGGTGCAATATATAGGCATCCAAATCATGTAGACAAACAAGAGACATGGAGGAAACAATCATGGAGGCATGACACTACAGGGAAACAACAATAAAATCACTATGGACCTACATGGAATCAAAGGAACAACTACAACAATCAGTGATATCATAGAAGTCATATGTATTCATGGCAACAAAGGAGGACTTATCATGATAAGGAATAGAATCAAAGGGTTGCAGAAAAATATGATTCAAGGCTGGGATCTAGATACTATCAAGATAAAACCACTGCGAAGATCAATTATGGATGGATGGATGATTGGTCATGGTGGAACATTCATAACAACTTGCAATAGTCTTACTATTTGGCTTCTTCTCATGTTTCGGGGATGAAACATGTCAAGGAGGGATGGCATGTTATGTACCTAGGGATATGATATTATAATATATTTAGGTGGATGGAGATGCTGACATGTGGCACACATCCCTTAAGTTATTTATATTAGGTCTTATGGATAACTTGTATAATTAATTGTAACAGGAGTTTAAAAGGCCCTTATTAGGATTACCCTTCCATTATGTTATTAGGAGGTGGTATATATATAGGAGGTGAATATCATTGTAAGATATGTGTAGAGTATGATATTGTATTAGAGATCTCTTGGAGATATAGCTTGGAGTGGCTCCTTCCATAAAGAGTGTTGGATGGTGTTACCCTACCTCAAGCGTTTATTCTATTTCCACATATATTGGATATTAGGGCATATTGGCGCACAAACAACTCTTGTGTTTTGTGAGATCTATCTTCTACATTATATTATTTCCATTATTATATGTTTGGATCATTACAATTTATAATCTAATTCAATTAATTCTTGAGAACTTTTCTTAACTCAAGTGTAGAAATTAATCCCTCCATCAAACAGTCAAATCAAATTTAAGGTCTTGACATTTGATCACCCCTCATCCAAATCAGAAAACTTAATCCTAATCAACCATATCAAACCACATCAAACCATCCTAAGCACTTTAGTCAAGGTTAACCAAAATCAATCAAGCCACCATCAACCCAAATCTCGCCAAACACATTGATTCATCTCATCCTTCCGAATCTCCATCTTTCTATTTTATCCAAGTATCCCATAATCAAACTCACTTCATCCCAAATCAGAATCCATAATTATCATTGTCATTTTATACCCCATCACAAGATCTCAATCTCAAAATAATATGGATTCACGAAGCAAGAATCCCTTTGGTTGGAGCTTTGACCACAACTCGCAAGTGGGTCCTTCACCTCACAATTATCTCAACAACTCTAGTGAATCTAGAAGTTTGGTAAACCAACCTAAAATTGATGAGTCATTCAATCCTACTATCCAACATCAATACTCACCTCACTTCCTAAACTTCCTAAATGACAAAAGACTCAACCAATTCATGGATCAACATAAGGATGGCATTCTTGAGAACTCTCATCAATATGGGGTCTAAAATCCCTCGCCATTTCAACATGGAACAACTCAAGAAACTCATTCATCATAGTTTACCTTGGCTCCTCTTCTTTGACAATCCATGGAGCTAACATCTTGAACCATCCAATCAAGATTACATCATCATGTAGAGCAACAAGGTGGTGGTAGCATGCCTGCTCATCCCAACTACACTTCAACATCTCATCCCCAACAACAAAAACATCATCAACCTCAACCATCACCACACCCTCCATGATTCACCCTCCCCTCAAGGACATCCAACCAATATATCCCCATACTTTCCAACATGCATCCATCTTCATTTCTAACTGTGACTATTCTTGTCCAATCTCTTCCAACTCTATCGATTCCACAAAAAATAGTTCCTACCCAATCCATGCTATCACCATTCATTTCTTTTCAACTCACAAAAATTTAACAATGTCATACCCTCAATATTAATCACATTACCAACCCAACCCATCAAAATACCAAACTTTTCCCACATTTTTCCATCCCTCAACCTCATATCAAACCATGGTGTTGCCACTTCTTCCAAAACAAATGGTGCCTCAAAAAACTTGTCATCATTCAATCCCCTTCATCTCAACATCCCACAACTACCATCTCTCATCTCTATCAACTATCATACCCCAAATCCACCTTTTGGGACCCCCTTTAACCAAGAGTGGCAAGAAATGAAAATGCCCTCAAAGTATTATGAAGTGGGACATAAAAAAAAAATATAAATTTGAAGACCTTTGTCTCTATCCTTTTGACCATGCATTAACATTGATACCCTTCCCTCATCACTTTTAAATCCCTAAGTTTGACAAATACAATGGAAAAGAAAACCCCTAAGATTACATAAACAATTTTTTCATGGCATGCCAAGAAGTCTCTTATAGGGACATGTACTTGTTGTGTCTCTTCCCCTGAATCTTAGATGTGAAATCCTTTGAGTGGTTCATGTATCTACCTCAAGGCTCAATCTCTTTGTTTATCAACTTATCTTAGAGGTTTGATGCACACTTCTCCTATAATACTAAACATGAACTCACCATGTTAGGCTTATGTAATTCAAAAAAACATTTGACTAGATCATCGAAAATGGGGTCACCATTGAAAAAAATGTTATTTCTAAAGGTTTGGTCAAAATCTACAACAAAGACAACAATGAAAAACAATCAAATGACAAGCCTAAATTTTAGGCTGAAAAATGATGTTAGTGATGGGGTCACTAACTCAAAGCATGTGCAAACCATGAGCACATTTCAATAAAATCGATAAATTCAAAGTGTCCAAAAGCCTTACAACATCACCATCCTAAAGCAATCCAAAATACAAATACACCTCCTTAGGGGAACCCATGGAGGTCATATTCTAGAAACTAGCCCAAGAAAACATGGTAACATTCCCCACGACTAGACCATTTGATGACATGAAGTCAAAACCTACATGGTACAAAGAAAATGAATACTATTAATACCATTAAATCAAAGGTCATTTGACTGGTAAATGCATGAAGCTTAAGAACTACATCCAAGATCTTGTTGACCATGGTGAGATCAATGTAGAAGGAAACTCATCCTCCTCACAAAACAAACAATTAGGCATATATCAAAATCCCCTTCCAAAGCATGACTAATCCAATTCATCCAAACCATCCACCTCTAACCAAGGTCAATATCAAAGTAATTGCACCAATAATGTCCACAACAATAAAACCCCTCATCCCATGACATTATCATGGGGCATGTCAATTCTAACTGCACATGAGTTGCAACCATAAAAATCAAATCCAAATCCCTCGACTATGCCATCACCATGAGGTGTGGTATGGTCGCCATCCAAGGCCCCTCATTAGCATCCTCCTCACAGGCTATGTATTATAATCTCTTAGAGCGCCTTGGGAAGACTCCAACATAAATATCCATCCTAGAGCTCCTCAAGACATCGCTCGTCCATAGGGACATATTGGATCGAGCCTTACAAGAATCTTGACTCTTGAATGACATCAACCCTGATCAATTCCAAGCCCTTGTGGACCATCTATCATCCACCTACAAACTAGTGGTTAGTCAAAATGATATGCCTCCCATTGATTGATCCCATAATAAATCCATCCACATCAAGGTTTTGATCTCCAAACATAAAATAAAATGAGTCCTCTTGGATAATTCATCTAGCTTAAACTTATGCACTATAAGATTCATAAAATAATTGTGATATTCTATGGTTGACTTGCAACCACAATTCATCACTAGTAAGGCCTATGATAATGTAGATTGTGAATTATAAGGTACCATTTGCCTCTCCATTGAGGTGGGGCCCATGTTATAGAAAATTATGTATCACATTGTTGATCTTGATCTTCCATATAACCTCATCCTCATTCACCCATGACTACATGCCATGTAACTTGTCCCCTTCACCTATCATCAATGCTTGAAGTTCCCCTACAATGATGTTGAAGTCACTATTCATGCCAATCTACAACCCTTTGAGTATTACAAATCCATAGAGGCTTCTTTTCACAAATCTCATCATTGCCCTAGCACTAACATTACTAATCACAACAAGGTCAAAGGCTCCTCTTCATAAATCAATCTTGAGTCCCTCGCTTCCACTTCATCACCTTCCCAAAATCCTAAATCCATAAAGATCAAGATCATTAAAAAGGGATGTAGAAAATATGAGCTATACAAATGCCTTTCATGTAGGCCAATTTCCTCCTCCATGATCCTATGGTCATCCTTAATGGTGGTATCATGCGAAGACATAAAAAACCAAAGGGCCCACTACCTTCATGTCTACAAGAATATTGGCTGAAGAGTTGATTGAGGGTTCCATATGCTCCTGGTTGCATAGAGATGAATCAGATGATGAAGAATCCACACTTGGATACCTGAAACAAAATTACCCTATCTTGCTTCATCCACTCATCCAAAATTCTATTGATCTTTCTAGTCAATTTTAGCCCTCCATCCACTCATCCAAAAATCTATATATAGCACCCTCCATAAGCTATTTTCAAGAACAAGCTTGAATGTAATGTTATGGTATTGAATTGAGCACTAATATATCCTCTCTCAATCATAATTGATGTAGTCAAAGACTGAGAATCCCAATGGAGTTGTCAATCTCCAGAGATTTCAACACAAATTCAAATCCTCTCACACTGTAAGAAAATAATTGCAACAAAATTAAAATGTTCATAAACAAAACTCTAATGCCACAAATTATAACAAATTCCTTCATGAAATTTCACATTGTTATAGGAATTTTACTCCCTCCAAACTTCCCCAATCTGCCTTAATATTTTCTGTGTACTTTATTTTCTCTATCTAGACGTGATGCCCTTGCCTCAGTATTTCTCTATGTTCTAGATTTTTTTATGCCCAAGTGTGGTGCCCTTCCCTGCAATATTCTTCAACCAACCTTCCTCCTTCCATTTCCCATGCTATCTCTCTCTTCTTTTTGGTGCTTCACCTTCTCCATTTTGGGCGCTCTCATTTCTAATGAGATCTATAATATTTTTTTTCATTTTCTCACTTAAGAGATATTTCCTACCTTTTCCAGATGATTCTCTATTTAGAATTTTTTAAATACATAAATGGATTACTATATATTAATCAAATTCCTTGAATAATTCCCTTTTGAATTTGTACAAATAGATTTGGGAAGAAATTACACTAGGATGTGTTGAGTGCCAAAAAAATGCCTTTTTGTATAACTTTCCATTGGAATCAAATCTTCAACTGAAAGATGGCCAATATGCTTGGAATGACCTCCTAAAGACCCCTATAAAATTGTTTGATCCCAACTTTCATAAAACTCCAAAGTTAACATTTTTCATAAACTATCAAGTGAGAACAAAGCATTTTAAATTCTCCCAACTGGTAAGGAATTTGGCCACAAAAATCTTTCCACATTAGGAAAAATACATCCATGAACATCCTTGTAAAAGGATTTATCTCCAAACCTCACACATTTTAAAAAACAATTATTTTCATAAATTACCAGCGAGACTAAGTAACTGTGATCAAGAAAAATCTTCAATTTTGCAATTTTAATTCAAATTGAAGTTTTGTTTTAGAGAGAAAGATAAGAAAAGAAAAACAAACCAAAAATTGAAATAAAACATACAAATATTTTTTTGGTTGATGTAGATTACCTGTGGACCTGGATGCTCTTACATCAACAACCAATCTTCAACCACAACCACCATGGCTTGGTGCAACAAGGAGGCTTGTGGGTGAGAACCCTTGTGTTTTTTTCATCCTTTTATGCTAGCTTCATTTTTCTTAAACTTGACGTTGTTTGTATTTGTGAATTAAATAGGTTATGTATATAATAACTTGGATATGTATGTTTTCTTACACTTGCACACAACTGCCATCTCAATTAGGTACTTCATTTTCCTTTGGAACTGCAAATGCAACTATAAACTTTAAATGTTGATGCAATAAGTAACACACTTCAAACCATTCTCCTAGAGGATCAGGGGGATCTTTGTCAAACTATTTGGAGTTCCCTTATTTTTGAATTATTAGTCTATTGGATTTCAATGGCCTTTTTGACCAATCTATATTGTAAGGTATATCTTGTAACCTCTACCCTTTATTGAATTGTGATGTTGTAGCATTACCAAAAGGTAGATTTTTCTCATTTCTTGCCACCCTATAAGATAAGTTTTCATTACTCCCATTAATTTACCCAATTTTTCCTCAGCAAAGAGGGGCTTACTAGAAGCACAACTATTCAATAATAAGTTCTTAAGATCTACTCACTTGACATGTTTTTTAGATGCTTGTATGTTTCTTTCAATATTTATTACAATAGCATAGGCCTCCCATAATGTCTATAAGTTTTTGTCTCTCAAGTATTATCCAATTTTAGCATCAAATGCACTACAATACAAGACTAGGCACATTGATTCATTTGGTCTCGAATTGGGTAGGACCTTCCTCATGGTCATGATGAACCTTTTATCGAAATAAACTACTACTTCATTCACTCCTTTCTCTATTGTGGTAAATTCATGGATTTCAAATTTGGGATCAATCATATCCTTGTAATGTAGTTTGAGAAACCTAAATAAACTCCTCCCATGAGTCTATACTACTATTAGACAAATTGTGGTACCACTCTTTGCACTTTCTTCCAAGGACTAAATAGAAAACTTCATCATCACTTCCTTATTTCCAATCTCATGCTCATCTATGATGTTGATGAAGCACCTCAAATGTTCCTCTCTTGTAACTACATTGTTACCTTGTAACTTTGGGATGTTCCCTCTAATTTTGTTGGGGATTACATTAGTATAGTCAAGGATTCCAAATAAATCCAACTAATGATATCTTTTCATTCCCAAAGGTTTCCTTACTAGTGGGAATTTTTGTGCTTTCCTTTGAAGAGGAACTTACATTTGGGATATAATTCTGATAGGGGTTATGCTACTAATTTTGAACTTGATGACATGGAGCATAATCACCATGGTTCTAATCTTGCTACCTATCAATCTATTCTTGTAATTCCTAATGACTTTGTTGGAGATGGTCCAAAAAATCCAATCCCTGATCAATCTCTCTTTCATAGTGATCACTTATTAATCACTCAGGTTCACAAGCATTATGAAATGATTTGTCATGTTCAAATTCATTTCTATATGGAGCAAGGAATGCAGTGTGAGAGCCACCCTATTGCATCCTCATACTAGGATCAAGTATTCTTGACTCCCAAATAAAAGAGTTGTTAGATCTATCTCTATTCCTTCTGCCAACTAGCATCTCATTTGTTTGCACATTATATTCATTTCTATGGGATACCCTTTGAGTTCTCAATATATTGTCAATGGAGTCTTCAAAGGTGTATTGCTATTGATCTCTTAAATTAACAAATATAGTATTTCTACTAGATGTACATACCTAATTCTCTTATAGAGAGGATTCAGTTAACTTACCTACATTTTATTCTCTCCATGTATCTTGTTGATTTCTTGCATGAGTTGTGGTATCTTCTTGTTCTTCAAATAGACTATCTCTTCCTTTAGATTTTTAACTCTTTCTTTGATCTTCAGATTAGGTTTGTTTCAACAAAGTCACCACTCTCCTCCTGGAAGAGATACTACATTCTTCATTAGCAAAAGTCTTCAAAATAAACCATAGTTCTATCTCCCTATCAAATGCACCAAATTTATTTGTTCCAATTGATAGGCTACCAACTACATACAAATAAAAGAGCAAAATTGCAAAAAATTCTTCACTAAGTTGTTAAGGTTTGTAATATAAGAACCTGTTTAGTATAAAAAGGGAGAATGACAATAACTAGAATAATGAACTAGATCAAACTCTTTTCCATATAACATTCAAGGACAAGGCTGAGCCAAATCACTACCAAATGAAGGAGGACTCAGTTGTTGACCTTGTGCTCCTGTATGATATAGATGGATAAGATTTAATTTAGTCTTTTCCTCAAACCCTAGGTTAACAATGCATGAAAACCCTAGTTTTACAATGATTTTCTTATAATGGAGAAAAAATGACAGAAACCATAAACTAATTACATAGGGATAATCAGGGGAATGATAGAACCTATCTCCAGAAAGTAGAGGTGTCAAAGGACCTCGATGGTACCACCCAAGTCTTGATTGGAAGAATCAGTTGAAGGTGTAAACTGGAAAGTTACTTCAAGTGTTGTCTTGATGCTAGATCTAGACTCAAAAGAGACATAGGGGCATGGGCAGTACCACCTAAGTCCTTTGTGAGGGAATACTTTGAAACTGTCTTCAGATCTTGAAACCTTGATCTATACCTAGTCTTCCTATATCTCTGTATTTTCTAGATCTCGCTCTTGTAACCTACACACAATATGCAAAGAGAGGGTTTGGGGGGTTATGGTGTTTAGTGACTTGCCTTAGTCAAATCCTGCGATAGCATTCAAGCTTCCCAACACCATTGATTGATAAAGAGTGCATGTCCTCATGGGGGCAGAGGGTAAAAACAATGATAATATGATGATTCAAATGATGAGAAATGAACAATGATATCGCCTTTGTGATGAACCCTTAGAATGATGAAGATCCTTCAACTCCTAAGGAGGATAAATGATAGCTCCATATCTGCAATAACAACACAATAACAATACACAAATATGCTTTAGGATCATAATGAATGCTCTTGCTTTCTTTTACTTTAAAGTCTCTAGTTAGCTATCTCCATCTAGGTTCATAATGAACTCAAAAACACAATTATATATGCTTTCCCTCTTACAATCGACAATTCAAACCAAAAGAGCCGATAAGGAGAAACCTATAGAGAGGTGTCAAGCTGACATACACTTGAATTATCCCCAACCTAAAAGGAGGAACTTGGGTGACACTGCCCAGGTCCTTTAGCCTTGTTTGGGTCTAGGGTAAGCTAAATAAAGGGGTCCATATTCCAATTTCATCTTGGTGTCAGGCAATTTTTTATCAAGAGAAACATTTTGATAATATAATGCAAATAAGGGACCTAGGAGCTAAAAAAGGAGGTAAAAAGACATGTGGACACTTTTTACTCCTTAACATTTAGCTCCCACTTTAATGTGTGTATGATCTTACGATCAGTGCATGCATTAAAGTACAGTCAAAAACACATCAAGCATGTTAGACACTAGATCCAACAATAGGCCCAGAGTTTGGAAGACCATCTCTAGCCCCCAAGCTTAGGCAAACACAAGAAAACACTTAAAAATCATACAAAACATGAAGAAAATAGTACAGAAGCACACAAGAAGACATGAATGAAGTCACACAATACACAAAGCATACATGAAGAGAAGGCATGATTAAACAATTACAGAATACTAATAGGCAATGGGGGGAGCTCATCGCTATGCGCCACCATCAAACCACGTAAAACACATGGCGTGGGGGGAGCTCATCGGTACATGCCACCACAAAAAAACAAAACACATGGTGTGGAGGGATCTCATCACTACGTGCCACCACAAAACATGCAAAACACATGCAAAACACATGGAATACATGAGCGTCGTAGATTGTGTTGTCAATCCACTATACATCTTATACATAGAAAACATGGGCGATGGGGAGGAGCTCATCGCTATGCTCTACCATCTAATACATGCCAAACACACCTGATGGTCGAGGGGCTCATCGCCATGCTACGATGACTGCCAAAAACATGCTTAAGGGTGAGTAACTCAAGACCCAACCCTGCCTCCTGCGAGAGGACTTTTTCAAAGGGATGTGCAACCACTCAAGGGAATATACAACCCCATCTTCCGTAGAAGGGATTTCAAAAATGATTCATACAATCTCCTCGGAGATATACACAACTCTGCCTGCATCACGGAGATGCCTTATAGCGAACAAAAACATACAACCCCACCTGCATCACGAAGATGGCTCACAGTGAAAAGGAAGCATGTACATACAAAAATAAAAGTATACAACCCCACCTACATCACAAAGATGGCTCACAGTGAAAAGGAAGCATGTACATACAAAAATAAAAGTATACAACCCCACCTACATCACGGAGATACCTTACAGTGAAAAATGAAGGATACACAACACACAATTCAAAGTATACCCCACCTGCATCACAGAGACGCCTTATAGTGAAAAGGTAGTATATGACACATTTTATCACAATATCTAAGATACCCAAGCATTTACCACAATATCTGTCCCCACCTTAAAGTGGTTGCTCCTGCTTGCCAGTAGCAATCACATTTAAGGTTAGGTTGAAAACACACAAGCGAAAAAGAGCTTTTGCAAATCCCATGCCCCAAAGTGACATGTGCTTACAAATGTTGAATCGTTTCCAACAATCACCATAGAAACACATCAATATTATTTGCTAACAACCATTGATCAACAATATGCATGTATACGAAAGATAATCAAAATGATCCTTGGTTAGAAAATCTAAGCTAATTTATATAACCAAATCATTTCATGAAACTGATACAGAAATAAGGTAACGTATCACTTAAACAAACAAAGGCTATACTATTGGTTCGGAACCGAGTATAGCGATGAGGTTATACTCCAGGTATCTCAGAACCAAGTGTAGCTACAAGGTGAGACAAAAATTTCAAAGTGCATAGCAGCAAATTTAGAGTATTGCAAAGGTTTGTTACAACAATTTCACAACACGATACATGCTCACATCATGACATAAAGTGATCTACTAGTCAAAGATCAGTAACAAATTGTCCCCATCCTCATATATGGACTAGGTCCATTTTTGTTTTCTTTTTTTAGGGATGCATGGTCCTTATCAGAAGTGTATATTTGTTGTCATCATGTGTTGACTAGTAGAGCCACAAGTACAATGGGAGAATGAAATCATGAAAAATGAGAGAGGAGACAAAAGTGACTTAGGGCCACAACATGGAAGGATACCCTCCATAGGGTTATGCCCCTAAGGTACCACACACAACAATTGCAAAAAGAGAGGTGTAGAAGAATATAGAAACAAATAGAAGGAATGTCACAACATAGGCGGTCTTCTTGTAGCCTTGACCTTACAAGAGTATCAAGGGTCATCCAAGGAGACCTATACAAACATTTAACACTACACAGGGGAACACAACACAACAACATATATATCTAAGAGGAGGCCATCCTTGAGGGAAACTTGAAGAGGAGCTACATCAAGTGTGGTTAAATAAGGGAGAAATAATTACTTGATTCATTGTTGGGGATGTGGTACTCAAAAAGTAACCACGCTAGCAGTTGTCCTTGATCCAATCATTTTATTCCCAATCTTGATTTTCATATGAAATAGGTGACACATAGGGCACTATAGCCCAGCTTGAAAATTATTCATTTAGTTCTTCTTTTGATTCCATTTTTCTAAGTGGGATATTTTCTTCTTGCGGTGACATTTTTCAAGCTAGGGCTTGGCGATTTCTTCTTCTTTCCCTTGCATTTCTACTTCTTCTAGTCTTGTTAGTTATATTTCCCAAGGGAGTTTCTTTGTCCACCATCAAGGGTTCATGATTTTCCACATTCTTCAGCATTTATGAAGAGGAAGTTGGTACAAAAGTGATTTTATGATTTTGTGATGGGTGGTTTCACTCTTGAAGGTTTTCTCCAGATCCTTGTAAGGATGGCAGAGGAGGAACTTTGGTAAAAATTCCCTTTCGTTTTGGTCGAGGTGAATCCTTCAACATGGGTTGCTTTTCACTCTCTATTTGTTGGATAGAAGGAATTGTAGCCTCGGAACACTAAGAGGGTCCAAGAATATTCTTGCCATATGATAGTTTGGTTATTTCTTTGTGTTATACTTTTGATATGCCAAGAAAAATTGATCTTGTCTTGGTTGGTTTGCATCAATAGGTTGTGGCAAAAAATAATCCAAATTGAAATTTCTGCAAGTGGCTAATGGTTTAAATCCACTGTGATGAATAACATGCACTAGACCTTTATGAGGGAAATTTAAGCACTTGTGAATAGTAGAGGGAACTACTTTCATGGATTTTAGCCAAGGATGTCCTATCTTCACATGAAAGAGATTCGAGGTGGGAATGATGACAAATGGTGCTTCTAGGGATTTTTCAACCACCTTAATACAAAGTGTTTTATTTCCAATTGCTGAAAGAAAATAACCATTATATGCTTTTATCATTATGTTGGTTGGATCATAGGTATCTTGTGCTATATTGTGCATGTATAAAAATTCTTCTATGATAACATTTTTCATGCAATTGGGATCAATAAGGACTCCTCTTGTAGGATTTCCATTTATTCTTGTTGTTATATAAAGAGGACCATCAATGTCTCAAATAGTTTCCTCATGTGGTGTGAAGGATATGACGGGTTCAGGATCCTTCCTTTTCTTGTTAGATCGGGGAGGAGCCACACCACCCTTGTTATGATTGGATGCCATAGATATGAGACTTTTGTACACCCAAACACTAGTTTGAGGAAATCAAGTTTTTGAAATTTTTACAAAGATAAAAAAACACACTAGTGTCACTACAAACGAAGTGATCATGATGTCAAAAGTGCTGCACAAAAAGGCAATATAGACAACTTTAAGATTTCTTGCAAAGATATGTGAAAAAGATATCAAATTTCTTATGTTGAAATACACAATGTGTACAATTGTGAAATAATAAATTTTCAAATCAAGAATGAAAAATGATGCAAGATTACTATGCAAAATTAGATTTGATGAATATTTGATGCAACTAATATGATCATGCAAGATAATTTTTAAAACCGTAATGCAAAATTTTACCAAAATGCAAGCTTTTGAAGGCTTAAATAATGCACTATTTCAAAATTATGCAAGATTTTCAAATGAATAATGAGAAATATGCAATAAATCAATGCAAGATCTGATTTGAATAGTCAACAAGATGCAAGTGCTCAAAGCTACGAGTTCACCAAAATATTTAGTATGAAAAAGGAGAATGACAATAACTAGAATATGAACTAGATCAAACTCTTTTCCATATAACATTCAAGGACAAGGCCGAGCCAAATCACTACCAAATGAAGGAGGACTCAACTGCTGACTTTGTGCTCCTCTATGATATAGATGGATAAGAATTAATTTAGTCTTTTCCTCAAACTCTAGGTTAACAATGCATGAAAACCCTAGTTTTACAATGATCTTATAACAGAGAAAAAACAATAGAAACCATAAACTAATTGCACAGGGATAATCAGGGGAATGATAGAACCTGTCTCCAGAAAGAAGAGGTGTTAGAGCACCTCGGTGGTACCACCTAGGTCCTGATTGGAAGAATCAATCGAAGGTGTAAGGTGGAAAGTTGCTTCAAATGCTCTCTTAATACTAGATCCAGACTTAGAAGAGGTAGAGGTAGAGGGACATGGGTAGTACCACCCAACTCCTTGGTGAGGGAATACTCTAAAACTGTCTTTAGATGGACTGAAACCCTGATCTATACCTAGTCTTCCTGTATCTTTGTATTTTTCAAATCTCGCTCCTGTAACCTACACACAAGATGAAAAGAGAAGGTTTGGGGGTTATGATGTTTAGGGACTTGCCTTAGTCAAATCTCAGGATAGCATTCAAGCTTCCCAACACCGTTGATTGATAAAGAGTGCATGCCCTCATGGAGGCAGAGGCTAAAAATAATGATAATATGATGATTCAAATGATGAGAAACAAACAATGATATCACCTATGTGATGAACCCTTAGAATGATGAAGATCATTCAACTCCTAAGGAGGATAAATGATAGCTTCATATTTGCAATAACAACACAATAACAATACACAAATCTGCTCTAGGATCATAATGAATGCTCTTGCTTGCTTTTACTTTAAAGTCTCTTAGAGTTAACTATCTCCATCTAGGTTCATAATGAACTCAAAAACACACTTATATATGCTTTCTTGCTTACAATCGACAATTCAAACCAAAAGAGCCAACAAGGAGAAACCTCTAGAGAGGTGTCAAGTTGACATACACTTGAATTAGTCTTGACCTAAAAGGAGGGACCTGGGCGGTACCACCTAAGGCTAAAGCTAAATAAAGGGGGCCATGTTCCAATTTCATCTTGGTGTCGGGTAATTTTGCATCGAGAGAAACATTTTGATGATATAATATAGTTAAGGGACCTATGAGCTAAACAAGGAGGTAAAAAGACATGTGGACACTTTTTACTCCTTAACAGAACCAAGATCAAATAATCCCTTCCAATGCTACCGTTTTGTTGGTGATTAGACATGTGACTCCATAATTTCTACAAACTTGTGTCAACACTTAAGGCTAGGAAGTATCAACATAAGTGATGGGCCTAACTTATAATTAGTTTGCAACATGAATGGACCAATGATTATGAGTGGAAAAGATCATCTTCATCTTTGGGCGTAGCTAAACCTAGGAGGGTATTTCCTAAAGGTGTCCTCAATAGGTCATCTATTAAATATGATGGAACAAGGTTAAACAAACCACAACTATATCCAATATACTCTTGATTTTGAGATTTGTCACTAGGCCAAAGACTAACTACCTACATGTAATACCTCTTATTAAGTTGAAAATCATAAACATGTACATGCATCTAGAAATAACAATATCGCATTATCTCCATAAATGACTTAACTTTTCATACACAATGGCAAGGTGTAGGCATGAATAACATGATCCTCTAACTGTATGAGAATTTTTTAGTCTCTTAAGATGCTCCCTGAGTTGTGATATTGGATCATGAGAGCATGTAGGACTCTATTAATATATACTCTAATATACTCCTAAATCAACCAAACCAGTGCCTACTCCATTGGGCAATAGAATCATAATCCTCTAAGGAAGAAGAGGATGCACCTGTAGATTACAATGAAACTTGATGTGCACAAGCATACAAATCAAAGATAATACTTTATGTAAATGGGCATGCTTAAAAATATGATCTCAATGTTACAACTTGCCGCATGCGAAACATAAGAAAGACCATCTCAAAATAGTTTGCAATAGATTAGAATCTATCACACATTCATCTAACTTTTTTTACATTCATACCAACAAATGTGGAAAGAGAGGATCCATAAATAGGTTCAAGCACCCCCCTAAATAGTT
Organism: Cunninghamia lanceolata; assembly: GCA_027924645.1. Taxonomy (NCBI): domain Eukaryota; kingdom Viridiplantae; phylum Streptophyta; class Pinopsida; order Cupressales; family Cupressaceae; genus Cunninghamia; species Cunninghamia lanceolata. The sequence goes on along the minus strand of BSBN01000463.1, from coordinate 703,690 downwards.
ACATGCTACCATGAAGACATACCATTTACATGTGCATTGTGTTCATGAAATAACCTTCTTATGAGTTATAATTTGTATCTTGTCACCTTAGAAACTAGACTTGCATCACTTGATGCTCTATAACAACTTGAGACACTTGTGTGGCTAGAAAATTAGATTAGTGACCAACCTAAAATACAACAAACACCCATGTGCATATAGTATTTTACATCTTGGCTCTTAGAGGAAGATTTAAAATGCATATCCAATCAGATCCATCCTCCAAGATGCCCACATGGCCCTATTAGAAAAATGAATCTGCTAGGAAGAGGGATCCACCTAGGATCACGTGAGATTTGTCCCACAAGGGTAAACACGTCAAGCCCTCATAATTATAGTTGAGAAAAATATACAATGACAAGGAAAAACCAACCACTAGGCACAACCACTAATTAGAGCATCATTAAACTCTATCATGTCAAGGAGGAGGTTTGAAATGAATAATCCTACCACAACTAGGCATGAGGAGCTCAAGATGAAACATTTGAATCGTGCCCTATCATGGTAGATCAACACATGGCTTGAGTAATGTTGAGGCCAAGAAGACACACCAACCACCTATGAATCAACAATAACTTTTGATATTTAAAAAGTGTGGGACATGATGGGGTAGGTGAAAGTGAGCAATGTTGTCAAGGTAGGTAAAATATTTGAACTTTATTTGAATACTTGCCAAACATGTGGAAGCAAGGAAAAGTAGAAAGTGGATGAGACATGGAGAATAGTAATATCACACCAAGATGAAGAAACATGAAACCACAAGAAACCTGAAATACACCACATAGAGAAAACCATCAACACTCCATTGCAAAGATACATATGACCATTAGAGTACCTACAGTTACGACATATAACACTAGGCACCAAATCAACCAACATGCACCCATATGACCCCTCCAACTAAAATGTGGCCTCCACTAGGAAGGAACACACCATAAAGGCTAGAAAGAAAACTTTAGGTCAGGAACACACTGCCAAAGTGAACTGTAAAGAGAATTGGCCAGTGTAAGAATATAGTCACCACCACACTACAAGGATTCCACCAAGAACAAAGTAGACCACCACGAATGAGAGAGACTAATCGTAAGGTAAACTTGAGTGGCCACACCAACCACATGTCATAGGATGACAATCCTACCACACAAAGAACAAACCTGCCACAGAAGACTAATGGAACCAAAGGGAAATTGTCGTAACATAGAATTATACTTGCAAGAGAATGTATAGCTACCGCAAGTATGAAGAGATCACCACATGTAAGATGGTTCACCGCAGAGAGAAAAATAAGGGTAAATAGATGAATAAAAATAAGCAAGGACGTGTTACAGTGAAATAGATTGAGGCATCAGAGGACACTGCAAGGTGAAACAAGGCACTGTAAGGCATAGGGAAGTAAGCAGGGATAGTAGAATAGTCCACTGAGAATCGCCCCAAGTAAAGGATAACACAACTACAAAGCTTGTGGTGTACAACACAACAAAATAAGACTTGTAACATGTATCTGGGTTCATAGAAAGATAGTGCAAAGAGAAACAACACCATAATTTCTCAAGGATTTGGATGCAAGCCAACAAGATCATGAAAAGAAACCAGTATATTTCGATGCTCTAGATCTTGGTCAACATGTTAATAAGGGAACAAAGGTATAGGATCTAATAAAAGGACCCAAGACTGTTAAAAGAAGCATCCAATTTTAAGGTATATTCAATCACATCTAGTTTTCTTATAGCCACAAAGGCAAAAATAGGATTTTGTATTTTCCCTACAAACATTTGGGTTAAACTTAGTCAAACTTAATCAAAGTACAGGTAAAAATATCCTTCAAGAGACAAATCCAAATGCAATTCAAGACTTAGAAGACATTATTGAAAGAGATGTATAATAAGCATCTAACAGAAACTCCGTTAGCAAGTAGAGAAACTTGTATAAAATGACAGATTACACACACAAGCTCATACAATCAATTACAATATTTTTTATAAGAAGCTCATACAATCAATAATTAATAAGCACAAACAATAAGCAAGCATATAAACCTGTATGAAACGACAAGCAACCACTTGGTTATACTTTATCTATATTCAAGCTTTATGTGGGAATGGAGGGAGAATGCAACAAACTCCTTTAATTCTTGAGCATTGTCAATGGTCCAAAGAATTTACTATTTAACCCTTCAAAAACTAAGGGTAAAACACAAAGGTGGGGTTGGGGATAAAAGTTTTGAAGGATGACACAAAATATGCATGATTTCCGAAGTGTAAGATTATAAGATCAATCTAGTTGAGAAACAAGAGAAAGCAGCCAATAATCCCTTGGAGTGAAGAATAAAATGTTTCAAAAGATGAATTTTTTTCTAGTACATAGCTCTCTAGGATTGGCAAAGTGACTATGATGTGTTTTTTAATGTACAAAAATTAGGTTTGGCTTTAGTGAAGGGTTTACTGGAAGAAGATAAATGGACCCTAGGTAGAGGGATGAAGAGGAAAAACAACTCTTATGTGGATGAATTAATTTTCAATCTAATCAAAAAAATCCTAGATAAGGATCTCTATGTGCACTCTACTTAAACATCATTCAGTTCAATGGTTAAATAGTCAATAACAATTTTACACCTCATCCACATCAAAATGTGGTGTCTTATTTTTATTGGCCAAAATTAACCTTTGACTAAATGATATTTAAGAATAGCCCTCTATGTGTGGATGGTAGATATTTTGTTGAAGAAATATTTTTTGTCAAACCAAAAGGACCATGTCCTCATTTGGGAAGTAGCACACACATATAATCCGGATTACATGTTGAAACTAGTAGTTACCATCTTTTATTGGGAATTGTCAACCACATTATAGTTAAGTGAAAAAAGAGAGATTATTCCCAACACCACCACACAAGAAATATCCACCATCAACTGTCGGATGGGCTTAAACATCACACACTAAGCTTTGACTTACTTAGGTGGCTGGTGGGCCCCTTCCCTTATTGACAAATTAAGAAGACAGAATAAGAGAAAGGGCCCACCAGCCACCTAAACAAGTCAAAGCTTAGTGTGTGCTGTTTAAGTCCAGTGTCAACTGTCTACAATTAAAAATAATGAAAGACCAACAAAAGAATACAATACATCCAACAAAGTAAAATCTTTAGAAACCAAAACAGTTTTTTTTTTTTTTTAAACAGAAAGAGGATGAACTTCAGATATATATTAATATAGAAATGTTTTCAAAATAAAAAATGGGGGAAAATATACAGGCCCTTAGAGTTCCCAAAAAAGAGACGAGTAGCACAGAGCCAGAAGAAAACACGGCTTTACCCCAGAGATAAAATGTTTAAACATAAACATTCATAAAACAAAACACACACACCAAAACAGTTATGGAAGGAACATAATGAAATGCAACCACACATTCCAGTTCTTCGAAGGAATTAACTATCCATTGGCAATAGAACCCGAGCCTTAGAAAAGTCTGTGCTCACTTCTCTCAATGACATTTCCATCTATAAGGACTACAATTTTGAAGGGCAAACTTGTAACTTTTAATTCGAGTAGACAATGGATAACTACCACATCTACCAGGTTCCACCTTGCATTCCACCTCTCAACTTTAAGTACACAAGAAGCAAACTACATTTTAAAATAAAAAATGTTAAACAAAGCCCTCAAATCTACATGACAATAAACAAAAATTTCTAAGAGTAGAGTGTCATTCTGAGAGGCAGAGCAAACCTGACCATCTCTGAAGTGGCAAAAACAGATAAAACTCCAACAATGTTCAATTCTTCAGTTGCATGTAAGGCTTCACCATCAGAGCACCATGCCATCAGACAACCCGGAGTCTAACACCAAGAACCATTTGTCCTGGCCCATATCAACCAGAGTTAAATAGTTGCATAACTATAACAGATGGCAAGAATCGGGCCACCGAAGAGGCAGATTTTTGCAACAATTAAATCATTTGGATGTTTCTTTCAACTTTGTCTAGCGGACGCTTTAACAGGGAGATACACACCAATCACAAAAAATATTTATGGTTGTACGTTAAATAATAATGTGCGTGTCATCTTACCACTGTACTGAATGAACCTGCACCTTACACGTTTATGCCCTCTTTTCCTTTTATCAAAATAATGTCATTTCAATTATATCAATATTATTGTTGGAGTTGATATTTGAGGTCACTAACATATTTGCACAAATTTAAAATTTTAGTGATTGAAATAAAAGTTATAAAAAATTTGTTGTATTTTATTGGTCCTTGTATAAAATAATAAAAATTCAATAAAAAATAGATTGAAGAGGAGAGGAAAAATTGTCATTTTATTTATCTTAGGCCAATCAGAGATAAGACAAATCACTTATATTGCTATTTTTAAAATATTAATAATAGAATACATTTTTCAAACTTTAGACAAAGAACAATACTTTCATTTGATTGATTGGTTGACTTAATTTCAATATGTATCAATTACTATAGTATTCCTCCTTGAGAAGGACTAATAATTTCAAAATTGTAATGTTTACTATAGTATCCACACCTGATGTCCCCCTAACTAATAAAAATGAAAAGATTGAAATTAAAAAGAATACATATATGTAAATTATTAACTATAATAAATTTGGTGAATCTCATGGGTCAGTGCAAGAAGTTGGGTCCACTTTTTGGCCAAAAAGTGAAAGTTTTTTCCCTGATTTTCAGAATTTGTCACATTTGACCTTAAAATTTGAAGCACTCAGAGATGGAATCTTTAAAAAAGTCACTAAATATAAAATGTAGTACTTGGAGTCTAGTTTCCAAATATGTAATTTTTTTCAATACTCAGATGATACAAATTAATTTTCAATAGACATTTCTAAAAACCACTATTTAAAAGTCACTTTTTTTTTACCATACCATGCACGTGTACGGCTAACATAATTTGACCTAAATAAAATTATTTTTCAAAATTCTTTTGGGAAAAGATGTGTAGTATAGTAAAGTTTGATGAGGATATTTTTTTATAATTTTTTTCGAAATAATTTTTTTTAATTAATTTTTTATTAGGCCTAATTGCTACTTTTGAAAACCCCTCGTGTACGGCCAACATAATTTGAGCAAAAAAAATCATAAAGTTAATTTTTTTTTTTCATTGTGTAAAGAATGATGTGTAGATTGATGACATAATTTTTTTTTTTTAAATTTAAAAATTTAAAGTTATTAAAAAAATACAAACCTTGTCATTTCAAGTTTTTGGACTAGTTTGCTTATAAATTAAATAATAAATAGAAGAACATGTCCAATAAAAAAAATTACATATTTGAAAACTAGACAATGTCATCTGTAATGGGTTTTCATTTCGTAAAAAAATTTAGAAAAAAAGGTCCTCAGCCATATAGGTAAACTCAGTGTTTCTTTTTGTTCTGTACTTAGAAAAAAACTTGCAGGTCCAAGGCTCAAGGTTGATCAACCATGTCTATCCCGAGCCTAAAACCTAAGAAAAGGGAAGGGAAAAGGCGGGCGGAGATTTTTAATTTCAAATAACGGGTCCCTGTTATAAAACGAGTATGCGTTACATAACGGGTACCCATTATAAAACAAGTACCCGTTATGTTTTTAATAACGGGTACCCATTTTATAACGGGTACCCGTTTCTATTATACCCGTTATTTCCCATATTAGGGAAAAACGTACTATTACTGTATACTTGCAACTTGCAAGTCTGATCAGTATGGTGCGACAACGACAATTTCTGTATTTTTTTACTTACAAGTGCTTTGTGAAATCTCTTGACAGGTCATATTCTATTCAGATTTTAAAAGGAGTCAATCATATGAACAATTCTGAAGTGAAATCAAGTGCATGAGCTATTTTCAAGAGGAATAAAGAAAGAGGGTTTTTGTTTTTACATCTACCTTTTACTTCAAAATCTATGGAACAAAGGATCTACATCTAATTCTACTTCAAAAGTTCAAATAAGGACATCAATTATGAAATTGGATTAAGTATCAATTATTATTTTATCAAGAAGGTTTGGTAATCATGGGATCAAATCAACGTCAAAGAAAAAAATAAAGGAAGGTAATGACACCTCAAGAAATTAAAGCAAATAGAGAGAAGGAAGCAAAAAGGCAAAGAGATAGAAGAGCAAGGATTCAAGAGATGAAGAATATTGAAGCATCTAGTTCCATGAGTATTGAAGAGAAAGACATTCAAGAAAGTATAAATGATGGGATGAATGTAGATGATGTAAATGTGGAAATGGTGAATTTGGAAGAAAATGTGTCTATAGAAACAAATGCATGTATGTCTTCAAACCCAACTTTCAATGATATGGAAAACACGACTATAGAAACAAATCCAGGTGTGTCTTTGGAGCCAACTTTCAATGATATAGAAAACACAACTATAGAAACAAATCCAGGTGTGTCTTTAGAGCCAACTTTCAATGATATGGGAAACACGACTATAGAAATAAATCCAGGTATGTCTTCAAACCCACCTATTGATGATATGAATGAGAATGATATCCCTTTTAGGAGTGAAAATGAAAATGTTTTATTTGAGATTGAAAGAAATGTCTTAGATAATCTTCCTAGTAAGATTTCTTGGAGGCAAATGAGAACTCATGCAAATAGATTATATAAAAAAAAAAATTATAGAAAAAGTCTTGGATTTCAATGTCAACTTATGATGCAATTGATGAAGATGTGGAAATTGCAAAAAGTAATGAAAAAATTAGGCATTTTTGTAAAACTTTAAAAAAAAGATGAATCAATGAAACAAGTTTTATCTAGTGTTGCTAATGCTATTGATTCTATTGGTAAAAAGAGTTGATCTAAAGATTGCAATGCAACACGAAGAGCTATAACAACTGCTTTAGTCAATAAATCATCTTCTAATAAAAGAATGATAAGTAAGATAAGTTAAAATCTAAAGATAAATCCTAAAACTTTGAGAAGAGCAGCAAAGAGAAAAAAATCTATTGAAAAAGATACAATTAACCAATGTTGGAGTTTTAGTGGTAGACTCCAAGGTATGACATGAAATTAAATAGTGAAATCAAATCTTTAATTGAAAAATATTGGTATGATAATACAAGGGTATTATCTAATGTTAGAGATGTTTTAAAATTACGAGTGGGGTCTAAAATTCATGATCCTCATCCAAAACATCTATTAGACATGACTCAAACTAAATTATATAAAAAATTCTTAGATGATTTAGTGTTAAAACCATTAATATTACCATAATCTAAAGATCTTTTGAGAAATATAAACCTTAGTATGTGAAAATTAATAAACAGCGAATATCTTTTTGTTGTAAAACTCATGTGCAATTTTGTTATTATTATGATGTTTTTCGATATATTCGTTCTACTTTGCATACTGACAAAATTATGTAGGAATGTGGTATTAATATGCCACCTCAAACAATTAAGGAGTTTGTAGCAAGTTTGTTTTGTGAAACATCTACTGGATACTTATTTTATTCAAAAGCATGTATTTCTGGACAATGTAATAGATGTGGCAACTTTTCATTGTTAGGAGAATATATGCATGAAAATATTTCACATGAATTTGGACAACAATTAGTGGATGTGAAAATATTCAAGAATGTTGAATATTCTTTAAAGGATGGAAAAATTGGAAAGCGTTGTGAGTTAGTCACTGAAAAAATTTGTGTGCATGCATTCATCAAAGATTTTAAGAATAATATTGTATCCAAATATGTCAAACACTCCCAATATGCTTGGTGGCTTGATGGACAATTCCGTTCATGTAAAAACACCTTTCCAATTGGAACTATCCTATCAGTGGTTGACTTTGCAGAAAACTATACTCTTACTCCACAAGAGGAAATTCAATCTCAGTATTATAATTCAGTGCAAGTGGCCATATTTGTTCATATTGTATACAGATATGCAGATGATAGTACAGAAGATAATAAAAAAATTTGGAGGGAGTATCATTTCTATTTGAGTGATAACCGATTACATTTTTCAGAGTTTGTGCAATATTGTTTCACAAAATTTTATGAAAGTTTAAAAGAAAGAGGAATCTAGATGACACAACATTTCATATGGTCAGATAATTGTACAGGGCAATTCAAAAATGCAAGAATGTTTTATTGGCTATGTAGGGCTCACAAAAAAATCAATATCCAACATATGTGGAGTTTTTTTTAAGCTGGACATGGTAAAGGAGAATATGATGGAGCTAGAGCATATGTGAAAAGAGCTCTTGCTAGAGAGCAACTAAAATTTGAGGATACAACCAAATTTAGAGATGCACGTGCAATTGTGGATTGGTGTAATGAAAAATTATTTACGGGATCAAGTCAGAACTCTACAATTCGATGATTCTTTTGGTTAGTTGAAGAAGAGAATATTCCTACTCGACTTGATTGTGAGACAATAACTGGACCAACAAAATGGCATTCATTTAAGAGTTCAAATGCAAGCACATGGACTATATGGACTAGGGAACTTGCATGTTTTTGTTAATTTTGTATTATAGGTGATTGGGGAGCATGTGAAAATACATAATGGGTTGAAGAATGGAAACAAAGATCCTTGACACCTACAGAAACATAAGATCAACTTGAAACAACAATTGAAGATGATAATCAAATGTTTGCATCATATGACTATGATCATGTTTCAGACCTTGTACAAGAAGGTACTTTTGTTTTCAAATTTTTTTATTGTCATTTTTTGTACATCTATATATAATTAATTATATATGTATGCATGCACAAATTTATGTGATTTAGATACATGTCACACTTTATTGAATTACATAATTTTTTTGTAGGACATGTGTATGCTGTTATTGCACCTGAGGGTAATGAAGAGGAAACCGAGTATTGGTTGGCTCGATGTGTTGAGACAAAACAAAAGTTGTTACATCCTAGAGTAGATGATGATAACATGGAGTATCCAATAGGTTCTGTGGTTGTTGTTGGCATTTGGCTACGAAAATATCTAATAAGAAGGAATGGTTTGTCTGCATTTGAATATTATGAAACACATAAGAAGATTATACACTACTCACATTTGGCTGTGACAACAAATATAAAACTAGTCAGATATCAAGGCAAACCTTCTAATAAACAGTTATGGACACTTTCGATGGAAGAACATGAGTCAATTATAGATGCATTACAAAAAAATGAGGATACAGATGGTACAATAGAATAAATTTCTAGGTATGTAAACCATACTCTTACATCCCCAAGTTAAATTCTTTCATTCTCATTTCAGCTTCTATATTATTCCCCTTGTCTTAAATTTTGTATCGACTCATGTAAATATATAGTTAATTTACTTGTACATTTAAACATTAGTTTTTGCAGGTGTACCCTAGACAAGTAGTCAAATTTGCATGATTGTCAATAGAAGTTTTCACCATACAAGTATGTGAGGTCAATTTTGTAGTCTTCAACTAAAAGTGAATGTAAATTAGGTAATTGTATATATTTACATTATGGCTTTCACATTCAACATGTTATCTAGAACTACATAATGCATCAATGTTTTGTCTTTTTGGTATATATAAATTCTTTCATTCTCATTTCAGCTTCTATATTATTCCCCTTGTCTTAAATTTTGTATCGACTCATGTAAATATATAGTTAATTTACTTGTACATTTGAACATTACTTTTTGTAGGTGTACCCTAGACAAGTAGTCAAATTTACATGATTGTCAATAGAAGTTTTCACCATACAAGTATGTAAGGTCAATTTTGTAGTCTTCAACTTAAAGTGAACACAAATTAGGTAATTGTATATACTTACATTATGGCTTTCACATTCAACATGTTATCTAGAACTACATAATGCATCAATGTTTTGTCTTTTTGGTATATATAAATTCTTTCATTCTCATTTCAGCTTCTATATTATTCCCCTTGTCTTAAATTTTATATCGACTCATGTAAATATATAGTTAATTTACTTGTACATTTGAACATTACTTTTTGCATGTGTACCCTAGACAAGTAGTCAAATTTGCATGATTGTCAATAGAAGTTTTTACCATACAAGTATGTGAGGTCAATTTTGTAGTCTTCAACTAAAAGTGAACGCAAATTAGGTAATTACATATATATATATTCAAATATTTATCATCCATCCTCTAAAGACACTCGCTTGTACATCCCCTTAATTCATCCTCTTAGCTCCCCTTAAGCCATCAAGTTTTATCTTATACTTTGTAAATTGACTAGTGTACATCTCTCCAAGTAAGCTATCCTCTTTTGTATCCCCTTAAGACATCCTCTTCTAGCTCCCCTTTTAATTAATCCTCTTATACATCCCCTAAAGCCATCCTCTTATGTATCCCCTTAAGAAATCCTCTTAGCTCCCCTTAAGCCATCGTCTTACATCCTCTTTTGTGTTATTTAGTTACATATTGCATTAATATTTTGTGTTTTTGGTACATATTCTTTCATTCTCATTTACATTCATTATTTCTTGCAGGTGTATCCTACAAGTAGATTTTTCCATGATTGCCACTACAAGATTTCATCATAATGTAAATGGTAGATCAATTTTGTAGTCATGTCAAACTAATAACATGGACCTATAAGCTAATTGTATAGATATACTCATATGTTTAATAATGGACCTATTTTTTGTTTTGAGACTCTTTTTATGATCTATGCATTTAATTTTCATGGATTGAATATTATTTTATGATTGCCACAAATGATATTAGTGTAGAGGTTCAATAAGTATATAGTTTGTATTTTTCCTATCATTTTTGTACCCACTTTAGCTATGTTTTGAGATGTGTTGATTTAGCATTTATTTTAAATATTAGTTAAATGCACAAAAGTTAAAAAGTAGTGTCATGATAGTTAAAGGGGAATAATCCTAGGATAGTTTGCATATTTGAAACATGGTCCTCCCCTATATCACCTCTATGAATGCCATGGTCCTCCTCTATATACTTCAATCATTGTCTTGAATAGTATAATGCTATCACTAATAAATATGGGACTGTGCTATCATATTACCTAGGTGTAGTCATTGGTGTTGTAGAGTTATTTATGACTGCTAAGGTAATAATGAGGGTTATCATGCATAGGTAAGGTATTAAATAGTCATTATTTCAAACTAAATGACTACCATAAAGGTTACTCATTGTCATAGAAAATAGAAGATTATTGTCATGCATGAAGATTATTGCCATGTATCTAATCTAGACTATCATAAATCATTGAGATGTTCTAATAAGAGCAATTCAAATCTAAAAATCAGTCATAATGAGGTTATATCATCTAAAGTCCATTGCAAAAATCCATATGACAATAATAAAACAAATATAGGATAGTCATGAAACAAATAGGACACTCATGAAACAAATAGGACAATCATGTTAGTCAAGAGGTTTTCACAGTGATTGATGATCTTATATCATTCTAAATGGTCATTTGCTAGAGTTAGATAGACATGTATTTATGGAAACAAGTGGCCTTCATGAAATTCATAAGTGGTCATCCAAACACCTATATGATTGTCATAACAATCCCTTTAATAGCCACTTGCCTTCATGACCAATCAAAGATGTTATTAAGAACTTGAAGATAATGCCTAATACCCACTGAATAGAACTACTAAGAGAATGGCCAATCAAACCAAGACAAGAATCTACATATAGCAAAAGGAATCTCAAAAATCTAATAATTCCCTAGCACTAGAAACATTCTGAGTAATCATTATAAGCCCGATTAATGCACCAACATTGTCAACCAATAAGGTATAAAAGAGAAGATCTTAAGAGAATGTATAAATACAAGCGGATATAAGATTCAAATGAATTTCCTTAGATAGTTTCTTCTTTAATTTAGAGTTAATTTCTCTACAAGAATTGAACGCTACTTCTTGAATAATTTCAAATTGTGATAAATTTTTTTGTAGCTTATATTGTGTGGATAAGATTTGAATTTCCTTCTAGTTTCTTCTTTAAAAGAGTTGGTTTCTCTACAAGAATTGAATACTACTTCTTGAATAATTTCAAATTGTGATAATTTTTTTTGTAGCTTATATTGTGTGGATAAGATTCAAATGAATTTCCTTCTAGTTTCTTCTTTAAAAGAGTTAGTTTCTCTACAAGAATTGAATGCTACTTCTTGAATAATTTCAAATTGTGATAAATTTTTTTGTAGCTTATATTGTGTGGATAAGATTCAAATGAATTTCCTTCTAGTTTCTTCTTTAAAAGAGTTAGTTTCTCTACAAGAATTGAATGCTTCATTTGAATCATGTTTTGAATGTTTTTTTAACGAAGATTTTGTTCAAGGACACTATCAAAGTGAGACTAACATCCTTATCATTTTATCATGATTTTGTAGGTTTATCCTAGGTAAATTACCTTGTTATAAAGTGCCCTAAATTTATCTATTAGATAAGGGTAAGTGCAAGAAGATGGGGGGCCAAAAAGGGGTCTTAAGTGGCCCTTTTTTTCTGAAATCAGGAAATACTGGCCTTGGATGAGAAATTGAGCATAGTTACACTCAAAATTTAGAGATGCAACCAAAACAATGTTCGTAGTGCTCCGAGTCTACTTTCTAAACTACTATTTTGTTTTGAAAATGGCATAGATTAAGGGGTTCAAAAGAGGGAGCCACCGAAATTGGTGTTGTTTCTGTCAAAAAAACATAACATAGCATGTTTTGTGGCTCCCTCAAAAGGTCAACTTCTTTTTGGTATTTTTAAAATCGCTTCGGTGAGAAATTAGCTAATAGCATGTAGTTTATGCCCGATTTTTCTGATAATTTTTTGATGAATATTTGATTTTTTACTAATTTTTAAAGTGGACACATCCTAAAAAACAGAATTTTGGCCGTGCTACCCCTATAAATTTTGAAAACTAATTGAAAATCATTTTTTTATTTTTTTAATATTTGTAGAATGGAGTCTAGTTTCTAAATATGTAATTTTTTTGAAATTTGAATGAATAGTTATTTTACAATGAAAAAAAGACCAAACAGTGGTTTTTGCATAAAAACGGACACACAAACAAAAGAAATTAAAGATGAAAGGCTTAACATTGTTAAAATGTGAAAAAAATCACATCGTCAAATAGCTAAGAGAAAGCCTAACATTACCCATGTGTTTGATTTGTTCAACCTTGAAACACGTGCAAATCTGAGGGTTAGCACGAACGAAATTATGTGAAATTTTGAAGAATACAGAAAAACACGTCTGTGACTGTTCATAAGGCACTCCAAGCCTTTGGGTTGGAAATCCAAAGCAAATCCCAAGCCCAAGGCTTGGGATTCCCAAAGCAAGAAATAACGCGAGCGCGTTATAACGCGCTCGCGTTATTTATTGCCTTACATTTTTCCGGCAAGCCTGTCTTTTCCCATGTTCGACATAACGCGAGCGCGTTACAACGCGCTCGCGTTATGTCCCACTCAAATTTTTTTACACTCAAGGCTATTCATCATAGGGTTAAGGCATAAAGGATAGAGTTGAAAGGTTTACGGATAAGGGATTAGCGTTTAAGGTATAGTATCGAGCCCGTTGAGGGTCTAGGAATAAGGATAGCGTTTAAGGTTTAGGGATGAGGGATGACAGATTACGGTTGAGGGTCGAGGGATCAAAGTTAAGGGTTGAGGGATTAGGGTTTGACATTAAGAGTTGAGGGTTGAGGTTCAAGGGTCAAGGGTTTAGGGATAGGGTTTAGGGTCGAGGGATTAGGGTTAAAGTAGAGTGTGGAGGGTGTAAGGATTAGGGATAGGGTTGGAGGGTTTAGGGATAAGGGATTAGGGTTTAAAGTATAGTATCAAGTCTGTTGAGAGTTTAGGAATAGGGATAGCATTTAGGGATTAGGGATGAGGGATTATAGTTGAGGGATGATGGATTAGGGTTGAGGGTTGAGGGATTAGGGTTTAGGGATAAGGTTTAGGGTTGAGGGTTTAGGATTAGGGTTTAGGGTTGACGGATTAGCATTTAATGTCGAGGTTAGGGTTAGAGTGTTGAGGGTAGAGGGATTAGGGATAGGGTTTAGGGTTTAAGGTTTAAGGATTGAGGGTTGAGGCTTTAGGGATGAGGGTTTAAGGCTTAAGATATAGTGTCAAGTGTTGAGGGTGTAGGGATAGGGTTTAAGTTTTAAGGGTTAAGGGTTGAGGGATATGGATTAGGGTTTAAGGTATAGTGTTGAGGGTCGAGGGATCAGAGTTAAGGGTTGAGGGATTAGGGTTTGACGTTGAGGGTTGAGGGTTGAGGTTCGAGGGTCAAGGGTTTAGGGATAGGGTTGAGGGTCGAGGAATTAGGGTTAAAGTAGAGTGTGGATGGTATAAGGATTAGGGATAGGGTTGGAGGGTTTATGGATAAGGGATTAGGGTTTAAGGTATAGTATCGATTCTGTTGAGGGTGTAGGAATAGGGATAGCATTTAGGGTTTAGGGATGAAGGATTAGAGTTGGGGGATGACAGATTAGGGTTGAGGGTTGAGGGATTAGGGTTTAGGGATAAGGTTTAGGGTTGAGGGATGAGGGATTAGGGTTTAAGGTATAGTGTTGAGGGTTTAGGGATAGGGTTTAGGGTTGAGGGATTAGGATTTGACGTTGAGGGTTGAGGGTTGAGGTTCGAGGGTCAAGGGTTTAGGGATAGGGTTGAGGGTCAAGCAATTAGGGTTAAAGTAGAGTGTGGAGGGATGACGGATGATAGATTAGGGTTGAGGGTTGAGGGATTAGGGTTTGACGTCGAGGGCTGAGGGTTTAGGGTTAGGGTTGAGAGATGAGGGATCAGAGTTAAGGGTTGAGGGATTAGGGTTTGACGTCGAGGGCTGAGGTTCGAGGGTCAAGGGTTTAGGGATAGGGTTGAGGTTGAAGGGATTAGGGTTTAGGGACAAGGTTTAGGGTTAGGGTTGAGGGATTAGGGTTTAAGGTATAGTGTTGAGGGTTTAGGGATAGGGTTTAGGGTTGAGGGATTAGAGTGAAGGGTTGAGGGATTAGAATTTGGCGTTGAGGGTTTAGGGTTTAAGGTATAGTGTTGAGGGTTTAGGGATAGGGTTTAGGGTTGAGGGATTAGGGTTTGACGTTGAGGGTTGAGGGTTGAGGTTCGAGGGTCAAGGGTTTAGGGATAGGGTTGAGGGTCGAGGAATTAGGGTTAAAGTAGAGTGTGGAGGGATGACGGATGATAGATTAGGGTTGAGGGTTGAGGGATTAGGGTTTGATGTTGAGGGTTGAGGGTTTAGGGTTAGGGTTGAGAGATGAGGGATCAGAGTTAAGGGTTGAGGGATTAGGGTTTGACGTCGAGGGCTGAGGTTCGAGGGTCAAGGGTTTAGGGATAGGGTTGAGGTTGAAGGGATTAGGGTTTAGGGACAAGGTTTAGGGTTAGGGTTGAGGGATTAGGGTTTAAGGTATAGTGTTGAGGGTTTAGGGATAGGGTTTAGGGTTGAGGGATTAGAGTGAAGGGTTGAGGGATTAGAATTTGGCGTTGAGGGTTTAGGGTTTAAGGTATAGTGTTGAGGGTTTAGGGATAGGGTTTAGGGTTGAGGGATTAGGGTTTGACATTGAGGGTTGAGGGTTGAGGTTCGAGGGTCAAGGGTTTAGGGATAGGGTTGAGGGTCGAGGAATTAGGGTTAAAGTAGAGTGTGGAGGGATGATGGATGATAGATTAGGGTTGAGGGTTGAGGGATTAGGGTTTGATGTTGAGGGTTGAGGGTTTAGGGTTAGGGTTGAGAGATGAGGGATCAGAGTTAAGGGTTGAGGGATTAGGGTTTGACGTCGAGGGCTGAGGTTCGAGGGTCAAGGGTTTAGGGATAGGGTTGAGGTTGAAGGGATTAGGGTATAGGGACAAGGTTTAGGGTTAGGGTTGAGGGATTAGGGTTTAAGGTATAGTGTTGAGGGTTTAGGGATAGGGTTTAGGGTTGAGGGATTAGAGTGAAGGGTTGAGGGATTAGAATTTGGCGTTGAGGGTTTAGGGTTTAAGGTATAGTGTTGAGGGTTTAGGGATAGGGTTTAGGGTTGAGGGATTAGGGTTTGACGTTGAGGGTTGAGGGTTGAGGTTCGAGGGTCAAGGGTTTAGGGATATGGTTGAGGGTCGAGGAATTAGGGTTAAAGTAGAGTGTGGAGGGATGACGGATGATAGATTAGGGTTGAGGGTTGAGGGATTAGGGTTTGATGTTAAGGGTTGAGGGTTTAGGGTTAGGGTTGAGAGATGAGGGATCAGAGTTAAGGGTTGAGGGATTAGGGTTTGACGTCGAGGGCTGAGGTTCGAGGGTCAAGGGTTTAGGGATAGGGTTGAGGTTGAAGGGATTAGGGTTTAGGGACAAGGTTTAGGGTTAGGGTTGAGGGATTAGGGTTTAAGGTATAGTGTTGAGGGTTTAGGGATAGGGTTTAGGGTTGAGGGATTAGAGTGAAGGGTTGAGGGATTAGAATTTGGCATTGAGGGTTTAGGGATAGGGTTTAGGGTTGAGGGATTAGGGTTTGACGTTGAGGGTTGAGGGTTGAGGTTCGAGGGTCAAGGGTTTAGGGATAGGGTTGGGGGTCGAGGAATTAGGGTTAAAGTAGAGTGTGGAGGGATGACGGATGATAGATTAGGGTTGAGGGTTGAGGGATTAGGGTTTGATGTTGAGGGTTGAGGGTTTAGGGTTAGGGTTGAGAGATGAGGGATCAGAGTTAAGGGTTGAGGGATTAGGGTTTGACGTCGAGGGCTGAGGTTCGAGGGTCAAGGGTTTAGGGATAGGGTTGAGGTTGAAGGGATTAGGGTTTAGGGACAAGGTTTAGGGTTAGGGTTGAGGGATTAGGGTTTAAGGTATAGTGTTGAGGGTTTAGGGATAGGGTTTAGGGTTGAGGGATTAGAGTGAAGGGTTGAGGGATTAGAATTTGGCATTGAGGGTTTAGGGATAGGGTTTAGGGTTGAGGGATTAGGGTTTGACGTTGAGGGTTGAGGGTTGAGGTTCAAGGGTCAAGGGTTTAGGGATAGGGTTGAGGGTCGAGGAATTAGGGTTAAAGTAGAGTGTGGAGGGATGACGGATGATAGATTAGGGTTGAGGGTTGAGGGATTAGGGTTTGATGTTGAGGGTTGAGGGTTTAGGGTTAGGGTTGAGAGATGAGGGATCAGAGTTAAGGGTTGAGGGATTAGGGTTTGACGTCGAGGGCTGAGGTTCGAGGGTCAAGGGTTTAGGGATAGGGTTGAGGTTGAAGGGATTAGGGTTTAGGGACAAGGTTTAGGGTTAGGGTTGAGGGATTAGGGTTTAAGGTATAGTGTTGAGGGTTTAGGGATAGGGTTTAGGGTTGAGGGATTAGAGTGAAGGGTTGAGGGATTAGAATTTGGCGTTGAGGGTTTAGGGATAGGGTTTAGGGTTGAGGGATTAGGGTTTGACGTTGAGGGTTGAGGGTTGAGGTTCGAGGGTCAAGGGTTTAGGGATAGGGTTGAGGGTCGAGGAATTAGGGTTAAAGTAGAGTGTGGAGGGATGATGGATGATAGATTAGGGTTGAGGGTTGAGGGATTAGGGTTTGATGTTGAGGGTTGAGGGTTTAGGGTTAGGGTTGAGAGATGAGGGATCAGAGTTAAGGGTTGAGGGATTAGGGTTTGACGTCGAGGGCTGAGGTTCGAGGGTCAAGGGTTTAGGGATAGGGTTGAGGTTGAAGGGATTAGGGTATAGGGACAAGGTTTAGGGTTAGGGTTGAGGGATTAGGGTTTAAGGTATAGTGTTGAGGGTTTAGGGATAGGGTTTAGGGTTGAGGGATTAGAGTGAAGGGTTGAGGGATTAGAATTTGGCGTTGAGGGTTTAGGGTTTAAGGTATAGTGTTGAGGGTTTAGGGATAGGGTTTAGGGTTGAGGGATTAGGGTTTGACGTTGAGGGTTGAGGGTTGAGGTTCGAGGGTCAAGGGTTTAGGGATAGGGTTGAGGGTCGAGGAATTAGGGTTAAAGTAGAGTGTGGAGGGATGACGGATGATAGATTAGGGTTGAGGGTTGAGGGATTAGGGTTTGATGTTAAGGGTTGAGGGTTTAGGGTTAGGGTTGAGAGATGAGGGATCAGAGTTAAGGGTTGAGGGATTAGGGTTTGACGTCGAGGGCTGAGGTTCGAGGGTCAAGGGTTTAGGGATAGGGTTGAGGTTAAAGGGATTAGGGTTTAGGGACAAGGTTTAGGGTTAGGGTTGAGGGATTAGGGTTTAAGGTATAGTGTTGAGGGTTTAAGGTATAGTGTTGTGGGTTTAGGGATAGGGTTTAGGGTTGAGGGATTAGAGTGAAGGGTTGAGGGATTAGAATTTGGCGTTGAGGGTTTAGGGATAGGGTTTAGGGTTGAGGGATTAGGGTTTGACGTTGAGGGTTGAGGGTTGAGGTTCGAGGGTCAAGGGTTTAGGGATAGGGTTGAGGGTCGAGGAATTAGGGTTAAAGTAGAGTGTGGAGGGATGACGGATGATAGATTAGGGTTGAGGGTTGAGGGATTAGGGTTTGATGTTGAGGGTTGAGGGTTTAGGGTTAGGGTTGAGAGATGAGGGATCAGAGTTAAGGGTTGAGGGATTAGGGTTTGACGTCGAGGGCTGAGGTTCGAGGGTCAAGGGTTTAGGGATAGGGTTGAGGTTGAAGGGATTAGGGTTTAGGGACAAGGTTTAGGGTTAGGGTTGAGGGATTAGGGTTTAAGGTATAGTGTTGAGGGTTTAGGGATAGGGTTTAGGGTTGAGGGATTAGAGTGAAGGGTTGAGGGATTAGAATTTGGCGTTGAGGGTTTAGGGTTTAGGATCAGGGTTGAAGGTCGAGGGATTAGAGTTAAGGGTTGAGGGATTAGGGTTTGATGTTAAGGGTTAAGGTTCGAGGGTTTGATGTTGAGGGTTGAGGGTTGAGGTACATTTCAGTGTGACATTTAAATTGTCTTGCCGATATACACTGTAAAGGTTATTTTGTGGACTTTCAAGGATTTTTTCACCTGTGTTAATGTTCAACTTGTTTCGCTCTGCATCAAGGGATTACGGTTTGACGTTGAGGGCTGAGGTTCGAGGGTCAAGGGTTTAGGGATAGGGTTGAGGTTAAAGGGATTAGGGTTTAGGGACAAGGTTGAGGTTGAGGGATTAGGATTTGACATTGAGGGTTGAGGGTTTAGGGATAGGGTTGAGGGATTAGGATTTGACATTGAGGGTTGAGGGTCAAGGGATCAGAGTTGAGGGTTTAGGGTTTAGAGATCTATAGGAGGACAAAACGTGAGCGCGTTATAGCGTGAGCGCGTTATAACGCGAGCGCGTTATAACGCGCTCGCGTTTTGTAATTCTACTAAAACGGTAAAAAAGTGGTTACCCCCGTGATCCAGGCCCACATGCTCTGTTTTCTTACTGATTCTGCGCGTGCTCCGACAAAAAAGAAGTGCTTTCATGCTATTGGGAAGTTCACATGCACATTTGACACATTGTACCACCTTTGCATGATCTTTCCACCACCTTTTCTGCTTTGCCAACTTGAGAAGGAGGAAATAACATAGTTTTCAAACCAAATTTGATATATATCTATACAAGTTTCAATTTTTGTAGTATTGCAATGTTAATTTTGATTCAATTTTAAGAATTTAACATTGAAAAGGAAGCAAGTGGTGAAAAACTCAAATTGTTGAGGAGTTTGATGCAAGAAGATAAAAACACTACATAATTGGGTACTCTCTCCATTCAAATCTTCGTTTTTTAGGTATGTCAAGTCTTTACATGCATGTTCTTTACATTTTCCTTATTTCGGATTGAATTACTTTATCATGCATTATCATACATGTTTAAAATAGACACATTTCCAATCAAGAAAGCAACCTACAATCTCACATGATGCCATGTATATTTTCTACACTTGGGCTCTTTAATAATTATGTGTAATAAACAAACCTTAGTTCATACCATGATGTCAAACTATACAAGAATAAATCCTTACAACATAAAAAAAATACAATCCCACTATTATCATGTATTCATTTCTTAAGAACTAATATTGGTCTCTTTATCATGCTACAGACAAATTCTCCGTCATGCCGAGGAAACGATCAAGAATTAAACCAACACAGGAAGAGATAGAAGCTAAGAATGCAAAGAAAGCAATGGCTATGAGGGAACTTCGTGAGAAGAGGAAATTGGACACGATAAATGAAGACATACCAATTGAAGAGGAACCACAACCATCACAAAGAGATATGGTATTGGCGGCACAAAGAGAACGAATGCAAAAACTTCGTGGTACGAGAGATTTAAATACCATAGTTGGAGACACATCCTTTATCGCAAGACAACATGTAGGGACACCATCTACCACATCTCAAGTTGAGAGTACATCATCACTCACATGTGATGAAGGAGGTACGCCATCGTTCCCACCTCAACCTCAAGGTATGTCATCTATTCCATCTTCGATCGAAGGTATGCCATCTAACCCATCTCATTTAAATATTGATGAAATTCCTAATGTTGAGATGAATTTACCTAACTTGACACCACCTAGAATTTTGCATAGAAAGCCAAAGTATTTGATTGATATTGATGAGAATATTTTGCAGCCAATGGAAGGTAAGATTCCAAAACGCACTTGTAGAAGATATGCTAATAAGATTTGGAGATTGTTCTTTGAAAAGTTAAATGAGACTGCAAGATGTAAACTATTCGTTGAAATGATGCGAAGTATAAAGTATAGGTCTATCATGAAGATTCTTGGGTTGAGAACATCAGAGGCTTCAAGTGAAAAATCTATTGTCAAGAATCTAATGAGTGCGTATGAGAGTGTGGGTAACACCTCACGCACAAAAGATAGTAATGCAACACGGCGTGTGATTACATTGACTATAGTAAGTAGTCAAACGAGGAAAGCTCGTCTTATTAGAAAGACAAGTCAAAAATTGAGAATTAATAGGAAAACTTTATCAAGAGCCGTTGGAAGACGCCAAAGAATTGAGGACACTAATGCCAATGAATTATGGGCGTTCTCGGGGAGACTACCACGAAAAGATAAACCAATTGTTGAAGCATTGAGGTCACTAATTGAAGACTTTTGGAAGAATTACACAAGGGTATCTCCGAATCAAAGGGATGTGGTAAGAAGGAGAATTGGTAGTCAGAACCGCGAGCCACATCCAAAGCATTTTTTGGATGAGACTCAAACACAGTTTTATGGTAAATTTCTAGAGAAGTATCCTCAAATTAAAATTTGTCAAAGATATTTTGAAATGCTAAAACCTTTCTATGTTAAGATAAATCACACACGCACTACTTGTTGTTGTAGATTACATATTGAATTTTCTAACCATTTTGATGCTTATAGGTCTATATGTTTAGATATGCATACTAACAATGATTTGCAGGGTTGTGCCATATGTGCCCCACCAACATCTTCAAGAGATTTCATATCAAGAATTTTATGTGAAAGAGAGGAAGGTCAAATATTCTACAAGAAATTATGCTTGGATGGCACATGTCATCGTTGCGGTGGCTTGCAACATTTGCCAATATGTGAACATATGGAAATAACACATGCGGTTGGAAATGAACTAGTAGAATTTGGCAAGTATAAAACAGTGGCATACAATACAAAAGATGGTAAAGAAGCAAAGAGGTGTGAATTAGTTATTGAAAAGATTCCAGTGTATCAGTTTATGCCTATATTTCGTGACAGCATAGTGTATGAGTATGCAAGACATGCCCATAGAGCTCGATGGTTGGACTTGCAATTCAAGTTATGCAAGGACACATTTCCAGTTGGTAGCATTGTTTCAGTCGTCGACTTTGCAGAGAACTACAGTCTACAGCCACAGCGTGAGGTGCAATCACAATATTACAACTCCACACAGGTTTCTATATTTGTGCACATCGCATTCATTCATGCGAATGATAGTACAGAGGATGACAGAAAGATCATAAGGGAGTATCATTTCTATATTAGTGATGATCGCACGCATTCTACGGAGTTCGTGCAAGGTTGCTTTCAGGTGTTCTATAATGATTTGGCTAGAAGGGGCATATCGTTCAGTCAGCATATCATATGGTCGGATAATTGTGCATCACAATTCAAGAACTCGCGGAATTTCTATTGGCTGAGTAGGAGGCATAATTTTACAGGTATTCAACATATGTGGAACTTTTGTGAGGCCGGGCATGGAAAGGGGGAGCATGATGGTGCAGGAGCATGTATCAAAAGAGCCATAGCACGAGAAGAGTTAAAGTATAAAGACAATGCAAAGTTGACAGATGCAAAATCGATTGTCGAGTGGTGTAATGCTTCCATGGGTCTAGGTAATGAAGGTAAGTCTTTAGTTCGTAGATTTTTTTGGTTGATAGATGATACTAACATTGCACCATATGAGGATTGTTGTACACTGACAGGATCAAATGAGATGCACTCTTTCAGAAGTTCAATTGCAGGTTCATGGAGTATCCATACACGAAAGATGTCATGCTTTTGTTCTTCCTGTACAATTCAAGTCTGGGATGAGTGCGAGTCAAAGGAGTGGGTTGACGAATGGCAGTTAAGTTATCTTAGCCCACTTGACACGTATCGACCCCCGACGGCACTGGAACTAACACAGATGGAATCGTCAGTTGACTTTGACCACATATCAGATTTAGTTCAACCAGGTAATATAGGGCACATATATGCATCTAATTTCATCTAGTTCAACCAGGTAATGTCATCTTACTTTGTAGTGTTTTTGTAATGTTGACTAATTTCATCTAATTTGCTACACATATCAATGTAGGACACGTATATGCAGTTATTGCAGATGAAGATAATGAAGAGGGAACAGATTATTACTTATGCCGTTGTGTTGAGGCCAAAAAGAAATTGGAGGCCCCTGTTACAGATGGAGAAAACATCGAATACCCTACAGGATCAGTGGTTATTACTGGAACATGGCTTAGAAGGTACCCACATAAGAGTGTTAATATTTGGCTATTTCAGGACTTTGACATGCATCGAAAGATTCTTCATTACTCGAACCTTGTCGTGGCATCCAATGTTCATTTGATAAAGTATCGGGGTAGACCTTTGAACAAAATATTGTGGAAGGTGCGTGAGTCTGACCATGAAGCAATACTTGACACAATAAAGAGTAGAGCAGATCCAGATGGTTCATTGGATTAATTTGTAAGTATTCACATTGATTTTGTAAAGTTATGTTACATTGAGTTGTAAGTATGCACATTAATTTGTAAGGTTTGTCTTTTTTTATTTCCTCCTGCATTTTTACACATATGTACACATTTTTCCATCATCATGTTATGCATTTTTGGTGTCCTGCTCCTGATGCGACCAAACTCATAACTCACCCTACTAGACACCATTTGATGATCTCTCCAACACTCTGGATCCAGGGCACCCAATCATGATGATGACCTATATACCATTCTCCCAAGGCGCTCATAATGAATGAATGATAAGGAGCGCCTTGACCTCTATAATCAAGGTGATTTTAAGTCACTTTGAGTCATTTGGGGTCAGTTTGAGTCTTTGAGTCATGTTGCAAAAAAGTGTCAATGTTGTCAAGTTGCACAAAGCAACCTTTGCATTTTTGGTGTCTTGCTCGTGATGCGACCAAACTGACTATTCCAACGCGTCCGAATGGGTACATTTATGCTAGGCATGGTCCTATTTCTCACCCAAACATGTCGAAACAGTCGGAGCTACATTGTACCGACGATATCCCTGAAGAGTCCAAAGTGCAAAAAGGCAGCAATCTTTGACGAGATGTTACTCGAAAATTATGTCACTTAGAAACATTCCGTCTGAGGCAACGGGATCACGTAGAGTGCCTCTACAATAACCTCTCTCGGTTTTTTATAGCTCTGAGGCATTTGCCCGTGGTGAAAGGTTTTCTGCTGCCCCAAAAATCGTCAGAAGGAGGCAGTGTAAAGTTGCAAAGGGGTGTAACTTTCGTCCTGCTCCTGATGCGACCAAACTGACTGTTCCAACGCGTCTGAATGGGTACATTTATGCTAGGCATGGTCCTATTTCTCACCCAAACATGTCGAAACAGTCGGAGCTACATTGTACCGACGATATCCCTGAAGAGTCCAAAGTGCAAAAAGGCAGCAATCTTTGACGAGATGTTACTCGAAAATCGTGTCACTTAGAAACATTCCGTCTGAGGCAACGGGATCACGTAGAGTGCCTCTACAATAACCTCTCTCGGTTTTTTATAGCTCTGAGGCATTTGCCCGTGGTGAAAGGTTTTTTGTTGCCCTAAAAATCGTCAGAAGGAGGCAGTGTAAAGTTGCAAAGGGGTGTAACTTTCGTCCTGCTCCTGATGCAACCAAACTGACTGTTCCAACGCGTCCGAATGGGTACATTTATGCTAGGCATGGTCCTATTTCTCACCCAAACATGTCGAAACAGTCGGAGTTACATTGTACCGACGATATCCCTAAAGAGTCCAAAGTGCAAAAAGGCAGCAATCTTTGACGAGATGTTACTCAAAAATTGTGTCACTTAGAAACATTCCGTCTGAGGCAACGGGATCACGTAGAGTGCCTCTACAATAACCTCTCTCGGTTTTTTATAGCTCTGAGGCATTTGCCTGTGGTGAAAGGTTTTCTGCTGCCCCAAAAATCGTCAGAAGGAGGCAGTGTAAAGTTGCAAAGGGGTGTAACTTTCGTCCTGCTCCTGATGCGACCAAACTGACTGTTCCAACGCGTCCGAATGGGTACATTTATGCTAGGCATGGTCCTATTTCTCACCCAAACATGTCAAAACAGTCGGAGCTACATTGTACCGACGATATCCCTGAAGAGTCCAAAGTGCAAAAAGGCAGCAATCTTTGACGAGATGTTACTCGAAAATCGTGTCACTTAGAAACATTCCGTCTGAGGCAACGGGATCACGTAGAGTGCCTCTACAATAACCTCTCTCGGTTTTTTATAGCTCTGAGGCATTTGCCCGTGGTGAAAGGTTTTCTGCTGCCCCAAAAATCGTCAGAAGGAGGCAGTGTAAAGTTGCAAAGGGGTGTAACTTTCGTCCTGCTCCTGATGCGACCAAACTGACTGTTCCAACGCTTCCAAATGGGTACATTTATGCTAGGCATGGTCCTATTTCTCACCCAAACATGTCGAAACAGTCGGAGCTACATTGTACCGACGATATCCCTGAAGAGTCCAAAGTGCAAAAAGGCAGCAATCTTTGACGAGATGTTACTCGAAAATCGTGTCACTTAGAAACATTCCGTCTGAGGCAACGGGATCACGTAGAGTGCCTCTACAATAACCTCTCTCAGTTTTTTATAGCTCTGAGGCATTTGCCCGTGGTGAAAGGTTTTCTGTTGCCCTAAAAATCGTCAGAAGGAGGCAGTGTAAAGTTGCAAAGGGGTGTAACTTTCGTCCTGCTCCTGATGCGACCAAACTGACTGTTCCAACGCGTCCGAATGGGTACATTTATGCTAGGCATGGTCCTATTTCTCACCCAAACATGTCGAAACAGTCGGAGCTACATTGTACCGACGATATCCCTGAAGAGTCCAAAGTGCAAAAAGGCAGCAATCTTTGACGAGATGTTACTCAAAAATCATGTCACTTAGAAACATTCCGTCTGAGGCAACGGGATCACGTAGAGTGCCTCTACAATAACCTCTCTCGGTTTTTTATAGCTCTGAGGCATTTGCCCGTGGTGAAAGGTTTTCTGTTGCCCTAAAAATCGTTAGAAGGAGGCAGTGTAAAGTTGCAAAGGGGTGTAACTTTCGTCCTGCTCCTGATGCGACCAAACTGACTGTTCCAACGCGTCCGAATGGGTACATTTATGCTAGGCATGGTCCTATTTCTCACCCAAACATGTCGAAACAGTCGGAGCTACATTGTACCGACGATATCCCTGAAGAGTCCAAAGTGCAAAAAGGCAGCAATCTTTGACGAGATGTTACTCAAAAACCGTGTCACTTAGAAACATTCCGTCTGAGGCAACGGGATCACGTAGAGTGCCTCTACAATAACCTCTCTCGGTTTTTTATAGCTCTGAGGCATTTGCCCGTGGTGAAAGGTTTTCTGCTGCCCCAAAAATCGTCAGAAGGAGGCAGTGTATTAAGTCAGGATGAAAGCCTATTCACTCTAGGCGCCTGTTTTTGACCAAATCACACATGCGCCTTGAACAACTCTGTCTTCAAGGCACTTTTCTCTAATCTCTGTAACTCTCCAAATCCACTAAGGCGCAAATTTTACCTCTTGGGCTCAAGATATAGGTTCTTCATCCAAGGCGCCAGAATGGTCCAAAGGCGCATTTCACCTCTAACCTCACCTCTGACCTTACTTGGAGGCGCTAAACTTCATCTCATTGCTCTCCTCCATTACAAGCGCTCACTTACCTCAATCTTGGGCGCATACCAACATCCCAACATCCAAATCACCTAGGCGCTCAAAACCTTCAAGACTCAAGGTGCATTTTATGATCAAACAAGGTATCTCCTGAACAAGGCGCTCATAGTCTCATCAGGGCATTAATCATCATCATGAGCACTCATATTGTTCTAGGCGCACAGTTATCTCTGGAATGCTCAAGGCGCACATACCCTTCTCTAGGCTAGTTTACACTTATTCAAGGCGCTCATTCCAAACTTACATGAACTACTCATTACAAGACGCACAAACTAGATGATCCTAGGGCATAAGGGCGCTCATAGGAGTTGTTATGTGTCATTTTGGCCAAGGTTTTCTGGAGCAGTGAAGACATTAGGAAGGGGATGATCGTTTGGATAGTTTTGAATGCTTTATTTCTCCTTGTTTAAACTAGGCGCTCACTGAGGATTGGAGTAGCCTTTGCACCCTCACATCACGTTAATCGGCGTTTCAGAGGCAATCATAGTATAGGAAGATTTGCGCCTTGAAGAAGAGAGTTATCTGGTGAGTGCTTAGGAGTTCTGGCGCCTAGGGGAAAGGTCTAGGTAGAGCGCCTTCAGACTTTCACAGTGAAGTGCCTTAAGGAGTTGGATGATGTTTTTAGCGCCTTAAGGATGATGATGGAGCGCTTTGGAGTCAGGTTAGTCTGGAGCACCTTAAGAAGGTAAAGCACTTCAAATGTAAACACAAGTGTTTTGAGCGCCCTAATGAGAAGTTGTCTTGGCACCATAAGTTGTTCAAACGAAGATATGCGCCTTGGATAGTTGCAAAGACCTAATTTAGCGCCCAAGGTTGGAAGACTCTTTGTGAGCGTCCAGTGTTTGAAAGCTCTTTGTGTTTGGTGCATTAAAATGAATTTGGCACCTAAATAGTATTGAAACACTCAACTGAGCGCCTAAAGCCCATGAGAGAAGTGATATGCGCCTTGATAGGAATATCATGGAAGATGAGTTTACTGAATGGCGCCTTGAATGACTTGGTTGATTAAGTGTTTTAGCACCTAGATATGGGATGAATCATTGAGCGCCTTTGGTTGAGATGATGTCAGCACCTTTGAGATTATAACACCTTGGAGTCAAGTTCGAAGGAGCACCTTGAGAAGGTAAAACACTTCAAATGTTTTCAAGGAATTGGAGAAGTCACTTAGTGCCTAGAAGGAATTCCAGAGCAAGAGGGTTGGAGCGCCTTGAGCTTCAAGTCAGATATGCGCCTAGACCTCTACCCTTTAGCAAGTTGAAGCCCTCTAAGCCTTGACAACGTGAGAATGCCTTATAGTGAATATGCGCCTTGGGCAAGGTTGAATACAAAGTTGAGGAGTATATCATAATGAGTAAGTGCACTGTAGGGTTAGATGATAAAGACTAGTGCCTTGAGTGTCTTGGTCAAAATTTTGACGTGAGAAGTCTTGCAAGATCAAACCCTGGAGTGCGCCTTAGAGAGAACCTATTGATCCTTTGCTTTGACAAGATTTGGGCGCCAGAATGATCCTTAATAAATGGAATGTATCTACACCAATTTTGCGCCTTTAGGGAAGTGATGGTGGCCAGAATGATCCTTAATCTCATGTTTGTGCGCCTAGGTCTAGAAGCAAGATTTGAGCGCCTTAGGATAGGGTTTTTTGCACCTTGTCTTGGAGAGTGAATTTGCGCCTTGGATGATGTTGAAGCGCCTTGGGATGAAATGCGCCCAAACTTATAGAGGGCCTTCAGTGAGGGAGTTGAAGAGAGTGCTTAGAGGAAGGATAGCCTTAAGATCAAACTAAGTACTTAGAAACCTAAGATTAGCGCCTTATTTGAAGTTATACACCTATTCTGGCGCCAGAGAGTGAGTTTGAGTGTGAAGAAGTGAATGTCTGCGCCTTGAAGGGGATACAAAGGGAAGATGATGCACCTTGATGGGTTGATGATGGAAATTTGCGTTTTGGAGCTAAATGTGCGCCTTGAAGGAGATAGTGCATAGAGGTACAATGAATCTTCCGGACAACATGGATAGACAACTAAGTCTCCAACTTGAGTCTTCTAAGTGAATTGGATAATGAAGAGAGTCTAGTCATTTTGGGCGCTAGTATCAGGATGAATCATCCAAAATGGGTGCCTAGAACTAGAAGGCGCCAATGCATGAGTTCAAGGATCCTCCATTGGAGCGCCTAGCCCAGATGGCTATAGATTGAAATTTTTAAAGCTAAGTGATGTCTCTTACGTGAATTCCTAGCCCAGGTGCATGTGTTGGGAAAAACTCTTTGGCTCTGGCGCCTAGAATTGGGAGCTTTGTAAGATGCACCAATTGATGAAACATTTCCATTTTGCGCCTAGAATAGAACTCTCTCACATAGTTGAAATTGACTTGATAGAAGGAGATAAGTCTTAAGGACTAGTTTGGCGCCTCACTTGCCTATCTCACCTTTGAAATGTGCTTTGGTTGATGATCATCATTGATGGAACCTAGTGAAATGTAAAGCTATTTGCATCTCCAGAGGATCAAAATTGGATTAGGAGATCATCCTTGCAGTTGAGATTGACAGAGAAGTGTTAAAGGAATCACTTCAAATGGGCGCCTAAGCTAGTTGAGGCGCATATCAATTCCACTGTAACTCCAGACTGACGCTTAGGATCCAGTCATCTCCTAAGGCGCAGTTCCATTCACCCATGACCTCGCTTGGCGTCTAAAACTTGGAAACTCCTTTGGAAAGCTCCTGTTGCGCCTAGAAGATGAGTTTGGGATATCAACTTGCAAAAGGCTTAGAAACTCTTCAAAGATGTTAGGCACAATCCCATGGCACTGGAGCTCAGTTTTGGCGCCTTCAAGGAATAGCACATGAAGGAACTTGGGAGGTCAGGTGCTTGTAAAAGGGAACACCTTGGAACATCTTCCAGGGGTTGAAGTAGTAAGACAACATCAAGTGAGTCTAGGCGCACTCCCTTGTGTGAACAGTTTAGCTCTGGCGCCTAGCCACAGAGTGAGCCAGAAGAAGTAGTTTGGACATTAGAAGATAGGCGCTCATTCTACAATGAAGCATTCCACCTTCCTAATCAACAAAGACTTGCAAGAATTGACAAAGGAAGCTAAGGCGCACCTTCTACTTGTTTCCACCTCCAGAATGCGCCTAACCTTGAAAGGGGGTTCAAAGATGTTTGTTAGACCTTTTCACTCAAGGCACTCACCTTAGGCGCACTTTCTAAGTCCTTGTCACCTCAAGGAAACACCTAGTTTGGAAGGCGCTTGCCCTGTTCTCCACTCCTTTCAATTGGCGCCTAGAACACAGAATGCATGAAAGGAGCGCCTAGACTCCAGAGGGCTGATTTGGGCGCGTAGCATTTAAAACACTTTCATAATGATGATGTTTTGGCGCCTACTCTTGGAAACAATCCAGAGCATCCATAAACTCTAATTGGCACCTAATGTTGACAAGGCGCAACTTCAGGAGGAGGTCACCTCAACTTGGCGCCCAAGTCAGAAAAACCTGTAAATCCTTCAAATATGCGCCTACCTTGTGAGGTGATGAGTTGAACATTCCAAATCTTCAAATGTTGCTCAAATAAGGAAGACATTGTAACATCAAGGCTTCAAGGCCTGTCCTTGTATTTCCATTGAATGAGTTGTACTTCATGCTATTGAAAGCATTTTCCATGTAATAAGACATTGCAAGTTGATTGAATCAAGTAACAAGACAAGTACCCAACTCTAATGTTGTTTCATTCAAATAGTTATCTTGATGTATATCTTTATGTTATTGAAGTAGTTGATGAATTGTTAGCAAGTAAAAGTGTTTAAGTAAGGAAAATTTTTCGTAGAACTAGTTGGGTATCTTACACTTACACCATGCCTATCCATCAAACATCACAATGCAATCAAAATCCTAACAACATGCCCATGATCCAAGATCAAGTGCAATCATGCAAAGATATTATCAATCACAAGCCTATTAAGAATGAACTAGAGTCTTCTAGTACCATACTTTTCCATCAAACACCATCATGTAATCCATGGCCTATCAAGCCTATCAAAGAAAATGCAAACATCCTATGTAATACAATCAGACTTTAAATATTTGAAGTAGCCATCTACAAATATCCATTCAAAAGTGGATTTATAATGCAAGTATGGACGCCATCAATAAAAAAGATTTGTATTAACCAAATATCCATATACGCATACATCAATATCTGTCGATATAAGTATAACATATATACAAAATAGCCATATAGGCTTACAAGAATGCCATATAGGCATACAATGTCAACTATGTACAATACAAAATATATGTCCACAAATGCCATATAGGCATACAACAGAGGAACACAATAAAAAGTCATTCCCCTCTAGCTGGTGAAGAGAATAAATCACGAGCAACCTTTGATCTTCTAGGGGATGGAGACATGCATGTGGGTGGTCTACTACGAACCCGAGGGCTACTTCTCCTATTTAGTTCTTCCTGCACCTTTACCTGTTACAAAAAAAAGTATAGATATTAATATATAGAAATTACATGTTATAAAAAAAATGAAACATTTAACAAAATAATCACTTACCGCTAACATATAATCTGTCTGCTCGCTTGCCTCAGTAGAAGGAAAAGGCCCTGGTGATGTCATGTCCTATAGAAACCATCCAGATAGAAATTAAACTTCAAATCAATAATCTTTTGATTTTTCAAAAATAGACAACTATAACAATGAATGTAAATTGAAATTTACTAATCTGCCTCATACCCCTGTCAATGCCATAGAGCTATGAATTGCAGAGGCCACACCCTGCTCCATTGCCCTATGAACATGGGGAGGTGTATCCGCAGCCTGCATCATCTGGAAATAAAACAACATTATTCAATTACGAAAACTATAATAGTGATGCAAATCATGGCTCCTAACATACACACACGCTCATCTAAACATGGAAGTACACACAATAAAACACACAAATCACATACAAAAATTTAGTAAGTACAATTCATTCATTAAACTATTTATTTTATTACCTCCGTAAAGCTTTGAAGTCCACCACCGCTGGCAGGTGTTGCCATGAAATCTACAGTGTTAACCTATTCAACATCCAAAATCAGAAATTAGAATACCATTCATATAATGATGCTATTCACATGTAATATTTATAATTGTTTATTAGTTACATACCTCGACAGTAGATGATCTAGTGAAAAATGTAGGTGGAGAACCACTGAAAACTGCATCGACGCTATGACCCTGAAATTTCATTAAAATCATCAATTTAAATTAGTTAATCTTGTATTTCAAAAATAAAATTTAATAAATTAAATTCAATAAACTTGCTAATATTTACCTGAGTATCAAGGCCGAAAGTCTCACTCAGGAGGGTATCTGTCATCGCCATCTGCTCAGCTGCAGATGTAGCCTGTGCACCTGCGTCCTGACTGTCCATGGGGTCATAACCACAGGCTGACCCGCAAGCCTGGCAAGTATGCGGTGGGACCCTACTCCTCGCACTATCTCCCAACTCACTCTGTGTTGCAGGATCGGCATGCTCTATGATGCTCTGGGTCAAGGCACTAATCGACCTCAGTGTATCGACCTCAACACTCTCCTTCACAATGGAAGGAATAGAAACATGCTCGTGGGCTGGTCTGCTGATTACTCATCTCACTACCCGCTGTGGGTCAAGACGTGCCCCTGGTCTATCCTGTGCTAAGCCCCCACCTCTACCCTGGAAGTCCCGCATATCAAAATAGTTTGGCACTTTATTGAGGACAAACTCAGAGTAGAGTTTCCTCAAAAAGTATTGCGGGACCTCATTGTTATTGCATGGAGGATGGTCAAAAACCATCCACCACCTCTGCCCGAAATTGTCCCTTATCGCTTGGTTGTTGCACCAATGGATAGGGAACCTCTTGCATGTAATGGGTGGAGGTTGATTTGTTTGTGGGTTTGTGAAAATTGAACACAAGTCTACTTTTGTAATTTGTAATTTTTTGACATCTTGATATGACAATTTATCTGCATAGTAATCTCTAAACTCTCTCTTTTTATCGGTCCAACTAGTTATTTGCTTGCTAATTGAATTTACATTTGATAACATAGACTCAAGAGATTCGGCAAGCGTGGACCTATGCAAGGTTGAAGTGGAAGGATCTTTCAACCTTGCAATTATATCTTCAATTTGTTTTTTGTTGTTTTCAATTTCCCCCATTATATTATCTTGTGTTCCAGGGGCATGTCGAGGAATGAATGGAGGAGGTTGTTGTTCTGCAGGTATTTCTTCCTCAAGATTTTGTGGATTTTGAGGATTTTGAGGAGGAGGAGGAGGTGCATTAACATTTCCTACAATTAATAAAATATGCATAAAAAATCAACACAAAACCTACCTATTTAGGAAGAAATTCAAACAAAAAAACAAAGATAACTCACCCCTTTGGCGTGCTCGACGTCGCGGCGGCATTTCGGCGATGAATCGACAAATCTTTTGTGTTGAACGGTGTTTTGTAGAACGCGAGCGCGTTTTTGAAGGGTTTTAAGCCGCGGGCGGAGGAAAAACTCACAATGAAATGAACTAAAATGAAATGACAGCATTTTTTTTTTATATATGAAGCGCTTTATAACGCGAGCGCGTTATAACGCGCTCGCGTTATAACGCGCTCGCGTTATGGCTCGGCAATGACGAGCCTTAGGCTTGTCATTGCCAAGCCATAACGCGAGCGCGTTATAACGCGCTCGCGTTATGCCTAAATTTTTTTTCAAAATTTTTTGGCCACTTTTTGGCCCCCCATCTTTTTGCACTTACCCATAATTGTAACACCAAACTTATCTATTAGATAATTATAACACCATTTACCTATCTATTCCACTATGTAAATTAACTTAATTTAGGTTTGTGAGGCAGTTAATAGATTGTTCACTATTTCAAGAAGAACTATTGAACCATAATGCATAATCACTTCTTAAAAATTAAAAAATGTAGTAGAGAGAAATCTTCTAACATGTCTCAATTAAATAATTTATAATCTTGAAGTGAACAATGAAGCATATTTAACGTATTAAATCTTTAACATATTATCTAGAGCATACTAAACTACATTCAAGCATATATACTCAATAATATATACATGTAGATCTATCTAGATAAGTCCATGAAATACTATAACATATAGGTAGGACCCATGAAATGTGTACTTTAAAACATCTACTCATCATCATCATATAAATAAATACAAATCACAGTTCATGAAATACTGAAATATATCTAGAAGTACATGTAATAGCAAGTTTGACATATATGGTCAAAGTCCTGGAACGACATATATAAAAAATAATGTGCACATCATACAATTCAGTCTATGAAATACAACTCTATGTCAGGGATGATCATCACTCAAGTTCAAATCTGAAAGAGGCCTCTTTCTTCCTCATGAAATAGATGGATCTACCTCATGATGTACACAAGAGAAAGAACTTGCAATCAGATTTAAAAAATTTTAAAATGACATATGAAATTAAATATTTAAATGTAGGCTTTAAAGTGTGCATTTAAATTACCGTGCAATCATGCTCATGTACTCCCACATTTTGTTGTGCAGGTGGTATAATTACAGTTTCATCTTCTTGACCAAAAGTTTGACCTGCTAATTGCTAGAATTTCAAATAAAGCAACTTTGAAATAAGTTAGAATTTATTTAGCATATAAAGACCTAGAAATTGCACATAGAAAATTTAGTAAAGTTTAGGACCTCAAAATGTGTAGATGGCTCATGAATTTGTCCCTGACTAGCAACCTGACCAATAGTCTCACTCCTATCATCCTGCACTTACATATATATGGGTGCATATATAAATTTATATAAACTCAAAAAAGAAACTTAGTATAAATTTAGTACATTTTTTTAAAACACACACCAGGGAATACTTAGGCATAATAGCTAACAATGGAGGATCAGTGGAAGAAACACCTGAGCCATGTGGTCGGTCAGACATGGGAACTGCGACATGACCTAAGCCTTGCTGCAATAGTAGTGTTTCACATACATGTACATATAGTTATTTATTTATTTATACACTTGTTAATTTAAAATATAATATTGATAAGTTTCAAGAAGAAAATTTAAACTAGAATTAGATACATATGGTTTTAGGGTTAAGATATATTGGTTTACCCCATAAGGTGTGCCAATCTCTACAGCTGTCGATGCAAAACTCAATGTATCAAATTGTGATGTGGCCCTAGAGTGACTTGAGATCTATACAACAAATAGTTCACAATTATATATTAATTCATTAAATTATTTATATAAATTTTTATCTACGTTCAAATTATGCACTTGAAATATTTAATAAAATGTGGTCAATGTACTTGTGTAGGATTATCATCTGAATATAGTAGATCCAAGTATGACTCCACTCCTGCTGTAGCTGCATCTGATGTGGATGTAGGAGCAAGACCATAACACGGTTGATTGCAATTTGTACACAAATGTGCCCCTAACATGCTTGAGGCTCTATGATGAGATGCATCAACTCCTCCATGATGCTCTCCACCATTGAATTCAGCTGCCATGTGGGCAGCTTGTTTAGTGAGATTGCCTGAGAGTCTACTCAATGCTCCTAATGTCGACAAAACTGCATGCTGCTGAATAGGTGCAGGAATTGTGGACAAAACAGGAGCAACCATAGGAGCAGGAGGAACAGGTCGATTGGGGTCGACTCGTGCCCCTAGTCTATGTTGTGGCATGCCACGACCAACACCCTGAAATTCTCTCATATCAAAATAATTGGGTTTTTGACTCAATTGAAACTCTACCCATAATTTTCTCAAAAAATATAGCGGCACCTCACAATTAGCATGTGGTGGATGATCAAACACCATCCACCACCGATCCCAAAAATGTCTCGAAATCCCCTCATGCGTACACCACTTAATTGATATTCTTTTTTTTGTTGCAGCTATAGGTTGATTAGTTTTTGGGTGACGAAAAAATGGGGCTAATGTTTGTTTTGTTATGTGGAGGTCATGGATATCTTTATATGAAAGAACATCCACATAGAATTGCCTCCTCTCCTCCCGCCAAAGCTGAAATCTATTTAGGTTTGCATTGATAGACCTAACAGAATCAATAATGGTTTGCATCGAAGATGCAAACCGAACCACATGAGGAGGCATCAAGTGAGGTTGATTATTAATCAAATTAATGTTCTCCTCAATTGCATTAATATTTTCATTAATGTTTTGTTGAAATTGGGCCTCATCAAATGGAGGGGGTGGGGGGTTTTGAGGTGGATCACGGGGTGGGGGGTTTTCATAAAGAATGTCATCTAAAAATATAAAAAACTTACAAATGTATAATTTCACCAATATATACATATTGAAAACTTACAAACAAATATCTATAAATTTAAACTTAGTCTAATAGATCTATAAATGATTTAGTTTAAAATATCCATGAATTTAGAGAGCAAGTAATACTTGAAAATTAAACATGCACAAGTTTATCATATAATATGATCAAATGATGATGCCTCATACCAATCTCTCCTTAAATTAATCCAACATTTCCCTAAAATATTATATTCTCCTTCCTACTTCATTCCTCTTTAACCATTTTTTAGAGGGTTTCTGAACTATAGAATTGGTATTTATAGATAAAATATAGAATAATTAGAAAAAATCTCACAAATTACCAAGATAAAGTTATGCAAAAAATCACAAGATGAAGCTATGTCTAAATTTTTTGATCATTTTCACATAGTGGACAAGGTTGCAGGTTCTAGGTCCTAGTCATACACCAAGGTGTCACTCTACCTAACAACCTTGTCCTATCATCATTTTTCTCAAAATTATAATCGAAGTTACATTTTGACACCTTATATAGTCCAAATTTAAAAGTGCATGATAGCCCATGCCAAGTGTATTAGATTCCCATTTCTCTATTAATCATACTTCTAGCTTCTAAGTTAAGCTCAATTATGACATATTTTACTATTTTGCACCATCTTCTACTTTTTGTCTTGATTGGTTTCTAGATAGAGAAGTTATTAGTAAAAGTTATTCTAAACACACCCAAAAATTTATTAGTTAATGTTTATTTTGAGTCCATTTGTAGTGGTAACCATCTCCTACAAGTGCATGTAAACCCTTGTATTTATAGTTTACTTTTCCTAATCCGGTGTCAATTTCTATTTCCATTGTCTTGTTTGTTTAACTATTGATTGATTATTTCCTCTGATCATTTATCACATTAAATCTAACCCTTTGATCATTTATCACATTATTTGGACTTCTATTTTTGTATGAAAATATATAAAATAGGCCTCCCTCTCCCCATTTGAACATTCCTAAATTGTGAAGTTTCCATTTGATTGCTATTTTGGAGCCTTCTTTCTTGAATAAGTGTAGGAATGTTAGTGTTTACTATATTTGTTGGTTTTAACTCCATTCTTCCTCTATTATACATTTTATCTTCCCTTTTCAAACCCACATTCCTTCTAGACTTACCTCTTTCTAAACCATTTTCTTTCCTCAAATTTTCATTTTAGATTCTCATTTCTACTTTATTTTTCATCAAGTATCTTTCATATTATTTCTTTTCTTCTCCCATATTAGTCCTCTCTATATCCATATTATTCCCCCTTACTTTTTTTCATTGAGTCTTATTTTTCCATCTCCTAAATTCCCTCTTTCGCCTTCAAACCTTGGTTTAAACCTAGCTTTAGTTTTTCATACCAATCTCTCCTTAAATGAATCCAACATTTCCCTAAAATATATTATATTCCTTCCTACTTCAAATGTCCTCTTTAACCATTTTTTAGAGGGTTTCCAAACTATAGAATTGGTATTTATAGATAAAATATGGAATAATTAGAAAAAAGATCTCACAAATTACCAAGAGGAAGTTATGCAAAAAATTACAAGATGAAGCTATGTCTAAATTTTTAGATCATTTTCACATAGTGGACAAGGTTGCCTTCTAGGTCCTAGTCATACACCAAGGTACTAGGAGAGGGCCATGTGACACCCAAGGTGTCACTCTACCTAACAACCTTGTCCTATCATCATTTTTCTCAAAATTATAATGGAAACATTTTGACACCTTATATAGTCCAAATTTAAAAGTGCATGATAGCCCATGCCAAGTGTATTAGATTCCCATTTCTCTATTAGTCCTACTTCTAGCTTCTAAGTTAAGCTCAATTGTGACATGTTTTACTATTTTGCATCATCTTCTACTTTTTGTCTTGATTGGTTTCTAGATAGAGAAGTTATTAGTAAACTATTCTAAACACGCCCAAAAATTTATTAGTTAATGTTTATTTTGAGTCCATTTGTAGTGGTAACCATCTCCTACAAGTGCATCTAAACCCTTGTATTTATAGTTTACTTTTTCCTAATCCGGTGTCAATTTCTATTTCCATTGTCTTGTTTGTTTAACTATCATTGATTATTTCCTTTGATCATTTATCACATTATTTGTCACAATTTAAAAGTGCATGATAGCCCATGCCAAGTGTATTCTTCCCATTTCTTTATTATCCTACTTCTAGCTTAGTTAATCTCAATTGTGACATATTTTACTATTTTGCACCATCTTCTACTTTTTGTCTTGATTGGTTTCTAGAAATAGAGAAGTTATTAGTAAACTATTCTAAACACACCCAAAAATTTATTAGTTAATGTTTATTTTGAGTCCATTTGTAGTGGTAACCATCTCCTACAAGTGCATCTAAACCCTTGTATTTATAGTTTACTTTTTCCTAATCCGATGTCAATTTCTATTTCCATTGTCTTGTTTATTTAACTATCATTGATTATTTCCTTTGACAATTTATCACATTATTTATCACAATTTAAAAGTGCATGATAGCCCATGCCAAATGTATTCTTCCCATTTCTCTATTATAATATTTCCAATCACTTGTCAATGTAGGGTTTACCAGAGCAATAAGGCACATAAGAAACATAAAAATTTGCACTTTGGGGCATGGGCCAACAACCTCCTAGGTCTAACCCCATGCAACTAGAGTAATATACAAGGGCTCATCACTAAAGATTAGACTAGGCTAGTAATGACATGATAGATGGGTATGCATGCAGATGAGTTAATAACTTTTGAAGAATGTATTTCTTTTCAATGTGGCTCATGGTAAGCTAACTCTTTGGAACTCAACACTTGATGAATGAAAACATGAAAGATCCACCTACAAGCCTATTGGAATCAAAAGTGGGATTTTATATTAGGAAAGTGAGATGAGAAATACAAGCATGGACAAATCATGGAATTTTACATAGCATAAGGTAATAAATACAAATAATGCTAGTAAGAATAATGATAATAGAAATGTGGATAATGAAAGTGGTTGCAATGGAATTAATAGGAGGAAAAGAATGCTTAAAGCGGAGAGAATCTAAACGATGGAGAACTGGGTAGTCAATGGGCATGGCATGGGATTCAAATGAAACTATGGGATCCTCAAAAGCAATAACAGTTACATAGTGGTCATAAATGGAATACTAGTAAATGATGATGAAGATATATATAGTAAAGTAATTATAAGATATTTTTATTAGTAGTTTGCATTTTTAGGAGGATGGAAGAGTGGCTTGTTTGGAATTTCAAGTCAATTCAATATAAAATTTTGTTTGACTACAACAATTCAATTCATAAAGCTTCTTTTGAATGCTATTACATTCCCGTTAGAAGTCATTGAAAAGTTGAATGCATTCGAATCATACTCACACAAAATTAAATCTTTATAATTTGTTTTTTTAGGGTTTGCAGTACAACATGGTTTTAGGGTTTATAATTTGGTTTTTTAGGGTTTATACTTTAGGTTTTTAGAGCTTGCAGTATAACATGGTTTCAGGGTTTATAATTTAGTTTTTTAGGGTTTATAGTTTAGGTTTTTAGGGTTTATAGTTTAGGTTTTTAGGGTTTGCATATTTTATTGGTTTTAGGGTTTATAATTTGGTTTTTTAGGGTTTATAGTTTAAGTTTTTAAGGGTTTGCAGTAACATGGTTTTAGGGTTTGCAGTAACAAACAATCACAAAAAAATTATAAAACTCTAATAACAAGTAAAACCCTTATAACAATCAAAACCCTAATTTTCATTTTAATCCTACAATTAGAAAAAAAACATATAAAACAAGCTAAAAATTAGCAGAGAACCAACCTGGAGGAGCTCAGTAGTGACGAGGTGGCGGGAGGAGGTGAGAGGGCAAAAAAATCTCTGGTGTTGTGCTCGTTTAGCCTTCAGCAACACATACCTGTTCTGAAGCTTCTGCTGTCACTGTCGGCCAGAGTGGAAGAAAATGAGCCCGCAGGGCTATTTTTTAAAAATATATAATTTTTTGAAAACGGGTACCCGTTTAGGTTTGGGTGCGCATTACTAAACGGGTACCCGTTTAGGTTCGGGCACCCGTTCCTAAACAGGTACCCATTCCTAGCGGCATTTTTTTCGCCCGTGCGACTTCCCCTATATGTGGACTGAGTTTCTTACTTTAGCCCTCATTCAAATTTTAATCTATAGAAGCACCTTTAAAATTAGATCAATAAATAAACTTGTATTTCAATAAATGATTCTAAATAAAATTTCAACTATTTATATAATAAATTTTAAAATTGTAAATAACTATTTATAAATATCATTTATATAAAACGCCTTCACCTTGACTTTTTTAAAGTTCAAATTAACATGGTGTGATATCATTCAACATTAAGATACTAAGAGTGACAATTTTTTGTAGTCTTAAAATTAACTTTAGATGTGACTCTAGTCATGACTATAGAGTTTTATCTTAGTGTCTACTTTATTAAAGTTACATTTAAATTCAAACGTAATAGTGAAAGAGAGTGAAGAATGATCCCTTAAAAGAAATAAAATGAAGATGATTTCATTTCCTCTTAATCATAAATTTTTCCTGCAATAGTAAATATAATGTTAATTAAGAGAATTTTACACCCAATAATGTGAACCTTAATGTATAAATGCATATCTATTGTAATTTTTGCATGGTAGTAAATTGCCCATCAAATTGTAGGGATAAAAATACATACCCTACATTTTTTTACCTTCATTTCATGTCACTTTACACACACATCCTTAATGCATTATGGTGGCACATGATTTGGCCTATTTGGCACATGAAATGTCTCCTACCCAGCATCCATCAACCATTTTCCATGTTTGATCACTATAGCCTTCACCACACAAATCCCACAATATTTTTCCATAGTGGACTAGATCATGTAGCATAATATGGGTGAGTGCGAGATCATGATGGGCCAAACAGTGGCAATGGAGAGAAAAACCTTGCTGGATAAAAAAGTGTTAACATTTAGACTAATATTTAGATTTGGATGGAAATGATGTTAATATTTCTAGCTCTAATATGGAATTCCCTCCAAAAATTCCTTAGGATTACCTCATAATTAGGCAAGTGGGAGTCCCATCACTTGCCAAAAAAACTTACAAAGCCACCCATTTAGTGTTATCCTGAAAATTTCCACAAT
Source organism: Cunninghamia lanceolata (assembly GCA_027924645.1). Taxonomy (NCBI): domain Eukaryota; kingdom Viridiplantae; phylum Streptophyta; class Pinopsida; order Cupressales; family Cupressaceae; genus Cunninghamia; species Cunninghamia lanceolata. Next base: position 662,918 of record BSBN01000463.1, on the reverse strand, counting down.
TTCATCCTTGAAGCTACTAGACTTTTTTTAACTAAATTTAATCAAATGAAAAAGGTTTATAGAGGAAGCTATTAAGATTCTAAAAATATAATATATGCCTCATAATAATTTTAATAGGTAATTATTATTAATTTTCTACATACTCTATGTTTGATTTCATGATAGATATATTAATCCTTTTTTAAATCTAAAAGATGCGTCACATTCTAGGACTTATTGGGTATACATTAAAATTTAAAATTTTTGAGTTTCATATATTTTTTACCAAGTTAGGTTGGATGGAAAATTAATTTTTAATATTTTAAAAAAGTCACAGTAAAAAAATCATAAATAATTATTTATTTACTTAAAAATTTCAAAAAAATATGCATCACATCCGCTCATGTGTCATTTACTTAAATACAAATCATGGAGGAAATACATAGGCTGGCTGGAATGACACCTACTTTTTACTTTTTTTCTGAAAATTTTAGTAGTGCTTCATTGAAATATCCAATTTTCACCAAAGTATTTTTAAAATTTTTTAAAAAAGTAGTAGCCCATAAACTACATTCAATTTTATTATAACTTTTATTACTACCTTATTTCTAGATTATGTAGATAACTCATTCTGTTTTTGACATGAAGTTACTTAAGTCTGTTTTTCACATTTTCATTGCCACTTAGAGGTAGTGTTTGGTCCATCATGATCCTGCACACACCTGACTAGGTCGCATGGTGTGGCCTAGCTTGCTAAATTCAAATTTTATTTTTTGCACCCAAAAGGTGACCCTTTCACAAAATTAGTCATTATCTTGTTGACCCACACACAAAATAGTTCAAATTAAGAACCATAGTCATGTATTTAAAGAAATTTTCTTGGTCATTTTAAATGATTTGTTGATCAATTTAGAAATCACACAAAGACAAATTCAATTCAAGATATCTCAAAGATATATTTATACATTACACTAGTTCACCAATTGACTAGCTACAATATATTGTGTATTTGCATAATGTGCTTGGCTTGTATGCAAAACTTCTTTCTGTACCAGGGTTTGAATGCTTTTGAGACAAACCATGAATATTTCCTTCATCTTAAAGCAATTCCCATGGTGCCCCTAAGCACAACCATACTCTAAAAAATATGTATACAAGTGATGCAAATAGACTTTATAGGATTGCTCTAGTAGAGGACCCAACCACACCACTTAGACTAAATTGTACACTGCAACTAATTCCATAGTAGCAACACTTTCTATATAGGACCCTCTATGTTTCTTAGTTATATATCTACATCTAGATTAGAATATCCTAGTCTCTTGGTCACATATCCACATCTAGATTGCAATTTCATATCTTCTATCACAACATTCTAGTCAATCAATAGTAAGGGGAAGCCTCCATTATTTCTTTATTTATTCTAGTTGCAACAATTATTTTCTAAATGATAAACACTTATTTACTCTACACAAACCATTTTTTTTTTTTTAAATCATATTTTATTATCAATTTTAATATCTTTGTTTTAATGGATGCTCATGCATCTACAAGATCTATTAATCCATCCTCATCTTTATACATTAGTGTAGTTGAGAATGAGAAGAATGGATAACAATTAGACATTTCATTTTGATCAATCACTTAAACTTTAATTATTTCATTTATTAAACTATTTTTTCTTTTAGAAGTTTCTTATGAATAAAATATAATAATTTAAATTAAAAAAATAAAATAAAAATTAAAAAATAATATATATTAATTTTAAAATGTTTTTTTTTAAATGATGAACCTTATTCAAAATTTAAATTATAAAAGAGCCTCTATATTGTAAATTTTTTTTAAAAATTATTTACTTAAGTTATTTTATTTTATTTTAAAATTATTGAAGATTTATTTTATTTACAATGTTTATTTTTATTTAAGATTTATTGTATTTATTAAAGAGTTGTTTTATTTTATTTTATTTATTTATGTTATATCAATAGTGTCAAAGTTTTATGAAAATAAATTATTTCAATAGTTTTATACATTATTTTATTTCTTAAAATACACAACTTTTCTAATTACTTTATAGATAACAAATTATTTACTTCATAGGTTTAGCTATTTTCTATAAAATAAGAGATTTATTAATTTAAAAATACTCCAATTTAACACAAATAGATAACTAAATAGATAAAAAAAGATACAGAGCTATTTTATTTTGCTTTGACATTAATTTATTTAGAAAGACTTATTTTTTGTAATATTTACACTTGTAAATTATTATAAAAAAGAAGAATATTTCAATTTAAACCCTACAAAATAAACAAAGAAAACTTATTTAACTATACTATCATTTTAGTGACGTCAACTCTAAATCATTTTCCTACTTTTTCTTTTCACCTCACTCTATATTATTTTCATTGTTTTTCCCCTTTACTAGAGTAGGTTGTGACCATGTGAATCAGGTAAATGTGAGCATGTAATAGCATTTTTAGTTTCTGCCAAGAAAACTAGTTATTAATAATTCTTTTTGCAACCAATGAGAACTGAAATAGTTTTTCTATTTAAAAAATATTTAGCTATTCCTATTGTATAGATGCAAATATTTTAACAAAACATATTTGAAAAATATTTTTCTTCAATCTAATTGGTAGAAAACTTTCACCCGATAAGGGCGATTATTGCGGATCATCAAGGTTCATATTATAAAGTTTTGCAGATCATCAAGGTTCATATTATAAAGTTTTGTGATAGATAATATCCTTAATCTATGATAATAATATACTAATACTTAAAACTATTAAGTTTCTAGTTTGAGACTTTATGGGTAAAATATTAGGTAGTAAAATTTTTTTAGCATCTCACCTATTAACCGATTTAAATATATTATAACTAAAATAATATATTATAACTAAAATAAAAATAAAAATATGAAGAAACATGTGTTTAAATTCCTATTAATATTAATATTGATAATATTATTAGACAATAAAAATATTATAGTTATATAAGATTCCTGTTACTAATCAATATTAATACTAATAGGAATTTAAATACAAATATAATTTATAAGTTTATCCCAAATTTATATATATGTCTTTTTAAATAATTAATAATAATAATAATAATAATAATAATAATAATATATCATTTACATAGATAATATCCTTAATCTATGATAATAATATATTAATACATCAAAATTTTAAAATATATATTAATGCATAGATAGGAAAAATTGACCAGTGATCAATTCCATAAGTCCTCCCTTCACATGAAATTTAATTAATTTTAATTAAATTTCCCTTAATCCCTAATCTACCTTTAATCATAAGATTTAATTAATTTTAATTAATTAATTAAATCTTTCCTATGTAAATAAAAATTAAATTAAGGAATTTAATTTATTATCTGCAAACCTAAATCAAAACCTATTCGTAACAAATTCAAAATATTAAAAATCCATGCAGTTCACCTATAGTTCAACTAGCCAAACCGTTTTTATGCCAAAATTTTATAAATACCCTACATTTCCTAAATCAAATTCAAATTTATGATAGGACATTTAGATTATGTTGAGAGGGACTTTGCTAAATCCTTATCCCACTATTTAATACGAACGAGATTTGTTTGCTGCAGTAAATTGACAAGGAGAGTGACGGTCAAAGAAAACAACCTTTAATGGAATTTGCACTGGATTTTAAGCTGCTCAGGATGATGGTTATTCTTTTTCTGATTATTGCTATTATATATTGGGTATTCTTCTCTTTGCAATACTGTTTGGTGGAGAGTCGATACAGATGAGTATTCTGATTATGCAGATGTTGAGGCAAGACATTTGAAATTTTATGAGCACACAGTTTTTCCTGGTAAGTGTATCATATAAATCTATCTACAACTTTTCTCCCTTAGTTGGTGATATAAAAGCTTCATGAATTTAGTCTGACAGAAACTATTGAATTGTGTTGAACTCTTTAGCATAAGAAATCTGTGAAGGGTGTGAAAGATAAGAGGACACAGAAACTATTGGGATCAAGGCCACCTATTTGTACAAATAGATGTTGTTGGTGCAATCCATGTACACCCATATTAATTATAGTTATCCCTAAAAAAAGAAGTTTTCAAGAAGATAGAAATGCAGTTAATAATAGTCTAGACTCTGATTATTATCCTCAGAAATTGATGTGCAGTTGTGGCACCCAGAGATATTATTATCCTTAGAAATTGATTTGCAGTTGTGGCACCCAGATATAGAAAGTAATGCAAGTATGCCCTTATAGATTCAAAATATTTTTTTGATTCACACTGTAACTGCACATGTAAATCTAAATGTTCACCCATGATAATGAAGATAATATTAGTTTTTTTCTTAAAATGACTGCATTCCTCAACTTTTCTTCCATGTTCAATTGCTATTGAAGTAGACTAATATGCATTAATGATAAGCTTTTTTAATTTTGGGAGGTCTTAACTTAGATTTTATTGGGAGTGGTCCCTAACTAGTTTAGATATCTTACATCCATAGATTTTAGAGTTATTTAATTTTATATGCTATAAAGTAATTTAAAAATAGGAACATCCATAAGGATATCTCTGGCCTATTCGAGATATATTTTTCTAAATATAGGAATGCTAGTTTTATTACATAAAAATAGTGATTATATATATTCTTAATTAAAAATAATAATTATAAAATAACTATTTAAATACAATATAAATAAATAAAATAATCCTTAGGAGTCTCATATAGTTGTTTTATTTTATTTAAGTAACAATTATTTTAAAAGTTATTGGCCCTTTTTAGTTTAGTTTTTATGTACATGTCATTTAGAACTATTTTATTTATTATATAGTTATTTTATTTAAATACTTAAAAGAGTTATTTTATTTTACTTTAAACTATTTTATTTACTTAAGAGCTATTTTTTTAATCTAAATAGTTTTTCTTAACATGGACATGACATGATGGTCCTTGATGCTACTATAGAATGTGTCAAGAGGAATATTATATTTAATTTTTTTAGTATTTTAGTTTAACTAGTTATGTAACTCATAAATTAGTTATCTCTTGGAAAAATAATTTGTTCAATTAAATATAAATACTACATAACAAATATTTAAATATGAATCATTACTTTTAAAACTAAACAAACACAACAAATTAAAACACCACTATTCATGAACATTTTGGCAGAAACTTAGTTGCTCTGCAACTCTTGTTTATATATTTATTTATCCTCTTCTTTTACTTGGATGGTTCATACATATTATAAAAGTTTGTATTTTTATTTTTAAATTTGTGTTTTAGGAAGAAAGATAATAGCAGCATGACAAAAATAAAAAAATGATTTCATACATTTATATTTATGTTTAAATTAGTAAATATTAATATCTTGATGTGTAAATGGTTGTCAAATTTAAAATAAAAGGTATGTGACCATGCCATTGTAATGTTTTCAGTTACTCATCAATTAATTCTATCAATGGTGTCTGAAGATAATCTATAATAATGTTCCTAAATCTCAAGGTTACTATTCTATTCTAAAGCAACTAAAATGCCCCATTGAAAACTAACTTAATATTGTTGGAAATAAACACACTTTAATTAAATTTACTTTTTGAAATTGAACACACATATTGAAAGTAAATGTACATGCTAAAAGTAATAAACACACTTGCTGAAATAGAAATATTGAAAGATAAATACTGAAAGATAAATGTTGAAAGGAAAATATTTTTGTTTATATTTTTTGATTTATATAATTGCCTGCAGGTCCTTGTTATAAAGCATATAAAAACAGATAAACAAATGAGTGGAATGCTTATATTTAAACAAATAGTAAAGACATGCGTTTAACAGAAAAAAAGAATACCATAAAATCATCTCCTTCTCGTAGAGTGGGCCCTACTCCCCATCTAGATTGACCTTCTACGCTAGGAAAAAATCAGAACAATTTTCTTCTTATTTGCAACTAATAAAGAAATGGGATCTTACATACTATTTTTCTATAAAATTACTTCCTGCTGAACCTGCTTTCTAGAGAAAATTCTTAACGAATTGAACTTTTAATGAATGAAATCCTCTCTACCTCTTATATTTGAGGAGATTTATTTAGACTTAAATAAGACTTATTTTTGTGGCTACTTCTGAGACTACAAATCTCTTATTCTAAACAAGAGTTGACTTTAGTTTAAACTAAGAAATTTCCTAATTTTAATATGAGAGAGAAGAGCATGCATGAGTTACACTAGAGTGCATCCTAATTCAAAGGAACTGAATAGAAAGATACTTCAGTTATCCAAGTAATTGGAGTGTTAAGTCTGTGGGAATAGGGCATGAATGAAGGAACTAAAAATAAACATCCAAAAGTTTCTTGACAACTAGATTAACTGAAGTCACCCAAACCCAACCTACACTTCATGAGGTGTGCACAAAAACCAATGTCATATGTTGAAGTCCATCACTCTAATTCTAGGTTTGTGAATTACTTTATAGTCGGAACTTTAGTTGGCATGAGTTTTCCATAGTCCATGAAGTCCAGTAAGATATTTGCTTTTAGATTCAACTATGCATATCTTTTATTGATGTTTTGGGTCACACTTGGTGATCCATCATCAAGAAGAGGAGTCATCTTCCTAATGATGGATCACTAAGTGTGATCTAAAATGTTGATAGGAAAAACATACATAGTTGAATCCAAAAGAAAATCTCTTTCATAGCTGGAACTTTGTAGTATAATCCAAAGTTTTGTGGCCCACTCTAGAGCTCTACTACACTAGTCTGGAACTGAATGTTCTTTTACACAAATAGCTCCAAAGAGATCCAAAATGTTTCGATCTTCCTTCCTATGTATGCTTTCATTATAAACACACACACACACACACACACACACACACACATATAGAAACAAGGAATTTTTGAGTCATCTAAGCACATTTAACCATTAAAGAAATAAGCCCCAAAACATACCATTCATCAATCTTTAAAATATTTATAATTAATTATGCATGTATTAAGTGTACCAAGTCTATTAAAAGAGAGAGAAGTTAAGCAATGTCTTTATGAAATATAGAAGAAGTATTGCATCTCATTACTCAGCCACACTAGAACTAAACCATGTCCTCATGGGATAAATTGGACTTCATCTTCCTTGGCCAACATCTTATCCTCTAGGATTTTGTTGCAATCATAGTCCCCTTTATTATATTGAATGAAATTCTTGCCACCCTATGCATATCCATCAATATCTAAAATCCTCTTGTACCATTTGTGTTCTTTTTCTTACGACATTTTCCCTATAGTAGTCTAAAGAGGAGCTAGCATAATGATCAGGGGAGGTTAAAACCACATCCCAATACAATCATGTTATCTTTTCTAAATATGTGTAATGATAGTTCTTTCCCTGGTGTGTTGTAGGAAAAGTAATTCTAACTAAACTCTCTTTAATCATAACAACTTCCTATTACACATTAGGATACTAGCCACCAAAGATGTATATCTTACTACTATCCAATCAAGAAGAGTAAGACTATCTAGGCTATATCCCTTTGTTGCAATTGAAATTTAAATGATTAAATACTAATAACTAAAACTAACTAAGACTAGAGAAAACAAAGGAAATACAAAGACAAACATAGTAATTCACAGAAATAAATACAGAAATGGAAACAATAGATCACAAGGAACCTGGAACTAGGCGAGCAAACTCATTGCCTAGGATGACAATGCACAACGTGGACATCTGTGCTTGGTGCTATAGTCTGTATGGCGTCAAGAACTAGAAACCCTGATATGTATGATTTTGCATGGATTTTGATGAATTCTTGTTGATAAAAATACACTTATCAATACATAGAAATCAATGGATAAGACAAATAGATGGAAATGATATGATGAGAATCAAATGATAAAATTGATAAAGAAGGGAAAAGAAGATGCAAAGACTCGTGTGTTTGAAGCCTTTTCTTTCACAACCTATAATCACAAATAGGAGAGAAGGGTTGGGTTGTATAGAGTTTTGCCTCAATTAAATCTCATTTTTGGTATTTTTATCTCAATGACAACCATAGATTTCAAAATATTGATAAAAGAGTGTGCTCTAAATTTTAAGTGCGTCTAGAATTGTGACGAGAATTGACAAAGATATATTACAATATTGATAAGAGAATAAATAAAAAAATGAGATTCACCAACAAGATAAATTCTAATATGATTGATTTTACAAAAGGTTAAGAAAGAGATTACAAAGATCTCGCTGGAAGACTATCGCATAGGAGAACAAGATGGAGATTTGTTTTGAAGGATAGAAAGATAGAATGAGAGCCTTTTGGATGGCACAAGATGTAAAAGTAAATCACATCAATCGACTATTCTCAATTACCTACAACGAAAAAGGAGCATACAATAATAATAACACAAGCAAGATGATAGTCAATAGTGATTTTGGTAGAGCTTCACTATGAAAGTATTTTGATAGTTTGAATGGCAAAGTAATAAGGTTTTATAGAAGAGGCAAGAGGCCAAAAAGTTGGGAAAAGAGTGGTTTGTGTGTGGATAGACATTAGGAAAAGCTCAGAATGCCACTCACGTAAAAACCCACCTTTTAAAAATGGTTGATGAACTAAAAGACGCTATCAGGATGCCAGCGCATGGCACAGATGTCCGTGCTTAGCACTTTGGTCCATGTAACTTCAATTTTCAAAAGGTTTAGATTACTCAGAGCATTGCCAAGGCTAAGGAACATTTACAGTTTTTGGTTAGGACAAGTAGAATGGGTCAAAGCAGTGTTCTGAAAGCACACTAAGGGAGTGGACACTAAGGTGAGTACCAAACATGGCATGAAATTGTGAATGAGCATAATTTACGACACTGCACGTGGTTAGGATCCACCTTCAATTGGTTGGTTAGAAAATCTCCCTTCTTTTTAAATGTTCTAGTAGACTCTCCCATCTATTTATGCAGGCTCTAATTATGGTTGAAGGAAGGTATCATGTACTACAACAATGCTAGAATGTAGATTTTGTGCATATTGTTCCTTTATTCCTAGTTGATATACATTGTCCTTAAATTTTTTGGGAAGCATGTGGTTTTGGGGTACTTTTAGCACATCAAAAGATATATAGTGGATTATGTAGTGTGGTACTCTATGGTCCTATTTTCCCAGTCTATTTGATGGCAGAGAAGAGAGAAAAACTTTGTAGCTAAAGTTTGACCACATATAGATTGAGTGTGGAAGTGTGATGATGCCCTATTAAAAACTCACATTGGTAAAATTCACACAACATATCCCTCTATTCCAATGTACTTTCAAAATATCTTTGCACAAATTATTTATCATTTTAAAAATCAAATGGAAGTTTACAAGATATTCTCAAAATATTTCACCAAAGGAACTGCTCTCTTAGGAAGAGGTCATACACATTTGAAGGTTTTTGAAGGGATAGAAGAGCCTCTCCAATCTTGTAGGCTTGGGTCACATGTTACTTAGAAGCATTATTACCCTATTCAAGAGCCTTTAGAGCTCAGTATTCTCCTCCCTTATTCTAACCAAGGATAGTGGAGTTGGGCATTGAGGTGCCGGGAAGGAAACTTGCACATTTTTTTCCATGGTGGGAGTAGCTTGTGGTAATTGTTGTGAGAGGAGTTTTATTTGGGTATATTTTGTAGTGGCCTCTCTTCTTTCTCATTCCATGGTTTATTGGAGATTAGAAATCAATCTATTTTGCATTTGTCTTTCTTGTGTGTCCTATTGCTACATTGCTTCTAGTTCTTTCTCCTTATTAGAGAGAAGCTACTACAACTCCATAGTTGTTGTCTACACTATTGGAAAGAGTGCTTTAGCTTAGACAAGGCAAGATCCTGTAGGGTCTGTTCCTTTTCCAAATCCACGTTATGTCCCATTAGGGGTTATTTTCCTTCCTTCTAAAGAGCTTTAGAATGATGCTTCTCTAGTTTTGTATGACCCATAGACATGCTATCTAAAATTTCAACAATTCCTACCACTTCTTCTTCATATTTTTGAAAAACAAGCCTCTGGTGTTTTCTTGTGGGGGATGTAATGGAAGTGGTTGCTTCTACTTCTTTTAGGTCAATAACAAGTGGCTTCTATGGAACGGCTAGTGTGGGAGCCAGAGTGTGTTTGTCTTTCTTCTCCTTTTTCTCTAGCTCATCCTAGATAAACTTTTCCCATTTCCTCTACCCATCTTCTTGTTGTAGGAAATAATACTTGATTATAAGGTGGATAAGGCCATAGTGGCTGATTTTCCCATTGGCACATTTGCATTTGTTGTCCATGTTTAGCAGGTAGTTATAAAGGAAGTATGACACATTAATAAGGCATTCAAGCCTATTAATGTTGTGTCGCAAATTAATAATCATTCTCATACCTAGTCCTAAGCCCATACCATACTTCCCTTTGTAGGTAAAGAATTTCATGTCTCATAAAACAATAGTAGACCAAGGCTCTAGAATGCTACTTCTATCTATCCATTTTGTTGTACCCTTGCTAAGGATATATCATAGAAGGGGTTCTAGAGCGAAATGAATTTTCTAAATTAACTCCGCATAGGAAACTTTAGCCTATGAAATGTCTTTCCCTACCTCAGATACTTGAGAGAGTTGACTAATGATTCCAAAGGTTAACTCAATTTAGACTCCTTTGATAGTGGTGAAATTCAAGTGAAAATTGTGAAAAAATTCTTCAACCAACTCTATCTCATATCCCCTAAAATTTTGAAGGAAATCCACACAACTAGACTTGAATTTTTTTTTTAACTCTGGGCATCCAACACGACATTCTTCGGCTTAGACTTGCACTTGTAGCCTATTATCACTCAAGATACATATCATTGGTCATGATTGTTAGTGAATTCAACACACTAGAGGATTTTCAAAATTATTTCTATGAATGGAAAGTATAGGAATGGCTCGAAAGTAGATTATGCAATTTCCATTATATCAATCAATTAACTATCAATTCAAAGTGCTTATTCCATTGATTGGTGTTAGTGCAAGAGGTGTACATTATAATCTAAATTGTCATAATGACATGATGTGCCCATCTATTGCCACTCATTAACCCCATAATGACTTGATACTTGTACCTAATTTATAATAAATTTGTTACAAATTTGAATTGTACTTCCCTTTCCCACTCATACAAATGACACCTTTCTATTTATTGCTAGCCACCATTTCTAAATTTGACATGCCATCAGAAATTATGACAACCTATACAAGTAATTGCTTCCATAATTTTCATTGTTCATTGAATTATGATTTTATTGTCATGATGATGAGTTACCATTGTCATTTTGTTAGAAATCTTGAACAAGATGTGAAAACCAAGAAATTTATGAGAGAGATTCTAAGCTACATAAACTAGAAAATGCAAAACAAAGGCAAACCAATGATTCAAAGAGATGGGAAAAAATCAATGTGAAAAATTTATATTAAGAGCTCAAAGATACATACACAGAATGATAGAGTAACTAGAAAATTCATTCAAGATGAAAAATACAAGCTAGGAGGTGAGTATAAATAGATTATGAGAGAGGGGAGAGGTGGCAAATACGAACAATGGGAAGAATCCACCACAATAGCCTAAAATAGGAAAGTGTAAAGTTCCCATGGAGGATGTCGACACCTTGCACCCACTCACACTAATACTCACTTAACTAACCTTAAGAAAGCTTAATAACATGTGTAGGAACAACCATCCACTTAGGTTCTTGATTCGTGTGCTTCACACCACATGGCTTCATCTAAGGAAGAACTTGCATCTTTGGAGCCATGTACTATGCCTTCTATTTTGATGGGTGATGACACTCCTTTTGAGGTGTGTGGGAGAGGGTATGTTGATGTGGGGGATGGCACATTCCATGATGTTCTTTGTGTGCCCTCATTATTAACTAATCTCCTGTCAGTATATCAGATCACTCACATAGGTTCAGGCAAGCGGGTTGAGTTCACTCTTGATTCAGTGGAGATTTGTGAGTTGCATAGTGGTTCTACAATTGCAATTGGGAGAGATGATCATCAGTCACATCTATATTTGTTTTCTCACTTTTTTCCTGATCCTCCTTCATCTATTTTTCTCACTCATTCAGATGATGTGAGTAAATTATGGCATGAGCACTTCGCACTAACCATGTTGTTATTTTTACTTGATTTTATTCTAGTATTGTTCTTTCAACATACACTCATTTGTTGAGGATTTTGTAAAGCATTGAGATCAAGACCACTAAGTATTCTTACTAGTGGATGTTGTAAACACACTAAACATAAAATGTCAAACCATCTTTGCTTGGGGGGTTCTTTGATGGAGTGAAAAGGGGGGCTTATCTTGTGTGTATTCTCTTCTTTTCAACACTTCATTCTACATTTCTTCATCATGGATCAAACAACAGTGCCCATATTAACTCCTTACAACTACTTTGAGTGGAAATCATGAATGACAATCTACTTAAGGAAAGCTAGATTGCATAGGATAACAATGGGACTTGAAACTGAACCTACTAAAGATGATGATAAGCCTAAGTTCTTTAACAAATGTGATGAGGCCTATGGAACATTGTGTTTGTTTGTTTCTCCTGATTTACTCTTTCACATTGAGTCTTTGAATTCACCAAATGAAATCTGGACAAAGCTAGAAACACTATTTGGCACACAAGATTCAATGAGGGGTCATATGTTGGAATTTAATGAACTAATTAGTTTAAGTTCGGGAAACTTCAACACAATTCAAGATTTTTTCACAAAATTGAAATCACCAAGACTGTAGTTAAAATAGTGTGGAATTGAAAAGAAATATGAACAACCGATTCTTAATTAAGATGGCCAAACTACTTTAGCACAATGACCAATGGTGAGACCCATTGACTATTAGAAATAGGATAAATTAGTCCTACTTGTAATAGTTTCTTTATTTCCTCCTTTACTACCTTTCTCAATTCTTGGGGTTGATTCTTCTTTGTGCTTGCCTCATACGCTTGACATCCTCAATGTAGATATGATGGGTACATATTCTTGAGTAGATTCCTTTCATGTCCTTGTATTCTCAAGTAAATATGTGTGTATGGTTTTGTAATAGTTTTGTGACTTGAATCTCCTTAGCATCCATCAACTAGCTATTAATGGATAACTATTTGTATAGTTATATAATGACTTGTTTTGTATCTGGTTGAATAGAATGAATTCCATGATAGGGAGTGATCAATGTATTTAAAAGGAAAATATTAGGAAGTAGTTGATGCAATTTGTTTACATGTTGGTAGCCTACTTTTGATGGAATTGAACTTTTCAAAGGGGCCAGTCAAATGCTGTCAAAGATTCTTTAGGACATCTCTAGAGCCATTTGGTGACACCTTGTTGTATTATATTTGAAAGGGGTTTTCTATCCTCTTCCTCCTACATATGGTACTCTTCCAAGTTTTTTGTTATTATGACCATCGCTAGGGTGGATATGTTTTCATCATCTAAATTAGTGAGATCCTCCACCCAAATCTTATTTTCATGTTGTAAAGAAGGTTGGGAAAGTAGATAGATAAATAGTTCTTTCAACTTGGATCCATTGGAGATGGTCATGTTCCCAGACCTATAATCAATGATGGCTATTGCTATAGCTAACTAATGTTGTCCTAATATGATCAGATAACTAGATTCCCTCTTTCTTGCCTAGAGAATAAGGAATTCCACTAGGAACTCCCAAGTATCTATCATGACAGTGATATCCTCCAACACTCCTTCTAGTTTTGTACTGGATTGACCATCCATTTGTAACACCATGGATGTGGGTTGCATTCTAGTCATGGATAATGTATCTGCAATGTTTGTTGTCATCATGTTGATCGCAGATCCTAGATCAAATAACACATTAGATACTAGTAGTCCTTTTATTATGACTAAAATTATGGGGTTGTCTAGATCCCCATACTATTGATTCCTAAATAATTTTCATAACAAGACATCTGAAAGTCCCCCCCCCCACTTTTATGGTGGTTTGCAGTTTCTTCTTTCTTCCTGGTGTTTTCAAGTATAGACTTTTAATTGTCTAGTTTATTTCTAGGATATCCTTGATAAATTATGGAAAAGGAACTTCAATGTTGATTTTCTAGATCTATTTAACTAATTAAGAGTGTTGTAGGGTGTTTTGGAGCTTTCTAGAGCTCTCCAAAGTGGACTGTGGTTGTTGCAGTCACTTCAAAAATAGTATTGTTAATGGGCTGGGAAGTCCTCCAAAACTCTCCAGATTTGGGGGATGGTTCTTCTTGTTATTGTAAATAGTGTCATTATCTAACTAGTTTAGATATCACCTCTTTGAAGGTTTGACCTATTCACACATAGGCTTAAGTTTACTTAGTCTTTTAGGAGTTTGTCTCATTTTGACATGTGTACTCACACATGTGAGACACCTCTTTCCTTTTGACTTGTCACTTGTCCTCACACATGTCATGTGAGTTAGACAAGTGTTGCATGCTTGTAGAGGAAGTCAGTAGTTCAGTCCTACCTTCCTACCTCCTTCTCCTTGCCTATTTATGCAAGGCTTCTCATTGTATTTTACACAATCTCATTGTATATGATAGATATGCTTATTATGCTCCATTTTTCACTTGTGCAAGGTTATTCAATTTGTGCTTTCTGATCTTGGTTTCTCCAACATGGTATCAGAGCCATGCTTGAACATTCCTTCCCGAATTGGTGACTCTAGCACTTAGCCCTATCATCAGAGCATCGTGGAGCCAAATGGATTGCGTCATTGAGTCTAGAAGGCTTGAGAATGAAGAATAGACTTTTAATTGGCATTTTTCAGTAAAGTTAATTTTTTGCAAAAAAAATTCCCTTGTGCTTGAATAGTTTGATTTTTGGTAAAAAAAGCAAAAAAAAATTAGTAAAGGACCATATTGCCCCCTGCCATTTCATCTTGCAGGTTTTTTAAGAAGGCATCTCACCTGCTAGGCCATCCAATCCATGTTGTATGGATTTTGTAAAAAATTATATTTTTTTTTGCAGAGGGCAATATTACCCCCTGCAATTTTTGTATTTTTGGGTCAACATTGTCTATGTGCAGGATTGTTACATTTTCGCACCTAGTTTAGCCTGTTTATGTTACATCCCTAACTTATGATTTAGTTTAATCTTTCTTTTGTGTGGTAATAAGGATGATTAATCATAGTTTAATGATTTGATGTTTGTGGAAAATATCAAATAGAATCATTGATTATATGAATATTGACAAATGTTAGTTAGACAAGAGATTACATGTTGATACAATTATTTAATTATTTTGATTTGCGAATCAAATGATGATACACTAATCATGGTCATATGATTGTGAGTGTGATTAGGAAATGAATCTTCCTTCAAAGACTGAAGGAGAGTATCATCCGAGAGGAGGAGATAGATGTTGGGAAAAGGTCAGATTGCCATTTGAGTATCGAATTTAGTCCTTTAGAACCTAAGCAAGGAAGAGTGAGTTTGCATCTTTCCCTTGTTAGTCATTTTCATTTCTGTGTCGGCATGATAATTTGAGTTATCTTGACATCATCTACATTGATTTGACTAAATGATGTTCTTAGAATGTCAAAGTAATTTGATAGATAATCTCGTTAGGTTGTCGAGTACTTCCTTGTTTCCTTATCTATTTCCTTATTAGGGTTTTCTGATTATTTTTCTTTTTATATATTACTTATGGTCATATGGCGAAGAAGGGGGAGTGGTACTCGACCCCAAAGTCACATTTTGGTTGTGCCACCCTATCGATGATGTTATCAATTGGTGAGATCTTGGATTATTTTGTTTACCCTTAAACATCACCTAGATGCAAGGGAAACTTTGTGATATATTGTTCTAGCCCTTGTGATTAGGCACCTTAATATTATTGATGTATATGAGTTATGTTTAGTAGGCCGACCACTACCAATGATGAGTGGAGTGAGTGGAGGCTGATTTGAACCTATCTTAATCTCTATCTTCGTTGCCCACTCCATTATGGATGATAATGAACTGTTGGAGCCCGAAGGCCATGGGGTGGCAGAGGTTAGTTGTCAGTTTTCACCACTATGTAGAGAAAAAGGTGGGGAGTTATGTTTTTGTGTATGCTTATGCTAAGCGAGAACAAGTTGGGGAATCAGGGGTTTTGTAAGAAAAGACTGCTATAGAAGTAGTGAGCTGGGAGTGCAAGAAAGCTTGGGTTAGAGCCATTGAAAGGCACTCAGGAGTCATTCCTCGATAGGTCAAACTCTACTATATAATCCTCAATAGGTATGAAGTTTAGACTTCAAAATGAACTCATACTTGGTATGGCAAGTAAGATATTACTACTACATTCTGTATGTGGTCGACTGTGTCGACATATGATAGTAAATGACTGTTGTGTTATTGTTTGAAGGCCTTCAAGGTTGTAGACATTGCTATGATAAAACTGTGATATTTCATTTACTATCAAGCTGTCTTTAAAGGCCTTCGAGGCCGTAAATGTACATTTGTTGTAAAGCTTGTAAACTTTGTTTGGTATTTAACCTGACTGAGGCCATAAGGCTGAGCCCGTGCATAGCTATTGCATGCAAGAATCCTTGAATACAGATATGGAAAGTGTTATAAACTATATCATATTTTTCTTGATGCTCTCATTGTTATGATTCAAGCCAACTGTGCTTAATATCAAGAGTGTATTGAACCATAATGACTATTGTATGTGTGTTATGAAGTTGGCTTTGGAGTAGGCCAAGAGCTTTACTTGAGCCATGATAACATTATCATTAATCTTTAACCTTCATTCGTGCCTATGGCACCTGTTATACCAGTCTTGAGAACTGCAAACAACTGTGTTCGTCTGTTAGTAATAGTTATTATGATAGCTATGGTGCATCCTGTGTATTCAAAAATATATATTGACTCCTCATTGAAGAAGGAGAATTTAATCAGAGGTGAATTGTATTGCTATCTAGACAGTAGTAAGTGCATGCTGAGTTTATTGGAGAAGTTATTCCTCCTTGATAATTATTTTCTTATGAGAATGAATACTAGGTTTAGTATGAAACTCTTGTGTTTTAATATATATGAAAGCCATATTTTTTTTTGAATGGCCATACTTCACAAATGAGGTATAAGATATCAAAAAATCATGTGGATACTTGACTTAGGGTATTTTTAAGACCAACTTAGTAGACTATTATAATATAAGTCTTAGATGATATGATTTCAAATGTGAACCTTGTGTTTAGGTAAACATGAAATCGTGAGCCTAGAAAGGTCATGAGTTGGAAAACATGATTGGGCTATTGTCATTTTGAAAGGATAGGAATAGAGTGACATGGAGTCAGAGGTTCCCCATTGCAAAAGCAACGTAACACTAATGAATGTACTCCCAAGATAGGAGCTGATTGTCCTAGAATTGGACTAAGAATGAATTAAACTTACCTTTTCTAGACCTAGAGAGGTTGAACTATGAATAATGTAGAATGAGACAACTTCTAAGTCGATTCGAGGTGGTGGACATATGACTATGTTCATTGTGAAACATATATGTTTGTAAATCTTTGGCCAAAGTAATGCATTCATCTCTGCATGCATTAGTTGGTGCACAGTGATCCAGATGTCATAGTGTTTCCAGTAGTGTCATACATAGTTAGAGTGGATCTATAGTTGTATGACCGAGAGACATCATGGACACAAAATTAGATACTCAAATGGAAAACTTAACGGTTCGTTATATCTATACCCTCCTTGAAGGGTAGGGCTGCTTCGAGGTAGGAAGTTGTGTGGGGGACCGCCGGTCTATGGTTGGAGGAAAAGCACTCGGGTGATGCTCTCCTTCCCAAGCAGAAGACAAGCTGAGACTTATGAAGATAGATGTCAAAGTTCTAGATACAGTGCACTCTTTATATGACTTGGTAGTCAATTATTATGTATAATTTTTATAAATGATGCCATGAGCATAGCTTTGTACATGTATAGTGAAGGTTATTCACTAAAAAGTTATCTTTGGATTGTTGTAATCTAAACTTTTGAAATATCCTGAAAGGAAAAGCATGTTTAATTTCATGATGATATTGATTCATTTTTGCTTTAACTGTGATTATGTAAATCATGATGTATTCTTAACCTTAATTAAGATGGTTAATTATGGTTGATTTTGGGTAATATGAAATGTCTTGTTACATATGGTATTAGAGCTACCAGGTTCAATACATGGACCTATGAGATCACTACATAATGATTTTCTTTATCCAACATTAACGGTTGCTAATGTTTGAACGTTCTTATGCCAGAATGGTAATAATAAGAACGACACCCAGAAAGAAGGTAACGGGAAATAGGCATTACCTTAAGGCCTTGAGGGAGTGAGCCTCAAGAATGAAATGCCTTGAAAAAACTAGTTGGAGGCACATGGTTGGTTGATGATGAAACCTTCATTGATGTTGTTAAATGTATCAAGCAAGAGATGAGAAAAGCAGTTAGGGTTACTATGCCTATCTTTGAAAATGAATTAGTGGAACCCTCTACACCTAAGGAACCAAACTTGAAAAATGATCATAAGGATCCCAATGTTACTAAGGAGGTTGTGGATGAGTACTTGAGAGTACGTTCCCCTCCTAAAATTGATTTGATAAATCTCAAGGATGAGAAATGAACATGGGAAGGTATCCCAATCTGATAATGACTCACAATAGCAAGATGTAAACAAAATTTTGTATCTATGGATGGATTATATGTAATATGTGGAAAACTATGATGAATGGAATATTGGCAAATCTTTCCTTTCTTGTTAAAGATTACATGAATGAGAATGGATTTACATTTATGAATGGATTTGGTGGTATGAAAAACTAATTGAATGATTAATTTGCAAACTTCAGGAGAAGTAGATTATAGCCTGGTTCAGTAAAGAGCCAATATGGGATATAGCCAGGAAGAAGGGCAACCTTCAAGCCACTCTAAATCTAAACTTGACCAGATCCTTGCTATGCTCCAAGAGACGAGAGAGAGAATTGGAACTCTCAAGTAGGAGGTCAGGGGTCAGCAAGTGGACCCAGACGGGAAGCCTATTATGGGCATGATGAAGAGGCACATCATGATGACACCACCCAAAGTGAACGTAGAGAGAATAACTTTGAGGCCAGACAGGAAGGGGATAAAAGAAACCACTTAGCTTTGGAATTATCTCGGGATATAAAAAAGGTTATACCACCCAAGTTTGATGGGTCTGTAAGTGGACATGTCGTGGAGGCATGGATTATAGAGATGGAAAAATACTTTGAAATAAGAATTTATGCTAAAATAACTAAAGGGGTATGGGGAGCATACCAGTTGGTAGGTGAAATAGAGTTAGGCTTGAGGTCTACGAGTTTAACCTAGGACAGGTTTGTGGAACTTTTTAGGCAAAGATGGTTGCCTCAACTATTTTATGACCAAAAGATTATAGACTTTTAGAATCTAAAATAGGGTGATTTAACTATGAATGAATACTGGGAAAAGTTCACTCACCTACTCAGAGTATGTTCCACAATATCAACAGGATGAGAGATTCCGCATACAAAAATTTATTATGGGATTGAACACCCAAATTGGGGGTGAGGTTGACGTACATGGTCCCACTTCAATGGACCAGGCCTATGAGAAGGCCATCAAACAGGAGCAAAATTTGAAAGCTATGTTTGCTTACAGGGAAAGGAATCGTAAAAGGTATAACTGGTCCCAATCCTCTTAATCTTGTAAGAAAAAGGGGAAAAAATAGGATTTCTCTGAGAAAAATGATAAAGGGTCCAAGAATAAACAAAATGAATCCAGGGGGAAAGAAAGGTAATAATAACTCCAAGAAAAATGGAGATAATTCTGGGAAGCCTCAGGAGAGGTGAGGACCCGTGGGAGGGTGTTATATATGTGGTGGTGATCATTATGCCAACCAGTGTCCTAATAAGATGTAGGGAACTCAGCCATGAGGAAATCCATTATCCTCATAGTAGATGGCTTTCCAGTAACGCATACGTGCATCCCTGGATAATAGGCAAGCTGAATATCAAATCATTCCCATTGAAACTATAGGTATTTTATCTAGTTTCCCAATTTTAGTTTTGATAGATACTGGTACTAGAGAATGTTTTGTTTCCCCAAAAGTTTTAAATAAAATTCCTAGAAGAGTTGGATACATGGCAAACACTTGGTCAGTTGAATATGCAAATTAGACCAAGGCTCGGGTAGAGCAATGCTTGTTTGAGGCTAAGGTTGAACTTCCAAGTTTCGCCACTGAGGTGAACCTTTATGTAGCCCCATTAGGCTCATATGATGTTATCCTTGGAATAAACTAGTTATGGAGACATCAGGCCAAAGTGGACTGTTATGCCAATACAATAGAATGTTTAGATGACTTAGGGAACAAAGTCTTTTTGCAAGGGAACCCTATAGAAGTCAAACTAAGACAAATTTTTTCCCTTCAAATGAAAAGAGCTCAAAGAAAGGGATGCCATCTTTTTGCTATCAAAATGGAAAAACTAAATGGTTTTGAGGAAACTAATTTCCAAGATGATTTAATGTTTTATGAATCTCAGAAACTCATTGGAGTTGAGAGGGGGGAGTCCATAGATCAGGAGAGATCATATATGGATAGGTACTATTTTTTAGAGATTTTGAGGATGTATTTCTGGATGAACCATCAGGATTGCCTCCAAAAAGAGCTTTTGATTTCTCTATAGATATAATTCCAAGATCAGAACCTATATCTAAATCTCCATACTGAATGACCACAACTAAGTTAATGGAGCTAAAGGCTCAATTGTAGGAATTGTTGGATAAAGGACTGATTAGTCCTAGTGTGTTGCCCTGGGGAGCACCAGTAATATTTGTGAAAAAGAAATATGGTACTTTGTGGCTATGCATAGATTACCGCATGTTAAATAAGGCAACAATTAAGAATAAATAGACATTGCCTCGCATTGATGATATTTTTGATCAAATGAGAGGAGCAACTGTGTTCTCTAAGATCGATCTTTGTTTTGGGTACCATCAATTGCAGCTAAAGGATGAGGATATCCACAAAACAACCTTTAGAACAAGGTGTGGGCATTATGAGTTCATTGTCTTGCCTTTTGGGTTAACAAACACACCTGCAACATTTATGAACTTAATGAATGGTGTGTTCAAAGACTATTTGGACAAGTTTGTCCTAGTTGTTCTAAGAATGAGGAAGAACACCTTTAGCATTTAAGGATTGTTCTTCAGAGGTTGAGAGGGCATAAAATGTATGGCAAGCTCTCCAAGTGTACTTTCTTTTAAAAGGAAGTGCAGTATTTGGGCCATATAATTTTATCTTAGGGAATAGCTATGGACCCAACCAAGATTAAAGCCATATTGGAATGACCAGCACCAAGGAATGTACATGAGGTCTGAAGTTTCATGGGCCTTGCAGGATATTACAGGAAATTTGTGAAGAACTTTTCAAAAATTATGTATCCTATAACTTCTCTGCAGAGAAAAGGCAAGAAGTTTGAGTGGTCAGACAAGTGATAAGAGGCATTTGACCAATTGAAGGAAAGATTGACTTCAACACCAATCTTAAAAGTACCTGACCCGGAAGGTCATTTTGTAGTCATTATCGACACCTCGGGGGAAGGCCTAGGTGGTGTACTAGTCCAAGATGGACAAGTCATTG
Organism: Cunninghamia lanceolata; assembly: GCA_027924645.1. NCBI lineage: Eukaryota > Viridiplantae > Streptophyta > Pinopsida > Cupressales > Cupressaceae > Cunninghamia > Cunninghamia lanceolata. The sequence continues at coordinate 641,304 of BSBN01000463.1, read as the reverse complement.
CATATGAATCCAAGGAACTAAAAACTTATGAACAAAAATATGCCCCTCATGATTTGGAATTGGCAGCAATAATTCATGCTCCACAAATGTGAAGACACTACTTGCTTGGAAAACCCTATGAACTGAAAATAGACCACCAAGGGCTTAAATATTTGTTCACTCAACCAAATCTAAATGCTCACCAAAGAAGATGGTTGGAGTTTATCTTGGATTATGATTTTGAGATTAAATATATTAAAGTTAAGGAAAACTGGGTGGTAGATGCCTTAAGTAGGAGAAGACATATCTTCTCAATGATCTCCATACATTTTGATTTTAAGAATCAGGTTCTACAAAAGTCTAAGGGAGATGAGTTTTATGAGTAGGTTAAACAGGCCCTTTTGGAAAACCCCCAGAATCCAAAATATGATGGATTTTACCTTGAGCTAGATGGGTTATTAAGGTATAAAGGAAGGATGTATGTTCTAAACTTTGAGGAGCTAAGGAACACTATGTGGGAAGAGGTTCATTCTGCACCTTATTCGGGACATCCTGGAGTAACAAAGTTACTTGTTGATGTGAAACTCTTATATTTCTATAAGGGAATGAAGAGGGATGCTGCAAGGTTTGCAGCTACATGTATAGAATGCCAGAGGGTGAAGGCAGAACACCATCACCCAGTAGCGGTAGGACTTTTATACCCTCATGAAATTCTAAAATGGAAATGGCAAATAATAAGCATGGACTTTGTGCAAGGACTTCCTATGTCAAGGAATTGGCACAATTCTATTTTGGTTATGGTGGATTGACTCACCAAAGATGCCCATTTTATACTTGGGAACTTGATGGATGGGGCAACTCTCATAGCCTGTAAATTTGTTCAAGAAATTTTTAGATTGCATGGTATTCCTGAGAAGATTATCTCAGATAGGGATGCTCGAATGACATCAAGGTTTTGGCAAAACTTGTTTTCTTCACTTGGAACCTAGTTGAATATAAGCTTTGCTTATCGTCTTGAGATGGATGATCAAACTGAAAGGGTAAACCAAGTGCTGGAGGATTTATTCAGGGCTATATGCACAAATATGAGGGACCAAAAAGTCACCACATGACTTTTTGGTCGCATACAAGTCTAACATGAGCGCGCACTCACATTATAATGCACTCGCTTTATAACACACTCGCGTTATGGCTCGGTAGTACTGAGCCTATAACGTGAGCGCATAATAACGTGAGTGTGTTTTGCAAAAGCAAAACTCTCACTCTCTCTCTCTAGAGAGAGTTTAGGGTTTAGGGGTTAGGATTTAGGGGCATTATTTAGGGTTTATGAGCTTAGGGTTGCTCAAGTTTAGGGTTTAGGGGAATTATTTAGGGTTTAGGGGTTTAGGGTTAATCAGGTTTAGGGTTGAGGGTGTAGAGGTTAGGGATTAGGGTTTAGAAAGAGATAGAGAGAGGGGGCCAATAGAGATTGGGGGAGATAGAGGAGACAGAGGGGAGAGATAGGGAGATAGAGAGTGAGGGACATGTCCAAAGACATAGGGAGAGAGATTGAGAGGTAGAGGGATGATAGAGATAGGAAGATAGGGGAGAGATATGGAGATAGAGGTTTAGAGTTTCTTGGGTTTAAGGGTTAGGGGTTTGGGGGTTTAGGGTTTAGTGGCATTATTTAGGGTTTATGGTTTAGGGGTTAGGTGTTAAGGTTTAGAGGTTTAGGGTTTAGGGGATAGAGAGAGGATCAAAAGGGAGATATAGAGGAGACCAAGGGGAGAGATCTAGAGATAGAGAGTGAGGGACATGGCCAGAGACATAGGGAGAGAGATTGAGACGTAGAGGGATAATGGAGATAGGGAGATTAGGGAGAGATAGGGAGAGAGAGAGGTTTAGAGTTTAAGGGTTAAGGTTTAGGGGAATTATTTAGGGTTTATGAGTTTAGGGTTGCTCAAGTTTAGGGTTTAGGGTTTATGGGTTAGGGGTTGGGGTTTAGGGTCCAATTATTTAGGGTTTAGGGTTGCATGTCAAAAATAATCTCTCTAGAGCTTTATCTCTCTCCCTCCCCTCTTTACCTCATCTCCTCTGTCTCTCTCTCCTAGGGTTGCTTAGGTTTAGGGTTTAGGGTTTAGGGGTTAGGGTTTAGGGTTTAGGGTTTAGAGGGTAGGGGTTAAGGTTTAGAGGTTTAGAGTTTAGGGTTTAGAGAGAGAGGACTGATATGGAGATATAGAGGAGACTGAGGGGAGAGATAGGGAGATAGAGAGTGAGGGACATGGCCAGAGACATAGGGAGAGAGATTGAGAGGTAGAGGGATGATAGAGATAGGTAGATAGGGGAGAGATAGGGAGATAGAGGTTTAGGGTTGCTTGGGTTTAGGGTTGCTCAATTTTAGGATTTAGTGGTTAGGGGTTAAGGTTTAGGGGCATTATTTAGGGTCTACGATTTATGGTTTTAGGGGTTAAGGTTTAGAGGTATAAGATTTAGGGTTTGGAGAGAGAGGAATGATTGGGAGATATAGAGGAGATTGAGGAGAAAGATAGAGAGTGAGGGACATGGCTAGAGACATAGGAAGAGAGATTGAGAGTTAGAGGGATGATAGAGATAGAGAGATAGAGGTTTAGGGTTGCTTGGGTTTAGGGTTTAGGGGTTAGGGGCATTATTTAGGTTTGCATGTCTAAAGTAGTCTCTCTCTCTCTAGAGAGTTTAGGGTTTAGGGGAATTGTTTAGGGTTTAGGGGTTTAGGGTTGCTCAGGTTTAGGGTTGATGGTTTAGGGGTTAGGAGTTAGGGTTTAGAAAGAGATAGAGAGAGGGGACCAATAGAGATTGGGGGAGATAGAGGAGACAGAGGGTAGAGATAGGGAGATAGAGAGTGAGGGACATGTCCAGAGACATAGGGAGAGAGATTGAGAGGTAGAGGGATGATAGAGTTCGGAAGATAGGGGAGAGATATGGAGATAGAGCTTTGGGATTTCTTGGGTTTACGGGTTAGGGGTTTGGGGGTTTAGGGGTTTAGGGTTTAGGGGATAGAGAGAGGATCAAAAGGGAGATATAGAGGAGACCAAGGGGAGAGATCTAGAGATAGAGAGTCAAGGACATGGCTAGAGACATAGGGAGAGAGATTGAGAGGTAGAGGGACGATGGAGATAGGGAGATTAGGGAGAGATAGGGGGAGAGAGAGAGGTTTAGGGTTTAGGGGTTAGGGGTCATGGTTTAGGGGAATTATTTAGGGTTTATGAGTTTAGGGTTGCTCAAGTTTAGGGTTTAGGGTTTATGGGTTAGGGGTTGGGGTTTAGGGTCTAATTATTTAGGGTTTAGGGTTGCATGTCAAAAACAATCTCTCTAGATCTTTATCTCTCTCCCTCCCCTCTTTACCTCATCTCCTCTGTCTCTCTCTCTCCTAGGGTTGCTTAGGTTTAGGTTTAGGGTTTAGGGGTTAGGGTTTAGGGTTTAGGGTTTAGAGGTTAGGGGTTAAGGTTTAGAGGTTTAGGGTTTAGAGAGAGAGGACTGATATGGAGATATAGAGGAGATTAAGGGGAGAGATAGGGAGACAGAGAGTGAGGGACATGGCCAGAGACATAAGGAGAGAGATTGAGAGGTAGAGGGATGATAGAGATAGGTAGAAAGGGGAGAGATAGGGAGATAGAGGTTTAGGGTTGCTCAATTTTAGGGTTTAGTGGTTAGAGGTTAAGGTTTAGGGGCATTATTTAGGGTCTAGGGTTTATGGTTTTAGGGGTTAAGGTTTAGAGGTATAGGATTTAGGGTTTGGAGAGAGAGGATCAATTGGGAGATATAGAGGGGACTAAGGGGAGAGATAGGGAGATAGAGAGTGAGGGACATGGCCAGAGACATAGGAAGAGAGATTGAGAGTTAGAGGGATGATAGAGATAGAGAGATAGAGGCTTAGGGTTGCTTGGGTTTAGGGTTTAGGGGTTAGGGGCATTATTTAGGGTTGTATGTCTAAAGTAGTCTCTCTCTCTCTCTCTCTCTCTCTCTCTCTCTCTCTCTCTCTCTCTCTCTCCCCTAAACCCTAAATAATACCCCTAAACACTAACCCCTAAACCTTAAACCTAAGGAATGCTAAACATCTATCTCCCTTATCTCCCTATCTCTATTGTCCCTCTACCTCTTAATCTATCTCCCTATCTCTCTGGAAATCTCGTTCTCTTTCTATCTCCCTATTTCTCCCCTCTATCTCCTCTATCTCTCCCTATCTATCTCCTCTCTCTACCTATCTATCTCTCTATATGTCCCTATCTCTTGTCTCTCTCTCCCTTATCATTCTTCCATTTCCCTATCTCTCCCCTTTATCTCTCCCTCTCCCTTATCGACGAAGGAAATGGAAAGAAGAAAACTAGGACTCTCTCTCTCCCTATCTCCCTATCTCTCCTCTCTCTCTTTCCCCTCCATCTCCCCCTTCTCTCCATCTTTCTCCCTCTCCCTCTCCCTTATCGACAAAGAAAATGGAAACAAGAAAACTAGGACATGCAAAAATGGATGAGGATATAAATTGGGAGGATGAAATGGAAACAAGATAAAATGAAAGTTGATTAGATAGGAAGAATAATGAGAGGAGAGGTGGAAAATAGTAAAATAGGGGAAATTGGTGGGATCTAAAGGGAAATTAGAAAGGAAAAGGAAAACTAGGAGAGAGAGAGAGAGAGAGAGAGAGAGAGAGAGAGAGAGAGAGAGAGAGAGAGAGAGAGAGAGAGAGAGAGAGAGAGAGAGAGAGAGAGTTAACCATATAGATAAAATCAAACACAAGAGACACCATATTTTATGTGGAAAACCCCAAGGTGGGGAAAAACCACAGAGAGGATTAGCTCTCAATATATATTGCACTCTTGAAATAATGATGTTCAGGCTTGGTCACTCCACGGTCCTAAACATACTGGCTTACTTCCATGAAGATCAACTAGGTCTAGCAGGCTCACTGCCTCAACCCTAAACCTAGCAAGATTACAATAAGTGTTGTTAAACCCTATTGGTAGCTCACTACCAGGATTTATGCCACAATCAACACCTTGTTATGTCTATGATTGAAGTACAATAATTCCTCTGCTCTGCTCTACCTCTATTCTGCTCTTCCTCTTATTTCCTATTCCTCTTCTTTCCTCTTCCTCTTCTCTGCTCTGCCTTTTGGACCTTTCTTAATATCTTTCCATTTTTGCTCAAGGACACTTTTTCCATGACTCAACTACAAGTATTTATACACTACATCATCCTTGGAATGATCATCAAGGTCGGCATCACAATCCTCAACCATTGGAACAATCTCCAAGGTTGGTATTATAAACATTTACAAAATAGGTCCTGACCTATTACAACATTGTGCAAAGGAAATGAAATGTAGATCATGCCATGCCTTAGCTAGGACTCAAACATGATCTTCCATAGCTCAACATGCTTCCACAAACTTCCAGAGATCTCTGCAATCATTGGGATTAACTAGGTCAGCCAAGACTGGTTATACGCTACATTATCTAGGAACAACCTTCAAACACAATCTCAATTTCTTAACGTGGACCAAAGTCTAGATAGGAACATGATTAGGAGACATCCACAAGAATGCTATAATCATTAGGAACAACTACACGGACCTTAACCACTTTATCCATAGGAATCTTCTCACCGAAACACATGAACTTCACTGTCTTCAACTGTCATAAAAGAAAGATAGCTTGTGGACCACCAAACCATGAACCATTGCAATTGTAGGCACTTATCATCATCCTAGACTTCCTTCTAGATTTACAAAGCAAAATACTTTATTACGGAGGAATGCGGAGCAAAATACTTTCTTCCTATCCCAACTAAACTTACAGAAAAAGCAGGTTTCACTTTGGTGAACACAACTCACTCATATCTTCATGTGGAGGGCTCAAACTTGAAATATAGCATCCTTAGTCATACCTCCAACTTACTTCCAATCTACATACCACGATCTTCAAGCAGAAGTAAATGTGGAGCAGTTTATTAGACTTTTCTTCACCATACAACTTATTATCTGTACTATACTTCTCTGTAACTCACTTGTTCCTTCCAGAGAGGCTAATTTTCTCAATATCCTCAACATATAAGTCTTTTAAACAGGTAATAGAATAAGATACAGTTTACACCAATGACAACAAGGATATGTTGACATCAATGACAACATCGATTAGGCACATACTTGCAACAATCTCCCCCTTTGTCATTGATGGAAACATATGATGTGAAAAAATGCAACATCCATCAAGACAAGATTCTCTCCCTTTCTCTTTACACACATGCACTCTTTCTTTCTCCAAAATTCTCCCCCTTTCTCTTACACATCTACAAAATAAGTTTTTCACATGACTTCTGTCCCCCTTTGACATCAATGGCAAAGGGCACATACTTGCACTCATCTGCTCTGATCTAATCTCTCTTCTGATCTCTTTGACTACTCCCCCTGAGAAGTAGCCCTAAAAAGAATCAATCCAGACCTCTAAGCACCTCTGGACTGATGCACTACTATGCATCTTAGTTTAGAGAAGGAGGAATGATAACCCCTAACTTTTATCTGAGATACTCAAAAGCATCCTTAGGCAGAGGCTTGGTAAAAATATCTGCAATCTGATCCTTGGTAGAAACATACTCCAACTTGACTTCATTCTCTATCACCTTTTCTCTTAGAAAATGATACCTGATGGATATGTTCTTTTTCCTTGAATGCATCACTAGATTCTTTGATATGTTAATGGCACTTGTGTTATCACAAAAGATTGCAATGGGATCTTCATATACAATTTTGATGTCCTTCAAAGTTTGCTTCATCCATAACACTTGAGTGCAACTGCATGCTGCTACAATGTATTTTTCTTCTGCAGTAGATAGGGATATTGAATCCTATTTCTTGCTTAACCAAGATACTAATCTTTTTCCCAAGAAGAATGCACCTCCACTTGTACTTTTTCTATCATCCACATCTCCAGCCCAATCTGCATCAGTATATGCACTGGGAGTAAATTCATAGTTCTTAGGGTACCACAAACCATAATCTATTGTACTTTTTAAATATCTCAGAATTATCTTGACTGCCATCACATGTGATTCCTTGGGTTCTACCTGAAATCTTGCCACAAGACACATTGCATGCATTATGTTAGGTCTGGTTTGAGTTAGATAAAGTAATCCTCCAATCATAGATTTGTACTTTTTCTGGTTTGCCATGGGTGAGTTATCATCTTTGCTCAACTTACAACTAGTTATCATAGGTGTGCATACTGGTTTAGAGTCTTCCATCCCAAATTTTTTTAACAATTCTTTCACATACTTAGATTGAGAAATGAAGACACCTTTATCTGATTGACTTATTTGCATTTCTAAAAAGAAGTTCATCTCTCCAAACATAGACATTTCAAATTTACTTGGCATTTCTCCAGCAAAAACTGAGCACATACCTTCATTGCCTCCAAAAATAATATCATCAACAAAAACTGCAACAATCAGGGTTTGCTCATCATTGATCTTGAAGTAGAGATTGCTATCTATAGTACCTTTACTAAACCCTATCTGTATCAGGTACCTGTCCAATCATGCATACCATGCTCTGGGAGCTTGTTTTAATCTATACAAATCTTTCTTCAATCTGCATATCATGTCACCCTGATCTGATGAATGAAATCCTTGCAGTTGTTCTATATAGACTTCCTCTTCCAACTATCTATTTAAGAAAGTAGACTTCACATCCATTTGATAAACCCTGAAATCTTTGTATGGTGCAAAAACTAAAAACATCCTTATTGCTTCAATCCTTGCCACTGGAGAAAAAGTTTCTTCAAAGTCTATTCCTTCAACTTGAGCATATCCTTTGCATACCAACCTTGCTTTGTTTCTTACCACTTCACCATTCTCATTCATCTTGTTTCTGAATACCCACTTTGTACCAATTACATTCTTGTCTACTGGTCTAGGAACAAGATCCCAAGTATGATTCTTCTCTATATGCATCAATTCCTCTTCCATAGCCTTTATCCAATTCTCATCTTTGCAAGCCTCATCCACAGTTTTAGGTTCAATCTTGGAAATCAGACAAAAATTTACTTGTTCCTCTACAACTTTTCTTTTGGTTAAGATCCCTTTGCACTTATTTCCTATGATTTGATCTTCAAAATGAGTGATTCTTACATATCTTAGAGTTTTGGTAGCACTTACCGAAGATTGTTCATCTTCATCTAGGTTGTCTTCATGCTGCACCACTTCTGAAACATCTGGATCATCTGACTCATATTCACTTGATTCTAAAAACCTTTCCTTACATTCATCAACTTTAACATTTGCACTTTCAATGATCTTATTTAGTCTCTTATTATAGCATTGGTAGGCCTTTCTCTTGGTGGAATAACCAAGGAAAATTCCTTCATCACCTAAATCTTCTTCTCTTTTGATATAACATTTGCTACCAAAAATTTTGAAATATTTCATAGTAGGAACTCTACCATGCCACAACTCATAAAGAGTCTTTGAACTATTACCTTTTACTTGAACTTTGTTTAGGATATATATAGCGGTGTAAATTGCCTCTCTCCAATATACTTTTAGAAGATGAGATTCCTTCATCATGGTTCTAGTAGCTTCTTGAACTGTTCTATTTTTCCTTTTAACAACTCCATTTTGTTGTGGAGTTCTAGGTGTAGATAGCTGTCTCTTTATTCCATGTTCTTCACAAAAGAAATTGAACTCATTTGATGTAAAATCTCCTCCTCTATCAAACCTCAAGCATTTGATTTTCAAATCCATCTCATTTTCAACCATTGCCTTAAATGTCTTGAATTTATTTAGAGCTTCAGCTTTCTCTTTCAAAAAGGTGACCCAAGTCATTCTAGAATAATCATCAATGAGCAACATGAAATACATGTCTCCTTGCAAACTTCTTACTCTGGTAGGTCCACACAAATCTGTATGCACTAGCTCAAGTAGTCCTCAAACCAATTGGTCCTTGCTTTTGAAACTTGTTCTTGTTTGTTTCCCAAATTGACACTCCTTGCAAATAGGATTAGTAGGCTTCACAAGCTTAGGAAAATCTCTAACAATCTATGCAGTACTTATCTTCATAATATTATCAAAATTTATGTGACACAACCTTCTATGCCATAGCCAACTCTCATTAGTCTGAGTCAACAAGCAATAGTTCTCAGTTCCTTTCAAGTGAAAGATATTACCTTTGTTCTTCTTACCAGTTGTAATGACTGTTCTGAAGCTTTCCCTAATATTACATCCATTGTCCTTGAAGATTAAATCATAGCCCTTGTCACACATCTGACCCACACTAAAAAGATTGTGCTTTAATTCTTTCACATATAAGACATCTGTAGTATTATGCTTGCCATAAAAAAAAATAGATCCTTTCCCACAAATCCTACTACCTGTATCATCTCCAAACCTAACCAGTCCACCATCATATCTTTCCAAACTCACAAACTTACTTTTGTCACTAGTCATGTGGTGAGAGCAACCACTGTCAATAACCCATTCATCCTCATCCTTAATGACCTAAGCAGACAAAGCACTTTCCACTAGTTTTTCTTCCTTCACACAACTAGAAGAATTAGTAGACACAGGATCTTCCTTAATAGCAATGAATAAGCATTCATTTACAGAGGAACTAGCATTATCTGGTTCACCATTATCTGATACTCCTTCATCATAATCAAAATCTTCAACATAATAACACTTCTTTTGGGTCCTAGGCCTATTCTCATATCTTCTTCTATTTCTTTCAATTCTTTCAGGACATCTGGAAACAAAATGACCTACTTTACCATAGGAAAAACATTTGAAAGGTAATTTGCCTTTATAATTACCAGATCCTCTTCGCAGTCTGTCCACAAAGTTGGCTTCAACTTCATCTAACTCATCATCAAATTCTACCTTGTACTTTTCTGATCTGGAAGTACTTCCAGGAGTACTGGATTTGAAGGTCATCTCAACTTTTGGCAGAGCATCATCAAACTCCCTCATTTCAAAAGCAATAAGCTTACCAAGCAGTTGATCCTTGTTAACCATTTTTACTTGCATGAATTCTTCAATTGTGGCTAGCTTGTGACAGTAGGACTTGGGTAGAGATCTAAGGATTTTCATGACAACTTCCTTTTCTTCGAGAGTTCCACCTATGGCTTTTATCCCTGTAACAAGTTCATCAACTCTTTGCATAAAGGTTGATATGTTTTCATCATCATTCATCTTCAAGCTTTCATATTTCACTTTCAGACTTTGTAACTTGGCTTCCTTCACAGAATCATCTCCTTCATATAGATTTTTCAACTTTTCCCATACCTTATTTGCAGTTTCAAGATCCACAACTTTCATCAATATTGAGTCAGTTAATGAGCTTAGCAGAGCATCCTTTGCCTTGATATCTATCTCATATTCTTTAATTTCATCATCAGTAGTTAGACCATTTGGAGGTATGGTGTATTATATTTCTGCAGCTTTCCAAACTTTGTAACGAAGAGAAAGAGGATGGATTTTCGTCCGAGCCTTCCAGAGAACATAATTTGTCCCATCAAAATGCGACACTTCCTTCTTGTAAGACATTTTGGTTCTTCCTCAAGCTGTTAAACTTTCTTTAGAGGAACTTGGCCTTGATACCAATTGTTGATATGTGCCAGACAACTAAGAGGGGGGGTGAATCAGTTGTCTTAGAAACTTAAACACTTACTGCAATTAAACATTCATCACTTATCCACAATTATTATGATTTAACAATGAATGCATGAAATTAGAGACTTAACCATAGAGATAACATCAAACACAAGACACACCAAATTTTACGTGGAAAACCCCAAGGTAAGGAAAAACCACGAAGAGGATTAGCTCTCAATATATATTGCAATCTTGAAATAATGATGTTCAGGCTTGGTCACTCCATGGCCTAAACATACTGGCTTACTGCCATGAAGATCAACTAGGTCTAGCAGGCTCACTGCCTCAACCCTAAACCTAGCAAGATTATAATAAGGGTTGTTAAACCCTACTGGTAGCTCACTACCAGGATTTCTTCCATGATCAATGCCTTCTTATGTCTGTGATTGAAGTATAATAATTCCTCTACTCTGTTATGCCTCTATTCTACTCTTCCTCTTCTCTGCTCTGGCTTTTAGACATTTCTTAATATCGTTCCATTTTCACTCAAGGACACTTTTTCCACAACTCAACTACAAGTATTTATACACTAGATCAACCTTGGAATGATCATCAAGGTTGGCATCACAATCCCCAACCATTAGAACAATCTCCAAGGTTGGCATTACAAACATTTACAAAATAGGTCTTGACCTATTACAACATTGTGCAAAGGAAATAAAATGTGGATCACGCCATGCCTTAGCTAGGACTCAAACACGATCTTCCACACCACAAAACACTTCCACAAACTTTTAGAGATCTCTGCAATCAGTGGGATTAAATAGGTCGACCAAGACTTGTTACACGCTACATTATCTGGGAACAATCTTCAAACACAATCTTAATTTCTTAACACGGACCAAAGTCTAGATAGGAACATGATTAGGAGACATCCAAAAGCACACTATAATCATCAGGAGCAACCACACAAACCTTAACCACTTTATCCATAGGAATCTTCTCACTAAGACACATGAACTTCACTGTCTTCAACTGTCATAAAAGAAAGATAGCAAAGATGATAAATACGTTGTCTTGACCTTGACATACCAATCCCAATTCTCACAAAACAACCTTAAACAACTAACAACAAGATCATAATAGATATACAATAGAAGCCAACAGTTAATGAATAGAAAGATAAAAGATATTCATGAACACATAACACACGATGTATCCTGGGAAAACCCTAACAAGGAAAAACCCAGCCTTCAAAGCTCATTCCTCTTATATTATAACTTCAAACTGAATTACACCTACCTCAAGGGATTATAGATGCTAGGCCATAGCCTAGGGATTACAAAAGATTCATACAACAATATTCTTTCATGATCTCAACTTCTCTACTCTTTGCTCTACTCTCTCTGCTTCACTTCTGCTCTTCTTTCTGATCACAACAACTCATCTCCGTGCTCCTGATCTTCACATTCTTTCTCCTCTTTGCACTTCCTTGTTACAATCATCTATCTTTCATTTATATCCTCCTCAAGTTCTCTAAACATCAACAAGTCAGCCTAATTGTAACGGCTAGTTAGGGTAATGTGTACACAAAATAGGTCAGGCCTAAACCTAAGACACTACTCCACAAATGCATAGAACTTTGTGCAGATCTCACTGAAGGTTAGCTAGGTCCTATACTTCATCGAATAATGTTCCTTTAGGTTCCACAAGTCACGGATTTATTCCACAAACTGATTAGACTCCACTGAACATAGTCAGCTCTGCTCTATCAAACGTGCAACAACAATTAATCTTTTGATAGCGATATCTCTCCAAATTCAAAGACAAATGATCTGAATTCTTGATATGTTGTAACTGACTATGTCTATATGTTAAGTCAAGCTTTGTAGCTTCTTATACTCAAATGTAGTAGAATGCAGTATCTCCCAACTCACTATCTCAATAATCTGTTTTCATTGTCTATTGTCTCAGCTGACTTGAATTCTTCTAGATGCTCCTGCATTAGACTCTTGGGGTTATTTGAAAAGTGAGCCTCTTCACTTGGTCTGTATTATGCCAAAATCAAATAGGTTTGGCAATTTGTCTTTAGGTACTTGTAACTGCCTCAAGGTCGGCAGTCTGTCCAAGTCTACCCTGCAAAACTACCTCAAAACTAATCTAGATTCGGCAATCTATTTTTAGGTACTTGCAACTATCTCAAGGTCGACGGTCTATTCAAGTCCACCCTACAAAACTACCTTAAGTTCATCATCTTGTCATGGTCCAGGTTCGGCGGTCTACCTGCAAGCCTTGCACTACCTCAATGATCAACAGTCTAAGCAAATCTTCTCCGCAAGTTGCCTCAAGATCAATGTATGTTTCAATCAAACTCATTCATGCATCCTCCAGAACAATCAAGTTACTTTCTGATCCAATCAATACACTTTCTTAATTTCTCTGCAACACTTTCCAATTCTAATCTCAGATACAATTTCTCTCACACACCTCAGAATCTTACACTTTCTGCTCTGCATATACTACTTCAATATTTTTCTCTATTTCTTTATCCACTTTTGCTTTACTCCCATACACAAAATTTCTCCTCCGGTAGAATATCTTGTCATTCCCTCTTTCTATGAACTTCTCTTTTCTGATAGGTCCCACACAAACTTTATCTTGCACTTCTTTCTCAGATGATTTTACACAAACTTTCTTTTGCAATTTTTCTCAATTCTATAACACAAATTTCCTTAAGATCAATGCTTCTCCTTCTTCCAGTTTCTCTACTAAACTCAATGATTCAAAGGGGTTCTTCTTCTTCCTCTGCACAAATCATCTTTGTATCAACAGGATTTTCATCCTCAGCACAAACTATCTCTGAATTACTTACTACTCCTTTATTAGCCTCTCTAGTAACAATTTCTTGTTGACTTTCACTGCTTTATTCTTTTCTCCTCCAAACTTGAAAACAAGTTCCTCTTCTAAATGGTCTTCTATCAAAATCCTCTTTCATTTCTTTTGTATCCTGCATTGTGATAAGAATTGTGACTCCTATCATCTCTCCCTCTGTAGTTTGAATTTTTGTCCTTGTTCTGCTCCACATAAGGTCTTCTTTCTTTGTATCCTAATCCAACACACGAATACTTCAGTCTATTACTCCCTTTGAACATACAAGTAACATGTTTCCATTCCTGTCCATCAATCCATCCATAATTCTTATGTATACAACCTTCCATAGGCTTTCTCCCTCTCATTTTATTCCAACACATCTTCTCAGAATGATTCCTTAATCCACAAAACTTACAAGGATATAGATCCCCATACAATTCCTTTTCATGTCCATGTCTATTACAATGTGAACAATACATACCTCTTCTCCCTTGATTTGATTTGTTTGAATTTGCCATAACATCCTTACCTCTGTCATATCCAAGGCCTTCATTTCTTGATCGGATTACTAGTTCAATAGGTTTTGTATTTCCTTGTTGATGCTTTCCCAATCCTTGTCCTTCATATCCCATTCTTTATATAATTTTGAAACCAATACCATCACCAACAACTGCAGGTTCTATCACACTATCATCTTCAATCTCATTGTCTAAAGAAACTTCTGCATCATCATGCAAATCATTAGTATCACAAGAAACATCACAAAATTTGGGCTTAGATTTCAGATTTTCATTCTCTTTTCTGCATGCTACAGGTGACTATTCTAACTGATCTTTCTACTCTTTTAATTTTGATATTTTACTTTCCTGCAAACTATTCTCCTTCTTCAATTCTTCCAAACTATCTTCTAGATCTCTATTCCTCTGTTCAACCTTATAAAACAACTTAAATCCTTCTTCTAGTTCTGTAAATTTCTTTTCAAAATCCTCAAACAATTTTAGCTCTACTTCTAGGTCTTCATTCCTCCTCTTTACATTTTCTAGTTCTTCTTCAAGAGCATAATACTTGTCTTCTCCTAGGTCTTTCATCTTCTCCAACAATTCTGCATTATACTTCCGTATTTCGCACAGTTCATCTTCCAAAACATCTTTTTCACATACTAGGGTTTCATTTTCTTTCTTCATCCTCTTTCCAATTTTCCCCATTGAAATGAATCAGATAAACAACTTAATTTGAAAAGCTTACCAAATATTCCTTGCCTTGATCTTTCTTCAGCGATGACACTTGCTACTCTAGGGTTTCACACAACACTTTATTAGATTCACCACCTTCTAATAGATTCGCAACCAGCCCAACAGATTCGAAACCAACTCTGATACCACTTGATGCAATCAAGGTAAGAAGGTTCGGTGAGGGACTATCCAACCTTGCAGCCTTAAACAACTAACAACAAGATCATACTAGATATGCAACGAAAGCCAATAGTTAATCAATAGAAAGATAAAGTATATTCATGAACACATAACACATGATGTATCCTGGGAAAACCCTACTAGGAAAAAACCCAGCCTTCAAAGTTCATTCCTCTTATATTATAACTTCAAACCGAATTACACATGCCTCAAGGGCTTATAGATGCTAGGCCGTAGCCCAGGGATTACAAAAGATTCATACAACAATATTCTTTAATGATCTCATTCATCAATTCACTGCTCTGCAACTTCTCAACTCTTTGCTCTGCTCTCTCTGCTTCACTTCTACTCTTACTTCTAATCGCAACAACTCCTCTTCGCACTACCTTGTAACAATCCTCTATCTCTCATTTATATCATTTGCAAGTGCTCTAAACATCAACAAGTCGACCTAATTGCAATGTCTAGTTAGGGTAATGTGTACATAAAATAGGTCAGGCCTAAACCTAAGACACTATCCCACAAATGCATAGAACTTCGTGCGGATCTCACTGAAGGTTGGCCAGGTCCTATACTTCATTGAATAATGTTCATTTAGGCTCCACAAGTTACGAATTTGCTCTGCAAACCGATTAGACTCCATTGAACACAGTTGGCTCTGCTCTGTCAAACGTGCAACAACAATCAATCTTCTGATAGCGATATCTCTCCAGAATCAAAGCCAAATGATCTAAATTCTTGATATGTTGTAACTGACTATGTTTAGATGTTAAGTCCAACTCCGCAACTTCTTATACTCAAATGCGGTAGAATGTGGTATCTCCTAATTCACTGTCTCAATACTCTGTTTTCATTGTCAACTGTCTCAGCTATCTTGAATTCTTCTAGATGCTCCTACATTAATTTATTTAATCAATTATTCCTCTAAATTTAAATAAATTGTTAAATTTATTTAAGTTGACTTGTATCTCCTAAAAATAAATAAAATTATTATTTTATTTGTATTCATCCATCATGCAAAATCAATTAAATGAATTTATTTGTTTAATTTAAAATCTTTTATCTTCCAATTCTCTTAAAAATAAATAAAATTAAATATTTTATTTATAATCTTCAATCATGCATAATCAATTAAATAAATTTATTTATTTAATTTCAAATATCTTCTAATTCCTCTAAAAATATCATTTTAACTCTATGTTCACAATTAGTCTTATATTTAGAACTCTATGTTCACAATCAGTACTTTGAGTATGCACTTACCTTCATCATTTATCCGCTTGTTACAACCATGAGTACGTGACATATTGAGCAATCCACATTTGACCAAGAGATCAATACAATCTAGGTGATAGCTTTCAATTATTAATTGCATTATTCATTGATTTGGTTATTGCTTAGATAGATCTTTTGATGTTATAGGATTGAGTTGTTTTTTTATCATTGTTTTGATCTCATTAATCAATCTCAATTTAACCTATACACGTTCTGGCATGCCCAGTGGGACCCACTAACCTTGCTTTTTTTTTAGGAAAAAATAATTTTTCTGAAGCTAGGTACGGAAAAGTGCAATCACAACACAGATTTAAAGATCCTTGTTCACTAGTTTGAAAGAATAGGCATTGAACATTCAAACAATGTAACCTTAGCTCAAAAGATTTCTGCGTTTTGTCAACATTATCAAAATCCTATCTGGGTATCTCTTTTTTGTAGAAAGAACAAAGATTTTGAGAAAATAGATTACAAATCTGCATCCCTATTTTTAGCCTATGCTTACTTTTTTTTAATTTTTTCAGAGCAATTTCATGAAATTGGGCATATCTATGTAACCTTAGCTCAAAAAATTTTTGGGTTTTGTTGGCAGCATTAAAATTCTATCTGGGTATCTCTTATATTTTTGTATAAAGCAAATAAATTTTAAGAAAAATATATCACAAATCTGTATCCCTATTTTTAGCCTATGCTTGTTTTTTTGTTTTTTAGAGCAGTTTCGTGAAATCAGGCATATCTTTTGCATATTGAGTCAGATTTTTGCAAAACCAGTGGCATTGGAAAGCTGGTTCTCCCAATTTTTTTATGGTGAAAGAAGTTTTAGGTAATTTTTTTAGATCTATCAGCTACACTCAGTCAAAGTCAACCCTTCTTTGCAAACTTCAAACGGTTATAACTAGTGCAAAAGTTATTCAATTTTCACGAATTATTTTTTGAAATTGCATAGGATTTTGTTTAGAATCTGATCATAACATCCAATCTGCTGTACTTAATCATTATTAACATATTTTTCCAAATTTCTCATTTTTCACCTAACAAGTTGGCTTGCAAGTTTCTTTGTTTTTTTCTTGTTTTGGTGGAATCCAAGAGGACATAAGGCATTGCACAAACATCCACATCTGCATGAGATAAAAGTTACACACTTTTGGTTCAATTTATTTTTCTACCTATTGATTTTTGTGAAACTAATCCAACTTGTTTCAGCCTCTTATCACTCAAACAGAGCAAATAGGCTTTCTAACACATCTTTGCAGGACAAGCATCGAAGAAATTGCAATCTATTTTTACACTAAGTCCTAGAAACATCTAAATTGCTTAAGGGACAAGTGACATCTATCTTTTGCAATCTAAGTCTTAGGAACAACTAAATTTCTTAAGGGACAATTAACATCTATTTTTTGCAATCTAAGTCTTAGGAACAACTGAATTTCTTAAGGGACAATCGACATCTATCTTTTGCAATCTAAGTCTTAGGAACAACTACTATCTCAAGGGACAATGGACATGAATGATATTTTTATGATCTAAGTCTTAGGAACAACTGCTATCTTAAGGGACAATTAACATCTATCATTTGCAATCTTGTGTGGTTC
The DNA here is from genome assembly GCA_027924645.1 of Cunninghamia lanceolata. Taxonomy (NCBI): domain Eukaryota; kingdom Viridiplantae; phylum Streptophyta; class Pinopsida; order Cupressales; family Cupressaceae; genus Cunninghamia; species Cunninghamia lanceolata. Next base: position 623,585 of record BSBN01000463.1, on the reverse strand, counting down.
AGTAGTTGCACCAAGTTATTTTCTTACTAAATAGGATAAATGAACAACTGTTTTCTGTGCTTGTAAGGTGATAGGTATATGCTCTCCCCTTGCAACATCTTGGGTGATAAACAATCTAAACTCATCTATCATATACTTTTAGTTTATCCTTTAGAAGGGCCTACTTTTGGATTGCGCTTCATCCAAAAGGGATGACCTGAAGCAAAGTTTTCCTTTGAACCACTATATAAATTAGATAAGGTGAAAACCAAGTCCTAACTAGCATCAGCCTTGCCTTATGGTGCCAAATCGAAAAGAGACATACCAACACTTTATGAAAATAATTTTTGCATTGTGTGAGGTATATGATACTCTTAGTAGAATTGGTCAAAGATTTTAGTAGCTTGCTGCATGCTCACAAGGCGTTGGTCCCTCAAAGTAACTAAGAACCACATAGCTAGTGACTACCTGATTTACCTCCGAATGTTGTGGTAATTTTTTAGTGCAAGGGGAATCGATACAAGCCCTCAAGATTACTCACCATTGCCTACCTTGATATGAGACAATAATCCCTGACATAGCATAAGCTACACGTATCTTTATGTGGGAAAGGGTGAGATACCACTACCTATCCTCTCTCGCAAAGACACAAATGTATGCAACTACTTTTTAGTGTGATGACATTTGAGTCGACGGAGATCTAAGTTGTGAGCTGATGTACCACAATGAATCCATGTCTTTAGGGATAAAAAGTGCTTGATTTGTTTTGCAATTGTCTTATACTTGTGATAACTTGGACTTTTTTGTGAGCCTTACTATCAATGGCCGTCAATATGATGCCTAGGTTGATACTGGTGCCTCATATTGACGACCATTGATAATAATGGTAATATACTGGGAAAACTTACCAGTTAACAGATGTACTAGATAAGTTGGATCTAATTGTATAGAAGGCTCTGGTAATACAGACATAACTAGCTTGACTTTGCTAGGGTCTATCACTAGTTTTTTATCCTTTTCTTCAGGCTCTTGTTCATACAAAGTTTGAATATGTTCTTGGAATGGAGAATGGTTAGGGAAAGGATAAGCAGAACCAGAAGTAGAAGGGAAATCTTCTTCTTCTTCTATAAATGGAGAGATAACAGGTTGCTTTGGTGTAGATTGGTAACTAGTACAAGGACTATTGGACTGGGCAGAGAAATCAGCTAATGCTTGAGAAACAGTATCTACACCAGATTATCTACTATATTTACAATCTCTTCTTGCTGAAGTGATAATAGGAAAATCAGAAGAGAATACAATTCCCTAGGAAGGCATATTTGGACTATGCATTGGAGGTCTGAATATAGGAGGATACTGTGACATCTATTGTTGTGGATGTGCCATCTGCTGTGGATAAGTAGGGTGTGTATCAAAAGCTGGAGTGTCTAGCTGGTAGTGCGATGGAGAATAACGGCCATGACCTTGACCTCCTCTTCCTCTATTGTTTCGCCATGTCTGGTTCATCAAAACAGAAGGCTTTGTCTCATCATAAAAGTCCAGTTGCTCTTCAGCTTCAAGAAGTGTATCTGCAAGATCTTCTAGAACATCTTCCTCTTCATCTTCATATTCGTACTCTTCAAATATAGGTTCAAAGATATCATCTTGCATATGCAAATCTTCTTCTTCATCAATCACATCCCACCACGCTGCTGCAGAGGGGTCAGTGTAAATGGCCTTAACAACTTTGTTCTTACAAGTACAATCAGGAGGTAAGACAGATAGAATCTTAGTCTGAAATGTTTGAGCAGGGTCATATTCAAGCATTAATTCTATAGTCCTTATTCGAGGAATGACAAAAGACTTAAAAGTAGTCTTGAATATGAGATTTTTCAACAAATTAGGCTTTAAAGCACTCTTTTTATAAACACCATCAGTTGTAAGCAGAGGAGGTTTATAATTACTTACTTGACCTTCGATAACATCTTCAGACGTATCGATTTCAGGAATATCATCTAAGGAAAGATCTCCTTTAGTAGGATAGATTGCTGGTAGCTCAAAAGTTCCTTCAATGAAAGCTTCATTGACTCTTTCGATTCCTGTATTAGGATGAGAAAATCCTTGAAATTCTGCCATTTCATTTAAAGATGAGAAAGAGGATGAATCTGAGAGAACTTACAGGGGTTTGACAGGAGAGATAAAACAAAACCCTTAACAACAGAAGATAAACGGGTATAACTTCTCAAATCCTAACACCTGAGTGAAACCCTACATAATTATAGAATTCTTCATTCTCCAGATACTTTCTTAGATCTTTGACTAGAAATTAAATAAACGGCAAATTATCTATCCCAAAGAATCAGAAGAGGCTCTTTAAATTGTTGGGGTGTTTTTAGTTCTCTTTATGGGTTAAATATGTTTGGGCAATTCAAATATGCTTCAGTCTAGGTTCAGGTTTTGTATTCCATGACGAATACAAATAATCCTGATATTTTAGAAAACCTACTGTATGCTAAAACTCTCCATGGAGAAGTATAACTCCAGAAAGGACATATAAACACTGTTGATGTCCCAACAGGATGGAAATTAGACTGGATGAAATATGTAGCACCCAGACTATTAGAGGCTACTAAGCCTATGCATGAGATCCAGAATAACCAGATCAGGGTTATTCCTAGGAGTCTCTCTTCTAGAAATTCAAACCCATTTATTGAAAATTTTGGTACACCTAGATCTTCCTTTAGTTTTTCTTCTAGAAAAAAGCTGAGTTGAAGTTGATGATGAAGCCCTAAATACTGGTCCTGATCCAGTCCCACAAGACCACAGAGGTCGTCAAAAGGAAAAGGGAAAAGCAATTAAAATTGATCATCCTTTTTGTAATATGGTACATACTCTCCCAAGAGAGGAAACGCTCGAATGGTTCAAAGAACAAGAGGTGTCTTACTACCAGCATGGTAGATGGCTCCCTGTTAAAGGATGTTTTAAGTCCACTGAAGGGACTGTTAGTTTATTTCAATATGTTTTCCAACCTAAAACCTCTGAAGAAAAGGAACCATCTCTTGACTATAAACAAAGGAATTATATAGGAAGATTCTGTTCTCATCTTCAGCAGAATCTTGATGATTGTTGTCAAGATGTGTTGCAACTAAGGGAGTCTGTTGTCACCCTCCATCAGGATCTAAAAAAATGTGGTAATAATGTTGTTGATAATAATACTCATGTAAAAGAAGTCATCAGTCATGTCCAGCAGCTTACTGATAAAACTGACCAGACCCAATCTATTCTTAGTAAAGTGGACACCACTATTGAACAATTGGTTAACCTTGTACAGCCCTTAGGGAACCAATTAGATTCTGTGAATACTACTCTTGTTACCCATTTTGATAGGATAGATGATTCTTTGCATGATTTGTCCTCTGCTTTAGACTAGTTAGTAAATGAGGAGAAAAAACCAGTGTCACATGCTTTGGTCATTCCACAACCTCTTGTGCTAAAAGAAAAAAGGATTAAACAAGGTGATTCTATGCATATGATGCAAACCACTTGTCCTGTTACACCTTGGTATCTGGATATTGATGAAGTTGATGATCCATATAATCTCATCACCAAATGGGTCAACACTTTTATTATCATTGGTAGTCTTTCTGGAACCACTCAAGCCAATATTACTAAAATGGCTGTATCTTATTTCTGGGGAATCCTCTCTGATTGGTGGAATGGAATTCCTGATGCTGATAAAGATGCCCGTGTCTACAATAATATTATTATTGTCTTAGATGCCCAAGGTCAACCTCAGCAATAGCAACGCCCAGCCTTAAACTGTCTTTTAGATTGGCTCGTCGAAGAATTCTACCCCGATTTTGTTTGTCGGCAAGAAAGACTTATGAAAGATATTCTTTCCATGAAGTGTTGTGATCTAAAGGATTTCCAACGGTATTCTTATGAATTCCATCACCTTATTTATCAGCTCAAAGATAGATCCAAAATTGAATTTGCTAAAACCAAATATTTAGAAGGTCTCCCTTATAATTTAGTTGATAAAGTTCTCCATTATATTGAGATCTGGGAAATTCCTTTCGTCTAGTATTCCATTTCTGATGTCATCCAGTATACCCGTGAACAAATACTTCAGTTCATTGACCAATGCAAGTATCAATAGAAGTTTACCTGTCATGAAGCTCAGTGTGTCGCCCCTTCTTTTATTGATACTTTTGGTTGCAATCCTTTTAAGTCCAATCCTTTTACTCACTCTCAACGCAAACAAAACAAGAAGTATAAGAAGCGTCAGCTTTCTTTTCAAAAGCGCACTTTCCCTCGCAAACATTCTTATGCCCCTAAGCATAGGTTCTTGCGTCGTTGCTCTCACCCTCGTCCTACTCCTCGTGAGATCATTTGCTATATCTGCAATAAACCTGGTCATAAGGCTCTGATACCACATTTTTTCAAATCCTGATGGAGGGTGACAACAGACTCCCTTAGTTGCAACACATCTTGACAATAATCATCAAGATTTTGCTAAAGATGAGAACAAAATCTTCCTATATAATTCCTTTGTTTATAGTCAAGAGATGGTTCCTTTTCTTCAGAGGTTTTAGGTTGGAAAGCATATTGAAATAAACTAACAGTCCCTTCAGTGGACTTAAAACATCCTTTAATAGGGGGCCATCTACCATGCTGGTGGTAAGACACCTCTTGTTCTTTGAACCATTCAAGCGTTTCCTCTCTTGGGAGAGTATGTACCATATTACAAAAAGGATGATCAATTTTAATTGCTTTTCCCTTTTCCTTTTGATGACCTCTGTGGTCTTGTGGGACTGGATCTAGACCAGTATTTAGGGCTTCATCATCAACTTCAACATAAAGTTGAGCCTTTTTTCTAGAAGAAGAACTAAAGGAAGATCTAGGTGTACCAAAATTTTCAATAAATGGGTTTGAATTTTTGGAAGAGAGACTCCTAGGAATAACCCTGATCTGGTTATTCTGGATCTCATGCACAGGCTTAGTAGCCTCTAATAGTCAGGGTGCTACATTTTTCATCCAGTCTAATTTCCATCTTGTTGGGACATCAACAGTGTTTATATGTCCTTTCTGGAGTTGTACTTCTCCATGGAGAGTTTTAGCATACGGCAGGTTTTCTAAAATATCAGGATTATTTGTATTCGTCATGGAATACAAAACTTGAACCTGGACTAAAGCATATTTGAATTGCCCAAACATATTTAACCCACAAAGAGAACTAAAAACACTCCAACAATTTAAAGATCCCCTTTTGACTTCTTGGCAACCCTTGTCTCGGGTGGCAACTGTAAGATTAGGGTAATAAGTAAAACACACAGAATTTTTTGTTAGACAAGAAAAACTTGACAACTGATAGGCATGGTTATAATCCACTTGCCTATGATCACACAAAGAAAGATAACAAACAAGTCTAATATTATCAGGCACACAGGAGCCTATAAGGACTCGGATTGCTCCAAAGTGAACAAAGTTTACATCCTTATGAATTCTTATATATTCTATCTCTTCAGGAGGTAAGACAAATAGAATCTTAGTCTGAAATGTTTGAGCAAGATCATATTCAAGCGTTAATTCTACAGTCCTTATTCGAGGAATGACAAAAGACTTAAAAGTAGTCTTGAATATGAGATTTTTCAACAAATTAAGCTTTAAAGCACTCTTTTTATAAACACCATTAGCTGTAAGCAGAGGAGGTTTATAATTACTTACTTGACCTTCAACAACATCTTCAGAGAACCTTGTAGATTATGAGGCATATCTTGAGGGACAAGCTGAAATAGGAAGAATGCAACACATGTGTGACACCATGCCAACATTAGAAGACCTAGCACCCCAATTCCAAGACCTTCTCCAAGCACTTTACCAAGAACCACAACCCTAGACCAACGAATCATTCAACGACTACAAGTCTTCATCCAACAACCTCAACTTCAACAAATCGAATCACCTCAAATACAACACCTCATAGCCCAAGCCCAACACTTCATAGCCATTTGTCAATCACAAGCTCAACAAGCACATCATCCTCTACCCATTCAATATCAACCAATGCCACCTCAATCCCATGTGTCACCTCCATCATCATACCAATCTAGCCTACCCACATATCATGTCAATTCTACGTCAACCTATCCAACTTCTTCCAATGTTAACCAATATCAACATCAACACATTAAACCCCAACAACAACATCAACACATCCAACATCAACACATTCAACCCCAATAGCCACATCAACACATTCAACCCCAACAACAAGATCAATACATCCAACATCAACACATTCAACCCCAACAACAACATCAACACTTTCCACACCAATACTCTCAAAATCTAAACACGACATATCTTCTTCCACCTCAACCACCACAAAATCAAAACACATACCTCATTCCTCCACAACAATTTCAAAATCCTAATCCCCCTCAACAAGATCATCAAAACATCCCATTTCATAATCCCCAACTTGAAATACAAAGTCACATCCAAAATAATCCTCAAGAGGGTAATACCTCTTTGATAGATGCATCTCTTTGACACGAGCATGTGATCTCATGATTTCCTTGAAAAAGGATATACTATTGACCCAAACCACTCTCAAGAAGAGCGAAACCTTCAAGAAGGTCAATCCTCTCAAGAAGGGCCTCAAAAAATAGATGAAATCATGCAAGATTCTAAAACCATGGAAATTATTGATAAACTCATAAGATCTAATCGAAATCACTACTTCCATTTTCTTGCTCAAGACGAAGCCAAATTGCCTTGTGACTTTGATACATCTAATATTAAAGAGAAAGATACTTTTCAAGATGCCCTAAACACTATGGGTAAACCAAAAGTAAACCCTGTCCAAACAATGTCTACCATATCTACACCATTCCTTGAATCATCTTCACAAGAGGGTATACCCAATCAAAAACCCATGGGAGAAAAACCACTTGAACCTCTCCTTACTCCCATGGAGATTTGTAAATCTCAACAAGATCCACCCCAAGCTCATACAACTCCTTATTCCAACATTCCTACTCATCATCAAACCCATACACAAGGCAATCAAGTTCCTTAACAACAAGAGCATGCAAGTCTTCCTTTGTACCAAAATCAAGTGTTCTTAAGTCCTTATGATACCATTGACAAAGGGAACACCACTCTATCTTTTGCATCCTATGGGTACCCTACGTCATCATCCAATCATATGCCAATACAAAATCCTACTAGTCATATCCCCACACCACCATGTAGTCCCTATCATAGTCCATTGGTCCATCAACCTTCTAATACATCAAGCCCTTCATTACCTTCGTCCCCATGTTTCTCCAATCTTCCACAAAAGGATTCAAGTGGGAGATAACCCTACAACAATGGGTCCAAGTGCAATTACTTGAGCTACCCTTGATAAAGCCATCCAAGTCAAATCCTAGTATGTCCAATATCATTATCCCTCCACCCAGTCATAATCCTAATCCTACAACACCATCCACCATTATCGTCCATCTGTTATATTGCTCATCCACCCATACTCTTATGAAAGATGTGATCCAATGGCTATTAGCAAGGAATCAACTATCTCTGTGTCATCAAACACTTATCCAAGTGCCTATCAAGCTTATCCAAGAGCCTTCAAACAACATGTCTAGTCCTCTAAATACATCATATAGTCTACAACTTGTCAATTCTATTGAAGAGCCTTCCACCATGATTCCAAGTTTAGATCCATTGTACCTCCATGTTGTTGACCATCAAGAGCCTATCAAGCCTATCCAAGCATCTCCCACTTCTACTTCCATTCAAGAAAAAATAAGAGCTATGTCAAGAGTATAATTGAAAGCATGTGGAAACATCAACATTTTATCTAAATCAAGATCAAAGCACCTCCATCCAACCCATCCATAACCTTTATACTTTCTATGATCAAGATATTGTCCAAGATCATGAGCATATCCATGAGCAACTTGATCCTATCCATGATCCCACAAATATCCATGAACAAGTTATCCATACTACTCCTATACATTATCCATCTAGCCCTATCCATGATCAAACAAAATGCAATTCCCTTGATGAGACACTTGGTCCCCAAGAAAGCATTGACAATCAAACAAGTCACTTGGATCCTATCCCTTCATCTCCTACTGAGCATAATGTTAGTCAAGATCCAATAATCCCAAGTCATCCATTGCATGATCCCACATTGTCTCTTATGGATCCTCCATTATCTCATGTTGATCCTCCACTATCTCCCATCGATCCCATTCCAAAACAATTATCCTATCCTCTTGGTCTTACCACCTTCCTCCATGATTGTTCTTCCTTACAAGAAAAACAACCACTATCCACCACTTCACTCTCTCCATCAAATAATAGACTCGCGTCTTGTTTTCAAAACAAACATCCCATTGCATATCATATGTTCCAAAACATAAACTATTAAGGAAAAGGTTTAGGCCTTCATGAACAAGGTATCTTAGAGCCCCTTCATGTCGCAGTCCATCCTCAAGCACATGGTCTTGGTTTTTCATCCCAAGATAAACAACCCAATGATGTTGGTACCACCTCCACGCCTCCACCAGCTACTTCTTCTGCTCCAGATCCCAGTGCACCTCATCGTACCTCTCACTCATATGTCACCATCCCTCCTCCATCTTCATACCATTCGCAAAAGCATGTGACCATACACCTTCCTCCATCTACTTTACCTTCACTACTTCCAACTCATAACATCCCTATCCTCCATCCACTCTACCTCCACTTTTCCTAATGCCTAATATCTCCATCCTTAAATCCTCTTATCCATTGATCCACAAATCCACTTTTATGCCATCCATCCATAAATCCCCTCACATTCCTAATCATGGCTAACGAATGCACACATCAGCCACATATGAAACTATCCCAAACCCCGTGAGATTCAAAAATAAAAATTTGGATGCTTCCACATATATAGAAGAATATCCGCAAAAGCCTCAAGAATATCATGCCATAGGGCATCAATACACAAATGCAAAGCCAAATCCATCTCAAAAGCTGCATACACCCACACACCTCAAAGCAAAAATGAAAATGGTGTGGGTCCCCAAGAAACAAGCAATTACTTCAAATCCATCTCAAAAGTTGCATAAACCCACACATCTTAAACAAAAAATAAAAATGGTATGGGTCCCCAAGCAACAAGCTATTAAGTGAAATAAAGCATCCATATCTCAATCTATCCCCTAATTCCAAAATTCCCACTCCCCATTAAAAAATCTTGCAAATCCTAAGTATATTTGGGTTCCTAAATCCCTAAATCGACAGGTTCCAAATCCCCTATCCTAATTCACATTACTCTCCACTCCTCATCCTAGTCAAAGGCTTCAAAATATATCACGATGTGTGCAACCATTGGTCTTGGTTCCTCACCATTCCATGACATTTCCACATACTTACATCCCCCCATCTTCCATCCCTTATCCAACATATTTCCCCCATCATACCTCTATGGTCCATGCTTTTGTTCCATCATCCATTTATCTATCCATCTCCATCCGTCACCCATATCATAATCCATCATCCATCCCATTTTCTATCACCCATCCTTTTGTTCACTTATCTAATCCCATCTTCCTCTGTCTACCTATCCATGATGTTCCCTTATCATTGGTATCTAGTACTAAGGCTATCCAAATACAATCCAATGTCATCCAATCATTCCAATCCATTAACACTTCCATCTCTCTCGTCTTTCGTTTATCACAATCCATCCTATCACCCCAACTTGACTAACTCAAGTAGAAAACAAACTATGCATCCTTTGAAATCTCAAATACTTATCAAACCCGAAGCAAAACGACTACTCATGAAGCCATATGCTATCCTACATACCCCACATCTGCTACATCAACCCATCTATCCTAGATCAGATCAACAACCTTTAACGGATATATCGTTCCTACAATAAGGCTTTATCTACCAATCTACCCTAAGCAACCTCTTTGGCAAGAGAATATGTCGGTTCTATGTTTACTTTATTAGTCAGTCTTTTTCTTTTTGGTTTTTCTTTTGTCCCCTTCTAATTACCTAGTCAAGACTACCTTGATTTCCTATATCTTGGTATGTTGCGATGCAGTATGGATTGGGGCATAATCATTGCTTTCATATGCTATGTTTGTGAGATGAGCTTATTATCCTACTAAGGCCAATATTTATCTTGTGTGTGTGTTACAACCTAGCATCTTACATATTAATAGTCTTTTGCATTTATGTATTAAGATTATTTTATGTTCAAGACTATGGCTCATTCACATATCCAACAAGGTTCTATTATGTCTAGTAGATATAAGTTCAAACCATTTTTTTACAGAGTCAACATCCTATGCATTGGATACATCGCCACCTTGGTCTTCTATACCCTGGTACATAACATCCACATGCTACATCAAAATAAGGATTGCTCTTTATAAATATTTATGTAACCATTGCAACATCACCCCATCTCATCACACTACTAGAACTACATATCATCTCATCTCAATCTTAAGGTACCTTGATCCTGTGGATACGGATATGTAGGCAGTCTAGAATATGAAGGAAGCATCCGATACTCAGGTACATAAGATATCATCATTTCACCTAAACATCCTCAAAACACTTCATCTTATCCATCTCACCCATGCATCCTAATAAAATCTATAGCTTTCATGAAGATTGTTCAATGATTATTTCTCTATTTTATGACATCAATTCTTCTATTTCCATTTATCTTCCATCTTTCATCTCACTCTTCATCTTCATCTCTTCTTTCATTTCAAGAGCACACTTGTGTTCTTTGAACCCAACTTTCCTCTTGAGGGGGCATCCTCATCATCATCATTATTTATCTTATCGATATACCTCATCCTTTCCATACCAATCTAGCTAATCAATCTAGCCAAATTATCCAATCACATCCTTTGGTCTCGACCCTAATCTTGTTGTAAACCAAATCAATCAGTCACACATCAATCATATCATTAGTCTTATATAGGTTATCGCACTCTCAAAACCAGACCATGCGTCTTATACAACATGTTTCATTTCTTGAAACCAGACGTAATCCTATCAATTGTCTTATATAGAATGTTACATTGTTGAAACCAGACTCAGCGTCTTATATGACATGTTTCATTTCTTGAAACCAGACATTATCATCAATCCATCATCAATGGGATATATCATTCCCACATCCTTGTGTTGATCTAGGGATACATCATTCCCCACAATGACAACACTATCCTTATCAATCATCAACAATAAATCATTGGTTTACAACTTGAGATGGGCAATACCTTGTTTGTTTTTGAATAATCATCATCATCATTCATCAACTTACCATTATCTTTCCTTGTCACCCTCACTTTGAGTGACTGGGGCATCACTACCTCTAATCCAATCAATATTCTTCTAAATCAATATTCTTCTATCAAATCAAGCACTATGTTTTAAATTTTTGTGAAATGATGTTACTCTGCAACACTATCTCAAAGAGGGGCAAAATGTAGACACCTAAAAATGACCCTTTCGCATTGCATCACTTGCATTTCATCAATTCTTCCAAATCACCTACATTGAACATTAATTAAATAATCTAATTATTTAGTTAATTTCATCAATTTTCTCTAAAAATCCCTAATTCCAAGATTAATTGAATAAATTGTATTTATTTAATTAATTTCAATAAATTCCTCTTTTATCTTCTAAAAAATTAAATAATTTTTATTATTTAATTAAATCATTATCCTTTTTCAAATTTCAAGTCCACATTAATTAAATAAATCAATTATTTAATTAATTCATCAAATTTCCTCTTATCCACAATTAAATAATTTTCATTATTTAATTAATCAATTATTCCTCTAAATTTAAATAAATTGTTAAATTTATTTAAGTTGACTTGTATCTCCTAAAAATAAATAAAATTAATATTTTACTTATATTCATCCATCATGCAAAATCAATTAAATGAATTTATTTGTTTAATTTTAAATCTTTTATCTTCTAATTATCCTAAAAATAAATAAAATTAAATATTTTATTTATAATCTTCAATCATGCACAATAAATTAAATAAATTTATTTATTTAATTTCAAATATCTTCCAATTCCTCTAAAATCATTTTAACTCTGTGCACAATTAGTCCTATTTTTAGAACTTTAAAAAGGAAATCTAAAGTTAAGTTTAATTGGCTTTAATTTATCTTATTTTTATCATCAACTCATAAATTAGAAAAAAACATTCTAATTTATGAAATCAATTCTATCTTTATCATGTCTTTTTATCAAAAAGCAATTATCTTAATAAAAATACCTTTTTGGAGTGACACATGTCGTGTGCACGTTTATCATGAGTTATTAGATTTATTTCAACCATTGATTTCCTTGAGTTATCTCCACCGTTGATCGATCATGTCTTGAATCCTATATATACCTCCTTCATCCTTTCACAAATCCTCTTCGATCATTAAGCCTTTTGATCTCTTTGATCGTTTAAGCTTTTACATTCCTACAACGCTTTGAGCTTTTATCACGCATCATTGAGCATATTGAGTACTTTGAGCATGCACTTACCTTCATCATTTATCCGCTTGTTGCAACTATGGGTATGCAACATATTGAGCAATCCACATTTGACCAAGAGATCAATACAATCTAGGTGATAGCTTTCGATTATTAATTACATTATTTATTGATTTTGGGGTAAGTGCAAGAAGATGGGGAACCAAAAAGGGGTCTTAAGTGGCCACTTTTTTTTTTGAAATCAGGAAATACTGGCCTTGGATGAGAAATTGAGCATAGTTACTCTCAAATTTTGGAGATGCAACCAAAATAATGTTCATAATGCTCCGAGTCTACTTTCTAAACTAATATTTTTTTTAAAATGGCATAGATTAAGGGGTTCAAAAGAGGGAGCCACAGAAATTGGTGTTGTTTCTGTCAAAAAAAGATAACATAGCATGTTTTGTGGCTCCCTCAAAAGGTCAACTTTTTTTTGGTATTTTTAAAATCGCTTCGGTGAGAAATTAGCTAATAGCATGTAGTTTATGCCCAATTTTTTTGATAATTTTTTTATGAATATTTGATTTTTTACTAATTTTCAAAGTGGACACATCCTAAAAAATAGAATTTTGGCCGTGCTACCCCTATAAATTTTGAAAACTAATTGAAAATCATTTTTTTATTTTTTTAATATTTGTAGAATGGAGTCTAGTTTCTAAATATGTAATTTTTTTGAAATTTCAATGAATAGTTAATTTACAATGAAAAAAGACCAAACAGTAGTTTTTTCCCAAAAATAGACACACAAACAAAAGAAATTAAAGATGAAAGGCTTAACATTGTTAAAATGTGAAAAAAATCACATCGTCAAATAGCTAAGAGAAAGCCTAACATTACCCAAGTGTTTGATTTGTTCAACCTTGAAACATGTGCAAATCTGAGGGTTAGCACGAACGAAATTATGTGAAATCTTGAAGAATATGAAAAAACACGTCTTTGGATGTTGAAAAGGCACTCCAAGCCTTTGGGTTAGAAATCCAAAGCAAATCCCAAGCCCAAGGCTTGGGATTCCCAAAGCAAAACATAACGCGAGCACATTATAACGCGCTCGTGTTAGTTTTTGCTTTGCATTTTTCCTTTTCCACAAAAGTTTGTGCTATTTGTCATGTTTGAAATAATGCGAGCATGTTATAACGTGCTCGCGTTATGTTCCTCTTAATTTTTTTTATGTTCAAGGCTACTAATCATGTATGTATGTATGTATGCATATATGTATGTATGTATGTATGTATCTATGTATGCCTATATGTATGTATGTATCTATGTATGCCTATATGTATGTATGTATAGTGTCGAGGGTAGAGGAGGGTAGAGATGGGAGTGAGCCAGATAGGGGAGGAGAGGGGTGGATAAGGATTGAGTGATTAAGGTTTAAGGTTGAGGGTTGAGCGTTTAGGGATAAGATTTAGAGTTTAGGGATAAGGGATTAGAGTTTAGGACCTTGAGGGATTAGGGTTTAGGGTTGAGGCTTTAGGGATAGCGTTTAGGGTTAAGGGTCGAGGGATTATGGTTAAGGTAGAGTGTTGAGGGTAGAGGGATTAGGGATAGGGTTTAGGGTTGAAAGTTTAGGGTTGAGGGATTAGGGTTTAAGGTATAGTTTAGTAGTTCTTGTGGATAGAGCCAGTAAACAATGGGAGATTATTTGCCTGTTTCATAACAATATACCTCCCCTAAGTGCGGGGTGGACAACAAGAAACATAGATGTACCCCAATGCAAATATTTTCTCATAATGATCATCCTTCTGATTTCAACTGTTAATTACTCACTATGGATGTACCATACGCAAATCTTTTCTCATAGTGTGTACACCTATTGGCATAATGAACCCCAGATGGACCAGAAAAACATGCCATATAACATTACTAACATTAAAAAGTTCATAGCCATTTTTCTGACATATTCTTGCAACTCAAATATCTTTAAGAGAAGAGTGTCAAAAATGATGGGTTTAACAACCTAACATAAGGCAAAGCAGTTTTGTTGGGTTTAGGGATAGGGTTTAGGGTTTAGGGTTGAGGGATTAGGGTTTAAGGTTTAGGGATTAGGGTTTAGGGTTGAGGGATTATGGTTTAAGGTATAGTGTTGAGGGTTGAGGGTTTAGGGATAGGGTTTAGGGTTGAGGGATTAGGGTTTAGGGTTGACGAATTAGGGTTTAATGTTGAGAGTTGAGGGTTGAGGGTTGAGGGTTTAGGGATAGGGTTGATGGTCAATGGATTAGGGTTAAATTATATTGTTGAGGGTAGAGGGATTAGGGATAGGGTTTAGGGTTGAAGGTTTAACGATTGAGGGTTGAGGCTTTAGGGCTGACGGTTAAGGGATTGGGGTTTAAAATATAGTGTTGAGCATTGATGGTTTATGGATAGGTTTTAGGGTTTAATTTTTAAGGGTTAAGGGTTGAGGGATAGGGTTTAGGGTTTAGGGATAAGGGATTAGGGTTTAAGGTATAGTGTCGAGGGTTGAGGGTTTCAGAATAGGGATAGCATTTAGGGGTTAGGGATGAGGGATTAGGGTTGAGGGTTGAGGGATTAGAGTTTAAGGTATAGTGTCAAGGGTTGAGGGTTTATTGATAGTGTTTAGGGTTGAGGGTTGAGGGATTAGGTTTTAGGGTTGATGGATTAGGGTTTAAGGTATAGTGTTGAGGGTTGAGGGTTTAGGGATAGGGTTTAGGGTTGACAGATTAGTGTTTTATGTCAAGGTTAGGGTTAGAGTGTCGAGGGTAGAGGGATTAGGGATAGGGTTTAAAGTTGAAGGTTTAAGGATTGAGGATTGAGGCTTTAGGGATGAGGGTTTAAGGCTTAAGATATAGTGTCAAGTGTTGAGGGTGTAGGGATAGGGTTTAAGTTTTAAGGGTTAAGGGTTGAGGGATAGGGATTAGGGTTTAAGGTTTAAGGTATAGTGTTGAGTGTTGATGGTTTAGGGATAGGGTTTAGGTTTGAGGGATTAGGGTTTAGGGTTGATGAATTAGGGTTTAATGTTGAGAGTTAAGGGTTGAGGGTTGAGGGTTGAGGTTGAGGATAGGGTTAATGGTCAAGGGATTAGGGTTAAATAAGAGTGTCGAGGGTAGAGGGATTAGGGATAGGGTTTAGGGTTGAAGGTTTAAGGATTTAGGGTTGAGGCTTTAGGGATGAGGGTTAAGGGATTAGGGTTTAAGATATAGTGTCGAGTGTCAAGTGTGTAGGGATAGGTTTTAGGGTTCAAGTTTTAAGGGTTACGGGTCGAGGAATCAGAGTTAAGGGTTGAGGGATTAGGGTTTGACATTGAGGGTTGAGTACATTGAGGTTCGAGGGTTAAGGGTTTCAGGATAGGGTTGAGGGTCGAGGGATTAGGGTTAAAGTAGAGTGTCAAGGGTATAAGGATTAGGGATAGGGTTGGAGGGTTTAGGGATAAGGGATTAGGGTTTAAGGTATAGTATCAAGCCCGTTGAGGGTCTAGGAATAGGGATAGCATTTAGGGTTTAGGGATGAGGGATTAGAGTTGAGGGATGATGGATTATGGTTGAGGGTTGAGGGATTACGGTTTAGGGTTGAGGGTTGAGGGATTAGGGTTTAAGGTATAGTGTTGAGGGTTTAGGGATAGGGTTTAGGGTTGAGGGATTAGAGTGAAGGGTTGAAGGATTAGGATTTGATGTTGAGGGTTAAGGGTTGAGGCTTTAGGGTTTAGGGTTTAGGGATAGGGTTGAGGGTTGAGGGATCAGAGTTAAGGGTTGAGGGATTAGGGTTTAACGTTGAGGGTTGAGTGCATTGAAGTTAGAGGGTTAAGGGTTTCAGGATAGGGTTGAGGGTCAAGGGATTAGGGTTAAAGTAGAGTGTTGAGGGTATAAGGATTAGGGATAGGGTTGGAGGGTTTAGGGATAAGGGATTAGGGTTTAAGGTATAGTATCGAGCTCATTGAGGGTTTAGGAATAGGGATAACATTTAGGGTTTAGGGATGAGGGATTAGGGTTGAGGGATGACGGATTAGGGTTGAGGGTTGAGGGATTAGGGTTTAGGGATAAGGTTTAGGGTTGAGAGTTGAGGGATTAGGGTTTAAGGTATAGTGTTGAGGGTTTAGGGATAGGGTTTAGGGTTGAGGGATTAGAGTGAAGGGTTGAGGGATTAGGATTTGACGTTGAGGGTTGAGGCTTTAGGCTTTAGGGTTTAGGGATAGGGTTGAGGGTCGAGGACCAGAGTTAAGGGTTGAGGGATTAGGGTTTGATGTTGAGGGTTGAGTACATTGAGGTTCGAGGGTTAAGGGTTTCAGGATAGGGTTGAGGGTTGAGGGATTAGGGTTAAAGTAGAGTGTCGAGGGTATAAGGATTAGGGATAGGTTTGGAGGGTTTAGGGATAAGGGATTAGGGTTTAAGGTATAGTATCGAGTCCGTTGAGCGTTTAGGAATAGGGATAGCATTTAGGGTTTAGGGATGACAGATTAGAGTTGAGGGATGACGGATTAGGGTTGAGGGTTGAGGGATTAGGGTTTAGGGATAAGGTTTAGGGTTGAGGGTTGAGGGATTAGGGTTTGAGGTATAGTGTTGAGGGTTTAGGGATAGGGTTTAGGGTTGAGGGATTAGAGTGAAGGGTTGAGGGATTAGGATTTGACGTTGAGGGTTGAGGCTTTAGGATTTAGGGTTTAGGGATAGGGTTGAGGGTTAAGGGATCAGAGTTAAGGGTTGAGGGATTAGGGTTTGACATTGAGGGTTGAGGGTTGAGGTTTGAGGGTTAAGGGTTTAGGGATAGGGTTGAGGGTTGAGGGATTAGGGTTAAAGTAGAGTGTGGAGGGTATAAGGATTAGGGATAGGGTTGGAGGGTTTAGAGATAATGGATTAGGGTTTAAGGTATAGTATCAAGCCTATTGAGGGTTTAGGAATAGGGATAGCATTTAGGGTTTAGGGATGAGGGATTAAAGTTGAGAGATGACAAATTAGGGTTGAGGGTTGAGGGATTAGGGTTTAGGGATAAGGTTTAGGGTTGAGGGTTGAGGGATTAGGGTTTAAGGTATAGTGTTGAGGGTTTATGGATAGGGTTTAGGGTTGATGGATTAGAGTGAAGGGTCAAGGGATTAGGATTTGACATTGAGGGTTGAGGGTTGAGGCTTTAGGGTTTAGGTTTTAGGGATAGGGTTGAGGATCGAGGGATCAGAGTTAAGGGTTGAGGGATTAGGGTTTGACGTTGAGGGTTGAGTACATTGAGGTTTTAGGGTTAAGTGTTTCAGGATAGGGTTGAGGGTCGAGGGGTTAGGGTTAAAGTAGAGTGTTGAGGGTATAAAGATTAGGGATAGGGTTGGAGGGTTTAGGGATAAGAGATTAGGGTTTAAGGTATAGTATCGAGCCTGTTGAGGGTTTAGGAATAGGGATAGCATTTACGGTTTAGGGATGAGGGATTAGAGTTGAGGGATGATGGATTAAGGTTGAGGGTTGAGGGATTAGGGTTATTTTGTGATAATGTTATGTTCTAAAGATAGGCAAACAGAGATTTTGTATTCAAGTTATTTAGATGTTGATGGGTTTAGACTTGAGCTGAAATGCTGGACTCTTAATCTAGCCTGAAGAGAGTTTCTGTCGTCAAATGTAGATTTATGGGTTTGATTATATTGATTATCTCTCCAGTTTTGGGGTTTGGATGTTTTGGAATCAATCAAGAAGTATTCAAGAGACTTTGTGGAAGTGGATTGGCAATCGCTTGACAGAACCCCTACTATTTATGCTTGGATAAGGATTTGTCACAAACTAGAACTTTTGCTTCCAAAGAAGATCTATCTTTCTTCGTCGATGGGCATTTCTTATCAAGAACTTGATTATGAGGGCTTGCCCCTTCATTGTTATGCCTATCATATGGCGGAGCATCTAGAAAGCTCTTGCAGGAAACAAGAAAAGTTCTCCCTCAAAAACCTTGTGGTCATTCAACTCTGAAGGGGAAGGTTTGGAAAGAGAAATGGATCACCAAAGAGATGAAGAATTTCTTATTTCTCAGACACCATCAGTGGTTTTTCTCTAATGCAGAGGACCTACCAAGATGGAAAGCATTTAAAGATTATATGATCTCCAAAGGAAAATCTCCTAATTCTCCCAGAATGTCATCCTTCAGTAAGGCAGGACCAAGTGGCTTGGCTCTTCCAGTCATGGATCCTCCCGTATTTAAGAGGAATTGTAAGGCTTGGAAGTGTCAGTTGATGAAGCACAAGATGTGGTCATCCCTGCTTGTGTTAAGGAAGATAATGCCTCCTTTCACCATCTTACCCAAAAAATATTTCAGGATCACCAAAATTATGCTTTCCATATTTTCCTGCTTGTGATCATCTAGCCACAATTATTCTGGGGCACCCAGATCCTTTGGAGGAAGGTTTGTTGGAGATTGGATCAGATGAGGTGGAAGAGATTCTAGCTGGCTCTGGTGGTTAGGTAAATCAAGTTTGGACCTATGTTTAGTAGGTCAATCAGTGTGAAAGATTATTGCTTAACCGGCTTTAAATAACTTCCTCAAGGTCCAAATGATATCGAACTACACACACATTCTTCATTATCGGAAAGACTGAACACTGTCGGCACATTTGAAAACTCTCCCGCCAATCTCACTTCTCTCACCAACAGCTCAACACTATGCTCCAACCATCGGTATGACCTTTACCATCAGCGAGCTTGAGAACCACTCTGCCAATACACACTGATCACTCTGATATACCTTTGAACCATACTTGTCACCCAGACTCCTTTCATCGGTGAATGCCTACGAACTCAGGCTGATGCACTAATGGACATACTCCAGCGTCAACCTTAATTTTCTCTGTCGGCAACATAATCACTATCGGCCATACTAGCATTAACTTTGCTGATACACCAATACCAATCACCTTTGGTGAGACTTTTGTCATCGGTGGATGTTTATACACTTGGGCTGATGATGATCCTTCTCTTCTTTGGTATGATGAATGCTATCAGTGGGACTCACTTTAGAGTTGCTGATACACCGTTTCCTTCTGATGGATCGGTGTAAGATACCCCTTGTCTCTCCGATACCTTCGATCCTTCGGTGAGATCTCCTTTCACTTTTCCCCGATACGCCTCCGATCGGCCTAACACCGTTGATCGATGTAGGTTTCAAAAGCTCCTCCGAGAGGCTTGTTACACCGATGACACTAGAGGTGAGATATAGAACATGAGCTAATGGAACTATAGAACATGACCTAATGGAACTAGAAGTGAGATATTGTAAAGGTGCTATCGAAGGTGAGATAGGTAAAATATTTATGGATCAATCTATAGCAGGACAAAACGTGAGTGTGTTATAATGCGCTCACATTTTGTCTTGCTATAGAAATGGTAAAAAAGTGTTGACCCCCGTGATCCAGGCCCACATGCTCTATTTTCATACTGATTTTGTGTGTGCTCTGACAAAAAAGAAGTGCTTTCATGCTATTGGGAAGTTCACATGCACATTTTACAAATTCTACCACCTTTGCATGATCTTTCCACCACCTTTTCTTCTTTGCCAACTTGAGGAGGAAATAACATAGTTTTCACACCAAGTTTGATATATATATATTCAAGTTTCAATTTTTGTAGTGTTGCAATGTTAATTGTGATTCAATTTTAGGAATTTAACATTATAGATTGGTTAATAGTATTGTTGTTAGTAATTATATTTGAGTGTTATGCAATTTAACATTGAAAAGGAAGCAAGTGGTGAAAAACTCAAATTGTTGAGGAGTTTGATGCAAGAAGAAAAAAACACTACATAATTGGGTACTCTCTCCATTCAAATCTTCATTTTTTAGGTATGTCAAGTCTTTACATGCATGTTCTTTACATTTTCCATAATTCTATTTGAATTACTTTATCATGCTTTATCATACATGTTTAAAATAGACACATTCCCAATCAAGAAAGCAGCCTACAATCTCACATGATGCCATGTATATTTTCTACACTTGGGATCTTTAATAATTATGTGTAATAAATAGACCTTAACATACCATGATGTCAAACTCTACAAGAATAAATCCTTACAACATAATAAAAATACAATCCCACTATTATCTTGTATTCATTTCTTAGGAACTAATATTGGTCTCTTTATCATGCTACAGACAAATTCTCCATCATGCCGAGGAAATGATCAAGAATTAAACCAACATAGGAAGAGATAGAAGCTAAGAATGCAAAGAAAGCAGTGACTATGAGGGAACTTCGTGAGAAGAGGAAATTGGACATGATAAATGAAGACATGCCAATTGAAGAGGAACCACAACCATCACAAAGAGATATGGTATTGGCAGCACAAAGAGAACCAATGCAAAAACTTCATGCTACGAGAGATTTGAATACCATAGTTGGAGACACATCCTCTATCGCAAGTCAACATGTAGGGACACCATCTACCACATCTCAAGTTGAGAGTGCATCATCACTCACATGTGATGAAGGAGGTACGCCATCATTCCCACCTCAACCTCAAGGTATGCCATCTATTCCATTTCCATCGAAGGTATGCCATCTAGCCCATCTCATTTAAATATTGATGAAATTCCTAATGTTGAGATGAATTTACCTAACTTAACACCACCTAGAATTTTGCATAGAAAGCCAAAGTACTTGATTGATATTGATGAGAATATTTTGCAGCCAATGGAAGGTAAGATTCCAAAACGCACTTGTAGAAGATATGCTCATAAGATTTGGAGATTATTCTTTGAAAAGTTAAATGAGACTACAAGATGTCAACTATTCATTGAAATGATGTGAAGTATAAAGTATAGGTCCATCATGAAAATTCTTGGGTTGAGAACATCAGAGGCTTCAAGTGAAAAATCTATTGTCAAGAATCTAATGAGTGCGTATGAGAGTGGGTAACACCTCACGCATAAAATATAGTAATGCAACATGGCATGTGATTACATTGACTATAGTAAGTAGTCAAACGAGGAAAGCTCGTCTCATTAGAAAGACGAGTCAAGAATTGAGAATTAATAGGAAAACTTTATCAAGAGCCGTTGGAAGACGCCAATGAATTATGGGCATTCTCAAGGAGATTACCATGAAAAGATAAACCAATTGTTGAAGCATTGAGATCACTAATTGAAGACTTTTGGAAGAATTACACAAGGGTATCTCCGAATCAAAGGGATGTGGTAAGAAGGAGAATCAGTAGTCAAAACCGTGAGCCACATCCAAAGCATTTTTTGGATGAGACTCAAACACAGTTTTATGGTAAATTTCTAGAGAAGTATCCTCAAATTAAAATTTGTCAAAGATATTTTGAAATGTTAAAACCTTTCTATGTCAAGATAAATCACACACGCACTACTTCTTGTTGTAGATTACATATTGAATTTTCTAACCATTTTGATGTTTATAGGTCTATATGTTTAGATATGCATACTAACAAAGTTTTGCAAGGTTGTACCATATGTGCCCCACCAACATCTTCAAGAGACTTCATATCAAGAATTTTATGTGAAAGAGAGGAAGGTCAAATATTCTACAAGAAATTATGCTTGGATGGCACATGTCATCGTTGCGGTGGCTTGCAACATTTGCCAATATGTGAACATATGGAAAGAACACATGTGGTTGGAAATGAACTAGTAGAGTTTGGCAAGTATAAAATAGTGGCATACAATACAAAAGATGGTAAAGAAGCAAAGAGGTGTGAATTGGTTATTGAAAAGATTCCAGTGTATTAGTTTATGCCTATATTTCATGACAGCATAGTGTATGAGTATGCAAGACATGCCCATAGAGCTCGATGGTTGGACTTGAAATTCAAGTTATGCAAGGACACATTTCCAGTTGGTAGCATTGTTTCAGTCATTGAATTTACAGAGAACTATAGTCTACAACCACAGCGTGAGGTGCAATCACAATATTACAACTCCACACAGGTTTCTATATTTGTGCACATCGCATTCATTCATGCAAATGATAGTACAGAGGATGACAAAAAGTTCATAAAGGAGTATAATTTCTATATTAGTGATGATCGTATGCATTCTATGGAGTTCATACAAGGTTGCTTTCAGGTGTTCTACAATGATTTGTGATGCAGAGCCCACAACAAAGGGGACAAAATGAACATATCTTCAAATTATTGAACCTCTCAAACCATCGAATTCTTAAACTCATTGAACTTACGAACTATTCATATCTTTTGAACTCTTGAACCATTCGCTTGAACCATTGAACCATCGGTTCAACGATTGGCAAGATACACACACCATTAGCAAGTCAGTAAATCCTTAGGCCGATAGGTCGATACAGCTTTGCAGGGTCAGTGAGATTTAACTCATCGCTGAAACAAACTTCGATCATCTGATAGGCCGATGATACACTCAACACTCCAACTCCACCATTTCACCATGATGGATGGTGATATGCTGATAACTCTTCTCCTCTAAATGACAGACACACACACACGTAGATTTATCTACGTTGCAACTACACAGATTTTTGTAACTCACTATAACTATACAGACATACAGATTACTGGACTAAATCAATGGAAGGAAATTAAAACCCAGGGGAGTCATTCCACTGGTTTCGGCGGAAGCCTCAACCAGTGGAATGGTCCCAAACCAAAACACTGCAATGAGACCAAACCAAAATGTTTATTGTTTCTACCTAGAAATGTATAATTACAAAATGTTTCATTTTTTTGTCTCCTCCTTCTCTGTCTGTCCTCTTCAAGCACACGCTCTTATAAAGAACCTAGCCAAGGCAGTTACACTTCGGTGGAATCTTAACCGATTCACCTTCCCTGCCTTAGGTTCATTTAAAAATGGTTCATATACGAGACAGTTACAAACATAGTATGACACCTATGAACTAGTGCCAATCGACTTTCAACTTATGACTCATTTCATCCATGGGACACATTTGTCCAATCAATTCATTTTGGCTCTAGGCCTTATAACAAATCATTCGAGAAAAAAGGATGTCCTCTCATTTATGAGGTGCTCCTGTACCATACTCCCCAGCATGAAGAAAACTCTTGTCCCAAGAGTTATGTGGTCTGCTTCAAACAACTCTTGCCTCTTTATGTTTTCAACCTTGACTTGATGCCTCCACTACTTCCTCTTTACCCTCCAACTGTGACTCCTATCAATGGAGTTTGAGTGCCTGCCTCCAAGGTGCATCTCTATCATCCGAAGTCCACTCCTCCCTGCTACACCAACACTCCTGTCCCTCACCTGGGATTCCTCTCTTGCCTCTCTCCCCAAGGCTTTTGGCAACAACCAATGGACCATCTCCTCTGGCCCTCTTGACAGATCTTCCTATCTGCCTACTACAGTGAGTGAACAAGAATCAGGTAGCCAAAACTAATGCTCATCCCAAAATCCTGGTGTAGATTGCCTCCTTCGGCACTCTATCTACATGCTTAGAATCTTCTAAGCTCTGATACCATTTTGATGTAGAGCCCGCAACGAAGCAGACAAAATGAACATATCTTTGAATTATTGAACCTATCAAACCATCAAATTCTTAAACTCATTGAACTTACGAACTATTCATATCTTTTGAACTCTTGAACTATTCACTTGAACCGTTGAACCATCGGTTCAATGATTAGCAAGATACACACACCATCGGCAAGTCAATAAATCCTTAGGCTGATAGGTTGATACAACTCTGCAGGGTCGGTGAGATTTAACTCATCGCTGAAACAAACTTCGATTGGCCGATAGGCCAATGATACACTCGACACTCCAACTCCACCATTTCACCATGATGGATGGCAATATGCCGATAACTCTTCTCCTCTGAATGACAGACATACACATGCAGATTTACCTACGCTACAACTATGCAGATTTCTGTAACTCACTATAACCATACAGACATACAGATTATTGGACTAAATCAATGGAAGGAAATTAAAACCTAGGGGAGTCATTCCACTGGTTTTGGCAGAAGCCTCAACTAGTGGAATGGTCCCAAACCAAAACATTGCGATGAGACCAAACCAAAATCTTTATTGTTTCTACTGAGAAATGTATAATTACAAAATGTTTTTTTTTTTGTTTTTGTCTCCTCCTTCTCTGTCTGTCCTCTTCAAGCACACGCTCTTATAAAGAACCTAGCCAAGGTAGTTACACTTCAGTGGAATCTTAACCAATTCACCTTCCCTGTCTTAGGTTCATTTAAAAATGGTTCATATACGAGATAGTTACAAACATAGTATGACACCTATGAACTAGTGCCAATCAGCTTTCAACTTATGACTCATTTCATCCATGGGACACATTTGTCCAATCAATTCATTTTGGCTCTAGTCCTTATAACAAATCATTTGAGAACAGAGGATGTCCTCTCATTTATGAGGTGCTCCTACACCAATTTGGCTAGAAGGGGCATATCATTCAGTTAGCATATCATATGGTTAGATAACTGTGCATCACAATTCAAGAACTCGTGAAATTTCTATTGGCTGAGTAGGAGGCATAATTTTATAGGTATTCAGCATATGTGGAACTTTTGTGAGGCCAGGCATGGAAAGGGGGATCATGATGGTGCAGGAGCACATATCAAAAGAGCCATAGCACGAGAAGAGTTAAAGTATAAAGACAATGCAAAGTTGACAGATGCAAAATTGATTGTTGAGTGGTGTAATGCTTCCATGGGTCCAGGTAATGAAGGTAAGTCTTCAGTTCGTAGATTTTTTTGGTTGATAGATGATACTAATATTGCACCATATGAGGACTATTGTGCACTGACAAGATCAAATGAGATGCACTCTTTCAGAAGATCAATTGCAGGTTCATGGAGTATCCATACGTGAAAGATGTCATGCTTTTGTTCTTCCTGTGCAATTCAATTCTGGGATGAGTGCGAGTCAAAGGAGTGGGTTGACAAATGGCAGTTAAGTTATCTTAGCCCACTTGACACATATCGACCCTCAACGGCACTGGAACTAACACAGATGGAATTATCAGTTGATTTTGACCATATATTAGATTTAGTTCAACTAGGTAATATAGGGCACATATATGAATCTAATTTCATCTAGTTCAACCAGGTAATGTCATCTTACTTTGTAGTGTTTTTGTAATGTTGACTAATTTCATCTAATTTGCTACACATATCAATGTAGGGCACGTATATGCAGTTATTGCAAATGAAGATAATGAAAAGGGAATAGATTATTACTTATGTCATTGTGTTGAGGCCAAAAAGAAATTGGAGGCCCCTGTTACAGATGGAGAAAATATCGAATACCCTATAGGATCAGTGGTTATTACTAGAACATGGCTTAGAAGGTACCCACATAAGAGTGTTAATGTTTGGCTATTTCAGAACTTTGACATGCATTGGAAGATTCTTCATTACTCAAACCTTGTAGTGGCATCCAATGTTCATTTGATAAAGTATCAGGGTAGACCTTTGAACAAAATCTTGTGGAAGGTGCGTGAGTCTGACCATGAATCAATACTTGACACAAAGAGTAGAGCAGACCCAGATGGTTCTTTGGATTAATTTGTAAGTATTCACATTGATTTTGTAAAGTCATGTTACATTGAGTTGTAAGTATGCACATTAATTTGTAAGTTTGTCTTTTTTTATTTCCTGCTGCATTTTTACACATATATACATTTTTACATCATCATGTTATGTATTTTTGATGTCCTACTCCTGATGCGACCAAACTGATAGTTCCAACGCATTTGGATGGGTACGTTTAGGATAGGCATTGTTCTTTTTTCACCCAAACATGCCGAAACAGTCCGAGCTACATTGTACCGACGATATCCCTGAAGAGTCCAAAGTGCAAAAAGGCAGCAATCTTTGATGAGATGTTACTTGAAAACTGTGTCACTTAGAAACATTCTATCTAAGGCAACGCGATCATGTAGAGTGCCTCCACAATAACCTCTCTCAGTTTTTTATATCTCTGAGGCATTTTCCTGTGGTGAAAGGTTTTCTGCTGCCCCAAAAATCGTCAGAAGGAGGCAGTGTAAAGTTACAAAGGGGTGTAACTTTCGTCCTACTCCTAATGCAACCAAACTGACTGTTCCAACACATCCAGATGGGTACATTTACACTAGGCATGGTCCTTTGTTTCACCCAAACATGTCAAAACAGTCTGAGCTACATTGTACCAATGATATCCCTGAAGCGTCCAAAGTGCAAAAAGGCAGCAATCTTTGATGAGATTTTACTCAAAAAATGTGTCACTTAGAAACATTTCATCTAAGGCAAAGCGATCACGTAGAGTGCCTCTACAATAACCTCTCTCAGTTTTTTATATCTCTGAGGTGTTTGCCCATGGTGAAAGGTTTTCTTCTACCCCAAAAATTGTCAGAAGGAGGCAGTGTAAAGTTGCAAAGGGGTGTAACTTTCGTCCTGCTCCTAATGCGACCAAATGGACTATTCTAATGCATCCAAATGGGTACATTTACACTAGGCATGGTCCTTTTTTTCACCCAAACATGTCGAAACAGTCCGAGCTACATTGTATCGACGATATCCCTGAAGAGTCCAAAGTGCAAAAAGATAGCAATCTTTGACAAGATGTTACTCAAAAATCGTGTCACTTAGAAACATTTCATCTAAGGTAATGTGATCACATAGAGTGCCTCTACAATAACCTCTCTCAGTTTTTTATATCTCTGAGGTGTTTACCCATGGTGAAAGGATTTCTACTGCCCCAAAAATTGTCAGAAGGAGGTAGTGTAAAGTTGCAAAGCATTGCTAAGAAATTCTCAATACTCAAACACTCCAATGAACTGAAGCAACTTCTTCTTAGGTGCAAATATAAGGGTACACAAGGGGAAAATGGTATCTAGATGACTTAGTGCATTTCTATGACTTCATTCAGATGTTTAAATGTTTGAGAAACTCTCCTTTACTAAGTGTTTGTCTTCATGTCAATGTTAAGCTTTATACCTCCTAGGCGCTCAATTAGGTGATGTCATTAGATACAACTTACCCTTAGGCACCAATGTAGGTTCTTCAATCCATCACACTTCTAGGCGCTCAAATTTGAGGTCTTGGACTTGTATCTTATTCCTAGGTGCAATTGGATGATCTTCCTAGATCTAGGCACTCATGATGGTGGGAAATTATATGAAGGGGCGCCTAAGTCTAATTTAACTTTGTATTTGATATTTTATGACTCTAATTGACTAGGAATGACTCAATTTCTAAAGTGCTGACTCAATAATGTAAGTTTAAGGTCTTTTCCTCCTAGGCACCAATTAATGAGTTGACTAGATACAATTTCTCCTTAGGTGCCAAAACTAGATAATAGAGACAAGAGGAGGCACCTAGCATCAATTTAGGCTCTATTCGTTATTTGTAATACCTTGAATGATTAAACATGCTTGAAGTAAGCCTTTCTCTCTTGGAACTTACTCAATGATATAGATTTGTGATACTTTATCTAAGGCGCCAATCTAGATCTATATGGAGGTGAAAGAGCGCCCAACATCATGAAGCTTTATACTTGGCATTTTTTATGCTTTAAATAATTATAAAGGTCTTAGGATGACTTTTCCCCTCTAGGTGCCCACTCTTAGATGTCCTTGGATGCAATTTCAATCTAGGCGCTCATGGAGGTATTGAATGACAAGCAAAGGTGCCTTAGCTTACTTAGCCCATTTCTTTGGATTTTGATGATCTCGACTCTAAAATGCCATCTAGTCTCATGCTCTTAAGCTCTCTTCTTACAAGGCACCATATTGAATGGATTTAAACTCTCTTGATATGCTTAGGCACCAATTCAACGTCATTCTGAAGGCAAAGAGTGCCTAGAATCCATTTGACTTAGCTTTTAACATTTCAACAAGTTTAAGCAATGGGAGAGATCTCATCAAGGAGTCCACTCAAAGGATTGTTTCATGTCAACTCTTCCTAGGTGCCAATGTGTGATTAGATGACAAGGAAAGTGCGCCTAAACTCCAAACATTCAATTAATCTTCATATACATACTTCTCTCCTTCAAGGTGCTCAAAGTGGTTAACTCATTCTTCAATTCCTTATTCTAGTTGGTTCTAAGACCTTTAGGCACTATCATTCACCAATTCAAACCTTCAAACACTTTTAAGGCGCTCAAAGTGATGTCCATCACCAATCTACTCCTTAGGTGCTCAAATTTGATTGTAGAAGCAAGAAATTGTGCCTAAGGTTTATGTTGCTCAAGACCTCCTTTGCAAGGCGCCTTAGATGATGATCAAGGTGTGAAAATGCGCCTTACTTGAATTTGGATTATTCCTTGATATTTTAAGGTTTTTAACACTTTTTTACACCCTTGTATGACTACATCACCCTTAGGCGCTCATTTTGAGGTGTTATTCATCTACTATGTTGCCAAGGCGCCAAAATTGGTGATATGAAGCATGAAGGGTGCCTAAACTCATAATGTGTTTTCCTTGTCAAATTTTCAATGCTTAAGGTCATTTGTATCAATTCCATTCAAGGCACCATAACTTGGGATGATCAAAGGTTTGTTTTCTTCTCTAGGCACACTTTGAGGTCTTAATCTTAGGCACTGATTTGAGTCTACAAAGGTGGGAAAGCATGCCTAACTGCCTAAAGCAATTTTGTGCCTAGAAGTGTAAGTCCCAGAGGATAAGGTATATTGAATTTACTTTAAATATTTTTCAATATACCTTTCAAGATGTTTGAGATAGGTCTCAAATCCATCAGATTTAACATGTAGATTATAGAATTTGGAGGATCCACTAGATTTCAGACTTAGTCAATTTTTAGTGTTTTAGGATATTAGGCTACCAGACTTAGTCATTTTCAGGATCTCAAACATAAATAATAACATGATGATTCATTTTTTTGTATTGCATATAGTTGACATTGTATGCTACTCATAAAGAATATTAATATTTTCTGTTCAACATGATGATTCATTTTTTTTTAAATACAACTTTTATCTTTTAGTTCCAAAATGAGGTTTAGGTGATACTTGAATAACAATAGCTGGCTTATTGGATCAACAAACATCCTATGTAATACAATTGGACTTTAAATATTTGAAGTAGCCATCTACAAATATCCACTCAAACGTGGATTTATAATGCAAGTATGGGCGCCATCAATAAAAAAAAATTGTATTGACCAAATATCCATATAGGCATACATCAATATCTGTTGATATAAGTATAAAATATATACAAAATAGCCATATAAGCTTACAAGAATGCCATATAGGCATACAATGTCAACTATATGCAATACAAAATATATGTCCACAAATGCCATATAGGCATACAACAAAGGAACACAATAAAAAGTCATTCCCCTCTGGCTAGTGAAGAGAATAGATCACGAGCAGCCTTTGATCTTCTAGGGGATGGAGATACGCATGTGGGTGGTCTACTATGAACCCGAGGGCTGCTCCTCCTATTTAGTTGTTCCTACATCTCTAGCTGTTACAATAAAAAGTATAGTCATTAATATATAGAAATTACATGTTATAAAAAATGAAACATTTAACAAAATAATCACTTACCGCTACCATATAATCTATCTCCTCACTTGCCTCAGTAGTAGGAATAGGTTGTGGTGATGTCATGTCCTATAGAAACCATCCAGATAGAAATTAAACTTCAAATCAATAATCTTTTGATTTTTCAAAAATAAACAACTATAACAATGAATGTAAATTGAAATTTACTAGTCTGCCTCATACCCCTGTCAATGCCATGGAGCTATGAATCACAGAGGTCACACCATGCTCCATTGCCCTATGAACATCGGGAGGTGTCTCCACAGCTTGCATCATCTGGAAATAAAACAACATTATTCAATTACGAAAACTATAATAGTGATGCAAATCATGGCTCCTAACATACACACACATTCATCTAAACATGGAAGTACACACAATAAAGCACACAAGTCACATACAAAAATCTAGTAAGTATAATTCATTCATTAAACTATTTATTTTATTACCTCCGTGAAGCTTTGAAGTCCACCACCACTGGCAGGTGTTGCCGTGAAATCTCCAATATTAACCTATTCAACATCAAAAATTAGATATTAGAATACCATTCATATAATGATGCTATTCACATGTAATATTTATAATTGTTTACTAGTTACATACCCCGACAATAGATGATCTAGTGTAATATGCAGGTGGAGAACCACTAAAAACTGTATCAACACTATGACCCTGAAATTTCATTAAAATCATCAAACTAAATTAGTTAATCTTGCATTTCAAAAATGAAATTTAATAAATTAAATTCAATAAACTTGCTAATATTTACCTGAGTATCAAGGCCGAAAGTCTCACTCAGGAGGGTATCTGTCATCACCATCTGCTCAGCTACAGATGTAGCATGTGCACCTGCGTCCTAACTATCCATGGGGTCATAACCATAGGCTGACCCGCAAGTTTGACAAGCATGGGGTGGGACCCTACTCCTCGCACTATCTCCCAACCCACTCTGTGCTATAGGACTAGCATGCTCTATGATGCTCTGGGTCAAGGCACTAATGGACTGAAGTGTATCAACCTCAACATTCTCCTTCACAATGGAAGGGATAGAAACATGCTCATGGGCTGGTCTGCTGATTACTTGAATCACTGCCCGCTGTGGGTCAACACGTGCCTGTAGTCTATCTTGTACTGACCCCCCACCTCTACCCTAGAAGTCCTGCATATCAAAATAGTTTGGCACTTTATTGAGGACAAACTTGTAGTAGAGTTTCCTCAAAAAGTATTGCGGGACCTCATTATTATTGCATGGAGGATGGTCAAAAACCATCCACCACCTCTGCCCAAAATAGTCCCTTATCACTTGGTTGTTGCACCAATGGATAGGGAACCTCTTGCATGTAATGGGTGGAGGTTGATTTGTTTGTGGGTTTGTGAAAATCGAACACAAGTCTAATTTTTTAATTTGTAATTTTTTCACATCTTGGTATGACAGCTTGTCTGCATAATAGTCTCTAAACTCTCTCCTCTTATTTGTCTAGCTAGATATTTGCTTGCTAATTGAATCTACATTTGATAACATAGATTCAAGAGATTCAGCAAGCATGGACCTATGCAAGGTTGAAGTGGAAGAATCATTCAACCTTCGATTTTGAGGAATGGATGGAGGAGGTTGTTGTTCCACAAGATTTTGTGGATTTTGAGGAGAAGGAGGAGGAGGTGCATTAACATTTCCTGACAATTAACAAAATTTACATCAAAAATCAACTCAAACCTACCTATTTAGAAACAAATTCAAACAAAAAAAAAATTAAACTCACTCCTTTGGCGTGCTTGACGTCGTGGCAGCATTTTGGCGACGAATTGCAAAGATTTTTGTGTTGAATTGAGTTTTCCTAAACATGAGCATGCTTCCTAGGGTTTGCAGGCCGCGGGTATATAGCAGAAAAAAGAAATGAAATGAAGTGAAAAGATTTTTTTTTAAAATTTATAAGAAGTAATAACGCACTCGCGTTATGGTTTGGTTTTGATGAGCCTTAGGCTCGTCATTACCAAGCCATAACACGAGTACGTTATTACTTCTTATAAATTTTTTTAAAAAATCTTTTTCACTTCATGTTATAACGCGCTCGCGTTATGCATTATTTTTTTTTGAAAACAATGTGGCCACTTTTTGGCCCCCCATCTTTTTGCACTTACCCTCCATTATTGCTTAGATAGATCTTTTGGTGTTATAGGATTGAGTTGTTTATTTATCATTATTTTGATCTCATTATCAATCTCAATTTTACCTATACACACTTCCAACCCAAAGTCTTGGACTGTGTTTAGGACGTCCAAAGACGTGTTTTTCCAGATTGTAGCAAAAACCACATAATGTGGAGCATGCTCCCCATCAGGTTTGCACTTATTTCGATGAAAACTCAAAAAAATACCACCATAATCTTAATCTCTCTGTTAGCTATCTAACCATATAATTTTTTTCATATTTTGAGTACGTTAAGGGTTTCATCTTTAATTTCTTTTGTTAGTGTATCCATTTTTTTGTCAAAAATCAGTGTCTAGTACTTTTGACCTTTTTTTTAAATGTTCATCAAAATTTGAAATAAGTTACATTTTTAAAAACTAGACTCCATTCTACACGTATTCGAAAAAAATTGATTTTCAATTAGTTTTCAAAAAATTTAGGGGGGAGCACACTCAATTTTCTATTTTTCAAGATGTGTCCACTTTGGAAATTACTAAAAAATCAATTATTCATGAAAAAATTATCAGAAAAATTAGGGATAAACTACATGGTGTTAGCTAATTTCTCACCAAAGTAATTTTTGAAATACTAGAAAAAAGTCAACATTTTAGGGGGAGCACACCAAACGTTATGTTATGTTTTTTTGAGAAAAATAGGACCAATTTGTGTGCTCCCTCTTTTTGAACCCCTTAATCTCAACCAATTTTAGAAAAAAATTAGTAGCTTAGAAACTAGATTCGGAGCACTACGACTCTTGTTTTTGTTCCATCTTCAAATTTTGAGTGTAGCTATCTTCAATTTCTCATCCAACATCAATGTTTCCTGATTTCAAAAAAAAAAAGTGGCATCTTAAGACCCCCTTTTGGACCCCCATATTTGTGCACTTACCCTGAGGATGTATTGCATGGACCAACAATACAAATGGGAAGATTATCTTCCTCTGGTGGAATTTGCCTATAATAATTCCTATCATTCTACTATTAAGATGGTTCCATTTGAAGCATTATATGGAAGAAGGTGTCGAACCCCTATAAGTTGGGATAAGCTATAAGATAGGGTTAGCCTTGGACTAGAAATGCTATCAGAAATGGAAGAGCAAGTCCA
Source organism: Cunninghamia lanceolata (assembly GCA_027924645.1). NCBI lineage: Eukaryota > Viridiplantae > Streptophyta > Pinopsida > Cupressales > Cupressaceae > Cunninghamia > Cunninghamia lanceolata. The sequence goes on along the minus strand of BSBN01000463.1, from coordinate 590,317 downwards.
TCTAATTAAGAAAAGGCTATAGCAAGCCAATGATATGCATAAAAGTTATGTGGATGCTAAACACACCGAAAAGCATCTCTCAGTGGGAGAAAAAGTCCTTCTAAGGGTAAAACCTCAAAAGAGCTCCATTAAGTTTGGAAAAACATCCAAACTGGTGCCTAGATATGTGGGTCCCTTTGAACTTCTCAAAGAGGTCAACCCAGTCACATACAAAATTGCTCTACCGCCAGCCCTTCCCATGATGCATAATGTTTTTCATGTTTCCTATTGGAAAAATTTTATTTCTAGAGATAATCATGCTTCTATTCTTGATTGGAATGCTATATAGGTGAAGGACCTAGGGGTGGTAGTGATTGATCCCATCAAGGTGCTTGAAACGCATAAGCTATGCTTACAAAATAAAGAGATAACTCAATGCAAGGTCCAGTGGAACTAGTATGCAGAGGAAAATGCCACCTGGGAAAACTATGAAGATATTTATGTGAGATTTCCCCATCTCTTTTGAAAAACATTTTGCTATGTTTACACAACACTTTTCTTATTATGTTGGTTTAATTTTGAAGACATTTGATCATTGGGGATGATGATTCATATGGGGGGAGATATGTTACATCCTCAACTTATGATTTAGTTAAATCTTTCTTTTGTGTGGTAATCAAGATGATTAATCATAGAAATAATGATTTGATGTTTGTGGAAAATATCAAATAAAATCATTGATTATATGAATATTGACTAATGTTAGTTAGACAAGAGATTAGATGTTGATATGATTATTTAATTATTTTGATTTGCAAATCAAATGATGATACACTAATCATGGTTATATGATTGTGAGTGTGATCAAGAAAAGAATCTTCCTTCAAAGACGGAAGGAGAGTATCATCCGGGAGGAGGAGATAGATGTTGGGAAAAGGTCAGATTGCCGTCTAAGTATCGAATTTAGTCCTTTAGAACCCAAGCAAAGAAGAGTGAGTTTGCATATTTCCCTTGTTAGTCATTTTCATTTTTGTGTCAGAATGACAATTTGAGTTATCTCAACATCATCTACGTTGATTCGACTAAACGATGTTCTTAGAACGTCAATGTAAGTCAATAGATAATCTCGTTAGGTTTTCGAGTACTTCCTTGTTTCCTTATCTATTTCCTTATTAGGGTTTTGTGATTATTTTTCTTTTTATATATTACTTATGGTCATATGGCAAAGAAGGGGGAGTGGTACTCAACCCCAAAGTCGCATTTTGGTTGTACCACCCTATCGATGATGTTATCAATTGGTGACATCTTGGATTATTTTGTTTACCCTTAAATATCATTTAGATACAAGGGAAACATTGTGTGATATATTAGTCTAGCCCTGGTGATTGGGCACCTTAATATTATTAATGTATATGACTTATGTTTAGTAGGCCAACCACTACCCATGATGAGTGGAGTGAGTGGAGACCGATTTGAACCTATCTTAATCTCTATCTTCTCTGCCCACTCCATTATGGACATGATAATGGACTGTTGGAGCTTGAAGGCCATGGGGTGGCGAAGGTTAGTTGTCAATTTTCACCACTATGTGGAGAAAAAGGTGGCAGATCTTGTTGCATGGGATGCATGCAAGAGTATGAAAGTGCCTTTGTTTTTGGGAGTTATGTTTTTGTGTATGCTTATGCTGAGTGAGAATAGGTTGGGGAATCGGGGGTCTAGTAAGAAAAGACTACTACAGAAATAGCAAGCTGGGAGTGCAAGCAAGCTCGGGTTAGAGCCATTGAAAGGTACTTGGGATTCATTCCTCGACATGCCGAAATCCACTGTATAATCCTCAACAGGTATGAAGTTTAGACTTCAAAATGAACTCATACTTGGTATGGAAAGTAAGATATTTCTACTACATTTTGTATGTCATCAACTGTGTTGACATATGATAGTAAATGACTACTGTGTTATCGTTTGAAGGCCTTTGAGGCCGTAGACATTGTTGTGATAAAACTGTGATATTTCATATACTATCAAGTTGTCTTTAAAGGCCTTCAAGGTTGTAAATGTATCTTTGTTGTAAATCTTGTAAACTTGTTTGGTATTTAACCTAGCTGAGGCCAAAAGGTCGAGCTCATGCATAGCTGTTGCATGCAAGAAGCCTTGAATGCTGATATGGCAAGTATTATAAACTATATCATATTTTTCTTGATGCTCTCATTGTTATGATTCGAGTCGACTATGCTCAATATCAGGAGTGTATATTGAACCATAATGACTATTGTATGTGTGTTATGAAGTTGGCTTTGGAGTAGGCTGAGAGCCTTACTTGAGCCATGATAACAATATCATTAATCTTTAACCTTCGACCATGCCTATGGCACCTATTATACCGGTCTCAAGGACTACAAACAACAATGCTCATCTGTTAGTAATAGTTTGTTGGCAACATAGTCAAGAGACACTACTCTAATGGTTAAGGTAGAATGTTGTATGGTGTCATTGATGGCAACAAGGTAGGGTAACAGACAGGGATGACATAGAAGCAGTTAAGTTTGCTCTTGAGTCAAGTTTGGTAAAGGGATTTTGGTCTAGAAGTCTTAGTCAGAGTGACTAAGTATGGAAAATATACAGAGAGAGTGACAGAGATTGGGATGGTATGCCTCCACAGATGAAAATTTTTCTATGCGGTTCTAGTATGTTGTACTTAAAGTTATGCAATTTTATATCCTAAGTTTCATATCTTGAAAATCTCCAGAAGTTATGTTGGGAATTGTCTAAGTCCAGGTGAACAGGGTTGAGTCAAAAACAGTGCAGAGCACCTAAGCAATTTGGTCCACATTCCTCTGTTGTTGAATATTTTTTTTATTGTTCTAAGGAATTGAAGATACATATCATAAACATCTAAATCTAGATTTATAGATCTTAAAGTTCATCAAATCACATTCTACAAGTTCTCCAGTATTGGCTTTCAGTTTGTTAGTATTTCACTGTGACAGAGCGACAGTTTGAGATCCACATTTTGCTGTGGAAGATTATTAAGTTCTGCAGTTCTAAAGGTATGCTAAGAGGTCTATAATAAATCATTGATATGAATCTTAAAGTCTCATATGGTTCGCATTTGAAGTTATGGATTGATAGTTGATTTAGTTAAATGTATACTTAATGATGAAGCCGACATGCAAGTTGAATCAATGTACGGTAAAGGTATATTGTTTGGATCATCAATCTAAGTGGTTCTATAATAGGCCTAGACCTATGTGAAGGTTCTTAAATGATTGTATGAGTTTGAATTGATGATTATGCAAAGGATCAAGTTGACAAGGTATAATCTTTGTGTACATGTTTCATACTTGGCATGTCAACCTAGTTGTGTGCTAAATCATGTTGCAGATATATATACTTGATGGAATTTGATGTTGAAGATATTGAGGAAGTTGCGAAGTAGATGTGTGTGTGATCTAACACCCTTTTTGTGATCTAACAAGTACAGTAAGAGTGAAGAGAGTAGAAGAACAGAGTATATGTAGACAGAGCAAAAAAATAGAGCAATCATGATGAAGAGCTTTGAATCTGTATATTGAGCTATCAATGGAACTGTAATCCAACATTCTGTAGATGCATTAATAACAGTTCTCTTTTGGTAGTGAGTCACCTTCTTTCTATTTTTCTTTCTTAGTGGACAATGAGTCCACCTACAGTGAGTATTTCTTTGGGCAGTGAGCCACATGGCAGTGAACCTTATGTAATCCAATATTGCTATCATAATATATTATGAGCTAACACTCACCGTGGTTTTTTCTTTTTGGGTTTTCCATGTAAAAATACTGGTAATTGGATTAAAGAACATGTTAAGAAATGGTTTTGTAGAATACTAATTCAACCCCCCTCTCAGTATTCCTTGTGTTCAACAATTGGTATTAGAGCAAGGTTCCTTGGAAGAAGCCTAATAACTTAAGGAAGATGTGGGAAAGTATACACATGACAACCAGAAGGTATCCTGCTCCAGGCAGTGTCATAATTGACAATTGCACATATGTCAATAATCAAGAACTAAAAACTGCCCTTGAAGATCTTGATAAGTATGAAGTAGATATCTAGGATTTGAAGGAAAATGTCAGAGTAGCTGATGAATGCATCCTAAATCTAAGAGAACAAGTTAAGAGATCAAAGGCTAGAAGTAGAGAGCTAAGTGAACAATTGAAAGTAGCAAATGAAACTTTGAATAGTTTATCAATGTTAATTGAAGAAAAAGATAAGGCTGAGGAGCATTTGAATCAAGTTTTGAAAGACAAGTCTAAAGAATATGAAAAGTTGGCTAAAGATGTTGTGTTTCTGAAGGATGATCTAGAAGTAGCTAACAGTTACAAAAAAAAGTTCAAAATAAGCTCTACAAAGCTTGATGAGTTGATTGACAGTCAGAAAAGTCCAAATGACAAGCAAGGTTTGGGTTTTGAAAAAGGACAAAGTTCTAAATCAGGACAAGTTAACACTGAGATGAAGGGAGTCAAAGGAAACTAGGTCTGGAATCAAAGAAACAAACCTAGAAGACCTCCAGTCAGACAACCAAATGCTCAAAGGTACCCATCTTTCAATGGATATTGTTTTAATTGCAATAAGTTTGGTCATAAGGCTACTCAGTGTAGGAGTAGAATGAATCAAAATGTTCCATCATTCTCTGGTCAGTGTTTCAATTGCAAGAGAATTGGTCATAGAGCAAATGAATGTAGAAGAAAGATTAGGAGAGGTTTCAACAATGGAAGGAATACTCAGTCATTCAATGGAAAATGCTTTACATGCAATAGATTTGGGCATATGGCTAACCAATGCAGATCAAGAATTAACCCAATTAAGGGAAGGAACCAAGGATAGAGAAATGTTGTTTTCTACAATTGCAATAAGCCTGGACACTTTGCAAAATTCTATAGAAGCAAGTATGTAGAAAGAAACAATCCTCCAAAAGGGAGGAAAACAGAGTAGAGGGAAGATAAAGGTAAAAACAAGGTTGATCCGGTAGAAATCAAGAAGGAAATGAGCAAGGTCTGGATTAAGAAGGATGTTAATGAGGTCAAGGATGAATTCACACCAGCCTCTGGTGCAGATACTTCCTCTAAGAAGTAAATTGGGAGCTCTAGCTTAGGGGGAGCTCTTATTGAAAATCTTGATCCCCCAACCAGATAGTTGGTGCTGAGATCTGGCACTAAGGTATGAGTTAAAGAAGTATTGGATGAATTATTTGAAGAAGCAACTAGTAGAAAAAGATCTAATGTGGCACATTGTAGAGCAATCTTGATCGACTATGATTAACAGTGAATTGTTTGACAGCTTTTCAAAAATTAGCATTTATTGCAATTGGGTTTTGGTAAATGAAGGATAAAAGGCTTGCATCTGAAGGATTAATCACTTTGTATTTGAGTTTTCAAGTATCTAAGAAGAGAAGAAGTGAAACCCTAAGTGACATCAGATATTTCCAGTGATTCTAAGGAGAGAAAACCCTAGCTCGGCATAAAAGGTATTTATAGTTTGAAACCCTACTGTGAACTTGTTTGAATTATTATGAAAATGGAAACTCCACAAGTAATTGATATCACCAAGAGACCTTGACCAAAATTCAAGAAACATCTATTATAGTGCATTTTTAGGAGTACTATATGGTGTAATGCATGAGAAAGACATGGTGATAGCCAATTTATAGAATTGTATCTAAAACATCTAAGCAGTGATAATTTTGATTTGAAGGAAGAATATAAGGCATTGGAAGCAAAGAAAATGAAAGTTAAGGCTACCAAAGCCTCTGGGAGAAAAAAGGAGAAGCCCTCCAGTAAGGGCAGAATCAAAAAGCCAAGACAAGCTGAGACTGAGAAAGGAGAAGCTACAATAAATTTGGAAGATGTCTTGAAGGCTATAATAGTTGATGGAAATCTAAAGCCTATAGCTCAACTGTATGATGATTATGATGATGCAGACAAAGGCATCATTGAGACTCTTGTAATCAAATATTTGGAGATATACAATAGAACCCTCATTGAGGTAGTCAATGATCTCCTAGACAGCTTGGCAAGCATAATGTCTACCAAGAAGGAATAATGTCTACCAAGAAGGAAGCAACAATGGCAAAAGATGTGGAGGTAAGAGAAAAACAAATTGCTAAATTTTTTTCCATATGTGACTCTTGAGGAGAAAACTAAAGTCTTGAAGATCCTTGGAGATAAAATTGAAATAAAGAGGAGGATCAACACTTTGATGTCAGGGAACACAGAAAAATTTGTGAAGCACACAGAGAAAATAATACTTGATATCCTAAAATATCTTAACATCCCAACTATATATGATAAAGAAAATACAAGTGTTGGAGATGACACATCTATTCTAGAAGTCATCTTGGATCAAGGGTTGGACAAAACTAATGAAGGGATGAAGGAGAAAGAAGATGATCAAACCCCTGCATCTGATCAAGCCCCTGTTACTAATGGTTAAGACAAAGCTGACAAGGACCAAACAAGGAGAAGTCCTCCTCTATATCAGCAAATTGATGATCAAGCAAACAAGGAGAAGACTGCAGATGATAAATTGTGATGAAATGATAAGTGACACTACTGTTGATACCATAGCCAAGGACCCTATTGAGATGGTAAGGGAATTTCTTAAGAAACAACAGGAAAGTCAAATTTTGGAGTTAAATGAGTTGTTACAAGGTCCTATCAATCTAGCCATCATGTCCCCACTACAAAAGTTGAAACTTGGGACAATTTTCCAAGCAAAGGCTTAGGAAGAGATGCTGAAATCACATATACAGGACAATGAACTCATTGGCAAAGCATCCAATATTCTGGAGAAGTTGATGCCTACATACCAAAAGGATACATCATTCTCATCAACTGATCAACTCAAAGGCTTGATAAGCTCAGTAAGTACTCATTTTGAATCTTTTGAGAAGTCTACTGACATAAAGATTAATAAGGAGTTTGATGATAAAAGATTAGCAGAGTTGAAGACCAAGCTAGACAGTGATAAAATTTTGTTAGATAATAGCATCAAGAATATATAAAGTGCTATTAAGGAAGCTTGTGACATATGCAAATTTTGCTTATCATGGCTTGAGACCACTAAGGAAATGGAAGAAAAGATCAAAGCTATGGAACTTCAATTAGTGAACATTTCTATATCTTACGATCCGACAGTTGATTCCATAAGCAATAAGGAAATACAAGTTGTAAGTATTCATAACAACATAAGTAGTCTACTGAGTAAAAAGGAAGAAATGAAAAGCATAATGTACCAATTGAGAGGGTCAATAAGCCCTAAAATTGATTCAATGACAAGTCTAGTTGTTGAATCCTTAAAGATTAACGCAATAACTAATATACCTACTAATGTATAGAAGGCAAAAGACTTAGTTTTTCATATTAATAGTAACATACAAATTTTGAACAGTGCCAAGAGTAGGTGGGATGGAGAATTAGCACAATTAAAGATTATTTACAATGATATCCATTCACCCACAACTAACTAAATTGGAAGATTATTTACAATTTTGACACTTGTACATACACCTTTGCCATTGATGTCAAAGGGGTAGAAGAAAATTAGAGTGTACATAGTAAGGGGGAGCAACTTAATCATTTTTCACTAATTGTTGCCATCAAAGCCAAAGGGGGGGATTGTTGGCAACATAGTCAAGAGACACTGCTCTGATGATTAAGGTAGAATGTTTCATGTTGTCACTGATGGAAACAAGGCACGGTAACAGACATGGATGATATGGAAGCAGTTAAGTTTACTCTTGAGTCAAGTTTAGTAAAGGAATTTTGGTCTGGAAGACTAACTTAGTCAGAATGACTAAGTATGAATAGTATACAGAGAGAGTGACAGAGATTGGGATGGTATGCCTCTGTAGATGAAGATTTTGCTATGTGGTTCTGGTATGTTGTACTTAAATGTTATGCAATGTTATATCCTAAGTTTCATATCTTGAACATCTCCGAAAGTTATGTTGGGAATTGTCTAAGTCCGGGTGAACAGGGTTGAGTCAAAAATAGTGCAGAGCACCTTTAAGTAATTTGGTCTGCATTCCTCCACTATTGAATATTTTGTTTTGTGGTTCCAAGGAATTAAAGATACATGTCATAAACATCGAAATCCAAATTTATAGAGCTTGAAGTTCATCAGATCACATTCTACAAGTTCTCTAGTATTGGCTTTTAGTTTATTAGTATTTCACTGTGACAGAGCGATAGTCTAAGATCCGCATTTCACTATGGAAGATTATTAAGTTCTATGGTTTTGAAGGTATGCTAAGAGGTTTATAATGAATCATTGATATTGTTAGCCATATTTTTTTTGTTTGGCCAATTTTTAAACTTTCGGAGCCCATGAAACCCTGAAATAGCCAAATCACGAAAATAATTAAAACTAAAGAAATTAGCAAGCTAGTATAGAATCCTTTTATGGGCCTAATCCTAACTTTATTATAGATAATATGCCCAATTTTTTTGCCAAAATACCTTACCGTTTGTAATATTTTAAACCTTACATTTTCTCTCTGGCAATTTGCAAACGAGGCCAAAATTCAATTTTCTGGTTGCTGGAGGTTAAACGTTTTCTAGTTTTTGCTCGAGATTGCCCAATCAACTTACAATCCAAATTTCATGAGAAATGGAGCTATGGTTTGAAAGTTATGGAGTTTTTATTCTTTATGGCCAAAGTACGGTTTCAAGCAAATAAATTGCAGCATTATTATTGGGAAATTATTTTACTCCGTTGGATTAGTTCCAAGCAGCATTCTGAAGTTATATGGCACAAAATGTTCCCTTTAATAAGTTTCCTAAGGCTAGAAACATTAATAAGGATCAGAGGAAAGATGATCTAAAAAAGTTAATGACTTTAATAAAGTCATATTTATAAAGCTTCTAAGTTTTTATGGAAAATCAAAAACTTTAAGAAAATCAAGAACTTTATGAATTCCCAACTACGGTTCAATAGTTTGAGAAAAGCCTGATCACCCAACCTTTTCACTTTAAAAGGTAAACAAAATGAAGTTTTATAAGTTGGGGAGTTGAGAGTTTTGGGAACTCCCAAACTCATTATTACAAGGTTCAAAAGTTCATTGAAGTTCCAATTTGCCGACTTTCTTTGTAGTCGAGAATACGTTCTCTTTGTCGGGCACATTTGGGATTCCTGAACTCTTACTTCTACCAACATCCATACAGTGGCATCTGGAATCTAAGAGGATCCAATCTAAGATAAAAAAAAGCCTACTGAGGAACACCCAAACATGCTAATGAAGGATAGCAATGGTAGCTATAGTGTGAGGAGAACCAAAGGAGTCATCTTGTAATTGTTTCATCTCATCATCAGACACATAAGCAGCCTAGAGGATATATTGAAAAGATCTTGATCTAAATTGTTAATAGATATTGTTCTCATATCATATTTTTACCAAAGAACCAAAAGATTTATTGCCCATGATTTAAAGAGAAATGCAATCCGATGAGTCAAAGTTTCTTGAGTTGAAGACTATTGGAAGAGGATGCTTAATAGAAAAGATTGTTTTGAATATGAGGGGTTGCTTCTACTATCTCCAATGACTTCTGGTAGTTTCATATGTGATTACACTGGCGTATTGGTAAACTAAGCGCGGATGTGGGAAGGAGTGAAACTGATGATCAGTTTTCTGTATTTGAGAGAGGAGTCTTGTTTAAGTTGTAAAGCCCTCGATAGTATCCCACTATATTGCCGAAGGTGACAGTCGCATTGATGGTAATATGAAGTCATCCTTGTAGCAAAGTTATCAATGAATTGACTCAGTTTCTTGTTCAACTTAAGGATGTTTGGCTTGGTAATTCAAGAGGTTTCACACTTTTCTCCCAAAGTGAATGTCACTTGTATTCATGAATATTTCTTCCAACTAAACTTTGGTCCAGAAGTAGCTCTAAACATTCACCTCTCACCTTCATCTTCAGGCCAAGAGTTTGTATAGGGGAATGAGCATTCTGAGTATGAAGATGTTGAGATGATAGATGAAGACTTGGAATGCTTCATCTAGTTGCGTAGTTTCAAAAGGTAGTGACTTGTTTGACAAAATGCTTCAAAGAAATGCGGCCTCATAGAACACAACGAATGTAGTCATCTTGAGATAATAGGGAAAAACAATGGTGTAGTTTGAGAGTTTGATTTAGCTGTTGATCATGTGACTACGTTTGATTTTCTTCATATTATCTTCATCGCATAAGAAGAATTGCTTAAAGGGAAGCAAAGGAGTTTATCATAGGAAGGTGTAACCACAAATGCTTCTATATACAATGCTTTAATTTAGGCCCTATGATCTTGTGGTGGAATTATATTTGGTGCAATTTCTTGAGAGAGAAGATAACTTCATCATCATCATCACCTACAAAAAATACAATTACTCTGAGCAAACAATGGTGACTCAAGGTCTTTAGAAGATAAGGTCAATGAGCTTAATGCAAAGCCAACTCGAATGTCATTAGAAAAGGAGAAGTTACTAAATGTTGCTGTGAAGTGGATTGGATATGGTGATTTCAACATTGCAGAACTGCTCCATCATCTTTTTCAAATAAATGAAAATTAAATTAGAGTATGTGCTTCCTATATTACCCTACAAAGATTATGACATTCACAGGGTACAAAGGCATTGTCTAAAGTAGTTCCCCTAGTAATAATGCTTCGTTGCATTTTTGATGTAGGTAGTTTCAAATAATGAAGTTGCAAATAGAGGAGAGATCAGTTTTTAACTGCCGCAAAGAACAATGATGTTTGGGCTATGCAAATTACAAAATATCATGAAGGTGCCTTGAAGTTTTTGAAGGATATACAATGTTCTCATCTTGACAGTAACAAAGATGAGGACTTTGAGTAGGAAATTCTTCTTCAATGAGAACCTCTATTTTAAGAATAGTGTGTTAACAAATATATACTACATGAAAGATGAGAATGAACCTATCCTGGTAGTAGTATGGCATCACAAATGACATAGGAAAGTGTCAATTGGGCACAGTCTCTTAAAAATCTTAAAGTGCAACTAGATGAAATCCAATGGGAGCTTGCACAAAAAAATAAATATACCAGAATACTGTGTTGTGGGTCTTTCATCTCTAGTATCAAGAAGTTGGCTTCTAGTGGATGCTGACCTCAGTGAATGCTTATTGTTAGGCTTTTCCCCTGAAATGCTCATTTCAAAGGCAATGTGGAAATTATCTAGAGGTAGATGATTGCATCTTTATTTGCAGATTGAAGAAGGATTTAAATATCTCTCTTAGGCCATGTATGAAGATGACAGTTAAGTTGTCATCCTTCTGCTTCAACTTTGTCATCGATTCAATGCAAGGTATCACGATTGCAGTCACTGGTATTTACCAGAGCTTCTAGATGCATGGAATAAGCTTATTTATTCTTCTATAGTCATAGAAAGGAGGGTGGGATTCATTGAAAGAAGAATCGATGAGGTTCTTTATTTAGTTATGTGTTAAGCTATGATTGGAGTAAGGGTGCAAAAAATCATATTCCAACCATTACTAGACACCACTATAAGAGAACCTCAAGAATCACTTTAAAAGTGAATTTGTGAATTGTTTTTTGGGGATAAGTTTTTCAAGAAATGGAAAGAGGAAAAGAAGATTCATTTTTTTTTAAAGAGGCAATTACGAAAAGAAAGAACTTTTATTTACCTTTGTTTTAAAGAAACAATTACAAAGGGAAAGCCTTTATAAACTCATGGAAGGCCAAGAGTGGAGGATCTTTTTTTATCTTTTTTTTGCTATTCAGGAATAGGGGAAGCAGGAGCAGTTCAGTTTTTCTTTCAGGCACAGTTTGTTGTAGAGTGATGTTGGGTCTGTGAACCCATATTTTGTATTAGGGAAATAAGGAAAATATTTTTGAATCTATGAATTTATGAATGTTTTCTTTTGATTGCATGTGTCATGTGTGTCTCTATAATCACTTTCCAATACATTTCTATTATACCAAATTGTGTGGATGTTTATTTCTGAATCTTTGAATTTGAATTAATTCATCTGTTGCAAGGATCTGTTGTTCATTATTTTCCTAGACATTATTTGTGGGTGTGAGATAAGTGAACTTTGTGTTATTTATCTCCATTCACTTCATTCTGAAATTATCTCTTGCATCTACTTTCATGGTTATGGGTAGGTGTTAGTTTGCCTTTTTGGCTTTCTGGTGAAAAGCATACCCAGTGTTTCCATTCATTACATATTATTCGAAGGTAGTTACGCCTTGTAAAACAAGCAAAGAGAACTTGCAAATACCATTGCAAGTGACTCAATTGTTAGTAAGATTGTCATTGGTATGGGCAAATGAGTATAAAATCAAAGTGACAAATTTGTTTACTAACAGATTTTTTGTGACTCTGCTGGGGATCGAAATTGAAGAATGGTGCTCTTGTTTTCCTCAGAAATTTAAAGGTGCCTCCCCAAGGATGGAGGCTAGCGGCTCTATGAAGTGGAAAGTATTTAGAAGTATTTCATTCTAGCGAAGACCCCTGGTGGTTTATTTTTTAGATTTACATTATGGTGTTGATCTATTCTCAGCCATGTGGAAATCACTTTGGACCTCTTTCTTTGCCACAATATTCACCATTGCCTAAAGGATAAAGAAAGCACTTTCTAAAGTTCAGTGGAGAAAACCATCCAGATGTTGAAAGTCACATTTTGGCATTCACAGTGGCATGTGGTATTTTGGGGGTAAGTGAGGAGAATGTCTTTGTATGATTATTTATTGAATCTCTTATTGGGCCTAAAACTGATTGGTTTTATTATTTAGAAGATAAATGTATTACTAATTGGAATTCATTGAAAAAGAAATTTTTGGGAAGATATAAAGGTCCGGTTGATGAAGCTGCTCTGTTGTGTCAATTTTTCCACATACAAAAGAAAGAAGGTGAACTCATTAGGGATTTTGTGGATAGATTCAATAGGCTGCTCAGAAAAATTCCTACCTCTATTCGACCAAGTAAGCAACTTCAGCTTTGCACTTTTATTTCTTCATTGCATCCAGATGTTCAGTTTGCTTGAAACAGAGTAAAATAAATGACCTTGAAGTTGCTCAACAAGAGGCTGTAAAAATAGAAGATGACTTGATATTAAGTGGTCTTTGGAAAGAAAATCAGATTGCAGATAATCCAATTTATAAATCTATAAGGAAGTTTATCATGCATAAACCAAGTTTTTAGCCTATAAGATTTCAAACTATACAGCCTCATTCTGTTGAAAGTTTTAATCTCACTATTTTTGGTCCAAAATACTTTGGTAGAGATGAAGTAAGTGTTGCAGAAATTAAACCTCACATGGATAGGAAAATTGAAGCCTATTATTTGCATTATGAAAAAGATAAAGATGAATCTAGAAGCCCCACAAGTGGTGAAGAAAATGAACAATCCTCCCATGATGCAAATTATGATGAGGGTAATGCAAATAGTGTTGTTTCATCATCCTTATCTTTTGCAGAAATGGAATCATTTATTTTCACCAACAATGAAGACCAATTTGAGGATACACAGCATAAGGACAAGGTGTTGAATGTCTTTTCTCCTAATTGCATGCAAGTTGAGTATGAAACCTTCACATTTCTTGTGAAAAATGATACGGAAGCATGGTTGCAAGAAGAGGTCCGAAATGATTTTATCTTTGAATCCTTTCATTTCAAAAATTTGAATGCCAAAATTTTTAAACACTTGAATTGAAAGATCATATTGTGAGTAGCCATGATAGTAATCAAATAGATGACAGTGCTGAGCCTCATATTGTTTATATTCTGAACTAGTGTCTCCATGCATGTGAGGATGAATTTTTGTGTGGAGAAGAGATTATCATGTCTGATCCGTAGGTTATAAGTGAAAATGATGAACTGGGTCACAGAATACTTGAATCAGTTTCGATAGAGAAAGAAGAAATTATTTCAGTCGAAACTGATTTCAGGCTTGATAAGAATATTGCTCGTAATTTAGATTTTCATGAGTCATATATGGTTAATGATTGGATTTCTAATGGGTTGAGTAGTCATGTAATTTTCAGGGATGGGACATTAATTTGTCTACTACGGAAAGGGGCGATTGTATGCAGGAATATGTTGAGGAGATTCTAGAAGTTTATGATACAAAATGGCTATTCAGTTTTAAAGCATTATTCAGGGAGTCTTCTTGGTTCATAAATTCTAGATTTTTGTCTCAAATTAGGGAATAGCTTCTGAGTCTGCAGGTACTTCATGAGTACACTTCTCTTTTCCACTCGGGCATCTATTTCTCCCAGCCTGTTAATGGATTTGCATGACCATCCTAGAGTCACCAGAGGTAGGGTCTTCCTAGCATGTACATATTAGGAGTTTTTGTTGTGCTGGTAGTTTAGTTTCCTTTCTTGTTTTGTCCTATTTTTGGCTTGCTCTGGCTCCTTTTCCCTACATGCTCTCTGACTCTATTGCCTAATGGAATTTAATCACTGGTCCATGCTTGAGTTTCTAGGTTCCTTGTTTCATCCTATGTAGTCCTTGTCCCCAATTAGAGTCTATTGTTAGCCATATTTTTTTGTTTGGCCAATTTTTAAACTTTCGGAGCCCATGAAACCCTGAAATAGCCAAATCATGAAAACAATTAAAACTGAAGATATATGCAAGAGGGTACAAAATCCTTTTATGGGCCTAATCCTAACTTCATTATGCAAAATATGCCCAATTTTTATGCCAAAATACCTTAGCATTTGTGATATTTTAAACCTTACATTTTCTCTCTGGCAATTTGCAAATGAGGTCAAAATTCAATTTTTTGGTTGTTGGAGGTTAAAATTTTTATGGGTTTTCTCAGGATTGCCCAATCAACTTACAGTCCAAATTTCATGAGAAACAAAGCTGTGGTTTGAAAGTTATGGAGTTTTTCTGCTTTATGGCCAAAGTACGGTTTCAAGCAAATAAATTGGAGCATTATTATTGGGAAACTATTTTACTCCATTGGATTAGTTCCAAGCAGCATTTCAAAGTTATATGGCACAAAATGTTCCCTTTAATAAGTTTCCCAAGGCTAGAAACATTAATAAGGATCAGAGGAAAGATGATCTAAGAAAGTTAATGACTTTATTAAAGTCATATTTATAAAGCTTCTAAATTTTTATGGAAAATCAAAAACTTTATGAAAAGAAAATCTGTTATTGTTGCTAGGAAGTTGTTGAGTTCAAGAACTTTATGAATTCCCGACTATCGTTCAATAGTTTGAGAAAAGCCCAATCACCTAACCTTTTCACTTTAAAAGGTAAACAAAATGAAGTTTTATAAGTTGGGGAGTTGGGAGTTTTGGAACTCTTGAACTCATTATTACAAGGTTCAAAAGTTCATTGAAGTTCTGATTTGCTGACTTGCTTTGTAGTCAGGAATACATTCTCTCTGTCGGGCACATTTAGGATTCTTGAACTCTTACTTCTACCAACATCCACACAGTGGCATCTGAAATCTAAGAAGATCCAATCTAAGATAAACAAAGCCTACTGAGGAATGCCCAAATGTACTAACGAAGGATAGCAATGGTAGCTACAGTGTGAGGAGAACCAAAGGAGTCATCCTGTAATTGTTTCATCTTGTCATCAGACACATAAGTAGCCTGGAGGATATATTGAACAGATCTTGATCTAAATTGTTAATAGATCTTGTTCGCATATCATATTTTCACCAAAGAACCAAAAGATTTATTGCTCGTGATTTAAAGAGAAAGGCAATCTGATGAGTCAAATTTTCCTAAGTCAAAGACTATTGGAAGAGGATTATTAACAAAAAAGATTGTTTCGAATATGAAGAGTTGTAGCTACTATCTTCAGTGACTTCTGGCAGTTTCATATGTGATTACACTGGCATATTGGTAAACTAAGCACAGATGTGGGAAGGAACTTGACACTAATGATCAGTTTTCTATATTTGAGAGAGGAGTCTTGTTTAAGTTGCAAATCCCTCAATAGTATCCCGTTGTATTACCGAAGGTGACAGTCGTATTGATGGTAATATGAAGAAGTCCTTGTAGTGAAGTTATCAGTGAATTCATTCAATTTCTTTTTCAACTTAAGGGTGTTTGGCTTGGTAATTCAAGAGGTCCCACACTTTTCTCCCAAAGTGAATGTCACTTGTATTCATGAAAATTTCTTCCAACTAAACTTCAGTCCAGAAGTAGCTATAAACATTCACCTTTCACCTTCATCTTCAAGCCAAGAGCTTGTATAGGGGAATTAGCATTCTGAGAATGAAGATGTTGAGATGATAGATGAAGACTTGGAATGCTTCACCTATTTGCGTATCTTCAAAAGGTAGTGACCTATTTGACAAAATGCTTCAAAGAAATGTGGCCTCATAGAACACAATGAATGCAGTCATCTTGAGATCATAGGGAAAAATAATGGTGCAGTTTGAGAGTTTGATTTAGTTGTTGATCATGTGACTATGTTTGATTTTCTTCATATTATCTTCATTGCATAAGAAGAATTACTTAAAGGGAAGCAAAGGAGTTTATCATAGGAAGGTGTAACCATAAATGCTTCTATATACAATGCTTTAATTAAGGCCCTATGATCTTGTGGTGGAATTATATTGGCATGATTTGTTGAGAGAGAAGATAACTTCATCATCATCATCACCTACGAAAAGTACAATTACTCTAAGCAAACAATCGGTGACTCAAGGCATGTGAGTTAATTGTTAATGATATTATTCCATACATGTTGAGATGCTTGCAAGCTTTAGAAGATAAGGTCAATGAGCTCAATGCAAAGCCACCTCGGATGTCATTAGAAAAGGAGAAGTTACTAAATGCTGCTGTGAACTGGATTGGATATGGCAATTTCATCATTGCAGAACTACTCCATCATCTTTTTCAAATAAATGAAAACTAAATTAGAGGATGTGCCTCCTATATTACCCTACAATGCTTATGACATTCAAAGGGTACAAAGGCGTTGTCTGAAGTAGTTCCCTTGGTAATAGAGCTTTGTTGCATTTTTTATGCATACAGTTTCAAATAATGAAGTTGTAAATAGAGGAGAGATCAATTTTTAACTGCTGCAAAGAACAATGATGTTTGGGTTATGCAAATTACAAAATGTCATTAAGGCGCCGTGAATTTTTTGAAGGATACACAATGTTCTCGTCTTGACAGTAACAAAGATGAGGACTTTGAGTTGGAAATTCTTCTTCAATGAGAACCTCTATGTTAAGAATAGTGTGTTAACAAATATATATACTACATGAAAGATAAGGATGAACCTATCCTGGCAGTAGTATGGCATCACAAATGACATAGGAAAGTGTCAATTGGGCACAGTCTCTTGAAAATCTTAAAGTACAACTAGATGAAATCCAATGGGAGTTTCCAAAAAAAAAGAAATATACTAGAATACTGTGTTGTGGTTTCATCTCTAGTATCAAGAAATTGGCTTCTAGTTGATGTTAACCTGAGTGAATGGTTACTGTTAGGCTTTTCCCTTGAAATGCTCATTCCTGAGGCAATGTGATAATTATCTAGAGGTAGATGACTGCATGGTTTATTTGTAGATCGAAGAATGATTTAAATATCTCTCTCAGGTCGTGTATGAAGATGATAGTTAAGTTGTCATCCTTCTGCTTCAACTTTGTCATCAATTTAATGCAAGGTATCAAGATTGCAGTCACTGGTATTCACCAGAGCTTCCAGATGCATGGAATGAGCTTATTTATTCTTCTATAGTCATAGAAAGGAGGGTGGCATTCATTGAAGGAAGAATCAATGAGGTTCTTTATTTTATTATGTGTTAAGTTATGATTGGAGTAACGATGCAGAAAATCATAATCCAACCATTACTAGACACCACTATAAGAGAACCTCAAGAATCACTTTAGAAGTGAATTTGTGAATTTTTTTTCAGGGATAAGTTTTTCAAGAAATGGAAAGAGGAAAAGAAGATTCATTTTTTTAAAGAGGTAGTTACGAAAAGAAAGAACTTCTTTTATTTACCTTTGTTTTAAGAAACAGTTACAAAGGGAAAGCCTTTATAAACTCATGGAAAGCCGAGAGTGGAGGATCTTTTTTTATCTTTTTTTTGCTATTCAGGAACAGGGGAAGTAGGAGCAGTTCAGTTTTTCTTTCAGGCACAGTTTGTTGTACAGTAATGTTGGGTCTGTGAACCCACATTTTGTATTGGGGAAATAAGGAGACTATTTTTGAATCTGTGAATTTATGAATGCTTTCTTTTGATTGCATGTGTCCTATGTGTCTCTATAATCACTTTCCAATACATTTTCTATTATACCAAATTGTGTGGATGTTCATTTCTAAATCTTTGAATTTGAATTAATTCATCTGTTGGAAGGATCTGTTGTTCATTCTTTTCCTGGATATTATTTGTGGGTGTGAGATAAGTGAACTTTGTGTTATTTATCTACATTCACTTCATTCTAAAATTGTCTCTCGCATCTACTTTCATGGTTATAGGTAGGTGTTAGTTTGCCTTTTCTGCTTTCTGGTTAAAAACATACCCAATGTTTCCATTCATTGCATATTATTCGAAGGTAGTTGCGCCTTGTAAAACAAGAAGAGAGCACTTGCAAATACCATTACAAGTGACTCAATTGTTAGGATCAGATTGTCATTGGTGTGAGCAAAGGAGTATAAAATCAAAGTAACAAATCTATTTACTAACATATTTTTGGCGACTCTGGTGGGGATCGAAATTGAAGAATGGTGCTCTTGTTTTCCCCAGAAATTTAAAGGTGCCTCCCGAAGGACGGAGGTTGGCGGCTCTATGAAGTGGAAAGTATTCAGAAGTATTTCATTTTGGCAAAGACCCCTATTGGTTTATTTTTCAGATTTGCATTATGGCGTTGATCTCTTCTCAGCCATGGGGAAATCACTTTGGACCTCTTTCTTTGCCACAATATTCACCATTGCGTGAAGGATCAAGAAAGCACTTTCCCAAGTTTAGTTGAGAAAATCATCAAGATGCTAATAATCACAATTTGGCATTCACTGTGGTATGTGGTGTTTGGGGGTAAGTAAGGAGAATGTTTTTGTACGATTATTTATTGAATCTCTTATTGGGCCTACAACTGATTGGTTTCATTATTTGGAAGATAAATGTATTACTGATTGGAATTCATTGAAAAAGAAATTTTTGGGAAGATATAAAGGTCTGATTGATGAAGTTGCTTTGTTGTGTCTATTTTTCCACATACAAAAGAAAGAAGGTGAACTCATCAGGGATTTTGTGGATAGATTCAATAGGTTGCTTAGAAAATTTCTCACCTCTATTCGACCAAGTAAGCAACTTCAGCTTTGCACTTTATTTCTTCATTGCATCTAGATGTTTAGTTTTGCTTGAAAGGGAGTAAAATAAATGACCTTGAAGTTACTCAACAAGAGGCTATAAAAATAGAAGATGACTTGATATTAAGTGGTCTTTGGAAAGCAAATCAGGTTGTAGATAATTCAATTTGTGAATCTATAAGGAAGTTTATCATGCACAAACCAAGTTTTTAGCCTATAAGATTTCAAACTATACAACCTCCTTCTGCTAAAAGTTTTAATCTCACTGTTTTTGGTCCAAAACACTTTGGTAGAGATGAAGTAAGTGTTGCAGAAATTAAATCTCACATGGATAGGAAAATTGAAGCCTATTATTTGCATTATGAAAAAGATAAAGATGAATCTGGAAGCCCCACAAGTGGTGAAGAAAATGAACAATCCTCCCATGATGCAAATTATGATGAGGGTAATGCAAATAGTGTTGTTTCCTCATCCTTATCTTTTGAAGAAATGGAATCATTTATTTTCACTAGCAATGAAGACCAATTTGAGGATACACAGTATAAGGACAAGGTGTTAAATGTCTTTTCTCCTAATTGCATGCAAGTTGAGTATGAAACCTTCAAGTTTCTTGAGCAAAATGATACAGAAGCATGGCTGCAAGAAGAGGTCCGAAATAATTTTATCTTTGAATCCTTTCATTTCAAAAATTTGAATGCCAAAATTTTTAAACAAGAATTGAAAGATGATATTGTGAGTAGCCATGATAGTAATCAAATAGATGACAGTTCTGAGCCTTATATTGTTTATATTTTGAACTAGTGTCTCCATGCATGTGAGGATGGATTTTTGTGTGGAGAAGAGATTATCATGTCTGATCCATAGGTTATAAGTGAAAATGATGAAGTGGGTCACAAAATACTTGAATCATTTCTAGCAGAGAAAGAAGAAATTATTTCAGTTGAAAGTGATTTAAGTCTTGATAAGAGTATTGCTCGTAATGTAGATTTTCACGAGTCATATATGGTTAATGATTGGATTTCTAACAGGTTGAGTAGTCATGGTTATTTTCAGGCATGAGACATTAATTTGTCTACTGCGGAAAGGGGCAATTGTATGTAGGAATATGTTGATGAGATTCTAGAAGTTTATGATACAAAATGGCTATTCAGTTCTGAAGCATTATTCAAGGAGTCTTCTTGGTTGGGTAAGTGCAAGAAGATGGGGGGCCAAAAAGGGGTCTTAAGTGGCCACTTTTTTTCTGAAATCAAGAAATACTGGCCTTGGATGAGAAATTGAGCATAGTTACACTCAAAATTTGGAGATGTAACCAAAACAATGTTTGTAGTGCTCCAAGTCTACTTCCTAAACTACTATTTTGTTTTGAAAATGGCATAGATTAAGGGGTTCAAACGAGGGAGCCACAGAAATTGGTGTTGTTTCTGTCAAAAAAACATAACATAGCATGTTATGTGGCTCCCTCAAAAGGTCAACTTTTGTTTGGTAATTTTAAAATCGCTTCAGTGAGAAATTAGCTAATAGCATGTAGTTTATGCCCGATTTTTCTAATAATTTTTTGATGAATATTTGATTTTTTACTAATTTTTAAAGTGGACACATCCTAAAAAATAGAATTTTGGCCGTGCTACCCCTATAAATTTTGAAAACTAATTGAAAATCATTTTTTTATTTTTTTAATATTTGTAGAATGGAGTCTAGTTTCTAAATATGTAATTTTTTTAAAATTTGAATGAATAGTTATTTTACAATGAAAAAAAGACCAAACAGTGGTTTTTGCCTAAAAACGGACACACAAACAAAAGAAATTAAAGATGAAAGGCTTAACATTGTTAAAATGTGAAAAAAATCACATCGTCAAATAGCTAAGAGAAAGCCTAACATTACCCATGTGTTTGATTTGTTCAACCTTGAAACACGTGCAAATCTGAGGGTTAGCACGAACGAAATTATGTGAAATTTTGAAGAATATAGAAAAACACGTCTGTGACTGTTCAAAAGGCACTCTAAGCCTTTGGGTTGGAAATCCAAAGCAAATCCCAAGTCCAAGGCTTGGGATTCCCAAAGCAAGATATAAGGCGAGCGCGTTATAATGCGCTCGCGTTATGTTTTGCCTTGCATTTTTCTTTCCTGCAAGTCTGTCTTTTGTCATGTTTGACATAACGTGAGCGCGTTATAATGCGCTCTCGTTATGTCCCACTCAAATGTTTTTACGTTCAAGGCTATTAATCATGAGGGTTAAGGGATAAGGGATAGAGTTGGAGGGTTTAGGGATAAGGGATTAGCGTTTAAGGTATAGTATCGAGCCCGTTGAGGGTCTAGGAATAGGGATAGCGTTTAAGGTTTAGGGATGAGGAATGACAGTTTACAGTTGAGGGTTTAGGGTTTAGGGATAGGGTTGAGGGTCAAGGGATCAAAGTTAAGGGTTGAGGGATTAGGGTTTGACATTGAGGGTTGAGGGTTGAGGTTCAAGGGTCAAGGGTTTAGGGATAGGGTTTAGGGTCGAGGGATTAGGGTTAAAGTAGAGTGGAGGGTGTAAGGATTAGGGATAGGGTTGGAGGGTTTAGGGATAAGGGATTAGGGTTTAAGGTATAGTATCGAGTCTGTTAAGGGTTTAGGAATAGGGATAGCATTTAGGGATTAGGGATGAGGGATTATAGTTGAGGGATGATGGATTAGGGTTGAGGGTTGAGGTATTAGGGTTTACAGATAAGGTTTAGGGTTGAGGGTTGAGGGATTAGGGTTTAAGGTATAGTGTTGAGGGTTAAGGGTTGAGGGTTTAGGATTAGGGTTTAGGGTTGATGGATTAGCATTTAATGTCGAGGTTAGGGTTAGAGTGTCGAGGGTAGAGGGATTAGGGACATGGTTTAGGGTTGAAGGTTTAAGGATTGAGGGTTGAGGCTTTAGGGATGAGGGTTTAAGGCTTAAGATATAGTGTCAAGTGTTGAGGGTGTAGGGATAGGGTTTAAGTTTTAAGGGTTAAGGGTTGAGGGATAGGGATTAGGGTTTAAGGTATAGTGTTGAGGGTCGAGGGATCAGAGTTAAGGGTTGAGGGATTAGGGTTTGACGTTGAGGGTTGAGGGTTGAGGTTCGAGGGTCAAGGGTTTAGGGATAGGGTTGAGTCGAGGAATTAGGGTTAAAGTAGAGTGTGGAGAGTATAAGGATTAGGATAGGGTTTGAGGGTTTAGGGATAAGGGATTAGGGTTTAAGGTATAGTATCGATTCTGTTGAGGGTGTAGGAATAGGGATAGCATTTAGGGTTTAGGGATGAGGGATTAGAGTTGAGCGATGACAGATTAGGGTTCAGGGTTGAGGGATTAGGGTTTAGGGATAAGGTTTAGGGTTGAGGGCTGAGGGATTAGGGTTTAAGGTATAGTGTGGAGGGTTTAGGGTTGAGGGATTAGGATTTGACGTTGAGGGTTGAGGGTTTAGGGTTTAGGGTTTAGGGTTAGGGTTGAGAGATGAGGGATCAGAGTTAAGGGTTGAGGGAATAGGGTTTGACGTTGAGGGTTGAGGGTTGAGGTTCGAGGGTCAAGGGTTTAGGGATAGGGTTGAGGTTGAAGGGATTAGGGTTAAAGTAGAGTGTGGAGGGTGTAAGGATTAGGGATAGGGTTAGAGGGTTTAGGGATAAGCGATTAAAGTTTAAGGTATAGTATCGAGTTTGTTGAGGATTTAGGAATGGGGATAGCATTTAGGGTTTAGGGATGAGGGATTAGAGTTGAGGGATGAGGGATTAGGGTTGAGGGTTGAGGGATTAGGGTTTAGGGATAAGGTTTAGGGTTGAGGGTTGAGGGATTAGGGTTTAAGGTATAGTGTTGAGGGTTGATGGTTTAGGGATAGGGTTTAGGTTTGAGGGATTAGGGTTTAGGGTTGATGAATTAGGGTTTAATGTTGAGAGTTGAGGGTTAAGGGTTGAGGGTTGAGGTTGAGGGATAGGGTTAATGGTCAAGGGATTAGGGTTAAATAAGAGTGTCGAGGGTAGAGGGATTAGGGTTTAAGGTATAGTATCGAGCCTGTTGAGGGTCTAGGAATAGGGATAGCATTTAGGGTTTAGGAATGAGGGATTAGAGTTGAGGGATGACGGATGACAGATTAGGGTTGAGGGTTGAGGCATTAGGGTTTAGGGACAAGGTTTAGGGTTAGGGTTGAGGGATTAGGGTTTAAGGTATAGTGTTGAGGGTTTAGGGATAGGGTTTAGGGTTGAGGGATTAGAGTGAAGGGTTGAGGGATTAGAATTTGATGTTGAGGGTTTAGGGTTTAGGGTTAGGGTTGAAGGTCGAGGGATCAGAGTTAAGGGTTGAGGGATTAGGGTTTGATGTTGAGGGTTGAGGGTTGAGGTTCGAGGGTCAAGGGTCTAGGGATAGGGTTGAGGGTCGAGGAATTAGGGTTAAAGTAGAGTGTGCAGGGTATAAGGATTAGGGATAGGGTTGGAGGGTTTAGGGATAAGGGATTACAGTTTAAGGTATAGTATCGAGTCTGTTGAGGGTTTAGGAATAGGGATAGCATTTAGGGTTTAGGGATGAGGGATTAGAGTTGAGGGATGATGGATTAGGGTTGAGGGTTGAGGGATTAGGGTTTAGAGATAAGGTTTAGGGTTGAGGGTTGAGGGATTAGGGTTTAAGGTATAGTGTTGAGGGTTGATGGTTTAGGGATAGGGTTTAGGTTTAAGGGATTAGGGTTTAGGGTTGATGAATTAGGGTTTAATGTTGAGAGTTGAGGGTTGAGGGTTGAGGGTTGAGGTTGAGGGATAGGGTTAATGGTCAAGGGATTAGGGTTAAATAAGAGTGTCAAGGGTAGAGGGATTAGGGTTTAAGGTATAGTATCGAGCCTGTTGAGGGTCTAGGAATAGGGATAGCATTTAGGGTTTAGGAATGAGGGATTAGAGTTGAGGGATGACGGATGACAGATTAGGGTTGAGGGTTGAGGGATTAGGGTTTAGGGACAAGGTTTAGGGTTAGGGTTGAGGGATTAGGGTTTAAGGTATAGTGTTGAGGGTTTAGGGATAGGGTTTAGGGTTGAGGGATTATAGTGAAGGGTTGAGGGATTAGAATTTGACATTGAGGGTTTAGGGTTTAGGGTTAGGGTTGAAGGTTGAGGGATCAGAGTTAAGGGTTGAAGGATTAGGGTTTGATGTTGAGGGTTGAGGGTTGAGGTTCAAGGGTTAAGGGTTTAGGGATACGGTTGAGGGTCGAGGAATTAGGGTTAAAGTAGAGTCTGGAGGGTATAAGGATTAGGGATAGGGTTGGAGGGTTTAGGGATAAGGGATTAGAGTTTAAGGTATAGTATCGTGTCTGTTGAGGGTTTAGGAATAGAGATAGCATTTAGGGTTTAGGGATGAGGGATTAGAGTTGAGGGATGATGGATTAGGGTTGAGGGTTGAGGGATTAGGGTTTAGGGATAAGGTTTAGGGTTGAGGGTTGAGGGATTAGGGTTTAAGGTATAGTGTTGAGGGTTGAGGGTAGAGGGTTTAGGATTAGGGTTTAGGGTTGACGGATTAGCATTTAATGTCAAGGTTAGGGTTAGAGTGTCGAGGGTAGAGGGATTAGGGATAGGGTTTAGGGTTGAAGGTTTAAGGATTGAGGGTTGAGGCTTTAGGGATGAGGGTTTAAGGCTTAAGATATAGTGTCAAGTGTTGAGGGTGTAGGGATAGGGTTTAAGTTTAAAGGGTTAAGGGTTGAGGGATAGGGATTAGGGTTTAAGGTATAGTATCGAGTCTATTGAGGGTGTAGGATTACGGATAGCATTTAGGGATTAGGGATAGGGTTGGAGGGTTTAGGGATAAGGGATTAGGGTTTAAGGTATAGTATCGATTCTGTTGAGGGTGTAGGAATAGGGATAGCATATAGGGTTTAGGGATGAGGGATTAGAGTTGAGGGATGACGAATTAGGGTTGAGGGTTGAGGGATTAGAGTTTAGGGATAAGGTTTAGGGTTGAGGGCTGAGGGATTAGGGTTTAAGGTATAGTGTTGAGGGTTTAGGGATAGGGTTTAGGGTTGAGGGATTAGAGTGAAGGGTTGAGGGATTAGGATTTGATGTTGAGGGTTAGGGTTGAGAGATGAGGTATCAGAGTTAAGGGTTGAGGGATTAGGGTTTGACGTTGAGGGTTGAAGGTTGAGGTTTGAGGGTCAAGGGTTTAGGGATAGGGTTGAGGTTGAAGGGATTAGGATTTAAGGTATAGTGTTGAGGGTTGATGAATCAAAGTTAAGGGTTGAGGGATTAGGGTTGAGGGTTGTAAGGATTAGGGATAGGGTTGGAGGGTTTAGGGATAAGGGATTAGAGTTTAAGGTATAGTATCGAGTCTGTTGAGGGTGTAGGATTAGGGATAGCATTTAGGGTTTAGGGATGAGGGATTAGAGTTGAGGGATGATGGATTAGGGTTGAGGGATTAGGATTTGATGTTGAGGGATGACAGATTAGGGTTGAGGGACTAGGATTTAACGTTGAGGGTTGAGGGTTTAGGGATAGGGTTGAGGGTTGAGGGATTAGGATTTGACGTTGAGGGTTGAGGGTTTAGGGATAGGGTTGAGGATTGAGGGATTAGGATTTGACATTGAGGGTTGAGGGTCGAGGGATCAGAGTTGAGGGTTTAGGGATTAGGGTTTGACGTTGAGGGTTGAGGGCATTTTCTATCACGAACTTGATTATGAGGGCTTGCCTCTTCATTGTTATGCCTATCACATGGCAGAGCATCTAGCAAGCACTTGCAAGAAAAAGATGTGATCAATGCAAAGGATGTGATGAATCTATAGCAGGACAAAACGCGAGCGCGTTATAATGTGCTCGCATTTTGTATTTCTATTGAAACGGTAAAAAAGTGGTTACCCCTGTGATCCAGGCCCACATGCTCTATTTTCTTACTGATTCTGCGTGTGCTCCGACAAAAAAGAAGTGCTTTCATGCTATTGGGAAGTTCACATACACATTTGACACATTGTACCACCTTTGCATGATCTTTCCACCACCTTTTCTACTTTGCCAACTTGAGAAGGAGGAAATAACATAGTTTTCACACCAAGTTTGATATATATCTATTCAAGTTTCAATTTTTGTAGAGTTGCAATGTTAATTGTGATTCAATTTTAGGAATTTAACATTGAAAAGGAAGCAAGAGGTGAAAAACTCAAATTGTTGAGGAGTTTGATGCAAGAAGATAAAAAAACTACATAATTGGGTACTCTCTCCATTCAAATCTTCATTTTTAAGGTATGTCAAGTCTTTACATGCATGTTCTTTACATTTTCCTTATTTCGGATTGAATTACTTTATCATGCTTTATCATACATGTTTAAAATAGACACATTCCCAATCAAGAAAGCAACCTACAATCTCACATGATGCCATGTATATTTTCTACACTTGGGCTCTTTAATAATTATGTGTAATAAACAAACCTTAGTTCATACCATGATGTCAAACTATACAAGAATAAATCCTTACAACATAAAAAAAATACAATCCCACTATTATCATGTATTCATTTCTTAGGAACTAATATTGGTCTCTTTATCATGCTACAGACAAATTCTCTATCATGCCGAGGAAACGATCAAGAATTAAACCAACACAGGAAGAGATATAAGCTAAGAATGCAAAGAAAGCAATGGCTATGAGGTAACTTCGTGAGAAGAGGAAATTGGACATGATAAATGAAGACATACCAATTGAAGAGGAACCACAACCATCACAAAGAGATATGGTATTGGCGGCACAAAGAGAATGAATGCAAAAACTTCGTGGTATGAGAGATTTGAATACCATAGTTGGAGACACGTCCTTTACCGCAAGTCAACATGTAGGGACACCATCTACCACATCTCAAGTTGAGAGTACATCTTCACTCACATGTGATGAAGGAAGTATGCCATCATTCCCACCTCAACCTCAAGGTATGTCATCTATTCCATCTTCGATCGAAGGTATGCCATCTAACCCATCTCATTTAAATATTGATGAAATTCCTAATGTTGAGATGAATTTACCTAACTTGACACCACCTAGAATTTTGCATAGAAAGCCAAAGTATTTGATTGATATTGATGAGAATATTTTACAACCAATGGAAGGTAAGATTCTAAAACGCACTTGTAGAAGATATGCTAATAAGATTTGGAGATTGTTCTTTGAAAAGTTAAATGAGACTGCAAGATGTCAACTATTCGTTGAAATGATGCGAATTATAAAGTATAGGTCTATCATGAAGATTCTTGGGTTGAGAACATCAGAGGCTTCAAGTGAAAAATCTATTGTCAAGAATCTAATGAGTGCGTATGAGAGTGTGGGTAACACCTCACGCACAAAAGATAGTAATGCAACACGGCGTGTGATTACATCGACTATAGTAAGTAGTCAAACGAGGAAAGCTCATCTCATTAGAAAGACAAGTCAAGAATTGAGAATTAATAGGAAAACTTTATCAAGAGCCATTGGAAGACGCCAAAGAATTGAGGACACTAATGCCAATGAATTATGGGCGTTCTTGGGGAGACTACCACGAAAAGATAAACCAATTGTTGAAGCATTGAGATCACTAATTGAAGACTTTTGGAAGAATTACACAAGGGTATCTCTGAATCAAAGGGATGTGGTAAGAAGGAGAATCAATAGTCAGAACCATGAGCCACATCCAAAGCATTTTTTGGATGAGACTCAAACACAGTTTTATGGTAAATTTCTAGAGAAGTATCCTCAAATTAAAATTTGTCAAAGATATTTTGAAATGGTAAAACCTTTCTATGTTAAGATAAATCACACACGCACTACTTGTTGTTGTAGATTACATATTGAATTTTCTAACCATTTTGATGCTTATAGGTCTATATGTTTAGATATGCATACTAACAATGATTTGCAGGGTTGTGCCATATGTGCCCCACCAACATCTTCAAGAGACTTCATATCAAGAATTTTATGTGAAAGAGAGGAAGGTCAAATATTCTACAAGAAATTATGCTTAGATGGCACATGTCATCGTTGCGGTGGCTTGTAACATTTGCCAATATGTGAACATATGGAAATAACACATGCAGTTGGAAATGAACTAGTAGAGTTTGGCAAGTATAAAACAGTGGCATACAATACAAAAGATGGTAAAGAAGCAAAGAGGTGTGAATTAGTTATCGATAAGATTCCAGTGTATCAGTTTATGCCTATATTTCGTGACAGCATAGTGTATGAGTATGCAAGACATGCCCATAGAGCTCGATGGTTGGACTTGCAATTCAAGTTATGCAAGGACACATTTCTGGTTGGTAGCATTGTTTCAGTTGTTGACTTTGCAGAGAACTACAGTCTACAGCCACAGCGTGAGGTGCAATCACAATATTACAACTCCACACAAGTTTCTATATTTGTGCACATCGCATTCATTTATGCAAATGATAGTACAGAGGATGACAGAAAGATCATAAGGGAGTATAATTTCTATATTAGTGATGATCACATGCATTCTACGGAGTTCGTGCAAGGTTGCTTTCAGGTGTTCTACAATGATTTGGCTAGAAGGGGCATATCATTCAGTCAGCATATCATATGGTCAGATAATTGTGCGTCACAATTCAAGAACTCGCAGAATTTCTATTGGCTGAGTAGGAGGCATAATTTTACAGGTATTCCACATATGTGGAACTTTTGTGAGCCCGGGCATGGAAAGGGGGAGCATGATGGTGCAGGAGCATGTATCAAAAGAGCCATAGCACGAGAAGAGTTAAAGTATAAAGACAATGCAAAGTTGATAGATGCAAAATTGATTGTTGAGTGGTGTAATGCTTCCATGGTTCCAGGTAATGAAGGTAAGTCTTTAGTTCGTAGATTTTTTTGGTTGATAGATGATACTATCATTGCACCATATGAGGATTGTTGTACACTAACAAGATCAAATGAGATGCACTCTTTTAGAAGCTCAATTGCAGGGTCATGGAGTATCCATACACGAAAGATGTCATGCTTCTGTTCTTCCTGTACAATTCAAGTCTGGGATGAGTGCGAGTCAAAGGAGTGGGTTGATGAATGGTAGTTAAGTTATCTTAGCCCACTTGACACATATCGACCCCCGACAGCACTGGAACTAACACATATGGAATCATCAGTTGACTTTGACCACATATCAGATTTAGTTCAACCAAGTAATATAGGGCACGTATATGCATCTAATTTCATCTAGTTCAACTAGGTAATGTCATCTTACTTTGTAGTGTTTTTGTAATGTTGACTAATTTCATCTAATTTGCTACACATATCAATGTAGGGAACGTATATGCAGTTATTGCATATGAAGATAATGAAGAGGGAACAGATTATTACTTATGTCATTGTGTTGAGGCCGAAAGGAAATTGGAGGCCCCTGTTACAGATGGAGAAAACATTGAATACCCTACAGGATCAGTGGTTATTACTGGAACATGGCTTAGAAGGTACCCACATAAGAGTGTTAATATTTGGCTATTTCAGGACTTTGACATGCATCGGAAGATTCTTCATTACTCGAACCTTGTCATGGCATCCAATGTTCATTTGATAAAATATTGGGGTAGACCTTTGAACAAAATATTGTGGAAGGTGCGTGAGTCTAACCATGAAGCAATACTTGACACAATAAAGAGTAGAGCAGACCCGGATGGTTCATTGGATTAATTTGTAAGTATTCACATTGATTTTGTAAAGTTATGTTACATTGAGTTGTAAGTATGCACATTAATTTGTAAGGTTTGTCTTTTTTTATTTCCTCCTGCATTTTTACACATATGTACACATTTTTACATCATCATGTTATGCATTTTTGGTGTCCTGCTCCTAATGCGACCAAACTCATAACTCACCCTACTAGACACCATTTGATGATCTCTCCAACACTCTGGATCCAAGGTGCCTAATCATGATGATGACCTATATACCATTCTCCCAAGGTGCTCATAATGAATGAAAAGAAGATCAAGGGTGCCCAAGCTTAATAGACTTATTTCTTTCAATTTTGATGATCCAAACTCTTGCAATATGACATCCACTTTCATGCCTTTAGATCTTCCTTCACATATAGCATGCCAAATCAAGTTAAAAAATCTACATAAGGGCGCCAAACTGGATGAAAGGAGACATGAAATGTGCCTTAGGACTCCATGCTAAGGTTTGAGCCATTAAAGTCTCTTGATATTAGGCGCTCATGATGATGAAACTTAGAGCTTTTTCCTTTCCTATGCGCTCATCTAAGATGTTTGAATGATAAGGAGCACCTCAACCTCTATAATGTACATTGGACACCAAATCAAGGTGATTTTAAGTCACTTTGAGTCATTTGGGGTCAGTTTGAGTCTTTGAGTCATGTTGCAAAAAAGTGTCAATGTTGTCAAGTTGCACAAAGCAACTTTTGCATTTTTGGTGTCCTGCTCGTGATGGGACCAAACTGACTATTCCAACGCATCTGGATGGGTACATTTACGCTAGGCATGGTCCTATTTTTCACCCAAACATGTCGAAACAATCTGAGCTACATTGTACCAATGATATCCCTGAAGAGTCCAAAGTGCAAAAAGGCTGCAATCTTTGACAAGATGTTACTCAAAAATTGTGTCACTTAGAAACATTCTGTCTAAGGCAACGCTATCATGTAGAGTGCCTCTACAATAACCTCTCTCGGTTTTTTATAGCTCTGAGGCATTTGCCCGTGGTGAAAGGTTTTCTGCTGCCCCAAAAATCGTCAGAAGGAGGCAGTGTAAAGTTGCAAAGGGGTGTAACTTTCATCCTGCTCCTGATGCGACCAAACTGACTGTTCCAACACGTCTGAATGGGTACATTTACGCTAGGCATGGTCCTATTTTTCACCCAAACATGTCGAAACAATCAGAGCTACATTGTACCGACAATATCCCTGAAGAGTCCAAAGTGCAAAAAGGTAGCAATCTTTGACGAGATGTTACTTGAAAATCGTGTCACTTAGAAACATTCTGTCTAAGGCAACGCTATCATGTAGAGTGCCTCTACAATAACCTCTCTTAGTTTTTTATAGCTCCGAGGAATTTGCTCGTGGTGAAAGGTTTTCTGCTGCCCCAAAAATCGTCAGAAGGAGGCAGTGTAAAGTTGCAAAGGGGTGTAACTTTCGTCCTACTCCTGATGTGACCAAATTGACTATTCCAATGCATCCAAATGGGTACATTTATGCTAGGCATAGTCCTATTTTTCACCCAAACATGTCAAAACAATCAGAGCTACATTGTACCGACGATATCCCTGAAGAGTCCAAAGTGCAAAAAGGTAGCAATCTTTGACAAGATGTTACTCAAAAACCATGTCACTTAGAAACATTCCATCTAAGGCAACACTATCACGTAGAGTGCCTCTACAATAACCTCTCTCGATTTTTTATAGCTCTAAGGCATTTACCCGTGGTGAAAGGTTTTCTGCTGCCCAAAAAATCGTCAGAAGGAGGTAGTGTAAAGTTGCAAAGGGGTGTAACTTTCGTCCTGCTCCTGATGCGACCAAACTGACTATTCCAACGCGTCTGAATGGGTACATTTATGCTAGGCATGGTCCTATTTTTCACCCAAACATGTCGAAACAGTCGGAGCTACATTGTACCGATGATATCCCTGAAGAGTCCAAAGTGCAAAAAGGCAGCAATCTTTGATGAGATGTTACTTGAAAACTGTGTCACTTAGAAACATTCTGTCTAAGGCAACGCTATCATGTAGAGTGCCTCTACAATAACCTCTCTTGGTTTTTTATAGCTCTGAGGCATTTGCCCGTGGTGAAAGGTTTTCTACTGCCCTAAAAATTATCAGAAGGAGGTAGTGTAAAGTTGCAAAGGGGTGTAACTTTCATCTTGCTTTTGATGCGACCAAACTGACTGTTCCAACGCGTCTGAATGGGTACATTTACGCTAGGCATGGTCTTATTTTTCACCCAAACATGTCGAAATAGTCGGAGCTACATTGTACCGACGATATCCCTGAAGAGTCCAAAGTGCAACGCAATCACGTAGAGTGCCTCTACAATAACCTCTCTTAGTTTTTTATAGCTCTGAGGCATTTGCCCGTGGTGAAAGGTTTTCTGCTGCCCCAAAAATCATGAGAAGGAGGCAGTGTAAAGTTGCAAAGGGGTGTAACTTTCGTCCTGCTCCTGATGCGACCAAACTGACTATTCCAACACATCTGAATGGGTACATTTACACTAGGCATGGTCCTATTTTTCACCCAAACATGTCAAAACAGTCGGAGCTACATTGTACCGACAATATCCCTGAAGAGTCCAAAGTGCAAAAAGGCAGCAATCTTTGACGAGATGTTACTTGAAAACTGTGTCACTTAGAAACATTCCATCTAAGGCAATGGGATCACGTAGAGTGCCTCTACAATAACCTCTCTCAGTTTTTTATAGCTCTGAGGCATTTGCCCGTGGTGAAAGGTTTTCTGCTGCCCCAAAAATCATCAGAAGGAGGTAGGGTAAAGTTGCAAAGGGGTGTAACTTTCATCCTGCTCCTGATGTGACCAAACTGACTATTCCAACGCGTCTGAATGGGTACATTTACGCTAGACATGGTCCTATTTTTCACCCAAATATGTCGAAACAGTCGGAGCTACATTGTACCGACGATATCCCTGAAGAGTCCAAAGTGCAAAAAGGCAGCAATCTTTGATGAGATGTTACTTGAAAACCGTGTCACTTAGAAACATTCTGTTTGAGGCAATGGGATCACGTAGAGTGCCTCTACAATAACCTCTCTCAATTTTTTATAGCTCTAAGGCATTTGCCCATGGTGAAAGGTTTTCTGCTGCCCCAAAAATTGTCAGAAGGAGGCAGTGTATAAGTCAGGATGAAAGCCTATTCACTCTAGGTGCCTATTTTTGACCAAATCACACATGCGCCTTGAACAAGTGATGCTACAAGTGGTGAACAAAATGGGTGCCTTGAAGAATTGAGCCCTCCAAGACATCTTGCAATTGCCTAAAAGTCCAAAATTTACATAAGTGAGTTAAGGCGCCATTTTCCATCTCCAGAGCTTCCTTTGAGCGCCTTAACATGGAGTGAATGTTTTAGTCTATGAAAGATTGTGCCTAAAGAATATAACAACCCCTTGAGTCACTAGGATGAACTAAGTTAACAAAAGGAACTTCATTGAGGGAGGCGCACTTATGCATCTAGAGAACTCCAGTTTAGCGCCTGAGAAAAAGCATGTTTAGAGACACCCCTCGAATGAACCCTCTAGAACCAATAAGAATCTTCTCTAGGTCCATAATTAACTCACGCCCATATCCAAGTGAAAGTCTCCTTGGTCTTCTTGCTAAAACCTCTAAAGCGTAACCATCCCAACAATTGTCTCTAATCCCAAGAGAACTCTAGCCTCACCCAAGTCTCAAAGTATGTATGAGAACCTACAACCAATCAATCCATGTTAAGCTCCAAATGCAACACCACATTATCATGAAGCTCCCAAGCACATGACCAATGTACTCAATACCAAGAGAACCAACAAGACCACTGTCAAAAATCCAACTACAAAATTAGGTATCCAAACTTGACATCATGATCTAACATCTCCTCCTAGAAGATCACATGCACCAATATAGACATCCTAGTCTCAAGAGAACTTGTATCATGCTAATACTCTAATCTAGAATCAAGAGTCCACCAAGACACACTACCAAACACCTCTAAACCAAGGATCAACATCTACAACCACATGAAGATAACCATTACACCCAACCACTATATAAGATCAACCATCACTAGGTGACGAATACACATCACTATCAAAGCAACATCCATCCTCTCATCCCAATGCAACATACCAATGCGCAAATGAGCATAGACAAGGAAAAATAACAAAGTCATCCCGTGGATATAGGCAATATGCATTCAAGTCATCCCACTACCTTGTTCGAGGCTCATGCAAAACCCAAAATGATTAGCCTAGTACCATGTGTCATGTCACCGTTCCCGGCTTGATCATCAAGTGTATAATGGATTAGCCTATTCCTCATTCCTGGAGGCTAATTCCAAATGATGAGGGAATGAATTGGTTTCGGACTAACTCTATCTGTTTGTTTTGCAGGAACAAGGTCAGAACCCTAAAATTTGACTAAGTATGGAAGCTTGGGAGCCTAGGCGCCCATTTCACTCTAGTTTTCCTTACTAAGCACCTAGCACAAGGATCATCCAAATTAAGTGCCTAAGAACCTCAAGGTGCCTATACATGTTTCTAGGGATCCTCCAATTGAGTGCCTAGCATAGATGGATGAAGATTGAAAGTTTTCAAGTTAAAGATGTCCTTTGGGTGAACTCACAGCACTAGGCACATGTGTTGGTTGGAACTCCTTGGATCTGGCGCCTAGGATTGAAAGCCTTTGATGAGGAGAGAAGTCTCAAGGCCTGGTTTGACACCCTCACTTGCCTACCCCACCCTCAGAATGCGCCTAACCTTCATAAGGTGTTAACACTCTATTTTGAGCACCTAGCAGGGGGTAATGGATAGATTGAAGGCTTGGGAGCTAAGGAAAGTCACTTAGATGAATAATCAAGATTGAAATGAGAAACTCCTAGCCAAGGCACAAAATTCCTCAATTTTGGCATCCAGAAATCAAATCTAAGTAAGGTGCTCTTTCTATTTGCCAAAGGCTCTATTAGTGCCCTTGGTTGATGATCTCTCTAGACACCTGAAATGGCGCCCAGTGGATCTTTCAACTTGTATCAGGAAGAAGGGAAGCATTCTCAGTGTTGTTCAGATAATCTAAGTTGTAAAGTTAACAAGGAATAGAGCCAGAGGACAAGGCACACTTATTGGTCTCCATCACCTCAGAAATGTGCCTAATGCAGTTGGTGTCAACTTCCCTCTTTCTAGCCTCCAAATGGCGCCTAGAGTCAAAAAAGGATTTCACTGAATAATGTTAATGTTTTGAGCATCAAACTCTACTTGGCGCATACCTATGCTCTTGCAACCTCAAATTGGTGCCTAGGGTTCAGTCATCCTCCTAAGGCGTGGTTCTGCTCCTCCATAACCCTGTTTTGGCGCCTAAACTTGGAAGTACCTTGAAGACTTGGATTAAGATGGAATTCACCTCCAGAATGTTAGGCGCTTGATAGAAGATAAAGGCACTAGGGTAAAAGAGCTTCAAAAGTTTGATGTCAAGTGTGAATTGAGATAATAGGTACTAATACCAGTTGACATTACTCCAAACATGCGCCTAAGAGAGATGCAAGTCCCCAAGACCAATTTTGGAACAAGGTGCTCCATCAGAGGGTAAGATGATAATCCTTGGAAGTCAAGTGTTTCAAAGATTCTTTGAGAAATTGACAAGTTGTAACCTAGGCACCAAAACCCCTGAGAATCCTCCTATCTGGCGCCTAGTTAGAAGAACACTAATATTGCGCCTAAGTGAATTTGAGTGTCAATATAGAGTCATCAAACCCCACCAGACGTTCATCCATGTCTCTACCACCTCAAGGAAGCGCCCAGCTTAGGATGGCGCCTAGTCTGGTCTCTACTACCTTCAGTTGGCGCCTAACCCTAAGAGTCTTGCAACTATGACGTTCATCCATGTAACAAGCAAGGTGATGCTCCCTTGTGATATTGTGAGGTGTTGACATTCAGTTGACATCATTGAGTTTGATTGAGTTGATCAAGTGTAGACGCCATTGTAAACATCAAGACTTCAAGGCCTTTCTTTTGTATCTCCATTGAATAAGTTGTAACTTCATGCTATTGAAAGCATTATCCATGTAATAAGACATTGCAAGTTGATTGAGTCAAATAACTAGACAAGTACCCAACTCTAAGGTTGATTCATTCAAGTAGTTATCTTTGATGTATATCTTTGTGTTGTTGAAGTAGTTGATGAATTGATAGCAAGTAAAATTGTTTAAGTAAGGAAAAATTTTTGTAGAACTAGTTGGGTATCTTACACCATGCCTATCCATCAAACATCACAATGCAATCAAAATCCTAACAACATGCCCATGATCCAAGATCAAGTGCAATCATGCAAAGATATTATCAATCACAAGCTTATTAAGAATGAACTAGAGTCTTCTAGTACCATACTTTTCCATCAAACACCATCATGTAATCCATGGCCTATCAAGCCTATCAAAGAAAATGCAAACATCCTATGTAATACAATCAGACTTTAAATATTTGAAGTAGCCATCTACAAATATCCATTCAAAAGTGGATTTATAATGCAAGTATGGACGCCATCAATAAAAAAGATTTGTATTAACCAAATATCCATATAGGCATACATCAATATCTGTCGATATAAGTATAACATATATACAAAATAGCCATATAGGCTTACAAGAATGCCATATAGGCATACAATGTCAACTATGTACAATACAAAATATATGTCCACAAATGCCATATAGGCATACAACAGAGGAACACAATAAAAAGTCATTCCCCTCTAGCTGGTGAAGAGAATAAATCACGAGTAGCCTTTGATCTTCTAGGGGATGGAGACATGCATGTGGGTGGTCTACTACGAACCCGAGGGCTACTCCTCCTATTTAGTTCTTCCTGCACCTTTACCTGTTACAAAAAAAAGTATAGTCATTAATAAATAGAAATTACATGTTATAAAAAAATGAAACATTTAACAAAATAATCACTTACCGCTAGCATATAATCTGTCTCCTCGTTTGCCTTAGTAGCAGGAATAGGCCCTGGTGATGTCATGTCCTATAGAAACCATCCAGATAGAAATTAAACTTCAAATCAATAATCTTTTGATTTTTCAAAAATAGACAACTATAACAATGAATGTAAATTGAAATTTACTAATCTGCCTCATACCCCTGTCAATGTCATAGAGCTATGAATCGTAGAGGCCACACCCTGCTCCATTGCCCTATGAACATGGGGAGGTGTATCTGCAACCTGCATCATCTAGAAATAAAACAACATTATTCAATTACGAAAACTATAATAGTGATGCAAATCATGGCTCCTAACATACACACACGTTCATCTAAACATGGAAGTACACACAATAAAACACACAAATCACATACAAAAATTTATAAGTACAATTCATTCATTAAACTATTTATTTTATTACCTCCGTAAAGCTTTGAAGTCCACCACCGCTGGTAGGTGTTGCCATGAAATCTACAGTATTAACCTATTCAACATCCAAAATCAGAAATTAGAATACCATTCATATAACGATGCTATTCACATGTAATATTTATAATTGTTTACTAGTTACATACCTCGACAGTAGATGATCTAGTGAAAAATGTAGGTGGAGAACCACTGAAAACTGCATCGACGCT
The DNA here is from genome assembly GCA_027924645.1 of Cunninghamia lanceolata. Classification (NCBI taxonomy): domain Eukaryota; kingdom Viridiplantae; phylum Streptophyta; class Pinopsida; order Cupressales; family Cupressaceae; genus Cunninghamia; species Cunninghamia lanceolata. The sequence goes on along the minus strand of BSBN01000463.1, from coordinate 552,795 downwards.
ATGACCCTGAAATTTCATTAAAATCATCAATTTAAATTAGTTAATCTTGTATTTGAAAAATGAAATTTAATAAATTAAATTCAATAAACTTGCTAATATTTACTTAAGTATCAAGGCTGAAAGTCTCACTCAGGAGGGTATTTGTCATCACCATCTACTCAGCTGCAGATGTAGCCTGTGCACCTGCGTCCTGACTGTCCATGGGGTCATAACCACAGGCTGACCCGCAAGCCTAGCAAGTATGCGGTGGGACCCTACTCCTCGCACTATCTCCCAACCCACTCTGTGTTGCAGGATTGGCATGCTCTATGATGCTCTGGGTCAAGGCACTAATCGACCTTAGTGTATTAGCCTCAACACTCTCCTTCACAATGGAAGGGATAGAAACATGCTCGTGGGCTGGTCTGCTGATTACTCGTCTCACTACCCGCTGTGGGTCAAGACGTGCCCCTGGTCTATCCTGTGCTGAGCCCCCACCTCTACCCTAGAAGTCCCGCATATCAAAATAGTTTGGCACTTTATTGAGGACAAACTCGCAGTAGAGTTTCCTCAAAAAGTATTGTGGGACCTCATTATTATTGCATGGAGGATGGTCAAAAACCATCCACCACCTCTTCCCGAAATTGTCCCTTATCGCTTGGTTGTTGCACCAATGGATAGGGAACCTCTTGCATGTAATGGGTGGAGGTTGATTTGTTTGTGGGTTTGTGAAAATTGAACACAAGTCTAATTTTGTAATTTGTAATTTTTTGACATCTTGGTATGACAATTTATCTGCATAGTAATCTCTAAACTCTCTCTTTTTATTGGTCCAACTAGTTATTTGCTTGCTAATTGAATTTACATTTGATAACATAGACTCAAGAGATTCAGCAAGCGTGGACCTATGCAAGGTTGAAGTGGAAGGATCTTTCAACCTTGCAATTATATCTTCAATTTGTTTTTTGTTGTTTTCAATTTGCCCCATTATATTATCTTGTGTTCCAGGGGCATGTCGAGGAATGAATGGAGGAGGTTGTTGTTCTGCAGGTATTTCCTCCTCAAGATTTTGTGGATTTTGAGGAGGAGGAGGAGGAGGAAGAGGTGCATTAACATTTCCTGACAATTAATGAAATATACATCAAAAATCAACAAAAACCTACCTATTTAGAAAGAAATTCAAACAAAAAAAAAAGATAACTCACCCCTTTGGCGTGCTCGACGTCGCGGTGGCATTTTGGCAATGAATCGATAAGTTTTTTTGTATTGATTGGCATTTTGTAGAACACGAGCACGTTTTTGAGGGTTTGGAAGCCATGGGCAGAGGAGAAAATCAGAATGAAATGAAATGAAATTGCTTTTTTTTTAAATTTATACTAGGTTATAACGCGCTCGCGTTATGGCTCAGTAATGACAAGCCTGAGGCTTGTCATTACCAAGCCATAATGCAAGCGCGTTATAATGTGCTCACGTTATGACTTAAATCTTTTTGGCCACTTTTTGGCCCCCCATCTTCTTGCACTTACCCGGTTCATAAATTCTAGATTTTTGTCTCAAATCAAGGATGGCTTCTGAGTCTACAAGTGCTTCATGAGTACACTTCTCTTTTCCACTCAGGCATCTATTTCTCTCAGCCTATTAATGGATTTGCATGACCATCCTAGAGTCACTAGAGATAGGGTCTTCCTACCATGTACATATTAGGAGTTTTTGTTGTGCTGGTAGTTTAGTTTCCTTTCTTGTTTGTCCTATTTTTGGCTTGCTCTGGCTCCTTTTCCCTACGTGCTCTCTGATTCTATTGCCCAATGGAATTTAATCATTGGTTAATGCTTGAGTTTCTGGGTTCCTTGCTTCATCCTATGGAGTCCTTGTCCCCAATTAGAGTCTATTGTTAGCCATATTTTTTTGTTTGGCCAATGTTTAAACTTCCAGAGCCCATGAAACCCTAAAACACCCAAATCATGAAAATAATTAAAACTAAAGATATATGCAAACTGGTGTAAATCCTTTTATGGGCCTAATCCTAACTTCATTCTGCATAATATGCCTAGTTTTTATGCCAAATTACCTTACTGTTTGTGATATTTTAAACCTTACATTTTCTCTCTGGCAATTTGTAAATGAGGCCAAAATTTAATTTTTTGGTTGCTGGATGTTAAAATCTTTCTGGTTTTTTTTTGGAATTGCCCAATCAACTTATAGTCCAAATTTCATGAGAAACGGAGGTGTAGTTTAAAAGTTATGGAGTTTTTCTTCTTTATGGCCAAAGTACAGTTTCAAGCAAATAAATTGGAGCATTATTATTGGGAAACTATTTTACTCCATTGGATTAGTTCCAGGCAGCATTTTGAAGTTATATGGCAAAAAATGTTCCCTTTAATAAGTTTCCCAAGGCTAGAAACATTAATAAGGATCGGAGGAAAGATGATCTAAGAAAGTTAATGACTTTATTAAAGTCATATTTATAAAGCTTCTAAGTTTTTATGGAAAATCAAAAACTTTATGAAAAGCAAATCTCTTATTGTTGCCAGGAAATTGTTGAGTTCAAGAACTTTATAAATTCCTGATTATGGTTCAATAGTTTGAGAAAAGCCCAATCACCTGACCTTTTCACTTTAAAAGGTAAACAAAATGAAGTTTTATAAGTCAAGAAGTCAGGAGTTTTGGGAACTCCCAAACTCATTATTACAAGGTTCAAAAATTCATTGAAGTTCTAATTTGCTGACTTTCTTTGTAGTCGGGAATACATTCTCTCTGTCGAGCACATTTGGGATTCCTGAACTCTTACTTCTGCCAACATCCACACAGTGGCATCTAGAATCTGAGAGGATCCAATCTGAGATAAACAAAGCCTACTAAGGAACACCCAAACGTGCTAACAAAGGATAGCAATGGTAACTACAGTGTGAGGAGAACTAAAGGAGTCATCCTGTAATTGTTTCATCTCATCATCAGACACATCAGTAGCCTAGAGGATATATTGATCAGATCTTGATCTAAATTGTTAATAGAGCTTGTTCGCATATCATATTTTCACCAAAGAACCAAAAGATTTATTGCCCATGATTTAAAGAGAAAGGCAATCTGATGAGTCAAAGTTTCCTAAGTCGAAGACTATTGGAAGAGGATGCTTAACAAAAAAGATTGTTTCGAATAAGAAGGGTTGTAGCTACTATCCCCAGTGACTTCTAGCAATTTCATATGTGATTACACTGGCATATTGGTAAACTAAGCGCAGATATGGGAAGGAGTGACACTAATGATCAATTTTCTATATTTGAGAGAGGAGTCTTGTTTAAGTTGCAAAGCCCTTGATAGTATCCCACTGTATTGCCGAAGGTGACAGTTGTATTAATGGTAACATGAAGAAGTCCTTATAGCAAAGTTATCAGTGAATTGATTCAATTTCTTTTTCAACTTAAGGGTGTTTATTTTGGTAATTTGAGAGGTACCACACTTTTCTCCCAAAGTGAATGTCACTTGTATTCATGAAAATCTCTTCCAACTAAACTTGGTTCCATAAGTAGCTCTAAACATTCGCCTCTCACCCTCATCCTCAAGCCAAGAGTTTGTATAGGGCAATGAGCATTCTGAGAATGAAGATGTTGAGATGCAAGCTAAAGACTTGGAATGCTTCACCTACTTGCGTAGCTTCAAAAGGTAGTGACCTATTTGACAAAATGCTTCAAACAAATGTGGCCTCATAGAATGTAACGAATGCTGTCATCTTGAGATCACAGGGAAAAATAAGGGTGTAGTTTGAGAGTTTGATTTAGTTGTTGATCATGTGACTATGTTTGATTTTCTTCATATTATCTTCATCGCATAAGAAGAATTGCTTAAAGGGGAAGCAAAGGAGTTTATCACAGGAAGGTGTAGCCACAAATGCTTCTATATACAATGCTTTAATTCAAGCCCTATGTTCTTGTGGTGGAATTATATTTGGCGGGATTTGTTGAGAGAGAAGATAACTTCATCATCATCATCACCTATGAAAAATACAATTACTTTGAGCAAACCATTGGTGACTCAAGGCATGTGAGTTAATTGTTAATGATATTCTTCCATACATGCTAAGAAGCTTGCAAGCTTTAGAAGATAAGGTCAATGAGATCAATGCAAAGCCACCTCGGATGTCATTAGAAAAGGAGAAGTTACTAAATGTTGTTGTGAACAGGATTGGATATGGCGATTTCATCATTGCAGAACTACTCCATCATCTTTTTCAAATAAATGAAAACTAAATTAGAGGATGTGCCTCCTATATTACCCTACAAAGCTTATGACATTTGAAGGGTACAAAGGTGTTGTCTAAAGTAGTTCCCCTAGTAATAGTGCTTCATTGCATTTTTTATGCACATAGTTTCAAACAATGAAGTTGCGAATAGAGGAGAGATCAATTTTTAACTGTCGCAAAGAGCAATGATGTTTGGGCTATGCAAATTACAGAATGTCATGAAGGTGCCTTGAACTTTTTGAAGGATACACAATGTTCTCGTCTTGATAGTAACAAAGATGAGAAGGACTCCGAGTTGGAAATTCTTCTTCGATGTGAACCTCTATTTTAAGAACAGTGTGTTAACAAAGATATACTACATGAAAGATGAGAATTAACATATCCTGGCAGTAGTATGGCATCACAAATGACATAGGAAAGTGTCAATTGGGCACAGTCTCTTGAAAATCTTAAAGTGCAACTAGATGAAATCCAATGGGAGTTTCCACAAAAAAAATATATACCAGAATACCATGTTGTGGGCCTTTCATCTCTAGTATCAAGAAGTTGGCTTCTAGTGGATGTTGACCTGAGTGAATGGTTACCATCACACTTTTCCCTTGAAATGCTCATTTAAAAGGCAATGCAAAAATTATCTAGCAGTAGATGATTGCATGCTTTATTTGTAGATTGAAGAAGGATTTAATTATCTCTCTCAGGCCATGTATGAAGACAGCAGTTAAGTTGTCATCCTTTTGCTTCAACTTTGTCATCAATTCAATGCAAGGTATCAGGATTGCAGTCACTGGTATTTACCGGAGCTTCCAGATGCATGGAATGAGCTTATTTATTCTTCTATAGTCATAGAAAGGAGAGTGGGATTCATTGAAGGAAGAATTGATGAGGTTCTTTATTTAATTATGTGTTAAGCTATGATTGGAGTAAGGGTGCATAAAATCATAATCCATCCATTACTAGACACCACTATAAGAGAACCTCAAGAATCACTTTAAAAGTGAATTTGTGAATTTTTTTCAGGGATAAGTTTTTTAAGAAATGGAAAGAGGAAAAGAAGATTCACTTTTTTTAAAGAGGCAGTTATGAAAAGAAAGAACTTCTTTTATTTACCTTTGTTTTAAAGAAACAGTTACAAAGGGAAAGGCTTTATAAACTCATGGAAGGCCGAGAGTGGAGGATCCTTTTTTATCCTTTTTGCTATTCAGGAACAGGGGAAGTACCTGAGCAGTTCAATTTTTCTTTCAGGCATAGTTTGTTGTACAGTGATGTTGGGTTTGTGAACCCACATTTTGTATTGGGGAAATAAGGAGAATATTTTTGAATTTGTGAATTTATGAATGTTTTCTTTTGATTGCATGTGTCCTGTGTGTCTCTATAATCACTTTCCAATACATTTTTTGTTATACCAAATTGTGTGGATGTTTATTTCTGAATCTTTGAATTTGAATTGATTCATCTGTTGGAAGGATCTACTGTTCGTTCTTTTCCTGGATATTATTTGTGGGTGTGAGATAAGTAAAAATTGTGTTATTTATCTACATTCACTTCATTCTAAAATTATCTCTCACATCTACTTTCATGTGAAAAGCATATCCAATGTTTCCATTCTTTGTATATTATTCGAAGGTAGCTGCACCTTGTAAAACAAGAAGAGAGCACTTGTAAATACCATTGCAAGTGACTCAACTGTTAGTTAGATTGTCATTGGTGTGGGCAAATGAGTATAAAATCAAAATGGCAAATCTATTTACTAATAGATATGAATCTTAAAGTCTCATATGGTTCACATTTGATGTTATGGATTGATAGTTGATTTAGTTAAATGCATACTTAATGATGAAGCCGACATGTAAGTTGAATCAATGTGCGATAAAGGTATATTGTTTGGATCGTCAATCTAAGTGGCTCTATAATAGGCCCATACCTATGTGAAGCTTCTTAAATGATTGTATGAGTTTGCATTGATGATTATGCAAAGGATCAAGCCGACAAGGTATAATCTTTGTGTACACGTTTCATACTTGGCATGCCGATCTAGTTGTGTGCTAAATCATGTTGCAGATATATATACTCGATGGAATTCAATGTTGAAGTTATTGAGGAAGTTGCAAAGAAGATGTGTGTGCGATCTAACACCCTTTTTACGATCTAACAAGTACATTAAGAGTGAAGAGAGCAGAAGAATAGAGTATATGTAGATAGAGTAGAAAAATAGAGCAGTCATGATGAAGAGCTTTGAATATGTATATTGAGATATCAATGGAACTGTAATCTAGCATTCTATAGATGCATTAATAACAGTTCTCTTTTGGCAGTGAACCACCTTATTTCTATTTTTCTTTCTCAGTGGACAATGAGTCCACTTGCAGTGAGCATTTCTTTGGGCAGTGAGCCCCATGGTAGTGAGCCTTATGTAATTTGGTATTTCTATCATAATATATTGTGAGCTAACACTCACCATGGTTTTTCCCTTTTTGGATTTTCCACGTAAAAACCATGGTGTCTGTGTTATGTCTTTATGGCTGTTGTTTCTATGTTTATTCTTCTTTCATGTTATTTAATTTGTTAAAGAACATGTTAAGAAATGGTTTTGTAGAATATTGATTCACCCCCCCTCTCAGTATTCCTTGTGTTCAACATAGTTATTATGATAGCTATGGTGCATCCTATGTATTTAAAAAGATATATTGACTCCTCATTGACGAAGGAGAATTTGATAAGAGGTAAATTGTATTTCTATCTAGGCAACGGTAAGTGCATGTCAGGTTTATTGGAGAAGTTATTCCTCCTTAATAATTATTTTCTTATGAGAATGAATACTAGGTTTAGTATGAAACTCTTGTGTTTTAATATATGTGAAAGTCCTTTTTTTTTTAATGGCCATACTTCACGAATGAGGTATAAGATATCAAAAACTCATGTGGATACTTGAGTTAGGGTCTTTTTAAGACCAACTTATTAGACTATTATAACATAAGTCTTAGATGATATGATTTCGAATGTGAACCTTGTGTTTAGGTAAACATGAAATCATGAGCCTATAAAGGTCATGAGTTGGAAAACATGATTGGGCTATTGTCATTTTGAAAGGATGGGAGTAGAGTGACGTGGAGTCACAGGTTACCCATTGTGAAAGCAACGTAACACTAATGAATGTACTCCCAAGATAGGAGTTGATTGTCCTAGAATTGGACTAAGAATGAATTGAACTTACCTTTTCTAGACCTAGAGAGGTCAAACTATGAATACTGTAGGATGAAACAACTTCTAAGCCGAGTTGAGGTGGTGGACATATGACTACGTTCATTGCAAAATGTATATGTATGTAAATCTTTGGCCAAAGTAATGCATCCATCTCTGCATGCATTAGTCAGTCCATAGTGATCCAGATGGCATAGTGTTTCTAGTAGTGTCATACATAGTTAGAGTGGATCTATAGTTGTATGACCGAGAGACATTATGAAGGACACAACACCAGATACTCAGATGGTAAACCTAACAGTTCCTTATATCTATACCCTTCGTGGAGGGTAGGGCCGCTTCCAGGTAGGAAGTTGTGCAGGGGACCATTGATCTGTGGTTGGAGGAAAAGTACTTAGGTGATGCTCTCCTTCCCAAGGAGAAGACAAGACGAGACTTATGAAGACAGATGTCAAAGTTCCATATATAGTGCATTCTTTATATGACCTGATAGTTATTATGTATAATTTTTATAAATGATGCCATGAGCATAGCTTTGTACATGTATAGTAAAGGTTATTATCTTTGGATTGTTGTAATCTAAACTTTTGAAATATACTGAAAGGAAAAGCATGTTTAATTTCATGATGATATGATTCATTTTTGCTTTAACTATGATTATGTAAATCATGATGTATTCTTAACCTTAATTAAGATGGTTAATTATGGTTGATTTTGGGTAATATGAAATGTCTTGTTATAGTTTATTGGTCGATTTTGTTCCTGATTGGCATTCTGGTTTGATTTGAGCAACCTGTGTGATCAAGGGACTCAGCCCCTACAGTCCCTGTCCCTCTATAGCCCCTCCCAGTCACTCAAGACCCTGTTCATGGCCAATTTTTTCAAGCACTTTTGGGCCCTGTTTGAATCAGGCCTTCCTTCAAGATCCTTCTCGGCCTAGTAGCCAGGATCCATCTTTGTATCCTCCGTAAGTTGCACTTAAGGGGAGGAGTTGTCTCAATAGTGTCATTATCTAACTAGTTTATATATCACCTCTTTGAAGGTTTGACCTATTCACACATAGGCTTAAGTTTACTTAGTCTTTTAGGAGTTTGTCTCAATTTGACATGTGTACTCACACATGTGAGACATCTCTTTCCTTTTGACTTTCCACTTGACCTCACACATGTCATGTGAGTTAGACAAGTCTTGCATGCTTGTAGAGGTAGTCAATAGTTCAGTCCTACCTTCCTACCCCCTTCTGCTTGCCTATTTATGCAAGGCTTCTCATTATATTTTACACACTCTCATTGTTTATGATAAATATGCTTATTGTGCTCCATTTTTCTCTTGTGGAAGGTTATTCAATTTGTGCTTGCTGATCTTGGTTGCTCCAACACTTCTACCATTTTCCTAGAACGTAATTGTATTTCATTGATCTCAATTATGCTCAAAGTTGTTATGTTATGATCTACATTATAGACTGATTGTTGTGGCCTATTGTTTTTTTGGTTGTCTATAGGCTGGGTAGGAAGTTGTAGCTAATTTACCTACTCACTTAGATTTTGAGATGCTTTTTGAGATGATCTAGGCAAGAAAGCTTGGTGTTGGTCCATATAGTGTTTTTGTCCTTGGTTTTGTTGAGGTACCCAAGGTTGTTGATACTAGTTCATGTTCTAATTAGGCCATGGAGAGGTAGTCCATAATGGATTTACCCACTTAGGGTGGACCCATGGTGGCCCTGATTGTGGTGGTGCTTGTGGAGCTGGAGCACCCCATGGTCCCATCCACTAATTCGACATCCAATTAGGGGCTCTTGGTCCAAGTTGTCTAGGGTATTGATTGAAAATAAATTTGGGTTGCTTTTTTCCTATGAAATTTAACTTGTCCTCAACTTGAGGTGTCTTTTCAACCTATTTTTGATTTCAGACAACAAGTTGCACTCATTTGTAAGATGACTTTTCTCACAGATTCCACATAGCTCTATTTAGTTTAAGGGGCATTCTCTAAGAGGGTGCTTCTCTCTACATCTTGGGTAGTAGAGGGCCAAAGGCTTTGTGGTCTTCATACTTGCTTGAAACCCATCCAAAGTGGTGTTCAAATGGAGTAAAATATTAGTCTTTAGATTGGCTAGTTTCTCCATTACTTTGGTGACATCACCTCTACCACTTTTCCTTTTCTTAATTGTCCTACTTCTTGGCCTAGTATGAGAGTAATTTTTTTTATATTCTATGATTTCCCCAAAATCCAACTTGTTGATATCTTCTTGTCCCATAAGATTTAGAGCCTCTCGAGTATCTTCATCTATTCCTCTCAGAAAGATTGTCTTATTGAGTTCCTCATCTAAACTACTGCCACACCTCCTATGAACAAACAATAAGTGGTCTAGGTAATCTTCTAGGTTCTCATCCTCGAGTTGTTTAATCCTAAATAACTCATCTTTCTAATCTCTATCCTTACAATAGTCTTGATACTAGTCCAAAATGGTAGTCTCCATTTCTTGCCACATATGTATGGAGTTGGAGTCAACCCCATAAAACAACGTAAAGTTGATTCTTTCAACATTGGAGGGAAAAAGTTTTAATTTTTGGTTATTAGTTCCATAATCATAGATCTAATAGAGAACCTTAAATTCAAATAGAAATCGATAAGGGTCTTCCAAAACCTTACCCCTAAACATTGGTAAGACAAACAGAGAGATCTTCTTCATAGGGGTTCATTTCTTTCTAGGGTTAAAGAGATTGGATAGGAAAAAATCTGGTTGTTGGGACCTTTTGTTTCATCTCCCATAATGTCAACTCTTTCTTCCATAATGTTGGTTGCCCTAGGGGTTGTGTGACATTCCTAGTTTGATGAGTTGTTTACTATCTCACCTTCTGCTTGAGCTAGTTCTTGGATGTGTTGGGGTGACAATTCTAAGGATAAATGCTTTACTATTTCAAACCTCTCAACTTCCTCCCATGATTCTCTTATAGTTTTGATTGTAGTTTTCTTGATAAAAATGACCTTAGGAGTCCCTAGGCCTACTCATAAATTGAAGGAACTCTTAGAAATTAGGTTTGAGTAACCCAATTAACACCTTAACTTTTAAATTTTAGTAGTAAGTTCCTTGGAAATTATGCCAAAAATGACAAGGCCATTGTAGTGTTTTCAATTACTCATCATTTAATTCTATCAATTTGGGTTGGTGTCTGAAGGTGATCTGCAATAGGGTTCATGGATCTCAAGATAGGGTTCTTGGATCTCAAGGGTACTATTCTATTCTAAAGTAGCTAAAACAGGATTGAAACCTAACTTAATGTTGCTATAAATAAACATACTTTAATTGAATTTACTTGTTGAAATGAACACACATGATGAAAGTAAACATACATGCTAAAAGTAATGAACACACTTGCTGAAATTGAAATACTGAAAGGCAAATGTTTCTGTTTGTATTTTCTAATTTATATAATTTCTTGCAAGTCTTTGTTATAAATCATATAAAGATAAATAAAAAAATGAGTGGAATGATTCTATTTAAACAAAAAGTAAAGAACTGAGTTTAACACTGAAAAAGAATATCATAAGAATTAATTAAGCATGTATTAAGTGTACCAAGTCCATTTTAAAAAATAGAGAAATTAAGCAATATCTTTATGAAATATAAAAGTTGTACTGCATCTCATCAATAAAAGTTTTTGTTAACACACTAATGTCATTATACTCTACTCCTTGTTTCCATTGTAGAATTCCTCTCAGCATGTAATAAAATAAAACAACTCTTCTTCTTTTACTTTGATGGTTCAAATATAGTATAGACATTTTTTATTTTTATTTTTAAATTTGTGTTTAAGACAATAGTGGTAGAACAACAATAAAAAATGATTTTATTTTTATTTCATATATTTATATTTATATTTATTATTAAATATTATGTTTATTATTAATAATGACATTCCACTCCTTGTTGCCATGTAGAACCTTGGCATAATAAAATAAAATAAACAATTCTCAAAAAGTTTTAAATTAAAATAAAATAATTTTTAATCAAATAAAATAATTCTAGAGTGATAGATGTATTTAAGATATTATTTATTTGAAAGTTATTTTATTTATTTGAACTTATTATATATACTTAATAAATAATTATTTTATAATACCATTTATTGTAATACAAATATTAATATTTTATCTTATCGTTCACCTATCTAGTTTCATATTGAATGGCAATTTGCTCATCACAAGACTAGTAAGATAGTTTTTCCTCAATACTTCTTTGTTGATTCATCAGTCCATGTTGGCTCATATCCGACATGTGTGGAACCTTGAATTGAGGCCCACTCAGCAGACAAGATGGATTGAATGGTGCAATACTACCATCAAATGCACCTCCCTCTTCCTTCACATCTATGGCTGTCAGCTGGCTTGTTTTCATTGTCATTCCTATGAGGCCACCACTATGCTTGTATCCAACCACTTTGTTCTTTCTCTCCAATTGCAGGTAGTTGAACTTCACCATTAGAAGCAAATTGTTGTTATTCATACAAATAGATGTGCTCAGATTAAGGCTTGATTGCATTGGCTTAAAATTGGAGACCAAGCTTCCAAAGAATTCTTTCAATCTCTTCATTCTTATCATACTTCCCAAGCCATTAAACAAATCAATGATGGTCACTAGTTGCTCAAGGAGCTCCTAGATATTCTCTAGGATTTTGTTTTCCATTATGAGCATGTTCTCAAATCTTAAGGGAATTCCCCTGAACATGAACACATTTTACAAGAGTGACTCAAGGTTGTCCCTTGTCATCTTTCTTCATCTCAACGTGTTTTTTGTGATCAATTACTCTCCATTGTTGACCTCAATGAGTTGTCTTCATCATAACCAATGATAAAAGCTCCAGGATGTGATGGATTTCCTTGTGAATTTTATAAGGAAATCTAGGAATCGATGGGAGAAGATCTTCATAAGATTTATCTTGAAGCTTTTCATTCTAATTCTTTAGGAAAAATTATTAACAAGGAAAACATCAAGCTCATACCTAAGTCTGATGATCTTGATGATATTTACAATTATTGACCGATCAATTTGTGTAATGTCTCATATAAGATCATCACCAAGGCCCTTGCTTTGAAATTGAGACATCTTTCGCAAATCGTTTGATATGAGAAAACTAGTTTTATCAAATCTAGATTTATTCTGGATAATATTATTGCTATTTGGGAAGCCATGGAATGGGCTCGTCATTCTCATCGGCAAGTAGTTTTTATCAAAATTGATTTTTCTAAAGCTTGTGATCTCATAGAGTGGCCCTTCATCATTGCTATGCTTCAAGCATTAGGATTTAGTCCCCATTTTGTTCAATCTGTGCATATGTTTTTTTTGGATGCTTCAACTTGTATCACTATCAATAGTCATCAATCCTCAAACTTTGGCCTTTTCAAACCCATCTATCAAGGTTGCCCATTGGATCCTACTCTTTATGTTCTTGTTGCTAAATGATTTGGTTATTTTTTAGCTCATGTTATTTTCCAATTGCTCATCAAAGGTATTTTTCTTCCCAACTCCATTGCTTAGTTGGTGAATGGGCATTTTGCCGATGATTCGTTCCTCACTCTCTTGGAAGAGGAGAACAATATTAAGTAAGATCTTCTTTGTCTGGACATTTTCTGTAAAGCTTCAGGCTCAAGCATCTAGTGATAGAAAACTCAATGTTATAGATAATCCTTTCTTCCTAAGCCTCCTTGGCTTGAGTCTTTTGGGTGGAAGTGGATTGAACATGGGGACAATATTTTGATTTTTGGGCATTCCTTTTGCTTTTCAAGCTTCTCCAATTGCAGTTTGGTAGGTAGTTATTTCTAGAATTGAAAAGAAACTAGCTTATTGGATCACTAAGCCTTTGTCTCTTATAGGGAAATCATAGATTTTCCCTAAAATTCTAGTAGCTTCTCATATCTATTATTCCACTTGTTGGGTCCCTTCTAAAGCTTCCTATCGAAAACTTGAAAATATTCTGAGGTACTTTCTTTGGGCCTCTTTTGAGAATCACATAGAATTTCATAAAGTTTCTTGGGAATATTGTTGCCTCCAACATGATTTTGGACGGTTGGATCTACTTTTAATTTAGCACCAAGGTATGGATCTTTGTGCTAAATGGATCATTTGAGCCCTTGAAGGTAACGAGGCTTAGAAAATTCTTATGTGTCATTGCATTTCTACAGATGTCCCTCTTGGGAAACAAGCCAAGAAGGGGATTGGTCTTCATACCCTTCTCATTATGAAAGACCCTATTCAAATCCAAGGGACTTTTGTTATCAAAAGTATCTAGAAATCTTGGGAAGCCATGAAGCCTTGGCTTCTTTGGAATGACACTAGATTTCACAATGGTCTATCTATAAATCAACAGTCCATTTGGTGGTCTCCAGTCATTATTTGTCAAGATCACCCTCTAGCTAGGACCCATTAGGTTCGTGTTTTGAGGTTTTTCAAGAGAGGAATTAAGACCGTTATAGATTTGTTTTCCAAAAAAACCAATATTTTTTTATCTTGGTCTAAAGCCAAAGATAAATTTCATTTGTTTAATCAAGATCATGAAACTTTCCAAGTGATTATTAATGTTGTGCCACCAGAGATTATTCATAAAATTGGGGTTTGTTGTTTTAAACCATGGTGGAAAGATTATAAATGGTATCCAAACACACGATCTTGTAGCTATAAACCTTGTAAGGGTTATTCGTGGCTATCATCTCATTTACCTATGGTTCTTGCTTTGAACCAAAGACAGATGTTTTAGTCCCCTTTGGTGATTTGGCAGTGCAAATTTCACATTGTTTGGTCGGCCATTCTTGAGTCAAAGCTTGCTCACTTTGCTTGGTGTATTCTTTTCCAAGGTCTTCCTGTTGGTTCCGAATTTTAACCCATATTGGAATTAAGGATCCTAGATGTCGTTTTTGTGAACACCGAGAAATGCTTAAGCATTTCTTCTGGTTTTGTCCAAGGCTCAAGCAACCTGGACTTGGATTCATGATTATTTCAAGCCTTTATGGCACGAACCTTTTCCCTGACATATGGTACTATTAAGGGATTGGCCTAGAACCCCTTTAAAATTTACTCAAATCTAGCATGCTTTCCAGGTGGAAATTCTTTGAATAGCATATGGAAGGAAAAAATATCTTCTTTATTTTTAGGAAATGTAGTTGATTCTAGTTTTTCACTTTATTCTAAAGCCATGATTTGATCCAATGTTTTCATGCAGATACAGGTGCAAGCTGACAAAGTTGCACTTGAGGTTGTGCATCTATAGGTGCTTCTGGAGCATTGGGGTAATGCCCCTTACACTATTGCCAGAGTCTCCCAAACTCCTGCTTCCACCAAAGGTTGGTCTTTGCCTCGTGGGCATCATAGGGGACGCAGTCATTTTGCTCGTAGAGATCAAGATGCTCATTCCTAGGCCTCTCAACATCCTGGATGAAGAGATTGTGCTCAACAGGGGTGGCCTTAGCCTTCTCATCATTTTTCTACTTCTCCCCATGCTTTTGGTCATGGGTTTGTAGGCTTGTCCGGCTCTGGAAGGTTCCTCTGATTGGCTCTTGCCATTTCTCATGTTCATGACAATCAACTTGAGGATGATAAAAAGAATGAAGATGTTAATGATGATAATGATGGTTTGAAGCCTCCTATGGACACCCCGAACCTCACTAATGTATGGGGCAAATCGAATGACCAAGACCTTCCTCCTCCCCCCAGTGATATAGCTCTTGCCGCATAGCAGCCTCTTGTTGTTTTTTCTGTTTCTAGGTTTTTGCCACGTTTGGACTATGGGGTGTGACTTTTTCTACCCATCTTTTTTTGTGAATATGTATACTATTATTTCATATTTATAAATGATATACACAATTATTAATAAAAAAATTACCCTAATATAACATTAACCTTTGTTTTTGGATATGCAATAGTAAAACCCAATTAAAATTATTTATGTATTTGAATTACAAACATTTTTTCAATAAAAAAGTTAGAAAGAAAAAAGAAGATTTATTAGTAAATGGAGTAAATGCATAAAAGTTAAAAAAGGGTTAAAGTTTGAGAGATTAATTGGAAAACACACTGTAATATGGATGAGAAAGCATAAAAATATTGAGAAAATATTTCCCGTGGCTGGTACACTGTCAATTGATTTCCTGGACTATGTTTACAAGCCCATTAAGAGGCACAGGAAATCTTGACATACAAAACGTACACTATTTCAATATCAAAACCATAACAACAACATTAAAATACGGCCCCTGGAAGCTTTACTGCCAAACTGTAACTTACCAAATTAATCAAATGTTTGGGTTTTGGATTTTTCAAAGGATAGTGCAGGGCATGGAATTTTCATCTCTAACATAATCGTTATGGCCGTAATAAATGGGTGAGGCAGGAATATATACTACTGGTGATGGATTTCCTTCTTGTGGCTTGTCTTCAGGCTTCTTTCCCTCTTCTTTGGCAGGACCCAAGCTCAGTAACCCTGTGTACCCCAATCTTCTGAGTTTGTATGTGACAGAGATTGGATCTGCATCCCCCTCTACAGTTATCTTATTCTCTGTCCTGTCCACTGCCACTGAGTCAACGCCTGCAAAACACACACTGTTCATGATAAGTAGGAAGTATTTTTCTCGTTGTATTAAATTATGTTGTTTTATCATGATTTAATTGAGTAGTTTTTGAGTCAAATTCATTGACCCATATTTCATGAGTAGCAGTTCACATGAAGTCATCTCTCATATGTATGAATGGTCCACTTACCACTCATTGCATCTAGATGATGTTCACAAGGGTGAAGTATTGGGATTAGGGAGATCGCCCAACCTAATACTACTCCAACTCAACCATGCTTAGCCATAGAGATTCTCCCAAGATCAAGCCCGCTTAGTGTGCTTAATCATGCAAGTGGGGTAGCAAACTAAGTGGGCTTGATCTTGGAGAAACTCCATGGTTAAATCACGTTTGAGTTGGAGTAGTATTGGGATGGGTGACTTCCATAGAAGTCCCAGTACTTCACCTTGTGAACATCAAGTAGATGTAATGAATATGACGTTGATTATTCATACTTATGAAAGATGGGTTCGTTTAAACCACTACTCATAAAATATGATTCAATAAATTTAACTCAAAAACTATTCAATTAAATCATAATAAAACAACAAAACATATTATTTATATAAATCCTCCAATTTACCTTCAAACAAAAGCAATGGCAGTTCGTTATATAATAAAACGTTGTACCTTGTAATCCTGCAATGGCCTTCATGGCCCTTTTTTTGCTTTTCTCGTCCTCCATAGTTAATTTCAACACCATTTTCTGTTGATCCAAATTATGGGCTATTCAATTAATTGAATGAAACATAGGATGTCTTCCAAAAAGTCCCAAGGTACACTAAAATCAAAAGAAAAAATTGAACAATACCTTCATTTTGAGTATATAGCCTCTGGAACCTGAAATTCTGAAACAAACAAGCTAGTTAGAAATCAATACCGGTTGAAAGTTCACTTGACTGGGTTTTCAGTATTGCAAGTGTTTATAGGAAGAGCCCACTTGCATGGCCAATTAAGTTAGTCAATACTAGAAAATTTGTGGAAATGGATGAATTTCAGTTTCCACGAACCTTACATGAAAAAGCAGTCTTGACTGTTTACGTGGCCTATTGTCTATCCATTTATTGGATGCATATTGGATTATAAATAAATAATAATTAATTAAAACTTCACAGGACATAAACAGTTCATAGATTTTTATGTTACAAGTGAGATTAAGGTCCCACCGAAATAGCTATTGACTACATTACATCCACACTCTAGACAATGTTTATCCTAAATTTAAAATAATATTTTTATTTATTTATTTATTTATTTTTAATAGGGCTAAGAATTTAAAATAATATTTATCCAAATATATTATATGTACATTTAACTATAAAAATTAATTAAAATTTATTGGATTTTTAATTTTAATTAATTTTTATAGTTAAATGTACATATAATATATTTGGATAAATATTATTTTAAATTCTTAGCCCTCTTAAAAAAATAAAAATAAATAAATAAAAATATTATTTTAAATTTAGGATAAACATTGTCTAGAGTGTGGATGTAATGTAGTCAATAGCTATTTCGGTGGGACCTTAATCTCACTTGTAACATAAAAATCTATGAACTGTTTATATCCTGTGAAGTGACTACATGTAGGCGAGTTAAGCTCGACCAATCAATACATTCGGCGGCATGTACACGGCAGAAATTTTCTAAAAAATTTTCTTACGAGATTTGGACTGATAAGCTCGCAGGGAATGGATTGATAAGATGTTTGCGAGTGCCGTGGATTCCTTGAAGACCAGTTGAACGTGATTGGCTGTATTTTCTTCCACTTCCAATACGATCCATATGAAAGAGTGAATTTTTAAAATTTAAACATTTTACTGATTGAGAGATTAGAAAACACTAATAACTGAATATAATAATTAGGCAACAAACAAATAATTGAAATAGTTAGGTATTCTTACAACTTAACCAGTCGTTAATGTTTGGGGTGAGCTTTAAAATTAGTTTATAATTTGTAAAGATGAGTTTGTATTGGTTATATATATACAGTTATAGTTTTGGGTTTGTTTTGATGAATAAATTAATAGACATCAAATTTCCACAGTGCATTTAATTGTGTAAAAGTTTTTTTCTCAACATTTTCGATCACACTCCTATCATTACGAAGTAGAGAGTAAGAGAAGAGAATTAGAAATTACAATTTGCAGACCACAAGAAGCTAAATAGAAAAAGGGGGGAGAGGTGGCTTAGGAACCAAGAAACCATAAGGGAAAATAATTGGATATATATACAAATGCATACATAAAGACCTCTCAATGTACATATACACAAATTTATAAATGTATAACAACAAGAACCATGCAAACACAAGATGCATATATATAATTATACTTCTTAGTATAATATAAGTTATGAGATTATATATACAATAGATGAAAGCACCAAAGCATAATTATCTATGTAGAATGTAGTTATAAAAACACACCTATCTATCTATCTAATAATAATAATAATAATAATAATAATATTATTATTATTATTATTATAGTTCTATAATTATATAATTATAGAACTATATATAATGCATAAATCTAGTTGAAAATAGAAAAAATCCAAAATATAATTAAGGACATGCATGCATTATAATTATGCATATGGTTGAATAATAATACAAAAATGGTATTTAGGAATGACTCCATACTGAAATTTCTTCAGAAAAGATTTTACATTTCGGGAATTTCACAATAGAGATTATAAATTAGGGTATCCACAAAGGAATGGCAGGTGGACATTGCAGAGAGGATGGACAACACTAGAGTATAAGGATGAGAGGGCCGAGTGAAGCTGGCAAATCGAGGATTATAAAAGGAGAGAAGAAAATCAAGAAAGTAAAGAAGGGTAAACAACACATGATAAAACCATTACAAAGGAGAATGACAATATACAACAGAAGGAAGAAAACCATATTTAGATTCCGAAGAGAAAAGATGTCGCTACAAGAGCGAATGCAATACTAGTAAGTTCCAAAACACCAACCAATTGCATCTGTTTTGATTTGAATAGAATTGATTTAGTCAATTTAGTGTCTCAATTGAGCACCCGTGCTTTATTTATAAAATGGGCGGGGACATGGTCAACTAGGGAAAAAATTAAGCAATGGTGCCGAAGGAATTGAGATAAGGAGGTTAAAATTAAATCCATGCCCAAAGGTTTTATCATGGTAAAATGCCCTTCAATAGCAAAGAAAAAGGAGATAATGGAGAAGGGACAATACCTAATGGATGGAGTTGGAAATTACATAAAAGAATGGGAACCCATCTTTAACCCTATAAATCATGAAATTTTAGTCACCCCAATGTGGATTAGGTTCTATAATCTACCAATGGAGTATTGGGACCTAGGGATTATAAAACAAATAGGAGAAAAACTAGGATCTTTTATCAAAATAGATGACAAAATGATAGAGGGTGAATTTGGGATGTATGCAAGAATATGTGTGGCTATTGACCTAAAAAACCCTTCCTGCAAGAAATTGAAATTAGAATGGAGGCTTGCATTTGGAGGTAGCAGGTTGAAATAGAAAAGATGCCACCAGTATATAGGGAATACAAAAAACAAGGTCATTTAATGGAAGACTGCTCAAAAATATAAGAGAGAAAAATGCAATTAATGAAGAGGATTAAGAGGAGCATATGGGAGGGATTGATCTAGTAGAGAAGGGCAATTTTGAAAATTCCAAGAAAGAGATAGAGGAAGTCACACTCAGGTGAACCAAGGGGGAAGATCTCCTTGCTAAAATAGAAGAGATTTACATGGAATAACTACATTAGGTTTGGGAGAACAACAGAGAAAACACTATTCTAGCTCAGTCATAGTGTTAAACACACCAAGAATACTGAGAGGGAGTGAATCAGTATTCAAACAAATCTCAAACCCTCCAGAGCAAACTAAAACTTAATCTTTATAGCATTAACATAAACATAAAAGATCAACACAATGCACAACACCACATAACACCATATATACGTGGAAAACCCCAAAGGGGAAAAACCATAGTGAGAAAAGCTCCTAGGAGCTACTATCTTAATCTAGCCTCACAAAAGAATCTGAGTTACAACTTTGTTTTAGGGCTACAACCCAAGGAAGCTACTACTCCTTGTAGAAAGGTTTTAGGGTCACTCCGAAGGAAGCTACAACTCTCTGCAGATTTTGTTTTAGGGCTTCAACCCAAGGAAGCAACTACTCCCTGAACTGAGAACAAACTCAAAAATGATTACAGCATGACAGTCGTTCTATTGTCTAAAATTGACAATGAAGCTCAATCCTTTTGATGATTGCGATTCTACTTTGACAACTTCTACAACTTCTTCAAATGTCTTCTCTGTAGCTTACTAACTCACTACTTTCAACCTTCAAGAAGTTTTGCCTTTGTCTCATTGCCTCTAGCAATTAGTTAGGCACACTCTTCACTTCTCTTCTGTCTCAAAAATATCTTAAAGATGAATCTAGACAGGATCTATTACTTCTGCTTTTTCTCTTTCTTGGTCGCACATCATAATGCATTACACATCCACATTCATCTTCTTACACTCACACTTGCAATCACACCTCACCTAGATCAACTAGGTTTACAATATATACATGATATTACATTGATTACTTTACATGTCAACCAGAGACAACAAGAATATTACAATTACAAGATAGCCAAAGATCAAACAACATGAAACATGTAGAGGGTAAGCCCTAAAATGAACTACATGCAACACCAGGAAGAGGGACACGCCTTGCGGATTCAAACACATGCTTAACCTGGTCCTAAACATCCTTCACAACATCATCCTTCAAAGAATAACATCCGCATGCTTCACACAATTGAAATAGGTCGGCCTTAAGCAAGAAAATATGAAGCTTGTAGCAAGTCGGCCATTACAACTTGGCGGTACTCATGGAAAATTAAACATTACTTGTGCTTCTCCCAGATGAGTCAGCATGACCCATGCAACATCTCCAAACACTCCTTGAACTCTACACAACAAAGACTTTATGGCGCACACCTTCAACATACCTCAGTTAGCTAGGCAAAAACATAACCCAACAACACCTTCATTCTGAACCACAACCTATTCTGGAGAAATTAGAAAACACCTTGTGGAGCAACAAGAAACATCACAAGATCCTCAAGATCATTCTCCACCAACCAATTCACCAATTCATATAGCAACAAGTTGGCGCAAGCCAACAAACACTGAAACTAGCCACCGGACAATATAGTCATGCACTCTGTCACTTACTACTTTCTTTGCAAAGGGACAAATGATATGAAACTTTGAATGTAGCACCTTCACAACCCACTAAACTTAAATTTTGAACCACATGACCGTATCTTCAAAGGCAGAGGAATGCAAAGCATTCTCCCAATCATTCTTCAAGGCAACTTCCTACAGTAGAAACCTTCACCAACATCCATAGACCAAAGCCTCCTTGTAGCAACACATACTTCCTTAGAAACAATAGGAGAGATCATGTACAACATTCTACAGACCATCAACAACATCTCCCCAACATCAACATTACTTCTAATCCTCATCTTAATGCTTCTAATTCAAATCTTAATATATTGTTGTCCTCAAAAATCAGCCGCACTCTTTTTGTAGGACAACCCCTATGAAACTAGTCCATTTCTATAGCCTACAACTCTAAGCATGCAAATCGAGGTGAAATATTTCATCTTCATGCGTAGTCCTCTAGTTCCTAAGAATAAGAATTTTTTTGAATATCTCCTCGAATTCATTTCTCAAAATTTGCACAAGTTTTCAAACTTGGGTTTTAATAATTTTGGAGTTAGAAATTTTTTCTTAACATGCAAGAGCGGTATTTTTTACCACTGTTGCATGTTTTTGTTAAACCCTATGAGTGTAAGGACGGAAAAAATCACCGCCCATGCATGTTGTGAATAAATGTGTTCAGGCAGTGTTTTTCACTGTCATTACATGTTTTACTTCAATCTTTTTCTTAACATGCGAAAGCAGTAATTTTCGCCGCTATTGCATGTTCTTTTTAAAAACCACCTAAGTGCAAGGTGGCGAAAATTGCCACCCATGCATCTTAAGTTCACTTTGAGTGCATTTATTGCACCACTCGTGTGCATTTAATGAAATGATTTATAAGTTTAAATCATTTAATTTTTCATTTTAAATGTTGCTTATTCATCCTTGAGTATCATTTGAGCTTTGTAAACCCTTGGAGCTGCATTGCCTTTTGTGTTGGATCAGATTTTTTAGAGATTTGAGCTGATTTATATCAGCCATTTTTGCCAGATAAGTTCCTCTTGCTTTCTCTTCGTGTTTTCTTTTTTCAAATCTTTCCTTCTTCTATTTTAATAGATTTTGTTTTAGTTTTTCTATTTTGTTAAAGTATTTAGAATCATTTATATATCTCATGATTTCTTTCTCGAATGGCTGTTTTTCATTTAGGGTTTTCTTTTCCCCTAGGGTTTTCATTTCACTATTGATGATCGGCGTTTTAGTTAAATATGGCGGTGATTCTAGCCATTGGTCTTCAACCAAAAACCCTAGTTTATTTTTTGTTTTGTAAAGACCTACATCGTATGTAGGGTCAGTGTTTTCCGTCGCCTGAATTGATTGTTTTCCCTTACATATCTTGTTCTCCCAAAATGCATGAGTGGTAAATTTTACCACTGATGCATTTTTGTTTGGTTTTTGTAAGTTTTGCATGAGCGGCAAAATTTGTTGCTCATGCCTTTATTTGTTTTTGAGATATCCCCTAAGTGTAAGGGCGACGAAATTTTCCGCTCCTACACGAAAACCTTTAGCAATGAAGTCACATGTGCAAATGGTGAAATTTACTGCTCTTACACATGGAGCTCAAAAATATCCTTTAAATGCAAGGGCAGCAAAAATCGCTGCTCGTGCAAGTACTCCCTGAAAATTTTCTAACACTGAAAAATTTCTGCATTTACTATCTTTAGCCCACTTTCATCTGTTTCTTCAACTTGCTCTCTCTTTAGCCCTTTCAAGCTCATCCTTGTGATCATGATCATCGACATGCAGTTTCCCAAATTGCCATTTTTTCCCCTAACTGCAAGATCATGACTTTTTGTTGTATAGTTTCTCCTACAAGCTACCGAGGTCATCAATTCATCCGAAGGCGTCTACTTTTCAAATGACTGACCCATCTCCAAAGAAGGCCAAAGCAATGAAGTACAAGTATCAGGGTGTTTTTCTTGTCACATTAGTCACATCCAATGTGGATGAGATAAGGGACACTGAAATTGGCTATGTTGATATGGTTGAATTTGTGGAAAGGACGAAGTCAGATAAACCTAGCCATTACATGCAAAGAATTATCAAGAGCAATATTCATTTAGTTGCTTCTTTTCCTGTTGTTGCACATAACACTAAATTTGTTCTCCAAGTTGCTCATTTTTATAATAAGGATAACATGACAGTGGTGGATGCCAATGGTAATGTGATAATGAGATTAGATGTTGAGTTCTTAGATAAGGTTTTTATGTGCCCTAGTGCTGAAGATATTGCAGAGCTAGATTTTAATATTGCTCAGGGGGAGTATGATAAAGATGTTGAAAAGGCAAAAAGGGTGATCAACACTCAATGGCTGAAAACTGCCAAGCCAAATTTGTCCAGATGGCCCAAGAGTTTTGCTAGGAGTGACTTTGTGGAGGAGGTAAGTGATTTGATAACTCTTCTGAGCAGAGTGAGAGGTCTTCCTTCATCCTCTACTTTCCATGAATGGATGCATCCATACATCAAGATCATACTTTAGGGAAAATAGAATATATTCTAGGGAGAACAAATCAACAATGCTCTTCATGAGCAACTGAGTAATGTATCAACTACCTTCAAGTTCTATATGACTTCATACCTTGTATATGCAGCAGCTTCAATGAGAAGCTTTCCAGGTTTGACATCAGATGGAGATAGGAGGGTTGTACTAGTTTATCAGCATTATCATCAAATGACCTTGAAAGGCTCAATTCATCATTTCAAAAGGGTAAAAGATGCCTTCTTTACTATTTTCCTGTGCCTCTTTGATTCCCAATTGGAGCAAAGGAGAGTTTCTGATGATGCCTGGGCAGTGGTGAATGGTTTTGGTTGCTTGTTTCTTCAGTTTTCAACTTTCACATATCTAAGAGTTGGATATTATTAGGGGTATCCCTATATGTTGCCAATGTTCCCTTCTGATAAAATTGTCTTAATGAAGTTGTGTCAGTAAATGATTGTCATTCATAATAAACAAATGGAACTAAAGAAGCCTGGATTCAGGTTTCCTATTGAAATTGGTAGATTTTCTATTGCAACTGCTACAAAAGCCAAGGCAATGGAAACTGAGATGCAGATGGTTAACATGAAGCAATTCAAGAGGAGACCTAAATTTCATTATCGGGGAGTGAAAGATAAGATCAAGAGAAAGACATAATTTCATGAGCTGATGGTGGAGGATATTTGGGTTGACTTGAGAACAAAAGAGGATATTAGGAAACTAGATTATAGCAGGTTCTCTTTTAGCCAAATTGAATATTTGGGCTTGGCTGATATTCCAAAAGGTATGGTGGATAATGAAGATGTTGTTAGTCCTCGATATGTCAATGAACAAATTGCAACTTCTCCCATGCCTGCTGTGCAATGGTCAAAAAAGGAGTTAACTTCTTTGAGAAAGAGGTTTGAACCTATTCTGGCTAATACCAATCCATGGCTTCAAAGCAAGGGTATACCCTTGAAGGACTTCATAACTAGTTCTAAAGAGGAGGCCTTAGAGCAAACAGGGAAGAAAGCCAAGTTAAGGACTAAGAACAGAAGTGATGCTCCCAGTACATCCAAGGTTTCCAAGCCTAGGATTAAATTTGTATCTAAAGGAGATAAGGCCAAAGCGACAGAGGAGGAATCTGCTGCTAAGGAAATGGAAGTTGAAGAAAAGGGTGTTGAAAAACCAGCTATAGAGGAAATGGATATTGAAGACAAATCTTCAGTAGAGAGAGAGGATGAATAGGAGAAAGAAGAAGGAGATGGTCAGGAGAATCTATAGGACACAACCATGTCTCCACAAAGAGATGTGTCACAAGAAACTTAAGTCCCTTCTCCTCAACCTAATGTATCTATTTTAGTTTCTTTGCCTATTCCTCCTACAACCCTAATTTCACCCATTGATATTCAATCGTCTGATTCATTGTCATCCTCAAGAACAATTTTTGATAATCCTAAAGTGGCCTTTGATAAATGTTCTTCATTCTTCAGGATCAATTCCTAGTTTGTCTTCACCCTCTTATGACATTGGTGACTCCACAATTTTTGAACAGTTTGTTTTAGTGCTGAGCAAGTTGCTAATGTGGATGTACCAGGTTCCATGTTTACAAATACTCCTCCCATCACCACTACCACAAGTGTGAGCACATTTCCTTCTGCACCAACAGTGGGGTCTGATCCGAATGTTAGTACATCAGTGCTTCGTTCATGGTTCTCATCCTATACCCCCAAGAGAAAAAAAGCAAGCCATCTCCCTAGATGACATTGACTTTGGAAAGCTGATGCCAGTAAAGGCAAAAACACAAAAGAAGCCCATGACTCTTTCTCGGCTGCTAGAAGACAAAGGCCACAAGTATGTGGAATTGCACATCCGCCACCAGATGCAACTATTGATAATTTCAGCATGAGTGACTCTTCTATTTCTAGAATTGAACTTGGGAAGATCACACATGAAAGTGCCAAAGCTGATGTCTAGTCTACACTCAATCCCTTGTGAAATTTGATCATGAGAAGGAAATGAAAGAGCAGTACAAAGCACTGGCAGAACAGTTGGCTGTGGTGGTGAGAAAGATTACTTTGACATCTGAGTCAATAACACCTGAGGCAAGCACAGTGGAAGATCTAGTTGTTCAGAGAGCGAAGAAGACTCATGTGAAAGGGAGAGTTGTTAAAGAATACGTTGATAAAATGCAGGTACAAGAAGTGTCTCTTCTTACCAATACAACTGAGAAGACAAGCAAACTGGAAAAAATAAGAGCTGAGCTGGATAATTTAGTGGGTACTATTTCTCAAGACATTGAGTATTTAGATGAAAGCCTTAAGAAGTGGACTAAGATGAAAAAGTGGAAAACAAAAACTCTGATATCACTTGGCATTGTTTCAAATTATGAGTCTTATGTGGAAACTAAAGAGTTATTAATTTATCAGAGTAATGTTTTGAAAGATTTAATCAAAGACTTGGAGAGTGCTAGGGAAATCAGTGAAGAAAGTGATGTTGATCTGTTGCACAAATTGGAGGAGCTCCCATGTAAGTTGACATCTAAAGATCATCATTTTATTCCTACTGATCAAATGATTCAAGAGTTTAAGAATATGTTTCAAAGGGATTTTGAAGACAAAGCTTTCTCAATCGCCTCTCTAGACAATATTCTAGATAATCAGTTAACACTAGATAATCTGAAATCCAAGTTGACCAGTCATGATAAGGTGACCACAAAAGTGAAAGATGTAGTGATTAGAGCTTGAGTAATCTTTAGGAACACTTCTAGTCCTAACCGCTGTGGGATGCAAGCAACATTCACTATCTATGATGCTCATCTGAAGAGGAATGGAGATGCAAGTTGATGCAAAGTGTCATGCCTTAGTTTATTTTCTATATTTTCATATGTACTTTTCATTCAATTTTGGACACATTTTACATGTCCTTTTTTCATATGTAATTACATGTAAAAACATAGGAAGTCCCAAGTAAATAAGGATTCCTATTTTTGAATAAGTCAAAGTAGTTAGATTTTTCCTAAATTTTCTCATGGTCTCTCACTATAAATAAAGAGGGCCTCTATTGTAATTTTTATCTTTTGTCTATTGAAGCGAAGCACTGCCATTTTGAAGAGCAATTTGAGACTTTGAGCTTATTTTGTAAATTAGTTTTTAAGAAATATAAAGAAGCAAGTTGGCATACAATATTTGTCTTGGAGCAAGTTTTTAATGTTATAGAATTGTTCTTATGTCCTTTCTATTATGTTGTATGACTATTTGAATTGTGAGCGTGGAAATCAAGTGTTTGGAAGGTGATTCAAAGCTAATTTTGTAGACTTTGTGCTGCTATATCATATTTGAATTTGCATTTAAGTTTATGAATGAGAAATAACTTTAAGACTTTGAGCTACAAGTTATTGTTCATGATCGTGTTATCTTATATTGGCATATAGTGAAGATTTGGGCTGCACTCTATTATGAAATCTTTCATTTTCAATTGGTATAAGAAGCAACAAGAAACTTTTTGTTTTAATGGGTTTCTTTGTGGTTTAAATATATTGGTATTGTTTCAATTATCCTTTTGTGTTAAATTTCATATTGAAGATTCTAAACATCATTTCTAGAAAAAAAGAGAAATGGATGATATAGAATCACCCCGAAGTTAGTATTTAGTGTAAATAAGTTTGTAATAGTTATTAGTTTGTATTTGGCAATAAAAGGGAGCCTCACCTTGCTGAGAGGAGAGATAATATCTCATCATACTATGGTTGATATAACCATTTCGCCTTTAGTGAGTTAAAGACAAAATATTCACCCAACATATATCATTATGATATCATCTCTATTGAAACAAACATACTCAATACAACTTTAATTGACATTAAACAAGTCATGACATCCAACCATGAACATCAACAACATAACTGTTAGCACACCATCATAGTACACCATCAACATGAGCAACAATGACAACCCAAACTGAGTGTTGACATCAATGATAACCACATCAGTGACAACCTTAGGTAACGTATGTGCAACAATCTCCCCCTTTGGCATTGATGGCAACACACACCTACTCATTCTCCCCCTTTGACATAAAGGACAAAGGGCAACTACTTCTCCCCCTTAGGACACAAACTCTCCTTTTCAACCTTCTTCCCCTTTGATTTATATACACTCCTTGAAGCAACTAATAGGCTCCCCCTATCAGAAACAACCACTACATGCTCCCCCTGAGAGGTAGCCACCATTAGTCCAGGAAAAAGATATAGCATGAATTACTCCCCTTGGATAGATGCACCAACTATGCATCTAACAAGAAGGAGGGGCAATTACCCCTTATAACTTCTATTGAAGATACTCAAAAGTATCCTTTGCAAGAGTCTTTGTGAAAATATATGTAATCTAATCCTTCATTGAAACATATTCCAACTTCACTTCTTTATCTGCAATCTTCTCTCTCAAAAATTGATACTTGATTGATATATGCTTGGTTCTAGAATGCATCAATGTATTATTGAAAATATTGATAGCACTTGTATTATCACACAAAATAGGAATAGGCTCATCATACTATATCTTGATATCCTTCAATGTTTGCTTCATCCACAACACTTGTGTACAACAAGATGCTGCAGCAATATACTATGCCTCTGTAGTTGATAAAGATATTGAATCTTGTTTCTTTCTATGCCATGAAACCAATCTGCTTCCTATAAAGAAAGCACCGCCACTTGTACTTCTTCTATTATCAACACAACCAACCCAATCGGCATCAGTGTAAGCTCTCATATCAAATTTATTACCTCATGGATACCATAAGCCATAATCTAGAGTTCCCTTCAAATATCTAAATATTCTTTTTATTTCCTTATCATGATTTTTCTTAGGATTAGCTTGATATCTGGCAACCAAACATGCCGCATGCGTAATGTTAGGTCTAGAAGCAGTCAAGTACAACAAACCTCCAATCATAGATCTATAAAGAGTATGATCAACCTTAGGTGACTCATCAGCCTTGCTCAAGTGACAACCAGTAACCATAGGAGTACTAACTAGTTTGGAATCCTCCATGCCAAATTTCTTCAACATCTCTCTAACATACTTATCCTGAGAAATAAAGATACCATCATCTAGTTGAGCAATTTGAAGCCCAAGGAAGAAAGACAACTCACCAATCATAAACATCTCAAACTCTTGTTGCATCTGTTCTCCAAACCTCTTACACACATTATCATCTCCACCAAAGATGATGTCATCAACATATACAACAACTATCAAAATCTTGTCTTCCTCTACCTTAATGTAAAGATTACTATCTGCAATACCTTTCTTGAAACCTTACTGAAGTAAGTACTTATCCAACCAAGCATACTAAGCTCTAGGGGGCTTTCTTGAGTCCATACAAAGCTTTCTTGAGTCTGCACACCATGTCTAGATCTTCTGATAGCTGGAAACCTTCCGATTACTCAATGTAGACCTCTTCCTCTAAATCACCATTCAAGATGGCTGACTTGACATCCATCTGATAGACCTTGAAGTTTTTGTGAGCATCAAAGGAAAGAAACATTCTGATTGCCTCCATCCTAGCTATCAGAGAAAATGTCTCCTCAAAATCAATACCTTCAACTTGTGAATAACCCTTACACACCAATCTTGCTTTGTTCCTTACAACTTCACCATCTTCATTCATCTTGTTCTAGAACACCCACTTTGTTCCTATAACATTCTTATCATCTAGTCTAGGAACCAGTTCCCATGTTTGATTCTTTTCTATCTGATTCAATTCTTCTTCCATTGCCTTCAACCATCCATCATCTTTGCTAGCATCAGCAAAGGTTTGGGATCTACCTTTGAAAGTAAGCACAAATTCACTTGTTCACTTTCTTTTGCAAGCCTTCTCTTGGTCTGCACACCTTCATTCTTATCCCCAATGTTCTGATTTGCTAAATGGTTCCTCTGAACATACTTTGCTAGAGTCTTAGGGGTCTTTTCTGATTCTTGCTCCTTCTCTTCTTTCTCCTCTTCTTCTTCTTCAATGCATGGAGGTATATAAGATCCACAAAGATTTGGTTCTTATGAGATTTGACATAAATCTTCATCTACCTTAACATTTGTGATTTCAATCATCTTTCCCAATCTCTTGTTGTAGCATCTATAGGCCTTGCTTCTGGTTAAGTAACCAAGAAAGATCCCTTCATCACACCTTGAATCAAACTTTCCAAGGTCTTCTTTATCTCTCCTGATGTAGCATTTTCTGCCAAAGATCCTGAAGTATCTAACAATGGGAGGTCTTCCATACCATAGCTCATAAGGAGTCTTAGTGCTATTGACCCTCAATTTTACTCTGTTAAATAGGTAGATAGCAGTGTGAACTACTTCCTTCCAATACATATCAGGAAGATCTGCATCTTTAAACATTGCCCTAGCCATCTCTTGCACAATCCTATTCATCCTCTTCACTACCCCATTCTGTTGAGGGGTCCTAGGAGTAGACAAATGTCTTCTAATACCATGATCTTCACAAAAAAAATTAAATTCATTTGAAGTAAACTCACCTCCTCTATCAGATCTTAAGCATTTGATCTTAGCATTCATTTCATTCTCAACTATTGCTTTGAAAATCTTAAACTTATCAAAGGCTTCTAATTTTTCTCTTAAAAAAGTAACCCAAGTCATTCAAGAGTAATCATCAATAATCAACATGAAGTACCTTTCACCTAGTTGACTCTTTGTTCTTGTAGGTTTGCATAGGTCAGTGTGAATCATCTCCAATGGCATTGTAGAAGAACACTCCTTTCTCTTGAAATTTGTCTTTGTCTGCTTTCCCATTTGACATTCCTTGCATAATGTGTTTGTAGGCTTGGTTATATTAGGCATATCTCTCACTGCATCAATAGAGCTAATCTTCACCATATTATCAAAGTTGATGTGTCCCATCCGCTTATGCCACAGCCAGCTCTCACCAAATTGAGCCAATAAATAGGTTCTTCCATTTACCTCCTTTAAATGATAGATATCTCCATATGTCTTAGTACCTTTTGCAACTAATCTTATGGACCCTGCCTTCCTGGTCTCACAACCTTTGGCATGAAATGTAAGATTATATCCTTTACTGCACATTTGACTAACACTAAGGACATTGTGCTTCAGACCTTTGACATAGAGGACATCCCCAGTCTTGTTCTTTCCATCAATAGTTATAGCACCCTTTCCACAAATTTGTGTTGACTCATCACCACCAAACTTGACAGCTCCACCACTCCACTTCTTAAATCTAATGAACTTCCCTTTGTCACCAGTCATGTGGTTAGAGCAACCACTATCAATAACCCAAGCATTTTCTTCTTCTCTTGCATCAAAAGAAGTACACATAACCATATACTTTTCATTATTTTTGTCAGCCTGCAAGGTACTAGACTTCCTACATTTTCCAATATCACCTTTTTTGTCACCAACTTTCAAGGCCATGAAAAGTGTTTCATCATTTGAATAATCATGATCCTCATCTTCTAAAGAACAATTGTTCTCCATGGAATAGAGACTTCTTTTGAACTTTTCTCTTTAGTTGATATCCCTTGATTCTTTAAAAGGACATTTAGAGGAAAAATGACCAATTCTCTAGCAATTGAAGCACTTGAAAGGTAACTTGTACCTCTATATTTTCTGGTTCCCTTCTTCAATCTTCTCACAAAATTTGCCTCTATCTCATCAAGGTCATCATATTGATCAGTTGTTTCATCTTCTATCTTCTTACTGACTTTGAATGTTGCTTCCTTCTTTGGAGCATCTTTGTCAAACTCTCTCATTTCAAAGGTTGTGAGAGCACCAAAAAATTGATCTACTAGATAGGTATCCAAGTCCTTATATTCCTCAATATCAAACACCTTATGACTATAAGATTTAGGGAGAGATCTTAGAACCTTCTTCACAATCTCATCTTCTTTCACTTCTCCACCAAGACCTCTAATGCCATCAACTACTTCATCCACCCAGAGCATATAACTAGTAATGTCTTCATCCTTTGTCATGCTCAGGGTCTCAAATTTGCTCTTGAATATTTGCATCTTGGCTTGCTTTTCTCTATTATCTCCTTCATAAATGCTGCTAAGTTTTTCCCAGACATCCTTAGCAGAACTGCAATTCATTATCTTTAGAAGTTCTGAATTAGCTAGGCCACTCATGACAGCATTCTTTGATTTGACATTGTTATCATACAACTTCATCTTAGCTGGATCTATAGGAGCATCAACAAGAGTAGTGTAACCATCCTTGACAGATTACCAAACACCAAACCCTAGAGAGGATAGATAGCCTTCCATCCTTAGCTTCTAAAAGGTGTAATTTGTTCCATCAAACTTAGGTGCCTTGTAATATCCATCATGAGCCATCCTAGACCTTCCTCAAGCGGTTAAGCTCCTTCTAAGGAACTTGGATAAGATACCAATTGTTGAACACACCTAGAATATTGAAAGGGGGTGAATCAATATTCAAACATATCTCAAACCCTCTAGAACAAACTGAAACTTAATCTTTACAGTATTCACAGAAATATAAAAGATCAAAATAATGCACAACACTACATAACACCAGATATACGTGGAAAACCCCAAAGGGAAAAAACCATGGTGAGAAAAGTTTCTAGGAGCTACTGTCCTAATCCAGCCTCACAAAAGAATCACAGTTACAACTTTGTTTTAGGGCTACAACCCAAGGAAGCTACTACTCCATGTAGAAAGGTTTTAGGGTCACTCCCAAGGAAGCTACAACTTCTTGTAGACTTTGTTTTAGGGATTCAACCCAAGGAAGAAACTACTCCCTGAATTGAGAACAAGCTCAAAAAAGATTACAACATGACAATCCTTCTACTATCTAAAACTAATAATGCAGATCAATCCTTTTAATGGTTTCAATTCTACTTTTACAACTTCTGTAACTTCGTCAAATGTCTTCTCTGCAGCTTACTGACTCACTATACCTCCAACAATCAGTTAGACACACTCTTCACTTCCCTTCTATCTCAAAAATATCTTCAAGATGAATCTGGACAAGATCTGTTACTTCTGCTCTTTCTCTTTCAGTCGCACATCATAATGCATTACACATCCACATTTGTCTTCTTACACTCACACTTGCAATCACACCTCACCTAGATCAACTAGGTTTACAATATATACATGATATTACATTGATTACTTTACATATCGGCTAGAGACAACAAGAATATTACAATTACAAGTCAACCAAAGATCAAACAACATGAAACATATAGAGGGCAAGCCCTAAAATGAACTACATGCAACACCAGGAAGAGGGACACACCTTAGAGATTCCAACACATGCTTAACCTCATCCTAAACATCATTCACAGCATCATCCTTCAAAGAATAACATCCGCACACTTCACACAATTGAAATAGGCTGGCCTTATGCAAGAAAATATGAAGCTTGTAGCAAGTCAGCCATTACAACTTGATGATACTCATGGAAGATTAAAAATTACTTGTACTTCTCCCAGATGAGTTGGCATGACCCATATAAAATCTCCAAACACTCCTTTAACTCTAGACAACAAAGAATTTGTGGCACACACCTTGAAAATATGTCAGGCGGCCATGTAAAAACATAACCCAGCAATACCTTCATTCCGGACCATAGCCTATTCTGGAGAAATCAGAAAATACCTTGTCAAGCAACATGAAACATCACAGGAACCTCAGGATCATTCTCCACTAGCCAATTCACCACTTCATAAAACAACAAGTTGGTGCAAGCCAACAAACACTGAAACTAGCCACTAGACAATACAGTCTTGCACTCTGTCACTTACAACTTTCTTAGAAGAGGGAAAAATAATATGAAACTTTGAATGTAGTACCTTCACAACCCACTAAACTTAAATTTTGAACCATATGACCGTATCTTCAAAGGCGGAGGAATGCAGAGAAGTCTCCCAATTAGTCTTCAAGGCAACTTCCTACAACAGAAACCTTCACCAACATGCAGAGACCAGAGCCTCCTTGTAGCAACACATACTTCCTTAGGAACAACAAGAGAGAGCATACAACATGCTACAGACCATCAAAAACATCTCCCCAACATTAGCATTACTTCTAATCCTCATCTTAATGCTTCTAATTCCCATCTTAATACATCATCATTATATCATCTCCGCTAACAACAAACATACTCAATACAACTTTAATTGGCATTAAGAAAGGCATGACATCCAACCATGAACATCAACAACATCACTGTTATCACACCATCATAGTATACCATCAACATGAGCAACAATGACAGCCCAAACTGAGTGTTGACATCAATGACAAGCACATCAGTGACAACCTTAGGTAACATATGTGCAACAACAATAGAGAAAATAGAAGAGATTCACAAGAAATAACATCATTAGGTTTTGGAGAACAATAAAGAAAATGCTATTATAGCAATCATAGAACTTGAGATGAACCTACATCAAAGCAAAGAAGAGAGCTCGAAAATAGAGATTTTGGAAAATCAAGACAAGCCTTAACAAGAGAAAGGGGAATCAATTGAAGATACCCCTACTACTATTACCTTAGACTCAAAGGAGGATACAACATAGATAAAGAATAGGGGACATGATGAGAGATCCATTTTTGAGATGGGCTTGGAACTCTTTGGATGCAATGAGGACATGGAAAAATTGGGAGATCTCAACAATACCTCTTTATACACGGGGTACTAGGACTTAAAGGAAGAGAGTTATTCCACTAAAGAAGAAATTGGGGAAATGGAGGAAAGAACTATCTCCCCGAAGAAATCAAAGATTAAGAAGCCAAAATTAGGAGAAAAATCATGACGGGGAAGGAAAACCAATGAAGTCATGTTGGAATTGGTAGGGAAAGCTAAGGGGTTGAGGAAATTGAGATCTAGGAAGGGAATAACCCTTCTCGAGGAGAAATGATGATCCTTTTATGGAATGTTAGGGGTATGATTGCCCCTAACAAGAGACACATACTCAAGTATCAAATAGATATGAGAAAACTGGATGTAATCCTGCTACAAGAAACAAAGTTGTCATAGGAAGAACATAACCTCATGAATAAATGGAAGAAATGGAATGTTTTTTTGTCCTGGAAGGAGGGGTGTTAGTGAGATTAGGGACAATTTGGAACTCATACAGTGTGACAACACAGAGGAAATGCAATCAAGTGAGGCATACTAAATTAGTATACTGGGATCATTGGTATATAACAGTAGCTTCATTTTAATCAATGCATATAGTCCAATAAAAATAGACCAAAAGAAATTAATGTGGGATCAATTGTCTACGGTCATTCAAACTTTGAAGGATGAGAAAATCATACTTGGGGGTGATTTCAATGCCACAATTGATGCAAGTGAGAAGAGGGGTGGACTCACAAAATGAACATAGGTTCAAACTGATTTCCAAGAATTCATTAACTCCAATCAACTACAAGATATCATATCGAAAAATGGATTAGATACACATGGACAAATAAAAGACAAGGATTTACAAATATTGCAGAAAGACTTGATTGCTTTCTTCTTGGGGGTGACTAGTTGACATCCTCAATACTATATGAATCTTCAATACTGCCTTTGTCTAGGTCTAACCACTATCCAATTCAGCTCAAGTTAGATCTAGATGTTAGACAATAGGGGAGCTCATTTAAATTAGAAAAAATAAAGGACCCAAATATTGAAGAAAGGATAAAATCGTGTTGGACATAGGCTCCAAATATTATAGGATGAAGATTATTCAAATTTTGGAAAAAGATGAGCTTTGTAAAGGTTCAACTCAAGGAATGGAATAAATCACACTTTAAGGACATCTTCAAAGAAAAAATCAGGGTGGAAACAGAGATGATATAACTAAATTAATTTATTTTGGCTCATGGCATGGAACAGGAGAGGTTTATGAAAAAAAAGGAATTTAAGCAGAGATATGATGAATTATTGGCTAGGGAAGAGATCTTTTGGCAAAACAAATCCGGGGAATCTTGGCTCAAGGAGGGGGATAGGAATATAAATTCATTCACAATGCAACCATAATTAAAATAAATTTGAATAGAATCTCATCCATCAAGGATAACAATGGTATAGTGGTCAATAGCCTAGAGGAAATTAGTGAGGTTGTGGTCAACTTTTTTAAGGATATTTTGAATAAAGAGGATCATACAAATGACCAGATAAGAATTTAGTTCTAAGCCTAATCATGAGAAGAATGCAGTTCTAAAAAAACATTCATAGAGGAAGAAGTCAAGCGGGAAACATTTTAACTTGCCCTTGACAAAGCATTCGGAACATATGGTTTCCTTGCCTTTTTTTTATATCAAAAATTTTGGAGCATCATTGGGATAGATTTATTTTTGGTAGTAGAAGAATCAAAGAAGAAGGAAACAATGTTAAAAGACCTAAATAATACATTTGTAGTGCTGATTCCAAAAAAGAGCGTGGTAGAATCAATGGATGACTTCAGGCCAATATTACTATGCAATACAGTATATAAAATTATTTCCAAGGCAATGGCCAATAGGATTAAGGAACTACTGCCACATATCATCTTAGAGGAACAAAGTGGATTTACACTTGGGGGGCTATCTCAGATGGGATAATAATTGCACATGAAGCCATACACATAGTAAGGAGAAGCAAAGTAGAAAGAATGATAATCAAGATGGATATTAGGAAAACCTATGATCGGGTAAATAGAGATTTCTTTTTTGGTTATCTTAGAGAAGTTTGGTTTTAATTAGGATTAGATTCAGTGGATAAAAAGTTGTATATCATCACCTAGATTTTCTATTCTAGTCAATGGTAGCCCGAAAGGTTTTATTGAAACCTCGAACAAAATAAGACAAGGGGATCCCTTATCACCCTCTCTATTTATAATCATGGTTGTTGCATTGGGTAGATATATGCAGGAGGAGGCTAGGCTTTACAGGTGGAAGGGAATAAGAGTAGTCCCTAATGTAGAGGCAGTTTCCCATTAGCAATTCGCTGATGATACCTTACTGTTTGGAGTGGCAAGTAAGAGGGGGAAAAAGTGATAAAAGAGACCTTAGACAAATACTACCAAGCTTCAAGCCAACACATCAACTGGAATAAATTAGAAATCTACTTCTTTAACATGAAGATTTGAAAATAGAAACATATTACTTATAGTCTTGGGCTTAAAATAAAAAAGCTTCCTAGTAAATACTTGGTCACTCCTCTCTTTCAAGGAGCTAATAACTCTAACCTCTAGGATCATATTCTATCTAACTGTAACACAAAAATAGTCTCATAGAAAGGGAAGTGGTTATCTTTAGCTGGGAGGATAACCATGATCAAGTTAGTTATCTTTGCCATCCCCATCTTTTCCATGACATTCCTTAAGCTCCCCAAGAAAATTGAAGACAATCTTAACCAGTGCATGAGGAATTTCTTTTGGAATGACAGTACAGAAGGTAGAAAATTTCCCCTAATTATATGGGATAAAATTTGCTGCCCAAAAAGACAGGGGGTGGGACTACTAAAGCGGTCAATCTTCAATAAGGCTTTAGGGACAAAACTGGTGTGGAATATTTATGCTGACTCTTAATCCAAGTGGGATAGAATATTGAAGAACAAATATTTGGGCTCAACAAATCTAATTCAGATCCTTACCACAAAAAACTTATCGGCTGGGTCTGCAATTTGGAACTTCATTGTTGGCTGTAGAGGCCTAATAGTCAAGCACATATCTTGGGAAATAAGAGATGGGAAAAAACACTCTTTTGGGAAGACTCATGGAATGGACACACAAAACTTAAGGAGCTAAAAGATATACAGGAGGCCAAATATTTACTTTCACGAAATGTGGGGAAATAAGGTTAAAGACTATGTTTATCTCCATGAACAGAATGGTATCAAGGAATGGAGATGGAAACCCTTTGAGGAGATGGAATTCTTGGAGAGCCAAAAGGTAAGATTAGAACAGTCATTGGCATATAAAAGAATTATGGTCATAGAGGAGGAGGATAGGGTAATATGGTGTGGCTCGAAGTCCAGCAAATATAGTGTCAAACTTGGTTATATAGTGGAGGAAGAAGCTATGAACAAAGTGTACTGGCCAACACATTTAATTTGGCCCAAACAGTGCATCCTAAAAGCGGGAGCATTTCCTTGGGTGGTTTTATAAAATAGAGTTCACTCACACGGGATAGGTTGGGAAAATTTGGGTATGCAAGTCCTTTGAGATGTTGTTTATGCATAATATACTTGTTGTATTTAGTTATGTTTTGGTTGTGATCAGTGAGGTTGTTACCTACCAACAGTTGTAGTCATTGGTGACGGTTGGCCATCTAAGCATCCGTCGACCTTGTTTATATACTCATCATATCATTTTATTGGGGACAGTTCATTTTTATATCGTTGTATGAGCAAATTCTGAGATAATATACATATGAGTTTTGTTGTGAGTTTGCAATGAATATATTGTTATGATGTTATTTTACTTTCAGTTCATATACATTCTATTTACTCTATATGTTCTATTTAGATTCAATAGGAAATAAATTTTTTGGTGTCATTGCCTATTCAAAGTTAGGTTGAAGAATGGTGAGTTGAATAGTCAACGACAAGTTGAATAATCGATAACGAGTTGAGTGGATGGTGACTATGGCATTATGATGGGTTAGCTGATTTAGCTGAGTGAAGAACCATGACCCACTGAAGAGATAGAAGAGCAACGTTAGGAAGAAAAAAATTGATAGAGAATATAATGAACGAGAAGAAAATGACCAAGAAGATGACTTGACACAAGACATTATACATCTATGCAGCGTATTGATGAGATAACACATAAGGAATGAAGCCCATCGTAGAGAAATACCAGAAGAGATAATCTAGGAAAATCTTGAAGTGAATAGGGAAGTCGATAATCTCCTCACTCATCTTCTGAGACCATTGGAAGGAACTATCTAATCTTGCAAGACCTACACAAAGAAAGAGAAAGGGAGAAACATTGTCAATAGATACTACAAAGGTACGAGGAACATGCAAAATGGGAAGAGGAGGAGCGTGACACTAATCAATGTCGCATACCATACAATTAATGCCCTTATATCTAAATAAGTATAGACAACTAGGAAGCGATTAGGAAACTAAGTATGAAACACATAGATCATTGAGAATAGAAGACCAAAGGGAGAGAAGAAGAAAATTGAAAAGAATCACTGAAGAAATAGAAGAGTTATTACCCAAGAGCGAGAGCCCATTCAGGGGATGGAGAAAAAGTAGAAGTGTTATCTAGAGTCGTAGTTGGGGGGAGAAGAAAGTTCCTAATGACAAAACACAAAAGCACAACAAAATATGAAGGAATAAGCAAGGCAATTACCACTCCCAGATGAAATAGAAGATCTTGTCAATCAGGCAGGTAACTCAACCAACAAGTGAGAAGAGAAATCATGGTAGAACTCACCCTTGGAGATAAATGAAGACATTACTCGATGAGTTGAAAAGTTGTACATCAGTGAGCATAAGCCTATAACTCCAAGACTAGACAAGCATAGGAAAAATGTTACGGGCAACAAGAGTGCACAATTTGGTGAGGAAGGAGGAGTAGAGGAAACCTACATGGCCAAGAGTGCACAAAAAGCATCAAGACGTATGAGTTAAAACTCTCTGCCTAGAAACCAAACAGTAAAGTTGCGCCAAGGAGGAAAAATGGTGACTCCGCTAGACAATCTGAGTGTAGAGAGGCAAAAGCTACTAAAATTTCTTAGGAATGGATTAGAGGATCTAGTCAGACATTGTAAAACTTGTGAAACTATATGGGTGGCAAATGGGTAGAACAACAAGTCCTACTAGTTGCAGGCATTTCCAACAACTTTAAGGGGTATAGCCATAGATTGATATACTGAATTATCTAGGCAATTTCCAAAGCTAGTTGGAGCACACTGAAAAAAGCCTTTGAAGAAGAATTCAAATTACTCTGAGATGATAATGAGATATTAGCATAAATTTATAACACAAAACAAGGAAAACACAAGAACGTACGAGCCTATAATCGTAGGCTAAAGGAACTCCTTGTGAAATTGGAAAAGAACATGTGGATGGTTTGTAAAAAATGTGGTTCATTGAAGGGATGATTCCCTCATTGAGGAAGACAATGAAGGTAGTACCCCCATCATCGTACACTGAGGCATATAACTGGGCGATGGACATTGAAAGTGAAGTGAAGATGTCATTGTGTGGAAAAAAGAAATTAGATGAAATCTTAGATGAGAGTAGTGATAATGAATCCAAAACTGTACAAGTACTCTAGAAAGACATGATAAGAATGATGAAGGAGTTCAAAGTAGAAAAGCAAATTAGAAAGGAAAGAAAAGAACTTTGGCGCACAAAATGTAATATCGGGGGTCATGTCAAGGCAAACTACCGCAAGAAGATGTTCTGTGACATATGTCAAGTGATGGGCATTCCATCAAAGAGTGCTCATTGAAGATGAAAAAGATTTAAAAGACCCAAATACATGAAAAGAATTCAAAATAAAGAGATTTATACATTTCACAAGCCTTCAGTCTCCTTCACTCCTTGATAAGGTGGAGAGATACACCCAAGCCTCTCCTAGCTATACCCAAATAGAGAATATGTGGATTGCTCACTAAATTCAATACAATATGGAGGATCTACCAAATGGATAGTTATTTTGGCATGATAAGGATACTAATGGTTTAAGAGGATTGAAATTTTGGCATAATAATATTGCAATGGAATGAGATATGAGAGATTTGGATAGCATAAGGCTACAATGGAATGAGATGTAAAAATGATTGGGATGAGTTTGTATTTATAGGCATTTTGGAGGGGATTTGGGATCAATGGTTGAGATTCAAAGTTCAAATCCATGGTGGAGATGAGATGGAGGGCTAGATCTTCATCAACTAAAATGGAGGGTTGAGATTATTTGTGAATTTTAAATTCACCTTGAGAAGGGTTTGATTAAGACATATGAATGAATTCAAAATTCATTCATATGGGAGAGGGTGAAATAAAAAATTAACTTTTATGGGTGAATGTGATGATATGTGACACATGTTTATTTCAAAAACAAATGTGTGAGCTATTTTTATTAAAAAGAGCTCTTACATGGAAAATGAAAGGTGAGGTGCAAGGGTCATGTGACCCCTTTGAAATAATAAATTGCTTTTTATTCAAAGGGTGTGGGGAGATGGGTTAATCAAGGTTTGACCCAATTAATTAAGTGTTTAACTTAATTAATATAGCTGTAGAAAATTAGTGAGGGGCTTAATTAGTGGCTAAAATTAATTAAATAATGATTTTTTTAATTAATTTGGGTCTAGGGGCTAGGTAGGTTAGAGTAGCTGATTAAATAATTGGTATTTATTCAATTAGGCTAGGTTTAGGTAATAGGCTAGGAAAGATTAATTAAATAACTATGTTTTATTTAATTAATCTAGGTTAGGGAATGAGGGAAATTAATCAAATAAATATTAGGCTATTTATTTAATTAATTGTGGATGAAGTTCTAAGGTATAGTAATAAATTAATTGGATTAATTCATTACTAGGGATGAATTTGGGATGAATGGCTTAGGATAAATTAAATAAATAATTTTATTTTATTTAATTAATTGGTAGAAGGGATAATTAGTAGTGCAAGGATGCAGGAAAGTGGCTTGTGGGGTCAAGTCATTTTTTAGGTGTCTACATTTGCCCCTCTTTGAAATGGTGTTGCAACTAAGTAACATTATTTCAAAGAAGTTTAAAATATAGTGTTGGATTGGATAGAAAAAGACTTTGGTTTTGAAGAATAGGATTACACTTAGGGATGATGGTGAAGGTGATGCCCCCTCGAGAGGATAAGCAGGTTGCAAGAACACAGGTTGGTTAGGAAGGGGGAAGGATAAGGGATGGAATGGGAGTTGTTTTTCGGGATGAGGTGGATATTGTGCTAATATATTTTTAGAGTAATCCTAAGTTTATTATAGCAAAGAGGATATTTTCACCAAGGTATGAGAAACCAGGGTGATGATGTATATCTATCCTTTACACAGACCAAACATGCAAACAAAAGGAGTATCCTTATACATATCGTAATACAACCTTGTCTAGACATAAGATATGAATATTAGTTGTAGTGATAAGAATATCCAATAGACACGCAAAATGCTATGCCCCATTCTTTGCTAATCATAACACACCAAGATATAAATGGATCTAGGTGGCTTTGATAAAGCATAAGAAGGAGATAGAAAGGATAAAAAGAAAAACAAAAGACCAAATGACAACACAAGTCGCACATCCATTGTATCTCTTGCCAAAGGATTTGAGTGATGTTTGGATAGGTGATTTTGGTGAAGGTACAATGTGTTGTATGAGTGTTTCAAGCAAGGTATTGCCCCTGTCAAGCTGTAAACTGATAATTGATTGATTGATAGTGTTGTCATTATGGGGAATGATATATCTCATTGATGATGATGATTGATTGATTAGGTTGACAACAAGATTGGAACAAAGACAAGAATGTGATTGGGTGATTTGGCTAGATTAGATGACTAGATTGGATGCATTTGGATTTATTGCTTGGATTTTTGATATATTTTGATTTTTTTTTATTGTGGAAGGTTTTGTGATTTTTTTGGATTGTGGAAGGTTTTGTGATTTTTTTCGATTTTTGAAGGTTTTGTGATTTTTTTTGGATTTTTTGAAGGTTTTGTGATTTGAATGGGGTATGGTTTTATTATGGGATGGGTTCATTCAATTGTGTTTGGATAGCCTAGATGCTGGATACCAATGATGAGGGAACACCAAGTTTAGAGGGAAGGGTGAAGGTAGGATTGGAATAAGGTAGTAGGATTGGGTGGGTGGATTGGTGATGGGAGGTGATGGATAGGAGATTCATGATAGATGGATACATTCATAATAGATGGATGGAGGGGTTCATGATGATCTCTAAAGGCTATGTTGTATAGGAATCATATGCCCCACTCTAGGTATGATGCTTGTGATTTTGTATGATGGGTGAATGCTTGGAAGAGATGGTTGAACTTGGTAGTAGATGGATGAATGAAGGGTATGTTTGGAAAGACATGTGTGTTGAGATGTGTCCAAAGCATGTTTTTGATATTTTCCCCCTATCTTGGTCAAGATCTAATAGCAATAGGGTAAGGAGGAAGATATAGTAGATAGGATGGCAGTTAGGAATATGATAGGATAAGGATATATAATGGATAAGATATGCAAAAGATATTATGAATGTGGGTGAATGACATGGTGTTTCCCCCAAGTATGGGATACAAATGAATGGGAAGGGGATTACACATGATGCCCACAAGGGCTTTTCATCATGGTACTTTCCCAAGGCACCACAAGGATTGGTTTTCACTATTGGACGATTGATTTTTCTTTACTATTTTACTTTTTCCTTGATTTTTTGATTTGTTTACTTTTTTGCTTTTTTGATGGAATGGGGACTCTAGTGTCTTTTTACATAGCAAGGAGACTATTTTCCAATGTTGGATAGTTGTTGTGTATGGAGCATGTTGAGTGGTATGACATGCATGGATGTTGGTAGATAGGAGAAGATGGAATGGATGGTGGATAGTGGATTATGACATGGATTATGAGTGGATGGAGGATGATGGATTATGATGTGGATGGAGGACGATGGATTATGATGTGGATTATATGAAATCATGGATCATAGGGATGTGATGGGGAAGATATGTGGGATAGGGGGTGTAAGATGAGATAATGGTGGTATGTGGGAATACCATGGGGTGGAGGGGAACCACGACCAATGGTTGCACACACCGTGATGTATTTTGAAGCTTATATTTTGGAGGTGGAGTGTGGAGTAATGGGGATTGTCTATTTAAGTACTTAAGGATCCAAATAGATTTAGGAATTGTGGGATTTTTAGATGGGTAGTAGGATATTTGGGATTTGAGGGTGGGTTGGGATTTGGATGTCTCATTTGGATTGCTTGTTTTTTGCTTGGGGACCCACACTTTTTTTTCCTTTTTCTTTTGATGGTGTGGGCTTTGATAGCCTTTTGGATTTTTCATTTTGTTTGGATGGTATAGCCTCTTTTTGTGTATTATTTGCTTTATATAAGGAGGCATTAAAAAATTTTCATTTAAATCCCATGGGTGTTTTGGTAGATTCTAGTTTGGATGATGTGTTCTTTTGTTGGTCATGATTAGGGATTTTAGGGGGTGTAAGGGAGTGGGATGTGTGGATGGGGGGATTAGTGGACTTGTGGATGAAAGGATGAGGTAATTGGAGGATGAGGATAATAGTAGTTGGGAGTAGTGGAGGTAAAGTGGATTTGAGGATAGGGATATTAGGAGTTGGGAGGAGTGGAGGTAAAGTTGTTGGGGGGATATGTACGGTCACATGCTTTTGTGAATGATATGACAATGGAGGAGGGATAGCAACATATGATTTGGAGGTACAATGAGGTGCACTGGGTTTGGGCTTATAAAGAGTAGCTCTTTGAGGTGTGCAAGTGGCACCAACATGGGTGGATTTTTTTTCTTGGGATGTATAGCCAAGGCC
Source organism: Cunninghamia lanceolata (assembly GCA_027924645.1). Taxonomy (NCBI): domain Eukaryota; kingdom Viridiplantae; phylum Streptophyta; class Pinopsida; order Cupressales; family Cupressaceae; genus Cunninghamia; species Cunninghamia lanceolata. The sequence goes on along the minus strand of BSBN01000463.1, from coordinate 508,521 downwards.
ATGCAATCCTATATGGAACGTGGTGTGGATGGGCTCCAAGATACCTTGTTCATGAAGGCCTAAACCTTTTCCTTGATAGTTCATGTTTTAGAGTATGTGACATGCAATGGGATGTCTAGTGCTTTTGAAACAAGACGTGAGTCCATTATTTGTTGGGGAAAGATAGGTGGTGGATGGAAGTTGTTCACATCCTATGAGAGAGCCACCATGGATGAAGGTTCTTTGCCCAAGTGGATAAGAGGATGAATTTGGAATTGGATTGGTAGGTGGTGGTAAAGGATCAATGGGGAATGATATAAGGGGTTATATAAGATGGTGTGGGATCAATAAGGGGTGTTGTGGTAGATGTAATAAAATTGGTGTGGATAAGTTGATCACTAGATGGGAGGGGATCGGGGATGGGATTAGATGGGGTGCTTAGATCTTGATTAGGATAGGAAGTTAATGCTTCAACATGCATTGGATTTGACTCTTGACATAGCTTGTGTGTTTGCATGGAAGTGGAAGTGACTTGGATGGATGTGATAGGTTCTTGGATGGGCTCCTCAACATGGCTAGGCGATGGTTCTTGACTTGCACTTATGATAGGAGCTTTTTCAATGCATGATGGTGTTTGATTCCTTGCTAATAGCTATTGGATCAAATATTTCATGAGTTTTGGGGTTAATGGGTTGGGAGAGGCATGAGGTAGATAATATAGTGGATGGATAATGATGGCAAATGTTGTAGGATTAGGATTAGGATTGGGTAGCTGGGCGATGGGTTACATAGTGGTGATTCTTGGGTAGGCTCAAGGATAGGCATTGGATTACATGGTGGTGTTGGAGAGGTATGGGATGCCATAGGATGAATGTATTTGGAGGAATCCATAGCTTTGCTTTTATTTTTTGCTAATATTCTTTGGAGAAGATCCTTCAAGGATTCTTTGGTTCATGGATTAGGACTTGGAAGTTTTGATGGTGGATTAGATGGTGGATGGATGGTAGGGATTGATGGATTGGGAGATAGGTGGATCAAAGGGTTAGGTGATGGCTGTATAGAGATTGATGGATTGTAAGGTATATGGGCTAATGGATTAAGGTTAATAGGATTGGAGGGATATTGTGGTGAAGGGATTGGAGGATCAAGATTGGAAGGTGGGGGATGCACATAGGAAAATAGTTGTTGATGTAAGATTTCAATTTTGGCCATAAGTTACTGGTAAGATCATGTGCTAGGTTAGTACTCCCTTGATCAAAGGTAGGATAACAATGGTTGGGGGATGGATAGTTAGAGGTATTGATAGGTTGGATAGGTATGGTGACAAGGTCACATAAGGGGATGAAGGTTGATATGAGAAGGATGGTGATGTGTATGTAATAGGAGCTTGGAAATATCCAATGATAAAATGTGCTAAGGGGATATTACTAATGACATTTTTGGATTTTTCCTTAGTGATAGGATCAAAATCCTAATATGTATGTTTGAGTCTTTGTAAATGTTTTATTTCTACATAAGGATCCATGTTGTTAGAAGGGTATGAGATGTTATAGGATAATGGATGAGTGTGATGTAGGTTGGGGATCAAATTTCAAGACCTTAGAATGATTTGATTTGTTTTGAAGGATGGATGATTCTATATACTTAAGGTAGACTATCGAGCTTAAGCAAGAGAGTTGATTGGATTGACTTGATTTTTACTTAAGATAGCCTTATGTTCTTAGGTAGGAATTGATGAGATTTGATTGGATGACTTACTTAAGATAGACTAACATTCTTAAGCAATTTTGGATAAAGGTTGATAATGATCAACTAGGGTCTTGATTTTTGATTGGGTAGATTGGAAATGGATGATTTTGGATGAAAGATTGATGGGGTATGAAGGAGATTAGGTCCTTAACCAATTTTTTATTTTAAAATGGTAATTTGTTGATTAAGGATTAGGGGTTGGAATGTTTGATTGGAATGGATAATGGATGATGGGTGATTGATGTTGGATGAGGGATAAATGTATTAGATTAGGATTAGATGAAATATGATCAAGTGTATAAGGGAATTGGATTAAGATGATTACGATGAATTGGATTAAGGATGATAAGTAGATAGAATGGATGACTAGGATGATTGGGATGAATAGGATATGATGGGTGAGATATAATCTGGATAAGTTGGATGATTGGGAAATGACTAGGATAGGTGGTTAGGATAAGAGGGTTAAATTAAGAGGATTATGAGGTGATTAAGATTGGACAAATGGATTAGGATATGGATTGGGAAGATAATGGATATTGGATTAGAAAAGTGATTAGGATGATAATATGGGATTAAGCTCAAATATGGGGGTTAATTAAGCTCAAATGGTGGGATTTGATAAATGTGGGGGTTTAGCAGTGTTGGGAGGAGACACAACCCAATGTTAGGGGGTGCAGGGATTTATTTGGATGAATAAGATAATGATTAGGATGGAATTGGACTGAGATAAGGTAGATTAAGATGAAAATGGATGATTTGGATGGTTCTCAATGGTTTTCACGCCACAAGGATGGTCAAATTATTCTTGGAAAATCAACTATAGGTCAATTGATGACTTTTGGGCACGAAGACCAAAGGCACTAACAAATGAACTATATGCATTGAAGGATAAGATTAAGGTGTTGATAGAATATGTTTTGGCACTAATAGCCAAGAAAAAGGCACTAACAGTGATCCCAATGGCATCAAATAGAGGACCTAAGACACTATTTGTCTATTCCAAAGGTCAAAATTGATTGATTTTGTGGAAAATTATGTATCTTTTGGCTTCAAAGGGTCTTCGCAAGAAATCAAACCAGCAAGAAGATACAATGGCTTGACTTCAAAAGGTGGACTTGGATTGTTGGCTTATATAGTTTCAACAAAGAAGACACACCATTCAAATGAACATCCTAGAAATTATTCAAGTGGGAGTGTCACATCCAACAGACCCACTCAAGTGTGATTTCAATCTCCACTTTTAGAAAATGGTGATTTCCACCCCCTTGATACCATCTACCATTGCTCAGTTGGATAGAGAATGCAAGGTCATGGACCACCTTACACCTCTTACCTTAGAGATGAATGTCTTGCCTAAGGTTTATCCCAACTCAAGAAAATGTAGGTAATTTAGCATGTGCTCTTCTCCTCCTACGGCAGCGCTGCACCATGGATGTGATGGCTGAAGGTCTTATTCTAGGCTTGAACAAGCTTCTAGGGAGTCCTTGATATATGCAAGGTATGTGAGGAACAAGTTGTGAACACTAGCTGGTTGAAGGGATGTGGTAGAGGTGATTAAGCACTTAAGCACCGCTTCACCTTATGTCTGGAATCATCCAAAGCCCCAAGGCTATCCCAATGACAATGCAACTAGATTGGGGTACAAGTTTCCTTCTCCTCCCTTTGATATACCCCGCCAGTACACGTGGTTGAAGTCATCCCTTGGGGTGATGAAATCCCCAAGAAGGTCTCCTAAGAAGAAATTACCCCTTGCTTTTGACCACCCAAGATCGCACTAGGCATGAGGGGAGAGCATACACAAAAAAGGTAACCCCTTCAAGATACACTTAAAAGTAAAGAAAGTTTTCAAGTAGACTTCTAATCCCTAAGATCACCCTAAGGTGCGAGAGGAGAGTATACATCTACAAGCAAACAAGACAAAGAAAACAAGGTAAATTTCCTTCTACTCTAACTTTAGTGTAACTAAGATCTAATGATAAAAAAAAATTGACAAGCAAATTTATACCAAATAAGTTACTAGTATGATAAATAAGTCTTGGAAAAATGTTCTTAGTACCTGCACAAACAAGTTAGACCCCTGCACACACCTACAAACTCTGTCAGAAAATGGTGCTAAAATAGAGAAAATATGCACTGATAGACAGATAGACTACACTAAATAGAGAGCAAATGATGCTAAAACAGACAATATATGCAGTAAAATAGACAACTGCGCTAAATCCGAGCCTAAAAGTGCTAAAACAGTGATTGAAAGCACTACAACAAAATCCAACTGTGCTAAAATAGACTCAAATTACACTAAAATAGACTCTAAAAGCACTAAACTAGAAACTAAAAGTGCTAAAGTAACGATTAAAAGTAATTTTATACCTGTCTGTTGTCTATCACAGTACCTAACTGCGCAGTTTTGGGTGTTGAAGGTGCTAAACCGAAAGAATATGGATGACCTGCAAAAAAAAAATGGAAATCTTTTTCTTCCAAATGGTCAAAAAAGGTGTTAGAGGACAGGAAAGGTTAGTCCAACAAGATTATGCAGCAGTTCTTGAACCAAAAACAAAGCTATGATGTGAGATATGCAAGATAAAAACCAAGCCTAGGTATTTCTTCCAAAATGTGTTAGACACAATGATATTATAGCACCCTAAGGCCTAGAAACTCTATTAAAATTGAAAACAACAACCCTACAGACAACAAACAGTGAAGAAAATTAGAGATAAAAGTGTTTGTGAGAAAACAAATTTTGATACTACTGCATAAAAAGGCACTAAAATAAGCTCAGAAGGCACTACGACAGACACATATGTCACTAAAATAGCCTCTGAAGGTGGTAAACCATGAGCAGAAGGCAGGGTTGTGAGAGCAAACTGTGCTAAATATGGCCTGCACATCAAAAATTTCCAAAAACTCACAAAAAAGGTTAGTTCAGGAACAAGGGTCCCACCGGGTGTGCCAAATCAAGATGAAAAAGATTTAAAAGACTCAAATACATAAAAATAACCTTAAATAAAGATATTTATACCTTTCACAAGCCTTCAATCTCCTTCAATCTGTGATAACCTGGTGGAGGAGAGATGCACCTGTTGATAACTGAGAGGGGGGGGTGAATCAGTTATCCTAATTATTTCCCTTATTAAACTTTCCTTTTAATTGATGCAGCATAAAATCAAACATAAAACATTAACCATAAAACAAAAACACATGACACAGTATTTTGACGTGGAAACCCTGTTAAGGGAGAAAACCACGGGGTGATTAACCCAAAATTATTCTCTGTTAGAAGAATAGGAAATTACAAAAATGGCACTTGCCAATTAGGGCTCACTGCCCGAGCACACTGCTCACAAGAGGCCCACTGCCTACAAGAAGACACACTGTCTACAAAGTGATGAGAATCACAGTCTTGAACTGATTAGAAGCATCTGCATATGCTGGAGTTCAGTTCCGATTAGGCTCAGTACACTGATCTGCTGCACTTCATCTTTCCTCTGTTCTTTATTCTGCTATCTTTCACATACCGGATCCTTTTTGCTACTTCTGCTCTTTATCTGGACTTCTTCGCATATATCTCCACAACAACACCCACTTCACAACTAAATCCATCCTCTATATATATCCGCACAAGTAATTTCATCACCTTTCTAGTCGGCATCCGGAACAGTCTAGTTTCTTACAAACTCTCATTCTGTCGGCTGAATCCTTCCTCACCAAGCAATGCGGATCAAGCATATACTTGTAGATATCATTAATCATGTCGGCCAAACATGATTCATGCCTTCACAACCTCTGTCATCAACAGTAACCCATCCGGAAAGCAGTCTGATACTCTGCCAGTCAGTTCTTCCTCTGTTATCATTTGTCTCTCAGGAATCCGGTACTCAACCAATCATATCTTTTTCCTTGTCCATCACCGGAGGCTAAATCCTTGGAATATACCACTCAAGGTAGTCCTCTTGACTTCCCCAAATCCGCACTGCACCAAGACACTTCCTCTGAGAGGTCCGGACCAATCTGTCGGACCTTGCCACATGCTCTGTTCTTCTTCACCGGACCACAACATTCTTTATTCTGACTTCCGGTAGAGACACATTATGATTTGCGGATATGTGGGATGACCTTTGTTGCCATCAATGACAACAACCATGAATCCATATAGTGTCTCTTGCCAACAATCTCCCCCTTTGGCATTGATGGCAACACTTAGTGAAAAATGACTAAGTGTTTTCACTATGCTCCCCCTTTGCTGATGCTCTGTCTTTATATACAATTTCCGGAACTCCCCCTTAGTTGGATTCCTCATTTTTCACTGCTCCTCACTCCCCCTTTGACATCAATGGCAAAGGGTAGGGTCCGCATATCAAAATTTTCAAAAAAAATTTCTTATACTTAGCCGCATATTTACATACTCACATATATTGAAGAATGTCTGCAAAGGATGTCTGCAATTGGATCATTTCTGTGGCCCAACTTTGCTTCATTCTATCCAAAATTGAAATGTGACCACTTAGCAAAAATGCAAAAGCTTCTGCCCGCTTGAGATCTGTCGGATCTTTTGTTTGGGCGGTGGTCTGAGCATCACTGATGGCCTCATGCATAGTTTCCAACTTAGGGATTATAATCCTTCTAAGTTCTCCCATCCGGTTAGTGATGTTCTTCCTTTCCTTCTCAAGATTTTTTATTTCATTCAAGACTGCAATGGTCTGACATTCTTGATTTATTATAGAGGAAGAGAGAGGATCAAAACTTTGAGATAAGCTTTGTAGCTTATCCTGTTCCTCTTTTATTTTCTTGTCAAATGCTGCTGTTGCCTTTGACCAGGATATACAAAACTTATAGATGTCACCGCCATCCTTAAGAGCATTCTCTAAGCTCTTTATTCCAATGCTTACAATCTTCCTATCTTTAGAGATTAATTCTAATATTTCTGAAAATCTCTTATCCAAAAATTCCTTCCGGACCTTTTCTTCAGCTGATTTTTCTAGAGAATCAAAATGTGTATCAACACTGCTGACTAAGGTTTTTAGATTACCGGAAGTGGAGGCTGTCGGATCTATCTGGATTGATGGCATGATTTTTACAAGTACTCCGGAAGCAGCCTCTATCAACTCACAGTCTTCCATATGAGACTTCAGGAGCTTTTCATTTGCCTTGGCATTTGCAAATGAAGCTATCTTCATTGTTTGTACCGGAGAGAGAGAGTCAAAATCAAATGGGCCTTTTAGAAGCTCCGGTTCATCAATCTCTAAAGTTTCTTTACTTAAAAATTGTTGAACAGTTTGTGCAGTGTCTCTTGCCGGAGACAGATGTTTCTTTTCTTCTGCAGTCTTAGAACTGTCAACCTCTTTGTCTTTCACCACTGCTTCCTTCTCTTGTAATTGCTCTTCTTCTTTGGATCCGGAGACTGTAGGGGAAACCGGAGGAGAGATGCTAGTTTGTTCATGGGCCACTTCTTCTGGAGCAGAGGGTCCCAAGTCCTCAGCTGTTTCTGTACCCAAATCCTCTACAACAGGAAGATTGAACCTTTTGAAGGCCTTCCGGAGGATCTCTTCTGTTTCTTGGGCCACTTTGTCAGTCTCGCCAAGCATGAGTTGATTCATCCTGGCTTTGCTTCTGAACTCATCTTTGCAGTCTTTGAAGATAATGTTCATTGTCTTGGGATCAATTTGAGGATATAGCTGAATAGCTATCTACTCCCGGATCTCAAGATCTTTAGCATGAGCATTATTCTTTCTTACTTCCATTTCCTTTTCTAGGCTTTTAGGAATAAGAGATATTATTTCAATGAAAGCCTTATTATATATGTTAAGATATTTTACTGTGGCCTCCTGCAGAGTCTTTTGGTCGGCCTCACTGAAGTCATCATATGATTCAGTCATTGGTTGAAGGTTTCCATCCACCGTGACCGACTTGATTATGCTCTCTAGTGACAGAGTGGGCTTTTCAACAGTTACCTCTGCCATTTCATCCTTGTCTTGGCCTGTGGAGGGCTTACCGGATCCTTTCTTCTTCTGTTTCTTTACTTCTCTTACTCCCTCATCTGATTCTGTTTCCTCTTCATCCTTTTGGCTTCCATAAGCCCTTGTGGCTTTTGTCTTGGATCTCTTACCGGATGCCTGAACTTCCGGTTTTGAACTTTTGGTTGTGGGAGGTGCAGGTCTCTTTGATGATCTGGTCCGGGTGGGAGCTTCAACCGGAGCACTTTCTTTGCTTTTCTCTTCTTCCTCGGCCTTCCTCCTCTTTTCCCGGCTGGCATCAAGTGCCTCCTTTGAGATACCTAGGCCTTGAGCAATGTGCTCTACTTCTTTTCTCACCTTTCTTTTAATCTCAGGTTCCCTGAGTTCTACATGTATTTTTACACTCAGCTCCTCAAAGGTTCCAAACCTTTCTGCCTTAGGATCTTTGGGCTGACTTAGCATGTGTTGAACATGCAGCTCCACTATCTGTTCATCTACTTCATACCCCATGGGCATGATCCAGACAGTCCTTGGCTCTACTGCCTCCATTAGGCACTGATCAGTGTCAACCATAAAGCACACTGAGTCTTTGTATTTTTCAACAAGAGACTGGGGAATTCTTTCTCTTGCTTGCATCATGCTCTGAAAGTTTTTGAAGTATCCCCATAGAGCTGAATTTCTCGCTTTTGCATCCCCAAGTCCATGCAAGTAGTCTCTTATCTGGACTGCAACAGGTTTGTCATTCTGCCATACCCATCCACTTGTTCCAGGTAGCTCATTCATGAAGTAGAAGAATAGACATACAATAAGAGTACCATACTTGAAGGAATTCTTCTTATCCTTCTTGATTTTCTGTATATTTTCCATTAATTGGCTTAGCAGTAGTTCGCAGAGGTCATATTCTGCATTCTTTCTTAGCATTTCAAAGGCAGTGTATACTGCAGTTCCGGATACAGAATTCTCCCTGCTGGAGTGATAGATCTTGTATCCTATTATCATTGATGCATATTTGATATCCGGATCCGAAATATCTTCAATGGTCATTGCCCTCTTGTCAAATTTTGATCCGGTGGCCTCAGTTACAATGTTGTTCTTGACAGATTTGAGGATAGGTACCCCTCCGGAAGAGTATAGGCCAGTTACTACTCTAATTGCCTCTTTTGTGATCTTGCAGGGTCTATCTAGCCATAGAAAGTTGTCATGCATCCTGCTCAGTACATACCAGACCCATTCATCTTCTTCAAAGCAGGGGAAATGAATAAATTGCTCAAATTGTTTCTTCTGAATATCCTTATACTCTAGTTTAAGCTCAAAAGCATTGTCAATCAGCTGCTTGTGATAGAGGTCTCTTAATTTGAATTCCCCAAATTCCTCAATGTTTGCATGTATGTAAACCCTAATGTCTTCGGTGTGTAAAACTCCGTGAGGAACACTAGAGAAGGCTCCTAGTGGGTCTACCTCCAATGATTTGTAGGGATGTTTCTTGAATGAGGGGCGAGGTCTATCAGAGATCTTAACTATGTTTGGAGTAGCCATTCTTCAAAGATTTGCAGTGAGGTAATAAAAAACAGAGAATACCTTATGCGCCTTCGGTTTGCACGGAGTGGTTGGATTGATTTCTTTATGCAATAACTTCGGCAGGGGATCCTTGGTGTGCTTGATGAACCTTGTTGCAGAGCTCCACTTTTCGCTTCTTCTCGAGTGCAGAATGAGCAAATAACCTTTGAGAAATCTCTTAAATTGCTCCGCGAACCCTAATATCTGTCTGCAATAAATGCTTCACCTACATCATTCCGGTTTGCCTTGTCTGGATAGCTTGGATTGTCCCGGATTAGTCCTGATCTGAGGATATCATCCGGATCTTTCAATCATGAATAAATCGAGGTAACATATTACAAGAGCATCCCAAACACTCTGTCCAATCCGCAGAACAAGATAGTGCATTTCCGGATCTTTCCGGACCTTTTTGTAATCCCTTATCATACCGGAGCATCTCCCTGAACAGGTCTTATTTGATCGATCACAGCTTCTTCATAACTCCATGCGGACCTCTGAAAACTTGACTGCAGTATCTCAAGACTCATATCTACAAACCCTTTGATCCGCATCTTGTGCCACATCCGGCACCACTTGTTTGGCTGGGGGAACAAGATTTTCTTTGAGTCTCCCCCTGAGCCTGAGCTCACTTTTTAATTTCTGGAAGAATTATCAGCACCAGAGTCTGGTGCGGATCCAACCTCTACATTCTCTGAACTTTTCTTCACCCAAATCTTGCTCATCTGATTCCTAACCTCATCCGCATTCATCTTTTGTTTACCCTTGTCTTGATTCTGATTATACACCGGACCTCTTTTGTCCTGATTCTTGTTTCTACAGACTTTAGCATTATGACCGGACCTATTGCAGATTTGGCAAATAATATTTCTTTGCATATTTGACTGATATCCTCTTGATCTGCATTGATTAGCCCTATGACCTATTCTATTGCATGTGAAGCATCTACCTTTGAATGATTTGTTTACTTGCATAATTCTGCATTCATGGGATTTGTGTCCATACCTTTTGCAGTTGAAGCACTGTCCGGAGAAGGATGAATTAATCTGATTCATTCTCATTCTGCACTGATTAGCTTTGTGACCAAAGTGGTTGCAGCTGTGGCAGTATCCATTGAAGGATGGATATCTTTGAGCATTTGGCTGTCTTACCGGAGGTCTTCTAGGCCTGCTCCTTGGATTTTCTGATCCAAGATTCTTCTGACCGGATCCGGAGCTTTCTCCTTTCTCATATCCCAAACCATACTTGTCATCTGTCCTCTTTTGACTTCCAAGAAGAACTTCAAGTTGAGCAGAACTTATCTTGAATTTCTCTTTATATTCATTTGCTGTTTGAAGGTCTCTTTTGAGAGAGGCAATTTGATCCTCAAGTTTTCCTTCATTATCTTTGGCATCTTCAAGATCAGATTCAAGATGTCTGATAATCCTGTCCATCTGGTGGCATTCTTCTGATTTTTCTTTAAGAGATTATCTTAGATTGTCTTCACCCTTTCTTTTTTCTTCAATCTCTTGAGTAAACTTTATAGTTCCTGATTCCATTTCATGTCTTAACATAATGACTTCTTTTGATAACTTTTCACATAACTTGGTTTGCTCAGTCAATTCTTCATTTGTATTGCTTTCTTCACTTTGCCTTGCCAACTGTTGAAGCAGCTCCTTTCTCTTTTTCATAGAGAGACTTAATTTGTCTTTTAATTCTCTCATGAATTCATCAGCCTGTTTGAGTCTTTCCTTTAATTCACTGACTTCAGAATTTGACTGTTCAAGATCCTCAAGAGCAGTCTTGAGTTGCTCTCTTAAACCATATGCATCCATTTGAAATCCCAGATCTTCCTCAAGCTGTTAGGCTCTATTAGGAGGAACTTAGCTCTGATACCAATTGTTGATAACTGAGAGGGGGGGGGTGAATCAGTTATCCTAATTATTTCCCTTATTAAACTTTCCTTTTAATTGATGCAGCATAAAATCAAACATAAAACATTAACCATAAAACAAAAACACATGACACAGTATTTTGACGTGGAAACCCTGTTAAGGGAGAAAACCACGGGGTGATTAACCCAAAATTATTCTCTGTTAGAAGAATAGGAAATTACAAAAATGGCACTTGCCAATTAGGGCTCACTGCCCGAGCACACTGCTCACAAGAGGCCCACTGCCTACAAGAAGACACACTGTCTACAAAGTGATGAGAATCACAGTCTTGAACTGATTAGAAGCATCTGCATATGCTGGAGTTCAGTTCCGGTTAGGCTCAGTACACTGATCTGCTACACTTCATCTTTCCTCTGTTCTTTATTCTGCTATCTTTCACATACCGGATCCTTTTTGCTACTTCTGCTCTTTATCTGGACTTCTTCGCATATATCTCCACAACAACACCCACTTCACAACTAAATCCATCCTCTATATATATCCGCACAAGTAATTTCATCACCTTTCTAGTCGGCATCCGGAACAGTCTAGTTTCTTACAAACTCTCATTCTGTCGGCTGAATCCTTCCTCACCAAGCAATGCGGATCAAGCATATACTTGTAGATATCATTAATCATGTCGGCCAAACATGATTCATGCCTTCACAACCTCTGTCATCAACAGTAACCCATCCGGAAAGCAGTCTGATACTCTGCCAGTCAGTTCTTCCTCTGTTATCATTTGTCTCTCAGGAATCCGGTACTCAACCAATCATATCTTTTTCCTTGTCCATCACCGGAAGCTAAATCCTTGGAATATACCACTCAAGGTAGTCCTCTTGACTTCCCCAAATCCGCACTACACCAAGACACTTCCTCTGAGAGGTCCGGACCAATCTGTCGGACCTTGCCACATGCTCTGTTCTTCTTCACCGGACCACAACATTCTTTATTCTGACTTCCGGTAGAGACACATTATGACTTGCGGATATGTGGGATGACCTTTGTTGCCATCAATGACAACAACCATGAATCCATATAGTGTCTCTTGCCAACAGCACCCAAGCCTCTCCTAGCTATGCACATTTGACTAACACTAAGGAAATTGTGCTTTAAACCTTTGACATAGAGGACATCCCCAATTTTGTTCTATCCATCAATAGTTATAGCACCCTTTCCACAAATTTGTGTTGACTCGTCACCACCAAACTTGACAGCTCCACCACTCCACTTCTTAAAGCTAATGAACTGCCCTTTGTCACTAGTCAAGTGGTTAGAGCAACCACTATCAATAACCTAAGAATTTGCTTCTTCTCTTGCATGAAAAGAAGTCCACACAACAATAGACTTTTCATTATTTTTGTCAGCCTGCAAGGTACTAGACTTCTTACATTTTCCAATATCACCTTTTTTGTCACCAACTTTCAAGGCCATGAAAAGTGTTTCATCATTTGAATAATCATGATCCTCATCTTCTAAAGAATAACTATTCTCCATGGAATAGAGACTTCTTTTGAACTTTTCTCTTTTGTTGATATCCCTTGATTCTTTAAAAGGACATTTAGAGGAAAAATGACCAATTCTCCTGCAATTGAAGCACTTGAAAGGTAACTTACCTCTATATTTTCTGGTTCCCTTCTTCAATCTTCTCACAAAATTTGCCTCTATCTCATCAAGGTCATCATATTGATCAGTTGTTTCATCTTCTGTCTTCTTACTGACTTTGAATGTTGCTTCCTTCTTTGGAGCATCTTTGTTAAACTCTCTCATTTCAAAGGTTGTGAGAGCACCAAAAAATTGATCTACTGAATAGGTATCCAATTCCTTAGATTCCTCAATATCAGACACCTTATGACTATAAGATTTAGGGAGAGATCTTAGAACCTTCTTCACAATCTCATCTTCTTTCACGTATACACCAAGCCCTCTGATGCCATTAACTACTTCATCCACCCAGAGCATATAACTAGCAATGTCTTCATCCTCTGTCAAGCTCAAGGTCTCAAATTTACTCTTGAATATTTGCATCTTGGCTTGCTTTGCTCTATTATCTCCTTCATAAATGTTGCTAAGTTTTTCCCAAACATACTTAGTAGAACTACAATTCATTACCTTTAGAAGTTTTGAATTAGCTAGCCCACTCCTGATAGCATTCTTTGATTTGACATTGTTATCACACAACTTCATCTTAGCTGGATATGTAGGAGCATCAACAGGAGCAATGTAACCATCTTTGATAGATTGCTAAACACCAAACCCTAGAGAGGATAGATAGCCTTCCATCCTTAGCTTCCAAAAGGTGTAATTTGTTCCATCAAACTTAGGTGCCTTGTAAGATCCATCATTAGCCATCCTGGACCTTCCTCAAGCGGTTAAGCTACTTCTAAGGAACTTGGATTTGATACCAATTGTTGAACACACCTAGAATATTGAGAGGGGGTGAATCAATATTTAAACAAATCTCAAACCCTCAAGAGCAAACTGAAACTTAATCTTTACAGCATTAACAGAAACATAAAAGATCAAAACAATGCACATCACTACATAACACCAGATATACGTGGAAAACCCCAAAGGGCAAAAACCATGGTGAGAAAAGTTGGTAGGAGCTACTGTCCTAATCTAGCCTCACAAAAGAATCACAGTTACAACTTTGTCTTAGGGCTACAACCCAAGGAAGCTACTACTCCCTGTAGAAAGGTTTTAGGGTCACTCCCAAGGAACCTACAACTCCTTGCAAACTTTGTTTTAGGGCTTCAACCCAAGGAAGAAACTACTCCCTGAATTGAGAACAAGCTCAAAAAAGATTACAGCATGACAATCCTTCTACTATCTGAAACTAATAATGAAGATCAATCCTTTTGATGATTGCAATTCTACTTTTACAACTTATGCAACTTCTTCAAATGTCTTCTCTGCAGCTTAATGACTCACTATTTTCAACCTTCAAGAAGTTTTTCCTTTGGCTCACTACTTCTAGCAATTAGTTAGGCACACTCTTCACTTCCCTTTTGTCTCAAAAATATCTTCAAGATGAATCTGGACAAGATCTATTACTTCTTCTATTTCTCTTTCAGTCACACATCATAATGCATTACACATCCATATTTGTCTTCTTACACTCACGCTTGCAATCACACCTCACCTAGATCAACTAGGTTTACAATATATACATGATGTTACATTGATTACTTTACACGTCAGCTAGAGACAACAAGAATATTACAATTACAAGTCGACCAAAGATCAAACAACATGAAATGTGTAGAGGGCAAGCCCTAAAATGAACTACATGCAACACCAGGAAGAGGGACACACCTTACGGATTCCAACACATGCTTAACCTCATCCTAAACATCCTTCAGAGCATCAGCCTTCAAAAAATAAAATTTGCACACTTCACACAATAGGCTGGCCTTAAGCAAGAAAATATGAAGCTTGTAGCAAGTCAGCCATTACAACTTGATGATACTCATGGAAGATTAAAAATTACTTGCGCTTCTCCCAGATGAGTTGGCATGACCCATACAACATCTCCAAACACTCCTTTAACTCGGCACAACAAAGAATTTGTGGCACACACCTTCAAAATACTTTAGTTGGCCATGCAAAAACATAACCCAACAACACCTTCATTTTGCACAACAGCCTATTCTGGAGAAATAAAAAAAACACCTTGTCAAGCAACATGAAACATCACAAGAACCTCAGGATCATTCTCCACCAGCCAATTCACCACTTCATACAACAACAAGTTGGTGCAAGCCAACAAACACTGAAACTAGCCACTAGACAATATAGTCTTGCACTCTGTCACTTATAACTTTCTCAGCAGAGGGACAAATGATATGAAACTTTGAATGTAGCACCTTCACAACCCACTGAACTTAATGTTTGAACCATATGACTGTATCTTCAAAGGCAGAGGAATGCAGAGCAGTCTCCCAATTAGTCTTCAAGGCAACTTCCTACAATAGAAACATTCACCAACATCTAAAGACCAAAGCCTCCTTGTAGCAACACATACTGTTAGACTTAGGGCATACAACTGAGAGGGGGGCAGAATCAGTTATGTGAAACTTTCCCTTTTTAAACACTTGAATCTTCTTTAGTGATTAGCATAATATTAATCATAAACCATAATGCATTTAAATCAAAAGTAGAAACATATCAACACATATGACACCAAGATTTTGATGTGGAAAACCTGGTTAAGGGAAAAACCACGGGGTGATTAACCCAAGAATGTATTCTCTATTAGAAGAATAGAAAGAACAAAATGGCACATGCCAATTAGGGCTCACTGCCTGAGCACACTGCTCACAAGAGGCTCACTGCCTACAAGGGACACACTGTCTACAAAGGAATAAGTATCACCTTTATGAACTGGAGAATAGCATCTTCAACATGCTTGAAATAGTTCCATTTTAGCCCAATACTTCTGCTCTGCCTTTTGCACTTCTCTTCGCTACCACACACTCATCACCGCAAGACAAACTTCAAAATGAATTCACAATCCCTTATTTATACAAGGCATCAACTTAGGAATAATCATCTAAGTCGGAAAACACCTACAAGAGCATCCGCAAGACGTGTAATACATCCAGTCGGCTAGTCTCAAGAAGAACACCAATATCCGTGGTTATTCTTCAAATGCAAACTCTAACTTTAATGCGGACCACCAACATTAATTGGACATGATCCAACGATCATTATAACCTTCCCTGAATCACCAAAAACATCCGCACTTCATCATCCTACTGGAATTCTTCTCTCCTTCATCCGGAGCTACAAGAACACAGTCTGTCATCACTGTCATAAATGAATAGGCACTTCCAAACCTTCAACCCACGAACTAATCTAGTTGATACTTCACAGGGACATCCTCAGCACTCCCTCAGATCCGTAGAACGGGATAATGAGATATCAGATCTCACCGGACCTATCTGTGGCACTCTGTCACCTCTGAACATCTGCCAGAATTGCTTCTACTTGAGCGATCATAACTTCTTCAGATCTTTATGCAGACCTCTGACATCTTGACTGGAGCATCTCAAGAATTATATCTACAAACCCTTTAAACTGCATCCTCTGATCCTCAACCTATTGAGGACTTTTACCTTCTTGTCATCACTATTCTTCACTGTTCCTGATTGAGACTTATTTTCTCAATATCCTCAGCACACAGCTCATCTATTCCTTCTCATTAATGCAACATGAGAATGTTGACATCAATGACAACACCGGTTAAATCCATACTTGCAACAATCTCCCCCTTTGTCATTGATGGCAACATATGATGTGAAAAACCATCAAGACAAGAACTTCTCCTTCCTGTCACAACTCCCCCTGTCAACAGCAACCATTCACATGTCTTCTCTCCCTTTACTACTCCCCCTTTGATTAGCAACCACTTGTTTTTCACATGTCTTCTCTCCCCCTTTGACATCAATGGCAAAGGGCTCATACTTGCAATTCCACCACCTCAGACTCATACCTGCTGCTCCCCCTGAGTACTAGCTCCCCAACATCAATCTGGATCACAAGATGTGACTGTGATACTCACCGGACTGATGCACATCAGTGCACCTTAGTTCATCACCGGAGGGTCAATAACCCCTAACTTCTCCCTGAGATACTCAAAAGAGTCCTTAGGTAGAGGTTTAGTAAAGATATCTGCAATCTGATCCTTGGAGGGCACAAACTCCAATCTAACTTCACCCTTGTTCACTTGCTCTCTTAGAAAGTGAAACTTGATAGATTTATGCTTAGTCTTAGAATGCAACACCGGATTCTTAGAAATATTTATTGCACTTGAATTATCACAGAAAATTGTGATAGGCTCCTCATATTCTACTTGAATATCTCTTAACATCTGTTTCATCCACAAAACTTGAGTGCAACTACCTACTGCTGCAATGTATTCTGCTTCAGTTGTAGACAGGGATATCGCCTCTTGTTTCTTGCTTAGCCAAGAAACCAACCTTTTTCCCAAAAAGAATGCTCCTCCACTTGTACTCTTCCTATCATCCACATCTCCTGCCCAATCTGCATCTGTATATGCATGAAGAGAAAAAATATGATCTCTAGGATACCACAAACCATACTCAACTGTTCCTTTTAAGTACCTAAAAATTATTTTGATTGCCATGACATGAGATTCTCTAGGATCAGCCTGGAATCTCGCCACAAGACCAACAACCTGCATTATATCTAGTCTAGTTTGAGTGAGATACAATAATCTTCCAATCATTGATCTGTACTTTGTCTGATCTATCTTAGGAGAGTCATCATCTTTGCTCAACTTACATCTGGTTGCCATGGGAGTGTTCATTGGCTTTGAATCTTCCATTCCAAATTTCCTCAACAATTCTTTCACATATTTGGTCTGAGAAATAAAGATTCCTTTCTTTGTCTGAGTAATTTGCAAACCCAAGAAGAAATTCATTTCACCAAGCATTGACATTTCAAACTCACTTTTCATTTGATTTGCAAAGGTTTTACACATACTGTCTCTTCCTCCAAAGATGATATCATCAACAAATACTTCAACAATCAAGATGTTTTCATGATCAATTTTGAAATATAGATTACTATTAGCAGTACCTTTGTTAAAACCAATCTTCAAAAGATGTTTGTCCAGTCTTTCATACCATGCTCTTGGGGCTTGCTTTAGACCATACAGTGCCTTCTTTAATTTGCAGACCATATCACCATGCTCAGATAACTAAAATCCATCTGGTTGTTCAATGTATACTTCTTCTTCTAAGTCACCATTCAGGAAAGCAGATTTGACATCCATCTGATACACCTTGAAATCCTTAAAGGCAGCAAATGCAAGAAATAATCTGACTACTTCAATTCTTGCCACCGGAGCAAAGGTTTCTTCAAAATCAATTCCTTCTATTTGAGAGTAGCCTTTGTAGACCAATCTGGCTTTATTTCTAATTACTTCACCAACTTCATTTAGTTTGTTCCGGAAGACCCATTTGGTTCCAATCACATTCTTGTTTCTAGGTCTAGGAACAAGATCCCAAGTGTGATTTTTCTCAATTTGCGTCAACTCTTCCTCCATTGCTTTGGTCCAATTTTCATCATTGCAGGCTTCATTTATTATCTTAGGTTCAATCTTTGAAATTAGACAATATATATCTGAATTTTGAGCAATTTTCCTTCTAGTTTGCACACCTTTGCTTTTGTCACCTATGATCTGATCTTCAGAGTGGTTCAGTCTTACATACTTGGAACTTTGGGAGTTTCTTGCACTTCTGCTTCTTGATCAGGCTCATTTAGACCTATCTCTTCTTCCTAATTTACCGGATTAGTCTGAATCTGACTTTCAGGAGAAGATTAAGTTCCTTGAACCAGAACACCATTCTGATCATCTTCATCGTACTCATAAAACCTTGAGGGTTTCTCTATTCCCTCATCAACCTTCACATTTGTACTTTCTATCATCTTTCTTAGTCTCTTGTTATAACACCGGTGTGCTTTGCTTTGAGTAGAGTAACCCAAGAATATTCCTTCATCACTTCTAACATCAAACTTGCCTAAATCTTCATCTCTCTTGATGTAACACTTGCTACCAAAGACTCTAAAATATCTTACAGTAGGAGTAATGTCAAACCAGAGTTCATAAGGGGTCTTACCGGTATTGCTTCTGATTTGAACTCAATTAATAGTATAGACTGCAGTGCTGACAGCTTCTCTCTAGTAGATCTGAGGAACATTTGCTTCCATCATCATAGTCCTAGATGCTTCCTGGATGGTCCAGTTCTTTCTCTCCACTACTCCATTCTACTGTGGAGTCCTCGGAGCAGACAACTGTCTCTTAATTCGATGTTTCTCACAAAATTCTATGAACTCACTGGATGTGAATTCTCCACCTCTATCAAACCTCAGACATTTCAACTTTATTCCTGTTTCATTCTCTACCATAGCCTTGAATATTTTGAATTTCTCAAGAGCTTCTGATTTCTCCTTTAGAAAGGTTACCCACATCATCCGGGAGTAGTCATCTATTAGCAGCATGAAGTATCTATCACCTTGAATACTTCTGGTTCTTGCTGGACCACAAAGGTCAGTGTGAACTAAGTCCAATAGTCTGGTAGAAGACAGTTCCTTTCTTTTGAATGTGACTGTGCTCATCTTACCCAACTGACATTCCTTGCACAAATTGTTAGTAGGTTTCACCAATTTTGGAAGATCTCTTACAGCCTGAGTATTTCTTATCTAGATGATATTATCAAAATTCACATGACATATCCTTCTATGCCATAACCAACTTTGATCAACTTGAACAAATAAGTAGCTTTTACCAATACCAACCAAATGGAAGATATTACCTTTAGTTTGAGTACCGGATGCAATCTCTATTCCGAATCTTTCAAGAATTTTGCATTTTCCATCCTTGAATCAGAGATCATAGCCTTTGTCCACCAGCTATCCAACACTGAGAAGATTGTGCTTCAAACCTTCAACATACAGTACATTACCAGTTTTGTTTCTTCCATTAAAAGAAATAGTTCCTCTTCCTCTGATTCTACCAGCAGAATTATCACCAAACTTCACCACTCCTCCTTCATACCTTTCCAAAGCTATGAACTTATTCTCGTCACCTGTCATGTGGTGAGAGCAACCACTGTCAATGACCCAATCATTCTTTTCTTCAACTTGGGCAGCTAGAGCTCTTTCTACAACTTTATGATTGATAGATACAGAGGATATTGGTTCTTCTTCCTTGATGGCAATAAACACCCATTCACTTCCAGATTTGTTTCCTGTCTCTAATTCATCATCTGTTACTCCTTCGTTATCATCTTCTTCATGAACATAGTAACAATTCTTTTGGAACCTTGATCTGTTAGGATTTGGCTTTGAAAATCTTTCCAGACATTTTGAGGCAAAATGACCAATCTTATTGCAGTTAAAAGACTTAAAAGGCAATTTTCCTTCATACTTACCGGATCCTCTTGGCAGTCTCTTTGCAATGAGAGCTTCAAGTTGAGCAGTTTCTACTTCTTCTTCCAGGTCTTTTCTTGGTTTTCCATACCATGACAAATTCCTTGATGAGTTCTCTCCCAGATCAAATCCTTGTTTACCTTTCACAGAGGCACTGGCTTTGAATGCAGATTCAATTTTGGGGGGATCATCTCCAAATTTGGTCATTTCAAAAGTAGCCAGTTTGCCAGCCAATTGGTCTCTTGTGACAGTTGTATGGGCTCTAAATTCATCAATGGTAGCAACCTTGATTTTGTAAGAGGTAGGAAGGGATCTGAGAATCTTACCAACAATCTCATTTTCATCCAAGACTCCACCAGAATTTCTAATTCCACAAACTAGCTCATTCACTCTTGGCATAAAAGTGGTAATATTTTCATCATCTCTCATCTTCAGTTTTTCAAATTTCCCTTTTAGACTCTGTAACCTTGCACATTTAACATACTCATCTCCTTCATGCAGAAGTTCCAGTTTAATCCAGATCTCATAGGCAATTGGTAGGTCAATAACATTTGAGAGCTCTGAGTCAGTTAATGCTCTTAGAAGAGCTTCTTTGGTCCGTAGATTGTTTTTAGCATCTATGATTTCATTTAGGGTTGTCAAACCACCCTGTGGAGGTGCATACGCTTTTGTGACCATGGACTAGTACGCCTTTCCCATACACTGTAAGTGACATTTCATGCGACCTTTCCAAAGAGAGAAGTTGGTTCCATCAAACTTCAGACTATCCTTCTTGTATGACGACATCCTGGATCTCCTCAAGCGGTTAAGCTCCTCTTAGAGGAACTTATCTCTGATACCAATTGTTAGACTTAGGGCATACAACTGAGAGGGGGGGTGAATCAGTTGTGCAAAACTTTCCCTTTTTAAACACTTGAATCTTCTTTAGTGATTAGCATAATATTAATCATAAACCATAATGCATTTAAATCAGAAGCAGAAACATATCAACACATATGACACCAAGATTTTGACATGGAAAACCCGGTTAAGGGAAAAACCATGGGGTGATTAACCCAAGAATGTATTCTCTGTTAGAAGTATAGAAAAAACAAAATGGCACATGCCAATTAGGGCTCACTACCTGAGCACACTGCTCACAAGAGGTTCACTGCCTACAAGAGACACATTGTCTACAAAGGAATAAGTATCACCTTTATGAACTTGAGAATAGCATCTTCAGCATGCTTGAAATAGTTCCATTTAAGCCCAATACTTCTGCTCTACGTTTCACACTTCTCTTCGCTACCACACACTCATCACCGCAAGACACACTTCAAAATGAATTCACAATCCCTTATTTATACAAGGCATCGACTTAGGAACAATCATCTAAGTCGGCAAACACCTACAAGAGCATCTGCAAGACGTGTAATACATCCGGTCGACCAGTCTCAAGAAGAACACCAATATCCATGGTTATTCTTCAAATGCAAACTCTAACTTCAATGTGGACCACCAACATTAACTGGACATGATCCAACAATCATTATAACCTTCCCTAAATCACCAAAAACATCCGCACTTCATCATCCTACTGGAATTCTTCTCTCCTTAATCCGGAGCTACAAGAACATAGTCTGTCATCACTGTCACAAATGAATAGGCACTTCCAGACCTTCAACCCACGAACTAATCTAGTTGATACTTCATAGGGACATCCTCAACACTCCCTCAGATCCGCAGAACGAGATAATGAGATACCGGATCTCACCGAACCTATTTGTGGCACTCTGTCACCTCTGAACACCTGCCGGAACTGATTCTACTTGAGTGATCATAACTTCTTCAGATCTTTATACGGACCTCTAAAATCTTGACCGGAGCATCTCAAGACTTATATCTACAAACCCTTTAAACCGCATCCTCTAATCCTCAACCTATTGAGGACTTTTACCTTCTTGTCATCATTGTTCTTCACTGTTCCTGATTGAGACTTATTTTTCTCAATATCCTCAACACATAGCTCATCTAATCCTTCTCATTAATGCAATATGAGTATGTTGACATCAATGACAACACCGGTTAAACCCATACTTGCAACACATACTTCCTTAGGAACAACAGGAGAGAGCATACAAGATGCTACAGACCATCAAAAACATCTCTGCAACATTAGCATTACTTCTAATCCTCGTCTTAATGCTTCTAATTCCCATTTTAATATATCATCATTATATCATCTCTGCTGACAACAAACATACTCAATACAACTTTAATTAACATTAAGCAAGGCATAACATCCAACCATAAACATCAACAATATCATTGTTATCAAACCATCATAGTATACCATCAACATGAGCAACAATGACAGCCCAAACTGAGAGTTGACATCAATGACAACCACATCAGTGACAACCTTAGATAACATATGTGCAACAACAATAGAGAAAATAGAAGAGATTCACAAGGAATAACAACATTAGGTTTGGGAGAACAATAGAGAAAATGTTATTCTAGAAATCATAGAACTTGAGATGAACCTACATCAAAGCAAAGAATAGAGCTCGAAAATATAGATTTTAGAAAATCAAGACAAGCCTCAACAAGAGAAAGGGGAAATAGTTGAAGATACCCCTACAACATAGATAAAGAATAGGGGACACGATGGGAGATGCATTTTTGAGATAGGCTTGAAACGCTTTAGATGCAATGAGGACATGGAAAAATTGGGAGATCTCAATAATACCTCTTTATACACGGGGGAGTAGGACTTAAAGGAAGAGAGTTATTCCACTAAAGAAGAAATTGGGGAAATGGAGGAAAGAACTATCTCCCCGAAGAAATCAAAGATTAAGAAGCTAAAATTAGGAGAAAAATCACAACGGGGAAGGAAATCCAATGAAGTCATGTTGGAATTGGTAGGGAAAGCTAAGGGGTTGAGGAAATTGAGATCTAGGAAGGGAATAACCCTTCTCAAGGAGAAATGATGATCCTTTTATGGAATGTTATGGGTATGATTGCCCCTAACAAAAGACACATGCTCAAGCGTCAAATAGATATGAGAAAACTAGATGTAATCTTGCTACAAGAAACAAAGTTGTCATAGGAAGAATAACATAACCTCATGAATAAATGGAAGAAATGGAATGTTTTTTTGGTCCTAGGAGGGGTGTTAGTGAGATTAGGGACAATTTGGAATTCATACAGTGTGACAACATGGAGGAAATCCAATCAAGTGAGGCATACTAGATTAGTATACTCAGATCATTGGTATACAACAGTAGCTTCATTTTAATCAATGCATACAGTCCAATAAAAATAGACCAAAAGAAATTAATGTGGGATCAATTGTCTACAGTCATTCAAACTTTGAAGGATGAGAAAATCATACTTGGGGGTGATTTCAATGCCACAATTGATGCAAGTGAGAAGAGGGGTGGACTCACAAAATGAACATAGGTTCAAATTGATTTCCAAGAATTCATTAACTCTAATCAACTACAAGATATCATATCGAAAAATGGATTACATACACATGGACAAATAGAAGACAAGGATTTACAAATATTGCAAAAAGACTTGATCGCTTTCTTCTTGGGGGTGACTAGTCGACATCCTCGAGACTATATGAATCTTCCATACTCCCTCTGTCTGGGTCTAACCACTATCCAATTCAGCTCAAGTTAGATCCAGATGTTAGACCATAGGGGAGCTCATTTAAATTAGAAAAAATATGGTTGAAGGACCTAGATATTGAAGAAAGGATAAAATTGTGTGGACATAGGCTCCAAATATTATAGGATGAAGATTATTCAAATTTTGGAAAAAGATGAGCTTTCTAAAGATTCAACTCAAGGAATGGAATAAACCACACTTTAAGGACATCTTCAAAGAAAAAAATCAAGGTGGAAATAGAGATGACATAACTAAATTAATTTATTTTGGCTCATTGCATGCACCAGGAGAGGTTTATGAAAGAAAAGGAATTTAAGTAGAGATATGATGAATTATTGGCTAGGAAGAGATCTTTTGGTGACAAAAATCTAGGGAATGTTGGCTCAAGGAGGGGGACAGGAATATAAAATTCTTTCACAATACAACCATAATTAAAAGAAGTTTGAATAGAATCTCATCCATCAAGGATAACAATGGTATAGTGGTCAATAGCCTAGAGGAAATTAGTGAGATTACAGTCAAGTTTTTTAAGGAGATTTTGAATAAGGAGGATCATACAAATGACCAGATAAGAATTCAGTTCTAAGCCTAATCATGAGAAGAATGTAGTTCTAACAAAACATTCATAGAGGAAAAAGTCGAGCGAGAAACATTTTAACTTGCCCTTGACAAAGAATTCAGAACATATGGTTTCCCTGCATTTTTTTTATCAAAAATTTTGGAGCATCATTGGGATAGATTTATTTCTGGTAGTAGAAGAATCAAGGAAGAAGGAAAGAATGTTAAAGACCTAAATAATACATTTGTAGTGCTGATTCCAAAAAAGAGTGTGGTAGAATCAATGGATGACTTGAGGCCAATATTACTATGCAATACAGTATATAAAAATTATTTCCAAGGCAATGGCCAATAGGATTAAGGAATTATTGCCACATATCATCTCAGAGGAACAAAGTGGATTTACACCTGGGGGGCTATCTCAGATGGGATAATCATTGCACATGAAGCCATACACATAGTAAAGAGAAGCAAAGTAGAAAGAATGATAATCAAGATGGATATTAGGAAAACCTATGACTAGGTAAATAGAGATTTCTTTTTGGTTGTCTTAGAGAAGTTTGGTTTTAATTAGGATTGGATTCAATGGATAAAAAGTTGTATATCTTCACCTAGATTTTCTATTCTAGTCAATGGTAACCCCAAAGGTTTTCTTGAAACCTCGAACAAAATAAGACAAGGGGATCCCTTATCACCCTCTCTATTTATAATCATGATTGTTGCATTGGTTAGATATATGCAGGAGGAGGCTAGGCTTTATAGATGGAAGGGAATAAGAGTAGTCCCTAATGTAGAGGTAGTTTCCCATTAGCAATTCGCTGATGATACCTTATTATTTGGAGTGGCAAGTAAGAGGGGAAAAAAGTGATAAAAGAGACCTTGGACAAATACTACCAAGCTTCAAGCCATCACATCAACTAGAATAAATCAAAAATCTACTTCTTTAACACGAAGATTTGAAAATAGAAAGAGATTGCATATAGTTTTGGGCTTAAAATAAAAAAGCTTCCTGGTAAATACTTGGTCACTCGTCTCTTTCAAGGAGCTAATAAGTCTAACCTCTAGGATCATATTCTATCTAACTGTAACACAAAAATAGCCTCATAGAAAGGAAAGTCGTTATCTTTAGCTGGGAGGATAACCATGATAAAGTCAATTATCTCTACCATCCCCATCTTTTCCATGACATTCCTGAAGCTCCCCAAGAAAATTGAAGACAATCTTAACCAGTGCATGAGGAATTTCTTTTGGAATGACACTATAGAAGGTAGAAAATTTCCCCTAATTATATGGGATAAAATTTGCTGCCCAAAAAGATAGGGGGTGGGACTACTAAATTGGTCAATCTTCAATAAGGCTTTAGGGACAAAACTGGTGTGGAATATTTATGCTGACTCGTAATGCAAGTGGGATAGAATATTGAAGAACAAATATTTGGACTCAACAAATCTAATTCAGATACTTACCACAGAAAAATTATCGGTTGGGTCTGTAATTTGGAACTTCATTGTTGGTTGTAGAGGCCTGATAGTCAAGCACATATCATGGGAAATAAGAGATGGGAAAAAACACTCTTTTGTGAAGACTCATGGAATGGACATGCAAAACATAAGTACCTAAAATATATATAGGAGGCCAAATATTTACTTTCACGAAAGGTGGGGAAATAAGGTTAGAGACTATGTTTATCTCCATGAACAAAATGGTATTAAGGAATGGAGATGGAAACCCTTTGAGGAGATGGAATTCTTGGAGAACCAAAAGGTAAGATTGGAGCAGTCATTGGCATATAGAAGAATTATGGTCACAGAGGAGGAGGATAGGGTAATATGGTGTGGCTCAAAGTCTAGAAAATATAGTGTCAAACTTGGTTATATAGTGGAGGAAGAAGCTATGAACAAAGCAGACTAGCCAACACATTTAATTTGGCACAAATAGTGCCTCCCAAAAGTGAGAGCATTGCTTGGGTGGTTTTATAAAATAGAGTTCAGTCACACTGGATAGGTTGAGAAAATTTGTGTTTGCAAGTCCTTTGAGATGTTGTTTATGCATAATATACTTGTTTTATTTAGTTATGTTTTGGTTGTGATTAGTGAGGTTGTTACCTCCCAACAGTTGTAGTTGTTGGTGACGGTTGACCATCTAGGCAACCGTCGACCTTCTTTATATACTCATCATATCATTGTATTGGGGACTATTCATTTTTTATATCATTGTATGAGAAAATTCTGAGATAATATACATATGAGTTCTGTTGTGAGTTTGCAATGAATATATTGTTATGATGTTATTTTACTTTCAATTCATATACATTATGTTTACTCTATATGTTCTATTGAGACTCAATAGGAAATAATTTTTTTGGTGTCGTTGCCTATTCAGAGTTAGGTTGAGGAATGACGAGTTGAGCGGATGATGACTATGGCATTATGATGGGTCAGCTTATTCAGCTGAGTGAAGAACCATGACCCACTAAAGAGATAGAAGAGCAACGTTAGGAAACAAAAATTGATAAAGAAGATAATGACCGAGAAGAAAATGACCAAGAAGATGACTTGACACAAGACATTATACATCTATGGAGCGTATCGATGAGATAACACATAAGGAATGAAGCCCATCATAGAGAAATACTAGAAGAGATAATTTAGAAAAATCTTGAAGTGAATAGGGAAGTCGATAATCTCCTAATTTATCTTTCGAGACCCTTGGAAGGAACTATCTAATCTTGCAAGACCTACACAAAGAAAGAGAAAGGGAGAAACATTGTCAATAGATACTACAAAGGTACGAGGAACATGCAAAATGGGAAGAGGAGAAGCAGGGCACTAATCAACATCGCATACCATACAATTAATGCCCTTATATCTAAATAAGTATAGACAACTAGGAAGCGATCAGGAAACTAAGTATGAAACACATAGATCATTGAGAATAGAAGACCAAAGGGAGAGAAGAAGAAGATTGAAAAGAATCACTGAAGAAATAGAAGAGTTATTACCCAAGAGCGAGAGCCCATTCAGGGGATGGAGAAAAAGTAGAAGTGTTAGCTAGAGTCGTAGTTGGGGGGAGAAGAAAGTTCATGATGACAAAACACAAAAGTGCGACAAAATATGAAGGAATAAGCAAGTTAGTTACCACTCCCAGACGAGATAGAAGAAGATCTTGTCAATCAGGAAGGTAACTCAACCAACAAGTGGGAAGAGAAATCATGGAAGGACTCACCCTTGGAGATAAATGAAGACATTACTCGATGAGTTGAAAAGTTGTACATTGGTGAGCATGAGCCTATAACTCCAGGACTAGAGGAGCACATGAAAAATGTTAGGGGCAACAAGATTGCACAATTTGCTAAGGAAGAAGGTGTAGAGGAAACCTACATGGCCAAGAGTACACAAAAAGCATCAAGACATACAAGTCAAAACTCTTTGCCCAGAAACCAAATAGTAAAGTTGCACCAAGGAGGAAAAATGGTGACTCCGCCAGTCAGTCTAAGTGTAGAGAGGCAAAAGCTGCTAAAATTTCTTAGGAATGGATAAGAGGATCCAGTCAGACATTGTAAAACTTGTGAAACTATATGGATGGCAAATGGGTAGAACATGTCCTACTAGTTGCAAGCATTTCCAACAACTTTAAGGGGTATAGCGATAGATTGATATACTGAATTATCTAGGCAATTTCCAAAGCTAGTTGGAGCACACTGAAAAAAGCCTTTGAAGAAGAATTCAAATTACTCTAAGATGATAATGAGATAGTGGCATAAATTTATAACACAAAACAAGGAAAATAGTAAAACATACGAGCCTATAATCATAGGCTAAAGGAAGTCCTTGTGAAATTGGAAAAGTAAATGTGGATGGTTTGTAAAAAATCTAGTTCATTGAAGGGATGATTCCCTCATTGAGGAAGACAATGAAGGTAGTACCCCCATCATCATACACTAAGGCATATAAGCGGGTGATGGACATTGAAAGTGAAGTGAAGACGTCATCATGTGGAAAAAAGAAATCAGATGAAAGCTTAGATGAGAGCAGTGATAATGAATCCAAAACTGTACAAGCACTCTAGAAAGACATGATAAGAATGATGAAGGAGTTCAAAGTAGAAAAGGAAATTGGAAAGGAAAGAAAAGAACTTTGGTGCACAAAACGTAATATCGAGGGTCATGTCAAGGCAAACTTCCCCAAGAAGATGTTCTGCGACATATGTCAGGTGATGGGGCATTCCATCAAAGAGTGCTCATTGAAGATGAAAAAGATTTAAAAGACCCAAATGCATGAAAAGAATTCAAAATAAAGAGATCTATACATTTCACAAGCCTTCAATCTCCTTCACTCCTTGATAAGGTGGAGAGATGCACCCAAGCCTCTCCTAGCTATACCCAAATATAGAATATGTGGATTGCTCACTAAATTCAACACAATATGGAGGATTTACCAAATGGATAGTTATTTTGACATGATAAGGATACTAATGGTTTAAGAGGATTGAAATTTTGGCAGAATAATGTTGCAATGGAATGAGATATGAGAGATCTGGATAGCATAAGGCTACAATAGAATGAGATGTAAAAATGCTTGGGATGAGCTTGTATTTATAGGCATTTTGGAGGGGATTTGGGATCAATGGTTATGATTCAAAGTTCAAATCTAATGGTACAGATGAGAAGATGAGATGGAGGGGTAGATCTTCATCAATGAAAATGGAGGGTTAATATTATTTGTGAATTTTAAATTCACCTTGGGAAGGGTTTTATTAAGACATATGAATGAATAAAAAATGCATTCATATGGGAGAGGTTGAAATAAAAATTTGACTTTTATGGGTGAATGTGATGACATGTGACACATATGTTTATTTGGAAAACACATGTGTGAGTTATTTTTATTTAAAAAAGCTCTTACATGGAAAAGGAAAGGTGAGGTGGAAGGGTCATGTGCCCTTTGAAATAAAAAAATTGCTTTTTATTCAATAGGTGTGGGAGATGGGTTAATCAAGGTTTGACCCAATTATTAATTAATATAGCTATAGAAAATTAGTGAGGGGGTTAATTAGTGGTTAAAATTAATTAAATAATGATTTATTTAATTAATTTGGGTCTCGGGACTAGGCAGGTTAGAGTAGCTAATTAAATAATTGGTATTTATTCAATTAGGCTAGGTTTAGGTCATAGGCTAGGGAAGATTAATTAAATAAGTATATTTTATTTAATTAATCTAGGTTAGAGAATGAGGGAAATTAATCAAATAAATATTAGGCTATTTATTTAATTACTTGTGGACGATGTTCTAAGGTATAGTAATAAATTAATTAGATTAATTCATTACTAGGGATGAATTTGAGATGAATGGCTAGGGATGAATGGCTTAGGATAAATTAATTAAATAATTTTATTTTATTTAATTAATTGGTAGAAGTAATAATTAGTAGTGCAAGGATGCAGGAAAGTGGCTTGTGGGTTCAAGTCATTTTTAGATGTCTACACCCATATAACTTGAAAATGAGCACGAAAGTGCTCTTCACACAGGGTGAACAATCTACCCCACCAACTATAATGTCAAAACAAAACAATTAGAATGCATCACCAAGTGGGTACTAAAACAACCGAAGAGGAAATAATAGGTTCAATAACAACAGTGGGGGGAGAAGCCGCATACAATATAATGCGAAAGGACAACCAATGATCCATTGTCATCAATGTAGTGAATGGGGGCACTTTGCAAGGGAATGCTAGACCAATAACTAGAACAAGGTGAACACATTATGCAAATGGTGTGGTCCCGATGACTACGAAGATAATGAATGCCCAAAGCGAAAGGGTACTATTAACTTGATCAACATAGAAGAAGAAGAGGATGAAGTCTTTATCGTCACCTGAGCATAATCAAAAAGGCAATCTATCCTGATCCTTGAACTAAGAAGGAAAGACTCTGTGATGCAAGAAAAGAAGTTGAATACACTATGAAGATAGAATAGAGGCAACCAATTAAAAAGGCAAGCACAACCACTCAATTAGAGTCTGATAGAAATATTGCAAGTCAAGTGTTGCAAACCACCATTCCAATATGGATGGCCGATCTCCTACAAAGTATGCCACAATTGAGGATGGAAATATCTAATGTGGTGGAAGAAAAACCAACCGAGAACAAGGATGAAGAGGATATTACAATAGAAGCACCACCACATGACAAACAAATTGTCGACCCAAGGCTGCTGGCAATCAATATAGGAAAGAAACCAACCATGGTACATATGGAAATTCTTGGGAGGAACCTGACAAGTACTATAGTCGATAGGGGCTTTAGGGTGAATGTGCTACTTGAGGAGACTTGGAAAAATCTTGGGAAACCCACCTTGTGGCCACAAAAATTTCATTTGGTGGTAGCCGACGAGCACAGAATCAAAGCACTAGGAGTGCTAATGGCTCAAAAGGTAAAGATCGGCACTCAACAAATTTTATTGAATTTTTTAGTAATTACAACACACAATGCAACATATGATGCATTACTTGGATGAGGGTGGCTAATAGCCACCAAAGCTGACCACAAATGGGAGATGAATACATTGTCAATAGAGAATAAGGTTAAAAAGTTTGTGATTGACTTGAGAACCCAGAGTGTCAGTGAAGAAATGACATCTAATTTTGATTAAGACAAAGAAGAAACATATGTCAGAGAGGAAAGAGTGCCTATGGAGCCCAATGATGAAGGGATATCAAAATTACAAGAGTGTTCTGAAGATGAGACAAGCACATTTGGTGGGCTTTTCCATTGGCAAATGGAAGAATATGAGGTTTTTCAACTAGAATGCAATATGATTCAAATAAGAGAAATTGGAGAGAGTTCTTAGTCGATGAATGAAGCACTCGGCAACTCTTGGACAACAAGTTAAGCACTTGGCAACTCTCGGTCAACAAGTAAAGCACTCGGCAACTCTAAGCCAACAAATGAAGCATTGCTAACAAGAAAAACACTTAATGGAGAGAATTCTAGGTTGACGAGTGAAGAACTCGGTAGAAGGAACTCTCGGCTAGCAAGTAGTCAACCACTTGGCAAGAAACATTCTCAATCAACAAGTTACAATCTTGAGGAAGATAATACTCAACTAAGAATAACTCATACAATTGCAACAACATATGAAGAATACAGAGAGGGATATGTTGAAATAGACATTACACCGGCACATAAATTTGAACAAGAGAAGGTCATCATGTATGAAGAACCCTCAACAAGGAAAGTCAATGTGGGAGAGGAAAGTAACCCTTAGGTGATTTTGGTAGGAGATGACCGGGATCCAGTAATTAAGGTAGTTGCATTCAAGATCTTCATGGAGTATAAAGATGTGTTTGCTTGGACTTATAAGGACTTGAAAGGGATACCTCCAGAGTTATATTTTCATACAATTCCATTGGTACTAGGAGCAAGACCAATGAGAAAAAGACCTTATAGGATGAATAAAAACTATGCAACAAAGGTCCAGGAAGAAATAGAAAAGATGCTAGAAGTTGACATAATCTTCAAAGTAGAGACGAGTGAATGGTTATCCCCAATTTTCATCTCACTAAAAAAAGTAGGGAAAATTAGGATATGTGTGGGCTTCATGTGCTTAAATGCAGTAACCATCAAGGACCCGTTTGCAATCCCATTCACATATTTAATTCTTGAAGAAGTGACTGGACATGAAATTTATTCATTTATGGATGGTTTCTCTGACTACAACCAAATCAGCATAGATGAAGAGGACAAGTTGAATACTATGTTTGTGGCAGAAGATGGAGTATATGCCTACAATAGAATGTCGTTTGGGTTGTGCAATGCTCCAGCCAGCGTCCAAAGGATGATTCTTCATATTTTTGACAACATGTCAGTGGGGAATTTCAAGGCCTTTCTTGATGATTGGTCAATCTATAGTGATGAACAAATCCATCTAAAAACCCTCACTGAGTGCATGGAGCATTGTAGATCAGTGAGGCTAGCCTTGAACCCAAAAAGGTGTTGATTCATGGTACCATAGGGCAAACTCCTTGGACACATAGTCTGCAAGGCAGGATTAAAAATGGATATAGCTAAGGGCTATTGTACAAATGGAGGCACTAGGAGATGCCACGAGTGTCAAGTCTTTTCTCGACCATTTCAGTTATTACCAATGATTTATAAAGAATTTTGTACAAGTTTCCTACTTGCTCAACATGCTTACTAGGATGGGAGTAACATTCATTTTGTTAGAGGAGCAAGAAAAAGCCTTCAATGAATTAAAGACACGTCTGATTAACTTTCTTATACTCACCTACCTGAATTAGGACAAGGAATTTCATGTGCATGTGGATGCTTTCAATTTTACATTTGAGGCTACATTGGCACAAGTCAGACCGCAAGGACTTGACCACCCAATGATTTTTGCTAGTTGGCTACTCTCGAATGCAGAACACAACTACAGTACAATGGAGAGAGAAGCATAGGGAATGGTCTATGTGGTGCAAAAGTTTAAGCATTATTGATTGGAAACACCCTTCACTTTCTTTGCAGATCATTAGGCACTGATGTATCTTGTAAATAAGTCAATCACATAGGGATGCATTAGTAGATGGTTATTACTCCTATAAGAATTCACATCCACAATAGTGATATGCCCGAGGAAGAACCATGTAATAGCAGACCATCTCTCTAGTATTAAGTTAGGAGAACCACTGGAAGGGGTAAATGAAGATTTTCTAGATGCACATCTATTTTAGATTGCTACTTTACTACCATGGTATGTGTAAGAGTTGGCTAGATAGGAGCCACCCAAGATCTAGGACTTCATGTAAGCACAAGAGAGACAATATGAAAGAATAATAATCTATTCTATCAATGAATGTAAAATTGTGTATATGTTCCAATATACATGAAGAGCCTTGCTTATAAAGATAAGGATGAGAGCTAAGATGTTGTAGTCATGTGACAACTATACCACATGTGTAGGATAAGACAACTATCAACAACTAGCTACAAATAGACACAACTAGACACAACTAGAAACATCTAGAAGACTCACTAAATCAACTTAACATGTGAATTATGTGAGAGAATATTATTTAACTAATAATTAGTTAAATAATACGAATTATCCTCACACAAGGGAAACAAGATAGGAAATATCCCTATTCACACTAACACCTCCCTTAAGTGCAACTTGGGGAGAAGCTAACAAAATCACAGATGAATGGGTCTCAACTACTAGGCCATGTTAGGTACACATGTACAAACAAGTCTCAAGTGGAGTAAAGGAGAAAACCTAATGGGAAAAAACTCCTCTCCAAAAGTCAGAATGCATGAAACAAAACATATACAAGTGATGGAATGATGGAATAATTAAGACCCACCAAATACAACACCCATCATAAATATACAATCAATAGCCCCCCATCAGAGGGAAAGCATGAGACAAGATGTCCCCCCCATAATGAAGTATCTCCTGTGCCAATGGTGAATGCTTGAAGAAGAAGACCAAAGAGGATCCAAAACTTGCAAACATTCCTCCCCTTGGGAAGAAACCAATCCACTGGTGTATTTCAAAGAAACTTCAACTCCATAACAAGAGACGAGGGAAGAATTCTTATGAAGTATGATGTCTCTGAAAGCTAATCATGTGTCTCCATGTGAATGCCGAATGATACCACAATCAAATTAGAAGTCTCGGGCCTCACTGATGAAAGTGATAATCTAGGATCTAGTGAAAACTAGAAATCATCAAGCTCCAAAGATAAAGATGGGGTGGCAATAATTGTGTTATGATTGTCATCAAAGAGGAGTGATAACCCCTCAAATGTGTCCTCCAAATCTGTAAGATGGGACTCACAAAACAAATCTAAAACATCTGTCAAGTACTCATCCCATAAAGTTGTATATGAAAGTGATGCAGAGTGGGACGCAACGGAGGCTAACTAACAGGAAGGAGTAGCCAACAATACAAACAGCATGACAAAATTCTCTATCGGCTGAACATCATCATCATATTTCCTAGAGACACCAACAGCATCATCACATTTCAACAGCATCATCATATTTCGGATGATCGCAAATATCCTCCTGTCGACTACTATTTACCTCCTCCGTTTGTCGCCTATCATCATCATCATGATAATCAACGGGCGCAAACATCCTCCGGTTGCACTGTTCATCGGGTGCCAAATACAAGCGGCATCATCATGATATTCAATATCACCTTCGTCAGCAGGATATCCAAATATCCGGTTGCCCCAAATATCCTGATGACGTTCACTTCAACACCTTGCCTTCGATGCTCCACTGCCCGACGATACAAGCAACAGCATCATGATATTGTTCATCCGGTTCCTCGAAACCTCCTGATGATGCTAATACAACTTCCTGCCTACGCCGATACCTTACCACTTAGTGACAATAGGATAAACTCGCATTGCGGGATTTCTTAATATCCTGATGACGATGACGTCATATCCTGATGACGATGACGTCACACATCATCCTGATGAACTCTTCAACACTTAGCCAAAAAACTTAACTTTCACACCCGCATCCGTTAGCGATATGCGGATGATGAACTTCCCCGAGCGATGATCCTGACTGCGATATATACACTGAGTATATATCCAACTCAAAACATCATGATGCACTTGCAACATGCAAACTTCAACAACTTCATGACCCGATCCTGATGGCGATGGATCCACAGATGATGATGCGGCTCGTTCCGACTGGAAACGCACATGCAGACTCCTGTGTATCCTTCCACTGCATGTAAGCACTCCGAACCACTCTATTTCACAAAGATCATGTGACGACCGGGCCGGATCACCTTCAAACCAAAATCTAACAACTTATCTTCTAGACCTAGCACATGAGGATGCTAGGCTGATTCACAGCATGCTCCTAACTGATCTCCTGAACAATGCAATGCATAAACAGAAAACACAAATGCAAACTAAACTATGATACAGGACCATTCCACCGATTTGCAGGATCAACCGGTGGAAGGGTTGAAAGTGCCCATTAACTTGCAAACAGAAAAGGAAATCAACACAGATACAACTGATCAACTCAAATACTGCAAAAGATGAGATCTTATCCAATTGAGATTCAATGTCCTGAATACAGCTTCACAATGTCTGAACTGCTCTCCTGAATCTCAACTCAACACAACACCAGTACATCTAGCAACATCAATATCAATCTCAATAATCAATCTGTCTAAACCCTAACAGATCGAAGGTATATATAACAAATCCTTCGAGTACTACCAACTTCACTTCCCAGCGGCTGGGAGCTTCCAAGCGGCTGGGAGAGAGGACAACTCAGACTATCTTATCCCGATCTCTAACTGCCTACACATACTCCTAGGCTGAACTAATACATAGCATCGGTCCAATGGACCTTATTACATGATAAAGTCAAACATACTAAAAATAGCCTACTGCCCTGTCATCATGCTGATAACTATCCTATATCCTGATCATGTATGTCATCATGCGGACCGATATCCTGATCATGTGCGGGTGCTCCTGCACCAGAAAGACAAGAAGAATCACCAAACTCTGAAGAAGCAGGAGGTGGAGAAGATGGAAGTGTAGCACATGTCTCAAGAACCAATGAAGATGCAAGAATACCAAGGTTCAAGTGACCAAACTTCTCCTCTGAAATATAATTCACACAAGGAGTGTGAATGTCAGCCAAAGGATCTGAAGAATCATCAGGAGTGAAATAGCCAAGATGCATGATCAACCACCCTCATAGCAATTATCTCTGCACTTTCCAAGTCTCTAATAATAACCAAATTAGGTGTGAACTCCACTATCTTCCCTGTACCACTATGAGTAATCTAATATATGGAAAGAAGATTATTGGTCAAACAAGGCACACAAAGGACATCATTGAAGGTACCTTTACCAATATCAATGGTTCCCTTCCCAATTAGATTCATGTATGTGTTATTACCCATAAAAATAGGTGGCATATCACATGGATCAAATGAAGAAAACATATCCATGGAAGAAGCCATATGATGAGAAGCACCTGAATCAAGAAGCCATTTACCTGATGTAGAACTTGTACTTGCACAAAGTGCTTTACCTTTACTTTTAGGTTCCTTATCTTTCCTTGCACAAGATTCAGATAGTACTGGCTGTGTAGATGTTGAAGGAGTAGGAGAAGATGAACTAGACATTATGTTTGAAGGCAACTAAATATGGTTCTTTTAAAGAAGATTCTTCAACTCATCAATCTATTTCTTGAAACAATTATGTTCATCTTGTCTAGTTATCTTACAATAAGCACAAAGAACTTTCTCCTTCTTAGACTTATCCTCTTTAGAAGAGGTGGGAGTCTCATTAGGTGATTTTGATTCTGTCTTAGGAGAAGATTTCTTCTTACCTTTGCCTTTTGATGATTGAACTACTAATGCATGATTCTTGGGGAGTGCATTGAATTCAACTAGCTTAGCATGCTCTCTAGTCAATCATTCACAAAACACCTCAAGAGAAGGTATAGTAAATGCATCACCGAGGGCATCCATGATGGAATAAAAGGTAGAAGAGAAAACTGCATATGGGCCTTTCAACTTAGTCAAAATCAAGAATACACATTCCTTATCAAATTTTATCTTTCCCACAACTTGCCAATTGAGATCTTAACCCTTTGAACTTAACCAAATAATCCTTAATGGAAGGAAATGCATTAGAAGAAAAAGAAGTCAATTCTGCATCTATTTGTAAAGCATGAAATTCACTAACTTTCCCAAATAGATCATAGTACTTTTTCCATGCTTGCTTAGGTGTCTCACATCTCTCAATATGAAATAACAAACTATTAGAAACATGTAAGGCAATCAATCCCATGGCTTGATCAAGTTTGTTCCTAAATTCAAATTTCTCTTAGTCTTTTGTAAATTCAGGTTGTTCATCATCCAATGCTGACCATAAACCCTTAGATTGAAGCAAATGATGCATCTTTTGTTTCCATGAATGATAGTTGTGAGGTGTGAGTAGCTCAAATGAATTTGCATTGGCCATGAGTAAAACAACACCAATAGAGAAAAAATGAAATGTAATCTAATATGATTCCTCCCAAAATCTAAATCAAGACTGAAAATGAAGCCCCCCAATAAAAAATAATCAGCAATTTCAACTCTTTTTCTAATTAATGAGAGTATGTACCCAAATAGTCTCAAACTGAAAATATGATGTAAAAGGCAAAATTTGGAAAAATAGCAAGGACAAAACTAATGAGCACAGAATTACCTTTCCAATGCCTATAAGAAGTTGACATTTAAATGAAGTGGGTGCAAGTTATGAGCTTGGGAGTGAAAAAGGCAAGTTTTGACTTCAAACAGAAAAATCTAGCATCAAACTACAAAATATCAGAAAAATACCTGCACCACTGTGAAGAGCTCATAATTCTCTTTCTGACAATATTTCATTTGCCAAAATCTGACACTATGGTGAAAAGTTATGCCACCTGAAAAAAAATTGCT
Organism: Cunninghamia lanceolata; assembly: GCA_027924645.1. Taxonomy (NCBI): domain Eukaryota; kingdom Viridiplantae; phylum Streptophyta; class Pinopsida; order Cupressales; family Cupressaceae; genus Cunninghamia; species Cunninghamia lanceolata. Next base: position 470,708 of record BSBN01000463.1, on the reverse strand, counting down.
CTATTAGGGCTGGATGGGGGCAAAGGGGGCCCCTAACATCACTACTGATGTAGTGCTGACGTCAACAGGGTCGCCAAAATATGCTTTAGTTACTAGAATATTCCCTCTCTGGACCTGAAAACTGCTTGGGGAAAATGAAAACCACTGTCAAGAAAAAACCACCTGCAATATATTGGAAAACCACCTACTGATTTGCACCAAAAAATTGCCTATAGAGGTCTCAAAACTGCTAATTAGAAGAAAAACCGTTGATCTGAGCATGAAACCACATATGAATAGAAAAACCACCTATTTGGGAATTTGAAACCACCTGACAGACCTGTGAGTAGTTTTAGAGGGCTGATGGGGAATATTCCTTAGAATCTTTGAATATTTGGTTTCCATTGGAAATGGATTGTCAGCTTTATTTCTGCGAACTAAATAAGTTTGTGACCACCGGTTGAACTATTAAACTACAGATTTAAGTTTAAAAGGTTGAGGCCTTGTATTGAAGGGATCGAGCCCCCTTTGCAGGGGTCGTGGAACCTAGGGATCCATGCGGTCTTGACCCCTCTAGGTGGCCCTAAGAGCCTATGGGGGCCTTGCTACAGCTTGCAGCCTAGTACATGACCAACAAGTCTGTAAGGGCCTGTCGGTACCTTGTATCGACCATCAGCAAAAAAATAATTTTTTTATATATATTTAAAAAAAAACTGCAGCGAATAAACCAACAGATAAAAAACAAATTAATACCTAAAGAATTTCAACAGATTCCGCTGACGCTAAGCCTGCGCAGAGATTCTCTATGCTGAAGATTCTTCAGAATATTCTGCCTGCAATTATGTGCAGTGAAATATAAAAAAAATTGCCCTTTCATTTCAACTTCTTCTGATTTGAGCAAATTGAGAGTCGATCTATAGGTTTTTGGGCATCCTAAGTGCAATGGTAGGGTCAATTTTTGCCCAAAATGCTCCAAAATTGTAGCTACCTTCCAAATCAGGTATCCATTCCCCAAATTGAAAACCTTATAGATTTGGCCTCTGATGTTTGATCTAGACGAAACAAAAGATGATATCAATTATCTTGGACCTCTTGAACACAATGCTGTGCTCAGATTTATAGCAACATGCTCCAAAATGAACCTTCAATATAAGGCATTAAGATGAAACCCTCACAAATCTGGTATTTCCATCAAGTCTTTTTGATTCTCTAGGTCATCATTCGATACAAGAGAAGAGCATACTCAACTATCAAGATCCACCATGAATTTGCATTCAAATCTCTCAATAATTTGGCTAACAAGAAGAAATTCCACCTAGAGCGCTATGATATACCTTGTAAGAGTTGGCTAGATAAGAGCCACTCAAGATCTAGAACTTCATGCAAGTACAAGAGAGACAATATGAAAGAATAATAATCTATTCTATCAATGAATGCAAAATTGTGTATATGTTCCAATGTACACAAAGAGCCTTTCTTACAAAGACAAGGATGAGAGCTAAGATGTTGTAGTCATGTGACAAGCGTCTTAATCCTATCACTAGTAGAAAAACAACAATAAATGACTAAAAAATACTAAAAATTGCATATAATTGACTAAGCTTGGTCACGTGACCAATAGTAGTTTATTACTGGTCATTTATAACGTGACCAAATTTATGACTGAATGATTTTTAGTCATTTATTGGTTGTTTTGATTGATCAATTTGGTAGTATATTTAGTCGTTAATTTAGTCATTGATTATTATTAACTGATCATTTATTTAGTCATTGTAATCATTAATTGCCATCAATTGGTAGTATATTTAGTCATTTGTATTAACTGGTTTCTGTCCATTGGTAGTATATTTAGTCATTTTAATCATTATTTTACCATCAACTGGTCATATATTTAGTCATATTAATTCACTATTTTTTGTCAATTGGTAGTATATTTAGTCAATTTAATTATTAATTGACGTCAATTAGTAGTATATTTAGTCATTTTAATTGTCTAATTTCCATTAATTGGTAGTAAATTTGAATTAAAACATAAAATCAAATAAAAATATTACATATACGAACAAGCTACAACATGCTAGAAGTTAAAAGATTGATTCAACATCATGATAAAAAAAGGTAATCTACAATAAAAAAATATAATGCAATTTTGATGAACTGTAAGATGTTCATATATATATATATAATCAAAAATGTTAAAGTCTAAGAGTTTCCAACTCTTGCAAATACACCATGATAAAGATGCCTAAACGCCACATTCAAACTATTGCATAAAGTAGTGTGCCAAGCTGTCTAACAGCTAGTACATGATAAACATCAATTGTCATTTTTTGCAAATATTTTAGTGGCCACCGTGTGAAGCTTCCTTCTCTCTTTTAGACGGATAGCTCCATCTATTTTGTCTTCATAAGCAAGGGTTATGTTACTTGTGACCTTTAAAATATTTACATTTGCATCTCCTGTTCCTTTCAATTTGACTCCATGTACAATAGATAGTGAATGAATCCGCCCAATGCCCATAACACCATCAAATGGATCCGACACCCCAACTTTATCCCCTTCTTGGAGTTTATCAATACATTTATGCAAAAAAAAAATACACATTATATTGAGATATAAAACATTCGATAACACATAGATAAACATTCGATAAACATTTATAAGAAACTAGAAAATGATGATAGGCAACCTGAAACCATGCACCTGACATATTAAAAAAAATTTAACTTCCTGCTATTTGATACAAAATGGATGTTAGATACAGAATGTGTCAATATGTTAGCAGTCATGCCATGAAGATGTGGACGTTTTCTAATACATTCTTAATTTGTGCAGGAACAACCAAAGTGGTTGGAGATACAATCCCTTGATGAACTAAAAATGAAGCTAGGTCATGTGATAGTAATGGTACTTCTGGTTGGAATGTTTGAAAAGAGTAAAAAAGTTCTGATTAACTCTGGTCTGGACTTGTTATGCTTCTCAGGGTCAATGTTATTGTCGTCTAGTTGTCTTTTCCTTCTCTCAAAGTGCAGTCTCCTAGAAAAATTAGTTTTTAACATCAGTGGAAAAGTGTTGTCTTTTGTTTTTGACAGTTGTATATATGTAATGTCTTATGTCTTGGAACAAATCAGTTTTTGTATGTGCGCTTTTGTTTCTATTGAATAACAAAGAAGCAACTTTTTACTTTGAAAAAAAAAACTAACCCATTGTGAGGTACAAACAAATGGAGGGCAAGACTACAATAGTGCTAGAATATGTGAGTACTCCAGAAAGAGACATGGATTGGCAATGAAGTCCCCCCAAATGAGGACCATGACATCCCCAAACACAATGCACTAATGCATTGTCAAAATCTATGTATGCAGTCTATTACAACTAAGCTCTAAGCTTCCATATGTAAGTTATATGTTCTCCCTTATTTCCATAATCTATGTATACTAGATACTTACACTTCACTACTATTCTAACCAGCTTCTATCACATAGGTAATGATTACCCGTATTTACATAATAAAACAACCATTACTTACTTGAATAGTACTTACTTGTATGTGGTTTCATAGCACTCACCTCGAGTTCAGCACCACTACTACTATGAATATCATGCACATGCTCATTGAGTTCAGCATAATCACTATCAACATTAACATGAAGTTGAGCAGCTTTGCAGAGAGCTCTATTGACAGGGCCTTTTTCTTTTCATTCTGCTTTCATATAATTTCTCTACATGTGGTTTAATCATCATGCAAAAATTAAATAAGTCAAGTAAAGAATGCAAAAGCTATAATTTTTTGTCCAAAAGAACATTTTAAGCATGAAGAATGACAAAACATTGGGACAGATTAACTTACAACTTAAAGCATGCAAAAGCTATAAACTTTTGTCCAAAAGAAGAATGACAAAACATTGGGATAGATTAACTTAAAACTTAAAGAATGCAAAAGCTATAAATTTTTATCCAAAAGAACATTTTAAGCATGAAGAATGACAAAATATTTGGACAGATAACTGACAACAACTATTATATTACCTCAACTTCAGCACAACTATGACTATGCTGCACATTCTTGTCCAGCTCATCATGATCACTATCAATATCAACATCTCTGTTGACATTAGGGTGTTTTCATTTTCATGTTGCTTTGATAAAATTTCTCTGCATGTGGTTTAACCATCATGCAAAAAACTATACAAAGAATTCAATAGTTAAGTAAAGAATGCAAGCTATAAATTTGTCCAAAAGTGATGTAGAGGCATCAGGAGCCCCATAGCAAAAATGGTTGTTATGTTTGGTTTTTAGGTTGATATGATGTTTTGGAGTCTAATAAGGTCATTTATGACCATGTGGGATCATGTTAATCCATTTTTGGACTGTTAATAGGGTCTTTGGTTGAAAAGTGTAAAAATTATCGTGTAACTTTGGCAAAGTGTCAAAAATCAAGAAACGGTTACAAAAAAATCAAGAAATCATTATTATATAGTTGGAATTGGTTTTAAATGTATAAAATCACCCTCCAAACTCGAATCTTGGAGGAGAGACATTGTTTTTGGAGTTTGATGAATGAAAACCTCAATTTTGTGTGTTTTCTGAGTCCTACATTATTTTTAGGATGAAGTTGTGCATTGTACGGCCTGGTACACCTCATATCAAGGAATATAATAGATGGATGGAAAGATATTTGTTTCTAGTTTACAATTCTTTTTTTTTATTAAATTTCATTGAGTTTTGTGCGAGATATGGCCATTTTGGTGAAGGCTGCTCTATTCTAACAATGTTTTCCAAAATTTACAGTCTGAAAATGTACTAGTACGGCCATGTATAGTACAATATTGGGATGAAACCAATTGGAATAGATGAATATGTGTTTCTATCTCTCAATACTTTTTGTTTGGATCATTTTCATGGAGATTTTAATAAGTTATGACCATTTTTATGAGGATAACTCTGAACCCTAACTAGGTTCCCAATTCTGCAACAATCCATTTTTGACCTATTCCACACAAAGTAACCCTAGCCCATTTTGATATATGTTGAGTTAAGGCCAAAAGGGTATTTAGAACAAGTTTCATATTTCCATTTGTAGGTCTTTAGGAAAAGTTATGACCAAAAAGGTCTGAATTGCTGCACTTTAAGGGCTACTAGGCTAAGGACAACTAGAAAAGGAAGGTTTAAAGGTTGCAGGTCAGAGATCTCTTGTTAGTGATTCAAGATTGTTTTAAGATTTACTTGATAACTCTGCATCATTATTAGTATCAGAGCCCAAAAATCTAGGCATGGAAGTTTTGGGAGTTTGTGTATTGTCTTTTTTTACAGGTTGAAGGAAGAACCTGGATACCAAAAGACTAGGCCTAGGGAAAAGAAAGGGGCCTAAGGTGAGGTATCACAAAGACAAGAAAAAGCATTGAGAAGAAGCAAGGTGAAAGAGACTTTCTTGCAAGAGGAGAATGGAAGTGTCTAGGAGAATAGTCCATGGAGACTTGTAGAGTAAGGAGTTACCAAGTAAGAAACAAGTGATGAGAAGAGAGAGAAGTGAGATGAAGAAGAAAGATGAGAAGGAAAAACAAGTAAATATTCAACAAGAGATAACAGGGCTGAGACAAGCTTTGGAACAAATGCAAAATTTTGAAGAAAGAATACAGAGTATAGGAACAAGTTTGTCGAATTGGTACATTGCCATTAACAAAATTGTCAAGTGGCCCATAAAGAAGATTATTCAGAAAAGAAGAAAGCAAAGGATGACTGCTTTGAAAATGGAAGGTGAACTATAGTTTAATGAAGCCTTGGAGAATGCTACAGAAGAAGGACATGCAGCATACACAAAGAAGGAGTTTCCAAACAATGAAGTTAGAGAAGAAAGACAATCCATGCAGCAGACCATTGAACAGGTAAACGGAAGTACTGTTGTGTGGTTACACAACACACCCCATTTTGCCTTGACAAAACAAGGACCCAACTTTTTCTTGCTGCTTTGGCTTGTTGTTTTTCTTCTTTGGGCGATTTGGTAAAATTAAGTCATGCATGCAGCCCTGCAAGAGGGTGGATATGTCCCCATGATGAGGTCGATTGTCAAAGTTAGTATTTCACATTATTAACCTCATGGTTGGAAAGTACATAGAATTTCAAGCAAGTTTTCCTTTTGGATCACCCCAAAATTCTCTAAGGGAAGAAAGTTATGTTAAGTCAAAGTTTGGTCAAACATGATATTCTGAGGAGGGGGGTCATATTTCAAACATCAGTCATCTTAGACAAGATCACCCTGATATGGTATTATCACCCGATAATCACTTGATCTGCGAGGGAGGGACGTCAATTTTACGTAGTAGCTGATATATACTCATCCAATAACTTCATGTTACTTGCGGGGGGTCATATTTTTAATATCTATCATCTTACGAATATCACCCTTTCACAAAATATCACCCTATGCCAATATGGCGGTGACGTCAACTAAATCCAATGAACGAAGGAAGTCACCCTGATGATGAAGTCGTCATTTCATTCTACCTCGCGGAGGTATATATCTGAATGCCCATGACATTCAATAACATGACGGTGATGTCATTACAACACAACGCTTAAACAAAGTCATCGACATGGTGACATCACCTTGATCTTTTCCCAAAGGGGGTCATTTTATTTACGGGGTCATATTTTGAACATCCCCTGATCTTAAATTCACGACCTGATATACACGTTGTCAACGTTGACCACATCACCTAATTCTTTTGCATTAGCTTTTTGCGCTCAAAGGCAGGAGGTCATTTTATCCAGAGGGGCTCATATTTTGAACATCACCCAATCTTTCAAAGATCACCCCCCTCCCTATTTCCTGACATTAAATGCACTTAAATGCAGTAGGTGGATTCCCGCCGATTATGAATACAAATCAAACACTTGGCATCATCCATGAATTCTCTAAAGAGGATCAACAGATTTAATCCATCCCAACTCAGTTTTAGCCTAATTTGGCCTACAGATGCGTTTAAAGGTTATTTTCATTTACCTTCCAAAAAAATGAGAAATTATAGAGCATATAAGTCAAACCCTCATACAGCTATTTGTTAACAGACTAGATCTTTCAGCGTAACAGAATGGGTCATCTTCAGCATTTGCAGCCCTTTTCCGTAATCACTCATCTAACTCAGGAGGAAAGCACTGTCACGTAAGTAACTAAAAACCCTCCTGTTGTCATTTTATGCATGTTCAGGTAGAGTACATGTTCTTTCTTATGGTTTGAATCTATGAATATGCATATCATGATGAAGTAAAAGAATAATAGATAGACTATGCATGATGCTATAGAGGTACATAGTGTTGTATGAATGCATATGGATATTGTAAGGTAAGACAAATCTTGTTTGTTGCGGGAGTCCATGGCGGATCTTAGAAGGAATAGGTTTGATTCAGAGTTTCTTAAGCCTATGTTTGTTCAGTCCGAGGGGGTATAGTTTAAGTATGGCATCATTGGTGACACTCATCAAGGAGATATGAACCTGGTAGTATGGTCAACAAGAATAGATCGTGATAAGGATAATACCATTCTAGATGCAATATATGTTTTAGGAATGTGGCATGTAGCTAGCTGTCCATATGCCATGGACACCCTAGAGCTAGTAGTAGAATGTGCCAGGAATTATAACCCTGAGACTAGGTGAGTGGAGAAGCATGGAAGAGCATATGCTAACTTTTCAATTAAGGGCATCACCTCTACTTTTAATCTGCCAGTTGGAAAGAGGGTGGTCAGTGTAGACCTACGTAAGCTAGAAAGATAGTACAACAACAATAAGAAGAATGCAAGGAAGAGAAGAATGCAAGGAAGAGGATGTATTAGTGGAGGTCCAAGAGAAGCGCCTACACTGTCTCAGCTAAATTGCCCATACATTTATACAAATTTGATTTTGATGATGAGTACCAGTACATGATTGCCCTACTAAGTAGGATGACAGGTAAGCTTCATGCTAGGAATTTTGAGAATTGGATGTTTGGAATCATCTAGATGGTCCTATATATAGATAACAAGCCATTATGGGCCAAGATCATCAGTGATGCACTAGATGAAGGGATGAGGAACCTGGGAGGCTAGGCATGCATGTTTCATATGACCTCATATGTGGTATATTCATGTGCCTACAAGGGAACCTTTGATGCCTTGACTACAGTGGGTAAGGTTGGCAGTGATGCAGATGATGCCCACATATGGGATCACTATCCTCAGCTACAGAGGAAAAACTACCTCCTGGACTACAAACTAGTAAATGATGCATTCTCTATGCATCTAGTCAGAACCATGGAGGAAGATAGGACCAAAAGACTGAGCATAGAGGCTCAAGAAGTTGTTTACAGACATGGCGCCTAGTTTATCCAGTTTGCCACCTTTTCATACATAAGAATAGAGGGATTTGAAGGACAACCCCTTATGCTACCAAGATACCCTACTGATGGGGTTGTCTTGATGGAGTTTCTCAGACAGATGTCTACCATAGTTGCAGCATACAAGGAACAAAAGAAGATACCTCCGGTATTATTTCTAGTGTCTATGGGCTGGTATATGTGCTCAAACTCACAGAGCATAAAACATGTCATGGGAGGTCTAAAATTGATGAATCTGCAGCCATTTCCACTAGCCAGATCTTATGACCCCTATGGTAGGATGCAAAAAATAGTGGGAAAACCTATTTATCAGAGGCATCTAGAAGATTTCTGGATTGATTGTGAGGATGAAGCTAAGGTGAGGAGAAGGAAGTACCAAAGACTCACCTTGAACCAAATAAAGACATTTGACTGCATCCCGGTGCCAACACAGCTGAGGAAAGATGATGGAAATATTATGGCTAATGAATATGAAGACAGGAAGGTGTACAATGACACCATATCAGCCCCTAATCTTACACAGCTAGAGGATATATCCCTAGATCAGCTGATAGGTGGGGTGATACAGTTGACCCAAGCTTGGGTGGATGAAGAAATAAATAGACTCAAGAAAAGGGCTGTGGCCCTTACAGTTGATGCCAAAAAGAAAAGGCAAGAACTAGCTGATGAGGAATATGATGACTTCCTTAGTGAGAAGAGAAAATCCAATGGGGAGAGGTTACCCACACAGAAACAGAGGAAAGGTCCCCCTAGAGGTAAGAAAATTGAAGATGAACCTAAGGGGGTGATAATTGAAAGGATTGCCACACCAGCTGCAGGTGCATCAACATCAGGTCAAGCATCCGCATCATCTACATCACCTCTGAGTGATAAACCAAAGACTAAGAGGATCTTGAGGCTAGCTATTGAAACTACAGAAGTGCAGGAGGAGGGCCAAGCCTCACAGCATGAAGAGGAAGAGGGCATCTCATTTGAGGAAGTGCAGGTAAACAAAGAACCTGCAGGTGATGACCCGATGATGGTCAGTAAGAAGAGGAGGGTGATGCCGTTAACGTCACCACCCAAGAAGCAAAGAACATCCATGTGGGCTGATATCAGGGCTGACCCTATTGTATTTAGAGGAGCCAGTGGTGAAGCATTTAGGAAGGAACTGCAGCATGATGTTTCGCTTCCCACCATAATAAAGTTCAATACTGAGAAGGCAGAGGAACAAACAAAAGAAGCTTTCAAAGCAGGTCAGGGTGGTCCTTTCTCTTTGGAGGACATTGTAGAGTTATCAAATGATGAGGTAGTGCAGAGTGTAGCCTCTCAAAGGATGGAGACTCTCACTTCCAACACCCTCATGACCCCTCATGGGACTGACAAGTTGTCATTGTACCTCATCATTTAATCTATTTTTAGATGTCAAAATATAGGGGCTATGTCCTCAGCTGTGTGCAATTAGGGATTCTACAGTTACCAGTTTTCCCAGCTAATCTTCATAACTTCTACCAATTTAAAGAAATTAATCTGTCTATTTACTGAATGAATTTAAGGAATGCTAAAAACATAATTAAACAGGAAGTTACTTAAAGCAATTAAAAAAAATAGTAACATGCATCTATCTATCAAAATCAGTAAATACTCTTCACAGCAAAATTTGAAGTAACAAAATAGTGGTACTAGTCTTCTGCCTTGGTGGTGAGAGTGGGCCCTTGCTCCACACCCTTAGGGCTGAAGGCTACAATAGGGAATCAACACAAAAGAAGAAGATCACAACTAAATTCAATCCAATTCCATTTGCTTTGCATTCATGAAAAATATTGATATCACCGAACTGAGATTACTGAGAATTAGAATAAATCAATCATTGTATATTTCTTCTGCTGTTTCTATAAGTATACATGAAAATGAGTGATGACATATCACTTATCTTATCTACCAATTCTTCTATGAGATGACATCCATCTCTTTATTACACTAGCTATCTAACTATGGAAAATAATCATGCAATAAAAGTATCTACTGAGTGGAACAGAAGTCCACTCAGAATTCTAAGTTTGAGTCTTGATACATTTGGGCAACGAGGCCTTGAAAATATGGGTATTGAATCAATTCTATCCGTAACTCATGTAAAAACTTTATAAAGATAAAAACTCCAGCAGTTTAACTAAAGATGATCCTTCATCACTCAGGTGATGATTTGAGTGAAATGAGGGGTATTATGATCACTGCTGAGAGTGCCTGATTGGTAGCTTATGCTAGAAATATGCCCTACTCTCAGGAGGTGCCAGAGATATTTCTCCCTGTCTACAGCTCCAAAGATATGACTGTAGCTCCAGAGATGTCTGTAGCTCTGGAGATGTTTGTAGCTCCAGAGATGTCTGTAGCTCCGAAGATACCATTGTGGCCTTCTTTGTTCAGCTCCGAAGAGGCTTTCTCTTTCCTTCAGAACTTCTGGTGTCGTGGTATTTTGGTATTATCTCTTGAGAACATTGAAAACTATCTCTGGAGATGCACAAAATTGTTGTTCCTGGCATCTACACCTGTTGATTCAAAAAGAGAAGTTTCTACATTTTTCCATCAATTCCATGCACATTAGTCTCTTAATCAGAAATTATGATCTTAAGTAATCTATCTCAATTAATCATTAACTAGAATGATCTTGCTAGCTTATTTGGGTGCAAACATTAAGAAAGATGGGATTAGGAAGGAGAAAAAGAGAGGTAAAAAGATGTATTTCATGGGTGCAAATTGGCACTCATCAGGGACCCCATTAGCATAGATGGTGGTCTTGGAAGAAATAAAACAAACAGAAGAAGAAGTAAAACAAAGTAGCCCAGAAAGGGTAGCCCTACAGATAGGGCTTGATAAGTTGTTGGATCAGGTGACTAGCCCTGCAGTTATAGATTTAACATATAGGGAGGATGTAAGCCCTAAGGATAAAGCAGGTGCACCTGATGAGATAGAAAAGATTGAAGTGGCCAAGCAAGTAGAGAAAGAAAGCACTACTCTTGATATGGGTCAGTAATAGCATGAGATACCTGCAGAGCCAAAAATAGTAGAAGTTTAATAGAAAGGCGAGGGTGATAAATATACATTAGGTGATGGTGCTACTCAGACTCAGGGAGATCTAGGAGATGCCATAGGAGAAAAAGATAAGTCAGCTCATGAGGACCTTAAGTCATAGGACATCAGTGCATTAGGTACAGAACAAGAAGTGACCCAAGATCAGGGTGATGCACAAGGCCAACACACACAGACAACTGATGATGTCAATATGCCTCAAGATGAGGAAAATGCTAAAGTGGATGAAAGTTAGAAGGAGGGAGTGGAGGATCAGGCACAGGATCATAAGGTGGACACTCCACAGGATCCTTCTCTAGAGAAAGAAGCTCCTCAACAAGAAGAAATGCAACAAGATCCCCCTCATGAGGAACTCCATGAGGAAGAAACTAAGAAATCACCTTCTCCACCAAGAATAGAAATAGATACTGGAGAACAAGACAGACATGATGTTGACAAAGAACATCAGGGATCTAGAGATGATGTACCTCAATGGCTGGAAAGAGAAATAGGTATGGAACAAGGCTCTGAAATTCAAGAATTTGATGTTTCCACCTTGTTTGCAGAAACAACAATGAAGCCAAAGAGGAAGGCCAGATTGACATCAGCCATAAAACGAGATCCTTCTATAGGCAGAAGGACTGCATAGGTAGCACTTCCCACGGTAGAGAAAGAGAAGGGCAAGATCACCCTAGAGGAATTCCAAATCACAACTATTGATTTGGGTTTTGCTAATGAAGACCAAGAAGGTCAAGAAGGGAAAGACATCATTGATTCTTTGACCCAAAGGGCAAAGAAGGAGAAAGAGAAAAATAAAAAGCATAAGGAGCACATTTCTCAGCTGCATTCTTACATAAAGGGGTTGATTAACCTTGATAATACACCAGTTGATCTAGCAGTCCCATTGACTATCATATCCCAGGAGGAGGTCACTAAGTTGGACCTCATGAAGCATGAATCTATGATCATGGAGAAATGGATGCTGTCAGCCCTCACTGGAGTTGAGGATGTTTTGAGAACCTCCCTACAGAGGTGGAATTCTTTAAACAGTTTAAAGAGAAAGGGAGAGAAAATGCAAAATGAAATAGGGAAATGGTCATTCCAATTGGAAAAGGACCTGACTACTTTAAGTGAAATGAAGAGGATTGATCCTCAAATCCTAATAAATAATCAAGTGTTGAATAATAACACTGCCCTGTTGATAGACATATGGTATGAAGATATCAGGTTTGAATGTGATATCTTGAAGAAATATAGTGGCAAGCTCAAGGATATAAGTATAAAGCTGCACAACATGATGGCTTATGAAGCAAAGATCCTTGAGGCTTTAGAAGGAAAGGTAGAGGGAAAGATTGAAAATTAGGATGCAGACTTGGCTATCAAAGCTCTACATGATAATTTCTAGCTGGAAGCAGATGACCCTCTCACCCACCTAACGAAAGAGGTAATGAATAAGATCATGAGGATAAAGGTCAAGGTGGAAACATATAATGAGACTTTGAACAGTAGAAAAGGTAAGCTGGAAGCGCTCAAAGCTAAATTCTAGTCTCAGAAGCATGCCGTAAAAAAAGAAAGAATCCAAGATGGGGAAGAGGTGAATAAAATAGTGCAGGCATATGAGCACATCAGGACAACGATGAAGATCCACATACAGGAGGATGTACATCAGGGTGATAGCGATACTGAAAGTAATTAAAATGATGACCATGATGAAGAAGAAGAAAATGAAGAGAAGGGACTTGAAGAATGAATAAAGATACATCACCAAGGGAACACATGCATAAAGCACTCATAAGATAACGAGTCATCTAGATGGTTGCCAGCTGGCAACCTGTGCCATGAGGAAGAGTTGACTGAGTCAAAGACTAATTATCAATCATTGATCTTAATTGACAAATCCTGACCATAGGTCATTTGTAACTGCCTCCTCACCTTATTCTATAAAAGGTGCAAGGGTGCAGTATTTTGAACATTTAGAAACTTAATTGAAATTTGATTGCTGAAATATCAGGACTCATTTCAAAGTTGTTGTAAATATACATGTTATGCATACTGAATGAAAGAGAAGAATATTTTATTACAAATCATCATAAATCTTGAGTAATCTGTGTTTGAAATCTAGATACATGCATTGATCAACTGCATCCCTTGGAGTGCTTTTTAGTCTGCATGTGTTGTTTTCATTCCTAATCCTTTGAAGTTAGCATCATCCATATCTAGCTGTGGAACATCCTGGTGACATATGGTTTGATTTCTTCTCTTCATGAATGTATCTTGTATGTATGTGATCCAATGACTAAAGATTCACTAAAATTAGAAGCATTCTTTTAAATTTCTTTCAATTTCATAACAGATCACCATAATTGCAAATAATAGAGAATCAAAAGTAAATAACATGAAATATGCTGATATACCGTAGATAATTGAAAATATAGAGCATATTTAGAATAAAAGCATGTCAAATTGACAAATATCATGCAAATTCATACAATATCCATGGAATACATGCAAATATCCACTTATAGACACATCATTTGAATAAATATATAGTGTAGAAGAAAGAACAAGTTTAGGATGATCAATGATCAGAAGAATTGATCAAACTTGCAAATATATGAGTTATCTTTGAAAATAGATTAGAGTTAACCTCTCTGTGGAGTAAATTTACAAGAAACAGAACAATACTAATCATCTAGACAAATTAAGACCCCTTGAAATGGAAAATAGCATGCCACATCAACCTCTGAGTAACGTCAGATGATCATGACATGATCAACGGAGACTTGGAGTCATCAACTTACCCTAAGTTGATCATACTTTACAAGATAATAAAGGTTGTGCAAATTTTTATGCATGCTGTTATGACTAACAATCATCATCAACATAAATTGGTGCTAGAAGGAGGGCCTTTTCATTAGTAGATTTGTCTAATTTGATGATGTAGATAGAAAGGTAGTACTCATGTTGCTCTGTATTTCAAGTCATATGCAAAGATGTGTTGTTTTAAGTTTGTGCATGCTTGTCCGTTGCAAAGTTTTCAAAATTAAGCATAAATATTTCAAGCTTTGTGGGTGATCACCATGATGTTTCAAAGATAACCTCTATTCCAAGTCTTTTTGCTAAAGCTTTGAGGTAATTTGCTTAAGAGACTTGAGATCCAGTTGCTTGCATCCCAAAGCCACATATCACCTCATATTTGCATCATTTCTACAAATATTGCGTAAATATCTAGTCAATTTCAGATTCTGATCATAAATACAGCCTTTGCTAGAGTGTTTTAGCTGATCTTTATAGTAAACAAGTCAAATTTTCCTTAAATTCAAGAAATCTTGGCTCTCAGGCCAAATACCAGGTCCAGATCCAATGGACTCTTTGAAGAATTGCCTATCCGGGGATTTAGACCCAGAACGGTAGATATTCATCATTCTCCTAGTTCTAGTGCATCAGAAGCTTCACTAGAACATACTCCAAGGACTCCTATCGGATTGCAAACACCTACAAGACCACCTGTCACACCTCAGGTCCAACCTCCACCAGTCACAATGTCATTCTTTACTGCAGAGTCACCTCTGACTTTTACTACATATCATCCTTTACCTAAAAATCTTGATAAGATTTGTCCTAAATATCATCCATATCAGGATGCTGATGATCACATTAGAACATTCAAGGAAGCTTGTTGTATGGCTAGAATTGAGCATCAAGATGTGGTATGCAGGTTATTTCCATTTTCCTTAGGGGAAGAGGCATATAACTGGTATATCAGTCTTGGTCAAGGTTCAGTCGGTTCATGGGCTAGCTTGGAGAAAGCCTTTAAGGATAGATTCAAAATACCTATAGATCCTTCAATGAATTATCATCTATTTGCCACAATCAAGATATTTGAAGGAGAACCTATTGCCAATTTCAATGCAAGATTTCAAAAGATGCTCTCAAAGCTAGTTGCTCCCTATATTGTAACAGATGAATCTGCTAGGAGAATATACTACTCAGCTTTAGATCCCTTGACTTCTATGTTTATCAGGAGAGCACATCCTGGTGTCACAACCTTGATAGGAGCTTTTGAAGAAGTTGTCAAAGTTAGTCAGCAGTTGATCCCTGCTCCAACACCTAATATTGCATTTCCTACACTTCCTGCTTATCCTACATATCCTGCTCAGCAACAGACCAATGGAGCCATGATACCTCCAACTATAATCCCAAGTCCTTTACATATACCTCCACTCAGTATCATGCCACCTCCAAATGGAAATGGTCAAATGTTACAACATCCAGGACATACACAGGTACCTCAGGTTGTGGAACAATCTAATAACAATAACAATGGATCTTCCTTCTTCAAACCTCAAACAAAGAATGTAGTAGCCAAAGTTCAAGAAGAAAAGGAAGAAATTAAAGAGATATCAACACAACTGAGGAAACTTACCACTAAGATCACTCATTTGAGGAGTGAAAAGTTCTATTCTCAACCAAATCAGAATAGAAGATATGCCAATGATAGACCTAATTATCTTGATAGGGGATACAATAACAACTAAAATAACAACAATGGTAATAATAATCCCCCTAGATAGCCTAGAGTGTGGAACACTAGGCCAAACAATGGTTCTTTGCCATCACCCCTAGATAATTAGCCTCCTGGTGAACCTAAGCAGACCACTGGAGTGAACCTGGTAGAGGCAACTCTTACAAACTGGTGCAGGATACATAACACCAATGCTCATGCAAAGCTAGATTGTCCTCAGTTCAGGATAGCCACCAGTATATTTCAAACTGAAGTATCTAATACTTCAGGTAATCCACCTTATGTTGAAGGAAATGAAATTGTCCCCTGTGGATATGATTCTGGTCTAGTACTAGAAAGTTTCATCAATCATCCTCATCGGCAAACAATGTCACCTCATCAGAATTACACCTTAGCATGTGAAGAGTCAGCCATGGCTTTTGAAACCAATTATATTTTTCTATTTGAAGATGAAAATGAGCCATCAATTGAACATGAAGAAGTACATGGTTATCAACAATAGTATCAGGGTAGACATAATTATAATCTAAGGAATAACTCCAACTGACCTGCTGGTCCTTTGACCACATCCTTGCCTCCAAATAATTTCAATACTCCTCCTGATCCTAAGGTAAGCAATAACCCTGGATTTCCTAAAGTTAATGCTCAGTACTTAGCAACACAAAATATAGTAACAAAAGCTGGTAATCTGCCCCTTGAGTCTGATAAATTGGTCACATATTTAGCAGATGAAATGAAAAAGATCAAAATCAATTTGTCATTATCAGAACTACTCAAAACCCCAGCTATCAAAAAAGCCTTCATGAAATCCTTAGATGATCCTACTTCAAAAGAGGATAATCATACCTCAGGTCAGATTGGGAATAAAGATCATGCTATTAGGGATGTTAATGTTAAACAAAAAGCTCCAACCACTATTTAAGTTGTAGAGACTTCACACATGACTCTTTACAGAGATAAAATTGAGTCACCTCCTTTTCTCCTTACCATAAGGATGTTCAACAAGAATTTGCATAATTGCTTAGTAGATTCAGGAGCATCTACCAATGTAATGCCCCTATCCATATGCAATGCCTTAGGGTTGCATCCTGCTATGTCACTGAAGAAAGTAACACAGTTAGATAAAATAGAGGTGAGTGTAGTAGGAGAATTAACTCACATCCATATGCAGTTAGCATCAGATCCAAGAATCCAATACTACATTGATATTTAGGTAGTAGATATACCTAATACCTATGGGATGCTGCTCAGCAGAGATTGGTCAAAAATACTTAATGGATACATGTCTACTGATTTTAGTCACATGTGGTTACCTTGGAAAGGAATACCTAATCAAATAAGGATAGATGTTGAACCTCGCATGAAACATATGATCACTAAATACAATAAAACCAATGAGATCATGTATGTAGATGTTGAACCCAGAGTTTATTCCAGTAGACCCCAAACCATTAAAATAGAGGAGATCCTCATGTATGATGTTCATGTTCATGATGATAATCTTGAGGATGATATGATAATTTTAAAGTCTGATTGTAGCTCTGAAAATGAGATAGAAGTAGATCACTTCAAGAATTTTGAGATGCACCTATCCAAAGAAGTGCAATGTTGCCAATTGTTAAAGGTACCTATTCATGATGTTCTAATTGAGGGATGGTGTAGGTTACATGATGAGGCGCATTCTAAAAAGACCTATGATGCTTACTTAGACATGATGGAA
The DNA here is from genome assembly GCA_027924645.1 of Cunninghamia lanceolata. Lineage (NCBI taxonomy): Eukaryota > Viridiplantae > Streptophyta > Pinopsida > Cupressales > Cupressaceae > Cunninghamia > Cunninghamia lanceolata. The sequence continues at coordinate 453,069 of BSBN01000463.1, read as the reverse complement.
CTGGAACAAGCATGCAGTAAGGCATCATCATCATCATCTAGGGTAAGTCCTGCAAATAGTGATACTAATACTGATTTTTGCTTGTCATCTGCAAGAACAGAAGAAAGTGCATATCATGATGAAAGTCCTATCCAGATGATGGAAGAAATACTAGTGTGTAGCAAGGGTAGTGCTAAAAGTAACAAGAAAATCACCCTAGGAAGTGATTGTTTAGTAGAGTCAGATTATGAAATATCTGATGAAGATAGAGGCAGTAATTTGTCCAAGTTTGAAGATTTTTTATCAAAGCAGACTCAAAAGATGATATAGCAGCAAAGGTCCCCACATGATGTCCTAATTGAGGGATGGTGCAAGTTACATAAAGCACCACATTCAGAAACTACTTGTTCATTATGTTTGCATATTCTAAAGAAGTAGATGTTGCCTTATTCAAAGGACCCTCCTTCTGATGGAAAAGAAGAAGAAGAAATATCAACTTCACATCAGCCAAATAAGATGAAGTTTGGGAAGGGTGAAACACCAAAACTAAAATGGATATCAAATGGTGCAACTACCAGAGCTAAAAAGAAAAGAGAAGACCTAGACAAGCCTTTAATTGAAGATAAGCCATGGATCCTTAGGTTTGATGGATCCAAATCAAAACAAGGGGCTGGAGTAGGAATAGATCTTATTGATCCAACTGGTAAATCCTACTTAGCAGCATATAGATTGTAATTTCCATACACAAATAATGTGACAGGATATGAAGCTCTGATTTATGGGATATTATTTACACTTAGAAAGAAAGTAAAGATTCTGCATGTCTATGGAGACTTAGAATTGGTAGTAAGACAAGTAAGAGGCATATATTCTTGTAATTACAAGAAGCTGTCTAATTACAGACATAGGGTATGGGATCTGATAGAAGATTTTGATGCATTTAACATCACCCATGTGCCTAGAGAACAAAATCATAGGGCAGATGCCTTAGCTCAGGCTGCAAGTACTCTGGAACCATTGTCCATATCTGGTTTGAAGAGATTTTTAGTTGAATTAGTGTCAGTACCCTCAGTACTAGATAATGTAGTTAACCTTCAAGTGTTTGATGATGACCAGCACATTTTAGACTTCATATCCAATAGAGATGTCTTTGATGCATAGATCATAGATCAAAGAAATGTGGAAGATCATATCTGGGAAGAAGAAGAGATCCTAGAGTTGCCTAGTAATAAGATTCCTAAAGGAATGATAGAGTTGGAAAGAGCATTTGATTTAGACAACATGCTGAAACATAAAGATCTCCCTAAAGCAGATGGAGGAGAGTATTCACAAGTTAACATTGGACATGATGACGAGAAAAGGAATGTCTTGATTGGAAAAGTGTGTACAGAAGAAGAACTAGAAGGGATAACCCAAGCACTTAAAGATTATATCCATGTTATTGCCTAGACATATGATGAGTTGAAAACTTATGATACATCAATCATCACTCATACTATACCTTTAAAGCCAAATGTCAAGCCTTTTAGATAGAAACAAAGACTTGTTAATGCTTTGCTGGAGCCCATCATTTTTTAAGAAGTTAAGAAATTGCTTAATGCTAGGATCATATTTCCTGTGAGACATTCCACATGGGTGGCAAACTTGGTCCCAGTAAGGAAGAAGAATGGTGACATTAGGTTGTGTGTAGACTTCAGAAATTTAAATAGAGCTTCTAAAAAAGATAACTATCCTTTGGCTTCTCTAGATGAGGTCTTGCAGATTGTAAATGGTGCAAAGATGATGTCATTTTTGGATGGTTTTTTAGGTTACAACCAAGTGATGCTAGACAAGATATATAGATTAAAGACTGCATTCACCACTAAGTGGGGTATATTCACTTACAGGCGCATGCCTTTTGGATTGATAAATGCTAGAGAAACATTTCAGTGAGCAATGGATATAGCCTTTAGAGGGCTTATTGGTAAATACATCGTCATATACATGGATGACTTGACAGTTTTCTCTAAAGAGAGAGGGAATCATGTAGAAGACCTCAGGAAGGTACTAAAGAAATGTGAACATTATGGAATATCCCTAAACCCTAAGAAATGCATATTTGGGGTAACCACAGGGAAGTTATTAGGTCACCTGATAATAGAGAATGGGATCATCATTGACCCAGATAGAGTAGAATCAATCATGAAGATACATCTTCTTGGAAGTAAGAAGGAGCTCAAATCTTACTTTGGTAAGATCAATTTTATTAGAAAGTTCATTACTAGTTTTGCAAAAATTGTCAGACCATTGAATGTCATGCTTAAGAAGAATGCCAAAATTGAGTGGACACCTGAAGCTAGAGCAACTTTTGAAGATATCAAGAGAGCCATATCCAATGCTCCTATTCTAATTAGTCCAAATTATACCAAGGATTTTTTTATTTACTCCTTTGCTTCAGAGCATACATCTGCAGCAGTAGTAACACAAAGAAATGAGGCTAAAGAAGAAAAGCCTATAGCCTTCATGAGTTATCCTTTTAGGGATGCAGAACTCAGATACATGGATGTTGAAAGACAAGCACTTACTCTGGTCCAAGCAGTCAAGAAGTTTAGACATTACATCTTAAGAAGTAAAGTGATCGTTGTAGTACTAGATGCAACAGTAAAGATGCTTTTAATGCAAAGTGAACCAAGCGAAAAGAGAGCCAAATGGATTACTGTCCTCCAAGAATATGATATGGACATAACACCCATGAAATTAGTGAGAGGACAAGCATTGAGTTAGATGATATCAGAAATTGATCCTAACATCATGAGCTAGTAGTATGTCATAAATACAAAGGAAACTGGAGAATGGTATTCAGACATCAGGCACATCTTGATTACTGGAAGATGTCCTTCAAAGTTGAAGGCCTCACAAAGGAGAGCCTTAAAAATAAGATCACAGAAATACATGATAAAAGGAGGAGTCCTTTTCAAGAAGAACTATGAGGGAATATACCGTAGATGCCTAGAAAGGCAAGAAGCAAACAAAGTGTTGACAAAATTACATGACAAGTTTGGAACTGCACATGGATCATACTTAGCTACCACTCATGCTATCCTCAAAGCAGGGTATTACTAGCCCACTATTTTTAAAGATACTGCTGAACACATCAAATGTTGTCACGTGTCAGGTTGCTGCAAATAGAAAAAGATATGTTGCCCAGCCCTTGTAGCCAGTGATGGAGATGCGCCCATTTGCTCAATGGGGGATGGATTTCATAGGACCTATCAACCCTCCATCATCTTCACGCCACATGTATGTGTTAACTATTATTGATTATTGTACCAGGTGGACTGAAGCTGTTAGTAGTAAGACATGTAATGCTGAGGATGTAATCAAGTTTTTGGAAAGCAACATAGTAACCAGGTATGGAATCCCTTATGCTTTAGTATGTGACAAAGGGTCTGCCTTTGCTTCAATAAGACTATCAAGTTGGGCTTTTAACCATGGAATTATCTTGAAGTTCTCTTCAAATTACTATCCTCAAGGGAATGGATTAGTAGAATCAACAAACAAGAATTTATTGAATATCATAAAGAAATTGATAGAAAAGAACCCAAGGGAGTGGAATACCCTATTAAAGTATGCCTTGTGGGTAGATAGAACCAGGATGAAGGCTGCATTAGGAAATTCTCCTTTTCACCTAGTATATGGGGTGGATCCCATCCTCCCTATTAACTTAAAGATCCCCACACTGCATTTTACACAAGAATATTTGGGTATAGATAACAAACAAGAAGTCAGGTTGCTTCAGTTGATGCACCTAGAAGAAAAAAGGAATAAAGCAATTGATCAATTTGTGAAACATCAGGCTATTGTCAAGCATTGGTTTGACAAAAGAGCTAGAGTTTAGGCTTTTAAAATTTTAGATTTAGTCCTTATGTGGGACAAAGCACATGAAAGGAAAGGAGATCATGGTAAATTTGATAAACTTTGGATAGGTCCCTTTCAAGTTTTAGAAATCTTAGGAGACAACACCTACAGGCTTAAGACTTTAACTGGTGAGGATGTCCCATTACCAGTTAATGGATAGTTCCTCAAGCATTACTTTCAAGCCTGAAACAGTGTCATGTAAGTCATGTGTATCATAGTGTGCATATTGTATAGTTGTTTGTACAGTTTTATTTTGTTTTGTTTGTTTGCTTGTTGAGTTCTATTTTGGTTAGTCAAGATGATGTAGCTCATCATCCTAAGAAAATAACCAAATTGTTAAGATTCAAGTGATGAGAACAAATTCCTATATAGGTTATGACTCATTTTGAGAAGTATTAGCGATCAGGTCTGTGACACCCTTTTCATCAGGGTGCCTTTTCTTAACCAAAGTGATTTTTCACAATGACTCACCTAACATCCTTGGGTTTGTGGAACACATAAGTATAGGTGCTAAGTGAAAAATCTAAAGGGACTCCCTTGCTACCAATGCAATCTCCAACCTAAATCAGCATGTGACCATGCCTTGCACATTAAGCTTACATGATGACATCATATGAATAGAGAGAATACATATTGAAAATCCAAAAGAAATAAAGATTAGGCCATCTAAGTAATCTACCAAGGCTATAGATGCTTGTTGGCAGTGGGGCTCTACTTAGGGGGATTGTATAGATAACCTTGCCAGGGCTATAGACGCCTGCTGGTAGCAAGGCTCTATCCAGGTTGGCTATGAGGGATGTTCCCAAACTATGTATCTTAACATCAATTACTCATGCTTTCAACTTACTTTCAAGATGAGGATAATTAATCAATTGCACACATCTGATCCTTTGTTAGCATTGTTGCCATGATGAAAACCTTATCATTCAAAAAGATTATAATACTTATACTTAGAAAGAGTTAAAATACTATGTTAGAATGTGACCCCATCACTTGAATCATTAGAATTTGGTTATGTTCTTTGGTGGCAAGTTGTTGTGTGGTTACATAACATGCCCCATTTTACCTTGACAAAACAGGGACCCAACTTTTTCTTGCTGCTTTCGCTTGTTGCTTTACTGCTTTGGGCGGTCTGGTAAAATTAAGTCATGCATGCAGCCCTGCAAGAGGGTGGATATGTCCCCATGATGAGGTCGGTTGTCAAAGTTAGTATTTCACATTATTAACCTCATGGTTGGAAAGTATATAGAATTTCAAGCAAGTTTGCTTTTGTGGATCACCCCGAAATTCTCTAAGGGAAGAAAGTTATGTTAAGTCAAAGTTCAGTCAAACTTGATATTTCAAGGAAGGGGGGTCATATTTCAAACATCAGTCATCTTAGACAAGATCACCCCAATATGGTATTACCACCCGATAATCAGTTGATCTGTGAGGGATGGACGTCAATTTTACGTAATAGCCGATATCTACCCATCCAATAACTTCATGTTACTTGCGGGGGGTCATATTTTTAATATCTGTCATCTTACGAATATCACCCTTTCACAAAATATCACCCTATGCCAATATGACGGTGACGTCATCTAAATCCAATGGACAAAGAAGTCACCCTGATGATGACATCGTCATTTCATTCTACCTTGTAGAGGTATATATCCGATGCCCACCACATTCAATAACATGACGGTGACATCATTACAACACAACGCTTAAACAAAGTCATCGACATGGTGATGTCACCCCGATCTTTTCCCAAAAGGGGTCATTTTATTTGCGGGGTCATATTTTGAACATCCCCTGATCTTAAATTCATGACCCAATATACATGTGGTCAATGTTGACCACATCACCCGATTCTTTTGCATTAGTTTTTGCTACTCAAAGGCAGGAGGTCATTTTATCCAGAGGGGCTCATATTTTGAACATCACCCGATCTTTCGAAGATCACCCCCTCCATGTTTCCTAACATTAAATGCACTTAAATGTGGTAGGTGGATTCCCACCGATTACGAATACAAATCAAACACTTGGCATCATCCATGAATTCTCTGAAGAGGATCAACAGATTTAATCCATCCCAACTCAGTTTTACCCTAATTTTCCCTACAGATGTGTTTAAAGGTAATTTTTGAAGGTTATTTTCATTTACTTTGTAAAAAAATGAGAAATTACAGAGCAGTGAAGTCAAACCCTCATACAGCTACCTGTTAACAGACTAGATCTTTCAGCGTAACGAAACGGGTGATCTACAACATTTGCAGCCCTTTTCCGTAATCACTCATCTAACCCAGGAGGAAAGCACTGTCACGTAAGTAACTAAAAACCCTCCTATTGTCATTTTTTGCATATTCAGGTAGAGTACATGTTCTTTCTTGTGGTTTGAATCTATGAATATGCATATCATGATGAAGTAAAAGAATAATAGATAGACTATGCATGATGATGTAGAGGTACATAGTGTTGTATGAATGCATATGGATATTGTAAGGCAAGACAAATCATGTTTGTTGCAGGAGTCCATGGCAAATCTTAGAAGCAATAGGTCTGATTCAAAGTTTCTTAAGCCTATGTTTGTTCAGTCTGAGGGGGTACAGTTTAAGTATGGCATCATTGGTGACACTCACCAAGGAGATACGAACCTGGCAGTATGGTCAACAAGAATAGATCATGATAAGGATAATACCATTCTGGATGCGATATATGTTTCAAGAATGTGGCATGCAGCCAGCTGTCCATATGTCATGGACACCCCAGAGCTGGTAGTGGAATGTGCCAGGAATTATAACCCTGAGATCAGGTGGCTGGAGAAGCATGGAAGAGTATATGTTGACTTTTCAATTAAGGGCATCACCTTTACTTTTAATCTACCAATTAGAAAGAGGGTGGTCAGTGTAGACCTACGTAAGCTAGAAATAGAGTACAACAACAATAAGAAGAATGCAAGGAAGAGGATGTATCAGTGGAGGTCCAAGAGCAGCACCTACACTACCTCAACTAAATTGCCTGTACATTTATACAAATTTGATTTTGATGATGAGTACCAGTACATGATTGCTATGCTAAGCAAGATGGCAGGTAAGCTTCATGCTAGGAATTTTGAGAATTGGATGTTTGGAATCATCCAGATGGTCCTATATACAGATAACAAGCCATTATGGGCCAAGATCATTAGTGATGCACTAGATGAAGGGATACGGAACCTGGGAGGCCAGGCATGCATATTTCATATGACCTCATATGTGGTATATTCATGTGCCTACAAGGGAACCTTCGATGCCTTGACTACAGTGGGTAAGGCTGGCAGTGATACAGATGATGCCCACATATGGGTTCACTATCCTCAGCTATAGAGGAAAAACTACCTCCTGGACTACAAACTAGTAAATGATGCATTCTCTATGCATCTAGTCAGAACCATGGAGAAAGACAGGACCAAAAGACTGAGCATGGAGGCTCAAGAAGTTGTTTATAGACATGGCACCTGGTTTATCTAGTTTGCCACCTTTTCATACATAAGAATAGAGGGATTTGAAGGACAACCTCTTATGCTACCAAGATACCCTACTGATGGGGTTGTTCTGATGGAGTTTCTTAGCCAAATGTCTACCATAGTTGCAGCATACAAGAAACAAAAGAAGATACCTCCAGTATTATTTACAGTGTCTATGGGCTGGTATATGTGCTCAAACTCACAGAGCATAAAACATGTCATGGGAGGTCTAAAATTGATGTATATGTAACCATTTCCACTGGCCAGATCTTATGACCCCTGTGGAAGGATGTAAAAAATAGTGGGAAAACCTATTCATCAGAAGCATCTGGAAGATTTATGGATTGATTGTGAGGATGAAGCTGAGGTGAGGAGAAGGAAGTACCAAAGACTCACCTTGAACCAAATAAAGACATTTGACTGCATCCTGGTGCCAGCACAGCTGAGGAAAGATGATAGAAAGACTATGTCTAATGAATATGAAGACAAGAAGGTGTACAATGACACCATATCAGCCCCTGATCTTATAGAGTCAGAGGATATATCCCTGGATCAGCTGACAAGTGGGGTGATACAGTTGACCCAAGCTTGGGTGGATGAAGAAATAAATAGACTCAAGAAAAGGGGTGTGGCCCTTACAGTTAATGCCAAAAGGAAAAGGCAAGAACTAGCTGATGAGGAATATGATGACTTCCTCAGTGAGAAGAGAAAATCCAATGGGGAGAGGTTGTCCACACAGAAACAGAGGAAAGGTCCCCCTAGAGGTAAGAAAACTGAAGATGAACCTAAGGGGGTGACAATTGAAAGGATTGCCACACCAGCTACAGGTGCATCAACATCAAGTCAAGCATCTGCATCATTTGCACTGCCTCTAATTGATAAACTAAAGACTAAGAGGATCTTGAGGCTAGCTATTGAAACTACAGAAGTGCAGGAGTTGGGCCAAGCATCATAGCATGAAGAGGAAGAGGGCATCCCATTAGAGGAAGTGCAGGTAAATAAAGAACCTGCAGGTGATGACCCGACGATGGTTGGTAAGAAGAGGAGGGTGATGTCGTTAACATGACCACCCAAGAAGCAAAGAACATCCATGCGGGGTGATATCAGGGCTGACCCCATTGTATTGAGAGGAGCTGGTGGTGAAGCATTTAGGAAGGAACTGCAGCATGATGTTTCACTTCCCACCATAATAAACTTCAAAACTGAGAAGGCAGAGGAACATACAAAAGAAGCATTCAAAGCAGGTCAGGGTGGTCCTTTCTCTTTGGAGGACATCGTAGACTTATCAAATGATGAGGTAGTGCAGAATGTAGCCTCTCAAAGGATGGAGACTCTCGCTTCCAACACCTGCATGACCCCTCATGGGACCCCATTAGCATAGATGGTGGTGTTGGAAGAAATAAAACAAACAAAAGAAGAAGTAAAACAAAGTAGCCCAAAAACGGCAACCCAATAGATAGGGCTTGATAAGTTGGTGGATGAGGTGACTAGCCCTGCAGTTATAGATTTAACATATAGGGAGGATGTAAGCCCTAAGGATAAAGAAGGTGCACCTAATGATATAGAAAAGATTGAAGTGGCTAAACAAGTAGAGAAAGAAAGCACTGCTCCTGATATGGGTCAGCAATAGCATGAGATACCCGCAGAGCCAAAACTAGTAGAAGTTCAACAGAAAGGTGGGGGTTATAAAGATGCATCAGGTGATGCTGCTACTCAGACTTAGGGAGATCTGAGAGATGCCATAGGAGAAAAAGATAAATCAGGTCATGAGGACCTTAAGTCATAGGACATCGCTGCATCAGGTACAAAACAAGAAGTGACCCAAGATCAGGGTGATACACAAGGCTAACACACAAATAGCCACTGATGTCAATATGCCTCAAGATGAGGAAAATGCTAAAGTGGATGATACTCAAAGGAGGGAGTGTAGGATCGGACACAGGCTTATAAGGTGGACATTCCACAGGATCCTCCTCTAGAGAAAGAAGCTTCTCAATAAGAAGAAATGCAACAAGATCCCCCTCATGAGGAACTCCATTAGGAAGAAACTAAGAAATCACCTTCTCCACCAAGAATAGAAGCAGATACTGGAGAACAGGACAGACATGATGTTGACAAAGAACATCAAGGATCTGGAGATGATGTTCCTCAATGGCTGGAAAGAGAAATAGGTATGGAACAAGGCTCTAAAATTTAAGAATTTGATGTTTCCACCTTGTTTGGAGAAACAATAATGAAGTCAAAGAGGAAGGCCAGATTGACATCGGCCATAAAAAGAGATCTTGCTATAGCTAGAAGGACTACACAGGTAGCACTTCCCATGCTAGAGAAAGAGAAGGGAAAGATCACCCTAGAGCAATTCCAAATCACAACTATTGATTTGGGTTTTGCTAATGAAGACCAAGAAGGTCAAGAAGGGAAAGACATCATTGATTCTTTGACCCAAAGGGTAAAGAAGGAGAAAGAGAAAAATAAAAAGCATAAGGAGCAAATTGCTCAGTTGCATTCTTACATAAAGGGGTTGATTAACCCTGATAATACACCAATTGATCTAGCACTCCCATTGACTATCATATCCCAGGAGGAGGTCACTAAGTTGGACCTCATGAAGCATGAAGCTATGATCATGGAGAAATGGATGCTGTCAGCCCTCACTGGAGCTAAGGATGTTTTGAGAACCTCCCTACAGAGGCGGAATTCTTTAAGCAATTTAAAGAGAAAGGTAGAGAAAATGCAAAATGAAACAGGGAAATGATCATTCCAATTGGAAAAGGACCTGACTGCTTTAAGTGAAATGAAGAGGATTGATCCTCAAATCCTAATAAATAATCAAGTGTTGAATAATAACACTGCCCTGTTGATAGACATATGGTATGAAGATGTCAGGTTTGAATGTGATATCTTGAAGAAATGTAGTGGCAAGCTCAGGGATATAAGTATAAAGCTGCACAACATGATGGCTTATGAAGCAAAGATCCTTGAGGCTTTAGAAGGAAAGGTAGAGGGAAAGATTGAAAATCAAGATGCAGACTTTGCTATCAAATCTCTGCATGATAATTTCCATCTGGTAGTAGATGACCCCCTCACCCACCTAATGGAAGAGGTAATGAATAAGATCATGAGGATAAAGGTCAAGGTGGAAACTTATAATGAGACTTTGAACAGTAGAAAAGGTAAGCTGGAAGCGCTCAAAGCTAAATTCTAGTCTCATAAGCATGCCGTAACAAAATCTAGAATCTAAGATGGGGGAGAGGTGAATAAAATAGTGTAGGCATATGAGCACATCAGGACAGTGATGAAGGCCCACATATAGGAGGATGTACATTAGGGTGATAGCGATACCAAAAGTAATGAAAATGATGACCATGATGAGGAAGAAGAAAATGAAGAGGAGGGACCTGAAGAATGAATAAAGATACATCACCAAGGGAACACATGCATAAAGCACTCATAAGATAATGAGTCATCTAGATGGTTGGCAGCTAGCAACCTGTGCCACGAGGAAGAGTTGACTGAGTCAAAGAGTATTTATCAACTGTTGATCTTAATTAACAAATCTTGACCATAGGTCATTTGTAATTGCCTCCTCACCTTATTCTATAAAAGGTGCAGGGGTGCAGTATTTTGAACATTCAGAAACTTAATTGAAATTTGATTGCTGAAATATCAGGACTCATTTCAAAGTCATTGTAAATGTACATGGTATGCATACTGAATGAAAGAGAAGCATATTTGATTACAAATCATCATAAATCTTGAGTAATCTGTGTTTGAAATCTGGATACATGCATTGATCAGCTGTGTCCCTTGGAGTGCTTTTCAGTCTACATGTGTTATTTTCATTCCTAATCCTTTGAAGTTAGCATCATCCATATCTAGCTGTGGAACATCCTGGTGACATATGGTTTGATTTCTTCTCTTCATGAATGTATCTTGTATGTATGTGATCCAATGACTAAAGATTCACTAAAATTAGAAGCATTCTTTTAAATTTCTTTCAATTTCATAACAGATCACCATAATTGCAAATAACAGAGAATCAAAAGCAAATAACGTGAAATATGCTGATATATCATAGATAATTGAAAATACAGAGTATATTTAGAATAAAAGCTTGTCAAATTGACAAATATCATGCAAATTCATACCAATATCCATGGAATACATGCAAATATCCACTTATAGACACATCATTTGAATAAATATACAGTGTAGAAGAAAGAACAAGTTTAGAATGATCAATGATCAGAAGAATTGATCAAACTTGCAAATATATCAGTTATCTTTGAAATAGAGTAGAGTTAACCTCTCTGTGGAGTAAATTTACAGGAAATAGAACAATACTGATTATCTAGACAAATGTAAGACTCGTTGAAATGGAAAATAGCATGTCACATCAACCTCTGAGCAACGTCAGAGGATCATGACCTAATCAATAGAGACTTGGAGTCATCAACTTACCCTAAGTTGATCGTACTTTACAAAATAATAAAGGTTTGTTGTGCAAATTTTTATACATGTTATGACTAACAATCATCATCAACAAGTACAAATATTGGTTTTGATCATGTATATGAAAAAGAGAATCTAGATATACATGCTGATAGGGAGGAAAAGCAAAATTTGTCATCACAAGAGGCATGCATTCACCTAACTAGTACATATTCAAATTTGCATGACCAAGATGAAATCTATTGTCTAGAGGGTCTATTTGAGGTAGCACAGACATATTTTCAAGAAAAAGCACACAAGAAATCTAAGTTTGATACTTCAATTGCACAATTTGATGATAATATCCTAGTTGTTGTAGTCATGTTGCTAGAAAAGGTTAGAGATGCAGATAATGCAACAAGGTCAAAGGGAGAGTGACTTTTGGAAGTGAATTCTAATTTATCTGCCATGTGGAAGAGAAATAAGGGTAATTGCAAAGCATTAGGGAGACCAAAGGTAAAAATGAAATAGGTATTAGGAAGTTTGAAAGAAGTGCAGGGCAGCATGGAAGATAACTTCACAGATTATAGAAGTCCAAGATGGAAGACATTGTAGACCTCTATTCAAGTGGACTTGAATCTTTTCTCTCTGGGGAGTATGATGCAGGGGCATCAGGAGCCCCATAGCAAGAATGGTTGTTATGTTTGGTTTTTAGGTTGATATGGAGTTTTAGAGTCTAATAAGGTCATTTATGACCATGTAGGATCATTTTAATCCATTTTTGGAGTGTTAATAGGGTCTTTGGTTGAAAAGTGTAAAAGTTGTCATGTAACTTTGGTAAAGTGTCAAAAATCAAGAAACAATTACAAACAAATCAAGAAACCATTATTAGATAACTGGAATTGGTTGTAAATGTATAAAAGCATTCTCTAAACTCAAATCTTGGAGGAGAGACATTGTTTTTGGAATTTGATGAATGAAAATATTAATTTTGTGTGCGTTTTCTAAGTCCTACATTATTTTCAAGTTGAAGTTGTGCATTGTATGGCCTGGTATGGCCTCATATCAAGGAATATAATAGATGGATGGAAAGATATTTGTTTTTTGTTTACAATTATTTTTGTTTCATTAAATTTCATTGAGTTTTGTGAGAGATATGACCATTTTGGTGAAGGCCACTCTGTTCTAACAATGTTTTCCAAAATTTGCAGTCTGAAAACATACTAGTATGGCCATGTATGGTACAATATTGGGATGAAACCAATTGGAATGGATGAATATATATTTCTAGCTCTCAATGCTTTTTGTTTGGACCATTTTCATGGATATTTGAATAAGTTATGACTATTTTTGTGAGAACAGGTCTAAACCCTAACTAGGGTTCCCAGTTTTGTAATAGTCCATTTTTTACCTATTTTGTACAAAGTAACCCTAGCCCATTTTGATATATGTTGAGTTAGGACCAAAAGGGTATTTAGAACAAGTTTTATATTTCCATTTGTAGGTATTTAGGAAAAGTTATGACCAAAAAGGTTTGAATTGCTGCACTTTAAGGGCTACTAGGCTAAGGACAACTAGAAAAGGAAGGTTTAAAGGTTGCAGGTCAGAGATCTCTTTAGTGATTCAAGATTGTTTTAAGCTTTACTTGATAACTCTACATCAAAAAGTGTTGGAGTATGGACAACACTGGGAGGGGGGTGAATTAGTGTTGTATTAAAAAATAATTCAATTACTTCTCATCAAATTTGTGTGCATGAAATAATAATGATGACAACAACTAATCAATTTAGCAAGCTTTATCAAAGTAAGAATTCAAATATTGAATAACAATCAAGACTAAGACTGAATGCTCAAACATGGAGACCAAGTAAACCACACATCAAATGAGACCATAACACAATGAATTTCATGAGTGGAAAACCCTCATAGGGATGAAAAACCACTTGGGAAAATTGCCTCACTAGCTTAACGAAATCCCATTTATTGTAAAGCCTCACTAGCTACTTTGTTTAGAAGCACCTACTTCAAGGAGCACCAACCCCTAATACATTTAAAAGCACCAACTCTAAGGGCACCAACCCTTAATACATTTAGGAGCACCAACTCCAAGGACACCAACCCTTAATACATGAATATGAAAATATACAGAGGAAAACTCTATTTGTCTACATAGCAAAACCTTATATCTCCTTTTGTTTTCACTTCAACAAAATCTTCTTTAATCACAATCAATTCAACCTTATATTAGTCTCTAAAAAACAAGTTTCAATCTCTGCAAGTAACAATATATTTCTATAATCAAGAATTAACACCAATACTTTCCTCTTTTGCACTAAAGATGATCCATATATACTAGCTGGTCTTCAAACTTCAAACACTACAAACATCATGTTATTCTTCATAAATTTATTCAATCCTCATATTGGCATGAAGGTATTCCTTTTAACATCTCATATCAATGATAAAATGCACCAAAAACCTCACACAGATCTCATACTGAAATTCCCTAGCCCTCTGCATCATTTTGAGACTCAATAAACTGCATTTTTAGCTATTTATAACCTTTTGCCTGTCAAAATTTGAATGCCTTGAAAGACTGTTGGCATTCAAAAGGCAAACAAAAGGCATCCATTTGATTTGCTTTTGCCCCAACAAGATCTTTTAATCTGGGCCACAAGATCTTCTTTCGCGCTCATTTTCTTTTTGATGACTTTGTGTCTCCAGTGCCCCTAGGAAGGCAGGGTCGATCACCCACGTATTGAAACCCCTTAAAACATAACTTAAGTTATGTTATCACCAGTCGAGCAGGTCAATATTAAAATAGAAATAAAGTGGCGATGTGTGACTTAGGGTATTATTTGATGTGCATTAAGAACTCTAACTTAGGGTTTTTTGTTCCCTTAGTCTCTTTACACCACAAACCCTAGTGGAAGAAATGAAAAGATAAGCATCTTAGACACCTCAAACTGAATAGTGATGACTCTACAAAGACCACAATGAATTCAGAGAAATTATATCAAAGTATAATATTCAGATTATGCCTATCCAGTCTTGAAGGAAACAAGGGACAAAGTGTCAATAGACACTAATCAAAATATGCCAATATGTAAACACATCACCTAACTTGTGAACCTTTGATGATCTTGTTCCTCATCACAAATGCTTACCAACATCATAGCATCAAACCTTATCACAAAGTATCAACATATCAAAAATGCACCATTGTATCTCTACTCTACATGACCATGCATGATGAGCACCTATCAACACTGAGCATGACCACTGAGTATGAATCTGCATGTTATGATAAGCAATGAATAAAACATGAATTCATCATAACATCATGAATAGCATCAACAACAAAACATGAAGTATCAACATCAAAACTTGACATGAAGCTCCATCATTAACTTTTGACATCCACTGTCCTTTGTCACACTTATGAAGCCAAAAATAAGTAAGCAAATTGTGAATGATCCATTTGATAGAACTTCAACCTTAATTACATAAGAGATCCATCATGATATAAACAAGGTGAAACATTCATTGTACCCCTGAATACCTTGTTTGCAGTTTGACATCAAGTAACAACCACAACATCACAAAACCCACTATTGTGACATCCATTTTGACATCAATGGCAAGACAACCAATATGCCAAAGTTAGCAAACTCCCCCTTTGGCTTTGGCATTTATGTGAAAACATCAGAATCAAGCATCCATCAACCAGCTTTTCCATCTCCCCCTTTTTGACAGTAATGGCAAAGAAAAGACTCCCCCTAAGTACAGTTATGGAGAAAATTTAGCACTGAGGCTGTTGAATAATGAAGAGTAGCATTTTGAGAAGAAACTCACAGTTTGTGATCAACAAATAAACAATCATACACTGCATTCTGTCCTCTAAGTGTAAAACAAGAAAACTCCTAAATACAGAGCACACAAAAAGTCTCGTTTTAAAAAAATTGACTGTCTCCTTGCACAAATCTGACTGTGAGTACTCATAATCAACAATAGCATCATAATCTAAGGCAAACTACCAACTGTCATCTCCACACTACAATTGTTATCTTGAAGCACTGTCATCTCCAAACTGCAAACTATCATCTTGAAGCATTATCATCTCCAAACTGCAACCTGTAACTGTCATCTTGAAGCATTGTCACCTTCAAACTACAAACTGCAAAACAACAACTTTTGATATCACTTCCCAATCTTTGAAGAAAGCTATACCCTGTTCCAAGATTGCAGAGACTAAATTTACATCTTCCAATAGTTTTCAATATAGTACCACTATCCAAAACTCACTTTCATGATTTGTTTTGAACTCACAAATTTTGCTACTACATTTACCCATTTCTGATGCTTCAATTCATTGGATTGGTAATATGAAACAAAGATAGAAACAAAAAAAATTATTGGACTTCAGGACTGCAAACAATTACATATTTACTCCCCCTGAATTAGACATAGGTATGAAATCACTATTTAAACATGTGCCACTCTTGATTACCACTGACTTTTCTTCCCAACCACCTAATGAGCTATCACATGAAATAGGACTGTTGTAGTGCCCCTCCATGCTCACTATGGATGTGCAGGTAGTTGGCTTTGGAACCTGAAGATGAAGGTAAAATAATAGGGATATTTAAAGGTATGTACTAATGATGTTAAGCAGTTGATGTTTGAAATTGACAACTGTAATATTGTTGTGCAACATGGACAGATGATATTTTGAGTAGATAGTGAAAATGTAAGTTGCCTAGTATTTTAGAATGCCTTGGAAGATAAAATTTTCTATTCTCATACGTGGGAATTTTTGCATAAAATATTATTGAGAAATGTTTGTGTTTACCTTCATTTCTAGGGACTTCCAGGAGGAAGCCTAATCCTTGGTGTGGTGTTACAACTATACCAACCTTTATGAAGAGATACAAGTTCATCTTCCCCTTTTTGTCATTCAATGACAAAGGAGCTTATAACTACTCCCCCTGTCAGATATGCATAAACAATCCAATCTTGCCCTAAGGTACATGCTTCCTCTGCTAGAACAGTCTTTCAAACACATTTATACAAGTTGTCATCATTGAAATTTTACACTAAACTTTTAAAACACTGTCACAGAAAGAGTCATGCACTGTGCAACTAAATAAGCACTACACAAAGGCTCCAAATTACTACAATTTCAATGATAAAAACACTCCAAATACCACTTATCTCAGAAACATACAGACATACACATGAAACCAACAAAAAAAACATAGCTTCACTGTCATAAAACAAGAAATCATTGGGAAGACATTTCAAACTAAAGTATCACTGCACCCACAAGGAGTATCATCCTCAAAATGACAAAGTGACTTGCCCTCCGTACTGTCCTACATTCCTTGAACATACTTCATGCATCATGCATATCTGCCTCAGCACTTGTAACAAATTGAATCAAGCCACTTTGAAAATAGACAACAAGGCTACATCAAATACATCCTATGCATAGGCATCAACTTCTTAAGGCACCACAAACAAAAAATTTTGTCACTATTACAAGACCTTCAAACCATGTAACATTTTACACTCCATGAGAGGACTTTATGAAGACCAACCACGAATACACCATCAAGATTGCAACTCAATGTAAACCTTGCTCTTACATAGTGTCAACATTAAACCATTTGAACTTCTCTAATGTCATGAATACGCAAACATCAACACCAAAATAGATATCACTGCAACTCCTTTGTCATTTTTGACTTTGACAAGCATCAAGCATCAAGAAATACCACTGCAACTCTTTGATAAGCACCATATTTGAGTATCTTGAAAGTGACTTACCTACATATGTCTCAACCAAAATCTTGTCTAGGAAGCACTACCTCAAATAGGTTTCAAACAAACTCATGACTCTTTGATATCGGAACTTTGAATCTCCACTTCACATGTTGTACATGCCTTGTCACAAGGACACTCTTGCATTGATACATTTGATCCATCAACTTAATCATATGATTCTTATTTTTCAAAGCAAGAAATCATGGTCTCTAATACCTCTCCCTACATCTTAACATAACATGACTTGTGGCACCTTTCTTACACCTTACAAGTTTCATAGAATGCTATGATCACTTGAAGACAAAAACACTATGATCCTGAAGTGATACAAAATCAAAACAACTTCACAACTCTACTTCTCTACACACCACTGCACTACTCAGTCTCATTACATCATTCACTATCTACATAGGTTTAACTAAATCTCCCAATTACAGAATACAATAGACATTGATGAACCATGAATGCACTGAATAAACTAGCACTTTGTAAAATTACTATTATGAAATTGTCTGACCATCAACCATCACTGAAAGAAGAAGAAATTGATATAATCTTAATGACACACAAATCTTTGCTCATCTATTTCACACAAAAAGGTTTGTCCAAATGTCTAGATTACTCACAAATAAAGGTCTGCACATATAGAGATCTACACTACATATTAATAAAGATCACATATCTGCTCCAAAACACAGCACCTAGGATTTGCACTATCTACATCAACATTGCAAATGAGAATCAAGACAACACTGAACTTTGATCAACTCAGTGAAAACCCTACACCAAATCAATCATGAGTGACATGAAAAGCAATTGAACTTCATTTGTCAATATGCAGAATTCATATGAAACATGACAACTATCATGCTGTCCTTTATCACATTATGGAAAGAAAATCATAATATGCATGAAATTTAGCATAATGAACTTGATAACCATGAACACAACTTTGACACTTTAGCACCAATATCATGAAGCATCCACATCTAGAACTGCACCATGAACTGAGTGAAGAATCACACCCCAAACTATATAACATCTACAAATTGCCTCTTCAAAAATGACATAATGAATGAAAGTAGTTGCACAATACCTTGAAATATGATGATCCTGAATAAAGTATGAAAAACATCTCCTTCCTTTGATGAAGCATGTCCATTCCTTGAAGCATAGACACCAAACCAACTAGACTCCCTATTTGTCAATACACCTATTGAACCTCCTTGGGGTTTAAGATATAAGACATTGGATAACTCCCCCTGACCTCATGTTGTATTTCATGCAACTGGTGAAGTGTCTTGTGCAACATGTACAAGATTAGGATCTTCTTCTAGGT
This sequence comes from Cunninghamia lanceolata, assembly GCA_027924645.1. NCBI lineage: Eukaryota > Viridiplantae > Streptophyta > Pinopsida > Cupressales > Cupressaceae > Cunninghamia > Cunninghamia lanceolata. Next base: position 434,107 of record BSBN01000463.1, on the reverse strand, counting down.
TTTGTTTTCTTCTCCAAACCTGTATGGGCACTTTCTTTTTCTTGCTTAATGCATCTACATTTTTGTTTCTAGATGATGCTTTCAACTTACTTCTACACTGCTGAACCTTATGTCCAAATTTATGGCACTTAAAGCATGTGATATTATAACCAATTAGAGGAGTAAAGGAATCATATCTTCTTGTCACCCCAAAAGTACTTCTATGATCATATCTTCCATACATCCAACAATTTCTTGCTACATGACCAACTTTATCACAGTTATAACATACATTATTATAGTCCTGATTTGACAAGCTATTAGTATCTTTATCCTTATTCCGACCAAAACTATTTCTTGTATATATTTTACAATCTCTAGCTCTATGACCGTAGATATGACAAGAATAGAAATAACCATGAAACTAAGAGTAGTTATACCTTATTGAATGATATTGTCTGATAGGTGGATGCCTTGAAGTCCTGTTTGTTCTTCCTCTTCCAACATCAACAACTTTGTCTTTTTCTTTCTTCTTGTCTTCATCAGGAGCAACAGAGTGATAACTCAGGTCTATCTTCTTTCTAGGAGTATTTCTGCCTTTAGAACATTGTCTTTCTTCATAACCTAGACATGTAGTGTCTTTGTGATGCTTTTATTTTCTCAATATGTCATTCAAACAATCAGTACTCTTTTCAAACATCAGATTCTTGTGCAAATTAGAAGATGCTTCTTCCAATTCCTTTCTCAAAGAGACTATTTCTAATTCTAATTTTAGACATTCACTAATCTTGACTTCAAGATTAGATTTGGTAAAATCAACAACCCTTTTAGCTTCTTCTATCTGTCTTTAGACTAATAATCAATTTTTTAGACTCTTCAAGATCTAAAAGAAACTTTTGAAAGATCTAAAAGTACCTTGTTCTTGGAGTCTTTTTCTTGTTGAAGCTGATCTTCTAATCTCTTATATTCTCTTTTCTGAGTTTCTTGATTGTATCAAGAGCACACAAGAGTTCTCCTTCTAAATCAATCTCACACTCCTGTTCATCATAGTCATGTTCATAGTCACTCATAATGTGATCTCCTTCTTCTAGATCAGATTGGACCTCATCTCCTTCATGTGAATGTCTCCTTTCATTGTCACTTTCCTCAGACACCATGCTATCCTCTCCTTCAAGTGCATCACTTTGATGGATTCTAATCAACTCCTTCCACACATCCTAAGTTGTTTCACAATGTATAACTTGACAAGAAACTTCATTAGATAAACCAGACAGAATAGCCTTCTTTTCTATATGATTGCATCCATAAGCCTCTTTGTTACTTGTAGTATTAGGTGATTGAGAGGTAACAGAATACCCATTCTCAACTGGCATCCACACACCATATCCTAAAGAAGGTAGATAGGCTTGCATTCTAATATACCAAATAGAGAAATTTGAACCATCAAATAAATGAATCTTAGAAAATTCTTTCTCAATTGCAGAACCACTCTTTTTATCACACTTTATATCATCATTCAGGGGAGACTCAAGCAACATCTCATCACATGACTTGATTGGGGTTTGTTGTACAACCTTTTGCTTGGCATCTTTCTTTTCTCTATTTATTCTACACTTTCCCAATGGTACTCCACTATCAAGACCTACCCAGGCCTGTTAGACTTCTATAGGGAACCTCCCCAGATAGTTGAAGCCTAGAATTCCCCCCACCTGGGGAACAACTAATCCCCACCCAACCTGAAAGAAAGTTGGAACCTTCAACTAATCGGTACTCCTATTGCCCCCCACCCACCCAACTATGATTCCATCCCACCCGGATAGCTAAAGCCTAGAATTCTCCCCCCACCCAAACTATGAAACCACTTGTTGGAGTATGGACAATAGTGAGAAGGGGGTGAATCATTATTGTATTAAAAAATAATTTAATTACTTCTCTTCAAATTTGTGTGCATGAAATAATGATGATGATAGCAACTAATCAATTTAGCAAGCTTTATCAAAGTAAGAATTCAAATATTGAATAACAATCAAGACTAAGACTGAATGCTCAAACATGGAGACCAAGTAAACCACACATCAAATGAGACCATTACACAATGAATTTCATGAGTGGAAAACCCTGATAGGGATGAAAAACTACTTGGGAAAAATGCCTCACTGGCTTAACAAAATCTCACTAGCTACTTTGTTTAGAAGCACCTACTTCAAGGAGAACCAACCCCTAATACATTTAGAAGAACCAACTCCATGGGCACCAACCCATAATACATTTAGGAGCACCAATGCCAAGGGCACCAACCCTTAATACATGAATATGAAAATATACAAAGGAAAACTCTATTTCTCTACATAGAAAAACCTTATATCTCCTTTTGTTTTCACTTCAACAAAATCTTCTTTAATCACAATCAATTCAACCTTATATTAGTCTCTGAAAAACAAGTTTCAATCTCTACAAGTAACAATATATTTCTATAATCAAGAATTAACACCAGTACTTTCCTCTTTTGCACTGAAGATGATCTATATATACTGGCTGGCCTTCAAACTTCAAACACTACAAACATCATGTTATTCTTCATAAATATGTTCAGTCCTCATATTGGTATGAAGGTATTCCTTTTAACATCTCATATCAATGATCAAATACTCCAAACATCTCACACATATCTCATACTGAAATTCCCTGGCCCTCTGCATCATTTTGAGACTTAACAAACTGCATTTTTAGCAATTTATAACCTTTTGCCTGTTAAAATTAGAATGCCTTGAATGACCGTTGGCATTCAAAAGGTAAACAAAAGACATCTATTTGATTTGATTTTGTGCCAACAAGATCTTTTAATTTGGGCCACAAGATCTTTAGCGCTCATATTCTTTTTGATGACTTTGTGTCTCTGGTGCCCCTAGGAAGTTGGGACCTATCACCCATGTATTGAAACCCCTTAAAACATAACTTAAGTTATGTTATCACCAGTCGATCAGGTCAACATTAAAATAGAAATAAAGTGGTGATGAGTGACTTAGGGTATTATTTGATGTGTATTAAGAAATCTAACTTAGGGTTTGTGTTCCCTTAGTCTCTTTACACCACAAACCCTAATGGAAGAAATGAAAAGATAAGCATCTTAGACACCTCAAACTGAATAGTGATGACTCTGCAGAGACTATAATGACTTCAGATAAATTATATCAAAGTATAATAATCAGATTATACCTGTCCAGTCTTGAAAGAAACAACAAGGCACAAAGTGTCAATAGACACTAATCAAAATATGCCAATATGTAAACACATCACTTGACTTGTGAACCTTTGATGATCATGTTCCTCATCACAAACACTTACCAACATCATAGCATCAAACCTTATCACAAAGTATCAACATATCAAAAAGGCACCATTGTATCTCTACTCTACATCACCATGCATGATGAGCACCTGTCAACACTGAGTATGAATCTACATATTATGATAAGCAATGAAGCAAACATGAATTCATCATAACATCATCAATAGCATGAACACCAAAACATGAAGTATCAACATCAAAACTTGACATGAAGCTCCATCATTAACTTTTGACATCGATTGTCCTTTGTCACACTTATGAAGCCAAAAATAAGTAAGCAACCTGTGAATGATCCATCTGATAGAACTTCAACCTTAATTACATAAGAGATCCATCATGATATAAACAAGGTGAAACATTCATTGTACCCCTGAACACCTTGTTTGTATTTTGACATCATGTAACAACCACAACATCACAAAACCCACTATTGTGACATCCATTTTGACATCAATGGCAAGACAACCAATATGCCAAAGTTAACAAAAAGAACATTTTTTGGATCACTCTAATAATAAAGAAATTGGGTTGGATTCTCCTACGCTCATATTTCAATCTACATGTTAAGATGTATTTGTATACATAATTACCAAACAAGAAGAAACGAGATCAATAGAGCCTCTTACCTCATCTGAATCCATGGAATTATGCTCATTTCATGCAGAAACTATAGGCTTAACAGAGGCAACCAACTGTGAAACTTTCTCAGTGAGACCATATAGGCAATTCATTACATGCTGGTACCCTTCATTTGAGTTGACATGATCTGGAGAGGCTCTTATTGGGTGCCTAACAGATGGATGTGAAATCTCTATTGACAAACTAGGTTTCCACTTTATCCTACTCTGAGATTTACTACGATCTAGTGCTACCATATAACTGACAATATCTTCTGTACCTGCTTCTATATTACTATTTTCCACCTAAAATACAATGTCAATTTCAACATATAGTCAGTTCAATAAAAAGTTGAAATAAATAACACAACGTAAATTGAACCAAAAAGCCATACACTTACTCCAAATTTGTCCATTTTGGCCTGCAACCTACCTCGGCCAAATGTATATCCATCCCTCACATTATCTCTTGCTCTCTTGCCTTTGTTACTCTTTGTCAAATATTCTTTGGAATGCATACTTTCTTTCAATGCCTCCTACTGTTTGGGAGATAGAGTGGAGTCTAACCTCTCTTTTCCCTCCATGATTGTTTTTCTGTAATTGTATCTAAAATTGTTCATCAAAAGTCTCATCTTTTGCTTGTAATATTTTCTAGAGATTTGTCCGCTAGTAGTCTCAAAAGAATTTTCATTTTTTGTATAAAATTTTCCACACTTCGTGGATCTTGCTTTGCAAAATTTGATTTATAAATATCCAAATGGGCCCTACATCTTACACCCAACTCGGAGGCTCACCTTGCAGCATTTGGCCCAATGGACTCACCATCTCTCGATACCTCAACCAAGAATGGCTTCTTGCCTTCTAGTTTTCTTTCTTTTGCATTCCTCTCTGTAGATATGTACAAATCTTGACTCAATCTTTGTCTTTTGACAAAAGGAGACACATCTTCTATTATACCACTACCAATATTTCTGGTTGATCCACTTGTTCCATCAAAAGTTGTAGATGCAACAGGTGCACTCTGAGGCACACCAGATGCAAGCGGTCTCTCTTCATGACTTTCATTAATTGAAACATCATGCTCCTTGGCCACATTAGGTATGGCATGAGTAGGTATATTAGTACCTTGGTCTTCATAGATTTCACTTCAAACACATCCTTTAATCTTGAATAAATCATCTATAGACTTACTGCTCCTTTTCTCTCATGTTTTTCAATAATCTCTCTTAGAATTTGTTCTAAGAGATCATCATGATGTTGCACATCACCATGTGCTATATCAGGCTATAGACTTACTATTCCTTTGCTCTCATGTTTTTCAATAATCTCTCTTAGACTTTGTGCTAAGAGATCATCACAATGTTGCACATCACCATTCGCTATATCAGGCTACACATCACCATGTGTTATATTAGGCTGCACATCACCATGTGCTATATCAGGTTGCACATCATCACAACTATTCTTTTCACCAATTGCATTTGTTGAATCACAAATGCGTTGGCTTCTACAAGTCAGCGGCACTGTATCTTTTCTTTCCTTTTGTTTTTTCTCTACATTTTCTTTGCACTCTTTTTCTTGCCTATAAAACAAAAAAATATCATATTATGTCTTATATACTGGTGCAGGAGCACCTACCTGACAGCTGGCCTTCATGAGGTAGTTAGTTAGTTTGAGTCTTGTTACTGTTTCCAAGAAGGTCTGATAAGACCAAATGCATGTAATAAGGTCATGCTGATCATGTTAAGATCATGCTGACCATGCTTTACTATTTTTAGGTAGTTTGTTAGGACAGCTGTATGCTGTAGGTCCGGTTGGATCTCCCAGCTGCCTGGAGAGTTCCCAGCCGCTTGGAGTCAGGTCAGTAGTACTCGAAACAGATCCTATTTATACAGGTGGATCGGTTGACTGTAGATCATCGATCGATAGTATAGTACTGCATTGAGCAGAGGAGTTAGAGTGTGCTGTGTGAGAAACAGTATATTGTATTGCATCTTTGAAATCAATAAAGATCCTGTTTTCATCTTCTGTTTGATCTCCTTTGTGTAATCGACCTGCTGTTTTGGGTGGTTTCATGGATTCACTGATCCATTCCACCGGTTGATTTGTCTGATCGGTGGAATGGCGATGCACAGTAGGTTAGGTTTTAGTTTGTTTGTTTGCATGCAGGTGTGCAGGATCGCGGTCGGAAGGTGTTGAGAACCCTAGCATGGGTATGTGCTAGGTCGAGCTGAGAGAGTTTGGAAGATCACCCTGAGAGTGGATCGGGTCGTCCCTGGAGGATCGGTGAAGTGAAATTTTGCTAAGGTTGGAAGTTCGTTAAAACGGCATCATCAGGATATTTCTGCAAATATCCTGCAGTCGCTTCGGGCATCGTCATCCGGATAAGTGGAGATGAGCATGATGCTTTCGATTGCATGAAGTGAACGAGCGTCGGGGTGATCATCATCAGGAGGTGCTGAGGAGGAGCGTATCGGCATAAGGAAGAAGATCAGGTTGATCGCGGGCCGAAAAAGCTAAGTTTGGCCAACAGCAGGATATGACGTCATCATCATCAGGATATACGTCATCAGGATATTTTGGAGCAGCAGGATATTGAGGAGCTGCAGGTGACGTCATCGTCATCAGGATATACGTCATCAGGATATTGGGGTGACGTAAGCATCGGAGGAAAGGTGCGAGGAGTTAAGGTTTGTCATCATCAGGATAAATGGGAAGAACCAGATGTTCTTTATCCTGCTGATGAACATGATGTTGAACATCATGATGCCGAAGATAGTGAAGGTCGAAGTTGTCGGTGCGATGAACAGTGGACGTCAGGAGGATGTTCGCGCTAGTCGAACATGATGATGCTGTCGATAATCGAATGAGGTGATGCTGTTGACATGCGAAAGGGCGAGGGCTTGTCATCAGGAGGATATCGGTCGGCACAGTAAATATGATGATGCTGACAGTGTTAAGCAAAATATGATGATGATGATGATGATGATGATGATGGGCTGCAGACATCCATGCTGTATGTTTAAGGTTATAGTGTGGATGCCTCTGCATCATATACATAAAGCTCTTTCCTATTAAATTTCATTAAACACTATTAAACAAATAATATAGACACAATAAATATTCATTATTCTTGGCCACATTTTCTCTACGAAAAGCGCTCATAATCTGTCACTTATCATCTAATTTGCACCTTAAAGTATTTTTCCTCATTTCTTGAAGTCCAAATAAATAATAATGTATAAGTCAGCAACTTGAATTAGTAAGATCAACATTTAATAAAGTTACATATTAACATAAGTTTGTTTCATTCATCCTATAAGAGAATCAAAATTTAAACTTTTCTTGCACAATTATACACTACTATAGCAACACCACACGATCATTTGTTCACAAGGATGAACAAATTCTTTCTTAACTCTAGTACCCTGCACAAGTAATAGTCCTAAATCTGTACAACTCAATATAATCATTAGTTTCACAAGTTGATAAATAACATATTAGATATCAATGCATGAACCTAAAGGCCCTAAGGGGCTGATCTAATGCCTTGTTGGCTCATCCGTGATGGCCTTGCCTACGTACGCGCAATGTAGAGGCTTTGTAGTTTGGGGACTTAAACTTGCAATCATAAGGTTAACTTAGATACAATAACTCATCATACAAAAATGCCAAAATATAAAATACATTAATAAGGCAGGAAATTACACATCCAATGATGCATACTCAAAACCAAAACTAACTGATGTAAGAAGATATACATCATACATTCATCCATATTACATTCTAGAATCTAGTAATACTGAACACTCATTTAATTTGTAAGATAAGTTTTTTTTTAAACAGACATTAAGACAATCTCTAGTTAGTTAGAAATCACAATTCCATTTCTTTAACTCAGTCTAAGATGTTAACTCCATAATCTAGTCAAATACTTTCATAAGGTTTTGCCTAAATATACTTAATTATTAATGTTGTTCATGCAAGGATAGTGTCAACAATTGGACAAATCAAGAGTATCTTCTTAGGACAAAAATAAATAGGATTGATTTTATTTCATATTTGGCCAACTACCATTTCATGAATACTAATAAGTCATTAGAACACTTTACACCCTATCACAACTTCTTATCCGAAGAAATTTGAAGATCAAAAGGCTGATCTAAACATAATACCATAGACTTATCATTCAAATCATTCCCAAAAATCTTAATATTTTAATTAAGTAGATATCATTAATTTAAACAATTAGATTCCTTAACTCCCTACAGATATCCTTCCTCAAGCTGCACTATCATCACAAATTAGATAGTGATTTTATGAACACGAAAACCCTGTAGATGCGATGAAAGCAAAATATACAAATTTAACATTCTATCAATCCTCACAAAGATCTTGCTACACTATAAATGGCATCTTCTCAAGATAAAATCCTCATCCATAAAAATCATTCATACGAGTTTTGTAAACATAACACATAACTAAGAAGTTTTGTAAACATAATTAAAAAGTTTGATAAGCTTAACTAAAAAGTTTTGGTAAACATAATTAAAAAGTTTTGTAAACATAACACATTTTGCAATCTTCATCATAACAAACAAGTATTGACGAGGCTCTCTATTTCTACATCACTCGTGCAATGAACAGATTAAAGTTGGAAAGATGCTCAATGTATTGTTTACTGTAATAAGTATCAGTGGTGGCAATGATGTCCTTAATGGTGAACTCCAAAGAAAACATTCCTTCCAATTGTATATGTGTGTTGTCCACCACCATCAATTCATCATTCACCAAGCTGAGGGCTCGAGGTAGTAACTGAGCCAATTAATCCTTCCATACATTTTTCTCTTTGAGATCACTTGTATCATTGAATAAAGCAGGAAAAGACATATCTAATGGCTGATCAAATTCACCAATCTCCTCTGTAAGCATGATATGAAATCAATTGTGCATATCAACTAATTCTTCACAAGTCTTAAATATTTGACCATCAACATTTTCTCTAGCCATTAGCTCTTCCTTCTTTTCCATTATTCTATGTTGTAATCAGTTGTGTTCTTGAAGAGCAGCATGAGTTTTAGTATAAGTTACCCATAACTTGTCATCTTTTGCAAGTACCTTTTCAAACCTTTTCTTTATCAATTCTAAAACAATCTGAAACTTAACAGCCTTCATTTCTTCACCTAATTTGTCATACTTCTTTTAAATCTTTTTAGCTTTATGTTTCTAGTATGCATTCTCAGTCCTTGCTTCCAATAGCCTAGTGTCACTATCCAATGTAGGTGGGTAATAGCCTAAAGAAGATGACAATTTATCCTTGTACCTAGCTATTTCATGCCTTAAATTTTCATTTTTAGAAGAATATTTTTTATTGTCCTTCACCAAGTTTTCAATTTGAGCTTTAGTAAACTTAGCAACATTAATATTTAGGTTAGAAGTCTCAATTGGATTAGTATCTCCCACTCTATGTACAAGAAGATGACCAAAGACCTTGTGTGGGTCATTAATAATTACTGGCCTCTTCTCCAGTGGATACAGAGCCCAAATTAGAAGAGTCGCATTGTTAGGATTATATCCTGACCCTGTGTAGATTTTGTCCACTGCCTCTGTGCTCAACTTCAAAGTTTTATTCTGACTCTTCCTAAAGCTATCAAATACAATTACAGAACTTATATCCCAGCCTGGGCAGATTATAACACCAACTTCTTGTAGCAATTCCCACCCCTTCTCAGGAGTAATACTTTTCATTTCTTTATCCACTTCCTCCTATAACTCCTTTAGGGCTTCTGGTTCTTTCTCAGGAGTAATTTCTTTAATCTTTTCTCTTATTAGTTTTCCTTTATATTCATAAACAAATGATCTAAATTCTAGATAATTAACAAAAGAATCATCATAAATAAATTTCTGGCATGCAAGATACCTAATTTCATCATAAAGCTGATCTGAAGATTCTAGATTAACCACATTTCTTTCTGGTGGGGGCTCATATTTATCAATAACAAGTTTAGGTATTTTCACACATTCAACTTCTCCTTCAATTTCTTCATCACTGGCCATAGATGTATCAAGAGAGAAACTAACCTCTGGAGTGGGATGTGGAGAGGTATGGTAGAGTGGAACTATGTCCTTAGTCTGTATCCCTATAACATCCTCTACCAGGAGAGCATTTTTTCTTCTTTTGAACATTGAAGGGGGCACATCCCTAATCAGTTCATCGTTGTGAAAAAGTAATTTATCCAATCTTTCAAAAGGATCCTTAAACTCATGGAAAACACATGTGTATAACGAATCATTTTTCATTCTTCAAGCCTCAACCATCATCACTTTATTGTATATATCTCCTTTCCTTGTTTCTTGGTGTTCATCAACATTCCTAATTAGGTCATCCTCTATAAAGAGCACATGTTGATACCCTTTCAAATTTTGTTTCAGTTTGACATTATTGATAAATTTTTCAAGATCAACTCCCTTTCTCTCATTCCCTTTGGAAAATTGTAATGTTCTAACTTATTATCAATAAGGTCACATCCTTTATCAGAAACAATAGAAAAATCACCAAAACAAAGTGTACCAGGAATGAGTGATTGTTTTTATAGAATTTGAGATGCATAAAATCTGAATAAGCCTGCTACCTGACAATTTCCAAGTATGCTATTCTATTTGGAACAGTTTTTGGAAAAAGAAAAGGGGTTCCTTCAAAACAATACACCTGGATCTTAGTACAATCATCATAAGCATACCAGTCTCCCTAGTTATGGTTGACCTTCCCTCTATGATGTTTGTCCTTAGGTTGGAGAAACTTCTGTATTTCTGGCAAAAAATTATAATCACAAGGGTGACCAAGAAGCTTGTAAAGTGTTTTTACAAAATATTCTTCAAAATATAAATAGTGTGACCTAACACATATGCTATCCCATATTGCAGTCCACATTTGAACATGCCTAATGTTTCTATTATCATCCATATCCTTTATCCTCATATGATCACTCCATATTCCCATGGTTTTCCCTTCATGGAGGATGTGATGCATCAGCAATGAATAATGTTTGAAATGGATAGATTCATTGTTGTTTTTGATAGAAGCAAGGCCATTATTGAGATCATTTGCCAAATACTCAGCATAATCAAATGGTCTAGCATCTAGGTTTTGTATATCAGCTGTCAAAACCATCGGAGTTGTGGACATGAGTGCAGGAGCATCCAAACCTAGGACTTGACAAACATAGTATAAGTACACTAAAAATATTCCTCAAATAACTCCACAGAGAATGGGGGGCTTTCATCATCTGAGAATACTTTGAGTTGATTCCCAAAGGCAACCTCCATCTCTTATAACTAGTATCCATGTTGTGATACTCTCCTAAAAGGTCTCTAATTTTGAATTTCATATTCATGTTTGTGTCCAATTGAAAAACTACAGAAATATAATTCTTCATGATAGGAACAAAGGAAGACTCGTCTGCAAGATAAATCATGTGTTTGTGGGTCATACCTTTTTGCAAGCACCCTAATCAATTCCACATTAATAAATACATTGGGTACTACTAATCTCCCCAAATTTAGTCTCCATGGGTTGGACACAGGTTGGTGTCTGTACATTTTTCTATAATGATATATGAACAGGTCATAACCCCTCATTGGAGTCTATGTGTCCCCCAAACTCTTCTGTTTGTCCTCTAATTTTTCAGCCCCGGGGTTCAATTGTACTCTTCTTCTAGACCTCAGTCCAGAGGTAGGGCATTGATCAATCAAGTCTTGATTTGCATGCTAAATTTCTATTTTTTTCCTTTTGGCCTTAGGCATTTCAGAAGTGCCTTCCATAATATCAATTGCAGAATGAACCAGACCCTAAATTTTACTTGCTATTTTAACTGGTTCGAATGCTAGAAAAACTAATTCATGTTCAGGCACTTACTTGAAATAGTGATTTCTTCTCAGGTTTCTTTGTCTCCAATCACTACTATAGTTCTCTGCCTCTTCTAGATGCTCAAGGATTTAGAAAAAAAAACTAAAATTAGGATTTGGTTTATAATTCATTTAGATTTGGTTCATAAATGTTACTCGATGCGAGCTTTTCTATCATCATAAATGCCATTAATGCATTTGAACATTCAATTAACCTATCATTTCCATTGATTTATCTCTTCGAAATATTTGTGTCATATCAATATGGTGGGTAAGTGTCTTCGCTGTATTGAAGGAACCAATATTCTGTCTTGGCAATATTCATCTTTCTCATTGATGAAATCCTTAAGTCCTTGTGTCTTAATTTGTTACATTGAAGGGGCTTGAAAATTACTCCATCTGATATCATGATGTCCCCTCGACCTTTCCATCGAAGAAATCTTATAATTGTCTCTTCAACTTTTCATTGTTGCTTCAATGCATCTAGGGGCCAACTTTATATTAAATCATATCCTTTGGCCGATGTAATAGTTACCTTTTGTATTATTAGATCAGGGGACTTTAAAGAAACTCTCATCGATATGATCCGGTCTCTTCGATGAGTTTTATGATCATCAATATGAATCTCTTTATCGAAGGAACTTCAAAACACCTCTTTCCAATACAATGTAGTCTCCTCAATGTACTTCATGTTATTAAATGCAGATCCTTCCATCGGACGGACCTTAAAACTCCTTATCCCGATATGTTATATTCTCCTTAATGATGTTCTTTTATACAAATTATTTTGTCGAACAGACTTAGAACAACTCTTACCGATATGGTATGGTGTCTTCGATGATGTTTGTTTTATTGGGGAGACCTGAAGGTAGCTCCCGCCGATACGGTGCAGTCTCTTTGACGATGCTTACAATCTATCATGTAGATTATTCTATCGGAGGGACTTTGCAGTATCTCCTACCGATATAGTGTAGTGTCTTCGAACATGCTTCTTCATGTAAATTGCTTTATCGGAGGGACTTCAAAATGACTCTCACGGATATGGTAGAGTCTCCCTGATACAGTTTATTTCATATTAGGACCCGATAGCAAATATGAGCTTAATAAGAAGATGACTATGGGAGAACAAAATGAGATGTTTAAAATGGCAGATTTATATGACAGACTAAGTGATAGGCTACATAAAGGAATCATAGTAACATACTATTGGTCACTGGCTCAGGGTTAGGGTTTTAAAAGAAACAAGTCAATCCTATGCTACAGTTAACTCGTGCTCATACTCCTTCAGAATATGGAGTCAAGGGTATAAGCCCTAGTTGTAACAGACATGTGATATGAAAAGCAGTCAATTTATATTACCAAATTTGGTAATTTAGGAGTTGCATTTTCAATCCAAAGAAGAAGACAATTAGTGAAGGTAATAATTGTTTCTATCATAGAATGCACAAGAACAAAGAAGCAAAATTGAAATTGATCATGGTGAAAAGGGTCAAAAGAATTTTGAACTTATAAACCTTGAAGTATGACTAAGCCACAGAAAATAGTAGACAGGGGGAGCAGCAGTACAAGTTGATGAGGAGATTTAAGTCAGGGGGTTAATTGACCAGCACCTTTACCATTGATGTCAAAGGTAGAGAATTGAAGCAATAAAACATAACATGATCTAGAACAACATGATAGTACTAAAGTTAGGGGAAGCATAACAGTAAGGGGGAGCATGACAGGGAATTCTACTTGTCTTTTCACACAAATTGTTTAATAGTATAGGTTAAATATTTTATTCACCTAATGTTAAGATATCTATATGTATTATTAAATCACATATGTTCATTATTGTTTCCTTCACACAAGCATATTCAATGCATGTGGAGGCTAGAAGTTGTATTACAAACTAAAGCTATCCAAATATCAGAGAAATGACTACAATTTATTGCCAAGATTTTAAAGAGTTGTATAATTTCACGTGTGTCTTGTTGCATTATTTGATACCTTTAGACCTTGCTTGCTTCTTTTCATATCTAGAAGTTCTAGAGAAGTTAGAAAAGTCTAGGATCTAGAAAACATATAGGACATACAAGAAATTATATTCTAACTAAACAAAATTAATTTCAACCAAAGTAAGAAAACTAAGAATGATTGAACCTAACTTTAAATGCACTTCAAATCAGCAGTGACCATCTTAGGTTTTGTATACAATGTACTAGCAGAATAATGATGATTACATTCATAAATGTATCAGTTAAACAACAGTGAATAAGCACACCTATACTCAAATCTTTATTACATTCAATAATAAATTACACCATAGAAATAAACAAAGTTTGGGTGACAAGCTAACAAGTTACCTTTTTAGGCTAGTTAAGGTGACAAAACATTATCATAATCATTTGCATTCCCAGCAAGATCAGAAACCTGACCACTCGTGTCTGCATCTGCTTGATTTTCTTCCTCATCCTCATCTGTGACATGCAATACATTCTCTCTCCCAATCTCTTTGTTGGTAATCAAAATCTCTTCTCCAAAAACTCCATCATCATCTTCATCCACTTCTTCAAATGTTTCTTATAAATTAACATATTGTCCATTAGGCATTACATCGACAACTTCCATGAATTTTCATTTCGAATGAGACTCTATTTGAATGACATACGACCATCCTGGACTTCTTACATCATCAATTAGAAATGATTAGTTAATTTGAAGAGGGGAAACATATGGCTCATCCATCTCTGATAAAAATTGTCATGTTTTTCTGGTACAAATCCATAAAAATTGTACTGCGGATGGTCGGATCCACTTACATTTTAATAATATAGGACTATTTTCACCAAAATCCACTTGAATAATTTCTTGGATGAATCCAACATAAAATTTCTTCTCAGTTTCATGAAGAAATTCAACACTAACAACACAATTACAAATTGTCTTTCCTTTGTCTTTCTTCCACTCTTAAATGACTACCATAGGCCCCCATTTCACTAAAACACATAGCCCATAAATGTGGAGATTGTGAAAGCTCACTTTCCTCCATTGTTATATCTTGTCCTTCTTCTTTTGCATCACTGACTGCATTAGCAATCCATTCTTCAAATTTTGGAAAAGAATCACCTCCAATCAAATCATGACGTCTGCGCTTTTGAGGTTGATGTTGCATCCAAGTTTGATTCTCTTCTTCATATTTTCTACATAGAGTATTAACGTACAAATAGTAAGATTAATAATATAAATGTGTAAATGCAATTGAGTAAATAAATTATTGTGTAATTTTTTTTACCTACACCACTTATGGAATGAAGATGTGTTTTGAAGAATATAGGCATGTATCACACTTCTTTCTTGATGTGATAGCTTGAAGTGACATCCATTGCCTTCTAATACTTCACATGCAACTCTCTCATCTTCGTCATCATCCCATACATGTCAATTGACATTTTTAAAATAATTTATATATTCTATGCAGAATCCCATGGCCTCTTGCATTGAATATCCCTCAGACATGCTGCCTTCCGATTTGCCCTAGTATGAACAATTTTTTTCAAAACCTTCATATATCATTCTATAGGATACATCCATCTCATTCTTACTGGGACACAATGCACTAGTTCATATTCTAGATGTACCAAAAGATGCATAGAAATGTTAAAGATTGTTGGTGGAAATTCCCGTTCCAATTGACAAAGGACTTCAACAACCTCCTCCCTCAAACTATCAAAGTTCGAAGGATCTAATACATGTAAACTCGTTCTCTTTAATATTAGGCCAAAGCTTATAATTTCCAATCTTGGCCCCTTTACAAAACTTGATATATTTACCACAATAGGTAAAATATTCTTGATTATGACATGATAGTCATGGGTCTTGAGGCCTCTTAAGCTATTAATGTCAAATTAGCTTCTAATACTACTACTTACATATCTAGTGAGAAAGCAAGTCTAAGATGTCAACTGTAAGAATTGTGCACATTGTTCCTTTGTCCAAACATAAGGAGCACTAGGTTTCTATATTTTTCAACCCAAAGATTTTGACGAATCTTTAGTTCTTGAAAGTCTTCACATGATGAAATGGTATCAAAAGCACCAAAAAGAGTTTCTATAATAGCATAGGCTATATTTTTCTCAGTATGCATAAAGTCAACAATATGCCTAATGGCTATATCCTTAAAGTATGGCAACTTATAGAATATGCACAACCGTTTTACATCGCTTTCATTACATGGATCATATCTATTACCAGCAATTCCATCATTTTTAATTATACATGGCATTCTTTTTTGTCCATTCTCAACAATGTAATCACCTATTATTAGCAATGGTGCTTCACGATTCTCTTCTTGACCATTGAAATGTGTTTTTTGTTGATGATATGGATGATCCATTTTAAGGTAAGCACAATGTCCACAATAAATACACTTACGCAAACTTCTTGAGTGCCTCACAAAATCCTTAAAGTTGCAAGCAGGACATCCATGGTATCCATGAATAGTGAGACCAGATAATGTGCCATATGCAGGAAGATCATGAATCGTAAACAATAAGGAAGCTCTTAAGTGAATTTGATTGAATGACCATCCCTTAAAGATTGAATTGCTTCAATTCCTTTCCACAATTCCATTCTCTCATCATATAATGGCTCTAGATAAGCATCTATTGTATCTGAAGTCACACTTTTCTTTCCTGGTATAATCAATGATATCATTAAAAAAAATGGTTTAGTTGCTAACCATGGAGGCAAGTTATAATTTATTAAAAACACTGGCCAAGTTGACCATTTAGTACTTTGATATGAGAATGGGTTCACCCCATCTAGAGCCAAACCCAACCTTATATTATGATGCAGAGGTGACACAAGGGAAGCAACACACAAGAGTTTCCTCTACTGTCCTTTGCCCACTCACCCACTTCAAACAGCCTTCAACCAAGCAACCAAAGGCACATTCAAGGGTGTATGAAGGATTTGGTATCCTAGTGATGGCTCCACCTTCTAGGCTTCTCCAACACCTTAGGACATATCAACAAACACCTTCTATGCAATTGGTTTGATCTCCAACTTCCCAAAACTCTTCAACCTATACCTTGACTAGTAAGGCTACTAGCCCTCCAAACTAGGTTTTATCAACAAAACTTGACAAAATCCCAAATGACCAGGCAAGAAAATGATGGTTTTAGATACCCTTTATGGGACCCTATCAAACTCCCAAGTCTCCTATTCCAACTCCACTCCAGCAATCCAGAACACTCATTAGGTCTCTAGGCCTAATTGATCAGGTTAGGCTAGGTTACAAAGTAAGTGCTCAAAATTTGGTGCATAGGTCAGGGGCAAGAGTTTGGAATGCTTCTACCATGTCCCTACAACACAAATCCATCATTTATTTGCTCACCCTATTAGGATTCTATCATCTACAACCTCAAATAGCATGAATTTGGCCAAATACAATGAAATACTTGACCTAGGGCATCACCTTAAAAATTGAAAACAACATCTCCCAGAAAAATGCTTTTGGAATCCTATAATACACATCCCTAGCCTACATTTCACTAGTTTTTGTGAATTTTCACTGGTGGGAATGCATTCTAGGGCAGGATTTCTATGGCTGCCCTAGAAAACAGGGTTTCTAGACCTGTTTTGAAAGAAAAATCAATAACCTTGATCCTGACGACTTCAGGACCTCAAACTAGTTTCATTGGAACCCTGACTCCAAGCACTTTCAGAAAAATGACATTTGCACACGTGAAAAGTCTGTATAGTCCGTCCACAGCAAGAAAAGCAGGAAAATTTATTGTTTTCTGTAGTTTCAATGCCCCAAAACTCTGTACCAGATGTCCTCTGCCGTACAAGAGTGAGTTACCATGTTTTTACAACCATTCCAGTCAGTATCTAACTTCCAAAGGTAGATTCAACCGCCCAAACTAAGTTTCAACCGGCCAATGTGTCATTGGCAACATTGGCAACAACAGACATTATGGAGTTTTTCCATTTTCCAAAGGATGGTGATTTGTTTTACTTGTCCAATGGAATCAAACCACCCTCATACTCCTTAGACCATGCTAAAACACTAAGACAACTCAAACAAACTCAAAAGGCCAATATTAGACCTTCTAGGCCTAAGTGGCACAACTAGGTCCAAGTGGACTAAGAAGGATATGAGGTTTATAAAGTTACCCTAGACCTCTTGACCACACAAGAATAGACCTTCCAACATGGCTATGAAAAGCCTTATTACAAAACACATCAAACAAAAACTCAACTTATCAAAGATGCTAGCACAATGCTTGTAGGGATCAAACTGCTCCCAAGTGCCCTGCACCATACACCCACTGTCAAACAGAAGTCAAGTCTCTTGAGTTAGGAATGTTATCAAATGTGAAACATGTTGGCAAGAGACACTATATGGATTCATGGTTGTTGTCATTGATGGCAACAAAGGTCATTCCACATATCCGCAAGTCATGGTGTGTCTCTACCGGAAGTCAGAGTGAAGACTGTTGTGGTCCGGTGAACAAGAACAGAGCATGTGGCAAGGTCCAACAGATTGGTCCGGACCTCTCAGAGGAAGTGTCTTGGTGCAGTGCAGATTTGGGGAAGTCAAGAGGACTACCTTGAGTAGTATATTCCAATGATTTAGCCTCCGGTGATGGACAAAGAAAAAGATATGAACAGCTGAGTACCGGATTCCTGAAAGATAGTGAGAGCAGAGGAAGAACTGACTGACAGAGCATCAGACTATTTTCCAGATGTGTTACTATTGATGGTAAAGGTTGTGAAGGCATGAATCATGTTTGGCCGACATGATTAATGATATCTACAAGTATATACTTGATCCGCATTGCTTGGTGAGCAAGGATTCAGCCGACAGAACAGAGTTTGTAAGAAACTAAACTGTTCTGGATGCCGACTAGAAAGGTAATGAAATTACTTATGCGGATATATATAGAGGATGGATTTTGTTGTGAGATGTGGTATGGTGTGATGGTGTATGCGAATAAGTACAGAGCAGAGCAGGAGTAGTAAGAAAGATCCGGTATGTGAAAGGATAGCAGAATAAAGAACAAAGGAAAGATGAAGTGCAGCAGATCAGTGTACTAAGCCTAACCGGAACTAAACTTCAGCATATGTAGATGCTTCCAATTAGTTCAAGTATTATATAACATTCTTTTGTAGACAGTGTGTCTCTTTGTAGGCAATATGCCTCATGTGAGCAATGTGCTCGGGCAATGAGCCCTAATTGGCAAGTGCCATTTTTGTAACTCCTTATTCTTCTAATAGAGAATTATCTTTGGGTTAATCACCCTGTGGTTTTCTCCCTTAACCGGGTTTCCACATCAAAAATACTGTGTCATGTGTTTCTCATTTCATGGTAATGTTTGTTTGTTTAATTCAATATTGCTTTGAATAATAAGAAAGTTCAAAAGAAGAAATAATTAGGATAACTAATTCACCCCCCTCTCAGTTATCAACAAAACCTACCTTCTCAATGTCTACTCTAATCATCCAAGTGGCATCCTCCTGAGGTTTGTTTAGCCACTTCACCAAGTATTCATGATAGGTGTGCCTCCTGGTTTGTTTTGCAATCTGCTTATCCAAAATGCACTCAATCTGATTTGGAGATGAAGGAATGAGTTCCTGGAGTGTCTGATCAATTTGATCTTCTTCAATAGCAATCTAAGGATCAGTTCCTTTATATGGATAAAGGTCTGAAACATTAAAAATAGGAGACAAAGCAATGCCATCTGGAAGGCTAATTTTATATGCATTTTCTCCACATTTCTTGAGCACTTCACAAGGCCCAATCTTCTTCATGAGTAGCTTGGTATGTTTACCTACAGGGAGTCTCTCCTTCTTCAGATGGACCATTACCAAATCCCCTTCTTTGAACTGCAAATCCCTTCTTTTCCTGTTAGCAAACTGTTTGTACTTCTAAGAAGTGGACAGCAATTTCTATTGTACTTGTTCATGGACATCTTTCATGACTTGAATGAAGTCTTCAGCCAATGCACTACTATTTTCTAGTCCTTTAACCTCCCTAAGTTCCAAAATACCCCTTGGGTGAGTGCCATAAACAATTTGGAAATGAGATAGGTCGGTGCTTCTATTGACAGTGTCATTGTATGAGAACTCTGCCTAAGCCAAAATTGAATCCCAACTAGCACCCTGCTCCTTTGTGAGGCATCTTAGGAGATTACCAAGAGACCTATTAATCACCTCTATTTGTCCATCAGACTGAGGGTGATAGGCAGATGATAAGGACAAGTTTGTACCTAGTCTCTTCCACAGTGTCCTCCAGAAGTGTCCTATGAACTTGGGGTCTCTGTCTGAGATGATTGACAAAGGTAAACCATGTAATCTGACTATTTCGTTGAAGAAAAGACCTGCTATGTGTGAGGCATCATGTGTGGTTTTACATGGGATGAAGTGAGCCATTTTTGAGAACATATCTACAACCACAAAGATGTTATCATGTCCATTCTTGGTCGTAGGCAAACCAAGTACAAAGTCCATGCTGATGGAATCCCAAGGCTTTGAAGGAATAGGTAGAGGAGTGTATAAACTTGCATTTGATGTATGCACCTTTGCTCTTTGGCAAATTTGAAAAGTTTCAACAAGCTTCCTTACATCGGTTGGCAATTTTGGTCAAAAATAGTACCTCCTAACCAATTCTAGGGTCTTATCAACACCAAAATGACCTGACATGCTGCCACAGTGCTTTTCCCTGATTATATTTTCTCTAACAGACCCTCTTGGGATACACAACATGCTACCCTTGAAAAGATATCCATCTTGCAACAAAAAATTAGAAAAATCAGTGTTATACCTTCCTGTCATGGCCTTGCAAGATAGGTATGGCTCTTTGAAGTCTTCATCTACTGCATACTGATCTTTGATGGCATGAATACCTATACTTTCCAACTGTATGGTCTGCACAACAAGATTCCTCCTACTTAAGGCATCGGCTACCTTATTGGCCACTCCTTTCTTATGTTTTATGGAGAAGGTGTATGCTTGGATGTACTCCATCCACTTGACATGTCTGTGGTTTAACTTCTGCTACCTATTCAAGAAGCTCAATGCATGGTTATCAGTAAAAACTATAAATTCCTTTGGCAATAAGCAGTGTCTCCATTTCCTCAATGACTGAACCATGGCATATAACTCTAGATCATAAGTGGAGTAGTTTTGTTTTGCCTCGTTTAACTTCTCACTAAAGAAGGCTACAGGCCTCCCATCTTGACTTAGGACTCCCCCAACAACCCTCTTACTTGCATCACACTCTACCACAAAGACCTTGTCAAAATTACGTAGCACTAGGACTGGTTTTTCTGAAATTTTTTTCTTTAACAGTTCAAAGGCTTGAGTGGCCTCATTTGTCCACACAAATACACATTTCTTGCCCCCTTTTATGGTGTCAACAAGTGGAGCATAAATGCCACTAAACCCTGTAATGAACTTTCTATAAAAGCTACACAAACCATGGAAACTCCTTACCTCTGATGCTGTTGTAGGTGTTGGCCAATTAAGAATGGCTTCAACCTTACTTGGATCCATTTTTAGGCTGCCCTTGGAGATGACAAACCCCAAGAATATCAACTCTTCTTGTAGGAAGACACATTTGTCAAGATTGATTCTCAACTTCTCCTCTTGAAACCTCTTGAGCACTTGATGGATATGTCTTATGTGATCTTCCTTGCTGTCACTAAAAATTAGTATATCATCCAAATACACAACAATAAACTTGTTAAGGAAAGGTTTTAGCACTTCATTCATCAATCTCATGAAGGTGCTTGGTACATTTGACAAGCCAAAAGGCATGACAACCCATTCAAATAGTCCCTCATTGGTTTTGAAGGTGGTTTTCCACTCATCCCCTTCCCTTATCCTGATTTGGTGGTAACCACTTTTTAGATCCATCTTGGTAAAATACTTAGCCCTACCCAAGCAATTCATTAAATCTTCTATTCTAGGCATTGGAAATCTATACCTGATAGTAATCTTGTTGATGGCCCTGGAATCAGTGCATAGTCTCCATCTTCCTTCCTTCTTGGGTGCAAGTATTGCAGGTATAGCACATGGGCTAATACTCCTCCTGATAAGTCCTCTATCCAACAAGTCTTGGATTTGTCTTGCCACTTCAACATTTTTCTCTAGAGTCAACTTGTATGCTACTTGGTTTGGTAGGGTGGATCCAGGGATGAGATCAATGCAATGACTAATCTCCCTCTTTGGTGGAAGAGCATCCTTACTCTCATCGGCTATCACATCATGAAACCTTTCCAATAGTTCTTCCACTTCCTTTGGTCCAATCCTCCTAAGAGGTTGCTACACTTTGACCTTCTTGGGATTCACATCCTTGGGCTTGATGACTACTGCAAAACATGGCACTTTCTCTTCCTTGAGGTTAGCCAAAAACTCTTTTTCACCTACCAACATAACTGAACTAGAAATGACTTTCTCTTTGCAATCATCAATCAAAGGAGTCATTGTAAACTTTTCACCATTTTTGGACAAATGAATTACATTGTTCTTACCATCATGTTGGGCACTTGTGTCATGTTGCCAAGGCCTTCCAAGAAGAAGGTGGCATGCATCCATATCCACTATCTCACAAAGAACCTTATCATGATATTCACCTATCTTGAATTCAACCCAACATTGCTCTTTCAACACAATTTGTTGTTCCTTGGTTAGCCAAAAGACTCTATAGGGGTTAGGATGAGGCATTCTTTCCAATCCTAACTTAGTCACCATTTCATTAGAAGCCAAATTTTTAGAAGAACATGAATCTACTATTACCTTGCAAACTTTTCCTTTCACCTTGCAAGTGGTTTTGAACAAGTTGTTCCTTTGGGGCTGCTCCTTGGTGGCTGGCATGATGAGTGATCTATTAAACATGATGCATTCTCTACTCTCAGGTGCTGCAGACTTGGAAGATGCCGTTTGGTAACTTGTGGTGCTTTGACAGTCCTCTTCTTGAAGGAGTTGTACTCTTCTTTCTTTCTAATTTGCAGCAGTGTTTCCCATCTTCTCTGGGCACCTAAAGGACTGATGTCCAATCTGATTGCAAGAGAAAAACCTTCCAGTAAACACATTGGGACCTCTGCCCCCACTTCTACCTCTTCCATTACCTCTCCCTCTAAACTGACCCTGATTTGCACTATTTTTATCAACCTGCCCTTGGCTGCCTTCTTGTGATCTGCCACCTTGGAGTCTAGAGAAATTATCTCTGTTTTGAAATCTGCCTCTGCCCCTAAAGTTCTGATTTCCTCTACCTCTACTGCTGCTGCAAGAATCACCTTTTCTCCTCTGCTTATCCTCAATCCTCAGTGCCATTTGGAAGCACATACGGATTATCTCTGGGTTAAAGAGAGTTAATTCATCTTGAATGGAGAACTTGAGGCCATTGAGATACCTTGCAAGCTTCTGTTTTTCATTCTTAGGCATCTTGGCTTTCAATGTCATCTTGTGAAACTCCTCTGTGTAGGTGCTCACATCCATGTCCTTCTATCTCAAGTTGTGCAACTTCTTGTTCAAGTTGACCTCATAATCTTCAAGGACAAATTGCTTCTTGATCTCAAGTACCATCTTCCTCCATGTAGAGATAGGATTCCTATCATCTTCTATCCTTTCATTTTGAATAAAATTCCACCAACTCAAGGCTGGCCCTTTCATTCTTGATTTGGCAATCCTCACTTTCTGATTTTCTACCACTTCTTCACATTCAAAATAGTTCTCCATTGCCTCAATCCAATCAAGGCACTCCTCTGGATTCATCTTACCAGGAAACATAGGTAAGTCTACCTTGGTGTCCTTCCTACCCAACTTTCCAAGTGCATCTAGGAATTGTCTCTCTGACATGCCTCCTTATGGCTCTTCCATTGGCACTTCTTCTTTCTCATCTTGATCCTCTTCATCTGAATCCAAGATGACCTCTGGCTTCTTCTTCTTGTCTTTGTCTTTCTTCAACTTTTCTATCTCAGCCTCCATCCTTTTGTTCTTGGCTGCTTGTTCTCTCACTATCTTTGCCAATTCGGCATTTGTCACCTTTGAAGGAATTTCTTCCTATTCTTCTCTATCTCCCATCTCTTTGATGGCTCTAATACCACCTGATGCAGAGATGACACAAGGGAAGCAACACACAAGAGTTTTCTCTACTGTCCTTTGCCCACTCACCCACTTCAAACAGCCTTCAACCAAGCAACCAAAAGCACATTCAAGGGTGTATGAAGGATTTGGTATCCTAGTGATGGCTCCACCTTCTAGGCTTCTCCAACACCTTAGGACAAATCAACAAACACCTTCTATGTAGTTGGTTTGATCTCCAACTTCCCAAAACTCTTCAACCTATACCTTGATTAGTAAGGCTACTAGCCCTCCAAACTAGGTTTTCTCAACAAAATTTGACAAAATCCCAAATGACCAGGCAAGCAAATGATGGTTTTAGATACCCTTTATGGGATCCTATCAAACTCCCAAGTCTCCTATTCCAACTCCACTCCAGCAATCCAGAACACTCTTTAGGTCTCTAGGCCTAATTGATCAGGTTAGGCTAGGTTACAAAGTAAGTGCTCAAAATTGGGTGCATAGGTTAGGGGTAGGAGTTTGGAATGCTTCTACCATGTCCCTACAACACAAATCCATCATTTATTTGCTCACCCTATTAGGATTCTATCATCTACAACCTCAAATAGCATGAATTTGGCCAAATACAATGAAATACTTGACCTAGGGCATCACCTTAAAAATTGAAAATAGCATCTCCCAGAAAAATGCTTTTGGAATCCTATAATACACATCCCTAGCCTACATTTCACCAATTTTTGTGAATTTTCACTAATGGGAATGCATTCTAGGGCTAGATTTCTATGACTGCCCTAGAAAATAGGGTTTCTAGCCCTGTTTTGAAAGAAAATCCAATAACTTTGATCTTGACCACTTCAAGACCTCAAACTAGTTTCATTGGAACCCTAACTCCAAGCACTTTCAGAAAAATGACATTTGCACACATGAAAAGTCCGTACAGTCCGTACACAGCGAGAAAAGAAGAAAAAATTATTGTTTTCTGTAGTTTCAATGCCCCAAAACTCTGTACCAGATGTCCTCTGCCGTACAAGAGTGAGTTACCATGTTTTTACAACCATTCTAGTCAGTATCTAACTTCCAAAGATAGATTCAACTGCCCAAACTAAGTTTCAACCGGCCAATGTGTCATTGGCAACATTGGCAACAATAGACATTATGGAGTTTTTCCATTTTCCAAAGGATGGTGATTTGTTTTACTTGTCCAATGGAATCAAACCACCCTCATACTCCTTAGACCATGCTAAAACACTAAGACAACTCAAACAAACTCAAAAAGCCAATATTAGACCTTCTAGGCCTAAGTGGCACAACTAGGTCCAAGTGGACTAAGAAGGATATGAGGTTTATAAAGTTACCCCAGACCTCTTGACCACACAAGAATAGACCTTCCAACATGGCTATGAAAAGCCTTATTACAAAACACATCAAACAAAAACTCAACTTATCAAAGATGCTAGCACAATGCTTGTAGGGATCAAACTACTCCTAGGTGCCTTGCACCATATTACGAGGATCTTGAGAAAAATAAGGCCATCTGTTATCAAATTCCATCCACATCTTAGAATTAGGCACATATCGTATTGGTGCTCTTATTTTGGGCATGCCATTGCATAATTTTAGCAATGTCTCTGCACCTATACATTTGGAGTAATCGTGGGATTATCAGAAAGTGACGAAGAACCTTTCTAGGAACCATAGCTGATTTCAACCCTTGTCTATACCTCACTTAATGACATTTCTGACATTCACTCTCACTTGCAAGATTATTGCGAAATAATACACAACCATTCACACATGTGTGGATGTTTGCATACCCTAAGCCTAGCATAGTGATTTGATTTTTACATTGGCTTCATTTTGTTGGCAATGTGGAGTTAGAAGGTAACAATGCATTTAATAATTCTAATAATAGATCTACACTCTCATTTGTCCAACCAAGCACCACTTGCAAGTTAAGAATTTGAAGGATTGTTGTCAAACGACTTAACTTGCAATTAGCGTATACAGGCTTTAAAGCATCCTCCATCAACTTGGTCCAATCATCATTTAGACCCTCATTCAACATTCTATCAACTTCAAACCCTTCGTCTAACATTGCTACCTATTCATCTATGTTTGGTGCCACTTCATCTATGTTTGTTGCCTCTTCATCTCTCACACTTTGAAATTCTATCATATCTTCATAATAATTGTAATCCCAAGGGCATATACCACTATGCCCATATCTTATCATATGTCGATAAATCACATTTCTTTTTTACATCTTTCCACCAAGACAGTCATTACATGGACATGGATATTTGTCCATGTCTCTCTCATCGGCTACTCTCTCATCATATGCATGGTATTGATCCGTAGTCAACCTTTGACATTGATCCATCTGTAATGTTCTACATTCCAATATTAATTTAGTTTCCTATTTAAAGAAAAAAATAGAAATCTGAAAAACTCAACTTACTCGAGATCTAATACATGTAAACTCATTCTCTTCAACACTCTTCAACACTTACCTAGAATTCATAGCACTTCGTGCAGATTTAGGAAATGAAGCACTCTACATCATTAGAATTAGAGCACTCTACAAGATACAAATGTTAGACTTTGGGCACACAACTAAGAGGGGGGGTGAATCAGTTGTGCAAAACTTTCTCTCAATTTAAACACTTAATTCCACTTTGCAATTAGCAGTCTTATAATAAATTAATCATGAAAACACAATGCAACAAATTAAGAGCAGAAACATATCAACACATGAGACATCAAGATTTTGACGTGGAAACCCCGGTTAAGGGAAAAACCACGGGGTGATTAACCCAAGATTGTATTCTCTATTAGAAGAATAGAAAGAACAAAATGGCACATGCCAATTAGGGCTCACTGCCCGAGCACACTGCTCATAAGAGGCTCACTACCTACAAGAGACACATTGTCTACAAATAAATAAGTATCACCTACTTGAACTGGAAGATAGCATCTTCACCATGCTTGAATCAGTTCCATTTAAGCCCAATACTTCTGCTCTGCCTTTCGCTCTCCTCCTTACTACCACACTCTCATCACTTCAAGCACACTTTTGAAATGACTTCGCAACCCCTTATTTATACAAGACATCAACTTAGGAATAATTATCTAAGTCAGAAAACATCTACCAGAACATCCACAAGATGTGAAACTTATCTGGTTGGCCAGTCTCAGGAAGAACATCATCATCCGGAGGTTATTCTTCAATATCGAGCTCCAACTCCAATGTAGACAACTAACACATGCTGGACACAATACAAAGTCCTTCATAAGGTTTCCTGAATCACCAAGAACATCTGCACTTCATCTGCATACTGAAATCCTTCTCTCTTACATCCAGAGCCTCAAGAACACAGTCTGTCACTACTATCACCAAAGAATGGATACTTCCAGACCTTCAATTCATGAACCAATCGAATTGACACATCACCAGGACTTCCTCAACATTGCCTCAAATCTACAGAGCAGAAAACTATACTTCTGGATCTCACCGGACCTGTTTGTGTCACTCTGTTACCTCTGAACACCTACCAAAACTTGTTTTACTTGAGCGGCCACAACTTCTTCATATCTTCATGCGGACCTCTGAAATCTCTACTGGATCACCTTAAGACACATATCTACAAACCCTTTAATTCGTATCCTCTAATCCTCTTCCTATCTTGGACTTTTGTCTTATTGTCATTACTGATCTTCACTGTTCCTTATTGAGACTAATTTTCTCAATATCCTCAGCACATAGCTCATCCAATCCTTATCATTAATGTAACAGGAGTATGTTGACATCAATGACAACACATGTTAGGTCCATACTTGCAACAATCTCCCCCTTTGTCATTGATGGTAACATATGATGTGAAAAACTGTTTTGACCATCAAGACAAGAACTTCTCCTCACTGTCACAACTCCCCCTATCAGCAACAACCATTCACATGTCTTCTCTCCTTTTACTTCTCCCCCTTTGATGAGAAACCACTTGTTTTTCACATGTCTTCTCTCCCCCTTTGACATCAATGGCAAAGGGCACATACTTGCAATTTCAACACTTTAGAATCATACCTACTGCTCCCCCTGAATAGCAGCTCCCCATCAATCTGGATCACAAGATATGACTGTGATATCTACCGGATTGATGCACCTTAGTTCATCACCAAAGGGGCAATAACCCCTAACTTCTCCCTAAGATACTCAAAAGAGTCCTTAGGTAGAGTTTTAGTAAAGATGTCTACAATCTAATCCTTGGAAGGCACAAACTCCAACCTGACTTCATTTTTGTTCACTTGCTCTCTCAAAAAGTGAAACTTAATGGATATGTGTTTAGTCTTTGAATGCAACACTGGATTCTTAGATATATTTATAGCACTTGAATTATCACAGAAGATTGTGATAGGTTCTTCATACTCCACTTTGATATCTCTTAGCATCTACTTCATCCATAAAACTTGAGTGCAACTACCTGCTGCTGCAATATATTCTGCTTCAGTTGTAGATAGAGATATTGCCTCTTGTTTCTTGCTTAGCCAAGAAACCAATCTCTTCCCCAAAAAGAATGCTCCACCACTGGTACTCTTCTGGTCATCCACATCTCCTGCCCAATCTGCATCAGTATATGCATGAAGAGAGAAATCATGATCTCTAGGATACCACAGACCATACTCAACTATCCCTTTTAGATATCTAAAAATCCTCTTGATTGCCATGACATGAGATTCTCTAGGATCAGCCTGAAATCTAGCAACAAGACCAATAGCCTACATAATGTCTGGTCTAGTTTGAGTAAGATACAATAGTCCTCCAATCATTAACCTATACTTTATCTGATCAACCTTAGGAGAATCATCATCTTTGCTCAATTTACATCTAGTTGCCATGGGAGTATTCATTGGTTTTGAGTCTTCCATCCCAAATTTCTTCAACAATTCTTTCACATATTTGGTTTGAGAAATGAAGATTCCTTTCTTTGTTTGAGTGATTTACAGACCCAAGAAGAAATTCATTTCACCAAGCATGGACATCTCAAATTCACTTTTCATTTGATTTGCAAAAGTTTTACACATACTATCTCTTCCTCCAAAAATGATATCATCAACAAACACTTCAGCAATCAGGATGTTTTCATGATCAATTTTGAAATACAAATTACTGTCAGCAGTACCTTTGTTGAAACCAATCTTCAAAAGGTGCTTATCCAATCTTTCATACCAGGCTCTTGGGGCTTGCTTCAGTCCATACAATGCTTTCTTCAACTTACAGACCATATCATCATGATTAGATAATTGAAATCCATCTGGTTGCTCAATGTATACTTCTTCTTCCAAGTCACCATATAGGAAGGTAGACTTGACATCCATTTGATATGCCTTGAAATCCTTGAAAGCAGCAAAAGCAAGAAATAATCTGACTGCTTCAATTCTTGCCACCGGAGCAAAAGTTTCTTCAAAATCAACTCCTTCTATTTGAGAGTAACCCTTGCAGACCAACCTGGCTTTATTTCTGATTACTTCACCAACTTCATTTAGTTTGTTCCAGAAGACCCATTTGGTTCCAATCACATTTTTGTTTCTAGGTCTAGGAACAAGATCCCAAGTGTTATTTTTTTCAATTTTCATCAACTCTTCCTCCATTGCTTTAGTCCAGTTTTCATCATTGCAAGCTTCATTCACTGTCTTAGGTTCAACTTTTGAAATCAGACAATACTCATCTGAGTTTTGAGCAATTTTCCTTCTTGTTTGTACACCTTTGCTTTTATCACCTATGATCTAATCTTGAGAGTGATTTAGTCTTATATACCTAGGCACTTTGGGAGTTACTTGCATTTCTGCTTCTTGATCAGGCTCATTCAAACTTATCTCTTCTTCCTAATTTACCGGATCAATCTAGATTTGAATCTTAGAAGAGGCTTGGGCTCCTTGAGTCAGAACACCATTCTGATCATTTTCATCATATTCATAGAATCTTGAGGGTTTTTCAATTCCTTCATCAACCTTCACATTTGTACTTTCTATCATCTTTCTCAGTCTCTTGTTATAACACCAGTATGCTTTGCTTTGAGTAGAGTAACCCAAGAATATTCCTTCATCACTTCTAGCATCAAACTTTCCTAGATCTTCATCTCTTTTAATGTAACATTTGCTACCAAAAACTCTGAAATACCTTACAGTAGGAGTGATACCAAACCAAAGTTCATAAGGAGTCTTACCGGTATTGCTTTTGATTTGAACTCGATTGAGAGTATAGACTGCAGTGCTGACAGATTCTCTCCAATAGATCTGAGGAACATTTGCTTCCATCATCATGGTCATAGATGCTTCCTGGATGGTCCAGTTTTTTCTCTCCACCACTCCATTCTACTGTGGAGTCCTAGAAGAAGACAATTATCTCTTTATTCCATGTTTCTCACAGAACTCTATGAACTCACCGGATGTGAATTCTCCACCTCTATCAGACCTCAGACACTTCAATTTTAATCCAGTTTCATTCTCTACCATAGCCTTGAATATTTTGAATTTTTCAAGAGCTTCTGATTTCTCTTTTAGAAAGGTTACCCACATCATCCGAGAATAGTCATCAATTAGTAGCATGAAGTATCTATCACCTTGAATACTCCTGATTCTTGCCAGACCACAAAGATCAGTATGAACTAAGTCCAATAATCTGGTAGAAGATAGTTCCTTACTTTTGAATGTGGCTCTGCTTAGCTTACCCAACTGACATTCTTTGCACAAGCTATTAGTAGGTTTCACCAGTTTCAGAAGATCTCTTACAACCTGAGTATTGCTTATCTTGATGATATTATCAAAATTCACATGACACATCCTCCTATGCCACAACCAACTTTGATCAATTTGAACAAACAAGCAACTTTTTCCAGTACCAACCAAGTGAAAGATATTACCTTTAGTTTGAGTACTGGATGCAATCTCTGTTCTGGAATTTTCAAAGATCTTGCATTTTCCATTCTTGAACTGGAGATCATAGCCTTTGTCCACCAACTATCCAACACTAAGAAGATTGTGCTTCAAATCTTCAACATACAGTACATTACCAGTTTTGTTCCTTCCATCAAGAGAAATAGTTCCTCTACGTCTGATTCTACCAGCAGAATTATCACCAAACTTTACCACTCTTCCTTCATACCTTTCCAAATCTATGAACTTATTTTTGTCACCTGTCATATGGTGAGAGAAACCACTGTCAATGACCCAATCATCCTTTTCTTCAACTTGGGCAGCCAGAGCTCTTTCCACAGTCTTATGATTGACAGATACAGAGGACATTGGATCTTCTTCCTTGATGGCAATGAACACCCATTCATTTCCAAATTTGTTTTATATCTCTGATTCATCATCTTTTACTCCTTCATTATCATCATCTTCATGTACATAATAACAATTCTTTTGGAACCTTGGCTTGTTAGGATTTTGCCTTGAAAACCTTTCTAGACACCTTGAGGCAAAATGACCAATCTTATTGCAGTTAAAACACTTAAAAGGTAATTTTCCTTCATGCTTACCGGATCCTCTTGGCAGCCTCTTTGCAATAAGGGCTTCAAGTTGAGCAGTTTCTACTTCTTCTTCCTCCAGATCTTTTCTTGCTTTTTCATACCATGACAGCTTCCTTGATGAATTCTCTCCCAGATCAAACCTTTGTTTACCTTTAACAAAGGCACTGGTTTTGAATGCAGATTCAGTCTTGGGGGGGTCATCTCCAAACTCTGTCATTTCAAATGCAGCCAATTTTCTAGCCAATTGATCTCTTGTGACAGTTGTATGGGCTCTGAATTCTTCAATGACAGCAGCCTTGATTTTGTAAGAAGCAAGAAGGGATCTGAGAATTTTGCCAACAATCTCATCTTCATCCAAGACTCCACCAGCATTTCTAATTCTACAAACAAGCTCATTTACTCTTGGCATAAAAGTAGTGATGTTTTCATCCTCTCTCATCTTTAGATTTTCAAATTTTCCTTTCAGACTTTGTAACCTTAAACTTTTGACATACTTGTCTCCTTCATGCAGAAGTTCTAGTTTTTGCCAAATCTCAAGAGCAGTTGGTAGGTCAATAACATTTGAGAGCTCTGAATTAGATAATGCGCTTAGAAGAGCCTTTATAGTTCGCAGATTATTTTTAGCGTCTATGATTTCATTTTGGGTTTTCAGACCACCCTGTGGAGGTACATATTGTGTTGTAACCATGGTCCAGTACGCCACTCCCATACATCTCAAGTGACATTTCATGCGACCTTTCTAGAGATTAAAATTGGTTCCATCAAACTTTGGACTACCCTTCTTGTAAGATGACATCTTTGATCTCCTCAAGTGGTTAAGCTCTTTTTAGAGGAACTTAGCTCTTATACCAATTGTTAGACTTAGGGCACACAACTGAGAGGGGGGGTGAATCAGTTGTGCAAAACTTTCTCTCAATTTAAACACTTAATTCCACTTTGCAATTAGCAGTCTTATAATAAATTAATCATGAAAACACAATGCAACAAATTAAGAGCAGAAACATATCAACACATGAGACACCAAGACTTTGACGTGGAAAACCCGGTTAAGGGAAAAACCACAGGGTGATTAACCCAAGATTGTATTCTCTGTTAGAAGAATAGAAAGAACAAAATTGCACATTCCAATTAGGGCTCACTACCCAAGCACACTGCTCACAAGAGGCTCACTGCCTACAAGAGACACACTGTCTACAAATAAATAAGTATCACCTACTTGAACTGGAAGATAGTATCTTCACCATGCTTGAATCAGTTCCATTTAAGCCCAATACTTCTACTCTGCCTTTTGCTCTCCTCCTTGCTACCACACTCTCATCACTTCAAGCACACTTTTGAAATGACTTTGTAACCCCTTATTTATACAAGACATCAACTTAGGAATAATTATCTAAGTTGGCAAACATCTACCAGAACATCCACAAGATGTGAAACTTATCCGGTCGGCCAATCTCAAGAAGAACATCATCATCCGGAGGTTATTCTTCAATATCAAGCTCCAACTCCAATACGGACCACTAACACACACTGGACACAATACAAAGTCCTTCACAAGGTTTCCTAAATCACCAAGAACATCCACACTTCATCTGCATACTGAAATCCTTCTCTCTTACGTCTGGAGCCTCAAGAACACAGTCTATCACTACTGTCACCAAAGAATGGATACTTCCAAACCTTCAATTCATGAACCAATTGAGTTGACACATCACCAAGACTTCCTCAACACTACCTCAAATCCACAGAGCAGGAAACTATACTTTCAGATCTCACCGGACTTGTTTGTGTCACTCTGTTACCTCTAAACACCTACCGGAACTGGTTTTACTTGAGCAGCCACAACTTCTTCATATCTTCATGTGGACCTCTGAAATCTCTACTGGATCACCTCAAGACACATATCTACAAACCCTTTAATCCGTATCCTCTGATCCTCTTCCTATCTTAGAAATTTGTCCTATTGTCATTATTGATCTTCACTGTTCCTGATCGAGACTAATTTTTTCAATATCCTCAGCACACAGCTCATCCAATCCTTATCATTAATGTAATAGGAGTATGTTGACATTAATGACAACACATGTTAGGTCCATACTTGCAAAAATAAATCACTCTACAAAAATTCAAATTCAAGAAATACAGTTGGGCATCACTCTACATAATCAGATGTTCTGCCTCTACATAAATCTCTGTGGTCATTTTTGTGTATTTTTTACTTTTAGGATTCTCGACTATCAATGGCTAATTAGCAGGAAACATAGAAACCACTATGCCCTCATTTTGTTGCTCATGTGCAAGAGGTAGAGATTAAAAGTATATGCTTATGACAAGATACCCTAAATGTAGTTAATGTCTTATGACAAGATACCCTCCTATTTATGTAACTCATCTCTTATAATACACTGATTTTGTTCTTCTAGCTAGATACAGCTGCCAATCAAAAAGCTATACATTTTGTGTTTAATGTAATGAGGGTTTCAAATTACCTTGAAATTCACTACAGAGGGCATCCCCAAATTTGACTTCACTGCAGAGGGTCTCACCAACTTCAAATTCGTTGCAGTAAACTATGATTTCCTTGGCCACCTTTTCAAAAGTCTCTAGGTCCTCTCCAAACAAGCTTTATTGCCCATGCAATTAGTAGCTACTATACTTGTATGCTAAAACTCAAAGTGCCTCATGCCACGAATCCTTCTCGAGAGGACTACATGAATCCTACTACTGAGATTGTCATGAATGAATCTGGCATTGCCAATTGACTAAACAAAAAGAAATAATAATCCTAAAATTGAGTGTAGTGGAACATAATTGTATGCAATCAGCCAAATCCCACTTTGACCCTTAACTACTTTATCCTTCTAATTGCCATAAGTCTGAATAACATGCAATTCTAAGGCAATATGACTGGATAAACTAATCGACAAGGCTGCTATATTGGACCAAAGTCCTCCACCATGTTGATGGTGGTTTTAGCATACAACAACGCGGGTGTGATTGCTGGTTTCACACCTCTCTTGAAAAATATCTTACCCTAAGTAAGACTACTCCAAGGATAATACAGCTAGGTCTTAGCTTGCTTGAAATTTCTCAGTTTGTATGTTCTAGCTGTTCCTACAAGGGGTCTTATATGCAATCTGCAAATCTTCAAGTTTGGGGCAGAAAATACACATAAACCCTATTATGATTTTCAACTGATAAATAAGATAAAATGCTGCTGAGATTCTTAATCTAACAACTAACAATGATTTAGAAAGAAAGTGCAAAAGGTTAGGGTTTTAGAGGGGTCCTAATTGACATTCACAATGCCAAGGTTATCTTTAGTAGACAAACATTCCAAAACTTTGAACCAGCTTCCTGAGTTACCAAACTTAAATGGGTGTTATAGTGCTACAGAAAATGGTGCTATCTTCAATGGAGGTCAACAGATTTTTAGATTGCATTCATTTGTTAAATACCCAATTAATGGTACAACTTAACTAGTGAAATACAATTAAACTTTAGCACAAATAATCAGCCCAGATTAACTTTACATAGCTATTTACCATCAACAAACGACTAAAAGTATGGACTTAGAATGTTCATCAAATACTTCAGTAAACCATGAATATTATGAAAGCACAACTAATTTAACTATGGGAGAGCAAGATGCGAACCATGAAAACCAAAAGATGAATCAACACAAGACACACATTCTCAGATTTACTAGAGAAACTTGTTTTGTATTAGCTCAAATGGCATAGAGTCAACAATTCAGTATCAAAATCTCTCTTGCAAATGAGAGCAAAGGATGACCCTTTTATAGGTAAGGCACCATACCGAGTTTTTCAATGGACGGTGGAGATTAACTCAACCACTAATGGTCCAGATTACATGACATTTAATGAGATACATTAGTTAGTTACATTTTTGGATTTGCTTTTGTCCTTTAGAAAAAAGACAAAATACAGCTTGCAAATACATTGAATCTAGACAAAATGGCTACCCATTTGGTTGTACATGATGAAAAGTCAACTTTCGAGGCCTAATAAAGTCAAAATAGAGTCACATGACACTTGAAAACTTGAGCTGATGTGGATCCACGGGATTCCAAGTGCTGACTGGATCAAAAAGGAGTATTTGACACTTTATTAGTGAAGATATATCCAACTGGATGCCTGTTGGACTGATTCTTGATGACTGGACTGCTGGGACAGCTGTATGCATGTCTTGGTGATCCGATCCAAGGTCATTTGAGTGGTATTTTTGGGAAAATATCAAAAATATAATTTTTGGTATTTTCTACATCGTAGTAAATTGCATTTTCAGAGGCCTTCGGAGCCGAATGGGGGCTCGAAACCTTAATGCCTATGCAACTAGGTAACTCAAACTAGATAATCAGTTTATCCTTACAACAAGTCCAAGAAGTTTAAATTCTGATATAATAGCTAGGAGTTATGACCCTCGGACTGGATCACTAGGACATTGGACTGGATCTGCAGGAACAATAGTGATTTGGCATGATCTTCTATGTCTTTTAGCTCCTGAGACTCATCTTTATCATCTTGGACATTATACTGACTTCCTTTTGCATGTACAACAGCAATTTGGTTGATAGAATGTCGATTCTACATCTCTGGATTAGTACTGCACATCTACATGTATATCCTTCCAAGACGGCTCCAGTTGGCTCCTTTGTGCTCTTAGACCTACAATAAACAAGACCAAGCATCAATTTCATCATAAACAAGTCATTTTCTATCAATTTAGATCAAAACATATCCATTTGCAGTCATGGATCAGTCAAAAACAACCCATTGTCAATGTTGCCTTCTTATAGACAACTTCATAAATCTAGTGATTTTTACATAATTTTCTACATTTTTTACTATTTTCAAGTACCCATTTGGCCAATATATTGATCTAGGAAGTTTTTGCAGTTATTAGGATCCATTTGTAGACTTTAATTTCATATTTTTCTAGCCTTTTTTGCAAAAAGCGGGATTTTTGGGGGTGTCTAACCTTTCATGTGCAGTAGCATTAATTGTCGTAAACTGTGCCAAAAATCCACACAAACTTGATAAAATGTTCATCATGATGTGAAAAATAGATATACAATTCAAATCTATCAAGAAAATCCAAGTCATACCTTGAAAAACTCAATTTTTGCGCCAAAATACTAGAAAGCGCTGATTTGAGGGGTCACTGACTTAGCAGAGATTTTGGGGATGTCTGACCTCAGCGGGGATTTTAGGTTCATCCAACCTCAGCGGGGATTTTAGGTTCATCCGACCTTAGCGGGGATTTTGGGTTCATCTGACCTCAGCGGGGATTTTGGGTCCGACTGACTAAAGTCAGTGAAGGCAGTTTTCAGCGTAGGTCCATGAGGGCTATTTTTAGTGCAAAGTTCATTGGTGGGGATTTTCAATGCAACCAACCTGCATGAATTTTAACACTGACTGACTTGTGCGATTTAAGTCGGTGGAAGATCATTTAAGCGCAAGTCGGTAGAGGGCAATTTTAGCGCTTTTCTTCGAAATTATCTCAGCGGGGATTTTTGTTCCGATTGACCTAGCGGTGGCTTGGAGGTTGGTGGGAGGCAAATTTAGCGCTAAGGTCGGTAGAAGGCATTTTTAGCGCTTTTGCAGTTGGGGTCATTTTTAATGCTAAATTTTGAATTGGTCAGAGTGAAAGTATATTTAAAAATAGATTTAAGTATAAGTTTAGAATACGTTAAATATTTTTAAATATACTTTCAGGATGTTTGAGATAGGTTCCAGATCCATAGGATTTCACATCTAAATTCTAGAATTTTGTGGTTCCACCAGATTTCAGACTTAGCCATTTTTTAAGATCTTCTGGGTTTCAAACTTAGCCAAATCAGGGCTTCAGGACCATGCATCAGGGTGAAAGCACATGAACCCCTTAGTGAAATCTAATGGAATTTGACACAATTTTGCAACTGTAAGATCTGGAAACTAAGAATTTTAACATGACACATCCTGCAAAAGCAATCTCAAGGGCAATATTCAGTGACATAGGATTTTTGAGAAAAATGCAATAACACCCAATTCCGATGCAGAAGGCAACAAATGGCTATTTTTTAAGCACAAGACCACTCAAGACACTTCCAAATCAATCATGAAAAACATCAAATGACTCCAAACATGCACTCTAAGCACAAATCCACATTCTCATCATCATAAGTGACAAACGTTGAGACTTCAAACCAAAGCAAAAGAGGGGGTCTCCATTTGGCGAAATGGGGCGTGTGTGCAAGGCACAACAAATGACAACTCTGCTGAAAAATACTCCAGAGCATTTCTGAGATAAACTTAAGTTTCGAACCCAGAATCTCTGTGTTTCCCACACATTAGATGAGAAAGCATGATATCTTATCAAAGAATCCAAGATCACTAACCAGTGCAGCCATCCACATCCTGAAAACCTGAGTGTATGCAATTGTATTCATTCCCATCCTCTGGCAACTAAGTTCACCCAAGATCCCCTGAGACAAGCTAGAAAGCTGAGATCATTCTACCATTAGGAAATGCTCAAAATTTTGGAATATGTTGAGCTTTGAAATAGATTAATGACCAGTAATGTTTTCTGGTATGATGACATTTGATGTTAATCATTTCTGGATAGTACCTTTTGTAAGTATTTGCAATCTGGTAGTCTCTTTATTTGCACTTGTAATGGGTCTGGTGTTGAAAAACACCTTTTGTTTTTACCCAATGTAGGCTAGCAACACTTAGTGTCACCTTCCTTCTTTCTTGATTGATAGTGCATGTGGTAGAAGAAGAAGTCAACCCATCACTTGATACAGGATCACTCAAACTTGCCTAGCTACCTTAGGATCGTTTAGAGTGTAAAAGGTATATGGTTAGAAAATATTTCAGGTACACCAACTAATAACTCATTTCTAATGAACAGACATCATACTCCTTGGTATAATAGTGGAACCCACAGGAAGACCTAAGTGGAAACCTTTGCTTCTCAAAGAAATATTCCAAATTACTTACCCAACAAAGAAGCACTTGTAGGTCTACACAACGGCCACCACATTCAGTAAATGGAGAACCCAAGCAAAGCAAGCACAGAAGCGAAAAGCAAAGAAAACTACTCTAACCAAAGCAAAATATGCAGAAAGCAATAACTAACAACTAACTACCTACAGCCAAGAAAAAGCAAAAGTAGAAAGCAGAACCTAAACTAGAACAATAAGAAACTACCAAACCCTAATTAAAAACAAGCAAGACTATGTACAAAAGCTTTAGACAACAAGTATTGACACTCCCTCATGACTTATTTCTTAGGACATGCAGGAGTAACAGGGTGTGGGTCAGTGTCCTAAGTCTGGCAAATTCATCTTTGTACTCTGAATAGTAGGGTATGGGCAAGCTAGGCTCATCTTCAAGGTGTCAGTCGCATAAGATCAGCAATTGGGGCAATTCATTAGGGCCATGATCAATCCAAATGCAAGTTGTCTTACCTAAATCACCATAATCAAATTGATAATTGGAACTAAGTGGAGAAAGGGAAGATACAACCTGATTTGCAGTACTGATGATCAGAGATGTGAGTTCAACACATTCTTGCATTGCACCCAATACCCTTTCATCTTTAGGGGGACTCAACTTGTAGTGGATCATGTCTTGTGCATTAGGTACCTCCGGATCACTGAATGCTACAATAATTTCCCAAGAAAATAGGAAGTTTGGACAACCTTCTTTAGAATGTGGATCATCTAGATGAAATATGCATGAATTGGTTGAAGCAAAGTCTAACATGTGTGGTGAATTTCCATGCAACAGCATATCCATGCTCATTGTTGACAGCAACTCAATGATGTGATCAAGTGATTGACATGAAAAAGCTTCCAAGCCATCACTTTGCAGGACAGTTTGATTTTCATTCTTGGATTGCATACTATTGCTCTCATCTATCATTACTAGGCCAGCATCAACCATGTGAAGATCTTCTTTTATACAAGTATGAGTAGAATTAGTCTGATGAACATATGATATACTTGAATCCATTTCACCAAAATCAGTCATATGCTCCAAAGCAACTCCATCTACAATGATCATCAATCCTTGTAATTTAGTCGTTGGCTGATATGAAATTAAAAATTCATTGGCTGCAGCAGCAACATGGTCTCCTTTTTCCTCTATAGATAGATTTGTGATGTCAATGTTGCTTTGAAGTGGTTTACTATCCTGATTTTATTCATCTAACTCATCTGGAGACCCTTCTGTACCAATTATATCAACCTGATATGGTTGATCATGATGGTTTACTGGGCTGATATATTCATGAACTTGATCACTTTTCTCTAAATAATTCAATTGTAGCTTACATATGTCAACTGAAATGGTTTTCTGCATTGCTGTCCATGACTGTCCTTCATCTGGGGGACTGATTTCTTCTTGTTCTTGCATGTTTCTGATTTGAACAACCTGTTGTTCTAACTTTGAACTATCAGCAGTCTAAAATGGACTGTTGTTCTCCACCTCTACAGCAGCAAATTCAATTTTAGGATTTGATGTATGTGAAACATTTGATTGTTGATCTGCATCTTCAACATGACTGTTCATCAAGTCTGATATATCATCTACCTTGTCCACATTCTTTGTAGCATAAATCTGATCTTGTGTATTGCTCTATTCATTGTCCCGTGACTGAAAATCAACTTTTTGCCATGTTGAGACAACATATTCTGTGACTGAATGGTTTGGATCCAATGGTTGAAAACCAAGCTTTATCCAGGCAGGGACCTCACCTTCATTGGTTGGGTGACCTACAGACCACATACATTACCCGTTCTCATCATCTCGACATGTATTTTGATTAACTTGAGGGACTTCAATTTCTCTAACGTGCAGATTGCCTTGTTTGCCGTGATCATTTATGAATGGAAGATTTGCAGCTCCTTGCAAGGTCTTGCTCTATATATGTCTGTCATATCCATATCCTGCTTCAGGCTTATAAACTTCAAAAATAGGAAGCAATCCCTTTAAATGCAAATCCA
The DNA here is from genome assembly GCA_027924645.1 of Cunninghamia lanceolata. Lineage (NCBI taxonomy): Eukaryota > Viridiplantae > Streptophyta > Pinopsida > Cupressales > Cupressaceae > Cunninghamia > Cunninghamia lanceolata. The sequence goes on along the minus strand of BSBN01000463.1, from coordinate 393,649 downwards.
ATCTTTGGAGAGAAGTCAAACAGTCAATTTTGTCATGTAGTTCTCCAGGATGTACAGTGCAGACCTAAGGTGAACTAAAATCGAGCATGTTAGTGGAGGATACTTCCCTCTGATCTACCTATCTAACACTTCTTTGAAAAGTGGGATATCTACTTGGAAGTTCTCTTCATGATATGATAGTTGAGATGGTCCTCTAAAGAATGAAGGGATTTCATGACTGAAACCCTTATGTGTACCCATTGGATCAAAATTTTATGTACATTCATTTCATTTCAACATGTGTAGTGAACCAGTAAACTGAAAACCTACATAACATCTTTGTCCAGCCCTCCTTCTAGTGCCAATTCTGTTGATGGTGGCTTTAGCATGCAACAATGCAGGTGTGATTGTTGGTTTCATACCTCTCTTGAAAAGTATCTTACCCTAAGTAAGACTACTCCAAGGATAATACAGCTAGGTCTTAACTTGCTTAGAATTTCTTAGTTGGTATGTTCTAGTTGTTCCTACAAGGGGTCTTATATGCAATCTACAAATCTTCAGGTTTGGGGCAGCAAATACACATAAACCCTATTATGATTTTCAGCTGATAAACAAGATAAAATGTTGTTGAGATTCTTATTCTAACAACTAACAATGATTTAGAAAGAAAGTGCAAAAAGTTAGGGTTTTAGAGGGGTCCTAAGTGACATTCACAATGCCAAGGTTATCTTTAGTAGACAAACATTCCAAAACTTTGACCCAGCTTCCTGAGTTACCAAACTTAAATGGGTGTTACAGTGCTGCAGAAAATGGTGCTATCTTCAATGGAGGTCAATAGATTTTTAGATTGCATTCATTCGTTAAATACCCAATGAATGGCGCAACTTAACTAGTGAAATACAATTAAACTTTAGTACAAATAATCATCCCAGATTAACTTTACACAGCTATTTACCATCAACAAACAACTAAAAGTATGGACTTAGAATGTTCATCAAATACTTCAGTAAACCATGAATATTATGAAAGCACAACTAATTTAACTATGGGAGAGCAAGATGTGAACCATGAAAACCAAAAGATGAATCAACACAAGACACAAATTCTCAGATTTACTGCAGAAATTTACTTTGTATTAGCTCAAATGGCATAGAGTCAACAAGTCGGTATCAAAATCTCTCTGGCAAATGAGAGCAAAGGATGGCCCTTTTATAGGTAAGGCACCATATCGAGTTTTTCAATGGACAGTGGAGATTAACTCAACACCAACAGTCCAGATTACATAACATTTAATGAGATACATTAGTTAGTTACATTTTCAGATTTGCTTTTGTCCTTTAGGAAAAAAACAAAATACAGCTTGCAAATACATTGAATCTAGACAAAATGGATACCCATTTGGTTGTGCATGACGAAAAGTCAACTTTCAAGTCCTAATAAAGTTAAAATAGAGTCACATTACACTTGAAAACTTGAGCTGATGTGGATCCACGGGATTCCAAGTGCTGACTGGATCAAAAAGAAGTATTTGGCACTTTATTAGTGAAGATATATCCAATTTGATACTTTTTGGACTGATTCTTGATGACTAGACTGCTGGGATAGCTATATCCATGTCTTGGTGATCCGATCCAAGGTCATTTGAAGGGTATTTTTGGGAAAATATCAAAAATATGATTTTTGGTATTTTCTACATCATAGTAAATTACATTTTCGGAGGCCTTCGGAGCAAAATGGGGGCTTGAAACCTTAACGCCTATGCAACCAGGTAGCTCAAATTAGATAATCAGTTTATCTTTCCAACGAGTCCAAGAAGTTTAAATTCTGATAAACTAGCTAGGAGTTATGACCCCCCGACTGGACCACTAGGACATTGGACTGGATCTGCAGGAACAATAATGATTTGGCATGATCTTCTATGTCTTTTAGCTCCTGAGACTCATCTTTATCATCTTGGACATTATACTGACTTCCTTTTGCATGTACAACAGCAATTTGGTTGATAGAATGTCAGTTTTGCATCTCTGGATCAGTACTGCATATCTGTGTGTACATCCTTCCAAGACGGCTCCAGTTGGCTCCTTTATGCTCTTAGACCTACAATAAACAAGACCAAGCATCAATTTCATCATAAACAAGTCATTTTCCATCAATTTGGATCAAAACATATTCATTTGCAGTCATGGATCAATAAAAAACAACCCATTGTCAATGTTGCCTTCTTATAGACAACTTCATAAATCTAGTGATTTTTACATAATTGTTTGCATTTTTTACCATTTTCAAGTACCCATTTGGCCAATATATTGATCTAGGAAGTTTTTGCAGTCATTAGGATCCATTTGTAAACTTTAATTTCATGTTTTTCTAGCCTTTTTTTTGCAAAAAGTGAGATTTTTGGGGGTGTCCGACCTTTCATGTGCAGTGTTGATTTTTTCCCAGACTAGATGCTTGCTCCCAATTATCCCTACAAGGTAGCTATAAATGATCAACAGGATTTCTGGGCCAGGGGCCAACAGTATAGGAGATAGACTCTATAAATATCTCCTCTTCTTCTTTAGGCTCTACAGAACCAAGGGGGGTATTCCCTATTCAACACCCATAAGATATGCCTATGAACTTGGGGGATGTTGACACAAAGCAGATAAATCCTCCTTTATGTAGACCAAAACTGTGAGATAAGTGCAAAGGGGCTAGCTTTTGGCCTATGTTCATTTGTGAGACAAAGGATTTTGATCTTAAAACTACTTCTAAGGTCCTAATGGTTTGGTTTTGAAGTTTTAAGTTTGATTTTATATTTGGATGCAAAACTAGGACCTGTGGTGTAACCTCGATACAAGACTAGACTGGTGCCTATCCCGGGCTCAAAGTCAATAGACATACACATGTGAATGGTCAGCATAAACACATACCAAAGACTAGATTTCAAGGGTATTTGTTTAGCACCTACCTTACAGATACTTCCCAAGACTAAGTATTCAGTTATCTCTACTTACAAATATCCTCACTGCAGTACATTCCTCCCAACACTTGATCTAAAACATTTAATCTACCCCTTGAGCAGAAGTAAAAAATCAAACATTCAATACAGTAAACCCATACTCTAGAACTATAAACACCCCTTAGATGCTTAGATTCAAAAGAACAGCGCACTCAATTTGGAGACAAATAACAGAATACATGCAATATAGCATTACTCATTTAAATCAACATGAAATTAGTAAATTTATGCATGAGACATACAACATGAGACTCATAAACTCACAAGACATCTAGAACAGAGCCACCAATGAAGTTGTATCTTATTACAGCACCCGAATTTGTCCAATTTTTAACAACAAAAATGAGTAACACCATCTACTATATACAACAAGAAGGTATACTCAGCATTAATTGCACATGGTAATTCAAAATTTGCCAGATACAGTACATCATGAGAAAATGGCGCTCAACATATTGAATGCAGCAGGTGGGAGAGGAGACAAGGTGGTTGAACTCTTGCCCTGCGCCGCCACCTGGGGATTCACATCTTCAATCGGGTGGTTGATCTATCCATGCCTTCGCCCATACCCTGCAACAACTGCCATTAATGGCATACCAACCCACGGCCTTAGGAATGCAGTGGACTGTGCGTTTTGCAACTTTCCCGCCAAGAAATATGACCCTGATTTTGAAATCATGTGGGAACTAATTATCCCGCATTCACCCCGCAATGACCTCCTCAATATTTTATAAGCAAAGTCATGAGCACATATGATGTCGGTGATTTTGCTCCCAACGACGCCAGTATATACCTCATCATCGTGACCTGCGCCAATGGCGAACCTCCTGCATGATATCCCGATATGCTATATCACCCCAATATTTCATATCACCCTCATATAAAAATCATCCTGATATATAGCCTGCTGATGATATCATGCCGAAGACCGCATGATGCACCCCACCGATCCTGATGATGTCATCGTCATGTTACAATATCGGGGTGATATTCGCAAGATCGCCTAATATTTGAAATATCACCCCCCCACAAAATATGATGATGCTGAACAGGTAGATATCGACCCTTATGTAAAATTGACATCCGCAACATCAGGGTGATAAAACAGCATTGGGGTGATCTTGAATAAGATCACCCGATATTAGAATATGAGCCCCTCCTTCAGAAAATCAAGTTATATTGAAACCTTGCAACAGCATCAGGGTGATCTTAACTAAGATGACTGATGTTAGAAACATGATAACCCCGTGGAAATATTAGGCTGATATTTGAAAATATGATGACCCCCCCCAAGAATATCAGGTCAGGCTAAAACATGCTGAGGGGGCCCAAAGACTTAGAATTTTTAGATTTTTTGGGAGGGTGCCTGCAGATTTAGAAGCTTGAAACCTGACTGTTCATGCAGGCACCAACATTGGCTCCGATTGGGGACGTGCAGGCACAAGGCTGCAGTAAGAACTAGATCATCTCCAGGCAGACCAAGCAAAACACAAAAAATGCACAACACCGACTATACAGAGAATTTACAGACAATTTACATAATTTACATATGTGCACAGAAGACGATCACTTATGAAATATAAAGTTTAAGGAATTGACCGTGCACAGGCAATTCCAGCCTCTCACCGTCTAGGGCCTAGAGAAAGTAGGAGTCCTCTCCATGAATATTTTTGATCAGGTATGGGCCCATGCATAAGGGCTCAAGTTTACCATGCTTTCCCTTATCCTGACTCCTTGCATTCCAAATAAGGACTAAATCATCTACCTGAAATTTCCTTTTTATAGTCCTTTTATCAAACAGATATTTTACACTTTGTTGTTTCTTGATGTTTGTCTTGTGTGCCTCCCTTCTAATTTCATCCAGTGCAACCAACTGATCTATCCTTTCAGTCATTGAATCTTTAATCTCTTCATCATTTTCCTATATGAATCTATAGATTGGCAAGAGAATATTTATAGGCAGCCTGGCTGCTACACCATATACTAGCTCAAAAGGTGACCTCCCAATTGATTTCTTCACTATTATCCGGTCAGCCCATAGTGCCATCTTCAGCTTTGAATCCCAGGCTCTTTTATTTTTGTCCATCATCCTTTTGATGATTTTCATGAGGCTTTTGTTGCTTGACTCTTCTTGACCATTTCCCTATGGATGATATGGTGATGCATATGACAAATTAATCCCATATTCGTTGCAAAAATCAACAAATTCACCAGATCTGAAGCACATGGCATTATCTGTGACCACTTTGAATGGTACTCCAAACCTGATAATAATGTTTCTAGAATAAAATCCATCACCACTTTGCTTGTAGCTTTCTTAGTTGGAATGGCTTCAACCCATTTGGTGAAATAGTTAGTAGCAACCAAAATCCAACTATGTCCTCCACTTGATTTTTCTGAAATCTCCCCTATAAAATCAATCCCCCATTGTTGAAATGGAGCTTCTACAGTTACAGTTCTAAGGGGTAATGCACCTTCATACTTTAACCTTCCTGAGAACCTTTGGTAGGAATCACATCTCCTCACCAACTTCTGTGCATTTGAGAAAAGAGTTGGCCACCAATAGCCAGCTCTAAGAATCTTGTGAATTGTTGTTTGGGAAGTATAGTGCCCACCGCACACTCCTTTGTGCATGTCATTTAAAACATCTTTAGCTTGATTCTCATCCACACATTTAAGTAGCACACCCTCAGGATTTTTCTAATACAGCTCTCCTTGAAGAATTATGTATTTGATCGCATGCATTTTCAAGGTCCTTTTCTAACTATCACTAAAATGGGAAGGACAATTTAAGTTCTGCAAGTAATATATAATGTCCTTGTACCATTCAGACTCTGAAATATTTATAGATTCATTCTGAACTATATTCACTTGGCATGCTTCTAAATTTGACTGTCATTATTTTAGTCAAGCCTTGTCCCCTTACCAGTTTGGTGATCTGTATCTCTATGTTGAATTCTTGTAGTTTATTTATCCATCTGCACCTTCCAGTTACCTCCTGCTGGGTGAAAATATCCTTGATTGCTGCATGAGGCACATATGTAACTATCTGAGAGCCAACCAGATAAGGCCTAAATCTTTTGACTACTTTAACCAATGCATATGTCTGCTTCTCCATGATGTCATATTTTAACTCAGCTGCCTACAATGACATGCTAAAGAAGGCAATAGGTTGTTTAAAACCCTCTTCATTTTTCTATAATAAACATGCAGCAACAGTATGGAAAGAAGCAAATGAAAACAACTGAAATGGCTTAGAAAAATCAAGAGATTTTAACACAGGAGCCATCTTTATAGCCTCTTTGATGTTCTGAAATGATTTAATTGCTTCACCTTCCCAATTGACAGTTGCACCCTTCTTCAACATCTTAGAAACATCTTTTGTGATTTCTACAAAGTTGGGGATGAATCTTCTAACAAAATTAACTTGTCCAAAGAAGGACTGAATGCCTTTCACTGTTTTGGGAACTTGAATCTTGTCAATTGCAGAAACCCTTTCAAGATCAATCCAGACTCCATCCTTGGAAATAATGTGTCCAAGCAGTTTTCCTTCTATCACCCCAAAAGCACATTTCTTCGGGTTGAGTGAAATGCCATATTCCAATGCTCTAATAAAAATTTGTTCTAAGTGCATGCAATGTTGCTCTTCCTTTTTTGAATAGGCAGTTAAATCATCTTGATATACAACCAGAATTGAGTCAATCAATCCTACAAAAGCAACATCCATAGCCCTCTCAAATGTAGCACTTGCATTTATCAATCCAAATGGCATTCTCACATAAACATAGGTTCCCCATGGAGTGGTGAAGGCAGTCTTGAATTGTTCAGATTCTTTTACTTTCACTTGATTGTACCCTAAAAATACATCCATCATGGATAAAAGTTCACAGCTAGTTACTCTTTGCAGCATAGCCTCCATGTTTGGCAATGGATAATTGTCCTTCAAGGAAGATACATTCAGATTTCTAAAGTCCACATAGAGTCTTATATCACCATTCTTTTTCCTAACTGGGACAAGATTAGACACCCAAGTTGAATGTCTGATAGGCACAATTATTCCAGCCTCCCTAAGCTTCTTGAGCTATTCTTGCATTTTTGGAGCTAAAGTAGGATTAATAGGTCTTTATTTTTGTCTGAATGGTTTAGCTCTAGGCTTCAATGGGATCTCATGCTGGAATAGGTCTTCTCTATAAGCCTTTAGGTCCTCATATGACCAGGCAAAGACATGCTTATACTTCTTCAACAATGCAATCAGCATGTTCCTGATGTGTGGTTTGAGTTGTTTGCCAATATATACCCTTTTAGGGGCAAGAAATGTCCCCAAGTTTATCTCCTCTAAGTCATCCTTGTTCATAGGAGATGCCTTTGTAACAAACTGGTCCCTATTGTCAAATGCTCCTTCTAAAGCAACTAACCCTCTGGGGATTTTATTTGTTTTGAGTTGGATTACCTCTTTCCCGAAAAGAGTCTCTTTTCCATCTACAACCTCTACAAAATTCTGAAAATTAATCTCTTGGTTCTCATCTTCATCTATGCAGTGTAGAAATCTCAACAAATCTTTGTCATCATCAAATACTTGCCAACTGCATATATTTTCTGGTACTGCAAGTCTGATTTTAACCTCAACATTTGTAACATCAAACTAAGTTATATCATCTGGCCTTATGGCCACATTAGCTAAAAAATCTTCCATGACATTATTTGATCTTTCAATCCAACTTATTGAAAATGCATCAAACAATTCAATTGTATCCCAGACAGCATGTTTATATTGTTTTAATCTCTTATTTTTTGAAGCATACTTATCTCTAACCTAGGAAACAATTAACTCTGAGTCTCTAAACACTCTCAACATCTTAATCCCATGCTTCAGAGCTACATTCAATCCTAGTAACAAAGCTTCATATTCTGCAATATTATTTGTGCAGGCAAACTTCAACAAGAAATAGAATTTTAGAAGCTTACCAGCTGGAGATAGAAATATAACTCTAGCACCAGAGCCCTCCTTTGCAAAAGCTCCATCAAAATACATGGTCCATAGACCCTGTCAGTCAAGCTCTTGAATGCAAATGTCTCTCTCTTTACCCCCTTTATCACCCGAGACAACTCTAAAATTTTCACAATCAATATCTACAAAATAGATGTGCTCCTCTGAATCTTGATCTTCAACTGTCTCTTGTGACCTTTCCTCTCTAACCAGTTTGACATATTTGCCATTCATTGGGATCATGGCTATGACAGGTCTAATTGCATACTTCCACCAATTAGTGCTGCCCATCTTCTTGACAACAACATGCCATACTGTGGCTTGATATCAACAACTGTTATATTCATTTTGTAGGTCTTTTTAGGATATGCTGCCAGTCTGAAATCCACATCTTTCATAATCCCAATAACTGGTATTTCTCTAGCATCCATGGCATAGCATTTTCCACATGCCTTGTCTATTTTCAATCCAGCTTGTTGCATAATAACCAGAGGCATGATATTTGTTGATGCTCCAGAATCAAGCATACAATTCTTAATCACCTTTCCATTTACGACAAGGGAAACATAGAATGGTTCAACCTGTGAAGGGCATTTTGTCATGGTCACCCCCAGATATACTTCAAGAGTTTCATCCTCATCAATACACATAGCTTGTTTCTTACCCTGAGTCTCAATATTCTGATTAGCTTGACAAGGTACTCCTGAAATTAGGGACAATGTTTTATTTCTGAACTCCTCAACTTTCATCAACTCCATCAATGGAATAGAGACCTTTATCTAGGATAGGACTTGAGTTATGTCAAACGGAGCATAATTTTGTATAACAGTTGTAGCATGATCTACAGTTTTATTTTTATCTTGGTATGATCCAGCTTTAATTTTTGTGGCTCTCTGAGTGTCATCTTTGATCTAAAAATTTTTGTTTTGATCCTCAACCTGCGGAATTCTATTTTCTGATCCTTGAGAATCATGACTTGTTTTTTACTTAAAATTTTGCTTATTATTGCTCCATTGTTTCTTTTGTGGTTCAGTCCCTTTATGACTATGCACTGGCTGATTTACAAAAGTGTCGTGTGGTTGACGTGGATCATCTACCTGAGCTTTACCTCTTAGGTTATAACTGCTTTTGACTTGAGCTACTGCTGCAGCTGTGAGGGCTCTAATTTCTTCATCAGAAGGTCTCCTCAAGTTATTCAGAAATATACGTGAGTCATAAACATAGGCATAGTTATCTTCATCATCCTCAGCATAGGAAGGCTGCTGGCAAACCTGAATCCCATAACTTGTACTTTCATCTGCATCATAAGAGGAATACTCCTTGTTTGTGGACAACATATTTACATTATCATCCTCCACACAATGTGGCTCATTGCACTCATCACAGGCAACAGCATTATTATACAGAGACTGAGCAATCATACATTGTGATTGTGAGTGAGGCATCTGACATATTATGCACCATGGGGTGTCATTAACACTATTAACAGCCTTCTTCAAAGGGTCAGGTGTTTCCTTAACATTTTGATTCCTTGGATTTGGGTTGCTGTTTGGGAGAATGGGTTTACCAATATGCCATTTAGTGTTATATAACATATCATGTAATGATGGTCTTCTTTCTTGCCTTTGGTAAACCTATCTGTCAGGACCTATCCCTTTTTCATTTCTAGCAAGTCTATAACTTAAGTCCTTAACAACAGTTGTCAATTTATCTAATTTATCCTCAGAAGTAGATGCATTGCCCTGAACACTTTGAGATTTAATATTTGGATTTTGCAGAATTTTTACATCATCTCTTCTGTTTGTCTTACCAGATGCTTTTCTATTGTTTTCAATATTTGTTGCAATTCTGAAAGCATCCCTAAGGCTTGTAGGACCCTTATCTCTTAATTCATAAGCTGTTTTGGCATCAAAAGTATTTATGTACAACACTATGCACATTGGTTCATTAGGCCTCAATGATGTGGCAATTTGTTTAACATCATAGTGAATCTAGCATTAAAATCAGCAACCTGCTCATTAGACCCCTTAGTGATACTAGTGAATTCATTTACAAAAAAGCTTGGGTCAGTCTTGTCACCATACTACTCCTTAAAAATCCTTTTGAAATCATCCCATGATGAGATACTTCGGTTAGGCAGACTTTTATACCATTCCCTTGCTTCATTAGCTAAGGACTGCATAAATAATTTCATGAAAACATCTTCATGTTCAACCTCAAAATTATGCATGACATTCTGAAAAGCTTTTAAGTCATCTTCACCTGATACAACATTATTTCCTAAAATTTTTGGCACCTGCGGCCTCACATGTTTGTCAATGGGATTGGGGTAACCAAGAATGCCATAAAAAACAAGCTGCCTGAATCTATCTAGCTGCATAGGTTGTCTATCAAACTAATTTACATTTACATTTCTATTTGCATTCTAATTTCTCACATTATTTAATGGTATTCTAGCATTGTTTGCATTCCATCTTTGATCATTTTGCTGATGATGGGCTTCATCTCTATGCTAGTTTCTCAACATATTTGTATTATCAAGGGTGGGGACTGCATCATGCTGAGTAGTTCTTAGAGCTTACACTTTTTGTCTCATATCATCTCTGATTTTCACAGCCTACAAATACTCTAATTCAACCTTTAGGCTCTTAATTTCTTCAACTAATTCTTCATCTATTGGCATAGAAGAGGATGGTCTCATTCCATTCTGGTCATCATCATCATCATCCCTTGGGGATTTAGCTTCTTCAAATCTGTCACTGGGATCCAAGAAAGGGCGTTCTTGAAATACCTCTGACCTCATTCTCAGACCACCACCTTGTTGTCTTTCATACATATCTTGAATCTCAACCTCTGTATTTGAAAAATAAGGTGCTTATTGCTCTGAAGATCTGGGATGATCTTGGATACTGTCATTTTTTCTGGGAGAACCTTCATGACTAGCTGGGACAGTCCCTTTTTTCCTATACATCATCTTTTTGGGTAACTCTTCAAACAGAGGATTACGCAGGGATCTTCTCCCTTGCATACAAATTTTTACTTTACCGGTTGGGAGATTGTTCAGAGTCGCCACCTATAACTAGGAAATATTTTCTTTTAAATCAAGGTTCATACACAAAGAGTCCCCAGTAGAGTCGCCAAAATCTGTTGATTTTTTCCTAGACTGGATGCTTGCTCCCAGTTATCCCTACAAGGTAGCCATCAATGATCAACAGGATTTCTGGGCCAGGGGCCAACAGTACAGGAGATAGAATCTATAAATATCTCCTCTTCTTCTTTAGGCTCTGCAGAACCAAGGGGGGTATTCCCTATTCAACATCCATAAGATATGCCTATGAACTTGGGGGATGTTGACACAAAGCAGATAAATCCTACTTTATGTAGACCAAAACTATGAGATAAGTGCAAAGGGCTAGCTTTGGGCCTATGTTCAGTTGTGAGACAAAGGATTTTGATCCTAAAAATACTTCTAAGGTCCTAATAGTTTGGTTTTGAAGTTTTAAATTTGATTTTATAGTTGGATGCAAAACTAGGACCTATGGTGTAACCTTGATACAAGACTAGACTGGTGCCTATCATGGGCTCGGAGTCAGTAGACATACACATGTGAATGGTCAGCATAAACACATACCAAAGACTAGATTTCAAGGGGATTTGTTTAGCACCTGCCTTACAGATACTTCCCAAGACTGAGTATCTAGTTATCTCTGCTTACAAATATCCTCACTGCAGTACATTCCTCCCAACACTTGATCTAAAACAATTAATCTACCCCTTGAGCAGAAGTAAGAAATCAAGCATTCAATACAGTAAACCCATACTCTAGAACCATAAACACCCCTTAGATGCTTAGATTCAAAACAAGTGCACACTCAATTTAGAGACAAATAACAAAACACATGCAATATAGCATTACTCATTTAAATCAACATGAAATCTGTAAATTTATGCATGAGACATACAACATGAGACTCATAAACTCACAAGACATCCAGAACAGAGCCACCAATGAAGTTGTATCTTATTACAGCACCTGAATTTGTCCAGTTTTTAACAACAAAAATGAGTAACACCATCTACTATATACAACAAGAAGGTATACTTAGCATTAATTGCACATGGTAATTCAAAATTTGCCATATATAGTACATCATGAGAAAATGGCGCTCAACATATTAAATGCAGCAGGTGGGAGAGGAGACAAGGTGCTTGAACTCTTGCCCTGCGCCGCCGCCTGGGGATTCACATCTTCAATCAGGTGGTTGATCCGTCCATGCCTTTGCCCATACCCTGCAACAATTGCCATTAATGGCATACCAACCTGTAGCCTTGGGAATGCAATGGACTGTGCATTTTGCAACTTTCCTGCCAAGAAATATGACCTTGATTTTGAAATCATGTGGGAACTAATTATCCCACATTCATGCTGCGGCAACCTCCTCAATATTTTATAAGCAAAGTCATGAGCACATATGATGTCATTGATTTTGCTCCCGACGACGCCAGTATATACCTCATCATCATGACCCGCGCCAACGGCGAACCTCCTGCATGATATCCTGATATGCAATATCACCTTGATATTTCATATCGCCCTCATATAAAAATCATCCTGATATATAGCCTACTGATGATATCATGCTGAAGACCACATGATGCACTCCACCGATCCCGATGATGTCATCGTCATGTTACAATATCAGGGTGATATTCACAAGATCACCTGATATTTGAAATATCACCCCCCCCCCCGCAAAATATGATGATGCTGAATAGGTAGATATCGACCCTTATGTAAAATTAACGTCTGCAACATCAGGGTGATAAAATAGCATCGTGGTGATCTTGAATAAGATCACTCGATATAAGAATATGACCCCCTCCTTCAGAAAATTAGGTTATATTGAAACCTTGCAGCAACATCAGGGTGATCTTAACTAAGATGACTGATGTTAGAAACATGATGACCCCGCGGAAATATCAGGCCGATATTTGAAAATATGATGACCCCCCCAAGAATATCAGGTCAGGCTAAAACATGCTGAGGGGGCCCAAAGACTTAAAATTTTTAGATTTTTTGGGAGGGTGCCTGCAGATTTAGAAGCTTGAAACCTGACTGTTCATGCAGGCACCAACATGCAATAGCATTAATTATCATAAAACATTCCAAAAATCCACACAAACTTGATAAAATGTTCATCATGATGTGAAAAATAGATATACAATTCAAATCCATCAAGAAAATCCAAGTCGTACCTTGAAAAACTCAATTTTTCGGCCAAAATATCAGAAAGCGCTAATTTGAGGGGTCACTAACTTAGCAGAGATTTTGGGGTTGTCTGACCTCAGTAGGGATTTTAGGTTCATACGACCTCAGCAGGGATTTTAGGTTCATCTAACCTTAGCAGGGATTTTGGGTTCATCCAACCTCAGCAGGGATTTTGGGTCCAACCGACTAAAGTCAGTGAAGGCAGTTTTTAGCGCAAGTCCGTGAGGGCTATTTTTAGCGCAAAGTTCATTGGCGGGGATTTTCAATGCAACCGACCTGCTCGAGTTTTAACACCGACTGACCTGCATGATTTAAGTCAGTGGAAGACCATTTCAGCGCAACTCGATAGAGGGTCATTTTAGTGCTTTTCTTCGAAATTGTCTTAGCAGGGATTTTTGTTCCGACTGACCTAGTGGTTGCTTGGAGGGAGGTCGGTGGGAGGCAAATTTAGCGCTAAGGTCAGTAGAAGGCATTTTTAGCGCTTTTTGCAGTTGGGGTCATTTTTAACGTTAGATTTTGAATTAGTTAGGGTGAAAGTATATTTAAAAATATATTTAAGTATAAGTTTAGAATACTTTAAATATACTTTCAGGATATTTGAGATAGGTTCCAGATCCATAGGATTTCACATGCAGATTCTAGAATTTTATGGTTCCACCAGATTTCAGACTTAGCTATTTTTCAAGATCTTCAGGGTTTCGGACTTAGCCAAATCAGGGCTTTAGGACCATGCATCAGGGTGAAAGCACATGAACTCCTTAGTGAAATCTAATGGAATTTGACACAATTTTGCAACTGTAAGATCTGGAAACTAAGAATTTCAACATGACACATCCTGCAAAAGCAATCTCAAGGGCAATATTCAGTGACAGGATTTTTGAGCAAAATGCAATAACACCCAATTCTAATGCAGAAGGCAACAAATGGCTATTTTTTAAGCACAAGACCACTCAAGATACTTCCAAATCAATCATGAAAAATATCAAATGACTCCAAACATGCAAAATACTAAAATTTGAAGCAAATCATGCACTCTAAGCACAAATCCACCTTCTCATCATCATAAGTGACAAACGTTGAGACTTCAAACCAAAGCAAAAGAGGGGGTCCCCATTTGGCGAAATGGGGTGTGTGTGCAAGGCACAACAAATGGTGACTGCTGGAAAATGCTCCAGAGCATTTATGAGCTAAACTTAAGTTTCAAACCCAGAATCTCTGTGTTTCCCACACATTAGATGAGAAAGCATGATATCTTATCAAAGAATCCAAGATCACTAACCAGTGCAGCCGTCCACATCCTGAAAACCTGAGTGTGTGCAATCGTATTCATTCCCATCCTTTGGCAACTAAGTTCACCCATGATCCCTTCAGACAAGCTAGAAAGTTGAGATCATTCTACCACCAGGAAATGCTCAAAATTTTAGAATATGCTGAGCTTTGAAATGGATTAATGACCAGTAATGTTTTCTAGTATGATGACATTTGATGTTAATCATTTCTAGATAGTACCTTTTGTAAGTATTTGCAATCTGGTAGTCTCTTTATTTGCACTTGTAATGGGTCTGGTGTTGAAAAACACCTTTTGTTTTTACCCAATGTAGGCCAGCAACACTTAGTGTCACCTTCCTTCTTTCTTGATTGATAGTGCATGTGGTAGAAGAAGTCAACCCTTCACTTGAAATAGGATCACTCAAACTTGCCTAGCTACCTTAGGATCGTTTAGAGTGTAAAAGGTATATGGTTAGAAAATACTTCAGGTACACCAACTAATAACTCATTTCCAATGAACAGACATCATACTCCTTGGTATAATAGTGGAACCCACAGGAAGACCTAAGCGGAAACCTTTGCTTCTCAAAGAAATATTCCAAATTACTTACCCAACAAAGAAGCACTTGCAGGTCTGCAGAATGGCCACCACATTCGGTAAATGGAGAACCCAAGAAAAGCTAGCGCAAAAGCGAAAAGCAAAGCAAACTACTCTTACCAAAGCAAAATATGCAGAAAGCAATAACTAACAACTAACTACCTACAGCCAAGGAAAAGCAAAAGTAGAAAGCAGAACCTAAACTAGAACAATAAGAAACTACCAAACCCTAATTAAAAACAAGCAAGACTATGTACAAAAGCTTTGGACAACAAGTATTAACACTCCCTCGTGACTTATTTCTCAGGATATGCAGGAGTAATAGGGTGCGGGTCAGTGTCCTAAGTTTGGCAAATTCATCTTTGTACTCTGAGTAGTAGGGTATGGGCAAGCTAGGCTTATCTTCAAGGTGCCAATCGCATAAGATCAGCAATTGGGGCAATTCATTAGGGCCATGATCAATCCAAATGCAAGTTGTCTTACCTAAATCACCATAATCAAATTGATAATTGGAACTGAGTGGAGAAAGGGAAGATACAACCTGATTTGCAGTACTGATGATCAGAGATGTGAGTTCAACACCTTCTTGCATTGCACCCAATACCCTTTCATCTTTAGGGGGACTCAACTCATAGTGGATCATGTCTTGTGCATTAGGTACCTCTGGATCACTGAATGCTATAGCAACTTCCCAAGAAAATAGAAAGTCTGGACAACCTTCTTCAGAATGTGGATCATCTGGATTAAATCTGCATGAATTAGTCGAAGCAAAGTCTAACATGTGTGGTGAATTTCCATGTAACAACATATCCATGCTCATTGTTGACACCAACTCAATGACGTGATCAAGTGATTGACATGAAAAAGCTTCCAAGCCATCACTTTGTAGGACAGTTTGATTTTCATTCTTGGATTGCATACTATTGCTCTCATCTATCATTACTAGGCCAGCATCAACCATGTGAAGATCTTCTTTTATACAAGTATGAGTAGAATCAGTCTGATGAACATATGATATACTTGAATCCATTTCACCAAAATTAGTCATATGCTCCAAAGCAACTCCATCTGCAATGGTCATCAATCCTTGTAATTCAGTCATTGGCTGATATGAAATTAAAAATTCACTGTCTGCAGCAGCAACATGGTCTCCTTTTTACTCTATAGATAGATTCTTGATGTCAATGTTGCTTTGAAGTGGTTTACTATCCTAATTTTGTTCATCTAATGCATCTGGAGACCCTTCTGTACTAATTATATCAACCTGATATGGCTGATCATGATGATTTACTGGGCTGATATAGTGAAGAACTTGATCACTTTTCTCTGAATAATTCAATTGTAGCTTAGATATGTCAACTGAAATGGTTTTCTGCATTGCTGTCCATGATTGTCCTTTATCTGGAGGACTGATTTCTTCTTGTTCTTGCATGTTTCTGATTTGAACAACCTGTTATTCTAACTCTAAACTATCAGTAGTCTGAAATGGACTGTTGTTCTCCACATCTGCAGTAGCAAATTCAGTTTTAGGATTTGATGTCTGTGAAATATTTGATTACTGATCTACATCTTCAACATGACTGTTCATCAAGTCTGATTTATCATCTACCTTGTCCACATTCTTTGTAGCATAAATCTGATCTTGTGTATTGCTCTATTCATTGTCCTGTGACTAAAAATTAAATTTTTGCCATGTTGAGACAGCATATTCTGTGACTAAATAATCTGGATCCAGTGTTTGAAAACCAAACTTTATCCAGGCAGGGACCTCATCTTCATTGGTTGGGTGACCTGCAGACCACATGCATTGCCCGTTCTCATCATCTCGACATGTATTTTGATTAACAACTTGAGGGACTTCAATTTCTCCAACATGCAAATTGCCTTGTTGACTGCAATCATTTATGAATGGAAGATTTGCAGCTCCTTGCAAGGTCTTGCTCTGTATATGTCTGTCATATCCATATCCTGCTTCAGGCTTATAAACTTCAAAAATAGGAAGCAATCCCTTTAAATGCAAATCCAATCTTTGGAGAAAAGTCAAACAGTTAATTTTATCATGTAGTTCTCCAGGATGTACAGTGCAGACCTGAGGTGAACTAAAATCGAGCAGTGTTAGTGGAGGATACTTCACTCTGATCTGCCTATCTAACACTTCTTTGAAAACTGGGATATCTACTTGGAAGTTCTCTTCATGATATGACAGTTGAGATGGTCCTCTGAAGAATGAAGGGATTTCATGACTGAAACCCTTGTGTACCCATTGGATCAAAATTTTCTGTACATTCATTTCATTTCAACATGTGTAGTGAACCAGTAAACTGAAAACCTACATAACATCTTTGTCCAGCCCTCCTTCTAGCACCAATTCTGTTGATGGTGGTTTTAGCATGCAACAACGCAGGTGTGATTAATGGTTTCACACCTCTCTTGAAAAGTATCTTACCCTAAGTAAGACTACTCCAAGGATAATACAGCTAGGTCTTAGCTTGCTTGGAATTTCTCAGTTGGTATGTTCTAGCTATTCCTACAAGGGGTCTTATACGCAATCTACAAATCTTCAGGTTTGGGGTAGCAAATACACATAAACCCTATTATGATTTTCAACTGATAAACAACATAAAATGCTGCTGAGATTCTTAATGTAACAACTAACAATGATTTAGAAAGAAAATACAAAAGGTTAGGGTTTTAGAGGGGTCCTAAGTGACATTCACAATGCCAAGGTTATCTTCAGTAGACAAACATTCCAAAACTTTGAACCAGCCTCCTGAGTTACCAAACTTAAATGGGTGTTACAGTGTTGCAGAAAACGGTGCTATCTTCAATGGAGGTCAACAAATTTTCAGATTGCATTCATTCATTAAATACCCAATGAATGGCACAACTTAACTAGTGAAATACAATTAAACTTTAGTACAAATAATTAGCCCAAATTAACTTTACACAGCTATTTACCATCAACAAACAACTAAAAGTATGGACTTAGAATGTTTATCAAATACTTCAGTAAACCATGAATATTATGAAATGACAACTAATTTAACTATGGGAGAGCAAGATGTGAACCATGAAAACTAAAAGATGAATCAACACAAGACACAAATTCTCAGATTTACTATAGAAACTTGCTTTGTATTAGCTCAAATGGCATAGAGTCAACAATTCAGTATCAAAATCTCTCTTGTAAATGAGAGCAAAGGATGGCCCTTTTATAGGTAAGGCACCATACCGAGTTTTTCAATGGACGGTGGAGATTAACTCAACACCAACGGTCTAGATTACATGACATTTAATGAGATACATTAGTTAGTTACATTTTCGGATTTACTTTTGTCCTTTAGGAAAAAGATAAAATACAACTTGCAAATACATTTAATCTAGATAAAATAGATACCCATTTGGTTGTACATGACGAAAAGTCAACTTTTGAGGCCTAATAAAGCCAAAATAGAGTCACATGACACTTGAAAACTTGAGCTGATGTGGATCCATGGGATTCCAAGTGCTGACTGGATCAAAAATGAGTATTTGACACTTTATTAGTGAAGATATATCCAATTGGATGCTTGTTGGACTGATTCTTGATGACTGGACTGCTGGGACAGCTGTATGCATGTCTTGGTGATCCGATCCAAGGTCATTTGAGTGGTATTTTTGGGAAAATATCAAAAATATGATTTTTGGTATTTTTTACATCGTAGTAAATTGTATTTTCGAAGGCTTTTGGAGTAGAATGGGGGCTCAAAACCTTAACGCCTAAGCAACCGGGTAGCTCAAACTAGATAATCAGTTTATCTTTCCAACGAGTCCAAGAAGTTTAAATTCTGATAAAATAGCTAGGAGTTATGACCCCCAGACTGGATCACTAGGACATTGGATTGGATCTGTAGGAACAATAGTGATTTGGCATGATCTTCTATGTCTTTTAGCTCCTGAGACTCATCTTTATCATCTTGGATATTATACTGACTTCCTTTTGCATGTGCAGCAGCAATTTGGTTGATAGAATGTCAATTCTGCATCTCTGGATCAGTACTGCATATCTGCGTGTACATCCTTCCAAGACGGCTCCAGTTGGCTCCTTTATGCTCTTAGACCTGTAATAAACAAGCCCAAGCATCAATTTCATCATAAACAAGTCATTTTCCATCAATTTGGATCAAAACATATCCATTTGCAGTCATGGATCAGTCAAAAACAACCCATTGTCAATGTTGCCTTCTTATAGACAACTTCATAAATCTAGTGATTTTTACATAATTTTCTGCATTTTTTACCATTTTCAAGTACCCATTTGGCCAATAAATTGATCTAGGAAGTTTTTGCAATCATTAGGATCCATTTGCAGACTTTAATTTCATGTTTTTCTAGCCTTTTTTGTAAAAAGTGAGATTTTTGGGGGTGTCTGACCTTTCATGTGCAGTAGCATTAATTGTCCTAAAACGTGCCAAAAATCTATACAAACTTGATAAAATGTTCATCATGATGTGAAAAATAGATATACAATTCATATCCATCAAGAAAATCCAAGTCGTACCTTAATAAACTCAATTTTTGGGGCAAAATACCAGAAAGCACTAATTTGAGGGGTCATTGACTTAGCGGGGATTTTGGGGTTGTTCAACCTCAGCGGGGATTTTAGGTTCATCTGACCTCAGCGGGGATTTTAGGTTCATCCAATCTTAGTGGGGATTTTGGGTTCATCCAACCTCTGCGGGGATTTTGGGTCTGACCGATTAAAGTTAGTGAAGGCAGTTTTCAGTGCAGGTCCGTGAGGGCTATTTTTAGCACAAAGTTCATTGGTGGGGATTTTCAATGCAACCGACCTGCATGAGTTTTAACACCGACCGACCTGCGCGATTTAAGTTGGTGGAAGACCATTTAAGCGCAAGTCGGTAGAGGGCAATTTTAGTGCTTTTCTTTGAAATTGTCTCAGCGGGGATTTTTGTTCTGACTGACCTAGCGGTAGCTTGGAGGAAGGTCGGTGGGAGGTAAATTTAGCGCTAAGGTCGGTAGAAGGCATTTTTAGCACTTTTTGCAGTTGGGGTCATTTTTAATGCTAGATTTTGAATTGGTCAGGGTGAAAGTATATTTAAAAATATATTTAAGTATAAGTTTAGAATACTTTAAATATTTTTAAATATACTTTCATGATGTTTGAGATAGGTTCCAGATCCATAGGATTTCACATGCAGATTCTAGAATTTTGTGGTTCCACTAGATTTCAGACTTAGCCATTTTTCAGGATCTTCAGGGTTTCAGACTTAGCCAAATCAGGGCTTCAGGACCATGCATCGGGGTGAAATCACATGAACCCCTTAGTGAAATCTAATGGAATTTGACACAATTTTGTAACTGTAAGATCTGGAAACTAAGAATTTCAACATGACACATCCTGCAAAAGAAATCCCAAGGGCAATATTCAGTGACATAGGATTTTTGAGCAAAATACAATAACACCCAATTCTAATGTAGAAGGCAACAAATGGCTATTTTTTAAGCACAAGACCACTCAAGACACTTCCAAATCAATCATAAAAACATCAAATGACTCCAAACATGCAAAATACTAAAATTTGAAGCAAATCATGCACTCTAAGCACAAATCCACCTTCTCATCATCATAAGTGACAAACATTGAGACTTCAAACCAAAGCAAAAGAGGGGGTCTCCATTTGGCGAAATGGGGCGTGTGTGCAAGGTACAACACACCGGAGGCTAAACCTAGCAATAAATATCCTACAAATACGAGGACAAGCCTCAATGAATTGATTGATAGTTACTTGGAAATCAATACTTCCAAATCTTTGAGTCTACTTGTAGAGCTAACATGTTGGATGTCTAATTATCAAATTGGCACACAAACCCTCTCTGGTCGGCTCCCGCCTAATTTTCTATTAACCCTGCACGCATTGCAACCCACTCCCACCAATAATTTCCCAATTCGAAATATTTTTTTAGTTACCCACTTTAATATCATATTGTCTTTTGTGTGACTAATTATTTAGTCATTTTTA
Organism: Cunninghamia lanceolata; assembly: GCA_027924645.1. NCBI lineage: Eukaryota > Viridiplantae > Streptophyta > Pinopsida > Cupressales > Cupressaceae > Cunninghamia > Cunninghamia lanceolata. The sequence continues at coordinate 372,526 of BSBN01000463.1, read as the reverse complement.
TTTGTGTGACTAATTATTTTTATTTGTGTGAATAAATAGTCATTTATAGTTGTGTTACAAAAAATTAGTAGAATTTAGTCATTTTTAGTTGTCATGACTAAAAATTTTAGTCATGTATTCATTTGTTTTCCAAATTCTACTAGTGTATGACATGTGACAACTATAGCACGTGTATGATAAGATAACTATAAGACAACTATCAACAACTAGCTATAGCTAGACACAACTAGAAACAACTAAAAACATCTAGAAGACTCACTAAGTCAACTTAACATGTGAATTATATGAGAGAATATTATTTAACTAATAAATAGTTAAATAATATGAATTATCCTCACACAAGGGAAACTAGATAGGAAATATCCCTATTCACACTAACACCCCCCTTACGTGAAACTTAGGAAGAAGTTGACAAAATCAAAGATGAATGGGTCCCGATTACTATGCAATGTTAGGTACCCATGTACAAACAAGTCTCAAGTGGAGTAAAGAAGAAAACCTCATGGGAAAAAAACTCCTCTCCAAAAGTAAGAATGCATGAAACAAAACATGTACAAGTGGTAAGGTGCAATACATGCCAAAGGGTAGGAAAGCCCTTAAAGAGGGATTACATGCCATTGTTACCTTCGCAGCCCCGGGAGCTATTCAAGAGATGGGGACTCAATTTCATAGGGCCATTAAAAGGCAGCCAACTACATCGGTGTTAGTACATAATAGTGGCAACTGAATACCTGATAAAATGGGCAAAGGCTAGAGCCTACGAAGACAACACAACATTAAGTACTGTCAGGTTCATATATGAATAGATAGTCACAAGGTATGGAATTCCCATCCAGCTAACAAGTGACCATGGGGGACATTTCGTCAACCATGTAATTCAGCTTATGATGATGGAGTTTAAAATATTTCACACATTATCAAGTCCTTATTATCCAAGAGCAAATGGATAAGCAGAGGCAACAAATAAAATACTAGTTTCTATCATTCATAAGTCATATGGTATTGAAGGCACATATTGGGAAGAGAAGTTGCCAGCAGTACTATGCACCTACTGTATGACTTACAAGGTGATGATGAGACATATGCCCTTTCAATTGATGTATGGTAAAGAGGTTGTAGTACCAGTAGACTACTTGGTTCCAAGTATGTAGATAGCAGTAGAGAACTAATTGGGTGACACATAAATCCTAAAGGAAAGGCTATTTCAATTAAATAAACTTGATGAATGATGAGTCCTCGCTCAGTGGTTGATGGAGGCAATGCAAAAATGCTGCAAGTATTGGCACGATAAACATTTACGGAGAATGAACTTCTAGTAGGGACAGTTAGTCCTCAAGTACAATGGTCGTAATGAGATCAACTCGGTAAGTTCAAGGTGCGGTGGTTAGGACCGTTTTGAGTACGTGAAGTACTGGAAAATGGGTCAATATATCTTGAAACTTGGATGGCATAATGATCAAAGATATAGTAAATGGATCCAAGATTAAGATTTATAAATAGAGATAGGAAGTAATTTTGATCAATTTCATGGAGTTTGGAAAGACACCCATATATGAACCAAGTGAGTGGGGATTTGCTAGATAAGAACAACATTCTGTAAGAACATACATGAATGAAAGCATAGATGGGGTATTCTTTCCAAGTATAAATCCAGATGAAGTTACAAGTTTGTATGTGTCACCAGGGTACCTTATGAAGATGTATGATTACTAGAGATCCTATTTGTTGTATGCAAGAATAAAAACAATAGTGGTTGAAAATGTCAGGCCATGGGAAGCATAAGAGGACAAAAGTATAGGTGATGATGATTAGTTCTAAGAAGATCAACGTGTGACAAAAAATTTACATTCTTACTACCCAGAGAAGTTGTCCCACCAAGGTATCAGGTGGAAAGTACATTTTTATAGAACATTCAACCTATGGTGATGAACTTCAGGAAAGGAGTGAAAGGAATTTACCTGAAGGGTCACCTTAGAGCACACCACTTCTTAGAATTTAGATATGGAAAGCAGTGTACAAAACTAGATAGTTGATGGTCAACGAGGATGGGAAAACAATTCAATGGGCCCAAGAACGGAAAGGACTAAAGTTAATCGGCACTAGTCAATTACACAATGGTATGGGCCAATTAGAATTAGTTGATCAAATTTTTGAGTTAGAGGAAGTTGACCAATGTTACTACCTACAGAAGACATATCAGGATCAAGCATTTTCTGCCACATGACGGAAATCTAGGTTTTAGAGGAAGACGAAAGAGAAGAGGAGAGATAAAATTGAGAAAAATTATTGGACATGACAAGACTTGAAGACTGGGAAATGTCAAAGTTTGAAAATTGGAAAATTGGAAAATGAAAAGAAAAAATAGAATAATGAGAAAATTGAATGAAAAAAATAAAAAGAAAGAAAAAGAAAATTGAAAAAATATAATAATAAATAGGGGAGTCATACGACCTAAGCCGTATGACCCCACCCCTCTCAAACCTAAAAATGTCATATGAGTACGAGTGTGTGAAAGCATAAAACCACCATACGACTCATTTTTTTACATTGTTGTATGAATTCCCTCCTGACAAATTCAACATACAAGTGAACTCTTGTATAGAAGATTGGAAGTCATATAGGCAAAGAGGAGTCAAACCGTATGAGGTTGAAGCCATATGGAGAATGGTTTAATTTGTTTTAGTCATATGAATTGAGGTTTTTTGCCTACACCAAGGTTGGGGATGCTTGGTTGTTCGGGTCTATACTGTGCATAGTCGTACAAGTAGTTTGTAGTCATCACCATATGAGTATCTTCTATCTGTCATACAAGCACTATCGTACGAGTCAATTATTTCCAAACTACTACTGTACAAGTCCTCAGGTGATCTGAAACAACTGTTGTATGAAGGATCAACTACATTGTTTGAGGGAAAAGTCATAAGAATTGGTGCAGGGACGAGGACCCTACAGATTAAAAATTGGTGATTTCACTCAGGGATCACTGAAGGAATTCATTCAATTCAGGTTGTACAAGTTTAAGTGTAAATGCCTGTCATACAAATATTTTCTGCTGCCCTCGAATGAACCATCAGCCATTGATGCATTGCACACAGGACTAAAGGCAATTTTCATTCAATCGTTGAATGGTACATACATTTTAGAATTAGAAAGTGGTTGGAATAACCTTCTATGGTGAGAAATAAATTAGGGAGAGTGGATTCAAAAGTTGATTACTAATTCACGAAAATAGTGTGCAGTACAAGAACTACAAGAAATGAATAATGGATATAAAAATAATCAAGGAGGAATCACTTGCAAAGTATAGACCAAAGGTTTCCACTGACACTATAGTGTAAAATAAACAACAACCACCAAAAGGGAAAGCCAAAGAAAAGCATACGGTAGATTCATTACAATGGGAGAGTTTGACAACAACAGAATGTAGGACATGGTGGACAAATCATGTTGCCGACCATCTGCTCATTAAGGTAGCTCTTCAGAAATCTCAGGTTGACAAGGTGATTAAAATTCCTTATTTTAATTTTAGAGATTTTGAAACCCTTTCAAGAAGCATGGTTGCCAATTATAATGTATGTTCTCAACAAGCAATATTAAGTACATGAATAAACCAATAAAAAATACCTTCACACCTGAGGACTTTGAGAGGGTTTTAGGTATCCCTCATCATGGTTTCATGGTTGCTAAACAAAAAGTGTTTCCAAGTTAGAGAGAAGCCACACTCAAGAAGATTTGTAGAATTGATCTGAGTGATAAGAAGAAGGAAAAATTAAGGGCTACAGGTATCTGAGGGTTGCATCAGGACCAACTAGCCATTGATGAGTGGAAATTTGTAATGGATATAATCTGGGGTAGATTGACGGGAGCCACTTGCTCCTCTAATATCCCTTTTTGGATGATCGATTACATGGTGGGTCTCAATGAGGGAACCTTATATAACTTGGCAACAATATTATCCAAAAGGATACATGAGTTCATGAAGATGATGTACAAATCCTTTTATATGACACATCATGTGATTTCCCTAGTCCTCAATGTCATTTACACGAAGGTGTCTTCACTGGCAGGAGGACCATTCTAGCCTAACGAGGAGAATGACCCTTCTTGGCCTATGATTTTTAGATGGATAAATTTGCGGGTCTAATATAGGATGGAAAAGGGGAAGAGCCTAAGACAGTCAATAGGAAGAGGAAAGAACCAACAAAATAAGAGTCATCTTTTGAGGCTTCCCATAGTGTAGAGGAAGAGGATTGCATTGAGGTCACTTCATTGGCCTCAACCACTCTTCCCTCACCAGATGATATTATAGTGCTGACATTTGAGATTCCACTATTGAGTTATGTGATAGCACAAACTTCTATTGCCGCCCAGTCGAGTGCTAATCTAGTACCTCAGGGGGAGATAAGGATACCAGTGAGGGAGGATCTAGTTACTCTTCTAGTTGGGGACACCACTCAACATACTAGGTGGTCACCAGAGAACTCAGCACAGGTCAACAGTTGGCTACAGTTATTGGGAGCTCCCCTCTGGATTACGGACATCCCTCTTGTGAGTCCTCCATGAGAATTACTAGAGCTAGCTAATGAGCCTGCAGTTATTATGCCACTACTGACTACTTAGGTGTAGGGAGTAGAGGTAGCACAACCAACTTCTACTCGAGCACAAGGGGGTAGACATTGTATAGATATTGCTAGGGGGTCCTTTGGTTGAGCAAGCCTCGACACTTCTTCCAGTCATGATAGAGGGTGGCTCTCTAGTAGGGGATGCTTCTACGAGACTTGAGAGTCCAGAGGAGATGACTTTCTAGATATTCAAAACTGATGAGGAGGATCCACTTGGTATAGTTCTGAGATATGTATAGGATCTCAAACCCATAGGGGTGATTATTAGTCAGGTGATGAATATTGTAAGATGACTCAATAGCATACATTCCCCCTTAGTTCTACAGGAGGTACGAAGGATAGAAAAAATTGTTATGGACTCCAAAATTGAGTTTCCACGCATTTTCAAGGCCAAAGGTGGCTAAACATAGACACACATGATATGCATGTTGCTTGAAGGTCGGATAGGATTGCTCATGGATTCGGAGGTAGGGATGATCATGTGCTAGCTGCATTCTATACCATTGAGGATCACTTCTGAGTACTTTTCTATCAATGTGAAGAAGAACTAGAGAATCATGTTGCAGCCATAGAGAATTTTGAAGAAGCTACCCAAGTTTGTAAGAAACTCCAAGAGGTTGTTGATGAGCAAATTGTACACTATCTGAGACAACTTGCTTAGTGATCTAAGTTGACAGAGTTGGAGAAATATAAGGTGATAGCACGAGAGTCTGCTTTGGAGGATAGAGCTAGGGAGCTTGTAACCAAAGAGAAGGAACTAGGTGACCTCCTACACACTCATGAGTTGACAAAGGAGTTGGTTGATCTTTCCAGTACACATGAAAATGCTAAATAGAAGTTGGTGGACCTCCAAGGTGTACATGACAAAAACCAAAAAGTAGTTGGAGGAGGCAGTTCATATGGTCAAGGTGACAAGGGAGAGAGAGGTTGTAACATCTCACCATCTTCAACAACGTACTGATGAGGTTTATTGGTCGACAGCCCCATCAACATCTACTCCTCTAGGGACGTCTACTTCCCTTCCACCTACTTCTCAGTAGTCTAGCTTATGGGTTTTTGTGAGTTTTTGCATCCTAGTCATCTGGAAGATGACAACTTTTTTGGGGGGACAATGTTAGTTGCATAATATACTTGTTGTATTTAGTTATGTTTTGGTTGTGATTGATGAGGTTGTTACCTCCCAACAGTTGTAGTCATTGGTGATGGTTGGCCATCTAGGCAACCATTGGCCTCCTTTATATACTCATCATATCATTGTATTGAGGACAATTCAGTTTTGATATCATTGTATGAGAAAATTATAAGATAATATACATATGAGTTCTATTGTGAGTTCGCAATCAATATATTGTTATGATGTTATTTTATTTTCAGTTCATATACATTCTATTTACTCTATATATTCTATTTAGACTCAATAGGCAGTAAACAATAGGTTGAAAAATTTTGGGTTTGTAGGTCCTTTGAGATGTTGTTTACGCAAGGAAGAGGAGGAAACTACTGACCATATCCTAAGGAGGTGCAACTATATAGATCATTGTTGGAAAAAACACATGGAGAAATTTAATTGAAGAGTGCATTGTCACAAGACATTAGCAACTTTCAACTCATGACCATTATTTTATAAAAAAAATAGTTTTCTCATATCTATGGATTATCAGCCCATCTATCTTGATTTAGGAAATCTAGAAAGAAAGGAATAGGATAATTTTTCAAGATAAAGTGATGGAAGAGGAAATATTCTAAAAATGGTTGAAAAAGTGGTTGTAGAGGTTTCCAACAATGTGGTAAGGATTCAAATAATAAGAGATAAATTATTTACTGCTTGGGATGGGGAAATGAGAAACTAGTGGACAAGCCTAATAGTGCCCCCCATTCAAGGGGATTCTCGGGATTAACCAATATATGGAAGAAATGAAGCTAGATCGCAAACTCCAAAGATGGGGTGGATGAAGTACTAGATTTTGATGGGGCATCAAGGGGAAATCCTGGGCCCTTATTAGTACTATGTGTCATTAGAGATGAATTTGGTAAACTACGTCTTGGGGTAGCTACAAAAATAATTAGAATTCAAATGAACAATGAGGTAGAGATACAAACATTTATTGTAGGTTTGTAGCTTGGTCTATCTCTTGGAATCAAGAAAATTCATGTTGAAGGAGATTCCAAGCTCATAATACATGTCAATCAGAGAAAAAAAACACCAAATTAGAAATTAAACAATCTACCAATCTGGGGCATAGAACTTCTCAATAAGTATAGAGACTACAAAATTGATCATATCTTTCGGGAGGCCAACAGGACAACGGATAGGATTGCTAACTCAACTTTTGACATAGAAGAGGATATATTAGTAAGTCATTCACTAGCCAGTTGGAAAAAGAATATTTTTGAAATAGAAAGCCTCTTACTACATGATATTTAGGGGAGAAGAGATCAAACATAAGTTAGTGAGGTCATTCATAAGAATATAAGTAGCAAAAGTTTAGAAGAAGCCCAAGATTAATATAGTTATCTTAATTAAATAGTGTCCACATGGCAAGGACATGTGGTATCCAAAAAAAAGATGAATAAATTAAGGAGTGATCTGGCATTCATGGGAAATATATTCCAAAATATTAAATTGCCATTATTTCTGCTAGTATGATGAAATGAGATGGCCGAAGGAAGTTAACAGTACTATGGCTCATGTGGAAGAGATAGAATTGTCCGTTGAAGTGTTGGAGCATTTATTTCCAAGAATGGTAGAGGAGAAGATAAGTTTTAAAGAATGGGTAGCCTTTTGCATTTCCATATTCATAAGATGGAGTCGACATTGTCACTTGTGGGAAAGAAACGACAAATGGCTTTCTTGGGTGAAATCTCAGACAAGAGACTGAGGAAGGTGTTTAAGATGAAATCACCAATGTGACTTCATGTGATAGGTATGATTTTGGGTTTTCCATTCATGAATCTAAAGCATAGGGTGAACTCTATAATAGCGGCAATGTTTGTTAGTGTTTTTTTGGAGCTGTGAGAAACTAAGGATACACTCCATGGGATGGAAAGGGCATTGATCAAAGATGACTAGTGAGGTGGATTTCACCAAGTATTGGACATGGTGGTCCCAAGTCTTGGCTTTCCCCTAGAATAGGGGTTTTGGCCTACCATCCTCCCAACTTATAACTTGTGGATTCCATTTCTAATCCTTGTAGTAGGAGTGGATGAATAAAATAGGAAAAATGAAGCAAGGAGGGGCATGACATTCCTAAAAGCGGTTGTGGGGTTAGTATATGCAAAGGGTGTGGATTGGACTAAATCTGTGGAATCTGAGGAATCAGGTGAGGAGTCAGGGGAAGTAGGTGGCAACTAATAGAAAAATGTAAGCTATAAGATAGTATAAAATATATGATAGTATAATGTAATGTTTTGTTAAAATGTATAGAAAATAAAGGAATATATGGTAGTGGATAAACTAGTATGTAAAAAGATATAATAGTTAACAGACCCTCGATCTTTGAGTAGTCTTTTTCTTGTTATTATCATGTTGTCCTACTTTTATGGCGTTTGACTCCCTTAAGCCACATTCAACTATCAAAAAAGTGAAAATGGTATTATATAATTATAAACCTATATATTTCTATTTAGAGAAATGTGCAATTGTATGAATAAATACATCTGAACTTATATAATCATACACATATAAAATGTATATAGAAAATAGACATATAGTTGTATGATTAAATAAATAGAGTATATATATATATATATATATAAAAGAGTTTATGCATACATAAATACAAGAAAATTAGTACCTATGGATCAATAGGTACAAACTACAACACATATAAAGAACAAAGGCAACATATGTGAAGCTAAAAAACACATCTCCAAGAACACGAGAGACTATAATTATGCAAACAATTATACTAAAAATGTGAATATGAAAACAAGGATACATGCATGTATACATCTATATAAGAACATAGACGAACCTCACACAAAAGTGGGTAAAATAAGAGAAGAAGAACATAAACATGAGAGAGTGTGTATGTGAATTGGCATAAAAGGTAGACAAGAAACAAGACAAAGGATGAAGAAAGGGTAACCAAGGGGGCATGACAAAACCAAGGGGAGGAAAGGAGGAGAGTGGGGAGATCAATAAGGATGGAAAAAAGAAGAAAAGGGGGGTACAAATAGAAAGGAGGAGGCTCACAATAGAAAGAGAGGGGGGAAGGGTGATAGGTAAGGGGGAAGGAGAGAGGTGAACAACAAAGAGGAAAAGATTGAAAGGAAAGAGGCAAGAGGTCAAGTAAGGGGGAGAGAGATTTTTGAGGTGGGTTAATAGGGGATTCCAAGAAAAACTCAAACTCCATATATCATCACAATTAATATTGGAAGGGTGTTTGCTAATCTCTATGGCCTCTTTAAGTTTTCTCTTAAAGTAGTTGTCTTCACTAACTAAGATTTGAGCATCTTCTAAGCAGATATGGTGTTTGGTGATGGTTGAGTGCTCTACTAGAAAAAAATTGTGGACTCATTCATGCCTAATGCCAGCACTATTGTTATTTATAATTCTCTTCTCTTTCTCTCTACTTCTTGATGATGGATCATGAAGTGTGATTCTCGAAATGTTGAGGAAAAAAATTTACATAGTTAAATCTTGAAACACTCAAATATAATAATTATATTTTGATAAGTGTTATATTTTTGTGTTATCTTTAGTTTATGGTTTTATATTTACTTTTATCTATTTCATATTTATTTATACTTATTTTATATACTTAACCTCATTTCATCAATATTTATATACAATCTCACATATTCATCATTTATGGATTATTTATTGGACCTATGTTCACATACATTCACTTTCTCCCTCAAGATTAACATTTCCTTTTGTTGTTTTACAATAATTTTCTTGTTACTACTCTCTCTCTCTCTCTCTCTCTCTCTCTCTCTCTCTCTCTCTCTCTCTCTCTCTCTCTCTCTCTCTCTCTCTCTCTCTCTCTCTCTCTCTCTCTCTCTCTCTCTCTCTCTCTCTCTCTCTCCTTGGCAATCTTGAGTGGTTGGATTGACCCCAAAATACAAAATTTTAAATCTAAATTCCCAAGTTCCTACTCATTCCTATTAGCTATTATGGGCTAACTTTGTACAAGTTTGTGCAAAATTTTGTTCTGTTTTGTGTTTAAAGTGTTGAACACCCAAAATACTAAGAGGGGGGTGTGAATTAGTATTCCCTAAAATTTATTAACCTTGACAATTCAAACATCCATCCAATGTATTATAATAAAATTGCAGTAATAAAAAGGAATATAGAAAGCATGCATCAAGAGAACAAAAGAACACCAGATTTACGTGGAAAACCCAAAAAGGGAAAAACCATAGTGAGGATTTGCTCACTATATATTGCAACCAGTTACAATGTTTGATACAAAATGGTGGACTCACTATCCAAAAGAAAAGTGCTCACTACTGGTGGCTCACTGTCAAAGGACTCATTGTCCTGAATAGAAAGATATAGAAGAAAGGGTGGCTCACTACCAAATATGAACTGTTAGCAATGCATCTGACTTATGCTAAAAATATAGTTCCATTGAAGTTCAGAATACTTAATTAACACACTTCATTTTCACTACAATCTTATCTTGCCCTTCTCTACATCAGTTTTCACATTCACACCCTTAGTTGTCTTACATCCTCACACACTCCACACAAGAAAAATCAATCTACTATATATACTGCAATCAAGTAAAACATCAAATAGGTTGGCATAATAGATGTAACGTGTGACCTCTTGACCTGTCGGCTCAAAACTCAACCCTATACACTTTGTGGAGAGAATCAAAGTGTGTAACACATTAAGATAGGTCGGTATAACCTATAATTACTCCCATAATTATGCTCCATACATAACTCAACTCCACGTGTAGCCTCAAAACCTTTGGGTCGGCACTAGTGACAATAGAATGAACCAATTGTTTACTCACAACTCAATACGTAGACCACCAAAATGCTTGCCACTTGGAGAATACATATTTCTAAAATTTGTGAACTTCTCCTTAGAACCGCATAGTAAAATATTCATCTACGATGGAATGCAAAGCATTCCAACATACCACTAATACTACCATTATACTGCCATTACAGAGTCTGATACTCTGTCAATTCTATATTTAACCGTGGAGGACCTCAAGCCTTGAAACATTGGATTTAGACTCCTTCAATATGTACCAAAATACCTTAGAACCGCATGACAAAATTCTTCATAGTGGAGCAATGTGGACCCAAAAACTAGTTCACTAAACATTGAAGATTGTACTCCGTGACTTAGAAAAATCTACAAAATAGTTGGTGTTTTGGTCTTCTCTGGACCAACACTACTGCATCTCTATAATGGGTTGCCATCAATGACAACACCATACACTGTCATGCCCTTTAATATCCATCGATCTCTCTATTCAGCTCATGTTGCCAACATACAAATTTCGATGACAAACTTCCAACAATATCCCCCTTTGTCATTGATGGCAACACTACTCAAACTTCTCCAATCTTCTCCCCCTTTGTCATCAAAGGCAAAGGGGCCCTTAATATCAATCTTTTTAGGTGACATGTATAGTTCTCCCGCTATAAGATATATATGTATGTACATGAGACTGACTCCCCCTTACTGCTCCATTCTTATACTCAACATTTCTTCAACAATTTACATTTGAGAGACTCCTTTTCATAGTGTTATAAAATAAAATACTCTGCATATGTACACTGTAATAAGGAAATTTATTTATATAGAGCAAAAAATGTACAACTTAGCTTGAGGAGGCCAAATTGCCTTGATTAGATTCCTTTAATTTTGCAAGGTGTGCCTCTAGATCCTTCTTTTCTATTTCCCACTCCTTAGTGAAGGAAAGTACTCTGCACTAATTCTCAAGCTTCACATAGAATTATTCACCTTCATCTAGAGAATTAGGTATCAGATTCTTTTGTAGCATTTTCTCTACATTAGCCAAAATTCCAGTCAAAGAGGTAAGCCTTGCACTTACTATGTCTTGAAGATGACAGTACTACATTATTATCTTCTCTTTTTGCTCCTGTAGCTGAAAGAATTGTCCAGGTCAACATGTCATTGCTATATAGGGACTTGTGGCAACTATGTTGACACCACCGGTTGAAACTGAAATTGCATATCCAATAGATTTTTTAAAGAATCTCCAAATGCACTGGAAAAATCTTCAACCATTTGAGAGCTTCCTTATTCCCTTTTCTCTTTTTCTTTCTCCCCACAGTCTTGAACTACTTTCTCTTCTTTTGCATCCTTCTTATCTTCTGGAGGGGGCAAGATTTCATTCTTCTATTCCTCAAACTTCTTCGGGTTCTCTTGCTTTTCTATTTCCTTCTACTCTACAATCTTTTGCATATCCAGAAGAGGCAGTTCTTGTTCTACTTGATCATTTTCCTTTTTATGGAGCAGTCTTAACATTATCATTTTTATCTCCTTCAACAATATTTTCCTTTACCAGAGGAGGGTTATTTGTAATAAAATTTTCTTTTACATTATCTTCAGTAGTAAGCTCATTGACTTCTAGAGCTGATACACCATGTTGTATTTCATTTTCTTTAATCAACTCCAAGGCTAGATCTGTAACCTTTTGCATTGTTTCATCTTTTTATTTCTCTATGTCTTCCTTGTCCCTACTCTTCAGAGTGCTAACTCTTTGTTTTGTTCTAAATTCCCTATTATAGATTTGAGATAATTTGGCTCTATCTACATCAGTGAGGGAAGAACCAACTTTATCCAAGGCAAAAATCCTAATCTTTACATCTTTCTCAATTGCTTTTTGTCTTCTCGCACTTAGGACTTCTTTCAAGTCATCTGGAAGATGACTCTCAATGTCATTTAGAGAAGCATTAAATATAACTATATACTTCACAATAGCTTCCTCAATGGTAGCTTTATCCTCATTATTTGACTTAGGATACATTTCTGCAGTTTCTTTCAAGCTACCAAATTCTAAAATACTATTAAATAGTGCATCTAATTTTAGAGGGCTATGTTCCCTTACCAGAGTAGTTTTTTCCTTCTTCTCCTTGCCTTTACCCTTAGGAGACTTTTCTTCTTTACCAGATTGCATTTCTCTTTTCTTGAGGATAAATCCTTCCTTTTCAACCTCTTTTTCACTATCAATTTTTTATTTCTTTGTACTTATCTCTTCTCTAGAGGCTTGCAAAATTCTCTTCTTCTTCTGGACCAACTTAGGTACTTCCTCTTCCTCTTCTTCTTCATCATCATGATTGATGTACTTATCTCTTGTGGCATTTTCTTTTACTCTTCTCATCTTAGAAGGTTGTTGATGTACAGAGGCACTGGATGCTCCTTTCTTCTCTGAACTTGCTGAATGTATGGTTCCGGAGGCTTTTGGAACAATAGGAAAGGAGGTAGAGCTCCTAGCTAACCTTGTACTGGGAGACCCTTCTGATGGGGTAGATATTCCTTTGGATTTCTCTGCAGGGCTCTTTGGTGAAACCATCTCCTCTAACTTAGTCCTCATCTTCTCAACATTTTCCCTTATTTCCTTTTCCTTGTGCTTCAAGTGCACTTCATTGGATTTCTCTTCATAAGTTCCAAATCTAACTACAGAGGGATCTCTTGGTTTTCTCAACATTAATTCTACAAGTCTTGTGATTATGTCTTTTGCTAACTCATATCCCATTTCTAGAATCCAGATTATTCTGGGTTCCACTGCTTCCATAAAGCACTCATCTTTGCTAACCATGAAGATAATGTCATTCTTGTACTTCTCAAAAACACTTTTTGGAATTATTTCCCTTTCTTTCATGTTCTCTTGAAATGTCTTGAAGAAACCCCATAATGCAGCTTTCTGAGTTTTTGAGTTACCCAATCTTCTTAAGTGGTCTCTAATTTGCACTGCAACTGGAATATTGCCCAACCACACAATATTCTTTGTACCAGGAATTTCTCTAAGAAAGTAAAACAATAAGCATATAATTAGGGTACCATACTGAAAGGGGTACCGAGATTCTTTGGTCTTCTGAAAATTCTCCAATAATTGTTGTCTAAGAAGCTCACACAAATCTATGCCTTTGTTTTCTTTCACCATCTGATAGGTTGTGTGTATTGCGGTGGTAGATACAGAGTTCTCTTTGGTCATGAAGATCTTATATCCAATCATTATGGAAACATACCTTATTGTAGTATCTTCAATATCATTCACTGTTAGAGAATGCTTGTCAAATTTTGCACCAATGAACTTCATTAGCACATCATTCTTTACTGATTTCGGTGTCAGAACTGGTCTGGTGGAGTATAACCCTATCAAAACCCTGATGGCTTCCTTGTTGATCATGTGGCAGATCCAACCACATAAAATTGTCATGAATGTGGCTCAATACATGCTTAACTCAAGCATCCTCATGGCAAAAAATAGGGAAATCATTCCAAACATCCAGCTTTTTCTCTGTCAAACCCTTAAATTTAGTTTTCAGCTCAAAATAATCATTGGTTAACCCATTTACTCACACTTCTCCCAATTTTGCATGATTACACTCTTCTATTTTTGTGTGGATATAGATCCTCACATCCTCTCTATGCATTACACCATATGGAATACTTGAAAAAGTGCCTTTCGGATCCGTCTCCATGGATTTAAAAGGATGTCATTTGAACTTTGGATGGGGTCGGTCCACAACCTCTACAACTTGTGGGGTATACATTTTCAAAATACTTTTAAAAAACTTAGGGCAAGATAGAAGTCTGCAAATACCTTTCTATCACTTCCGATTAGGGTTTCATGCATAAGAATTCTTAAAAGCTTCACCTCACTCTTTCACTACTCTTCTCTCTTTGAATGCTCATTTGCAAATGATCTTTTGTTAAGTGAAATTACTTATAAACCTTTTCACATAACCTAAATCGCATTCAATGCTCAAATTGATAAAGTTGTCAAACCCTAACTGTAAAGCATAGTCACCTTCAACTGCTCTGCAAACTTCCGCAACATGACATTTTCCACCGATGTCTTCTCCAATAGGTCAAGCATATCAACATACACCTCATATCTACGTGTTGAAGGCATCAACACCATATCTTTGGTAGGGGCTTATAGATTATCTGTTAAAACTCCCCTAAGCCAAAGCTTTCTACTTAGTTTTCAAAGGAAACATTTGCACTAGAGGCTGGCATAGACTCATTCTTCTCTTCATTTTCTTCTTTCCTTTTCCAGACCTTGTTCATTTCTTTCTTTATCTCTATCAGATCCACATTCTTCACTGGATCACTCTTCTTTATTAGATCAACCTTCCCATTCATACTTCTACAAAACTTAGCAATGTGTCCTAATTTATTGCATTTGTGAAATCTGACATTTTGAACAAGCTTACTTCCATTCATTTTGGATCTGCATTGGTTAACTGATGCAGAGGGATAACCAGTTGACAGATAAAACAGGGTGAAGAATCCTTGGAAGGCCCACAAAATAGCCATTATAGAGTATATCGGCCAGATAAGGTAGAAGTCACACCGAAATATCCATATTCTTGCTTATCGGCAAGACTGTACACCATCGGTCAAACGAAAAAGACCTTCGCCAATACATATCTCTCAGCGATGAGTGGCTTCGGTTATGTGCCTATCGGCATGATACTATTCTATCGGCGAGCTCCTCGAATCTTCTACCGATGCTATCGGTCACACCGATGAGCATCTAACTCCCGCTTCTCCATCGGCAACACTTCATAATGATCTCCCCGATCAGCTTGACATAAACTATCGGTTACCACTCAAAACCTTACGCCGATATACCTTCTTACTCCGATGAGTCTAACACATAGCTGTCGGTAAGACTAATACCGTCGATGTAACCTTGGTCCTTTCTCCCGATCTCCATTATCATACTGATATACTCTCGTCGGTGACATTCTTCAAATCTCACCCCAACACAAACACGATCGGTAAGATTAATGTTATCGGTTTAATGCACCTTTATCCACCCGATAGACATAGTCAGTCCGATGACCTTATGCCGAAACAATAAACACCAAACTTTTCCTTCGGTGAGACGAATGTCTTGCTCTCCACGATGCTCCTTCTATCGGCGTGACTCCGTCGATCGGCATAACTTCCAAAGCTTCGCCCGATGTGCTTTCCTCACACCGATGGCTTTTACATAGCAACTTCGTCATCGGTAGGACTTGCTTCTTCTTCTCCGATGGGTTGTCTTAAGCCGATGACTTCGTACATTTATTCTTTGACCTTCTACAGCCAGACTCTCACACTAATGCAGGACATACATAAAATATTCACCATACGCATAAAATGCACGATCCCTCCTCTGTCACCATTGTAGCCGAACACAACACACACAAAAAACTACAAACCTACAGAACAGAAATGAATCTACCTACATGGAGGTCATTCCACTGATTTCAAAGAAATCCACCAGTGGAATGACTCCAATCGGTATCACTGTAGTTTGACTAGAAACACAGAATTTCTTTATTTCTTCTATTTCAGAATAAAATACAATTCTTCTTAACTCTGTTCGTTCACTTCTCTCCTTTCTGCTCTTCTACGAATACAGAGACCAACTATATAAAGACTCATACATTGGCAGTTACAGATGGTGGAAGGTGAACCGTTCCTCAACCACCCTGCCAATCAGTTACAAACCTTTCAGACATTCAGTTCGGTTACAAACTACTCAACATTATGCTGTTACTTGGCCATGTATGACTCCATGGGCACGAAGGCCTTACAATGTGGTATTTTGGACATAACATAAAATGTAGGGAATCTTCCAGATTCTTCAAGTTTTGAGGTGCTTCTGCACCATACTCCCAGACTTGAAAATTTTCCATGTCCCATGGAAATGTTCAGTGAAAAGCCTGCAATATCTTTTGACTTTTTCGATGTCGGCAATACTAACTGGATGCCTCTGCTGCTTCTTCTTCATCCTCAACTGTGCCTTCTATCAATGGAGTTTGACTGGCTGCTCCAAATGCAACAACTGAAATCCACTCCTTCATGCTACACCAACACCTCTGTCCCTCACCTAGGAGTCCTCGCTTGCCTCTCTCCCCAGGACTTTTGGCGACACCAACTGGACCTCCTTCTCAGGCCCATGACAGATCTCTCATCTGCCTACTGTAGCGAGTGAATCTGCACCTGCAATCGGAAGTCAGCAAAATTCCTTTCTAGCACTCTTTCTTTCAACTTCTTGCTTCTTCTGCCTATTTAGTGACAGAATACCAATACACAAATAGCCCAGTCCTTTCGCTGAGCTCTGATACCTTATGCCCAAATCCATTGCATGTATAATAGTAACCATTGAAAGACTAAAACATCATACCATTATTGTAACCATTCATCATTTGATTTCTGCATTCACCAGCGCTATGCCAAATCTTTTGCATGTAAAACACTGACTAGAAAATGATTGAACATTTTGATTAATTTTGCTTCTACATTCCATAGCCTTATGTCCAAATTTATTGCAAGAGTAATAGTAACCAGAGTACCTTTGTGCAGTTGTTTGTCTGATAGATGGCCTCTTGAAATTTTTCTTTTGGTTCTAGAAATGTTTGTTATTACTCTTCTTATATTTAATCTTCCTTTGGTTATTGTTCTTCTTTTCAACATTGTTTGAATTATGATTTTCCTTTGAACTTTCACCCTTTTCAAATCCTAATCCTTCTTTATCCTTAGGATCCTTTTGATTTGTAATCATTTCATCAAGCAAGATGGAGCTCTTCTTGAATTTGTCTTCTTGATTCTTTGCTTTCTCCAGCTCTATCTTTAGGACCACAATTTCTTGTTCAATGAACATTCTTCAAATTTACCTTTTAGTTTTACATTTAGGCATTCTTCAATCTTTTTTCCTTCCTCAATTTACATTTTTAAACTAGTGATTGTCTCATTTGATTGTTTAAGCTTTTCATTTACTTCCTTGTATCTTTTTTTGAACTTCTTATTTTGATCTCTCAATTTCTTGATGCATTCATCTATTTCCTTAATATTTTCTTCTAGATCTTCAAGGGTTGATTTGAGCTCCCCATTCATGTCAACCATACAGTCTTCTTCAATAAATCCTTCCATAGTAATTTCTTTCAGAGGGATAGGAAACTTTCTCATTGCCATGTGTTCAACCTCCAAGATCTACCTCAGCAGTTAAGCCAATTGAAGGAACCTTTCTCTGATACCAATTGTTGAACACTTGGAAGACTAAGAGGGGGGTCAATCAGTATTCCCTAAAATTCATTAACCTTGACAATTTAAACATCCATCTAATATATTATAATAAATTTGCAGTAATGAAAAGGAATATAGCAAGCATGCATCAAGATAACACAAGAACACCATATTTATGTGGAAAACCCCAAAAGGGAAAACCACATTAAGGATTTGCTCACTATATATATTGCAACCAGTTACAATGTTTGATACAAAATGGTGGACTCACTGTATAAAAGAGAAGTGCTCACTGCTAGTTGCTCACTGCCAAAGGACTCATTGTCCTAAATAGAAAGATAGGAAAAAAGGGTGGGTCACTGCCAAATATGAACTGTTAGCAACGCATCTAACTTATGCTAAAAATACAGTTCTGCTGAAGATCAAAATACTGACTTAACACACTTCATTTTCACTACAATCTTATCTTGCCCTTCTCTACATCAGGTTTCACATTCACACCCTTAGTTGTCTCGCATCCTCACACACTCCACACAAGAAATCAATCTTTTATATATACCGCAATAAAGCAAAACATCACATAGGTTGGCATAATAGATGTATTGTGTGACCTCTTGACCTGTCTACTCAAAACTCAACCATATACGCTTTGCAGAGAGAATCAAAGCGTGTAACACATTAAGATAGGTCAACATAACCTATAATTACTCCAATAATTATGTTCCATACATAACTCTGCACAGCCTCAAAACCTTTGGGTCAACACTACTAACAATAGAATGAACTAATTGTTTACTCACAACTCAACACGTGGACCACCAAAATGCTTGCCACTTGGAGAATATATATTTCTGACATCTGTGAACTTTTCCCCAGAACCACATAGTAAAATATTCATCTGCAGTGGAATGCAGAGCATTCCAACATACCACTAATATTGCCATTACAAAGTCTGATACTCAATCAATTCTATCTTTAACTACGGAGGACCTCAAGCCTTGAAACTTTGGATTTAGACTCCTTCAATATGTACCAAAATTACCTTAGACCCGCATCACAAAATTCTTCATAGCAGAGCAATGTGGACCCAAAAATTGGTTCACTAAACACTAAAGATTGTACTCTGAGACTTAGACAAATCTGCAAAACAATTGGTGCTTTGGTCTTCTCTAGACCAATACTATTGCATCTGTATAATGAGTTTCCATCAATGACAACACGATACACTATCATGCCCTTCAATATCCATCAGTCTCTCTATTCAACTCAAGTTGCCAACACACAGACTTCAATGACAAACTTCCAACATAAAGATATTAAATGGAGAATTAATTCATATGAAGAACATGTTGGATTGTGAGTTCAAAAAGAACATCTAGAGTGCACTTTGATTTCTAAAGGACAAAATCATATAGGCCATATGTATGTTGGTGAATGTTATCTTCAATCTTTCTCATTTTCATTTATCCAAGCTCCCAGGGGGGTTGACCTAGGAGAACATAATCTCCTCAAAGTTCTTTGTAAACATTGCCATCCTTACAAGTAGATTCAGATACAAGGAAGAAAAAGGTTAATAGAACTCTACCGAACTTTCTATTAGATCATTCTCATAGATCATAGTTTATTCCTACACATTAGATCATTCCTATAGAAAATTGAACCTTCAAACCTATTAGCAAGTAAATCAATTGCATTATTTATTTGACTCATCCGACAAGCAGTGGTAGGTACTTTTAACAATGGGAGGAATTAACATATGATAGGTGATTTTCCTCTATGTTTGAGATGGGTAGGTACCTAATATGATGGGAGTTTGGGTACTTTTAAACCAAAAAGTATGGAAAGGAAATGAAAATGGAAAAGAACAGGGAAAGGGAAAAGAAAGAGTATATGCAAGATTAAATAGTAGATCAAAGTTTAACCCTATGTACACCATGAGAAAGTGCACATGCACAACCATACAAGGAAAAGATGAAGAAGAAATTCCATACTAGACATAAGAATAACATCAAATGATGAAGAACAGAGAAGGCACCAATTCCTACAAACCTTTTTTATTATTTCTTCAAAAGGGCACAAAGTCTCCTTTTTTTGTCCACACTACAAAGTTGTGAAAACTACAGAAAGTCCATTACAAAATGATGATTTTACTATATAAAGGCATAAAAACCTTTCATTTTCCTCTATGACTATTCAATTTCCTCCTCTAAACCTTTCAAAGATTAAAAAGATTTAAAATAGTTGAAAGTTTGAGATGAGCATACATTTAGCTCATTAATACATTACACTACAAACTTTATAAAATGAACATTACAAAATAACATTATGATGAAGTTGGAATTTGACACTCATTTGGGTATCATGAGTGCCTTGAAGTAGTTTCTTAATAAAGTGTGGAAGTTAGAATAGGATAGAATCACAATCCTAAAGACCTTGGGCAACCATATGAATCAACTCCATCATTGCAAGAGTTAGATTCAAGTTACATTTAACTGTTGATGTGCATGATGAAGGTAATTCTAAAGGGCATCCTTGTGTAAATAAGATGTATTAAATGAACTTGATGTTAAGAATGATTTGAAGAATAACAAAGTATCAAGACCCCCTTCTCCTAAATGATTCGTTGCAAATTCTATGACCAAACCATAGGAAAGGCAAGATAATCTTTCTTACATTTTCATCTACATCATTGATGCAAATACTTCATGGAAGAAATATGAAATAGTTGAATCAAGTGTATAAATTTTAGAAGACCTATAGTAGTCATTGTGTTTATGAAATTTAATAACTCATTTGGTTCAAGAGAAACCTTTAAATCATTATACTCTTTTCATCTATAAGGAAAAATTGGAAAGAAGGTGAAAGGAAATTTGCAGCCATAATTTAAACTATTTCCACATAACCCCACGAGAGAAAAATATGCAAACAAGTATTTTGAATCTATAATGCAGAAGAATAGACAAAGTATACCACAAGATAATACAATATGTACCCTATAAAACCCTCATGAGAGGAAAACTAAACCTCTAGAAGCACCCACAAAACTCAATGTATTATCTCCATGAAAATGTTACAATACACTTGCAAAGTCTGCATACAAGGCTTTTGAAACATCAAGCCCCCTAGTTGCATTCCATGTGAACAAAACAATGAGAAACATCTAGACACACATCTTAATCCATGCTTCCACTCTGTTGACTCCCAAAATAACTACAACCCTAAACCCTAAAACATTCCCAAATCACCTGGGATGGGGATGGTTGTTCTAGATGAATGGAAGAGGTTTATCAACAAGTTCAAGGTGATTTTGGGCAACCTATAGGAGTGGATTAACTCCTCTGCACTTCAGGATTAGCTTAAACCTAGGAGGGAGATTCCAAGGGGTATACCTGAACAGGTATTAGGTTCAAACTAGATGAACAACTAAAAATAACAGGACAACCAAACCCAAACTACCTTCTAGGCCCCAAAGGCTGTCACTAGACCTAAAACAATTGGTTGTCATTAATAACCCCTATATAGCTGATTACCACACTATACATTTGCATCCAATCATGGAAATACTATACTCCTTGAAAGGAATCCACTTAACTTCTCATACAGAAGATACATAGTGCATGCATACATGTTCATGATTCACAAATGATTAAAATAATTTTGCATCACTTCAGATATATCCCTGGTTATAAAACAGAACCATGAACAACATGAGAAACCCTAAACTAAACTTACTCCTACTCCTATAGCTAATAGGATGAGAGTTTGATTAAAATGATGATTGATCCATCCCCAATATGGACTATGGCTATTCCATTGGGCAACTAAGTCATAAACAATAAAGATGAAAGAATAAGGCTGAACCAACATCAACATAAAACTAAAATATATTCACATACATTTCTTAGATTACACTTCATGTACTAGACATACTTATTTATTCAAAGCTAAACTATAATAACCCACTTGCAATAGAGAAATGACCCAACATAAAGTTTGTATTGATTTAAATGTTGTCATACATTATCAGATCCTATTATAATCTCACCAGCAAATGTGGTGAAGGCAAAATACAAAGCTGCGACAATGCATTCCCCTGAATTATTACAAACAACCATGGAGGCACACTAATGCATGAAAATGCATATCACAATCCTTCCTACACTATATCAGACACATTCTTTCATTCACTACACATACATTTTTCTCTACTTGATGCCCTAAAATCTTCCTTAGGCATTTTCTAGACCAGACAATTGGTTTAGCGACCAACCCCTTGAAAAGAGTTCATGTCCTCCCTTTATAGCACACGGGATTTTAATCTAAGAGTGAACTGGGCATCAAAATCCTCAACCATCCCAACCACTATATTAAAAATATTGAATTCGGTCACCCACAAAGCAATCTGATTCTAACATTTGGCTCTGAATACATTGAATGCCATTAGTTGCAGAATAATGGCACAAATAAAAGGTATTGTCAGACAATTAGATTGCTAATTCAAATTCCCATATATTTAGAGCCCAAGATCAGATCCACCACTGCCATAGGCATGAAGAATGCAAATTTGTAATGCAGGGGCACCATCCAATGATTACATAGGAAAATCAAATTCTAGTCGTTGATGCAAATTTCGTACTGTGAAACCTCCAACTCAGGATCAATCGCCAGATTTGAAAACTTAAACCTTTATATGAAAAGCCATCAACCAATCATATTATTCCATCTTAGATGCACCTTCTACTAACTTTTCCACTCACTTTGTCCGATGTGGCCACATGGCAGCATCGTGGTAGAATGTGGGCCACCTCCTTCTGGCTCCGTGAGTGCGCGCTAAGCCCTCCACATAGATCTCTACCACTGATATCCTTTTCTTCTTTGAAAACCAGCCATGCATCATGATCTCGTGGCAATGTAGAGGATCTTTCCCTCTAGAAAGATTCTTTTGCGAGCTTGCGCTACCGTCAGATCCTGCAGTACCTACAACTCACTTCTTCACCTGACACCTGGCAGCACTTGCTTCATTGATTTAGAATCCTCAATCTTATGGCTATAAGCCCAATATTCCTTGATATATGTCATCTTTTCGTATCCGCATAGAGGATCTTTCCTTCTAACAAGATTCCCCTACGACGTTGCGCTATCGTCCAATCCTTTCATATCAGCCCCACCTCTTCATTTCATCCTTCGACACATGGCACAATCTGCTTCATTCATCAGGGTCACCACCCATACGGCCAAAGGCCAAGACATACTTTAAAGCTACCACTATTCCACAGCCCCACAGTAGGAACATGATGTCACCTCAATGGTCTGCAAGCCTGTGACATTTCGCCATGTGGCACCTCTAGACCTTACAAAGGCTTTAGACTTAGACAATATGAAGTGACGGGTTACAGACAGTAACATTAGGTAAAAGGGGCTGGTAACTCATGACTTAAAAGACTCAAGGTTATAACTTAAATAACTGGTGACCTAGGATAGATAGTCAACAATGGATTATAAGATAAAGTATAACGATGATTGTAAGACTTAGGGCTTAGCCAATTTTTTGGGTTTTTCCACCTTGCATTTCAAATGGCAAAAACATGAAAACCTATTCATATCTATATCATGCTTTTCCCGGGTAGCAATGGGTGCAACACTAAAATTTAGGTCAACAACAAAAGAAACAAATGAAGGAAGACAATTATCATGTACCAAGCTATCATACATGATGGCCCCTTCATGTAAATTGAGGGAAAACGAGAATACCTCCAATTCACATGACAAAGAGAACTGTACCTAAATGCACTGCTAATCCACAAGAGAAGACACTTCTTAATTCAAAACAAAATGGAAAGAATCCATCACTGGTATATCCTCAAGTTGGGCTGCCATATGTTGAAATTTAGGCATAAATATGCCTTGCTGCTCATTCACATCAACGTCCCATATAAAGGACTCAACCTCAACTACAACACCAATACATTCAAGAGCTAACACATATTTCACATCAAAATGAAAGCATTCATAATCATTTGTAACTCCATCAAGCTCTTGAACACAACTCTCATATGTGCTGCTACAAACTTCAATTTGTGAATCATAAACATGACTCAGGCTGCAACTCAGAACATCAACACATAAAACATTACCATGAGACACCTCAAATGAAGAACCATGTTCTTCCAATTGTCTCTCTATTTCAAAAGCACTTTGGCAATCTGTTATGTCATATATGCTACTATAAACTAACTGACACATTTCTTCTTCTACATTCATTCTTATTATATTTCCTTGTGGCTGAGATGAAGCACACTCTGCATGAGGAAGAGAACATACCTTGCACCAAAGAAACAGGTTCTCATATGCATCCACATGATCACCATCCTCAAAATCTAGGGCAAGCTCTTCACACTGAAACTCCATGGTTGCACCAACAACTGTCTCTGATCGGTTATCATCAGATGCAACCATATTTACATCATCTTCATGCAAATAGACACTACTTGCTTCATCACATATAGGAACAAAGGAGGGCAATACATCAAACAAGAAACAAGTTCCTTGCTCATTATCTATTTCATTTACTTGTACATAATCTTCATACTTAGCTTCAAAAGATGATCCATCTAACTGTTCATTTATGCACACAACATCCTCATTGTTCATTGAACCACATACCTCATCACTATGCTAGAAGTCACCATTGGTCTCATCATTTACATTTTCACTTGATGGGCTATCCAGACAAAGGTAGGTGCATACGCTACCTTCATCATCTGCATCACTGTCATATGATGCACCCTCTTCCATTTCTACCCTTCTAACTACACAATCATCCTCATTTGATGTTGCATTCATCTTATTGTTTATATCCACACTGTTGTTGTTTAGATTAACATGTTCATTACCAAAAATACATTCATTTATGGATAACAAACATTTTATGTAGTCATCCCTTATTTTCTCCATGGAGTCTAGGGACAAATATGTCTACTGCATACTCATTATTTTGAAAACATCCCATACATAACTCAAACCAGTTTCATATGCTTCGAAAAACATATCAATGCAAGTGGGAGTGTTAGGTCTAAAACCTTCAGGATCATAGGAAAGAGCAATAGCAAACCTGTGACCAAAATCCTTGCTTGACTCTCCCTCTTGTCTTTTAATTTTCTCTAGCTCTATGACAAGATCAGCTGGGTCAAGACCTTTGGCAAATTCATTTTCAAATGCTGCCACAAGTTCATTCCACAAGGCAAAGGACTACCCTAGAAAACTTTGGATCCATTCTCTTACCTTTCCATGCAAGGACCTAACAAAGAACCTCATCCACATGTCTTCATCCTCAAACTAATGTTCTTTCATAAAATCTGAGAATATGTCAACATGTGTATCCCATTCCAAAATATTATACCCATCAAATTTGGGCAACTGTTTGTAGACCTTGGTTGGCATACTCATTGTTTTGTAATTAACCCATGAGAGGTCTAGCTGATCATATATAGAATCTAAGGGAGGATCAAGGGACTGAGCAATTTGATTTCTTGGGGCAGCAGGGAATGCATTGGATTGCACCCTAGACTCTAGCAGCCTAATTCAATTTTCTTTTTCTTCTTATTGTTTCCTTAAGGACTCTAGCAATTGTTTGATGTTTTTAGTTTCATATTGTTGAATCACTAAATCACTATAATTTTACATGGGTGCATATAAGTTTTGGTTAGCATAACATGCAGACCCATGACTGAAATATGCATTGCTAGGATGGTCATGGGAATCCACACCCATATAGTTTCTAGGGTCTAACATATATGAAGACTCGCTTGGCAGAATGTCCCTAGGGTATCCATGTTCGTACCAGTTGGCCATGACTAAAACATCCTTTAATGTAGGGAAGGAAATTGAGGCATACAAATTTGTTCCTTCAATCATGACAGGAACAACAAATTTTAAAGGTTGGGAAGAAAACCATGTACCTTTATTTACCAGTTGCTATATATTGAGATGGAGCATTCAAACCACCAACAACAACTAGGGGGCAGCAATAACAAACTTATGTTCTTTGACAGTAGAGTCACCACCTCTTCCAAAGAGGAATTCCTTGAAGTGTGATTGATCTTCAAGGCCACAAACTGATTCTAGGTTCAACTCACTAGCAGAGTTTTCAATTTCCTTGAACCCTTAAATTGTCCTCGGCAATGGCACCAGAAAGGGTGTTGACTCCCAAAATAACTACAACCCTAAACCCTAAAACATTCCCAAATCACCTGGGCTAGGGATGGTTGTTCTAGATGAATGGAAGAGGTTTATCAACAAGTTCAAGGTGATTTTGGGCAACCTATAGGAGTGGGTTAACTCCTCTGTACTTTAAGCTCAACTTAAACCTAGGAGGGATATTCCAAGGGGTATACCTGAACAGGTATTAGGTTCAAACCAAATGAGCAACTAAAAATAACAAGACAACCAAACCCAAACTGCCTTCTAGGCGCCAAAGATTGTCACTAGACCTAAAACAACTGGTTGTCATTAATAACCCCTATATAGCTGATTACCACACTATGCATTTGCATCCAATCATGGCAATACTATACTCCTTGAAATGAATCCACTTAACTTCTCATACATAAGATACATAGTGCAGGCATACATGTTCATGATTCACAAATGATTAAAACAATTTTTCATCACTTTAGATATATCCCTGTTATAAAACACAACCATGAACAGCATGAGAAACCCTAAACTAAACCTACTCATACTCCGACAGATAACAGGATGAGAGTTTGATTAAAATGATGATTGATCCATCCCCAATATGGACTAGTGCCTATTCCATTGGGCAACTAAGTCATAAACAATAAGGAGGAAAGAATAAGGTTGAACCAACATCAATAGAAAACTAAAATATATTCACATACATTTCTCAGATTACACTTCATGCACTAGACATACTTATTTATCCAAAGCCAAACTATAATAACCCACTTGCAATAGAGAAATGACCCAACACAAATCTTGTATTGATTTAAATGATGTCATACATTATCAGATCCTAATACAATCGCACCAGCAAATGTGGTGAAGGCAAAATACAAAGCTGCGACAATGCGTTCCCCTGAATTATGACAAACAACTGTGGAGACATACCAATGCATGAAAATGCACGTCACAATCCTTCCTGTGTTGTATCAGACATATTCTTTCATTCACTACCTAGACATTTTTCTCTGCTTGATGCCCTAAAATCTCCCTTAGGTATTTTCCAGACTAGACAATTGGTTTAGCAACCAACCCCTTGAAAAGAGTTCAAGTCCTCCCTTTATAGCACACGGGAATTTGATCTGAGAGTGAACTAGGTGTCAAAATCATCAACCATCCCAGCCACTATAGTAAAAATATTGAATTCAGCCACCCACAAAGCAATCTGATTCTAACATTTGGCTCTGAACACATTGAATGCCATTAGTTGCAGAATGATGGTACAAATAAAAGGTAATGTCAGACAATTAGATTGTTAATTCAAATTCCCATATATTTAGAACCCAAGATCAGATCCACCACTGCCACAGGCATGGAGAATACAAATTCGTGACACAGGGGCACCATCAAATGGTTACACAGGAAAATCAAATTCCATCCCTTGATGCAAATTTCATACTGTGAGATCTCTGGCTCAGAATCAACCGCCAGATTTGAAAACTTAAACCTTTATGTGAAAAACTACCAACCAATCATATTACTCCATCTCAGACGTGCCTTCTGTTGACTTTTCCACTCACTTTGTCTAATGTGGCCACATGGTAGCATTGCGCAATAGCGTGGTAGAATGTGGGCCACCTCCTTCTGGCTATGTGGGTGCATGCTAAGACCTCCACATGGATCTCTACCAATGATGTCCTTTTCTTCTTTGAAAACCAGCCACGCATCACGATCTCGTGGCAGCGCAGAGGATCTTTCCCTTTGCCAAAATTCTTCTGCAGGCTTGTGCTACCATTGGATCATGCAATACCTATAGCTCACTTCTCCACCCAACACCTGGCAACACTTGCTTTGTTGATTCAGAATCCTCGATCTTATTGCTATAAGCCCAAGCTTCCTCAATATTTGTCATCTTTTTGCAGCAGCGCAAAAGGATCTTACCTTCTGACAAGATTCCCCTGCGACATTGTGTTACCATCTGATCCTTTCATATTGGCCCCACCTCTTCATTTCATCCTTCGACACATGGTGCAATCTGCTTCGTTCAATGGGGTCACTGACCATATGGCCAAAGGCCAAGACATACTTTACAACTACCACTATTTTGCAGCCCCACAGTAGGAACATGACATCACCCTCAATGGTCTGCGGGCCTGTGACATTTTGCCATGTGGCACCTCCAGACCCTACAAAGGCTTTAGACTTAGACAATATGACGTGAAGCGCTACATACAATAACATTAGGTAAAAGGGGCCAGTCACTCATGACTTCAAAGACTCAAGGTTATAACTTAAATAACCGGCGACCTAGGATAGACAATCAACAACAGATTATAAGATAAAGTATAATGATGACTATAAGACTTAGGGATTAGCCAATTTTTTGGGCTTTTCCACCTTGTATTTCAAATGGCAAAGACATGAAAACCTATGAAATATGTCTCTAATCAGTTATAAGCTTATAGGTTCAAATGGGAATATGAATGAGACATGGGGGCAAAACATGGCATTTTGGGGACTAATTTTTTAAGTGTCAACGCACTCCTCACATATGAAACCTACAAGAGATGTTCAATCCAACCATAGCCAAAAGCCAAAGGTTATGCAAGCCAACCTCAACAAATACTCATATGCTTACTTTTATAGAAATATGATTGCACAAAACCACCAAGTGGCATTACATAAACCATGTGCCTCAAAACCATGATCTCACTAAACCATGAACCCCAAACCACTTTTTGGTATGAAATTTTCCTTTTCGGTACTAAGTTTCCCAAAATGCGACTAATGGGGCAAGTCAACCTTGATTCACACATGAACCCTCTCCTTGCCATAGGTGACCTCTAGGTCACTCTCTCTCTCCTGGCAAGAGCCATTTGAGCAGAGGCGAGACCCAAGGGTGGTTCTTCTCTCAAGGGAGCAGGAGGTCACAAAGAGTGGTTAGCATTGAAATAGTCATAGGGGTCCCTATTATATATACAATTTGGAACTAGAGGTGCCTCTGTCAAGACGATAAAAATCTGACTAGCAGTGGAACAATGCCCAAATTAAGGCAATATGTCTATAAGTTAACATGCCAAACTAATTATAGACCAATGGTTTCTTTAGGTGTCAAATCATCTATAATCTTGATACATTTATCATCTTTTTTATGACACCAATGCAAATGAGAAATGTAAATCTGATCACACATGCACACATGGCTTGGTTATTTGATATAAAAAAGGTGAATAAAATCTCAAAAATATCATGTTCAATTAATGTTTCCTATGTGATCAAACTCATGTACTTAAATATTGTTCTAATTGGAAATTGGAAGACTCGATTGGCAACCACCAATTTAACTATTCTATGTTTTAAGTAATTTCAATTGGAAATTTAAAAAATATTACATTTAAAATCTTGGCATCTTATAACTTGTTTTCTTTATGATATAGGTAACAAGATACACGCCTTCCCAAAATGTGATTAACATATACCAAGATCAAGAATCATGGGTTACAAATTTGTTGGCAAACTACCATTATCTACTTCCACAACAAATGATCCTCAAAATTATGGAACTCCAAGTTCTCTATCTCCTCAAAGACAAGATGTTAAAAGGATATTACAAGACCCTTGAGAGAGTAGATAACCTATGTCTTATGATGAGGTCTTCGACTTCAAATATGACCATAAAGTTAGAATAGTTGTTGACAATTATAACAAGAGTTGCGCAACAGCAGGAGTCCCTGCCAAATGCTGCCAGCATAGAGCTGAAGCTATGGATTTTGCTACAACAATTTGTAGTGATAAAACAAGGACTTTCACCTTGAATCAGGTTAGTCATAGTTACTAATTCGTCAACATCAACAAGCTTGATTTGTTAAGCTAAAGATTCTCGTTGTCATGCAATGCATACTTCTTATTATTAGCTATATCTAAGCCTTACCTAGCAAAGCACACTTGATTTGCATAAGCTGGCCTTGTGTTTAGCAACAATCAACTTGTAAACTTCAGAGATCTACCTGCACATCTCCAACAAGATAATCTTATTAGAGGGGTATCTTGGCAGCTTGTAGGAGGCTTTATCAAATTGCTGCACAGTTGTTGCTTTGAGATGTGGTCTTGAGGCAAAGAGAATGGCTCTAGCTATGGCTTATATGTGTACTCCCAGCGAGCTAGAATTAGGGGTTGAATTTGGGTCTCATTTATATAAGCAAACCCAAAAACTAATTAACCTCTAGCTGAGGATTTCTGTGGGGAAAATTGTTGTAGAAACAACTGTATTCTAATGTTTGTACTTTGTTCTATGCCTTCTAAAATGTGACACAAATTAAAGCTTTTTTGGTCTGAATCCATGAAAAGCATTTTTCTTAGATATAGAAATGAGTACTGGGAGAATTCAGTTAATAATTGTGATTCTCTTTAGGTAGTTTTTATCTTTTGTAACTTTGAAACAAATTAAAGCTTTTTTGGTCTGAATCTACAAAAACCATTTTTATTAGATATAGAAATGAGTAGCGGGAGAATTCAGTTACTAATTGTGTTTCTCTTTCGGTAGTTGGGTTGTGTTACTAGGAGTCTACGATTTCTTGGATGTTTGAATTTCTAAGTAGTGGTTTGGTAAGACATAGATTAGCTAGCTATAGTAATGCTTTAAAAGCAGGAAGTTCCAACTTTTCATGTATTTAGACAAAATTATAGTTATACAAATAAGAAACACAAAAACATTTATAGTGTTGATGCTTTGAAAGCACAAAGCTTACTTTTTTCATGCATTTAGACCAAGAATAAAAGTAAAACAAATAAGAAACACAAAAATATATCAATGTAGAAAAGGTGAACACTAATTATCTGATCAAACTTTGAAAGTATAAACACATAATATATTATCAAGTTTCCATCCAACTCATTCACTTATATCATATATGATATATTTCTGCAATATTAATAGGTCTGAAAACATGTTCCAGATGTTTTGGACCTTTAACTAAGCCCTTTGCTCACCAACACAGTTTGTTATCACAACAAGAAGGTACCAACAGGACTTGCCTTTTTCAAATCGATGTCTTAAGTTGTGTCTTTTCCCGAGGTGGACAGCCCAGCCAAGACTTCATTCCATCATACACAGGAAAGCCAATAGCCACTGAAGGGACAATCTACAAAGAATCAACAAGATAATTTGTTATCTATAAAATAAATAAAATGAGACTACTAGTTTCAAACTTGAAAGCTGAAACAGTAATCTAATATACAATTTACAAATATATAAGCGTAGTGGCAATGCACTATGTAGCAATTTTAGAAAGTAATTTCTAATAATCGAGACCAAAAATAAGATTACCTTCAAGTAGTTGATGCTCAAACCTACAAACATCTATTTCCATCCTTGTGTTCGAATAATGGTAGACACTACTTTCATCGTTCCATTAATTTGGGGTTCTGCTAACTGAAGAGAAGTTGTATGCCTTTGACTAACTGGTATTCTCTGTACCTAAGCACAACCTGACCAAACAATTGTGACAATGAAGTGATCCATAATGGATATAAATCTTTTGGCTCAAGAAAATAAACACAAGAACGATTCTAAATGCCCACTAGAATTATTCAAGAAATTTGAAGACAAATCATTCAAATGCTTTAGACAGAGAAATTAGATACAATCATAAAAACTTACCTGCATTTGCCATTTGACAACATCCACTGGACAGGTAAATGTCTGTCCCAATAAACCCGCTAAGGCACCACAAGAAAGCTTCATTGCAATAGAGGTTTGATGTTCCAGAGGAACGTGCCTCTTGAGCTCCTCATATACACATAATTTTAGCCCTGCATAAGGAAGGATTCCAAATAGTGTTGCACCTGAAAATAGAAGAATTTTTTGGTTAATACTCTAAATTTTCTAACTGAAATAGCATAAATGCATTTAGCTATCTCATATTTCTACATTTCTAACCTACTTAAAGAAATTTATATGACTTGAAAACAAAATGATAAAATGTATAGAAAATATTCCTTCTTGTCTCTATTATCTTCAAAAAAACACAAGTAAAGGGTTAGTAGGCATGAGTTTTCCACAGTCCGTTAGATTAGTGCAAAATTGATTCTAGATTTAATTGTGTTTTTGCATCAACGTGACATATTTACCTAAAATTGAGTTGAAATGTACAAGAAATTCTTTCCAATGGTGGAAATTGCCCTATTGTAAAAACATCAGAAAAAATTGTTAGATAGACTCCATACTTGGGCAGGAAACCTAATAGCCATGTTGATCAAGCTATCATTACCGGCAGCCAAAGCAAAGCCAACAGACAATGTGGCAAGATTCCAGCTGGCTCCTCCCATGTGTTGAGACATGGACCAGCTAGGACTCGAACCTAGGACCTTCCATTTGCTGCTGGAGTGCTCTACCACTGAGCTACTGGCCCCTCTTGGACCAGTCCATCGTCAGTCCGGGTGTGGCTTACACCAACACCCCCCCTTAAGCCACACCTCTCGTGTGCTTGGGGCTCCTAGCCTGACTCTGATACCATGTTGAGACATGGACCAGCTAGGACTCGAACCTAGGACCTTCCATTCGCTGCTGGAGTGCTCTACCACTGAGCTACTGGCCCCTCTTGGGCCAGTCCATCGTCGGTCCGAGTGTGGCTTACACCAACACCCCCCCTTAAGCCACACCTCTCGTGTGCTTGGGGCTCCTAGCCTGGGCCTGGCTCTGATACCATGTTGAGACATGGACCAGCTAGGACTCGAACCTAGGACCTTCCATTGCTGCTGGAGTGCTCTACCACTGAGCTACTGGCCCCTCTTGGACCAGTCCATCGTCGGTCCGGGTGTGGCTTACACCAACACCCCCCCTTAAGCCACACCTCTCGTGTGCTTGGGGCTCCTAGCCTGGCTCTGATACCATGTTGAGACATGGACCAGCTAGGACTCGAACCTAGGACCTTCCATACGCTGCTGGAGTGCTCTACCACTGAGCTACTGGCCCCTCTTGGGCCAGTCCATCGTCGGTCCGAGTGTGGCTTACACCAACACCATGGCCACTCCCAAAGAAGAAAAGACAAAAACCAGCACAACCAACAAGCTAGTGGTTATACCCAGCTTCCATGCCCCATCCACATCTAAATATGAGGCTATCACTAAAGTTCCTGCCCCCAAAGATGATGCCAAAAACACCCACAAAAATGTTATCATTGCATCCTCGACCCCTAGCATCACCATCCCCATTTTCTTGTGACTGAGAATTATTGGTCAGAGAGGATTCAAACTCATGACCTTCCTCACAAAAAGCTGTGGGGTTCTGTGGCAGTTGGTATTAGCTTGAAACCAAAAAAAGATTCTTCTCTTTTTTTTTCCAAAGTTTAGCCTACAGACAAAAGAGTAAAATTTCCACAGTCATTTCACTATATTTTGGGCATCAACACCGTGGATTGAAAATTGGCATTGCTTGCTTTCCTTTGCAATCATATACGGTGTAGAATGGACCAACAACTCTCCTCCTCTTCCTCCTATGCGCACGGCTCCTTTCCCCCTTAAAATTGCCGCTGCCACTGCTACCCCTGCCCCTTCCACGAAAGGAAGGCTTATTGTGACAAAATACCCTAACTTTTTGATCTCGTCAATTGCCTTGTCCATATAGATGCGAATACAAAATCTTACAACAAACTAGATTGTTGTTTGCTTCAAATTCTATGTGAGGGACAAAAGATTAGATTATAAGTCTTTAAGACATTGTTGTAAGCTTAAGCTTCCATTCACATCAAGTCTAAGCTTGTAATTTGACGTTTTTGAGAAACCATAGGCAGATCCTATCAACCGGGTAAGCATTTAGTTCCATAATCATTCACCATTATCTCCAAAATTCAAGAAATTGTGTATTTATTTTTATGCAACATATTCGATCACTCGAAAACAACCCTATGTTAGCATACAATCTCTTTCTTTTTTCTCCCTACCAATTATGAAAGAGTATCAGCCCATAAAAAATTTCAACTTGATTGGTTAAATACAACACACCAACAATCTTATATATTGAACCGGCAGTAGCCTACAATCTTATGTATATTACAAAACAGTAGCCTGAAATTTTATCTATTGTTTCTTATGCTTTTCATAGTTCGTAGGTGATGCAAAACATAACCAGAGTGACGACAAGCTTAGCATCATGATAATTACAAAATGCTAATGTCCATATAAGAAAAGTCATAAAAAATGCAACTTTACCAAAAAAAACTAAAAAAATACAATCCTATCAACAGTGCGATTTGAAGAAAAATGCTCAACTGTCATCTTCAAAAATCTGAGAACCACAACATTCAACTTTACAATCAAACATTAATCTTGGTGAGGGGACATGAGAGAAAGCATGATAAGAAAGTTTAGCACAAAACATGAATTAATGAGATGATGATGGAGATAAACATAGAATCAACAAGACTCACATTAGGGTTTGGTTCCATGCTTGGGAGTCTACAAATGCAGCAGAATCCAACAAGCTGGAAGAATCTGCAAGCTGCTCACCACCCATATTGGTGAAAAGACTGGTAGTGGCCGAAGTGGCAGCGTTTTCTACACTGCCAGCAGAATTTGGAGTGACATCCCAACCCCAACTAAAATTCCTCATTTTGGTAGAAACATTTTGCGAATCGGCACTTGTCTGCAGAAACATAGAAGTCCATGCCCTGGATTCACTAGCGCTCCACAAATTGCCGCCTGAGACACCTGCCATCTTTAAAGACTCTACAATCGGTCTGTGTCGTTCTACTCCACACATAAAAACACATGCAAAACTGTGGCCAAAATTCTCTAATGACACTCATTACCTTAATCAGACTCTTGATGTGCTGGTGACCTACTAGGACATTGGAATTAGGGCACTAATGGTGCCCTAATTCCAATGTTGGCCTTGGCCTTTCTTTAGATATCCCTTTGCTATGTGCCCTTACCAAAAATAAGTTCTACTAGGTGGATTTTCAGTTCCATGCGCAAATACTATGTGGAGGTGTTTTAAACAATGAAATGAAACTTTTGAAATGGATTAAATTTTCATCCACAAGCCCAAGCCATGCAAAACTTTAGAAACCAAGCTAAATTTTTTCCAGCCCATTTTTCATTGGTTCAAATTAATGCTCTCTTTCCTTGAATAAAATAACTGAGGTATATTCATGGGCCAATCAAATCAACTATAGGCGAAAGAAAACCTTTCAAAACTATGTGATATCTATTTAATTTTTGGGGGGGGCACAAAAACTGAGATGAACTATTGAAAAAAAGAGAGTTGAAAACAATAGCCCCCCCCTTCGTGCAGGGACTAATAAATGTGTCAAGTGTTAATTTTCATATCAGAACGTAATTGTTTCTTACTTGATCTTAACTCCCTTTCCATCTCCTTTTTATATCTCCTCAAATGCCTCTTCACCCAAGAGAGGCGATCCTCCAAGGAGAGGTGACTATTCACAAAGGGAGGTTGACCTTTATTAATTGATGGCCGACTTGACTTTAGGCTTACCTCCTGAAGCTACCAAAACATCAACACTCCCTCTTAGCTAGGGAGGTATAACAAAGTCTCTATTGAGTCCTTATGTGCCTTGAAGGGTTGCTTTCTTACCATCAGCCACTACCCTTTCAAAAGGTGCCATTTCATGGAATTGATTTGTTTATCTTTAGTTTATTTGACCAATTGCTTTCCCAAATTAGTTTTCCATATTCAATAATAGTTATTATCATTAACTATTGTCATTGGAGTGCATAAGAAGGGAGTTGGCCAATGGATGTATTGTTTTCTCTAGCGCTAGAACCATTTGGCCATGAAATCTGTAACCTCCCTAAGCTACAAACATTAACACTCCCTCTTAGCTAGGGAGGTATAGAAAAAGTCTTCCTTGAGTCCTACTAAAGGGTATCATGTTTTGTCATGGATTCTCTCAACATGACGTGTCATGGGTTCTCTCAACATGACATCCACAATGGCTACTCCCATGTGTGGAAAGAAACATGTGCACAAGTGCCCATCACGGAGTCTCTCAACGTGATGTCATCATGGAGTCTCTCAACATGACGTCCACCATGGCTACTCCCATGTGTGGAAAGAAACATGTGCACAAGTGCCCATCATGGAGTCTCTCAACGTGATGTCATCATGGAGTCTCTCAACATGACACTCATAATGGCTACACCCATTAGTGAGAAGAATTTATCACAGAGTCTCTCAACGTGATATCATCATGGAGTTACTCAACATGATGTCCACCATGGCTACTCCCATGAGTGGAAGAAAACAAGTGCACAAGTGCCCGTCACGGAGTCACTCAACGTGATGTCGTCATGGAGTCTCTCAACATGACGTCCACCATGGCTACTCCCAGAGGGTGGATAAACACAAGTACAAGAGAATCATCATGGAGTCTCTCAACATGATGTCCATAATGGCTACTCCCATTAGTGGAAAATACATCATCATGGAGTCACTCAACATGACGTCCACCATGGCTACTCCCAGAGGGTGGAAAGAACCACATCTCTGTCTTAGAGATGGACAAGGGCTTTCATCTCAAATTTCTCTGTCTCAGAGAAATATGCATTATATCAGATAACACAAATCACTGATGCTGAGACTCTCTCTCAGCAAGGGCTTCATTCTCCACAACTCCAAGCTTGTCCCGAAAATATCCAAACTTCACTCTGGCAAGAGGCTTGGTGAGAATATCAGCCGTCTGATCATCAGTGCAAATGTACTTGAGCGGATTGCTTTCCTTAGCACCATTTCTGACCCTATCATACTTGATGTACCCAATGTACCAGACACTGATTCTCCCTCTCAGTTGTAAGTCCTAGACTTCACAACCCCTTGCAAGATCCCTACCTTGACTTAACCTGATTTGAGTAGCAGCCATCGTGTACTTCACGTATACAGGCTTTGACGCCATCGCCACCATGGTAGAAGAGAAGAAAAAACTATCTAAAGACATTCCCCTAGGCTTGCTTGGCTCCATGTCCTCCATAACTATGATAGACTGTCTCATGGCACTGGTCCTTGTTCTCATGCAAAGCTACATTGATTTAGACCTCAATGCTGCCTATTCCTTAGCCTTTGAAAGCGTCGAGTGGAAATGGGCAAAAATATCTGGTAGCCCTCGGAGCCCTAAAAGGAATTACCACCGTTCTATTGGTGGGCGCAGTTGGACAGGTGAGGTATATGACTCACATTGCCCAAACACACATGATTCTACCTTGGTTTGTGTTAGTGAACAAAAAAAATAGGAACGCCTATCATCGGAACAACGTGCATAGCAATTGGTACCTCGTTGGTAGCCTTCTTTTCAAGCCTAGATGTACTCTCTAACCTTCTCTCCATCAACACTTTGTTCATATTCATGATCATGTTTGTTATTCTGCTTGTCAGAAGACGTTATGTTAAAGAAAATAAAACTTCCAGAAATCATGTTGTTTTGTTGATAACATTCATTATTATTATTATATGCTCGTCTGTAGGGACTGCGGTCTACTGGGCCGTGTCCAGTGGCTGTGTTAATTTCACAACATCTTTTGATTGATGTTCTCACTTTGATATAGAGCGACTAGAGCATCGAACATGTTCTTTCTAGTGGGCTTTCCAACAATATGAGGAATCAAAGATCTTTTACAGAATCAAGGATGACATGTTTAGACTTGGCCATCTTCTTCTGATCTGCCAACAATGTGGCATCAGTAGGCTCTACAACTGATCTCTCAATGAAGTCTTATAGATCCTGCCCCTCCAACAACATTTGTACCCAACATTTCCATGGAACGAAGTTAGAGGGACCTTCCAATCTATCTTCATATCTGAGATTGAAAGTAGTCATATTGTTGCACTGGAATATCCTACTAAACAAAACAGATCAATAACCCCCCAAAAAAAAAAACTTTATCACAGGTCCACTATGCTTTTCTCAAGCACAGATCACGGGCATCTCACCCTTGAAACCTCTCGTCAACTCCCTCTCATAGGTAGCAGCCTTACTATCCATTCAAGGATTCCTAGAAGGTTTCAATAAACTGCTCTGATACCGTGTTAATTTTCAGATCAGAATGTAATTGTTTCTTACTTGATCTTAACTCCTTTTCCATCTCCTTTTTATATCTCCTCAAATGCCTCTTCACCCAAGAGAAGGCGATCCTCCAAGAAGAGGTGACTATTCACAAAGGGAGGTCGGCCTTTTATTAATTGATGGCCGACTTGACTTTAGGCTTACCTCCTGAAGCTACCAAAACATCAACAATATACATTCAAGATTTGAATGGATGGTTTTACAATTTATGCTAAGAACTCTGCAATCTCTTTTTATTTCCAAACACATGTACAAGATAATGATCAATCCACTCGCTTGTTATGAGAAACTTCAATCTAATAGGAGAATTTAGTTTACAATTTTTAAAGTTAGTGAAGGCTGATGAAAATGAAGGAAATCAATCAACCCAACCTCCTCCACTGGAAACTTTTCTTACTTGCTAGCCTACTTTACCGAATATGTTGCCATAAACTTCATCGAAAACGTCACCATAAAGTAGTCGATAGGTCTTACTGAGAGTGGGTTTTGTTCTAGAAATATTAGTTACTACTGGGCATATTCGTCGTTATATCAGGAAATTGTCATATATTGCCCTGGTAAGATGTTTTCAGTGGTTGAAATTTCCATCAACACGAGGACTTCAACATATCGTCTACTGCCAAAGACTCCAAGAAGGATGTGGCAAAGAAGTGCTAACAAGAAATATTGAATAGATATCATTTGTAGTGTTCATCACCACCACCTCACAGCTTCATCTAACCCACCGAAGGCCACGAATCATCATACACATGGCATTAGTAATTTCATCTTGTGTAGATTTTGTTAAATGTACTAGTTATATCTATTTGCATGTACAAATAAACTTTTGTCTATAAATTTGAATCAAATGTGCAATTAAGCCATAAACAGGGCACATCCACATGAGAGGGAAACAGAAACGTGAGCATAGGCCTCACAACCAGGAGGTCAAGATGACAGAGATTAAGTCCTCGATGCAAATGAAGTAATGCCATATTTAGATCCTCCGAGAGCCGTAGAAATTGTAATTTGTTTTGATTTTAGTTTTAATTAAATTTATTGTTTACTGATATTTGGAGAA
This sequence comes from Cunninghamia lanceolata, assembly GCA_027924645.1. Taxonomy (NCBI): domain Eukaryota; kingdom Viridiplantae; phylum Streptophyta; class Pinopsida; order Cupressales; family Cupressaceae; genus Cunninghamia; species Cunninghamia lanceolata. The sequence goes on along the minus strand of BSBN01000463.1, from coordinate 333,403 downwards.
AAATGTATAGCTTTAAGGCATAAATGGGAATGGACTCTAACATTATTTAGAAAAAAATGTAATGTTGTATTGTATATCAAAGAAATAATGGTTTCTCACTATTTCTTTTGTGGTTCCATGTTCAAATTGTAAAACTATAAGCATGTTCAATTGTAAAGGTCTAAGCTAGGGACCTTTTTAATAGATGAACTTAATGTTATTCTAAATATATTGGCTAAATATATAGCTGCTTGTCTTTTCAAGCAATCATTTTTCTTGTCTTTTTAAGTTTTTTTCAATTAGTTTCCTATGCTCCTAACTAATTATCTTTTTTTCTTTTTCTTTCTTGTTATTTTTGACTTTGTGCAGGTGTTTTCTTTTGGTTTTACATTTACTTCAGGGAACTAAAGAAAAGAACATTTAAAAATTGTTTTACCTGTTGGAAGTGTTATGCTTTGATACCAATTGTTGGAAGTGGTATAGCTCTGATACTATTTGTTGGAAGCATTACGCTCTGATACCACTTGTTGGAGGTGGTATAGTTTTGATACCACTTATTGGAAGCATTTCACTTTGATACCATTCAATGAAGGAGAGAAGAAGACAAACAAACAAGAAAGAGAGAAGGCACATACTAAATATAGAAGTTTCTATTGATATGCAAAACTATTATACATCAAAATACAAATTGTAGAGCTACAACTTTGTTTCTACTTTCTCTACAAATATTGCTCACACTGGAGCTTGCTGGACATTACAGTTGTCCTTCTCTGTCTGGAGTTGTTCTCCTTTTTCCACTAACTATTTGTTGTCCGTGTCTGGAGCTACCTAGAGCTCTCAGAAACCTTATTGTTGGAAGCATTATGTTGTGATACCAATTGTTGGAAGTGATATAGCTCTGATAGCAATTGTTGGAAGCATTACGCTTTGATACCTTGTTGGAGGTGGTATAGCTTTGATACCACTTGTTGGAAGCATTTCAATCTAATACCATTCAATGAAGGATAGAAGAAGACAAACAAACAAGAGAGAGATATGGTACACACTAAATACAAAAGTTTCTATTAATATGCAAAACTATTATACATCAAAATACAAACTGCAAAGCTACAACTCTATTTCTACTTTCTCTACAAATACTGCTCACACTGGAGCTTGCTAGACATTACAGTTGTCCTTCTCTGTCTGGAGTTGTTCTGCTCTTTCCACTAACTATTTGTTGTGTGTGTCTGGAGCTTCCTGGAGCTATATTCTCTGCACTCTCTCTACAATATTCTTCATGTTGTTATTGCAACAAATCTTCTAAGTTGTGCACTATTATGTTGTTGATGCATGCATTCTTCTTCTCTTAGTTCTTCATTCACATTCTTTCTTTTATCCTCATAAATCTATCGCTCAAACTCAAACTCACCTACTACATTCAATGAAAACTAAACAATATTAACTGTTCTGATAGGCCAACAAAATGGCATTTACTATTTTGGTTAGGAGCGGTAGGAATGAGATCTCAAGAAGATCTCTGACAGGTAGGTGGCGCTCCAAACTAGATTTTGTAACACTACCCACAAACATGTATCACTAACTAAAAGACAAATATAGTATATGAATATTAGGAAATATTTCAAATGTTATTTTCTATGCATTTTTATGTATAAATTGTATATTTGAGTGTACACACGTGGTTCTACAAATACCATATACAATCAAATTTGAGAAATTTCCATATCTTAATTAGATATGTATTTGTTTTTTTCTTACAATTTGTTTTCTCATTTTGCTAACATACACTTGTGAAAATATGTAGCCTGCATGACAATTCACTCGCTAAATATTTTTTTTTTTATTTTTTTTTTAGGTCACTAAAATAGCTAAAGCCTAAGATCTTTGGAATATGTAGAATATCCTGAGTCAATCAATTCCCTTGTTGATGAAATCAGATGGGGGAGCTTTCCAACACTATAGGTTTTCCCCCCCTGTAAATTTGTAGTTATTTTTGGATGCCTTAAGCTTTAGGTTAAGACACATAACTTTTTATATTGAGGGTGAAAATGGTAGAACATTTCTTTGGAGTATTACTTTGATTTTTGTTCACCCATTCTTAATCCAATCATTCACAAGCTTTGGATTATCACCCTTAAAAGTAAAGGGTTGCATGATGTTTGTTATCTTATAGTTAAACGTTTTTATCAAATATTAAAATCATGTTTAACATCAAGTTACTATCTTAATTTTATATTTTAGTCTCGACGAGTCATCTCAACTAGCTTCACATCTAGGGTGTATTTTATTTATTTATTAGTTATATTCAAAGATTATTATTTTATTAAGGAAGCTTAGATGCATAAGATATTATTTTTAGAATTTCTTAAATCTATGTGCATGCACTTTGAGCTGTATGGAATGCACTCCAAGTTCTCTTAATTGAATCTACACCTTTCATGTTTTGAAATTGTGTAGCTTTAATTTATTTTTATTTTGTGAGGATAGGGATGAGGTGTCTAGGTTGTGGCCTCACCAACTTTAATCATATAAAAAATATAGAATTTTTTTTTGTTAATATAAGCTTGGTTATGAACCAGAGATTGGAGCAAAAACTAGAGCCAAGCTCTACATAATTAGTATCATGTATTCATATCAAAAAATATATATACTATGGCCTTATCACCCTTCTTCATAGTCTATTTCTATACTATATCTATCTAAAAAGGCTCAATGGAAAACAAGAAAACTACAAGGGAAGGGGCAAATTACACAGGCCCCTTCCCCTCAACATTAATCTTACAATCTTTTTCAACCTCTAGATCTTCAGACATCATCACCACCACATCAGGATCCTCGCCACTAGTATGCACCACTGCTCTCAGACAAAATTTTGAATCTATAGGAAAGGAACCCACTGGAAGAGTCACTCGTAACCCTTTCGCTAGAGCCTCCACCACATTCTAAAGGCTAACCATTATGCACTTGATGTTGTGAAAATGGTCCAACAAACTATCATGATAGATCCATGTGGTTGTCCACCTCAAGCATATCATCATGCAGAAGGAAAGAGGTAGCTATCGTTGCCATGATCATGGCACATGCAAGCGACTGCACACCATCAAAGGTGCTCCATCGACCCTTGATATATCTAGGGTCCAACATAAAACCTGCCATAGCCTCCCTTAGTTTTGTCTTAGGTAAACCATCAACATCTTTTGCCACCCCCCACATTCGCACCATCCACCTACACAAACAAGGATTTTCAATTTTTGCATCCACAAATTACATGAATTCTTTCACCATCTCACCTCCCATCACCCTGCACTTACGCTTCTAGCTGCATTCCCCCTATCTAGATTTTACCTTCATCAGAGAGCATCATTTTGCCTCCTACATGTCGCTTCCCCACTGCTAAATCCATCACCATCAGCCACCTCAACTCACAGCAACCAACTTATAGAAGACAAATTGTAAACTACTAAAATGCCAAAGCATAACATCAAGAAATGCGAGACCTCCAAAATAATCTACCGTGTGTCTTAATGCACCATTAATACTCTTGTCCCATCACATTGGATGATACAAGCACCGGACGTCATCACCCAATGATACTTCAAACAATCATTCTGCTATCAAGTTCTCCCTCGTCACCCTCCTTCGCTTCTCTAACATGGAACTTACCCCTTATTAGGTGGATGTTCCTTCAGATCATCCTGCATTATTCTGATTACCCTGTTAGGAAAATTCTCCAACCAACACTTACTTGCCGTCCCCTTATCCCTCTTCATATAAATTCCCTCATTGATAGCCCAATCCACTACCTTATTGCCAGCTCTCTTAATGTGAGAAAAACTAACCTCTTTGAAATCCTTATCCACAATCCTGGTTGTCTCAATGATAGCCTGGACTCACCAATTATCATTATCACCTCCCTCCATAGCTCTAATAACTAAGATAGGGTCTCCTTTGATCCACAGCTTCCTCCATCCATTCTCTCTGGCTATCATCAAACCCCATAGCATCGCTCTAGCTTCAGCCAAATTATTGAATTCGGATCCAAAATCTAGAGCATACAGACTCATAGGTTGGCCATTGAAGTCTATGAAAACTCCACCTCCCCCATCTTTTCTAGGATTATTATTGACCACACCATCAAAATTTAATTTTATCCACCCTTCTCTCAACTTAGACCATCTAATTGCTACACTCTTATCACTTCCTGTGGATGGGTGTTGATCAATCCACCTGAATCTAGTCTAGGCCTCTCCCAACCTTTTTCCTTCTCTAAAATTTTCTAGTTATTTCTATTGTGGATCTCTCCCAATTCCCCTAATGAACTCTCTATAAGATCCCATACTCTTTCAACTAATTTCTATGTCCATGAATAATCTCTTCTTCCTTTCCAGCCAAATGTTCCACACTATCAAAGCCGGAGCCAGCTCCCAAATAAACTTCAACCTAGGGTTGCTAAATTTTACTGCCCATCTCTTCAACAGACTGGTAATGTTCTCTAGACAAACTCATGAGAGCCCCCATCTCTTCAGGAAGAAGTACCAGATTGAAAGAGCAAACTCACACTGGACAAAAAGATTATCATTATCTTCTTCTGCTACTTCACATATCACACATCTAGAGGGCCCCAACCTACCCATCATTCTTAGCCTATCCCATGTTAAGCCCTTTTCTTCCATGTCATCCAAAGGAAAGCATTGGCCTTGGAGAGGCCCTACTTAAACACCACACCTTACCATATATTTTCTTAGAAATATTCCCTTTGCAGAAGTATCTAGAATATGCCTCACTAACCGTCACTTTTCCTCTTCCCTATCCTCCCCAACCATTCTATCTTCCTTCATGGGTTCAAAGACCAACCATTTGTCTAGCTTCTCTTTGACCTCATCACATACTCCACTTAGTTTAATCATCAGAGAAGCGAGCTCCTTCCAATTTTTATTTGGAGGGAGGCCCTCCATATAGTTCTTAATTTGATCTCCCAAGACTTCCTCAAAATGAGTAATAAGAGGAAGGAATCTGTTTGTATCTTTAAGGGCGCCCTCCTCTAGCCATCTATCTCTCCAAAACTTAATCTTTTGACCATACCCCAACATCCAATATATTTTTAGGCCAAGAACCTTACCACAATCTCTAAGGAAGTTCCAAATACTTGATCCCTTAGGTAGGATGCAATACTTATCAAATAAATTGTCTACATTGTTCTATAAGTATTTGGCCTAGATGATCCAGCTCCAAAGATTATCCATTTCTTCGTAAATCCTCTAGACTAACTTTTCTCCAAGATCCTTATTCATCTCTTTACAGTTCCTGAAGCCAAATCCCCCCATGTTAATAGGTTTGCATACGTCTTCCCATTTCACTAGATTATACTTAAACTTCTCCTCACTACCCCTCCACAAGAATCCCCTTTCTAAATCTTCAACATTCTTCACCACCTTGCTTCGAATTTAGAATACAGACATCATGAAAATAGGTACCACCACCATGGAAGCTTTAATGAGTGTAATTATGCCTGCCAAATAAAGCTACTTCCCTTTCCATGAAGCAAGCATCCCATGAAAATGACTCAATACGTTCCTCCATTCTAAATTTGAGGGCCTCTTATTCACTAGAGGCATACCTAAATGCTTTCTTAGAAGTTTGTCAATCTTAAAGCCAAGGATTCTTTGTATCTCCAAACTAGCTAAACAAGGATCTTTCAGGAAGAAGATTCTCGATTTATTTTCGTTCACCTTTTTCCCTACCGCAACTTCATAACGCATCAACACCTTCTTGAAGGTTTGTGCCTCCCTGATAGTCACTTCCCCAAATAGCAAGGTGTCATCCACAAATTGCAAATGAGTGATATTACTGACACCTCCTAAAATCTACACTCCTTTGAGATGTCCTTCCCTGACCTCCTTCAATTATCTGGTCAAGGCTTCCGCCAAGATGAGAAATAAGAACAGAGATAATGGGTCCCCCTGATGCAACCCCCCTTTAGCATTGAAAAAATCTATAGGAACACCATTAATATTAATAGTGAAGGAGGACAATGAGATACAACTCATGATCCTATTGCACCAAGATTCACAAAAGTTGAATTTCCTCATTACCTTGATAAAAAATTCCCAAGAGACCCTGTCATAAGCCTTGTTCATATCTAATTTGATGATCATACCCTCCTTCCTTCTATTTTCAATTGAATGAATGGCCTTATGGGCAACTACCATGTTATCTAAGATTTGTCTATTTTCCAAAAAACCGCTTTGCTCCTCTAAAATAATACTATTCAAACACCCCTTTAACCTTCAGAATGCCATAGATTTTGCAACCACCTTATACATCATGTTACAAAGGGAAATGGGGTGATATTGACCAAAATAAGTGGGATCCTTCACTTTAGGATTTAAAGCAATGAAAGTGGTATTCCAAGGATTAAAGATAGTTCTTCATTCTCTACTCTCCTCTACCACTTTCCAAATATCCTCCCCAACTAGATCCCAAAATCTTTGAAAAAATTCCACTTGAAACCCATCCAACCCTGGTGCTTTTTTGGCTTCCATAAAAACACAACCTTCCTAATTTCTTCCTTAGTAAAGGGGGCCAACAGAACTCATTATTCTCACCTCCAATTAAGTTGGGAATGTTTCCTAGTGGCTCTTCCTGTGCCACCAAATCATTCTCAGGGGGAGACATTAACAGATTTTGGAAAAAACTTCTCCCCTCATCTCTAATGGTTTTCATATCCTCCAATTCAGCCCCATCCAGGGTACGGATCCTCAAGATCTTGTTGTTCTATCTTCTCATCTTGGTATCTATGTGAAAGAAGCTAGTATTTCTATCTCCTTCATTGAGCCACTTGAGTCTAGATTTTTCTGCTAGAGTATTTCTCCCAACCTCATAATCCTTCTTTGTCCTTCTAACAGTTCTATTTCCTTGGATCTTGTAGCCAATACCAACACATTAAAGGCTATGTCTTTCTCCAAAACTCTAATCTCCTCTTCTATCTTTTCTTCATTTTCAAAGAGATTCCCCATAACTTCCTTATTCCATAACTTTTCCTACCTTTTGACTTCCTTAAGCTTGTTAGAAAGAATGAATTTATTGCATCCCTTCTCCCCAATCCTCCACCAATTTTACAGAGCATGAGCAAATTTAGGATTTTCATACTAGAAAGCTTCCATCTTGAAAGGAATACCTCTCGATTTAAAGGCCAAATTGAGATGCACTGAAATAGGCCAGTGATCTGACCCCTTAAAATTTAGCACCTCTGAGAAAAAAACTAACTAAATGTAGGATCCAATTTGAATTAACGAGGAATCTGTCTAATTTGCACAATATGTTATCTTCTCCTACCCTATTATTTCTCTAGGTGAACCAACCAGTTTTAGACTTAATGTCTGTGAGGGCCAAATCCTCACAGATCCTTCTAAAAGATAAAGAAGCCATTGTATTGCAAATTATGTCTCCTCTTTTCTCATCAAGACTTAAAATGACATTGAAATCTCCCCCCACCACCCAATTTTCCTTGTCATGACTCTCCCTAAATCTCCTGAGATAATCCCAAACCTCTACTCTCTCTCTTTCCAAGTTTGGCCCATGTATATTCAAGATGACTATTTGTTCATTACTCCTAGAATTCTTGCATCAAACTGAAAGATAAAAATGTTTAGCTTCAATAAGCATACCTGAGATATAGCATCTATTCTAGACAATAGCTAATCCTCCTACCATGCCAACAACATCTATCACTACTCCTTCCCCATTTCTGTAAATCCTAGAAAGCATCTCCTTGAAACTTTCACCATCCAACTTAGTTTCCTGAAGTAATAGAACATCTGGCGCTTCAGTCTCTATTAGCTATTTTAACAAACGACGTTATTTCGGGCCATTGAGGCCTTAGATATTCCAACTCAAGACCTTCATAACTTCCTGGGCTTAGGAAGTTGTTCACTACTAGAGATGAATTGCCTCAGAGAAGCTTGAGTTCCATTCCTAATTTCTTCCAAGGCCCTTGATTTAGCCTTTTCTACCTATGTTCTTATTCCTCTACTATTAGCACCCCCACATTTAAAGGGATATTATTTCTACCATTGAATTTTTTTGTTCTTCTTGTAGCAATAGACCATGCATTTTACTTATCATATTCCTCCTCTCCTTTGATATTGTTATCACTATCCCCCTCTTTGCCTCTCCAATTTTCTTTTGTTTCCTACCTACCTCCCTTATCGCCCCCTTCCTTGTGCACCATCATCCCTTGATTGCCTATTTCTTTCAGCACCCTTTCAGTGATGACATTGTCCATCCTGACCCCCTCCTGAGTCTCCTAAACTAATTGTTCTTCAATCAACCTATCTTGACCAGTAATTTGGGGAGACCTATCCCCATTCCTTTCGTCTTTAATTTTACTTCTTGTTTCTGTATCTAGAATTCCAACCTCCAAACCATCTCCTTCCTCTTCCTCTGTGTTATTGAGGCACTTTAGACTCTTTTTTCCCATGCAATCATTTCCTACCTTGTAAGGCTTCTTGTTTACCTCTCGATCCTTAATTCTCACACAATCCCTATTGCAAATATGAGCAGTAAGTGTTGTCATTGATGTCAACACCTAAGGTCAACATCTAAGGACATTATTTGAATGAGTCTGAGCAAGTGTCTTATAAGAACAGTACAATGTTTTTCTCTGCATATCCTGTAGATTGAATATCTTTGTCCACGGTTTGGAGGTTATGTTAAGGGATGTATGTAGTTGCTATGTTTCAAGTTTGAGCCTCTGATGTGAGATTTGAGTGAGTTCTATTCACCAGAGTAAAAACTACTTGTTTGTGCATCTAACGGTAATAGGGAGAATGTATTCTGCTCCGTATTTCTCTGCATTTAAGTTTCAAAGTCCAAGGTTCTAGAATAAAGTTTGTAATGATGTTATGTACCTTCAGTTCAAATGGTTCATGATTTGTTACTCCGTAAGCGATCTTTCCTTTATGATAGTGGCCGATAGTAATGTTCAAGTGCTCCGGTTTGAATAATCTTATGGATAGAATGTTTGGGGGTTGTGCGGAAGTTCTTGGTGATTGTAACGTGCTTGTGGATGTCTCTAGATCATGTTCCTACCTTTTGATTGGTTCACAAAGTATAATTTGGATCATGCATGGAGAGTGTTCCTAAAGGTCTTACCGTTAACACTAGTTTTAGCTGACTTGGCTATTTTCACTACTTGCGGTTATGCTTTGAAGTTTGTAAAGCATGTTGAAGCATGTAAGATTACATTTGAGTCCTAGCTAAGGTGTGATGTAGTCCGCATTCATTCTTCTTCTTCACAAATTTGTTTAGGTCCAGAACTATTCTAATGTATATGTGTATGCCGACCTTGGATATTGTTCTAATGGTTGATGATTGTAATGTCAACCTTGGTGTTCATTTGAAGGTTGATGAATTGTATAAATACATGTAATGAAGTCGTGATTGATTGATGAAGAAGTTGTGAAGATACGAAGATAAGTGTGGAGTGAAAAAGTAGAGCAGGGCAGAGGAAATTTATTGCTCTTCAATGGAACTAAACCTTGGCATAGTTTAGATGCTACTATCTCAATTCACCAATTTTGGCAGTGAGCCTCCCACCTACAGTGAGCCATCCTATTGGCAGTTAGCCTCTTCTTTTGCAGTAAGCATTCTGGGCAGTGAGCCTCTAATTTTTGGTATTGTTATTATATATATATTGTGAGCTAACACTCACCATGTTTTTCCCTTATTGGGTGTTCCATGTAAAAATCTGGTGTCTCATGTTTTAAATGTGTGAATGTGTTTAAGTTTCTGATTTCATGCTTTCATGGTTAAAATACAATAATAGTGATTAAGTGGTTGATGTGTTAATGGTTTTGAAGTTTTGGTTACAACTGATTCACCCCCCTCTCAGTTGTCTTGTGCTTTTCATCAATTGGTATCAAAGCAAGGTTCCTTGGAAGAAGCATAACAACTTAAGGAAGATCTGGGAAAGTGAACACATGACAATCAGAAGATATCCTACTTCAAGAATAGTCACAATTGATGATTGTACATATGTTAGTAATGAGGAACTTAAAACTTCTTTTGAAGATCTTGATAAGTATGAAGCCGATATCTGAGATTTGAAGGAGAATGTCAAGGAAGTTGATGAATGCATCCTGAAACTAAGGGACCAAGTCAAGAAATCCAAGGATAGGAGCAGAGAGATAAGTGAACAGTTGAAGGTAGAAAATGATACTCTTAATAGTTTATCAATGCTAATTGATGAAAAGGAAAAGGCTAAGGAGCATTTGAATCAAGTTTTGAAAGGCAAGTCTGAAGAATGTGAAAAGTTGGCAAAAGATGTTGTGATTTTGAAGTATGATCTGGAAGTAGCTAATAGCTATAAAGAAAAGTTCAAAATAAGCTCTACAAAGCTTGATGAGTTGATTAACAACCAAAAAAGGCTAGATGACAAGATCAAGGCTTGGGTTTTGAAAAAGAAGAAAGCTCTAAATCAGGACAAGTTAACACTAAGATGAAGAGAGTCAAAGGCAACTAGGTCCGGAATCAAATAAATGGACTAGAAGACCACCAGTGAGGCAACCAAATGCTCAAAGGTACTCTTCTTTCAATGGTTATTGTAATGTATGCAATAAGTTTGGTCATAAGGCTACTCATTGTAGGAGTAGAGTGAATCAAAATGCTCCATCTTTTTCTAGTTAGTGCTTCACTTGCAATAAAGTAGGTCATAAAGCTAATGAATGTAGAAGTTAGATGAGGAATAGTTAAAACAATGGAAGAAATGCTCAAGTTTTCAGAGGTAATTGCTTTATATGCAAGAGATTTGGTCATAGAGCTAGTGAATGTAGAAGTCAAATAAGGAACAACTACAATAGTGGAAGGAATTCTCAATCCTTCAATGGCAATTTCTTTGCATGCAATAAATTTTGACACAAGGCTAACCAATGCAGGTCAAGAATGAATGGAAGGAACAATGGTTAGAAAAATACTGTGCGTTTCAACTGCAACAGGCCTAGACATATTGCAAGGTTTTGCAAAAATGAGAACTTGAAGAAGAATAATCAGGCAAAGTTGAAGAAGCCAGTGGAAAAGATTATTCTGGCAGACATCAAAAGGGAGATGAATGAAACTTGGCTCAAGAAGGATGCAATAGAGACTAAGGATGAGCCTGTACTAGTATCTAGTGCAGATGTTCCCTCTAGAAACTGAGATTAGAGCTTTGGCTCAAGGGAGTCTTATTGGAAATCTTTTCTCCCTTGCCAAAGGATTAGTGCTAATTTTTGGGAATAAGGTGTCTCAACCTTGGTAATTCCTTGCATTTATTATTGTAATGTAATTTATTTACTTAGCCTATGTTGTAATTTGTTGCACATCCTATTTTGTCATTTAGTGTGAAGTGGCACGATGAGTTGTCACTCCACTTGTAAGATGACTAGGATGGTCAACACACTCCATGTGGAGATAGGCATCCCTTTTGTGTGGTAGAGTTTTTTTTCATGTGTCAGCATCTTGAGTAGTGTGTAAGTGAATCTTGACCAAAACGGTTATGAAAGATTCCTATGACAGAATCTATGACATGTAAGAGTCGAGAATAGAAGGGTCTATGACAGGTGAAGACATGTGTAACAAGGCATCTTGGAAGAAGGCATCTTTGGGTTCCCTAAGGAGAGTTATGACATGTTGTAAGAGAATATGCTATTTATAGCCTGTTTATGATAGATTCTTTTATAGCTGTAAGATATTTTAGCATGACAGTTGTAAGAGTCGTAAGAGCATCTGTCATTGCCCAACTTGGGAATAGGTGACCTCCTTGGGATGGGGTGACTTGAAAAGTGTCAAGAACATCCTACAGTGTTGGACAAGTGTCCATAGGCGTGGGTTTTGGGCCATGAGGCCATGTTGGACGCCCATCTCAAGATAGGGCCATTTTTGCCTTGTATTTTCTATATAAACAGATGCTTTGGAGAGGAGATGTATTATGTGATTGATAGGTACTATTATGCTACTAGTTTGTCTCTAGATACAAGTGTCAAAGACTCCTGAGAGCTTGCATTGCAAGTGTATTGTAAACCATTTCAGTTTTGATAATACATTGTGTAGGTTTTGGAGTGTGGGGTTTTTCACCTGATAAGGGTTTTTCCCACGTTATATCTTGTGTCTCTCTCTTCTATCTCATTTCTATGTGTATGTGTATTGTTGCAATATCTCCATTGTTGTTGTTAACATTTTGTAATTGTAAAGGATAAAATGAATTTGCACTCTTCTCTCCTCTTTAGATTAGTGTAGGAAGCGATTTCCGCACACCTAGCTTCCTTTCAGTTGATATCAAAGCCTGCCCAGTTTTGGTTCTAGCTGCTAGGTAGGGTTTTTTTTAACTAATCTTAGGTTGAGTGGGAGTCTGTGCAGAGTATTTTGTATCTTGATCCAGGAAGGAGATGGCAACCACATCCGGAAGAGTAGAGGTGGAGAAGTTCAATGGCACAAATTTTGAGTTGTGGAAACTCAAGATGGAAGATCTACTTATTGATCATGACCTATGGGAAACCATTGATGGAACAAAACCTACAACAATGTCACAAGCTGATTGGGACCTCAAAGATCAGAAGGCTAAGGGTCACATAAGACTCTATCTAGTTGACTCTGTCCTATTGAATGGCCATGAGGAGAAGACTGCAAAAGATCTTTGGAAGAAGCTGGGATCTATTTATCAAGCCAAGTCCTTGGTGAACAAGCTCTTTCTGAAAAAGAAGTTGTTTTCTCTAAAAATGGAAGACGGAAGATCTGTTGTGGACCATATGAATGCTTTTAACATGCTTGTTGCACAGTTGACATCTGTGGGTGTGAAAATGGACGAGGAGGATCGGTGTATGACCCTGCTTTGTTCTTTGTCAGATTCATGGGATCATCTTGTCATGGCTATCGGAAGCACTACCACCAACTTCAAGATGGATGATGTAGTATCTTCGTTGTTATCTGAAGAAGTGCGGAGAAAGACAACCGAGTAGGCCAAATATGCTCTTGCAGTTTGTGGAAGACCCAAAGAGAAAGGGAAGAAGAAGGACAAGAAAGGTGAAAAGGGCAGATCCAAATCCCTTGGGAGATCCAAATCTCCTGGAAAGTCCAAGGCTCTTTGTTGGAACTGTGGGAAAATGGGCCATTTCTGAAAGGAATGCAAAGAGGAAAAGAAAAAGAAGAAGAACGCCCCTGATTCAAATTCTAACAAGTCACAAGATGACAGTGATGCCTTCATCGCAGCCCTGGCCACCCATGCATCTGATGATGTGTGGTTGATTGATTCTGGTGCATCATTCCACATGACCTTGCATCAAAGCTGGTTCACGAAGTATGAAGAGTTTGATGGTGGAAGAGTGTACCTGGGTGATGATTCTCAATCCGATTCCCTGATGGACGAGTGAAGGGGATCACTAGGGTTATGCACATCCCAGGCTTGGCATGGAACCTACTTTCTATAAGTATGTTGAATGATGCAGGTGTGCAGGTTGTCTTTTCGAAGGATGGATGCAAGATGACTAGAGGATCTATGGTGCTTACGAAGGGTACTCGGAGGGGTACTCTATTTCAGCTGGAGGCATGCACTACATAGTGCAATAGTTCTTCTGACTCAAAGAAAAGAGTTGCAGTCACTTCATCCCCACCATCTGAACGAGCAGTGAAGAAATCTATTGTAACACATTCTGATGGTAGTGCACATGCTTTGGAAGTTAAACTTTCTGCTGAAAAGACTATGTTATGGCATTTGAGATATGGCCACATTGGTGAGAAGGGTCTTAGAACCCTGAAAAATAAAAACCTCATTGAGGGGTTAAATGATTGTAATCTTGAGTTTGACTTTTACGAACATTGTGTATATGGAAATCAAAACCGTGTTCAGTTTTACTCTAGTTCTCACAAGTCTTCTGGTGTATTGGATCTTATTCATTTTGATGTGTTTGGTCCTGTTAATGTTCCTTCAATTTCTAAATCTATATATTTTGTATCTTTCATAGATGATTACAGTAGAAGGACATGGGTTTATTTTATCAGAAGCAAGACTGAAGTCTTTAGTCGGTTTAAAGAGTTTAAAGCCTTTGCTGAAAATTAAACTAGTAAAAATATTAAGTGTTTGAGAACTGACAACGGTGGTGAGTTTTGTTCGACAGATTTTGATAAGTTCTGTAAAGAGCAAGGGATTGAAATATATAAGACAACTCCATACACCCCACAACAAAATGGAGTTGTAGAGAGGATGAATAGGACACTAATGGAGAAGGCTAGGAGTACGCTTAGTGGAGCAAGCCTCAAACAAAATTTTTGGGCTGAAACTGTAGCCACTGCTTGCTACCTAGTAAACAGGTCTCCTACATCAGCTCTTGTTGGCAAGACACCTATAGAGGTGTGGTCTGGTAAGAATCCTCAGTTAGACATCTTCGTGTTTTTGGTTGTGAGGCATATGCACATGTGCCTAGGGAGAAATGGTCTAAATTGGAGAACAAGGCTGTTAAGTGTATTTTCATTGGCTATGGTGTCTATGTGAAAGGATACAAGCTTTAGGATCCTGTGGTTTAAAAAGTGTTGTATAGAAGAAGTGTTGTCTTTAGAGAGCTAACACCTTCTTCCATTATTCTACAGCTAGAACAGACAGAAAAGAAAGAAGATGTGGTTCAATTTCCTTCTACCCCTGAGAAGACTGAACCGACAGACCCTGTGAGACCTGATGATGAGGAGAGCTCTAGAAGCTCTTAAATCTCAGAAGAAGAAGCAAAACCTCAACCTCATCCATTGAGGAGGTCTACACGAACAAGGAAGTAACCTGATAGGTTTGGTTATTCATTACTTGATTCTAGTTGTGCTTTTGCCTTACTTACTAACATTGATGAGCCTAGAACTGTGACAGAGGCTATGGGCATGAAAGATACAGGTTCCTGGAAGGAGGCCATGGAAGATGAGATGGCTTCTTTGGTGAAGAATAAAACATGGGACTTGGTTCCTTTTCTTGAAGGACGGAAACCCATTGGATGCAAATGGATGTTCAAGAAGAAATTTGGTACAAATGGCAGTGTTGAAAAGTACAAGGCTAGATTGGTTGCGAAGGGGTACTCACAAGTGGAGGGAATTGAGTATGGTGAAATTTTCTCTCCCATTGCAAAGCTGACATCCATTTGGCTCTTGTTATCTCTTGCAGCTGCTTATGACTTAGAGGTGGAGCAAATGGATGTGAAGACAACTTTCCTTCATGGTGATTTGGAGGAAGAGATTTACATGTCACAACTAGAGCATGACATAGAGAAAGGTAACTTAGAAAATTTGGTTTGCAAGTTGAAGAAGCCTTTGTATGGTTTGAAGTAGTCTCCTACGATCTGGTATATGAAATTTTATGCCTTTGTGTTGTCCATAGATTTTTGAGATCGAAATCCGATCATTGTGTGTATTACAAATTTGACAATGATCACATTCTCATTATTGCATTGTATGTTGATGATATGTTGTTGATTGGGAATGGTAAGAACATGATTTCTAATTTGAAGTCTCATTTGTTAGCACAGTTTGAGATGAAAAATCTAGGAGCAGCTAGGTACATTCTGGGAATGGAAATCAGAAGAGTCAGAGTTAACAGAAAACTTTGGTTAAGCTAGAGTAAGTATGTGAAGACCGTGTTGGATAGATTCAGCATGGCAGATTGTGGACCATTGTGAGTTCTTGTTTCATTGGGGACAAATTTGTTTGTTAATGATTGTCCAAAATTTCCTAGTGAGGTGGAGGACATTAGCAGAGTACCTTATGCTAGTGTTGTTAGCAGTTTGATGTATGCTATGGTCTTCACAAGACCAGACATTCTCCAAGCAGTGGGAGTCCTTAGTTAATTTATGACTAATCCTAGATGAGTACTTTGGGATGCAGTTAAGCGAGTGTTCAGATATTTGAGGGGTACTTTCAAGTATTCCATATGCTATCATGGTAATGCTACAGGACCTCTGCATTTAGTTTGTATTCATGGATTTGTAGATTCTGATTGGGGAGGTGACATTGACAACAGGAGATCCACCAATGCCTATGTGTTCACTATGTTCAGTGGTGCAATTAGTTGGATGAGTAAGTGACAACCTATGGTTGCTTTGTCCATGATAGAAGCTGGGTATATGGCAGCAACTCATGCTTACAAGGAAGCCATTTGGATTAAGAGATTGTGTTCAGATATTAGTGTTGATGCAAGATAGATTATGATTTGTTGTGTACAGTTAGAGTACGATTTTCCTAGCAAAGAATACAACTTTCCATGCCAGAACAAAACATATTGATGTACAGTTTCACTTCATGTGAGACATGGTAGAGGATGGGAAGGTGAATTTGGAGAAGGTAGATACTTTGAAGAATGTTGCAGATGCATTGACAAAACTAGTGGGCACAGAAAAGTTCAGATGGTGTTTGAAGTCTATGGGCCTCTCGGCTTGTAGCAATTAAATCCTATTATTTCTATTGGCTCTTACAAGGTGTTCGACAAGTGGGAGAATGTTGGGATTAAAGTGTCTCAACCTTGGTAATTCCTTGCATTTATTATTGTAATGTAATTTATTTACTTAGCCTATGTTGTAATTTGTTGCACATCTTATTTTGTCATTTAGTGTGAAGTGGCATGATGAGTTGTCACTCCACTTGTAAGATGAATGGGATGGTCAACACAGTCCATGTGGAGATAGGTGTCCTTTTGTGTGGTAGAGGTTTTCTGCCATGTCTCAACATCTTGACTAGTGTGTAAGTGAATCTTGACTGAAACGGTTATGACAGATTCCTATGACAGAATCTATGACATGTAAGAGTAAAAAATAGAAGGTTCTATAACAAGTGAAGACATGTGTCACAAGGCAGCTTGGAAGAAGGCATCTTTGGGCACCCCAAGGAGAGTTATAACATGTTGTAAGAGACTATGCTATTTATAGCCTGTTTATGACAGATTCTCTTACAACTATAAGATATGTCAGTATGATGGATTCTATGATGGTTGTAAGAGTCGTAAGAGCATCTATCATTGCCCAACTTGGGAATAGGTGAACTCTTTGGGATGGGGTGACTTGACAAGTGTCAGGAACATTCTACATTGTTGGACAAGTGTCCATCGGCATGGGTTTTGGGCCATGAGGCCATGTTGGACACCCATCTCAAGATAGAGCCATTTTTGCCTTGTATTTTCTATATAAACAGGTGCTTTGGAGAGGAGATGTATTATGTGATTGACAGGTACTATTATGCTGCCAGTTTGTCTCCAGATATGACTGTCAAAGACTTCTGAGAGCTTGCATTGTAAGTGTATTGTAAACCATTTCAGTTTTGATAATACATTGTGCAGGTTTTGGAGTGTGGGGTTTTTCACCCAATAAGGGTTTTCCCCACATTATATCTTGTGTCTCTCTCTTCTGTCTCATTTCTGTGTGTATGTGTATTGCTACAATATCTCCATTGTTGTTGTTAACATTATATAATTGTAAAGGATAAAATGAATTTGCACTCTTCTCTTCTCTTTAGATTAGTGTAGGAAGTGATTTCCACACACCTAGCTTCCTTTCACTGATGCCTCAGCATGAAGAGACAAAGTCAAGGATTAGCAAAATAGGTTTAAGTTAGGATAGAGACTGTGTTTGTAAAGGATAAAGGAAGATTTGTGCAAGAACATTTAAATAAATAAAGAAGACAAGTTATGAATTTTGGCTAAGTATCTATCTGGTAAATCAAGGTACAATGTTCCAGTAATTTGGTCTGCATTAATCTGTTGTTGAAGATAATGCTCTATGGTTCTGGCATATGGTTATGGATCATTGGTTACATCTACATGTAGAATTTTGTCTGATTTTGATGACTAGCTTGAGAGTAATGAGTAATAGAAAGTTTAAGTTGACAAAACACAGTTGTTTCCAGTACAAAGCAGGTTTCATGGTGATTGAAAGTATTTGATGAACTCAAAGGCAAATGGATGAGTCAGATGAGTCTTCAAGCAATGAAGAATAAAAGGATGAAGAAAGTGCAGGTTGAAGAAGCTCCAGAAAGGATTCCTAAGACCCTTAGAGTTTGTGCAGAAGCATCACACTAAAGACCAGATCATTGATAATAAGAGCAAAGGTGTAGTAACAACAAGAAGAATTGCAGATGAATAGAAACAAGATGAATGAAAGTGGAGAAGTGGTAAGAAACAAAGAAAGACTGGTATGCAAAGGATATTCTCAGGTTGAAGGCATAGATTTTGAGGATACTTATGCTCCTGTGGCAAGGATTGAAGCACATAAAAGAATGTTTTTGGCATTTGCAGCACATAAAGATTTCAAGGTGTACCAGATAGATGTGAAGTCTGCATTCTTGAATGGAGAGCTGGAAGAAGAAGTTTACATTGAACAATTGAAAGGATTTTAGTCATTAGACCAAGGTGACATGGTGTGCAGATTGAAGAAAGCCTTGTATGGGCTAAAGTAAGCTCCTAGAGCCTGGTATGAAAGGTTGGACAAGTATTTGTTGTAATTAGGGTTTAGTAAAGGTACTACAAACAATAATCTCTACTTCAAAATGAATGATGATCAAATTCTGATTGTTGTAGTCTTTGTTGATAAAATTATCTTTGGAGGCAATGAAATTATGTGAAAGAGTTGTTGAAGTTTTGAATGGAGGATTCTAAGGCAGTATGTACTCCTATGGTAATTGGTTGTACACTGAGTAAGAGTGATGAATCACCTAAGACTGATCAGAAAAAGTATAGGTCTATGATTGGAGGACTACTTTATCTAACCCATACAAGACCAGATATAATGCATGCAGTTTATCTTGTGGCAAGATTTCAAGAAGATCCTATAAAGTCACATGTGATGACAGTCAAGAGGATCATGAGGTATTTAAAAGGCACTTTAGACTATGGATTGTGGTATCCCAAAGATACTGATTTCACTCTTAGTGCTTATACAGATGCATATTGGGTTGGAGATGCTGATGACAGAAAAAGTACAAGTGGAGGTGCTTTCCTCTTAGGTAACAGATTGGTTTCATGGTTGGACAAGAAGCAAGAATTAGTTTCTTTGTCTACTGCAGAAGTAGAATATATTGCTGCAACATGTTGTTGCACTCAAGTGCTTTGGATGAAGCAAATATTGAAAGACATAAGAGTTGTGTATGAAGAACCTATTTTAATCTTTTGTGACAATACAAGTGCTATAAACATTTCAAAGAATCCAGTGATACACTCAAGGAAAAAACATATATCAATATGGTATCACTTTTTGAGAGAAAAGGTAACATAGAATGAAGTAAAGATGGAGTATGTGTCTACAAAGAATCAGATTGCAGATATTTTCACTAAGTCTCTGCCTAAGGATACTTTTGACTATCTTAGGGAGAAGTTAGGGGTTATTACCCCTCCTGCTCTAAACTAAGATGCATAGGAAATGCATCAGTCCAGTGGTGCTCAAAGTCTCATTCTTTGATCTGGATTGATGTTTTGTAGGCTACCTCTCAGGGGGAACTGGTAGATGTTGTTGATATGAGTTTTTGATTAAGAGCAATAAGTGTTGCAGTGTTGATGATAGGGGGAGTTGTGTACTAAAGAGAAAGAAAAGGTTTGGCACCCTTTTCCATTGATGTCAAAGGGGGATAGAATTTTATGTGAAAAACCTAAGAAGAAAGTTGCAGTTAGAGAAAGCATCAAGGGGGAGCAAAGAAGCAAAACAAGTTTGTATGTCTTGATGGTTTTTCACATCATGTGCTTCCATCAATGACAAAGGGGGAGATTGTTACAAATATGAGCAGTAAGTGTTGTCATTGATGTCAACACCTAAGGTCAGCATCTAAGGAAATTATTTGAATGAGTTTGAGCAAGTGTCTGATAAGAACAGTACAATGTTTTGCTCCACATATCCTATAGATTGAATATCTTTGTCTATGGTTTGGAGGTTATGTTAAGGGATGTCCGTAGTTGCTATGTTTCAAGTTTGAGCCTCCAGTATGAAGATTTGAGTGAGTTTTGTTCACCAAAGTAAAAACTATTTTTCTGTGCATCTAATGGTAACATGGAGAATGTATTTTTCTCTGCATTTAAGTTTCATAGTCTTCGGTTCTGGAATAAAGTTTGTAATGATGTTATGTGCCTTCAGTTCAAATGATTCATTATTTGGTTCTCTGCAAGTGATCTTTCCTTTATGATAGTGGCCAACAGTAATGTTTAAGTGCTTCGATTTGAAGAATCTTATGGATAGAATGTTTGGGGGTTGTGTGGAAGTTCTTGGTGATTGTAACGTGCTTGTGGAATATGTCTCTAGATCATGTTCCTACCTTTTGATTGGTCTGGAAAGTATAATTTGGATCATGCATGAAGCATGTTCCTAAAGGTCTTAGTGTTAACACCAATTTTAGCTGACTTGGTTGTTTTCACTACTTGCGTTTATGCTTCAAAGTTTGTAAAGCATGTTGTAACGTGGAAGATCGCATTTGAGTCCCAGCTAAAGCATGATGTAGTCTGCATTCATTCTTCTCCTTCACAAATTTGTTTAGGTCCAGACCTATTCTAATGTATATGTGTATGCTGACCTTGGAGATTGTTCCAATGGTTGATGATTATAATGCCGACCTTGATGTTCATTCCAAGGTTGATGAATTGTATAAATACATGTAATGAAGTCGTGATTGATTGATGAGGAAGTTACGAAGATGCAAAGATAAGTGCAAAGTGAAAAAGTAGATCAGAGCAGAGGAAATTTATTGTGCTTCAATGGAATTGAACCTTGGCATAGTGTAGATGCTGATAACTTAGTTCACCAATTTTGGTAGTGAGCCTCCCACCGGTAGTGAGCCACCCTATTAGCAGTGAGTCTCTTCTTTTGCAGTGAGCATTCTAGGCAATGAGCCTCTAATTTTTGGTATTACTATTACATATTATATTGTGAGATAACACTCACTGTGGTTTTTCCACATAAAAATTTGGTGTCTCATGTGTTGAATGTGTGAATGTGTTTAAGTTTTTGCTTTCATGGTTAAAATATAATAACAGTGATTAAGTGGTTGATGTGTTAATAGTTTTGAAGTTTTGGTTACAACTGATTCAACCCCTCTCTCAGTTGTCTTGCACTTTTCATCAATCCCTTGCTAAATGCCCAACTTTCTAGCATTTGAAACATCGAATGGGAAAACACTCATAGTCAATTTCTTGCAATCTATCCCCCAAAATAGAAGACAACCTAATTGTATGTTTTAGGGGTTTTCTAAGATACATCTTCACACATATGTGAGCATAAGTGGCCAACTGTTTTCTGCCTATAGCCACTGAACATTGCACAAATTCCCCTCGGGCATTACCTATTAGTTTGAAACCATCCTTCATCCATAATTCCTGAGGCAGCTTATACATCCCGATCCATAAAAGAACATCTTTGATCAATTCCGTATGAGGATCAAATTCGGGAGCCAATGGCACTCTGATGTATAAACCAGTATTTCCAATGAACCAAGGTCCTCCCTTAAGGACTTTATCCCTATCAAATTACAATTGGAAAATGAGTTGGATAAAACCTAATGCCAAAAAATTGATTTTAGGGTCCATCCCCACCCATTTTTGCACCACCCAATGCTTGATTCTATCCATAGAAGGCCAAATTCCTATGAATTTCGCTATCACTACACTCTTTTTCAATCTTGCTACCTTGGAATGTAAGAACTGCTCTGGGATCTCAATTCTCTGTATCTCCTTAGATATTGTAATGTTGACATTGCCTACCGCAATCTGAGAAATTCTCTCCCATCCTTCTTCAGTTTTTTTGTTGATCCCCAATTCGTGGAGAAGGTTGCCCAAAGCTTGTGCCTCATCGAACTCTTCTACATTATTTCTGATCTCTTTTTCCTTGGGTCGCTTTGCCTTTGACTTGTCTCTGATTTCTCCTTTTTCCACCTTCTCTGACATTTCGCCACAATTATCTTTTATTGAGTAATAATTACTATATTATATTCTATATCTATAAAAATATAGAGTTATCATATAAATAAGGTGGGTTTTATAATGAGTGCCATTAAATCTAAAACTAATATTAGTTTTATGATATTAAATTTTGAAAATAGTATCTTCTCTCTTCATTTTAAGATTTTATTTTTTCTCTAAAGATATTAAAAAAATAATGAACTCTTATATTATTCATTCTTTTAAATGTTTGCCAAGTATAAATAGTATATATTTTAAATATTTTAACTGTCAATAAATTTCTTTCTATATTTTAAATTTCTTTGTATATTTTAATTTTCAATTAATTTTTATTACATTCACATAATGCATTCATTTTTTATATTTCTACTTGTAATATTAATTTTCTTCTTCTTTAAATTCCTTATCAGTTAACTTTAATATTGTATCCTTTAAATTGTTAGAGGATTATAGTAATACATTTTTAATTAAATTCCACCGAATGCCATGAATCATCATACAAATGACATTAGTGGTAAATCATCTTGTCTATATTTTGTTACGTATATTGGTAATTATATGTATTCATATGTATAAACAAACTTTTTTCTATAAATTTCAATCAAATATGAAATCAAACCATAAATGGGGCACATTTCCACGAGATGATACCGATTGAGTCCTAGATGCAAATGAAGCAATGCTAAAATTAGGTCCTCCAAAAGAAGAAGCATAGAAAAGATCACCTAAGATTGGAAAAGACCCCTTCGCTATTCATGTAACACCACAAATTGCCTAGATGTTATATTATTACGTCTTACACTAGAATAGTGGACTACAAAAATTAGAAACATGATTTTCAAGTTGTGTTCTATAGGAGTAATAAACATTATATATTTATTTACAATCATTTTACAAATTTGTCAATGCTTAATATCATCCTTTTATCAATACACAAATTCGTTAACAGGTTTATCTTCATTGCTATGAGTTTCAAGTTCTAGCACTATTGTTTGTCCATTGTCCATTTCAAAGTTGCATAATATGTTTGAAACACTCGTATTCTTGAGTTCTAGCACTATTGTTTGTCCATTGTCCACTTCAAAGTTGCATAATATGTTTGAAACACCCATAGAATCATGATAATTGTATTTGGTGAACATTGTAATTATTGCACATATTAGCATAAGCCAAAATGGTTAGCCACATGTAATTCGAGTAAATGTAAAATACAACCTAAACTACAATAAAAAAATTATGATTATTGCACATATTAAGCTTAAGCCAAAATGGTTAGCCACATGTAACTTAAGTAAATGTAAAATACAAACTAAACTACCATAAAAAATGTGATTAATTTATGAGTAAAAAAAGGTAGAAGAGAAAAGATCTTGACATGTAAAATAAAGCAAAAGTTTATTCTACCATTTCATGTCACTAGAGTTGATCCAAAGCTTTATCCCATTATTTGCATTCATTCTCTCACCATTTCTTGTCACTTGCATTATTGCATATATTATCCTATATAACATTAAAGAATTTATTTTCACTTTTTTTACCAGGGGAGAGGAGCTAGTAGTCGTTAGGGCTAACTTTGCAACCATATAATAGTTACAAGGAATATCATAGGATCTCCATTTTTTATTTTAAATGTGATATGGATTCTTATCTATCTAGAACTAAGGTTCAAAGGTGTGACTCATCACACAACTTGCTACATCAACACATCTGGTGAGAAGTGTCCTTAAAATGAATTTTTAAAGATTTGACCAAAAATTTATCATGGAATCCTTAGTAGTTGAATAAAAAATTATTATTTGTTGTTAGAAAAAGATCATATTCTTATTTAAAATATAACTTATATGCAACCTAAATGATCTCAATACCTTTTGGTAACCATGAATCTTATTATCTCTAACCTTTATATCCAACACAAATGACCCAATAGTTGAACACAACATACTATTCATTGTTATAAAAACAACACATTCTTATTTATAATACTTATATTCAACTTTAAATGATCATATAAATTTTTGACAACCATTTACATTTACTCGCCTTTTACATTTATCATAAGAGAAACATGTAATATGAAGTATTCCAATGCATGTACATTGTCACCCCATATTTGTAAAACACATAAGAATAGTACTTGTCCACATAACAACAATTCTTATTTCAAATAACACCTAATTTTATAAATGATACACTTATTGTGGATCATTATGATATTTTCTATAAAGTAAAAAAGTATTTATTACAATTGTTAATGAATATATTTGTGATTTTTTATATGACATTCATAAGTTCTCATGTGATCATGCAAGGGTCCAATATTGACAAACATTTGGTCATTTTAATTTACACATGGAATAGTTATTGATGATATATAGTATACATGTTGCAAGACTAAATCCTATACCTATGAGTATATCAACAATTAGACCTTGGCTTCTCTTCCCTATATGTATTTTTTTACAATGTATAACTTAAAAAGATTATTTGTAGAATTGTATGCAACATTTATTGCATTCATATACTTTATCATAGCCTTTCCAAAACAAACTTGTCTTTATCATAATATAAATTTTATTTTACTTCTAATCATAATATTATTGCATTTCATCCTATAGACATAGACATGTAATCGTTGTGCGCAACACACTGTGTTAGTGCAAAACTTTAATACTACTTAGCTTAAGTAATATATTTGCACATGGCTTTAAGCCACCTTAGGTGGTTATGTCTTGAATTGGTGAGTTCATCAAACTCATCCAAGATACATGTCGACACTCCTTTGCCACTTGGTGGAGAAGGATTGCCACCACTTCTTGAGTATTGGGATCAACTTCTGATTCGAATCAATGACTCTACACTATATCTACAACTCTCTTGTTCATAATCAAAGACTCTGGATTTTATAATCAACATTTGTGTAGTTTATCCTAAAATCTAATATGGTAAGATTTGTACACTTAAAAACATGACTCGATGGCCTGGGGTGGTCGAGTCAGCTTTGGCACACACACGGACCCTCCTTGCCACGGGGTGAACCTCCATGTCACTCTCGCTCTTGTGGAAGTAGCCAGTCGAGAGGAGGTGAGACACGGGGGCGGTCTAGCTCATTGGAGAGCTAGACTTCGTGGAGAGTGGTTGGCCAATCCTGGAGCCTTTGTTGTGTGTTTGTTTGGATGTGGTGTTTTGTGACTATTGTTGTAAAGATAACTATATGACCTGAAGGGTCACTAGTCACTATTCTTCTGTTTGGGTTTCTGATGTTCCAACATTGTGTGGGTTGACTGTTGTTTTCATTGATGTTTCTTTCAAGTTGGCATTGTCCTTCGTACTATTGGATGATTGCTTGTTGTATTTGAAGTTCACTTAATCTTTCTTGTTGTTGTTGAATTACCAGTTGGTCTTGTTGTTGTCTAGGATGGATCTCCTCTATCTCGTTGAGGATTGCCTTCACCCACTCACCTCTAAGTCCAGGGCACATTCAAGAGCCTAAACAAGAGAGAGATGGTTAAAGCTAACCTTGACTTGACTTAAGGTTTTTATGACCTAAGGTTTGACTTTGTTGACTTTTTGTTGACCCTGTGTTGAAACCAAGGGTTTTGACTAACGTTGACTAAATCTAACCTTGTGTTGGGATCAAGGGTTTGTAAACCCTCTATGCTACTAATGTTTTTGTTCTTTTCAATTTTTCTATGAGTGCAAAACAGTTTTTTGTGCTTTTTTCTATTTATAGAAATGAAAGTGTTTTTTTCTATTCTAGGAATTAGAAAATGTATGTAAACTAGTATGAGATTACCTAATGCAATTTAGTCTATGTTTTTGGTTTGATTTTCTGAATAAGTGGAACAATTTACTCTAGGAAAGGGAAATTGCTTTTAAACTATGAACTTTTGAAAGGGAAACTTCTTTAACAATGCAAATCTATTTAGCCTATCAAGGAAAAAGCAACATGCATTTACTATTCCCAAGAGCAAAGTTTGATTATCTAATTACTATGAAATGAAAAAAAAGCATGAAGGAACCTGGAATAAAAGAAGACACGTGAGCCTCCACTACCCTCAGAAATCCGTGTATGACAACCTCTAATCATCTTGCAGTAGTGGGGTGATCCTCTTGGCAACAATAAGAAAAGAGAAGAAAAAGAAGCTTTTGAAGCTTTGAAATGAGCTCAATGAGAGCTTGATGAGCATTGTGGCTTGTGATGTGAGCAACGTATCGACACAAAATGAGCTTTTAGCAAAGCTAGATGAGATATCAATAAAAAGCAAAAGGCTTTAATGTCCTATGTAAGCATATGGATGCTTGATTGGAGAGCAATAACATGCAAGAACTCTGTGCACAAATGAAATTGCCTCCCAAAAGGGTGAGCTTTGAAGCTATGCAATAATGAAATCTTTAAAGTTTTGGAAAACTAAAGAAAGAAATGAAGAAAGAGGCTCAAAGGCCATGAAGAAGCTTGAAAAAGCTTGTGAAGAAGGGAAGAGCATTCTCCCACTTGGAAAATAATGAAGAGGTAAGGGCTATTTATAGGTTTGAAGAGGCTAAAAGAGGTGGAGAGGATGAAGAGTTAACTAAATTTGATTGAAGAGTTAACTTAGAAGACACAAGAGTGATCTAGGCTAAAATTGGAGTGATCTAACCAATTATAGCTTATCACTCAAGAAGAAATAGAGAAAGAGAATACATGAGTTGATAACTAAAGATAAAAAAGAGCTAAATATGCATGGGTGGGTGCATGAAATAGTTAACTCCATCTTTAGGACAAAATTCCATGCAAATGGGAAGAAAAATGGGCGAAAATAGAGCTATTTTTGGAAAAAACTCAAGTTATTTCACAGCTGGGAAAGATGGCAGGGTCGAAACCTGTCACCTCTTTCACTAGTCAGGGTCGCCTAGGGGCAACCCTTAGAGGAGGGGTCTTGGGTGATCATGTAGGCTAGGAGATGAAAGAGGACGAAAAAAGAAGGGGATCTGCCTCCAGAAATAGGTCAAATAAGGGTCAAAAACCAAATCTCCACTTGCAAATGTAGGATCTCCCAAGGGAGATCTAGAAATAATAGGGGAGGTTTGTACTGGTTAACTAAAATTGAAAACTGAAAGTTGGATATGGCTTCAAGGGAGGTCCTCTATAGGGCTCCTAGGGGTGGGAATGGATAAAAAACACAGGGGAAAGGGGAAAACACAACAAATGGATGAATACAAGGCTTAGGGACAGAGTCACAAGCACAGGAAACATAAATCAACAAGTGTCAAAAAGTGTCGAAAGGGAAGAAAGGGATGAAACGACAAAGGGAAAACAACACAAGGAAGAACAAACCACATGCTACCAAGAGAATCGTTACTGAAAGAACATTATTTCATGCTTACATGTACGTGACAAGGATTGTGAGTCATCATTAGAGTCCTCATGGAGGCTGTGTGTGATTTTGGTGCTTACAGTATCAGAGCATGGTTAAGTTAATTTGCTGGTTCAAATTTTAGCATGGAACCTCTGTCCAATTTGTAAGACATTTTCTTTAGCGTAAGGCATAGTTTGCTAGTGAAAGGTGTGGTCGAGGTGAAAGGTGTGGTTGAAGTGTTGAGAACTTGCAGCCCCTTGTTGAGGGCTCACAGAAAATGACCAAACTTGGTCGTAGCAATTCGACATCAACTATGACAGCTCAAACTGTCCCCATTGCATTTGGATCTGGCACTGAGATTTGCCCTTGTCATGGTGTGGAATGAAGGCATATGCCCTTGTTTAGATCTATGTATTTGCAAGGAAGATTGAAACCCACAATTTGGCTAGGATTTTCTTCTCTGTTCAAGGCAGATTCATTCTGTTTGTAAGGTAGATTGGATGACCTTTATAGAAGTGCAAGGAATTTTTGAGCAACTTGAAACTGGATTTGGAGGCGAGCAGAGGCCATCCAGAGGCCAGCATTGAAGGCCTCCTGGGGCTCTGTAGACCAAAGAGGAGGCTTGCGACCCTACAAAGCCAAGGCAAATCCCATGGGCCTACACAAAAGGGCCTGAAACTTGTCATTGAAAGGGAGACAGAGCGTGAAAAGGTTCTTCTGCAAATCATGGCTTCTACATTTGAGGCTTGTGACCTAGTGTGAAGGAGTCACCCGATCTCAACTCTCAGGGTTTCTAGAAGCAACCTATGGTGGAGATGTGTCCTACCTCTGGTTAGCATCCAAACGCCTGGCAGAAAGGCACATGTAGGGTGCGATTTGGCACCCCAATCTACAATCTCAAGGCTGCCCCAATCAAACTATCCCAATCAGCATACTCAAGGGTCGAATTACCTTTGTTTTAGCATGAGAAAAGGCATATGGAGTGCATATTATAGGGACAACCCTTGAGGAAACCCTACGCTCCTGAAGGTCGTCAATTTTTGTAACAATTTATGCCTCTACTTCCTCACGCAGTCTCCGTTTGGTGATAGGTGCAAGGTGCCTTTGTACAACACCTACAAAAGGTGAACGACCCATGCCCCTGCACCTATTTTCACCTCTGTTCACACCCCTGTAGCACCTTTGTTCCTAGCAATGACCATCAAATTTGGGCTCTTGTACTTTGTTTTTTAATTTTTGCAAAAACATTTAAAATTATGTTTTTGTTAGTGTTAGAATAGGCATTTAAAATTATGCTACAAACACTAAGGAAATTAATTAAGGGCAAATTTTCTTTGAAGGATTATTGGTTTTTAATAAACCCTTGTATCTTCATCGGACAAAGACGAAGGGTGAGGCTCGGATTGGCAAGAGGTCAATTACCTCTCACAAATAAAACCATTGTAATCTTCACTCCACGTCGATTCCAATGAGTGGTTGGATGGCTACGTTCATCTCACCATTGAGCATTTTTTTAATCACATAGTGCAATTTTTATTAAATGGGTCATTTACGGGAAATTGATTGTGTAATAACTTTTGATTGGTAGCTCAAAATTGAGCACCATTTTTTGCAAAAGTTAATTTTTTTCATTTCCCATGCATTGGTTCTATTTACATTATAAAACACACTGAGTTATAAAGTGCCACAAATCAGGGGGGTCACCTAAAACTAAATCAGGGGGTGTATAGAGTCGTGCCAAGAATCCTTCCAAGTTGTGCCAAGAGAACTTCCATAGAGTTGTATCAAGAGTGCTTCCTTGAGTCATATCCAGAACACTTCCACACTTCTTTCCGTATTTTCAGTTAAGGGGGTTAATTAAGCAATTTGGGGGTCAAACACTTATTTTGCAAATTAATTGGTTAATCATGTATCCAAACTACTGGAAAAGAACATGTGATTATTGTGAAAAGAAAAGGCACATGCTATTAAAAATTGCATGTTTAAACAACTTAATGATTTGACAATGCTCTATGAGCTTCATGAGTTACAAAAAACTTTGCATTGCCAATGGCATTAGTTGGCCAGATTTTTGTAAACCAACAATTGCAGAAACATCTCCATCTATTGTTGCTTCATCAGATTTTAGAGTCTCTTCTTTGAGAGCTTCCAGTACTTCCTTGCAGCAAGATAAATATATCAGTCTTCCTATCATTATTGATTGGGACATATTTCTACCTTACATTGCTTGTCTGCTTGTAGAGTCCCACATTGCTAGTTTGGAAGCACACATTGAGGACATCAGTCTTCTCTTTGATGACATTTTCAATGAAGTTGCATCACCATTATCCTCTTAGGATATTCATCCTCTACATCCATCTACACATAGTTATGGATTGTCATCATCTTCATCTATTAGGCATTCACCTGATATGATTATGGATCCTTCAGCATCAACATGGGGACACTTGAGCAATCTTCAAAGATATCAAAATGGGCATCATCATCCTTGGATTAGCTTTAGCATGATTCAGGACCATACATACAACTTTTTGCATATTCCTATTCAGAATGGAGAGATATCATACATCTTCAGTTGGTTTCATTTCTTCCCAAGGGGAGGAATATTGTTCGACATGCTTGGATCTACATCTACATCCTTTGTCGATCATCCAGCCTCACTACAGTAGGACACATATTATGGGGGTCTCATAGACCTTCTATCATTTTCTCTCCTATGGGGGGGAACATACAATGTACTCAGTGAAATAAGTAGTACTTCTTCACTTGTATAATTTCTTTTCTTGCATCTTTTCTCTCTTTTGGAGGATAGTTTTTTTTCCCACGGGGTTTTCTATCTTATTTCCACTTCATGAGAGATTACTTTGTACATGGGTACCTCACCAGGCCTAGTAGCCAGAACCCATCTCTTCTTGTACCCACCTAAGCTATGCTTAAGGGGGGGTATTAGTACAAAAATTTAATATTACTTACTTCTTGTAGTAGTCACCTTTCAAACCCCAAAACCAAATTTCCCCAACATTGAGTATGTTCCATCAACATTTCTCCCACCCCACTTATCTTGTAGTGTTCCCATGAACCCTAGAGATTGAACATGAATCTTTAATGGTTATGGAGTGATTTAGATTTTATTTTGATTCATATTCCATTACTTCACATTATTTACATTAGATTTTTCATGTGGATCCATGTTTAAACACCCATAAGGGAGACGACTAAGGTAGACTTCCCCATTTAACCCTTATTTAGGTTTGCAAGTGAGTTCAAGGTTTTAGGTTTAGGTTTAAGTAGTTCAAGATCTATTTAGACAATTTCAAATAATTTTGAAATATCATTGCTAAAGGTTTATTGTTAAGCCTATATAAAAGAAACCCTAGAACTTTGTGAAACCCTAGTTCATGGAGGGACTGTCATGTGGCCATAATTCTTTATAAATATTATATGATATCCTATTCAAGTCCTAAGAAGTCTCTCAAGTTCTTAAGCATTTTAAAATAGGCCACTCCACAATAGCCTTGATTTTATTGAGATCAACTTTAATACTCAACCAGTCAATTAAATGGATGGCAAAGGAAGAAGGAAAACAAATAATGGTTGAATTACCAAGCCCCAAAATGGAAGAGGAGTAGATATAGCCAAACCAAGAGGATTGCAATAGAATGGAAAATGAACTAAAAAGAACAATTATTTAGTGAAATTACTTCACACCATGCAAGAGCTAAGAGACCTTGAATGTAGTCAAGATAGGGTCAAGAAAAGGAAGGACCAAAAACTAAAGGACAATCAAAAAGTCAAAATGCATCATGCAAGAACTCAAAAATATTTCACAACTAAAGTTCAATGGGAAAAAATTTGGGAGTGAGTCCAAATCCTAGTTGATTAGAATGAGAAGGTGTTTTGACTTTTGAAAGATTACCTTACCATTTACTAGCTCATAGATGAAGCCACATTATGGTGGTACTACTAGGCTCGAATATTCTCATAGTCAATAGTGACATAGTGATATGGGAAATAATTAAGGAGTAGTTTCAAAGGCCCAATATCTAATGAATGAATATTATACAGCTAAAATGAATGACTTCTAATTTATCATGTAGCAAGGATGATGGTGCATGAATATAATTCCAAGTTTTTAAGCCTCTTGAAATATGTTGGATATATGTCCTAGGTAGACTAAAGTAAATTTTAATATATTAGTGGATTGTGCCTAGAAATTAAAGGGAAAGCACAGACCATGAAATCAACAACTCTATTGGATAGAACTTGTAAGGCACAATTGGCTAAGGAAGAAGTTACTAGAAATTATTACTTTGATAGTAACTTAAGAGGACATGAGTTGTCTCAAGGAAGATTAAGAGGATGGTCAACACATAGATCATTGAAAAAATCCTCTTATGAATCATCTTGATTTTTATGAAAAGGGATTAAGAATTTGGACAAAGATTTCATGAAGAAGATCATGCTACAACTTTTAGAGGGAACCAATCCAGGCCATTTAATCATCTAAATCTCTCAACAACTTGAACCTATACAAGGGACCAAATGGATGATCAAAAAATCATCAGTGGCTTATTACACTTGTGGAGGACACTTTTTCATCCAATCAAGTTCATTCCTAGTCATCCTACTCATCCATTATTCACCTGTCCTAACCATTTATCTTATCCATTTCATATATTCTAATCATTCATTTTCACTTATCCTAATCACCCCATTTTATCCTAATCACTTCATCCCTCTTATCATACTCATCCAACCATCTCATTCCAACTAATCCTTTCATCTGAGCTAATCATCCCTTAATCGTTTAACCCTATCCTAATCATGTATCTTCCATCCATTATCCTAATCATAATCCACTACGATAAAAAAATTATCCATTTTTTTTAAAACAACATATAGGAAAGCTCTGGGCTATCAAATTACTTCCTAAAATTGATTTTTTCAACGGTTTATGGTTTAGGGAACTTAGGGTTTACGGTTTCGGGTTTAGTGTTTAGTGTTAGGGTTTAGTGTTTATGGTTTAGGGTTTAGGGTTTAGTGTTTACAGTTTAGGGTTTAGAGTTTAGTGTTTAGGGTTTATGGTTTACTATTTATCATTTAGGGTTTAGTGTTTAGGGTTTACTATTTATGATTAAGGGTTTAGTGTTTATGGTTTATGAATTAGGGTTTAGTGTTTTCGGTTTAGGGTTTAACATTTACAATTTAAGATCATGAAAAATAACTAAATATCTATCTAAAATGCATTTAGGGTTTTAAATGAAATAACAATAAAAAATAACAAAAACAATACAAAAAATAATAAAAAAGCACAGAGCACCAACTTAGTACAACTGATAGATGGTATGGAGTAGATGGGGAGGTCCTGGAGGCGGGTCGTGGGGTCAGGCGATGCGGGTACCCATTTTTTGGCATCCTTTCTCGTCCTATTCCACGGTCTGTGGCTATTAAAATGCAGCCACGTACCTGTTTCTAAAAAAATAAATACTTTTAAAAAACGGGTACCCATTCCTTTTACAGGTACCTGTTTCATAATGGGTGCCCATTTGCTTTGGGTGTCTGAAGGAATAGGCACTCATTTAGGCTCGGACTCCCGTTCCTAAACATGCACCCGTTATTTTCAAAATGGGTGCCCATTCCAATCGACATTTTCCTTGCACGGAAAACTTCGGTGAAATGTACTCATCTTCATGCATCTACCCTTAGCCTAAGTAATATATTTTCTCGTGGCTTTAAGCCACCTTAGGTGGTTGTGTGTCAACTTGGAGAGTCCATCAAACTTGTCCAAGATACATGTCGACACTCCTTCGCTACTTGGTGGAGAAGGATTGCCACCACTCCTTGAGTATTGGGACCAACTTCTGATTTGACCCAATGACTTTACATTATATGTACAACTCTCTTGTTCATAATCAAACACTCCAGATTTTGTAATCAACATTTGCTTAGTTGATCCTAAACTCTAATACACTGGTAGTTAATAAATGGAGTCAGATGACTAATTATGCTTTAAAATAAATAAAATTAAAATAGATTGGTTAAGTTTGAGAGATTTAATTGGAAATACCGTCCACTGTAGTAATATGGATGAGAAAACAAAAAAAAACACAAAATATTTCCCATTGCTGGTATGCTCTTGCCTAAACAGTGGGCATGTTGTAATGTCGTGTAAAAGTTATCACACCTACGATCGCCTGTTTCTAATGCTACAATGTTTACTGACTACCCAGCACATACACACAAATGTAACTAGCACTTGCACCCATAAGAGGTTCAAGGAATACGCCGATAGAAACAACCAACGAGTTCAGAAAATTTTCTAATGTGTTTTTTGCACGGCGTGAGACAATTCCAAGCACTATAATGCTCACATATAAAAGCCTATCAGCTAATAAAAATATAACTCTAGAATATTTAGAAACTGCCAAAAACTTCCCCATATATGTGATAGTCTTTGAAAAAAATAATTGTATTTTAGGATAAAAATGCATAAATACAACCGCCATCAAATTTAGCCCACATATCTATACACAAGAATAGTTGACTTGTATCTATGCACATGCATTTGTATCTACATGAAGGACACACACATGCACATCTAGCCACAATCAATTATCAAAGCAACATGGATGTATGACCGTCTGAACATGCACAGCACTCTGCATCAGCTATGCATGGGCTTTAATTTAATAGTCATATAGCTGTGTATTATTTTTTTAAATAAAATAAAATCAAACGTTTTTTAAGACTATCAAATGGAAGGTCTCTCTCCCCACACACACACACGCGTATGTATGTTGAGACGTTGTCTCATTCTTTCGTGCAGTCACACTTACGAGCATATACCAAACATCCACACTTGACATACATGTTAATAAGCTTATTCTGAAAAGTTGTGTGTAGCAATGCAAATCGCCCGTGAGCAATGAAAGAGGGGGTTTTATTCCTCTGTAAAGTGCATTCTTGAGAATGCAGATTGTCAGACGAAAAGCATAAAGTGAAGCATTTCACCGAACGCAATGAACAAGTCAGCTTACTCCCAGCCAGTGCCAAAATGGGAGCTTTGGAACAGGGCATGGACATACATCAAAGCATAAAGGAAAGACAAATTTCATCAGATGTTGTAGTTGCAAATACCCAGTACCCATGTATGAAAAATGTAGAAGGATGCACAAAGCACATGAACTGTTTGACAAAATGCCTCAAAGAAATGTGGTATCACGAAATGCAATGATTGCAGGATACACAGAAAATCGACATGTTGAAAAGATTTTAAAAACTTTCAAGCAAAAGCAGTTGGCAAGTGTAAAACCAGACTCCGCAACCTTTGCCAACATCCTCCCAGCCTGCGTGAAAATGGGAGCTTTGGAACAGGGTATGGACATCCATCAAAGCATAATGGAAGGGGGAATTTTGTCAAATGTTGTAGTTGCAAGTGCCCCGGTAGACATCATGCAAAATGTGGAAGAACGGACAAGGCATGTGAACTGTTTGACAAAATGACTCAATGAAATGTGATCTCATGGAATGCCATGATAGTGCTCAGGATATGTTCAAAATGGGTTTGTTGAAAAGGCCTTAGAAACTTTTAAGCAAATGCAACTGGCGGGTGTAAAGCCAGATTTCTCAACCTTTCCCAGCATCCTCCGTACCCATGCTCAAACTGGAGCTTTGGAAGAGGGTATGCACATCCATCAAAGCATAATTGAAAGTGATTTTTTGTCAGATGTAGTTGCAAGTGCCACTTCTGATCACCACAGCCTTCACAAAAACCTACGCATAAAATTCAATAAAGAAGAATTTATGCACAAATTCTCTCTTGAATGATTTCAGATTGCTATTAATTTTCTTTGTAGCTTGTATTGTGTGGATGAGATTTGAAGTTCATTGTAATGGCAAAAATAACATCCTGATGGCATTTCCCATTTAGTTATGTGCCTATTTTGAGATATGTCTTGATACATGATGACAAATACATGATGACAAATGGTGCAATCTTAGCTCTTATTCACACAATCTATCATCCTATGTGTATTACCCTATCTTATTCTTATGTGCATATATATATGGTTTGAGTTCACAGATTAGGCAAGAAAAAATTTGGAAGTTGGGTTCGTTTGGGGTTCATCCCTACAAAAAAATATTATAAATTCATATGTGACTAATATTAAAAGCTTAATTCCCTTTGTGTGGACCTCAGAGAGAGCATAAAATTTAAAAATTAAACCTACCACTAAAGCATTGGACACTCAAAAGCTGTAAAACGTAAAGAATGTGTTGTTGTTAATAACATGAAGCCAATAATTATTGGTTTATAAGATAGATACAGCAGGTAATATTCTTAAAAACTCTCTAAAGAGGCTCAAATAACTGTTGGATGAATTTAAAACAGCGCTGGCACCAGAAGATAACAACAGCTCCAAAACACCATCATTTTCACACACGTACTCATCAGCCATTATTGGACAAAGAAATAAGTAGGTGGAGGAGAAGCTTCGGGGAACGATGGCACTGTTAATGGAGAAACAATCATATTACTGCAATTTTTCGTGTCCGTAAAATGTGATGGTTAAAAAAAAAAAGCCAGTCTAAAAATGATAATTTTTTTTTAAAACAGTTTTTCTCGGATGCACGCCTTATCCAAGTTCCTTTGCATACTGAACCCAGATCCAGGATACCCCAGACAAAATTGTATGCTGGGGCCAGCATCTAATGGGAGGGTGACCAGCCCTTCCATTAGCCGCTGGCAAATGTGAGCTTATCAGGTTGGAGACCTGTTTGTTGCATATGGTGAAACAGTGTGACTGCAATAATCATGTTCCATGAGACACTGTCTATGCTTCCACATTTTGCATACATGTCTACCAGGGCACTTGCAACTATAACATCTGACAAAATTTAACAATGTGATCTACAAGACAAAAGCTTTTGATCACAGTGTAATTTTATTGAAAATAGCCCTTTGTCAGTTAGGTCAGTTATGTAATAACTCCAGTGGCCCTAATTTGATCACTCTTCACAAGGGAATGCATGGATATTATAAGAAAAAGCACGGCAGATGGCATTGCAAGTCTTCTCACAACCTGAATTTTGCATATTGTCTGCAATATTTAACATAACAAAAAATGTTAAAAAGACTTACAAAATGGAGATCTTAATTTTCCCTCCTCCAGTAAGTTCCGTTAGATCCTTGTGTTGATGAAAGATTTTCTTAATTAGAAATTATGTGATCAAATTTCAATGCACAAACACAGATCGACGTTTCTAAGGTATTTTAATGCAATAACATTCTTTAACTCAAAGACGACAGTTTCCACAAGGCTGGCGATTTAGCAGAAAAATGACCGTAATGACCAAAACAAAAACCACTCAATTTTCTTAAGAAGAGTTGTAAATGAAAATCTCTTCAGCAAAAGGGTTCCATGGGACTTAGATCTCTTCAATTTCTATCATTGCATCCCAGTTTTTTGGTATGGCTGCCCTCATTACATTCTCTATAAGTTCAAACCCTCGTTTTACCTAAAAATTATAAATCAGAAACCACATGATCTTTCTTTGAAAACCCTTTTATATAATGAATTAAGGAAATAGTTCTGCAAGTTAAAAATAAATTGAAGGAAAGAGGCAATGCAAATAGCTTGCATTGAAATAAATTTTGGCATATTTTTAAAAAGGCAGTAATGGGGCTTCAGTTTTTCTGTGGTTAAGGAAATTGCAGCAAACAGATTTTTAGTTTTTTGTGATAGAAAAACAAAGAACTGATGCAGATACCTTTAAAAAAAAGATTTGCTCCACGGCCTTAGATCACCGTTTTCCCTTTCCTTTTCCTTTGAAAAAATATAAAATAGAAATCCCAGAGCATCCAGCGGGGAACATTTAAAAGATATGAGACTTTTTCTGACACGATTTTTTTCTCAGCGTGAGAATAACCGACGAGTTTAGAAAATCTTCTGACGTGATTTTTTTTACAGCGTGAGAAACATTTCCGGCCGTTTTGGCACCGAAGCTCACACTAAAAGCCAATCGGCTAATTAAGCCGACAATTGACCTTTAAGACCACTTCTGGGTACCTATTGCAAGACTATCAATGCATAGTGGCTAAACTACTAGCACTTGCACCCATAGGAGGTTGAAGGGATATGCCGATAGGAAATTGAAGGTAATATTTAAATATATATTTTTAAGTCAATATTTAAATATGTTTCTAAAGTTAGTTTATAAATATTAAGAGTAATTAATGTTTTAATATTACATAATTAATTATATAGCAATTAATCAATACATATTTTGATTACAAATTTGTATTTTGATAAGTAATGGCATCTATTTATTCAACCCTCCCAAGACTTGTGTGTCAAGTAAGGCGATCCATTTTCCCACATCCTTAGACAGTGCCAAAATATTTTCACAAGGCAATTCCATTACAAAGGCAATTCATCCATATTAACATGTGCTCAAATTTACAAAGATTTATGGAGATGGCAAATAAAGAAGTACAAATGTACTATTTCACTTTATTTCCAATTGTGTACAATTTGGATAGCTTAAGGGTCTAACATCTAATTTAAATAAAAAGTGGTTTAGAATGCATAGGTTTAAGAGATGTAAATTAAAATGTTTATGATTTCAATTAGATCGAATTACAATGAACAAATTGACCATCAAACATTCTCCTGCCCAATCATATAACAATGCCAACAATAGTGACCATGTCTAAATTATTTATATGTTGAATGAAAGACATGTATTAGCTTAAACACTAAAATTCATCCCAAAACTCTATTGGGAACATGCATGTTTTTACAATCTCCTCAAAAGCATGTTAACTCTCCTGCCCTTGAATATGACCAGAGAGGAAGAGTATTTTGCTCCTTACCCTAAATCTAGTTTCTAAAAGTAACTTATGGTCTCTTCTAGTAGCCAGATACTTAAAATAAAGCCTAGCATGTTTTTCTTATTGATTGAAACCATATATAAGTTTTACAGCTCTTTGCCTCCAAGGCCACCACTTGAACATTTGTTTGATGAAAATCTATGAGTTGCATAAATAAAGTAAGCTTCTTCTTCCATTTAAACTTTAGCTAACCCACAGACCTAAAAGGAAAGACCATCCCTCCCTAAAAACACCCCAGCGACCACAATGCTCTCCAACTCTAAACAAATGTTGAAACAAGAAACAATCATTTGCAAATAGAACTCTGAAAAGCTTGAGAGATAAGTCACTAAAAATTCTCCTTCAAAAACTTAGTAAAGCTTTCCAAGACAACCCAGAATCTTGCATTCTTTCGCTTCACCAAAACAAACCACAAATACAAAAAATTTGCACTTGAAAAAAAGCCTTCGTTCATGTATTTACTACTAATGTTCTTCAAATGAAAACTTAAAATAAAGTATTTCCAACCTCATTCAAAACCCACAATCATTTGCCTTCACAGTGCAAAGCTACAAAATACAAATATCTGAACCATAGCCTCAAATCCAAAAATCAAATGCTCTACTCGCATATTCTTGTCTCTGTCTTTCTTAAAACTTCCAGGAATGATTAGAGCATCTCAAGGCTATAAGGTTATGAAAAGATGTTTATAACACTCTGGAGTTGTTTAATGATCTCAAAATTAAATATTGCCTTAACTTAGGGAGCTTTAAAAAATGAATATGCTTACTGTTTGAATGCAGATTTAAACAAGAGGGAACCATAAGTTACAAAATCACTTACAATAGCTCAATATATTTCGTAGAGATCATTTGCCTTTAAAAAAAAATGCAAGAAATGCACAGACAACACATATCGATGTATGTAAGGTATTTTAGTGCCAATAACATTCTTTAACTGAAAGACAATAGTTTCCACAAGGCTAGCGATTTAGCAGAAAATGACCATAATGACCAAAACAGAAGGCCAGCTCAATTTTATGAGCTCTCTAAAGTGAATGTGTGGATGGCCTTGCTTATGGCAGTTATCAAATATTTTGGATGTGAGGAAATAGTTGTAGAAAGTGACTATTACAGCGGTGGAGAGGGAAAAGAGCCCCAACACCCATCCCCTACCATGGAAGGCGTAAGGTAGCATCAGAATAGTTGATCCAACTATTGCAATCATCAAATGAAATGCTCAGAAATACAACTGCACTTTCAATTTTAAGCTATGCTGCTGCTTGGATTCTTTGGGATTCCTGCGTTGCTTTATATTCAAAGACAAAATGTGCAGGGGGAAATTTGGGCGGTGGAAGTGCAGTGTTATCCAACTCTGCAAATCTAGTAAGATTTGACCTAGATCTGCATTTATGATCAATAAGATTTTCCTGAGATAATAAATACAACCACTGAAATCCTGTCACCTAAAAATCTTTTGTAATCCATAAATCCCGTCAGTTATAAATAGTTTATGTTGAACTGAGAATTGTTTTTCAGAGCACCTACGAGGAAAAAAAAACCGCGTGAGACAATTATTCGCTACCGGCGTGAAGAATTTGACAGCGTGAGACAATTCTGAGCACTATGATGCTCACAACTAAAAGCCTATCGGCTAATTAAGCCAACAATGGACCTTTAAGGCCATTTCTAGGTACCCATTGCATGCTACAGTGTGATTGCTGGTTTATTCTAAAATCAAATGCGTAAATAAAATGCAATCCTCAATATATCGAGAATATAAATTATGATATACGCATGAAATGAATAATGATTGGAAAAGTGGATGAATTTGTTTAGACACTGAAAAAGCTTCATAAGCCTAAGAAAGGATTCATAAAAATCCTTGCCTGCCACTCAAGTGCATTGTACCAGCCATGCTCTATGAGAGTTCCTGCTCTTTGCAGTAGCACCATAGCCCTAACACCCCCAAAAAATGTTGCAATTGTGGCCCTTTCCATGTTGGGTTCTGTAAAAAGGAGAAGAAAAAATCCAAGTAAAGATTTTACAAAAAAATTAATTTTTATTCTTTGGAAAAAATACCCTAAAACTGCAATAAAAAATAAACAATTACCCTAAAACTGAAATAAAAAATAAGCAATGGTGAGACAAAAAAAATTTAAGGGCTTTGCCACATGCAATATACTTCAAAATAAAATCATAGAGTGCACCAATTAAAAAATACCTTGGAAAGCAACTTTTACTTAGGGCATTAAATTTCTCCAACGCCACTGGTAAAAGGAATGAATGGCTAGCAACCATTGCCTTATAATGAAAAAGTTTGCATTGCAATAGGTAGCACATAGTGAAGCAACTTGAAACTGGTAGTATGTACTAATCGCTTTAAGGTTCGCCCCCTTGCTAGTTAAAAGAAATAATGTTTTGCTTAAATATTTTTCCAATGCCACTGGTATAAGCAATAAAGGGTTAATAGCCATTGTGTTATAACCAGAGGGTTTTTCATTAAAATGGTGCATGCGACATGAAATAGAGATCCCCTTCACAGTTCTAGTGTTTTCTTGCTCTCCTTTTCATTAACAGCATTACCAATCTCATTCACAAGTGGCCGCTTGAAAAGGCAATAGAAACAGGTAAATTGGGGATTCACATAGACACAGGGTATTTTAACTCGTATGCAAAACACCGAAATTCGAGTGTAGAACAATACCTATATATCCACAATACCTGCAGTTTTAATAAGGCTGTCGGTGGTGCTACAACAAAGTAGTCATATCTGTATAAAATGCAAGCTCATACTTGCAGGAGCCATCAGTTTTAAACAACACACCCCATCACTTGAATTGCTTGTACCATAGCCCAAATTACTCCTCATCATCTACTGATGTTGATTATGCATTTTCAAGTCAAATGGGAAGGAGTTAGTCTTGGCAAGCTTCATGGGATTGTGATTTTCTGCTGCTCTGTCATCATCATCTCTGGACTTGCAAAAACCCATAGCACACTAGGCAAAAGTAACCCTGGCAATGGTGCTGCCTTCTGTAATCTCTTTTCCATTACCCAGATATGAAATTGCTTAGATGTTTAGTGTGATACTACAGATCCAAACAGACTGAATGCTTGTTATTTTGTTATTCTATTGGAGGTTATTTATAGACAACCTTGGCAGTGATCAAAGGTAGCATAGTAAAACCTTGGCTATGATCAAAGGCAGTATAGTATAGTAAATGGCCACCAGCATATGCATTTACTACTAAGAAATAATTTAGATTTTATCTTTAAATGCATTTACTGCAAAGACAACTATCCTATCTACCAAGGCAATTGAATTAGATCGACCTAGATTTTATCGGGTGAGTTTTCAGAGCACCGACGACAAAAATAACTGCGTTAGACAGTTTTTAGAGCACCGGCTAGAAAAAACAACGGCATGAAACAATTTTCCAAGCACCAATGCTCACATATAAAAGCCCATCGGCTAACGACATGAGACTGTTTCTGACACTATTTTTTCCCGGAGTGAGAACAACCAAGGAGTTTATAAAATTTGTCGGCGTAAGTTTTTTTTTGACGGTGTGAGACAATTCCGAGCACTATAATGCTCACAGCATGAGAACAACCGATGAGTTTAGAATTTTTTCCAACGTTATTTTTTTTTTTTACAGCGTGAGACAATTCCGAGCACTATAATGCTCACATATAAAGCCTATCGGCTAATTAACTTTTTGTCAATCTTATTTCAACTGAAGTCAAAAATACCACTCACCGACTAGTTAAGCTTTATGAGTTGGTACACTGTCAAATAATTTCCTCGATTACGCTTACAACTCCATCATGACAGACTGGAAATCTTGACAGACAAAATGGACACTATTTCAACTTCGAAACCATAATTTAAAACATTAAAATACGGTACTTGACAGCATTCCCGCTCAACTGAACTTTCCAAATTAATCTAATGTTTGGCCTTTGGATTTTTCAAAGGATAGTGCAGAGGTTGGTATTTTCGTCTCTAACATAATCGTGATA
Source organism: Cunninghamia lanceolata (assembly GCA_027924645.1). Taxonomy (NCBI): domain Eukaryota; kingdom Viridiplantae; phylum Streptophyta; class Pinopsida; order Cupressales; family Cupressaceae; genus Cunninghamia; species Cunninghamia lanceolata. The sequence continues at coordinate 291,271 of BSBN01000463.1, read as the reverse complement.
GCAGTAATAAATGGGGGAGGCAGGAAGATATATGACTGGTGATGGATTTTCTTCTGTCGTATTCTTGTCCTCAGGTTCCTTTTCCTCTTCCTCTTCCTCTGCAGGACTCAAGCTCAATAACTCTATGTACCCCAATCTTCTGAGTTTGTCTGTGACACGGACCGGATCTGCATCCCCCTTTACAGTTATCTTATTCTCTGTCCTGTCCACTGCCACTGAATCCACGCCTGCAAAACACGTACTGTTAATATACATCCTTCTGTTTACCTTCAAATAAAAGCAATTGGCATTCTGTTATATAATAAAACGTTGCGCCTTCTAATCCTGCAATGGCCTTCATTGCCCTCTGCTTGCTTTTCTCGTCCTCCATAGCTAATTTCAACACCATTTTCTGCTGATCCAAATAATGGGCTATTGAATTAATTGAATGAAACATAGAATGCCATTCAATAAGCCCTAAGGTGCACTAAAATCAAAGGTAAAAATGAGCAATACGTTCATTTTGAGTATATATCCTCTTGAACCTGAAATTCTGGAACAAACACACTCGTTAGAAATCAATACCGATTGAAAGCTCGCTTTAATTGGGTTTTCAGTATTGCAAAATCTTTATAGGTGTTGGCTACGTGTGAAGCCAAGTCAAGTGTAACGGCTGGAGTTTTCTCCAGATTCTTTCTTCATCTATGTACTGCAGATTCTCTTCTTGTTTATAACCGTCATTTGTGTAACTACCATTTTCTTGGCATATATTCTTCTTCCTGGTCGACCATTCTTCTTCCTGGTCAGGAGGTTGGTAGTGGTAATAAGTGTGAGAATTTTGCTCTTTTGGATGACAGCTTTAAGAGCTGTTGCTGCTCAGATTGTAATATGGATGAAGTGATAAATAAAGTGGAGAATCTTTGGACGTAGCCATTAGACATGGTGAACCACGTTAAAATTTTGAGTTCCTTTTTATGTGAATGGTTTACTTATTCTGTTGTTTTCTTTTAATCTTCTTTCATTTGCTCTGTGTATTCTGCTATTAACAATTGGTATTAGAGCTTTGGTGAAGCAGCTCGATGGTGAAGAATTTTTTGGAAGAATGGATAAAGCAGATATGGAAGAGAGTCCCAACTGGGATGATTGGGTTCAAGCTCTCATGTCTATGTGCCATGACCATGAAGAGAGTCATGATGAAATGGAAGCTGTTCATCAGATGTTTTTGGATGAATTAATTGATGAAGTTGATTCTATTATTGAGGAGTTTCTTGGCATGATGGAATCTGGGAGTGACATGGAGCAGATGCAAGAAATAAAAGGTGTTGTGGCTTAGTTTGAAATGAGGAAAAAGGTTAGATTTGATGATGCTTCTGTCCATTTGGCTGATGTAGAGGATTTGCATTTTTTGGTAGAAGCTGAGAATCATGATGCTTTGGGTGATGAGGATGTGATTTTGCAGTATCACACGCACGATGTGCTAGCAGAGCATTGCTTGTTGATGGTGCTAGATGTGGAGGCCGAAGAAGTAAAGCCAGCCGAGGCAGTGGAAGAAGTTAAGGCAGTGCCCGAGGAACAAGTTGCTCTGACAGAGTCGGTGGAAGAAGTTAAGCCAGTGGCGGAGGAATCTGTCCCTCAGGCCGAGCCGGAGGAGGTTTACCTTTGGGGCGTGCCTTTACTTGAAGACGACAGGTAGAGTGTTATGAGCGCCACCAAGGAAAAGGATATTGGTTACCTGATGCATTTGTTGTTTTCTTGGGTGGTTTGTGCGAATGGAGGGGTTTTACACCTTGTCAATGTGTGTCGTAGTGCAGCCACGGAGTTGCAGAATTTGTGGATGGTTGACGAAATTAAGAGCCAAGGGGGATTTAAATCCGTGTTCCTATTCTTGGAAAAAGCCTCCAAGATCATACAGAAGAGGGACCTCGAGAACCCTAAAATCGAGGTCATATTGAATGCGGAGGTTTTGCAGCGCTGGGGAATAAGAAGGGCTTGCTTGGCGAAGACGTGGGTGGTTTGAATGCCAAGATGCTGCTCACGCACCCCAAGAGAGGAGCATTACAGAGGAGGGGAAGAGTGTGAGGAATTCTTTCACTTTTACAGAGAGCTTGTATTTTGTGTGGGATGCTGCCAATCCTAGCTATGATAACTGTCATAACGTTGACGCTGATCTATCATTTTGGCTGATGGAGCCTCCTGTAGAATAGCCACAACAGTAGAAAGTGGCAGCAGAGAAGCTTAAAACTAACGTGCTTTGGAGGAGGTTCATCCGGAGCTTTCTTGAACAGAATATGGCGAAGCTAAAATCTTCGTTGTGGCTGAGGTAACAAGTGGAAATGTAGGGGATATCTCTGAGCAACTCTCTTTCCAATGTGACTTGCCTTCAAGTGGGAGATTGTTGGCTACGTGTGAAGCCAAGTCAAGTGTAACGGCTAGACTTTTCTGCAGATTCTTTCTTCATCTATTTACTGCAGATTCTCTTCTTGTTTATAACCGTCATCTATGTAACTGCTATTTTCTTGGCATATATTCTTTTTTCTGGTCAACCATTCTTCTTCCTGGTTAGGCGGTTGGTAGTGGTAATAAGTGTGAGAATTTTGCTCTTTTGGATGACGGCTTTAAGAGTTGTTGCTGCTCAGATTGTAATATGGATAAAGTGATAAATAAAGTGGAGAATCACCTGTTTGTTGTGGACGTAGCCAATAGACATGATGAACCACGTTAAAATTCTGAGTTCCTCTTTTATGTGAATGATTTACTTATTCTATTGTTTTCTTTTAATCTTCTTTCATTTCCTCTGTGTATTCTGCTATTAACAATAGGAAGAGCCCATTTGCATAGGTGAATTCAGTGAAAGCTTAGAAGATTCTTGGAAATGGATAGATTCCAGTTTCCACGAACCCTGCATAAAAATCAGTCTTAATTGTTTACCCAGCTTATTGGATGCACGACTTTAACGCGGTTAATGTGTGGCTTATTAGTGGTAGTAACATACTGATTATTTATATTGGGAGGCTGCTACATGTAGGTGAGTTAAGCTCTACCAGTCAATCTGTTCGGCGGCATTCATTCATATGGTGGCGTGAAGTATCAATCAATTTCCTTTGAAGAGGAGTTGTCGGTGATCGTCTGTATTTACTTCCAACGCGGTACATATATATCAACGCGGTACATATATGAAAGGGTGGATTTTAAATTCTAAATGGCTATGCTTAAATACCATTCACTTCACTTCAAGAGTAAAGAGTAGATCTTGGCTAATACAAATAGGACAAATATTCACCACTTTTTATTGTGAATGAGGTGTAAAATTACTATTGATTGTTTGACCATTGAAGTGGATGATATTTAAGTAGAGTGATTCTAAGTACTTTATTAATTGATTTGTGTGTAGTAATGATAGTTTAAATGAATATAATTAACCGACACTATTACTTGAATTAGTTAGGTATTCTTATGCTTTAACCAGTCGTTAATGTTTAAGTTGGGTTTTGTAGTTAGTTTCTAATCTATAAAGATGTCTAAATATTGTTATTAAGTTTGTAACGCTGAAATTAGTAATATTAATTTTAATTTTGATTTAGTTTTGACTCCATTTTGATAGAATGATTTTATATAATTATATGTTGATAAGTGGTATATTTTTGTGTTAAGTTTGGCTCATGATGTGATACCTATTTTTATTTATTTCACATTCATTTGCACTAATCTTCATACATTTGACATCCCATTCATATTTACACACATTCCCACATATTCATCATTTATGGATCAGTTATTGCACCTATTTTCACACATACATTCATACAAGTTTTTGCAACATGTTATGTTTTAGTATTTAAAGACATTCAATGTGCAGTGAATTCATATGAAGAACATGTTGGATTGGGAGCTTAAAAAGAACATCTAAAGCACACTTTGATTTCCTAAAGGACAAAGAATCATATAGGCCATTTATACGCTAGTGAATGTTTTCTTTGATCTTTCTCATCACCATTAATCTGACTTGCTAAGGGGGTTGACCTAGGAGAACACAATCACCTATTGAATCGACAATCTTTGTAAAAGTGTTTGTAAAAATTTCCATCCTTATAAATAGATTAAGCACAGGGAAGGTGAAGATTCAAACATAAATCTATTGAATTTTTTATCAAATCATTCTCATAGGTCGTAGTTCATTCCTATGCATCAAATCATTATTGTAGCACTTGGACCGTTGAACCTAAGGGACTCAAATTTGACCCAATGCATTTTCTTAGACCACAAAGAGCTTGAGACATCTTCTATATTGAGAGAATTAAATTCTATACTATGACAAATTGATTCTATGGTTCACATCAATGTTAATTCATTACCATTGTTCCCATAGCTAAGTGAATCTGTACTAGTAGTTTAATTTCTAAAAATAGCATTTTAGTTTAATAGCCTAGATTTAAGTTTTTGAGTCGGAGAGCCAAGCTCCTCCTTCGTAACTCAATTTTACTTCTATTTTATCTAGGTTTTGAGGTCATTTAGTTTTCTTTGTCTTTCTACACCTTTTCTTTACATTTTTTACCTTCCCATTTCTGCATTCAAGAACATCTCAAGATTAGGTTTGATAAACACAATGTTATCTATTTTTAACAGCTTCTTACAAAGCAAGCTCATAGGACCAAGTGTTCAACTTGAACTCTGATACCATATTTAATAACCCCTTAAAAACTTAAACAAAACTGCTACTTGATGCAGAAGGGAAAATTTTTTTTATATTATGGTATGCAAAAAATTAATTCAAGGAAACAATAGAAGATAAATGCAATAATTGTTGAACACACCAGGATATTGAGAAGAAGGTGAATTAGTATCTAAACAAACCTCAAATCCTCTGGATCATATTAAAAATTAAGCATTACATCATTAACATAAACATGAAAGACCAACACAATGCACATCAATACATAACACCCGATATATGCGGAAAACCCAAGAAGGGAAAAACCACAGTAAGCATTAACTCACAATAGATGAAGCTCAAAATAACAACTTTGTTTTAGGGCTGCAACCCAAGGAAGCTACTACTCTCTGTTGACTTTGGTTTAGGGTTACAACCCAAGGAAGCTACTACTCCCTAAAGACTTTGTTTTAGGGATACAACCCAAGGAAGCAACTACTCCTTGAACTAAGAATGAACTCAGAGATGATTACAGTATGACAGACCTTCTATTGCCTAAAAACTCAGATTGAAGCTCACACCTTTGATGATTGCAATTCTACCTCTTCACACTTTCTTCTGATGATTGGATCAATTAGGCACACTCTTCACTTTCCTCTTGTCACAAAAATATCTTCAAGATGAATCATGACAGCTTCTAACAATTTTACTCTTTCTCCTTTAGCCAGACATCACAATGCATATGATTTTCATATTATGCTCTTCACACATTCATGTTTTCATTTCACAATCATACCTTACCTAGACCAACTAGGTTTACAATATATACATGACATTACATTGATTTTCATTACAAGTCAGCCAATACAACAAGAATATTACATTTTACAAGTCGGCCAAAGATTACAACATGAAACATGCATAGGGCATGCCCTATCATGAACAACACGCTACTCTAAAAGAAAACACACGCCTTACGGATCCCAACACATGCTTAGTCTAATCCTAAGCATTCTTCATAGCATTGTTCTTGAAGGAATCACCTTCGCACACATCACTCATTTGAAATAGTATGGCCTTAAGTAGGAAGACATGAAATTTGAAGTATAACTATCACCATCACTTGAAAACCTTGTGAGGTATTGGAAACACAAAAGATCTTCATGAAATTCTTCCAGATGAGTCTTCATGACTCATACAACACCTTCAGATACACCTCTAACTTTGCACAACAAATACATTGTGCCGCATACCTTAAAACATGCACACTAAGATCAAACAGCCATCCAGAACACACTGTCATTGAGAAACTGACCTTACGGAGGACCAAAATACCTGAAACTACAAGGATGCATGTAATACACATCCCTGAACATGTCCACCATATCACATAGGCAATTATCCTCTTCTAGAGGAACGCAGAACATTTCAACAAGTCTTCAACATTATTTTTCTCAGACATAATACAAACCAAAGCTCCACCACTTATAACTTTCACTGCTGAGGCTGTAGAGACCTAAACCTTTAGAAATAACACCTCCATTAGACACTGAACTTAACTTCTGAACTGCATCTCTTGACCTTATCTTCAAATGTAGAGAAATGTGGAGCCAAACATTGCAGTACTATGAATACCTTCTTTAGGAACAACACTGTCTCCAAACTATCAACTGCAAAACATTCTTTTGGTAGTCCAAACAATATGAAGCTTGGAACATACATTCTTTGACACTATATGAGGCTATCTTCTACTCCATAGAGATACAACATCAAAAGTATGAAAATGCAGAGTAATCTTCTAGCCAGTCTTCACAACAGTCTTTTTGTAGCAGAAACTTTCACCAACATCCGAAGGCCAAAACTTCTTTGTATGAACACATACATTCTTAGAAACAATAGGAGAGAGCATATAATATGCTTCAGACCATCAATAACATCTCCCCAACATCATCAACACATCTAATCATCTTAGTGCTTCTATATCCCATATTGATATGTCTTCTTTGTTGTCAACAAACATACTCAATGAATACAATCTCTACTGTCTAAGAACTTCAGGAACATGAAACCCAACCATGAACTTCATCACACATCCATGATAGTGTTGACATCAATGAAAACCTTATGATAGTGTTGACATCAATGACAACCTTAGGAGCCATATGTGTAACAATCTCCCTCTTTGGCATTGATGGCAACACACCTGCTACACACGTGCTCATTCTCCCCCTTTGACATCAAGGAAAAAGGACAACTTCTTCTCCCTTAGGGCATAACTTCTTACAACAAACAGATTCCCCCTATCATCAACAACCACTACCTGCTCCCCTTGAGAGGTAGCCACCATCAGTCTAGGAAAAAGATATAGCATGAACCACTCCACCTAGACAGATGCACCACTATAAGAATGATGGGCAATTACCCCTAACCTTTGTTGGAGATTTTCAAAAGTATCCTTTGCAAGAGCCTTTGTGAAAATATCTGTAATCTGATCCTTTGTTGGAACATATTCCATCTTTACTTCCTTGTCAACAACCTCTCTCTCAAAAAATGATATATGATTGCTATATGCTTGGTTCTAGAATGCATCACTAGATTCATAGAAATGTTGATAGCACTTGTATTATCACATAAAATAAGAATAGGCTCATCATACAATACCTTGATATCCTTCAAGATTTGCTTCATCCACAACACTTGTGTACAGTTTAGAATGTTGCTGCAATATACTCTACCTTTGCCATTGATAATGACACTGAATCTTGTTTCTTTCTCTGCCATGAAAACAATCTGCTTATTAAAAAGAAAGCACCCCCACTTTTACTTCTATCATTAACACAACCAGCCCAATCAACATCAGTGTAAGCACTCAAATTAAAATCATAATTACCTCTTGGATACCATAAGCCATCTGGAGTTCCTTTCAAGTATCTAAATATTCTTTTCACTTCTTTCTCATGTGTTTTCTTGAGATTAGCTTGATATCTGGCAACCACACATACTGCATGCATGATATCAGATCTAGAAGCAGTCAAGTACAACAATCCTCTAATCATAGATCTATAGGAAGTCTAATCAACCTCCAGAGACTCATCATCCTTACTCAAGTGACATCCAGTGACCATGGGACTACTCACTAGTTTTGAATCCTCTATACCAAACTTCTTCAACATCTCTCTAACATACTTAGCCTGAGAAATAAAGATACCATCATCTAGCTGAGCAATTTGAAGTCCAAGGAAGAAAGACATTTCACCAATCATAGAGATCTCAAACTTTTTTTTGCATCTCCTCTGCAAATCTCTTACACATATCATCATCTCCACCTGTAGACACCTAACATTGTCCATGTCTTAAAACATCACCTTATCGATACATTACTTTAGACATCTTATGACATTTTGTCCTAGGACCCTCACATACCCCTTTCATCACCTAATTAGTTAAATAAATCATATTTATTTAACTAATTCCCATCCTAATCCATTTTAATCCCATTTATCCCATTAGCCAATTAATTAAATAAATTTATTTATTTAATTAATTCCCACCTTACCTCTAATTTAAATAAATAAAATATTTATTTAAATTAGCCCTCACCTTTATTCTCATCACAACACATGTCCCTCTCTCATAATTTAATTAATTTTTTATTTGAAATATGTGTCACACTACCACCTTCATTAAATGCCTTGTCACACTACCAACTAATTTAAATAATTTTATTAATTTAAATTAGGTCACCTCTATTCTTATCCTCACACTTCTCACACCACTACCTTTTATTAAAAAAAAAGGCCTTGAATTAGATCATCTTTTAATCTTAACCGCCCACATCACACAATTGACCTTTCAATCCTAGCCATCAATCCTTATCCCTCATCTCCTATAAATCAAGCCTCACCCAAGCCATTTTGGGCAATCCATCTTCAAATATTATCATGTTGTCGAATTCACTCTAGATCATCTCCATATCCATTATCTTCTATCTATCATTATGCTGTAGAAAACATGAGCAATCAACATTTCACTATCAATCATTCATCATCTAGAGCATAGCTAGTAGATTATGGTGCATCTACTCTATTCTATCGTGTGTTGAGGACTTTGTTTGAAGGTACAGGTATTGGGTTTGTTCTCATTATCTTCGTATTACCATTTCAATCCAATTTTTCATCAACATTTCTGGCACGCCTGGTGGTTTTAACCCTCGCTTGTTGGGTAAGTGCAAGAAGTTGGGTACACTTTTAGTAAATGCCTCAGGGAAAAATATTTTCAAAAGTGATGGATTTTGGCAATATGGCTGGCAATTTTTTTTTAGAATCTTTGGATGAAATTAAAACCAATTTCAGATGACAATGTCTAGTTTTAAAATATATATTTATTAGTTTTGAACATATTTTTGAATTTATTATTTACTTCTTAAACAAAAAGCTTCAAATTTTTCAAAGAAATGGTCTTTGGCAAAATGGTTGACGACTTTTTTTTAAGGAATTTTAGATGAAATTAAAACCCATTATAGATGAGATTGTGTAGATTTGAAATATGTAATTTTTTACAATTGGATTATTTTTTCTATTTTTCAAATAATTTTTTATGAAACTGGTCCATAAACTTGAAATATCAAGTTTTCTTATTATTTTAATAACTTTTTAATTAAAATAATTTTTAAAAAAATAAATTATACGTCAACAATCTTTAGACAATTCTTTTCAAATTGAAAAAAAAATAAAAAAATGATAAGTTTAGGTCATCTTATGTGTGACGTACACGAGGGATTTTCAAAACAACAATTACAACCAATAAAAAATTAATTTAAAAAAAATATTTAAAAAAAATTATAAAAAATAATTGTCAACAATCTTCAGTGTGTTATAGATCTTTTCCCAAAAAGATTTAGAAAAATACAATTATTTAGGTCAAAATATGGTTGACGTACACGTGTATGGTATGGTAAAAAAAAAGTGACTTTTAACAATGGTTTTTAGACATGCTTATTGAAAATCAATTTGTATCATCTAGGTATTAAAATAAACTACATATTTGGAAACTAGACTTTGAGTACTACATTTCATATTACTGACATTTTTTAAGATTCAATCTTTAAATGCTTCAAATTTTTAGGTCAAATGTGACAAATTTTGAAAATCAAGGAAAAAACTTCCACTTTTTGGCCAAAAAGTGGACTCAACTTCTTGTACACACCCTGTTGTAGGTTTATGTGTTTAAATTTGCAAATCTAACATCGTTTTTGTCAAAGTTTTGGAAATCAACTTCTACAGGTGATCTCCTAGCCTAGATCCAACCTCACCATTGCGTCCAGGAGGCCTCACAAGTGAAGATTGACATATAACACTTCATATTTGGCTACCGAATTTCTTTTGAAAACTTTTTAGTTTTGGCCCCTGTCGCAGGGCTGTATGTATGGATCTATACGGACCTGTACGACCTGCACAGGGGTGGTTGGATCTAATTGCAAGTTTACAAATAGTTTCAGTTGCTATTTTGTTTTCTCTCTGCATTTTATGTCGGTGATTGTCAACAATTTTTATTTTTATTTCACTGTGAATGTTTAAAACTCTATGTCAACTGCAAAATTTCTTGCCGATTCACTAAAGATCCTACCGACTACTGCATGTTTTTTTCTTCCTGGCCTCGACTCACTATCACCGCTGATCCGCTACTCCTCGGTCGCCTCCTAAAGCTCTCCCTTTGCAAACCCTTCTGGCTAACTTTTACCCCATTACCGCTTCTCTGCAACCTCTACTTGCTCGCAACTTCTAATCCATCACCGATGGCCTCTGTTAGTACTTCCCTATCACCTATCATCCTTCTCTCCCCCTTCATCTCGGGTGTCACCCTGAAACTTACCATTGCCTCCCCTTCTGCTGCCTAAACATCGTCTCCCCCTCCGTTGTCATCGCCACCACTCCCAAAGCTTCTTTAGAGCCCTAGCTGCTACCAGTCAAGCCCTAGCACTAGCTTAGTTCACCCCAGTCCCCAATCTAGCAGCCTGTGGTCAGATCTGTGACCAGTCCCTTTCCTTTTTTATTTTTTGCTTTTCCTTAGCCCCTGCTTTTCCTTAGCCACTTAATGACATGACTGCTAGCCCTTAACCGCTAGCACTAACTGCGCCTTGTGACTAGCAAAGACCCTAACCGCTAGCAGTCAGGGCTAACCATTAGCTTGCCTTTTGTCTTCCTCATGCCCTAAATAGGTAGTTTTTTCTTTTCGTCATAACTTTTACATAACAGGTTAGATTTTCGTGAAACCAACGGTGTTGGAGAGCTAAATCACCTAGCTTCACTCTGGTGAAGGAATTTTTAGGTAACTATATTAGGTTTGTAAGTTTCATTAAGTCAAAGTCAACCCTTCTTTGCAAGTTCAAACACTCATATCTTGTGCAATTTTTATCCGATTTTCATGATTTTTTTGAAATAGCATAGAATTCCATGTAGAATCTGATTATCACATCCATTTTGCTGTCACTATTCATATTTATCATAATTTCATCAGATCGCTCCTTTTTCATCTAACACATTGGCTTGCAAGTTTCTTTTTTACTTTTTGTTTTGGTAGAATCTAGGAGAACATAAGGTGCTAGCACAACATCAGCATCAACATCATATCTAAAGATCAATATTTCTACGAGCACTCAATCCAACTCTTGTCTTTCATTTCATCAAAATCTTGTTTTCACTCACACTTTGATTTGGGCTTAAAACGAACTATTGTTTGCAATCACACTTTGAAATTGGGCTTAAAATAAACTTGTGTCTTCATTATCACATTTGGATTTGGGTTTAAAATGAACTTGTGCTTAGATTGTTTGGTGGATTTGAGTGTGGTTGAGGGTGTATATGCTCTTCTCATGCACTTCACTTGATCTTGAGAATCAAAAACATCTTTCATCCATTCATTTTCATAACACATATTTCAATTTCTAAGGGTAAATAAACATTGCGAGTGTAAATCTAGTGTGTGTGTGTGTATGCTCTCTCCTCGCACCACAAGGTGATCTTGGAGATCAAAAACACCCACTCAATTTACTTTTTTCACCCTTCCTAGGAGGACTACTTGGAGACACACCACTCCAAGGGACGACCTCAACTCTAGTGTTCCAACAGAGTCTAAAAAGTGGGGACTGAAACGAAAGACACACCTCTTGGAAGTTGAAATCTTGTCATTCAGGCTAAGCCCCCAAGAACTTTATACCTTGGGGAAGTGAAGGTGAAGGGTGGGTTACCCCTTTCTCCCAATTGTGTGGCATTATTTCACTTTAATTTCATGGAATTGGGCCCGCCATACCTTGTGTATATTGGGGACATCCTTAGATCACTTGTTCATCCTAGCTTAAGACCTATTGGACACACCTACTTGACTAATATTAGGCTTGTTAATGTGTCTTCAAGTGTCTTCATAATCACAAAAATCAATTTTCAAAGACAAACTTGCTATTGTGTCTTGTGTGTGTGATTCATGCATGTACATGTGAAATCTTTTGTTTGAAATTTGCCAAAGTCAAGCTATCAACATCAACACATTCCACATCATTCTAAGTATCCTTATCATCACATCCATCCTAAGCCAAGTCACCTTCATCCTAATCAAAATGCTAATCATCCTACTTGTCATATCCACATCACCATAACCATTAGCTACCTCCATCTATTTCAAGAGTCTACCCATGTCTTTCACCCCCACCTATCCTCTTGAGGGTGCATCATTCCACATCAATCTCATTATCCACCTCATATCGTAATCATTCCACATCATCCAATCACCATCTACTCCATCACTTTTCAAAATGGTTGTGATCATTAACAAGCCTAGGTCAAATTCAAAACCCAAAATCATAATTATAGCTCCAATGATGATGAGAATCTTGTAGATTATGATGCATATCTTGAGAAACAAGTTGAAATACAAAGATGTAAACATATGTGCAACTCCATCCCAACACTAGAGAACAAGATCCTAGCATTGCAACTACAAGGCATCATCCAACAACTTCACCAACTAGCCCAAATGCCACAACCCCTAGACCAACAAACCATATAATGACTACAAGCCATCATTCAACAACTTCAACAAAACCAACCACCTCAAATACAACAACTCCTAGTCGAAATCCAACAACTCATAGCCACCCACCAATCCCAAACCCAACAAACACAACCACATCAACAAATTTCACCTCAATCCTATATGTCACCTCCATCATCATACCACCCTACTCCATCCACATATCAAGTCCATCCTACATCAACCTATTCCACTTCTTGCAATGTTAACCAACACCCATTTCAATTCACATCCCAAAAACATCCATTTCAATTCACATCCCAAAGACATCCATATCAATCTATACCCCAAGATCTTCCACCTACATATCCCACCATTTCACCGCACCACCAAGTTCATTCACATGCCTATCAAATGCCTTCACAACAAGAACATGTGAGCCTTAGTTACCCTTTTAAACAAGATCAAGTCTCTTTAAGTCTTCATGCTACCTTTGACAAGGGAGACACCACTCTAGCTTATGTATCCTATGGGTATCCTCCATCATCATCCAATCAAATGCCTATCCAAAAGCCTACTAGTCCTATACCAACAATACCATGTACTCCCAATCCTAATTCATTGGTCCCTCCACCTTCTAATCCATCAAGTCCTTCATTATCCTCCTCATCATCTAATCCTCCATCAACAGGTGTGTACAAGAATTTGAGTCCACTTTTTGGCCAAAGAGTGGAAGTGTTTTCCCTGATTTTTAGAATTTGTCACATTTGAACTAAAAATTTGAAGCACTTAAAGGTGGAATCTTGAAAAAAGTCAGTAAATATGAAATGTAGTACTTGAAGTCTAGTTTCCAGATATGTAATTTTTTTTAATACCCAGATGATACAAATTAATTTTTAATAGGCGTTTCTAAAAACCACTGTTTAAAAATTATTTTTTTTACTATACCATGCACATGTACATCATCCATATTTTGACCTAAATAATCATATTTTTCTAAATCCTTTTGGGAAAAGATTCGTAACTCACTGAAGCATGGTGAAATAGGATTGATCATGTCCCGTAATTGATTGGTTCAAGTGTTGATTTTGACACTATGTGTTCCATCTCACATATTGAGTGTCCATATTTTTTGGACCATAATTTGGGAGATCTATGGATACTCACATATCTCTCCATTCCCAAATGATCTTGCTATAGATTGCCTCATACCCATTACTGATGTAGATAATATATGCTTTGATGATGATATAGAAGAGGAGCTTGAATATCTAGTAGGTCTTTATCATTATGATGATAGAAAGACTTAACTTGCTTCTCTTTCTCCTCCTATAAAGATCATATCTCCAGCACCTATTTCTAATTTAGATTTTAGAGTTGCTTCTTTGAGAGTTTCCAATGATTCTTTGCAGTAGGACCATTTCAGTCTTTTAGATCCACCTCATTGGGATTCCTATTTATTATACATTACATCCTTGTTTGTGGAGTCTCACATGTCATATTTGGAGGACACATTTGAGGGATTATCTCTCCTCTTTGATGGCACTGATGTCATCACACCTTTAGTGTTTTCAGATGCAATTCAATATCTTTCCTTTCCTAGTTCCACTTCTTTGACTAGGCATTTAGTTTTTGATTTGGAGGAAACATCTTTTTCTAGCATGAGGTCACCAGAGTGGCATTCTAAGACACATTTTAATTTGGATTCCTTTTTCATCTAGATTCTATGAATGACTTCTACAATAACCAATAGATTTATGTCTTCCCAAGGGGAGAAATTTTGTTTGTAGATAGTGGATTGTGTTCTATCTGAACAGGCATTCACCATTAGCATAGGAGCTACTTCTTTGTAGGGGGGTATATAATATCATTCTTTCTCTCCTATGGAGGGTTATTCATTGTATGTATTGGATGTAGTCCTTAGGGGGTCATATTGAGTCCTCCATACATCACTTCTTCCATCACTTTTTTTTATGGTTTCTCTCTTTTGGAGAGGGGTTCTTTCATACAGGTTTTTCTCATTTACTCCATTTGTGAGAGATATTTTGTACACAGGTACCTAACATGTCCTTATAGTTGGTACCCATCCATCATTACATCTTTGCTTCTCCCTAAGTTTCACTTAAGGCAAGAATTAGTGTGAAAAAAGGTGTTTTACCTAATTAGTTTATATTAGGTCCTATTCACACTTGCAAACGTAAGCTTACATAGGTAACTTATATTTTTTGTCTCAAGACATACAATTCAAACACTTGCATGATCTTAGTATGAGTTAAGGTTTCAACCTTGTCTTTATATCAAGGCTTTATCATTGTACATTGTACCATTCTTTATGCATCTAATACAATTTCTTGGCTTCATAGCATTTCCATTGCTTCTCTCTTGTGGAAGACTATTTTGACTGTAGGTGATTCTTGGCTCTTGTGTAGTTTCTCATAAACTCTTAAAATATCCTCCTCTTCCCTACTAAGAATCCCTTTGGTGTGTTTCATCGCATTCTTCATCTATGTGGTAACTCTTACCAGCATGTCTATGTTTGTGGTGGGTACTATTATCATCTATTCACTTGTTATGGTATGAATTATCATCTTATTTCTCTCCATGGTGGGAATTTTGGCTTCCTCCTTCACTATAGTAAGGGCTACCTCTCCCTTTACCCCTTGAGTATGCTCTTAGATGCTACATCTCACTCTTCTATCAATGCATCTCTCCTCCTTCTACCAATTTGTCCTCTCTTCCATCCTTTTATTTAATTTCCTCTCTATGGTGAGTGCTAGCTAGTAGGTCTCTTCTACTATCCAGATATTACACATACCTAACTCCTCTTGGATAGATTTCTTGATGCATTTTTCCACTTTTATAGCTCCTTCATCATGATGTCTAGATTGAATTGTCAACTTATAGTATTCTTTAGTGTATTCCTTCACAACCATGTTCCCCTGCTACAAATTATGTAGCTTCTTCAACAAATCCAACTAGTAATTTACCATAATGAGCTTGGATTTTAGCTTCTTCACCATCTAATCACACTTTCCAATGCTATATTTTTCTTTCCTATTCCTCTTTAGCTGGACTTCTTTCCACCACATATAAACATGACCCTTCAACTTAGTCTTTGTAAATTTCACTCTATCCAAATTAACAATATCCTTATACTCAAAATTCTCCTCTAAATCAATTATCTAATCTATTAACTCCTCGGGGTTCAAGTTTCTAGAATAATTAGGTTCATGTCTACTCTAGTTCTCTTACCAATTCTAATTATGGCTTTCAACATTCACTCTTCTTTGTCTTCTTTGCTTCCACTTGGTTCTAAAAGATCTATTTCCTATTCCTCATCACCTTCCTCACCCCTAGGGTTAAGTTCTCTTCAGAAATATTGCTCAAATGCATCCATTCAATTTTGCATATCCTTCAACATCACATACATCTCTTCCATTCTCCCAAGAACATTCACAATAACACACCCTCTCTTTGATGGCATCCTAAATTGGTGTAATGTGCCTCAGGGTGGTGGTCCATCCATAATCCTCCTACAAATTTCCTTGAACAATCAACACTATGTATACAAGCTTCTTGTGGATTGCCTCAATTTAGGGATCTGCTTACATCTGATAATTTCATAGGGATCTTGTAACCAAATATCCCTTTCTAGAAGATGTGTTATTTAATTCTTGCAAACCATAAAATGTTGTGCACTCCCTCTACTTGGATACACCTTAATTTACCTAACTAGACCTTTCCACTTCTTTTGTCAACTCATTCTTGAAAAATGGCATTAATCAAGATCACTCACATTAACATCAACTCCTCAACACTCATCCTAATGATCTACCTTGATTTGATACCACTTGATGTAGTCATGGATGGAGGATCCAATTAAAGATTATTCAACCATGCAACAAAAACACTCAAAATAATAACACAATAGAAATACAACATAAATAACAACACAACCAATTTTATTCAACAAAATTAAATTATTACAACTTTCCATAGTGGGATCCTTACATGTCAAGCCATGCCCATTTGATTAGTAAGATTCAAAAATGGATAGTTACTATAATTGGATTCCTACATGCTAGGCCAGAGTTGCTTGATTATTACACAAAAAGAAACCTCTCAAAACAAATCTAGTACACTCCTAGATGCTACACCTTTAGGTTCCTCACAATTGCACTCCACATCATACTCCTATTCTTCTACTCATACTCCTTATCTCAAACCTTACTCCCTTTCTCCTTACCTTCACTGATAGTCTCTCTTCTTCTTTTTCTTTCTTTAATCTACTCACAAACTATGTATAAATAACACTCCCTAACCTCTAAGATGATTTGTATTAGCTACAAGGTGGCACAAATTTTTATGCATAATGAAACGTGTCATTAGCTAGTGTTAACAAAATTCTAAACTCATATAATGACACTGGTGGAAACTCTTCATGTGGTGCTGAACATATGTCTACAATAGTCCAATAAATCTTCTCATAGACTCATATGCTAGCATGAACTCCAAATAATCTAGTGCAAGTACAACTATGCAAAAGTGTTAACCTGATACACATTCACAAATCTAATATTACGAGGTTTTGTTAGTCCAATTCTCTTCTAACATGGATACAACATCCATTAACTACTACAAAACATTATCCCAAAACTACAAAACCAAATATCACACTATAGTGAAATGTGATGGTTTCTCTTACAATTGACTAATAACAAAAAATAAGCAAACAAATGAACTAAAACAAACGAAGAAGAAACTATCCTTTTTTAGAGGTGATGAAAGATTGCCTCGACATTGAAGGATGCTCCTACATCATTAATTTAGATTGAAAAGGAAGATGAAGAATAACAACCAAAATTTAAATCCCTCCATTCCTTAGAAAAACTAAATCTCACTTTAAACTTAAATTGTTAAGGAATCCCTAGTTTACTCGATCATTAGCTTTTGTATTATCAAGTTTTAATAAGATACCTTTTTATTTTATACTCACCATGTAATAATGGATCATTTCATTAACAAAGATAATCCCATTTGATATTCGATGGCCCTTGATAAAACCCCCTTACTCTTCAAAGATTAAAGAGGGAAGAATCTTGGTTTGAGTCTATTAGTAATAACTTTAGAAATGATCTTATCAATGGTGTTACAAAGAGATGTGGGTCTAAAATCTTTAGCAGTAAGAGCATTCTTCTTTTTAGGAATAAGCATAAAAAAAAAAGAATTCATAGCTTTAAGAACCCTTCTAGATTCCATGGACATTTGCATTGGTCACATCTTGAATTTCTTCACTCATAATATCCCAAAAGTGTTGAAAGAAAAAAGTTGGGAAACCATCTAGCCCTAGAGCATGATCCCCAACCATCTCAAAAAGTGTAAGTCTAACTTCTTCTAAGGAAATATTCTTCATTAGATTTCTTAACCGATCTTAGAAGGAATGGATTTAGGGAAGAGAGCTTGTTTTTCCTCATGATCCACAACTTCTTTAATATAGTAAGAATTTTTTTCCAAAAAGAAATTAAATAACCTTTTATTAGATTTGGATTATCACTTATGTGTCCTCCAATTTATATCTTAGAGATAAAAAAATTGGTTTCTCATATTGTAAGAGATATGAAAAAACTTAGTATTGCAATCCCGTTCCTTAAGCTATTTGATTCAATATTTTTGTTTCCAAAATATCTCTTTACATCTATATACATCCTCAAGTTGGGAGGCCATTCTCTTCTTCTTTCAAATAGTTATAAATCTATCCATCATGATTATCATCTTGAATTTTAGTAATTCTACTTTCTAAACTATTTTTTTTGTGAAACAAATTTTTGAACACCAATCTATTCCAATATTTGAGAAAAAGATTCAAGACTTTTAACTTCCTGGAGAAAATATACATTTGAGTACCACATAAAGAATGATGACCTTTGTAGAAATCTAAGACAACCTCATCAAAGTCCTTATGTTCTAGCCATATCTTTTCCAACCTGAAGGGGATCTTTCTTAGAAAGGTGTCATTATTAAAAGTTAAGAGGATAGGCCAGTGATTGGATCCCATTCCATCAAAACCTCAGTCTTAAAAATAATGTCATTTTGAAGCCAAGA
Organism: Cunninghamia lanceolata; assembly: GCA_027924645.1. NCBI lineage: Eukaryota > Viridiplantae > Streptophyta > Pinopsida > Cupressales > Cupressaceae > Cunninghamia > Cunninghamia lanceolata. Next base: position 272,517 of record BSBN01000463.1, on the reverse strand, counting down.
AGTAAAGGCCAAAAATATATCTAATCCAGCTAGAATATTTTCATGACCTTTTTTTCTATTAGACCAAGTAAACCAACCTCTATATGCTTTAATATCCTGCAAATTATAATCTCTTAAAAAAGAAGAAAATGTGATTGATTATCTCCAGAATCTTGGGATCCCCTTTTTTCAGTAGATTCAAGTCTAGCATTAAAATCTCCAACCATAATCCATCTTTCACTAATATGTACTCTCAATATAGAAAAAATTATGCTCAACAATGCTCCTTATCCTAAGAGGATTGAGGACCATAAGCATTAACAAGGGAGAAATTTTGCTTAGAATCTAGACAACTTTTGTGAACAACAATCCATGAATTAGAAGATAAAATATTTATTATGGATACCACTAGATAATTTTAGATAATAGCCAATCCCTCCAATAGAACCTTTAGCTTCATTTATATCGAGACTCCCCATTTTACAAACATTTCAGTAAAAGATTTGAAATTATCCATATTAATGGACTTAGTTTCTTGTAACAAAATAATCTCCAGATCATATTTTTCCTAACTCTCCCATAATAAAGAATCTTGGAAGGGGAATTTAATCCCCTTATGTTCCAAGAAAGAGCCTTCATTGATCAACCTTAGTTACCAAGAACCTCCAATTGAGCTTGATTAGCAACTGCAAGCTCATTCATTAATTCATTTCAAAGAACAAGATGACAATTTATATCTCCCCATCTTATTTTGGGAAAAATCTCCCTTCCTCTTCCCTATCTTTTTTGAAGAGATTGATTTACTCAAATTATCAAGACCAGGGCTAAAGTCCTCCATGGATTCTAGATTAGCCTTTTGAGATTTTTTATGGAGAAGATGAACCAAGGGGATCTTCTCTCTTTTCCTTGAACCTCTAATTTCTTAATATCTATAAATTCTTTCTCTATCAAGAGTTTTTCTAGGTTTCCTTTGAATTCATAATCCTCAAGCAATCCATCATTGATTGCCCCTTTATTCTGATGATGAGCTTCTACCTTACTAAAATGTGCAACCTTAGTTTTGCAACAATAAACTAAATGAAATTCATAAAAAACTGATGCACTGATTATTTCTAGTTTTTTGTACTGATTATCACTGTTGTTATAACGCATTCGAACATAGGATTGACAAAAAAATAAAATTTTACCTATGAAAACCAGTGAACAAGATGATTGGTTCTAGCAGAGGCTGAACCAACTCCACATACACAAAATCACTGGTAGAGTTGACTGAGAACAATGACTGTGTAGACTGCTTATGAAGCAGGTTGGCTGGAATCACCCAGAAACATCAAAATCAACCCAATTTGCTGTAAATGGACAAAATCTCAGTGATCAACACATGAAGATTGGTATATATATCCAGGCGACCAAAAAACATTGGAGAAACAAGCCAAAACTGAGGCATTTTTAAGCAGAAATGGCAATTGGTCCTTGGTGGTACAGCCTCCAATCTGATCCTAACCCTGCAACAGAACTTCCACTCCAAAAACTAAATGATCTACATCATACTCCATCGTGCAAAGAGGTTTTCTAAGTGATAACAATGAAGTCTTAGCTAGGGATGGTCTCTCACATCTGAAACTGAGAAAATAATTGAGACTAAATAGTCTCTCTAATTCTTGTGTTGAACAACATAGGCTTCTAAAACTCACAGAATAGACATCAATATTTCCCAGCTAGCTCAAAATGAGTGGATTCTTTCCCTAAAAACCCCATGCCAAGCCCAGAATAGTTAGAGAATATGGTCTGACCCCCATTCTGACTCCATTCAACAATGCCTAGCTATTCATAGCAAAGAATCCTTATTTAATGCCCATAGAGGAGCACTCCCCCACTCCACCATTAAGTCTAAAATAGATGTGAACAACAGAGGGAGCCCCACCACAAACCCACGCCTACTGGAGGCAGAAAACCAATTACTTTTAAAAGAATATACAATTATAATGATATATTTAGTCTTTTAAAAGTTATATTTTCCCTTACCAAATAGTTAGTTTTCTGGGAAAAAAATAAAAAGCTAACATTTTCTTAGTTTTTTTATTTTTGGTGAAAGAGGGACATTACAGTCCTCCCTCCCTGAAATTGCTTGTCCTCAAGCAATTACAACTCTAGGTGTTGTAAAATTTGTTCACTCTCCCATGTAGCATCCTTCAACAGTAGGTTCTTCCACTTGATCAGGTACTCACTAATAGTTCTCTTCCTCACTATTCGTTCCCTGTACTCCAACTCTGGAATCAAAACCAGATTGCCTTCCTCGTCCAATGGAGGCAACTCAGAAGAAGCCATCACATTGTGTCCAAGAGCCTTCTTGAGGCGAGACACATGAAATACATTATGAACCTTGCATCTCTTCGAAAGTTCCAACTCGTATGCAATTGCACCCACTCTCCTCTTCACCCTAAAAGGACCATAAAATCATGGTTTCAACTTCTTTTCTCCACTCTTCTTGAGAGTGGACTCCCTGTAGGGTTGCAACCTCAAATAAACCATGTCTCCCACCTCAAAAGAGCGTTCAACACGGCGTTGATCAGCATAGAATTTATGTTGGTTCTGAGCAAGCAGCAAGTTATCTTTCAATGCCCTCAAGCTATCTTGACTTTGTTGTAGAAAATCTTTGGCATCGGGTGCACTGCATTCATCAAATATTAGATATATGAAGCTTGGTGCATTATAACCATAAAGTGCCATGAAAGGAGACATTTTGATTGACATGTGATAGGAAGAGTTATAGCAATACTCTCCCAGATGAAGCCATTAGACCCAAGCCATCTGCTAGTCTGAAACATAGTTCCTTAGATACCCCTCTAGCCATTTATTCACTACCTCAGTTTGCATGTCAGTCTAAGGGTTATAACTAGTGCTCAGAGTGAGTTCAATCCCACTCAAACGGAACAACTCATGCCAAAACAAACTTAGAAACTTGCTATCCCAATCACTAACTATGTTTCGAGGTAACCCATGCAATCTGAACACCTCTCTGAAAAATAGTTCAGCCACTTGGGCTGCTCTGAAATCTGAACTAATTGCATAAAAATGAGCATATTTAGTCAATCTATCAACAACAACATAAATAGAATCCTTATCTTGCACCTTAGGTAGCCTTGTAATGAAGTCCATTGAAATACTTTCCCATTTTTGAGTGGGAATAGGCAATGGTTGCAGCAGTCCAGCTAGGTAAGAATGCTCATTTTTATTTTGTTGACATACCAAACACTCCCTAACATAGTTCATGATGTCATTCTTTAACCCCTTCCAGGTGAACCTTTCACAAATTTGCTTGTATGTCTTGTAAAATCCTTGGTGACCAGCCAAGGCCTCATCATGAAATGTTCTCATAATCTTTTCCTTCACCTTAGAATTAGCCACAAGAAATATTCAATCTTTGTTAAAAATCAGCTCATTGTTTACCTTGTACTTACCTCCAAAAGTGTCTCCATCAATGATGCTAATAGCCAATGGATTTTTGGCATATTCAACCAAAATTTGATCTCTCCAATCAGCTGTTATACCCACAATAGAAGTGAGATGAGGCCTCTTTGAAAGTGCATCAGCCACAACATTTTTCTTACCCTTCACATAGACTATGTCAAAGTCAAAAGCCTGAAGTTTTCTTACCCAACGCTGCTGCCTTTCACTCAAATGCTTTTGATTTAAGAAGTATTTAAGACTATTATGATCAGTCTTAACAATGAACTTACCTCCCACCAAGTATTGCCTGAACTTGGTTAATGCATGCATGATTGCAAGCATTTCATTGTCATAGATTGAGTAACTTTTTTCTGCACCCCGCTATTTCCTACTTTCAAAGGCAATAGGATGCTTTTGTTGCATTAGGACAGCCCTTACTCCTTCCTCTGAAGCATCACATTCAAGCTCAAAAGGCTTGGAAAAATCTGGGAGAGCCAACACTGGAACATTGCTCATGATTTCCTTGAACTTTTCAAAAGATATCTATGCTGATTCAGACCAAGAGAAGGCTCCCTTTTAAGTTAGATCAGTAAGAGGAGCTGCCATTTAGGAAAAACCCTTCACAAACTGCCTGTAGAAACAACATAGACCAAAACAACCCTTGAGATGGGTGAAGGTTTTGGGTGGTGGCCACTCAATGATAGCACAAATTTTTTCTTGGTCCACTCTAACACCATCCACACTGATTACATGTCCCAAATATAAACTTTCAGTCATGCCAAACTCACACTTTGATTCCTTGGCAAACAAAGAGTTAGCTTCAAGTATTCCCAGAACCTCATCAAGATGGTGCAAGTGCTCTTCCCAAGTTTTACTATATATGAGGATATCATCAAAAAACTAATAAAAACTTATGGAGCTGCTTGCTGAAAATCTAATTCATGCATGAATGGAACATTGCTGGTGCATTGGTTAGGCCAAAAGGCATAACCAGGAACTCAAAATGCCCAAAGTGGCATCTAAACACCATTTTCTCCACATCAGATTCATGCATGCAAATCTGGTGATATCCTGATCTCAAGTCTATTTTTGAAAAATAGACTGCTCCATGTAATTCATCAATGAGCTTGTCAATCCTAGGTATTGGATACTTGTTCTTGATGGTGCGTTTGTTGAGCTCATGGTAGTCTATGCACAACCGCATAGTTCCATCCTTCTTCTTAACTAAAACCATTGAAGATGCAAAGGGACTTTTGCTTGGACAGATGAAACCCATGTCAAGCAACTCCTTGATAGCTTTCTCTATCTCATCTTTGAATAGTTTTGGATGTCGATAAGGGTGGTCATCACTGGTTTGGCTCTATCCTCTATTTCGATCACATGCTTGATCCCCCTCTCAGGTGGTCTTCTAGGAGGTAACCCACTAAAAACCTTAGAATGTTTGGTCAAAAGTCTCTACACATCAAGATGATACTCTCTTTTCCTCTCATGATCATGAGCAGGAAGGACAACACATTCAACAAACCATTCATCCTATCCTTGCCTCAAAATCCACTCCATCCTCTTAGCTGTAACCACTATAGGTCCTCCATTTGACATTCCACGAAGCACAACTCTCTTGCCTTCAGATTCAAATTTCAGCTCCATGGTCTAAAAATTCAAGTTAATCTCTCCAAGAGATTTCAGCCACTATATCCCCAAAACCACATCTATATCACCTATTCCAACCACATAAAATTCATCTTTGACCTCATGGTTTCCCAACTGGATGCTTAGTTGGGGTATCTTTCTGGTGCATGTAAGAGTAAATCCATTAGTCACCATAACTTTGAAGCCATCAAAATCTTCTGTCTTCAATCCACGTTTGGCTACCAAACCTTCATCTATAAAATTGTGTGTGGCACCAGTGTCAATCAAAGCCACCATTCGCTGCCCTCCCAGAACTCCTCTCAAACGGAATGGATTGTTTCTTTGTGTGCTGGACAGTTGGGCAAAAGTACCACTATCTTACGTCACCTCCTCAACCTCCTCAAGGTCTTTAAACTCCTCACAATCCACAAGTTCCCCTTGATTTTCTGAGATTTCAGAACCCATTTCAGCCTCCACATATACTTCCAAATGCTTTGCATGTCCCTTTTCGTAACACTTATGTCCCAGGGCCCAAGGCTCCTTGCATGTAAAGCATAGTTTCTTCTTTTTGAGTTCATTTTTTGCCTCATCACTCAGTTTTTGCAAGGGCTACTGCTGCTTATTGGGAAACTTTATGAAGATCTTGTCATTGTTGAATGCAAAAGGTTTTGTCATCAACTTTGGTTTTGGAGTTGAAAACTCTATACTTCTAGCCTTTTTAATGGCCTCTTGTAAGGACTGAGAATCCCAAGATTTTACTCATCCTCTGATTGGTTCAGCCAAACCTTCAACAAACAAAAAAATTAGCCTCCTTTCAGAAATGTCAGGAACCATGACACTAAGCCTTTGAAACTTAGTGATATATGAATCAATGTTACCCATTTGTTTCAGTTGTGCCAGGTCTTTGAAGCTTTGCTCTAGGTCTTGTTTGTCAAACCTCTCAATGAGTCTATTTGTGAACTCATCATAGGTTGTAATCAGGTTATGACCCTATGTCACAAGGCCATGATACCACCACTCATAGGCAGCCCCTTCCAAATGTAAAGTTGCAAAGTTTAAGGCTGTCTCCTTAGGCATAGGCTTCAGAGTAATATAAGTGTCAAGCTTTTGAACCCAAGCTCTTGTAGTGCATCTTCTGCTACCATCAAATTTGTCCATAGACACTTTACTCAGAGCATGCTTGTAATCCTTGTTCTCCTTGTTGTCTGGTCTTCCACCATTCCTTTTTTTTTTCTGATTTAGAAATTGGTCAAATGTTAGACTTCTACGTACAACAATAGGAAGGGTCATATATTCATCATGATTCACCATATTATCATTAGTGAACGTAGTTCTCTGATGCAGAGGTGTCAGGTCTCCAATGGTAATCTAACAAGATCAAAAGATTCAAATAACTTGTGGCTTCAACCAATAAGGCTTCTCTAGTCTTCTCCTTGCCTTAAACTCCACCAAAGGGCTCAAATTTGGATTCCAACTTCTCAGATAAATTCTTATACCTTATAGGGTCTCAACATACCCCAAACAACAACATTCAATAGGTTTCATGCACCTTTCTAACCGGTTCTTGAAAACTCCCCTTAACCAGGCCTAATCCTTGTAGCCCTGTTCAGCGACTAATTTGCACTTTTCTCAAAACTTTCCCAAAGCACTCCAAAAAATAATGACTGATCTGAGTACCCTCTATTGAGTTCTATAACATACTTCAAAATTATATACTATTGTTTTGGACGAAATATGACTGTCCTAACAACCCGACTGTCTTCCTACAGGGCCTAATCCGCCCACTTTACAAAGGAACCCTATTAAATACTTATCCCCCTCACTCCAAACCTAAAAACAGTCTTAGGAAAGGATTAAAAACAAAGGATTTTCAAGGTTTCAACCAGTGGTTTACTCATTTGCATGTTTAAATACAAAACCCCCTTTCTAGGCCTCAAAACCTAGGGCTTGCTAGATCTCCGACTTCCAATCACTTCCATACCTCATTCAAAGGTCTAACACCATTTCCTTGACCATATTAACCCTCAGCAAACATAAAACCACCACCTTATTAAGGCCAATCTCCTGCTGCTACAACTGAGCCACCATTTCAATGCTCTTTCCACATGCAATCTCTGACTTTCAACAGTGATCACCTGCCCATTTGCACTCCTCCTGCTTTGTCAAGTTAGAAATCATATTATACATACAATCAAGGACCTATTCCATGAGTATCAGGATCCTACATCCATGGGAAGGTCCTATGAGGCATTAAAACCTCTCAAAATGCACAGGACAGCCTGCTGTTCTTTGTAACAATCAATACAAACAGCAATGAAACCACCTACAAGAACCTCCTCAGAGCATCAAATGAAGTCTAATATTGTTAACTAAGTTCCTAAGACATTTACCAACACTCAATAATCAAAAAGACCAACAGAAACAAGAAGGAGATACAAGATAAAACTGAATTTTATTGTTATTTGCAGCCTGCCGTACAACCCAGTCTTCCAATATGACTCCACCGTACAACCAAATGCCTTTTATAGGCTTACATGATGTCTCTCTAACTTCTCCAACCAATTCCTAAAGGTTGGAGATGGTTAAACTTCCAAAACCACTCATTCTTGATTTTCCCACCAAATGCATTATTCAAAAATTTGAATATTAAACTTTGTTTTATGTGACTTTTACTCTACCAAATTATCATGGTTCATCATGGTTGGTCTTATTAGGATCATTATTCCTTATTCCTAGCCTTAGACACTTCTAATTGACTCTTATTTGACTCTAGAGGCACTATTGGCCCACTTACATTATTTTTTGGTCCTAGGGTCCTTACTAGGACCCTTAGGACATTTGATTATTACATCATTTTGCCCATTACAATATGCCATAATTGGTTTTAGGATGTTCCATTTGATTTGATTTGATACATGGGCTTCTCCTTTGATCATTTGTGTCTTCTTACTCCAGAGTGTTCTGTTAGGTGCTCCTGCACCATACTCCCCAGCATGATAAAAACTCTTATCCCAAGAGTCATGTGATCTGCTCCAAACCTCCTGCAGTCTCTTTGAAATGTTCCTTTGAGTTGTGATAGGAAACATGAACTCTCCAAGAGTTATCCTCCTCCTTCTCCCACCTGCATGACTCTTACAAAAAATGTTAGCATCATAAAACATGTTTTAATGTCCTAGTTTAGGACCTTGCTGCTGTAATGCTCTTGCATTCTCCATCTTAGAATTTTGATTTATTTCTTCTTGTACTATCTGCTGTCTACCTTCCTTCTTCAACCTCCTTATAGGGCAATCAATGTCCCCAATCTTGATGCAACTCATGTCCCAAATTTGCTGCTCTTTAGGACTATCATAAACCTTTCTTTGCTGCAACTGTTCCTGTTGTTCAACCTGCACATTCAATTGCAATTTCTCTCCAAAATAGACAATAGCATGTTCCTTCTTATCTTCACACGGTAAAGGCATTAGTTTATACTTTTTACCATCTTTGTGCACCAAATGACTATTTGTATAACCATCATGAACTGTCCTTCTCAAACACTGCCATGGTCTTCCCAAAATTATATGCCCACATGTCATTGAAATAACATCACATAAAACAGAATAATGATATGGATCAATTGAAAAATCAACATATGCCCTCTGATTAACCATTACTTGCTGTTCTTGACTTACCCAAGTGGCATTGTAAGGACTAGGATGATCAAATGTCTTCAATCCCAACTTGTGCACCATTTCCCAAGAGACTAAATTATCATGTGAACCTGAATCTATAATCAACTTGCATATTTTTCCATGGCTTAAACAATTAGTTTTAAAAATGGATACCTGTGGTGTTTGCTGCATTTTGCCTTTTTCCACCATGAGCATTTCTTCGTCCATTACTGGAGAGGCTAATGCCATTTCTTGTTCTTCTTTCTTTTCCTCTTCTTGTGCCAAATGAACTCTTGTATCCTTTCTCTTATTAATACCATCCTTCTTAGGACAGTTGAAAGATGTGTGTCCCACCTCATTGCAGTGATAACATCTGCCTGTGAAAACTCCTCTACCTGATCCAAATCTACCTCCACCTCTATATCCACCTCTCTGTTCTGTAGAAAACTCTTTGCCTTTCTCATTACTGCTTTGAACTTCATTAGTAGGTCTGCCCCTACCTCTGTTTCCTCTTCCATAACCTCCTTGCCTTTCTTGCTTCCTCTTCATTCTCTCTTCAGCCCTAATGGCTAACTAAAAACATTCTCCAAGTGTTTTTGGTACTACTAACCCAATCTCATCCTGCAAGTTATACCTAAGCCCATTAAGGTATCTTGCCACTTTCTCTTCTTCATCTTCTAATCCTCCCCTAATACTAAGCTTATGAAATTGCTTAGTATAGGACATAACATCCATGTCCTTCTGTTTCAGATTCTATCTCATCCTCTTTGTCTGAATGGAGTAATCAGATGGAAGGAATTGATCCTTCATCATATCCTTCATCCTACCCCAAGAAGTGATTTTTGATGCACCTCTAGCCATTCTTTCTATCTGCACACTACTCCACCAGGTAAGTGCTATTCCTCTCAGTTTTGTTTTTGCAAACTTGATCTTCTTCTCATCATTCATCTCCTCATACTCAAAAAAAATTTCAAGGGCATCTATCCACCCTAATAGCTCTTCACTATCCATCTTCCCCTGATAGATAGGTCATTCTATGTTTGCCTTTGTCCCACTACCTTGGACTGCCTTCAGCAATCTCACAAACTTCTTCTCTTCAGCATCTAACTCATCCTCAGGAGGATTCTCATCAACATCCTCATCTCCTTCTGACTCATTTTGTTCATCCCCTCTAGGTTTCTTCTCTAATGCTTCCAATCTAGCCAAGATTGTTGCATTCTCCCTTCTCACTTGTCTTAACTCTCTTTCTCTTGCAACATCCTGCTCTCTTCTGTCCCTCAATTCTTTTTCTCTAGCCTCTAAGGCTTCTCTCAACTCAGAATTCTCTCTAGCCATCTGGTTCTTAGGGGGCATCTTCACAACTTTCACCAACCCTTACTCTTTCACAACTTTCACCAACCCTCAAGGATCTACTTGCTGCTCTGATACCAATATGATGCAGAGGTGTCAGGTCTCCAATGGTAATCTAACAAGATCAAAAGATTCAAATAACTTGTGGCTTCAACCAATAAGGCTTCTCTAGTCTTCTCCTTGCCTTAAACTCCACCAAAGGGCTCAAATTTGGATTCCAACTTCTCAGATGAATTTTTGTACCTTCTAGGGTCTCAACCTACCCCAACCAACAAGATTCAATAGGTTTCATGCACCTTTCTGACCGGTTCTTGACAACTCCCCTTAACCAGGCCTAATCCTTATAGCCCTGTTCAGCGACTAATTTGCACTTTTCTCAAAACTTTCCCCAAGCACTCCAAAAACTAATGACTGATCTGAGTACCCTCTATTGAGTTCTATAACATACTTCAAAATCATATATTGTTGTTTTGGACAAAATATGACTGTCCTAACAACCCGGCTGTCTTCCTACAGGGCCTAATCCGCCCACTTTACAAAGGAACCCTATTAAATACTTATCCCCCTCACTCCAAACCTAAAAATAGTCTTAGGAAAGGATTAAAAACAAAGGATTTTCAAGGTTTCAACTAGTGGTTTGCTCATTTGCATGTTTAAATACAAAACCCCCCTTTCTAGGCCTCAAAACCTAGGGCTTGCTAGATCTCCCACTTCCAATCACTTCCAGACCTCATTCAAAGGTCTAACACCATGTCCTTGACCATATTAACCCTCAGCAAACATAAAACCACCACCTTATTAAGGCCGATCTCCTGCTGTTACAACTGAGCCACCATTTCAATGCTCTTTCCACATGCAATCTCTAACTTTCAATAGTGATCACCTGCCCATTTGCACTCCTCCTACTTTGTCAAGTTAGAAATCATATTATACATACAATCAAGGACCTATTCCATGAGTATCAGGATCCTACATCCATGGGAAGGTCCTATGAGGCATTAAAACCTCTCAAAATGCACAGGATAGCCTACTGTTCTTTGTAACAGTCAATACAAACAGTAATGAAACCACCTACAAGAACCTCCTTAGAGCATCAAATGAAGTCTAATATTGTTAACTAAGGTCCTAAGGCATTTACCAACACTCAATAATCAAAAAGACCAACAGAAACAAGAAGGAGATACAAGATAAAACTAAATTTTATTGTTATTTGTAGCCTGCCGTACAACCCAGTCTTCCAATATGACTCCACCGTACCACCAAATGCCTTTTATAGGCTTACATGACGTCTCTTTAACTTCTCCAACCAATTCCCAAAGGTTGGAGATGGTTAAACTTCCAAAACCACTCATTCTTGATTTTCCCATCAAATGCATTATTCAAAAACTTGAATATTAAACTTTGTTTTATGTGACTTTTACTCTACCAAATTATCATGGTTCATCATGGTTGATCTTATTAGGATCATTATTCCTTATTCCTAGCCTTAGACACTTCTAATTGACTCTTATTTGACTCTAGAGGCACTATTGGCCCACTTACATTATTTTTTGGTCCTAGGGTCCTTACCAGGACCCTTAGGACATTTGATTATAACATCATTTTGCCCATTACAATATGCCATAATTGGTTCTAGGATGTTCCATTTGATTTGATTTGATCCATGGGCTTCTCCTTTGATCATTTGTGTCTTCTTACTTCAGAGTGTTCTCTTAGGTGCTCCTGCACCATTCTCTCCTCATGTTCCGGTGGTATTTCTTCCCTTCTATTTGCAAAAGGTTGAAGGGGTCTTGCAGCAGATCCCACTGAGGTCCTGGTAGGTGTTCTCACATGATCATTTCGTGGTCCATTATTTTGCAAACTGCTGGCTTCAGTGTTGTTTCTAGTTCCCTGAGTTAAGTGTTGATCCATTTTGCTCACTAGTCTTGCTGTCATCTCATACATATGGTCAAACTTCCACTCCATTATTTTATCTGGACTTTCAGGTGAACAGTCTTCTTTATCTCTATCCCCCATGACTGATTCTTCCTCAACTGTATTTAAGATAACTGTAGTTTTCAACTTTCTTTCCTCTCTCTGCTTATACCTCCTTTCCCTATCACTGCATTGTTGCATGCAGAGTAAAAAGACTTCATAGGCTGGCAAGATACCAACTCTGATACCACTGAAATGTGCACCCTTAGTTTTGCAACAATAAACTGAGTGCAATTCATAAAAAAACTGATACACTGATTATTTCTAGTTTTTTGTACTGATTATCACTGTTGTTATAATGCATTCGAACATAGGATTGACAAACAAATAAAATATTACCTATGAAAACCAGTGAACAAGATGATTGGTTTTAGTAGAGGCTAAACCAACGCCACATACACAAAATCACTGGTAGAGTTGACTGAGAACAATGACTGTGTAGACTGCTTATGAAGCAGGCTGGCTAGAATCACCCAGAAACATCAAAATCAACCCAGTTTGTTGCAAATGGACAAAATCTCAATGATCAACACATGAAGATTGGTATATATATCCAGATGACCAAGAAACATTGGAGAAACAAGCCAAAATTGAGGCATTTTTAAGCAAGACTAGCAACTGACCTCCTTGCTGGTATGACCTCCAATCTGATCCTAACCCTGCTACAAACCTTCCACTCCAAAACTAAATGATCTACATTAGACTCCATTGTGCAAAGAGGTTTTCTAAGTGATAACAATGAAGTCTTAGCTAGGGATGGTCTCTCACATCCGAAACTGAGAAAATAAATGAGACTAAACAGTCTCTCTAATTCCTTTGCTGAACGTCAGAGGCTTCTGAAACTCACAGAATAGACATCAATATTTCCTAGCTAGCTCAAAATGAGTGAATTCTTTCCCTAAAAACCCCATGCCAGGCCCAGAATAGTCAGAGAATATGGTCTAACCCCCTTTCTGATTCCACTCAGCAACGCCCAACTATTCATAGCAAAGAATCCTTATTTAATGCCCACAGAGGAGCACTCCCCCACTCCACCATTAAGTCTAAAATAGATGCGAACAGCAGAGGGGTCCCCACCACAAACCCACGCCTACTAGAGATAGAAAACCAATTACTTTTAAAAGAATATATAATTATAATGATATATTTAGTCTTTTAAAAGTTATATTTTCCCTTACCAAATAGTTAGCTTTCCGGGAAAAAAAATAAAAAGCTAACATTTTCTCAGTTTTTTTATTACTGGTGAAAGAGGGACATTACACTTACTAAGAACAATTTTCCTAAAATTGGAAGATATCTCACTATTCTTTTGGAGATTTTGAGAGACTAGCTTTCTATTTTCAAAGGTTTGTTTCTTATTCGAAATCATGAATCCCTCTACATCCTTTTTTCCATCAGATTTCTTTTTTTCCTTATCAATATTACTTGAAAGGGTGGGACATTCCTAGATAAAATGGATGTATTCATAATATCCTCTACATCTAAAAGGAAGATTTTCATAATCAAGAGCCTAGGGCTATTTAAAATTGCCTACGTGAAGAGTAATACTTTGGGAAGAGAAGAAGAAATATCCATTTTCACATAGATTTTAGCATAAGAAAATTACCCATGACCATGAAATGGTCTTGAAATATCTATGGCTTTCTCCAAGAAACCGACAATTGTCTCAAAGACATAGGTTGACCAAAACTTTTGAGGAAGAGCATACATCCCAATCCAAAAGGGGCCATTATTGGGATTTCCTTTGAAGAGTTAAATCCCACATGGTAATGTTTCATAAAAGACATGCATTTCAAAAGAAATAAGGACCTCCTCAAAGAACACCATCTCTATCACATTCTTTAGTAAACATTGTTATGAAATACCCTTTAGCACAAGATCGGATTTCATATTGCCCCTAAGTCTTCCAATTCTTTCATGCCCATAAAACCAAGTCCTCCAAAGGCATTGAAAGCCCAAGAATCTACAAACCAAATTATCCCTTGAAAAGTAAAAAAAATATTCTTAAATTTATCCAGATTGAGATTAATAACTAGAGGTCCTTTCAATATAGACATGAGATCCTTCTTCAAGAACAAAAATCAATAAAGCTTAAAAAAATTCACACCAACGTGATAGAAGTCTATTTTAACTTTTAAAAATAAACCTCGTTCAAATTTTATACTGTAAAAGAGTTTTTATATTCTAAAATAAAATAAAATAAATCAAAATATATTTTCTCAATATAAACTAAATAGCTATTAGTAAATTGTTACTCTATAGTATTTTGATCAAATAAAGTTACCCTATAATAATAACGGTTAACTTTGAGAGATTCAATTAAGAATATAATCCACCGTAATACGGATGAGACAACAAAAAATAATTAAGAGAATATTTCCCCGGGCTGGTACCTACACTGTCAATTAATTTCCTTGATTACGCTAACGACCCCATCCCGAGGCACTGAAAATCTTGACATACAAAACGTACGCTATTTCAATTTCGAAACATAACAGAAAAAATTAAAGTACGGCACCTACATTGTTACTGCCAAACTATAATCTGTTGTTTGGGTCTTCGATTTCAAAGGATATTGCAGAGGTTGGCAGACTCGTCTCTAATGTCAACATCGCAATAGGCGGGAATAATTATAACTGGCAGTGGAGCCGGTTCCGGATTTTCTTCTGGATTTTCTCCTGGATTTGCTTCTGGATTTTCTCCTGGATTTTCTTCTGTTGGCTTCTCTTTAGGTTCATTTTTCTCTTCTTTAGCAGGACCAACAGTCAATAACTATGTGCACCCAATTTTTCTGAGTTTGCAGGTGACAGCGACTGGATCTGCATCTCCCTCTACGGTTATCTGATTTTCTGTCATGTTCACTGCCACCAAATCCACTCCTGCAAAACACATATTGTTCGTACAAATCCTTCTGTTTACCTTCAAATAAAAACAATGGCAGTCCGTTATATGATAAAATGTTGTACCTTTGAATCCTGCAATGGCCTTCATGGCCCTTTGCTTCCTTTCCTCGTCCTCCATAGTGAATTTCAACACCATTTTCTGCTGATCCAAATTATGGGCTATTCAATTAATTGAATGCAACATAGAATGCCATTAAAAATGTCCTAAGATACAGAAAAATCGAAGGGAAAATATGAGCGATACCTTCATTTTTGTGTATATAGCCTCTCCAACCTGCAATTCTGAAACAAACGCGCTCGTTCGAAATCAATACCAATAGCAAGTTCACTTGACTAAGTTTTTAAGTATTTCAGACTCTTTCTAGGAAGAACCCATTTTCGTCTGTGAATTAAGTCAATGAAATGTAGAAGATTTGTGGAAAGGATAGCAATCCCGTTTCCACGAAGCATGGAAAGATTAGTGAAGGATATCATTTAAAACCTTTCAACTTCACCAACACATCAAAGACCCTTTAACAAAACATCTATTTTTCATTATAAAATTATAAATTAATTTATTAACAGTTTTTTCTATCTCATAAAATGCACGCTATAAAAATACTCTACATGAAAATCGCTTCCTTACAATTTTTGACTGAACGAAGGGGAATTGATAAGCTGGGCAGCGAGTGGAGAGAGACATCAATCAATTTCCAGTTGTTAGTAAAGGAGACAGTATGAACATGCGTGCGTGTTATGGATTCCATGAAGACCAATTGTAGGTGATTCTGTATAATCTTGAATATCTGTAAGTTGAATTGTGAGTGAATTAATAATACTTTAAAACATAATAATAATGACAGCAATAATGCTTATTGTCTTTATTGACTTATTTGTACTTTTTATTTTTTATTTTTATTTTTCTTCTTGCAGTTGGAGTATGATTGTATAATAATGTTTATCAACAATTTGAGCTTCTATATAATAAACTTCTTGCCTTCTCTTCTTTCAAGACAATGTGATAATGTGGAAATTTTTACATATTTGTTTGTTTTGTGATCAATATATCACTATTTTTAGATTTGCCTTCAAATAATTAAATATAATTCGAAGATACAATAACAATTGAAACAATTAGTATTCTTAAATTTCATTCATGGAAACAATTAGTATTCTTAAATTTCATTGATGGTTTGTAGAGATGTCGAGTTATATTAATAATTATGTATGGGAAAATAATATATCCTATATAATTAATAATTGTGTATGGGAAAATAATATATCCTATATAAACATTTTAGGGTAAATTAATTAGTTTATAATGAAAAATGATTTATTTTAGAATAAAAATTGGAATTGATAAATGTATTCATATGAATCTTTAAAAACTAAATAAAACTAAAGGGTTGTAGTTTAATTGGTCGAATACTATTGGTGAGGATGATGGTATGTGCCTTGATTTCACCATCCACTAAAGTTCAAATCTTTGGAGGTCTAATAAAAAGAGACGAGGCTACCCTTAGTCCTTCTCTTAGTTGAAAGATATATCAACTTTCATTTTGTGCTCTTGATACCAACTAGTTACAAAAATTATTAGAGGTTGCTATAATAATCTCTCAACAAAATAAATAAATGGTTATTAGGTTAAAATTTGATGTAGAGTTGTTATGCTAAATATTTTATATTGGTTTGCCAATGTGTAAGAAAATTAGGATCACAATCAACAAATCTTCCTTTTGATGTTTTGGTTCAAATTCACACCTATGCATCTAATCTCTATGTTCAATGGATCTAAATTGCGTTGGAGGAATCATCTAAGTAGAAGTTGTTCTCTACTTGCCTTGATGTCTACTACCTATGTTTGAACAAGTGGTGTTGATAGACATTATTTAGGAGTTTGCTAGGAAAGGAATGGTTTCCTTTGGTCAAACCCCCATGTAAAAGCATTGAATACAACAAACATATAGTAATACCTAAAATGATGTTGTAAGATGGTAATGCAATGTTGATGCTCTATGATATGCTCTCTTTATGATGATGTAATGTGGATAAGAGCTCTTATTTATGAATGTTCAAAAGGATTAAAGTTAATTAAGGTTTGTCCTTAAATACAACACCTAACATACATGTTAACATTTTTTACATTTACATCAACATATAATGGCTAATTGTTGTGCCCTAGGTGATTTTGGTGAAATGGATACCCTTAGTCCTTCTCTTAGTTGAAAGATATATCAACTTTCATTTTGTGCTCTTGATACCAACTGGTTACAAAAATTATTAGAGGTTGCTATTATCTCTCAACAAAATAAATAAACGGTTATTAGGTTAAAATTTGATGTAGAGTTGTTATGCTAAATGTTTTATATTGGTTTGCCAATATGTAAGAAAATTAGGATCACAATCAACAAATCTTCCTACTGATGCTTTGGTTCAAATTCACACCTATGCATCTAATCTCTATGTTCAATGGATCTAAATTGTGTTGGAGGAATTTTCTAAGTAGAAGTTGTTCTCTACTTGTCTTGATGTCTACTACCTATGTTTGAACAAGTGGTGTTGATAGACATTATTTAGGAGTTTGCTAGGAAAGGAATGGTTTCCTTTGGTCAAACCCCCATGTTAAAGCATTGAATACAACAAGCATATAGTAATACCTAAAATGATGGTGTAAGATGGTAATGCAATGTTGATGCTCTATGATATGCTCTCTTTATGATGATGTAATGTGGATAAGAGCTCTTATTTATGAATGTTCAAAAGGATTAAAGTTAATTAAGGTTTGTCCTTAAATACAACACCTAACATACATGTTAACATTTTTTACGTTTACATCAACATATAATGGCTAATTGGAGGGAATAATTAAATGCTAAAATTTAAATTTTGAACTCTTAGAGATCATATTTTGCATTTTGTCGAATTGGCCTAGGTTAATCTGACATCTGACAAATTTGACCTAGGCAAAGGAATGAATGAACTAAAGATCAAGACCAATCTAAAGGATGTGTAACTAAAATCATATTAAGTTTATGTTATTTACAAGTTTTTATAATAAAATATGTCACTTATATACTAGCCATTAAGCTAAGGATAACCTTATCAAATTGGACCCAAAATAAAGAGGAAAAGTGCAATTATGCAATTTCCAACATTATAAGTTGTAACTTATATTTTATTATAGATATATTTTTATGAAAATAGTTATGTTATTTCTAATTTATTAATAAGTAGATAATATTTAGTAAGTTACATTGGCTAAAATTATAACATGTTAAAGGTTATTAGTATGGAAATGATTAATTTTTAGTTAACTTTTTTTTGGGTAGAGGAATTGAAACATGGTGGGACCTCTGATGTGAGGTTCTAACACATACCATTATAACCTCTATCCCCATGAGTTTCCCTCCACCCATGTAGTGGGTAAATCTAGGGAAATCAAACTTGCAACCATCATCTATATTTAATGAGGGTAAGTGCAGGAAGATGGGGGCCAAAAAGGGGTCTTAAGTGGCCACTTTTTTTCTGAAATCAAGAAATACTAGCCTTGGATGAGAAATTGAGCATAGTTACACTCAAAATTTGAAGATGCAACCAAAACAATGTTCGTAGTGCTCCGAGTCTACTTTCTAAACTACTATTTTGTTTTGAAAATGGCATAGATTAAGGGGTTCAAAAGAGGGAGCCACAGAAATTGGTGTTGTTTCTGTCAAAAAAACATAACATAGCATGTTTTGTGGCTCCCTCAAAAGGTCAACTTTTTTTTGGTATTTTTAAAATCGCTTCAGTGAGAAATTAGCTAATAGCATGTAGTTTATGCCCGATTTTTCTGATAATGTTTTGATGAATATTTAATTTTTACTAATTTTCAAAGTGGACACATCCTAAAAAATAGAATTTTGGCCGTGCTACCCCTATAAATTTTGAAAACTAATTGAAAATTATTTTTTTATTTTTTTAATATTTGTAGAATGGAGTCTAGTTTCTAAATATGTATTTTTTAAAAAATTTGAATGAATAGTTAATTCACAATGAAAAAAAGACCAAATAGTGGTTTTTGCCTAAAAACTGACACACACAAAAGAAATTAAAGATGAAAGGCTTAACATTGTTAACATGTGAAAAAAATCACATCGTCAAATAGCTAAGAGAAAGCCTAACATTACCCAAGTGTTTGATTTGTTCGACCTTGAAACACGTGCAAATCTGAGGGTTAGCACGAACGAAATTATGTGAAATTTTGAAGAATATGGAACTGTTCATAAGGCAGTTCAAGCCTTTGGGTTGGAAATCTAAAGCAAATCCCAAGCCCAAGGCTTGGGATTCCCAAAGCAAGACATAATGCGAGCACGTTATAACGTGCTCACGTTATGTTTTGCTTTGCATTTTTCCTTTCCTGCAAGTCTATTGTTTGTCATGTTTAACATAACACGAGCTCGCGTTATTTTCCCCTTAAATTTTTTTACGTTCAAGGCTATTAATCATGAGGGTTAAGGGATAAGGGATAGGGTTGGAGGGTTTGGGGATAAGGGATTAGCATTTAAGGTATAGTATCGAGCCAGTTGAGGGTCTAGGAATAGGAATAGCATTTGGGGTTTAGGGATGAGGGATTAGAGTTGAGGGATGACAGATTAGGGTTGAGGGTTTAGGGTTTAGGGTTTAGGGATAGGGTTGAGGGTTGAGGGATCAGAGTTAAGGGTTGAGGGATTAGGGTTTGAAATTGAGGGTTGAGGGTTGAGGTTCAAGGGTCAAGGGTTTAGGGATAGGGTTGAGGGTCGAGGATTAGGGTTAAAGTAGAGTGTGGAGGGTGTAAGGATTAGGGATAGGGTTGGAGGGTTTAGGGATAAGGGATTAGGGTTTAAGGTATAGTATCAAGTCTGTTGAGGGTTTAGGAATAGGGATAGCATTTAGGGTTTAGGGATGAGGGATTAGAGTTGAGGGATGATGGATTAGGGATGAGGATTGAGGGATTAGGGTTTAGGGTTGAGGGTTGAGGGATTAGGTTTTAAGGTATAGTGTTGAGGGTTGAGGGTTTAGGATTAGGGTTTAGGGTTGATAGATTAGCATTTAATGTCGAGGTTAGGGTTAGAGTGTCGAGGGTAGAGGGATTAGGGATAGGGTTTAGGGTTGAAGGTTTAAGGATTGAGGGTTGAGGCTTTAGGGATGAGGGTTTAAGGCTTAAGATATAGTGTCAAGTGTTGAGGGTGTAGGGATAGGGTTTAAGTTTTAAGGGTTAAGGGTTGAGGAATAGGGATTAGGGTTTAAGGTATAGTGTTGAGGGTTGATGGTTTAGGGATAGGGTTTAGGTTTGAGGGATTAGGGTTTAAGGTTGATGAATTAGGGTTTAACATTGAGAGTTGAGGGTTGAGGGTTGAGGGTTGAGGGTTGAGGTTGAGGGATAGGGTTAATGGGCAAGGGATTAGGGTTAAATAAGGGTGTCGAGGGCAGAGGGATTAGGGTTTAAGGTATAGTATCGATCCTGTTGAGGATCTAGGAATATGGATAGAGTTTAGGGTTTAGAGATGAGGGATTAGAGTTGAGGGATGATGGATGACGGATTAGGGTTGAGGGTTGAGGGATTAGGGTTTAGGGACAAGGTTTAGGGTTAGGGTTGAGGGATTAGGGTTTAAGGTATAGTGTTGAGGGTTTAGGGATAGGGTTTAGGGTTGAGGGATTAGAGTGAAGGGTTGAGGGATTAGAATTTGACGTTGAGGGTTGAGGTTTTAGGGATAGGGTTGAGGGTCGAGGGATTAGAGTTAAGGGTTGAGGGATTAGGGTTTGACGTTGAGGGTTGAGGGTTGAGGTTTGAGGGTCAAGGGTTTAGGGATAGGGTTGAGAGTCGAAGAATTAGGGTTAAAGTAGAGTGTAGAGGGTATAAGGATTAGGGATAGGGTTGGAGGGTTTAGGGATAAGGGATTAGGGTTTAAGGTATAGTATCGATTCTGTTGAGGGTGTAGGAATAGGGATAGCATTTAGGGTTTAGGGATGAGGTATTAGAGTTGAGGGATGACGGATTAGGGTTGACAGTTGAGGGATTAGGGTTTAGGGATAAGGTTTAGGGTTGAGGGCTGAGGGATTAGGGTTTAAGGTATAGTGTTGAGGGTTTAGGGATAGGGTTTAGGGTTGAGGGATTAGAGTGAAGGGTTGAGGGATTAGGATTTGACGTTGAGGGTTGAGGGTTTAGGGTTAGGGTTAAGAGATGAGGGATCAGAGTTAAGGGTTGAGGGATTAGGGTTTGACGTCAAGGGTTGAGGCTTGAGGTTCGAGGGTCAAGGGTTTAGGGATAGGGTTGAGGTTCAAGGGATTAGGGTTAAAGTAGAGTGTGGAGGGTGTAAGGATTAGGGATAGGGTTGGAGGGTTTAGGGATAAGGGATTAGGGTTTAAGGTATAGTATCGAGTCTATTAAGGGTTTAGGAATAGGGATAGCATTTAGGGTTTAGGGATGAGGGATTAGAGTTGAGGGATGATGGATTAGGGTTGAGGGTTGAGGGATTAGGGTTGAGGGATAAGGTTTAGGGTTGAGGGTTGAGGGATTAGGGTTTAAGGTATAGTGTTGAGGGTTGAGGGTTTAGGATTAGGGTTTAGGGTTGACGGATTAGCATTTAATGTTGAGGTTAGGGTTAGAGTGTCAAGGGTAGAGGGATTAGGGATAGGGTTTAGGGTTGAAGGTTTAAGGATTGAGGGTTGAGGCTTTAGGGATGAGGGTTTAAGGCTTAAGATATTGTGTCAAGTGTTGAGGGTGTAGGGATAGGGTTTAAGTTTTAAGAGTTAAGGGTTGAGGGATAGGGATTAGGGTTTAAGGTATAGTGTTGAGGGTTGATGGTTTAGGGATAGGGTTTAGGTTTGAGGGATTAGGGTTTAGGGTTGATGAATTAGGGTTTAATGTTGAGAGTTGAGGGTTGAGGGTTGAGGTTGAGGGATAGGGTTAATGGTCAAGGGATTAGGGTTAAATAAGAGTGTCGAGGGTAGAGGGATTAGGGTTTAAGGTATAGTATCAAGCCTGTTGAGCGTCTAGGAATAGGGATAGCATTTAGGGTTTAGGGATGAGGGATTAGAGTTGAGGGATGACGGATAATGGATTAGGGTTGAGGGTTGAGAGATTAGGGTTTAGGGACAAGGTTTAGGGTTAGGTTGAGGGATTAGGGTTTAAGGTATAGTGTTGAGGGTTTAGGGATAGGGTTTAGGGCTGAGGGATTAGAGTGAAGGGTTGAGGGATTAGAATTTGACGTTGAGGGTTGAGGGTTTAGGGTTTAGGGTTTAGGGATAGGGTTGAGGGTCGAGGGATCAGAGTTAAGGGTTGAGGGTTGAGGTTCGAGGGTCAAGGGTTTAGTGATAGGGTTGAGGGTCGAGGAATTAGGGTTAAAGTAGAGTGTGGAGGGTATAAGGATTAGGGATAGGGTTGGAGGGTTTAGGGATAAGGGATTAGGGTTTAAGGTATAGTGTTGAAGGTTGATGGTTTAGAGATAGGGTTTAGGTTTGAGGGATTAGGCTTTAGGGTTGATGAATTAGGGTTTAATGTTGAGAGTTGAGGGTTGAGGGTTGAGGCTGAGGTTGAGGGATAGGGTTAATGGTCAAGGGATTAGGGTTAAATAAGAGTGTCGAGGGTAGAGGTATTAGGGTTTAAGGTATAGTATCGAGCCTGTTGAGGGTCTAGGAATAGGGATATTATTTAGGGTTTAGGGATGAGGAATTAGAGTTGAGGGATGACGGATGACAGATTAGGGTTGAGGGTTGAGGGATTAGGGTTTAGGGACAAGGTTTAGGGTTAGGGTTGAGGGATTAGGGTTTAAGGTATAGTGTTGAGGGTTTAGGGTTGAGGGATTAGAGTGAAGGGTTAAAGGATTAGAATTTGACGTTGAGGGTTGAGGGTTTAGGGTTTAGGGTTTAGGGATAGGGTTGAGGGTCAAGGGATCAAAGTTAAGGGTTGAAGGATTAGGGTTTGACATTAAGGGTTGAGGGTTGAGGTTTGAGGGTCAAGGGTTTCAGGATGGGGTTGAGGGTCAAGGAATTAGGGTTAAAGTAGAGTGTGGAGGGTATAAGGATTAGGGATAGGGTTGGAGGGTTTAGGGATAAGGGATTAGGCTTTAAGGTATAGTGTTGAGGGTTGATGGTTTGGGGATAGGGTTTAGGTTTGAGGGATTAGGGTTTAGGGTTGATGAATTAGGGTTTAATGTTGAGAGTTGAGGGTTGAGGGTTGAGGTTGAGGTTGAGGGATAGGGTTAATGGTCAAGGGATTAGGGTTCAATAAGAGTTTCAAGGGTAGAGGGATTAGGCTTTAAGGTATAGTATCGAGCCTGTTGAGGGTCTAGGAATATGGATAGCGTTTAGGGTTTAGGGATGAGGGATTAGAGTTGAGGGATGACGAATGATGGATTAGGGTTGAAGGTTGAGGGATTAGGGTTTAAGGACAAGGTTTAGGGTTAGGGTTGAGGGATTAGGGTTTAAGGTATAGTGTTGAGGGTTTAGGGATAGGGTTTAGGGTTGAGGGATTAGAGTGAAGGGTTGAGGGATTAGAATTTGACGTTGAGTGTTGAGGGTTTAGGGTTTAGGGTTTAGGGATAGGGTTGAGGGTCAAGGGATCAGAGTTAAGGGTTGAGGGATTAGGGTTTGACATTGAGGGTTGAGGGTTGAGGTTTGAGGGTCAAGGGTTTAGGGATAGGGTTGAGGGTCGAGGAATTAGGGTTAAAGTAGAGTGTGGAGGGTATAAGGATTAGGGATAGGGTTGGAGGGTTTAGGGATAAGGGATTAGGGTTTAAGGTATAGTGTTGAGGGTTGATGGTTTAGGGATAGGGTTTAGGTTTGAGGGATTAGGGTTTAGGGTTGATGAATTAGGGTTTAATGTTGAGAGTTGAGGGTTGAGGGTTGAGGTTGAGGTTGAGGGATAGGGTTAATGGTTAAGGGATTAGGGTTAAATAAGAGTGTCAAGCGTAGAGGGATTAAGGTTTAAGGTATAGTATCGAGCCTGTTGAGGGTCTAGGAATATGGATAGCGTTTAGGGTTTAGGGATGAGGGATTAGAGTTGAGGGATGACGGATGATAGATTATGGTTGAGGGTTCAGGGATTAGGGTTTAAGGTATAGTGTTGAGGGTTTAGGGATAGGGTTTAGGGTTGAGGGATTAGAGTGAAGGGTTGAGGGTTTAGGGTTTAGGGTTTAGGGATAGGGTTGAGGGTCGAGGGATCAGAGTTAAGGGTTGAGGGATTAGGGTTTGACGTTGAGGGTTGAGGGTTGAGGTTCGAGGGTCAGGGGTTTAGGGATAGGGTTGAGGGTTGAGGAATTAGGGTTAAAGTAGAGTGTGGAGGGTATAAGGATTAGGGATAGGGTTGGAGGGTTTACGCATAAGGGATTAGGGTTTAAGGTATAGTATCAAGTCTGTTGAGGGTGTAGGAATAGGGATAACATTTAGGGTTTAGGGATGAGGGATTAGAGTTGAGGGATGACGGATTATGGTTGAGGGTTGAGGGATTAGGGTTTAGGGATAAGGTTTAGGGTTGAGGGCTGAGGGATTAGGGTTTAGGGATAAGGTTTAGTGTTGAGGGTTTAGGGATAGGGTTTAGGGTTGAGGGATTAGAGTGAAGGGTTGAGGGATTAGGGTTTGACATTGAGGGTTGAGGGTTGAGGGCATTTTCTATCAAGAACTTGATTATGAGGGCTTGCCCCTTCATTGTTATGCCTATCATATGGTGGAGCATCTGGGAAGCTCTTGCAGGAAAGAGATGTGATCAATGCAAAGGATGTGATCAATCTATAGCAGGACAAAACACGAGCGTGTTATAACGCGAGCACGTTATAACGCGCTCACGTTTTGTCTTGCTATTGAAACAGTAAAAAAGTTGTTACCCCCATGATCCAGGCCCACACGCTCTGTTTTCTTACTGATTCTGCAAGTGCTCTGACAAAAAAGAAGTGCTTTCATGCTGTTGGGAAGTTCACATGCACATTTGACACATTGTACCACCTTTGCATGATCTTTCCACCACCTTTTCTGCTTTGCCAACTTGAGAAGGAGGAAATAACATAGTTTTCACACCAAGTTTGATATATATCTATTCAAGTTTCAATTTTTGTAGTGTTGCAATGTTAATTGTGATTCAATTTTAGGTATTTAATATTATAGATTGGTTAATAGTATTATTGTTAGTAATGATATTTGAGTTTTATTCAATTTAACATTGAAAAGGAAGCAAGTGGTGAAAAACTCAAATTGTTGAGGAGTTTGATGCAAGAAGATAAAAACACTACATAATTGGGTACTCTCTCTCCATTCAAATCTTTATTTTTTAGGTATGTCAAGTCTTTATATGCATGTTCTTTACATTTTCCTTATTTTGGATTGAATTACTTTATTATGCTTTATCATACATGTTTAAAATAGACACATTCCCAATCAAGAAAGCAGCCTACAATCTCACATGATGCCATGTATATTTTCTACACTTGGGCTCTTTAATAATTATGTCTAATAAACAAACCTTAACATACCATGATGTCAAACTATACAAGAATAAATCCTTACAACATAAAAAAAATACAATCCCAATATTATCTTGTATTCATTTCTTAGGAACTAATATTGGTCTCTTTATCATGCTACAAACAAATTCTCCTTCATGTCGAGGAAACGATCAAGAATTAAACCAACACAGGAAGAGATAGAAGCTAAGAATGCAAAGAAAGCAGTGGCTATGAGGGAACTTCGTGACAAGAGGAAATTAGACACGATAAATAAAGACATACCAATTGAAGAGGAACCACAACCATCACAAAGAGATGGTATTGGCGGCACAAAGAGAATGAATGCAAAAACTTCGTGGTACGAGGGATTTGAATACCATAGTTGGAGACACGTCCTCTACTGCAAGTCAACATGTAGGGACACCATCTACCGCATCTAAAGTTGAGAGTACATCATCACTCACATGTGATGAAGGAGGTACGCCATCGTTCCCACCTCAACCTCAAGGTATGTCATCTATTCCATCTTCGATCAAAGTTATGCCATCTAACCCATCTCATTTAAATATTGACGAAATTCCTAATGTTGAGATGAATTTACCTAACTTGACACCACCTAGAATTTTGCATAGAAAGCCAAAGTATTTGATTGATATTGATGAGAATATTTTGCAGCCAATGGAAGGTAAGATTCCAAAACGCACTTGTAGAAGATATGCTAATAAGATTTGGAGATTGTTCTTTGAAAAGTTAAATGAGACTGCAAGATGTCAACTATTCGTTGAAATGATGCGAAGTATAAAGTATAGGTCTATCATGAAGATTCTTGGGTTGAGAACATCAGAGGCTTCAAGTGAAAAATCTATTGTCAAGAATCTAATGAGTGTGTATGAGAGTGTGGGTAACACCTCACGCACAAAAGATAGTAATACAACACGGCGTGTGATTACATTGACTATAGTAAGTAGTCAAATGAGGAAAGCTCGTTTTATTAGAAAGACAAGTCAAGAATTGAGAATTAATAGGAAAACTTTACCAAGAGCCGTTGGAAGATGCCAAAGAATTGAGGACACTAATGCCAATGAATTATGGGCATTCTCGGGGAGACTACCACAAAAAGATAAACCAATTGTTGAAGCATTGAGATCACTAATTGGAGACTTTTGGAAGAATTACACAAGGGTATCTCTGAATCAAAGGGATGTGGTAAGAAGGAGAATCGGTAGTTAGAACCGCGAGCCACATCCAAAGCATTTTTTGGATGAGACTCAAACACAGTTTTACGATAAATTTCTAGAGAAGTATCCTCAAATTAAAATTTGTCAAAGATATTTTGAATTACTAAAACCTTTCTATGTTAAGATAAATCACACACGCACTACTTGTTGTTGTAGATTACATATTGAATTTTCTAACCATTTTGATGCTTATAGGTCTATATGTTTAGATATGCATACTAACAATGATTTTCAGGGTTGTGCCATATGTGCCCCACCAACATCTTCAAGAGACTTCATATCAAGAATTTTATGTGAAAGAGAGGAAGGTCAAATATTCTACAAGAAATTATGCTTGGATGGCACATGTCATCATTGCGGTGGCTTGCAACATTTGCCAATATGTGAACATATGGAAATAACACATGCGGTTGGAAACGAACTAGTAGAGTTTGGCAAGTATAAAATAGTGGTATACAATACAAAAGATGGTAAAGAAGCAAAGAGGTGTGAATTAGTTATTGAAAAGATTCCAGTGTATCAGTTTATGCCTATATTTCGTGACAACATAGTGTACGAGTATGCAAGACATGCCCATAGAGCTCGATGGTTGGACTTGCAATTCAAGTTATGCAAGGACACATTTTCAGTTGGTAGCATTGTTTCAGTCGTCGACTTTGCAGAGAACTATAGTCTACAGCCACAGCGTGAGGTGCAATCACAATATTACAACTCCACACAGGTTTCTATATTTGTGCACATCACATTCATTCATGTGAATGATAGTACAGAGGATGACAGAAAGATCATAAGGGAGTATAATTTCTATATTAGTGATGATCGCACGCATTCTACGGACTTCGTGCAAGGTTTCTTTCAGGTGTTCTACAATGATTTGGCTAAAAGGGGCATGTCGTTCAATCAGCATATCATATGGTCGGATAACTGTGTGTCATAATTCAAGAACTCACAGAATTTCTATTGGCTGAGTAGGAGGCATAATTTTACAAGTATTCAACATATGTGGAACTTTTGTGAGGCCAGGCATGGAAAGGGGGAGCATGATGGTGTAGGAGCATGTATCAAAAGAGCCATAGCACGAGAAGAGTTAAAGTATAAAGACAATGCAAAGTTGACAGGTGCAAAATCGATTGTCAAGTAGTGTAATGCTTCCATGGGTCCAGGTAATGAATGTAAGTCTTCAGTTCGTAGATTTTTTTGGTTGATAGATGATACTAACATTGCACCATATGAGGATTGTTGTACACTGATAGGATCAAATGAGATGCACTCTTTCAGAAGCTCAATTGCAGGTTCATGGAGTATCCATACATGAAAGATGTCATGCTTTTGTTCTTCCTGTACAATTCAAGTCTGGGATGAGTGCGAGTCAAAGGAGTGGGTTGACGAATGGCAGTTAAGTTATCTTAGCCCACTTGACATGTATCGACCCTTGACGGCACTGGAACTAACATAGATGGAATCGTCAGTTGACTTTGACCACATATCAGATTTAGTTCAACCAGGTAATATAGGGCACGTATATACATCTAATTTCATCTAGTTCAACTAGGTAATGTCATCTTACTTTGTAGTGTTTTTGTAATGTTGACTAATTTCATCTAATTTGCTACACATATCAATGTAGGGCATGTATATGCAGTTATTGCAGATGAAGATAATGAAGAGGGAACAGATTATGACTTATGTCGTTGTGTTGAGGCCAAAAAGAAATTGGAGGCCCCTGTTACAGATGGAGAAAACATCGAATACCCTATAGGCTCAGTGGTTATTACTGGAACATGGCTTAGAAGGTACCCACATAAGAGTGTTAATATTTGCCTATTTCAGGACTTTGACACGCATCAGAATATTCTTCATTACTTAAACCTTGTTGTGGCATCCAATGTTCATTTGATAAAGTATCGGGGTAGACCTTTGAATAAAATATTGTGGAAGGTGCGTGAGTCTGACCATGAAGCAATACTTGACACAATAAAGAGTAGAGCAAACCCAAATGGTTCATTGGATTAATTTGTAAGTATTCACATTGATTTTTTAAAGTCATGTTACATTGAGTTGTAAGTATGCACATTAATTTGTAAGGTTTGTCTTTTTTTTATTTCTTCCTACATTTTTACACATATGTACACATTTTTACATCATCATGTTATGCATTTTTGGTGTCCTGCTCCTGATGCGACCAAACTCATAACTCACCCTTTGATGATCTCTCCAACACTCTGGATCCAGGGCACCCAATCATGATGATGACCTATATACCATTCTCCCAAGGCACTCATAATGAATGAAAAGAAGACCAAGGGCACCCAAGCTTAATAGACTTATTTCTTTCAATTTTGATGATCCAAACTCTTGCAATACGACATCCACTTTCATGCTTTTAGATCTTCCTTCACATACAGGGTGCCAAATCAAGTTGAAAAATCTACATAAGGGCACCAAAATGGATGAAAGGAGACATGAAATGCGCCTTAGGACTCCATGCTAAGGTTTGAGCCATGATGATGAAACTTAGAGCTTTTTCCTTTCCTATGCGCTCATCTAAGATGTTTGAATGATAAGGAGCACCTCGACCTCTTTAATGTACATTGGGCACCAAAATCAAGGTGATTTTAAGTCACTTTGAGTCATTTGGGGTCAGTTTGAGTCTTTGAGTCATGTTGCAAAAAAGTGTCAATGTTGTCAAGTTGCACAAAGCAACTTTTGCATTTTTTGTGTCTTGCTCGTGATGTGACCAAACTGACTGTTCCAACGCATCCGAATGGGTACATTTACGCTAGGCATGGTTCTATTTTTCACCCAAACATGTTGAAACAGTCTAAGCTACATTGTACCGATGATATCCCTGAAGAGTCCAAAGTGTAAAAAGGTAGCAATCTTTGACGAGATGTTACTCAAAAATCATGTCACTTAGAAACATTCTGTCTAAGGCAACGCGATCATGTAAAGTTCCTCTACAATAACGTCTCTCAGTTTTTTATATCTCTGAGGCATTTGCCTGTGGTGAAAGGTTTTCTGCTGCCCCAAAACTCGTCAAAAGGAGGCATTGTAAAGTTGCAAAGGGGTGTAACTTTCGTCCTGCTCCTAATGCGACCAAACTGACTGTTCCAACGCATCTGAATGGGTACATTTACGCTATGCATGGTCCTATTTCTCACCCAAACATGTCGAAACAGTCCGAGCTACATTGTACCGACGATATCCCTAAAGAGTCCAATGTGCAAAAAGGTAGCAATCTTTGACGAGATGTTACTCAAAAATTGTGTCACTTAGAAACATTCCATCTGAGGCAACGCGATCACGTAAAGTGCCTCTACAATAACCTCTCTTAATTTTTATATCTCTGAGGTATTTGCCTATGATGAAAGGTTTTCTGCTGCCCCAAAAATTGTTAGAAGGAGGCAGTGTAAAGTTGCAAAGGGGTGTAACTTTCGTCTTGCTCCTGATGTGACCAAACTGACTATTCCAACATGTCTGGATGGGTACATTTACACTAGGCATGGTCCTTTTTTACCCAAACATGTTGAAACAGTCCGAGCTACATTGTACCCATGATATCCCTAAAGAGTCCAAAGTGCAAAAAGGTAGCAATCTTTGACAAGATGTTACTTGAAAACTGTGTCACTTACAAACATTCTGTCTGAGGCAACACGATCATGTAAAGTGCCTCTACAATAACCTCTCTCAGTTTTTTATATCTCTGAGGCATTTGCCCGTGGTGAAAGGTTTTCTGCCACCCCAAAAATCATCAAAAGGAGGTAGTGTAAAGTTGCAAAGGGGTGTAACTTTCGTCCTGCTCTTGATGTGACCAAACTGACTATTCCAACGCGTCTGAATGGGTACATTTATACTAGGCATGGTCCTGTTTTTCACCCAAACATGTCGAAACAGTTTGAGCTACATTGTACCAACGATATCCCTGAAGAGTCCAAAGTGCAAAATGGCAACAATCTTTGATGAGATGTTACTCAAAAACTGTGTCACTTAGTAACATTCCGTCTAAGGCAATGCAATCACGTAAAGTGTCTCTACAATAATCTCTCTCAGTTTTTTATATCTCTGAGGCATTTGCCTGTGGTGAAAGGTTTTCTGCTGCCCCAAAAATCATCAGAAGGAGGCAGTGTAAAGTTGCAAAGGGGTGTAACTTTCATCCTGCTCCTGATGCGACCAAACTAACTGTTCCAATGCATCTGAATGGGTACATTTACACTAGGCATGGTCCTTTTTTTCACCCAAACATGTTGAAAGAGTCTGAGCTACATTGTACCGACGATATCCCTGAAGAGTCCAAAGTACAAAAAGGTAGTAATCTTTGACAAGATGTTACTCGAAAACCATTTCACTTAGAAACATTCCATCTGAGGCAACGCGATCATGTAAAGTGCCTCTACAATAGCCTCTCTCAGTTTTTTATATCTCTGAGGCATTTGCCCATGGTGAAAGGTTTTCTGCTGCCCTAAAAATCATCAGAAGGAGGTAGTGTAAAGTTGCAAAGGGGTGTAACTTTCATCCTGCTCCTGATGCAACCAAACTGACTATTCCAACATGTCTGAATGGGTACATTTATGCTAGGCATGGTCCTTTTTTTCACCCAAACATGTCGAAACAGTCCGAGCTACATTGTACCCACGATATCCCTAAAGAGTCCAAAGTTCAAAAAGGTAGCAATCTTTGATGAGATGTTACTTGAAAACTGTGTCACTTAGAAACATTCTGTCTGAGGCAACACGATCATGTAGAGTGCCTCTACAATAACCTCTCTCAATTTTTTATATCTCTGAGACATTTGCCCATGGTGAAAGGTTTTCTGCTGCCCCAAAAATCGTCAGAAGGAGGTAGTGTATTAAATCAGGATGATGAGGTCAGTGGTGTTTGAGTTTTAGAGCTCCTTGATGACCTGATCCTGATAGTGGGCGTGTAGAGGAAGGAATGATTAAGGCGCACTTTGATAATCATTTCACCCTAGGTGAGCACCTAGGTAGAATTTGGACTGGAAGCCTCAAATAATACCTTGGATTTTTAGATGCTTATTTTAGCTCAAATCATCGTTATCTTGCGCCTAGAGTTGGAGTCTAACTGCCTAGGGAGTCAAGGAGCATTTCATCATCTAGATAATCCCAAACATGCGCCTTGAACAAGTGATGCTACAAGTGGTGAACAAAATGGGTGCCTTGAAGAATTGAGCCCTCCAAGACATCTTACAATTGCCTAAAAGTCCAAAATTTACACAAGTGAGTTAAGGCGTCATTTTCCATCTCCAGAGCCTCCTTTGAGCACCTTAACATGGAGTGAATGTTTTAGTCTATGAAAGATTGCGCCTAAAGAATATAACAATCCCTTGAGTCACTAGGATGAACTAAGTTAACAAAATGAACTTCATTGAGGGAGGTGCACTTGTGCATCTAGACAACTCCAGTTTAGCACCTGAGAAAAACCATGTTTAGATCCATAAGTTTGGGGAGTATTGAGTGAGGTAAGTCTTCATGAGCATATACAATGACTTAAATCCATCAATGATGAAGTAAATGCTTATTTGAACTAAGGCGCAATTTCACTCCTCTACAATCATCTTCTGGCACCTTGAAAGCTAAGTGTTTGAAACTATCATGATTTGCGCCTAGATGAGGAAGTCTCTATAATGAGTTAAAGCCACTTGAATGGCAAGCATGAAGGAAGCGTCCAAACTTACCCAAGGAAGCGCCTAGAGGAATGGAAGTTGAGTTTGAAGATAGATAACCTTTCGAGTGCACTTGCCCTTGCGTGACAATTTGATTTGGCACCCTTATGTAAATTTAGATATGATCTAGCACTTTGAGGTTGAGTGGAGTAATCTTGGCGCCTTTGTGTGTTGTTTTATACCTTGATGAGCACCTTGGAAGAATGGATGTTTACTCACCCTTGAGCGCCTTAGTTCCAGAGATTGAGTTCGAAGAGTAATACTCCTCAAAATGCCTTTATGAGAGCGATGAAACTAAGTAGCATAAGAGATGATAAGTGTAAGAGCTTAGGGACTCAAGGCGCATTGTAGGGTCAAGAACATCAAGTTTGTGCACCTAAGGGGAAAATCAAGCTTCAAACACCTCATCAAATGGCACCTTGGTAGAGGACTTGCCAAAAGACCTTAAAATTGAAAATTTGATAAAATAACTCACATTATGAGTTTAGGCGCCTTTCCAAGATCAAGCTTTCATATAGCGCCTTGAGTTATTACTTTCATATTAGCACCCTAGCATAAAGAAGAAGTCCTCAAATGCGCTTTAAGGAGGAAGATTGGTGATGGGAGTAATTATGAGCACCCTAGAGTGTTTGAAGTGGGAAGTAGTAAAGGATAGCGCCTTGAATGAGTTTGAGTGCCTCGAAGAGGATTGAGCGCCTTGATAAATCAGAGGATTGAGCACTTAAGGGATAATAGGATCTTTTGAGACTATTGGTAAGTGTTTGGAATCATTAGAATTTCAAAAATAAGATAAAGACCCTAGGCACTATCTCCTACTTGGAACATCACACATGGGAACATGGAAACTAGATTGATTGAAGGAATGATACTTTAGTGCCTTGAGGGTGAATGAGTCAAAATAACACTAAATTGGTGCCTAGTCCAATTGATTGAAATCATCTTGGGCGCATTTTATTGCTTTAGTTGGGTTTAACTTATTTTGGCGCCTTGGTGAGAAGTTCTCTAGATATGAGTTAGAACCATCAAAATAATAAAACTTGTCAAGAAAGAGAGGCATTTTTATGAAGTTTTTCCTCAATGTTGAGCACCTAGGAGGTAGATTGCTCAAGAGAGGGTTAGATACTCTATATTTCACTCTATTGTTGACTTGTCTAAAAACAATGGAAGCATAGAATTATCAACTTTTGAACCTTCAAACTCACTATTGGCGAGACAACATACCATCGGTGAGCTTAAAATTTCATCGGCCGATAGGCCGATGCCACCATGACTCCGTTTGATTTCACTTCTGACAAACATCCCATCATTGACTCTTATCAGTCAGATAGACCACTATCGATGACTTTATATCCTTTCACACCGATGTCTTTGTCACTCCGATACGAGACTCTAAGTCCCTCGCCTATCGGTAGGACTTAATACCATCGGCACACTCAAAAACTCTTCTACTGACACACCGATATCACAAATGACAACCTTCGAATCACACCCGTCGGTGAGACTCCAAACATCAGTGAACTCTAATCTCGTTGGGCTGATACACCAATGGATTTCAACTGTCAGTGTGACCCCCTTCATTGGTGAATCTCTCAACTGCTCTTCTAATGCACAGATGGGATTATCTTCCGATACACTGATGTCTTCGACTTCGAACCACACTCGTCGAAAAGATAGACGACTATCGGCGAAGCCTAACCAAGGTTTGTCGATACGTCGATATGACCAACTCTTGACGTCGATACAAGGTTCTTTTGCAGGCAAAGGGCGCCTAGGCTTATGGGGCTCAATTTGATGTATTTATTGAAAGCTCAAGGTGAATTGATGCTTATTGAAAATGCCACTTAGTCCTTCATTTGCATTATAAGCACCATTTTCTATTGACTTATATACTCCTCCTCATGCTAGGGTGCCATAATGAAGTGGTTTAGACAATAGGTGCACTTCACTTACCACAGGCTTGTTCTCCTTCCACCTTAGGTGCACTTTTATGGTGGAACAGGTGTCAATGGGTGCCTTGTCTTAAATGAATGCTCTCTCTAAGTTGGGTGCCCTTTTGAGGCTTGATGAGTTGCAAATTGTGCCTTAACCCTTCATGCTTGTTGCTCAATGTTTGAATGTTTAAGAAAGTCTCCTTTAGGTGCTCATCTTAATGACTTTTTCTCAAGGTGCAATCATCCTAATGACTTGGATATTCATCCTAGTGTTTTAGGATATCAGGCTACCAGACTTAGTCATTTTCAGGATCTCAAACATAAAGAATAACATGATGATTCATTTTTTTGTATTGCATATAGTTGACATTCTATGCTACTCATAAAGAATATTAATACTTTTTGTTCAACATGATGATTCATTTTTTTTTTAAATACAACTTTTATCTTTTAGTTCCAAAATGAAGTTTAGGTGATACTTGAATAACAATAGCTAGCTTATTGGATCAACAAACATCCTATGTAATACAATCGGACTTTAAATATTTGAAGTAGCCATCTACAAATATCCATTCAAACGTAGATTTATAATGCAAGTATGGATGCCATCAATAAAAAAGATTTGTATTAACCAAATATCCATATAGGCATACATCAATATCTGTCGATATAAGTATAACATATATACAAAATAGCCATATAGGCTTACAAGAATGCCATATAGGCATACAATGTCAACTATGTACAATATAAAATATATGTCCACAAATGCCATATAGGCATACAACAAAGGAACACAATAAAAAGTCATTCCCCTCTGGCTGGTGAAGAGAATAAATCACGAGCAGCCTTTGATCTTCTAGGGGATGGAGACGTGCATGTGGGTGGTCTACTATGAACCCCCAGGCTACTCCTCCTATTTAGGTCTTCCTGCATCTTTACCTATTACAATAAAAAGTATAGACATTAATATATAGAAATTACATGTTATAAAAAATGAAACATTTAACAAAATAATCACTTACCGCTAACATATAATCTGTCTCCTCACTTGCCTCGATAGCAGGAATAGGCCTTGGTGATGTCATGTCCTATAGAAACCATCCAGATAGAAATTAAACTTCAAATCAATAATCTTTTGATTTTTCAAAAATAGACAACTATAACAATGAATGTAAATTAAAATTTACTAATCTGCCTCATACCCCTATCAATGCCATGGAGCTATGAATCGCAGAGGCCACACCCTGCTCCATTGCCCTATGAACATGGGGAGGTGTCTCCGTAGCCTGCATCATCTGGAAATAAAACAATATTATTCAATTACCAAAACTATAATAGTGATGCAAATCATGGCTCCTAACATACACACACGTTCATCTAAACATGGAAATACACACAATAAAGCACACAAATCACATACAAAAATTTAATAAGTACAATTCATTTATTAAACTATTTATTTTATTACCTCCATAAAGCTTTGAAATCCACCACCGCTGGCAGGTGTTGCCATGAAATCTATAGTATTAACCTATTCAACATCCAAAATTAGATATTAGAATACCATTCATATAACGATGCTATTCACATGTAATATTTATAATTGTTTACTAGTTACATACCTCGACAGTAGATGATCTAGTGAAAAATACAGGTGGAGAACCACTAAAAACTGCATCGACGCTATGACCCTGAAATTTCATTAAAATCATCAATTTAAATTAGTTAATCTTGTATTTTAAAAATAAAATTTAATAAATTAAATTCAATAAACTTACTAATATTTACCTGAGTATCAAGGCCAAAAGTCTCACTCATGATGGTATCTGTCATCACCATCTGCTCAGCTGCAGATGTAGCCTGTGCACCTACATCCTGACTGTCCATGGGGTCATAACCACAGGCTAACCCGCAACCTTGACAAGTATGGGGTGGGACCCTACTCCTCGTACTATCTCCCAACCCACTCTATATTGCAAGACCGGCATGTTCTATGATGTTCTGGGTCAAGGCACTAATCAACTGAAGTGTATCGACCTCAACACTCTCCTTCACAATGGAAGGGATAGAAACATGCTCGTGGGATGGTCTGCTGATTACTCGTCTCACTACCCGCTGTGGGTCAAGACATGCCCTTGGTCTATCTTGTGCTGACCCCCCACCTCTACCCTGGAAGTCCCGCATATCAAAATAGTTTGACACTTTATTGAGGACAAACTCGCAGTAGAGTTTCCTCAAAAAGTATTGCGGGACCTCATTATTATTGCATGGAGGATGGTCAAAAACCTTCCACCACCTCTACCCAAAATTGTCCCTTATCGTTTGGTTGTTGCACCAATGGATAGGGAACCTCTTGCATGTAATGGGTGGAGATTGATTTGTTTGTGGGTTTGTGAAAATTGAACACAAGTCTAATTTTGTAATTTGTAATTTTTTTACATCTTGGTATGACAACTTGTCTGCATAGTAATCTCTAAACTCTCTCTTCTTATCCATCCAACTAGTTATTTGCTTGCTAATTGAATCTACATTTGATAACATAAACTCAAGAGATTAGGCAAGCGTGGACCTATGCAAGGTTGAAGTGGAAGGATCTTTCAAACTTGTAATTATATCTTCAATTTCTTTTTTGTTGTTTTCAATTTGCCCCATTATATTTTCGTGTTCCAGGGGCATGTCGAGGAATGGATGGAGGAGGTTGTTGTTCTGCAGGTATTTCCTCCTCAGGATTTTGTGGATTTTGAGGAGGAGGAGGAGGAGGTGCATTATCATTTCCTGACAATTAACGAAATATACATCAAAAATCAACTAAAACCTACCTATTTAGAAACAAATTCAAACAAAAAAATAAATATAACTTACTCCTTTGGCGTGCTCAACGTCGTGGCGGTATTTTGGCAACGAATCGATAAGCTTTTTGTGTTGAATGGAGTTTTGCAAAACGCGAGCGCGCTTTCTAGGGTTTGCAAGCCGTGGGTAGAGAGGAGAAGATAGAAAGAAATGAGCGCCTTAAACTTTTTTTTTTATTTATAGGAAGTCATAAAGCAAACGCGTTATAACGTGCTCGCATTATGACTTAAATATTTTTGAAATTAATTTGGCCACTTTTTGGCCCCCCATCTTCTTACACTTACCCATGAAATATTTTATATAATGTGTAAAGGAAATAAAATAAGTGTACTAATTGGGCACAAATTAACCTAGATTAATTAAAATGACAATTGTAGGAGCATGATAATTGAACAATAAATATTAAGCTAGGAAATTATATATAAATGATATAGGTACTTCATTTTAAGAAAGATGTTGAAATATTTTCTCATTTTTTGTATAGAACTACGCCCTTTATAAAGTAGAATAATGATTCTAGTTCACTTCTTAGGCATGGATCTATCTTATGGATACAAATATGATTCTATTAATTATGCATCTTTTCTTACTAGTTCATTAGAACCTTTGCTTCTTGCTAGTTATCAAGGATTCATGGTATTTGAAAATACTTTAAAGAGGCTATTGGATCCCTAGGGGTAATTTCTCCTAGGTCAACCCCTCAAGAGATTGGCTTTAAAATCATGCTAAAGATCAATGAGTAACAAACAAGTATGTGAATATCCTAGATGATGATTATGATGTTCCTGTGAATATCCTAGATGATGATTATGATGTTCCTTTTACCACATCAATCAAAGTACTCTAATAAATTCTCCTTTAATGCTCTAGGAAGACTAATGATTCTAGGATTTGAATTAATGTCAAATTGATGTCTTTAAATATGTAAATATAATAATCACACAAAATATGTACAAAGTTAGCTCATGGTAAGAATAAAATGGGTCAAGACAACTGCTTAAAATAAGTAGAAAAATAAAATATTCCTATGGTCATTAACTCCACAAATATCTCCTAAAAAATTGAGTGTCCCCATGCAGTTTTGCTTAAATTTAAGCACTTGGAGTAGCCCCATGGAAATTTACAATTATGAAAAAAGGATAATATAGAATCTTTCCCTATTTTTGTGGAGCAGCTATTGCTCTATAAAAAATGAGGGGCTTTTTTTTACTTTCTTCTAAATTAACATAATTAAAATAATTTATTTTTTGTTTTTTTTATATAATAAAAAACTACATTTAAGATAACTGCTTAAAATAAGCAAAAAAAAAAATATCATGGGGTCATTGGCTCCACAAATATCTCCTAAAAAATTGAGTAGTGGCTGCTAGCCAAAATAAGCTAAACACAGGGGGACATGCCCTTACCCCATGTCCCCATGTGGCTGCTTAAGTTAATTTTCTGCTTAAATTTAAGCAGTTGGAGTGGCCCCATGCAAATTTATAATTGTGGGAAAAGGATAATATAGAATCTTTCCTATTTTTGTGGAGCAGCTACTGCTTATGAATTTCAAATAAGATTGGAAAAAAAGGGGGGGCTGGAAATAAGTAGCCAGTGCATAATGAAAAATATGCCATGTGGCTACATATAATACCTTCCCTCTTCTTTTTTTTAAATTTTCTTCTATTATTTTTTACATTTTATATAATAAAAAACTCCAAATTAAGATAACTGCTTAAAATAAGTAGAAAAATAAAGTTTCATGGGGACACTGGCTCCACAAATATCTGCTAAAAAATTAAGCAGTGGTTGCTAGCCAAAATAAGCTAAGCAACACCATGGGGACATGCCCTTAGTGCGTTAAATTTGACCACACAAAACTTTCACCCCACTTGGGATTTAAACATAATAAGTAGGTAGTATGTGATTTGAGAAACAAATAGTTGGGTTTAATTGGGACACATCCTCCAAATACTATGTTACACTCTTCCCCAAGATATCTCCTCTTTCTTCACCCCCTTATTTTCCGACAGCACGCATGCATATTTAACTCCAAGAAAACAGGGCAGCCTCATTACTATTACGGGTATGGAGATCTCTTAGGTAAAAAATCATGCTATAAAAAAGCCTAAATGAGAATTTAGCAGATGGTGCAGGCGTTGGGATTCTCATAACTAACATAATTGTAATCATAATAATGAGGCCTCTGAACATAGTACATAGGGAAAAAGACCCAATAGGTGAGATAGTTCCAATGGTTGAGATGGTAGCTGTGACCTTAAGGCCCAATATTTTTTGAAGTTTAGTACTAGCAGTTGTGACTTTAAGGTTGTTAGTGTTACTATAAGTACTAATAATTGAATGAAATGTGCCCTTTAGATTTAAAAAGCAACCAATCATGTGATGCCAAATCAATGCACCATCAAAGGGGGTCTTAATTCACACCTATTGGTCCACCTTTTTTTTTTGGGGAACTATTTGACACCTCAACAAAAAGCATGCTGATGTGGCATCATATTTGATGATGCGGTCCTAAAACCTTAGTTATAAGAAGCAGGGGCATTGCCAAGAAAGCTACTGTAAAATTTTTGGAGTGATTCAAAATTGCCACGTACGATTTTGAGAGGCGTGAAGTTAGGGTGCACAACTACTGAGTCCTCTCCCCTAACCGTTGGGTTCTCTAGGTTTTTCTCTTCTTTCTTCTCCTCCTTGGCGGCCCCAACGCTTAGTAACTCTGCAAAGCCAAAACCGTATTTCCTCAGTCTGGCGGTGACAAACAGAGGGTCTGCTAGTCCAATTACAGGGATCTTTTTTATCTTCATGTCCACGGTCACAGAATCCACCCCTGCAACACAAATATCCATTCATTAGATTATGTAGCAGAATAAACCTAAGGTTAGGGTTTCAAAGCGAAAAGGAAAAAGCAGCATACCTTCCACCGCTGCAACCACCTTGAGGGCCTTTCTCTTTCTATTCTTGTCATCAATCGTCACTTGTAACGCCATTTTCTGTAAATTTTGAACAGAGACTACCTATCAGTTAAAATTTTGACATGAATCCAAGAACAGCATTTATATCTAAATAGCCAACTAGACATACCTTCATTTCCATATCTTAGAAATGGGTTTTGTTCACAGAAATGAGTGACCGTGCTGCACAATTTTTGGGATCCGTAAAAAGAAACCGCAAGACATTGGACTATGATTACTTCGGTAGTCGAGAAGAATAAATAGAACGTACCGCAAGCATTTTGCAATTCTTCGTGGAAACCCCGTCAGTTTTACATCACGCTGAATTAAACGGTGTGGTTTGACTGGTTGTGAGCATGACAGGGACCCCTCGACGCGTATGTTCAAAACGCGGCCTTCCCGTGATTAAATTGGGTTTGGAATGTAAATACGAGTTTTCAAGTCAAGTCAAGTTCTACCTAAAATAGTTAAAAATGCAATCGCGACGAAAGGGCAGCCTGCAGGAATTTGGATGGTGGAGACTTCTTCCACGTCCCAATTAACTTGGCCAAAATTCCTCTCTTTTTAAATTCAACGCTCGATATAAGGAAAGAGAGACTTCGAAAACAGTCAAATCTTGTAAGGGTTGTTCACGAATCACGGTGGTTTCATCAAACTGCAAACAAATAAAATGATTTTTTATTGGTGTTATTTATTTTAGGGCAATTAATATAATAATTAATGATTTTAAATAAGTTTATAAAGAGGATTAAAGTATTTAGTTTTTGATGGGATAAGGTTTGGTTTCGGTATAACTTTCATCCAACAATTTAATTTTGGTTTTTATTATTAAATTTGAAATAGTGAATTTTTTATATACTAATAAATATTATACACTCTACTTTAATTTAAACATTATTTGTGGAATAATTCCCTCTAAATGTAGTTTTGATCCAATATTTGTAGTTCCAAATTTTTATTGTAATTCCCTCTAAATTTTTATGTTGGTTCCCTATGTTGTAGGACCTCAAATCCCTAAAGACAAATTACACCTAAGCCCCAAGGGATGCCAACTTAGCGAAGATAACTTGTTTATGATTGGGAAGGGACAACAATGGACCAATTGATAAGGATGGGTATTTTCTTCTTCGATTTCAGGCTATATACTAGGCTCAAGGGGGTAATCCTTGAGGTATTCTCTTAAAAAATGTACACCTAAAACCCATCCCTGTATTTTAACTAATTTTTATCACTAATCCCACAATGCCTCCAACAATTAATAAGGTTACCCTCATTTTTCCAGCTAAAATTAAATAAATTTTATTTGTTTATTTAATTAGTTCATCCTAGCATTAGTTAGTTAACTAAATTGTTTTATTAAATTAATTAAGCTAATGCCACTCATCTGAGTCCTCATAATTTAAAAAATTAAAATATTTATCCTCCATCATAAAATCCAAAATTGACATCACCAATCCTAAATGAAAACAACTTTAAATATTAACCATCCATTTAATCAAATTAATCCTAACCATCCATCACCAACTACCAGCTCTTTTAAATAACAGTTTTAATTCACATCATCTATCCAAAAATAGATTAATTTCAATCTTGGCCATCTATTTGATCAATCAAATTCTAGCCATTCATCCCCAACCACCATCTATCCAAATTCAAAATAACTTTGAATCTTATCCATTCACTTAATCAAATCAATCTTAGCCCTCCATTTACCAACCACCAACATTTATTTCCACTTCCATCTCAACTTCAAATTCAAAATCCTCTCATGAAATCCTAGCCATCCATCCCTCTCATCCCAACTCTATAAATCCACCATTCTCCTCAACCAAAACAAGAGAAGAATCCTTGTGTAAATATACATGTTCCCTTGTATGGAGGACTTTACAAGAGCAACTTGGTATTCAAACACATCAAGAGCACATCTAATCACCCAACGTTTGCATTTGTCTTTAATTTTCATTTGAATGTGCATCCCTTGTTTGATCAATAAGAGGTAGTGGTAGGACTTGAAGTAGGATTATATTTTGTTTACATTTCCTTGCTTTTCCTTTCATTTTTGACCTGCTACACTTTGGCACCTACTATAGGGCACTTACCCCTTTCATTCAACTTTTTTTTAGTGCTTAAGTAATTTAAAATAGCTATTTTTAGAAATTCTTCTTTGTAGGTATGATTGTTGAATATGTTTGGGTAAATCTTGGCAACACTATGTATAGTTATTTTCTTGTTTTAAATCTTGAGATTGCACTTGTGGCTCTTGAGATTAATAATAAGTATGTTTTTGTTGAAATTCTAGATTTGCTTCTTTTTTTTTATGACAAGCATTACAATCTATAATTGCATCTCTTAATCTAGAGTCTTAGTTTTAGTCTACCTATCTTTTACTAGAGTATTAAAATGATGATTTTTAGATGATAGGCTTTCTTTATGGGATCTTTTCTCCCCGAAACTAGGCACTGCGTCAGAAACTATTTAGTACGCTAGGAAATTACCAAATAATTTTTCCATCACCAATCAATGGGCATTTTATTCATCACGAATAAAAAGCTAATATTCTGCCGCAGAAGTCAAAGAGCATGACTATCATGTGTTTCATATATCAACTATTTAAGGCTAATATTTTGTTGATGCCCCCTGTTACTTGATATATTAGTTACTTATTAAAAAAGACCATCATTGGTCAGGATAGATCATATCTCATTGGTTAGGTTTTTTTTTCACCATGTTTTTTCCCTTCTAGGGTTTTCCACGTAAATCTGGTGTTATGGATGTGTGCTTCTATGCTCTTGTGTTTTTCATGTTTTAAAATGCTTGTGTTAGTTTGAATACTATTGGAAGAAAAGAATTTGAATTAGTACTGATTCACCCCCCCTCTCAATACTTTTGTGTATTCAACATAACCTAGAGAGGGTTATTAGCATTTTTTAGAAAGATCTAAGAGAAGGTCAATTATAAGTATACTTCTCTTACTAGCTATGGATTAAGAGGATTGAGTTTTATGTAGATGTTATTATGGAAATTATCTTGATTTATCCATATATTCTTTTACCCATGTTAGGTTAAGAATAGCCATAAGAATGTCTTGAGAAACATTCTTTAAGCCAACGAGAAGTCAAGATTTAGACTATCGTGATGGTTGGAATTCTCTCTTTGACATACATAAAAGGAAGTATTCAATTTGAATGATTATGCTTTTATAGCTTATTAATGTGCATGAGATTAGGTAAACAAGCCTTTGAGTAGATGACAAGATGTCATAGACCCATGATTGCAAGGATGCAAATAGGGACTCAATATATGTTTACATTAGTCATCTAACTCTCACCCTAGACTTGTCAAGAATGACCAGTAGATAAAGGGTATATGTCTTTATGACTAATGTGGTATAAGTATGACCAAGAGAGTTGTTATGTATAAAGGAAATAAATGATTAATAAGAATGTTCTCTCCAAGTTGAGAAAAGATTGAGTCAACA
The DNA here is from genome assembly GCA_027924645.1 of Cunninghamia lanceolata. NCBI lineage: Eukaryota > Viridiplantae > Streptophyta > Pinopsida > Cupressales > Cupressaceae > Cunninghamia > Cunninghamia lanceolata. The sequence continues at coordinate 229,021 of BSBN01000463.1, read as the reverse complement.
TATGACTATATATATGAAACTTTGGCTAAAGTAATGCAAAAGTCACTGCTTGTGTTGTCAGTTCATGGTGTACCAGATAGCTGAACAATCAGAATGGGTCATACATAGCTAAATCTAGACTAGAGTTGTAAACCCAATTGTCATTAGCTAGGACACATCACTAGTTCTCATATGACATATGGAATCGGTTGATTCTCGGTATCTAATACCCTTGTGAAAGGAAGGGCCACTTCCAGAAGGAAGGTGTGTAGGGGACTGCTGGTCTGTAGTTGGAGGAAAAGCACTAGGGTGATTCTCTCTCTCCTTTAGTTGACTACCAAAGACTTGTGAGAAAGAATACATTTTCTTATTTGTAAATGATATTGATAAAATTGTAAGTTTTAAGAAATGCGACCATTTGTTATTGTGCAATTTGTAAGTCGGAAGTGAAGCAACCTTCTTTTGAAATATTATATTGTACATGGATATTGCCAATATAATATATTGGTTATGGATAATTCTCTCCTTCAAAAAAAATATGTGCATATTTGCTTATTTATGTTTGAGTTTTTCTAATATTCTAGTTGGGATGTTACAAATAAACCCTATAGAGCACAATGGCATTAAAGATAACCAATATAGTATATGTGGTATTTATACACATACAATCTTAACTACAACATTCATCCAAGTTTTAAAGAGATTTTAAACACTTGAGAGCATCATTTTCAATTCTCATTATGAATACAAAAGTATTTTATAAATAGGAAACCCATGAGTGGAATTTTTGAAACATAATAACCATATTTATATAATTATAATGAGATGGAGACATTTAAAATATTTAAGAGTCCATTCTACAACTCTTACATTATTCTATGACTTCCAATAAAAAGAAACTAAAACATATTACAATTATGCCAACTAAAATAATTAACTATTTATGCACTTATGTTCAAACATAATAAATTTTACCACTATTGAAGTGATTAATTTTATACAGTATAATGAATATTGACCATACCAATGCATTCGTAATTTCATAGTAACAATAAAACCTAAAGCATAAGTTTCCATTATATCTCTAGCAACACAACTTCACAATTCTTTACAAAAATCCATCTTAGAACATTGTGAAAGGAGAAGTTTCTAAGTTTCCTTCAAGACTTTCCCTTTCTCTATTCACGAAACACCATGGAAGCTAATCCATAACCTCACATGATCCCTATTAAAACTCTATCATTCATGATGATATCCTCCAATACAACATTCTTATCCTAGAGAAATTTTAACTATAGCAGTCTTAGATTTATAATCAGAATGATGATCACAAAATAGGAATAAGCCTTTTACAAATTACTTATACAAGACCCTACCAAATTCCATTGCATAGAGAAATATATACAAAATCTAAAATTTATTAGCTAGTATCCTCTTGATGAATTTTAAGTGCATTTAAGATATCAAAATTAAAGTGAAACAAATTTACCAACCAAACATATTTTCATATACTAGATCATACGCATGTTAATATAGATTATACTTGAAGTATTGAACCTAGAGATTTACGCATTTGAAGGTCATTGCTTTAAACCAATTTAAGGATAAAATATATATAACCATTCAAAACTTAACAATAGTGAATGAGTGAAAATGATATTTTTAAGAAACTTCCCATATAATCCAATGGATTCTATAGGTTAGATGTCAACTATTAGAGCATAAATCTAATTTAACCTTGCATGTATTATCTTAGAGATTTCCATAAAAAGATTTGAGTTCTAAGATCATTTCATTAATCCCTCAATTGACTTAGGACAACAATAACCCTTGATTTATTTTTTTCTTCTTCTTAAATCTTTTGTTTGTAAAAAAGAAAACCATTTCATACCAATTATTTTTCCAAGAATTTATCTACAAGTGTTAAGTTTTTCAGGGTGCAAGATGACCTCAACCAAGAGTTTCCTTTACCCTCATGAACCCCCTCATAGGAGTGATAGTCTTCAACTTTAGTTGAAAGTGCATAGCATAGTTTAGAGAGAGAAATTCATAATTACATGTATCATGAAAGCACACCCAATATGGTTTGTAGGTTATATCCTATATAATACTTGTGTAGACCTCCAAATCTTTATGAGGCTCAAGTAAAATGGCTACCAAAGTACCATAAGAGCCACAACTTTAAACCCCTACAGTTCACAAAAAATAGTTTTAGTACATCTCTCACATTCAAGAAAAAAAACTAAATTGTCCATGGTCACTCATAGCCTAAGTAGGTATAGACATAAAAATAATAGGATAATAACCTTGTTAAACTTCTCACAAGCATCTTTAACAATGAATTAAACCTTTCATTTATTCAAAAATCTAGCAAAGCTACAATGGAATAAATCCACATAATACACAAACAAAGGCATGTTACTACTTTATAATGAATAGAGACATAAAATAGGGATCTCCAAGACCAAAAAAAATAGAGAATTACATACTAAATTTTCAGCCTCCTTTCAAAAATGACCACTTCTCTTTTTTTTCACTTTTTCTTGCCGTCATATGTGTTTGTCCCTTCCTCCCTTCTACATAACATCCTCATATTTCCTAAATCAAGACTCTTCATGATGGTTTCTTGATAAGTATCCAAGAAAACTCTTTTAATGCCTTAAGATCCAAGTTTCCAAAATGAGATCAAACACTTACCAAAATCTCCCCCAAAATTTCCCACTTTCAGAGTCTTTACAATAACTCTTATATTCAATGTTTATAAATGAGGGACACACCCTATACACTAAGTCCTTTTTCCACCATGGCATGGGCCATTTCTACCCAAACTAATACATAAATAAAAAATCAAATTCAAAACTTAGGAATCACCTATGTGTGTATGTTTTGAGTTGTATATCATAACCTTTAGAGTTAGGAGACAAATAAAAAAACAATGAATCAAAAACCCCTCCAAAAGCCACAAGATAGGATAATAATGTTGAAAATTAGGCTAAACCATAGGACCACAATAATGAAAGTGACCCTCCTATACTAATTTTTTTAGTGGCAAATCCTAGCCAAATGGAAAATAGTTTAAATTAGGGCCTCTTTTTTGACAAATAGGAAAAAATAGAAGGGGAGCTAAATTGCCAAGATTTTATAAAAGTTTAGATCAATGCTATTTAAATCACCCAAGCATTATTTTATTAAACTTTTAAACCAAATTATTTCACCATAATAAATGATGTGTGGTTAGAGCCTGATTACCTAAGAGTTATAATACACATTACAACCTAAATCATATTCACGATTAATATTACATTCCTATTTATTTTTGACGCTATATCACCATTACTAATAAATTTCTTCTTACTTTTGGGGCTATTTCACTTTAAAATTATCATTTTGTGGGATTTACCACTCTTAAATTTTATATAATTAGGTTTACAAGCATTGTGTTGTGGCCTCTCTATGTAGGATAAGTTGTAGAAAAAATTCATAGTTCTATGGTCACAAAAAGACCATCAACCATGAGTATTTCACTACTTTATTATCATGGCCTCTAAAATGCAATGCATACATGACTTCAAATCTTATAATTATGAAGAATATAGGTAGCATAAAGTTCATGTATTAATATTAATTTTTAAAGTTTGCATGGATAAGGAATTGGGATCTTGTTTGGAATTTGTGATAGGTATTTGTTTTATATAATTCTTGTAATGGCTCTTCTGTTTGGTAAAGTCCAACTAAGATGACTCCAATCTTACATTTTTTCTCTTGTTATGTGTAAATAGTAAGTAAGAGAATTTGAATCTCTTGTAACAAATGCAACCTAGATTCTATTGACAAATGGAATTTAGACTTTTTGTTGACCCACATGGGCCTATAGATATAATGAATTAGTGACAATGAGGCCCTTGTAGAAAGTAGGGCATTTTTTTCTATTTAAATTTGTAAAGGAATAGTGCATTCTTTTCTAAGCAATGATTTCTATCATAATCTATTGGTTCTAATTTAATTCTATGGGTTCATAATCACATGTCATTTAAAAGGCTTACTTAGGACATAATTTCTTTTGGGTCATGAGATTAGATATTATTCAATTTTTGATATCAATTGTTGATCACTATCTAATCTCATGACCCAAAAAATATTTTGGGCTAAGTAAGCCTTTCGAAAGGCAAGTTCTTATAACTCTCTAGAATTAAAGCAGAAATGTCCAATCAATAGGGTAATATAATGTGTAGATTCATTTAAATTTTTGTCTTATTTTTATGGTGTGAGATTTTTAAAATGTTCAGTCATTTTTACCCCCTTGACCTTCAGAATTACAAAAAAGAAACTATTTATGGGGGGATTGCACCAACCAACAATGCAAATTTTTAAAGGAAGTATTCCCCATGGTAATTAATTTCCTTAACTAGTATTTAGTGTGATTCACCAGGATTTTGACTTCCCCTTGTTTACAATGGTTTTTGTAAAATAAAATGAAAGACATAACTTATTGATTTTTTATGTTTATTGGAAGATAATTGTTTAATATTTCTTTTTGATTGTTTGATTTCTTAATCAATATGGTAATATTGAATGTGAAAGGTTTTTTATACTACTATTGAAAATATGTATTTATGTTTGTATGTGAGGATTTATAATAAAATAATTAATCTAACAATATCAATTTCTACACTAAATATAGAGATCATAGATGAATGTTGTAATTCTAGAGCATTGTGAATCTTTATCTATCGAATTAATTTATATCATGTACTAACATAAACTACATTAACTAAATATAAATGCAAATAAATTGATCTCACAAATAGGATACAAGCAATGCTAGATGTTGAAAGTGTAGATGTTATGGCACATGTGTCCTCAACAGACTAGCTTGATACCTTCTTCTCTTCTCCTTGCTTTGGAGACTCCTTTTAATCAAAGGAAGATGGGAAGCCCAAAGAAAGGTTGAAGAAGAAAAGGACTAAACAAAATATTGTTGTAGCTGCTACTTACAAATCTTAGAAGTTGTCAAATGGCAAGTGGAAAAAGCTAGAGGCTATAAAGAAGTTGTATATGAGAAGGCTATATAGCTATGTGTGGAGAGGTAAGAGCGTGGATTTTCAAAATAAAACCATCAAAAGACCCATGCAAATCCATATACCATTAAGGATGCAAACTAAGAGTTCTCCTATCCTAGGCATATTCAAACTTGAGCTAAGCTTATGGTCGAGAGCTAAGATTGGTGTAATTAGCACATGCAAAGAAATCACATGAGCAAAATTTTAACTCCAAATTATCTATTTTTTCAATAAGGAATCAGTAGGGTGATTTATAGAATCACTTGAGCAATTGATGAATCGTTGGGGAAATTTAACCTAGAAAGGGGCAATTCTATAGCTTTAAAGGTAAAACACTAGTTTTCAAAGGGCAACAAAGCACACAAGCATAGTAAATGGCTCACAAACATGAAATGAAGGCAAGGGAGGATCTTACAGACTAAATTGTCAATCCCATCAACATTGAATAAGCTAAAAGAAAGTTTATTTACATTACATGGTTTGTGTGCTAGACTATGAAGTCATCATCAGACTACCATGTATGCATGTGTGATTTTAGACACTTACACACACATTAATCATACGGCAAAAGTCTGTCCAACAACACATAACATGCATTCACTAAATTATTTCATTTATTAGCCCATTTCTTATTTTCTTAGCATAAAATTTTGTTATAAATAAAATATATTAAATTAAGTTATAAAAAAATGAAAAAAATATATATTAATTTTAAAAATATTTTATAAGAAACAATGAACCTCATTTCAATTTTAGACTATAAAGGAACCTTTATATTTTAAAATAGAAAAAAAAATTTAAGATATTTTTCTCAATCGTCTCTATAAATAAATAATTTATAAAAATCTTTACTATAAACATAAATTTTATGAATATCATTACTATAAACATTGTAATAAAATTTTATTGGTACCTATCATTAAATTGTAATAAATATAATTTTATTATTATTAGTAAATGGAATCAGATGGTCAATTATAATATAATAAGCTTGGGAGATTTAATTGGAAATACCATCCACTATAATATAGATGAGAAAATAAAAAACATTAAAATATTTCTCATGGCTGCTACATTGTCAATTAATTTTTTGGATTGCGCTTACAACCCCATCATGAGTTATAGGAAATCTTGACATACAAAATGTATGTTGTTTCAGTATGGCACTTGACATGTTTCTCTCAAACTAGAATAATTGGAGAATAAAATTGCTGTATGAATTATTCTCATTTATTTAACAAACATAGATTACAATATATAATAGAAGAGGAGTTTAACAACTCCCTATAAACCTGCCAACTAATTTGACAGCTAATTAGAATTGTTTGACAACAAACTTAAATAACAATGAGACATCTACAACATCTAATTGACATACAAAAATAAATTGTCAACACTTACACTCTTCATTTATTCATTATTTTCTAACACTCCCCCTTAATAAAGAACTGAAAACATTTCCAACTCTCACATGAACACACCATGCTCCTATGAGACCTCATTCTCCTCTCTTCCTCCAACAACATAAATGGAGGTATGTCGAGGAACCCATATTTCCTCTGTCAACCTTTTATAAATGTGCTTTGAAGATCCCCAAAACATCTAATAGTAATATCAGCAAGCAGTTGAATAAATTCATCTTCTTCTTCATGCAGCCAGTCCAGCCAATCACAACAACAGCACTTTGACATAGAAATATTTGACACATTAACAAATAAAAGGAAACACTCATGCTCTCACAGTCATCACCTTTCCCCACTGTTTGCTCAGCACCTAATAACAACAACAATCTCCCTTGTATTGTATTTTTTAATACATAAATTTTTCTATTAAAGATAGCGGAGTACAGCCACATAGACAAAGCACTTTATCTGAATTCCTCTAGCAATAAATCACACATCTTCCCTGCTCCATGTATCTTCTCTTGGACAGAAGGTTTATGCGCTAGTGTGATTGGAGCAACAAGCATGCAAAACTTAGAGGCAGAACATGTAGGGTTCCTTTGGCAGCTTCGACCATTGATGAAGCTTCAACATAGACAATAACAAGGCAGTCTATGGGCAAAGAACAATTAGAGTTTTGTTGTTGCTGTGTGTTGCTGTTCTTGATTTTCAGATCCTCAATCCACGAACCAGCAGAGAATGCCCTTGTGCCATTCAACTTGGCTCTGATATTAAATTGGAGAATAAAACTGCTGTATGAATTATTCTCATTTATTAATAAATATAGATTACAATATATAATAAGAGACCTGTTCAACAACTCTTTATAAACCTGTCAACTAATTTGACAGCCAATTAGAATTTCTTGACAACAAACTTAAAAAACAATAAGACATCCACAATATCTAATTGATAGTACAAAAGTAAACTGTCAGCACTTACACTCTTCAATTATTCATTATTTTCTAACAACTTTCCAAATAAATCTATTGTTTGGCTTTTGAATTTTTCAAAGGATGGTGCATAGGTTGGGATATTCGTCATCGTAGTAGGAGTAATAAATAGGTGAGGCGTGATAACATATAAGTGGTGATGGAGCCAGTTCTGGATTGTTTTCTGGTGGCTGCTCAGCAGGCTGAGTTATCTCTTCTTGGGCAGGACCAACGCTCAATAACTCTGTGCACCCAATTTTTCTGAGTTTGTCTGTGACAGCGACTGGATCTGCATCGCCCTCTATGGTTATCTGATTTTGTGCCGTGTCCACTGCCATGGAATCAACGCCTGCAAAACACATATTGTTCATATACATTCTCCGGTAAATACCTTCAAATCAAAGCTATGGCAGTCCGTTAGTTAATAAAACGCTGTACCTTGTAATCTTGCAATAGCCTTCATGGCTTTTTCTTCCTTTTCTCGTCCTCCATAGTTAATTTCAACACCATTTTCTGCTGATCCAAATTATGGGTTATTCAATTTATTGAATGCAACATAATCTCATTCAAAAAGTCCTAAGGTGTACTCAAATCAAAGGAAAAAATAGGCAATACCTTCATTTTGAATATATAGCCTCTCAAACCTGAAATTCTAAAACAAACACTCTCGTTAGAAATTTAAGCCAATTAAAAGTTCACTTGACTGGGTTTTTCAGTATTGCAGAGTCTTTATAGGAAGAACCATTTGCATGGGTGAATTAAGTCAATGAAAACTAGAAGATTTATAGAAATTATGGAATCCAGTTTCCACGAATCATCACGGAAAAATTCGCGAAGGAAACAAATTTCGGCTAATGGCAAACCAGTCAACCTATGGATAGCACAAGTTTGTGTATTCAGACTATGGTGTCAGAATGAACTGGTTTTCTCTCTCAAGAGCCGTCTAAACTTTTCCTAGTCTACCTATCTAATTAAACGACAAGAAACTGACACGTCATGATTAAGCGGAATGCAGCTGAACCGGCTACAGGAAATGGTCGTTCTCCATTTCTTCATAGTCAGATCGTTCACGCGTTTAGGATACGAAGTCTGAGATATGACAGTGACCCCACAACCCTTTACAGTAAAGACGTATTGTCTATGGATGTTTGCTGTTGGGCTTAAATTTGAAGATCAATTTTACCTGTCAAGCAAATTTTTCGTCCGAGTATGTGAAGTTATCTTTCAATACTAAAAGTTTACTTTATTTTTTATTAAATATATTAGATTAATTAAATATAGAAATTTTGAGAGTATTCAAACTCTTCCCTTCCTAAAATTATAACTAGCATACATATATTTAAATATATATCTAAAGTACACCAAGAGATATCCTTCTCGAGGCGCCTATTTTTAATCACTAACCCTAACATTAGACGCCTCGAGAAGGATATCTCTCGGTGTACTTTAAACATATTTTTTAAATATAGGTATGTTAGTAACATCAGCAGTGGCAACCCTAATTCTAACTATATTATATAATTATAAGAATTATAATATAGATTAGATATACTATTATAATATATTACATAATAATTATGTATAATATTATATTATAGAATTTTTTTTGGTTATAATAACCTTGGTTGGGGGCCAGGGACCCTTCCAAAAATAGGGCATAGCCCTTGTAGTTTGTATAAGTCTTAAAACATCATACATATATACTGTCAGGGTGAGAGGGCAAATTACAAGGCCCCCTCTCCTATTACTGACTTAAAAACTAAGGAAAGCTAAACATTAGACTATCTAAAACAGAAACTGCTACATATCATCTTTGCCTGTAAGATCCACTAGGTCCATCTCCTCATCACAGGGATACTTGTATTCTGCACAGACTTTGGCATCCATCTGAAACCCCATCCTCTTTGCAAACTTCTCCAGCATCTTCCTTGACTCCACTTGTCTGAGCATCAGGTCATGAAGAGGACCTAGAATAATCTCATGCCTGTCGTTAGCCTCCTTAGAAATCTCTGAAAGGTCCTCATGAACCAATATCGACGCCGCAACAATGGATGTGAGGGTGGCCATAGAGAGGGAGCCTGCTACTCCAAAAACATTCCACCGCCCACGGGTCGTTCCAAGATCGAGCATGAAATTTGACATTGCCTCCCTGAGCTTACCCCCATCTTGACCATCAACCACCTTGGCCATAGCAAGAATTATGCACATCCATTTCTTCAACAAAGGATTCTGAATTTCGGAGTCAACCAAAGCAATGAAGCTCTCCATAGCTTTGTCTCCTGAAACTTTGGACTTCCTCAAGCGGGGAGTGTAAGGCCACTTCTTCCTTCCGCCTATCGTCCTGTTGGCCATCTTCCTCTATAATTGCTGGCACCAAGGGGAATGGGTCTTCGCCATGCCTTTGCCTTTCTCCCTGCTCCCACCGCTCGCATCCTCATTCATCATATTTTCACCCTTCATTCTGTCAGAGATGGTCTGGTGAAATGAAACTACTAGACGACAAATAAACAAGACTACAAGAGAGGCGCTAATCTCTACTTCTGACATACCACCCATTCTCATAATCATCCAACTTGGTCGCTATCCCATCACACGTTTGGCTCCTTGGTTTCTTTACTTAGTGTCAGTCGAGTGAACTTGCCCATTATCAGGGGGTATTATATAGAATATTTATAATAATTATTATAATATATATAATAATTAAAATTATATATTATCTTTAGGATTAGAGTTAGGGGTTAAAATTAGGGTTATGATTAGTATTAGAGTTAGGGTGACAATTAGGGTTAGAATTACCATTAGAAATAGGGTTGGGTTAGGGTTACAATTAGGATTAGGGTTAGTATTGTGGTGAGGGTTAGAGTTGGGGTTAGGAATAGATTAGGGTTAAGGTTAGAAATATAATTAAGGTTCAAATTAGGGATGGGATTATGGTTAGCATTAGGGTTAGTGTTAGTATTAGAGTTACGGGAAAAATTATGGTTAGAATTATGTTAAATAGGGATAGATTTAGAAATACAATTAGATTGAGGGTTTTAAGGCTTATAAAACAATGCTAAGTGTAATCTTACGGTTATGGTAAGAATTAGGGTTAGATTTAGAATTAGGGTTTGGATTAGGGTCAGATCCAAGGTTAGATTAGAATTAGGATTAGATTTAGAATTAGGGTACCTATTTTTAAGGAATATTTTAATCTCAATGTTGAACCCTAACCCTAACCCTAATTCTAACAATAACCATAACCCTAACCTTAATTTTAACAATAAACCTAACCCTAATACTAGAACCCTGATTTTAATTCAAACCCTAATTATAATTATAATCCTAACATGAAGATTCACCCTAATTCTAACCCTAATCATAAGCCTATATGCAACCCTAGTTCTAACCCTATCTATAATTTTAACCCTCCCTTGTATAGCAAGGTAAAAATTCACAAGCTTGCAAACTGTGAGTTCTATGACTTTTGTTGTCAAGACATCATGATCATATCAATTATGAAATGCATATTTTACAATGACAGATGACCTTCATGCACTTGAGCTTTTTTCCACACAGTGTACATTTATTATAGCCCTTTTCTTATGTTAACAACACATTATGGCCTATGACACATATGGAGGACCACATTGTTATATGACTCCTATCTATACATATTAACACACCTTGAAATCACATAGGTGCTAACTTTTAGTGATTTTATCATTTATGCCATGTTTTATGTGCATTCATTGCAATATCATTCTTGGACCCTAAGGTAAAAACTTGATAGAAAATATTGTAATTTCACATGTGTGTTCATGATTACATATTATTTACAAGTGCCTTCACATATGTCTATTGGCATGATTATACTCTACTGATTATCACATGATACTTATTTGGACATTCAAAACTATTGGTTCCATCATTATACATTGATTACAAGCCTATATTGATCTACATATTCAAGTTACATTGGAGGCACCATGCTTTCCCTCTTACACCTTGTTCTATCACTGCTACATTCTTATATGTGGGGGACATCATGTCTTCCCCTTCTAAAGCATGCTTTCATCAATACATATGTTACATCCTCTTTTTGGATTCAATATAACTATTTACTTTTTCTTAAATAGTACAGTTATGTGGATATGTTTTAACATCATAGGAACTGATGATATGAATAGAAAAGGTTAATTTGTTGAAGTTATGGAATCTACTTGATTATGATCAATTTGATGTTACGAATTAAAATGTCTTTCGATATGAAAATGAAATGATTTGATATAATTATGTTTTGATCAAAACATTGGTACTCTGACCACAAATTGTATGTGAGATTGTCAATGATAGGAATAGATGGAACATATTCACCAAGAAGAAAGAAGAAGAGAAAGTATCTTTGAGAAAGAGAGAATAGACTCTGGAATAACCCATGGGTGCTTGCCACTGAAAACGAATATCAGGTAGACAAACCTAGATGCTTTGAGTTAAGCTTTGAGTTCGGGCAAAGTCAATTTTAGTTGAGATGTCAAGGTTTGCAAGAATAGGTCTTTCTCCTTTCGTAAGTCATCGTATTGAGTATGGAAAATCGACATCAATATCATAATACTCTGAATCGTGTCATCAAATATGAACGACTGATATATTATTTATATGTATATATATGTATATACTTGTGGTCGAGTTGTAAGTCGTGTCTTGTTAATGGTTCGGCAAAAGTTGAAAGTTGTGCGTATGTCGATTCCAAACCTTGTTTTACATTTGCGCTTAATTCGTCGTTATCGTCGTAAAGCTCTACGAGCGTATGACGTAAACGTCTCCTTGCGAAATTTGACAGATGTTGAATTATTCTTTTTTGGACTATTATCGAATATAAAAGGGTTTAAATAATGTTTTAAATCTAGAGACCATGGTGTGTAGTAGCCTTGGTCGTATGATATTGGAATATGTAATATTATTGTTAGTTATATTTAAGGTGTCGTTTTGAGATAATTCCTTTATTCTTTAGTGATGTCAGTAATTGGGCAAAAGCTCGAGAGGAACTCACTTAAGTCCTTTCTTGATGTCTTTGATTTTGAAATAATCTTTTACCTTCAAACTTTAGACCTCATGATGGTCGTCGGTCTAGCTTTTAGTTCATAATCCATGCATTGATTTATACCCATAAGAGGATATGAGTAGTTTGATAGTTTGTTAAAACTGCCAACCGCCACCTTGAGCTCCATCTTGGAGAATGATCACAAAATGAGTGGGATGGCCAAACCATTTTCTGGTTATGGACGCGTAAGGAGGAGAACGTTTTTGCATGCCGGGTAGTTACCCTTATCGATAGGCATGGTCTTGTGAGTGGAGGAGATAGTTATCCTTCGCAGTTAGACAGGATTTAGGGGGTAGTAAGAGTTAGTTTTGAGGGGAGAACACAGAGGAGAAGCAAGACAAGATTGAGCAAGGAGCAACAAGGAGAACAGCTAAGAGAAGATCGAACACCTTGGACCGGTCTGTGAGCAGACACTGGAGAATAACTTCAGGTTCTCTTCACCTCCTCTCTGCGCAGTCATAGTTTTCTATTATGTTGTAATAAGTAATGTCTTTTCTTGCATTTTGAAAGAACTTAGTTTTTCTTAAGATGCAAGGTGTGAGTTGTTATTACCTGTAACCAATGTGTTTTATCACTGTCTAAATGGAATCAATGATTTATCTCCTGCACTGCACCGCACCACAGTCGTACTTTTGAAATCATTGTAATGCTTTCCTTAGGAGTTTATTTGGTTTTGTGTTAGGTGCATTAGAGACTAGTGTTTGGACGTAAAACATCTCACAGCTAATACAAGCCGCAGTGGCAAAACCTTTGTCGATAGAGAATGAGATCTCTTTTGGATAGTCAAATACCATTGCTTGGCTCTATCAAGTTTAAAAGTCAGTTAGGTTTAGAGTAAAAGATTTGTTGTGACAACCATCGACAGAGGAAAATCAATAGTGAGAAGTGTAAGTCAAAACATGCAAGACTTCATAGTCCTCCTCTTATTCTGAGTTAAAAACTGGTCAGTCGACCATGGTGAAATTACTAAGCTAGCTGCGAATAATGACAAGCTTTAGACTATTTTCTTTTGAAGGTAATTCTTTTGCTATTGAAGTATTTAAACTATTGTGTTCCCAAGAGAAGACCTTACATTCATACAAATTAATATTATGAAGTTTTTTACAAACAATGTAATGAGTCTTTTGTCAAGTCTCAATCTTAGACTTGCATGCGATCTTATTGCTAGTAGAAACAGTATGATAGGGTTTTCTAATGTTTAGATTGACAAAGTTTAAGCTATGTCGAAGATTTCAACAAGTTGAAGTAGAATCTTATGAGTGTTAAATTTTAACGTAGGGTCTTCGAACATTGTATACTTTAAATTGGATTTTAGTGAAACCTTCGGATAACAACAAAGATGAGTTTAGTGACCACTCTTGAGTGGATAAATTAAGCAGTGGGCTAACTTAGAGATCAATGAAATAGCTTATAGCATTATCCAAATAATCAATAACCTAGGATCCCATTCTTTTGACATGTGGACGGAAATGTCTCCATGAGCTAAGTAGAAAGAGAGTAAACCTCATTACCATGCGTTAATGCATGATGAATTTCAAACACCTTGAGGTTATCGAGGTCATTATTTTGAACTTATATATAGGTAACTGTAGGATTGCGATTAATTCGAGTTGAGTGGGGTGGGTGAACTTATTTCTTGCGTTGCTACAACACTAATTATATTCAAATCCTTTGGCCAATGTAATGCATGATCCTCAAGTGCATTGATAGTTCACTGTGACTGCATGGCGTAGCTTGTGGAGTCATCATGCTTGACTAGAGGGTATCTAGGGGATTGCATGAAAACAAGTTATGTAGGTCACAACACCAGAACTCAGATGGCAAACACCATTGGTTATCCTAAGTCTATCCTCTTTGAGTAGGTAGGGCCACTTCCAGATAGGAAGGAGTGTGGGAGACCGACGATCTGTGGTTGGAGGTTAAGCTCCTTGAAGATACTTTCTCTTCTAAATTCTTGAGGATTGCCAAGACTTGAATTTGGATGGTCGACAATCGAGATGTAGGGACTTTGGTAAGTTTCTATTTTGGATTTGTTCTAATAACTTTTAATAACATATTGTTTTAAATGTTATGGATGATTATATCCTTTTGTATAAGTTATAAATTCATGATTATTGTTAGTCGATGGATGTTCTCCTTAGTTATAAGAATTGGAAACAAATTACTTTTTGTTTTTAACTTTTTAAAAAAAAAATTATTACCATTGGTTAAAACTTAGTTTTTAGGGTGAAAACAAAACTGGGTGTTACAACATACTTATATTCAAGGGCATTAGGGCTTCCTCTTTACCCCTTGTTCTCTTTAGTGCCATATCTCACATCAAAGGTGTCATGCTTTCCCCCATTACATACATTTATTCCTTCTCACATTATCTTTCCCATATAGGGGCCATTACATTGTTGTGAGCTTCCATACTTACATCATACATTGGTGTGTTCATGTGACCTTATTGGGTATATGCACCAAGATGAGGGACCAAAAAGTTGCCAAATGACTTTTTGGGCAATTTTTTGGTCCCATGCACATCAAAATGCAAGCATGTTATAATGCGCTCACATTATTTTTTGCCTTAAAGGTGCAAAAAATAGGCCTTTCTCCCATTACTCGCGGCCAAAAGAGTTAGTTTGTAGAAAAAAACAAACAATATAGTGCGAGCACACTCAAGGAAGGTCAAACCAAGCAAGTGCAAGAGAGAAATCAACATTTTGGTGATGCCATCTCGCTGAACCTGCTCTGGAAGACATCATGAAGTAAATGTCGAGGGTCTAGCAGTCGAAGAAGGTAGGGTTTGATTAATTTTTGTGAGTTTGAAAATAATTTTTGACTTTTGCAATGTTTGATTAGTTTTTTATATTGAATTTACAGTTAATGAGGCAAGGGAAAACACAAATCCAGCTGAGGAGGGTCAAAACAACCCTCCAAACCCTCAAAACCCACCTTCACGTCCTCACAATGTAAGAGATACTCAAGAAAACTACCTAGGGCAAATAGAAGAAAACAAAAGACATCTTCTAACTCTTATTGAAATGTTAAATAATCCAAGTGCAAGCACCGATCGTAGGAGAGCACTTGCGAGGTCATTAGAGGAGGTTGTTTCCCACACCGAATTGGTGACAAAACAAATCACCAAATTTCAAGACTATAGGGAGAGGTGTCGGCAATACTATGCTGACAAATTGTCTTATGAATAAGTGAAGAATAAAAAAATTACAAAATATCAATTATTTGCACACTTTATTAATCCTAAAACTGGCCAAATATTAGAAGAAACTTGCAAACGATTCCCTATTCATTGGTGTAGGAATCAAGATATATCCCAAAACTTTTGGGATAGATGGTACATGGTCTTCGATGAGTGCCTATGCAACAACAATGAGGTGTCACAATATTTCTTGAGGAAACTCCATTGTGAGTTTGTCCTCAAGAAGATTCCCAATTATTTTGACATTCAAGAGTTCCAGGGTAGAGGTGGTGGCTCTGCCCAAGATAGAAAGTGGGCTCAGCAAGATGAAAACTATGTACCTAGACCCCTGTTGAGGCTAGAACATGTGTCACTCCCTTTGACTTTGAAGGAGAGTGAACTGAGGTGGAGACATTACATTCATTGACTACTCTCACATAATCTCTAGCACAACAGGAACCTATCCAAATATGGGATGCAAGACTCACGACAGGACTCTCGGTAGGATGTTGCGACGCAGGGGCAACATCCAATGATGTACACATCCATATTGGATGATATTGTTCACACCGATGATGTCTTACAGCGTACATTTGGTATTGACTCTTAGGTAATTTTTTACAAGTTTCATCTTGATTTAATATATTCTTATTTGAAATTTGTAATTAATTTTATATGAGTATCTATATTATAAGTCAAAAATAATGTATTTAATTGTCTACTAAATATGGAGACTCCTCCTCATCTTCGTGAGTCAGTGTAGGTAGGCATTGTTGCAACCATGATGTCTTCAAATCCTTTGACCGAGGTATGAGCCAATAACATGAAAATGTCATAATTTTGTATTTCTTGTTTTATCTCATGTCAATTTTCCTTCTTGATGCTTCTCACAAGAGGTCACAACTCCAGCCCGTCCAACTACAGACGAAGAGATAGAAAAGATGATCGAGAGTGATCATCGGATAGCGGAGAGTGATCAATTACATATGTGATGTTATATATTTCATGTTTTCTATATTAACGTGCATATTGTTTGATTGTATTAATAGATGGAGCTGCGGGAACGTATGTCGAGGAGGTCTACTTGACAGCAAAGAGAGGATGAGTCATTGATTGGCTCTCCATCTTCACAGTCAAGCAAGGGCTACCGATTATTTGATGAAAGTCCATAGGAAACTAGTTTTTGGGACATTTTTGTATGCCTAGATGGCTTTGTATACATACTTTTGTATGTTACTGATGTATATTTTTGTATATGCCTGTATGGCTTTCTTTGGACATGCCTATATGGCTTTGTATATAGACTAGATGTTATGTTCATGACATTATGTATATGACAGTTTATATTAAATATTTAATATGATGATCAATTATCATTACAGGAATTTGGTTTTACACGTGCCAATTGCATTTTCTTGAAAGTTTATAAATCATTTTCAAATAATCCATTTTGTGCATATCTTGCAATCATTGCATTCCATGAGACTGTGCATTTCTTTGAGGCATCATATCAAATAGTTCACGTGCCTTGTCTATGCTTCCACACTTTCCATACATGTCTACAAGGGTAGCTACAAATACAATATGTGACAAAATTCCTACATCCTTTATGCTTTGACGGTTGTCCACACCATGTTCCCCGGATCCCATTTTGGCATAGGCAAGGAGGATGTTGGATAAGGTTGTGCAAGTTGGTTTTAGACTTGCCAATTGCATTTGGTTGAAATTTTCTTTTGTGCATTTGTGAAATTTTTTAAAGCCTTATGAAAACTCCATTTCATGCATATCTTGCAATCATTGCATTCCATGAGACAACATTTCTTTGAGGCATCATGTCAAATAGTTCATGTTCCTTGTATATGCTTCCACACTTTGCATACATGTCTCGCAGGGTAGTTGCAACTACAACATTTGACAAAATTCCTATATCCTTTATGATTTCATGGATGTCTATACCGTTTTCCAAAGATACCATTTCTAAGGTTTTGGAATTTGGCTTTATACCCACCAATTTCATTTGCTTGAAAGTTTCTAAAGCCTTATTAAAAAATCCATTTTGTTCATATCTTGCAATCATTGCATTCCATGAGGCAAAATTTCTTTGAGGCATCATGCCAAATAGTTCACGTGCCTTGTATATGCTTCCACACTTTGCATACATGTCTCTGAGGACAGTTTCAACTACAGCATCTTTTATCCTTTGATGGATGTCCATTTTGGCATAGGCAAGGAGGATACTAGCTAAGGTTGTGGAATTTGTCTTTGCACTCGCCAATTGTATTTTCTTGAAAGTTTATAAAGCCTTATCAAAAAAATCCATCTTTTGCATGTCTTGCAATCATTGCATTCCATGGCATGGCATTTCATTTCAAGGCATCATGTCAAATAGTTCATGTACCTTGTCTATGCTTCCACACTTTGCATACATGTCTCATAGGGTAGTTGCAACTACAACATTTGAAAAAATTCCTATATCCTTTATGCTTTGATGGATTTCTATACTGTGTTCCAAAGATACCTTTTCTAAGGTTTTAGATTTTGGGTTTACACCCGCCAATTTCATTTTCTTGAAAGTTTCTAAAGCCTTATCAAAAAATCCATTTTGTTCATAAATTGCAATCATTGCATTCCATGAGGCAAAATTTCTTTGAGGCATCATGCCAAATAGTTCGTGTGCCTTGTATATGCTTCCACACTTTGCATACATGTCTCCAAGGGTAGTTGCAACTACATCATCTTTTATCCTTTAATGGATGTCCATTTTGGCATAGGCAAGGAGGATACTAGCTAAGGTTGTGGAATTTTTCTTTACACCCGCCAATTGTATTTTCTTGAAAGTTTATAAAGCCTTATCAAAAAAATCTATTTTTTGCATATCTTGCAATCATTGCATTCCATGAAATGACATTTCATTTCAAGGCATCATGTCAAACAATTCATGTACCTTGTCTAGCTTCCACACTTTGCATACATATCTCGCAAGGTAGTTGCAACTAAAACATTTGACAAAATTCTTATATCCTTTGTGCTTTGATGGATGTCTATACCATGTTCCAATGATACCATTTCTAAGGTTTGTAATTTGGATTTACACACGTCAATTGCATTTGCTTGAAATTTTGCAAAGCCTTATCAAAAAATCCATTTTGTTCATATCTTGCAATCATTGCATTCCATGAGGTGACATTTCTTTGAGGCATCATGCCAAACAATTCACATGCATTGTCTATGCTTCCACACTTTCCATACATGTCTTCAAGGGTAGTTGCAACTACAACACCTAACAAAATTCCCATATCTTTTATCCTTTGATGGATGTCCATTTTGGCATAGGCAAGGAGGATATTGGCTAAGGTTGTGGAATTTGGCTTTACACTCGCCAATTGTATTTTCTTGAAAGTTTATAAAAAATCCATTTTTTTCATATCTTGCAATCATTGCATTCCATGAAATGGCATTTCATTTCAAGGCATCATGTCAAACAATTCATGTACCTTGTCTATGCTTCCACACTTTGCATACATGTCTATAAGGCCAGCTGCATTTTGGTAGAGATAGGGAGCATGCTGGCAAAGGTTGTGAAATTTAGCTTTCCACGTGCCAATTGCATTTGCTTGAAAGTTTCTAAAGTCTTTTTAACAAATACCTTTTTTGAATATCTTGCTATCATTGCATTCCATGAGAGGACATCTCTTTGTGGTGTTGTATCAAATAGTCCACATGCCTTGTCTATGCTTCCACACTTTGTATACATGTCTCCAAGGGCAACTGCAATTACAACATGCGACAAAATTCCTATATCCATTATGCTTTGATGGTTGTCCATACACTTTTCCAAAGATCCTATTTTGGTAGAGATGGGGAGGATGTTGGCAAAGGTTGTGGAATTTGGCTTTACATGTGCCAATTGCATTTACTTGAAAGTTTCTAAAGTCTTTTCAACAAATCCATTTTTTCCATATCTTGCAATCATTGCATCGCATGAGAGGACATCTCTTTGTGGTGTTGTATCAAACAGTCCACGTGCCTTGTCTATGCTTCCATACTTTGCATACATGTCTACATGGGCAGTTGCAATTACAACATGTGACAAAATTCCTATATCCTTCATGCTTTGATGGATGTCCATACTTTGTTCCAAAGATCCTATTTTTGTACAGATAGGGAGGATGCTGGCAAAAGTTGTGAAATTTGGCTTTACACATGCCAATTGCATTTGTTTGGAAGTTTCTAAAGTCTTTTCAACAAATCCATTTTTTGCATATCTTGTTGTAGACACCTAAAATTGACTTGCTCCGCAAACCAATTTCCTGTATCTCTACACCACCAACCCTTAACCATTTATCCATCCTTTGTGATCAATTAATTCATTTAATTTATCACTATACCTTACAACACTATCCCTCATTAATTAAATAAATATTCTCAATATTTATTTAGTTAATTTATCCATCTCCCTAATCCTTATTAATTGGATAAATCATGCTCATTTGATTAATCTACTCTACAAATCAACCTAAACCTAGCTTAGTTGATTAAATAGTGATAATTTAATTAGCTACCCTAGCCTACCTATCCCCTAGACCTAAATGAATTAAACTAAACACTTAATTAATATGGCCAAACCTTGATTAACACTCATTCCCACACCCCACCAAGTAAAAAATTAACTTTTATTCCCACTTGTCTTAGTCTCCATTAATGGAACTCTTCCCCATGAATGTAACTCTTCCCCATGTTAATAGAACTCTTCCCCATGTGAATTAAAAATTCACATCTAACTTGTCATATCCAACTCTTCCCTAATTCATTTTCATTCTCATCACCCCTCCCTATGTGAATTTAAAATTCACAAATAATGGGAGCCATCCAATCTCATTGACCAAATCTTAGCCTTTGATCTCTCTTGTCCAACCCTCTTGTGACTACAACTGCAATCCAATCCCTAATCCTCAAGCATTCCTATCCATTGATCTATACTTTCTATCCTCACCCTCCATCTTTTTACCAAAAATCTATAAATAGAGTCCTCATCTAAGCCATTTTAAAAACTTACATCAAATCCATGCCAAAATTCCTCTAAAATCCCTCATCATATCATCATAATGCCAAAATCATTCTAGCCTCTCTATCCATATCTAATCTCCATCCAAACCCTTTATCAAATCCATCACTATCCTCATCAAACCAACATTGTGT
The DNA here is from genome assembly GCA_027924645.1 of Cunninghamia lanceolata. Lineage (NCBI taxonomy): Eukaryota > Viridiplantae > Streptophyta > Pinopsida > Cupressales > Cupressaceae > Cunninghamia > Cunninghamia lanceolata. The sequence goes on along the minus strand of BSBN01000463.1, from coordinate 208,145 downwards.
TGAAAGCTAGAGCAATCCACATACTCTACTTCACTTTGGGTAAGGCTAGGAGAGCTCTTGGGTGCACTCTCCTCAAACTTATCAAGGCAAAGGAAGGTTTCAAAGGTACAACATTTGTGTTTAATGCATTTCATTTGTATTTTTAACCTTGAAACTTTATCTTTTCTTCATTTGGCATGCCTGGTGGGACCCCCGATCTCTATCTAACCTTCTTTGTTTGAGTTTTTGGTGAAAAAGACATGTTTTCACAGGTTTGGCACCAAAAGCTCTCTATTTGGCACCATTTGTCCTCGTAGTGGCACTATTTCCTCATCCTGTGGCACCATTCCAGACTATTTTGGCGCGTATTTTGTACGACAGTCTCACTAACACTTTTCTCTTTGTTTGATCTTTTGATGCTTTTTGGAGGTTTTAGTGAGCTTTTGGTGTCTTTTACTCCCTGTTTTGACAGGGAAAATGCAAGGACAAGGGGAGATAATGGTGAAATTTCTTTAGAAAACCTTAGAATATTTCTTTTGTTTAACCTTCACTCTTTTGTCTTTTACTAACACTCTTCGGTGTTTGAATCTAATGTGGGGTGTTTAACAACAAGATAAGAAACCTTTTCATGTCCTTTTGAGTCAATATTTTGCCATCAACAACCTTTTTTGTAGCATTTTTGAAGCTCTGCGTCGCTTTGGCACCAAACACACCCAGATCAACGCCATCCTACTCAACAAATGAGGTAAAAACAAATAAAAGTGCAGTTTCACGCCATCCTGTCATTATGTGGCATCATCCTCTAGATTGGCACCATCCTTTGCTTTGACACCATCCTCTAGTTTGGCACCATCCCCTATTGTGGTGCCATTTTTTATTTTGGCACCATTTGCCAATTTTGTGGTGCCATATGTTATTTTAACACCTTTTATCTCTATTTTGACACCTTTTTCATATCATCTTCTCGGGATCTGTGTAGGAATCTAACTCATCTTTACAGATATAAAAAATGCATGTCAAAGCATCATTTATCAAGCTACTAACAATTTTTGCAGGGTTTTTGATAACTTAGACACATTTTCTTTTGGTGCACTAAAATGAACATTGTGTGCTTAGCTTAGAGAACATTTACTTTTGTGACACTTAAAATGAACATTGTTTGCAAACAATCGTAGGAACACTTCAATTTGAGCATTTAAAAGGAACATAGCTTTCGTTTGACGTGTCTTGTGCGCTTGCACATTTGTGTTACCCAAGGGATAGAATCAAAGTATCCTCTCCCCTCGCCTTCAAAAGGATCTTGGGTGAAGAGAAATGGTTCTACTCTCTTTCCCTTTTTAGGAGTGGGCCTACTCTTGAGACACATCCGCAAGGAGAACTCATTTGTGACCCCAAGTGGTACTTTCATTCGGTCTGCTATACAAAATAGGATAAGGTGAAAGCTAAATCCAAATCAGTATTAGTGCTTACTATTCAGAGCTAGTTATAAAGGAAGGTGTACCTTGTATATATGAAACTCCTAGTAGAGCTAGTTAAAACATTAAGTGGCTTACTAGATGCTCATAACGTGTCAATCCCCCAAATGTTCCCCCACTATGAACCTTTGTTTTAGTAGCCAAAAACCTTCTATTTGTTGGCGCATGAGGTCAGACCTCTGAAGCCGTCCCACGTTCTCACGATTCAAAGTAGAGATAGCAAATTCCTTGTGAATTCAATGTTTGGTGTGCCTGAGAAGTGAGTTCCATGCAAGGGGGAGCCAGTGCCACCAAACTTCTAAGCTATCCTCTCTGAATAAGTGTCACTAGAGAAATCCAAGAGGGAATCTAACAAATATTGTCCTTTCCTCACCTTAGGTTGTACAAGTGTTTGATAAATTTCCATATTTTTCACAACAACGCCTTTGGCCATTGTGTTTTCTTGCTTGATTGTTTGTCTACTTGCCAAGAAAAAAAAAATTCATCCATCAATCCAACCATTTCCAAAACTTCACAGTTTTTAGCATCATTTTCCACTATTTTAGGACCATCTTCTCATCCTTTAGCGTCATCTATTCATCTTTCAGTGCCATTTCTCTCTTTTTTAGTGCCATTTTCCACTATTTTAGTACCATTTTCCTCCGTGTCCAAAAATCAAATTTTCCCATCAAAAACATCAATTTTATAAGCCCATTTTAAAAAAAAATTCAGTAGGGGCTATGCCCCCAAACCCCTATCAATGACACCCCCCCTCACGTCGGGTTGGGTTTTCCTCCCAACACCGCTAAACCACCCCCCCATTTATCAAACCCCATCAATTGAGCATATCCAATCCCTTTATTTGAGCTTAATCAAATTCATCCTAATTCACTTCATCCTTAGTTATAGTCTATCTTCATCATCCTAATCATTCTTATCCACCTCATCTTAATCCAATCACCCATCTATCCTAATCATCGTAACCATCTATCTTATCCATATCATCATTCAATCAACCTATCACTTTCATCCAAATCATTCAATCCAATCCTATTCTAATCACATCTACCTCATCCTTAATAAACCACATCTATCTCCAAAATCAAACATCCCAATCCTTAATCCTTAATCAATAATCATCCTTTGCAAATCAAACTTTGGTTAAGGATTTAGTCTCCTTCATCCTCCATCAACCCTTCATCCAAAATCCTAATCACAATAATCAACATCCTTATCAAAATCCAAATCCAAATCAACCCAATCAAAGTCAAGACCTTAGTTGATCATCATCAACCTTTGTCAAAACTTGCTTGAGATCATTAGTCTATCTTAAGTAAGTCATCAACAATCAACCCAATCAACTCTATTTCTTAAGTGTCATTAGGCTACCTTAAGCACAGAGAAGCATCAATCATCCATCAAAACAAATCAAATCAAATCACCCTAAGGTCTTGAAATTCAATCATCCATTATCCTCCATCATCCCATCTCTCCAACAACATGGATCCTTATGTGGCAATGCAACATTTACAAAGAATTAAATATGTCTATGAGGATTTTAATACTATCACAAAGGAGAAATGCAAAAATATCATTAGAGATATCCCCTTAGCACACCTCATCATTGGAGAATCCCAAGCCCCCACCCCATCCACATCATATCAACCATCATCATATCAACCTTCAACCTCATATCAACCTTCAACTTCATATCAATCTTCATCCCCTCATACATCCATGAAATCATACCTATCCAACCAATCAATACCTCTAACTTATCCTTCCCTCAACCTTTGTCACGCTAACTTTGATCAAGGGAACACTAATCTAGCACACCTAATGGCCAAAATTCAAAGCTTACATCAACAACCATTCCCCCATCCAAATCCCACATCCCCTAATCCATCAATCTCAATCCCCACACCACAATATCCCTGCAACCTTATCAACCTTAATCCATCAATCCCTATCACCCATCCACCATCTAATCCACCATCAAACCTTCCAAATCTTAAGCCAATAACACCCAATGAATCCTTGAGGGATTTCCTTTGAAGAAAAAGAGAAGCTAGGGAGTCCTCCAAATCCCCCACCCCTCCAATACCGCCACCTAATCCAACACCTACCCTTGAACCCATCCAAGAACCATCACTATCTAATCCCATCACCCACCTATCCAATCCAAATCCTAATCCTACACCATCCACCCTTACTATCCATCCATTATATTGTTCTTCAACCCATACACTCATGAAGGATGTCATCCATTGGCTACTAGAAAGGAATCAAATACCCTCATGTAATCCAACACCCACCAAACCTCTTGAACGATATCCTATCATAATTCAAGAACAATCATGTAGCAGTGTTCAAGAACCCATAAGTCAAGCATCTATCACATCCATCCAAGCACCTATCACATCCATCCAAGCACCCAACACATCTATCCAAGTCACTTCCACTTTCATGCAAACACATGAGCTATTCCTAGAGTCAAATCCAAAGCATGTCGAAACATCAACCCCCTATCCTAATCAAGATCTAACCATCCCATCTAATCCCATCCCTGATCCCCTCCCATCTAGTGATCAACTTATTGATCCCATACCATCTACCAATCCCACTCCAAATTCATCCCCTTATCCACTTGGAAAAAGCACCTTCATCTGTGGTGGCTCCCTCATAGGAGGTGAACAACTTCCATCCACCACCTATCCTTCTCCAACAAATAATGGACTTGCCTCTTGTTTCCAAAGAACCAAACATCCCATTGCATGTCGCATGCTCCAACATATGAACTATCAAGGCAAAGGCTTAGGCCTTCATGAACAAGGCATCTTGGAGCCCATCCACACCACATTCCATCCATCTTCACATGGCCTTGGCTATACATCCCAAGGAAAACAATCTAAACATGTTGGTAACATCCACCCATCTTTCAAAATCCATTCATCCAATACCAAACACAGTGCACCTCATCGCACCTCCAAATCATATGTCGCCATTCCTCCTCCATCTTCATATCATGAGCAAAAGCATGTGACCATACATCACCCCCCATCCAACTTACCTCCACTACTCCCAACCCTTAACATCCCCATCCTCAAGTCCCCTTATCCTCCCATCCTTCCAACTCCTAAAATTAAATCCTCTTATCTTCCCATCCTCCTAACTCCTAATATCCCTATCCTCAAATCCCCTCATCCATTTATCCATAAATCCACTTTTAACCCCTTCACCCATAAATCTGCTAAAATCCCCAATCAAGACCAACAAAAGCACACATCATCCAAGCATGAAGCTTCCACCAAATCCATGGGATTCAAAAGTAATAATTTGAATGCCTCAAATCATAAAGCACAAAAGCCTAAATGTGCTATCCATTCCAAGCAAAAGCAAAAATCCAAAAGACTATCAAAGTCAACACCATCAAAAGAAAAAGCAAAAACAAAAATGGTGTGGGTCCTGTTGGGTGAATATTTTGTCATTTAGCTAACTAACAGAAAAATGGTTATATCACCACAGCTATAATGAGACAAAGCCTCTCCTCTCAGCAAGGGGAGGTTCCCTTTAGACAATGAGTTCTTTCTAATAAGCAACTTTTAACACTTATATGAACTAAAACAATACTTGAGATGTTTTCATTGCATCCTATTCTCTTTTTTCATAATAGATATTTTTCTCTTCAAAATGATAACTTCAATAGGAATGATATTTAATAACTTCTGAACTGATAGAGACACAAAGTCTTCTATTGTTTGGCCTATTTCCCACAAATAAACTTGATTGAATTCAAATGTAGCTCAAAGTCTCCACTCTCACCCAATATGATATAACCAGATTGAACACAACAGTTTATAGCACAAAGTGTTTAAACAATTCTACTCTCACAAATGTAAACACAAACTCCCACAATGAGAAAATAGCACAAAGTCTATTTAACCAAAACAAGAACACTTCTCTAAATTTTCAATAAACTCCATGATTCCAGCAATGATCCAATATAATATAACACCAATGACATAAGAACACTGATATCATAAAACAATATGATCCAACTCACAGTTTGATACTCAAACTACTTTCTTATATTGATGTTCGCTTGAAAATTTGATAAACATGAAAAGCTCAAAGTCTTGATATGTTTTCCAATTCGACAGAGTTTCTTTGCAATAGATAAAAGATAGCTAATTACAAAAGAGACCCTCTTTATTTATAGGGAGAGGCCTTGAGGAAATTTGGGAAAAACCTAACTACTTTGACTTATTCAAAAATAGGAGTCTTTATTGACTTGGGACTTCCTATATTTTTACATGTAATTACATATGAAAAAAGTACATGTAAAAATGTCCAAAACTAAATGATAAAGTACATATGAAAGTACAAAAATATACTAAGGAAAAGATCAAATATGTCAACTTTCACTGGCATCCTTCTTTGTTGTCGCTTCATACATTGTGATCACTACTTGAATTTCAATACTATCTGGTGCCATAGTGTTGCTGGAGACTACCCTAGCCTTAGTGATTGCATCTCTAATGGTAGGGGTGATTTTCTCATGATCTTTCAACTTACGCTTCAAATTGTCTAAGGTTAATTGATAATCCATCAAGTTATCCAATGATTCCATTAAGAAAGCTTTTTCCTCCAACTCGGCCTACATCATTTTCCTAAATTCCTGTATCATTACATGAACTAGAAGAAACTCATGATTATCATAAATCAATTTACAGAGGAGTTGTTCCAACTTGTGCAAGAGACTTAGGTCACTTTTACCACACAGGCCTCAAGTATCTCCTAGTTCTTTGATTACCTCATTCAATATTTTGCTTCAGTGAACTAGACCTTCCTTTATTGAAACATATGCCTCTCATTTTGCAATAAGGCCAAGTGAAACAAGAGTCTTCATTTTCATATTTGCCCATTTCTCTAAAATGGAATCTAGATATTCAATATCTGCAGAAAAAGAATCAATCGATTCATCTAATTCTACTCTTACCTTGGCCATTTTTACTTTCCTTTCTGCTGCTGCCTTCAATAGTGAAACACCCTGTGTTGACAATTTCTCTATACATTCCTCTACAACCTTCCCTTTTGCTTGAGTCTTTTCAGCGTTCTTGACCAAGGGATTTTCAATTGTTACTACCATAGGCTCTATAATTTCTGATGTCATTTTGATTTTATGTAACACCATGGCAAACTGCTCAGCTTTTGATTTGTAGTATTCCTTTTGTTTCTTCTATTCATCATATTTTTCAAGAAGAGATGTGGCAGTGACCTGGAAATTAACTTTAATACCTTCATGTGTTAATTTCCCTAATTCCACCCTAGATATGACATAGTCACTTACATCAAAAGTATCTTTAGTAGCCTAAGGAGGAGGCTTGGCAATCTCTACATATCTGATACCCTTATCATCAATAAGCCTTAACATAGTCTTAGGATTTTTCTTTTGTGCCTTTGGCTTGGGAGTCAGCAATTTCCCCAAATCAATATCATCTGGTGATATCTCTTGTTTCTTTCTCTTAGGAGTATAAGCTGAAAGCCATGGAGGAAGTATTGATGTACTCACATTCTGATCAGGAACCATTGGTGGAGTGGAAAGAATAGTACTTACACCTGTGGTAGTAATAATGGGAGAAGTATTGGTGAACATAGCACCTAGTACATCCACATTAACGGCTTGCTCAGAACCCAAAACAAATTGTTCAAACATTGCAGAACCATCAATGTCATAAGAAGGGGATGACAAACTAGGAATAGATCTGGAAGAATGAAGAACGTTATCAAAATTCACATTAGAATCATCAAAAATAGTTTTGGAAGATGATGGAAACTCAGATGATTGAATGTGAATGGGTGACATTGGGGTTATAGGAGGATTAGGCACAGAAACTGAAATAGGCACATTAGGATGGGGAGAAGAGACATCAGTATCCTGCAACATATCTCCATGTGGATACACAGTTGTATCCTGTACATTTTCCTATTTATCTTCTTCTTCCTTCTCCTACTCTCCCTCATTGTTTGATACAGATTTATCCTCAACATCCATGTTCTCAACATTCATGCCTTTAGAAACTGGTTCTTCATCAGCTTCTATTTCCTTAGCAACAGATTCTTCCTCTGCTTCTTTATCTTTGCTTCCTCTTGTCACAAATTTGATCTTAGGCTTAGAAGCCTTAGATGTACTAAGAGCATCATTCTTATTCTTGGTTCTCATCTGAACTTTCTTTCCTGTTTGCTCAAAAACTTCTTCCTCTAAACCGGTGATAAAATCCTTCAATGGTATACCTTTGCTTTGGAGCCACATGTTTGTATTAGCTAACACAGGTTCAAACATTTTCCTTAAGGAAGTCAATTCCCTCTTCATCATCAACCATGTCCTCTGGAATATCAACTAGACCCAAATATTTAATTTGTTCTAGAGATAGCCTATTGTAGTCTAGATTTCTGATTTCCTCTTCTGTCCAAAGACAACCCAAATATCTTCAACCATAGGCTCATGAAATTGAGTCTTTCTTTTGATTTTATCCTTCACTCCTCTATAATCAAATTTTGGTCTCCTCTTGAATTGCTTCATAGTTACCAATTGCATTTCAATTTCCATAGCCCTGGCTTTTGCTGCAGTTGAAACTGAATATCTCTCGATCTCAACAGGAAATCTAAAACCAGGCTTCTTTAGCTCCATTTTCTTGTTGTGGACAACAATCATTTGTTGACACAACTCCATCAGAACTATTTTTTCAGAAGGAAATCTTGGTAACATATACAGATAGCCTTGGAAAAAGCTAACCGTTAAGTATGTGAAAGTTGGAAACTGAAGGAACAAACAACCAAAACCATTTACTACTGACCATGCTTCATCTGAGGCTCTTCTTTGTTCCAACTGAGGATCAAAAAGACACAAGTACACGGAAAAGAAGGCATCATTTACCCTTCTAAAATGATGGATTGAACCCTACAATGTAAGCTGGGGATAATATTGGTAAACATGAACAACCCTTCTATCCCCTTCAGATGTCAAGCCTGGGAAAATCCCCATCGACGCTGTTATGTACACAAGATGGGATGTCATATAGAATTTGAAAGTAGTATGCACCTTGATCAATTGCTCATGGAGAGCATTACTGATCTGTTTGCCCTAGAAGATAGCCTGTTTACCCTGAAGTATAATTTTGATGAAAGGATACATCCATTCATGAAAAAGTGAAGAAGAAGCTAGTCCCTTTACCCTACTGAGAAGAGTTATTAGATCACCCACTTCCTCAAAAAAATCACTTCGAGGAAAGCTCCTTGGCCATCTAGACAAATTTGACCATGGATTTTTAAGCCACTTGGTAATAATTACCTTCTTAGCCTTCTCAGAATTCTTATCATATTCTTGTTGAGCAATAGTAAAATTAAGTTTTACAACATCAATAGAAGTAGGGCACATGAAAACTTTGTCAACAAATTCTAGATCTAGTCTCATGATTACATTCCCCCTACATCCACCACTGCCCTAATATCTTTGTTGTAGAAATGAGAACACTGAAGAACAAACTCTATATTGTGTGCTACTACTAGAAATGAAGACACTGGGTGAATGTTGCTCTTGACAATCTTTTGCATAAGAGGACTGGGATTATCTAACTTAGTCCTTTCTACAAACTTAGTCATATCCACATGACCGATCTCTGTGTCCCAAATATCATCAACATTGGAAGTGACCGAAGTGATTAGGAAAACACCTTGATATTTGTACTTCATTGATTTTACTTTCTTCAGAGATGGCTTAGTCATTTGGAAAAGATGACTCCTCCAGATGAAGACCTCGGTAGCTTGCAAGAGAAACTGCAACAATAAAGCATGATCATGTAGTTAGGGGAAATACTGGCAATTTTGGGAAACTACATGTTGACGATCATGATCACAGGATTGAGCTTGAAAGGGCTAGAGTGCAAGAGGGTCAAAAAAATGGAGGAAATTGGGCTCAAGTAAGCAATGTGGAAAATCTCCCAGAGTTAGAAAAATTTGAGGGAGTGAATGCACGGGCGGCAAAATTTGCCACCCTTGCATTCTAGGGATAATTTGTAGGTGTCAAGGCAGAAAAATTCACCGACCCTGCATATGGATGAAACATATTAACTTCTTTCATGTCAGAGTGGCAAAATTTGCCGCCTCAGCATATTGGGAAAGTTTGCAAGGTTTATGTAAGAGTGAAAAATTTTGTCGACTCTACATATCAAGGATAGAACTGTCAAATGTATAAGCGGCAAAATTGACCAATTCAACATGAAGGGATGACCTCTTTGATGAAGTGTATGAATGGTAAAAATTACTACTTTTGCATCTTAGTGATAAAGCTATGTTGGAATGACAAATTCCACCGTCATCTCATAATATCAAAACTCGTGTAGGGATGGCAAAATTTGCCACCCATGCATTATGGGTAGGTTTCCTAGACAAAATAAAAAAATTTTACCTGCTCAACACATAAAAATCCAAAACCTAGAAGAAAACTAAGTCTCGACCACTAAAATGTAGTCGGGAAAGTCCAGACCAGCTAGAACGAAAAACTAGGGTTTTACGGGAAAATAAGTCGATTTAAAACGACAACAACAAAAAGAAACATAGAGTATACTTAGGTTTCAAAACATAAACAACGATGCATTAAACAACAAGTTATACAAATGAAACAAATTTACAATACAATCATTCTAAACAATCAGCAAACCCTAGATACAAATAAACAAAAATATTAAAATGTATCCCTACCTAAAAAAATGATGCAAACCCTTGCTTTTCACAACGAAACCCCATATCTCAAAAATCTTGAACTCAAGAAGGCATCACCACTGGTTGTAATGAGGTCAACTTAGGTAGGGGAAAAAGAAAAACATAATAAAAATGATTTAAAAGACACTTAAAAACCTAAAACGAAAACCAAAAGATCGCCTTTAATGTCACACAAGTTAACTCGTTATAACATTAATGAAGTGAATAAGTGGTACTTTTTACCGCTTATGCATTTTATAAGAGAAGACATGCATGGGCGGCAAAATTTTCCGCCCTTGCATGTAGAAGAAAAGCAAGTATGTTACGGTGGTAAATTTCACCATCTCAACACAGACTCAAATAAAAACAAAAGTGCATGGGTGACGATTTTTGCCCTTGCACTTTTCTCAACAATGAACATATAAGAATGTAAAAGCAGAAAAATTGGCTGACTTAGCATGTCAAACCAACAATACACATGTAAGAGCAGTAATTTTTACTGACCTTGCACAAGTAACTTAAAAAATTTCTAACACCCTAAAATGATCAAAATTGATATTTTGACAAGCTTGACACCTAATCGATTTTCATGAATCTTGAGGGATCGACTTAGGAGATTGTCACAAGCTATTCTATGATGTCAAATGACTTTGCTCGAGGCCAAGAGAACTTGCCTTGATTTGCAAACTTAGAGTGTAGGCTATGAAATGGACAATTTTTGTAGGGGTTGTCTACAAAATGAGCACAACTGATTTTGAGGACAACAGCTAGCTCTAACTGGGGAACTTCCTTTGGTCATTCTTTGAAATGATCAAAGGGAGAAGAATCCATCCTCTAAGTGCCTTCATCCATGCCATTGGGCCATAGAGTCAAGCTACCAAAACAAAAAGACATAAAAAGACTAAAAGAAAAAAGAAAAATAAAAACACAAAAACTATACAAATGTACAAATGAACTTATCCGATACTTCAAGGATTGAAATGTTTTAGATGTTATCCACTATGGGGCAGCAAGAATGGTGTTCCATATTGATACTCCAGCAAGAAACTTTTCTCACCACAAAATTAGTGAATAACGAATGGGCCTCTCCATAGGGAATCAAACTTCCCATGCATTCCTTTTGGCTCTCTCCTCTTGTCCCATAACAAGACTTGATCCCCAATTTGAAATTCTCTAGCCTTCGCCTTCTTGTCAAAAAGTTTCTTGACCTGACTTTGATGCTCAACAATACGGTCTACTACCATAACCCGCTCCTCTTCAAGTTCAGTGAGGTAAATTATTCTTTTGTCAATAGAATTTTCAAAAGTTCTATCTTCCATTGCTTTTGCCAACTTCAATGTTGGCAATTCCAAAGTAATAGGTATTTCTGCATTCAAACCATATAGAAACTAGAATGGTGACATACCTATTGCCCTCTTAGGGGTAATTTTGTCCACCCATAAAGCATCAAACAAGGCTTGATGCCACATTCTCTAATTATCCTCTAACAGTTTCCTAATAATTGTAACCAGATTCTTGTTGCTAGATTCTTCCTAACCATTCCCTTGTGGATAATAGTCTGATGAATGAGAAAGAATGAATCCCATATTCAAAGAAAAAACTAGTGATCTCCTTTGAAGAAAAATAGGTAGCATTATCTGCTACAATTTTGTTTGGAACTCCAAATCAGGAAATAATATTCTCCTTGAGAAAACTACATACTACCTCAGAAGTAGCATGCTTAACTGGGATTGCCTCCACCCACTTGGTGAAATAATCTGTTGCAGTGAGAACAAAATTGTGTCCTGCACTCAACGATGGGATCACAGCACCAATGAAGTCAATGCCCCATTGCTGAAAAGGTTCTTCAATTACAACTGGCTTTAGTGGTAGTGCAACTAACTTAGGCTTCCCAACAAACTACTAGCAGAGCTCACATCTACGTACCCAATTGTACGCATCTTGAAATAATGTAGGCTAATAGTACCTAGCCTGCAAAATTTTATGAGTTGTTACATGTGCAAAAAAATGTCCTCCACATGCCAAGTTATGAAAAGACTCTAAAAGTTTGCTTTGTTGTGCTTTAACCACACAACGGAGAAAAATTCCATCAAGGCTTCTTTTATACAAACCGTTATCCCACAAGACATAGTTTGCAGCCTTTAACTTGATAGTTCACTTCTCTTTATAAGATAAATGAGAAGGTCACACACCATAGGTAAGAAAATGAGAGATATTGGAATACCACTCATCCGTAGTAGTAACAAAGAGAACAGTTGGCATACCTTCAACTTCTACCTCTTCATCACCTATTTCTTTTGGGACATTGTCAGCAATCAACTGACACAAACCTCTGCCACACACAAGCTTGGTGGGTTTGATATCAAGATAAAACTCTTGAATTTTGGCAATCCAATTGCCCCTTTTAGTTCCAAATTCTTGTTGTGTTAGGATAGATTTCACTATTGTGTCTGGCACCAAAACAAAAGAATGTGAATTCAGAATGTAAAACTAGAAATGCTTCACTGCCTTTACCACAACATAAGCATGTTTCTCCATAATTGAGTTCTTAAGTTCATGAGCCTTCGGTGGGCAACTCATAAACAAAATCAAAGATTCCACACCCTCTTCATTTTGCTGAACAAGAATGGTTGAAAGTGTATGCTCAGAAGCATAATTGTACATTATGAAATCTTTAGTGTAGTCAAGAGAAACTAGAACCGGAGCATGAGCTATGGCCCTTTTAATATCCTTGAATGCTGCTTTACCTTCCACACTCCAATGGAAAGTGGTCTTACCCTTCATCATATTGACAATATGACGAGTTTTCTCTACAAATTCCAGAATAAACCTCCGCAGACAATTCACCTTCCTGAAGAAAGAATGAATTGCAATCTTACTAGCAGGCAAAGTAAGACTCTAGATAGATTTGACCCTTTCTGAGTCAATTTTAGTACCTTCTCTAGAAAAAATGTGGCCAAGAAGCTTACCCTCTGTAACCCCAAAAATTGATTTCTTAGGATTAAGAGAAATACTATTTTGACGACACCATTCCAAAACCTGTCGCAAATGGTAGGCATGATCTTGACACTGTTTAGAGAAAATGGTCAAGTCATCAAGATACACCACAATGAATTTCCCCATCTCATCTATGAAAGTGAGGTCCATTGCACTTTGGAAAGTAGTGCCAACATTAATCAAACCAAACGGCATCCTGCAGTATGCAAATGTGCCCCATGGTGTTGTGAAAGCAGTCTTGTATTGGTCTGCTTCACTAACTTCTACTTGATTGTAACCTGAAAAACTATCTAACATAGACAACATCTTAGAACCAGTTACAATTTGTAACACTTGGTCCATAATAGGCAGAGGGTAATTATCTTTTAAAGAAGATTGGTTCAAATTTTTGAAATCAACACAAATATGGATTTCTCCATTCTTCTTTCTCATAGGAACAATATTTGCAATCCAAGTGGAATGATGGATAGAAAAGATTATCCTTGCATTTAGCATTTTTTGGATTTCAAAAAGAATAGTACCTGATATCTTGGGATTATACTACCTCTGCTTTTGCTTGTGAGGCAATGATCCTACCTTGAGAGGAATCTTGTGTTGAATCTCCTTGGATCTGAAAGATTTCAGATCATCATATGAATACGCCAGAATATCAATGTAATGACGAAGAAGTGTAATGAACTTGAATTTCTCTTCAGCAGTGCAATACTTCCCGATGTTAACCATTTTGGGATCTACCTCAAAACTCAATTTTACTTGCTCAAATTCCATGGATGAACTTGAATCAATTTGTTGTTGTTGTTTGATATATTTATCATGCTTGTCAAATAATTTTTCCAAAGAAACCAAACCTTTTGGAATTTTTTTCCCTTTTAGCTGAAGAATCTCCTCACCAATTTGTGAATCTATTTCAGAAACATATTCACGTGGTGGAGAATCACTACCTTCAAAGTAGAGCTCATCAATGTTATCTGTCTTCTCTAAGAAATCTATGATCTGATTATCACCATTGAAGACCTGCCAATGGTTAGCGTTGTCTGGTACACTTGGTCAGAAAACCAACTCAATTGTGTATTTATCACCTTTAAAATCCTTGTGAGGGACCATAAGGGTGGCAGAGATAGCTAATGAATTAGCACAATCATTAAACTCTCTTGGCACTGTAGAGATGTTGAAAGCATCAAAACCTTCAATGCAATCCCAGATATGATTGCGGTAATGTCTCAGCCTTTCATTCTTGGTTTGGTAAAGATTTCTCACTTGACAAACAAGCTCAGCATCACCTTGTGCATGAAGATTTTTAATACCTTTAACACGAGCAACCTCCATTCCGAGTAACAATGACTCATATTCAGTGGTGTTATTAGTATTGTCAAACTGCAACTATAGGAGAAAGGAAAGATATCACCTTGTGGAAATATTAGAAGTACTCCAGCTCCAGATCCGGTGGAAGAACAACTGCCATCAAATTCTAAAACCCAAATATCATTTGAATTTCCCACTTTCATGTTTCTATGACCAGTAGATTCTTCCTCATCAGAGAGAGAAGAATCTGGCATCACTATGCTCTCGTTTGAACTTTCATCTGAATTATCTTTTGATTCTCCATCTAAAATATCTGAACTCTCGTCTGATGAACTAGAAGTATTTTTAGTAGACAAGAAATAATTACCCATTCCTGAAGACTCAAACAAAATTTGGGCTTTTGGATTTTTAGTTTGGGTAACAATATATTTTACCTCCTTCTCAAGAAGCAATTTTTGCATGACACCTTTAATAGGTATCCTTGCCTCAGATAGATCCATGTTTAGCTCTCCACTCACATCTTTACAAAAATTACGTCCAAGCAAAATGCCATAAGAAGCTGGAACATTAGCAACTAGGACGGTTATTTTGACCCTCTTATCTAGAAAGGGTGCAAATGTGAATTGGCCATCCTTGATTTGGACTAACAAAGGTACTTGCTTATTCTCCATTGAAAAACATCTCCCAAAGGTCTTAGTCAAAGTGACACCAAGAGCATCTGCCACCTTGGTAGGCATGACATTGTTAGAAGCCCCGAAGTTTATCATACAATTGCTTAACTTGTGGCCATTGACTAATAGAGAAACATAGAAGGGTTCTATCTTCCCTGGAGAAATAAGGGGAGTAGTGACTAGATTATTTTGGGTGGACCTATTCTTTGAGGAGTCATGGGCAATTTTAGGAGAATCTTGCCCTGTAGGGACAGTCTTGTTTTTAACATACTTAGCTAACCTATCAAATTGATCAGGGTTAACTTGTAGATATTCTACCTTAGACAACTAGATTTTGGTTTTCCTAACATGATCTATTATGTCAAAGAGCTGAAATGAATTAGATATGGAGGCAAGAAATCCATCATTCTAGGGTTTAGTTGGGGTAGTACTGGTCTGAGGAATAGAAATAGAAGAAACAGGATTGTTAGATGAACTTACTTATTTATTGACAACCGGGTCCTTTGACTGAAAAGGCAATGGAGTTCCTTGTTTAGCAATTGAAATCATAGGTTGAGGCTCTTCTCTTGACTTTCCTTTATCAAGTTGCTGATTTGATTGGTTTTGTGACTTGGTAAAAATAGTATACGCTCCATCATATACCTCTCCTTCTCTTTATGCTTCATCTTGGTAGTTCAGAAAACCAATGGTAGAGTCGCCAGCTAATTCATCTTCTCCTTCAGTAAAAAGATTAGCATTATTCGCTTGATCCAAATCAGGATGGAAAGAATTATCATGTTCCGCTTCATAGTAGCCAACTGCTGAGTTGACCAGCGGTGCTTCAATGGCAAGCTTCCCCTATGTAGGCAGAAGACAATTTTGTTGCCCTTGATCTCTGGTAGCATTACCCTAATATGAATTGTTAGGGAACATCCTTCTTGGTATATCCCTATAAGAAGGAGTGGACATACCTTGGGACATTTGTTTCTTCAATGCTAGCAACTCATTTGCTAACTTCTACACCATAGGATCTATGGTGCTTGTGGAAGAATTATCAGTAGAGGGCTGACCTCTATATCTGTTTGAATCCCTTCTTATCTTACCCACAAGGATAAGATCATCTTCAACCTCCGTAGCCAAACTTTGAGCTACGGGAAGATCAGCGGGGCCAGGTTGCCTTAACAGAAAGGTTACCTCAAGAAGTTGAGTGTTGATGAAGACACACTTAAGATTCTCTGTCGTTGGTTGAGTGGTTGCTGGAATCCTATTTGTCAATTTGTTAAACTTGGTGATGAAATCTCTCATGGGCTCATGGGGTTCTTTCTTCATCTGTGTTAGCTGAGCTAACAAAGCATGTGCATCTTTCGTAGGCTTAAACCTAGCTTCAAACTTGGTTTTGAGAGTATTCAAGTTGGTTATGGTTTGAGCTTGGAGGTGGTAGAACCAATCTACAGTAGCACCTTGCAATGTTTCTACAAAAAGTCCCATAGCCACATCTTCATGTTCCACCCCTAGCACACGACAAGCTATACAAAAAGTTGTAATGTGTTCATCAGGATGGACTTTCCCATCACCATAGAATTTAGGGAAATTCTTCCTTCAACTACGAGGTAGTTCATGTAGTGATGGTGTTAAATTCAAAGGACCAAAAGTATTACCCCAGAGGCCTTGAGCTGCCATTGTGCATTGATTGAAAGGTGGGATAACAAACCTTCGTGGAATTCGAATAGATAAAACTCTGTTAGTATTGGAGCTGGAAACTTCACCTGGTATAGGGGACCTGACGCTGGTAGGAGGAAAACTCTTTGTTCACTAAAGCTAAGGTTGTGGAGGCAAAAGGCCAAAATTATTTTGCTACATTAACTTAAACACAAGATCAATAATACCTTAAGCTCTCTTACTTCGTATACCTTGAGTCTGCCAGAATGCAATGTACTCAACAAAGATTTTGAAACAACTTAAAACAATGGACGAGGATGAAATGCTTCAACTCAAAGTGTGAGGCTCTAAGTTGCACGTTCTTCCCCAGCAAAGTCACCAAAAAACTATTGGGTGAATATTTTGTCGTTTAGCTAACTAACAGAAAAATGGTTATATCACCACAACTATAATGAGATAGAGCCTCTCTTCTCAGCAAGGGGAGCTTCCCTTTAGACAATGAGTTCTTTCTAATAAACAACTTTTAACACTTATATGAACTAAAACTATACTTGGGATGTTTTCATTACATCCTATTCTCTTTTTTCAGAATAGATGTTTTTCTCTTCAAAATGATAACTTCAATAGGAATGATATTTAATAACTTCTTAACTGATGGAAACACAAAGTCTTCTATTGTTTGGCCTATTTCCCACAAATAAACTTGATTGAATTCAAATGTATCTCAAAGTCTCCACTCTCACCCAATATGAAATAACTAGATTAAACACAACAATTTACAACACAAAGTCTTTAAACAATTCTATTCTCACAAATGTAAACACAAACTCCCGCAATGAGAAAATAGCACAAAGTCTATTTAACTAGAACAAGAACACTTCTCTCAATTTTCAATAAACTCCACAATTCCAGCAATGATTCAATATAATATAACACCAATGACATAAGAACACTAATATCATAAAAGAATATGATCCAACTCAAAGTTTGATACTCAAACTACTTGCTTATATTGATATTCACTTGAAATTTTGATAAACATGAAAAGCTCAAAGTCTTGATATGTTTTCCAATTTAGCAGAGTTTCTTTGCAATAGATAAAAGATAGCTAATTACAAAAGAGGCCCTCTTTATTTATAGGGAGAGGCCTTGAGAAAATTTAGGAAAAACCTAACTACTTTGACTTATTCAAAAATAGGAGTCCATATTGACTTGGGACTTCCTATATTTTTACATGTAATTACATATGAAAAAAGTACATGTAAAAATGTCCAAAACTAAATGAAAAAGTACATATGAAAGTACAAACATATACTAAGGCAAAGATCAAATATGTCAACTTTCACTGGCATCCTTCTTTGTTGTCGCTTCATACATTGTGATCACTGCTTGCATTTCAATACTATCTGGTGTCGCAGTGTTGTTGGAGACTACCTGGCCTTAGTGATTGCATCTCTAATGGTAGGGGTGATTTTCTCATGATCTTTCAATTTAACCTTCAAATTGTCTAAGGTTAATTGATAATCCATCAAGTTATCCAATGAATCCATTGAGAAAGCTTTTTCCTCAAACTCAGCCTGCATCATTTTCTTGAATTCCTATATCATTACATCAATTGGAAGAAACTCGTGATTATCATCAATCAATTTACACGAGATTTGTTCAAACTTGTGCAAGAGACTTAGGTTACTTTTATCACATAGCCCTCGAGCATCTCCTAGTTCTTCGATTGCCTCATTCAAAATTTTGCTTCGGTGAACTAGGCCTTCCTTATTGAAACATATGCCTCTTGTTTTGCAATAAGGCCAAGTGAAACAAGAGTCTTCATTATCATATTTTCTCATTTCTCCAAATTGGAATCTAGATATTCAATATCCGCAGAAAAGAATCAATCAATTCATCTAATTCATCCAAGTGGGAATTCAACAAATATTGTCCTTTCTTCACCTTAGGTTGTATAAGTGTTTGATAAATTTCCACATTTTTCACAACAAAACCTTTGGCCATTGTGTTTTCTTGCTTGATTGTTTGTCTACTTGCCAAGAAAAAAGCAAATTCATCCATCAATCCAACCATTTCCAAAACTTCCCAGTCTTTTAGCATCATTTTCCATTGTTTTAGCACCATCTTCTCATCCTTTAGCACCATCTATTCATCTTTCAGTGCCATTTCCCTCTATTTTAGCATCATTTTCCACAGTTTTAGTACCATTTTCATCCATGTCCACAAATCAAATTTTCCCATCAAAAACATCAATTTTATAAGCCCATTTTTCAAAAAAAATCCAGTCAGGGGTTACGCCCCCGAACCCTTGTCAACAACACCCCCCTCATGTCGGATTGGGTTTTCCTCCCAACACTGCTAAACCACACTCCCATTTATCAAACCCGATCAATTGAGCTTATCCAATCCCTTTATTTGAGCTTAATCAAATTCATCCTAATTCACTTCATCCTTTGTTATAGTCTATCTTCATCATCATAATCATTCTTATTTACCTCATCTTAATCCAATCACCCATCTATCCTAATCATCCTAACCATCTATCTTATCCATATCATCATTCAATCAACCTATCACTTTCATCCAAATCACTCAATCCAATCCTATCCTAACCACATCTACCTCATCCTTAATAAACCACACCTATCTCCAAAATCAAACATCCCAACCCTCAATCCTTAATCAATAATCATCCTTTGCAAATCAAACTTTGGTTAAGGATTTAGTCTCCTTCATCCTCCATCAACCCTTCATCCAAAATCCCAATCACAATAATCAACATCATTATCAAAATCCAAATCCAAATCAACCCAATCAAAATCAAGACCTTATTTGATCATCATCAACCTTTGTCAAAACTTGCTTGAGATCATTAGTCTATCTTAAGTAAGTCATCAAAAATCAACCCAATCAACTCTATTGCTTAAGTGTCATTAGGCTACCTTAAGCATAGAGAAGCATCAATCTTCCATCAAAACAAATCAAATCAAATCAAATCACCCTAAGGTCTTGAAATTTGATCATCCATTATCCTCCATCATCCCATATCTCTCCAACAACATGGATCCTTATGTGGCAATGCAACATTTACACAGAATTAAATATGGCTATGAGGATTTTAATCCTATCACTAAGGAGAAATACAAAAATATCATAAGAGATATCCCCTTAGCACACCTCATCATTGGAGAATCCCAAGCCCCCACCCCATCCACATCATATCAACCGTCACCATATCAACCTTCAACCTCATATCAGCCTTCACCTTCATATCAATCTTCATCCCCTCATACATCCATGCCATCATACCTATCCAACCAATCAATACCTCCAACTTATCCATCCCTCAACCTTTGTCATTCTAACTTTGATCAAGGGAACACCAATATAGCACACCGAATGGCCAAAGTTAAAAGCTTACATCAACAACCATTCCCCCGTTCAAATCCCACATCCCCTAATCCATCAATCTCAATCCCCACACCACAATATCCCTACAACCTTATCAACCTTAATCCATCAATCCCTATCACTCATCCACCATCTAATCCACCATCAAACCTTCCAAATCTTAATCCAAGAACACCTAATGAATCCTTGAGGGATTTTCTCTGAAGAAAAAGAGAAGCTAGGGAGTCCTCCAAATCCCCCACTCCTCCAACACCGCCACCTAATCTAACACCTATCCTTGAAACCATCCAACAACCATCACTACCTAATCCCATCACCCACCTATCCAATACAAATCCTAATCCTACACCATCCACCCTTACTATCCATCCATTATATTGTTCTTCAACCCATACACTCATGAAGGATGTCATCTATTGGCTACTAGCAAGGAATCAAATACCCTCATGTAATCCAACACCCACCAAACCTCTTGAATTATCTCCTATCATAATTCAAGAACCATCATGTAGCTGTGTTCAAGAACCCATAACTCAAGCATCTATCACATCCATCCAAGCACCTATCACATCCATCCAAGCACCCAACACCTCTATCCAAGTCACTTCCACTTTCATGCAAACACATGAGCTATTTCTAGAGTCAAATCCAAAGCACCTTGAAACATCAACCCCCTATCCTAATCAAGATCTAACCATCCCATCTAATCCCATCCCTGATCCCCTCCCATCTAGTGATCAACTTATTGATCCCACACCATCTACCAATCCCACTCCAAATCCATCCCCTTATCCACTTGGAAAAAGCACCTTCATCTACAGTGGCTCCATCATAGGAGGTGAACAACTTCCATCCACCACCTATCCTTCTCCAAAAAATAATGGACTCGTGTCTTGTTTCCAAAGCAACAAACATCCCATTGCATGTCGCATGCTCCAACATATGAACTATCAAGGCAAAGGCTTAGGCCTTCACGAACAAGGCATCTTGGAGACCATCCACACCACATTCCATCCATCTTCACATGGCCTTGGCTATACATCCCAAGGAAAACAATCTAAACATGTTGGTAACATCCACCCATCTTACAAAATCCATTCATCCAATACCAAACACGGTACCCCTCATCGCACCTCCAAATCATACGTCACCATTCCTCCTCCATCTTCATATCATGAGCAAAAGCATGTGACCATACATCTCCCCCCATCCAACTTACCTCCATTACTCCCAACCCCTAACATCCCCATCCTCAAGTTTCCTTATCCTCCCATCCTTCCAACTCCTAAAATTAAATCCTCTTATCTTCCCATCCTCCTAACTCCTAATATCCCTATCCTCAAATCCCCTCATCCATTTATCCATAAATCCACTTTTAACCCCTTCACCCTTTTTTCCCCAATCAAGACCAACAAAAGCACACATCATCCAAACATGAAGCTTCCACCAAATCCATGGGATTCAAAAGTAATAATTTGAATGCCTCAACTCATAAAGCACAAAAGCCTAAATATGTTATACATTCCAAGAAAAAGCAAAAATCCAAAAGACTATCAAAGCCTACACCATCAAAAGAAAAATCAAAAACAAAAATGGTGTGGGTCCTGTTGGGTGAATATTTTGTCGTTTAGCTAACTAACGAAAAAATGGTTATATTGCCACAACTATAATGAGACAGAGTCTCTCCTCTCAGCAAGGGGAGGTTCCCTTTAGACAATGAGTTCTTTCTAATAAATAACTTTTAACACTTATATGAACTAAAACTATACTTGGGATGTTTTCATTGCATCCTATTCTCTTTTTTCAGAATAGATGTTTTTCTCTTCAAAATGATAACTTCAAGAGGAATGATATTTAATAACTTTTGAACTGACAGAAACACAAAGTCTTCTATTGTTTGGCCTATTTCTCACAAATAAACATGATTGAATTCAAATGTAGCTTAAAGTCTCCACTCTCACCCAATATGATATAGCTAGATTGAACACAATAGTTTACAGTACAATGTCTTTAAACAATTCTATTCTCACAAATGTAAACACAAACTCCCACAATGAGAAAATAGCTCAATGTCTATTTACCCAGAACAAGAACACTTCTCTCAATTTTCAATAAACTCCACGATTCCAGCAATGATTCAATATAATATAACACCATTGACATAAAAACACTGATATCATAAAACAATATGATCCAACTCAAAGTTTGATACTCAAACTGCTTGCTTATATTGATATTCCCTTGAAAATTTGATAAACATGAGAAGCTCAAAGTCTTGATATGTTTTCCAATTCAGCAGAGTTTCTTTGCAATAGATAAAAGATAGCTAATTACAAAAGAGGCCTTCTTTATTTATAGGGAGAGGCCTTGAGAAAATTTAGGAAAGACCTAACTACTTTGACTTATTCAAAAATAGGAGTCCTTATTGACTTGGGACTTCCTATATTTTTACATGTAATTACATATGAAAAAAGTACATTTAAAAAGTCCAAAACTAAATGAAAAACTACATATGAAAGTACAAAAATATACTAAGGCAAAGATCAAATATGTCAACTTTCACTGGCATCATTCTTTGTTGTTGCTTTATACATTGTGATCACTGCTTGTATTTCAATACTATCTAGTGCCGCAATGATGTTGGAGACTACCCTAGCCTTAGTGATTGCATCTCTAATGGTAGGGGTGATTTTCTCATGATCTTTCAACTTAACCTTCAAATTGTCTAAGGTTAATTTATAATCCATCAAGTTATCCAATGATTCCATTGAGAAATCTTTTTCCTCAAACTTAGCTTGCATCATTTTCCTGAATTCTTGTATCATTACATCAACTAGAAGAAACTCATGATTATCATCAATCAATTTGCACGGGAGTTATTCCAACTTGTGCAAGAGAATTAGGTCACTTTTATCACATAGCCCTCAAGCATCTCC
This sequence comes from Cunninghamia lanceolata, assembly GCA_027924645.1. Classification (NCBI taxonomy): domain Eukaryota; kingdom Viridiplantae; phylum Streptophyta; class Pinopsida; order Cupressales; family Cupressaceae; genus Cunninghamia; species Cunninghamia lanceolata. Next base: position 184,994 of record BSBN01000463.1, on the reverse strand, counting down.
TAGTTCTTTGATTACCTCATTCAAGATTTTGCTTCAGTGAACTAGGCCTTCCTTTATTGAAACATATGCCTCTCATTTTGCAATAAGGCTAAGTGAAACAAGAGTCTTCATTTTCATATTTTCCCATTTCTCCAAACTGGAATCTAGATATTCAATATCTATAGAAAAAGAATCAATCAATTCATCTAATTTCGCTCTTACCTTGGCCATTATCACTTTCCTTTTTGTTGTTGCCTTTAATAGTGAAACACCCTGTGTTGACAAATTCTCTATACATTCCTCTACAACCTTCCCTTTTACTTGAGTCTTTTCAGCTTTCTTGACCAAGGGATTGTCAATTGTTACTGCCACAGGCTCTATAATTTCTGATGTCATTGTGATTTTCTGTAACACCATGGCCAACTGCTCAACTTTTGATTTGTAGTATTCCTTTTGTTTCTTCTCTTCATCATATTTTTCAAGAAGAGATGTGGTAGTGACCTGGAAATTAGCTTTAATACCTTCATGTGTTAATTTCCCTAATTCCACCCTAGATATGACATAGTCACTTACATCAAAAGTATCTTTAGGAGCCTTAGGAGAAGGCTTGGCAATCTCCGCATATTTGATACCCTTATCATCAATAAGCCTTGACATAGTCTTAGGCTTTTTCTTTTGTGCCTTTGGCTTGGGAGTCAGTAGTTTCCCCAAATCAATATCATCTTGTGATATCTCATGTTTCTTTCTCTTAGGAATATAAGCTGAAAGTCATGGAGGAAGTATTGATGTACTCACATTCTAATCAAGAACCATTACTAGAGTGGAAAGAACAGTACTTACACCTATGGTAGCAACAATGGGAGAAGTATTGATGAACACAGTACTTGGTACATCCACATTAACGACTTTCTTAGAACCCAAAACAAATTGTTCAAACATTGCAGAACCATCAATGTCATAAGAAGGGTATGACAGACTAGGAATAGATCCGAAAGAATGAAGAACATTATCAAAATTCACATTAGAATCATCAAAAATAGTTTTAGAAGATGATGGAGACTTAGATGATAGAATGTGAATGGGTGACATTGGGGTTATAGGAGGATTATGCATAGAAACTGAAATAGGCACATTAGGATGGGGAGAAGAGACATCAGTATCCTGCAACATATCTCTATGTGGAGACACAACTGTATCTTGTACACTTTCCTATTTATCTTCTTCTTCCTTCTCCTACTCTCCCTCATTATCTAATGCAGATTTATCCTCAACATCCATGCCTTCAGAAATTGGTTCTTCAACATCTTGTTCTTCATCAGCTTCCATATCCTTAGCAATAGATTCTTCCTCTACTTCTTTAGCTTTGCTTCCTCTTGTCAAAAATTTGATCTTAGGCTTAGAAGCCTTAGATGTACTAGGAGCATCATTCTTATTCTTGGTTCTCATCTCAACTTTCTTTCCTGTTTGATCAAAAACTTCTTCCTCTGAACTAGTGATAAAATCCTTCAATAGTATACCTTTGCTTTGGAGCCACATGTTTGTATTAGCTAACATAGGTTCAAAACTTTTCCTTAAAGAAGTCAATTCCCTCTGAGACCATTGTATAGCAGGTAAGGGAGAGTTAGCAACATTCTGGTTGACATAGCTTGAATTGAGAACCTCTTCATCATCAACCATGTCCTCTGGAATTTCAGCTAGACCCAAATATTTAATTTGTTCTAGAGACAGCCTGATGTAGTCTAGCTTTCTGATTTCCTCTTCTCTCCTAAGATCAACCCAAATATCTTCAACCATAGGCTCATGAAATTGAGTCTTTCTTTTGATTGTATCCTTCATTCCTCTATAATCAAATTTTGGTCTCCTCTTGAATTGCTTCATAGTTACCAATTGCATTTCAGTTTCCATAGCCCTGGCTTTTGCTGCAGTTGAAACTGAATATCTCCCTATCTCAACAAGAAATCTAAAACTAGGCTTCTTTAGCTCCATTTGCTTGTTGTGGACAACAATCATTTGTCGACACTCCATTAGAACCATTTTGTTAGAAGTAAATCTTGGTAACATATACAGATAGCCTTGGAAAAAGCCAACCCTTAAGTATGTGAAAGTTAGAAACTTGAAGGAACAAACAACCAAAACCATTTACTACTAGCCATGCTTCATCTGAGATTCTTTTTTGTTTCAACTAAGGATCAAAAAGACATAAATACATGGCAAAGAAGGCTTCATTTACCCTTCTAAAATGATGGATTGAACCCTTCATTGTAAGCTGAGGATAATATTGGTAAATAGGAACAACCCTCCTATCCCCTTCAGATGTCAAGCTTGGGAAAATCCTCATCGAGGCTACAATGTACACAAGATAGGAAGTCATATAGAATTTGAAAGTAGTATGCACCTTGATCAATTGCTCATGGAGAGCGTTACTGATCTGTTTTCCCCAGAAGATAGCCTGTTTACCCTGAAGTATAATTTTGATGAAAGGATACATCCATTCATGAAAAAGTGAAGAAGAAGCTAGTCCCCTTACCCTACTAAGAAGAGTTATTAGATCACCCACTTCCTCAACAAAATCACTTCGAGGAAAGCTCCTTGGCCATCTAGACAAATTTGACCTTGGAGTTTTAAGCCACTTGGTATTAATTACTTCTTAGCCTTCTTAGAATTCTTATCATATTCTTGTTGAGCAATAGTAAAATAAAGTTTTACAACATCAATAGAAGTGGGACACATGAAATTGTTAACAAATTCTGGATCCAGTCTCATGATTACATTTCCCCCTGTATCCACCACCGCCCTAGTATCTTTGTTGTATAAATGAGCACACTAAAGAATAAACTCTGTATTGTGTACTGCTACTAGAAATGAAGACACCAGGTGAATGTTGCTCTTGACGATCTTCCACATAAGAGGACTGGGGTTATGTGACTTAGTCCTTTCTACAAACTCAGTCATATCCACATGACCGATCTCTGTGTTTTGAATATCAACAACATTTGAAGTGACCGAAGTGATCGGGAAAACACCTTGATATTTGTACTTCATTGCTTTTACTTTCTTCAGAGACGGCTCAGTCATTTGGAAAAAATGACTCCTTTAGATGAAGACCTTAGCAACTTGCAAGAGAAACTGCAACAATAAATCATGATCATGTAGTTAGGGGAAATACTGGCAATTTTGGGAAACTGCATGTTGACGATCATGATCACAGGAGTGAGCTTGAAATGGCTAGAGTGCAAGTGGGTCGAAAAAATGGAGGAAAGCGGGCTTAGGTAATCAATTTGGAAAATCTCCCAGAGTTAGAAAAATTTGAGGGAGTGAATGCACAGGCGACAAAATTTGCTACCCTTGCATTCTAGGGATAATTTGTAGGTGTTAGGGTGGCAAAATTCACTGACCCTACATATGGATGAAACATATTAACTTCTTTCATGTCGTAGCGGAAAAATTTGCCGCCTCAACATATTGGGAAAGTTTGCAAGGTTTATGTAAGAGTGGCAAATTTTGCCGATTCTACATATCAAGGATAGAACTATCAAACATATAAGTAGCAAAATTGATCGCTTCAGCATGAAGGGATGACATCTTTGATGAAGTGTATGAACAGTAAAAATTACCGCCTTTGCATCTTAGTGATAAAGCTATGTTGGAATGGCAAATTCCACCGCCATCTCATAATATCAAAACTCATGTAAGGACAGAAAAATTTTCTGCCCATACATTATGGGTAGGTTTCCTAGACACAGTCAGCAATATTTACCAGCTCAACACATAAAAAACCAAAACCTAGAAGAAAACTAAGTCTCAACCAATAAAATGCAGTTGGGAAAGTCCAGACCAGCTAGAACGAAAAACTAGGGTGTTACGGGAAAATAAGTCGATTTAAAATGACAACAACAGAAACATAGAGTATACTAAGGTTTCAAAACATAAACAATAATGCATTAAACAACAAGTTATACAAACGAAACAAATTTACAATACAATCATTCTAAACTATCAGCAAACCCTAGATACAAATAAATGAAAATATTAAAACGTATCCCTACCTAATAAAAATGATGCAAACCCTAGCTTTTCACAACAAAACTCCAGATCGCGAAAATCACGAACCCAATAAGGCGTCACCATCGGTTGCAATGAGGTCGACTTAGGAAGGGTAAAAAAAAAACATAATAAAAATGATTTAAAAGACAATTAAAAACCTAAAATGAAAACCAAAAGATTGCCATTAATGTCACACGAGTTAACTCGTTGTAACATTAATGAAGTGAATAAGTGGTCTTTTTTACCACTTATACATTTTAAAAGACAAGACATGCATGGGCGGAAAAATTTTCTGCCATTGCATGTAGAAGAAAAGCAAGTATGTTACGGCGGTAAATTTCACCGTCTCAACACAAACTCAAATAAAAACAAAAGTGCATGGGCGGCGATTTTTGCCCTTGCACTTTTCTCAACAATGAACATATAAGAATGTAAAAGTGGCAAAATTGGCCGACTTAGCACGTCAAACCAACAATAAACCTGTAAGAGCAGTCATTTTTACCGACCTTGCACAAGTAACTTAAAAATTTTCTAACACCCTATAATAATCAAAATTGATATTTTGACAAGCTTGCAACCTAATCGATTTTCATGAATCTTGAGGAATCAACTTAGGGGATTGTCACAAGCTATTCTATGGTGTCAAATGACTTTGTTTGTGGCCAAGAGAACTTGCCTTGATTTGCGAACTTATAGTGTAGGCTACGAAACGGATAATTTTCGTAGGGGTTGTCTACAAAATGAGCACAACTAATTTTGAGGACAACAGGTACCTAAACAAAAAGCACCAAACTCTAATGAGGCATTCACATCCTAATCTACCCCAAAACCCCAAACATCTCGTTCCCCATCTAAAAATCCCATAAAATCCTAAGTTTATTTGGGTATCTAAAATCCCAAATCGACCATCCAAAAATCTTGTATCCCAATCCCCATTACTACCCACCCCCATCCAAAATATAAGCTTCAAAATACATCACGGTGTGTGCAACCATTGGTCTTGGTTCCCCTCCATCGCATGACATTCCCACATTCATCCATCTCTTCATCTTTTATCAACTATCCTACATATCTCCCCTGTCACATCCCTATGGTCCATGCTTTTACATAAACCTTACATAATCCATGTCATAATCCACTATCCACCATCTATTCCACCTCCTCCTACCTACCAACATCCATGCGCATAATGCTATCTCCATATACCTCACCACTATCCAACATGGGACCATCTTCTCCTTGCTATGGAAACATACGCTAAAGTCCCCATTCCATCAAAAAAGCAAAAAACTAAAAAAAATAGTTAAAAAAAAAATTCATCCAATGGTGAAAACCACTCCTTGTGGTGCCTTGGGCAAGTACCATGATGAAAACCCCTTGTGGGTGTCATGTGTAATCCCTTCTCCATCCATTTTGTATCCCTACACTTGGGGGAAAAATCATACCCTTCATCCACATCCATAATATCATTTGCACATCTTATCCACTATCTTATCCTTATCCTATCATATTCCTATCCACAATCCCCTATTTATCCTATCATTTCCCATCCATTCTATCCACTATATCTTCCTCCTTAGATCTTGATAAAGACAAGGGGCAAAATATCAACAACATGCTTTGGACACCTCTCAGCATACTCCCTTTCCAAGCATATCCTCCATCTATCTACTACAAAACTCATCCCTTCCAAGCATTTACCCATCATACAAAATCCTAAGCATCATACCTAGAATGGGGCATACGATTTCTTGCAACCTAGCCCTTGGAGAAAATCCTTATCCCCATCTCTCATCCATCTATCTTGCATCGCTATCTCCATCTTCCAATCCATCTATCATGAATCTCCTCTCTATCACCTTCCTCCATGTATTGCTACTCGATCCTTTATCCCCCATCCTATCCCTTATTCGCATGTATCTATCCACCTATCAAAAATCTACTATCCATTATCCTTTCATCGCCAATCCCCCTATCCAACCCCATCACCTTCACCTCTAGACTTGGTGTTCCCTTGTCATTGGTATCTAGCGCAAAGGCTATCCAAATGCAATCCAATACAACCATCTCATAATAAACCATGCCCCATCCAAAACCTTAAAAATAAAAAATCTAAAAAAATCAAAATATCCTCAAAATCCCAAAAACATTAGAAAATCCAAAAACACCAAAAAAATCAAAAATTATAAAAATCCCAAAAACAATCCCACAACATTATCACATTCACCCAAATCATCCAACACATCATCTTCTAACATCATCACAATCACCTAAATCATCCAAAACATCATCTTCCAACATCATCACATCTATCCTCAATCATCCCACATCATCATCACAAATGAGAACTACATATCATCACCACCCACATCTTAATGTACCTTGATCCCGTGGATATAGGGTATGTAGGCAGTCTAGAATACGAAGGAAGTTTCTAGTACTCAGGTACATAAGATACACCCTGTTGGTAGCCGAATTAGCAGAGGGTTTTCCAGTTCCAATGCACAGGCAGATTCGGCCAACAAATACGAGAGGTTGCGTGAGCTGCCTCCCCTTCACTTCTGGTTCTACCGCACTAAGGGGGGTATCCCTATAGCTAAAAATTTAACATTTGACTCACCCAATGACAGAAAGATTTAGCTTTACAATAACAGGCAGAATACTCTCATGTATGGACCAAGATTTGGGTGATAGATCACAAGGTTGGCAGTATTCTTGGACATATCTAACTAGTTAGGAATGAGAGTATGCAGGGTTCCTATTTCTACTCCTACAACTTGTTGCAAGTATGGGCCTAACTGGTGTTGTCATTGATGTCAACATACTCCTGTTGCATTAATGATAAGGATTGGATGAACTGTTTGTTGAGGATATTGAGAAAATTAGTCTTAAACATGAATAAAGAAAAATAGTGAAGACAGTAAGATAAGATGAAGATCAAAGGATGCAGTTCAAAGGGTTTGTAGATATTTGTCTTGAGGACATCCAGTAAATATTTTAGAGGTCCGCATCAAGATCTGAAGAAGTTGTGGTGGCTCAAGTAAAACCGGTTCCGGTAGGTGTTCAGAGGTGACAAAGTGACTCAGACAGGTCCGGTGAGATCCAGAAATGCATTATCCTATTCTGCAGATTTGAGGGAGTGTTTAGGAAGTCTTTGTGAAGTATCAACTCGATTGGGTCATGGTTTGAAGGTCCGCAAGCATCTATTCCTTTGTGACAATAATGATAGATTGTGTTCTTGAGGTTTTGGATGAAGGAGAGAAGGATTTTAGTAAGCAGATGAAGTGTGGATGTTCTTGGTGATTCAAGAAAGCTTGTGCAGGTCTTTGGATCTTGTCTAATTCGTGTTGGTGGTCCGCATTGGAGTTGGAGCTCACAATTGAAGAATAACTTCTGGATGATGGTGTTCTTCCTGAGATTGGCCGACCAGATGAGTTACACGTCCTGCGGATGATCTTGTAGATGTTTTCTGACTTAGATGATTATTCCTAAGTCGATGTCTTGTATAAATAAGAGATTGTAAAGTCATTTCAAAGTGTGTCTTGTGGAGATGAGAGTGTGGTAGCAAGGAGGGAAGCGAATGGAAGAGCAGAAGTATTGGGCTTAATGGAACTGATTCAAGCATGGTGAAGATGCTATTCTCCAGTTCATGTATGTGATACTATTTTGTAGACAGTGTGTCTCTTGTAGGTAGTGAGCCTCTTGTGAGCAGTGTGCTCGAGCAGTGAGCCCTAATTGGCATGTGCCATCTTGTTCTTTCTATTCTTCTAACAAAGAATAAAATCTTGGGTTAATCACCCCGTGGTTTTTCTCTTAACCAGGTTTTTCACGTCAAATTATTGGTGTCCTGTGTGATAGTGTGTTTTTGCACTTAATTTAATGCATTATGTTTCATGATTGATTTATCATTATGCTGCTGAATTGCAAAATGGATTTAAGTGTTCAATTGGAAGAAAGTTTTGTACAACTGATTCACCCCCCCTCTCAGTTGTCTACCCTAAATCTAACAATTGGTATCAGAGTCGAGTTCCTCTAAAAAAAGCTTAACCACTTGAGGAGATCTAGGATGTCGTCCTACAAGAAGGATAGTCTGAAGTTTGATGGAACCAATTTCAATCTTTGGAAAAGTCGCATGAAATGTCACTTGCAATGTATGGGAATGCAGTAGTGGAACATGGCTTCAACAAAGTATACTCCTCCTCAGGGTGGTTTAAAAGATCCAAATGAAATCACATATGCTAAAAACAATCTGCGGACTATAGAAGCTCTTCTAAGCGCATTATCTGATTTAGAGCTTTCAAATGTTGTTGACCTACCAACTGCTTTTGAGATTTTGAAAAAACTAGAACTTCTGCATGAAGGAGACAAGTATGTTAAATGTGCAAGGTTACAAAGTCTGAAAAGGAAATTTGAAAATCTGAAGATGGGAGACGATGAAAATATCACTACTTTTATGCCAAGAGTAAATGAGATTGTTTGTGGCATTAGATGTGCTGGTGGAGTCTTGGATGAAGATGAGATTGTTGGCAAAGTTCTCAAATCCCTTCCTGCTTCTTATAAAATCAAAGTTGATGCCATTGAAGAATTTAGAGCCCATACAACGGTCACAAGAGATCAATTGGTTGGTAAATTGGCTGCATTTGAAATGACTAAGTTTGGAGATGCCCCCCCAAAGATTGAATCAACATTTAAAGCCAGTGCCTCTGTAAAAGGTAAACAAAGGTTTGATCTGGGAGAGAACTCTTCAAGGAAACTATCATGGTATGAAAAAGAAAGAAAAGACCTAGAAGAAGAAGAAGAAGCAGAAACTGCTCAACTTGAAGCCCTTATTGCAAAAAGACTGCCAAGAGGATTCAGTAAGTATGAAGGAAAACAGCCTTTTAAGTGTTTTAATTGCAATAAGATTGGTCATTTTGCCTCAAAATGTCTGGAAAGATTCTCAAGGCCAAATCCTAACAGATCAAGGTTCCAAAAGAATTGTTACTATGTTCATGAAGAAGATGATGATGAAGGAGTAACAGATGATGAATCAGAGACAAGAAACAAATCCGAAAATGATTGGGTGTTTATTGCCATCAAGGAAGAAGATCCAATACCCTCTGAATCTGTCAATCATAAAGTTGTAGAAAGAGCTCTGGCTACCCAAGTTGAAGAATAGGATGATTGGGTCATTGACAGTGGATGCTCTCACCATATGACAAGTGACAAAAATAAGTTTATAGATTTGGAAAGGTATGAAGGACTGGTAAAATTTGGCAATAATTCTGCTGGTAGAATCAGAGGTAGAGGAACTATTTCTTTTGATGGAAGGAACAAAACTGGTAATGTATTGTATGTTGAAGGATTGAAGCACAATCTTCTCAGTGTTGGATAGTTGGTGGACAAAGGCTATGATCTCTGATTCAAGAATGGAAAATGCAAGATCTTTGAAAGTTCTGGAACAGAGATTGCATCCGATACTCAAACTAAAGGTAATATCTTCCACTTGGTTGGTACTGGTAAAAGTTACTTATTTGTTCAAGTTGATTAGAGTTGGTTGTGGCATAGGAGAATGTGTCATGTGAATTTTGATAATATCATCAAGATAAGCAATACTCAAGCTGTAAGAGATCTCTCAAAACTGGTGAAACCTACAAATAGTTTGTGCAAAGAATGTTAGTTGGGAAAACAAAGCAGAGTCTCATTTAAAAGAAAGGAACATCTTCTACCAGATTATTAGACTTAGTTCATACTGATCTTTGTGGTCCGGCAAGAATCAGGAGTGTGCAAGGTGATAGATACTTCATGTTACTAATTGATGACTATTCCCGGATGATGTGGGTAACTTTTCTGAAAGAGAAATCAGAAGCTCTTGAAAAATTCAAAATTTGCAAGGCTATGGTAGAGAATGAAACTAGATTAAAATTGAAATGTCTGAGGTCTGATAGAGGTGGAGAATTCACATCCAGTGAGTTCATAGAATTTTGTGAGAAGCATGGAATAAAGAGACAGTTGTCTGCTCCTAGAACTCCACAGCAGAATGCAGTAGTTGAGAGAAAGAACTGGACCATCCAGGAAGCATCTAGGACAATGATGATGGAAGCAAATGTTCCTTAGATCTATTGGAGAGAATTTGTCAGCACTGCAGTCTATACTCTCAATCAAGTTCAAACCAGAAGCAATACCGGTAAGACTCCTTATAAACTTTGGTTTGGCATCACTCCTACTATGAGGTATTTCAGAGTCTTTGGTAGCAAATGTTATATTAAAAGAGATGAAGATCTAGGCAAGTTTGATGCTAGAAGTGATGAAAGAATTTTCTTGGGTTACTCTATTCAAAGCAAAGCATACCAGTGTTATAACAAGAGACTGAGAAAGATTATAGAAAGTACAAATGTGAAGGTTGATGAAGGAATTGAAAAACCCTCAAGGCTTTATGAATATGATGAAGATTATCAGAATGGTGTTTTGATCCAAGGAGTCCAAGCCCCTTCTGAGATTCAAATCCAGACTGATCCGATAAATCAAGAAGAAGAGATAAGTTTGAATTAGCCTGATCAAGAATCAGAAGTGCAAGAAACTCCCAAAGTTCCCAGGTATGTAAGACTAAACCACTCTGAAGATCAGATCATAGGTGATAAAAGCAAAGGTGTTCAAACAAGAAGAAGGATTTCCCAAGATTCAGATGAGTATTGTCTTATTTCAAAGATTAAACCTAAGACAGTGAATGAAGCTTGCAATGATGAAAACTAGACTAAAGCAATGGAAGAAGAGTTGATGCAAATTGAAAAAAATCACACTTGGGATCTTGTTCCCAGACCTAGAAATAAGAATGTGATTGGAACAAAATGGGTCTTCCAGAACAAACTAAATGAAGTTAGTGAAGTAATCAGAAATAAAGCTAGATTGGTTTGCAAGGGTTACTCTCAAATAGAAGGAGTTGATTTTGAAGAAACTTTTGCTCCGGTGGCAAGAATTGAAGCAATCAAATTATTTCTTGCTTTTGCTGCCTTCAATGGTGACTTGGAAGAAGTATACATTGAGCAACCAAATGGATTTCAATTGTCTGATCATGGTGATATGGTCTGCAAGTTGAAGAAAGCACTTTATGGACTGAAGCAAGCTCCAAGAGCCTGGTATGAAAGATTGGATAAACATCTTTTGAAGATTGGTTTCAACAAAGGTACTGCTGATAGTAATTTGTATTTCAAAATTGATCATGAACATATCTTGATTGTTGAAGTGTTTGTTGATGATATTATTTTTGGAGGAAGAGATAGTATGTGTAAAACCTTTGTAAATCAAATGAAAAGTGAATTTGAGATGTCCATGCTTGGGGAAATGAATTTCTTCTTGGGTCTACAAATCACTCAAACAAAGAAAGGAATCTTCATTTCTCAAACCAAATATGTGAAAGAATTGTTGAAGAAATTTGGGATGGAAGACTCAAATCGAATGAGTACTCCCATGGCAACCAGATGTAAATTGAGCAAGGATGATGACTCTCCCAAGGCTGATTAGAAAATGTATAGGTCAATGATTGGAGCACTGTTGTATCTCACTCAAACTAGACCTGACATTATGAATGTTGTTGGTCTTATTGCTAGATTTCAAGCTGATCCTAGAGAATCTCATGTCATGGAAATCAAGAGGATTTTTAGATATCTAAAAGGAATAGTTGAGTATGGATTGTGGTATCCCAAAGATCATGATTTCTCTCTTCATGCATATACAGATGCGGATTGGGCAGGAGTTGTGGATGATTGGAAGATTACCAGTGGTGGAGCATTCTTTTTGGGGAAGAGATTGGTTTCTTGGCTAAGCAAGAAATAAGAGGCAATATCTCTGTCCACTGCAGAAGCAGAATATATTGTAGCAGCAGGTAGTTGCACTCATGTTTTGTGGATGAATCAAATGCTAAGAGACATAAGAGTGGAGTATGAGGAGCCTATCACAATCTTCTGTGATAATTCAAGTTCAATAAATATATCTAAGAATCTAGTGTTGCATTCAAAAACTAAACACATATCCATCAAGTTTCACTTTTTGAGAGAGCAAGTGAACAAGAATGAAGTCATATTAGAGTTTGTGCCCTCCAAGGATCAGATTGCAGACATCTTTACTAAACCTCTACCTAAGGACTCTTTTGTGTATCTTAGGAAGAAGTTAGGGGTTATTGCCCCTCCAGTGATGAACTAAGGTGCACTAATGTGCATTAGTCCGGTGGATATCATAGTCATATATTGTGGTCTGGATTGATGATGGGGAGCTGCTACTCAGGGGGAGCAGCAGGTATGATTCGAAAGTGGTGGAATTGCAAGTATGTGCCCTTTTCCATTGATGTCAAAGGGGGAGAGAAGACATGTGAAAAACAAGTGGTTGCTGATCAAAGGGGGAGTAGGAAAAAGGAAGAGAAGACATGTGAATGACTGTTGCTGATAGGGGGAGTTGTGACAGTAAAGAGAAGTTCTTGTCTTGATGGTCAAAATAGTTTTTCACATCATATGTTGCCATCAATGATAAAGGGGGAGATTGTTGCAAGTATGGGCCTAACCAGTGTTGTCATTGATGTCAACATACTTCTGTTGCATTAATGATAAGGATTGGATGAACTGTTTGCTGAGGATATTGAGAAAATTAGTCTTAAACAGGAACAGAGAAGAATAGTGAAGAAAGAAAGATAAGATGAAGATCAGAGGATACGGTTCAAAGGGTTTGTAGATATGTGTCTTGAGGACATCCAGTAAAGATTTTAGAGGTCCGCATCAAGATCTGAAGAAGTTGTGGTGGCTCAAGTAAAACTGGTTCCGGTAGGTGTTCAGAGGTGACAGAGTGACTCAGACAGGTCTGGTGAGATCTAGAAATGCATTATCATGTTTTACAGATTTGAGGGAGTGTTTAGGAAGTCTTTGTGAAGTATCAACTTGATTGGTTCATGGTTTGAAGGTCCGCAAGCATCTATTCCTTTCTGACAGTGATGATAGACTGTGTTCTTCAGGTTCCGGATGAAGGAGAGAAGGATTTTAGTAAGCAGATGAAGTGTGGATGTTCTTGGTGATTCAAGAAAGCATATGCAGGTCTTTGGATCATGTCCAGTTCATGTTGGTGGTCTGCATTGGATTTGGAGCTCGCAATTGAAGAATAACTTCCGGATGATGGTGTTCTTCCTGAGATTGGCTGACCGGATGAGTTACACGTCCTGCAGATGATCTTGTAGATGTCTGTCAACTTAGATGATTATTCCTAAGTCGATGTCTTGTATAAATAAGAGATTGTAAATTCATTTCAAAGTGTGTCTTATGGAGATGAAAGTGTGGTAGCGAGGAGGGAAGCGAAAGGCAGAGCAGAAGTATTGGGCTTAATGGAACTAATTCAAGCATGGTGAAGATGCTATTCTCTAGTTCATGTATGTGATACTTACTATTTTGTAGATAGTGTGTCTCTTGTAGGCAGTGAGCCTCTTGTGAGCAGTGTGCTCGGGCAGTGAGCCCTAATTGGCATGTGCCATCTTGTTCTTTCTATTCTTCTAATAGAGAATACAATCTTGGGTTAATCAAAGTGGATTTAAGTGTTTAATTGGAAGAATTTTTTGTACAACTAATTCACCCCCCCTCTCAGTTCTCTACCCTAAATCTAACACAACTAACAGGTTGGAATTAAGAAATGATTTGTTTTTATATTTTTGATGCTAGACACGGGGTTTTGGATCATAACTACTACACAAGAAATAGATCGGTGCCTATCATTGGGCAAGGAGTCAACTAGACGTATACAAGAGAATGGCTTGCAACTGGCATTCAAGTTTCAAGGGGTTAGGACTGGTATTTGCCTTACAAACAGCACCCAAGGATAAGTATTTAACTGTCTCTACTTACATACATCCTAGCTGACATACAATCTTCTCCATACTCAACCTAAAACAATTTAATCCACTCCTTGAATGGAAGTTAAAGATTAAGCATGTGATACAGAAATCTATACCCTAGAATCTGAGAAACCCTTAGCAACTAGATTCAAAAGAAGAGAATGCATACAACACATGAAGACAGACAAATTAACACATGCAATAATGCATTTTTCATATAAAATGACAAGAAACTAAACATATGTGCAAGGTGCACTCAAATGCAACTCATAAACTCTAACAGAGATAAAATAGCAAGGAAAATGCTGTCTTTCATTATTTTTCCCCCAAAAATGCCCAAGTCTTCAACAACCAGAAATGAGTAACATAGTTTGCATTTTATAGCAAGACTGTGCACTTAGCATTCAATACATTGTCATTTCAAAATGTTGCTGGATACATTGCATCTTCAGAATTGGTGCTCAAAATATTCAATGCTGCTGGCAGAAATAGAGGAAGGAGCAGGTGGGATTGGGATCTGCACCACCACCTAAAGATCTTCTTCCTAAATCGAGTGGTTGACCTATCCATTCAACCCATACCTTTCTGCAATTCACCATTAATACCAACCTACCCGCGAGATGCAGGAATGGTGTGCTATGAAGTTTTTCTTGCCTGGAATGTAACTATGGACGCAAGAAAAACCTTCATTGCTTGAAAGTTTAAAACTGATTGTCAATTTCCTTCCTCCCACCAAGATAAATGGCCTCGGTTCATGCTGACTAGTCATCGTCTAATGAAATCATGCCACGTAGGTGTCTTTTTGCCATCGCTGACATTTCCCTGTCTTATTTTTCCCTTTTTTCTTATGTATATGCAAAAGCACATACATACAACTGCCACATACAAGCCGCGGACCCCAAACCATTATGAAGCACATTGAATTTTCTATCGGGTCCAGCTTGCATGCTCCTTCTTTATATTTTTGCATATATAATGAACATAACATGCAAGCCGCAGACGCCAGCCATTTTACCAATCGGATTGGGATAAATTTGAAATTTGGGCCTTGTACCTTCCCCTTGTATAATCAATTTGTATACTGCATATACAAACACAATATAAGTATACAAGGTGGATTTCACTGCATTTATCAATCGGACTTGAAAACCTTTGAAATCTGGCTTGTATCCTTTTCTTTGCATATTAACCCTTTGTATATCGCACATATACAACGCACATGCATACAAGCCATGGACTTCAACTTGAAATCCACCAAAACACATTCTCCTTCCCATACAATGCGCTATATACAACTTGCGAACCCCAAATTCTATTTGCTGCATTTGATTCCCCCTTCAAGTTTGAATTGTATGCTTTTCTTTTGTATATCGGCTTGTATGTGTGAATGTATATTGGGAACATACAATTCTAATTTACAAGGCGCGAAATTCACCTGTTTTGTCAATGTAGTTAACTCCCTGGTCGCATCTGCCTTGCATCTGCCAATTGTATATTTCACAATGTATGTGCAATTGTATATCGAAGATACATACAACCGCAACATATAAAGAAATCCTTTGACTTTTCAACCTTGCCTTTTGTATGTATCCGCCAGACCCAATTTGATAACTTTTGGAATCCGGGCTTTGTATGTTGTGCTTGTATGTCATTTTGTAGATCAAACACATACAATCCCCTTTGTATGCGAGGTGGACCCCACCAAATGTATCTCCCCCTTTATATGTCAATTCTTGTATATGCAAACACCTCTGCATCTTTCCTCTTGTATGTGGCGAATACATGTCACATATACAATGTGACTTGTATATGAAGCAGGTCCCACCAATTGCAGCTCAGCCTTTATATCTCGACGCTTGCATGTTGACTTGTATATCAGAGATACATTCACCCTTGTACATTGCAATGTACATTTTGCCTTGTATGTGGTCCCTTGCATATCTTCCTTGTAGGCCGCCAATGCATCTAGCCGTTGTATATCCGCTTGCATCTTTTCCATTGTATGTAGTCGTTGTATGTGTAAACATACAAACCCAATATACAAGCAAACTCAACATACAACTGTAGAATATTCTAGGAATCTGCGAAGGATTCCTCAATGTATATGCACCTATTCCAAACCCGATATGCATACAAGGAGGCATATAACTAATTTTTTCCATTTTTTGAAGGTCGATTGAGCATACAAACTGACTTGTATGCCCGAATGTACCTTTGGACTTGCATGTAAATACAAACGGCCTTGCACATACAACTATTTTTTGCATTTTTCAACTGAGAAGGCTGAAAGACCTAGAATTTTTGGATTTCTTGTGAAGGGGCCTGTAGATTTAAATTCCTGAAACCTGAATGTTTATGCAAGCACCACCACACCCATCCAACCCGCTTGGATGGTCCCTATCCCATGAGCTTACACTAGATCCAAACATAATATCCTAAGCATCACATCACCTATCAAAGCAATCATCCCTTAACAAAAATTATCAACTATCAAATCAACATCAACCACAACTTGTAACCATAATATCTTGCACCAATCCAACAACATCAACCATCAATATCATCTAGCGATTCCTGCCTTAATGGATATATCATTCCTACAATAGGCAGAATCCATCATCAAATCATCATCCATCTTGGCAAGAGAGACAATGGCTATTTGTTTGGTTCGTTGGTCATTTGGTTTTTCTTTTTTTATCTTTTGTCCTATTCAAAGATCACATCAAAACTACCTTGATCTCACTATATCATAGTATGCGGTGAAAACATCTAGAATGAGGCATAGTCTTGCTTTTGTATGTTGTGCTTGTGGCTTGGTCACATTACTCCAAGCTAGTATTCATATCTTGTGGACTGTAGGGTTGGTTCTAGCATATTGATCTCCTTGTGCATCTAAGGTTCATCATGCCTTTTTTGTATTAAGGACTTATGTTATGAGTCCCCTTCCCTCGTCTGGACAAGGTTGTACCATCTTGGGTATGCATGGGATCACCCTCTTGTTTGCATGTCTAGTCCATGCAAATGTTGGATAAACATCATCACCCTGGTCTTCTATACCTTGGTGAAAATATCCACTTTGCTATAACAAACCTAGGATTTCTCTAAATCATTTTCAACATAATAATCATCCATCAACCAATCTACCCAAAATCACCAATCTTTCATCTCACCCCTTATCCTCCAAACCACTTCAACTAATTTGTTTCATCCATTTCGAGAGCACACTCGTGTTCTTGGAACCCGCCTATTCTCTCGAGGGGGCATCACTCTTACCAATCATCCCTAAACCTTACCCTATTCTTCCAAACCAAAGTCTTTTTCTATCCAATTCAACTCTATATTTTAACTTCTTTGAAATAATGTTACTTAGCTGCAACACCATTTCAAAGAGGGGCAAATGTAGACACCTAAAATTGACTTGCTCCGCAAACCAATTTCCAGTATCTCTACACCACCAATTATCCCTCCTATTAATTAAATAAATTTATTTTATTTAATTACTTTATCCCCAAGCATCTACCCTTAACCATTTATTCATCCTTTGTGATCAATTAATTCATTTAACTTATCACTATACCTTACAACACTATCCCTCATTAATTAAATAAATATTCTCAATATTTATTTAGTTAATTTATCCATCTCCCTAATCCTTATTAAGTGGATAAATCATGTTTATTTGATTAATCTACCCTACTATTCAACCTAAACCTAGCCTAGTTGATTAAATAGCAATTATTTAATTAGCTACCCTAGCCTACCTATCCCCTAGACCTAAATGAATTAAGCTAAACACTTAATTAATATGGTCAAACCTTGATTAACACTCATTCCCACACCCCACCAAATAAGAATTTTATTTTTTCCCACTTGTCCTAGTCTTCATTAATGGAACTCTTCCCCATTTGAATTAAAAATTCATATCTAACTTGTCATATCCAACTCTTCCCCAAAATAAATTTTTAATTCATTTTTATTCTCATCACTCTTCCCTATGTGAATTTAAAATTCATAAATAATGGGAGCCATCCAATCTCATTGACCAAATCTTGGCCTTTGATCTCTCTTGTCCAACCCTCTTGTGGCATTTCTCACAAGACTACAACTCCAATCCAAACTTTAATCCTCAAGCATTCCTAGCCATTGATCTAAACTTTCAATCCTCACCCTTCATCTTTTTACCAAAAATCTATAAATAGACCCTCATCTAAGCCATTTTAACAACTTCTTTTTGCATCAAATCCATGCCAAAATTCCTCTAGAATCCCTCAGCATACCATCATAATTCCAAAATCATTCTATCCTCTCTATCCATATCCAATCTCCATCCAAACCCTTTATCAAATCCATCACTATCCTCATCAAATCAACATTGTGTTGAAAGTAAGAGCAATCTAAATTCTCTACTTCACTTTGGGTAAAGCTAGGAGATCTCTTGGGTGCACTATCCTAGACTTTATCAAGGAGAAGGAAGGTTTCAAAGGTATACCGTTTGTTTTTAATGCATTTCATTTGTGTTTTTAACCTTGAAACTTTATATTGTCTTCACTTGCAATCATTGCATCCCATGAGAGGACATCTCTTTGTGGTGTTCTATCAAATAGTCCACATGCCTTGTTTATGCTTCCACACTTTGCATACATGTCTATAAGGGAAGCTACAATTACAACATGTGACAAAAATCATATATCTTTTATGCTTTGATGGCTATCCATACATTGTTCCAAAGATCCTATTTCAGTACAGATAGGGAGGATGTTGCAAAGGTTGTGGAATTTGGCTTTACACGTGCCAATTGCATTTTCTTGAAAGTTTCATGATAAATCTGAGTGCATACTTGAAGGAATCGAGACAACATACATCTTTTCAATTAGGAGCATTTCTAGGACAGCAATGGGTTTGATCTTCACATAGGGCATCCCTATAAATGACATCCTTGCCCTTACACCTTTTAACATCCAAAAGTCTCTAATATTTATTTTTATATGGTCACTTTCCAAATCCACTATTTCAAGCCTTGAAAACCAAGTGAAACTTGTCCATTTACTTTCTTTTTCATTATTTCTTATAAAGGCTTTTATGACTTGCTTCTAATTTTTAGTTGGTTTCACATCTTCCACTACATGTTGACAATTTTACATCTAATAGAATCTTATACATACTATTCTTGACCTCTTATAATTTTTTATACCTATAGAAACTCTCTAGACTAGGTTGCCCCCTAATAGACTAGGATACTAGCATAGGTGTTAGATAAGGACTAGGTTGCCCCTTTGTCCAAAATCAAATAAATCAACTTACATGACCTTCTAAATTCCTTTAAAACTTCATCTTCTAATTCTAAGTGATTCAATATTTTAAAACTTTTAATTTTACTATTGGAACTTTGGTGCATTATTCACCTACATAAAGTTCCTAGTAAGGTTTCTCATGAAAGAAGTTGATGGACTTTGTTTTAAGTTTATGTTGATAGTTGCATGGTAGAATAGAAAACAATTGTAGTGAGCTATAGAAGGTAGCAGTGAGTTTTAGGTGTTGCATTTTAGCATGGAAACTTACATAAATCTAATGCCGCTATTTTCTAACCTCAAGCCATTTTGAAGGAGAACTCACAACTACATAATTGTAGGTATGTCATTCTAAGTATTCATTATAGTGTAGGTGCACTTGTATTGTTTTTGGAGGACACATGGTAATGACCATGAACATGGTGATATTATCTAGGAGATGCTTAGAGGTACTACAAGTAGCTAGAATTAATTAGGTGTTTGTCATACAAAGATCAAAGACAACCCTAGGTTGAATATCATGTATCAAAGGCATTATTGTCTTGCTAGAGGATACTTATACCCTGGTGTTACAAATGCGAAGTCTACAAGTAGGGAGTGTAGAAGAGAGAAAGAAGAGGACTGGCATAATGAAGAGATAGTTGTGTTGGTAATTAGAGAGTAGAAATCCTAAATTAAGAAGGGAAGACAATCCCATCAAGTCAAGCATGTCATTCTGACATAAAGACAACCCTAGCAAGGCCAATAGACCAACTATGACAGTATACTTATGGACAAGCATGTAATCATGAGTTAGTCTTAAAGTCAAGAATGTGACAGTCATCAACAAGAAGACAATCACTTAGCTTTGGGATTGTTATCATGGCATTAAAGTCTTCTCCCAAACCTAGTCACTTGCTCATCAAGAAATGGATATTCATGATAATTAGAACTCACTCACATATCATGTAAGGTAACAGCCATAGGACAATGTGGACTGTAATGGGGAGGCAAATCACATGTCAATTTAGTCCTAGGTATAGAAAATTGTCTTTATTAGAAAAGATTATTGTTTTGTATCTCAGACCAAGGGTCTGTACAAAGTAGAATGCTACAAGTTTACATTAGTAATGCATTCAAGTGACTTCATTGACATAATGGGATAGTCAAATTCCACGCTGCCATGTTACTATGACGATCTAATATGAGGGTGAGATTGTTATATGATGAGCAAAGCTTCTATTTGGGGGGATCTAGCAATTAAAAAACTAGTCATATGATTGTTAGGACAATCATCAAGGTCCTAAGAGTATTTACTGTTCATCATACCATTATTCACATTTTAGCATTGTCAACACATATTAGGATAGTGTTGTCCCAGCAAAACAAAGAAGGTTGTTATAAAGATCTTAGAACACTCATCTTATAAATGTACAGTTATATGCAAATGGTAGAAATCATAAGTCAAGCTTAGAATGGTCATATCAACCTAAGGACTAGTTGATTGAATCCTCAAGGCAATGAGAACACCTTATATAAGTATGTCGTTCCACTATGGTTTTAGTTATTTGGCAAAATGTCCAACCCAGAACAATTTTAAGGCTTCATTAAATGGTCTAATATCTACAGAAAGATTTGCATGAGCAATGGCAGTGGAAAATAATGAACCAGTATAGTTAGAGTTCAAATCTTTCGATGACGCATGGTACGATGTGTCTCTAGAATTAAAGAATGCACAACTGACTGTACATTACCTTGAATTTCCAAAAGAAGAGGACCATGAGCTAGTTGTGGAACAATTTAAAAGCGTACAAGATTTGAGGTCAAAGTTTTGATTCTCATCGAAGTGCTTCAAGATCACTGTCGTGGGAAAGTGAAGGAAGGCATGAGCATTTGTGCTTCCTATTCCAACGATGAGGAAATAAAGTTTTTCGACGTCGTTGTGCAATGGGTCTGTTATATTTCTTAATCTGTTAGTGTTAGTTTTTTCATAAATAATTTTAAATGTTAATGCCAGGAGTGGGGCTACTTTACATGGCTTTGTGTGTTAGGTATTAGTTTCAGTTCTTTAAAAAAAATTGCTGCATTTTCTATCTTTACTAGAGAGGGGTTTGGAGAGGGGATCTGGAAGAAATAGATGACAATGTTAGCAATTTATTTTATTAGGTACCATTTTACTCTAAATTATCTCACAATCTTGCTTTTAGATCCCAGACAATGTTTCTTTATTGCTAAATAGGCAAGTTTTGAAAATCAGCCTACCCTCTACTTCAATCATGGTGTCAAGCTTAGAATGGTCATATCAACCTAAGGACTACTTGATTGACAGAATGGTCATATCATGTTCTCATTCACCAATATGTCACAGTGGGCAGGTAAATGCTAGGGGAGGTCTCATTTCATGTGCCAGGCATGCCAATCATTTTGGGCAGTAGGCTACCGGTAAAGTCCCTTAAGATCCCTAAGACCAAAAAAAACCAAACTTTGATAGAGTAGTTCTTAGAATTCATAGCAGTTGGGAACATTCTATTTGGACCTATAGGTGCATGTGGGGTCCATCCACAATAACCTCTCTTAATTTTGGTCAACTCCAGTCCATTTGACCGTGCCGAAATCAAATGTATTCTTGCAAAATGCTTCAATTTCATGTAGTAGAAAGGTACTAGGAGTGACATTTTGCATTCCATAGCTCGTGGGACCAAACATACTTCACTAATGCATTGAGGTGGGCAGGTAAATGCCAAGGGAGGTCTCGTTTCATGTGCCAAGTGCCCCAATTGTTTAGGGCAGCAAGCTACTAGCAAAGTCCTTTAAGATCCCTAAGACCAAAATATTGTCAAACTATGACGGACTAGTTTTTAGAATTCGTGGCAGCTAGGAGCCTTCCATTTGGATCTACAGGTGCACATGGGGTCCATCCACAATAACCTCTCTCAGTTTTGGTCAACCCTAGTCCATTTGACTGTGTTGAAATCAAATGCATTCTTGCAAAATGCTTCAATTTCATGCAGTGGAAAGGTGCTCGGAGTGACGTTTTGCATTCCATAGCTCATGGGGCTGAATGAACTTTTCCATCGCATCGAGGTGGGTGGGTAAATACCAGGGGAGGTCTCATTTTGTGTGCCAAGGTTCCCAATCATTTAGGGCAACAGGCTATCGGTAAAGTCACTTAAGATCTTAAGAGCAAAAACTACCAAGCTTTGATGGAGTAGTTCTCAAAATTTGTCGCAAATGGGGTCTGTCCACAATAACCTCTCTTAGTTTTGGTCAACTCCAGTCTGTTTGACTATGCTAAAATCAAATGCATTCTTGCAAAATGCTTCAGTTTCATGTAGCACAACATTGCCAGGTGGAATATTTTTTGTTATGTTCATCATGGGGCCAAATCGACTACGCCAATACATCAAGGTGGGTGGGTAAATGTTAGGGGAGATCTTGTTTCGTGTGCCAAGCATCCTAGTCATTCCAAGTTGTAAGCTATCGACAAAGTAGAAAGTTGCTAAGGCTGAATTTTACATTCCACAAGTCATGGGGTCGAACCAACTATGCCAACACATCTAGGTGGGAGGGTAAATGCTAGGGGAGGTCTCGTTTTGTGTGGCAAGTGTCTCAGTCATTTCAAGCTGCAAGATACCAACAAAGTCAAAAGGTGCTAGGAGTGACATTTTGCATTCCATAGCTTGTGGGGCTGAACAAACTTTGCCAACGCATCAGGATGGGTAGGTAAATGTTAGGGGAGATCTCGTGTCGTGTACCAGGGGTCCCAGTCATTCTGGGTTGTAAGCTACCGACAAAGTCACTTTGTTGGTAGATTGCAACCTGAAATGATTAGGATGCTTGGCACACAAAACAAGACCTCCCCTAACATTTACCCACCCACCCTGATGTGTTGGTACAATTGGTTTAACCACATGATGAACAAATAAAAAAAGATCACACCTGGCAAGGTTGTGCTATATGAAACTGAAGCATTTTCCAAGAATGCATTTGATTTTGGCATGGTCAAATAGATTTGAGTTGACCAAAACCAAGAGAGGTTATTGTGGAAGGACCCCACATGCACTTGTAGGTCCAAACGGAACATTCCCAACTGCCATGAATTCTGAGAACTGTTAAGTCAAAGTTTGGTAGTTTTTTGGTCTTAGGGATCTTAAGGGACTTTGCCGGTAGCTTGCTGCCCTGAACGATTGGGACCCTTGGAACATGAAATGAGACCTCCCCTAGCATTTACCCACCCACCCCGATGCATTAGCAAAGTTCGTTCGGCCCCATGAGCTGTGGAATGCAAAATGTCACTCCTAGCACCTTTCCACTGCATGAAACTAAAGCATTTTGCAAGAATGCATTTGATTTTGGCACAGTCAAACGGATTGGAGTTGACCAAAACTAAGAGAGGTTATTATGGACGGACCCCATGTGCACTTGTAAGTCTAAATGGAATGTTCCCAGCTACCATGAATTCTGAGAACTGCTCCATCAAAGTTTGGCAGTTTTTTGGTCTTAGGGATCTTAAGGGACTTTGCTTGTAGCCTACTGCCTCGAATGACTAGAGCACTTGGCACACAAAACGAGACCTCCCCTAAAATTTACCCACCTACCCTGACGCATTGGCAAAGTTCATTCGGCCCCACGAGCTATGGAATGCAAAATGTCACTCCTAGCACTTTTTGACTTTGATGGTAGCTTGCAGCCTGGAATGATTGAGACACTTGGCGCACAAAACGAGACCTCCCCTAGCATTTACCCACCCACCTGGACATGTTGGCATAGTTGGTTTGATGTCCTGACCTTTGGAGTGCAAAATTTCAGTCTTAGCAACTTTCTACTTTGTCGGTAGCTTACAACCCAGAACAACTAGGAGGCTTGGCACATGAAATGAGACCTCCCCTAACATTTACCCACCAACCCCGATGTGTTGGCATAGTCGGTTCATCGCCATGATGAGAAGAACAAAAAATGTGCCACTTGGTAATGTTGTACCGCACGAAACTGAAGCATTTTGTAAGAATGTATTTGATTTTAGCATGGTCAAACAAACTGGAGTTGACTAAAACAAGGAGAGGTTATTTTGGACGGACCCCATGTGCACCTATAGGTCCAAACGGAATGTTCCTAGCTACCATGAATTTTGAGAACTGCTCCATCATAATTTGGTAGTTTTTTGGTCTTAGGGATCTTAAGGGACTTTGTCGGTAGCCTGCTGCCCCGAATGACTGGGGCACTTGGCACATGAAACAAGACCTCCCCTGGCATTTACCCTCCCACCCTAACATGTTGGTGAAGTTCATTGAGCCCCACGAGATATGGAATGCAAAATGTCACTCCTAGGACCTTTCCACAGCATGAAACTGAAGCGTTCTGGAACAATGCGTTCCTTGCCACCATAGGCAAATGAAATTGATTTAGAAAAAAATGAGGTAGGTGTTTGTAGGTGGACTTGACATCCACCTATACATGTAAAGAAGATGTTCCTAGGTGTCACAATTTGATGGAATAGTCAGTCCAAAGTTTGTCACCTTTTTTTTCTTAGGGCTCTTGAGAGATTGTCTGCATTCAATATAGCCAAGAATGACCATGAGGCTTTGCCACCGAAAAGACATCCCCCCTAGCATTTACCCACCCACCTGAATGCATTGGTGCCATCCGTTTGGCCCTAGGAGATACTGAATATAAAAATTTAGTCATAGTACCTTTCTGGTAGATGAAAATTTAGTACTATAAAGGTGTTCTCACTTGATCCAATGTCTTGTAGGACATCAATTGAGGCTTCCCTTACTACTGCTATCAATTTTTTGTCATTAAAACTCATTAAGACTCATTATGAAATAGTAACATCATTAAAATGAATTAAAACTCATAGTAACATTGTTAAAACTCATTATGAAATAGAAAGAAAAGGATATATCATCATGAAATAACCATGAAAACCTACTCTACCTTCCTTCCAGAGGAAACTTCATAAGGATTATGCCTACCTCCATCATACTAAAATCCTTCATGCAAATCCAATTGCACTATTTAGCTTAAATGAGTAGCTAAAATATACAAGGTGAAATGAGGATAGAAAAGAAAAATAACATACCTTTCTGTCATTCCAGTAATTCAATCCAATGAACCATTAGGGTCTACTCTACTCTTTATTGTGTCAAGTATTGCCTCATGATCAGAATCACAAACCTTCCTATGTGTGTCAAAGTCCTCGAACAACCACACATCAAAATTCTTCACTAGGTACCTTCTAAGCCATGTTCCAGTAACAACCACTGATCCTGTAGGGTACTCAATGTTTTCTCCATCTATAACAAGGTAATCTAATTTCTTTTTTGGCTCAACAAAGTGACACAAATAATAATCCATTCCTTCTTCATTGTCTTCAACTGCCATAATTGCATAAACGCGCCCTACATTGATACGTGCATTTAGTTCAATGAATATATTTAACAATATAAGAAAAACTACAAAATAAGATGGCATATTGAATTTTATTAAATTTTAATGTTGATAATACATGGTTGAACTAGATCTAAAATATGGTCAAAATCAACTGATGATTCAATCTCTGTCATTTGTAGTGATGTCAGTAGTTGATGCATGTCAATCAGGCTTAGGCCTCTTGTACACCAATCATCAACCCACTCCTTTGACTCACAATCATACCAAGCTTCATATGTACATGAAGAACAAAAGCATGTCATCTGTCGTGTATGAATACTCCATGAACTTGCATTAGAGCTTCTAAAAGAGTGTAGCTCACTCGATCCTCTCAATGTACAATAGTCCTCATATTTTACAATGTTAGTATCATCAACCAACCAAAAATATCTACAGACTGTAGACTTACCTTCATTACCTAGACCCATTGTAGTGTTACACCATTTGACAATAGATCTTGCATCTGTCAACTTTGCATTATCTTTGTACTTTAACTCTTCTCGTGCCAACGCTCTTTTGATACATGCTCCTACACCATCATGCTCCCCCTTTCCATGACCAGCCTCACAAAAAATCCACATATGTTGAACACCATTCATTGTATGCATCCTACTTAACCAATAGAACATCTGCACATTCTTGAATTGTGATGCACAATTATCTGACCATATGATATGTTGACGAAATGATATGCTCCTACTGGCCAAATTATAGTAGAACATCTAAAAGAAACCTTGCACAAACTTCATAGAATGTGTGCGATCATCACTAATATAAAAATGATATTCCCTCAAGATCTTCCTGTTGTCCTCTATACTATCTTCTACATGAATGAATGTTATTTGCATAAATATAGAAACCTGTGTAGAGTTGTAATACTATGATTGCACCTCATTTTGTGGTTGTAGTGTGTATTTCTTTACAAAGTCAACAATTGAAACTATGGTACCAAATGGAAACATGTCCTTGCATAACTTGAATTGCAAGTCCAACCATCGAGCTCTATGGATATGCCTTGCATACTTGTACACTATACTATCACGAAATGTAGACATAAACTAATACACTGGAATCTTTTGAATAACCAAATCAGACCTCTTTGCTTCTTTACCATCTTTTGTATTGTAGGCCACTATTTTATACTTGCTGAACTCTACTAGTTCATTTCCAACTGCATGTGTGCTTTCTATATGTTCACATATTGGCATACACTGCAAGCCACCGTAATGTTGACATGTGTCATCCAAGCATAATTTCCTATAGAATAGTTGACCTTCCTCTCTTTCATGGAACATAAAATTGTTGATATGAAGTCTCTTAAAGATGTTCGAGGGGCATGTATGCCACAATCCTGCAAAACATTGTTAGTATGCAAATCTAAACATATAGACTGATAAACATCAAAATGGTTAGAAAATTCAATATGTAATCTACAACAACAAGTAGTGCGTGTGTGATTTATTTTGACATAGAAAGGTTTTAGCATTTCAAAATATCTTTGACAAATTTTAATTTAAGGATACATCTCTTGAAATTTCTTGAAAAATTGTGTTTGGGTCACATTCAAAAAATGCTTTGGATGTGGCTCACGGTTTTGACAACCAATTCTCCTTCTCACAACATCTCTTGCATTAAGAGATACCCTTGGTTTATTTTTCCAAAATTCTTCAATGAGGGATCTCAAGGCTTCAACAACAACTTTGTCTTTCTGTGGGAGTCTCCCAGAGAATGCCCACAATTCATTGGTGTTTGAGTCGTCAACTCTTTCACGTCTTCCAATGGCTCTCATTAGAGTTTTTGTACTTATTTTCAATGCTTGACTTGTCTTTCTAATGAGGTGATCTTTCTTTGTTTGTTGTCTTACAATTGTCTATGTAATGACACATCATGTGACATTACTATCCTTGGTGCGTGAGGTGGAACCCACACTCTCATATGCACTCATTAGAATCTTGACAATTGATTTTTCACTTAAGGCATCTAATGTTCTTAGGCCAATAATCTTCATAGTGGGCCTAAATTTTAGATTTCTCATCAATTCAACAAATAGTTGACATATTCTGGTTTCATTTAAATTCTCAAAGAATAATTTCTATATCTTATTTGCATATCTTTGGCAAGTGTTCTTGGGAATCTTATCTTGCATGGGCTTCAATACATTCTCATCGATATCAATTAGAAACTTAGGCTTCCTATGCAAAATTATAGGAGATGTTTTCATTGGTAAAGTTGACTCAACATTAGGAATTTCTTCAATATTTACTTGAGATGGGATGGATGACGTACCTTCAATTGGAGATGAAAAAAATGAAAAGGCTTGAAGTTGAGATGGAGAAGATAGTGTACCTTCAACTTGACATGTGAATGATGGTGTGCCACCAACTTGTGAAGAAAATGAAGATGTACCTTCAACTTCACCTGTGAAAGATGGAGTGTCTCCAATTTGAAAATATAATGATGGTGTTCCTTCAACTTGACCTATGGATGATGGAGTGCCTCCAACTTGGAGATTTAGTTTCCTCATTAAATGGAGGTTTTGCATTCGTTCCTTTTGTGTCGCCAATTCCATGTCTCTCTTAGCTTCATTAGATGTGTCATGTTCCTCTTCAATTGGCAATGGTGGAATGTCTTCTTGTATGGTTGACAATTTCCTACTTTCGTGAATTCGCCTCATTCTTTCTCTTTTCCTCTCATTCTCAGCTTCACACTCTTTTGGTGTTAGATTCTTTGCTCATTTCCTCAACATGATGATGATTTATATAAGCATGATGAATAAGACAATGATAATTAGAACTTTGAGGGGGCTTTTGAAACAAAAGCCAAAATTGGAGAAGGAAGCAACAACTCTTGACAATTCCCAATAATGAAAATAGTAGACAATTCTTTTAGAATAGAGGAGTTTGGACAAATTGTAACAACAAACTTATTCTTCCTTTATCAACCCTCATGGGAGCCTATCCTTGCATAATTTGGTATGTACAGATGTGCTAATTCATAACAACAGATCCTTATATATGTAATTTGGTTCATAACAGCAAATCTTGATTCATAAAAGCTAATTCATAACAACAGATTCATAACAACTGATTCATAACAAAAGAGTCTATCCTTTATCAACTGCCTTGGTATGGTTCTACAAGTCTGATTTTCAGTAGAGTTAGGGTTAGGGCAGAATAACAAGGTGCAGAGATTCAGGGCAGAGTTTTGTTTCATGATGACCTACTTGTAAAGGAGAATCTTTTTTGAGTTTTAGCACTATCCTATCAACCATGACTTTCATGAAGTTGTTTACAATGCCTTGTCCAAATATCTTTGATATTTTTCCATAGTTATCAATAAGCTGAAGGTACATCATTAGTGCAAGGTTTCCAAGATAAATTATCACAACTAATACATAACCATCACCCCAAGATGCAAAGGTATTGTCCCATGATGAAGAGATAGCCGCCACTATCATAAAAATTATTGGAGGTATTTAGGATTATCATGATATACTTGACTGAAGATCATCATTTCATGTAAAACAGTTGTCCTAAACTATATTTTGAGTATATTCCATATGTGAACATTATCATATACAATGATAGACAAATTTCTTATGGAGGTGATGTTGAGGGAAAAGACTATCAAATTGCGCTATGACTATTACAAACAACCGCATAGACTGTCACATCATAGACATAGAAGACTATCATGAAACTCTAGATCACTATTAAGGTCAGATATTCAAAATATTTAATAGGCTCTCACTACCCTATTCACATGAAATATTACTATATCAAATACAAAGGTATTGGCACTTTGGGAGAAGACAATCATAGTTTGTAAGTTGAACAAGTGCACAATATCAATAACAGTCATGTTGAGTTCTCCTCATTTCATATTGTTTGTTATGTATCATGAAAAGATAACCCTCAGAATAAATTCCTCATAGATTGTATCAAATCCTAAGAACATTACCAATTATATGCAAAATAACTAGTGACCTAAGAACATCTAGAAACAAACTACTTGCTAGTCTATCATGCCTAGGTTTGTGGATAGTTATTTTTCTACTAATTTTGGATGATTATGAGGATATCAATGCATGGTCACCTATATTGTATGGTACTCCTTAGGATTACAAGGTAAGAGATGACAATGATGAAAAGGACTGATTATATACAGATTAGAATTGTCAAGCACCTTAAATCCAGATTATCAACACAACTAGGACTATCATGACAATCAATAGAAACATCAAACCCTATGAAGATAATTTGATATCTTGTCGAGGTGTAAAGGAGGGGTTTTCTAGGAATCATAAATGTATAGGACAATCGTTGTAACCTTAGGAATATCACATGACATTGTTCGAACAGTAGTCCAAAATAACAATGATCAAACCATAGGACTTTCATAAGTAAATTGGTGCATTACAAGGGCAATCACAAGATCATTGAAGGATACATGGTGAGATAGGTTATTAAAGAAGAATATAATGATGAGAAGATGAGAAGGAAGAAGGTCTAATGAATATCTAAGGAAGAAATTCTCATGACAACAAATAGAAGATCTAAGGAAGAAGTTCTCATGACAAGAAATAGAATGTTTCTATTGCACAAATGTGTTTATTAAAAATATAGATCTTCTCTAAAAGCAACTCTTGAGGATACAAATTAGTTATGTCTTGTGGTCAGTATGGTCAATTGACCTTTAAGGACTTGAACGTGTTACATACTAAGATTTGTGGATTGTTCAAGATCTTGTT
The DNA here is from genome assembly GCA_027924645.1 of Cunninghamia lanceolata. Lineage (NCBI taxonomy): Eukaryota > Viridiplantae > Streptophyta > Pinopsida > Cupressales > Cupressaceae > Cunninghamia > Cunninghamia lanceolata. The sequence continues at coordinate 154,678 of BSBN01000463.1, read as the reverse complement.
GAAGAGTTTGATCATAAATTGATAAGATAGTGATAGAAGCCTATGTGGTAACCATGCATTGAGAGTTGGACATTGTGCTATGGCATGGATATTTATTACAACCAAGTGTTTCTATGGTAGCAATTACAAGATGCTTGGTGAAGAACTCGTTATTGCATCATGAGCTAAGTGAGTTGCTAGAGCATGTATGGTAGTGTAAGGGCACATGTGGTAGTGTTGGAGTGCATGTAGTGACAATTGAGAACATGTATATGTTCTAGAGAATGTTTTGAGGTATCACAAGTGATAAGAAGCAATTGAGAGTTTTTCTTTGTTATCGCAAGCCATAGTTTGATTTTGGTTATAGTGTAGGAAGACATACATAGACGGTTCATGTGTCTTGGTCAACAACTTTTGACTAAGTATGAAGATGAGTATGACAAATAAGCTAAGTATCTAGTGTACCCTTGTAAGCACTAAAAGTGTTGAATTATCACAATCAATCAATACAAATCAGTCAATTAGCAGTAAAGAAGACATTGAGTATGATGGCACACTTAGTTTCAATGATGAGCATGAGTTGAATGTCCAAGAGGATGATAGTGACAACTCATTACTATATGAGAACCAAATATATATCAGATTTGAAGCATCAATAGCACTCTATTTTAAATGTTAATACAAGTGGTTACATTAGAGAGAATGATGATAATACTTTGTTATAGGGAGGTATCGATGACATAGTTCAAATTTAAGATACAACAAATTCTATTGATGATTTAAGATACAAGGAAATCATGTATATATCATATTTTAATGATTCTAATTCTATTAATACACATAATGATGATTTTTTTATCTTAGATAGTTCCACATTTAGTGATTGTGAGTGTTCTAAAGAACAAAAAGTAAATTAAATTGGACATAAAGAACATACCTTAGAATTCTATATTTGAGTTGACCAATCCTCCAAAATTTAGCTTCAAAATCCTCAAATTATTTTTTTTCGCAAGTTTGATTATGAATTCTATATAACTCTACAATAGGATTAGTGAAATTTATGGAAAAAAAACATATATCATCAAATTAATCTATATCAATGGTAATTAGCTTTGAAACAATATGAATCATGAAACTTTTAGTTTAAATAATCAAATTTTGTCCAAAAACATGCAAAATCAATTCTTCTACATTGAAAAAATAAAAAAGGTGGTGGATTGATCAAAAAATGATTCTTAATATGTCAAACAACATGAAAAAGTGTTTTATTGTCTTATAGCACACATGAAAAGTAGGGAATAATAGACATGTGGGGTCTGAATCACGGATCCCACATGGTTTTTTCCCCTTTTTTTGTTTCCCATAATGCAAGCGTGTTTTGGGAAGCATGAAAACATTAAGATTTCATGCATGCAAACAAGTAAATTTAGTGTTTTCTCTCTATGTATAAGTATATATTTATAAGTATATATCTATAAGTATATATCTGTAAGTATATATCTATCTCTCTATCTCCCTCTCTCTCTCTCTAAACCCTAACCTAAACCTCTAAACCTTAACCCCTAACCCCTAAACCCTAAAATCGAGCAACCCTAAACAACTAAACCCCAAACCCCTAAACCATAAACCATGGAAGCAACCCTAAACCTCTATCTCTCTATCTCTCCCAATCTCTATCGGTCCCCTTGATCTATGTCTCTCTAAACCCTAAAATCCTAACCCCTAAACCCTAAACCCTAAACTTGAGCAACCCTAAACTCATAAACCTCAAATAATGCCCCTAACCCCTAAACCCTAAACTCAAGCAACTAGGCTAAACCACTAAACCATAAATAATTCCCCTTTAACCCTAACCCCTAAACCCTAAACTTGAGCAACCCAAAATTCATAAACCCTAAATAATTCCCTTAAAGGTTCGAGCAACCCTAAACTCATAAACCCTAAATAATGCTCCTAAAGGTCTGAGCAACTCTAAATTCATAAACCTTGAATAATGCCCCTAAACCTGAGAAACCCTAAACCTCTCTCTCTCCCAAAACCCCTAAACCCTAAATAATGTCCCTAAATCCTAACCCCTAAACCATAAACCTAAGCAACCCTAAACCCCTAAACCCTAAATAATTCTCCTAAACCCTAACCCCTTAACCCTATGCTTAAGTAGCCCTAAACTCATAAACCTAGCCAACCCTCTCTCTCTCTCCCTATCACCCTATCTCTCCCCTCTCTCTCCCCTCCATCTCCACCCTCTCTTCCTCTTCCTCCCTTTCCCTCTCCCTTATCGACAAAGAACGTGGAAACAAGAAAACTAGGACATGCAAAGAGAGATGAGGATATAAATTGGGATGATGAAATGGAAACAAGATAATTTATGAAATTTCATTAGATGGGAAGAATGATGAGGAGAGGTAGAGAGGGGAGGGAAGTAGAGAGTGAGAGAGAGGGGGTAGGGAAGTAGAGAGTGAGAGAGGGTAGGAATGTAGACAGGGGGAGGAAGAAGAGAGTGAGAGAGATGGTAGGAGGTAGGAGGTAAAGAGGGGAGGGAAGTAGAGAGTGAGAAAGGGTACAAGGTAGAGAGGGGAGGGAAGTAGAGAGTGGGAGAGAGGGTATGAGGTAGAGAGGCAAGGGAAGAAGAGAGTGAGAGATAGGGTAGGAGGTAGAGAGGGGAGGGAAGTAGAGAGTGAGAAAGGGTACAAGGTAGAGAGGGGAGGGAAGTAGAGAGTGAGAAAGCGTAGGAGGTAGAAGGGAGGGAAGAAGAGAGTGAGAGTGAAGGTAGGAGGTAGAGAGGGGAGGAAAGAAGAGAGTGAGAGAGAGGGTAGGAAATAGAGAGGGGATGGAAGTAGAGGGTGGGAGAGAGGGTAGGAGGTAGAGAGGGGAGGGAAGTAGAGAGTGAGAGAGGGTAGGCGGTAGAGAGCGGAGGGAAGAAGAGAGTGAGAGAGAGGGTAGGAGGTAGAGAGGGGAGGGAAGTAGAAAGTGGGAGAGGGTAGGAGGTAGAGAGGGGAGAGAAGTAGAGAGTGAGAGAGAGGGTAGGAGGTAGAGAAGGGAGGGAAGCAGAGAGTGAGAGAGAAGGTATGAGGTAGAGATGGGAGGGAAGTAGAGAATCAGAGAGAGAGTAGGAGGTAGAGAGGGGAGGGAAGAAGAGAGTGAGAGAGAGGGTAGGAGGTAGAGATGGGAGGGAAGTAGAGAGTGAGAGAGGGTAGGAGGTAGAGAGTGGAGGGAAGAAGAGAGTGAGAGAGATGGTAGGAGGTAGAGAGGGGAGGGAAGTAGAGAGTATGAGAGAGGGTAGGAGGTAGAGAGGGGAGGGAAGTAGAAAGTGAGAGAGGGTAGGAGGTAGAGAGGGGAGGGAAGTAGAGAGTGCGAGAGAGGGTAAGAGGTAGAGGGGGGGAAGAAGAGAGTGAGAGAGAAGGAAGGAGGTAGAGAGAGGACGGAAGTAGAGACTCAGAAAGAGGGTAGGAGGTAGAGAGGGGAGGGGAGTAGAGAGTGAGAGAGAGTGTAGGAGGTAGAGAGGGGAGGGAAGAAGAGAGAGAGAGAAGGCAGGAGGTAGAGAGGGGAGGGAAGCAGAGACTCAGAGAGAGGGTAGGAGGTAGAGAGGGGAGAGAAGTAGAGAGTGAGAGACAGTAGGAGGTAGAGAGGGGAGGAAAGTAGAGAGTGAGAGAGACAGTAGGAGGTAGAGAGGGGAGGGAAGTAGAGAGAGAGGGTAGGATGTAGGGAGGGGAGGGAAGTGGAGAGAGAGAGAGAGGAGGGAAGTAGAGGTGAGAAAGAGAGAGGTGAGAAGGGAGAGAGGAGGGAAGGGAGTGATTTAGCTCGACATAATGTGAGCATGTTATAACGCACTCGCATTATGTGAATGCACATAACGCGAGCGTGTTATAACACGCTTGTGTTATGCTTAGGCTTGGTAATTACTGAGCCTAAGGCTTGGATTTGCCTTGGGCTTCCAACCCAAAGGCTTGGACTATGTTTAGGTCATCCAATGACATGTTTTTCCAGTTTCTAACAAAATTCAGATAATCTGGAGCATGCTCCCCCTCAAGATTGCACTTTTTCCAATGAAAAGTCAAAAAAAATACCACCATAATCTTAAGCTCTCTGTTAGCTATCTAACCATATAATATTTTTCATATTTTGAGTATGTTAAGGGTTTCATCTTTAATTTCTTTTGTTAGTGTATCCATTTTTTGTCAAAAACTAGTGTCTAGTATTTTTGACTTTTTTAACCGTTCATCAAAATTTCAAATAAGTTACATTTTTAGAAACTAGACTCCATTCTGCACGTATTAAAAAAATTAATTTTCGATTAGTTTTCAAAAATTTTAGGGGGAAGCACACTCAATTTTCTATTTTTCAGGATGTGTCCACTTTGAAATTACTAAAAAATCAATTATTCATGAAACAATTATAACACAAATCAAGGATAAACTACATGGTGTTAGCTAATTTCTCACCGAAGTGATTTTTGAAATACTAAAAGAAAGTTAACATTTTAGGGGGAGCACACCAAACATTATGTTATGTTTTTTTGAGAAAAATAGGACCAATTTGTGTGCTCCCCCCTTTTGAACCCCTTAATCTCAACCATTTTTGAAAAAAAAAATAGTAGTTTAGAAACTAGATTCGGAGCACTACGACTCTTGTTTTTGTTGTATCTTCAAATTTTGAGTGTAACTATCTTCAATTTATCATCCAACATCAATATTTCTTAATTTTAGAAAAAAGTGGCATTTTAAGACCCCCTTTTGGTCCCTCATCTTTGTGCACTTACCCTTTTCATATCTTAAGTAGCTACTTTACCACATTGGGAGGCATCAAGAGTATGTGTTCCCTATCACATCATGTACCTGCATGACCTAACCATGCCGTAAGGGTCATAGTGGGGCCTTCCCTATATTATCAATTGTGTGCCATATATTTACATCTTCATTACCACAATGGACTTACTGCCTTACTTGCACTAATGTGTGATCATGCTCTTGGATGCCACATTGGAGGCATGTGCCACTCTAGCATTTATGTAGTTACATGGGTTTTCCTAGCTATTGAGGGCCACCATCACTATTCTTTTCCCATAGTTGGAACATCATTATTCTTTGATACCATCTCTAGCCCATGAGCTTACCATGCTTATCATTCAAGATATTTACATGATTGTTACATAGTGCATTCTTATAATAGTTATTGCTTTACATTGCATGCCTACATGCTTAGCTTGCATCTACTTTTCATGTTCTCTTTTTCCCCTATCCTATAATTCCTTGTATCATATAGATGTAACCAATTATAGGGGACATATCATTTCACTTAGTTTTTGTAGACAATAATTGATGTTTTTATAGTGGCTCATCCTTATTTCCTATGGAGAGTAAATGATGAAAGACAAACTCATACAATGAGTCCTTGTGGGGTCCATTACATTACATGGGTCCCCTTTTGTATTGCTATACATGCATGTTTGTGAGTGCTACATATTTTGAGATGCACAAACATTCTAGGATTCACATACACTTTAAAATGAGGGCAACATGTAATTCTGAAATTTGCATATACCCATGCCATTTCCCATCTATTTTTTGGCCCATTTTAAGGATAGTACCTCAATAGATAGGCGTATTGACAAATGGTGTATTTTTGTGCAGAGTTGGGTTCCTTTCCTTATGTCACTTTCTATACACATATTTCTATACATTTATTCCATCTACACATTCACACATCACCACACATTTTCCTTATCCATATATTTATTACAACTATACATGCACATACTCACATGTATCTAATTTCCATGTTGATTTGGCCCCTTTTTATGTTTGGGGTCATTTTCATAGTCTCGAGGTTGACCCTATGATTATGAACTTGACCCTTCCAAATTCAAATTTGGCTAACTCCTAGCTATAGCCTTCCCACCAAGGGCTGACTAGACACACATTTGTGCAATATGTTTCTATGTCCTTGTATTTAAAGGCATCCAATGCATTCATTTATGACATCCAAAAAATTGTATGGAATTAGCATGTCCGATCTCATTCAAAGGAGTTAAACATTTGAATTTAGTACACTAAAAAGAATATAGATCTGCATGATCATTCTAGGAGTATAGATTGACCTAGGAAAATGTGTTCCATAGCAACACAATGGTAGCCCTACTAAGGTATTCTGATTTATACCACTAGTCACCAAATATCAAAAAAGGTTGAAGAAATAGAGATGAATCAAGACAAGCAAAAACATAGTTATGTAATTTACCAAATCAAGTCCTTAGGAATAGGACATTTCTACAACCATGGACTCCTCCTTGATCCCCTAACTCAATCCTACAAAATGCAAAAGGAATACTTTGATCTTGAGAAAGTATATCAAACTATCACATCCTATATTTGATCTTGAGATACCACAAATTCCAAAATATTTAGTTGAACTATTCATTTTTCATACAAAGCTAAATACTATCATTTATTACATTTACTTTCCTAAAATAATTGTTTCAAACTATCAGTCCCTACTAGGGCTTAAATTTGACAGTCGACCTTACCTGTCAAGCAATTTTTTTTATGATAATTTTGATAAAAGTAACCAGGAAGGGCCTGAACCCATGTACAAAAGCCTCAATAGGTGAACAAAACAAGTTTCACAAACAGTGAAATAGGGAAACACAATGGGATTTTGAAAGGGCTTGAACCCTTAAAACAAGAGGCAGCCCCGCTGAGAACAAAGGATAGAACAACAGGGTCTAGACAATGCTAGAACCAGACCTTACATTATGAACACCTTTAACCCGAGGGTGCAAAGTGGAAACGGCCTTAGGAAGACCATTCTTCCTCCTCTGAACAACGGTCCAAGAACTCAAAGGGTCTAAGTCCTCAAAACAAGGGGAGAGAGGAGAATCACCATTAGATTCCACAGACAAAGCTGAAGCTTGAGAAAGTGAGGCCCCAACACCAGTAACAGGAGAACTTGAAGACAGGACAGGAGCAAGAAACTCTAGAACACCCTTATGAGAGGGAGCAACCAACAGAAGATTAGAGGATGCAGGAGGAGTTGACGGATTCGTAGCAGCCACCGCAACACCCATAGGGCCCGAAGACGAAGAAGAGGGCACAATAGAAAGTGAAGGATTCGACTGAGGGACAGGAGAACTAATGGTCAAGTGGTCGTCAGTAGCATTCTTCCACCAAGAGACCGCACCTTTGCGCTAAGAATGGGAACACACAGAGGCCAAGTGACCCGTGGAAAAGCAATGACGACATCTGAATGGGAGGCTCTCATAATCTAGTGGTTGTGAGCACAACCTATCCCGCACCTGCAGTACCACCTCCCCATGAAGGGGTTTGGAGATATCAATGTCGACCAAAATACGGGCAAACATGGTGTGTCCAATGAAAGAGGTAGATGAATCCCCCATCAAGAAGCGTCCAATAGCATTTCCAATGTCCTCATAATAGGAATCTTCCCAGCACTGGAGAGGAAGATTCAGGAGCCTAACCCAAGTTGGCCTGATGTTGAGAGGCTCGATGAGAGGGTTGAAGGAGCAAAACCACGGTTTGATGGACAGGGAATGCACACCCCACATCCAAACCTGACCATTCAGCACAAAATCCCTCTCCTCAGAGGAATCAAAAGTCACCACAAAGAAACCCTTGGCGCAAGGATACAACTCAAGCTTGCCCTCCACTAAGGGCTTCCAAGACTCTAGGACCCAGTTGTTTAGGTCCGATAGGGACGGCCACAGATTGTTGAACCTACAAACAATCCCAATGCTTGGATAATGGTCCTCGTTCTCAAGGACCTCCTACCTACACACTACAATGGGAGGTGATAGTGCAGAGGGCGAAAAAGCCCTAGGAGAGGGACAAGCCGGCAATAACCCTGCTAAAGGATCCACATCAACTTCAAGAAAGAGGGCCCTGAAGGAACCCTATCCACCTGAATGAAAACCAATAATAGAGCCTAACCTTTTAACAGCCATGCCAAAGGAGGGCGCTCCAAAGGGGGTGCCAGCATTGTGGAGACCAGTCTGAAGGAAGTCATCCACACCTACAGCCTCAGAAGAAACTACCTTTGAAAAATCAAGTTTAGAGGTGGCAACGTTCACAACCTCACCAGCAGAGGGCACTCCAGAGGAGGCACCGAAAGAAGAATTCGTCTGCAGATGGAAGTCCCCCACACCAATAGTAGGTCAAGCGCCCTTAGAGACTGAAAACTTGTTCACATCATGCGGAGCGTCGAACGCAGATCTGAGCAAGGGCGATATATGCACGCCGAAGTCAGACACGGTAAGAGGGAGAATGTCCTCCCCAAGGCCACACGAACCAGGCCCAAGAGACGAGCGGGAAGTTTTCATTTCAAAAATCATGCTTGCCTATGTGTTATTTTTTATGACAGTTATCTATTCAATACGGCCTTTAAAATACTATAACATACCTTAGTATAAGTAGATTATATAAAAACCAAATATATATATCAGTATAATCCTATATAAATTTTCCCCTGATACCATTTGCCGGATGGGATAGGGAAATGATGAAGAGATGGCCGGATCTTGTGCTTCCAGCCCAAAGCTTCAATCCTGCAGTAGTAGAAGAAAGAAGGAAGAAGCGAGCTCTCACTAAATAGACTGCCTTGCCGAAAGGTAGACTAAAATTGAATTTTGACTATGCGGCGAAGGGCAATCCTGGGCCCTCGGGAGCTGGGGTCATCATAAGGAATGAGCATGGGGAGATCATATTGCCTCTCTCAAAAAAACTTCTCATAGGCACAAACAATGAAGCGGAATTTGCAGCTTTACTTCATGGGCTTCGCCTCTACAAAGAATATCATTTATCAGACCTTGACATTGAGGGAGATTCACTCATTTGCATCAACGCCATAAACTCTAAACATATTCATAATGGGAAACTTAACTATATGGTAGAGGCAATTTGGGATACTGTGTCCGAACTAGGCAACACCACCTTAGCACACATTTACTGAGAAGGAAATTCAGCGGTAGACTATCTAGCGAACAAGGCATGCGAATAGGAGGACACCATAATTGCAAAGACATGCGAACCATGGCCGAACATCCCTCTTCAATGACAGCAAAGGCGGTACAGGATAGTTAGATAGATTCTGAAAGATCTTCCAGTCCTTTTCCTGCATTGTCGGCATACCCGAGAATTGGCACAAGGTTAACACAGGACCGAAAGCCGGTTGGTTCCTCATTCACAAAAATGGAGGTGGAATGCAAGTGCATATGCCAACGTCGGAATGATCCCAGCTTCGAAAGTTCAGAAGACTCGGAGAGTGAGGAAGAGCAAGATCAGGAAGGCGATGACCAGGGAGATCATGAGAACATCGGAGGCCCTCGGGAAGAAACCAAGATGGAGCAGGTCAAGCGCTTATTTAATGCCAAAGTTGACTACGTTGCAGAGGCAATTCTGAAGGTCATTGGAGAAAGCAACCTGCGTGACGGTCATGTCTGTGATGGCTTCTTCTATGAAGAGTTCCTTTCCAACTGTGTCCTCATCCTTGGCAAGAAAGCACGGGGCAAAATAATGGCAAACGCCTTGGTAAAGGAGGACATGAAAGCAGCAACCTATGAGGCAATTTCTGCCTTCAATAAACGACCCACACATGGATGGATTGAAGGCATTTTCGATGCTGCAACAGTCAACAAAAAGAAGAAAACTCCAACAGTTTCTGCCCAGGCATTGGCTCTTTTCCAAGAAGGTATTGAAAGGAATAACATGGAAACTTTCTCTTATTTTGTAAGCCAATATGGCGATCTCTTAGCCCCTAGCCAAGTAGAATGGGCAGCTGAGCTAACTAATGGTCTTCGTGTGTTGTGGTACGTGTGATACACTAAGAAAAGGACGTATAACCATACTGCTATTAAGCAAGTTTTTGTTTATTTCTGAATATAATAGAAAGGGAGCTACTCCCATAGGTAGCACTTATTGAGCAAAAAAAAAAAATCCTATATAAATTTTGACAGTTTGTCCAATATCTCTCCTTTCATATGATACAGTCTTTTTAAATTTTTGATTGTATTTTACAGTAAAAATGCCTAAATACAGCTATAAAACTGTCAAATTTAAGCCCTGGTCCCTACTATCATTAATTAATCTAGGCTAATTTGTATTAGTTGATTTGCATTTACTCAGTTAGCCTAGGTTAACATTAAAGTAAGTTTATTTTCCTTTACACTCCTTTACATTTCCCTTATTAATTCAATTAGCTCTAGTGAAATTTGGAAGGTTCTTTTGTTTAGTTAGAACATATTAATTAGGTGAATCCTTACCTTTTTCCTATTTATTAATTACCTAAATAAAGATGGAATATTTCCTTTGGTTAAGAATAATAGCAACTTCTTGTTATCCAATCACATATAGACAAATAACTAGCACTTGCACTCATACGGCGTGAGACAATTCCTAGCACTATAATGTTCACATATAAAAACTTATCGACTACTTAACGTTTTTATTAAACACTAAAATTAAGAGATATCTATTATGTCAAATTTATGTCAAATTTAGCCCTGCAAGTGTGAGCTGGACTATCATCATCCCAATAACGTCAACGTTTATGACTTTCCTGCCAAGTCAGAAGTGGACTACTATTTTTCTTAACGTGGTCAGGGTTCGAATCCTGCCCAGGCTATTACAGTCTGCTCCTCATTATTATTATTTTTATACTGAACAGAGCAGTGTACAAAAGAATGCAGCAACTAACTAACCCAAACAGGCGTGCATAACTAAAACAAAAGATACCATCAGCAGAACTTATGGCAACATGAGCACCAGAGAGAAGCACAATTACAGGCAAATGCTCATTATTACATTCCTACAAGAAATTACTTTTCTCACAGCCCTGGATGGGCTTTTGCATTTGTGACATACATATAGACGGCCAGTTTATTCCTTTCCATTGCTATAAATCTAAAACTAAAATTGTCTCATTAATATTACTATCCAAATCTGGGTTTCCCCTAAATCTGAAACTCTAATCCATTCCCTGCCCTGCCCTCCCATGCTCTCGAGATGTGACCGGCACTCAAATAAAATCGCCTGGAATTACAAATAATGGCGGTTTAAAATCACACAAAAGACTTGTTCAACAGATAACGCAATTAGGAGGATCCTCCTCTCTTACAACAGTGTATTCATATGGTCTGTAGTCGTAGCTCATGGGCACATACACAACTTCATTTTTTGGGGTTTCTGCTTTGTTCTCCTTCTTTGCATCGCCTTGAGGTTTCTTCTCCTCTTTTTTCTCCTCTTTCTTCTCCTCCTTTTTCTCCTCTTTCGCAGGACCCACGCTCAGCAAATCTGTGAAGCCAAATTTCCTGAGTTTAGAGGTCAAACGGACGGGATCCACATCCCCTATCACAGTGATCTTTTTTTCCTTCATGTCCACCGCCACAGAATCCACCCCTGCAATACAAATACTCCTCAGATTTTGCAGCAGAAGAGACTTTTAATGTCAAGGTTTGAAAGCGAATGGGAAGAGTTATCATACCTTTAAAACCTGCAACCAGCTTGAGGGCCTTTTTCTTGCAGCTGTCGTCCTCGATGGCCACTTTCAGCACTATTTTCTGCACAATAGAACCGTCAGCTAGCTGATTACGACTTCCAATGAGAATGGAAAGAGAGAAGAATAGGAAAAAAAATTTACCTTCATTCCTATGCGGGCGATTGAGAATTACAAGAGAATCTTTAGCAGAATGGAAGGAATTTAACATGGAATGCTATACACACAAATGGGGATGCAGAGGATGGAAGGCTTATAAAGAGGCGAAAGGAGAGAATGTCCAAGGAGTACTAAAAGACTCCAGCTTTATGGCGTGTCGGGATCTGCCAGTAGCTGAGTCGAAGACGAGTAGGTTCGAACTCAATGTTCCCATAAACAGTGCATCTGTCGAGGTGTTCTCTGTTCAAGTACGGAACATTGTAAGCATCTTCTCCGATGATGCTGAAATTGTGGTAGATTGTTGCTTGATTTGGCATGCAGTGGCAACTGGAACTGACACTCTCTGTGCCCAACATTAACAGTTGGAAATGAAGTTTCAAGCGTGATGTCATACGAACTTAATGACTTGGCCCTTATCGTTTTTAACCATTTAGTGTGACACCATGCCAGTTGCAACCTTTGTCTTTTTGCACAAGACAACAGAAGGGGAGAGGACCAAGGACATCCTGACTTTCCACACATCAAGTTTTTAAATGGTATAAGGGAGAGGAGTCACTAGTTGAATGGGTCCAATTGTTGTTATAGTACTTGTGGGTATAGGAGCTAGTACTTGTGGAATAGCATATATACTATATATTGTAAATGATTATCCCAAATGTACAAAAGAAATGACCAAATGTTGACCATATGTTCTTATAATTGAATGAAAATTTCAACATATCTGTATTGAGTTAAGAGCTTAAAATTATTGTTTGGGTTATGGGTATCAACAATGTAGCTTAATTAATTATATCTTCATCGAGATGTCCAAAAACACCCGAAAAAAAGTTAGACCGAAACATGTGCACTAAGGCATGTATTACCAATCGCTTTATGTGTCACCATATGATTGGTTGTTTCTTTGATGTGACTTGTGAAGTGTATAATTACACATGTATATGTGTACACAAACTAGTTCTTAATCAAATTTTTACTATTATATTATTTCTCAACTATTAATTCTTTTAATGAACTTAATTGGGGGTCTAAGTGTGTTGACACCATAGCGGCTATCGGGGCATGGTTATCTATTGGGGCCTCTCCTTTAACATCCTTCAAATTTAAAATGTCATTTTTCTATCTAGACAATCTTCTCTCTCTTTCACAAACCCTAATCCAACCTCGTACATCTAGAAATGGATATAAAGTGTTTAAAAAGATTAAACTCAAAAGGAAACGAACAAAAAATTAGTATTAAGGAGTAAAAGTACAAGTCTACTCACACACACTCCTTTTACAGCCATAATAGACAATTTAGACCTACAAAACCTCCATTGGAGCTCCCTTAGCATTTCCATTGTTGCACACATCACCAATCTCTCAAGCAAGCACTTATAGTTGCAAAGGGTGTTACCATGTGTAGGTGAACACTACCATGCATCAAAGGATAGAAATGTGTTGTCTAGGACACAACTGCACAAAGATAAACACAACCACACATGCTTAGATATCATTGCATAGTTTATCACAAAAACAAAGTTCTCAAAACTTGACTCAAATACTCTAAAACCTCCTCTTGATTTTCATTCAACCTCTTATGTCTACTTCAACTTTCAAAAGAAATATGCTTCTTTTCATTGCTACATAATAAGATTTTAGATCCTAGATGCCCCTTAGACACCTAAGTGTTGTAATTTATGTTGTAGATGTACATTCATCTTAGGTGGCTTTACTCCTCTAAGAAATGTGGCACAAACTTGTCTATGTAATTCAATTGTATCAAAATTCATGCACCATCTTATTCAAGATTTTTGTTTGAGAAAAGTATACTTTGCCATGTAGTGAGAAAATGAGACATAATTGAAACCCATCATCATTCCCCTTAAGGAATTCAATCATCATCATCTAGCACACATTAGGGTTCACTAGCACATTACCATATATAGATAGAATATGTCCATCAAGCATTAGAAGATTGATCATGCTAAGATTAAAATCACTTCTTAACACAAGGGTCATGAGTAAACAAGGTGCGACCAAGGCTACAACACGGTTGGGCCTTATATAGTGAGATTTGTTCGTTATTACCATTGTATTGTTTGTATATTCTTTGTAAATAACTAGATCATGGATGCCCTCAGACACTTAAGTGTTTCAATGTCTTTTATAGATGTATTATCTTAGGTGACTTTACTAATCTAATAATTATAACACAAAATTGTATAATTAATTCAATCGTATCAAAATCTATATAGACTTTTTTTGTTTCCTTTTGAGAAACTACTATAAATATAAAGAACAAATGAGACCCTTCACACAAAGGTGTTGTAAAATGAATTTTGTCTTTAGATAGAGCCTCAAGTTTCCTTTTGTAAAGTGGTTGTTAGTTTTAATTCAACCTAAAGCTTTGCTCTTTGTTCTTTTAAAGAACAATATTAACCCTTATTTTCAACTTAAGGATATACCAGATTGATTATGGGATCGCTTGGAGTTTCTAAATTGAAATATTGGCATGTACTTAAATTATGGTACCTTCAATTTTTTAAAACTTTGAATTACTCTTTAGATGTGTGTTCTAAAATGGATTTTATATCTAAACTTCATTTTAGTAATATAAATAGGATTTTCAATGTAAATTAATGCAATGACATTAAAACCATTTTGTGAGAGATATAGAGGTTTGTTACGGTATCTGATAGGAATGAAGTGCCTAGCTTTGTTATTTTTAATCTTTATTCCACACCTAAGCTTGTGACATGTGGGAAAAAAATTATGTATTAAACATTAAATTAATTGTTCAAAAATTTATAAATATTTTTGTCTATATCTATATATTATTTATACTATAGATTATCTAATATAATAAAAATAATAATATTTATATCATCATATATAATTGTAAAGGAAAATAAGATTCTTAATTGATAATTTAGGCTAATCTAATATTCGATAGTTGTAGATTTTAATGTAATTTTGAGTTAAATATTAATTTGTAAAAAAATAAATGTAAAAAGAATAAGGGTGTTTAGCTTTGTGTTTGTAGGAGAAAATTAATTTTATCAATGCATTAAATTTTGGAAGTCTTATAATTATAAATGGAATAAGATAGTTTGTAGATTGCCTCAAGATCTAGACATTTGGTCTGCATTATGTGGGGTTGAGCCTATGAATCAAGGTCAAATCCATGCTCATAGAAATGTCTTACACCCACAAAAATGATCTAGTAGTTTGTACCCTTATGCTTGTTAATTCAATTCATTTGCCTCTACTTCTTTTGACTTTTATGTTATCTGAAACTAACAACATTTAAAAATATCTATGGAAGGTTGTTGACATGTCACCAAGGTACATGTTCTCATAGGTCAACCCTTAAAAAACTTATGTAAAGAATAGAAAATGGCAAACTTCAATCATGCAAACGCTGAGTGACATGATGCAAAACTAGTTCTTTTTAGGAACTCCAATCATAATATTCCTAGCATGCTCCTTTTGTAAATGTGAATAATATTCAATGTTACTTGATGATTGTAAAATAAGTGCAATTAAATTCTTTAAATACAAGTACATAGCAATAAATTACACAAACATGTGTTTAGTAGTCTTAGGATGGGAAAAGGATAGGTAATAGTCAACCCAAAATTTAATTTGAATTTTGAAAAGTTAGGGATGAAATCCATGACTATGGTATTGACTCTGTGACCATAGAAATGACTTCAGGTAGGAAATGGTCGAATCAAGTGAATAAAAAAATGTATAGGGATGAGTACATGTATAGGTACAATAAAATGTAATAGAAATAAATATATTAAGATATATGTATGTATGAATAAAATCTAAGTAAATGTATAAAAATGTGTATATATGAAATAAATAAAAACTAAGGAAATAGAACAACTTTATACAATATTATATCATTTACCAATATGAAAATAAAATAAACTATTCTTTTAAAATAAATACAAAACTAAATAAAAATACATGTATATACATATTTCACCATTACAATAATATATAAATTACATTAAAAGACAATGTCTATTATTTGTTCAATTATCTCAAGGAAATTTGGAACATTCTTTTGTTTAGTTTAAAAAATTAGTTTCCTAAAACCTTTTCCTTTTTAGTAATTACCTAAATGAAGTTCAAATATTTCTTGTTGGTTATTAATCATAACAATTAATTTCCTACCCAGAAATTTATTGGGAAGCACAAATGTCAAGTGTGGGTTGGATTATAATCTTCTTTAAAGGTCAATGAGTGTGATCACTGTCTAGGATTTCTTTTTAGAATGAGTTGAGCTATAATCATCTTAATAAGGTCAAGCCTCACTCCTTGCTAAGCACTAGGGGAGAGGAGCCAATAGTTGAACACCCTAACTTTGCACCTCTCAAATATTAGAAATGAAAGTAAATAACTATCAATGGAAAACTGATTACAACTGTAATATAGATATTTAACTATACAGAACCAAAATGGAGATGGTATGAAATCAACACAAAGAAATAATAGAATATAAGATCAAACACATAACATAGTGTTTACGTGGAGAAACCCTTTCAGGAAAAAACACCACACAAGAAGATATGCACCAGTTTGTATTAACTTCAATTGTTGATAGAGTTTACAATACAACACTATCAATCTCTTCTTCAGTTTTTAATCTAGCAATACCTGTAATACTCATTCACGGTCATAATACAATGCCCTCATTAAAAGAGTGTTGCATTCTAGGGAAAAAACCCTAACATAACCTCTACTATCAAATATGTAACGTAATGATGAACGGTCCATATTTACAATGGTAATTTATATATAAAATGTGGCTTCCGGGGGCATTGCCCCTAGACCCCACAGGGGGGTAGCCCCCGCATCCCCCAGATAACCTACATCCGTTGGGTACTGGGATCAAACATGCAGCTGAAACAAGATCGCTACTTGGTGAATACTTCATCCCTTATGAATGATTTACAAAACAATATTATGAGTGATTAATTACATAGGATTTACAAGGTTGATGGCACCTTAATCCTAGTTCATTCTCCCACTTAACATCATACATTGTAAATACATCCATAGGAAAAACATAAAACAACTAAGCACTAGGAACAAGGCCCATGGCCTTTCTAAACCACGTAAACTTTTCTGTGCTCATAGGTTTAGTAAGTGAATCTGCAACATTCTCTTGAGTGTTAACCTTCTTCAACTCAATATGTCCATTAGCAATCATTTCATGAACAAAATGGTATTGAACATCCACATGCTTAGTCTGTGCATGATACATGGGGTTCTTGGCCAAACATATTGCACTCTGGCTATCACAACCAATCAAAATAATCTTGTAATCAAAACCAATGCATGTACACAATCTTCGTAAGCAAGTTCTACCTCCTTAGAGACATGAGTAACAACCATAATACTCTACTTCAATGGTGGATAAAGCAACGGTGGGATGCCTTTTACTCATCTAACTCACAACTCCTCCAAACAAAGTAAACACATAGCCACTAGTGGACCTTCGACTATCCAAGTCACCTACCCAATCTGCATCAACAAATCATGTATGTCCAATGTCTTATCCACACTATTAGTACCTAAATAAACCAAACAGTAATCAGAAGTACCACGCAAATATCTTAACACCCTCTTTGCAAAATTCTAATGTTGTCTACCAAGGTTAGACATAAACTTGCTCAAAACTCCCACTGCTTGGGCAATATCTGGTCTAGTGCAAAGCATTGCATACATCAAACTTCATACAACACTAGAATATGGCACATCAGACATATCCTCTAAATCATCTTCATTCTCAGGACACATATCTAATGAAATCTTAGTACCAACCGGTAAAGGAATTCTAACTGGATTCTAATTCTACATGCCAAATCTATGCAAAATAGTGTTCACATACTTACTTTATGATAACCAAAGCTTTCTATTACCTCTATCCCTTTTCATCTCCATTCCTAGAATATACCTAGCTACCCCTAGATCCTTCATGTCAAATGCACCTGAAAGTTGAGCTTTCAACTCACTGATCATACCCTTAGTGTTACTGAAAAATAACATATCATCCACATACAAGGCATTAATCAAAATATTGTTGATAACTAAGAGGGGGGCTGAATCAGTTATCTTAATTATTTCATCTTTCTAAATTTCCTTATCAATTAGTGTAGCATTAAATTAAATAAGCAAACATAACCATGAAATAGAAATAACTTCAATACATATGACACAATGATTTTGACGTGGAAAACCCTGTTAGGGGAAAAACCACGGGGTGATTAACCCAAGATTGTATTCTCTGTTAGAAGAATAAGATAGTACAAAATGGCACTTGCCAATTAGGGCTCACTGCCCGAGCACACTGCTCACAAGAGGTTCACTGCCTACAATAGTTTATACAAGAAAACTAGATACTTGAACTGATGAGAAGCATCCACATATGCTGAGATTCAGTTCCGGTTAAGCTTAATATACTGATTTGTTGCACTTCATTCTTACTCTCTTAGGTGTTGCTGTCTTGTTACATTCTGAATCTGTCTTACTGCCTTCACACTACTCTTCTGCTTTTCTTCGCACCACACACACATTCATAGCTGAATCCATCTGGTATATATATCCGCACAAAGGATTTCATCCTCTTTCTAGTCAGCATCCGGAATAGTCAATATTTTCCCAAACTCTAGTCTATCGGCTGAATCCTTACTTACCAAGTGATGTGAATCAAGGAGATACTTATAGAAGTCATCTAACATGTCGGCCAATCATGGATGATACCTTAAGAACCTTGATCACCATCAATATCTCATCCGGAATAATTCTGATGCTCTGTCGGTCAGTTCTTCCTCTATCTACTCTACCAAACCGGACCCCAATACTTAGGTGCTAATATCTCTTCACTCTTTCACCACCGAAAGCTCAATCCCTAGAATCTATCAGTCAAAGTATTCCTCTTGACTTCCCCAAGTCCGCACTTTACAAAGATACTTCCTCTAAGAGATCCAGACCTGACTGTCGGACCTTGTTACATGCTCTGTTCTTGCTTACTGGACCAAAGTATTCTTCAATCTGACTTCCGGTAAAGATACACCATGTCCTGTGGATGTGTGGAATGGTCTTTGTTGCATCAATGACAACACCAATGAAGCCACATAGTGTCTCTTGCCAACAAATATGATCATCAATACATTGAATGTAGACACAGTGATCCTCTTCACTTCTAACAAAACCCAATTTCAAAAAAAATGAATCAAATTTTTGGTACCACATTCTAGGGGACTATTTTAAACCATAAAGAGATCTTTGTAACTTGCATACCCAGTGTTCTTTCCCTTTTACCTCAAAACCTGTAGGTTGTTGCATATAAATTTCTTCTTCCAGATCTCCATTCAAAAATGTAGTCTTAACATCCATTTGCTCAATTTCAAAATCATAAGCTATAGAAATGAATAAAATAAATCTAATAGAAGATAATTTAGCAATAAGAGAGGAAATTTCACCGAAATTGACTCCCTAACTCTGGGAGTAGCCCTTGGCTACCAATCTAGCCTTGTACTTTTGTAATGAACCGTCTGCTCCAAACTTCTTCTTAAAGACCCATTTGCATCTTATGACCTTTCTTCCTTTGGGCAAATGTACAAGATCTCAGGTCTCACACGAGTCTAAAGCCATCATCTCCTCCTACATAGCTAGCTGCCAAGACTCACTATCATCTACATGAATAGCTTCCCTCTATGATCTAGGTTCATCGTCAGTACTCAATAAAGCAAATACACAACAGAAATCTAGTGAGCTATACTATAAACTAGGTTCTATTGTCTTGTAGATATTCTCAAGGGTGGAGTAAGAGATTCTTCCTCATGTTCTTCTATATGCTCAACTTCTTTTATAACAACAGAGTCTTCCTCATCTAAACTTTCACTTGAATCTTCTTCTTCTTCTCCATCCCCTAATCCATCATTTTATTCTTCCTGATGTGCATTTTCTTGATGTAAATCAAAATGCACTATCCTCTTCCTTTCTTTTTCTTTTGGCTGTACAGGATCAAAAATATCTCTGAGTTCCCTAAAAATCACATCTCTAGAAAAGATAACTTTTCTGGATAGAGGATCCCAAAGCTTATAACCTTTTTACATTCTCACCATATCCAATGAAGATGCATTTATGTGCTTTTGGATCTAGCTTAGATTGCTTTTCCTTAGGCACATGAACAAAAGCCTCACAACCAAAAACCCTTAAATGTGAAATAGAGGGTTTCGTACCTGTCCACACTTCATAAGGTGTTGAACCAAGAGCCTTATAAGAAGATCTATTTAACAAGTAAGAAGCAGTACTCACAGCTTCTTCCCAAAAGCATTCATCCAACTATGCATCACTTGAAATAATTCTAGCTCTTTCCATTATTATTCAGTTCATCCTTTTTGCAACACCATTTTGTTGTGGTGTATATAGAGTTGTCTTTTTTCTTATGATACCTACATGCTTACAGAACTCAACAAATTCTTTAGAGCAATATTCCCCTCCATTGTCAGATCTTGATATTTTTATCTTAAGTCTTGATTGGTTCTCTACTAAGACTTTAAACTCCTTAAACTTAGTGAAAACTTCATATTTATGCTTCATAAAATAAATCCATGTGAATCTAGATACATCATCAATGAAGGTAACAAAATAATGAGATTTTCCAATAGAATCATTATCCATAGGTCCAAACACATCTGAATGAATAATTTCTAATTTCTCTTTCGCTCTATTGCTTCCTAAAGGAAAAGAATTTATGTTTTGTTTACCAAACACACAATGCTCACAGAAATCAAAGTGCTCATTAGAATACGAGAAACCATGCAACATATTTTTATTCATAATTATTTTTAAAACATTTTCACTAGTGTGGACCAATCTGCAATGCCACAACATATATGTATTTTCAATAGTTTTAGTTACATTAGTGGATCTACAAACTGTAGTGGCCTCAAGCCTAAATAGAGTTCCCATCCTTGTTCCCCTGGCTACCACCAAGCTTCCTCTCACCAATCTATAATCATGCTTAGTAATTGTTACATGCATTTCTGAATCATTCATTTTCGAAACAGAGATAAGATTTAAGGTGTGTTAGGATTCGCCAATAGCTTAGTCGAAGATGAGTAGGTTCAAACTCAATGTTCCCATAAACAGTGCATCTGTAAAGGTGTTCTCTGTGCATGTATGAAACATTGTAAGCATCTTCCCTGATGATGCTGAAATTTGTGGTAGATTGTTTCTTGATTTGCCATGCAGTGGCAACTGGAACTGATACTCACTGTGCCCAACATTAATAGTTGGAAATAAAGTTTCAAGCATGATGTCATACAAACTTAATGACTTGGCCCTTATCATTTTTAACCATTTAGTGTGACACCATGCCAGTTTCCACCTTTGTCTCTTACACAAGACCACAAAAGGGGAGAGGACCAAGGACATCCTAACTTCCCACACGTCAAGTTTTTAAATGGTATAGGGGAGAGGAGCTAGTAGTTGAATGGGATCCAATTGTTGTTATAGTACTTGTGGGTATAGAAGCTAGTACTTGTGGGTATAGGAGCCAGTAGTTGAACAAACTATATATTATATATTGTAAATCATTATTCCAAATGTAAGTAAAAAATGACCAAATGTTGAAGATAAGTTCTTATAATTGAATGAAAATTTTAACTTTTGTGTATCTAAGTTAAGAGCTTAGAGTTATTGTTTGGGTTATGGGTATCAACAATGTAGCCTAATTAGTTATATCTTTGTCGAGTTGTCCAAAAACACCCCCAAAAAAGTTAGACCAAAACATGTGCACCAAGGCATGTATTACCGATCGCTTTATGTGTCACCATATGATTGGTTGTTTCTTTGATGCGACTTGTGAAGTGTATAGTTACACATGTATATGTTTACACAAATTAGTTCCTAATCAAATTTTTACTAATATGTTATTTCTCAACTACTAATTCTTTTAATGAACTTAATTGGGGGTCTAAGTGTGTTGACACCATAGCAGCTATTGGGGCATGGTTATCCATTGGGTCCTCTCCTTTAACATCCTTTAAATTTAAAATGTCATTTTTCTATCTAGACATTCTTGTCTCTCTTTCACAAACCCTAATCTAACCTCGTACATCTAGAAATGGATATAAAGTGTTTAAAAAGATTATTTACTCAAAAGGAAACAAACAAAAAAATAGTATTAAGGAGTAAAAGTACAAGTCTACTCATACACACTCCTTTTACAACCATAATAGACAATTTAGACTTGTAAAACCTCCATTAGAGCTCCCTTAGCATTTATATTGTTGCACACACAACCAATCTCTCAAGAAAGTACGTATAGTTGCAAAAGGTGTTACCATGTGTAGGTGAACACTACTATGCATCAAAAGACAAAAATGTTTTGTATAGAACACAACTGCACCAAGATAAACACAACCACACATGCTTCTGTCATTGCACAATTTATCACAAAAACAAAGTTCTCAAACCTTGATTCAAATAGTCTAAAACCTCATCTTGATCTTCAATCAACCTCTTATGTCTACTTCAACTCTCAAAAGAAATATGCTTCTTTGCTCCTTACCCTCATTTCTATTTCTACCTATTAATTTGAACATGTGCAATCTAAACTCTCATTATTTCTTGCTATGTAAAATTTAAAATAGATTATTTAAGAATTGGTTATTGTGAATGGATTAGATTTTAGATAATGTAAAAGGAAATTATTTGTAATTAGAAGTAGACCTACACAACTTAGTGCAAAACTCTATTTTAAATCTACATTTTGTTGAACTCAACATTGTTACACTTAAGCATACACCTTCCTCTCAAAAACAACTTCAAGACCCTCTTTTGTTGTCCTTTCACTATTAGTGGCATTTAAACATGAGGGTTACAATGTAAGGTTTTCTACTTCTAAATTTAGCTCAAAACAACCACTCGCACATTCTACTTCCCTCTTCTTGGCACTCATGTTTTCTAAAACTTCTTGTATGTTGAAGTTGATAATTAACTCAAGCCACAAAGATCACCTGCAAAACCTAAGATTTACCTTCCACAAGATAAAAAAGCAAAGAGGAATAATTTGCACAATATTGGATGAATTAATGAAATGGATTCATGAATTATATGTGAGAACTTGCTTTTATATTTGCAAGTTAGGGAAAAACCCTAATATGACTTCAGAATAACCTAAGACTAAAATTAGCCCTAAGTAAACTTAATAAAGTGTAATTAAATATTTAATTACACCAACACCCTCCCCATAAGTGCAACTTAGGGAGAAATGAAAAGCATGCAACTAATGCAAGAATGGGTCCCAGCTACAAGGCCATGTTAGGTACCCATGTACAACAAAAATCTCTCATAAAGTGGAGAAAAGGAGAAAAACCCAATGGGAGAAAACTCCTTTCCAAAAGAGAGAAAATAAAACAAGTACATGAACATGTGATGGAAGAAGGACTAACACTAAGACCCCCCAAGAACTGAATCCATCACAAAAGTACAATCATGAATGCCCTCCCATAAGAGAGGAAGAAGAGAGAGGGTTTAGTGACCCCCCTAGAAGTGAGAAAGATGAAACCCCATGCAAGGATATGCTCCCTCCCAAAATAGAGATGAGAAGAGAGACCATGTAGCCGCTCCTCAAGATGACTCTTGCAGTGTTGGAAGATGCTCGACACAGAATAAAGATGAAGACCCATGAATGTCAAACATCATTCCTCCCCTTGGGAAGAAATAAAATTGCAGATGTGTGCATAATGTCTTCCCATTCCAGATAGGAATATATAGGAAGAAGAATAAATGTCTCTGAACTCTGCACATGATCCAAAGACAACAATGATGCTCATGAAAACTGCTCAAAAGTCTGCAATCCACTACCAAACTGTGACTGAATAGGAGGATGAAGAACAATCTTTGAAGAAGATGAGGGTGATGCAACTCCATCAAAGCTGTCATCAAAGAGAAGACAAATGTCCTCAATGTGGTCCTCCAAATCTGCAAGGTGGGACTACAAATAGCAATGATATGTCTAGTAGATATGTGTCCTAATGAACTATCTCTGGAAGACTAATAATGTCGTGTTGCAAAGAATCTGATGTAGCAATAGGTAATAAAGATGTGATCTCGATGAGAGGAGAAGGAGAAGCAAGTGAAGTCTCTGTGTCATCTGAACTAGCAAGACCTGTCAAATATGTAAGCTCCTCAACTGTATCATCATCAAAAGATATGAAATCAGCATCATCAAGGGGTAAATGGCAATCCATAGCAAGATCATCTAGGAATGGAGAGATATGTGGGTCTCCATAAATCTCCCAAATGTGAGTCCAAAGAGCACATGGGCACTCAATATGTGAGATAGAACACATAATGTCATAATCAACACCAGAACCAATCAATCCTACAATATGATCAAATATAATTTCCCCATACAGATTTCCTCCCAAGTGTATCTGGTTTAGATATGAGTCCATAAAGATAAAGCAAAAGATTAAGCCACCTGAGATGTGTCAAGATGCCCCTTTGCCAAGACTCGTAATTATCCTTACCCAATGTTACCACAGAAGGGTGAATAGCAAAACTGGTGATATCTCCTCAAATAAATCAGATCAGCGATCAACAATCTGAATATGTGTCAATGCTGATAAATGAAGCCCAACAAAATATACAGAACTTCTCCAGGTGCCAATATGTCCAGAATATCAAATAGAAGCCATAAATCTGACAAACTGAATAAATAATACATGGGGCTAAATCTGGAAGAATTTCATAGATGGCTGTGTAGAGCTCCTCAATACCTTTCCAATGCTGCAAGAATCGTGAAAATTAGGGATTGTGGCTTTTTTTTGCACAATATAATGGATGCAATTAATGAAAAAGATTTTGAATTACATGTGAGAACTTGCTTTTATATTTGCAAGTTAGAGAAAAACCCTAATATGACTTAAGAATAACCTAAGACTAAAATTAGCCCTAAGTAAACTTAATAAAGTGTAATTAAATATTTAATTACACCAACATCATATTCCCCTACTCTCCTACATCTTCCTAAGCATCTAAAAGTTTATTTTCTCATATTGTTGACTAGAATACCCTCTCCTTTTCTCATCATATTCTACACTCCTCTCACTTCCAACTTTCCACCTCTCTCACATCATTGTCCTCTTACACTCCAATTTTCCTCTCCTTTCCTATCTCCTCCTTTTTCCCTCAACATTTTCCATCAATTCCTCTTCTCTTATACCTCTCCCTCTTCATACACAATCCCACCCCTCTTGTTCTACATCCTTTAATTAAGAGACAACTATATTTTTAATTAAGCCTTTTTACATTTATTTCCACTTCCCATTTGCCACACCTCTCGTATTTTAATGTTCTTTACCACTAGGGGTTCATTCCACTTTTATTATGATTTCATTTCTCACCCCCTCCACTTTATTACTGCTTCCCATCCACCCTTCTCAATGCCTACCATTCCTCGTGTCATTTATCACCCCCTCCACTTTGTTACTACTTCCCATCCACCCTTCTCAATGCCTACCATTCCTCATGTCTTTCCCCGTGTCTCTCACTTCTCTCCATGCTAAATTTATTGATATCCAATTTTTTTGTAAAGTCTTCTACAACCATCCTACCTTCCTTCATCACTTGATGTCCTTCTTTGACCTTACCACTTCCGCTTTCACCCTCAATGTCATTATGGGCAACCTATCTCATTACCCCCCCTTTTTCCCATTTTTGTAGAACCTAACCACATGCTCTAGACCTTCTCATATCCTTTACTTACCTCTCCCTTGAGAATACGCTTCTCCCTTCTCCTATTATCCCCTTATTTCCCCCTAATTCTCTCTCTTCTCTTAATTCCTCCTTCAAGGTTCCCCACAACCCTTGTTAACAATTGAAAAAATACATATTTTATTGAATGTTCATAAAACTTTGTCCATGGAAATACATTTCTAGTAGTGAAGTTCCTAAAATTCAAGTGCAAAATTTCATTTGGACTTAATGTATGATTATTCCATTAATGACTCGCCTCTTTTAGATTATCTTCCCCTTAAATTACATAAAAATTCAACTGAATGGTATACTTCCTCTAGCATGTTTCATACTTCCTTTTATGAGTTGATGGATGAATGAATTCCCTTCTTGTTTTGCAAAACCTTGTGAAACTTGTCCACTTCAAAGTTGATCTCTACAAATCCTAAAGAACAAGGCCAAAACCTAAGCCTAAAGAATATCAACCTTAGATGATGGAATAAACTTCTGATCAAATAGTGGCAACAATGGGCTAATGCATAAGTGTGGGTGACCTCTTATTCTTGTTTAGGGTCTACAAGTCTAAGGGGGTATTCCTTATAATGGCCCTTAGTTAAATATTCATGTAAAATACTTAGATCTAGAATACCCATAACAAATATTCATGTGAAATGCTTTAGATCTTAAACAACCACAACAAATAAAATAATTTGCACACATAAAACTAGAAGTGCACCAATATATTGGAGTGGATTTATTTTCATCACATATGCAACAAAATGTTGGAATACAACAAAAAATACATTAATACTTAATCTTCAACACAAATACAATCTCTAAATGAAATCACCTCAAGAAACCAATCTCTTCACTTAATAAAACTCCTATAATATACTCAAGTTTAGGTGAAGAATAGTTTCCACTAATTGTCATAATCAAATTCCCCCATGAATTATGTAAGGAACAAAGTAATATTATGTACTTATCCTCTTCTTCTAACTTGAATCCAATTAAGATTAGCTTACTCAAAATTAAATTGAAAGCATTGAAATTATAATTAATAGATTCTTCTTCTTTCATCTTCAAAGAGTACACCGTTCTTTTCAAGACAAGTTTATTGACTAAACTCTTGGATTAATATAGGGTTCCTATCTTCAACAACAAATATGTAGTTGGTTCTTGATGACATATTTATTAATCAAAATCTCAAAGACAAAGGAATTATACTTTTATCTTTCTTATTGTAATAAAGAAAAAGTGATACCTCTACTTCCTAAATTACATTACATACAGGCTAAAATAGAAAGTGCTAAATTATAAGAAACTAAATTATAGAATAAAAAACTAGATTCAAAATAGTAAATAACATAAATAAAGGAACTTGGCAACAAAATTTGAAGTTCGCTGTCTCAAACACCAACGCGGTGTACAGATGTGCACACAAAGTGTTGTAGTCCTATTATCACGTTGTTGTCCCAGAAAGTTGCAAAACATAAGGTTTTTCTGAGATTTCAGACTTACCTACATGACAGGGAACAAAAACAACACAACAACAAGCCAAGGGATACCAGATAATATATATGTGTGTGTATGCAGAAAAATGGATCAAAGGAATAAAGAAGATAAATGACAAATGCCTAATACCTTCACCTTCAAACCAAATCCTCACACTTCAATAGAATGGGGTAGATGCACCCTAATCTACTAGGTATGTTCTCTATGATAGATGATGAATAGAGTGAGATGTTGATTGCTCATGATTTTCCAACATAACACTAGTATAAGGATGATGGATGTGAGGATCTGGAGTGATTTCAATAGCATGATGATACTTCAAGTATGTATCCCCAAATGGCTTGGGTGAGGCTTGATTTATAGGAAATTAGGGATAGGAATGGATGGCTAGGATTAGATTAGTGATGGATGGGTAGGTTTAAGTGATACATGGATCAAGGCTTAGAGTTGTAGTCATGTGAGAAGTGTCATATGAGGGTTGAATGAGAGGAATTAATTCAAGAGGCTTCCTTGTAATAAGGATTTCTAGAAGCTTCTAGTCATGTGAGGAATAAGGAATTAAATAATAAAATTATTTAATTTTTGGAGAAGAATGATGTGGAAAACATTAATTAAATAAATTTTTAATTTATTTAATTAATTTGAATAGAAGAGATTATGGAGGAAAAGTGGGAATTAATTAAATAAATATAATTTATTTAATTAATTGGCTAATGGGAGGATAAATGGGATTGAAAAGGATTAAAAGGGATTAGTTAAATATATATGATTTATTTAACTAATTAGGTGATGGAAGGGGGTATGTAAGGGTCCTAGGACAAAATGTCTCATAAGGTGTCTCAAATGATGTCAAAAGATGATGTCACAAGATATGTGTCAATTTTAGGTGTCTACATTTTGCCACTCTTTGAGATGGTGCTATGACTAAGAGAAGTAACATCATTCAAAGAAGATAAGGTATGGATGGAAGGGAAAGGATGCCCCAGCCACTTGAAAGAGTGACAAGGAGGAATGGATAAAGGGATGGGATGATGATGTAAAGATAAGGTGATGATGTAAGGATAGGATAACGCCACCTTGAGAGGATAAGCGGGTTGGAAGAACATGAGTATGCTCTCGAAATGAAAGAAACAACAAGGGATGGATAAGGAGATGGAGGATGCAAGAAAAATGATGGATAGAAGGGGATGAATGATATGTTATGTTGCAATGAGGTGAGCAACCATATATTTTGATATAGCACTAGACATTATGCACCAAGGTATAAAGCCCAGGGTGACGATGTGTCTTGTGCACCCAGCATAATACAATCTTGTCTAGACGTATGAGGAAGGAAACTTAGAACATTAAAGTCCAAATGCATAAAAGGTATGAAATGACCTTAGATGCAAAGGATAATGCAAAAAGCTATTCCAACATACACAATATATGAATATTAGATGGAATAATACGGACTCAATACAAATGCAAGATAAAATGATAACACACACAAGAAAGCATGCATGCACAAATGATACAAAAACAAACAAGGCATTGCCCCTGTCAAATTGTAAAATGATGATTGTTTGATTGATTGATGATGATGATGCTGATGATGTTGATGATACTAGTGTGGTTGGCCATGTGAATCAACACCAGGGTTTGATTGATAAGGATAGTGTTGACATTGTGGGGAATGATATATCCCTAGATCAACACAATGATGTGGGAACAATATATCCCATTGATGAATGATTTATGATGATGCTAGTGTTGTTGACCATGCGAATCAACACCAAAATTTAATTGATAAGGATAGTGTTGACATTATGGAGAATGATATATCCCTAGATCAACACAAGGATGTGGGAACGATATATCCCGTTGATGATTGATTGATGTGGGAACGATAAATCCCATTGATGATTGATTGATGATGTTTGATTGATTTGATTTGATTGATAAGGATAGTGTTGACATTGTGGGGAATGATATATATCCCTAGATCAACACAAGGATATGGGAACAATATATCCCATTGATGATTGATTGATGATGTTTATTGATTGATTTGATTGGATTGGATTGATTGATTTGATGTGGTTTACAACAAGGCTAGGATCAAGACCAAAGGATGTGATTGGATAATTTGGCTTGATTGAGTGAGAAGATTGGTATGGATTAAAGATTACTAGAATTTGGTTTTATTGCTTATATTTTGTGGATATTTAATTTTTTTTGTATTTTTGAGATTTTTTTTTTTTTGCATTTTTTTTAAATGTTTTGGGATGGCATTGGATTACAATTTGGATAGCCTAAATGCTAGATGCCAATGACAAGGGAAAACCAAGTCTAGATGTAAGGATGGAGGTGGGATTGGATAAATGGATAAAAGGATGGGCAATAATAAATGGGATGGAAGACTCATGATAGATGGATGGATAAAAGGATAGGCAATAGTGTGTGTAGTGGAAAGCTCATGATAGAGGGATGGATAAAAGGATAGGCGATAGTGGATGGGATGGAAGACTCATGATAGATGGATGGATAAAAGGATAGATAATAGTGGATGGAATAGATGTGGGGTCTGTCCACAATAACCTCTGTTAGTTTTGGTCAACTCCAATCCATTTGACCGCGCCGAAATCAAATGCATTCTTGCAAAATACTTCAATTTCATATAGCACAACCTTGTCAAGTGCCATATTTTTTGTTCTGCTCATTGTGGGGCCAAACCTACCATGCCAACACATTAGGGTGGGTGGGTAAATGCTAGAGGAGGTCTCATTTCATGTGCCAAGTGTTGCAGTCATTTGAGGCAGCAGGCTACCGGCAAAGTCACTTTAGATCCGGAAGAGCAAAAAATTGCCAAACTATGACGAAGCAATTCTCAGAATTTGTGGTAGCTGGGAATGTTTAGTTTTGACCTACATGTGCACGTGGAGTCCATCCACAATAACCTCTCTTGGTTTTGGTCAACTGCAATCCATTTGACTGTGTTGAAATCAAATGCATTCTTGCAAAATGCTTCAATTTCATGCAGCACAACCTTGTCAGGTGCATTTTGTTCATTATGCTCGTCATGGGATGAACCGACCATGCCAACATGTAGGGGTGGTGATTTTGATGGTAGCTTACAACCTAGAATGAATGGGACACTTGGCACATGAAATGAGACATCCCCTAGCATTTACCCACCCACCCCAACATTGGCATAGTCGGTTCGGTCCCACGACATGTGGAATGCAAAATTTCACTCCTAACACCTGTCAACTTTGCCGGTAGATTGCAATGCAGAATGACTAAGACACTTGGTGCATTAAATGAGACCTCCCCTATCATTTACCCACCTACCCCAACAAGTTGGCATAGTTGGTTCGGTCCCATGAGCTATGAAATGCAAAATTTCACTCCTAGCACCTTTTGACTTTATCGGTAGCCTACATCCAGAAACAATTGAGACACTTGGTGCATGAACAAGACCTTCCCTAGAATTTACCTACCCACCCCAACACATTAGTACAGTCAGTTTGGTTCCATGATTTGTGAAATGCAAAATATCACTCCTAGCATCTTTACACTACATGAAACTGAAGCATTTTCCAAAAATGCATTTGATTTCGGCACAGTCAAACAGATTGGAGTTGACTAAAACTAAGAGAGGTTATTGTGGATGGACCCCACATGCACAAGTAGGTCTTAATGGAACTATCCCAGCTGCCACAAATTTCAAGAACTGCTCCATCAAAGTTTGGCATTTTTTGCTCTTAGGGATCTTAAGTGACTTTGTCGATAGCCTACTACCCTGAATGATTGGGACACTTGGTGCACAAAATGAGACCTCCCCTAACATTTACCTACCCACCCCAACATGTTGGTGCTGTCAGTTTGGCCCCACGACTAGTAGAATGAAAAATATGGCTCCTGGCAAGGTTGTGTTGTATGAAACTAAAGCATTTTGCAAGAATGCATTTGATTTTAGCACGGTCAAACAGATTGGAGTTGACCAAAACTAAGATAGGTTATTGTAGACAAACTCCACATGCACCTGTAGGTCCCAATGGAACATTCCTGGCTGCCATGAATTCTGAGAACTACTCTGTCAAAGTTTGGCATTTTTTGCTCTTGGGATCTTAAGTGACTTTGCCAATAGCCTGTTGTCCCGAATGACTGATATACTTGGCACATGAAATGAGACCTCCCCTAGAATTTACCCACTTACCCAAACACTTTGGTGTAGTCAGTTTGGCCCCACAAGCTGTGGAATGCAAAATCTCACTCTTAACACCTTTCCACTACATGAAACTAAAGCATTTTAAACGAATGCATTTGATTTCAGCACAATCAAATGAATTGGAGTTGATCAAATCTGAGAGAGGTTAGTGTTTAGACTCCACATGCACCTGTACGTCTAAATGGAACATTCCTAGCTACCACAAATTTTGAGAACTGCTCCATCAAAGTTTGCTAGTTTTTTGCTCTTAGGGATCTTAAGTGACTTTGTTGGTAGCCTGCTACCCCGAACGACTGTGACACTTGGCGCATGAAAAAATACCTCCCCTAGCATTTACTCACCCACCCCAACTCATTGGTGTTGTCGATTCAGCCCCAGGAGCTGTGGAATGAAAAAATTCACTCCTAGCACCTTTCCACTGCATGAAACTAAAGCAAGAATGCATTTGATTTCAGCACGGTCAAACAAATTGGAATTGACCAAAACTGAGAGAGGTTATTGTGGAAGGACCCCACACGTACCTGTAGGTTCAAATGGAACATTCCCAGCTACCACAAATTCTGAGAACTACTCCATCAAAGTTTGGTAGTTTTTGCTCTTATGGATCTTAAGTGACTTTACCAATAGCATGTTGCCCCGAATGACTGGGACACTTGGCGCATGAAAAGAGACCTCTCCTAACATTTACCTCCCCACCCCGACACGTTGGTGTAGTTCGTTCAGCCCCAAGAGCTATGGAATGCAAAATGTCACTCCTAGCACCTTTCCACTACATGAAACTGAAGCATTTTGCAAGAATGCATTTGATTTTGGCATGGTCAAATGGATTGGAGTTGACCAAAACTAAGAGAGGTTATTGTGAACGGACCCCACATGCACATATAGGTCTTAACGGAACAATCCCAGCTACCACAAATTCTGAGAACTACTTCATCAAAGTTTGGCAGTTTTTTGCTCTTAGGGATCTTAAGTGACTTTACTGGTAGCCTGCTGCTTCAAATGACTGGGACACTTGGTGCACAAAATGAGACCTCCCTGAGCATTTACCCACCCACCCTGATGTGTTGGTGTAGTCAGTTCAGCCCCACGAGCTTTGGAATGCAAAATCTCACTCCTAGCACCTTTCCACTGCATGAAACTGAAGCATTTTGGAACAATGCATTCCTTGCCACGATAGGAAAATGAAATTGATTTTTAAAAAATGGAGGTAGGTTTTTGTAGGTGGAACTGACATCCACCCATACATGCAAAGAATATGTTCCTAGGTATCACGGTTTGACAGGACAGCCGCTCCAAAGTTTGACACCCTTTTTGTCTTAGGGTTCTTTAGAGACTGTCTCCATCCAATGTAGCTGAGAATTACCAGGACACTTCACCATGAAAAGACATCTCCTCTGCCATTTACCTGCCCACTCAGACACATTGGTGCTATCTGTTTAGCCCCAGGAGATGCTGAATGTAAAAATTCAGTCCTAATACCTTTCTAGTAGATGTAAATTCAATACTATAAAGGTGTTCTCACTTGATCCAATGTCTTGTAGGGCATCAATTAAGGTTGCCCTTACCACTGCTATCAATTGTTAGCACCAAATATAAAGAAACAAATGAGGGATTGTCATTAAAACTCATTATGAAATAGTCACTAAAGGACATATCATCGTGAAATAATCATGAAAACCTACCTTACTTTCCTTCCACAGGCAATGCCTACCTCCATCATACTCAAATCCTTCATGCAAATGCAATTGCACTATTTAGCTAAAATGAGTACACCAAAGAACTATATAATGAAACGAAGCTAATCAAACAAGACCAAGGAGCACATATAAGAAGGCAAGATAGGTGTCAAAAATATAGAAGGTGAAATGAGGATAGCAAAGAAAAATAACATACCTTTATGTCATTCTATTGATTTAATCTAATGAACCATTTGGGTTTGCTCTATCTTTATTATGTCGAGTATTGCCTCATGGTCAGACTCACGAACCTTCCACAAGGCCTTTTTTCAATGGTCTACCCCCATATTTGATCAAATGAACGTTTGATGCCACAACAAGGTTAGAATAATGAAGAATCTTCCTATGTGTGTCAAAGTCCTTAAATAAACACACACCAGACTTCTTCACTAGGTACCTTTTAAGCCATGTTCCAGTAACAACCACTGATCTTGTAGGGTACTCGATGTTTTCTCCATCTATAATAGGGGCATCTAATTTCTTTTTTGCCTTAACACAATGACACAAATAATAATATGTTCCTTCTACATTGTCTTCAACTATAATAATTGCATAAACATGCCTTGCATTGATATGTGCATTCAATTTGGTGAATATGGTCAACAATACAAAAAAACTACAAAATAAGATGGAATATTGAATTTTATTAAATTTGAATGCTGATAATACTTGGTTGAACTAGATTTGAAACATGGTCAAATTCAACTGATGATTCAATCTGTGTGAGTTCTAGTGCTATCAGGAGTCGATACATGTCAACTAGGCTTAGGATTTTTGTACACCATTCATCGATCCACTCCTTTGACTCACAATCATACCAAGCTTTGTCTGTACATGAAGAACAAAAGCATACCATCCATCGTGTATGAATACTCCATGAACCTACATTAGAGCTTCTAAAAGAGTGTAGCTCACTCGATCCTATCAATGTACAACAATCCTCATATTTTGTAATGTTAGTATCATCAACTAACCAAAAATATCTACAAACTGTAGACTTACCTTCATTACTTGGACCCATTATAGCATTACACCATTCGACAATAGATCTTGCATCTGTCAACTTTTCATTGTCTTTGTACTTCAACTATTCTCATGTTAATGCTCTTATGATACATGCTTCTGCACCATCATGCTCCCCCTTTCCATTTCTGGCCTCACAAAAATCCACATATGTTGAACACCATTCATCCTATGCATCCTGCTCAACAATGATAACTTTAAGAAAATCCTCCTGAAAAAAGATATAAAATCCTGGCGAATCTTCCATTTTTTTGGAAAAAAATATTAATTTCTATTGGTGAATCTTTCCTTTTTTTGAAAAAAATATTTAATTTTATTGGCAAATTTTTTAAGTCACTAGAAATTTGTAGAAAATCCTGGCGAATCTTGACAAAAAATAGGAAAATTAATTAATTACTATGGCGAATCCATCCTAAAAAATAAATTAAATTCCTATAGAAAAGTAAAGGCCTGAAGGTGGCTATGATTGACTAGTTTAAGGTGTAGTGCTCGTGTCTATAATTCCTTAATATTTTAAATGAAACATTGAATAT
The DNA here is from genome assembly GCA_027924645.1 of Cunninghamia lanceolata. Lineage (NCBI taxonomy): Eukaryota > Viridiplantae > Streptophyta > Pinopsida > Cupressales > Cupressaceae > Cunninghamia > Cunninghamia lanceolata. Next base: position 120,266 of record BSBN01000463.1, on the reverse strand, counting down.
TTTAAATTGGCACTAAATTATTTTTCACCACCATTGATTTTATTTATAAGCTAATTGTTTGGGTTCTATTCTGCTGAACAAAATGTACCCGCAAAGCTCCAATGCCCATGGGGCTCAAAATTGCATTTAGGACATTGATCTTAATGGAGATCAATGGCCCAAATGCAATTTTGGGCCCCATGGGCATTGGAGCTTCGTGGGTACATTTTGGCCCATGGAATTTAATCCTAGCTATTAGATTATAAATTGAGATCAACGGCCCAAATACAATTTCAAGCTCGATGGGCATTGGAGCACCATGGGTACATTTTAACCCATGGAATACAACTACAATTGTTAGATTATAAATAAAATCAATGATGGTGATTAAAAATTAGTGATATGGCCCTAAAGTAACCAATAATTATATAATATTATTGGCAAATTAATTTCATTTTCTATTAAAACTTATAAAATTTAGGCAAATTTGATCTAATTAGGTATTGCATATTGTGGCAAATTTTTGAGTTTAAAATTTTAATAAAAGAAATATTCTGGCGATTTAACTAGGACTAAAATAAAATTTTGTAAAAATGTGGTGATTCAGGTCACCTTATAGCTTGTACTATTAGCCAAATTTTGAATCCCCAATTTCAACTATTAGCCAATTGGCGAATATTAGCCACTAAAAAATCACTGTTGCTCAACCAATAGAACATACATGAGTTCTTGAATTGTGATGCACAATTATCTAACCATATGATATGTTGATCAAATGATATGCTCCTGCTAGCCAAACCATGGTAGAACATTTAAAAGCAACCTTGCACAAACTCTATAGAATGTATGTGATCATCACTGATATAAAAATGATACTCCCTCAAGATCTTTTTGTCATCCTCTATATTGTCATTTGCATGAATGAATGCTATATGCACAAATATAGCAACATGTGTAGAGTTGTACTATTGTGATTGCACCTCATTTTGTGGTTGCAGTGTGTAGTTCTCTATAGCCTTGTTAGCAACTGAAATGATGGTACCAAGTGGAAACGTGTCCTTGCATAACTTGAATTGCAAGTTCAACCATCAAGCTCTATGGGTATGCCTTGCATACTCGTAAACTATATTCTCTCAAAAAATAGAGATAAACTGATACACTGGAATCTTTTCAATGATCAATTCACACATTTTTGCTTCTTTACCATCTTTTAGACTATATGCCACTATCTTATATCTGCCAAAACTTACTAGTTCATTCCCAATTGCATGTGTGTTCTCCATATGTTCACAAATTGGCAAATGTTGCAACCCACCACAATGGTCACACATGCCATCCATTCATAAGTTCTTGTAGAATAATTGACCATCCACTCTTTGACATAAGATGCTCGATATGAAATCTTTTGAAGATCTAGGTAGACACTTTATATTACACTCCTGTAAAACATTGTTAGTATGCAAATCTACACATATATATCTATAAACATCATAATGATTAGAACATTCAATATGTACTCTAGAACAACAAGTTGTGTGTGTGTGATTTATTTTGACATAAAAAGGATTTACCATTTCAAAACACCTTTGACTAATTTTGATTTGAGGATACATCTCTTGAAATTTCTTGGAAAACTATGTTTGAGTCACATCCAAAAAATGCTTTGGATGTGGCTCACAGTTTCGACAACCAATTCTCCTTATTACAACATCTCTTGCATTAGGAGATACCCTTGTGTTATTTTTCCAAAATTCTTGAATGAAGGATCTCAAGGCTTCAACAACAACTTTATCTTTCCACGAGAGTCTCCTAGAGAATGCCCACAATTCATTAATATTTGGGTCCTCAACTCTTTCACATCTTCCAACGTCTTTCATTAGAGTTTTTCTACGTATTTTCAATGCTTCACTTGTCTTTCTAATGAGGCAAGCTTTCTTTGTTTGATAGGTTACTATTGTCTATGTAATGACATGTCATGTGACATTACTATCCTTGGTGCATGAGGTGGAACCTACACCCTCATATGCACTCATTAGATTCTTTACAATTGATTTTTCACTTGAAGCATCTGATGTTCTTAGGACAAGAATCTTCATAATGGACCTAAATTTTAGATTTCTCATCAACTCAACAAATAGTTGAGATCTTCCGATTTCATTTAAGTTCTCAAAGAATGATTTCCATATCTTATTGGCATATCTTTGGAAAGTATGCTTGGGAATCTTATCCTGCATGGGCTTCAAAATACTCTCATCGATATCAATTCAAAACTTAGGATTTCTATGCAAAATTCTAGGAGGCATTTTCAATGGTAAAGTTGACTCAGTACTAGGAATTTCTTCAATACTTACTTGAGATGAGATAGATGGTGTACCTTCAATTGTAGATGGAAAAGATGAAAATGCTTGAAGTTGAGATAGAGATTATGGTGTACCTTCAACTTGACATGTGAAGATGGCGTGCCTCCAACTTCAGAAGAGAATGAAGATGTACCTTCAACTTGACCTGTGAAAGATGGAGTGCCTCCAATTTGAGAAGAGAATGATGGTGTACCTTCAACTTGACCTGTGAAAGAGTGCCTCCAACTTTGAGATTCAATTTCCTCATTGAACGGAGGTTTTGGATTCATTGCCTTTATGTCACCAATTCCATCTCTCTCTTAGCTTGATTAGATGATTCATATTCCTCTTGAATCAGCAATAGTGGCATGTCTTCTTCTATGGTTGATAATTTCCTACTTTTGTGAAGTCGCCTCATTATTTCTCTTTTCTTCACTTTCTTAGCTTCACACTCTTTTGGAGTTAGAGTCTTTTCTCATTTCCTCGGCATGATGATGATTTCTATATGCATCATGAATAAGACAGATAAATTAGTCCATCTTGGTACAATAGAATAAAGTAATCTCATACACAAATCTCAAAATATAATCATATAATTAAAGTGAATAAATGACTATAAATCTGAAAATTTATAGTTTCTTAGGGTGGTACAACCCAAAACATAAAGATCAAATGCATGTCATATACTAGCAATCTTTTACAAATCAAGATTAAGCTATGATAACATTCGAATTACAAGGCAAGATGACATATATCATACCATTTTTGTACTTCATGGAGTAACTAACATTCATCGTTTAGATGATATTTAAGAACGTATCATAGCAATGCAAAGTAACTCTTCCAACACTTACAATGTCTTTTAGCTCTCTCTATATATAGAAATCAGCTTTTCCATACTAAGTTTTTAGCATTACATCAATAGCCAAGATATGGTCAACATTTACAAATGGTGGTAGGCACAATCTCTAGGTTAGTTTCATATTTTCTTAACATATCTTCTCAAACATTTTTCTTGATCTTGTCTTAGGTTCTCTTTTAGTACTTTCTTCCTCTATCATGTTTTTGTTAAAATAGTGTATGTAGAACAACATCCTACTAGCTAGCAAAACATTGAGATAAACAAAAAATGAAACACAAAGATTTTAATCAAGATCAATGAAATATCTGAAAACACATGACAAGTTAGATTAAAGATGCAACATATTCATTCCTATTTAGGATAAATCTCTTCTCTAATCCCTCTCCCATTCCTAGTCAAATTAGTTGTGAAATTATAATCAAGTGTCAAATTTAGTTTCTTTTTGCAGCTTCACCAAATTTGGTGTCCTTCTTTTGATCTTGACTTCTACTTCATGATGCATGACTCTTTCATTAAATCATGAAAAGGCTATGCACCCACCAATATCAATACTCTATCTTCCTTAACTATCTAATAACTCCTTGACAAGTCACTATCTATTCAAGACAACCTCATTGTGATTATAATTGTCCTAATAACTATGCCAATTGACAAGTATGGTTATCTTTTAGTTGATGACAATCTTCCCTACCATATGAATATCCTTTCAAGACCACCTAGATATGTTTATATAGTATCGTGGATACCTTTTTGCATGGATTTGAGATTAATTGACTCATCATTTAGTCTTGATTGCCACATTGTGTATCAGTTGCTATCCTACCCATGGGTGAGAGGTCATAACTATTCCTAGGGTTGCATGATAGCTATTGCAGTATAATTTAGTCTTTAGTCTGATATTATAGTTCTTCCAAGTGAGTATGCTCAAGTGAAAATCCTTAGCTTGATTTTAGCATGATGATAGTCCATTGAATAACATGATTTCCCTTAGTATCTTTCTAATTTTTAGGTTAGTGTTTAAATCAGGATAATAGCAACATGTGATTGCACATCTACTCCATGGTGAAAGTATTTCCATGACCTTGCTCTAGTTTAAGATTATCCTTGAATGTTGATAAGACTCTCTTCATAAATATATACCAATACTTTCTTGATGATTTCCTTCCCGTGGTGATATGGCTTGTTGTCATAGATTGTTATCTTAAATAAATATAAATTTTCACTTTCTCATGATAATTTAACTTGTTAAAATGATAATCCTCTCACTTCCCTCATGACTTTCCTATAACATGAGATTTCATGCTTTAACATAATCATAAAGTGAAGTAAATGAATACATAAAGAACATACCTTAGATTTTGAGATTCAAGTTGCCCAATCCTCAAAATTTTGGCTTCAAAATCCTCAAAAATTTCATCTTTTTGGCAAGTTCCTTTGTATTCAATGGTGAATTCTATATAACTCTAATAGGATTAGTGAATTTTACGAAAAAAACAAACATATATCATCAAATTCAATCTAAATACATGAAAATTAGCATTAAAACAATATGAAACATGAAACTATTAGTTTAAATAATCAAATTCTATCTAGAAACATCCAATTTACTTCTTCTACGTTGAAAAACTAAAAAAAGGTGATGGATTAAGCAAACAATGATTGTCAAAATGTCAACACCATAAAAAAGTATTTTCTTGTCTGATTGTGCATGAAAAGTAGGGAATAATAGAGCATGTGGGTTTGAATCACGGATCCCACATGCTTTTTGTCCATTTTCTTTGGTTCACCAAAATATGCTTGCATTATAATGCGAACGCGTTTTGTCAAGCATGAAAAGTTTAAGTGCTTTCATGCATGGAAAGTCTTAAGTGTTGTCATGCATGGAAAGTTATATGTTTTAAGAGCATGGAAAGTGAGGAGGGAGGTACAAAGGTGAGAGAGAGAGAGAGGGTAGGAGGTATAGAGGGGAGAGAGAGAGGAGACAAGGTAAAGAGGGGAGGGAGAGAGATAAAGATAGAGAGACTGCTTTTGACATGCAACCCTAAACCCTAAACCTGAGTAACCTTAAACCTGAGTAACCCTAAACCCCTAAACCCTAAATAATGCCCCTAAACCCTAAACCTGAGCAACCCTAAACCTCTAAAACCTAAATAATGCCCCTAACCCCTAACCCCTAAACCCTAAACCCAAGCAACCCTAAACCTCTATCTCTCTATCTCTATCATCCTTCTACCTCTCAATCTCTCTCCCTATGTCTTTGGCCATGTCCCTCACTCTCTATCTCCCTATTTCTCCCCTCGGTCTCCTCTATATCTCCCTATTTGTCCTCTCTCTCTCTAAACCCTAAACCCTATACCTCTAAACCTTAACCCCTAACCCCTAAACCATAAACCATAAACCCTAAATAATGCCCCTAAACCTTAACCCCTAACCCTTGAACCCTAAACCTAATCAACCCTAAACCTCTAAATCCTAAACCCAAGAAACCCTAAACCTCTATCTCCCTATCTCTATCATCCCTCTACCTCTCAATCTCTCTCCCTATGTCTCTAGCCATGTCCCTCACTCTCTATCTCCCTATATCTCCCCTCGGTCTCCTTTATATCTCCCTATCGGTCCTCTCTCTCTCTAAACACTGAACCCTAAACCTCTAAATCTTAAGCCCTAACTCCTAAACCATAAACCCTAAATAATGCCCTAAACCCTAACGCCTAACCCCTAAACCCTAAACCTTAAACCAGAGAAACCCTAAACCCTAAAACCCAAACCCCTAAACCCTAAACCCAAGTAACCCTAAACCTCTATCTCCCTATCTCTCCCATATCTCCCTATCTCTATCATTCCTGTACCTCTCAATCACTCTCCCTATGTCTCTAGACATGTCCCTCACTCTCTATCTCCCTATGTCTCGCCTATGTCTCCTCTATCTCTCCCAATCTCTATCGATCCCCTCTTTCTATCTCTCTAAACCATAAACCATAAACCCCTAACCCCTAACCCCTAAACCTGAGAAACCATAAACCCCCTAAACCCTAACCCCTAAACCATAAACCCTAAACCTGAGAAACCCTAACCCCTAACCCCTAAACTTGAGCAACCCTAAACTCATAAACCCTAAATAATGCCCCTAAACCCTAACCTCTAAACCCTAAACCCTAAACCTCTCTCTCTCCTCTTTACCTGCTACCCTCTCTCTCTCTCACCTATCTACCTCCTAGTTTTCTTTTTCTTTTTTAATTTCCCTTTAGATCCCACAAACTTTTCCCTATTTTTCTATTTTCCACCTCTCCTCTCATCATTCTTCCCATCTAATGAACTTTCATTTTATCTTGTTTCCATTTCATCCTCCCAATTTATATCCTCATCCCTCTTTGCATGTCCTAGTTTTCTTGTTTCCATTTGCTTTGTCGATAAGGGAGAGGGAGAGGGAGAGGGAGGAAGAGGGAGAGAGGGTGGAGATGAAGGAGGGAGAGAGAGAGAGAGAGAGAGAGAGAGAGAGAGAGAGAGAGAGAGAGAGAGAGAGTTTTCTTGTTTCCATTTCCTTCATTGATAAGGGGAGGGAGATATAGAGGGGAAAGATAGGGAGATAGAGGAATGATAGGGGAGAGAGAGGCAAGAGATAGTGAGATAGAGAGAGATAGATAGGTAGAGAGAGAGAAGACATATAGGGAGAGATAGAGGAGACATAGGGGAGAGATAGGGAGATATAGAGTGAGTGAGATCTCCAGAGAGATAGTGAGAGAGATTGAGAGGTAGATGAATGATAGAGATAGGGAGATAAGGGAGAGACAGGGTTGCTCAGGTTTAGGGTTTAGGGGTTAGGTTTTAAGTGCATTATTTGGGGTTTAGGGGTTTAGGGAGAGAGAGAGGGTAGAGATACGAAGATAGAGCTTTAGGGTTGCTTGGGTTTAGGGTTTAGTGGTTAGGGGTTAGGGGAATTATTTAGGGTTTAGGGTAGCTTAGGTTTAGGGTTTAGGGTTTAGGTTTTAGGGGTTAGGGGTTTAGGGTTGCTTGAGTTTAGGTTTAGGGTTTAGGGGTTAGGGGTTAGGGGTTAGGGGTTTAGGGTTTAGGGTTTAGAGATAGATAAAGAGGGGACTGATAGAGATTGGGAGAGATAGAGGAGATAAGGGCGAGAGATAGGGAGATAGAGAGTGAGGGACATGTCTAGAGACATAGGGAGAGAGATTGATAGGTAGAGGGACGATAGAGATAGGGAGATAGGGGAGAGATAGGGAGGTAGAGGTTTAGGGTTTAGGGGTTTAGGGTTGCTCAGGTTTAGGGGTTAGGGGTTAGGGTTTAGGGGCATTATTTAGGGTTTAGGGTTTATGCTTTAGGGCTTAGGGGTTAAGGTTAAAGGTTTAGAGAGAGAGAGAGGACCAATAGGAAGATATAGAGGAGACCAAGGGGAGAGATAGGGAGATAGAGAGTGAGGGACATGGCCAGAGACATAGGGAGAGAGATTGAGAGGTAGAGGGATGATAGAGATAGGGAGATTAGGGAGAGATAGGGAGATAGAGGCTTAGGGTTTAGGGGCATTATTTAAGGTTTATGGATTTAGAGAGAGAGAGAGAGTAGGACGTAGAGAGGGGAGGGAAGTAGAGAGTGAGAGAGAGGGGAGGAGGTAGAGAGGGGAGGTAAGTAGAGAGTGAGAGGGTAGGAGGTAGAGAGGGGAGGGAAGTAGAGAGGGTTTAGAGAGAGAGAGGATCAATAGGGAGATATAGAGGAGACCAAGGGGAGAGATAGGGAGATAGAGAGTGAGGGACATGGCCAAAGACGTAGGGAGAGAGATTGAGAGGTAGAGGGATGATAGAGATAGGGAGATTAGGGAGAGATAGGGAGATAGAGGTTTAGGGTTTAGGGTTTATGGGTTTAGAGAGAGAGTAGGATGTAGATAGGGGAGGGGAGTAGAGAGTGAGAGAGAGGGTAGGAGGTAGAGAGGGGAGGGAAGTAGAGAGTGAGAGAGAGGGTAAGAGGTAGAGAGGGGAGGGAAATAGAGAGTGAGAGAGAGGGTGGGAGGTAAAGAGGTGAGAGAGAGAGAGAGGAGGGGAGGGAGAGACCTAGAGGGGAGGGAGAGAGAGAAAAATAGAGAGAGGGGTAAGGAGGGAGGGAGTGAGATGATTTTATTTCACCATAACGTGAGCACATTATAACGCACTCGTGTTATGCTTTGCTTTGGTAATTTCCAAGCCTTTGGCTTGGATTTTCCGTGGGCTTCCAACCCAAATGCTTGGATTGAGTTTTGGACGTCTAAAGACATGTTTTTATAGATTGTAACAAAAATTACATAATATGGAGCGTGCTTCCCATTAGGTTTGCACTTGTTTCAATGACAAGTCAAAAAAATACCACCATAATATTAAGCTCTCTTAGCTTTCTAACCATATAATTTTTTTCACGTTTTGAGTATGTTAAGGATTTCATCTTTAATTTCTTTTGTTAGTGTATCCATTTTTTGTCAAAACCCAGTGTGCGGTATTTTTGACTTTTCTTTTAACCATTCATTGAAATTTCAAATAAATTACATTTTTAGAAACTAGACTCCATTCTACATGTATTAAGAAATTTTTTTAGATTTTTGATTAGTTTTCAAAAAATTTAGGGGGGGGAGCATGCTCAATTTTCTATTTTTCAGGATGTGTCCACTTTGAAAAATAGTAAAAAATTAATTATTCATGAAAAATTATCAGAAAAATCAAGGATAAACTATATGGTGTTAGCTAATTTCTCACCGAAGTGATTTTTGAAATGCTCTAAAAAACTTAACATTTTTGGGGGAGCACACCAGACGCTATGTTATATTTTTTTTGAAAAAAATAGGACCAATTTGTGTGCCCCCCTTTTTGAACCCCTTAATCTCAACCATTTTTGAAAAAAATAGTTGTTTAGAAAATAGATTTGGAGCACTGCAACTCTTGTTTTTGTTGTATCTTCAAATTTTAAGTGTAACTATCTTCAATTTCTCATCCAACATCAATCTTTCCTAATTTTAGAAAAAAAAAAAAAAAAAAGTGGCATCTTAAGACTCCCTTTTGGCCCCCCATCTTTGTGCACTTACCCTTTATTATCTTGACATTAATTCTCCTTCACTTCATTATACGATAACTTTCTACTATGTAGTTTGATACTACAATATCATTCTTTTTTCTTTTCTTTGTGACACAACCAAACAAAATTCTTCCACTACTGCTACAATAGCATTCTCATTCTTCTCTCCAACCATATCTTCTCTTTCTCTAATATTCTATGAGACTTCATCCTTTGAGTTGTCTTCTCCAGGGAGCTGAAAGATAATGCAATGGTTAGCTCCCCCTAAACTTGTACTTCTCCTTATGAACTTAGTGATACCACTTGTGCATGAAGTGCAGTTTGCACACGCATAGATTCTTCCTTCTCTTGCTCTTGTTTCCTATTCCAAACTTTAATAGGTTCTTTCTTTCTCTTGCTTAGGGTATCCACTTTCTTGTTTTGTCTAGGTTTCACAAAACAACTTCTACAAAATTATGTTGTATGCCCCAAGATTGTTGCACTTATAGCTGCATGTAACATTGTGTCTACTAAAGGAGCAAAGGAATTATAGTTCCTTCTTGAGAACTCATAAGGACTTCTACTCTTGTTCCACCCAAAATTTCTTGCATATGTTTGATAGTCTCTTGCTTTATGACCAAAGTTGTTGCATTTATAACATATGATATTGTAATTCTTATTTGGCAAACCATAAGAACTTCTATTCTTGTTCCAACCAATTTTTCTTGCATTTGTCCAATAATTTATTTCTTTATGACCAAAGTTATTACAAGAATAGCAATAACCATAGAAAGAATGTTGAAACCTGGTCATTTGCGCCTGCCTTGGAGGAAGGACTTTCTGAACTTGTCCTTAATATCTTTTGGATGGATTTAGGTCTTTTGTGGGACTTGATTTTCCTCCTTCTTGTTGTCTTCCTTTTTGATGGGACTCTTGAGAGCATGGGCATAGCCTTTTGGCTTTTCTCCATTTATCTTCTTTGAGGATTGTGTGGTTTTTGAGCTTTGACCTTCTTCATAGCCAATACCACTCTTATTGTAAGTTGGCCTTTCATAATTGAGAATATTGTCTAACATTTCCATACTCTTCTCATTCTTCAAATCTTTGTTCAATTGAGCACTTGCTTTCTCCAATTCCTTTCTCAAGGAGACAATTTCAAACTCTAACCTTTCACAATTTTCTTCCTTTTTCTCTAATTGGATTCTCACTTCCTCTTTAATCTTGTTTCCTTCTTCAATCTAAATTTTTAGCTCGACGATTATCTTCTTGGATTATTCAAGGCTTCATACTAACTCTACATTAGATTCATTGTCCTCTTGAAGTTGTAGCTTTAGTTTTTGGTTCTTCTTTAAGACTCTTGATCTCATCTAGTCCAGAAATGAATTATGCTTCCAGATCAACTACCCCTTCATCTTCGTCATATTCCTCTTCTTCTAACTTCATCTCTTCTTCTCTTTCACTCACAAAGTTGTCTTCATCTATGGGTCTGCCACAATAATGGGTTACATTTTCTGGGACATCCTGATTTTTGCTAAAATCACATATTTTTAGAAAATATAATGATTTAAGCCTTGAAAAGTTCCATTTAAAAGATTTTAATTGAAGAGGGTTTGATCAAACCCCCTTAGATTCAAACCCCCTTGGATAGAACAACGCTAGTTTTAAACCATACCTACAATGGAGTCTCCTCTACACCTATCAAAATGCTAATAAAAAACCACTTTTGATTGACCTTTTGGGGGATCAAATGAATTCATTTAAAACTTATGTTTTGTAAGTATGTAGCCCTTATTATAAGCTTCCCAAAAAGCATAATTTTAAATATATTTAATTTGATTATTATATTTATTTTTTATTTCTTGTGAATGTAGGTTTTTCATTGAACATCAAGTTCTCTGTTCTACACACATGGAAAATTAATAAATTAGTGATTTTTTTTTTGAAAAATATCTATGCCCTAGGTATTGATGTCCTTGTTTCAACAACAAAAAAAAATGAATTTCGATACATACAGAAAAAATTATGTTTTACGGAATACGCCTATGTCTAAATTATAATTGGTTTGACTTCAAAACTTAATTAAAAAATATATATTCAACAAAACATTATGAAACCAAATGCATGCCCTATATATCGGTGTTACTAATCTAAATTCAAAAGAATCAGAATTTTATCCTTTGTAGAAAAAAAAAGTTATGTGCTACAGAATACACATCACTTTTAAAAAATGTTGTTTACTATTAAAAACTAGTTATCAAAGGAGACACAAAAAATTTTACAATTTAACTCCAAATTTTAAAAATATACATATTTAGAATCTACAAACAAAATCTCACAAATCACTAGTTCACATCATCTTCAAATTCCTAATGGTTTAGTGGCTATAGGTGTCAGAAAGTGAAGATTTAGTTCAAAATGTTGATTTCAATGTCAAGTTTGGCCAAAAAGTGTAACCCATTATTGTGGGATGACCCCTGTCACGACATCATTCCTTGTTCTATTGCCATGCGTGTTCCATTTGTCACCCCGTCACTTTTGCTTGCTTCTCTGTCATCACTTGCATTTGGTTTTGTTGGTGCTTGTTGATCAATGCTCTGCTTGGTATTTCCTTTTCCCTTATTTCCTTTTCTTTTTTCCATATGTGCTCTTTAGATCTTCCTTCTAGTGGTTAAACTATTCGAAGGAACCTACTTTGATACCAATTGATGAGTACATGCTTATACTAGGAGGGGTGAGTCAATATAAGATAATATTTTACTTTTTCATTCTTAACAACCATAACAATATCAATCACACAAGATCTACCGATTATGCAATACAAGGAGAACACAAGATTTACATGGAAACCCTTATAGGAGAAAACTAGGGAAAAATAAATTGCTTATATATAAATGTTTCTTACAAACTTGGTAGGCATCAACCTACTGGAGGCACCAACCCCCACTGCTAAGCACCAACTTAGTAAGAGACAACAATCTCTTTTGTTTTTAGGCACCAACCTATAGGAGACACCAATCCCCTCTTATATGATTTGTAGGCACCAACCCACTAGAGACACCAATCCCCACAACTGAGCACCAAATCAACAAGAGACACCAATCTTTTCTTTTAGGAAGCACCAACTTCCAAAATAAAGTTCCACCTTCAGGATGTTGCTTCTTCAACGAATGATGGACATTACAACCTCCTTCAAATCTGCATGTACTCCTCTTTTAAATCTGTATAAACTCCTCTTTTAAATCTACATATACTCTTCTTACAAATCTACCATAAATTCCTCTTTTTAAATCTACATATACTCTTCTTACAAATCTGCTATATGCTCCTCTTCAATGATCTTCTTTTTATATCTTCATGTGCAAATATGTAGGTGTGAATCTGATATATTCCTTTTATTCCCACACACACTTCCTTCTTCACATTTGCAAACTTGTTTTATATCTTCCAAGGAGGGGGGCTTCACTCATAGGACATTACCGATCACAAAGGAGGCAACTCTTTGTTAAATATATACCTTTTTATTACCCTCTTAAATGGGATGATTTTGTCCTTATATGGGAGCCCTACCTTTAGGGGGTCAGCCCCATAAATAACATATTTATTTGTAGTGCTAAACATGAGGAGTCAGCCTTATCAAAATGATTCAATTTAAGAAATGTCTTCGCATTATATTCACTGCTATATAAGTCTTAATTTGTTGCTTCTTTTTTATATGCATCGCTACACATAATGTCATGTTAATCACTGCCTTATGTATCTAACTTTATTTTAATACATTCTTCCTTTGAATTCGGCCACCTTTATGTAGTCGACATCCTTTTTATTAATAACTTCTTAAATTCTTTTGTGTAGTCGACATCTTCACATAGTCGGCTTCTTAATTACACATGTAATTCCATTTATCTTTGCACATAGTCATAATGATGGTTAGCATGTTCCTTAGACCACGAAACCTCATGCCTTGTATCATCTCCCATATGCTTTTAACATCAATGACAACAATCTTCTAACAATCTCATTCATACATCAATGATATAATAAACTTAGACAGCTAATCCCTTCTTGACATCAATGACAACATTTGCAAAAATTTCCATAGTCCATGACATAAATTGTAAAGATTTTGTTAGACAACTATGTATAGCTTTTTTGTATCAATGTTTCAGATCACTCTATGATCTATCATTAGGAAGAGGATGAAAATGAAAAGAAAATTGTAGAGCAAGTTCTTTAAAAGGAGAGAGAATGGATTGCCATGGGTTACAAGGGTTCAAAGGGAGGACCTAGAGCCAAAGAAACACGAGTACATATAAAAAAAGACAACAAATTCAAGAAAATAAATTTAAAAATATGCATAGAGATAGAAACCTAACAAGAAAATATCAAGTGAGAAAGATAGAAAAAAAGTAAGGAATTGATTAAAGAACAAATTCAATTCCCTACTTTTTTCTCACTCTCTTGCCTAATATTTTCCTATTAGGTTGCAATCTCTATGCATCTTTTTTAAAATTATTTTCTTGAATTTGTTGGCCTTTTTCTATATGTACTTATATTTCTTTGACCCTAGGTCCTCCCTTTGAACCCTTGTACTCCATGGCAATCTATTCTCTCTCTTTCTAAGGAATTTTCTTTGCAATCTTACTTCATTTTCATCCTCTTCTTGATGACAAATCATGGAGTGATTAAAAATGTTGATGTAAAAATCTATATGTAGTTGTCTACCAAAAGCCTTACAATTGATGCAATTTTATTCACATATAAGTTTGCTTTCTTATCCATGATCACCAAGATGTAAATCATCTTTTTTCTTCTTTACGTAAAAGTGTATACAAGATTTATTTACTTAAGGAAAATGAGAATAACAATAATCCAACACCATTAATCATGAATGAAAAAATATACTAAGTTCCATATCTTCATCCATGTCTCATGTCTTAAATTTATACTAACAACAGGTCTCTATGATTGGTTATACAACCTCCTATAAATTTAAATTTAAGTTCTAGTTTTCAAGTTTCTCTATTTATCCATAAATGTTGAGGAAATCCAAATCAAGAATCATTGCTACATAATAAGATTTATTATCACTATTGCATTATATATATATATATATATATAATCACTAGATCCTAGATGCCCCTTAATCACCTAAGTGTTGTAATTTCTTTTGTATATGTATTCATCTTAGGTGGCTTTACTCCTCTAAGAAATGTGGCACAAACTTGTCTAATTAATTCAATTGTATCAAAATCCATGCACCATATTATTCAACTTTTTTGTTTGAGAAAAGACTATACTTTGCCATGTAGTGAGAAAATGAGACACAATTGAAACCCATCACCATTCCCCTTAAGGAATTCAATCATCATCATCTAGCACACATTAGGGTTCACGGGCATATTACCATATATAGATAGAATATGTCCATCAAGCATTAGAAGATTAATCATGCTAAGATTAAAATCACTTCTTAACACAAGGGTCATGAGCAAACAAGGTGTGACCAAGGCTACAACACGGTTGGGCCTTATATAGTGAGATTTGTTCATTACTACCATTTTATTGTTTATATGTTCTTTTTAAGTCACTAGATCATGGATGCCCTCAGACACTTAAGTGTTTCAATGTCTTTTATAGATGTATTATCTTAGGTGGCTTTACTAATCTAATAATTATAACACAAAATTGTCTAATTAATTCATTCGTATCAAAATCTATATAGACTTTTCCTTTTCTTTTTAAGACCCTTCACACAAATATAAATATAAAGAGCAAATGAGACCCTTCGTGTTGTAAAATGAACCTCCTGAGTTTTCTTTTGTAAAGTGGTCATTCCTTTTAATTGAACCTAAAGCTTTGCTCTTTGTTCTTTTAAAGAATAATATTAACCCTTTTTTCGACTTAAGGATATACTAGATTGATTATGGGATCACTTGAAGTTTTTAAATTGAAATATTGGCATGTACTTAAATTATGGTACCTTCAATTTTTTAAAGATTAAATTACTCTTTAGATGTGTGTGTTCTAAAATAGATTTTGTATCTAAACTTAATTTTAGTAATATAAGTAGGATTTTCAATGTAAATTAATGCAATGACATTAAAACCATTTTGTGAGAGATATAGAAGTTTGTTACGGTATCCGGTAAGAATGAAATGCCTAGTTTTGTTATTTTTGGTATTTATTCCACACCTAAGCTTGTGACTTATGAAACAAAATTTGTGTATTAAACATTAAATTAATTTTTCAAAAATTTATAATTTTTTTTATATCTATATATATTATTATACTAGAGATTATGTAATATAATAAAAATAAAAATATGTATATCATCATATATAATTGTAAAGAAAAATAAGATTCTTAATTGATAATTTAGGCTAGTCTAATAATCTATAGTTGTAGATTTTATTGTAATTTTGAGTTAAATATTAATTTGTAAAACAATAAATGTAAAAAGAATAAGGGTGTTTAGCTTTGTGTTTGTAGGAGAAAATTAATTTTATTAATACATTAAATTTTGGATGTTTTAGAATTATAAATGGAATAAGATAGTTTGTAGATTGCCTCAAGATCTAGGCATTTGGTCTGCATTATGTGGGGTTGAGTCCACGACTCAAAGTGAAATCCATGCTCATAGAAATGTCTTACACCCACAAAAATGATCTAGTAATTTGTACACTTATGCTTGTTAATTCAATTGATTTGCCTCTACTTCTTTTGACTTTTACGCTATCTGAAACTAACAACGTTTAAAAATATCTATGGAGGGTTGTTGACATGTCACCAAGGTACATGTTCTCATATGTCAACCCTCAAAAAACTTATGTAAAGGATAGAAAATGACAAACTTCAATCATGTAAATGCTGAGTGGAACGATGTAAAACTAATTATTTTAGGAAGTCCAATCAAAATATTCCTAGCATGCTCCTTTTGTAAATGTGAATAATATTCAATGTTATTTTATGATTGTAAAATAAGTGCAATTGAATTCTTTAAATACAAGTACATAGCAATAAATTGTGCAAAAACATGTGGTTAGTCATCTAAGGGTGGGGAAAAGATAGGTAAAAGTCAACCCAAAATTTAATTTGAATTTTGAAAATTTAGGGATGAAATCCATGACTATGGATTGATTCTGTGACCACAGAAATGACCTCAGGTACAGGGAAACGGTCGAATCAAGTGGATAACAAAATGTATCTGGATAAGTACATGTATAGGTACAATAAAATGTAATATGAATAAATATATTAAGATATATGTATGTATGAATAAAATCTAAGTAAATGTATATATATGAAATAAATAAAAACTAAGGAAATAGAACGACTTTATACGATATTATATCATTTACCAATATGTAAATATATTAAACCATTCTTTTAAAATAAATAAAAATACATGCATATACATATTTCACCATTACAATAATATATAAATTACATTAAAAGACAATATCTATTATTTGTTCAATTACCTTAAGGAAATTTGGAACATTCTTTTGTTTAGTTTAAAAAATTAATTTCCTAAAACCTTTTCCTTTTTATTAATTACCTAAATGAAGTTTGAATATTTCTTGTTGGTTAAGAATCATAACAATTAATTTCCTACCAGAATTTATTGGGAAGCACAAATGTCAAGTGTGGGCTAGATTATAATCTTTTTTAGGTCAGTGAGTGATTTCTATCCAAGCTCTCTTCTAGAATGAGCTGGGCTATGATCATTTTAATGAGGTCAAGGCTCACCGTTTGCTAAGCACTAGGGGAAACGAGCCAATAGTTGAACACCCTAACTCCGCGCCTCTCAAAATCACGCGTGGCAATTTTGAATTATTTCAAAAAAATTATAGCAACTTACTTGGCAAGGCCCTTGCTTATAACTAAGGTTTCAGGTCCACATTATCGAATATGATTCCACATCAACATGCTTTTTGTTGAGGTGTCCAAAAAGACCCCCAAAAAAGCATGTTGAGGTGTCCAAAAAGACCCCCAAAAAAGGGTAGACCAATACTTGTGCATTAAGTTATAATAGGTGTTCATTAAATCATGTTTTGTTGGTGTGTGGATGTCGCATCACATGATTTATTGCTTTTTAGATCTAGAGAATACATTTCATTCAATTATAAGTACTTATGTTCCACATTTAATCATTTTTTGATTATATGTGGAATAATCATTGACAATATATAATATAAATATGTTGTAAAACTAAATCCTATACCTACTAAATACTATTTCAACAATTGGTCCCCATTCAACTATTGGCTCCTCCAAATACTATCATCTAGTAAAGAAGGGTATGATCTAATCATTTCAACAATTGGTCTCCATTCAACTATTGGCTCCTCCAAATACTATCATCTAGTAAAGAAGGGTATGGTCTGATCTGTGCCCAACATCTAACTGCCAGGGGGACTATGATCTAAGAAACTAGGGTTTCAAAACTGCCCAATCTTTCTCCTAGTCTTCCAAAGAATGTCATGGTTGTAGGCCTACCAATTATGAGGTGGACAATCATCTTCCCCATAATGTCAAGCTTGGAGACCTAGAACGACTTTCCCTGCCAAGTCAGAAGTAGACTATTATTTTTATAAACGGGGTCAGGGTTCGAACCCTGCCGGTGCATTCGAAGACGAGGAAGGTTCAAACTCAAATAATTTTTTATTAAATCTGCCCATGGATGATGCAGTCTGCGTACATGTACGGACGACAGGAGCATCTTCATCGAAGGTGCTAAAATTTGGGTTAGCCGCCTAGATTGTCGCTTGATTTGGCAGCTAATGATGTCATATGAACTCTATCAATTAAGGGAGTTTGTTGACCGTAATTATTAATAATTAATTATTACGAATTTCTAATTTCCATCAATTAATAAATACGATTAAAAGGGCATCTTGATACACATTACTTTGTTGGTGTAAGCTTGGGCCATAGGGGAGAGGAGCCAATAGTTGGATAGAGTCTTATAATTGGGAGGATAATTGTTATTATGTAGTATAGTCTTAGGATACATTTATCTTTACGTAAACTTCTTTGAGAAGTGTATAGGATCGTGTACTTCCACTCCTAGTTTTATGGAATGCACTCTATGTTATTTTGATTGAATTTATACCTATCACACTTGGAAGTTTGATCAATTGTAGTGAACACCTAAATAAACTCATCAGCAAATGTCATATAAGACCTTTAAATGTATACTTGAGAACCTATCAAGCTCAAGTGGAAAAATATGAATGCATTCATTAATAAATACAATAGATCCTTTTTTGCTTTATATAAAATATTGTAACTATTCAAAATATATGCTTTGTTTATAAATTAAAGTTACATGCATTAATATTTATGGCCACGGGAGAAAATTATTTATGTATTCAATACCATATTTCTAACTAAGACATATACACATCAAATCTCAAGTGTATAAACCATAATATAAAGTTGTACATATCACATTCAACAAGTAAACCAAAAAAATCTCTTTCAATAAAATAGTACTTCATTCTATACATATTTGTCCTATAATACTAAACGGTGACCACATACACAATAAAATACAAGAAAATAGATATAAATGGATACATAAATATGTAAATTATGCCAATATCTTACGTCCAACTTCTAAATCTAAATGGCCCTTAGCTATTGCATTTTTTTTATTTTGAACTCCCATCCATCATTGTATCTACAAGATGTAGACAACATGTAAGAGTCATCATATATACATGAAAAATAATAAATAAAAGCTTGAAAGGAAGACTAAATAATTCCTTCATAGATGTAAATTAAGTATAAAAACAATGAAACATCCAATCAATATTGAATAAACATATTTCAATCTATGCCAATAAAAAATAACTAATAGGATGCAAGTCCACAAATCAAACAAAAGGGCAGACAATTGATTCGCAAAATCGCAATGCCTTTTTGATTGATCGACTGTCTTTCTGCATAAAACTTGTACAAGGTAAAAAACTGTTGGATATGATAATGCAGTCTCCTGATTAGTACATTCCTCCAAGAAATTACTTTTCTCACACCCCTCAAGGAAGGGTCGTGGTAAGAGACTGAAACTACAACTTTCCGGCGGGTCGTGGGGTCCACCGGTTGTTAAGTCGAAGACGAGGAAGGTTCAAATTCAATCATTTTTATTAAATCTGCACATGGATAACGTCTTTTCCGTACGTGTATGGAACGATGTGTGCATCTTCCTCGAAGGTGCTGAAATTTGGCTAGCTGCCTTGATTGTCGCTTGATTTGGCAGGCATTGGCAAGTGGCACAATACTAACCAAAATAAACTCATCACCAAATGTTGTATAAGATCTTTAAATGTATATTGGAGAATTTATAAGTTCAAGTAGGAAAATATGAATACATTCATTAATAAATACAATAATTTTTTTTTTGTTTTGTATAAAATATTGTAACTATTCAATATATATGTTTTGATTATAAATTAAAGTTACTTGAATTAATATTTTTGGTCACGTGAGAAAATTATTTAACCCTACCATAAAGTTGTACATATCGCATTTAACAAGTAATCAAAAAAATTCTCTTTCAATAAAGTCTGGTAATAGTAATCCATCCTATATATTTGTCCCCTGACAACACTGAATAGTGATCACATACACAATAAAATACAAGAAAATAGTAAAAAATGGATACATAAATACGTAAATGCCAACATCTTAGGTCCACTTCTGAATTTAAATGGCCCTCAATTATTGCATTTATTTCATTTTTTTGAACTATCATCCATCATTGTACCTACAAGATGTAGACAAAAAAATACAAGAAAATAGTCAAAAATGGATACATAAATATGTAAATGCCAACATCTTAGGTCCACTTCTAAATTTAAATGGTCCTCAATCATTGCATTATTTCATTTTTTTGAGCTCTCATCCATCATTGTACCTACAAGATGTAGACATGGGCACTATTTCTGGTGTCTTCTTGCACATTGGGTTTGTTGTTGTGCATGTCTTTGATTGTACAACTATTGTTGTTTTATGTAATTTTTAGCTTTTATCCAATAAAGAAAAATATGTAGACAACATGTAAGGGTCACCATATCCATTTTTATACTTCAGCATTTTTCTATAGTTTTGGTATTGAATTCTTAACCATGCAAAAGTAAAAAACCAATACACCCTTGAAAACCTTTTTTCTAATCAGTTTTATTAGTAATGCATAATATTTGTTCAGATTGCCTATTATTTTAAATTGAATTGTTGTTAAACAATAGTTTGTTTCGAGCAAAATAATGTTTTATCATACTATATCTATAGGTGATTGAAGTTTATACTACCTCTGAAAATATTTCCCTTATGATATCTTGGACAAAATTAGCATGGATCATGCAATCAAAGATGTTGAGGAAAATGGTTACTCTAGCCTCAATTGAAAAAACAAAAATAGCATGTTGCTTCTTTCTCTACCAACAAATGGGGCTAGAACTAAAGAGGAAGTTGTAGATAGATGTGAACTTATGATCATCAAGATCACCAACCCAATCAAAATCTATGTATCCAACCAAGTCTAAACCTGTACCTGTTGCATAGTGAATCCAAAGCTATAGGTACCTTGTATATAATGCAAGATGTGTTTGGTATCTTTCTAATGAACCTTGTGTAGTTCTTCCATAAAACATGAAACCTTGCCAATTGCAAAGGAAATGTCAAGGCAAGTGTAAGTTAGATGAGATTACCAACAAGCCAATGATACAAAGTGGCATCAACAAGTGGAGTGGAACACTTCACCTCAATCTTGACTTTAGACTAAAAGAGAGTTAGTGCAAGCTTATAATCAACCATGTGGAATCAAGATAAAAGATCAAGAGCATACTTGGGTTGAGTAAGAGTGATCCTAAAAGAAGATTGAGTGATCTCGATCTTAGGAAAGTAGTGCAAGAGACCCAAGTTTGTCATGGAAAACCTGTCATGCAAAGGAGATTTGCCTCTAGCAATGATGGATGAGGAACTCTTTGTAGTGATCAAGTCATCAACATAGAGAATAAGAAGCAAATGAGTCATTTTGTCACAAAAGATAGACATTTGTATCCAAATGGAATTTTAAGAATCTGAGAAGAAAGGAGTCCATCTTAGCATACCAAGACTGAGGGGATTATTTGAGGCCATAGATTTTCTCAACTTGTAAACCAATGAAGAATCCTCAATGAACCCCTATGACTTCTCCGTGTAGATCTCCTCCTATAGATCCTTGTGAAGAAGCACACTCTTCACATCCATCTAGTGTACAACCTAACCATGAACTATAATTCTAGTGAAAGTCAAGCAAATGGAGTTTATTTTTATTATGAGGGCAAAGGTCTCAAAGTTGACACCATGAACCTATGAGAAACCTTTGGCCATAATCCATGCTTTGAAATGTCAATAGTTCCATCTATTATATATTTGGTTTGATAGACCTACTTATATCAAACTATGTTTCTTCCCTTAGGAAGAGGGACTAATTTCCATGCCTGGTTCCTCAACAAGGAACTATATGTTGAAATCTGTGATTGAGATCCCACAAGCCCTAGATGATATTCTGAAGGAAAACCTGTCACACACAAAAAAGAAATTGCATAGCAAAAAGATGAAACAATATTGATTGTTGAATACTGAATGAAATAATTACAAAGAGATCAATCCTTATGAAAGGAGATCAAAACCCTAAAAGTGAAAACCCTAGGATGAATAATTAATAATTAATTATTAATGGGCCTAAGTTTAGCTTAAGTGTAAAATAAAGTAAAGGTGACTTAATTAATTAATCAATATGATTAAATTAATTAAGTAATTAACCTATTACTCTAACACCCCCCTTTAAGATGAACTTAGGGAGAAGCTAAAAAACTAAGGACAAATGCAAGAAAGCAAAGATGGGTCCTGGCAACTAGGTCTGATGAGGTACCCAAGTACAATGAAATCTCTGTAAAGTGGAGAAAAAGGAGAAAACCCAGTGGGAAAAAACTCCTCTCCTAAAAGAGATGCTGAAAGAAAGTACAAATGAAATGTCTCAAGAGACTCTCTCAAGAACATATGCAGATATACAATCAGATACCCCCCCATGAGAGAGAGTGGAGACTCCAAAGCCCCCCCAGAATGAGAGAACCCATGTGCCGATGATCAAACCAATGTGTCTCCCCTGAGGAAGAAACCAATCCAACGATCGATGATGAGCAAATTTGTGGATGTGAGGTGAAAATGGAAGTCCTGAATGATGCTCACTGGAGAACTAAACTAAAGCATGAGTGTCTGAATGATAGGATGTTGAATCAAATGTATCAACGTCAAACAACTCAAGATGATCCTGAAATGGAATCTCCAATGAAGATGGGATAATAGATGTGCTGAATCTGTCATCTATGAGGAAATGAATATCCTTTGATATGGCCTCAACAACCGCACTAGATGGCTCGATGAGTGGAGCTACAATGTCAGTCAAAGCTGAAGAGGGGTCCTGCTGAACAGATGTGGTCTCAACAGGAGGTGGAGATGTAGAAGTCTCAACA
This sequence comes from Cunninghamia lanceolata, assembly GCA_027924645.1. Taxonomy (NCBI): domain Eukaryota; kingdom Viridiplantae; phylum Streptophyta; class Pinopsida; order Cupressales; family Cupressaceae; genus Cunninghamia; species Cunninghamia lanceolata. Next base: position 97,539 of record BSBN01000463.1, on the reverse strand, counting down.
CTGGTCTTGTGAACAGATGGAATAACACATAAGTTCAAGTGAGCAAACTTCACCTCAAATACAACATGCTCTCTTGGAGAAAGAGAGTGATACTCAGACAGTGGAGATGGTGGACCAAAGTGAGTGAATGCATACAATTGGGAAGAATGATCAACTGTCCCTGTTGCAACAATGTTTCCAGTCTGAATGTCTCTGATGTGCACTGAATCTAGTATGAACTCAACTATCTTCCCTATCCCACTGTGAGCAATCTAATAAATGGAGAGAAGGTTGGTGGACAAAGATGGTACACATAGTACATCATTGAATGCACTATCATCAATGTCAATAGAACCTTTCCCACGTACACTCATATAAGTGTTATTACCCATCAATATATGTGGTGAGGACGCAGCCTCAAAAGATGAGAAGATGTCCTGAGAAGATGTCCTGAGAAGATGCCATATGGTGTGAAGCACCTGAATCCAATAGTCATCTAGATGAATGTGAGCTGGTGGTTGCACATAATGCATGACCCTTGTGTGGAGTCTGTCCATCTGTTTGGAATGATGGTGAAGAAGAAGACCCACCTGATGTAGATGAAGAAGAGGGATGAATATTGTTCTTCATAAGAAGAGCTGTCAAATCTGAAACCTGTTGTGCATATCCATCTATCTTCTTCTCATAGCATGTAGACTCATCATGTCCTGACTTATTACAATAAGCACACTTAGGTCTTTCTTTCTTCGATGATTCCCCATTAGGAGAATGAGAATCAGAAGTGTTCTTTGAACTGAAATCCTTCCCATGCTCTGTGGTCTTTGGTTTTTGTTTCTGCTTCTGCTTCTACTTCCCTTGAGATGACTGAGCTACCAATGCATGGTTCTGTGATCCTAGAAGAGCATCCAATTATGATAACTTGGACTGCTCGTGTGACAACCGATCACAGAGTACCTCAAATGTAGGCATGGTAAATCATGGACCCAAAGCATCCATGGTGGAGTAGAATGTAGAAGAGAATATCTGAAATGAACCTCAGAGCTTAGATAGAATTAGGTAAATGCTCTCGGTGTCTGTTTTGGTCTTTCCACAACTCTGCAAAAGTGATCTGAGTGATTTGAATTTCATCAAGAAATTCTCAATAGATGGAAAGGAATCAGGTACCAAGGAAGTCAATTTTGCCTCAATTTGAAGTGCTTTGAACTCATTAATGGTGCCAAATAGATCATTGAATTTTGTCCACATTGCCTAAGGAGTTGTGCAACTCTCAAGGTGAAATAAAAGACTCTCTGAAACATGCAATGATATCAAACCCATGGCCTCATCCATTTTGTTTCTATGCTGCAGAATCTCAAACTGATGTTGCAACTGAGGCTGAATCTCATCCAAACAGGACCATAACCCCTTAGACATGAAAAGTCTTGTCATATGTGCTTTCCAGGTATGATAATTGTGTGGGGAAAGACGTTCAACTGATGAGGTGTCCGCCATGATGTTTTATGGTTTTGAAATGTGTGTAATGATAGAGGTTTCTGATTTATGATGTGTATATATAGAAATCAAGAAAAAAACACCCCCCACAACACAAAAACCCAAACCCCAGTACAAATTTGAAAGCTTTCTGACACATTTTCATTTGTGAAAAATAGAGTCTGTATGCAAAAGTTACGCGCCCGGAAGTGCAAAAACAAGGTCTGACTTTGACTGGAAATAAATGTAGAAAACTGCAAAATCAGGAAAAATAACCTACACCACTGGATCGGGCCCGGAACCAGCTTTCCAACACCTATTGGTTTACAAAAATCTGACTCCGTATGTGAAAATGGCGTCTGATTTCGCAAAACAGGTCTATAAAGGGCATCAAATGAGCCCTGGTGGCTCTCTGGTGATGCACAGGCGGCGCCGCCCAGACAAGTGGTGACCTGGTGGCGGGTAAGTGTCGACCTAGTGGTGGATGGGTTGCGACCTGGCGGCAGGTGAGTGGAGGGTGTCAGAGCAGCGGTGGGTGCCGTTAAAGCTGCAGGACAGCGGTTTTGAGGTGACCGCTTTTTTTAAAGCACTGCCCTTTTTGTTTAAAAAAAACCTTGCATTTTTTTTATGCTTTGTTTAAAATTTGTGTTTTACATTTTTTTTGTGCACTACCCTTTTTTTTAAAACTGCGTTATTTTTTTGACAGAGCATTAATGGCGAATTCGTACCGTACGACTTGTACGGTACGGATTCCAAAAAATTTTACCCCAGAGTCAAAGTTGCCCAAATTTGACAAATTTATAGTTGATTTATAGGTTTTGGGCCGCTCTGAACACAACTATGAGGTCCTTTTGGGCTGAAAGCACTCCAATGTTGCAGGTACCCCCAAATCAGGAAACTAACAGGAACTTCAAACCCTCGCAGATCTGGCGTTGTATGTCCAAATTTGACGAAACAAAAGGCGGTCTTGATGTTCTTGAGCCTTCTAGACACAATGATGATGTCCAATTTGACTCAAGACACACCAATTTTCTGCTGATGCAAAAAATCCCCAAAAATGCAAATAAGAACCTTCAGATCTGGAGCTCTCATACCATGTTGAAATCTGTGATTGAGATCCCACAAGCCCTGGATGATATTCTGAAGGAAAACCTATCACACACAAAAGAGAAATTGCAAAGCAAAAAGTTGAAACAATATTGATTGTTGAATACTGAATGAAATAATTACAAAGAGATCAATCCTTATGAAAGGAGATCAAAACCCTAAAAGTGAAAACCCTATAATGAATAATTAATAATTAATTATTAATGGGCCTAAGTTTAGCTTAAGTGTAAAATAAAGTAAAGGTGACTTAATTAATTAATCAATATGATTAAATTAATTAAGTAATTAACCTATTACTCTAACACTATACTCTTCCTCCATTACTGAATACCACTCAATAATACCAGATGCTTCATGAAAAGACCATGGATGAGAAGTAGAGACAATTTAGAATCAGCATGTGGAAGATGTTGGTGTTATGATTGAGTCCTTCAAGTATCTAAAGGATCACCAACAAAAGTGCCTATGGATTGGAGAGTTTGTTGGATCCATCAAGGCAATAAAGAAGATAGGGATGAAGCAGGGGAGTCCTTAACCTTTGAATACAAACCTTGTGGAGGTGGAGGTGAATCCTCATGATCAAACTTATGATTTTGAGGTGGAGAAGGTTCCTATGAATCATTGTCATCTAAATCCATTGTGTAGGAAGAGGGAGAAATTTGAGAGGACAAGCTAGGAGAGCTTTCTTTAAAATGAACATTCCTCTCAATGAAGAGATCATGTGTCTCAGGATCCAAGAGTTGATACCCCTTAACACCATCTAAATTTCCAACAAAAAATGGAAGTTGACTTTGTAGTTCCAAAGCCTTGTGTTTCTCTAAAGGAACATGTGCCCATGCAGGGGAGCCAAAAACTCAAAAATGCCACACAACCAGTCTCCTACCACACCAGGATTAAAAGGAGTCATAACTTTCAAGATCTTATGAGGAATCTAGTTTTGGATGTGAGCAACATAATTAGTAGCTTCAACTCAAAACTGTAGATTGAGAGGATGAGCATGTATCATGTAGCTAGCCATATCCTTCAAGGACTTGTTCTTTTATTCTACAACACCATTATGATGTGGTGCGTAGCAACTATATGCTAAAGATCAATCCCATCAAGAGTGCAAAAATTCTCAAAGTGATGGTTCACGTATTCTTGGCCATTGCCAATGTGGAGAATCTTGACATACCTCCTAGATTGTTTCTCTACAAGAGCCTTGAAATATTGAAACCTATTAAAGACTTCTTTCCTTCTAGAATAATCATCAATGAAGGTGAGTACATAGCGACCCTTGCTAAAAGACAAGGATGGAAAGGGTACCACTAGATCATTTTGAACCAATTCGAGGACTTGTGAATCCCTCCAAGACTTCCCTTTGTCAAATTTCTCCTATGAATGCTTGCCCATGATACAAATTGAACATACACCATCTACAAAACTAATACAAGAAAGTCTTGTGACCATATCCTATGAGCTGAGCTATTGAATATAGTGGTAGTGTGAATTGATATGTGGAAATGAATTGTAACCCATGAAAATGAAGCAATAGCCTTTTCTAATTTACAAATGTTAGCATTGTAGATGATCGCTCCAATTAAAACTTTAAACAACCTTTGCATAGTAAACATGCTAAAAAATTGCAATGTGTATAATTAAAAAATGTAAAAAGTCAAGACAGATACTTGCCACTTCGTGATGGTTGTTAATTACTGAAATATTTCTTGTTGGTTAACAATTGCTTAATTACCAAAGTCTTGCCCATTGGCTTAGAATAGGAGACAAACAATTTATTGGGAAGGCACAAATGCCAATGTGCATTGGATTATATCTACTCTAGGTCGGGGAGGGTGATCTCTGTGCAGGTTTTCTCTGCCAGAATGAGCTAGACTATGATCATCTTAACAAGGTCAGGCCTCACTGCCTGCTTAGCACTATGATTTTCATTTGCTTTGTCCAAGGACTATTATCTTGTAGAGAAGGGTATGGTTTGCTAAGCACTATGATTTTCATTTGCTTTGTCCAAGGACTACTATCTTGTAGAGAAGGGTATGGTTTGCTAAGCACTATGATAAGTGAAAGTGGTTCTAGATTCAACTGTGTATGTTTTTGCATCGATGTTTGGGATCATACTCAATGATCCATCAACTCCAAAATGTCAATGCAAAAACATACACAGTTGAATCCAAAAGCACCTTCACTTACTGTCATGGACTGTGGAAAGCTCATGCTTACAAGCACTATGATTTTCATTTGCTTTGTCGAAGGACTATTATCTTGTAGAGAAGGGTATGGTTTGCTAAGCACTATGATTTTCATTTGCATTGTCCAAGGACTATTATCTTGTAAAAAAGGGTATGGTTTGATCCGAAGCTTAAATTTGATAGTTGTATAGCCTTATTTAGGCATTTTAGCTGTAAAATAAAATTGAAATTTTGAAAAGACCATGTCATATGAAAGAAAGAAGAGATTTTGGACAAACTGTCAAAATTTATATAGGATTATGATGATATATATATTTGGTTTTTATATAATTTACTTATACTAGGGTATGTCATAGTATTTTAAAGGCACTATTGAATAGATAACTGTCATAAAAAAATTGCTTGACAAGCAAAGTTGACTGTCAAATTTAAGCCCTGGTTTGATCTGTGCCCAGCCTCTATCTGCCAGGTGGACTCTGATCGAAACAACATAAGGGTTTCAGGCCTACCTAGGCTTTCTCCCAATCTTCCTAAGAATGCTAGGTTGTAGCCCTGCCAAGTGTGAGTTGGACTTTCATCTTCCAAAAAACGTCAAGGTTTACTACTTTTCCTGCCAAGTCAGAAGTGTACTACTATTTTTCTAAACGTGGTCAGGGTTCGAGTCCTGCCCAGGCTTTCGCTGGTGTGAGTTGGACTGTGGTGGATTCTCAACCTCTTTTACTTTGCCAGGTGTGGGGGATTTGGTTGAAGTGATCCAAAACAAACCAAAAAGGCAGACAATTTTAGTTTGCTGATTGCAATCTCTTTTTGCTTTGTCTATCGTCTCAACACAAAACTTGTTCTAAAGTAAAAAACTGTTTAGATATGATATTACAGTCTCCTCATTATTACATTCCAAGAAATTACTTTTCTCACAGTCGTTTTGATAAATTTAACATAAGCCATAGAAAAAGGAAAATAAAATAAGTCTCATTCGTATTTCCGTACAAATTCTGGTTGCCCCCAAACTTAAAACCCTACTTCATGCTCTGCTCTAGAGATGGGACAGGCACTCAAATAAAATTGCCTTAATTTACAAACGATGGCTGTTTAAAAGCAGACAGAAGACTTGTTCAATAGATAATGCAAGTATTAGGAGGATCCTCCTCTCTCACAACAGTGTATTGATATGGTCCATAGTCGTAGGTGATGGGCACATACACAACTTCAATATTTTTTGGGGCTTCTGCCTTGTTCTCCTTCTTTGCATCGCCTTGAGGTTTCTTCTCCTCTTTTTTCTCCTCTTTCTTCTCCTTTTTCTCCTCTTTTGCAGGACCCACACTCAACAAATCTGTGAAGCCAAATTTCCTGAGTTTAGAGGTCAAACAGACGGGATCCACATCCCCTATCATAGTGATCTTGTTTTCCTTCATGTCCACCGCCACAGAATCCACCCCTGCAATGCAAATATTCATCAGATTTTGTAGCAGAATAAACTTTTAATGTCACGGTTTGAAAGCGAATAAGAAAAGTTACCATACCATGGACACCTGCAACCCGCTTGAGGGCCTTCTTCTTGCTACTCTCGTCCTCAATGGCCAATTTTAGCACTATTTTCTACAGAACAGAATCATTAGCTAGCTCATCACAACTTCCAATAACAATGTAGAGTGAAAAGAAGGAAAATTCTTACCTTCATTCCTATGGGGCGATTGAGAATTACAAAAAGTTTAAGTGATGAGAATCTTTAGCAGAATGTAAGGAATTTAAAATGGAATGCGATGCACACAAATGCGAATGCAGGGGAAGAAAGGGCCAGCGGTGCTTATAAAGAGACGAAAGAAGAAAATCTACAAAAAAAAGGAAGGGTCGTGGTAAGAGACTGAAACTGCAATTTTTCAGTGTGCCGGGTCCGCCTGTAATTCAGTGGAAGCCGAGGATGGTTCAAACACAATCACTTTTTTAAAAGTGCTTTGTTGACGTGTGATCCGTACATGTACGGTACAATGCAAGCAACTTCCTCGATGGTTTTGAATATCTTTTGATTTGCCAGGCAATGGTAGTGACTTAGTAGCCACTTGCGCATTCGAAGACGAGGAAGGTTCAAATTTTTTATTAAATCTGCCCATGGATGATGCAGTCTTCGTACATGTTCGGATGATAGGAGCATCTTCCTTAAAGGTGCTGAAATTTGGGGTAGCCGCCTAGATTGTCGCTTGATTTGGCAGCCAATGATGTCATATGAACTCTATCAATTACGGAGTTTGTTGTCCGTAACAATTAATTATTACAAATTTGTAATTTCTATCAATTAGTAATTACGATTAAATGGACATCTAGATAACATTACTTTGTTGGTGTAAGTTTTGGGGATACGTAGGGGAGAGGAGCCAATAGTTGGATAGGGTCTTATAATTGGGAGGATAATTGTTATTATGTAGTATAGTCTTACAATACATTTATCTTTGCGTAAACTTCCTCCAGAAGTGTATAGGATAGTGTACTTCCACTCCTAGTTCTATGGAATGCATTCTAAGTTCTTTGGATTGAATTTATACCTTTCACATTTGGAAATTTGATCAATTGTAGTGAACACCTAAATAAACTCATGAGCAAATGTCATATAAGATCTTTAAATGTATACTTGAGAACTTGTCGAGCTCAAGTGGACAAATATGAATGCATTCATTAATAAATACAATAGATCTTTTTTGCTCTATATAAAATATTGTAACTATTCAATATATATGCTTTATTTATAAATTGAAGTTGCATGCATTAATATTTATGACCACGGGAGAAAATTATTTATGTATTCAATACCATATTTCAAACTAAGACATATAAACATCAAATCTCAAGTGTATAAACCATAATATAAAGTTGTACATATCACATTCAACAAGTAAACCAAAAAATCTCTTTCAATAAAATAGTACTTCATTAAATACTTATTTGTCCTATAACACTAAATGGTGACCACATACACAATAAAATACAAGAAAAAGATATAAATGGATACATAAATATGTAAATTATGTCAATATCTTACGTCCAACTTCTAAATCTAAATGGCCCTCAACTATTGTATTTTTTATTTTTGTTTTGAACTCCCATCCATCATTGTATCTACAAGATGTAAACAACATGTACTTGAGTCACCATATATACATGAAAAATAATAAATAAAACCTTGAAAGGAAAACTAAATAATTCCTTCATAGATGCAAATTAAGTATAAAAAAATTGAAACATCCAATCAATATTGAATAAACATATTTCAATCCATGCCAATAAAAAACAACCAATAGGATGCAAGTCCACAAATCAAACAATATGAGAGAAATTCATTTTGAAAAAGCTACAAATTCCATTGTCGAAAGAAGTAATTTTTGCACTGAATTTGTTCATAATTCACTATTTTCATTATCTATATACCATTGCATTAGTATTGAATATACTGAAGTTCCAAGCCTACATACTAGCCTCATTAATAAGTTATACATCAGTATGCCGACACTATCTAGGTACACTTAATCTATTTACTTTGGATTTCATATAGCATACACATTGGATTTAAAATAATCAATCTCTCAATGCACTAGTACTGATTATATAGAAGTTGAAGGTCTAATAACATATTTCAATATCAATTTATTTATTAGCCACCATGGTGCTATTCTTACATTATTCTGCACATCAAGCCACTAGTTTAATAGATCAAATCCCATTCCTATGTATCATGTTCTTAGTACTTTCTTGCTATCTAGTGAGGTCTAGGTTAAGAAATGTCATTTTACCTAGCAAAAAGTATTTTCTTAGTTCAATATAAAGTTGGCAATGCCCTTTTCGTAGATCTTGATGCCTTTTCTAATACTTGGTCCTTTTTTAAGCTCTCTAAATTCATTAGGCAAACACATTTTGGCCCCAAATAATCTATGTGAAAGGTGGCATGTACTAAAATTAAAAATTTCTACAAGCTCTAGTCTTCTTAATCATGATTTTTGTTTATTTGTAATGATACTAGAAACATCTAATTTATATGCATAGCAACTATCATGATTTCTTTACCATATGGTTTTCATAACTAGTTTAACATTTTTAAGTTTGGATTCCTTTACTATTTTCTAGCCATATGTTAAGTTTTACTTAATATTTACTCAATTTCTTAAGCTTTAAGTAGTGCCAATTTTTTTTAACTACACTCTTTTTCCTTCAAAGTAAATATAAGTTAAAGTTCCTCTATCACATTGAGATCTACATCTAGGAACAAGAATGGAAGGTTTTAGTTCTTTAAGAGAAACATTACTTTGCTCCAAACAAACTGTTGTTTAACAACAATTCAATTGAAGTTAATAGGTATTTCTAACAAATATTATGCATTACTAATAAAATTGATTAGAAAAGGGTTTTCAAATGGGTATTGGTTTTTGAATCTAGCATGCTTAATAGTTCAATACCAAAACTATAGACAAATGCTTAAGTATAAAACTGGATATATTGTTAGGAAAAGGTGTCTTGTATACCTTTCATAATAATGATATATTTTATTTATATAAAATAAATATTTATTTGTGGTGCATCTTAATTGATGTGTTTAGCCACATTAAACATTTATTTGGGTGCCACATGTAAGAGTTATTTGTAACATTGGGTTAGTTATATTATGTGTGTGGAACACATAGAATAATTAATTATTTATTTGTGAAATATTTAATATTGGGCATAAAGGGAAAACTTAGTTGCAAATATTAAATGAGGGGTCAATGGCTTTGTGTATCCATGGTTTTGGAACACATGGTGTTCCCTATATTACATCTTGTATTTGTGTGAGTTTGATTCTATAAAAGCAAGCACATGGTTAGTAGTTGGGGTTGAACGGTTGTTTGTTGAGTGGGTTGTCATTGTATTGGGTTTCTCTTGTGAATGCATTTGTGAAGCATGGCATGGGATGTGTGCTTAGGTGCTTGGACACATGGATGATGCATTAGAGGAGCTTGATGTTTCAGGAGTGTCCATGAGACTTTGTAAGTGTATTGTAATGTTTCGTTGTTGAATAATACATTGAGTGTGGATGCTTTTGGAGCCCAGGTTTCTCCCTCTTGAGGATTTTCCCAAGATATATCTTGTGTTATCTTGTGGCTTGTCTATTTGATATTTTCATTATGGAATTGTTGTAAGCTTGTATGCATCATATTCTCTCATAGGGTTATGCAGGAATTGGTTTGATCAACATGTGAATTCCTAACAGATATGAATTCTTTCACCAAGTTGTATACATTGTTTACTTTGTAATTGTTTAGACAACATTAAAATATCAAACATAAACTACTTTGTGTTTCACATGCTTTTTTTTAAAATTTTACTTTAGTTATAAATTTTAAAGTACACAATCTATGCATGCCACTATATATTTCAATTGAAGCTTACAAAATTATATTTTTTTACTCATATTTAATATATTTTAGATTGACTATAAATACCTTAAATACGATGGAGTATTCAAAGAGTAAGACCTTTGTCAAATCAAAAAAGAGGGATGAAACTTCATTGTAATCTTAAAAATGAGGATGTTACTACAGATTCGCCAACTAGCATACTAGATGTGTAGATGATTGGAGTTTTTGTTACCTCTAAAAATGTTTCCCTTAAGTGAACTTTGATAAAATTATGCATGGATCATGCAATCAAAGATGTTGAGGATAATGGGTACTTTACTCAAGCCACTACCAAGAAGATTGTTCCTACAATGACTCTTTCATATTAGTTGCAAGGTCTTACAACTATAACAAAGAGGGGTCCACCCACCATATGATTTTGATGAAGAACTAGAGATTATGTTAGGAAAAGACCCTGCAATCCCCTTAGCAATTAAACTTAAAACAAGGATCCACCACTATACATGTATGTATATCCACATTAACCCTTTGAGGAGATTATTGCATAAATCAATCTATAGAAATTTTAGTAACATAACAACATATAAAAAAACACTTACAAAAAGTAAAAAAAATGATAGAAAGAAAGAAGAAGAATAGAAACAACCACAAGAAGACAAAAGAGATGGATATATCCTAGGAAACCCCTTTTAGGAAAAAACCCAGCGTCTAAAGCACACACATCAAATGTATTATTTAGCAACATCAATAATTATAATACATTCATGGGATATCTATGTGAGCTTCAATGAGATCAACACTCCTACTTCTCTACAAGAAATTTGGTCAACATTGTAAGATTTGGCTATGGAGATAGCCACCCAAGATCAAGAAAGCCTAATGGAAAGCACAAGGAAGACCAATATAAGAGAATAAACTATATTCTATCAAAGGATGCAATAACAAGAGAATAGATTTGACTACTCAGATGAGAGAAATAGGTGGGTCTATATAGGATACACCAACAATAGAAACAAATATATAAACAATGTTGGATAAATTATAAATGTGCTAAGTGAGCTTAGCAAGGTGTGAATAGGATCTAAATGATGAACCAATTGGGTAACGTACACCATTCACACCCTCGCCACCTTAAGTGCAACTTAGGGAGGATATTTAAAAGAAGACAGTAAAATACTCAAATATGGGTCCTGGCAACAAGGCATGATGAGGTATCCATGTACAAAATGTTCCCCTCAAAGAAGTAGAGAAGGAGAAAAAACTATAGGAAAAAGCTCCTCCCATGAAAGGATGAAATGAGAAGGGCTATGTGAACCCCCTTGAAGAAGTGTCATGCACCCCTAAGAGAGCTCATAAATGATGGAACTTACTCTCAGTGAAAGGTTTTGTGAAGATATCTACAACCTACTCTACTGTAGGACAATATCACAAGTTAATGGTATGCTCTTATATCAACTCCCTAATCTAGTGCATGTAGATCTTGATGTATTTGGTTTATTGATGATGAACTAGGTTCTTCAAGATTTGGATGGAACTCTAGTTATTAGAAAAGATGACTAATGGCCCCTAAAAGGAATGCCAAACTCAATGAGGATATTCTAAAGCCAAAGAGCCTTAGTGGCAGCATTAAGACCCCCTTGATACTTAGCCTCTATCGAAGAAAAAGTAATAGCATATTACTTCTTGCTCTGCCAACAAATGAGGCCAAAACAAAAGTGTATGTTGTATCCAGATGTGGACTTATGATCATTAAAATTACCAACCCAATTAGAATTCATGTATCCAACCAAGACTAAAACTATACCTCTTGCATTAGTGAATCTCAAAGTTGTAGGTACTATATATAATGCAAGATGCATTTGGTATCTTTCTAATGAAGCTAATGTAGTTCCTGCATAAAGTATGAAACCATGACAACTACAAATGAAATTTTAGGGTGAGTGAGTTAGATAGATGAGGTTGCCAACAAGCTAACAATACGAAGTGCCATCGACAAGTGGAGTGGAATGCTTTTCCTCAAGCTTGTCTCCAAATAGAAAGGGAGTTGGTGCAAGCTTATAATCAACCATGTCGAACCAAACTAAGAGATTAAGAGCATACTTAGGTTGAGTAAGAGTGATCTTGAAAGAAGTCTAAGTGATCTTGATCTCGAGAAAGTAGTGGGCACGAATTTATCATGGCAAACTTGTCATGCAAAGGAGATTTGACTTTGGCAATGATGGATGAGGAACTCCCTACATTAATAACCTCATCAACATTGATAACAAGAAGCAAATAGAGTCATCCTATCACAAAATATAGACACTTAGATCTAAGTGGCATCTCGAGAATCTAACCAAGAGAAGAAAGGAATCCATCTTGACACACCAAGCTCGAGGGGCCTGTTTGAGGCCGTAGATAGATTTCCTCATCTTGCAAACCAATGAGGAATCCTTAATGAACCCCTATATTTGCTTCATGTAGATATCCTCCTATATATCCCCAATAGTTGAACTCCCTAACTTTGCGCCTCTCAAAATCATATGTGGCAATTTCATATTACTCCAAAAAAATTACAGCAACTTACTTAGCAAGGCCCTTGCTTATAACTAAGGTTTCAAATCCAAACCATAAAATATGATGCCACATGAGTATGTTTTTTGTTGAGGTGTCCAAAAAGACCCACTGATGAAAAAAGGGTAGACCGATAGTTGTGCATTAAGTTATAATAGTTGTGCATTAAATTATGTTATGTTGGTGCACCGATGTGACATCACATGATTTGTTGCTTTTTAGATTTAAAGAATACATTTCATTCGATTATAAGTACTTATGTTCAACATTTGATAATTTTTTGGTTCACATAAATAATTATTAACAATATATAATATAAATATGTTGCAAGACTAAATCCTATACTATGACTCCTATGATTTTAAAAGGCTTTCTGTGAAGACTATCACCTAGTAAAGAAGGGTATAGTCTGATATGTGGCCAGCATCTAACTGCCAGGTGGACTATAATCTAAAAAAAACGTAGGGTTTCAGAACTGCCCAAGCTTTCTCCTAGTCTTCCAAAGAATGTCAGGGTTGTAGGCCTGCCAATTATGAGGTGGACAACCCCAATAACGTCAAGCTTGGAGACCTGCAACGACTTTCCCTGCCAAGTCAGAAGTAGACTATTATTTTTATAAACGGGGTCAGGGTTCGAACCCTGCCCGGGCATTCGCTGGCGTGAGTTAGACGGTGATGGATTCTCAGCTTCTATTTACTTTGCCAGGTGTGATTTGGTTGAAGTGATCCAAAACAAAACAAAAGGGCAGACATTTGATTCGCAAAATCGCAATGCCTTTTTTATTGATCTACCGTCTTTCTGCATAAAACTTGTACTAAGGTAAAAACTGTTGAATATGATAATGCAGTCTCCTCATCATTACATTCCTCCAAGAAATTACTTTTCTCACACCCCTCAATGGGCTTCTGCATTTGTCACATAGATATTATGGCTAGTTTATAAAATTCTCTCATTAGCATTACTGTACAAATCTGAGTTTCCCCCAAAAGCTAAAACCCTTCTCTATGCCCTGCCATGCCCTCGAGATGGAACCAGCACTCACATAAAATCGTCCTAAACTTACAAATGGTCGCCGTTTAAAAGCATACAGCAGACATGTTCAACAGATAACACAGGTATTAGGATATTCCTCTCTTACAACAGTGTATTCATATGGTCCATAGTCGTAGCTGATGGGCACATACACAACTTCAATTTTTGGAGCTTCTGCTTTCTTCTCCTTCTTTGCATCGCCTTGAGGTTTCTTCTCCTCTTTTTTCTCCTCTTTCTTCTCCTCCTTTTTCTCCTCTTTCGCAGGCCCCACGCTCAGCAAATCTGTGAAGCCAAATTTCCTGAGTTTAGAGGCCAAACAGACGGGATCCACATCCCCTATCACAGTGATCTTCTTCTCCTTCATGTCCACCGCCACAGAATCCACCCCTGCAATACAAATATTCCTCAGATTTTGCAGCAGAATAAACTTTTAATGTCACGGTTTGAAAGCGAATAGGAAGAGTTACCATACCATGGACACCTGCAACCAGCTTGAGGGCCTTCTTCTTGCTGCTCTCGTCCTCAATGGCCAATTTTAGCACTATTTTCTGCAGAACAGAACAATTAGCTAGCTGATCACAACTTCCAATAACAATGCAGAGTGAAAAGAAAGGAAAATTATTACCTTCATCCCTATGGGGCGATTGAGAATCTTCAGCAGAATGTAAGGAATTTAAATGGAATGTGATGCACGCAACTGGGAATGCAGGGGATGATTTCAGAGGAGGGCCGTAAGGAGGCTTATAAAGAGGCGAAAGGAGAGAGTGTGCAAGTGAAGGAAGGGTCGTGGTAAGAGACTGAAACTACAACTCTCCGGCGAGTTGGGGTCCGCCGGTTATTAAGTCAAAGACGAGGAAGGTTCAAACTCAATCATTTTTTATTAGATCTGCACATGGATGACGTCTATTCCGTACGTGTATGGAACGATGTGTGCATCTTCCTCGAAGGTGCTGAAAATTTGGGTAGCCGCCTTCATTGTCACTTGATTTGGCAGGCCTTGGCAAGTGGCACAATGTACTCCAAGTTTTTTTTGGATTGAATTTGAGTTTGTTTGGAAATTTGTTTAATTGGAGTGAACATCTAAATAAACTCATCACCAAATGTTGTATAAGACCTTTAAATGTATACTAGAGAATTATCAAGTTCAAGTACAGAATATAAATACATTCATTAAAAATACAGTATTTTTTTTTTTGCTTTATATAAAATATTGTAACTATTCAATATATTCTTTGATTATAAATTAAAGTTACTTGTATTAATATTTATGGTCACGTGAGAAAATTATTTAACCCTACTATAAAGTTGTACATATCACATTCAACAAGTAATCAAAAAAATTCTCTTTCAATAAAGTTTGGTAATAGTAATCCATCCTATATATTTGTCGTGTGACAACACTAAATGGTGACCACATAATAAAATACAAGAAAATAGTCAAAAATGGATACATAAATACGTAAATGCCAACATCTTAGGTCCACTTCTAAATTTAAATGGCCCTCAATTATTGCATTTATTTCATTTTTTTGAACCCTCATCCATCATTGTACCTACAAGATGTAGACAACAAAATACAAGAAAATAGTCAAAAATGGATACATAAATATGTAAATGCCAACATCTTAGGTCCACTTCTAAATTTAAATGGCACTTAATTATTTCATTTATTTCATTTTTTTGAACTCTCATCCATCATTGTACCTACAAGATGTAGACACATGCACTCTTTCTGGTGTCTTCTTGCACATTGGGTTTGTTGATGTGCATGTCTTTGACTGTACAACTGTTGTTGTTTTATGTAATTTTCAGCTTTTATCCAATAAAAAAAGATGTAGACAACATGTAAGGGTCACCATAAATACATGTAAAACAATAAAGAAAACCTTTAAAGAAAACTAAATAAATCTTTCATAGTTGCAAACCAAGAATAAAAACTTGAAACTCATCCTACCAATATTGAATAAATGTAGTTCAATTCATGCCAATAAACATGACCAATAGGATGCCACTGCAAATATCAAGCAATATGAGAGAAATTCATTTTGAAAAGCTACAAATTCCATGGTTGAAAGAAGTAATTTTTGCACTAAATTAGTTCATAATTCACTATTTTTCATTATCTATGTACTATTGCATTAGTATTGAATATACAAAAGTTCTAGATCTACTAACTGGCTTCATTAATAACTTGATCTTTTTACTTTAGATTTCATATAGCATACACATTAAACTTAAAATTATCAATTTGTTGATGCACTAGTACTGATTATACAAAAGTTTCATGTCTTCTCAATATCAACTTATTTAATAGCCACCATGGTGTTATTATTACATTACTCCACACATCAAATCACTAGTTTAATAAATTAAATCCCATTCATATGTATCATTTTATTAGTACTTTTTTGTTATCTAGTGAGGTCTAGGTTAGAAAATGCCCCTTTTCCTAGCTAATAAGTATTTTATTATTTCAACACAAAGTTGGAAATGCCCTTTTTGTAGATCTATAGAGGAGAGGACCCGGTAGTTGAACACCCTAACTTCATGCTTCTCAATCTCATACGTGGCAATTTCGAATCACTCCCAAAATTTTACAGTAGCTTACTTGGCAAGGCCCCTGCTTATAACTAAGGTTTCAGGGCCACATCATCAATTATGATGCCACATCAGCATGCTTTTTTCCGAGGTGTCAAATAGTTCCCCCAAAAAAAGGGTGGATCAATAGACGTGCATTAAGTCAAGTTTTGTTGGTTTGTTGATATGGCATCACATGATTGGTTGCTTTTTAGATCTAAAGGACACATTTCATTCAATTATTAGTACTTATAGTCAACGCTAACAACCTTAAAGTCGCAACTACTAGTGCTAAACTTTTAAAAATATTAGGCCTTAAATGCACAAATACTATCTCGGGTATTGGGCCTTTTCCCTATGCCCTTTCTATTTCTTGGTCTTTTTTTAAGTTATCTAAATTCATTAGGAAACATATTTTGGCCCTAAATAATCCAT
Organism: Cunninghamia lanceolata; assembly: GCA_027924645.1. NCBI lineage: Eukaryota > Viridiplantae > Streptophyta > Pinopsida > Cupressales > Cupressaceae > Cunninghamia > Cunninghamia lanceolata. Next base: position 80,822 of record BSBN01000463.1, on the reverse strand, counting down.
GTGAAAGGTGGCATGTACTAAAATTTAAAATTTCTACAAGCTTTGGTCCTCTTGACCACGTTTTTTGTTTATTTGTAAGTGATACTATAGACATATAATTTATGTGCATAGCAACTATCATGGTTTTTTTGCCATATGATTTTCATAACTAGTTTAGATTTTTTAAGTTTTGATTCCTTTACTATTTTCTAGTTATTTGTTAAGTTTTACTTAATATACTCATTTTTTAAAGCTTTAAGTAGTGTCAATTTTTTTAACTACACTCTTTTTCCTTGAAAGAAAATATAAGTTAAAGTTCCCTTTTATCACATTGAGCTCACATCTAGGAACAAGAATTAAAGGTTTTATTTCTATAAGATATACATTATTTTGCTCCAAACAAACTATAGTTTAACAACAATTCAATTGAAAATAATAGGTATTATTAATAGATATTATGCATTATCAATAAAATTGATTAGAAGAGGGTTTTTGAGGGGTATTGGTTTTTGAATTTGGCATGCTTAATAATTCAATATACCAAAATTATAGGTCACAAATGCTTAACTATAAAAATGGATATGAATGCTTTCACCAAGTTGTATATATTTTTTAATTAGTAACTTTAGTATGACAAGAGGTCTAAAAGTAAATGATGTATACACGTTGGTGAAAGCATTCATATCCATTTTTATACTTGAGCATTTGTCTATAGTTTTGGTATTGAATTGCTAAGCATGCAGGATTAAAAAACCAATACCCCCTTGAAAACCTTTTTCTAATCAATTTTATTAGTAATGCATAATATTTGTTTAGAATGCCTATTATTTTAAATTGAATTGTTGTTAAACAATAGTTTGTTTCAAGCAAAATAATATTTTATCATACTATATCTATAGGTGATTGGAGATTCTACTACCTCTAAAAATATTTTGATAAGAGATCTTGGACAAAATTAGGCATGGATCATGCAATCAAAGATGTTGAGGAAAATGGTTACTCTACTCAAGCTATTATTAAGAAGAGGGGCATTCCTACATTGACCCTTTTATATTGGTTGCAAGGTCTTACAACTACAACAAAGAAGGGTCCACCTCCATATTACCTAATGAAGAAGAATTGAAGATTATGTTAGGAAAAGAGCCTACAAATCCCTTAGAAATTAAACTTAAAACAAAGCTCCACTACTGAACATGTAGGTATTTCTACATTAACCTTTTGAGGAGATTATTGCATAAATCAAGCTATAGAAATTTCAATAGCATAATGACATAAAAAAAAACTTAGAAATAAGAAACAATGATAGAGAGGAGGACGAAGAATAGAAACAACCACAAGAAGACAAGAGACATAAATATACGCTAGGAAAAGCCTTTAAAAAAAAAATCAACCTCTAAAGCACATAAATCAAATGTATTATTTAGCAACATCAATGGTTACAATATATTCATAGGATATCCTTAGATTGTTCATATGAGAACAAGAGGTGGGTATATATAGGATACACCACCAAGAGAAACAAATGTACAACCAATGTTGTATAAAGTACAAATGTCCTAAGTAAACTTAAAAAGATGTGAACATGACCTAAATGATGAATTGGTTAGGTAATATATGCCATTCACATGAACAATCCCACCTTAACTAAAACTTAGGGTGGAAAAATGGGTAAATGCAAGGAGATGGGGGACTAAAAAGTTGCCACCATCTCCAAAATTAAAAGAAAAACACAAGCGCGTTATAACGCGCTCGCATTTTGCTTTTAATAAAAGCGAAAAAAAACCATTTTCTGCTCATTCACCGCGCAGCTTTTCTCCTCATAGCAGCAAAGAAACCAAGCAAAAATGTGATCGCATTGAAAAAGAGGACATTGAATCAAGTGCACCTAAGAAAACAAGAAATTTGCAATGCCACCTCGCCACCAAAGACATCGTCATGCAAATTTGGAGGCTCCAGCATAGGAAGAAGGTAGGGTTTGTCTGATTTTGTTAGTTTTAGAACAATTTTTTAGTTTTGCAATGTTTGATTTATTTTTATATTGCATTTATAGTTATTCGAGAAGCAGAAAACCTAAATCCAGTTGAGGAGGGTGGAAACAACCCCCAAAACCCTCCAAACCCACCTTCACCTCCTTTTCATGTAAGGGATAATCAAGAACACTACTTAGGGATAATAGAAGAAAACAAGAAACATCTTGAAACTATTATTCAAACCCTAAACAATCCAAGTGGAACCACTGAGCATAAGAGGGCACTTGCAAAATCACTACAGGAGATTGTTTCCCACACAGATTTGGTGACGAAACAAATCATCGAATTCCAAGACTATATGGAGAGGAGTCGGCAATATTATGCCGACAAGTTGTCATATGAACAAGTCAAGAAGGAAAAAATTACAAAATCTCAATCATGTGCACAATTTATTAATCCAAAAACTAGCCAAACATTAGAGGAAAGTTGCAAACGGTTTCCTATACATTGGTGTAGGAATGAAGACATATCCTGAAACTTTTGGGATAGATGGTACATGGTCTTCGATGAGTGGCCATGCAACAATGATGAGGTACCACAATATTTTTTGAGGAAACTCTATTGCGAGTTCGTCCTCAACAAGATTTTGAATTATTTTGACATTCATGAGTTCCAGGGTAGAGGTGGTGGCTTTGCCCAAGATAGACTCGGGGTTCAGCGAGATGAACAGCATGTGCCTATACCCCGAGCGAGGCCAGAACGTAGGTCGCTCCCTTTGGCTTTAAATGAGAGTGTTGAGCTGGAGACTTTACATTCACTGACTACTCTCACCCAAACTCTATCACAGCATGTGGATGATTTTACCTAGGGCAATGAGGGTGAGAGTAGTAGGCATCATGTGTCCCCACATTTGTGCAGTACATGTGGGAACCTATGCGATTATGGGATGCAAGAGGCACGACAGGACTCTGCAACACAGGGGCATCATGATGCAACACAGGGGAAGGACATATTCCATGATCTTGTTCTTAGTGATGATCTCTTACAGCATACATTTGGTATTGACTCTCAAGTAATTTGTTACAAGTTTCATCTTGATTTAGTATATTGTTATTTGAAATTTGTAATTAATTTTATATGATTATCTATATTATAATTCAAAAATAATGTATGTAATTGTTTGCGCAATGAAATTCCAAGGTCAAAGTCTTCATCCTGCCTCCATTAGTTGTCTATTGGTAGGTTATGAGAGGAGGGCAAGTCAGCAGGTATGTAATTTATCACATATTCATAATTATTGTAGATATGTCAATGGTAATATTATTTTGTGACAATTTGATGATTTCAACAGTCACCAGCACCTCCACGGTTTCCTTGGTCCCCTGGACGCCAAACCACCACTTTTACAGAGTTAAATTTAACCATTTCTAATCATTATGCATTTTTAAAATAATGTTATGTATTTATTTTGTTTGAATAATCTTGAACTTGATTTTTCAGATGCTGAATACAGTGGAGACTCCTCATCTTTGTGAGTCAGCACAGATAGGCATTGATGCAACCATGATGTTTGCAAATCCTTTGATTGAGGTATGAGTCAATAACATGAAAATATCATAATTTTGTATTTCTTTTTTATCTCATGTCATTTGATGTACATAAATGATATTTATGTTTAGTCAATTTTGCTTCTTGATGCTTTTCATAGGAAGTCACAACTCCAGTCCGTCCAACTACGGATGAAGAGAGAGACAAGATGATGGAGAGTGATCATCCGTTGGTGGTAAGTGATCAATAACATCTGTGATGTTATATATTTCATACATTTTCTATACTAATGCGCATATTGTTTGTTTGTATTAATAGGTGCAGCTGGATGAACTTTACTCAAAGAGGTGTACTCGACGGCAGAAAGAGGATGTCACTGACTAGCTCTCCATCTTCACAGTCAAAGAAGGGCCGCCGATTATTTCCTAAAAATCCATAGGAAACTAGTTTTTGGGAACTTTTTTGTATGCCTAGATGGATTTGTATACATACTTTTATATGTTAATCTGATGTATATTTTTGTATATTTACCTATATGGCTTTATTTGGACACACCCATATGCCTTTTTATATAAACTAGATGTTATGTTCATGACATTATGTATATGATAGTTTATATTAAATATTTAATATGATAATCAATTATTGTTACAGGAATTTGGTTTTACAAGTGCCAATTGCATTTGCTTGAAACTTTATGAATCGTTTTCAAATAAACCATTTTGTGCATATCTTGCAATCATTGAATTCTGTGGGACTGTGCATTTCTTTGAGGCATCATTTCAAATAGTTCATGTGCCTTGTCTATGCTTCCATACTTTCCATACATGTCTACAAGGGCAACTTTGTAAATACAATACATGTGACAAAATTCCTATATCATTTATGCTTTGATGGTTGTCCACACCATGTTCTCTAGATCCCATTATAGCATAAGCAAGGAGGAAGTTGGTTAAGGTTGTGCAATTTGGTTTTAGATGTGCCAGAAATTGCATAAATGGTTGAAATTTATTTTTGTGCATTTGCTTGAGAGTTTTTAAAGCCTAATGAAAAATCCATTTCATGCATATCTTGCAATCATTGCATTGCATGAGACAACATTTCTTTGAGGCATCATGTCAAACAGTTCATGTTCATTATATATGCTTCCACACAAGTTGTACACATGTCTTGCAGGGTACTTACAACTATGACATTTGACAAAATTCCTATATCCTTTATGCTTTGATGGATGTCTATACCGTTCTCCAAACATACCATTTCTAAGGTTTTGGAATTTGGCTTTACACTTGCCAATAGCATTTTCTTGGAACCTTCTAAAGGCTTATCAGTAAATCCATTTTGTTCATATCTTGCAATCATTGTATTCCATGAGGTGACATTTCTTTGAGGCATCATGCCAAATAGTTCATGTGCCTTGTCTATGCTTCCACACTTTGCATACATGTCTCTGAGGGCAGTTGCAACTACAACATCTAACAAAATTCCCATATGTTTTATCCTTTTGATGGATGTCCATTTTGGCATAGGCAAGGAGGATACTGGCTAAGGTTGTGGAATTTTTCTTTAAACCCTCTAATCACATTTGCTTGAAAGTTTCTAATGCCTTATCAAAAAATCCATTTTGTTCATATCTTGCAATCATTGCATTCAATGAGGTGACATTTCTTTAGGGCATCATGCCAAATAATTCACATGCCTTGCCTATGCTTCCACACTTTGCATACATGTCTACAAGGGTGATGTAGTAGGTAAGGAGGACGACTCAACACCATGGAAACATATTTCATGGTGCAGGAGCACCTTAGCCATAGCCAATCTTGGCTAGGAGCATGTCATAACAAGGTCCTAGGACATCATAGAACAAGTTGATGGTCTTGTAGCATCATTTTGCATGTAATAAGGTCAAATGACCAATGTCATTTGTGTTTGGAGTCACGTTTTATGTTGTCAAACAAAAAGTCTAATAATACAAGTAGTGGTAAGAAGTTGCTTTGTCAACTTAACAAATCATGTAATAAGGAGGTTACCCAACGATCAAATAGGTTGAAAGTCAGTTATGATCGATTGGAACTATTGTAAACATGTGTAAAAACATTCACACACACCGAGGAGGGGTTGGTGAAGAAGGTTTTGAAGGGCAAAGTTGAATAAAATTGAGTTTTCTACTACTTTTCTTGAAATTTAATTGTTCCAAGATGTACTTCTCATTCGTACAGTACTGTCATGGTCTGAAACCACTTGCATTGTGAAGGGGAATGAATGAGCTTTCATTTGCCTCTTGTTTGAGGCATTTTCATTGAATTTGGAGGGAGAAAATCATGTTTTTTCTAGAAACTGTCATAAAACCCTGAACTAGGGTTTTGAGGCTAAAAACTATGTATTTATTTGCCATTTCACGAGGTTAATCACTCTAGATTGGTGGAATGGGATGGAATAAGGTAGGATCACTGTTCCTAATAAGCCCTAGGTTAGGAAACAAGAATATAGTAGAGTATGAGGATGCAATGGCCTAATATGACCATATATTAGGCAAAAAGAGGATGCAGTCTATACAATAGTGCCTTAACAAGTGTTTCAAAGGCCAAAACTAGTGAAATTGGTTCCTTTTCCATGCATGCTAGGGTTCCCAAGTGGTTTGGTGTGGTGGGTTTGCATTGGCATAGTAGTTGCCTTGTAAAGGAGGCCTAATTAGGCGTAGTCTCAAACTGAATTGTCATGAATTTGGAGCCTCCTGTCTAAAACAATCCATTTCGTGCATATCTTGAAATCATTTCATTCCATGAGACAACATTTCTTTGAGGCATCATGTCAAACAGTTCATGTTCGTCAAGTATATGCTTCCACACTTTACATACATGTCTGAAAGGGTACTTACAACTACAACAATTGACAAATTCCTATATGCTTTATGCTTTGATGGATGTCTATACTGTGTTCCAAAGACACCATTTCGAAGGTTTTGGAATTTGGCTTTTGGTGTAGGAGCACCAACACCATCTTTTACAAAATTAGGTCATTTGAAGGTCTTGACAGGTTGATTCTAGGATGTTTTGAAGTAATTTGAGTCTTTTTGCATCAAATAAGGTCATTGTAGACCACGATACATGTAATAAGGTCAATATGACCAATTTTATATATTTTGGAGTCACGTTGAGTCATGTTTAGTCAAATAAAAGTCATGTAAGGCAAAGGTTTCTAAGGGTTGTTTTCAAAATGTAATGTATACATGTATTGGAGAGTTGGAAAATGACCATGTGGTTGGTTGTGGCAGTTGTAGGTCATTTGAAACTACTTCAAACATGCATTAAAGCCCTCACATACCCCAAGGAGAGAAGGGAGATGAGTTTTGTATTACAATTTTTTTCTACAAAAATGTTGTTCCAGACTATACCATGACCTTGTATGGCCCAGCCATGTGCTAAAATCTATTGGAAGTGGTAGTGGTATGTCTTAACTTTCAAATGCACTTGGTTTGAGGAGAAACCATTGAGTTTTGAGTGAGATATCTTTGTTTTTTCTAAAACTACCTGTGTAACCCTCAAAACAAGGGTTGAGTGTGTAAAGGGATGTTTTAGACCATTCCACTTGTTGTAGTAACTCAGTGGAATGGTTTGGTTTGGATGTGTTTTAGATGCCCATGAAGTCAGGGAAGTAGGAGGAGTTTGACCAAACTATGGTGTTGTCTTAAGTAAGTTTTGCCTTGTTTCCAAGCAAGAAAGGGTGGTTTTAGGCTAGGGTTTGTTAAAAGAAAGTTGGAAAGTACTGGGAGATGGTTCCTAAAGCATATGCATGTTGCAAGTATGAGGTTAACTAGTGTTGTCATTGATGTCAACATACTCATATTGCATTAATGAGAAGGATTGGATGAGCTGTGTGTTGAGGTTATTGAGGAAATTAGTCTCAATCAGGAATAGTGAAGAATAGTGATGACATTAAGGTAAAAGTCCAAGATAAGGTGAAGATCAGAGGATGCAGTTTAAAGGGTTTGTAGATATGAGTCTTGAGATGCTCCAGTCAAGATTTCAGAGGTCCGCATGAAGATCTGAATAAGTTATGATCGCTCAAGTAGAACCAGTTCTGGCAGGTGTTCAGTGGTGATAAAGTGTCACAGATTGGTCCGGTGAGATCCAGAATTTCATTATCTCATTCTACGGATTGGAGAGAGTGTTGAAGAAGTTCGTGTGAAGTGACAACTAGATTTGTTCGTGGTTTGGAGGTCCATAAGCACCTTTTGCATTATGATAGTGATGACAGACTGTGTTCTTGAAGTTTCGGATGAAGAAGAGAAGAATTCCAGTAAGTTGATAAAGTGCAGATGTGTTTGGTGATTCAGGGAAGGTTATGATGATCATTGGATCATGTCTAATTAATGACAGTGATCTGCATTAAAGTTAGAGTGTGCATTTGAAGAATAACCACAGATATTGGTGTTCTTCTTGAGACTGGCCGACCGGATGTATTACATGTTTTGCGAATGATCTTGTAGGTGTTTGCCGACTTAGATGATTGTTCCTAAGTCGATGCCTTGTATAAATAAGGGATTGTAAATTCATTTTGAAGTGTGTCTTGCGGTGATGAGTGTGGTATAGCGAAGGGAAGTGCAAAAGGCAAAGCAGGAGTTTTTGGACTTAAATGGAACTGATCGAGGCATGGTAAAGATGTCAATCTCTAGTTCAAGTTTGTAATACTTGTTACTTTGTAGACAATGTGTCTCTTGTAGGCAGTGTGCCTCTTGTGAGCAGTGTGCTCAAGCAGTGAGCCCTAATTGGCATGTGCCATCTATTTTTCTTATTCTTCTAACAGAGAATAATCCTTGGGTTAATCACCCCGTGGTTTTTCCCTTGATTGGGTTTTCCACGTCAAAATCTTGGTGTCTCATGTGTTGATGTATATCTGCTCTAGTGTTTATGCTTGATGCTTTCATGAATGATTAATTGATATGCTATTAAGTAACAAAGAGGATTTAAGTGTTTGAAATAGAAGCAAGTTTTGTACAACTGATTCACCCCCCCTCTTAGTTGTGTGCCCTAGATCTAACAATTGGTATCAGAGCCAAGTTCATCTAAAAGGAGCTTAACCGCTTGAGGAGATCCAGGATGTCGTCATACAAGAAGGATAGTCCAAAGTTTGATGGAACCAACTTCTCTCTTTGGAAAGGTCGCATGAAATGTCACTTGGAGTGTATGGGAAAGGCATACTTGTCTATGGTCACAAATGCATATGTACCTCCACAGGGTGGTTCGACAACTCTAAATGAAATCACAGATGCTGAAAACAATCTGCGGACCAAAGAGGCTCTTCTAAGCGCATTAACTGACTCAGAGCTCTCAAATGTTATTGACCTACCTACTGCCTATGAGATCTGGATTAAACTGGAACTTCTGCATGAAGGAGATGAGTATGTTAAGAGTGCAAGGCTGCAGAGTCTCAAAGGAAAATTTGAAAGACTGAAGATGAGAGATGATGAAAATATTACTACCTTTATGCCAAGAGTAAATGAGCTGGTGTGTGGAATTAGGAATGCTGGTGGAGTTTTGGATGAAAATGAGATTGTTGGCAAAATTCTCAGATCCCTTCCTACTATCTACAAAATCAAGGTTGTTGCCACTGATGAATTCAGAGCCCATACAACTGTCACAAGAGACCAATTGGCTGGCAAACTGGCTACATTTGAAATGACCGAGTTTGGAGATGATCCCCCTAAGACTGAATCTGCATTCAAAGCCAGTGCCTCTGTGAAAGGTAAACAAAGATTTGATCCGGGAAAAAACTCTTCAAGGAAGCTGTCATGGTATGATCAAGCAAGAAGAGACATGGAAGAGGAAGAAGCAGAAATAGCTCAACTTGAAGCCCTCTTTGCAAAAAGACTACCAAGAGGATCTGGTAAGTATGAAAGAAAATTACCCTTTAAGTGTTTCAACTGCAATAAGATTGGTCATTTTGCCTCAAGATGTCCAGAAAGATCTACAAGGTCAAATTCTAACAGACAAAGGTTCCAAAAGAATTGTTATTATGTTCATGAAGAAGATGATAATGAAGAGTAACAGATGATGAATTAGAGATAGGAAACAAAACCAGAAATGAATGTGTGCTTATTACCATCAAGGAAGAAGATCCAATATCCTTTGAATCTGTCAATTAGAAGGTTGTAGAAAGAGCTTTGGTTGCCCAAGTTGAAGAAAAGGATGATTGGGTTATTGACAGTGGATGCTCTCACCATATGACAGGTGACAAGAACAAGTTCTTAGATTTGGAAAGGTATGAAGGAGGAATGGTAAAGTTTGGTGATAATTCTACTAGTAGAATCAAAGGTAGGGGAACTATTTCTTTTAATGGAAGAAACAAAATTGGTAATGTGCTGTATGTTGAAGGTTTGAAGCACAATCTTTCAGTGTTGGACAGCTGGTGGACAAAGGCTATGATCTCTTATTCAAGGACGGAAAATGCAAAATCCTTGAAAGATCCAGAACAGAGATTGCATCCAGTACTCAAACTAAAGGTAATATCTTCCACTTGGTTGGTGCTGATAAAAGTTGTTTGTTTGTTCAAGTTGATCAGAGTTGGTTATGGCATAGAAGGATGTGTCATGTAAATTTTGATAACATCATCAAGATAAACAATACTCAGGCTGTAAGAGATCTTCCAAAATTGGTAAAACCTACAAATAGTTTGTGCAAAGAATGTCATCTAGGTAAACAGAGTAGAGTCTCTTTCAAAAGCAAGGATCAGTCCTCTACCGGATTATTGGAATTAGTTCATACTGATCTATGTGGTCCAACAAGAATCAAGAGTATGCAGGGAGATAGATACTTCATGTTACTGATTGATGACCATTCCCAGATGATGTAGGTTACCTTTCTGAAAGAGAAATCAGAAACGTTTAAGAAGTTCAAAATCTTCAAGGCTATGGTAGAGAATCAAACCGGATTAAGACTAAAATGTCTGAGGTCTGATAGAGGTGGTGAATTCACATTCGGTGAATTCATAGACTTCTGTGAGAAGCATGGTATAAAGAGACAGTTATCTGCTCCTAGGACTCCACAGCAGAATGGAGTAGTAGAGAGAAAGAACCGGACCATCCAAGAAGCATCTAGGACAATGATGATGGAAGAAAATAATCCCCAGATGTTTTGGAGAGAAGTTGTGAGCACTGCAGTCTATACTCTCAATCGAGTTCAAGTCAGAAGCAATACTGGTAAGACTCCTTATGAACTTTGGTTTGGCATCACTCTTACTATGAGATATTTCAGAGTATTTGGTAGCAAATGTTACATTAAAAGAGATGAAGATCTAGGAAAGTTTGATGCCAGAAGTGATGAAGGAATATTCTTGGGTTACTCTACTTAAAGCAAAGCATATCGGTGTTACAATAAGAGACTGAGAAAGATGATGGAAAGTACAAATGTGAAGGTTGATGAAAGTATTGAGAAGACCTCAAGATTTTATGAGTATGATGAAGATGATCAGAATAGTGTTCTGGTTCAAGGAACTCAATCCTCTCCTGAAAGTTAGATTCAGACTGATCTGGTAAATCAAGAAGAAGAGATAGGTCTGAATGAGCCTGATCAAGAAGTAGAAGTGCAAGAAACTCCCAAAGTTCCAAGGTATGCAAGACTGAACCACTCTGAAGATCAGATCATAGGTGACAAAAGCAAAGGTGTGCAAACTAGAAGGAATGTTGCTCAATATTCAGATGAATGTTGTCTAATTTCAAAGATTGAACCTAAGACAATAAATGAAGCCTGCAATGATGAAAATTGGACCAAAGCAATGGAAGAAGAGTTAATGCAAATTGAGAAGAATCACACTTGGGATCTTGTTTCTAGACCTAGAAAGAAGAATGTGATTGGAACCAAATGGGTCTTCCGAAACAAACTAAATGAAGTTGGTGAAGTAATCAGAAATAAAGCTAGATTAGTCTGCAGAGGCTACTCTCAAATAGAAGGGATTGATTTTGAGGAAACCTTTGCTCCAGTGGCAAGGATTGAAGCAATCAGACTATTTTTTGCATTTGCTACCTTCAAAGATTTCAAAGTGTATCAGATGGATGTCAAATCTGCTTTCCTGAATGGTGACTTAGAAGAAGAAGTGTACATTGAACAACCGGATGGATTTCAGTTATCTGAGCATGGTGATATGGTCTGCAAATTAAAGAAGGCACTGTATGGTCTAAAGCAAGCCCCAAGGGCATGGTATGGGAGGTTGGACAAACATCTTTTGAAGATTGGTTTTAATAAAGGTACTGCTGATAGTAACCTATATTTCAAAATTGATCATGAAAACATCTTGATTGTTGAAGTATTTGTTGATGATATCATCTTTGGAGGAAGAGACAGTATGTGTAAAACCTTTGCAAATCAAATGAAAAGTGAGTTTGAAATGTTAATGCTCGGTGAAATGAATTTCTTCTTGGGTCTGCAAATTACTCAGACAAAGAAAGGAATCTTTATTTCTTAGACCAAATATGTGAAAGAATTGTTGAGAAAATTTGGAATGGAAGATTCAAAGCCAATGAACACTCCCATGGCTACCGGATGTAAGTTAAGCAAAGATGATGACTCTCCTAAGATAGATCAGACAAAGTATAGATCAATGATTGGAGGATTATTGTATCTCACTCAGACTAGACCAGATATAATGCAGGTAGTTGGTCTTGTGGCGAGATTCCAGGCTGATCCCAGAGAATCTCATGTCATGGCAATCAAAAGAATTTTTAGGTACTTAAAAGGAATGGTTGAGTATGGTCTATGGTATCCTAGAGATCATAATTTTTCCCTTCATGCATATACAGATGTAGATTGGGCAGGAGATGTGGATGACAGGAAGAGTACAAGTGGAGGAGCATTCTTTTTGGGAAAAAGGTTGGTTTCTTGGCTAAGCAAAAAACAAGAGGCAATATCCCTGTCTACAACTGAAGCAGAATACATTGCAGTAGCAGGAAGTTGCACTCAACTTTTGTGGATGAAACAGATGCTAAGAGACATTCAAGTAGCATATGAGGAGCCTATCACAATTTTCTGTGATAATTCAAGTGCAATAAATATTTCTAAGAATCTGATGTTGCATTCTAAGACCAAGCATATATCTATCAAATTTCACTTTCTGAGAGAGCAAGTGAACAAGGGTGAAGTCAGATTGGAGTATGTGCCCTCCAAGGATCAGCTTGCAGATATTTTTACTAAACCTCTTCCCAAGGAATCTTTTGAGTATCTTAGGGAGAAGTTAGGGGTCATTGCCCCTCCGGTGATGAACTAGGATGCACTGATGTGCATCAGTCTGGTGGATATCACAGTCATATCTTGTGATCCAGATTGGTGATGGGGAGCTGCTACTCAGGGGGAGAAGCTGGTATGATTCTGATGTGTTAAAGTTACAAGTATAAGCCCTTTGCCATTGATGTCAAAGGGGGAGAGAAGACATGTGAAAAACAAGTGGTTGATGATCAAAGGGGGAGTAGTAAATAAAGAGAAGACATGTGAAGAGTTGTTGCTGATAGGGGGAGTTGTGACAGAAAGGAGAAGTTCTTGTCTTGATGGTTTTTCACATCATATGTTGCCATCAATGACAAAGGGGGAGATTGTAGCAAGTATGAGGTTAACCAGTGTTGTCATTGATGTCAACATACTTATATTGCATTAATGAGAAGGATTGGATGAGCTGTGTGCTGAGGTTATTGAGGAAATTAGTCTCAATCAGGAACAGTGAAGAATAGTGATGACATTAAGGTAAAAGTCCAAGATAAGGTGAAGATCAAATGATGTGGTTTAAAGGGTTTGTAGATATGAGTCTTGATATGCTCCAGTCAAGATTTTAGAGGTCCGCATGAAGATCTGAATAAGTTATGATCGCTCAAGTAGAACCGGTTCTGGCAGGTGTTCAGTGGTAACAGAGTGTCACAGATTGGTCCGGTGAGATCTGTAATTGCATTATCTCATTCTGCGGATTGGAGAGAGTGTTGAAGAAGTTCATGTGAAGTGACAACTAGATTTGTTCATGGTTTGGAGGTCCGGAAGCACCTTTTGGATTATGATAGTGATGACAGACTATGTTCTTGAAGTTCCAGATGAAGAAGAGAAGAATTCCAGTAAGCTGATAAAGTGCAGATGTGTTTGGTGATTCAGGGAAGGTTCTAATGATCATTGGATCATGTCCAATTAATGACGGTGATCTGCATTAAATTTAGAGTGTGCATTTGAAGAATAACCACAGATATTGGTGTTCTTCTTGAGACTGGCCGATCGGATGTATTACACGTTTTGTGAATGATCTTGTAGGTGTTTTCTAACGTAGATGATTGTTCCTAAGTCGATGCCTTGTATAAATAATGGATTGTAAATTCATTTTGAAGTGTGTCTTGCAGTGATGAGTGTGGTATAGCAAAGAGAAGTGCGAAAGGTAGAGCAGGAGTTTTTGGGCTTAAATGGAACTGATCCAGGCATGGTAAAGATGTCAATCTCTAGTTCAAGTTTGTAATACTTGTTACTTTGTAGATAGTGTGTCTCTTGTAGGCAGCGTGCCTCTTATGAGCAGTGTGCTCGGGCAGTGAGCCCTAATTGGCATGTGCCATCTATTTTTCTTTTTCTTCTAACAGAGAATAATCCTTGGGTTAATCACCCCATGGTTTTTCCCTTGACCGGGTTTTCCACGTCAAAATCTTGGTGTCTCATGTGTTGATGTATATCTTCTTTGGTGTTTATGCTTTGTGCTTTCATGAATGATTAATTGATATGCTATTAAGTAACAAAGAGGATTTAAGTGTTTGAAATAGAAGCAAGTTTTGTACAATTGATTCACCCCCTCTCTCAGTTGTGTGCCCTATATCTAACAATGCAGACCATTTTTGAAGTGTTCCAAGTGTTGGCAAAGTTTGAGAGTGTGTGGAAGGTAGAGTTTCAATAAACCTTCCTCAAATTGGCCTAGATTGAGGATTTTTGGGGTTTGGTATGTTAGTGAGGGTTTCTCCTAAAAATAATTATGGTTTTGAGAGTTTTGACACACAGGAGATGCTTCCCCATCAAGTCTAGGGGGTTGTTGGATGTTTAGAGGTATGTTTCTTCACAAACTAGGCTTAATTAGCCTATTTTAGACAACGAAAAATGCCATTTTTGAGGTACATGGTCCAAAGGAGTCACTATTGGTTTTGAGATATGTTATGTAACTTGGAAATGAGTATCTAAATTTATATTTAGTTTGGGAGGTCTTTTTGAAAGTTTGAGAGAAAAACCCCAAAAAGAGGGTCTGTTGTCCTACTAGATTAGGCTTGATTGAAACATGAAAAGTATGAAGGTTGAGACTAGGCACTTTGAAGGTTATTTGATTCACATGTAATTGAGTTTGTTTTGGTCTAATAAGGTCATAATAGACCATGTGCAAGGTCAATAGAGTCATTTTGAGTTCATTTTACAAAAGTTGTCAACATGTATACAGTGGAAAGGTGCTAGGAGTAACATTTTGCATTCCATAGCTTGTCGGGCCGAATGAAATCCACAACGCATTGGGGTGGGTGGGTAAATGCCAAGGGAGGTCTCATTTTGTGTGCTAAGCACCGCAGTCATTCGGGGCAGCAGGCTACCGACAAAGTCCCTTAAGATCCCTAAGACGAAAAAACTGCCAAATTTTGACGGAGCAGTTCTTAGAATTCGTCGCATCTGGGAACATTTTGTTTAGACGTACAGGTGCATGTGGGGTCTATCCACAATAACCTCTCTCAATTTTGGTCAACTCCAATCCGTTTGACCGTGCCGAAATCAAATGCATTCTTGCAAAATACTTTAGTTTCATGCAATGGAAAGGTGCTAGGAGTGACTTTTTGCATTCCATATCTCGTGGGGCCAAACGGACTTCGCCAACACATTGGGGTGGGTGGGTAAATGCTAGGGGAGGTCTTGTTTCATGTGCCAAGTGTCACAGTCGTTCGGGGCAGCAGGCTATTGGCAAAGTCCCTTAAGCTCCCTAAGACAAAAAAATTGCCAAACTTTGACAGGACAGTTGTCAAAATTCATCGCAGATGTGAACGTTCCATTTGGACCTGCAGATGCATGTGGAGCCCGTCTACAATAACCTCTCTCAGTTTTGTTCAACTCCTATATGTTTGATTGTGCCAGAATCAAACGCATTCTTGTAAAATGCTTCAGTTTCATGCAATGGAAAGGTTGCCAGGTGCCATATTTTTTGTTCTACTCATTATGGGGCCGAACAGACTATGCCAACACATCGAGGTGGGTGGGTAAATGCTATGGGAGGTCTCATTTCATGCGCCAAGTGTCTCAGTCATTCCGGGCTGCAAGCTACCGACAAACTTGAATAGTGCTAGGTCTCGGTAGCTTGCAGGCCAGAATGACTGGAACACTTGGCACATGAAACGAGACCTTCCCTACCATTTACCCACCCACCCTGACATGTTGGCATAGTTTGTTCAACCGCATGATGAGCAGAACAAAAAATATGGCACCTGGCAACCTTTCCATTGCATGAAACTGAAGCATTTTGCAAGAATACGTTTGATTCTAGCACGGTCAAACGGGTAGGAGTTAAACGAAAATGAGAGACTTTATTGTAGACGGACTCCACATGCACTTGTAGGTCCAAATGGAACATTCCCAACTGCCACAAATTTTGAGAACTGTGTTGTCAAAGTTTGGCAGTTTTTTCATCTTAGGGAGCTTAAGGGACTTTGCCGGAAGCCTGCTGCCCCGAATGACTGCGATGCTTGCCACATGAAACGAGACCTCCCCTAGTATTTACCCACCCACCCTGATGCATTGGCAAAGTCCGTTCAGCCCCATGAGCTATGGAATGAAAAATGTCACTCCTAGCACCTTTCCACTGCATGAAATTGAAACATTTTGCAATAATGCGTTTGATTTTGACATGGTCAAATGGATAGGAGTTGAACGAAACTGATAGAGGTTATTGTGGACGAACCCCACATGCACCTGTAGGTCTAAACAAAATGTTCCCAACTACCACAAATTTTGAGAACTATCTCGTCAAAGTTTGGCAATTTTTTCATCTTAGGGAGCTTAAGGGACTTTACCGGTAGCCTACTACCCCAAACAACTGCGACGCTTGACACATGAATCGAGACCTCCCCTGGCATTTACCCACCAACCCTGACGCGTTGGTGAAGTTTGTTCAGCCCCACGAGCTATGGAATGCAAAATGTCACTCCTAGCACCTTTCCACTGCATGAAACTGAAGCATTTTGCAAGAATGCGATTGATTTCGGCACGGCCAAACGGACTGGAGTTGACCAAAATTGAAAGAGGTTATTGTGGACGGACCCCATGTGCACTTGTACATCCAAACTAAACATTCCCAAATGCCACAAATTCCAAGAACTACTCTGTCAAAGTTTGGTGGTTTTTTCATCTTAGGGATCTTAAGGGACTTTGCTAGTATCTTGCTGCCCTGAACGGCTACGATGCTTGGCACATGAAACAAGACCTCCCCTGGCATTTACCCGCCCACCCTGATACATTGGCAAAGTCCGTTAGGCCCCACGAGCTATGGAATGTAAAATGTCACTCCTAGCACCTTTCCACTACATGAAACTGAAGCATGTTGCAAGAATGCATTTGAAGAAATCCTTGACACATGAAGACACTTAGAACACTGAAGACATGGAGGACAAAGAAGCATGAAGACATGAACGAACTCCTGTCATGAGGAAGAACCACAACCCAATCTAACTCCTGAAAGCATGACATGTTATGATGAAGAACCACAACCAAATCCAATGATCCAATGGCATGAACCAATGACATAAGCAACTATGTCCTACTATTGTAACATGATAAACATGAATGTTATGAACTAACATCCAAACCCTATGACATGAATCTTGATATGACTTGAGTGAAACACGAGTGAACGGGATTAAGACCAATTAGGATCAACTTCATCCATTACTTAGGTCTAACCCCATGAAGTATAACATGATGATGCAAACATCAAATGTATACCATAGAAAATAAATCAAATGAAACATGAGGCCTTCGCTACCCACAGTTCATACCACTGCTCAAGGATAATTTATCATCATATTAAATATTTAATATAAATTGTCGTATATATAATGTCATGAACATAACATCTAGTTTACATACGAAACCATATAGGCATGTCCAAACAAAGCCATACAGGCATATATACAAAAATATCCATGACTCATCCTCTCTCTGTCATCGAGTAGACCTCTTCGACAATTCAAGCTCATGCAACTCCACTTGTTAATACAATCAAACAATATGCACATTACTATAACAAAATGTACATGAAATATATAACATCACTTATGTAATTGATCACTTACTGCCATCTGATGATCACTATCCATCATCTTTTCTTGAGCTTCTTTGTTCGTAGTTGGATGGACTAGAGTTGTGACCTCCTGTGAGAAGCATCAAAAAGCAAAATTGACTAAACATAAATATACTAGAGGGAAGCAATTCATACTACTATTTATATACAAAACAAAGTACAAGTAACCATCTAGGAAAGTTTTATGCATACTTACAAATTAATCCAACGAACCATCTTGGTCTTCTCTACTCTTTATTGTGTCTAGTATTGCTTCATGGTCAGAGTCATGCACTTTCCATAAGGTCTTGTTCAAAGGTCTACCTCGATATTGTATCAAATAAACATTGGTTTCCATAACAAGATTGGAGTAATGAAGAATCTTCCGATGCATGTCAAAGTCCTCAAACAGCCAAACATTAACACTCTTATGTGGGTACCTTCTAAGCCATGTTCCAGTAACAACCATTGAGCATGTAGGGTATTTGATGTTTTCTCCATTTGTAACTAGGGCCTCCAACTTCTTTTTGGCCTCAACGCAATGACACAAGTAATAATATGTTCCCTCTTTGTTTTCTTCATCTGTAACAATTGCATAAACATGCCCTACAATCATATGTGTAGCAAATTAGATGAAATTAGTCAACATTACAAAAATACTACAAAGTTTAAGATAACATTAAGAATTTCAAATTTAACTATGCAAGTAGATATATTACCTGGTTGAACTAGATTTGATATGTGATAAAAGTCAACTAACGATTCCATCTTTGTCAATTCCAGTGTCGTCGGGGGTCAATACGTGTCAAGTGGGCAAAGATAACTGAACTGTCATTCATCAACCCACTCCTTTGACTCACACTCATTTTGGGCTTGAATTGTACATGGAGAACAAAAGAACGCCATCTTCCATGTATGTATACTCCATGAACCTGCAATTGAGCTTCTGATAGAGTGTAGCTCACTTGATCCTGTCAGTGTACAATAGTCCTCATATGATGTAATGTTAGTATCATCTATCAACCAAGAAAATCTACAAACTGAAGACTTACCTTCATTACCTGGACCCATCGAAGCATTACACCACTCGATAATTGATTTTCAATCTGTTAACTTTGTATTGTCTTTATACTTTAACTGTTCTCATGCTATGTCTCTTTTGATACATGCTCTTGCACCATCATGCTCCCCCTTTCCATGCCTGGCCTCACAAAAGTTCCATATATGCTGAACACCTGTAATATTATGCCTCCTACTCATCCCATAGAAATTCTGCGAGTCCTTGAATTGTGATGCATAGTTATCCAACCATATGATATGCTGACTGAATGATATGCCGCTTCTAGCCAGATCATTGTAGAACACTTGAAAATAACCTTGCACGAACTTTGCGGAATGCATGCAATCATCGCTTATATAAAAATGATACTCCCTTATGATCTTTCTGTCATCCTCTATACTATCATTCATATGAATGAATGCAATGTGCACAAATATAGAAACCTATGTCGAGTTATAATATTGGGATTGCACCTCACATTGTGGCTGTAGACTGTAGGTCTCTACAAAGTCGACGACTAAAACAATGCTACCAACTAGAAATGTGTCCTTGCATAACTTGAATTGCAAGTCCAACCATCAAGCTCTATGGGCATGTCTTACATACTCATACATTATTTTGTCATGAAATATAGGCATAAACTGATACACTGGAATCTTCTAAATAACATATTCACACCTCTTTGCTTATTTACCATCTCTTGTATTGTATGCCATTGTTTTATACTTGCCAAACTCTACTAGTTTGTTTCCAACTGCATGTGTTCTTTCCATATGTTCACATGTTGGCATACGTTGCAAGCCACCGAAATGCTGACATGTGCCATCCAAACATAATTTCCTATAGAATATTTGACCTTCCTAACACCTAAAATCATTGATATGAAGTCTCTTGAGGTAGTTGGTGGGGCACGTATGCCACAATCTTGTAAAACATTGTTAGTATGTAAATCTAAACATATAGATCGATAAACATCAAAATGGTTAGAAAATTCAATATGTAATCTACAAGTAGTGCGTGTGTGATTTATTTTGACAAAGAAAGGTTTTAGCATTTCAAAATATCATTGAGAAATTTTAATTTGAGGACACTTCTCTAGAAATTTAACAAAAAACTGTGTTTGAGTCATATCCAAAAAATGCTTTGGATGTGGCTCACGGTTTCGACTACCATTTATCCTTCTTACCACATCCCTTTGATTTAGAGATACCCTTGTGTAATTCTTCCAAAAGTCTTCAATTAGTGATCTTAAAGCTTCAACAACAACTTTGTCTTTCCATGGGAGTCTCCCAGAGAATGCCCACAATTCATTAGTGTTTGGATCATCAACTCTTTGATGTCTTCCAACGGCTCTCATTAGATTTTTTCTATTTATTTTCAATGCTTGACTTGTCTTTCTAATGAGGCGAGATTTTTTTGTTTGTTGGCTTGCAATTGTCGATGTAACGACACGTTGTGTGACATTACTATCCTTGGTGTGTGAGGTGGAACCCACACTCTCATACGCACTAATTAGATTCTTGACAATTGATTTTTAACTTGACGCATCCGATGTTCTTAGGCAAAGAATCTTCATAGTGGGCCTAAATTTCAAATTTCTCATCAGTTCAACAAAGAGTTGACATCTTTCGGTTTCATTTAAATTCTCAAAGAATAATTTCCATATCTTATTTGCATATCTTTGGCTAGTGCACATGGGAATCTTGTCCTGCATGGGCTCCAATACATTCTCATCAATATCAATTAGAAACTTAGGCCTCCTATGCAAAATTCTAGGAGGTATTTTATTTGGTAAAGTAGACTAAACATTAGGAATTTATTCAATATTTACTTGAGACGAGATAGATGACATACCTTCGATTGGAGGTGAAAAGGTTGAAAATGACGTACCTTCAACTTGAGGTGTGAATGATGGCGTCTCACCAACTTGAGAAGAAAATGCAGATGTGCTTTCTACTTCACCTATGAAAGATGGAATGTCTCCAATTCGAGAAGCTAATGATGGTGTTCCTTCAACTTGACCTGTGGACGATGGAGTGCCTCCAACTTGGAGATTCACTTTCCTCATTGCATGAAGGTTTTGCATTTGTTCCCTTTGTGCCGCCAATCCCATCTCTCTCTTAGCTTCGTTAGACATGTCACGTTCCTCTTCAATTGGCAATGGTGGAATGTCTTCTTGTATGGTTGACAATTTCCTACTTTCCCAAATTCGCCTCATTCTTTCTCTTTTCCTCTCATTCTCAACTTCACGCTCTTCTGGTATTAGAGTCTTTTCTTTTTTCCTCGGCATGATGATGATTTCTACAAGCGTGAAGAATAAGACAATGATAATTAGAAATTTTATAATGACAATGAATAGCACAGTCAGAATGAATAACAAGGTTTTACAAACTTCTGAATAAGACACCTCATATCAAGATAACTTGAACATACATAAGTCATGGAGTATGCATTTGAACACACATATAAGTCATGTAGTATACACTTGAACATACAAAGTCATAAATGGTGCAGGAGCACCCAGTCCGACTTAAGGCCAATTATGACAAATGCAATGTAAATGAGTTCAAATGTTTCTTTCCATGTGTGGAATCCTATTTTGATGTAATAAGGTCTATAAAAGACCATTTGTATGTCTTAGAGTCCTTTAGGGGGGTCAAGTAGTTAAGTTTTGTCAAGTGTCATAATATTGCTTATGCAAATTACATGTTTTGTCCATTTTAAAACAAATCCAACAGTCATATCCTCCAAAAATATGCTTGGATCAGTTGGAAAATGGTTGACAAATGATGTAATAAGTTTCCAAATGAAGACACAAGGAAGAAGACATGAATTTTGATGAAGAAAGAACAACGTTTACTCTATTTTTTTTGTTGTAACCACGTTTTCTCTGCATTTTCTCTGTTTCAGACATACTACGGCCCTGTACGGTACTTTCTAGAATTAAAATTCATTTGATATGTTAGGGGTCTGTGTTAACTTTCTTCTTAATCAAGTTTGAGAGGTTTTCATTAGGTTTAGAGGGAGATTTAACCAAATTCCTAAAACTCCCTGTATAAGGCCAGTGAGGGCTCTGGTTGGGGTTTAAACAATGTTTTAGTCATCCCACCTACTATCATGACTTGCATCTTGGTGGAATAACTCTTCAAAGAGTAATCTAAGTGTTCTCATGATTTGGTAGGCAGAAAAGATCAGTTGGTGTGGTTTTAGTGTGATGCCCTAGGGTTTTGAAGAGTGTTTTCATGTGGGAAAGAGGAACCAAAGAGGGTATTTGAAAAAATATCAAAAGAAAATGTTTGTCTGATGGTTTTGTGAGCATGTACAGGTGTATTCTAAGGTTTTTTAAGTAGTGGTATGAGGAGAAAGTGTTAGGAACCATTATTTTCAATAAACACTCCTCAGTTTTGCCCAAACTAAGGGTTTTGTGGTTTGGTATGTAGGTGAATGTTTCTCCTGAAACAAATTATGTTTTTAAGGGTTTGGACACATGAAGAATGCTACCCCAACAATTTTAGGGGTTTGTGGAAAGTTTAAAGGCTAGTTCCTTTGTAATATAGGCCTAATTAGCCCTTTTAGGATAGCGAAAAAAGGTCATTTTTGAGGCACACAGTCCAAAGAAATCAAGGTTGAGTTTGAGATATGTGATGCAACTTGACAATGGGTGTTCAAAACATTGATTAAGTTTTGGGTTTGAAACCATATAAGGAAATTAGGTTTGGTTGTGTTTGGTTGGTGAACTTAATCTTGTTAGATTCCTCATCAAGCCCATGTGAAGGTCTTAATCCTTGAGTGCAAGTTGTAGACCTTGGAGACCTAATTCATTGAAGGGTCATTGTGAGAGTTTGTGAAGCCAATCTAGAACACAAGTTTGTGAAACTTTGTATAAATCAAGTTGCTTGTGAATTTTTTTTGTTGCGAGAGTTTGTGGAGACCATAAGGTGTTGAGAGATCATGCTATGTAAAGGTATATCTCTAATACTAAGCCTCCCTTTGACCCTATCAACTCTTAAGAACATCACCTTGACTGATCTTGACTGTCTTGCCCCTTGAAGGCCATTGTTTGGACTCTTATATGAGTATTAAATCACTATTTTAGGTTTGGAAATCATGAATTGTATGGTTAATTTTTTACATATATGAGTTGTATGTCTAGGTGATTTTGAAGGATGAAAAAATGAATGCCATCAAAGGGGACTGTAATCAACATAAATTGACTATCCTAATAGTCTTAAACCAGTCCAAAAAATTTGTGATAGTGAAAAGAACATTAACCATTGAAGATAACCTTCTGGATACTCGTGACAAAAGATCAAAGACATCTTGAGTAATGCATAAATTAAAAACAACTTCATGATGGTCATGACTATGATAGTGGACTGTTATATAGACTTGTGACTATCCTACAGTCATGAAAACCTTCTTTTAGTGTTTTATCTCCTTGTAACTCCCTTTGTACATCATCTTGTGTCATGATGCTTGTATGTCCGTACATATTTGTATAAAACTCTCTTCTCTAAAAAATTGTTATGTTGATGAAGTAAATACATAATCTCCATCATATTTTTTATGGATCGAGTGGTATCAAATTGAGTTGTAAAAACATATATATCTTAGAACATAAAGAACATTAAAAACATAAAGACATAAAGACATTTAAAGACATAAAGAACATAAGAACATATATATGTGAATTAAAATAGACATTTAAATTGAATATACCTTAGAATTTGATATTGTACTTGACCAATTCTCCAAAAGATGGCTTCAAAATCCTCAAATTCTTATTTTTCGCAAGTTTGATTATGAATTCTATATAATTCTAGAATAGGATTAGTAAAATTTATGGAAAAAACAAACATATATCACCAAATTTGAAATCTATATATCAATGGTAATTAGCTTTAAAAAAAAATCACACATGAAACATGAAAGTTTCAGTTTAAATAATCAAATTTTCTCCAAAAACATGAAAAATCACTTCTACGTTGAAAAAACAAAAAAAGTGGTGGATTCATATAAAAATGATTCTCAATTAGTCAAACAACATGAAAAGTGTTCTTTTGTCCAATATACTCATGAAAAGTAGGAATAATAGTCATGTGGGATCTAAAACACGGATCCCACATGTTTTTTACCGTTTTCCATGCTTCCCAGAACGTGATGGCGTTATAACGTGAGCGCGTTCTGGGAAACATGATAGGTAACCTTGTATCTACATGGGAGAGTCTCTCTCTCTTCATTTCTGTATCCTATATATAGGAGGGATTAGAAGACATGGAGAGATAGAGAGGGACATGGAGATAGAGAGGATAGGTGAGATAAAGATGAGGAGAGGGAGAGATGGGGATTGAGATAGAGAAAGGGGTCTATAGAGGGAGAAAGATAGAGATACATATATATAGAGAGGGGAGATATAGGGAGATAGATATAGCAAGGGAGAGATAGATAGGGAAATACACAGAGAGAGAGGTAGAGAGGGGTATATTAAGAGACAGGGTTATGAGGATAGATAGCTCGATAGGGAAAGAGATCGAGAGACGTCTAGAGACATAGGGAGAGAGATTTCAAGAGGTAGAGGGATGGGGAGAGAGATAAAGAGGAGAGAGAGGTGGCGAGGGATAGATTAAGAGATAGGGATCCATATGTCCAGAGAGAGATAGGGATCCCTATTCTCCCCTCTACCTAAACCATAAACCTAAACCTCTAAATTATAAACCCTAAACCCTAAACTCAAGCAACCCTAAACCCCTAAATAGTAAACCCTAAACCCTAACCCCTAGACCCTAAACCCTAAACTCGAGTATCCCTAAACCCCTAAATCCTAAATAATTCCCCTAAACCCTTACCCAAAACCCTAAACCCTATTTACTTGAGCAACCTTAAACTCATGTAAACTTGAAATAGTGAGGGAGGGATAGATACAAAGGTAGAGTTAGAGAGAGGGGATCGAAAGTGATCTAGCAAGATAGAGAGACAGGGAGAGAGAGATAGAGAGGTAGGTATAGTTAGAGAGAGGGATAGAGGAGACAGAGATATCTCTCGCAGGCTCAGTCTCCTCTGTATCTCCCTATTCGCTTCTCTACCTAAACCTTAACCCCTAACCCCTAAACCATAAACCCTAAACCATAAATAATGCCCCTAAACCCTAACCCCTAACCCTAAACCCTAAAAATGAGCAACGAGCTAAACCCCTAAACCATAAAACCTAGAAGCAACCCTAAACCTCTATCTCCCTATCTCTCCCAATCTCTATAATATGAAAGTTCATGAAAACATTAATCTTTCATTCCAACCAAGTTCATTCCTAATCAATCCCAAATCATCGATAATCCATTCAATTTCATCTCTAATCATCCCTAAACCACTTCACACCATCCCAAATCACATCCAAATCAATTTAACTTCATCCCTAATCATTTTCAAATCAACCTGGATTTCATCTCAAATACAATCTCTAAACTAATCCTAAATCATTCTAATCATTCCCTTATTAGCATTAAACCACTTCAAACCATCCCTAAAACCATTCTAATCATTCCCAAATCATTCCTAATCTAGTCCTTTTCACCTCTCATCATCCCTAAACAAATTTGCTTCATCTCAACTCCATCCCAAATCCATCTAAGCTCCCTCTCAAACGATCCCAAAAATAATCAAAATTAAACATATACCTCATGAGGAGCCATTAGAAGATCATAGTGCCAATTTGTTAGTCATTTGCACCATTTTGTATATCATATGTGCCAATATGCTCCTTAGTAGCACCTACCTATCAATCACAAACATCATTATACACCTAGCTAGTCATAGGTGTCATTCTACCCTCTGCCAGCTACAGGAGCCATCAGAACATCATAAGCACCAATATGTTAGTCATTTAAACCATTCTATACATCATACATACCAACCATAAACCCTAAACCCGATCAACCCTAAACCTGATCAACCTTAAACCCTTATTTCCTTGTCTCTATCATCTCTCTACCTCTCAATCTCTCTGCCTATGTCTTTGGCCATGTCCATCACCCTCTATCTCCCTATCTCTCCCTCTCTAAACTCCTAACCCCTAAACTCTAAACCTGATCAACCCTAAACCCCTATCTCCTTGTCTTTATCATCTCTCTACCTCTCAATCTATCTGGCTATGTCTCTGGCCATGTCCCTCACCCTCTATCTCCATATCTCTCCCTCTCTAAACTTCTAACCAGGCTAAACCCTAAACCCAATCAACCCTAAATCCATTCAACCCTAAACCCTATGTCCTTGACTCTATCATCCCTCTACCTCTCAATCTCTCTACCTATGTCTCTGGCCATGTACCTCACCCTCTATCTCCCAATGTCTCCCCTCGGTCTCCTCTATATCTCCCTATCGGTCCTCTCTCTCTAAACCCTAACCTAAACCTCTAAACCTTAACCCCTAACCCCTAAAACATAAACCTTAAGTTACCCCAAATAATGCCCCTAAACCCTAACCCCTAACCCCTAAATCCTAAAACTAAGCAGTTCCCTAAACCCCAAACCTCTAAACCATAAACCTTGGAAGCAACTCTAAACCTTTATCTCCCTGTCTCTCCCAATATCTATTGATCCCCTCACTCTCTCTCTCTCTCTAAACCCTAACCCCTAAACCTGAGCAACCTTAAATCCCTAACTCCTAACCCCTAACCCCTAAACCATAAACTTGAGCAATCGTAAACCCCTAAACCCTAACCTAAAACCCAAAACCCTAAACTTGAGCAACCCTAAACATATAAACCATAAATAATGCCCCTAAAGGTCTAAGCAACCCTAAGCTCATAAACCCTAAATAATGACCCTAAACCTAAGCAACTCTAAACCTCTCTCTCTCTCTCTCTCTCTCTCTCTCTCTCTCTCTCTCTCTCTCTCTCTCTCTCTCTCCCCCAAAACTCCAAAACCCTAAATAATGCCCCTAAATCCTAACTCTTAAACCATAAACTTGAGCAACCCTAAACCCCTAAACCCTAAACTTAAGCAACCCTAAACTCATAAACCTGACCCACCCTCTCTCTCTCCAAAACAAGAAAGCTAGGACTCTCTATCTCTCTCTCCCTATCACCAGGTATCTCTCCCCTTTCTCTCCCTCCATCTCCATCCTCTCTCCCTTTTCCTCTGTCTCACTCTCCCTTGTCGACAAAGAACATGGAAACAAGAAAAATAGGACATGTAAAGATGGATGAGGATATAAATTAGGATGATGAAATGGAAACAAGATAATTTATGAAATTTCATTGGATGGGAAGAATGAGGAGGGAAGGTAGAGAGGGGAGGGAAGTAGAGAGTGAGAGAGAGGATAGGAGGTAGAGACAGGAGGGAAGTAGAGAGTGGGAGAGGACCGTAGGAGGTAGACAGGGGAAGGAAGAAGAGAGAGGGTAGGAGGTAGACAAGGGAGGGAAGTAGAGACCGAGAGAGAGGGTAGGGGGTAGACAGGGGAAGGAAATAGAAAGTGAGAGAGAGGGTAAGAGGTAGAGAGGGAGGGGGGAGAAGAGAGTGAGAGAGTAGGTAGGAGGTAGAGAGGCGAGGGAAGCAAAGACTTAGAAAGAGGGTAGGAGGTAGATAGGGGAGGGAAGTAGAGAGTGAGAAAGCAAGTAGAAGGTTGATAGGGGAGGGAAGAAGAGAGTGAGAGAGAAGGTGGGAGGTAGAGAGGGGAGGGAAGCAGAGACTTAGAGAAAGGGTAGGACGTAGAGAGGGGAGAGAAATAGAGTGAGAGAGATGATAGGAAGTGCAGCTGCCCTTGTAGACATGTATGTAAAGTGTGGAAGCATAGACAAGGCATGTCAATTGTATGACGTAACACCTCAAAGAGATGTTCTATAATGGAATACAATGATTGCAAGATATGCGAAAAATGGATATGTTGAAAAGGCTTTAGAAACTTTCAAGCAAATGCAATTGGCATGTGTATTGCTAGTTATACTCATCATAACACAAGCGCATTATAATGCGCTCGCGTAATTTCTCATAACGTGAGCGCATTATAACATGATCGCATTATGGATTTCACATAACGCAAGCGCATTATAATGGGCTCATGTTATTGTTAGCTTTGTTTGATGTGTTTTTATCAGTTTTTATCAGTTTAGTGTTTCATCTTGAATTTCTTTTGTGTGTCCAGTTTTTGTCAAAAACTAGTGTCTAGTATTTTTGACTTTTTTTAACTATTTATTGAAAATTGAAATAAGTTATATTTTTAGAAACTAGACTCCATTCTACACGAATTCAAAAAAAGTTGATTTTTGATTAGTTTTCAAACATTTCAGGGGGGAGCACGCTCAAATTTCTATTTTTCAGGATGTGTCCACTTTAAAAATTACTAAAAAATCAATTATTCATTAAAAAATTATTAGAAAAATCAAGGATAAACTACATGGTGTTACCTAATTTCTCACTAGAGTGATTATTGAAATACTAAAAAAAGTTAACATTTTAGGGGGAGCACACCAAACGCTATGTTATTTTTTTTTAGAAAAATAGGACCAATTTGTGTGCTCCCCCTTTTTGAACCCCTTAATCTCAATCATTTTTGGAAAAAAATAGTAGTTTAGAAACTAAATTCGGAGCACTGCAACTCTTGTTTTTGTTCCATCTTAAAATTTTGAGTGCTTCAATTTCTCATCCAACATCAATGTTTCCTAATTTCAGAAAAAAAAAAAGTGGCAACTTAAGACCCCATTTTGGTCCCTCATCTTTGTGCACTTACCCAAATAAGAGAGTGAAATACTCAAAGATGGATATTGGAAACAAGGCATAATGAGGTAGCTATGTACAAAATTATCCCATCAAAGAAACTTAGGGAAGGAGAAAAAACTTGGATATGAAAAAACTTTCCCCATGAGAGGATGAAGCATGAAGGGCTATGTGACCCCCCTTGAAGAATTGTAGCACACCACTAAGAGATCTCATAAATGATGTAACTTACTCTTAGTGAAGGGTTTGGGGAAGATATCTACAATCTACTCTATTGTAGGACAATAGTACAAGTCAATGACTTGCTCTTATGTCAACTCCTTGATGTAGTGCATGTAGATCTCGGTGTGGTTGGTTTACTTATGATGAACCAAGTTCTTCAAGATTTGGATGGCACTCTAGTTGTCACAGAAGATTATTGATGGCCTCTAAAAAGGAATGCCAAACTCAGTGAGGATATTATAAAGCCAAAGAGCCTTGGTGATGGCATTAAAATCCCCTTGATACTTAGCCTCAATTGAAGCAAGAGAAACAACATGTTTCTTCTTGCTCTACCAAAAATGGGGCTAGAACTAAAGAGGATGTTGTAGATAGATGTGAAACAATGATCATCAAGATCACCAACCTAATTAGAATCTATGTATCCAACCAAGTCTAAGCCTCTACTTGTTGCATAGTGAATCCCAAAGCTATAGGTGCCTTGTATATAATGCAAGATGTGTTTGGTAGCTTTCTAATGAACCTCATGTAGTTCTTGCATAAAGCACGAAACCATGCCAACTACAAAGGAAATGTCAAGGCAAGTGTGAGTTAGATAGATGAGACTACCAACAAGACAATGATACAAAGTGGTATCAACAAGTGGAGTGGAACACTTCACCTCAATCTTTACTCTAGACCAAAAGGGAGTCAGTGCAAGCTTATAATCAACCATGTGGAATCAAGATAAAATATCAAGAGCATACATGGGTTGAGCAAGAGTGATCCTAAGAGAAGATTGAGTGATCTTGATCTCAAGAAAGTAGTGCAAGAGACCCAAGTCTGTCCTGGAAAAGTTATCATGCAAAGGAAAATTGCCTCTAGCAATGATGGATGAGGAACTCTTTGTAGTGATCAAGTCATCGACATAGAGAACAAGAAGAAAATGAGAGTCATTTTGTCACAAAAGGTAGACATTTATATCCAAATGGAATTTTAAGAATTTGACTAAGAGAATAAAGGAGTCCATCTTCGCATACCAAGATTGAGGGGCTGAACCCCTATGAATTCTCCATGTAGATCTCCTCCTATAGATGCTTGTGAAGAAGCATACTATTCACATCCATCTAGTGTACAACCTAACCATGAGCTACAATTCTAGTGAAATTCAAACAAATGGAGTTTATTTTTATTATGAGGGAAAAGGTCTCAAAGTCAACACCATGAACCTATGAGAAACCTTTGGACACAATCCATGCTTTGAAATGTCAATAGTTCCATCTACTGCATATTTGGTTCAATAGATCTACTTACATCAAACTATTTTTCTTCCCTTAGGAAGATGGACTAATTTCCATGTGTGGTTCCTCAACAAGGAACTATACTCTTCCTCCATTACTGAATACCACTCAATAACACCAGATGCTTCATGAAAAGACCATGGATGAGAAGTAGAGACAATTTAGATCAACATGTGGAAGATGTTGGTGTTGTGATTGAGTCCTTCGAGTATATAAAGGATCACCAACAAAATTGCCTATGGATTGGAGAGTTTGTTGGGCCCATCAAGGCAACAAAGAAGATAGGGATGAAGTAGGAGAGTCCTTAGCCTTTGAATGTGAACCTTGTGGATGTGGAGGTGAATCCTCATGATCAAACTTATGATTTTGAGATGGAGAAGATTCCTATGAATCACTGTCATCTAAATCCATTGTGAAGGAAGAGGGAGAAATGTGAGAGGACAAGCTAGGAGAGCTTTCATTAAAATGAACATTCCTCTCAATGAAGAGCTCATATTTCTCAAGATCCAAGAATTGATACCCCTTAATATCTTATCTAAATTTCCAACAAAAATGGAAGTCAACTTTGTAGTTCCAAAGCCTTGTGTTTCTCTAAAGGAACATGTGCCCATGCAAGGAAGCCAAAAACTCAAAAATGCTACACAACCAGTTTCCTACCACACCAGGATTTAAAAGGAGTCATTTAAATTTCAAGATCTTATGAGGAATCTAGTTTTGGATGTGAGCAACACAATTAGTAGCTTCAACTCAAAAATCTAGATTGAGAGGATGAGCATGTATCATGTAGCTAGCCATCTCATTCAAGGAGTTATTCATTTATTCTGCAACACCATTATGATGTGGTGTGTAGCAACTACATGCTAAATATCTGAAATCATGAAAAATCAACATGAAGTAAATGATAACAAATGCAAATCAAACAAATGCAAACCTCATATTGACTCACGATCCATCGATAGGGTAGAGAGTGCCGCATCCGAAGCACTCTAGCTTTACCCAAAGAGATGAATGTTGATTGCTCGATTCTGCAACATAACATGAAGATGAAGATGATAGATGAAAAGATGGAAGATAGAAGATTGTAGAGAAATTTCGGCAATGTAAGGATACCAGAAATAGATTCGTTCAAATGGCTCAAGAGAGGCTAGGTTTATAGGAAAGACCTAATTTGAATGGATGGACAAGATCAATTAGGGGTTAGATGACATGGATGGCTAGGATCGATTAGGGTTGGATTAGGGTTTCCCACTCAAAGAGGGATTATAGTCACATGACAAGTGTGCGATGGAGATTAAAAGGAATCTAATTTAAATAAAAGATTATTTAAATTAGTTTGACATGTGAGTTGTATTAAGTGGGAGATGAGACATGTGACATGTGTCGCAATGTGATGAGAGGTGAGGGAATAATTCAAATTTTAAATTTGAATTATGTGAGACATGTGACTAGGTGCAATTAATTAAATAATTGGAAATGTGATCAAGTGGGATTAATTAAATAAAGTGGGTTTATTTAATTAATCAAGAAGGTGATTAAGTTGGACAAATGGGATGGGGAATTAATTTAATTAATTGGCTAAGTGGGATTTGTGAGTGGGATGAGGTTGGATAACCTAGGACCTAGGTCAAAACACACAAGGTCATGTCGACAAGGTGTTGTGTTGAGACATGGACAAATTTTAGTGTCTACATTTTTCCTCTCTTTGAGATGATGTTGCGAGATGATAAGATTTGTGTCGAGTAACATCATTTCAAAGAAGCTAAGGTATGGATAGAGGAAAAGGATAGGATGATGATGCCCCCTCGAGAGGATAGGCGGGTTGGACAAACATGGGTATGCTCTCAAAATGAAATGGAATTGGTCAAGGAAGATAAGATAAGGAGATGGATAGAAGAAATAAAAGGATTTATTATGCTGCAATGAAGGTGAGCAACCATGATGTTTGATGTTGCACTAGACGTTATGCACCAAGGTATAAGGACCAAGGTGACGATGTGTCTTGTGCCCCAACATAATACAACCTTGTCTAGATACAAGATATAAATATTAGCTGGGTTGGATTCGGATTTGAAACAAATGCAAGATAAAAAGATAACACACACAAGCAAGTAAGCAAGCATGCACAAATGATACAAAACAAACAAGGTATTGCCCTTGTTAAGCTATAAACCAATGATTGATTGATTGATGATTGATTTGATTGATGATTGATGATAGTGATTAGTGTTGTCATTACGGGGAACAATATATCCCTAGATCAACACAAGGATGTGGGACAGATATATCTCGTTGATGATGATAATTGATTGATTTGGCTTACAACAAGATTAGAATCAAGACCATTGATGTGATTGGATAATTTGACATGATTGATTGACATGATTGGTATGGATTAAGGATGGGCTTGCATTTGGATAATTGCTTGGAGTTGATTTGATTGATTGTGATGATTGATTTGATTGAATTGGATTGATATGAATGTGATGATTGAATTTGATGGATTGACTTGATTTGAGTTTGATGTTATTGATGTGATGATATGGATTGGATTAATGTGATTTTGATTGATTGATAGATTGGTTTGATTTAATAATTTGATTGGATATTTGATTGGCTTTGATGGATTTCAGATTTGATGATGATTGATCGTTGATGAATTTGATTTGATTTGATTTTGATTGATTGATAGATTGGATGATTGATAGATTGGCCTTATTTGATGATGTGATGAAGTTGATGATTGGGATTGATTTGATTGGAAGAATGTGATTTTGATGTTTTGATGTGGAATGGTTTTATTGCTTGGATATTGTTGGATTTTTTTAATTTGTTTAGAGTTTTTGACATATTTGATTTTTTTATCTTTTTGGGAATACTTGATTTTTTGGGGTTTTTGAAATGTTTTAATTTTTTTTGGATTTTTGAAATGTTTTGATTTTTTTGGGTTTTTGAAATGTTTTAATTTTTTGGGTTTTTTTGATATGTTTTGATTATTTTGGATTTTTGGAATGTTTTGATTTTTTTGGATTTTTGAAATGTTTTGATTTTTTTAGATTTTTAGGGATGTCAATGGATATACAATTTGGGTAGCCTTTGTGCTTGATACCAATGACAAGGGGAAACCAAGCCTAGATGCAAGGAGGTAGGTAGGATGGATGGATAAAAGGATGAATGATAGTAAAGGGGATGGAAAGCTCATCATATATGGATGGATAAAAGAATGGGCTATAATGGATGGAAAGCTCATGATAAATGGATGGATACAAGGATAAGTGATAATGGAATGGAAAACTCATGATAAATGGATGGATACAAGGATAGGCTATAGTGGATAGATGTAGGCCTCATAAGGGAGTTAGGATGTGATCTGCAAAGGCTATGTCGCAAAGGAATAACACGCCCCCGTTTAGGTAGTAGACTTAGAAATTTTTAGGACAATGCTTAAGGAAAGAGGATGATATGATTTGACATGGCAAAGCTTATGAATTGGATGATAGGGTTCATTTGGAAAGGATGAGGTATGTCAAGGGATATCCAAAACACTTGTCAACAGTTGCCCCCAATCTTTGTCAAGATCAAAAGAGGAAGGGAGGATGAATGGATGCAATGTGATAGGTATGTATATGGAAATGGTATAAAAATCTAGTATGATAGTTTGGAAAAGGATGAGACAAGGTGCCCCCAAGTGTAAGTGAGAGAAGATTGACCTACACATGACGCCTGTTTACCAGGTTTTCACTATTGGACGAAGGGATTTCTCTTTTCTTTTTTGATTTTTTTTTGACTTTTTGACTTGGGAAAAGGGGGAGATATGGATGGGTGGGACTCAAGTGTCTAGTTCCATGTAATGTCATAGTCCCATTAGAGAAGGATGTCATCACAAATGGACCACGTCAAGTCATTATGCTTAAGATGTTGGTAGGGTGATTGTGTGAAAGTGAGATGAATAAGGTAGATAGTGGATTATGATGTGGATTATGGAGGGATAAAAAGTGGATTATGATGTGGATTATAATGGACTTATGCAAAAGCATGGACCATAGGAAGGTGATGGGGGAGATATGTAGGATAATGGAGTGATGGGGGTGTGAAAAGGAATCATGACCAACGGTTGCACACACCATGATAAACATGGAAGCTTTTGATTGGATGGTGGTGTAGGAAGAAATGGTGATGTTTGCTTAGGAGATGGATGATTTAGGACTTTTGGAACCCACGTGGACTTAGTATTTTTCTGATTTTTGCTTTTCATGTGGGATGTTTGAATGGAATGACATTTTTTAATCGAGGGGGATGGTTGGGATTTTTGAGAGGTGGATGCCTAATTTGATTTACTTGATTTTTGCTTAGGTACCCATACCATTTTGCTTTTGGAGGTATGGGTTTGGATGGATTTTTGAATGTACCTTGTTTTGAATTTTTGGATTGATTTCCTAAGGTATTAGGACCCTTAGGATGTTGGGCTTTATATGTAGAGGCATCCAAATGTTTATTTTTAAATCCCATGTTGCGGGTGGAAAGGGTGGAAGTTTTATGTTTGGACCATGTGTGCATTTGTTGGTCATGATTAGGATTGTAAGGGTACTTATGGATAAGTGGATAATTAGGCATTGGTAGAAGTGGAGGCAAAGTGGATGGAGGGATATTTGGAGTTGGAAGTAATGGAGGTAAAGTTGATGGAGGAAGGTGAATGGTCACATGCTTTTGACATTTGTAGGATGGTGGAGGTGGAATGGCAACGTATGTTTTAGGAATATGATGGGGTTTATGATGGAAGGAAGTGGATTTAGGAAGTGTGGAGGAAGTACCAACATCTTTTGATTGTTGACCTTGGGGTGTGTATCCAAGGCCAAATGAGTGAGGAGGGACTTTGACATGGATTGGATCCAAAATGCCTTGTTCATGTAAGCCTAAACCTTTACCTTGGTAGTTCATGTTTTGGAGCATGCAATTGACTATAGGACTAGGTGTAGTTTGGACACTAGACTTGAGTTGATTATTGGATGGAGAAGGTGATGTGGCAGATAATGGTTGTTGGTGTTCTAAGGAGGAACACTCATGAATGAATGTGGATAGACTAGTAAGATATGGTGGATTTGAAATGGGATCAATGGTGGATGTGGATGAAGGATCACTAGGATCATGATTATGTTCATTGTACTCACTAAGATCCAAGTTATTTGGTTGATCTTCTATGCTTATGTGTTCTTGGGAGGCAATTGTCTTAGCATGACAAGTGGATGGTTGCTCATTATGGATAGGGCTAGATGACGGATGACTACGAGCAATTTCAATGTCTTGCTCATGGATTATAGGATTATGGATAGGATCAAGGTGCTCATGAATAGCTTCTTCATAGGTATCATCTTGATCATAAATAAGGTACATGCTATGGATAGGTTGGATGGGGATGATTTGATCTTGATTAGATTTAGGGGCTATTGTTTCTTCATGCTTAGGATCATACTCGTGACATAACTCTTGGTTTTCGTGGATAGAAGTGGAAGGCTCTTTAATAAGCTTGATAGCTTGTAGATCACATGATGGGGTTAGAAGACTAGACAAAGTGTTAAGGACTCATGGGGAGGCTCAAGAATAGGTGTTTGATGACATGGCAATGTTTTATTCCTTACTAGTATCCAATGGATCACATCCTTTGCAAGGGTATGGGTGCATGGGTAATATAGTGGATGGATGATAATAGTGGAAGTTGAAGGCTTAGGATTAGGATTTGTTGGATGGATAATGGGATTACGATTTGGGCTAGATGGAAAGATAATGGAATTAGAGAGATTAGTCTTATCCAAGGCAATCTTACCACAATCTTCTAGGTTCTTGACCACTCTTTAAAATCGGACACAAGTGGATATGGTATGGCCCCTATACCTATGGTATGCACAATAATGGTTTTCATTATACCCTCTAGGTTTAATCATAAATGGAGGATATGCTTTGAATGGGTATAGCTCAATCAAATTTGCTTGGACCAATTTCTCTAAAAGTATCTCCATGGAATCTCTAATGAAGGATTAGTGGAACAAGGGGATGAAGATGATGAAGGTGATGAAGGGCTTGACAAAGCTGTTGGAATGGGACTAGTTGGCTCATGTGTTGGCATATGATTGGATGGTGAAGGTGACTCAAAGGAGGCACATGCTAGGTTGGTTTCTCCCTTGTCAAAGGATTTTAGGTCTTGCATAAGATGACTTGGACTTTCTTGGTTTATGTCCATAGGGCCATTTGGACTTGCTTGTTGTTCTTGTAAGGACATTTGATTGCCATGCGGATAGGTTTGGTGATGAGGTGGCATGATAGGATATGTAGGTGAAAGGTTTGGTGAGGTGGATTGTTGTGGACATTGGGTGATGTTGGAAGTTTGTTGAGAAAGTAGTTGGGATATGATGGCAATGGAGTTAGGATCATTGGATGGTAGACTTATGGAAGTACTTGCATTTGGGGTGTTGCTAGGAATAGTGAGGGTGATTTGTGGTATGGATGTGGTGGCATTAGTGTTTGGATTATGTGCTTGTTGGGCTTGTGATGGAATGTGGGAGCGTTGATAATGGCCTAGGACTTGATGTTGCGGGGATCATTGATGTTGTGGTGACACAGGGTCTTCTTCCTTTCTATACAACCACCTAAGTTGACTAAGTTGATTAAGCATTCTTTTGGTGCCATAAGGATCATTCTCATAGGTTTCGTTTAGAAATACCATGTCTATGTTTACAAGTGGTAGATGTGGAATGATTTGGATGAAGATTTGATGATTGGATGATGTGTAATGACCAGAAAGGATTAGGGTTTACTTGGATGATGAGGACTATGGTGATGATGATTACGATGTCGAAGATGACTAGAATGATGAGATTGGATGACTTGTCTTGATGTGCTTGGTGTTTAGCTTGATTTGGCAATGTTTAATCAAATGATCACACATGTACAATCATGAATCACTTACACAAGACACAAGCAATTTTGAATTTGACTTTTAATGAATGTAACGATGATTAAACAAGCACATGTGGAAGACACATCAATGAGACCTATGACTAGTCAAGTGGGGTATGGCCAATTAGGTCTTAGGCTATGTTTACACAAGGTTGACTAGGAATTGAAAGCGAAATCCTAGCACACAACTGGGAGAAAGGGGTAACCCACCCTTCACCTTCACTTCCCAAAGGTATAAAGTTCTTTGGGGCTTAGCCAAGAGTGACAAGATTCCAACTCCCAATGAGGGTGTCTTTCGATTCAGCCTCGATTGAGGTCATCCCTAGGGGTGATGAAATCCACTAGCAAGCCTCCTAGGAAGGGTAAACAAAAGCAAACCAAGTAAGGTGTTTTTGATCTCCAAGATCACCTTGTGGTGCAAGGACAGAGCATACACACGCACACTTGATTCACACTCGTACTTGTAAATTAACCCTTAGAAATGAAATGTGTGATCAAATAGTTCAAGCACTGGTTCTTTTTAAAGCCCAAATCCAAATGTGTGATGAAGACAATGGTTCGTTTTAGCCCAGTTTTTTTTTATGTGATTGCTAAAGCAATATTCATTTTAAACCCAAATTGAAATGTGATACAAACAAGATTAATGGATCAAATGAAAGAGATGAATGATGAAATGGATACACCTAATTGTTTTCCTATCCCAAGCTGTAGTAGATGCTGATGTGATCATTGCTCCAGCTCCTTAGGGTCATCTACAAGCCACAAAGTCGAAAAAGAAGCAAGTAGACTAGCCAAAAAGATCGTTATTACAAAAATTGACAATCTGATTAAAAAAAATGATTAAAATGATTTGATATAGAAAATGGACTTCATAAACAGATTTTAGATAAAATACTATGCAATTTAAAAAAAAAATAGCGAAAATTAGATAAAAAATGCAAATGTTATGAGCATTTGAAGATTGCATGTAGATTTGAATTTGAATGCAAAAAAATAGTCAAAATGACACTTTCACCTAAAAATTTATCTTCCACTGCATAGTTCATCTTGTCACCTTTCCAACGAGCCATTGTTTGCATGATTTTGACCTGTTTTGACCAAGTTATGATAAAAAGAAAAATTTTGCCCTCTTATGGCATATGGAGGCACAATGCAATCCTGATGGCTTTACCTAACCGCTAGCAGTTGACAATAAATTGTTCACATGTGGCGGTTTAAGATTTTATTTTTAGTCCTAGTAGTCTATTTTGGGTGACACCCCTGGTCACTCATATGACCAGGGGCCGGGGCTAAGAAAAATAAAATAAACTATCGATGGGCTAACAATGCCCCTTTCCTCCCTTGTGGTCACTAATGTGACCGAGGCTCAAAGCCTTAACAAAAGAAAGTCCAAAGCTTAATAATGTGGGATGATTAACATTTAGGGCTATGGTTTTATCAATGGGTAAGGGGACTACAGTTTGATAACTAATAGCAGCTGGGGAGACCACGACGGACATTCAAAACTGTGATCCTATGGTTTCACCGAGGTTAAAGGGAGGCGACAGTAGCTAGCAGGTGGTTGTCAATGACCATAGAGGGGAAGGCGGCCATGTAAGAAGGAAGAAAGAATCGTTTGGTCGTGGCGGAAGAATTACTAGAGGATACCAAAGCTATTAACTGGTGATAGCGACAGAGATTTAGTCGTCACCGATAGGTTTAAAACAGATGACAAAAGCAGCAGAAAGAACTCGACAAAGGGGTGCTCGTGGTTTTTTAGAAAGGAGGAGACATGGGTTTTTGGGTGGTCGATGGAGTCAAGGCTGGGTGGCGGTAAAACTATAGTGGGGGACTGCAATGGAAATAATGACAATACCAAACCCTAGTAAACCGTAATGTGAACCTGCAGACATTCAACAAAGATATCCCTAGCCTGATAAATAGTCAACAGATATCTGAACGTAGCCCTGCACACAGAAAACCAAGGCATGGTACGGATCAGTACGACTGGTCCGTACCATACGAATCCGTATGGTACAGACTGGCAAAATAAAAAAATTCAAAAATTTTCAAGAAATTTCCTGCGAGAAAACCCTAGCAAATTTATAGTCAATTTTCATGGAATTGACCTCCTGATCACAACAGTGCAATCTATTTTTGCCCAAGAGGTCACCTGCAATAAGTCACTCCAAAAAATTGCAAATTTTGACAAAACTAGGGTTAGGAAAAAGGTAAAATTTTGACAACAAAATATGCAAAAAACTCACGATTAGATCCGAGACTGGGCGTGCCAAATAAAATCATGGAAAATCGACATGAAGTAAATGATAACAAATGCAAACATCATATCGACTCACGATCCATTGATAGGGTGGAGAGTGCCATACTCAAAGCACTCTAGCTTTACCCAAAGAGATGAATGTTGATTGCTCGATTCTGTACCATAACATGAAGATGAAGATGATAGATGATGGATGAAAAGATGGAAGATAGAAGATTGTAGAGAAATTTCAGCAGAGTAAGGATACTAGAAGAAGATTCATTCAAATGGCTCAAAAGAGGTTAGGTTTATAGGAAAGACTTAATTTGAATGGATGGACAAGATCGATTAGGGTTTAGATGACATGGATGGCTAGGATCGATTAGGGTTGGATTAGGGTTTCCCACTCAAAGAGGGATTGTAGTCACATGACAAGTCTGCGATGGAGAATAAAAGGAATCTAATTTAAATAAAAGATTATTTAAATTAGTTTGACATGTGAGCTGTATTAATTGGGAGATGATACATGTGACATGTGTCGCAATGTGATGAGAGGTGAGGGAATAATTCAAATTTTAAATTTGAATTATGTGAGACATGTGACTAGGTGCAATTAATTAAATAATTGGAAATGTGATCAAGTGGGATTAATTAAATAAAGTGGGTTTATTTAATTAATCAAGAAGGTGATTAAGTTGGACAAATGGGATGGGGAATTAATTTAATTAATTGGCTAAGTGATTATGATAGGATTAGGAGTAGGGTAAGTGGGATTTGTGAGTGGGATGAGGTTGGATAACCTAGGACCTAGGGCAAAACACACAAGGTCATGTCGACAAGTTGTTGTGTCGAGACATGGACAAATTTTAGTGTCTATAAGATCAATCCCATCAAGAGTGTAAAAATGCTCAAAGTGATGGCTCACATATTCTTTGCCATTGCTAGTGTGGATAATATTGACATACCTCCCAGATTGTTTCTCAACAAGAGCCTTGAAATATTGAAGACTTTTCCCTTCTAGAATAATCATCAATGAAGTTGAGTACATAGCGCCCCTTGCTAAAAGACAAGGATGGAAAGGGTACCACTAGATCATTTTGAACCAGTTTGAGGGCTTGAGAATCCCTCCAAGACTACCCTTTGTCAAATTTCTACTACGAATGCTTGCCCATGGCACAAATTGAACATACACCATCTACAAAACTAATACAAGGGAGTCTTGTAACCATATCCTATGAGCTGAGCTATTGAATATAGTGGTAGTGTGAATTGATATGTAGAAATGAACTGTAACCCATGAAAATGAAGCAATAGCCTTTTTCTAATTTACAAATGTTAGCATTGTAGATGAACACTCCAATCAAAACTTTAACAACCTTCGCATAGTAAACATGCTTAAAAAATTGCAATACGTATAATTAAAAAATGTAAAATGTCAAGACAGATACTTGCCACTCCATGATGGTTGTTAATTACTGAAATATTTCTTGGTTAACAATTGCTCAATTACCAAAGTCTTGCCCAAATAGAAGACAAACAATTTATTGGGAAAGCACAAATGCCAATATGGGTTGGATTATATCTTCTTTAAGTTGGGGAGGGTGATCTCTATGCAAGTTTTCTTTGCCAGAATGAGTGGGATTATGATCATCTTAACAAGGTTAGGCCTCACTGCCTACTAAGCATTATGATTTTCATTTGCTTACTCCAAGGACTATTATGTTGTAGAGAAGGGTATGGTTAGATCTATGCCCAGCCTCTAACTGTTAGGTGGACTATGATCTAAACAAGGTAAGGGTTATGATATTTTATTTTAGGGTTTAACTGCATAGTTTTTGAGTCAAACACATGACCCATATTTCATGAGTAGTGGTTCACATGAACCCATCTCTCATGTTAATGAATGGTCCACTTAGCACTCATTGCATCTAGGTGATGCACACAGGGGTGAAGCATCAGGATTTCCCGGGAGGTCACCCATCCCAGTACTACTTTGACTCAAGTGCACTTAACCATGGAGTTTCCCCCAAGATCAAGCCCACATAGCTTGCTACCCCATTTGCAAAACCTTCAGCAAGGGGCTCTATAATGAAAGGTTCATAAGGCAATGAGTGCTAAGTGGACCATTCATTAACATGAGAGATGGGTTCAGGTGAACCACTACTCATGAAATATGGGTCATGTGTTTGACTCAAAAACTACGCAGTTAAACCCTAAAATAAAATATCATAATTTAACATGCTATGAAAAATACCTCCTACTTACCAAGGTAAGGGTTTCAGGCCTACCCAGGGTTTCTCCCAGTCTTCCTAAGAATGCCAGG
Source organism: Cunninghamia lanceolata (assembly GCA_027924645.1). Classification (NCBI taxonomy): domain Eukaryota; kingdom Viridiplantae; phylum Streptophyta; class Pinopsida; order Cupressales; family Cupressaceae; genus Cunninghamia; species Cunninghamia lanceolata. The sequence goes on along the minus strand of BSBN01000463.1, from coordinate 39,245 downwards.
TTGTAGCCCTACTAAGTGTGAACTAGACTATCATCTTCCCAATAACGTCAAGGTTTAGTACTTTTCCTACCATGTCAGAAGTGTAGTATTATTTTTCTAAACGTGGTCAGGGTTCAGGTCTTGCCCAGGCTTTCCCTGGCATGAGTTGGACTGTGATGGATTCTCAACCTCTTTTACTTTACCAGGTGTGGGGGATTTGGTTGAAGTGATCCAAAACAAACCAAAAAGGCAGACATTTGGTTCACTGATTGCAATCTCTTTTTGCTTTGTTTATCATCTCAACACAAAACTTGTTTTAATGTAAAAAACTGTTTAGATATGATATTACAGTCTCCTCATTATTACATTCCAAGAAATTACTTTTCTCATAGCCGTTTTGACAAATTTAACATAAGCCATAGAAAAAGGAAAATAAAATAAGTCTCATTCGTATTTCCATAGAAATATGGGTTGCCTCCAAACTTAAAACCCTACTTCATGCTCTGCTCTTGAGATGGGATAGGCACTCAAATAAAATTGCCTTAATTTACAAACGATGGCTGTTTAAAAGCACACAGAAGAATTGTTCAACAGATAGCACAAGTATTAGGAGGATCCTCTCTCACAACAGTGTATTGATATGGTCCATAGTCGTAGTTGATGGGCACATACCATAGTTCCACAGAGTTTCAGGGACAGGGATGGGGGGGACAGTTGCAGGGGGCGGCGGGGGAGTGGTGCACTGAAATACATATAATACTTGAAAAATTAGTTATAAAAAGATGTATAACTGTAGAAGCCTAAGGAATAAGTAAAGTTTAGTGTTTAAACACATTGCCATGATTTCATTGAACTAGTGAACATTGAAACAATGTGAATGTACTTAGATTTAATAGACATTGGAACGAGAAGTAGATGTTTCATAATTTGAATTTCATAATCGTTGTTCATAATTACAATCAAGTTTCAACAATACTGAAATAGTAAATAGTAAATACTAAATACTAAATGCCAAAATGGTTAATAGCCTGGTGCCTCCAATGATCTAATCATCCCCAAGCTCCATGTCGATGTCGTCATCACTAGAAGTGCTGGACCCCAAATGCTCAAGCTCATCTAAACTAATACCAACCAACCCTGTCTGTGTAGCATCCTCATTTATTTGTGCTGGCTCTTCTGGCTCTACATCCCATCTGGCTGCTGGACTCTCCTTGTATGTAGTTGTGGTGTGGTCAATGAGACGCAAGGCACTATGTACAACCACAAGCTTCCCTACCCTCCTAGAAGTAAGCATGTTCCTCTTAACAGAGTGGATGAAGCTATAAGTAGACTAGTTCCTCTCAGCAGCAGAAGAACTAGAAACCTAGGACAACAAGTGAATGGCTAAAGTCATAATCAAAGATCTAGGCCCATGCATAGTCCACCACAACTTGGGGTCCTCTTGTGACAGTCTCCAAATCTATCTTGGCCACCTCTAAATATCCCCAAAGAGTGGCAAATTTTGTCCACTCAATACGAAGCATGCTGGCCTCTGTAGAATCATACATTTTGTCAATGGCCTTCACAAACCCTTCCTTCACCTCAACATCCTCTATAGGTGTGATTCTACCAGGCCTATGTATGTACCGCTTTGGGTTCAATGCAAAGGCAGCCATGTGTAAGGGAGTGTTGAGCTTCTCCCATCTACGCTGAATGATTGGATGAATATGCTCGGTGTAGAATTGCATTGTGGGGTCCTTCTCTCGCACAATAGACTTCATTTGATCAAGCATGGAATCAATGCACTCATATACCTCTCCAAGGGAAGGTGCATTATAATCCCCAAATCTAATAACTGTGAAGACTGGCTGAATGATGGAGACAACATATTTTGCATCAGCCCAAAAGACATCATTCGTCACCACCTCCTTAACCCTCAATCCCTTCCGTATCTTCAACTCAGGCCATCGGTTCCATTCTGTTGTCATTACCATTAGTTGCAAGGGCTCTTACATACCGAGTCTCTATAGGCTTTAGGAATTCCTTCTTGGAGAAGGACCTGAAAAGTGCATGTGAATTATGGTGGTTGCAAATGAACATCTACACATCTCTAGCATCACTGACATTTGATTTGATCCAACTAATTTTACCCATGTCCTTAAGTGCATTATTCATAGCATGCACACAATAAGGAGTCCACCAAATATGTCTATAGGCTGCCTCAATCAACTTCCCTGCAGCTCTGCACACATGGGCCGCATCTGTCACTACCTGCACCACATTTTGTGGCCCAACCTCCTCTATAGCATCCTTGAGGATCTAGAATTGATAATGGGCATCCTTGCTATGCCCTGGACAATCAATAGCCCTAAGAAAATAAGGGCCCGCTGTAGATGTAATGATATTAATGAGTGGATGGTGCCTAATGTCCATCCACCCATCCATGACTATGCTGCATCCACTTGTGATCTAGGTTCTCTTCATCTTCTCCATCAAAATATTAATCTTGGAATAGTTTTGATCCAAGATTGTTGTCCTCAATTTAGTCTCCCCTGTTGGAACATATGATTGTCCTGCCCATATTATCTTTGACACAGCTTCCTTATAATAAGGAGAGCGAGCCACATGGAATGGAATGCCATTGGCAAAGAAGAATTTGCCAATGGCATCATCTGCCTCATCCTTTGCTTGCACATTGAATAAATCTGCCAATGGTTGTGAAGATGTCATCTTACGTTTCCCCTTAGGCACTGCTGCACTTGAACTAGATGGATTTGGTGGCCTTAGACTCTGCAAAGTAGTACTAGAAATCTGATCACCCCTACCCCTTCGTGGTAATAAAACAGAAGTAGGTACTTCATCCTCGTTACAACCCCATAATTTTAACATTTCAGCCCTCATCTTCAAGTTACCTTCCACAACTCTGCATACTTCTACACCTTTGCCTCAAACAAGAAGAAAGTGAGCATTAATTCTTGTACTGCTTCCAAACCATGTAAGCTCACATATGTTGCACTTCCATTTTCTAGTGCCCCCCTTTGCCCCAGTGTTTGCTGCCATCTTATTTGCAAATTGCTTTAATGGTGATTTTGGATCAAAGGGGCCCTTGGCCCAACATTCAAGGTGTTGTGAAGGGCAGCGATTATTTTTACTCCCAATGGAACTTGTGTCAGTTTGAGATTGAGTATTTGAGGCATGTTCATTTTCACCCTCCTCTCCTATTTGAAAATCAGGATCATGATGATCAGATTGAGATGATTCATTGTCACTTCTGCTGTGTGAAGTTGAACTCATTATGATGATGATGCTGCAAAAGAAAATAAAAAGAGTTAAAAACAAAGAACTTGAAGTTAAAACAATGTTAACTTGTTAAGATAAATTAAAAAATGAAATTATCTAACATGTCTAACAGGTCTGATCAGTGATACTGATTACCTGTTACATGTTGATGTATGCAAAATGTGGAAGCATAGACAACTACAAGGCACATGAGCTGTTTGACAGAATGCCTCAAAGAAATGTGGTCTCATGGACTGCAATGATTGTAGGATATGCAATTGCAGAACCACCAATCTTGGTGAGAAAAACACTAATAGTCTATATTTCTAAGTCCTGACAGATCTGAAAGATTCCCATAAAAAAATATAAATTAGATTTGAAGAACATGCTTTAGTTGAATGACGAATGCATACCCATTGCATCGTTCAAGAATCAAAACATAAAGGATTTCGATTGAGGCATTCTGTCAAACAGTTCACAACGTGCCATGTCTATGCTTCCACATTTTGCATACATTTGATAAATTGATTATGATATTAATGGTTCTGGGTTGTAACATTTTGCATACATGTCTCAGTCTTATAAGTTATAATCATTGTCTACTAGTCTAGTCTCATCGAGTCCCAGCCTCCAAGATATGCAGTATGCACAAGCCACAAAATGGATTTGTGGCGAGTGGCTTGTGCATATCTATTATCAAAAAAATTTAAAAAACACAAAAATGAAAAACACACCACTGGCACTCACCTTATTTATTTGGGACTCCGACTCACGCACAATAGAGACTTCGGGGGGCTCACGCAGAGCAAAGACTCACGCACAACAAAGAGTAAGAGTCGGAAGACTCAACTTCAAGTCTCATGCCCTTCGCATGTCACTCACCAAAAAACTCACGACGCAAAAAAATTTCACGCCGCATAGTCGCCATTAAAAATGATTCATGAACTTAGAAAACATGAGAAATGAAATGTTAAAAAACCATATATTAAAGTTAGGTTTTCGAACTTTTTTGAAATGATTAAAAAAATTTCATTTTCCACGATTTTTTTTAAAATGATTAATTTTTTTGGGGGACGTCAAGAAGTCTCCCCAACGGGAGACGTTTCAGAGGCGACGTGGGGGCGGTGGGGAGCTGATGGGGTGCGTTTCGGTGACGTCTCCCCGTCTTGGGGATGTCCCCCTCTGGGAGACGGCTGATTTCTGGGGGGGACGCGCTCAACAAATCTGTGAAGCCAAATTTCCTGAGTTTAGAGGTCAAACAGACGGGATCCACGTCCCCTATCACAGGGATCTTGTTTTCCTTCATGTCCACTGCCATAGAATCCACCCCTGCAATGCAAATATTAATGGTTTGAAAGTGAAAACTTTTAATGTCACGGTTTGAAAGTGAAAATGAAGAGGTATCATACCAGGGACACCTACAACCCGCTTGAGGGCCTTCTTCTTGCTGCTCTCGTCCTTAATGGCCAATTTTAGCACTATTTTCTGCAGAACAGAACAATTAGCTACCTCATCACAACTTCCAATAACAATGTAGAGTGAAAAGAAGGAAAATTCTTACCTTCATTCCTATGGGGCGATTCAGAATTACAAGAAGTTTAAGCGATGAGAATTTCTAGCAGAATGTAAGGAATTTAAAATGGAATGCGATGCACACAAATGCGAATGCAGGGGATGAGAGAGCCAACTGTGCTTATAAAGAGACGAAAGGAGAGAATCTACAAAAAAAGGAAGGGTCATGGTAAGAGACCGAAACTGCAATTTTTCAGTGTGCCAGTGTCCGCCTGTTGTTTAGTGGAAGCCGAGGAAGGTTCAAACACAATCACTTTTTTAAAGAGTGCTTTGTCGATGTGTGATCTGTACATGTACGGTATAATGCAAGCAATTACCCCGATGGTGTTGAATAACTTTTGATTTGGCAGGCAGCAGCAGTGACTCAGTAGCCACTGTGCCCAATATCAATAGGCGTGATGTCATTTATTGCCTAACTATGAAGCTTGTTGCTTTTCGTGTAAAAATGGAAAGGGAATAATTTATGCTTTCTTATTTTACATTTGGTCTTCGAGAAAGATGCTCCTGTCATTTGTACATGTATGCAGACTGCATCATCCATGGGCAGATTTAATAAAAAATGATTGAGTTTGAACCTTCCTCGTCTCCGAATGCGCCGGCAAGATTCAAACCTTGACCTAGTTTATAAAAATAATAGTCTACTTCTGACTTGGCAGGGAAAGTCGTTATAGGTCTCAGAGCTTGATGTTATGGCGAAGATGATTGTCCACCTCATAATTGGCAGGCCTACAACCCTGACATTCTTTGGAAGAGTAGGACAAAGCTTGGGCAGTTCTAAAACCCTAATTTCTTATATCATAGTCCACCTCATAATTGGCAGGCCTACAACCCTGACATTCTTTGGAAGAGTAGGAGAAAGCTTGGGTTGTTTTGAAACCCTAGTTTCTTATATCATAGTCCACTTGGCAGTTAGATGCTGGGCACAGATCAGACCATACGCTTCTTTATTAGATGATAGTATTTGGAGGAGCCAATAGTTGAATGGAGACCAATTGTTGAAATAGTATTTAGTAGGTATAGGATTTAGTTTTTCAACATATTTATATTATATATTGTCAATGATTATTCCACATAATAAAAAAATGACTAAATATCGAACATAAGTACTTATAATTAAATGAAATGTATTCTTTAGATCTAAAAAGCAATAAATCATGTGATGCGACATCTGCACACCAACAAAACATGATTTAATGAACACCTATTATAACTTAATGCACAAGTATTGGTCTACCCTTTTTTTGGGGTCTTTTTGGACATGTCAACAAAAAGCATGTTGATGTGGAATCATATCGATAATGTGGACCTGAAACCTTAGTTATAAGCAAGGGCCTTGCTAACTAAGCTGCTATAATTTTTTTGAAATAATTCAAAATTGCCACGCGTGATTTTGAGAGGTGCAGAGTTAGGGTGTTCAACTATTGGCTCGTTTCCCCTAGTGCTTAGCAAACGGTGAGCCCTGACCTCATTCAAATGATCATAGCCCAACGCATTCTAGAAGAGAGATTGGATAGAAATCACACTCACTGACCTAAAGAAGATTATAATCTAGCCCACACTTGACATTTGTGCTTCCCAATAAATTTTGGTAGGAAATTAATTGTTATGATTCTTAACCAACAAGAAATATTCAAACTTCATTTAGGTAATTAATAAAAAGGAAAAGGTTTTAGGAAATTAATTTTTTAAACTAAACAAAAGAATGTTCCAAATTTCCTTAAGGTAATTGAACAAATAATAGACATTGTCTTTTAATATAATTTATATATTATTGTAATGGTGAAATATGCATATGCATGTATTTTTATTTATTTTAAAAGAATGGTTTAATATATTTACATATTGGTAAATGATATAATATTGTATAAAGTCGTTCTATTTCCTTAGTTTTTATTTATTTCATATACTATTTCATATACATACATTTAATTAGATTTTATTCATACATACATATATCTTAATATATTTATTCATATTAGATTTTATTGTACCCATACATGTACTTATCTAGATACATTTTGTTATCCACTTGATTCGACCATTTCCTGTACCTGAGGTCATTTCTGTGGTCACAGAATCAATCCATAGTCATGGATTTCATCCCTAAATTTTCAAAATTCAAATTAAATTGTGGGTTGACTTTTACCTATCTTTTCCCCACCCTTAGATGACTAAACACATGTTTTTGCACAATTTATTGCTATGTACTTGTATTTAAAGAATTCAATTGCACTTATTTTACAATCATAAAACAACATTGAATATTATTCACATTTACAAAAGGAGCATGCTAGGAATATTTTGATTGGACTTCCTAAAATAATTAGTTTTGCATCATTCCACTCAGCATTTGCACGATTGAAGTTTATCATTTTCTATCCTTTACATAAGTTTTTTGAGGGTTGACGTATGAGAACATGTACCTTCATGACATGTCAACAGCCCTCCATAGATATTTTTAAACGTTGTTAGTTTCAGATAGCGTAAAAGTCAAAAGAAGTAGAGGCAAATCAATTGAATTAACAAGCATAAGTGTACAAATTACTAGATCATTTTTGTGGGTGTAAGACATTTCTATGAGCATGGATTTGACTTTGATTCGTGGACTCAACCCCACATAATGCAGACCAAATGTTTAGATCTTGAGGCAATCTACAAACTATATTAATCCATTTATAATTCTAAAACATCCAAAATTTAATGTATTAATAAAATTAATTTTCTCCTACAAACACAAAGCTAAACACCCTTATTCTTTTTACATTTATTGTTTTACAAATTAATATTTAACTCAAAATTATAATAAAATCTACAACTATCGATTATTAGACTAGCCTAAATTATCAATTAAGAATCTTATTTTCCTTTACAATTATATATGATGATATACATATTTTTATTTTTATTATATTACATAATATCTAGTATAAATAGTATATATAGATATAAAAAAAAATTATAAAATTTTGAAAAATTAATTTAATGTTTAATACACAAATTTTGTTTCATAAGTCACAAGCTTAGGTGTGGAATAAATATCAAAACTAGCAAAACTAGGCACTTCATTCTTACTGGATAGCGTAACAAACTTCTATATCTCTCACAAAATGGTTTTAATGTCATTGCATTAATTTACATTAAAAATCCTACTTATATTACTAAAATGAAGTTTAGATACAAAATCTATTTTAGAACACACACATCTAAAGAGTAATTTAAATTTTTAAAAAAATTGAAGGTACCATAATTTAAGTACATGCCAATATTTCAATTTAAAAACTTCAAGTGATCCCATAATCAATCTAGTATATCCTTAAGTCTAAAAAAGTGTTAATATTGTTCTTTCAAAGAACAAAGAACAAAGCTTTAGGTTCAATTAAAAGGAACGACCACTTTACAAAAGAAAACTCAGGAGGTTCATTTTACAACACGAAGGGTCTCATTTGCTCTTTATATTTATATTTGTGTGAAGGGTCTCAAAAGGAAAAGAAAAAGTCTATATAGATTTTGATACGATTGAGTTAATTAGACAATTTTGTGTTATAATTATTAGATTAGTAAAGCCACCTAAGATAATACATATATAAAAGACATTGAAACACTTAAGTGTATGAGGGCATCCATGATCTAGTGATTTAAAAAGAACATATAAACAATGCAATGGTAGTAATGAACAAATCTCACTATATAAGGCCCAACCGTGTTGTAGCCTTGGTCACACCTTGTTTGCTCATGACCCTTATGTTAAGAAGTGATTTTAATCTTAGCGTGATTAATCTTCTAATGCTTGATGGACATATTCTATCTATACATGGTAATATGCCCATGAACCCTAATGTGTGCTAGATGATGATGATTGAATTCCTTAAGGGGAATAGTGATGGGTTTCAATTGTGTCTCATTTTCTCACTACATGGCAAAGTATAGTCTTATCTCAAACAAAAAAGTTGAATAATATGGTGCATGGATTTTGATACAATTGAATTAATTAGACAAGTTTGTACCACATTTCTTAGAGGAGTAAAGCCACCTAAGATGAATACATATACAAAAGAAATTACAACACTTAGGTGTCTAAGGGGCATCTAGGATCTAGTGATAAAAAAGAATATATAAAAAATGCAATAGTGATAATGAATAAATCTTATTATGTAGCAATGATTCTTGATTTGGATTTCCTCAACATTTATGGATAAATAGAGAAACTTGAAAACTAGAACTTAAATTTAAATTTATAGGAGGTTGTATAACCAATCATAGAGGTTATTAGTATAAATTTAAGACATGAGACATGGATGAAGATATGGAACTTAGTATCTTTTTTCATTCATGATTAATGGTGTTGGATTATTGTTATTCTCATTTTCCTTAAGTAAATAAATCTTGTATACACTTTTACGTAAAGAAGACAAAAGATGATTTACATCTTGGTGATCATGGATAAGAAAGCAAACTTATATGTGAATAAAATTGCATAAATTGTAAGGCTTTTGGTAGACAACTAAATATAGATTTTTACATCAATGTTTTTAATCACTCCATGATTTATCATCAAGTAGAGGATGAAAATGAAGTAAAATTGCAAAGAAAATTCCTTAGAAAGAGAGAGAATAGATTGCCATGGAGTACAAGGGTTCAAAGGGAGGACCTAGGGTCAAAGAAATATAAGTACATATAGAAAAAGGCCAACAAATTCAAGAAAATAAATTTAAAAAAGATGCATAGAGATAGCAACCTATTAGGAAAATATTAGGCAAGAAAGTGAGAAAAAAGTAGGGAATTGAATTTGTTCTTTAATCAATTCCTTACTTTTTTTCTATCTTTCTCACTTGATATTTTATTGTTAGGTTTCTATCTCTATGCATATTTTTAAATTTATTTTCTTGAATTTGTTGTCTTTTTTTATATGTACTTGTGTTTCTTTGGCTCTAGGTCCTCCCTTTGAACCCTTGTAACCCATGGCAATCCATTCTCTCTCTTTTTAAAGAACTTGCTCTACAATTTTATTTCATTTTCGTCCTCTTCCTAATGATAGATCATAGAGTGATCTAAAACGTTGATACAAAAAAGCTATACATAGTTGTCTAATAAAATCTTTACAATTTATGTCATGGACTGTGGAAATTTTTGCAAATGTTGTCATTGATGTCAAGAAGGGATTAGTTGTCTAAGTTTATTATATCATTGATGTATGAATATTAACTTTCCTTTACCTAATATTGATATCATAGTCGACTTGACAGTAGGACATACCATGTTATCTCTTATGGATGGCTTCTCTGGATATAATCAAATCAGGATAGCACTAGAAGACCAACATAAAACAACTTTCACTTGTCCATGGGTCATCTTCTGCTGGAACGTCATGCCATTCGAGTTAAAGAATGCAGGGGCAACATATCAACGTGCTATGAACACTATCTTCCATGACATGATGCACGTCACAATGGAGGACTATGTGGATGACATCCTTACAAAGTCACTCATAAGAGAATCCCACCTAGATGTACTAGAGAAGGTCTTTCAAAGACTGAAACACTTCAAAGTCAGGTTGAATCCAAAGAAACGTGTGTTTGGAGTCACCTCCGACAAGTTCTTGGGCTTCATTGTATCAGCAAATGGGTTGAAGTGGACCCTGCCAAAGTCAAAGCTATCATAGAAATGCCACCACCAAAAAACATCACTCAACTATGGTCTCTACAAGGCAAGTTATAGGTAATTCATCTGTTCATCTCACAACTGGCAGACAAGTGTCAACCTTTTACCCACCTGTTGCACAAAAACATACCATTCAGATGGGATGAAAAGTGTGAGGAAGGATTTTGCAAAATGAAAGAATACCTCATGAACCCTCCTATTCTAATGCCACCTATCCAAGGTAAGCCATTGTATCTATATATCTCTGCTACGCCAACAGCTCTTGGAGCCCTATTAGCACAACAGGATTGTGAAGGCAAAGAAAGAGCTTTCTACTACATCAGTCACACTTTGGTGGGCTACTAACTGCAATATTCCCAAATAGAAAGATCATGTCTTGATGTGGTTTTTGCTTCCCAAAAACTATGACATTACATGCTAGCACATTCAGTCAAGCTTATTGCAAAGATAGATCCACTAAAATACCTCTTAAGCAAAGCAGCTCTAACAGGCCGCCTAGCCAAGTGGGTAATGCTGTTAAGTGAATATGACATTGAGTATGTAGAAAGGAAGGCTATCCAAGGTCAAGTCATTGCCAATCAGTTAATAGAAGCACCATTATAGGATACCACACCAATGACATTCGAGTTTCTAGATGAATCCATATTCAGTATCACAACACACTCATGGAAACTCTATTTTGATGGATCCTATACAAACCATGGATCGGAGGTAGGAATCTTATTGGTCACTCCTCATGGTGACACCATACCTAAGTCTTATCATCTGCTATTCCCATGCACAAACAATATAGCAGAGTATGAGGCCTTTGTCATTGGTCTCAAAATGGCAACAAAATAGAAAATAAAGGAGCTACATGTCTATGGCGACTCTCAACTAGTAATCAATCAAGTCAATGACGACTATCAGACAAAAGATGACAAGTTAATCCCATCCACGCATATGGTCAATGACTTTAAAGAGTACTTTGTGATCATCTCCTTTGAGCAGATACCTCACATTGAAAACAAAGCAGCAGATGCCAAGGCAACCATTGCCTAGCTCCTCGAGATCCGTGAGAATGAGTCATAGTATGAGTTCTTGGTAGAGTCAGTTATGCAACCAACTTATGATATTCCTGAAACACACTCCATTTGCCTCTTAGTTGGATCTGATTCACCCTTGTATGGTAAGATTTACACTTACCTCAAGGATAACACCCTACCACCTGACTCGTCTACCAACCAATGCCGAACCTTCATTCACCAAACCTCCCGTTACACCATTATCGCTGACACCCTATACCGACGAGGTATGGATGGTACTTTACTCCAATGTTTAGAATGGGAAGAATCTCAAACCGCCTTACGAGATGTACATGAAGGAATTTGCGGAACACACTCTAGCGGTCCTTCTTTAGCTAAGAAAACCATGCATTTGGGATACTATTGGACAACAATTGAAACTGATTCATATCACTTTGTGAAGAAATGCAAGCAGTGCCCGATACATGGAAACCTCATCCATGCACCAGCTCAAGAGCTTTGACCTTTAACAACACCTTGGCCCTTTTGTCAATGGGGACTCGACCTTGTGGGCAAAATCCACCCTCCATCATCCAACGGCCACAGGATGATAATAACCGCCACTAAATATTTTACCAAGTGGATTGAATTCATTCCACTCACCAATGTCATAGGCAAACAGATTGCCTCATTCATCCTCCATTACCTCATCTGTAGATATGAAATTCCCTCATCTATAGTCACGGATAATGGAAGACCTTTCAAGAACTAGGATGTCCAAGAGCTTTGTGACAAATTCAAAATCCAACACCGTTTCTCCACCCGCTACTATCTGCAAGGCAACGACTAAGCAGAGGCATCCAACAAAACAATTTTAAAAATCCTCAAGAAGACAATCGATGATGTCGGCCGTGATTGGCACATACAACTGAATCCCACTCTGTGGGCCTGTCAAACTAGTATAGGCACTCCCATAGGTGCTACCCCTTATGCCCTTGTCTATGGATCAGAACCCATTTTACCCATTGAGGTCGAGTTACTATCTTTAAGGGTATCATTAAAAAGTCTTATCACTGATGAAGACTACAGAGTTTCCAGACTGTAAGAGTTAGAGTTGTTAGAGGAGAAGAGACATAACGCTTTCAATCATCTCAAGGCATACCAACAGAGAATGTCATGAAGCTACAATCACAGGGTTCATCCAAGGGTCTTCAACATTGGTGATCTAGTACTCAAGGAAAACCCTGCAATCAGTAGGATCAGGAAAAGAAAGGTAAGTTTGAACCCAACTGACTTGGTCCTTATGTAATCATTGCTGCTTATGGATCAGGAGCGTATCAGTTAGCTACTTTAGAAGGTGAGCTATTTGATGACCCAATCAACAGTATGCATCTTCGCCGGTTCTATACCTAAGAGAACCCCAATGTAAGGGGGCAAAAATTCAAAAAAGCAAAAAATAAATAAATCAGAAAAGTGGAAAAACAACAAAACAATCATCCTTTGGTGAAAACCTTGCAAACAGGCACCTTGGATAGGTACCATGATGAAAACTTGGCAAACAGGTGTCATGTGTACTTTTAGCTTGCGTGCAAATAAAAACAAGTGGTGAAAACCTGGTAAACAGGCGCTACTTGCGATAAACCGCCTCCTCCATCTTTGGGAAACCAATCACCTTATGTCCATTCCTCTTTCCATCATTTCTCATCTGATCCATATCTATTTCACAATAAAAACCTAATGATAGCCTATCATGGCTTAATACTCTATCTCTTTTATTGCCTTATCAACTAAGGTCTTATCCAATATCCTATCTACAGTGTCAGCCTAGCATAGCGTCTGTCATTAGTATCATAAGGTCAACCCCAAACTACGTTGCCTCTGCGTCATCACGTAGGCAAGGCCATTATTAATGCACCCCCAAGGCTCCACTTCCCATCCATCCCATATCTTGTTGTCTATCCTCTAGTCCATCTACACCCGTGGTCCAAGTCCTGAACTATGTTGCCTCTGAGTCGTCACGTAGGAAAGGCCATTGTTAATGCACCCCCGAAGCACTAGGTCAATCCCTTAGGGTCCGTCTCCCCAATAATGATTGTGATACCTTCACCAAGCATGCAAGCGCAACAAAGCCCGCTTTCCAAAGCAAAAATTTTGACGCAAGACATCAGCCTATCCAAAGCAAAGAAAAAACAAGAGAAAAATGATCCAAATGACTCTATCTAAATTATGGAAAGAAAGATACATCTAAATGCAAGAATGTTTTGTTTCGATTAGTTGCATCTTTAAGTCTTCATTTATGTTATCATGTCTTTCTATGCTACTCAAGGATGCTAAAAGCTAGAGATGCTATGATGGGGGCATGATTATTTTCTTTGTTTATTGCTTGTGGGTTTATCTTTAGTAGTGTGAAGCCTTGTCTAATGACATGATCAACAAAAGATCATTGAGGACATCAGAGGTCTAACATGAAACATGTATAATCCTTGTCTGTTGATACATAAGAAATACTTAGGTCATCTCGGTTCAATTATACCTAGATGCTTGTATTAACTTGCTAAATCAAAATCCATGCAAGCAATACTTAGGTCATCTCAGTTTAATTATACCTAGATGCTTGTATTAACTTACAACATTCGGAAAAAGTACCAAACAAATCACCCAATGATGAAATAAGCACTTCAAAATACTTGCAATATCAAGATAGCAAAACCATTCACATCCAAAAAGCATCCACAAAGTATCCGTATCCCATGCAATAAAGACACAAAGTGTAGAGTATCAATGTTTTACAAATACAAGCTTGTGATCCTTCCATCAGTCAGTCTTCCATCTATCATTGTGTCATTTCTGTGTCGATTGAGTACATTTGGACATAACAAAAACATGGCGTAGTTTGCATATCATATCACATGAGATAGTCATTAACATGATTAAATCATTTACATCCATAATAAGTGCATTAGGTCTTCTATATACATTTGCATCAAGCATAACATAATATCATTAGAAAAATCAAAAACATAGACAAGTACATGTAGATCATCACATAAACTACATAATCATATAGATAACATTCCCATTTGTATATTAGGTGCATGAATGTAATCATCTAAGTCTACATTAGATCATATCGATATCAACAGTAATGTACATCCAATAGAAACATCACATAGCATCATATAGACAAAATAAATGTGTGCATCACATATGAAACATCATAAGATAGAATGCATCCATGACATATAGCATAAACAACTGCATATAGAGATCATATTGTTGCATCATCATATAAATAAACATAAAACATGTCCAAATGTGCAATATATCAAAGTGTCTACCATCCATAAGTCAGAGTCATATAAAGTGTATACATCACAAAGATAATGATACAGGTCTCAGTGTAAAATGATACAAATATATACATATCAGGCTATCTATGAGCCATCAAAAATGTGTGTATACATTGCAAAATATCAGTACAAGTGTAATGACTAGCCTTGCTACCGTGGGACACTGCTCCTTGCACTGTCCTCTCCACCTCCTCCTCTGCCAGCCCCTGACTGTTGTGGGCCCATCGCTGATGCTGCAGAGCATGAACCCCCTACCCTTTGAGATGTACCAGCTGCTAACTAGCTCCTGTAGCTGGGTACCCTCTGGTCTGCCAGCACCCCCCCATGATACAATCCTCTATAATACTATGTCTAAGCCTACGCTCTAACAAGCTCACCCTGTATCTGTGCAATTTGTGTCTGCAACTGATGTACCTGAGCCTGCCCCTGCTGCACCTATGTAACCAAAAATAAGGTAGCTCCATCGGTACCCAAGGCCACCAAGGCAGAGTCCCTCTCCAGTCTAAGAGCCCGCACCCTCTCCAATGTTGTATCCCGCTCCACGGTGAGCCTAGATGTGATACCCGCATCTACCTCCCTTTGGGACTCTGCTACCCTAAGCCCCTCCCTGAGCTGTCTATTCTGACCCCTCAGCATAGTAATGGCCTACTACTATAGGTCAGGATGGGTGGGAACCTATGGACCCTGAACCTGTGCCTACACGTGTTGTTGGGGCACCTTCTACTGAGCTACCTGCTATGGCACATGTTGTGGTGCCGGCACCTGTACCTATGGTACAGCCTGCGACTGCACTACCTGCTGCTGCTGGGAGGATCCCTCCCTAGGTCTCCTCTGCTATCTCTGCCTCCCTCTGCCACCATCCCCTCCATCTCCTCCATCACCTCCATCATCCCCATCTCCTCATCCTCCTCATCCTCGTCCTCCATCTCCCCCTCCTCCTCCTCCAGGCAAGGAACCAACTCTCCTGGTCTTGAATACCTTACAAATGGGTGGGCTGCAAACCACTCCTCATAGTTGGGGGTCATCCCCGCATCCACTACCTCCCTCGTCACCGGCCAAGCCACGTAGGGAATCTACTAAAAGTCTACTAAAGCCTCCTCATAGGAAGCAACCAAGCCCCACCTCAAATGCTTTGCATGTCTCCTAGCAAACAGTGCTTGCCCCTATGGTTGACCATGTACTCTCTCAAATTGTCTCTGTACCTGGCTCACAATTTGCCTCTAGTATGTGTCGTGTCCTCCCAATAAGCCACTGAGTTTGAAAGTAGTAGGGGAGCTCATTGTCCCATGGCTCACAATCTAGATACAGGCGTCAGATAACTCTATCCACATTATCCAGTGCATGCCTCCAATACTCAAGCTTTCCTAGCTTATGCTGAGAAATAACACCTGCGTATCCATAACTATAAGGCTCACCTCTCTGCCTAGAAAACACACAGATCAGCCATGTTATAGTAATGTGCTCCCATAACCAAAACTGTAATAAAGATACACCGACAGACATGCTAGAAGCTCTGTGATATACAACCTGGTGCATATTACGATACAAATGTTTGAGAACACAGACACCCCATGCAAAGCGGGTGCCATCTGTGATCATCCTCTCCATAATCCTACCCCAACCAATGGGGAACCCATGTGACCTCCTATCGGGGCATATAACACCCCTGATCAACCCCGCAACTATCCCTAGGAAGTAGTCATAGTAATCATGAATATCCTGCCAAGAGATAAACTGGCCCTCTAACTCTGGATCATCGAAAACACGCCTACACTCCACCAGTCTGGCATCACGCTGGGGGTCATACTCTACAAGCTTACCCTATATCGGCAAGTACAGAATCATGTAAACATCCTCGAGAGTAATAGCCATCTCACTAGTAGGCAAGTGAAAGGTCACGTCCTCAATGTGGAATCGCTCCACTGCTACAGTCAACAAACTGAGGTTCACACAAACCTCAGGCATGAAGCACACGTAATATAGGCCCATCGTACCAAGTGCCTCTTGATCCATCTCTGTGAGCATATACCACTGCAACATAGGCAAGGGAAACTGCTCCCATGACATGAGTATATAACGAATGTCCTCCTGCAATCAATCAAGCCAATACATCAACCAAAACTACAAAACTGCTCAAACTATCAAAAGTATCCTATCACTTACTTAACATATCAAATTGATAAAAAACAAGCGTGTCATCTCTTGACTAGATTCCTACAATCTCAGAGATAGCTTATCAATTGACGCATTGAGCAAGATGCCAATCGAGTCAATTTTGTTAAGTAAATGGACTATCTAAAACACATGCGCTGAACCAGAATGTACATGCATCATTTCACAGTAAATGTGCCACTTCTGGCATATGCGTTGCAGCATTGAGTAAATGCATAGTTTCATATCAAAAGTGCAACTTCAGAATGAATGCACCTAAACAAGTAACACATGCACAACTTTTGCATATGTGTAGCTTCCCATCATGTATGCACAAGTTCATAGCGTATGCGCCGACTCATATCATGTATGCACAGTTGTAGCATATGCGCCGAATCTTTACATATGCGCTGAATCTTTACATATGCGCGGTTTCAGAGTGTATATGTGCCGAACTACGATTCGGTGCATCTATCCTATCAATGTTTCCCTAGCATTTATTAGCCTAGTAAATGACCCTAGGTGAGTTTTGTCAAACTACATACCGGTGGTCCTGCCTTAGCTGGCCACCCAAACCGTCGAACGTGCTCAAAGCGGTGCTCCTCACGTGGAATATCCATCTCTATACCTACTGCTCTAGCTCATGTGCTTTCCTAAGCTCTAAGGGACCTATCAACAAAAGCCAAATGTGCAAATGCCTAAGATTGTGGACCCAACTCCTATATATAGCAAGTGAACCCTAACTGGCTATGTGGTAACATTACTACTTCCCAAACCCGTTTCCTCCCATTTCTCCAAACCATAACCCCATTTTCTTCAACCTAACCTATTTTTTCACCTTCTTTATCGTGAGATTGTCCGTCTCACGTCCTTTTGCTTTCCTTCCTATCCAATCTCCCGAGGGGGCATCTTGTCGTTAAACATGTACTAAGGGCAAACTAAGGCATGCATCATTATCAAAAATCTATCCTTTGAAACAATGTGATAAAACACATTGCATCAAAGAGGGGCAAAATGTATACACCTAAAAATGACACAACTCTATCTAAATAAATATTCTTAATATTTATTTCATCTAAATTCCTCTATCAATAAATAAATCAATTTATTTATTTGATTCATATTGCTCTAAATTAATTAAATATCAAATTATTTAATTACCTCTTCTAATGTCTTTCAATAATTAAATAATAATCTTTATTTAATTAAGTTCTTCCAAATCCTCTTGTCTACAATTAAATAATTTTAATTATTTAATTAAATCAAAACATTCCTCCAAATTTAAATAAATCAATCAAATTTATTTAAATTCTCTCAATCTCTAAAAATAAAATATAATAAAATATTTTATTTATTCTTCCAAATCATGCACAAGCAATTAAATAAATTTATTTATTTAATTTTGCTTTCTTATCTTCAAATTCCTCTAAAAATCTTCCAAATCTTCTAAAAATAAATCTTCTTCTTCATGCACACAAAATTAAATAATTTATTATTTAATTTCTCTCAAATCATGCAAAAGCAAATCACAAGTTGAGTTATCTGATTCAATCAATCTTGTTTTTATCAATAACTCATGAATTAGAAAAAAAAGCATTCTAATTTATGAAAACAAGTCTTATCTTTATAAAAGAAAGCAATTAACTCTAACAAAATAGTTTTTTGTGTGACACTTGTCTTCTTTCTATTTGCACACATTCTCTTAAGGTTTCTATACCGTTGATCTTCTTGTTCTTTCTATACCATTGATCTTCTCTCTCACAAGTCTATAAATTGAACCCTTTTCCTCTATTTCTATCATCCAAGCTTTTAGTAAACTTACTCTGTAGGAATTACAGCGCGCCTTTGGCACCCAAGTCATTCCATAGCTTGCGATCACCCTTTTATCATTGCAATTGTGTTGAAGAATCTTTTCATTGCAAATCTATCATATCCATTCCCACTTGACATCTTGGAAAATAGAAAGGAAGTGCACCTTCTGAGGGCCATATTCATACACAAGATCATTTGAGATAGGCGATCAATGGAAGCCACGAAGTAAAGAGGTTTGCAAGGTTTGAGTTCTTTGTTTGTTTAATCTTCTTTGTTTCTTATTTCATTGAGTTTATTGGATTACTATGATAGTATTGATAATCATTCCAATTTTTCGATAACAGGTTTATATATAATTGTACTAAAACTAAGGTATGTCATAGTATTTTAAAGGCACATTTGAATGGATAACCGTCATAAAAAATTGCTTGATAGGGAAGGTCGACCGTCAAATTTAAGCCCTGGCTTCGAGGCCAAAAACTTATTGGAAAGAGACACTGCGTGGCTTCATAAGTGTTGTCATTGATGGAAACAAAGTCTATCTTTTACATCCACAATACACAATATGCCTTTACCGGAAGTCAGATTGAAGATTGTTTTGGTCCGGTGAACAAGAACAGAGTATGTAACAAGGTCTGACAATCAGGTCTGGATCTCTCAGATGGTGTAACTCAGTAAGTTGCGGACTTGGACAAGTCAAGAGGGGTGTCATGACTACTGTATTCCAGAGTTTTAGCCTCCAGTGGTAAAGCATGGAAATGATATGAGTATCTGAGTGTTGGGTTCTAGTCAGGCAAAGCAGAAAGAGGAAGAACTGACCGGTAGAGTATTAGACCTCAATCTAGATGTGCAAAAGGTGTTGATCAAGCAATTTGTGGCATTATACATTGTTGGCTGACATGATTAAAGACTTCTATGCCTATGTTTTTGATGCGCATCACTAATCAAGCATGGATTTAGCCGATAGATCAATAACTTGTAAATATTTTAGGTGTTCTTGTTGCTGACTAAGAAGTTGTTGGAAATCCTTGATGCAGATATATATATACTTGATGGATTAAAGCTTGTGAATGTGTGCAAGTGAAATTATAAATGATTAAGTGTGAAGAAAAGCAGAGACAAGTGCGAAGGCAGTTATTAAAGCCTGAAATGTGATAGGAAAGTAATATTGAGCAGACGAATGAAATGTGTCAGATCAGTATACTGTACCTAACCAAAACTGAATTCCTGCATGTATAGATGTTGTTCATTAGTTTAAACACCTTGGTATCATCTATAAGCATTAGTAGACTGTAAGTCTCTTCTAAGTAGTGGGCCTTTTGTGAGTAGTGTGCTTGTGCAGTGAGCCCTAATTGGCAAGTGCCAAATTTGTACTCTTTATTCTTTTAATAGAGAATACAATCTTGGGTTAGTCACCCCGTGGTTTTTTCCTTTACAGGGTTTCCACGTAAAAATACTTTTGTTATGTGTTAATTTCTTTTCAGTTCTTATGATTGCCTTGCCTTGATATAACATTAAATGATAAGAAAAGAAAAGAAAGTAAAAATAGAAAAGTTATAAGATAACTGATTCACCCCCCCCCTCTCAGTTATCTGCATTGTTTCCAACAATTGGTATCAGAGCTAAGTTCCTCTAAACAAAGCCTAACAGTTTGAGGAAGATATGGGAATCTCAATGGATGCATATGGTATGAAAGAACAACTTCAGTCTGCCCTAGATGATCTTGAACAATCCCACTCTGAAGTCAATAATTTGAGAGAAAGACTCAAACAAGCTGATGATTTCATAAATGAGCCGAAATAAAAACTTAGTAATTCTGTGAAAAAGAGAAAGGAACTACTCCAGAAATTAGCAAATCAGATTGAAGTCAATAATATTGATGAGGATCTGAATGAGAAAAATAAGCTATGTGAGAAGATGTCAAAAGAAGTCATTATGATAAGACATGAAATGGAATCAGGGGTTATGAGATTCACCCAAGAAATTGAAGAAAAGAGAAAGATTGAAGATAATCTAAAATAATCCCTCAAGGAGAAAACAGAGGACTGCCACAAAATGCACAGAATAATTAGGCATCTTGAATCTAATCTTGAAGAAGCCAAAGACAATGAAGAACAACTTGAGAATCAGATAGACACTCTTAAACAAGATCTTTAAACTACAAATGAATACAAAGAAAAATTCAAGATAAGCTCAGCCCAACTTGAATTTCTTCTTGAAAGTCAAAAGAGGGTAGATGATAAGCATGGCTTGGGATATGAGAAAGGTGAAAGCTCTGGGTCCAGTCATAAGAACTTTGGATCAGGAAATCAAAGAAACAGGCCTAGAAGACCTCCTGTAAGGCAACCAAATGCTCAAAGATATCCATCCTTCAATGAATATTACTTCAACTGTAACAAGTTCGGTCATAAAGCAATCTAGTGCAGAAACAAAATCAATCAAATCGAACCATCCTTCTCCGGTCAATGTTTCAGTTGTAAAAGTTATGGCCACAAATCTCATGAATGTAGAAATATGCAAATGAATAATTCTTTCAATGGTAAATGCTTTGTATGCAATAGAATTGGACATCTGGCTAATGAGTGCAGATCAAGAGGATATCATTCAAATAAGCAAAGAAATGTTGTGTGTTACAATTGCAATAGATCCGGTCATATCGCCAAATTCTGCAGAAGCAGAAATCAAGATAGAAAAGGTCTACTGGAACATGATCAGAAACAAAATAAAGACAAAGGTAAAGTAAATGCGGATGAAGTTCAAAAGGAGATTTGGGTAAAAAGGAGTACAATGAATATTGGGGATGGATCCGCACCAGAATTCGGTGCTGATATTCCTTTCAGAAACTAAAAAGCAAGCTCTGGCTTAGGGGGAGCTACAGAGGATCCTTTTCCCCCAGCTAGCTAGTGACTGCCTAAATTTAGCACATTAAGTCAGAATAAGAGATTACGGTTTAAGGGGTTTGAGGAGATTCACTTAAAAGTCATCTAGTCAAAACTTGACAAATCCGCATGCAGATTTGAGCAAGTTATAAGGAAATCTTGTATCGACAGTTATCCGGTAACGCATAATTCACAGACAGATCCGGTATGATCCAAAATTGAAATGTTTTAATCTGCAGACCTATGGGATGTTTGAAAAAGGTGAAGATATGTTGTCAACCCTCATAGACAATGATTTTAAGTTCCGCGCAGTGATTCAAGAAAATCTCTCTCAATACAGGCTAACCGGATGACTTAAGTTGTGCATTTATTACAAAGGGAAATTAAGTTTTTAGGCAAGGTTAAAAGGTCTCTCATCCATCATTTGTGACACTTTGCACTCTCAAAGAAGGAAGAAGAGCTCTGAGAAGAAATCCAGCAAAACACTCAAACTCAGTTGAAGATCGAATCCAAGTGCAGTCTGTTCCGATAGTCACTCCAAACCCTAAGGCGTGAAAAGGTATTTCTTTTGTAAATCTCTCCAAACTTCATTGATTAGAATGGCTACTCTTATGGTTGTAAATGTTTCCAAAAGACCAAGGCCAATTTTCAAGAAACATCCTCACAAATATATTGAGATTGATCCTTTGGGTGCATTTTTCCTGTATCCCGTATGGCATTCTCCATGCAGAAGACATTAGGGTTTATATACATGCAAATATTGAGGACTTTAGAGACCTGAAATTGATGAATCTATACCGCAATCAATTAAGCAATGATAACTTTGATTTGAAACCGGAGTTCCAGACCCTAAAAGATAAGCATTTTGCACATTGCATACATTTTTCATCTTTTGGAGAGGACGAATGGGTCCAGTATATCTTAAGCAGGATCCATGATAACTTCATGTGGTTAATGAGGCCTTTCAAAATAACCAAAGATGCCATCAAAGCTGTAACTGGTTTGCACTCCATTGGTGGGTTGCCTGCTCTTAAGTCTATGAAGAATCAAATAGTATCTGAAGCCACAGGTTCAAAATATGATAAGAGGGCAATGACCATTGATGACATCACTGATCCAGATATCAAGTTTGCCTCAATTGTGATTGGATACAATATTTAGCATTCAAGTAGAGAAAACTCTATATCTAGTACTACCATCTACACTACATACTAGATGCAAGCAAGAGAAAGAAGCTCTCTAGGGTTACTTCAAAAACTTCTAGAGCATGATGCAAGCAAGAGAAACAATTCCCAAAATATTAGTGGAGAAGTATAAAGACAGTCTACTTTATGGTAGATATTGATCACTGCCTAATAGAGGCAGTTGACCCAAGGACAGTATGGATATTGCCCATGGGCTATGAGGTTTATGGAAACATATTGGAGACTCATATTCAACATTTACTGAGTCAACCCAAAGACCCCAAAGTAGAGAGGTTTGGCACTTTTGAAGAATTAAACATAAAACTGCATGTTGAACTAAGAAGGCTTGAGACAAAAAGAAAAGTGAGAAGAGAAGTTGAATAATTGGCTGAGAAATCTAGCATCACTAGAGAAGTTGTTATTGCAAACATAGAAAGAATAGAGAAATTTGAGAAAGAAAAAGAGGAAGGAAAGAAAGAATAGGTTCTGATAGAAGCCTCCACCCGGACTAGAACTACCAGGAGTTCTACATCTGGGAGCTCTAAACCTGCAAATCTGGAAGCTCATTGATCTGCAAAAGAAAAGAGAAAGAAATCCAAGGCCAAAAGAGCCTATGTGAGTCTCAAGGATGATGATAAGACTGAGTCAGATGTAGAGATTAGAGAATTGAAGAAAACAAAAGTAAAATCCCCCAAGGTTGATGAGGAGCAGAAGTCAGCAGAGTATGTTGAGAAGCCTACTCTATCTATTGATGATATCATCAAGGCAGTTACTGTGGATGGGAACCTACAGCTGACGACAGAGTTCTATGATGAATACAATGATGCTGACAAGAGAATTTTGGAGGAAGCTCCTGTAAGGTATTTGAATATTTATAACAAAGCATTCATTGAAATAATTTCATTAATTCCAAAAAGCTTAGAAGATGTATTGGAGCAAAGAAAAGAGAATGCAAAGGCAAAAGACTTGGAGATCGGAAGCAGATAGTGATACAGCTACGTCCCTCTATCACTCAAAAACAAATGGACATGGTTTTTAAGGATTGTAAAGATGACTTCTGAAGCAAGTCCTGGATGAACAAACTCATGATTGGAGAAACTGACCAAATAGCAAATGAAACAAAAGGAATTCTCTGGAATGCCTTGAAGAGATTCAATCTTCCCATTATAGAGGAAACAGATGAAGAGCCTTCTAACATGGATGTTGAAGGATTAAAGAAAAATGATGAAGAGTCATCTAACGCATTAGATTCCTCTATTTCAAAAGAGGAAGGACAGAAAGAAGTAACATTTTTTGACAAGGACATTGAAGGATTAAAGAAAAATGATGAAGAGCCATCTGAGGCATCAGACTCCTCTGTTCCAGAAGAGGAAGGATAGGTAGAAGAAACAAATATCAATAAGCAAGTCAGTCTGGATGCCCCCAAAAGGAAGGAAGTAGAGTCGGCAAGAGACACTACAGAACTTCCTGGACAAAGAAATAATGGAACTGGATGAACCTGAGCTAATACAAGGGCCACTAAACTTTGACTCTCTCTGTGGTTCAGATAATGAAGGTAGCATCTTTTTCTCAGGCCAAAGCAAAAGAGAAACTTCTAAAATCACACATGGAGGATTGTGAGCTGTTGGAGATTGCATCTAGGATGCCCAGAGAAGATTATGCCAACCTATCAAAAGGATCCTTTAGCCTCTCCATCTGGTAATCTAAAAAACTTAGTCAATTCTGTTAACACTCATTTTGAATCCTTAGAGAAATCGGCAGAAACTAAGGTCTGGAAGGAGTTCTTAGGAAAGAGGTTTAGTGAAGTACAAGGGCTAATTGTTAATGATAGAAGAACCTTAGGCATTGGCATAAAGAGCCTTGAAAATGATCTTAAGGATGGTGGGGACATATACAAATTTTGTTTAACTTGGCCAAAAGTGACAGAGGACATGGAGAAGAAAGTGAAAAAACAAGAAGGAAAACGGTCAAGCTATCTTAGAATTTTGATCCCCTTACTACCTCTCTAGTGAATCATGAATGTCAAGCTATTGCTATGATAAATCAAATTAAAGAACTGGTTAAGGAGAAAAATAACATAATGGATAGAATTGGTGAGATCAGAGGGATAGTCATCCCTAAGTTAGAGGCAATGAATGATGCCTTGATAGAGGCACAAAATACAGTCTGGACCAGTGATCCAACAGACTTAAAGAGGGCAGAAGCATATGCGTTTTTGTTAAGTGGACACATCTTCATTTTGGACAGAATGAAGAGGAGTTGTGGTGCAGGAGCACCTACCTTACAGTGGCCTCCATGAGGCAGTTAGTTAGTTTAAGTTTTGTTGATGTTTCCAAGAAGGTCTTATAAGACCAATGCAATGTAATAATGTCTGAATTGACCATGCTTTTACTTTTTTTAGATAGTTTGTTGGACAGTTGTGAAGTTTGTTAGATCGGTTGGGTCTCCTAGCTGCTTGGAGGCAAAATCAGTACTACTGCTGTGAGTAGTTAAATACCCCCAGAATCGGGTCATTTTATGACATGAAGAGAGACATACTGAAAGGTTGTATTGTGCTGTTGGAAAAATAGAGTACTATATTTGCATTTCTGAAATTCAATAAGATTCTGCGTGTGTTGTGTTCATTTGGTTCTACTGTGTAATCGATCTGTTGCTTTGATTGGCTAGATGGGTTCGGTTATCCATTCCACTAGTTGATTCGTAGAATCGGTGGAATGGCTGTGTATATATTAGTTAGGGTTTTTATTTTCCATTTTATCTGTGTTAAAGTTTGTAGGATCAGATCGGAGATGCATTGAGGAACCCTAGCATGGCTATGTGCTAGGTCATGCAGGTTGTTAGAGTCTGGAAGATCGTCTAGGAAGCAGGTCGGATCACCCCTAGAAGTTCGGCAGATCAGAATGGTGAAAATCTGCTAAGTAGATCGCAGAAGGCGAAGTCGTGGTTACGTAGGGGTGATAGTTGCAAAGTGTTGCCAACGAAGGAGTTGGCGTAGAAGATTTCTAGTTGACAAGTGATATCGGTGGAGGAAAATGACATTGAGCTGATAGTTATATTTTTGCTGACGAAGGGTTTGGAGTTGGCGTTCGGAGTGACAACAAGCGTCGGGGTGACATTTCCATCGTGGGCAAACAATGTTATGTTTGGCTGATAAGCAAAGTTATCAGATAGAGAGCAGCCATCGGCAGGAGACTTAAGGTGTTTGCCGATAGTGGTGTGTCACAGCGACAACGTTAGCCTATAGGTGTTTCAGGGAGTGTTTGACCGTCGGGCAGACATTTCACGGTTAGACCGATATCACAAGTGTTGCTGATAGGGACACAACTGAAGTAACCATCGGGGTGACATCGGTTGTCAGAGTAAGTTAGTTTTACAAGGCTGATGAGCAATATCCTACCGATAGGCAATAAGGCAGAGGATATCTATCGGTGTAAGTTAGAGATCGGCGTGACTGTTCTCCTATGTGCCGATGGTTAATATCTTACCGATGGGTAAGCATATACATGTCTTGGGGAGACATTAAGTGCATCTTGCCGATATAAGTAGTGACACCCATTTGGTGTTTTCTAATGGAGTTTCCACCCTACTTGTAATGTAGTGCTGGCCACTCTGCACCATAGTAGTATCAGAGCTCAGTAAAAGGTCTGGGTTGTTTATGTGTTGATTCTATCACTGAGAAGACAGAACTAGAGAAAGGTTGATAGAGGTATTAACAGAGTCTGTGAATGTTTATATTAGACAGAGAAAGTGAAGAAGGGGCTAGCGATATGCCTCCAAAGGGGATGACCACCGAGGTGGCCAAGAAATTCAAGGAGATGGAGGATTTGATCAAGACTGGAGTCAAGGAAGCACTCCAGGCTAAGTTGAAAACCTTAGGAAAAGGCAAGAAACCAGACGAGGAGTCTGATGGAGAAGAAGAAGATAGGGAAGAGGAAACAACCTCAGCATAGATAGACATATCTGCAGATCAGAAACAATTTCTTGAGGCTATAAAATCACTCAGTAAGGAGTCGTCTTAATCAAGAATGGAGATTCTGATGTTCAGCAGAAAGATGGACACAGAAGAAGTCATCGAATGGATAGAGGCTTTGAATAATTACTTCGAGGACAAGGAGGTACCGGAGAATAGGAGAGTCAAGTTTGCAAAAACAAAATTGAAAGGTGATGCACTCACGTGGTGGAACTACACCCAGGGAGAAAGGGTGAAGAGTGGCAAGAACATGATCTCATCCTGGAGTCAGATGGTAGAAAGGATCAAGGCTCTGTTCCTACCAGTGGATTATGAAGTGCAGATATATAGGAAAATGCAAAATCTCAGACAGAAGGATATGGATGTATCCACCTATACAGAGGAATTTCACAACTTGTCCCTAAGATGTGGACTTACTGAGGATGAGAGAGGAAGAGCTGCTAGGTATATTAATGGCCTGAAGTATAGCATACAAGATGAGATCACCATCTTAACACCAGAAACTGTGGACAAGTGTTTCCAAGTGGCACTGAGAGTAGAAGAGAAACTGAAGAGAAGACAAGAGCAGAATAACAGAGGAAGAGGCAACAATATGAGGGGAAGAGGATCAGCCCCTACAATAAGGAAAACCAATGAGATTCAAGAAAACATTGGTAAAGGACAAGAACAGTCTGATTTTAGAGGTGGATGGAAAGGTACAAGAGGTAGATTTGGAGGAGGAAGAGGTTCTAATACATTTTCAAGAAAGTGTTACACCTGTGGTGAGTTTGGTCATCCATTTTTCAAATGTCCAGAAAGACAAGGTTCATCATCCAGAGATGATAGAACGAATGACAAGAGAGTACAACTTGTGCAAGAGGAGAAAGTCAAGGAAAGTGTGCAAAGTTCAAACACTTATCAAGGAGATAGAGCTCCTAACAATTATGGATATCCTGAGGAGGGAGAAGCATTGATGTTAAGAAGGACAGTCTTGAAGACATCAAATGAGATGATGCAAAGAAAAGCTCTTTTCAAGACCACATGCAAGAGCAAAGGTAAAATATGTAAGGTTGTCATTGATACTGGTTCAACCGACAATATGGTATCTCAGGAAATGGTGGATAAATTGAATTTGGAAAGGATTCCACATCAAAACTCTTACAAGGCATCTTGGGTGAGTGATAGTCAATCACTTTTTGTATGTGAACAGGCATATGTTGATTTTCAGATTGGAGAATATCATGATAGAGTTTTGTGTGACATTTTGCCCATGGAATGTTGTCACCTACTGTTAGGTAGGCCATGGCAATTTGATAGGAGGGTACTGTATGATGGGTATGCAAATACCTACACCATCAAGAAAGATGGGAAAACTATTGTGTTGATGCCATTATAGGAAGAAGCTATAGTACAAAAGGCAACAAAAATCATTTTAGTGGGAAAGAAGGAGTTTGGGCAGATGCCCACAGCAACAAGCATAAAGGTAGTTGAGGACACTACAGGGAAAGAAGTTGTTAATGACAACAGTTTGAAGAAAGGTTCAGTTTTGACTGACAGAGGTCAGTAGCAGGTTTAGAAATAGGTTTGCAAATAGCAACCAGTTGGTTGGCAAGACAAGGATGTGATTGTAGTTGGGACTATTGTTTGTCCTATCAAAGTTGCAAGGAAGATAGATTTGAACATTACAGAAGTTCAAGAGGCAATTACTAAGGTTATTCAACCAGGTATTCACACAGAGGTGCTGGTAAGACAAACTAGCCAACACAGGGTATGCATGAACAGAGCCTACATTGACAGGTAGGAGGGTTTACTTGCAAGACAGCAAGTTACAGTTCAGAAATCTTGGAGTAGCCAAGAGATAGCAGAGTATCAAGATGGAGTAGGTCAGAACACTAAAATGGCAAAGTGTAAAGGTGGAATTCTTCCATAACCTAACTCATGGGACATGAGTTCTTTTATTGTTGGGGAGTATGGTGCAGGAGCACCTACCTTACAGTGGCCTCCATGAGGCAGTTAGTTAGTTTAAGTTTTGTTGATGTTTCCAAGAAGGTCTTATAAGACCAATTCAATGTAATAAGGTCTGAATTGACCATGCTTTTACTATTTTTAGATAGTTTATTGGACAGCTGTGAAGTTTGTTAGATCGGTTGGGTCTCCCAGCCGCTTGGAGGCAAAATCAGTACTACTGCTGTGAGTAGTTAAATACCCCCAGAATTGGGTCATTTTATGACATGAAGAGAGACATACTGAAAGGTTGTATTGTGTTGTTGGAAAAATAGAGTACTGTATTTGCATTTCTGAAATTCAATAAAGATTCTACGTGTGTTGTGTTCATTTGGTTCTACTATGTAATCGATCTGTTGCTTTGATTGGCCAGATGGGTTCAGTTATCCATTCCACCGGTTGATTCATAGAATTGATGGAATGGCTATGTATATAGTAGTTAGGGTTTTTATTTTCCATTTTATCTGTGTTAAAGTTTGCAGGATCGGATCGGAGATGCATTGAGGAACCGTAGCATAGGTATGTGCTAGGTCATGCAGGTTGTTAGAGTCTAGACGATCGTCCAGGAAGCGGGTCGGATCACCATAGGAAGTTTGGTGGATCAGAATGGTGAAAATCTGCTAAGTAGATCGCAGAAGGTGAAGTCGTGGTTACGTCGAGGTGATAGTTGCAAAGTGTTGCTGACGAAAGAGTTGGCGTAGAAGATTTCTGGTTGACAAGCGATATCGGCAGAGGAAAATGACATTGAGCCGATAGTTATATGTTTTGCCGATGAAGGGTTTGGAGTTGGCGTTCAGAGTGACAACAAGAGTCAGGGTGACATTTCCATCGTGGGCCGACAATGTTATGTTTGGCCGATAAGCAAAGTTATCAGAGAGAGAGCAGCCATCAGCAGGAGACTTAAGGTGTTTGCCGATAGTGGTGTGTCACAGCGACAGCATTAGCCTATAGGTGTTTCAAGGAGAGTTTGACCATCATGCAGACATTTCACGGTTAGACCGATATCACAAGTGTTGTCGATAGGCACACAACCAAAGTAACCATCGGGGTGACATCGGTTGTCGGAGTAAGTCAATTTTACAAGGCCGATGAGCAATATCCTACCGATAGGCAATAAGGCGGAGGATATCTATTTGTGTAAGTTAGAGATCGGCGTGACTGTTCTCCTATGTGCCAATGGTTAATATCTTACCGATGGGTAAGCATATACATGTCTCGGGGAGACATTAAGGGCATCTTGCCGATATAAGTAGTGACACCCATTTGGTGGTTTCTAATGGAGTTTCCACCCTATTTATAATGTAGTGTTGGCCACTCTACATCAAGTTGGGCCATAGAAATCATACAGTTGAAGACAACCTTTGCACGGATATACTTAAGTATATGTAAGTATAACATATGATTTGTATATACTTATGCGGCCATGTATAGAATAATTTTTGCAAATTTTTCTATGCAGATTCCACCCTTTGCCATTGATGTCAAAGGGGGAGTGAAGAGTAGTGCAAAATAAGGAATCCAGCAAAGTGGGAGCTCCGATAAAACAATGCAAGAGACAGAGCACAAGCTAAGGGGGAGTTACTGCGACACTTAGCCATTTTTCACTAAGTGTTTCCATCAATGCCAAAGGGGGAGATTGTTGGCAAGAGACACTGCATGGCTTCATAAGTGGTCATAGATGGCAACAAAGTCTATCCCTTACATCCGCAGTACATAATATGCCTTTACAAGAAGTCAAATTGAAGATTGTTTTGGTGCGGTGAACAAGAACAGAGTATGTAACAAGGTCCAACAATTAGGTTCGAATCTCTCAGATGGTGTAACTCAGTAAGTTGCAGACTTGGACAAGTCAAGAGGGGTATCATGACTACTGTATTCCAGAGCTTTAGCCTCTAGTTTTAAAGCATGGAAAAGATATGAGCATCTGAGTGTTGGGTTCCAGTCAAGCAGAGCAGACAGAGGAAGAACTGGCCAGCAGAGTATCAGACCTCAATCCAGATGTGGCAAAAGGTGTTGATCAAGCAATTTGTGGCATTATACATTGTTGGCCGACATGATTAAAGAGTTCTATGCCCATGTTTTTGATGCGCATCACTAATCAAGCATGGATTCAGCCGATAGATCAATAACTTGCAAATATTTCAGGTGTTCTTGTTGCTGACCAAGAAGTTGTTGGAAATCCTTGATGTGGATATATATACCCAATGGATTCAAGCTTGTGAGTGTGTGTAAGTGAAAGTATAAATGATTAAGTGCGAAGAAAAGAAGAAACAAGTGCGAAGGCAGTAATTCAAGCCTAGAATGTGACAGGAAAGTAATATTGAGCAGAGGAAGAATGAAATGTGCCAGATTAGTATACTGTACCTAATTGAAACTAAATTCCTACATGTATAGATGTTGTTCATCAGTTCAAACACCTTGGTACCATCTGTAAGCATTAGTAGACTGTAAGTCTCTTGTAGGTAGTGGGCCTTTTGTGAGCAGTGTACTCGAGCAGTGAGCCCTAATTGGCAAGTGCCAAATTTGTACTCTTTATTCTTTTAACAGAGAATACAATCTTGGGTTTAGTCACTCCATGGTTTTTCCCTTAACAGGGTTTCCACATAAAAATTCTTGTGTTATGTGTTAATTTCTTTTCAGTTCTTATGATTGCCTTGCCTTGATATAACATTAAATGGTAAGATAAGAAAAGAAAGTAAAAATAGAAAAGTTATAAGATAACTGATTCACCCCCCCTCTCAGTTATCTACATTGTTTCCAACAAAACTTTGGCCTTTTAAACTTTTTTTTAATGCTAAATGTGACTATCAAGAATAAAAGAGCTCTTCCTAGGCTTTTGTTGTACGCCACAACAACCCTTACTGAAATAATAATAACTATAAATCCCTTATCTTTGAAGTCTACTCCCTCTCTGCCTATTTCAGCTTCATTTCATTCATAAAGGTTTGGTTTATGTTTTGTTCAATATAGAAAAAATGTTTTTTTTTTAAAATTACATGCTTTTTAATTGTTAAAAAAAAAATTAATTGTAATATATTTTTTTAATAGAAAGAATTGTATGTTTTTTTAATAGATTTTCTTTTTTCCAATTCCTATTGAATTCTTTAAGAGTTTTTTCATATTTTTTATTGTAATTTTGTTTGTTTTTAATTTATTTTAATTTTTTTAAAATAAATATAATTTTATAAAAAATGATAAGATTAATATAAATTATAAATTTTATTAAAAATGGCGAAATCTAAAAATAGAATGAGAGTAAGGAGAGAAGGATGTTTGTTTTGAAAGTTGAAGTAGACACAAGAGGTTGAATTAAGATTAGGATGAGGTTTGGATTATTAGAATCAGGGTCTAAGAAGCTCATTTCTACAACAAATTACATAGTGATAGAAGTGTTTGTGGTTGTGTTTGTCTTGGTGTGGTCATGTTCTATACATTTTGTAGGTGTCCTTTGATGTGTGGTGGTGTCCACTTGCACACGGTTGTACCCTCTACAACTATTGGAGTCGAACCATGACCTTCAATTGGAGGGGAAACAAGATGTCGAAAGGTTATCTATGAGAATTTCCTCGCCTATATTCCTTAGTTGAATTAATAGTTCAATTTGGTTACATTTTGAGTATGTGAATTCTAAGTGCTTGCTTGAGAGATAGGTGGTGAGTGCAACAATGAAAGTGTCAAAGAGTGATTAGAGAGAGAAGAATCTAGTAGGAAGATAAAATTTTAAATTTGAAGATATTACTATAATTTTGTTTAAGGGACAAGAGCATAGCGCACTAGTATTCAAGGTAGGTAAATAGTCAAAGATGAGATATGAGAAAGTGCAGAAGTGACATGAATTCAATTTTAAAAGCATGACATAAATTAGGTAAGAGTAAATTGGAGTCCCAAACATATAAAAATAGATCAAAAGGCATGTCTAAAAAAGAAGCCGTTGACCAAATGTAAAATAAGAAAAGCGTGAATTATTCCCTTTCCATTTTTACATGAAAAGCAACAAGCTTCATAGATAGGAAGTAAATGACATCACGCCTATTGATGTCGAGCAAGTGGCCACTGAGTCAGTGCCACTGCCTAGCAAATCAAAAGATATTCAACACCATCAAGGAAGTTGCTTGCATTGTACCATACATGTACGGATCACACGTTGACAAAGCACTTTTAAAAAAGTCATTATGTTTGAACCTTCCTTGGCTTCCACTAAATTACAGGCTGACCCAGTACACCGAAAAATTGCAGTTTCAGTCTCTTACCATGACCCTTCCTTTTTTTTGCAGATTTTCTTGTTTCATCTCTTTATAAGCACCGTTGGCCCTTTCTTCCCATGCATTCGCATTTGTGTGCATCGCATTCCATTTTAAATTCCTTACATTTTGCTAAAGATTCTCATCACTTAAACTTCTTGTAATTCTCAATCGCCCCATAGGAATGAAGGTAAGAAACACCTTGCAAGAGCAAAGGGAGTATTAACACCATGATTTAATTGCTAGGGGCCCATAGACTCTGAACACCATCTGAACTTCTCTGTGCTCACAGGTTTTGTCAAGGACTCTGCAACATTAATCAAAATTTCAACTTTTTCCAAGTTTACCTTCCCATCCTCCACCATGTCACGAACAAAATGGTATTGGACATCAATATGCTTAGTCCTTGCGTGGAAAGTAGAATTCTTCGCCAAACATATGGCACTCTGACTGTCACAACAAATAGTAATTTTCCCTGTATCAAACCCAACATCAGAACATAATCTTTAAGCCAAATGGCTTCTTTACAAGCATGAGTTGCTGCCATAGAATCAGCTTCAATAGTGGACAAAGCGACCACAGGTTGCCGTTTACTCATCCAACTAATAGCACCACCAAACATAGTGAACACATAAGCACTGGTGGATCTCATACTGTCAATTTCACCTGCCCAATCTGAACACTCTCTTCACTGCATCGTAATGTACCTGTCCAAGATTAGCCATAAATTGACTAAGGACTCCACTGTTTGGGTAATGTCTGGTCTTGTGCAGACCATCGCATACATCAAACTCCCAACCGCACTAGCATAAGGAACCTTGCTCATATCCTCTATCTCAAAAGGAGACTTTGGACAATCTTCAACAGATAACTTTGTCCCCATTGTAAAAGGAATAGTCAAAGGTCTGCAATCCATCATGTTGAATCTCTCCAACACAGTCTTAATATACTTACTCTGGCCTAACCAAAGTTTTGTATTTGCTCTGTCTCTTCTAATTTCCATTCCCAGAATGTACCAAGCTGCCCCTAGATTTTCATCTCAAACTATGCTGACAACTGAGACTTCAAATAAAAATCACACTTTTACCATTCCCAATGAGTAACATATCATCAACATACAATGCAATAATGAGAATGCGATCATTGTCAACCTTGTAGTACACATAATGATCTGATTTCAATCTTTGAAATCTAATACTCAACACAAAGGCATCAAATTTTTGGTACCACATCCTAGGAGACTGTTTCAAACCATACAAAGACTTTTTCAACTTGCAAACCAGATTTTCTTTACCTTTCACCACATAGTGCTCAGGCTATGACATATAGATTTCCTCCTCCAAGTCACCATGAAGGAATGATGTCTTCACATCCATCTGTTCCACTTCTAGATCATACGCTGTTGCAAGAGATAAAAGGAACTAAATAGATGTCAACTTTGCAATGAGAGAGAAAATCTCGGTCAATTCCCTCCACCTGAGAATACCTGTTCGCAACCAATCTAGCCTTATATTTCTCAACATTGCCATCTACACCGAATTTCTTTTTGAACACCCATTTGCATCCAACAGGTTTTTCATCCTTTAGGCAAAGGCACCAAGTCCCAAGTATTATTCTTTTCCAAAGAAGCCATCTCCTCTTCCATGGCCTCCTTCCAGGGAACTTGCATCTTTCAAACCCATAGCCTATTTCATAGTTCTAGGCTCATCAGTGTTAGAAATCATAGCAAAAATACAACTAGAATCATGCAATGAATAACCAAACCTATCAGGTTGTTGCCTTATCCGTGTGGACCTCCTCAAAGGTTTAGGTTGAGGTTCTTCATCTTCTTCTAAGATTTCAGAGCTACTAGAGCTCTCCTCATTATCAGGTCCAATAGATGTTTTTAGTTCAACTTTCTCAAAGGTGGAAGGAAGTTAAACACATCATCTTTCTTTTCTTCTTTTTCTGGCTGCAAGACAACAGAAGAAGGATTAAACTCTCTGAAGATCATGCTTCTGCTATATAGAACTCTCTCAACTACTAAATCCCAAAGCTTGTACCCTTTCACACCGATGCCATAACTACTGAAGATGACATTTTACAGCATTGTTCTCCAACTTAGAGCTCTTCTCCTTAGGCACATGTGTATATGCCTCACAACCAAATACTCAAATGTGTCTTAATGAAGGTTTTTTACTAGACCATGCCTCCATATGTGTCTTATCAACGAGCACTGATGTAGGAGACCTGTTAACCAGGTAACAAGGGGTAGCAACAGCTTTAGCCGCAGAACTTTTGTTCAAGACTAGCTCCAATTAGCATACTCCTTGCCCTCTCCATCAACATTCTATTCATCCTTTCTGCAACTCCATTTTGTTGAGGGGTATACATAGTTGTCTTGTGGCTCTCAATCCCCTGTTCTTTATAGAACTTGTCGAAATATGCTTAACATCACTCACCACCGTTATTAGTCCTTAAACACTTAATCTTTCTATCCTTCTGATTCTATACAAGAGCTTTGAACTCTTTGAATCTATTAAAGACTTCAGATTTACTTCTAAGGAAATACACCCATGTCCTTCTACTATAATCATCAATAAATGGAACAAAGTAAATAGATTTTGAAATCGAAGGAACATTAATATGACCAAACACATCAGAATGAATCAAGTCCAACACCTCAGAAGATTTGTGAGAACTGGAATAAAACTAAACACAGTTTTGTTTTCCATAAATGTAATGTTCGCAGAAACCAAAACTCAAGGTTACAATCATTCATACCCTCAATAAGATTTTTATTCTTCAGGGTTCTTAAACCCTTTTCACCAATGTGACCAAGCCTTTGGTGCCATAACATTTGTCTTCTTAGCTGGAAGTTTCATCTCCATAGAATGAGCACCCTTAGGGTACTCAGAAAGCATGAACATCAGGGGTAGATGTAACAGTCTTCTTAACTGCTGTTTCCAATGGTGAGGATGAAGACTCTGAAGCTCTCTTCTTTGGAACAGAGGCACTATTGCACTATACTGTGCATGCATCAAGCTAAAATAGAGTGCCAATCCAAACGCCCTTAGCCAACACCATAGATCCTCTAGTCATCTTGCATCCTCCATTCAAGAAAACAACTTGCACACCCACATCATTCAATTTACTTACAGAAAGAAGGTTCCATGTCAAACTAGGGATATGCAAAACACCATTGATTCCCTTTACTTGTCCATTAGGAAATCGAATCAAGACTCTTCCATGGCCAACAATATCTAGGTGAGAGTCATCACCCAGGTACACCTTTCCACCATCATATTCTTCATACTTTGGATGTGAGGTCATGTGAAAAGATGCACCAGTGTCAATAAGCCACACATCCTCAGATGCATGCGTTTCCAAGGCAACAACAAACACTTCTCCTTCATCCTAAGAGGACTTGTTAGAATTTGAATCATTATTCTTCTTTTTATTTTTCTCCTCCTTGCAATCCTTGTGGAAGTGACCAAGTTTGCCTCAGTTCCAACACAGGGCCTTGG
This sequence comes from Cunninghamia lanceolata, assembly GCA_027924645.1. Classification (NCBI taxonomy): domain Eukaryota; kingdom Viridiplantae; phylum Streptophyta; class Pinopsida; order Cupressales; family Cupressaceae; genus Cunninghamia; species Cunninghamia lanceolata. The sequence goes on along the minus strand of BSBN01000463.1, from coordinate 2,698 downwards.
ACTTTTCAGGAGACTTAGATCTCCCATGGGATTTGGATCTTCCTTTTTCTTCCTTCTTCTTATCCTTTTTCTTTCCCTTCTCTTTAGATCTATCACGAACCACAAGAGCCTCCTTAGCTGATTCGGAAGTCTTTCTCCACATCTCTTCAGACAACAGCGAAGAAACCACATCTTCCATCTTGAAGGTGGAAGTGTTACTCCCAATGGCCATAACAAGGTGGTCCCACGAATCTAGTAAGGAACACAATAATGTCATACATCTATCCTCCTCCTCCATCTTCACACCAACAAAAGTCAACTGGGAAACAAGCATATTAAATGTATTTAGGTGATCAGTGACAGATCCTCCATCTTCCATCTTTAGAGAATACAATTTCTTTTGCAAGAATAACTTGTTCACCAAGGATTTAGCCTGATAAACATCTCCAAGCTTCTTCGAAAGATCCTTTGTAGTCTTCTCTTCATGGATATTCAACAGTACTGAATCAGTCAAACAAAGTCTTATCAAACCCTTAGCTTTTCGATCTTTGAGATCCCAGTCTTCTTGAGACATTGTTGTTGGTTTTGTACCAGATACGGCTTCTCATAAATCTCAATCTACAAGCATGTCCTCCATTTTGAGTTTCCACGACTCAAAATTTCTACCATAAAACTTCTCTATCTCAAACCTCCTAGATGTGCTTGCCATCTCTTACCTGCAACAAAGATTTCAAAATCCTCTACACAAGCTCCCACTCAAACAAAGATCAGCTCAAAAAACCCTCTACCCAACAACTAGAACCAAAGGTGATCAGGCTCTGATGCCAACTGAAAGGAAGCAAGGTATGCAGAAAATGCTTCCTACACTGATCTAATGAGGAGAGATATATGCAAATTTCTTTTATAGTTATAGATTAAGATGCACATTAATAGAAAATAATAACAATTTCCAAATGCAAACACAAAACTCACAACACAAGATATACGTGGGGAAAACACTTTCAGGTAAAAAACCCACACTCCAAAGCCGCCTAATATATTATTTAGAAATCACAAAGATTACAATATACTTGCAGAGCAAGCTTTACAAGAGTATACCCAACCAGAGATCCAGGAGGTAATTCGACATCTATAAGATTCTACATACAACCTGCATCTCAAGTTCCTAATATATAGGAGATACAATATAGCACACCGCCAACGATAATTAAAAAACCATGAGCTAAAACCACCCAAAGAGTGGCACCCAAATTATCTCCAATCAAAGATGCCTTGTGATGTGCCAAACCACACACCAACATGTGTAACTCTCCCCTTCACAGCTCTTTTATGTGTCCAACACATTTTTACATTTCCTAAAATGGAAGGTCCAACTTCTGGAGGACATAACTTTTGACCCAGGTGTCTGATTGACGAACTGTTTTATGTGGTCAGAAAGCTAGTGAAGTGCTCTATCACCTTGTAACTGGCCTCACTAGTTACAACAATTTTTGGGATGTTTAGAGAAGGTTTGATACCCAAAAATTGAGTTTGAAACTTTTTTGGCAGTTTCAAAAAATAGAAACTTTAATATCTCACAATCTAGATATGATCTTGAGTCGAAACTCACCTGAGATGTTTACTTAGATGTTACGCACCTTCTGGGAAAATTTTAGGTCAACCTAAGGTCAATTGAAGGACTTACTAAAAATAGTAAGTCTCGCTATTTAAGCTCGTTTGGAAACTTTGAAAGTTCCAGACCATTATCCAAGATAAAGGGTATCCAAAAAGACCAAAACTGGGAAGAATAGTAACCCTTTCCAGGTTGCAAGGTTTAGACACTTTTCCTAACAGATCAATAGGAGAAAATACCTCACCAAAATACACTCCATCAACCTAGAGTGACCCTTTGCATTAATCGACTCTTGTACCACTCCAACTTACCATCTTCTCTAAATTACTTTTTAAATACCTATTTTCAACCAATGGCTTTCCTCCTCTCAAGAGACTCAACTAGATCCCATGTATCACATTTCTCAAAAGAGTTTATTTCATCTTTCATGGATTCTAACTAGGGACTCATGCTCATCTAAAAATAAAGCCTCCTTCATAGATCTAGGTCTATTTTTAGTACATGGTAAAGAAATTACACAACTATAATTAGGACTATACCTTTCAACCATGTTACATTTTCTACTGGACCTTCTCAAAGGTGTAACAAGAGGCTCCTATTGTTTTCTCATTAGAACTCAAATTTGAACCTTCTCCTTCCTTATTCTACCTATCTTGTTGCTATTGTATACATGCATCTTCTTGCAAATTAGTCTTAATACCAAAATGCATTAAGAGATATGATGCTTCCATAATCCAATAGATAGTATAATTATTTTTTGGTAAAAATGTATAGAGATTTTTGTGTGTCAATATTTTGAATCACACTCCATGATTCATCATCAAGACAAGAAGCAAGAATGTAAGATTATAGAGTTAGCTCTTAAAAGGAAAGGAGGGAAAGGAACTATGCAGAGAGCAAGAGCTAGCTAGGGTAGGGTAGAGGTCTAGTAAAAAGAGAAAAAATATATAAAAAGGAGATGAATGAAGGAATAAAGAAAAGGAAACATAGAAGTAATAAGGGCTAAACTAATGCAAGAATAAGAAAGGACAATGAAATGGTAAAAATTAATAAATAATAAAAAAGAGGTGCAAGGTGATAGAAGGATAGAAAGAAGCCTAACGATGC